>OZ016547.1:10000000-14800000 GCA_963966675.1 Lasioglossum calceatum | reverse complement strand
TCGACGAATGCGAACTCATCGCGATATCTGTAAAATGAATTTTCCACGCGTATCATCGAGAATTTGTTTCGTATTGCGACGCGACCGAGAGAGCCCGTAGAACTTGAGCAGCATCTACGCGAGTTTATAAATACAATTCCGCGTTTCCGCGTTAATTACGCTATGGTAATTCCAGGTGATTCTACGTCCGTGCAGACGTTCGCGTGCCAATTTACGGTCGCAATTCTACGTCTGTGTAATCTCCCAGGCACAATTCCAGCTGTCTACTGGATCACAGATACCGGGTCCCGTTTGCGTATCGCGCCGCGCATAACGCGCTGATGCGGTTCATCGTTGTCGCGTGCGTGCGATTTTCCGCGTGCGACTTCGCGAGACCGGTCGCGTTGTCCTCGATCGTTGTGATGCGATCACATACGAGGCGAACGGAGGTTCTATCTTGGTGAAATTTTTACGAGGACGGAAACCGCCTCCAGGGCTCGTTCTACCGGTGGAACGCTCCCGCCGCCTACGCGTTAAACCAAACAAACGTGCACTCGTGGCCAGACAAGCAGTAGAATGGGAAAACTGTGATCAGACACACTCGGGGAGAGCTTCGTCTGAACGATTTACAGGAATGAAGCGATTTACCATTTATTTATTAACTTTCGTGAGGCTGTATTCTTCAGGGAGAGAGACGTCTTAATTTAGCATACTATCAGATGATTGCATGAGTTCGTGCCTGATTTGAAAATCAAATTCAATGGTTAAATTGTAAAGATTGGTTAAATTAAAATTAAATAATGGCTAAATTTTTTACAATTAGAAAAGAATGACTACGTGTATAATTGATTAAAGTTTTATTCTTTAAAATTTAACCATTGAATTTCATTTTCAAATCGGGCACGAACTTATGCAATCATCTAATATTTATTTCAGTGTGTGACACCAATGCTGAGAGAACTCTAAGAAGAATCAGATACTCGAGGAGAGCTTCGTCTGAACGATTTACAAAAACGAAATTTTGTTATATCGTTAACGAAGCGATTTTATGGGGAGTGGTCGATCTACCATTTATTATTTTTTGTAAGGCTAGATTTTTCGTGAGACTGGATTTTTCAAGGAGAGAGACGTTTTAATCCAGTATACTATTTATTTCAGTGTATAACACCAATGCTGAGAGAACTCTAAGAAGAATCAGACACTCGAGGAGAACATTCGTTTAAACGATTTACAGAAACGGAGTTTTGCTATATCGTTAACGAAGCGATTTTATGGGGAGTGGTCGATCTACCATTTATTAATTACTTTTCGTAAGGTTAGATTTTTCGTGCGACTGATTTTTCGGGGAGAGAGATGTTTTAATCCAGTTTACTATTTATTTCAGAGATCAAGAACAACGAGATTGATTGTTCGTAGCCAACCCAATGGATTGAATGGAACCGTCCCCACGATCTGACTGGAAACAGGAGAATTTTTCGAATTCTCGTCTGTGAAAATTTCTGGCAAAAGCCAGATTTGATCGCGACAGTCGAATTAGAAACTGCTCCTCAGAAAACAGTCGTGCTATCTGGTTAACAAATACAATCGATGTGACAATGGTATCGCGAGCGAGAGAGCGAGTCATCTGTTGACGGTGTGTTTTTACACAATTTTTTGTTTCCTTTTTCACCGAGCCGTCCCGTGTAAAGCTTGTTCCAGCGAGCGAGTAGAGTCGCCGCATAGAATATTCCCTGTTCGGTGTAACGTGGATTCGCGGGGTGAAAAAAATTACTTCGTCATTAAAGAAGATTCCAATTTCTTTCAGCAACGCGCGCACGGCTGGCAGCGATTCGAAGCGTTCTGAGGCAGCACAGGTGAATCTCCTCTCTTGTCGTATCGACGCGCGAGTGTGCTGGTTCGTCCGTGCTCGCCCACAGAGATCCCTCGTGCAACTGCTGGGAACGAGTGGATCAGGAGAAAGAGAGAGAGAGAAAGAGAGAATGTGTGTGTGTGTGTGTATGCAAGAAAGAGGACCTCTAGCTAGAAAGAGGGTAAGGGAGAGAGAGAGAGAGAGAGAGACCTATAGTCGGTCCCAAGGGATACGTAGTGCCGTGGCACGGCCCGAGGCAGCTCGTCACCTGGGACAGCCTTATATCGGCGAGTACAGTCGCACCGAGAAAGTGCCATTGTACCTAAAGCCGTTTTCCTTGCTCTTGATCAAGAGCCATTCGAGAACAACCGCGATTCGTGCCTCGAAATGTTCTCTCGCGGGGGCGCGACGCTGATAGATAATGGACGGGGGCGGTAGGGTGCATCGTATTAACGCCTCCCTCTTTCCCAAAGTATCGATAGAGCCGCCGTGTGACGGCATCGTGTCAATAATCTCGAGGCTGCACGAAATCACCCACCACTTCTCGCCTGACATCTTCCCGGTTCCAAACATTGTTCCTCCAAGAATTAACTCCTTGCGCTCTACCAAACTGAACCGGTGACAAAGACGGAATCTATCGACACTTTCGCTGCTAGTATTTGCTCGCGCACCATGATTATGAAAACGTTTTATCAAATTTATCAAAGAGAGTTTAGCAAAAGCAACGAAAACTCCATCGGGAGGGTCCGGGAGGTCAAGCGAAGGTAGTGGAGCCTTCATTAGCGGTTTGATCGCGCCGGGATACGTGGGAACGTGTAAAGAGGAGAACCGCGGTCGCGAGGAGGCTGCGAAGGAGAAAAATCGAATGAGGGATAGAGGAGAGAGCCCGAGCGAAACGAAATCGAGAGAAACGGAAAGACGGCAAAGTACACAGCTGCGGGAGGGACGGAGAGGGCGAAAGAAAGCCAAAGAGAGAAAGAGAGAAAGGAGACAGAGAAGAGAGAGAAAGAGAGAGAGAGAGAGAGAGAGAGAGAGAGAGAGAGAGAGAGAGAGAGAGGGTGGAAAGTGCGAAGAGGCAGCGGGGCCAGATCCCACGGGAGTCCGTGCTCTCCTCTGGCGCTGCCAGCACTCGGGAACGCGAGAGAGCAGAGAGGAGGGAAGAAGGGTGAGGAGAAGGGAAGAGGGAGAACTAATCAGCTCGACGCATGCGCACTGGGCTGGTCTCGCAGTCCCTCGGGATTCCCCTGGCATTCCCCATAATATACCCTCGCCCAACTCCCCTCGCGCGATCCCCTCCGCCTCCCCGAACCCTCCTCTCGTCCTCGTCATCCTCATCCCTCGACGCCCTCTTCACCTCCGCGTCCTCTTCTCCTCTTGGATCCTACGTCGCGGTTCTACCAGCTACAGGACTTTCTACCTTCCCACGGGAGAACCACCTTCTCCCCTTTCTCTCTTTCCCTTTTTCACTCTCTTTTTCCCTCCATCTTTCTCTCTCGCAGCATTTCAGGCTCGCCTCCTTCTCGCTCTTTCGCCAAATTTTCTGTTATTTCCTGTTAATTTTTCTTGCTTAAACACGACGGTGTCCAGTGATGCAAGAATTCTTTCGAATTATGGTACAGTAATTTTGAACGGTCACTTGATAGAGACTACTGATAAGCTCCCGGTGGTTAAAGTGTTAATCTTCGAGACTCGGAGCCTCGCGGCTGACCATGCACGGTCGATACCACTGATCGGAAGATTCGAAGCGAAACGAACTCGCAACCTGTTAGCCCTACGCCCCGCATCCGCGAGAACTGCAACGAAACCATGCAATTCGGAACGGACGGCAGACGACGCCGCGCCTTACGACTCCTGCAGACATTTTTGTTAGGTCGTTCGGGGAAGTTTCGTCGTCCTCGCAGGCGAACTTTCAAGCGACGACGCGACGCTCCGGAGCACAGAAGTTTGAACACGATACACTTATATAAATGATGTCTAATGGTAATGCTCGGTAACAATGGCCCGGCGACGTGTCGACTCTCCTCGACTTATGGCATCTTCTCCTTTGTGCCATGTTGATCAGGCTAGGTTTGCGATTTGTTTCCAGAGCTTATTTCAAGAATATCCAAGATACTTGTATTTTGTCTTTAGTTTCAATTTCGACAAGATGCACCGTATGTTTGTGCGGTTCCTCGGAGTATTACAACGACGCAGAAAGTAAAATATTTTATTTCGTGTCTCAGATAGTCAAGATAGAAGTATTCCATTTTGTGTTTCAGATTGTTAGATTTAAAAATATTTGATTTTCGAAATTGTATATATTATTGATTTCTTTACTGAGTCTTTGCACAATTTTAAAAAACAATTACACAGGATTATAGCATAATACCATATCGTTTGTACCATTATTTTCTGTGCACGTCCCTTCTTTGTTATTCTTTATTATTATGCGTATAGTCCCTTATCCTTTTCTATTGTAAACATTTATGTGAAAGGACCTCGGTCCGTCTATAATAATAAATAATAATAATAATTATTTAAAATACTATTTTCTTTAAGCAAAATAATAAATTGAAATATTTGTTTCGCCAAATAATGCCCACCTCTGGATGTGAACCCCTTGCCGTATCATTTTCTTCACAGTTCCAGTGACTAAAACGTCTCTGTCCCCAAAAATATCGTAGAACAGAGAAGAAAATTTAATATAATTAAATGTCGATTACAAACCGATTAAATTTGATTCCATTCAAAAAGAAAGGCGTAACATTCGTCTTTGTTAGACTCTGATGAAATCTTCATCGCGAGTCTGACTCGTGTTTAACGAATTACGTCTCCGTGAACAAGTCGATCCTGTCTGCGATCCTGCAGACGCATCATCGCCGCCCGATGATTGTCCTGGGAGTATCGACTGCGAACAGTATGCGTTCTGTGGAACAGTGTACAGTTAACGCCTCGCACCTTGTCCGGAGACAGAAGAATCCGAGGGGGTTGGCATCTGCGCTTTGCTGGGTTTTTCCAGCGGGAAGAGAGTTGTTGTCGCCGAGCCGGCGAGTGAGAGTGCAACCCCGCTGGGTCCTGATTATTCGAGCAACACGCTGTGTGTGTCCCCTTTTCCGTCAGAGCGAGCGCAGCCAATTAGGAATTAGCGGGTCGCCCGCGTGCGCTATCGAGCAACAAAAGCAACCGCGGGGACGCGGACGAGGACGATGAAGAGGAGGACGAGGAGCGAGCAGCAGGGTGGTTAAGGGGTGCTACCAGGTTTCTGATGTGTCTCGTTCAGAGACAGGTGAATGGGGAAACTGTTGCTTGGAAACGATATATCCGTGTATCGAAGAAAAGCTGAAACTGCTACTGCTGTTGGGTGCTGGTCGGATGGCTGGCTGGCTGGTGCGATCGTGTCGCGCGTCCTCGAACAATCTAATTGTCCTCTTTGTCTCGGGGACAGACGCAGCGAGCGATTGTCAGCTCGATTCTCAGCCAGACCCCGGATGGTTTGCTCCGGTTCCTGGCGAACGTTTCACAGTCCCAGACTACCGGCAGACTCCCCTGGAAATTGCGCGATATACCAAGCCAAAGCGACCACCATTGTCGGTTCTTTGCGGTTCGACGGATGCTAGATCATTGTTACCACCACTGGAAACAGTACTCGCGAGTTCTTCTAACCCTTCGCCCCGGGGGCTGTTAATCAGAAAACTGAGGACTCCTCGAACCCTCCGAAAAAAATGTAAAGAAAACATTATTTCCCTTGGTTCGAGAAATTATATGATCTCGATAGAATATTTTCCTCTTCTCTCCCACCCCCCTTACATTGGTAATTGCGTAATTAATCACCGACGCACCTCTTTTTTCCTGTGCATGTAAATTCTCCTCGACTCCTTGCATATTCTCTTCCATCATTTTCAAAATTCTTCCTCCTCGCTGCTTTTTAACCTTATCCTCTGAATTTCTTCCCATTTGGGCATCTTCAAACTCAAATTTTAAAAATTATATTCAATTATCGTCGCTCGGGGCTTCAAGATTGACACCGAAGTACAGATTCTGGTTTAATCCTCTTGATCGGAAGATTCATAGTAGACCGAGCCGGCGATGTTATCTAAATTTGTTACGAACGCATAAAGATCTACGCTCTAATTATAAATGTAGAGAGGAGTTGCGCGACAAGGAGAGGATGACGTCTGAGAAGGCCGGTGGAAAAGGAGTCGGATGGTCGGAGTAGTTTGAGGAGCCGAAAAGTTGTCGAGCCGATCTCCTGACGGATCGAAATCTCTGGCATTAAGAAAATGCGGGATCTCGGCTCTCAGGGGGAGGCTGCGAGGTCCTTCGACCCGACGCCGACCGAAAGAGACGACGCCGGGATACTGGGGAGATTATGCGAGAGCTGCTCGGGGGAAATCGCGCGTACCGTGGCTGCTAAACAACACCGATAGGCGGGGATAGTTCTGCAGCTTCTTAGATTCTTTCTCTACACCAGCTGACGTGTTGGTTTAATTAAAAGAATCTTTGATCGTCCATTATAAAATAGTTAATTACCTGTGCAATCATTCGCGAACTGCAGTGAAGGAATGGAAAAGGTTCGCAGTTCGAGAAAAATCTTATCAACCACGAGAAGTATTACATTCCGAGAAGAACGGCCCGATTAAACGGGAGAGAGAAAAGCACGTTCGCAAGAAAACTGAAAAAGAGTCCAGCTTATCTACGTTGGCGCAGGACTCCGAATTTGAATCTAAATGCAGCCTAGTATAAACTAGTTAACACTACCTCGGACAAAGATTCTACAATTACATTCTCTACTTTCGAGAGATATTTCCGGATTGCGAAATGTTTGTTCTATACGGAGCGGGAGGCCGACGAGGAAAATAATTCGACGTCGGATTCGACCTGTTCCCAGACACTCGTGGAAACGTCGTCAGGTTGTGAAAGGGTGAACAAATGTCCCTGGGAAATCCTGAGCCGCTAACGTTCCGTCATTTTATTCCGAGGTAATGAGCAGCGTTGGCGGAGGAGGGCATGTATTAAAGAAACGAAGGAGCCTCGATGTTTTCAGGCGAACAGGTAAAGAGAGAGAGAGAGAGAGAGAGAGAGAGAGAGAGAGAGAGAGAGAGAGAGAGAGAGAGAGAGAGAAAGAGAAGTCGAGGAAACGAGAGAAGGAGAGAAGAAGAGAGAGAGAAAGAGGCATCGAGGCATCTCCCGCGGGAGTCGGTGGCCTCCTCGGGGATACAACCTCGTTCCGAGCTCCTCCAAGCCGGTTTTACCTTCGAGTATAAAGCGCGCGCAAGTACACTTGGCGAAAGGTAACCTGAAATAATAATCGGCCAGTGCAGGGTGGAGCGGATAAAAGTCGGATCCCGCTTCCTCCTCGGGGAGGAGAGGATCGAAAGAGCTCTCTCTCTCTTCCCTCCTCGCAGAGCTCTAACCCGCTTCAGCCCGCTTCAGCCCGCTCCAGACTCGAAAAAGGAATCTTTCGAATCGGCCCTGCTAGTTAGCCAACAAACCGGAGGAAATAAAGAAATTCGAGGCGCAACCTAACCCGCCGGCCGATGATAAATGAAAACAATCATTCAGCGGAATCGGGTCAAGTCGCCCCTCCGCTACAGAGAAAACTTGCTACCGAGGTATCCGACCTACACACAGTAGTAAAAGTTTCGACTGTAGGTGGACAAAACTAGTTTTGAATCATTTGTACTCTCTCGACACTTGATAACTATAAATTAAAATATGTAGTGCGTACACTCCCGTACATAAATAACCGGATACAGTATTCCCGCGATTAATTTCTTTGTGGAGCATCTACATTTCGGATCCACCGTGCGAAGGAGCGGGTAGAATATTCGCGAATTTTCTTTCATATTTCCGGAACGGTGTTATGCCGCGGAATGCATGAACGCCCGCGGAAAATGTCCGCACTCCGGTCGTTTATTTTGGGTGGCGGGGATCGATGTAATTCGTTTAATTGAGATTCACGGCGCGTTCACACGCGGACGCACCGCGAGTTGACAATTTTTCGGCTAATATCCGATTCATTGCTCCGTACAATTTTTACGGGTCCCCGCGTTCCCGTTCTCCCGGGCCCGGAAGCGCCCTCTCCGAAAATTACGCTGGCTTCCTAACCCTGAACACTATCGTCGATGATATGTAGGTGAATCGTACTTGTTCGATAGCTGCAGAATATTGTTCAGATGATATTTGCCACGCTGTTTCTACTAAAAGGAATATTTTTAACCCGCGGAACAACGTTTTGCATGTCGAAGGCAGGCCATGAAAATGGAAATGCGTGTGACGTGTGAAATCTGGGAAAAAATTGTAAATGGTGCATTGATATTCCCGATTACAATTGAACTGTCTGTCATTGCAAATTAATTAATCATGGGAAATATGTATGAGTCTTCCTGGTAATTATATTCCCGTTCATAAGTCACCGCGGACACTTATTTAAATTTATACAGGGTGTTCATTTGAAAACTTTCCAGCCGAATATCTCGAAAAATAAGAGAGATATTAAAAAAGTGTATAACATGTGTCCAAGGATTTCGAGGGGAAAGAAGATCCTACGAAAATTTCTGGTCTTTTTGCGTACAATGAGATCGCATAATAAAAAATATAGGTTTCCATTTGAAAAAACAAAGTCAACCTTCAAATGACCTTTAAAATGCCACCCAAATAAAAAAACTGATACTGCCTCCCTCTTCCCCCCTCGAAATCCTGGGACACGTGTTTTACACTTTTTTTAATATCTTTCATACTTTTCGAGATATTCGGCTGGAAAGTTTTCAAACGAACACCCTGTATTATATGAAATAAAAATGGTATTTCAAAATTACCGACCAAAATATCCTATATTTCCTTTTTAATTTCGCTTCTAGAGCCATCCATAATCATCCCACAATTTCCCAATCTCTTTCTTCCAACGTTTATTCAAATAGTAGATTCACATATTTAATTTTGCATTCAAATAGTATCGTACAATAGCTACATCCAATCAAAATTAAATAATAAAATCATGCTGGAAGGTAAGAAAGTGTCCGGTGACTTGTGGACGGGAGTGTACATCATTGTATGAAAATCTGAGGAAGTTGAAAATTTGTAACATTGTATTTCGGTCGACAGTGAAAGATTCTCGTTCCGGGAAAATTGTTGAAAAATGAAGAACGATGTAGAGGGGGCGGATATTATGTGACGCACGATCGTGAAAACTATCCGCCTCCTGTATCGTTAAGACACTATTGTTCACCGCGTGTACTTTACTCGCGGTATATCGACATAATAAGCAGGGTTGGATCACCTTTGCCACCTGAGCCCCTATTACCATTCTGAAAGGAATTGCCGCGGCCTGCCACTTCTTCTCCACCCTATACGCTATGCACGATGTCCCTCCAACCGGAAATAACCACCCCGTGAAATTTCATGCGACCACCGGATGGGAAACAGTACCCTTAGGCGGGGCAATTTTTCCGTAATCACTGCCATCTTCCTCCGTTCCAATTTCTAATTACGGCGGTACGAGTTTCTGTCGCGAAAAAATAAACACGAAACGATATTCAATCCTTGATCTCGCGGGAAAAAAAAATCAGCGAGGCGCGAAAATTGATCAAACACACGGGTTAATTTATTAAACAGCACAAGTGCACAGGGGTTGTTCTACCCGAAAATACTCTATTCTAAAAAAAATCAGCGTAGCCAGGAAATGGATCAACCATTTTTGTTAATTTATTAAAAAGCACAAGAGCGGAGAGGTTGGTCTATTCGGAAATACTATTCGGAAATACTATTCGTAGAGCAACAAAAATTGCAAGGTAATCACAGAGCAGGGGTTTAGCTGATTAAAAAACGCTCTGTTCATACAGCGAAAGATTGCAATTTTTAGAAATCAGTTTGCACGATAAATTTTTAATACTCTTTCCAAATGGGAGGTTCTGTATCTATTGGATAACGTCGTCCGATTCATTTCCGTCCAAAAAACGCGAAGCAATCCTTGATCTAACAGACGGGTTAATTTATTAAAACGCACAAGCGCGGAGGGGTTGGTCCATTCGAAAATAGTCTATTCGAAAGTACTGTATCCGCAGAGCAACAAAAATTGCGAGGGAGTCACAGAGCAGGGGATGAACCGATTAAAAAACGCTGTGTTCATACAGCGAAAGATAACAATTTTTATAAATCAGCTTGCAAAATAACGTTGTAATGCACTTTCTAAATGGGAGGTTCTGTATCTATTGGATAACGTCGCTCGATTCATTTTCATCCGTTCCCAAATGGAATCTCGAGCCACGACCAGCAGCAACAACAGCATCGGAGGCGTGCGAGAGAGGGAGAGGGGAGAGGAAGAAAATTCAGATTTAGCATTGTCTCGGATTTGGCACACATCGAGGTACGATCCGCGGAGGATCGTTTCGAAGAAGGAATTCATTCTCTCCCTCTCGAGCGAGAATGCGCTCGAAAATACAGTCATCGCTCGGAAAACGAGCGGAGTCATCGGCGGGGCGGTTTTCTCTGGTTCGTGGCTGTGTGTAGGAGCGTGTGTAGGTTTGGAAGGATCCACGAGAACTCACGCAACACCGAAGGATCCGCCGGGACGAAGGAATCCCATATTCATAGAGTCTAAGGTGGGTCTGGCTGCTTCTTGAGCGGCTACGAACAATGACGACGCGTCTGAACGCATTGTTGCGTCGCGGATAGTGCAAGGCAACGTCCCGCGAGAACTGATAAAAGTAATGCACCAGAATGCGCCGACTGCACGCGCGCCTCCCTCTCTCTCTCTCTCTCTTTTACACTTTCTTTCCCGCTTTCTCTCTCTCTCTCTCTCGCGCTCTGTATGCCCTCCTGCGATTCTTGGCCCATTGTTGCGTGCATAACGACGGTTGCCTGGCAGCAATACTTCATTGTGCCGAGTATTCGAGAGCAACGCGAAGGAGATCCACGAGCATAGATCTCTGAACGGGGCTGAATGTAACCGGTGCGTGTTGTTGGTCTTTTAACTGGCTCGCCGGGGAGTGCATGCTGCGCACGTAACCATTGGGGATCCTTTCCTCTCCTTCCACGGCTTTTTTTTACCGTTACTTTCGCTCCTCTTTTTTCTCGGTTTTTCGTTTTTCTTTCCGAAGCTACCATAATGCCCGCGATTCGATACAGTTTCCATCGATCGACCGTGTTTGAGCTTGTTTGCTGGATAAATTAGACTATCTGTTCGACTGAGAATCCTCCGAGATCTCTTTTCTCTAGACTCTTTATCATCGAAAAGAATTATTACTACGCGTTTATATTTAAGGAATTGCTAGAAATCGAGTGTTATACGACTTTGACAAAATGAATATGCGGATATAGAGCGGGTGATTCATCGGCGTGGATAAGCCAAGACACGAGGGTCAGCTAATTAGTTTTTAATCGTTCGACTCACCCTCGGAATGACGACTGAACGCCCGCTGCAGCTCCTCCTCCTCCTCCTCCTCGTCGTCGTCCTCTGTAACGGAAAAATTATTCGCATCGAGGCCGGCGAACTTTCCAGGGGAGGGAAAAGCGCGACACAGTGGAGGAAAGAGAAACGAGGAAAAATAGAAAAGAAAGAGAAGCAGAAGAGAGGAAGGAGGAAAAAGAAAAACAACCGACGGGGGCTCGCTGCTCTCCGGGACAGAAACAGAGACAGAGAGAGAAAAAGAGAGAGAACAGATTTACGCAAACATTTGATAACGGTGGAAAGTATTTAGTAACACTCACGCTTAATTCCCGTTGTCCCATTATCCTGCTCGGTTACCTCCAGGACATTCTGCTCGTTTCCGTCCTCCCACTCCTCGTCTCCTGCGGAGAGAGAGACAACCGACCATTAATTCCGTCTCATTTGCATATCACCGGCCAAGAATGAAATCTGTATTTGCGCCCCGGAAAAACAGGCAAAAACAACGACCGTACAGCAACGCGCAGCACCGACACCGACACCGCAGCTAACATGAATATGGATTTCGAGTAACGCCGACCAGACGATTAATAATAAGCTCTTAGGGCAGTGACGCGACCGGCCAACGGGAATCCACGGAAAAAGTATCGACAAGAGCCGCCTACGACTCTCTCCGATGTAATCCCATTAATTCCATTTCTTCAACCGATTTTATCCCGTGTTTCTCTTCTTTTCGCAATTAAGAACTCGACGACCATCCTGATCGACGGCCAATGCATTATTCCGGGACATTATTACTATACAATTCGTACCGTGTACAATTCGTGTCAAACAATCGTCTTTGTTCGACGCCAACAATTTTCGTTAAAATAATAAGTCTAGTAGTAATTTTATAAAAATGGAAACAGGGACATATTATCGTCTTTGTAATCTACTGATTGTTATCGGCGCAAACAATTTTCGTTAAAATGATCAGCCTAGTAATAATTTGAGAAGAATGGAAAACGGGACGTTATCGCTTTTGTAATCTACTCGTTGCAATCGATCCAAACAATTTATTACTAAAATGAGTAGCTATTAATTAAAACAGTAAAAAGATTGAAAGAATTTAAGAGTATCTATTCATTATTTACAATTTATTAAGATGATTGAAGCAAGAATGACATTTTAATCTGGTTCCTCTTACAATTGATGCTGAGCATTATTATTTTGCATTGATTGTGGGAAGCAAGAATAACATAAAAATTGACTTCATTCTTGAACGACTATGTTAAATTAAAAGCAACATTACGACATTCTTGACTTGTTTAAATCATTTGTTGTTTTATATTTCGCCCAACGTATTTCTGCATAAATGCATAAACATCCGCCGTCTACTAATAATCTAGAAGAATGGAAACAAGATTGGGAACAAGTCAATGTTGAGTATGTACCTTTACGTGACGGCTAACCTGAATGAAAGAGATAAAAGAATTCTTTATAAAAATACACCAATAAAAATCTAAGATAAAACGATTACAGTGTATTGCTATTGTTACATTGTTACGCGTGAGCCGGACTCCAGTTGCGCTAAGTAGAAACGGCGCGTAATGATCAGCCGTCCCGAAAGATGCGATCCAACGGAATCCGTAAACGGTGTATCGAAACACACAGAATACAGTCTTTGATTAATTGATTCGTAAAGTCCCCGGACGGGTGTCGTTTACAAAGAATCGCCGTGTGCACGGTGTAACATCATAAACCGGTCGAACGGTAGGTATATCGTTGAAAAAAAAAGCGAGAAGCGGTCAGCCCGCGAATGGGTTAATCAGTCGGCGGGGTTGACGAACGATCTCGTTTAGGTAAAAGCTGAGGCCAGTCGGGTTTTACAAAAAAATCCGCATTCGACACCTTCGGAAATGCTGGCAATCGGCCGGAGTGGCAAGTTGCTCGACTGCGGGGGTGATTGAACAGTGAGAGGGTGAGAGAGAGAGAGAGAGAAAGGGAAAGGGGAGCGGCGGAGGCGGGTGAATGGAAAATAACAAACGACCTGTTGGCCACGTGGACAGGGGTGTAATTTTTTAAGTTTAATTTTGTGGTCCCGCGTGACAAACGGATGGCTCCGGTATACGGCAGCCACGTCACTGCGCTCCGCGGGTATATTTCATTCCGAAAACACGGCTCGTCGTTTCGCGTTTGATGATATACAACAACGAACGGCCCGGCCGCGGCCCGACGAAGGACCGGCTTCACGGCTACACACTCGATATGCATTACGATCGACCCCTTTAGCCAAACATTCGAAAACTTCCGCCGGAGCATAAATTGTCTGCGCCGCGGTTAATTTCTAAGCCAGAGGCAGGCGTAAACTTGATGCTAGATTTGTTGAATTATAATCTTTTTATACATTTTTAATGTACATTTTGAAGTACACTTTTCGTCAAGAATTGACGAATAAATTCTTGGCAGTTAGAATGGAAACGACTTTTCAGAGAGAGACAATCCATGCAGCCAATATAAAGATTATAATATTATATATGTATACCATATTGGATAACTATAACAGTTATTATTGTCCAAAAAATTCGATCCTCTTCGATAACCGTTATCGATGAAGCAAAACTGTTTCGATTGTTCAAAGCAGTTATCGATTGGAGAAGCTCATTTCAATCGCACATAACAGTTATCAATGACAGAAATTGATTTCTATCGCTCATAACAGTTATCAATGAGAGAAATTTATTTCTATCGTTCATAGCAGTTATCGATGATCGAATTTCTATTCACTTGTTCATAATAATTATTGATAAGAAAGTTCATTTTAGTCGATGAAATACTCGTTATCCTATGACTTTTTTCTTTTTGGTTATAACAGTTATGGTCCCAGTTTGCAACATATATAGAATAAACATTTTTGTGGTATCTCCGTAATGGATATTCTTAAAATATATTTTCTCCAGTTATCATTTTCTTATACTTCCTTCCTAACTTTTCAATCTTGTAAAATTAACGTAAATACGTCGAAAACCAATGTTAATAAATATTACATTCTAAATCAAAATCAATACTCTTGTAATTATTAGTTACTATTATAAAACCAATTTACAAGGACAGTGGAACGAGCGACATCAAAGGGAACCGCCCGGAGTGTCGCCTATTGTCGTATTCCCATTTTCTGCTGGAGGTGTAAGATTGCTCGGAAGAAAGATTCGGGAATGGTCAAGTATAAGACGGAACGAAGCGGTCGGCAGGGATGAGACACGAAACAGCAGCGCGCGTTTCACGGGGATGGTAATCGCGAAAGTTTGATGAGGCTCCCGGAGAAAATTCCAGCGACCATCGACTTTATTGGAAAGCCTCGGGAGAGAGAGCCAGCTGAACGTCCTCCCATAGACGGAAGGAGCATTAGCCCCGGTGACGAGAAACAACGGGCGCATCGGAGAGCAAGGGAATGGAAGCCGGTCTTAAATATTCCAGAAGACATCAGCCAAGGCACCGGTGGCAACCACCCTTCGATTGAACCTTCGCACCCTCCGCCCTGTCAGCTGTCAAGGCTTCTGTCGAGCCGGTGCGCGCGTGTCTCGCCGACGATATCAACGGTTAATGGTTCATCCATCATCGAGAACTCCGGGCACCCGGGCGAGAGGAGTTTTCCGTCGGTTCCACTTGTCCCGCTAATTGCCGCCGATTCCACCCCTAAGAACCGGATCTCTCGCGCCTACTTTGTCAATCCGGACAATATTTATTCGAGATCCTCGGGATTCTCAAAAAATCAACGTCGAGGTATCTACACGGTATTTCACCTAACTTGACCACCTTAACCCTCATCCGTCCCTCATTTCACGAACTGAATCTGTCCCTCGGTGTCAAATTGACACAGTGATACAAAAAATCGATAAAATAACAAGTTAAACAATTACTTTTCGATGTTTTTTTCCTTGAAATTGAGGAGTTAACATTTACATTTTAGGTTTTTGCAGTTATATGTTTCGCATTAAAGAAATAAAAGTCACCAAGTTTCGAACGAATTTACCTACAAATAACAGAACAGTGTAACTTATTTCGGGAAAACTGTGTCAAATTGACACGAGTGACGGATGAGGGTTAAATATCTTTGCTGTTTTTAAAGATGCGTCAAACGTCTGAAGGACAAAGTTGACTGGTAAAATTTTTGTTTTTATGTAATTTTTTTAGATATATGAAGGTCACCTTCCTTTTTTTAAATGGAATGTCCTATTTTTTATTATACCATAGATCGATAGAGTATCAAATTCTGAGTATAAAAGTGTTGACCCTCATATGTCCTAAATAGTTAACGAGATATTATCCAAAGATGAAAGTCTTGATAAAAACAACAAAGATATTTAAGGTGGTCAAGCTAGGTGAAATACCCGGTATAAAACCTTGGATTTTTTCCAAATTTTCGAAGCCACGGAGAAGTGGATAATCTCAATGTTCCCTGAACGGGTAGAGACTCGATACAAAATTTTTAGTCCCCGGTATCTAACAAATCGGTGCTGGATCTAGTTTGGTTCTAGGACACTTTCGACCTTTTTGGCAAAGAACAGGTGTGGGTACGACCCAATTTTAGCCGTCCCGGGTGTGGTTCAGATTTTTAGTGGCTATGCCTCCCCGACCATCTGGGAGGAGAGTCCCACACTACCCCCTTCTGGAGTTTACATAACGTATTTTCCCCCACATCCGTAAAGAAAAGGACACTTTGGACCTGCATTCATCAAACGCGCACGCCGAATAAATGACCGCAGAAGGTATTATCCCCGTTCTTTCGCGATTTCCGTGGCGCAGCAGTTTCGCTGGGGGCGAGAACGAAGATCCACGGTGGGATCTAGATGCGAAATCCAATCTCCCCGGTCATGGGGTTTAGCGCGTAACCCCGTGGAATACCGAGTGGCTGGTTCGTATGCCTCTCGCGGCACCCCGGGACTCGATCTATCGTAAATACTGTAAACAATTCGGCGGTGAGGCCGCGGAATAGCTCGGTCGGACAATAATCGTAAAGGTAAGGGGATTGGCTATCATCTCGGGCGGGCCTGGTCCGCTTGTGTAGCTTTATGCGGCCGTGCACCTGTGTTTATGTACGATATGAGCGTAAGAAGGCACGTAATACGGTCTCCTGTCTGGTCTAGGCGGCGCACCGCGCGCTGTACCAGCTCTCGGCTCGACGACCGGGACAAAGACGGCGATGTGTAAGCTCTCGAAAATACAGCTCGGGCAATCTCGGGGCTCTCCACGACCCCGCCTCACCGTCCCGGGCAACGTTAAACGGATGTATTATTATGACCCACGTGCACCCTCGTCCCGGGGATAACTGCATATTGCGGCTTAACCCCGTACGTTGTACTTTCGATAACGCTTACAGATACATTCGTAACGGCGCGTGACGTACGTGGACTGTAAAAAGCCGGCGAGAGACCTTCCTCTCGGACCAACAATTCGCCGGGAAATGTGTCCTTCCGGTTACGAGCCCGCACAAACTCCACCGAGCCAGTTTTCTTCCTGCTTCTTCACCGGTCGCTTTCGCAGACTCTTCTTCGACCTACCCTTTCATCTATTCGTTACGGAATTCATTACAGTATGACCTCGATTATCCATACTTGAACTCTTTATCGCAATAATTAATTATATTACATGTCTCGTTCTCAATGATAGTATTGTAGTCATGCTTCACATCACAACGTTCAACGCATATTGAATTTGAATTTGGCGCTCTTACATCGCCTACTTGTCCCTACTTATTTCTCTATTCTCATATTGTTTCGTTGTGCCGAAGCATCGAAAACGTTTTTTCGCATAGCGCTCGAAAGATTAATTGTAACAAGGCTGTAATTGTCTAGAAAAATGCCTGATTACAAAAAAGAAGCGGTCGAGATCTCGTTCACGAGAGGACTATCATGCTAAGCGCAGAACTGGCGAAAAATTCGATCAACTACAGAAATAGTTAGATAACCTAACAAAAGGACAAAGTCAAAGATGTTAAAGAGATTGAAAAGGCTTGTGCGAATATCAAGGAGAAGCCTCCTTCAAAAATATATACCTAAGGCGCGAGAGCAGAGAAACTGGAAATTCCCACCTGCGGGGTACCGGCAGGACCTCGCAGAATTTAACCAAGGCGGTACCTCAGACGACGAACCAATTGGCGTCTTTGTCATTTTATAAAAAGATGGAAATACCTTAATTCCGATAGGTATATTTTAAGTTGTGTGTAGGGTTATAAAATTCCATTTGTTGAAACACCCATTCAAAAAATTACCAACAAACTAAGTATTTAGTTTTAGAGGTTCTACCGTACTCTATTCCACACGTTCACTTTCATGTTCCCCGCGAAGGGACATTCGAGAGCTGCTAACTGGATCTAAATGATTAATCCGGAATAGATTCGACGGATACCAGACGAATATTCTGAATATTGAGAGCGGCGGTGGTTCTTTCGGGAACTCTTTGAAATCGACGCGGGTGGAACAGTTTTCCGGTTAATACGGAAGAGGCGTATTATTATAAGCCAATCTATATGCGGCGGGACGATAACTGCATATTGAGGCTAAACCCTCCGCCGGCGTAGACCATGCTGGATCTCTCACGGAAAAGTGTTTCGAGGCAGAGCTTCCTCTTCCTGTGTGTCTCAAGATGTCAACCCGGTGAAAGCTGATTAATAGATTAGCCTATTCAAACGCGGAGTCTCGTGGAAACTCTACAAGGAGTCGTTTGAACAAGTGTATACTTACTGGTCTATACGAGATAGACTCGAAGGTGAAACTCTTATTTTCTGACGACTGGCTCGAAGAGAGATAACCGATCAAGAGTGTGGCGATAAGCGTGAAACCGAATGAAAGTACGAAATTACAAAGTCTATAGGCGGGTGTGCGACCTCGGGCAGGTTGACGCGGGGAATAAGCGTCGGTGGTCCGGCTTGGGGTCAACTCGTTACGATGCCTGGAAGGTAAGAGGGGTAAAACAGCGACTGCTCCCGATTACCGGTTACGATAATCTCGCTAACGATATCTCGGGGGGATCGGCAGCAGGTCGCGGGAGTCCCGGAGACGTCGATCCCGGAGGCTTGAGGCTGTAGGAGCGGCTAGGAAGCCTGGCTGGCAGGGTTTCGAGTCATTAATCGATACGCCGTGAATAAAGGAGCGCCCTGCGGGTTATCCGGACCGACTGCTATCTCTGCTCCCCGGTTGCAGCCGCCGCCGTACGTCTTGGACTCGTGACAGGCAGCCAGACAGCCTGTGAGAGAGCCAGGGCGAGCGAGAGAGCAGCCAGCCCTTCCCAATGGCTGCTCTCCTCTGCTCTCTGCTCCGCTCTGCTCCGCTCTGCTCTGCTCCGCTCCGCTCTGCTCTGCACTGCTGCGGTGGATGACTGCTCCCTGCTAGGCTGCTTCTACCACTGATGCTACTGCTGCTGCTGGATGGCTGCTACAAGGGAAGTCGAGCTGATTCCCGAGGGTAACGATCTCCCCCGTACACCCGCGGCCCGGCCAGCACTGACGCGGGCTCAGACTCCCACGGGACCCGGAGCATCCGCCGACGAATACCCTCTGGCTCCGACACGGTACCTGGAGCACACCCGGGATATTGCGGATAACTTTGGTGCCACCGTTCCCGGCGCACGAGTATTTCTTTTATCGATCGGTCCACCGACCGCCGGGGATCATCCGAGGACCACCGACACCGAGTCAAAGGGGAGGAATTATTGTTGCCTTTCAATTCGAACGTACGAAAGACGATTTCTTCTACCGGAGACCCTCTTCCTGGATGAACAACTTCGCTAGGTTTCGACTCGAGGGTTTAGATTTCGCTAAGAGACCCTATTCTAAGTGCAGAGATCGTCTACTTGGATGAAAGAAGTGTTCCTGTCGACTCGACTAGAAGCATTTTCCTTCAGGATTTGGATTCTGTTTTGTCAAAGGGGAGGAATTATTGCTGCCTTTCAATTCGAACGTACGAAAGATGATCCTCTTCTACCGGAGACCCTCTTCCTGAATGAACAACTTCGCTAGGTTTCGACTCGAGGTTGCAGGATAGCTTTCTAGATTTCGGTGAGAGACTCTATTCTAAGTGCAGAGACCGTCTTCTTGGATTTAAGAAAAACTGTTCCTGTCAACTCGACTAGGTAGAAGCATTTTCCTCCAGGTTTTGGATTTAGTTAGAGAAATCCTCGGAGGCTAACACTTCGACAATCTTCGACTGGCTATATCCTGCAGGTGTGAATCAGAGGGATTCGCAGGGGCATTAGCTTTCCAATAAACCGTGTCCTAGCGAAATCCAATTTCCTAAAATTGACCGCACCCTGCGGCGTAAGAGCAGCGCCGCGTCGCTGACCTTTTTATCGCAATGCGAGGCTCGTAACAAAGTAAAAGAGAGACTGGGAGGAGAAGGAGGATAAAGAGGAGGAGGAGGAGGGTCAAGCGGACGCAACTGGTGCACGCGACGACTGGTACAAAAGGTAGGCAACGATTGCGATTCTCGTGGCAGGCGAGACGCACAATTCGCCGCAAAAGGGACGCCGAGCCGGGGCGAACGTCGACGCGTGGCCTCGCCTCAAAGGAATACCGCATCCCGGGAATGTCTCGCCGAGAAAGAGACAACCTTCCCTCCAATCCTCTCCTCTCCTCTCCATCCTGGGGGTAGCTACGCAGCCTTCCGCATGCCGGGCACTTTTAAAACAGTCTCAAACGTCCCGAACCGCCGCCCACTTTATCTCACCGCTTGTACACTTCTTAGACGTTCCTTTTGCAACGGTGCTATACCGAGAGAACGTGCTCCGGAGACAGCACCGGCTGGCTCATCTGCCTCTCACCGTTGTCCTCGCAATGACGCGTTAACGTCGACATATCGCCGCCAACCCCATTCACTCGACCAGAGCCGATTCATGGCATCGCGCTCATGCACAAACCCGCATCTTCCATTCAACCTCTCGACGCCGACACGCAGAGTTCTAATTTTTATAGGCGCGCGTCGCTTTATCCAAACGTTTGCCTAGTTTCTCCGACGATTTGTAATCTTCGTTGTACAGTAATCGCTCCTTCGTTGTCCAAAATCAAGGGCACGATCGTTGTCCAGTGCCTACCCATTCCACTGCCTGTCAACGCCGAGTCGCTCCGTAGGCGGCGTCGATTGATGTCGGCTCGGGTATATCGGTGTGAACACCACAACATTGACTCGAGGAAACCGAATTTTCAAACTTCTTAATTTTCATTATTTCTTTATGGGACTTTCACTAACTTATTTCTGGCATTTCTCTGATTAAAATGACACCAAACACGATATAATTTCAACTGTATTTAGTGGTTTAATCGACGGTCAAGGTTTCGAAGGCAACGAGCAACAGCAACAATGTGGGCCTTTAAACTGTGCCGGCGACGGCGACACGCTTCGGTCACCCGATCCGTATCTCATTCTGTCCTTCTCTATGTTCGGCTTCCTATTGAAGTCGCTCGGCGCGGTCGGCGCGATATCTAGACGCAGTCATAAATCAAAAATAGTGTCCGGGCACGCTCGTTGTCCGCTCAGCCCCCCGGCCTTTGGACAACGAAGGAGCTTTTACTGTAATTCAATGATCAAGGAACGACGACGAACTCGATATCGATCTAGCCACCCAAAATGTGTATCGATTATTCAAAACCTTTTGTATCTGAAGAATTGACATTCAGAGAAATTTTGTAATATCTTCATAGAGAATCATTAACAAATTGGTGAAGACTCGGGTACCAGGTTGGCTGCGCAAGAGTTAAAAAGGGCGGTCCTCTAGAATGATTTCGACGGTATTGAAAATCGTGTTCTCCTCGGGGCGATCTCGAGGTCTGAGAATAAACTAAACTGATTAACCGATACAATAACGGGGAATTAATCTTTTCAATTTCCGAATGGGGTGGATCCACGTTAATTGCACCGTCGGAGTATGGTCGGTGGTTTATCGCGGAGGGAGCCGCAGCGAGCAACCCCGCGTCGTAAGTAGAAACAGACGGACCGCGACAGACAGGCATCTGGAGAACGGTGTTGCCGTTCTAGCCGAGTAACCTTTACAGTTTCCCGGTGGTTCTGCCGGTGGTTTCTGGGTCGAGGTAATTTTTCCAAGAAATTCTCTTAGCTGGCAGTATCCGCGCTAACCCGCTCCCGATATTTCGTTCGGGCGCGTTGAATCGTTTGACCGATCGCGCGGCTCGATCCGCCGATGCAACGCGGTGCAACGGAACGCGAGCAGAGCTCCCGACGCACGCGTAATTTCGTTGTTGAAGGAACGGAGCGCAGAAATCGCGCGTTCCCGGCGAAAGCAATTCGCTGTCGTTCGATCGGATCAACGGACACCGAGAATCGCCACCGCCGACTGCACGGATGCAACAGCAATAGCAACAGCATCAGCGACGGCGCACCGGCCGCGTTCAGAGCATCACGTACACGCGGTTAGCCACGAAATAGCAAGCCCGGCCCGATAGCATTGCCAGAGCGTAGGTGATATACGGTGTCGCTAATTAATGCACGATAATGAACCTGGGCGCAACCGAAGCTGTATTAATGGATTCCAATGCCCCGTCATAACGTGGACGATCCGTAGGTACATCGGAACCGTTCGTAATTGCGTTAATGGAGGGGCCCATCTGTTTGCGCTGCCGGCTTTCGAGCTACTTCTGCTCGTCACTCGTCCACCAAATAATCGCATCCCAACCCCCGCCGAAACGACCGTTCGATTATGCGAATTTACAGCCGACGCGATGCGACTGCCGCGCGATATATTCCCCCCAAGAAATATTCCATTTCGCTCGATCGACTTCGCGACCCTTTTACACCACCCCCCCCCTTTCCAGTGGAAACGCGCGGATTCACCGTTCAGTTTTACACCAATTGCAGAATAACCCCTTAGCAAGCATTCGAGTGGTTAATTCGAATGGTTACACTATTAAATATGTTGAATATGTATTGTAGGAGTTATTATATCAATTTCAAACCCGTCAAATTTAAAAGATCATAGAGAATGGAAATATTCTAGGTCGAACAAACGTTTAATTTTCAAGTTAACCCTTGTCGTATTTTAACGAGCCAGACTCGCGATGAAGATTTTTAACAAAGTCCAACAAATATGAATGTTACGCGTTTCATTTTAGATGAAATAACATTTGATTCGTTTGTAATCAATATTTAAGCAATAAAGTAAATGTAGCCGTACAAAAAATATAAATTTTCTCTTCTCTTCTACGGCATTTTTCGGGATAAAGACGTTCTAATCACTGTAACTGTAAAAGAAAAGGTAGGGCAAAGGGTTAAAACAGCTCTGAGAGCAAAGGATTAACATACAACAACCCAAAATACGGTTAGATTTACATTTCGATCGAACAAGTTTGTACAAAATATTTGATCTCGTGAAGAAACAAACGAGTAAGAAGTTCCGCGAGGTAAGAAGATCGTTACGACCATAATTTTAAAAAATATGAAATTATTGCGGGAGAGAATTTGTTATCGAATTGAAAAAATCGTGAATAACGTATCGGCACACCGGGTGCATCGAATGTATGCCGTCGCTACGGAGAAATAATCGAATGCGAATTTTTTAACGATCACCTTCGGATTCCGTACTAATATTGGATGTTAATATATTCGATATTATATCGGAATATTCGCGAGCCTCTGATCGTATGAACGTAAAGCTGGCCGCAATGGCTAGAATCACTGCGCATTATGCTTCAGGGTCGTGATTGTAATTTGCGCGTGTCGCGGCGCGAATGCATAATAATAATCTCCTAATTAACGCATGGACCCAGACGATTATTCGCGGTTTCGTTCCGCGGATCGAAGACTTGCTGACTTTCGTTTGCGGTTCTGATTGGAAATAAATTGTTCCGTTTCATCGTTGGTAGGCCGCGGTCTTCCGGCGGTTTATATTTATAGATAAATGCCGATTCTAAAACTATTACAAACAAACAGCGGAGCTTTATGCAAAATAAAAATGTTCTACCCGATTTGCAACAAACTGGAATGAAATAGAAAATTGTTTTCTTATTTAATATGTTGAATAAGTTGAAGATAAAATTATTCTAATGTTTACACTGTTTTCAATTACACCTACTCATTTTTGCCATAAATGCATAAAATCCGCTGTCTAATTATAAACCTTTGCACTCTTCTTTTGATCACCTTGTTAAGGTAAAACTAATACACTGATGGCCTCAAATATTTTTAATACCTCCACTGTTTTAAATTGTACGTACCCATTTTTGTCACAGTCTATTGATTAGTTACCAACATATTTAATAATGTAAACATTATTTTGAACGATGGTACGGCAATTTGTAATGGCGACTCTGAGACAACACTCAAGTGTTAAGGGTTAAAGATTCCGGGATTCCGGAAAGAATGCTCACGCCAAAAAAAAAGACCCTCAATGATTTAAGGATCTTTGAGAAAACAGATCCTTGCTGGACACTATGAAGATCCCATGGGGAATCTTGCAAACGGTCCTCCGACTTTTAATGGCAATCGATGAATGATTATGCAATTCGGGAAAGACTGGTCCGCGGGACCTCGAGACGACGCGACGGTACAATGTAAATTTCCAGCTTACGGTTTTAATCCCTTTAACCGCGGCTCTCCTAAAACTTAATCCACTATTAGTTTTTGCAGTGACAGCCCTAATTCCTGCCCGGTGGTTATAGTGATTATAATGCAACTTCTAACTAGGATTAAGTTGGCGGCTGTTCGTTAAATTATTATGCGAGCCGTGCCACGAACGACGCGACGCCGCTCGAAAAGTAGGCGGTCCTCGGGCGCGGACGGAGAATGCGAATTTCTTCGACGAATATTTCAAAAACCAAGACACACACACACAGACACATACACCGTGAGATTTCGCGCGGACGAAAATGTCCGAAGTCTGCTCCGAGCTCGCCAGTAAAATAAAAACGTGCCAACGACTCGACTCGTGCTCCAGAAAAGTATAAAAGCCCCTGAAACTAATCGAACTTTCAAATTAAAGAAAATGCCCTCAAAATGGACGATCTAAGATAAAATTAGTTCGTGATCACTAGACTGCGGACCTTTGTGCATTTATTGGCTTATCAAAATCTTCAAAGAAAGAGAGAATATAAAATTCGATAGAATTTTATACAATTTTTAATAGTTTTGGATTTACAACGGCTGCTTCCATTAAAAATAGAATTTTATTTCATTCCACTTTCTTAAAATTTGTCTACAAAAATTGGAAATTCAGTAATATAGGTACAGTGTTCCCGCGATTGATGTGACTTTCGGGTATGCGGATGATGTGACTTTTTCTCCCCACTACTACGGGGTTCCCCCTTGCGCGGTCGATCGCGCTACAAAGAAATTAAGGTATTAGGGTGCTTAAATTGGGATTTTATGATACTCGATGTATCATTCTCAGGTATGGAATAGCATTAGTACAATACAACAATTTCCCGCTTAGCACCATCGTTTACCCAGGATCGTCGTTTACACTTGGAAAAGTTATCCAAGAAATCTATGTTCGGCACACATAAAAAAACGTAGTACCATTTCGTTTCCTTTAGTTTTCCAATCGTGGGAACACTGTAGTTTTTCCAGATGAATTCGCCACTAGGCCCACCGCGCGGCCATCACAAGACCACCGAGGATCCGTCGACACCCCCGTGGCACCCCCATGAAAGCAGGGGGGTGCGGACTCGCATCAACGCCCGGTCCCGCGACGACGGGAACAGGAAGAACAGCGGAAATAGCGGACGAAAACTCGCCGTAGACGAGGTGGAACGTTAGACGAAGATGCGCGGGTTCCGGGAGTGGGGAGGATAGAGCGAGAGATAACGCAGGGGTGGAGGAAAGGAGGAGAAGAGGGACCGAGGGGGTTGAAATAAAAGAAACGGGCGGGAAAGGCCAGCGGGATGAAGCAAGTGAGAAAATAGTAAAAGCGAGATAGGAGGGGAACGCAGCAGCGCGACCAGAATTGGATAGGATAGGAGAACTGGTGATTACAGAGGCCGGGAATTCCGTGGGGAGAGGCACCGGTCCCGCGGGTTTCCACCTAATTCCATCCTGGCTGACTACTGACTCTGTCTCCCTCTTTTCATCTTTCTCTTTCCATCCCGTTTCTCTCCATCTACCGCGGGCAGCCACTCTACGCGAGCTTTCTCTCTTTCTCCCTCAGCGAGCCTTCCTCTCTTCCCACACCCCTTCAGCCCTCTCTCTCTCTCTCTCTCTCTCTTTTCTCCTTTCCTCTGCTGTGCTGCTTCTTCCACTATCTCACTCTGTACCGGGTGGTCCGTCATCGCCGGGGAAAAAATAACTGTACCAATATCTTTCGCGCGCTCGCCAACGCACCCCCGTATTTTGCCACCAGGTGCTCGCCCTGGCCCTCACAAGACTGATCATCCGCAGTCTTCATTCGGTCGCTCAAAATCATTTCGACCGAGATCTCGCCGCGTGCACAAAGTCGAGCATTCGGAGTTGAAATTTTCAGTGTTCTTCGGAGAATTTTAACTCCGCCGGAATTCAATGCGGATTAAAGTTCGAGGAGGATCTTAAAACAGTGCTTCCTCCAGTGTCGGTAAATATACTTTGCATGCACCGATGCTTCATAAATAAAGCAATAAGAATGTACGCAACGAGTGACAACATGTTTATAAGAACCGCTTGACCTTCATTTGGGAATCTTCAAATTATGCAAGAAGCTCTGACAATACGATAAGCCGCCCCAGTGTGTAGATAAAAATGCTCAAGAATTCCATGATATGCAATTTTAATTGCATGTCGTCCACATTTTGCTTGGGAAGAAACAAAAACAGGATTAATAAATGACGCGATTCGAATCTCTGCAGCGACATCTCTCGCGACGCAGTACGTGACCCGCGTCTCCAATATTTGCATCGAGCGAATTCGAGCAAGTATAATCCCCTTGAAAAAATTCAAAAAAGTAAAAAAGACGCCAGGTACATGAAAAAAGTCGTGGGCGAAAAAGAGTATTATCAAATAAATAGCACAAAAAAAGATTTAAGTATTTAAACTAAGATCAATTCATCGACACTTTTTTGAAGTTTTTTATGGGGATCTCACTGCTTTTTTCAGAGATAATTTGCATGGGGAATGGCTCCAATTATTTCTTAATATTCTTAAACCGTCAGCTGTGTATTTTTCAATCAGCCTTTGGCGCTGTACGTATTCAACATTGAGTTACAGTTCAATTTTAACCATAATTAACACCTTTCGTTAAGTATATTCTCGATGTAATTGGAGGATATAATAAATATTGATGAATATATGTACCCTGGACTCTAGATTCATCAATATTTATTATATTCTCCAATATTACATCGAGAATATACTTCGAGGAACAAAGCTCCCTGTTTTTCCGTCTACGCACCTCAAGGACCCGATAAACTGAGAATCGCACGTGCCATCAGCCACGAATTCGCAAACACGAAAGAAAAAACAAACGTGACGCGCGACGGCGCAATGCATTGTGCCACCGATTCGCAAGATCAACGAGGCTTTTGCATTTTTCAGCCGCAGTCTTTACGTTTCCGTTTGATTCTGTCTAACGCGCGCGAATTCGAAATTCTAATAAAAGTGTCATGGCGCTATTGCGCGCCAATTTAGAACCACAAGTTTGTCCGTAAAATGATAAATACGTGTGTTAGATAGATCGATTTCAATCGATTTACTTACAGTCAGATTCTCGAGAGTTGAGACCCGATGTGCACAGTAGCTTACGGGCAATAGGTCTCAACTTTTAAAAATCAAACTACAGCTGTACATACGTAGAATTACTAGACTGCGGATTTTATGCATTTATAACAAAAATGGGTTAAGAGAATTTAGAAACACCAATGCATTATTTCGAACCCACTAAAATTATTTAAAAATTTCCTGAGCTCCTGTTTATTTAAATTGATGCAGAACATTTTTATTTTTCATGAAGACCCGCAGTGTGATAAATACTACTAATATTATTGTGTACATGTAACTGCAATGTTAATAAAGAAAAATGTTTCTTTTTTTATTGCGACCCCCGAATTAGGTTATAATGCTGAACGAGGCCATCGGTGGCGAACGAGTTTGACATGGCTGTAGTAGAAGATTGCGATGCCGATGATGGCGGAAAGATCGAATAAAACGTAGAAAAATAACTGAAAAATGTGTTGGTAACAGACTGCGGATCTTTATGCATTCACGATTTATTTCCAAGAAATGCTGTAATATAAAACTGGATAGAATTTAGTACGATTTTTATTTGTTTTGGATGTCGGACGGCTGTTCCCATGAAAGATAGAATTTCATTCCATGTCTTACAATTTTTCATGCAGTATCCTACAATACTATAAATCCTCAATAGTCTTACAATACTATAAAAATTGTAAATTCCATAAACATCCGCAGTGTATTTGTACTCACGTTTGAGAGATCGCGGTTTCGCCTGTTTCCTCCTGGACATAGCAGCGTGGCGTTGGTCGGTCCGCTGGCCGGATCGCCAATGACAGCTCAGCAGGAACGTGGATCCAGTCACATTTCGCACTTCCCTCGGAAACTCGATATTCCGCGCACTGGAAACAACGTCCGTCGCGAAACCGCACCGTTAACAAAACCTGGCCAGCGGTCCGTGGTGCGCGAGACACGCAACCGTTAATGAAACTGTCGCGGGAGCGTGGACGCGACGAGGGACGACATCGCGCGAATTCGAACGAGGAAAAAGTATCCGGTTACCCGCGCGAAGTTGCCATGGCGACGCGGAGTAACATCTCGCTGCGACAAGTCGAGCGAAGAACCGTGTTTATCACGTTCGATGCCACATCGTTCGTCTCAACTATTCACCGGTTCAGTGTTCGCAAATTATTTCGACGTACGGAAATGTGGCGAGCGATCTCCGATTTGTTTGTCGACGCGTTTATGGGGCGAACGGTTCGTGCACCGGAAACCACGTGGCTCCAATTCAAACTCGCGTGTACACACGATCCAACATGTCGCAACAGATACGGACGAACAACAAGCGCGGCTCGAAAGTCGCGCGACGAATGACTGCGTACCTGATACCGCGAACAGCCTGGCGCAGAGAACCACTGGGAAGTCACTGCGCATGCTCCACCCTCGCTGATAGCGTCCCTGCGCAATCCTTTCTAATCTCGCGTCAACCCTCGTACAGGCAACTGTCTCTACAGCGACGCATGCAAACAATCCTGCAACATTCGCGCACTGTTTTTTGGAAGGACAACTGAAACACGATTGTAGTCGTTATAACTGTCCACCCACTAACGTGTACACTGTCCGAGATAAGTGGAGCGAGCTGGACAACTATTATGACTACAAGCGTTTAGATTACAGTTTCGTATATATAACTGATCACACACACTTTAAATCGGAATAACTTTTTTATGAATAGACTAGAAGTAAGGTTAGAAGAATTAGTTTAGTAAATGACGTCTAATAAATAGGTTGAAAAAAATGCATTTGATTGGAATTGTGAGAAACAATGGAAAAACTTTTTTAGCTGGGCCAATAACGAAAATTTAAAAGATATATGTGTTCAAAAGTTGGAAAAATTGCGATTTCTCATGATTTTCGGACTGCAACTGCCATTTTTACAATCTTTGGTTGGTTAGAATTCGTAAACCAATTAACCAATTTCAATGAAATTTTCAGAATGTATATAATTTATACGAGTTTACAAAACTCATCTTTTAAATTTATGATGAGTGTAATCTGTGATCAGTTATGTGCGTAACTGTATATGATACGATATGATATCAATTTATCTATCGAAATCTTCAAGTGCATTTTTCACCTGTTTCATTTATACTTCGGCTAAACACACGTCCGACTCCAAAGCCACAGTGAGAAACATATTTATGTAGATCTTCTAATTTCAATCAGAATTTAAATTTCAAAAAAATGTTACATAATTACTAGACTGAGGATCTTTATGCAAAATAAAAATATTCTGCATCGATTGTATGAAGCAGTAGTTGAATAAAAACTTATTTCACTTGAGCACAACATTACAATATGCTTTTACATTTTTACATTTTTCACTGTTTTACATTTCATTTCTCCCAGTTAAAAATCTGATTACCTTTCTTTGACGATTCGTCCTCCATCACTTCCATGAAATCGTCCGCCGAAGTTTAGGTGATTTCAATGACGCATTATATCACAGACGAGCGTCTGTCATTATATCTCGGAGAAGGAATTCTGCATTGCCGACACGAACAAAACAAATCGCCAGTCGTCCTGTATTATACAAACAGTAAGTTCACTGTTATGACAGCTCGACGATTGATTTTGTTTTGGATTCAGTGAAATCAAAATACATATACACTGCGGCATAATCAGTTCGTTTCTCTGATCGCTCGACAGTCGGATATAAATTCGTAACAATCGTAACTTTCTACGTATCCACTGCTACGACGTTTGAACAGGTTAGAATTTAGACAATCCACAATAAATGGTGTTAATCCTCGAACGCAGAGTCATCATTCACTGTCACTGTTATCGCGTTTACTTATTAAATTACTCATTTATTGATATAATATGTAACGTATCATTTTAGAAAACTACACTCTAAATTTTATGATCAATTCTCTCTTGAAATCTTTGTGTACTGAAAATGTTACTATAATCAAAATATTGTCTGTGTTTTAGTCGTTCCAAGGTTAACAAAATTTTGAACAAAATTAGGCTATAGATATCTTATTTGCAACTTTCACAATTAGAGATACAACCATGCTGTTGCTGGAACGTATCCCGGATCAAATTGGATATTTGGTTATGAATGAAGACGGAGCCGTATTAACGGTAATTATTTTGTTAATACAAAAAAGGAACATGTTGATCCTTGTACTTGGTTGTTTCAGTCTGGAGGAGAATTAGAAAATGACGAAAGGATTGCAAACATTATCTTGGGCCTAGTCACGCTGACGAATAAAATCGATCCTAAGGGATTTCCTAGCAACGAAGCATTCGACAAGATATCCATAACGTATCCAGACCATTGCTATGTTATTTGTCTTTCAAACAAAAAGATCCATGTAGTTAAGAAAAGATTGGTTTCCGCAACTACTGCAGTTGTAGAGCAATTGCCTCTTGTTGATTTATAAATGAAATTATTCTAAGACTGTACAAAGTTAAGATTGTGTATAAACATATAAACACAAAACTATTTCCAATAAATAAGAAAAATGTAAGATAATTTTGAAGATCTGTTACCATAAATAAAATCGTATGAAAACACAGAAAACATTTTCTTCCTTACACGGACTTTGTTACCACAATTATAAACATGGTACACAGTTAACAGAATGGTATAAATTGTATTGATTACAGATATAATTTACAATATATTACACGAGCTATTCTTGAGAAATACTTATTTATGACTCATCCGTATCGGAACTATCGTAAGTGACCAATGACGTACTCAGCGTGCTGGTCACCGGTTTCGATGACGATGGTTGTGCCTTCAATTCCGGAAGTTTTGGTATTTCATTTTTATGTTTCTTCGCGTTGCTTGTCGAAGCCAATAGCGATAATTTTTGTTGCTTGTCTTTCGTACGTACAATAGAAACCAATCGTTTCAAAGGATGAGGTTTCTTCTCTTCATCTGTAATACATAAAACAAGTATTGTAATTGCCAGAGAATATGTGTAACTTAAATTACCATACTTTTCTTGTTCATCAGCAACTTTGCTAGCTTCACATCGTCTTCGTGTTCGTTCACCAAATCAATATTCAACCCATTCTTCCTAAGTAGCATGTGGTCGATTCCTTGCTTCTTCTGTAACTCTCTTTTTCTCGTCTGGAATGCAATGTGAATGCAATAAATCAATAATTGAATGCTGACACTATAACGCTAATTGTCACGGTTTGTCATGATTTTATGCATTCATGACAAAAATGAAGAAACAAATTTTTATGTGGCCCTTGTAAATATAACATACCCGAAACGCAGAACGTAGTTCGCAATTCGAAGTGTAATCATCTTTCCATGTAGCTTCGTTAAGTGCTATCGCACTTTCTAAGGAAGTATCTCGCGACTTTGCTGTCTTTTTGTCTTCTATACCATGCTCCAATTTATACATTGCATCGTCGTAAAGTCTGCAAGACACTTCTTTGGTCTCTGGCACTATCTGATCATTTTCTTTGGGGTCCCATCTATTTTCTTGTCGTCTAGCTCCGCTAACTATCACGTAATCTAGATTCTGCAAAACAAGATCCATTCGTGAGAAATTGTATAATTGGATTGTGAATCTTTATGCATAATAAAAATTGTCTGTATCGATTGCAAGGAATAGAAACATTCCATTCATCTTGAATTTTTTAAATTTCCTTACAATTTTGAATTTCATCTACTCTATTAATAATTAATCTGCAGATTACTGATTTCTAACGAAACTTACCGCTGGATCAGTTTTGATCTCGAAATGATTATCGCACAGATGACATTTCATACGAAACTGGTACAAAGGTGTGCTATAATACATTCCGACTTTCTTTTTCTCTGCATTATAACGTACACCCATTCCTATGTGATTGCCGCATCCATCGCACCATATATTGTACGGCATCTCAAACCTGATGATAAGGATACCCATGTGTAATTTACGTGCTCTCTCACGTAACGCATGGGTACCCAGAAATTTATTGAGTCCTCCAACCTTCGGGTCATAATCAGGTGGGTAATACAAGTTTGTACCTTTACGTTCACCCATTGTGCCCTGAAAATTAATCAAATCTTTCAAATTCCATCATAGTGTTGTCATTTTGTATTTATCTGTCAAAATCGTCAAGACATCAAAAATATGAACGATCAAATTTCAATAGCAAACACGAATAATATTGTTACCGTATCATTGCTCTAAAATGTATAACTCGTACCTTGCTTTTTTACTACGTGTCTGCAAAAAGAGTGGATTCTTTCAAATCTAAATGTATTTAACCTCACTCGTATTCGACTCGCCTCCACCCACCTTCACCTGTCTAATGACTAATGACTGAAAACTGAAACAAAGTGTCTGTTTACAGATGTGTGGCAAATGAAGATTTCTGTGTATTGGCCGGCATAGTGCTGCCCTCTAGTCTAATTTTTAGCCTGGATCAGAACCTATATACATCATCCCATTCCCTCGGAGGTATATTCCTATTGGAAGTCTATTCTGTATTCTCCAATTGGAAATATTTATAAATCACCATTAACAATCGAGCTATTAATAAATCTTCTATCGATTCTATTCTACCTTTTGTCCTTTTCCCTCTGCTGTAAAATCATATGACTCTCCTTGTTGGATACCCCTTTGCCCATCATGCTTTTCCTAATACGTACCAGAGGATTCAAAGTCGCGCAGAAAAGTAGGTGGCACGAGCAAGCATCTACTATCCTTGTCAAACACCATCGCTGTCCTTGTCTTACACATGGGACAGATAGAGAAAATAAGTTTACGAACTCGCCGCTGTAGATGGCGCCAACATCGCGCTACCCAAGTTCAAAAATTTTAATTCTTTCTAACAATAAGTGAATCTTTTCAGATGCATTGTTAGATTCTAACCTATAACGATGGATAAAAGAAGTATTGTCAATGTTATTTACCGTTTTATAGTCATTTCGGCCTGCACGTTAGGCTATATTTTTGAGCACATAAATTGTTACGCTTACTGAAAACAAGAGAAGAACCTGTTATTGTTCTGTCAATGTAAGAGAGTCGAGATGGCTTCGCCTGCTTATTGTTAGATCAAATATGGATACATATACATTTACATTTATACGTATTATATATTACATATATACATGTATACATACATTTTTTATATTTTCAAGGTCAATCGTCTCTTCGTTTATGACGCAACTTTGAGAGCAGGTCCTCTCCGACTTGGAATTTGTAATTCGTAAACGAAAGAGACGTTTTCATTAGGTAGGGTTGGAAGGGATCGCCGGGAAACCGACTTAACCAGTTTTTCACGGGGAATCCTTGAACGCGTTCACTCGCTCGGCGTAGTTACGTCGGAAATGTTGAGCATTCGTGACGTATACGGAATTTCCCCGACCAAAAAGAACTCACGATCTCCTACGATCCGCAACCCGTTCGGATGGAAAATATCCTGATCCTAGATCACGCCACGTTTCCAACGATACATTTTCAGCGATTAGATGTCCCGTAGCGAGCTAATACATCCTGCTCGCAACAATTGTTTCGAGTAGCAACAAACTGGGTAGATGTATAAGTGGATGGTCAAGGCCGATATGCTGGAACGGCGACCTCGAAAGCCAACGAAACAACGTTTTCTATGATCGTGCAATAAAAAATAACGAGCGGTATGGAATCCCATTATCTATTATCCTGAATAATTTACCGATGATACAATCCGGTGTCGCGTCACAATTAAAAATTGTGTCAATGGCGCGACAACGTAACGCGCTTAGGCGAACCGCGATCTTGTACATCGATAAAATTCCTCAAGCCGATTCACTGGTTTAACGAATGAACGTTTTCGGCAGGGAAACGAGAGAACCATGTAACGCGCTCGGGGGTCGTGCCCGAGTGCTATCGCTACCGGTAATTGAGGCGATCTGGTGTCGTAATTTCGGCGTTGGAGTTGCAGAAATCCATGGGGGGAGAGCACGATTCCCCCTTCTCGATCGAGTTTACTAGGTCCCGTGCCGAGCGATCCCTACCTTCGATCACTTTGGTGACAAGTGGAGAAGCGGACAAGCCGACTAGCGGACAAACGTACGGTGATCACGAACGCAGACCGCAGTGGTTGTTTGGTCCTCGCGAAGGTACCACGTCTGTCGCAACAGGTGCCATAGATGTTGCACGGTTCGAAGATCGAGGCTCTCCGCGCGTCCCACATCGACGAAACACTTCCTCCCGATCGGATACCCAGCCTTCACGTCTCCAGGCTTCGTTCGTTCGATCGAGATGGGACAGGTATCACAGTTTTCATTCAAGAACTATCTCCTCCACTTTCCAGGCCGGGCTGTCCAGAATTTCGGACACGCCGCACGGTATTGTACCGGAAATTCAGTGACATTTTGTCTCAAATCAACTTTCTCGTATCGATGTCTAATCAATGAACTTCTTAAATGTCCACGGTTGTTATAAACATTTAAAGTTGGACATTGATGTTTCACATTGATGTTTAAACGAATGTTCATAGATAGAAAAACATTTATATTCGTATATAAATATAACAAATTTTCTTCTAGTGTTTTTAATGCTTGGCCAGCTTCTCGGATTTCGTTCGGACACTTATCTATTACCTCTAACCTCGTAGATCGAACAGATTGTTCGATGATAGCAGCGATAATGATCCAGAAGAGCCACGGCGGTGAACGCATGGGACCGTTTTCGAGGCAACGTCCTACATCGATAAGAATCAGACGCTTTCGTTTTGATCGTACCTTGAAAATGTCGCGGATAGGACCATATACATATACTTATAGTTCCGGCTGTAGATAACATGCCGTGTTCCTTCGTCTATCAGCTGACGGATGTGGGCAAAGTGCTATAGTCTGTTGAGGAGTCGCAGTACCGCAAAGCTAAAGTATTAGAGGTGAAAGGGGAATCGTCGGGAAACTGTAACTGTAATATATGTTTTATTTTATTACTCGTTCATTTTCACTTTACTCTTATTATTTTGTCAGTATTTTGACAGAAGTCAATTATAATTTGGGAAAATTTAAATTTTAATGTAGATGTTGATAATATGAAATCTGTATTTATTTCGTCACGATTTACTTTACTTTAAAGAAATAATAGTAATGAGAACTTCAAGTAGGATCCAGCAGAAAATTTACGTCCATCTATTTAAAAAACTTACGTCCATCGTAAGTTAAATTAATATTCGCTGGAAACAAACGTTTGTGACGTCAGTTGTGGGTACCAGATACACCATTATCTTGGGACATTGCATTCTATGTATATCCTATACCAGGGAGTTGCAACTTATTCCCCTCCGACAACCGCAAGGTCCCCACCATTCGAACCTCTTCTCACTACTACTTGCTCGGGAGAGAACAGGGACGATGTTCGACAGTTACAATGGATGCATGTTCCACTATACTATAATAGAACTATAGTAGAACTACAGTAGATCTACACATGTAACAATAAAGCCTAAGAGTGGGGGAAGAACCTAAGCGTGGAAGGAGCCGCGTGTAGCTCGCGAGCTACATGTTGGAACTCCCTGTTCTACACCTATACCGGGTCTATAAGTATATGTATACTGTCTAAGAGCTGCACATAAGCGTATCCGTGCGGCCTGTAAAGGAAAAGAGAAGTCATGGGAATGCGTTTCATAAGCTCGCGTGAGGGAACTTGGACGATAATTTGCGATCGCGAGGTGATTTGAACGCGCGACTACGTCATGCCTCCAATGCCAACTTTCCTCGATCGTAACACGGCAGCGACTATTAATGTCGGCATTCGAATGTCTATCGGAGTCAAGTTAAAACATTTCATATGCCGATTGTAACCAGACGTATCTGGAACCAGTTCTCCAATGTCGACGGTCAAGACGGTCTCTTCGTCGATCAAATTCGATCCACTTACTTCCCAAGTTTTTTCTGTTGCTTCTCAATTATACACTTATCCGACACTGCGTACACGCGAGATCGGATCCACCGATCTACGGCGTACGCTCGAAGCGAAGATAGACTGTCCGATTCTTCAACCTCGTTGCGAAATTGGTTACATAAATCCGCGTCCACGCGAAAGTGGAAACAAAGAATCGAAGATTTTCGACGCGTCGACACCGGTGGCTGCTAATTTACATTTCTCCACGCGTGTTCGCATCTCCAAAGAGTTTAAAAGTCGGCGTCGCATTTGTGTGATATTTCGATCATTTAGGAATGAAATTCTTAACACGTTCGCTGCCAGCATTTGTTTCGTTGCTTACCTTCCTTGTTCGAAAGTTTTATTAAATGCAACGTACCCAATTTTGAATTATTAAAACAGTTTAGCAGAAGAAAGTCACAGATTCTCTGAAAATAATGCATTCTAGTATGACTTTAAACGACGAAGTGCATAAAATTAATTTTACTGTTTTTAAGTAGGCTGTCAAATAATGGATGGCACATATTTGTGACGGTGGTGCGAGCGTTGATTCTTTTTTAAGGTGTTCTTAAAATGCAATGAACAAATACTAGCACATGAAAGCGAAAGAGAACTCTCACGGTCCCAATTACATTTCTGACTACATAAAACCACAACTTCGATATTCAACGAAGAATCAAGTTCATGTTCGCTCATACTGTATAGTGAAATTTTCAATATTACTTTCGGATTTGGTGTTAGAATGACAAACTGTGTAAGAATCAGCCAACAGTAATTGCTGAATAAATTTGATGTTGCACAGTGATAATCGAGAAAGCGGGGACATGGAACAATCGCTTTCGTCGTGACGCAATTGGGCCGGCGAAAATAAAAATCTGAATGAACGAATTGTGAAAGTCTCTTTGTTGCTTTCTTCCGTCGTTCGAACGAATTCCCCGTGATTTTCTTCTCGTTCCGGAATGAACGAGGCGCGAGTCGGTGCGGTGGTCGTTGGACGAGAAGAGAAGCGAACAGTATTTATTGCTGGCGATAAAAAAAGAAATTCCGTTAATAACCGGAAATTGTTAAGGGTCTCTCGATCGTCCGGAGTCCTGTCGACCACACACACGCGGTGTGTATTATACATATTACTGGGACTATCGACACACGATATCGTAAACGCAGAATCAACGAAGAGTGGTCGAACCGGCTTCTTTTGCGCAACGAGCAACTAATAATCATAGTCGCACGTTAGACGCTGTCGCAGACGAATCTTTGGATAGGTTTCGCACTCCAAATTCGCCCTTTTGCAAACCAAATTCAACCTTATGTTGTGGAAATCCATTCCAGCCTTTTGGATATAAAATTTCATTCAATTTCACCCTTTTGTAAATCAATTTCGCCTTTTTGTAAATCAATTTCACCATTTTGCAATACAAATTCACCCTTTTGCAAGTCAAATTCAGTCTTATGCAAATCAATTCCATCTTTTTGTAAATCAATGCCACTCTTTCGAAAATCAAATTCAACTTTCTGCAAATCAATTTTAACCTTTTGCAAGTCAAATTCAACCTTATGCGAATCAATTTCAGCTTTCTGCCAATCAATTTCACCCATTAAGAATATTAAAATTAATTACACTTGGAAGTATCTCCCAATAAATATACTAGTTTTCATTCATCACAAAGTTAATGAATTGAAATTACTAGCCTGCGGATCTTTATGCAAAATAAAAATAAGGGCGAATTTGGACTGCAAAACCTGTAGAGCGTGTTCGAGGAATCTCGCCGAGTTCCTGTCGCATCAGTTTAATCCGGAATGAAACAACGAAGTTTAGAAACCGATCTCCAATTCGATCGACTAATTGCGACGTAATCGCACTGGGTACCCGCGATCCGCGAAGGCCGATCCTTTCTTCGGCGTGGACTGATGCAATGGTTAGAAATCGGATCGGTGCAATAGCTCGATATAGACTAAGCGTTTCTTCTTTTTTAGAATTCGATAGCCTGTCCTGTTTGCAACGTTAGATCGCATTTCTGGCCGATCGAAATGTTAGGAATGTCGCGAGCGACGTCCGAGCGAAGTAGGTACAACGATCCAAGTATGCCAAAACATCGGCACGCGAGACAATGCTTCGCCGATCGTTCGCGGCGACCGGTCAATAGTTGGGCGAAGGATGAGCGTCGAGTGCATCCAGCCATCCGTCATAAATTATTTCTATAGCGCTTAATTATCCAGTTCGAACGAACCGTGACGCGAAATGACTAATTACTCTACACTCTCGTTCTCGGTACGCCGCACAGTGGGACAAAGTCACGAACTTTGTGTCAGAATGAAAGAACTTTCAATCGAGCAGTATACTTAACCGATCCGAAAATTATATTAGTAAAAAATCGAATAAAGTTCTACAAAAATAATAATGTATCACCAGAAGTTACAAAATTTCGATGATGAGAAGTAAGTTAAAAAGATTGAACACTTACAGTGACTCCGACAAATATTCGCACACTCTTAAAAAGGCGATAACTTTTTTAATATTGTACTATACGATTTGAACTTTTTTGAGAAGTTAGAGCAATTAGTTTACCACAGGATGTGAAAGAAAAATTTGTTCAAAAATTGCAATTGATCGGAATTGTAGAAGAAATACTAAAAGTTGCATTTTACAACTGCAGTGCATTTTGCACTGCGTCCAAGGACACTAATCGAAGTCCAAACTCCGCGTTCCGCGAGTAAAAGTCCGCGTCGTATGTGGAAACCTGTGAAAACTCATGGCTGTGTGCGAAATTGGTTGGTTTCAGCACGGTAGAGAAAACGCAGCGTTCGTTGGAGACGATGGCCTCGCGACCACGAACCTACAGAAACCGATCGCCAGTGTCGTCACGGAGAAGGTAACTCGCGATTCGGTCAAAGTATCGCTCGATCGTAAACCAATCTTTTCATGTTTTCCAGATCCATGGATACGGAGTGCAGGATGATCGCAAGTTACCGCTGTCGTTATCGGTTCCGGAAGAAATGGTAGGTCCGTTTACGATTGGGAGCTCGATTTGGCACCGATCGCAGACTGTGCCAATTGCCGAGCTCCCAGCGGTAAGTCGCGCGATTAATGCGAATTAACGATACGTAATTGTCGCGACGAAGACCATAGCAGAGAACGAGAAGCAGAGAGCGACTTGGAGCAACGGTGTGGAGTTCTTGATGTCCTGCATCGCGATGTCGATCGGCCTGGGCAACGTTTGGAGGTTCCCGTTCACCGCCTACGAGAACGGGGGCGGAGTTTTCTTGATTCCATACATCATCGTTCTGTTCGTCGTTGGCAAACCGTTCTATTATCTGGAGATGATCATGGGACAATTCTGCAGCAGATCCTCGGTCAAGATGTGGGCGGCAGGTGCGAAATTGCCTTTATTCCAGACTCCTTGGAACCTGTTTCCGTCGCATTGTTGTCTGGAAACCAGCTGTTTGTGGCCAAAAATTGCGGAAAAAATGTTTTTCCAAATTATTATTCATTTCAGATTATTCTGTCCCGAGATATAATTAGACTGCGGATTTTATTCATTTATGACAAAAATGGTTACGTACAATTTGAAACAGAGGAAATATTAAAAAGATTTAAGGACAGCAGTGTATGGGTTTCACCTTAATAAGATAATTAAAAGAAGAATTAAATTTTTATTTGGCTCCTGTCTCTTGCAATAAATTCAACCTTTTTTTATTTTGCATAAAGATCCGCAGTCTAGATATAACGTTCTAAAGACAAACTCCATAAAATCCAGATGAAATAAAACGTCTAAAATAGTCACCATAGACTATTAAAATACAAGTTTAAATGATAGTTGAAGAAAAAATTCTTTTTTATAAAAAACGGGGATCTGGATTTTTAAAATATTACTATATATTTCTGACTTCATATTAGTGTAGCTGAAATACTTTTGGCCACAAAAAGCGGGTGTCCAGCGGTTGTCGTGATAAATCGGATAAAGATTACCTGCTTCGACTGATTCGCAGTGCCAGGGCTTCGTGGGGTTGGCTGGGCCCAGATGTTCTCCATGCTGAGCGTAGGCACCTACTACTGCTCCTTGATGTCCGTGACCCTCCTGTACTTGTTCTCCAGCTTCCAGGCGGTGCTTCCCTGGTCCACATGTCTCGAAGAGTGGGGAGACTCCTGCGTCGATTCCGGGGGTCACCACAATTCGACGAAACGGAACCACACCAATATGACCAGCTCGGCCGAATTTTACTTCCAGTAAGAGAATAACTAAGTTTCCGATTACTTTTGCTTGGAATTTCCTAGAGGAGAATCCTCTAAATTTACATATACAAAGACTGTTGAAAAATTCTGCACAGGATGTATAAAAAGTCATGGACATTTGTAAGAAAAACTTGCCGGAAAATTGTTTACAACCAAGAAATTTGCATCAACACCTTCCACTCATTCGGAAGAGAAAAAGTTTGAAAGGAGACGTATGTCGCAAACAAATATTTATCGAGATATAATCTGTTAAACTTTTTCTCTTCCGGATGAGTGGAAGGTGTTGATAATTTGAAGAAAACTGTTAACATCAATTTGCTTTGTTACGAGGTGCAGACACCCCTAGAATGGATGACCATCACTTGTTATACACCCCGTATGCAGTATTTTTAAACAGTTTTGTGATCGCGTTACACGGGAGTCTACTGCACAGAAACCCTTGCCACCAGGAAAACAGTATTAATGGAGAAGTCGAATATCGACGACGGCATCGGACTTCCGGATTGGAAGCTGACGATCTGCCTACTGATCTCGTGGCTCTGCATATTCGGCGTTCTGGCTCGCGGGGTGCACAGTTCCGGGAAAGCGGCCTACTTCCTCGCGATCTTCCCTTACGTGATCATGATCAGCTTGCTGATCAGAGCGGTCACCTTGGAAGGAGCCATGAACGGGATCGTTTTCTTCATTAAGCCGAACTGGTCGAAATTGTTTGAGGCGAAGGTTTGGTACGCTGCCGTCACCCAGTGTTTCTTCTCGCTGTCGGTTTGCTTCGGCGGCGTTGTCATGTACTCCTCCTACAACGACTTCAGACACAACATATACAGGTTATTCTTCCGTCTTTCCACAGTTCGTTGTATCGTCACAGTTTCAATCAGCTTCATCGTTTCAGAGACGTGATAGTGGTGACCACGCTGGACACGTTCACCAGCCTGATCGCGGGATTCACGATTTTCGGTATATTGGGCAACCTGGCCCACGAACTCGGCACGGACGACATCGCGAACGTCGTCAAAGGTGGGACCGGCCTCGCCTTTGTCTCCTATCCGGACGCTATCGCAAAGTTCACCGTTCTACCTCAGGTGAGGCGCAAAGTCAGCCCTTCAATTCGGTGGCGCCAACAGTGGCTTAGTCTAATAGCGACCTACAGCAGAGCCGGGCAACTAGCGGCCCGCGAGCCGCACCCCGCTTCTTTCCCCTCTTCTCAGTGACACCCAGCGTCTCCCACCATTCGAACTTATGAAAGAAACCGCGTCGCGTCAGCTCCCTTGCTCTGAAGAGCCATGCTAGAAGAGGCAAGCTAGAAACGAAGAGTGGGAGAACCAGCAAACCCCGGTGGGGGTCGGGCAATGCCAACGGGGAAGAAGTTGCCCGGATCTGGTTTACAGGACGACCTCGCAGGATTTCCTGAAAAACAAACGAGAATGATCATGGTCGAACGGTACGGTAATTCAAGGTGTTCGAGTGGTCGGAATACATTAGGGTATCAAAGGATCCGGCGCGAATGACGCGCCGAGGTGATCCAGATCCGGATCACGTCGGAGCGAACGATCTACATCGAGGTTTCTCACCTGTTCGCAGTTGTTCTCGGTGCTGTTCTTCCTGATGCTGTTCGTCCTCGGCATCGGAAGCGCCATCGCCATGGCCGGAGCTATCATCACCATTATCAGCGATCAATTTCCACACTGGAAGTACTTTTACATAATACTCGGCACAGTGGTCTTCGGCTTCTCCGTCGGGACCGTTTATTGTACACCTGTAAGTAGGACGTAAGCGGCGATTGACTTCGCATTGTTACGGACGACACTTCGAACCGGTTTTCACGGTTTTTACCGTAAACAGGGTGGACAATTTGTGTTGGAACTGGTCGATTACTACGGCGGCACTTTCATCGTGCTCATCTTAGCCACTCTGGAGATCACTGGAATCTTCTGGGTGTACGGGCTCGAGAATTACGTGGACGATGTCGAGTACATGCTGAAGAGGAGACCGTCCGCGTACTGGAGACTCTGCTGGGCTATTATCACTCCTATTTTGCTGGCTGCGGTCCTGGTTTACTCGTTGATCAATCTGACGCCTATTACGCACACCGGTATCTCCTATCCCGAGAGTGCGCACGGTACGTGTAGCTTTCGCAAAACTCTAAACACTAGCAATGATCGATAATTCTGTATAAAAATGCTAATAGAGTTCCGTAAGTTTATTCAAATATTTTTTTATTTGAACTAATTTATCTATTATACATATATCTCGAGTTTAACTGATACAGACATGTATGTTGACGTAACGTTTTCCTCACTGTGCAACGTGACGTCACGATTCACACTGTTTTCCTTGTCGAATTGCAGCTGCTGGCTGGACAATCTGCGCCTTCGGAGCACTGCAGGTTCCTTTCTGGCTCGTTTATGTCATGCTGTCCAAAAAAGATTTGGGATTGTCCGAGGTGCGAATCTAGATAGACGCATTTCTAGAGCGACGTCGGTTCGTAGTAAGTTGGACAGAAGTTTTAACGATTCATTTTTCTGCACAGATGATCGCGTCAGCTTTCAAACCTTCCTCAGACTGGGGACCCAAGAACGCCAAAGAACTGGCCTCGTGGCGCGAGTTCAAGGAAACAAAGCGGAAACTCCGGGAAAAGCGGCAGTGCTCGAGATTCAAGCAATTCGTTTACGTGATATTCTGCGCGGAGGATAAACTCGCGTGATACCGTACCTCGTCGGAGTCGCGTTCCGCATATCTGCTCGCGTGCGCATGCGTTTGCAATTCTAACTTCTCGCCTTTGTTTTCCACAAAGCGGCTTGTAAACCGAAAAGAAGTTCTCCCGAAGGAAACGGACGTCCTCGAACGATGCGCGGGTAATTTAAAATTTAACGAGCCTCTGAACGGCGATTCGGTAAACGCTATCGTCGAACGAAAGCCTCGACGCAGCCAGAACAGTTCCTCGACGTCCGCCGTTTCCGGAAGGAGCTCTTCCGCGAGCATCGTAGATCACAGTATTAATTGGTAAATCAATGAATAGCGTCGTTAGTTCGAGCGAGGCTAGTCCGATCGCTCGACTGCCACAGGAAAGCATTTACGCAAATAAACTCACGCATTTATTTATTAAACGGTGTCGTTATTTCAAATCATTCGGGATCCAGATAATCCCAATCGCCCAAGTATTCCTCTTCCTCTTCGTACCCTTCCTCCGCGGGCATTTCCGCGTCCTCTTCTTCCTGAAACCAGCGCGTTATAGAATCGTGGGGCAGATTTAATTAATAGACAGCGGATTTTATGCAAAATAGAAATTCTACACTTGAATACCAGCAAACCAGAGTTTTATCTCTAAAATCATTTCTTAAACCCAGATAATTTTTATTTTATTGATTTTACAGACGTGTGCAAGGAAAAGTGTCACCCTTTCTTCATTAAATCATCAGACTAGAACTAATAAACCTATGAAAATGAGATGTTCGGAGCCTATAGTGAAAACATAAGAGCATCCACTAAAAATGTTGTCATTTGAAAAAAATGTTTTCTTCACCATTTATTTTGCAATTGTTTTAAGCAAGTGCAATATTTTCATAGCGGCGCACTTTTTAAACATTCAAAGAAATGAGAATTAGTTGAAAATGACATGAAAGTATTTTCAAATGCGTCTAATGTTTTAAATGCATGAAATCCGCTGTCTATTAATTAAACAAAAAAATATAACTTTGGGTTTGAGTCTTGCTCTCTCGATCGTCAGCTCCAGCTCGAGCTCTTTGAATCTTCTCCGTCGCTCCTGGCAGATCTGAAATCGGAATTTGATAACGATGATATACAACGACGCGATAGGAATCCAGGAAGATGGTGACGACCTTGTAGTTCAGCAGCCAATGACCAAGGTACTCGATCGGGTCGGAAGGCTTCTTCGCGAGGATGTCGCGAAGAGCACAGGACAGCGGCTTGCTCAAGCCGTGACTCAAATAAATTCCATCCGGAGACAAGCAATCGCACGAGGACGCTGACGAAGATCGGATAGGATCGGTCGCTCCGCGATTCTTTGCTTCGATGGCCCACAGCTGTTCCAGTTCCGAGAGATCCTCTTCCGAAAAGCCCATCGCCTTCAGAAGTCTAAACCAGTACGAACATATAAATAAAATAAACACATATAACTAGACTGCGGATAATTATGCATTTATGGTTTCTGAAAATTGAGGCACAGAATTTAGTACGATTTTTACTTATTTCAGAACTACAAAATCTACTATCACCGGAAGTAACATTTTGCATGATTCCACTTTCTCAAGATTTCCCTACAAAAACTGAAAATTGCATAAACATCCGCAGTGTACATATAACTAATAAAAACCACGAAAATATACGTCGCATTTTTTATTTGATCACCTGAGAAATTCATCCGTCAAACCAACTTTTAGCAACGTCTCGATAAGGGTCTCGCTGATCGATCTATCCCGTAAGAATTTTGCCATTTCCTTTCGCGGGAACAACACAACCTTGAAAATGTCTTTCGCTCCCTCTTTCTCGTTCCTCGCTCTGCACGGATCCTTAAATTTCGGTTCACGATCTGTGACATCTTGCCCGACATTTTCTATCGCCTCCTCGACTTTTCTTTTCTCGGTCTCTTCCATCTCATCATCAAGGTTAATCGCCTTGGGAACTACCGCGCTCGCGTTGCGACGCAAACTTCACCGCAGTTTATGGAACACGTATGATTCATCTTCATTTTTAATCAATCCATATCCTTTGCACGCGACACTGATAGCGCGTGTGTACGCTGCAATATCGTACTTTGTCATTAATCTAACGTTCGATCCCGATCGCTAGAATCTCTATGCAAACTCCCATTTTTCCGGAAGAGACAGTGCCGGATTAAGCAAGCGCGGGGCCCGTAGCAAATGTTATGGCGGGGCCCAAGGCTTTGCATCAGGGCCGCTCGTGTATAAATGTAGCGCACCTTTGCGGCAACCACAATGAATGAGCTTTTTTTAGGAAAACTATCTGTGCCCCCTGGCATAGACAGGCGCTCATGTAACGGCCCTTGTTTGTATGGCGCGGGGCCCGTAGCATTTGCTACTCCTGCTACGGGGCTTAATCCGGCCCTGGGAAGAGAACATGATTGATTTCTGGAGCTAGACAATTTCTAATAAAGATGAAACGGAATAGTAAAATACGTCGATTTCAATTAAAATTCGCGATCCATCGATCGCCGTTCGCCAAGCAATTCGGCCGTCGAAGAAAGAATTGGATACCCGCGATATCCGAAATATCGGATGTCTGGAAGAGCTCTTTTGTTGCGCCGCCACTAATGTCGATATCAGTATTCGAGCTAGATGAGTGTCTTATCAGATCGAGTGCAGAGAATTGCAGTATAATCTGAATGTCGGGATCGTCATCATCTTATCGTCAAGGTTTTTTAAAGTATTCGTATGTGGTGGGTATCAACACGCGTGTATTCATATAAAGAGGCGGCGGAACGCGATGTCGACCGATTCGTCGATCGTTCGACGCGCGGCGATTCGCTCTCGTCACCACCGATCGTACCGGTTCCTCTCGTCGACGGTTCATTGTCTGATCGAACGCTGAATCGAGACGATCATGGTGAGTACTGCTAAAAGATAATGATCATGTCACATCTGAACACGTAATCGATTAATGGGGATGGGATCAAGTTCAATGTATGTATACTCGCGAATCCCAGTCAATTTCAACAACCAAGTTTCATTTCATGAGTTTCGATTACTACTTGAAAGCAATAATGTCTCAATAATTACATTCGAAAAGTATTCATGTTATACAAACCGATATCGAACCTCGGAAAGGAATCGAATCTTTCACAAGTAGTACCCCAATCTTGCAAACTGGAACTGCATAAAAATAAATGAAACTGGGTTTCAAGCAGTTTATTTATTAAATTCGTAACTACTTCAGAAAACTATTTCATTTACGGTACTTGGTTTTAGCTTATTTCTTTTTTCATGATACTCGCGTGCAATTTTTTATAAAATGGAGTACCGAAGGACAGTATAATTGATTTTAAAAGTATAAAAAAAATAATGATTAGAAAAATCAGAGAATTTCTAGTACAATATTCATAAAAGTAGTTCTAAAAGGTTCGTAAGGAAGCACATACTTATAGAGACATCGAATTCAATCAATCAAAGTTCGAAGCTGTTTGCGAGGTACTTGATCGCGTCCGTAATTATTCGGCGATCGCGATTTGATCGCGACGGAAGCTGATAAATCAAGAGAACACAACAACTCGTTTATCACCGCGTTTGAGCCGAAACGATTCGAAACTAGGTACATATTCGCGTCCGCGGATCAACAATGGAGCCAGAAATATTCGACGTGTAATTAATAGGACCGTGAACAATGGCGGAAGCGATATACGCGACCCCGATTACATTTTTGTCACGGGAACACCCGCGATAGCAACATTTCAATCACGCGATAAGAATCGGCACAGGGCACATAAAGAGCTTAAGGCTAATGCGGAGCGTTTGATTACGAGCTGCAGGATGCCGTGACGCTGGCTTTTCAAAAAGAAAAAATTATCGGAAACACGCGTCGTTTGATGTTCGTTCGTTAGGGCGATCTAGCTCATCGTGGACATCGGAATCCGGCGTTCGTCGTGGACGAGGCGGACGTGGCGGATAACGAGATGACTTTCGGGAAACAAAGAGGATCGATTTCGCAGCGCTCGGACATGGTTTCGGAACCGGAAGTCGGGGGCAGTTGGAACAACAGCATCGAATTTTTGATGTCCTGCATCGCTATGTCCATCGGGTTCGGCAACATCTGGAGGTTCCCGTTCACCGCGTACGAAAACGGCGGCGGGGTTTTCCTGATTCCTTACATCATCGTGCTGCTGCTCGTCGGGAAGCCTTTCTATTATCTGGAGATGATCATCGGACAGTTCTCTTCGTCGTCGTCCATCAGGGTGTGGAGCGTGTGCCCCGCGCTTGTCGGTACGCGTTACAGATCGCATAAATTCGCGTTAAATTGTTCGACGTTATAAAATGTAAATAGTACATAGATTAATTGATTTCTGCCATGTATACTGGAGGTCCCTGTTTATTTTAATACACGGTGATATAACGTCGAACAATTTACCCACGTTTTTAACACGTTGTGTCACGTGCAGCCGTGAAACAGAAATACATGGGTACTAAAGATTACACGGATTGAGATCCGGATTCGTGTACCACTCGTGTACACGTGAGATAAAGATCTCTGGTACGCATGTCCTGCCCTCGTCTTCTTTCTCTTAACGAAGTCGATCGCTCCAGGTGTGGGTTGGGCCCAGTTTTGCTCCACCGTCGCCTTGATGACCTACTACAGCTCGCTGATGTCCCTAACGCTGTACTTCCTGATCGCGTCCTTCTCCGCCGAGCTGCCGTGGTCCAAGTGCAGAGAGGAATGGGACAGATGCATAGATTCTGGTAAGAAGTTGAACGACAGCGCTGCCACCTTCGACAACGGGCTGGAACAGTCCAACGCGTTCCACCTGTTGACGAACAACACGCAATACAGAAGTTCAGCTGAATACTACTTCACGTAAGTCGCCGTTCGTCCCACGAGTCTTTTCCTTCTCATTCGCGTGTTTGCCCGTTTTAGGAAAGTCGTTCTACAGGAAAAGGACAACATCGACGACGGAATAGGCTTGCCGGATTGGAGATTGACGCTCTGTCTCCTTGGTAGCTGGATCTCCGTGATCCTGATCACTTTCCAGGGTGTAAAGAGCTCGGGGAAAGCTTCCTATTTCCTCGCCATTTTCCCGTACATCATCTTGGTCAGCCTCCTGATCAGGGCGGTGACTCTTGAGGGGGCTGCAACAGGAATCCTGTTCTTTATCACGCCGAAATGGTCGAAACTTTTACAGCCCACCGTTTGGTACGCTGCTGTTACTCAGTGCTTCTTCTCGCTCTCCGTCTGCTTCGGAAGCATCATCACCTATTCGGCGCATAATGATTTCAAGCACAACATTTACAGGTAACGAGCAGAGCATCCCCTTCGATCGCTCTTTACAAGGTTTCGATAACAACGTGCAACACCAAACTTGTTCGTTAGTAGACTGCGGATTTTTATGCATTTATGAAGAAATTGGCCGGGCGAAACATTAAATGTTTTCAATGTAAACGCTCGATTAAGGGATGACGTAAATTTGTATTTAACTCCTGCTGCTCACAATCGTTGCAAAATGTTTTTATTTCGCATGAAGATCCGCAGTCTACTCATTACTGTTGGGCGATTCTTATTGAGTTTTTCATTCTAAAATCAAGCAACTCTCTATCACGCAACGTTCTCGAAAAACATTGATTGATCATTGAAAAACCAAACGAAATACTTTTTGTGAATGACTTCTTTACCAGAAATGTCTGTAGGATTCGACGCTGTATAGTAAATTCCTACTAGATAAAGGATTTCTCATATAAATGCTCCTCGCAACGAACAAAAGCCAAGACAAAATCTAGAAGAATCACCCGACAGTGATTGTTGAACACGAACAAAGTTTAATTTCGTTGAACCGTGTAATCTCGCGATACGCTCTTCAGGGACGCGATGATCGTGACGACTCTCGACACGGTGACGAGCCTGATAGCAGGTTGCACGATCTTCGGGATTCTAGGGAATCTCGCCCACGAAATGAACATAACCGAGATCGAGAAAGTAGTCAAGTCCGGCGCTAGTCTGGCGTTCATCTCGTATCCCGACGCCATCGCAAAGTTCACCGTCGTTCCTCAGGTAGTAAAATCCTCGAACAGCCCTGCAACATAGAAACGTCGATGGGAACAAGTTTGAATATTTTCTACAGCTGTTCGCGGTTCTGTTTTTCGTGATGATGTTCGTTTTGGGTGTCGGCAGTATCGTAGGAATGGTGTCCGGTCTGGTGACAGTGTTGACGGAGAAGCTACCGAACGTTCCGATCTGGAAGATCGTCCTTCCAGTCTGTCTGATGGGATTCGCTGTCAGCACGGTTTACGTGACACCGGTAAGCGGTGTTTTCCTTTTTATTTTCACAAGATCAGAGTTCCTCTGTTGACAGACGTAAAAGGAGCTTAAATTGTAGATACTTATCCGTGAAGCGTTATCATCGTGATCCGACAGTATCGTCGAAATCTAATCAATTCCTTATACGCGTCTCCTATCGAGAAAATTGGTCGTGATTGCCAGAATGTATCAAGGATGATGTTATAATAATTTTCGATTGCGTGTACCACTCGACCGGAAGACAGATAATTAAGCGACGATAGCACTGTTCAATGTCTATTTTCCATCTCGATAACCGCAGTAAACAACTAAAAATTGATGTAATCGACACGCTAATCTTCGTTCTTGGCAGGGCGGGCAATTCTTGTTGACGTTGGTCGATTACTATGGCACTTCGTTCGTCGTGTTCGTCCTTGCGTCCTTCGAGATCACCGGGCTCATGTGGATATACGGTTCGTATGGTTTTGAGACATCTGCAACGTTGAAAATGTGGTTTGTGAGGTTGATGCTTTTGATACAGGCTTGGAAAACTTTATAAACGACCTCGATTTCATGCTCGACAAGGAAACGAGCAGCTATTGGAGGGTCTGTTGGTTCCTGGTGACACCTTTGATTCTGATTGGAATCTTCGTTTACACCGTCGCTACTCTGGAGGCTGTGACGTACAGCGGTAAACCGTTTCCGACCTCGGCTCATGCGGCCGGAATCGTGATACTGTGCTTCAGCGTTTCGCAAATACCGATCTGGGCCTTGGTGCGGCTCGTGCAGAACAGGCGGTTGCCGTTCCTGCAGGTACTATCTTGGTTCGCACGGAAACGTCATTTCTTATGTCATGTATTTCTTACAAGGAAGGTTACCCAACAGTAACACGCCGATTTTAATGAACTTTTGGTATGATATAGACTGAAAAAAAGATTTGACACGTATTTCTTTATAGCTGCAAGCATTCCGAAAAATCCATTTTATTGAATATCTCCGAGACTATAAGGCCTGGACAACAATTTCAAAATCCAAATTGTGCGTCTTTGAATGACGAATCCTTTAGTCTAAATTGATTTTTTTAAAATAATTTGTTTAAAAACTACGTTAACATTCCAACGGTTTTTTGCCAAAAAAATATTTCTTATTATCGCTCGTCTCGTCCCGTTTCATTTCAGAATCTGAAAGCGTCTTTCGGCTCGGCGCCGGAATGGGGACCGAGAGGGATCAAGTACAAGAAAGCCTGGCTCCAGTACAGAGAGGAGAAAGAGAAGGAGAAGAGCCTCAGGACGCAGCCCTGGTGGCTCCAGCTGGTTCATGTTATATTCCGCATTAAACCGAAGTAAACGGACGTATCACATTACAGGCCGTCGTCGACAGAAACTCTTTTTTCCAGGAATCTAATTTTAATTGATCACAAAGCATCTACTTACGCCGATAACGCGCCCGCGCGCTACAAAATTAATTAGTCCGTAATTTCGCGAAGCAATCGATCGCCTAAAAATTCAGAAGTATCTGAGTTAGGATCGATAGATTGGCGAACGGTCGATAAGAATTACGATAACGAAGTTTCAGACTCGAGTCTGATACATAGTACGCAGAGATTTGCCGGAAATCTTGTCGCGCTCGTTGCTCGAAACGAAAACGGGATCTCCGATCGCCGATCGTGCGTACATATACCGCAAATATTTCTAGTCTCCGCCGAACACCGCTCTCAGAATTCTCGGACTTTTTTTACTCAAGTTCATCCGCGAGATCCTTTTCGCATTCTTGAACTCTATCCATTGTTTGTACTTGACCGGATCCTTGGGACCCCAATCGGGGCTTGGTTTCAGGATCTGAAAGTATGCGAGTGAAAATGTATGAAGAATAATATTCTCAAGTCGGTCTATCGTTTCTGTCGCTTACGTCCAAACAAGATTTGCCTTTGTTCCGTATGTTGGTGATAACGATCCACAGAGGAAGCTGGGCCACTCCCAGTCCCAGAAGTACCCATCCAGCGACTGAAACGATAACGATACAACAAGTATGAATTAAATATTTAGTAGATACCAGAATTTCTGGGTATCCTCCCACCCCTAACAACATGTATGTATTATATATATTTTTGTATAAGCCTGTCCTCCTACCGTAGGCAGAAGTCGTGTAGTATTCGTCGTTGTACTTGAGAGGCGTCAGCTCGAGTAGGAAATAAATTAGAATCGAGAAGAGCGACAACGGAGTGATGAAACCCCAACAAAGTCTCCAATAGAAGGGAGGTCGACTGCCCACCATGAATTCCACGTCGTCCAAAAAGTTATCTACACCTGGGCAGCGAGAACGATCGGTAAGAACATTCGGCAACGAGATAACGTTCATGAAACACCTGCGACTTACCGTATACCCAGGAGATCGCGATCAACTCGAAAGAGGCGAGAAACACGATGATGAACGTCCCACCGAAATAGTCGACTAGATTCAGGATGGACTGTCCTCCCTGCAAGTTCAATCGAAAGTTACACTGTCCAGCGAAAGTAAATTTTTTGGAAGTGGTTGCTCAAAGGGTTGCTTGCAATCCCCACCCCCCAAAAATTAAATGATTTTTTCTACCCTTAATAATTTGATCACACTTGTGAAAAAAATATATGATATGAAGGAGGTAAGTTCGAGTATTTTCGTTATTTTTTCATCTGAATATCTTAATTAACAACTGAGAAAAAAAATGATACAGTTAAGGGTATTTACCCTCGTATCATCCTTATATCAAGAGGTAGCGACTTAAAATTTTAGGGGATTATGTTTCAACCTAAAACCATTGTTTTCCACACAATATCAATAAAAATTGTGGCCGGAGCCGCTGGACCATGCTTATCCCGCTAGATAAACTGTTAGAGAATACATCGTTTCGAGGTGATCAACTGAGTTCCCAGAACTTTTAGAACTTTTAGCGTGAACTGACCCTCGTGCAGTAAACGATGCCGATCAAGAATCCGCTGAGCGAGACGGCCCCGGTGACCTTCCAGTCTTGAAATCTGGGGAACCTGTCTTTCACGATACTGCTGATGACACTGGTAAACGCCACCGTGGTCCCGATTCCCAGAACGAACAGCATCAGGAAGAACAGCACGGCGAACAGTTGCGGGACCATGGTGAACTTTGCGAGCGCTTCCGGATACGAAATGAAAGCGAGGCCGGTACCGGCGCGTACCACTGTGGCCACGTCGTCTTTGCCCAGCTCGTTCGCCAGATTTCCCAGAATTCCAAAGATCGTTGTACCAGCTATGAGGCTAGTGGCCAAGTCCATCGTCGTCACCACCATGCAATCTCTACGAGCAACGCGGATCAAAAGATGAATGGAGTAAACTTTTCCTTGCGTAACCAGAAATTTTTGCCTTTCTCCTATGTTGTGGAGAATCAATGGGGGATCAATGGTTCAAGAATGGGTAGTTGCAATTTAAAACAGTGGGCTTTAAAAAATTTAAGAACATCAATGTTTTAGTTGCAGCTTGTAAACATTATTAAAGAATGAAAGAAATTATTATTGTCCTTGGTCCTTGTTTGTTGCAGTTAATGCAAACAATTTCTATTTTGCAGAAAGTCCTGCAGTCTAGTTATGAGTGCTTAAGTTGAGCGATTTACGGTGTTTTTGACAGATAAGCTTGTGCTGTCACCTAGTGGCTCAGCTCAGTAAGCGGTTACCTGTCAAAAACGCTGTAAATCGCTCAACTTTAAGCACTCACAATTTTTGAAACTTGGATTTCTCGCATTCCCTCGCCCAAATCTACTGGACAACATAAGAAAAGGCAAAAATTTTCACGTTACGCATTGACAGTGAGATCGATTACCTCGAGACGTTATGATCGAACTGATTGTAGGAAGAATACATGGTAACGGCGCCAAAGCAGACGCCCAGGGAGAAGAACGACTGAGTGACGGCGGCGTACCAGACCGCGGGATCAAGGATCTTGCTCCAGGTCGGCTTGAACAAGAATACTATGCCGGTGACAGCCCCTTCGAGAGTAACCGCTCTCACCAGGAGCGCGATCATGATCACGTATGGGAAAATGGCGAGGAAGTAGGCGGCCTTGCCGCTGCTCTTCACGCCGTTGCGCAGGACCAGGAACACGCACAGCCAGCTGAATAGCAGGGCGAGGACCAATTGCCAAGAGGGCTGCCCCAGTCCCTCTTCCATCCCTGCTTCGTTCAGAACGATCTTCCTGGAGAATAAAACTAGGGATGTTAATTATCCGCGGCTTCGACTCTTTGAAGATTCGAAGGATTCGGGGAACGAAGGGAACTGTAAAAGTGTCTAATCAGTTTGTACACTTAATTGTATGAAATATAACTTGCCAGCGAAATTTCGAAGTTCAGAGCTTCGACACTCTTCTTCCTTTAATCTTCTAATAATTTACCACGGAGGCTCGAAATTCAAAGCTTCGAGACTTCGATTCTCATCACTAGGCAGCGGATCTTTTTGCATTTATAGCACGATTGAGTAGATTAAATTCAAAATTGTTGAACAATTTTTTTGAAGATGTCAATATACGATTTCTCCTCCATTAAAATCATTAAAGGAAGAAATAACATTCAATTTGGTTTCTATTTTCCATCTCTTGCAATCGATGCAGACAATTTTTACTTTGCATGAAGATCCGCAGTCTACTTATCACCTTCGCAGTTTCTAAGATCGAAGCTTCGAGATTCGACCTAAACAAACCAATCAGGAGACTCGTTGGTGCTGCTGGCGGTCCTCGTATACCTACCGGAAGTACAATTCGGCCGAACTGCTTCTGTTGACTTTGATCGCGTCGCCGGTGGCCGACGTACTATCGAAACACTCGTCCCCCCATTCCTCTCGGCAGAAAGCCCATGGCAGGACCGATTGGAAGCTAGCCAGCAGGTAGTACAACGTCAACGCCATTAGGGAACAGTAGTAAGTGACCACCGAGAAAACGGACACGGCCACGCCGTAGCCAATTCCTGAAAAGAAGACGACGCGTTAACCCATTTTTCACGCTCTAAATATTTCATAGTTTTTTGAATTTCCGGATTGCGTCGCAGCTACCTTTGAAGGCAGGCGACAGAGACCAAATTTCGACGCAGGATCTGCTGGTGAATTGTCCCAGGATCATCTCCATGTAGTAGACCGGCTTGCCGATTAAAATCAGCACGATAATGTAGGGCACGAGGAACGCGCCACCTCCATTCTCGTAGGCGGTGTTGGGAAATCTCCAGACGTTACCCAGACCGACGGAGAACGCCACGCAGGACATCAGGAACTCCATTTTGCTACCCCATTGAGCGCGACCGTCCGGTCCCGCGTCTGCAGTTGGCACAGCCGCTTCCGACGTCGACTGGAAGAAGATTAAAATCGTTTAGACATTTGTTTAGAGTGTTTCTTTAATAATTGCAATGCTGCGACACAGACCGCTCGATTTTCCGGCTGCTTCTCATACCCCGCTAACACGGACAGTCTATAAGAACCCGGCATGTCCTCGTTGCACGCCAAGTCATTCTACGGACGAAAAATTAACAATTTCACTGTTTACTATTTCTATCTGTTTGCTTGCACAGTTCGATTATCTTCCCGTATTATCTGACAATTTCGCGCGACGTGGTTTCCGTAATTATCGCGGTGTTTACGTAAGCCGGGCATAGAATCAACGAATATTTTCTCTCGATTTGCCATGCGACGTGGGTAAGCCGTCATTAAAGTGTGATTACCGCGAGATATTGAATCCGTTTCGAATCGTGTTCGCGGAAAAAAATAACGGCGTGAACAGAAAACATTGTTTATACGTAAATTGTTTCGAAATAAAATTACATTGTTCACCAGATAACGGAAACAGGCTTCACAACTTTACAACTGCAATTTAGATTAGGCTCGAGGAAGGTGTTCGATGTTTACGACGAGGCAACGGATGATTTACGAATTCTAGCTGGCGTTGTTTGCCGAGTATCCACGTTCCTAGCAACAGAGAAAGAGGATCAAGGAAACGGACTACCATCGGATTGCACCGTAATTTTCAAGCACAGTCTCCCGAATAATTTCCCAAAGTATTTTCCTGCCTCGAACCTCGTCTATCGTCGTTAAATCGCCGTAAAGTTTTATGAATCGCCGTGGTGACTTTACGCAGGAATTTGTTTAACTTGGAATTGCATAACCGCACGCGTACGCGCGAACGATACGAACCTTGCGACAGTTCATAATCACTTGCACACATACGATCGCACCTCCGCTCCGTTTCTAATTCAGTAGGCTGCACCGCGGTCTCTTCGAGGCACCAGCCTTCGGAAGACTGATTACCGACTTTTATTCTCCCGCGTGAACTGTACGTCGTGAGAAATAATGGCAACCAGCGAGCACTGCTATATATATATTTTCATTTTTGCATTAACGGATTTCACTTATCAACTTTCCTTCGCGGTCCGTCTCCTTAGTGTTATCCCTTATCTTAAAACAAACACCGCGCGCGCGCGTTCGCCCTCGACTCGCACAAATTCGGCATTCGACTCTCGCCGCGAAAAGCGCGCGCGGTGGCGGATTACTCAGAATTCGACATTCTTCCATATTTTGGTATGAAAGATATAGTATTCTATTTAAATAACCAAAGTCGACCGCCAAATCTCCGAAACGCTTCCACTCTATTTTGCTATAAGTGCATAAAGATCCGCAGTCTAGTAATCATAGTACATATCTGTAATCATTAACCCCTTGCCAAAGATTTTGAACACAGTCGAACAAATACGAATGTTACCGTCGTTCTATAAATTGCACAGATTGTTTTACGAACCGATCGCGACGAACGATCCGCGACCAGTAAGACGAAACGAATCGACACGGTCAACGAGTTTCAGATTAGAATCGCGACAATTGCTTCTGTCGTGCGAATTTTCATTCAGCACATCTCGAAAGAACGCGTACACCCGTTTTCCTTGCGGACGCGTTTTTTCCCGGAATGTTTCACGCACGAACGCATTCGAGCGTAGCCATCGCGGCGACAATTAAGAGCAACTTTCTATCGATTGACTTGAGGTCGATCGGTTCCACGAAGAGCGGACGTCGACAAGGAGATCAAGGAGGGTGACGAACGTATCCCAAGTTCAATAAATCATATCCTATATGTACATTTCATTCGTCCAAGATTGATTTTCTTTAATGTCACTTTAGAAAAGTCTCGACGAAGCCGCCCTGGCACTTGAAGTTTCTCTCGGCTATGAACTCTTTCCATTCCAGCCGCGTTTTCGGATCCCTCGGACCCCACTTCTCCTCGCACGGTCGAAACGCCGCTTTCACGGTCTACGGAACAGAGAGTATGTTAGAAAAAAAAGGATCGATCGAAAAGCAGGTTGGATCGAAAACGACTCACTTCGATGACCGATGACGATCGATTCTGTATCAGTTTCTGAAACGTGAATCCTACGATCGAGAGGATTCCCAGAGCGAACAGGAACCAGCCGATACCTGTGTCATACGAGAGCGATTCGATTCGGTTTTCACAGAAATAGATTGTGATTAGGTTGTTGGATATGAAATGTCCGATTTTAGAATGCAAATGTTGCAATGCGTATTGATCAAAAGATACTGTTACTATTGACAGGTTCATTGTACGTCACATTTGAGGTACAAACCTCTTACGATCCTACCTTCAATCTTAATTTACACATATGAATTTGCTTTTAAATCGATTTGATTTCAACGTGAATTAGTGCGATTGTCGCGTCCTCTTTTTGTACGTGTGGAAAAAATAACATATTGACGATAGCATTACGATAGACTGTGGATTTTATGCTTTTATGGGAAAAATGAGTGGGTGCAATTTAAAACAGTAGAAAGGTTACAATGATTTAAGAGTGCAAATCTATTTTTCTCAGCTTGTTAAAATTATTAAAGTAGGAATAAACTGTTTACATGGCTCCAGTCACTTGCAATTGGTGCAAGCAATTTTTATTTTGCATAAAGGTCCGCAGTCTACTAATAATCAACGCACTATTCGTAGGTAGTAAAAAGAACTACACAATAGAGATGACAATCTCGTAAATGAAGCACGTGAGTGACCAAAAATTCAATTTCTACCATAATACAATCAAGAAACGTGTGGTTCTTTGATCAATAAGAAATAGTTGCAGTTGTTTAACGTTACCGTTAAAAATCGGACACTTCAAAAGTTCGATTTTCTATTTTTACGATATACCGACCGTAAGCGTAATTGGGGAACGCTATGCCGTCGTAGGTGGGCGGCACGTAAGTGACGATCGTGTAAATTAGGATAACGATCATGAGAGTCGGCGTGACGAACGTCCAGCAGAGCCTCCAGTACCACGACGGTCTTCGGCCCACCATGAAGTGGACGTCGTTCACGAACCTCGATATCCCGTAGATCCAGAAGACGGTGATCATTTCCAGCACTCCGACGATTATGGCGACGAAGGTGCCTCCGTAGTAGTCGACCAACGTGACGAACCATTGACCACCCTTCAATGATGCTCCGAGTAATAATCATTTCCCAATCATTTATTCGCGAATACAATAAAAAACGAGTCGCTTACGGGAGTGACGTAGACGATACTGACGCCGAACCCTACGACGGAAACCACCAGCACCAGCTTCCAGTGAGCTATTTTAGGAAAGTGATCGCAGAGGATGCTGAAGACGGCGCCGCAGAGAGCCACCGCGCTACCGACCCCGAGCACGAACATCATCACGAAGAAGAGAACGGCGAACAGCTGCGGGACAACCCTGAACCGAGCCAGAGCGTCCGGGTAAGAAATGAACGCGAGACCGGTGCCACCGCGAACCACTGTGGACACGTCCGTAGTTCCCATCTCGTGCGCCAGATTCCCGAGGATCCCAAATATCGTGCAACCGGCCATCAGGCTCGTGAACGTGTCCAGAGTCGTCACTATCATCACGTCCCTGGAATGCGAGAATCTCGTTTTCGCTATTGTTCAAACTCAACATATTAAACTTGTTTAAAAAGACTATACAGGGTGAGTCTCGGAACGTGGCGATCTCAAATAACTCGTAAGTTTTTTATTGCTTTGCTTTTTTATCGAAATATAAGATTTTTTATCACCTACAGTTTTTTCAATGAAATGTCTAATATCTCTTCTCAAATTGGGATAAATTATGAAATTCTACGTTAAAGACTTGAATTTGGTAAGTATACATATGGAAAATTATTTCGACAATATCTCGTTAACTATTAGATTTACGATATATGGAGTATTATATGAGTTCGAAGGTGACCCTCGCATCTCGATAAAAAAGCAAAGTAATAAAAAAAAGATTGGAGCACTGTATGTCCCCCAGGAAACCATGCAACTTTTGTTCGAAACATTTTTTCACGCAACAAATAACTTACGAATTATTTGAGATCGTCAATTTACGAGACTCACCCTGTATTATATGTACTTATTGTATGTTGCAGTAAATGTACAGTACATGTAGAAAACCTTGCGTAAGACGACCGTATACTTACTGCCACAGACAATATAGATACACAGTAATTTTAAACACTTCTTTCATCACGTGAAGAGCTGACCTGCTGACGCTGTGATGGAAATTGTTGTACGACGAGAAGGTAAGGATAGGTCCGAAGCAGACCGACAGCGAGAAGAAGCACTGGGTGATGGCAGCGTACCAGACAGTCGGCAGCCATAGTTTCTCCCATTGAGGAGTAACCAGAAAAAGAATGCCGTTGACAGCACCCTCCAACGTTACCGCTCTGATCAGCAACGCGATCATCACCACGTACGGGAACAGCGCTAGGAAATAAGCCGCTTTGCCAGTGCTCTTGATTCCTTTGAACAGCACGAAGAACACTGTCGCCCAGCTGAAGAACAGGCAGATGGTTAGCTGCCATGATGGAGTGCCGATGCCGTCCTCGATCGAGTCGTATTCGTTCAGAACGATTTTCCTGAGAAGAACGACTGTTTAGAAGTGAAGCCGAGATTTAAATTCAGAGTGTAAAGAAAGTGGACCAACCGGAAGTACAATTCCGCGGAACTCCGAAGGGTTCCGTTGTTACTGGCGGCTGAGCTCTGATTCGCGTTTCCATTGTCCGAGACTGCGTCCACGCACTGGCCTTTCCACTCTTCTCGACAGTAGGACCAAGGCAGTTCGGATTGAAAGCTACTCGCCAGGTAGAACAACGTGAGGGCCATTAGAGAGCAGTAGTACGAGACTATGCACATCGCTGCGAACCCTTGGCCGTACCCCAGTCCTGAAACGATATCACGTCAACAAAGAAGATCGAGATAGGGGGTTGGTTCCGGGGGTGTGCGAAATGCACCACTCCGAGGGACGGGCCCTTGCACCAGCCCACTATGGTCTGGAAACCCGCTTTTCGTGGCCAAAGGCAATTTTTCAAAATTAAGATATTGAACAGATCTTTTTGCAACAGGAAAAGAGCCTTTCAAAGCTTCAAAATCCAAATTATGACAGATTAATGAGAGAACGACGGGGTCACCGGGGTCATCGAGAGGTCGAGCCGGACTCGGCCTTCCATCGGGTGACCCACGGAGGGGGGAAACACAGTTGTAGTTGCGGTGGTTCCTTGTTAGAACTATTTGCGAGGAGCTCCCCCCTCAGGGAATGGCGTATATGAAGGCAGTGGGGGCCCAGATGTGTCTAATACAGTTCCTGGGTCCACCACGCAGTAATGTCTAGGGACCTCTTCAGCGAGGGAGCAAGATCCATACAGCGGATTTCCCTCACGTAAAAGAAAGGAAGATCGAGAGTAGCCCTTCGTTGAAGTTACCTTTCATCGCCGGAGACATGGCCCACGTCTTCGCGCAGGACTGGTTCGTGAACTGGCCTAGAAGAGCCTCCAAGTAGTAGAACGGTTTCCCGACGAATATCAAGATGATGATGTAAGGGATCAAGAACGCGCCGCCGCCGTTTTCGTAAGCGGTGAACGGAAACCGCCAAACGTTTCCTAGGCCGACGGAAGTGGCGATGCATGCCATTAGGAATTCCAAACCTCCACCCCATTCTGCTCTCTGTGAAGGGGATATGTTGGACAAGAACGTTGAACGATTTCAAACAAACGTGGCAATTATTCCGTCGAGTGTATAATCATCAAGTAATTGAAAAGGCAAGGTATTACTCACGGTATTTTTCGATTGCACTGTCTCCTGCGACTGTTCCGACTTCTCAGCACCCTCGAAACCACTCCCCTTCTGTCCAACGCGAACAGTGTCCATCTCGAAAGCTTCGTTCGCGTAACCGTTCTGCGTCTGGAAATATTCCGGGTTGTTAACACGATTACCGTATCATTAAACGTTCCGAACACTAGCCGAAGGGTTCTCACAAAAACTCCGTTCTCCAGCTTGGCCATTTTTAGGAAGAATCAACAATCCTCTGGTTACTTGTCCTGACGCGACTATTTCGGTTGATCGGCGGAGCTGCACGAGAAGAATATCCTTTCCACGGGAAGGACGCGATCGACGACGCAGGACGAAGTCATCACAGGACAATACCCGATCAGCAGGTCAAATCGAACCGCTAAATTCGATGGATCCAAACGAGTCGATGATGCCGAGGTCGATCTCGACGAATGGTCCTTCCTCTTGTCCGAGAGAGTCTGACCAACGAGCTTTTACTACCACCGGGATTCGTAAAATAAAGCCTCTAGCTGGCGCACTGATTAGATACGACACGCAGGCTGAACGTTCTCCAGCGTACTTCGAATTTCATCTCTGCTTCTGCAGGCTGCAGCCTGCTCGACTCAGCGTGCAGGTAACCGCTCGACGCTGCAACACGTGCCGCTAATTGCCAGACGTACGCACAACTTCGCACGCGTGTACGGATCGCGAAACGATAACAGTTTGCTGATAGACAATAGTGTCGGACGAATTTTCCTGGTAACGGGAAACCGGTGGATATTTCAAACGGCACAAATTTCACCGATGATTAACGGCAAGGACAAATTGTTACTTGGTAGAATTTCAAGTGGAGCCACGCGTGGAAAAGCTTGGTTTCCGCGGAATCGATAAGAAGGATAAAAGACTTTTGATTCGGTGAAGTTCGTTCTCGGGAAGACTCAGGTGTGCGGTGGTTAAATCCTATTGAATTTAGAGTAATAAACTCGTAATCCAGCGGTTATTACACGGTTGCGAAGAAAAAGTCTGATAAGGGATCGTAATCCCGCGTCCTTCTCTCGCAATCAGACTCCGCGGAATAGGTCGACGTCGTAAAGATATAGAGAAATGTCTAGGAGGACAGGGACTCCACCGATCCGACAAAACGAGTTAGCTATCTTAGCGATAGACGCGGGCCGATTTGAAACGCGGAGGTCGAACAGCAGCTGCGCGACACATGTTTGCCGCCGCAGAAGTCAATTTTCGAAGTTCAACATCCTGAAAAACTTCTTTCGCTGCAAAGTAGCAATACTTGAAACCTTCGAAATCCAGAATATTATCCATTTCAGATAATTGTGTAATCGAGTGTAACGTTCTGAAAACAAAACTCCGAAGTTCAAAGTGAAACTTTTCACTTCACCTAATATTTAATTATTCTAAGAACACATTATAGAGGATTATATAACATGGTTTGAATAAATGTTTTATAAACATATATTGATAGGCGTGTTTTAACAAGCCTCAGAGTATAATTATAATTATAATTATAATAATTACGATAATTATAACTATTATTACCTATATATAGACATTATTATAATTATAATATAATTGTTTAAACTTTTACATAAAGCAAGTCCGACGTTTATCGCTCGTAATCATTTTCTTAAAACCTTTCTTTTTCCAAACCTTTGAATCGTGGCCAGTAAAATCGTATTTGCGGACCACTGTGCGCCGTCAGGACTTCCGATATGCAATAACCCGCGACTGATACCACGGATTAGTAAAAAACGGAGCGGCAGGTTATCGCGTCCATAATAAATAAAGCCATTTAGGATCTTTTGTTCTCCCGCTTCGCTCTACGCTAGCGCGCAGTTATTACACGATCTGTCATACTTGATGACACTTGTTACACCCGATGACACGGGAGTAACGGTGCCGGACAATGAGACAATCAGGAATTAATCCCGACGATTAATCCGGCTCGTCTTCCAACATTTTCAGAGTCGCCTGATTGCATTGTTGGCGGCGAACAAGCGATATGTCGATTATTGTCGCACTGCTACGTCGATCACGGATCAAGGAAATTATGTATCCCCGAAGGTTGGACGTGGAAAATATTAGCCATAATTGTTAGCTGCGGTAGGCAGCGTTCAAGGCCCTCGATCAGCCGTACAGGTGCGTTGCGAAACTGCTCCGGGAACACCGTGATACGAAGGAGCCGCAGACTGCATAGAATTGCGTCTTAATCGCGGCACCCTTACGTCACTGTGCAAACATAGTGTTCTCAATTAAAGAGTTCAAGTATATATGTATTAGCGTCGGAGAGAACGTTCAACGGTTGCTCACCGACGAAATACCATGCATTTTGAATCGCCTCGACCGTGGAATGGCCGAAACAAACGCGGAACGCCGCGAATTCGACTGCGAAGCGTTTGTCAAATTCCGGTTAGCTGATAGATCGATCCGAGACGTTTCTCCGCAGGATGGCTTAACAAATTCACCAGCGTACCCGCTGATAACCAACTAGACGAACGATCATCCAACGGCGATCGACGATGGACCAGCTGAGCAACGTCTATTACCTCATGCAGTTGATCGTTCGCCAAGTATTTGTCTACTTACGGGTAAGCTCGCGCCTGATTAACCTCTCCTCTCGTCAGCATCTTGCCAAATCGAATAATTCGTTAGCTTCTTGCGAATCCTCAGGATTTGATCCTGTACAAATTCTTCTGGCTGTCCACCGTCGACGAAGACTTCGATGCCGCTGACTCGAAGCTGCACGGCCTCTCTTTCAGAAACCTCACCGCGGACCTGATCGCCTTCTCCGTCATCTGTGTCGTTCTCTTCGTCATCGTGACTCTCACGTCCAAATGCGAGAAGGAAGAAGGCCGGAATCCTTACGCTACCGCCGGGATCGAAGCGTGAGTCCTTTCTATTTATTCTTCGATCGCGATCAGGATTATCAGCGGCTTCGTCACCGATAGAGTGCCCGTGGATTTTCAAGAGAGCCTGTGTCGCGTCTCGAACGCGAGTTCGACCACGGTCCGGTTCGAAGCTTGCGGAGATTCGATCTTCCCTCGCGGCAGGATCCCGGAAAGGAATTTCTCGCACGAGAGCTTCTCACGAGTGCGACCCGGTAACAGAAGAAGAACTCGGTGTATCTTGAAGAAGTCGATCTTCGGCCTGACGGGGACCCAGTTGCACAACTCCCAGAGCACCCAGACGCAGAAGCTAGTTCCTAAAATGAATTACAAATGGGTGGTCAGGCGGACGAGGAGCGGCTTGGTTTATGGAAAATACCCCTTGTAGACTCGCCCCTGTTCCTATTCGTCGTCGAACAGTCCCTTCGACGGATCCCTCGAGAACGCTAAAGGGGCCTGGAACGCTAGAAAATTGGTGAACGGATCGTCGCTTACAGCGATCCCATCGTTACACGCGTAACTCACGGTTGTTCAACACCCCGCGCTAATTAGCGACGGCTAAACGTTATCAGGGTCGCGACGAGAGCTCGGGAGCTGCGACAAATCAATTCCGTACACAGAATCGATTTACGGGCGAAGTTACGGCCGTCGCTTCAAAGCCATCCGAATGAATTATGTGTTTACAACTCTTTCTCGCAGCTGGTTGCCGCCGACGCGTTGACGCGATCCATTACCGATTACCGTGTTCGTGTACTCGTATTTTCGAGCCGTTTACCCCGCCATTTTTTGTATCGCCTTTATCCTCTGTCAATGTTCCCGTCGATCGGGGAGTAACGTTTGTACCGTATATTTTATTCGCGACATGTTTGTCGACTTTTATTGCGATCTTTTATCACCGTGAAATTATACTCACATTTGTAAGGCTGTCTTTGTTCATGTTTTATTCCCGAGCAAATAAAACACATTGTTACGTGGCATTAACGCGTCGATGAATTTCGCCAAGGTAAACCGCGATGATGGCTCGTTATCGATAAATAAATAGCTCGATCGAAAAACCCGGTCGCGCTTTTATCTTGGAAAAGTCGTAAACTTATTACGACCACCGGATCCACCGTTGCAAAGACTGCTACGGTTTTATCGCGCACATCAGACGGCTCGCTCTTGCGAAAAATTTCCTGAACGTTCATCCCATCGATGATTATACGGATCATCATTCTTTAGGTCTATAGATCTATCGTAAATCACGTTGTAAATAATGGAACGCGCCACGCCGTTGCGAAACCGCTTTCTATGCGTCATTTTATTTCTCGTACCAATAAAATGTTAATCTGCATCGTGGACATTATTGCCACTAGTCGTTACGGTGCAAATGGATTAGCACGTTCGCTGCCAGTCCGATACATATATTTTATACAGGGTGATGCTCTTTTTAAGTAGAAGTGTGTTATAATATGTCCTAACTTCCTATGACCTTGTTTTTTATGTGGATGCACCGATGCACCCGCCACGTACAATTGCTCTTTACTCTTTAATGCAACCCAACTTTTTTGTTAAACCAATCGATCCCTTTTATTATCCTGCGTCTACGTATAAAAGTACTAACCCAAGATACTTCACGAGATATTTTTTGTTAGAAACGTACTTTACTACAAAAAAGATAATAAAAGGGATCGAATAGTTTACCAAGAACATTGGATTGCGTTAAAGAATAAAGTGCAATTGCATCTAGCGGCTGCATCGGTGCATCCACATAAAAAAACAAGGTCACAGGAAGTTAGGACGTATTATGACACATCATGTTTTCCTCTATCATATTTTTCTATTTCTATTGAAAAAAGAGCAGTAACTTTTTTATGCTGTTACAACAAACGCTGGTAGCGAACGTGCTAACTTCTGTCTCTCGGGACACCGTGCGTCGCGCGACTATGATCGAGCCATCGAGCCTGCGCTCATCGACCCGCTTGAAACCATAGAAACACGAAGCATGCTACAGTCAAAACAATTGTCCATTGGGTTGTACTGTACAATGTGCTGACAGCGATTCAACGTGTTCGCTTTACGGAAAACAGAAAGATCGAGTGATCTCGACTCGATCGGTATGATGGACATTAAAGATAGCAGCGAGGAAGAGGAGGTGCACAACATTTCCGCGTTCACCAAGTTCGACGAGAGCATCGAGGTCCGCAATGCCGAGGAGATCCAGAGCCCTGTGCGCCACAGACCTTCCAGTTCCAGGAGACCTAGGATATCGGTGAAACAGACCGCTGCGAACTCTGCGGAGATGAATTTGCCCGATGCAATCCTGAAATTCAAAAGGTAATCGTTTTACTTTCGACGTTTGGCTTTAACTTTGACTGTGGTTTCGATTCAAGATACAGCAAGGTGGAGAACAACTTCGGGAAGTCGCTGGAGATCGGCAGCGATCCCTCGGACAGCGAGGAAACCGACGACGACGACATCCAGGGGACGAGCACCGCGCAGCAGATTGAGATCTACAACCCCAAGGACTTTGAGAATCTGAAAGCGTCGGCGGAAGTGACGGAACTGTTCCAAAACATCATGAGGTAGGTGCTCTATCTGAAAATTGTTGTTTAACTGAATAGTTTGAGAAACATTCGGCTCGTTCGAGCAGGTACACTCCGCAGAGGATAGACCTGAACTACAAGCTGATCCCGTTCATACCCGCGTACATCCCAGCGGTCGGCGACATCGACGCGTTCATAAAGATTCCTAGGCCCGACGGAGTGGAGGACAAGATAGGGTTGACCGTGCTGGACGAGCCGTGCACCAACCAGTCGGACCCTGCAGTGTTGCAGTTGCAGTTGCGCAGCCACCTGCGGAGTGCTGGTGCGGCCAGGCAAACGGTCGTCAAAAGGATCGAGGACGCCGAGAAGAACGCCAAGTCGATCGACAAGTGGATCGACGACATTAATCAGCTGCACCGAAGCAAACATCCTCCGGCCGTGCATTTGACCAAACCGATGCCCGACATCGACTCTCTGCTGCAACAATGGCCGGTCGAGGTTGAGGACAGGTTAAACGAAACGGAATTGGACTTCACCCAGCTGGAATGTGATCTACCCGAGCTCGTCGACATGGTCTGCAATCTTCTCGACATCCCCGTCGACGAGGATTCCAAGCTGGAAGCTCTGCACACGCTTTTCACGCTTTTCCTCGAGGTCCGGAACGCGAGAGCGCAAAAGTATTGACTTCCGCCGAAACCCCGTACCACCTCGTACTCTCTGCTGCAACAATGGCCGGTTGAGATCGAGGAAAGGTTGAACGAAACGGAAGTGGACTTTACCCAGCTGGAATCCCGAGCTCGTCGACGTGGTCTGCAACCTCCTCGACATCCCCATCGACGAGGCCTCTAAGCTGGAATTTCTACGCACGCTTTTCACGCTTTTCCTCGAGGTCCGGAACGCGAGAACGCAAAAGTATTGACTTCCGCCGGATACCCGTTCACGTCAACGTCCACGTGCATTCGCATACCATAACGAAAACGATGCTAATCTTCTGTAAATATCTATGTAAATCGACCTCTTCCTCTCGAGCAGGAAAAACGTCCACTACGAACACAGAACGGTGACGTCAGCACCGAGGAAACCTTGTAAAACGATACCGTCGCATGATTCACTATCAAATCACGCCGACTAACGAATTTTAACTTTTCATTTGGACTAGCGTTGGACGACGTAATATTGTAAACTATGTAGATAGAATTGTTACGTGTAGCTATATGTTTTCACGAACGATCCTCCAGAAACTTGCTTAACTATGACGTCGGTACCGCAGAAGATGGAATTATCGACTTCCGATTGGCGCGCGTCATTATAATTCACGATAACGCAATCGGACCAGGGCCTTCGAGAAAAGAAAACAACAGTATTGTGATTAGTACATTATCGGTTGAGTAATGCAACTAAAAAAAACATAAATAAATAAAGGGGAAAGAAAAAACTACTTCCTGCTTCAGAAACGTTCGCGCGTATACGACACCCAGGATCTTATCTGAAGTTACTTTTAGACTGCGGATCTTTATGCAAAATAAAAAATGTTTGCATTGATTGCAAGACACACGAGCCAAATAAAAATTATTGAACTAAAACTAATACACACAGATGTCGTTGATAATCTTTGTAATATGACCACTGCTTTAAATAAATGCAACAAATCCGCGCAGTTTAGGAATTATAAATGGCGAATAAACGTTTCTTAGATCCACATGTTCGACCTTGCCCTCCACCGTAGGACAAACTTCTATGTCAATATTCGACGAATGCAATTAAATCTGATGGGTCGAAAGTACGATCGATTCGGAGAGATGCGACTTGAGGATCGAGGCTCGCTCTTGTCGAGCATGAATCATAGTACAATTAATCACGTGGCTAGCATGTTCCTAATGGACACTTGTCCACTTGTCCTTTGTGTGCGCGGTCAGTAGCTGCGACTCTGCTGGACTCTGCGAAATGAATGTGTACATGTTGCGTTGACACGATAATTCGCACGGCCTTGCCTGTGGAATTCCCGTAAGATGTGATAGAGGATAAAAAGTGTTTTGAAAAGATGACGGACTTCCCAGCTCACGTGAACGTCCGGATAAACAGCACCGTCGAGGACAGCATCGATAGTTGTACGAACGAAGACACGGAACGACTCCTCAGGCCGAGAAACAATTTTGCCTCGTATTCGAATGATGGCATCAATGTTAGATTCAGGGTACGAAATGTCTATTTAATGCTCTCGCCGCACCGTGCACCGTGAAAAATAACATTTCCGTGTGTTTTGTCCGACATCCGAGCATAACCTAACCGATGTGTCATCTTCCTGTACACCACGCTCTTTATTCTTTCCCGTGGAATCCGAAAGCTCGTTAAACCCGCTCGCTAATTGCCCGAACGATTACGCGAAACGATGCACGATTACATGTACAATGTTCGACTCTTCCGTTTCTTTTTAATGTTTTATCTTTTTCTTCATTACTCGATAGAACGTTATCAACGACCATGGCAGTTTATCCTCGGAAAATATTGTGGACACCGTCTTGCGGAATCCCAGAAGGCAAATCACGGATGAGATCACTCCCGGAGCGACAAACTTCTTATCTGCCAACTACGAGGTAATTTGTTCTGTCATCGGTTCGATAAAATTTAAAATTAAAGTATTGCTTCATCTTTCCGACTTCATATTTCATCTTGTACCACTCTGTTATCTTTTCTCTTCTCTCGATGAATTCTACATATTAATCGTTAGAGGTACCCTATCTTATCTCATAGAGTTTTCGACTTACAAACTATGCTTATATTCATTGTTTTTTCTTAGAGCTTAGATTACGATCCTTGCGAGAACCAACTTCTGCAAGACGAAGAGAGGAAAAAAGGATATAAATTTGTAGTTAAAAAGAATTTTGCCAGATGGTTTATTTTTTTACTGATAGGCATCTGTACAGCGTTTATCGCCTGTTTCGTGAATATATCTATAGACGAGTTGACGCGTTTGAAATATGGTTACCTTAAGATTTGTATCCTTTGATATTAATCACAAAGAATACAAGGATTGAATGAAGTTGTGTGTTATGTTCCTTACAATCGATCACAGATATGGATAGATGCGTAGTAGAGAATTGCTTATGGTTGCCATATCTGCTATGGTTAGTTTTAAATTTAGTACCAATATTGATAGGAGCCATTTTGGTGGCCTATGTGGAACCCGTCGCTGCAGGCAGTGGTATTCCACAAGTGAAATGTTATTTAAATGGTATTAAAATACCAAGAGTCGTACGTATTAAGACGTTAGCTGTAAAGATCATCGGAGTGATCTGTACCGTTGTAGGAGGCCTGGCTGGTGGGAAGGTAAATATCATTGATTCCTGTTTTCCCTTAAATTACGCACTGCTAAGAGATACAACAAAATATTTTGTAGGAAGGACCTATGATACATTCTGGTGCTGTGGTAGCAGCAGGAATATCTCAAGGAAAGAGCACCACGTTCAAAAAGGATTTAAAAATATTTCAATACTTTCGGGAAGATCATGAGAAACGCGACTTCGTGTCGGGAGGCGCAGCAGCTGGTGTGTCTGCTGCGTTCGGGGCACCAATTGGTAAACTATAACAATAGATACGATAATACATACAAGACTCTCAAGATTCTGATCGCTAAGAAATATTTTAGGGGGAGTACTGTTCAGTATCGAAGAGGGGACTAGCTTTTTTAACCAAAGCCTTACATGGAGAACGTTCTTCGCTAGTATGATCACAACGTTCATTTTAAACCTTGTGTTGAGTGCATATAACGGATCTGATCCAGGTTTACTAAACCTGGGTAAATTCGATTCGATACCTTACGAATACTACGAAATCCCTCTGTTCATGACAATGGGGGGAATAGGTGGACTGTTGGGTTCTTTTTGGAACCACATAAACTATAAAATTTCGTGTTTCCGTCTGAGGTTCATAAAGAGGAGATCGTTGAAAGTAGTGGAAGCGCTTTCGATCGGTGTGATGAGCGCAACAATGGGATTTGTAATGATTTACTTTTTGAACGATTGCAAACCACTAGGACAAGACCCTACTAAATTTCCTATTCAAATGTATTGCCGTGAAGGCGAGTATAATGCGGCCGCAGCATTATGGTTTCAAACACCAGAAAGTAGCGTACGATCTTTGTTCCACGACCCAAAAGGTATGTTAATACGCTCTAACATATGAAAAACGTGGCAAACTGTACTACTAATCCGGCTTCTACTTTTAGGTTCTCACAATGAAATAACACTAGCCATTTTTGTTATACTCTACTTCATTCTGGCCGTGTTCACTTTTGGTCTTTCTATGTCCAGCGGACTCTTCATTCCATCCCTTCTTATCGGCTCTGCATGGGGTAGATTAATCGGATCAGGTCTTGTCACACTGTTCCCTAACTGTGTAAGAAAAAATTACATATAACATTAACAATAACATAGTTTCCTATAACGTTTAGTTCTCTCATCGTTTATCAAAATATAAAATGCTATCTGTTGCAGGTTGTGTTAGATCCTGGAAAATACGCTTTACTAGGTGCGGCAGCACAGTTAGGCGGAGTAGTCAGAATGACAATAAGTTTAACTGCTATACTTATAGAGGCTACTCAGGGAATATCGTTTGGTTTACCTGTTATAATAGTTCTTATAATGGCTAAATGGGTCGGAGACTTTTTCAATGAGGCATGTAAATGTATTAACTTTTTCTGTTATTCGTCGGGAAGGATCAACATCAAAAATTGTTATCATTTTTATTCTTTTCAGGGAATATATGAGATTCATACACAAATGGCTGGAGTTCCCATTTTACCATGGGAAGCGCCGCCTTTGTCAAACAATATATATGCCACTGAAATTATGAGCCACCCTGTAGTGACTTTAAAAACTGTGGAGAACGTCGGACACATAGTGGAACTACTTAAATGTGTAACGTTTAATGGATTTCCAGTAGTTGACCCCCCTAGCAGTGACGAGGTTGCTACTAGTTACGTCATTATATGTAGGGATGGGATCAAGTTCAATATATACGATTACTACTTAAAAGCAATGTTTCAATGATTACATTTGAAAAGTATTCATTTTATACAAAATTATATCGAACCTCGGAATGAGTACTTACAAGTACTTCGATGTTGCGAAGGGTACTTGATCACATCCCTAATTATATTCTAAGAATTGTTAAAATTGTGTTTCTTATGTTTCAGACTGAAATACATTCCTATGGACGATTCAGAGGTCTAATATTACGTTCTCAGTTGATAGTGTTATTGCAAAATAAAGTTTTCAACGAAGATGTAGAGTATTTGAAGAAAAATTTCACCCTTAAAATGTTCAGAAAAGAATATCCCAGATATCCGACGATCGAACAAGTATACATAACCGACGAAGAAAAAACTTATACGATAGACCTGAGACCTTTCATGAATCCTGCCACTTACACGTTACAACATGTTAGTAATTTGTTACCCATTCTACTGTTTATTTAAAAGTTCCAACTATTTATACTAGCTTACTTTCCAGTCTGCAACATTGCCACGAACATTCAGACTCTTCAGAGCTTTAGGTCTTCGTCATTTACCAGTTATAAATGATACAAATGAGGTATTAACAATTGTATTTTTTTTTACATAATCTATCTACAAAAGAATACTCCTTGATTATATAATGTTTTAGGTGATTGGAATTATTACACGGAAAGACGTTGCTAGGTTTAGGATATGGAAACATACAGGAAGAATGGGATTAGATGAACTTGCAATTACAAATAAAATTTAATTAGAACTTTCCTCTAAGAATGTACTACTTCGGTTACTAAGAACATCTTTAATTACACAAGAGAGATATTTATATGTGTGTTACGCTTTTGTAAGAATACAAAAAAGATGATTTTTAAGTCGCACGAAGCTCAAAATATGTCCAAGAATAACTTTAAAGTATTATAAGTGATAAACAACAGAAGAAAACGAAGACAAAGAAAGTATAGTATTAATTATTTACAAATAATTGCCAACCCAGCCAAGACCATAATTTAAAGAAAAGATATATAGGAAGAAGTACTAATAGTAGAAGAAAATAATATTCATACGACGGAGTATACATGTTCGTCTTATTTAATTTTGAAAACCAGTTCCCTTCGTCTTAAACACCTTCTAGCATTGAGTTCAATAAAATAATGTATCACCTTTACATACAACCTGGAACACGAAAGAATATTTTATTATGAACTTTCGGATATATTTATTTATACTTGTTTTTTATCTATGTATTTACTACGAAAATCAAATGAAATTAAATTACGTGTTTAATCAACATTTCTTTCTAACATTTATTTTCACAACATGGGCACATTTAATCAACATAAATTCAAACATGTAATTCTATACAATATGTACAGAAGAAAAATATACATTTTTGTAAAATATCAATTAACAACAATGTATAACATCTAAATGTTAACACCCTTAGGATGACTGTAATTACACTCCTTGACTATAGCTGGCAAAGAACCGAATGTTCTTTCTCACGAACGAGAAATGGTAAACGGAAAATAATGCGATTAAATTTAACAGAAAGTTGTTTTCTTTGCTGTTATGAAAAGTGTACAATGAGACACAAGATAAATAACGTTACGATTGAACGTTCGGAAAACGACGTGAGAACAACGTACCGCGCTAACTATGAAGGTATAGAATATAGAAGAAATGTCGTCGATTAATTGCAGCTCCCTATTTCGGGAGCGAATCACCTTGAGACAGTTATAGATACAGAGAAGAAGACCTCTTTCGAATAGCCGATAAATCGAGACCTTAGAATTTTTTGTGAAACTGCATCGATTGTGCACAGCGAATTCTTACGTGCAAGTATTACCATGATTTTTCTCTTGTCTCCGGGGTTCGCGATAATAGCAAACATTTGACATCCGTAATAGAACAAAGAATATTATCTGCTTGTAACACGGATGCAAAACGGATTATCAGTGTCAAATATTTTCCGTCCGAACGCACGTGATTCGAAAGTTCAACGGCATTGTCTACAAAGGTCCGCCATTCTTGTGATTGGCCTTTGAATCAAGCTGACGTACGCATGCGCGCATACCAGGGGAAAGGAGGCAAATTTAAATAACTTTTTTGAGCGATACACAATTTATCCAATAAAATGAACGATTGCAATGTTTCAAAAACGAAAAGAAATACCGATTCAAGCAGAGAGAAAAGAAAGAGCACGCATAAACTTGTAATGAAGCCTCATGAAACCGAAGAAGAAGCTACGATCCGCAGATTTCACGATGCGCAGAGAATGGCAAGATTTAGAGCCAGAAAGAAAAAGACTTTGGAAGAAGCGAAAGCGCTCGAAGCATTAAGGTTTAATGAGCTTACAGTGATCGCAGAACTAAAAAAAAGGAACATGATATTTGAAGCTAATAATGTACAGAATACTGGAGAAGTTCAACCACCTGTATGTACACAAAATTCATCAACTATTGTACACATTGCTTGCGGACAAAGTAGATACTCCCAATTATTGAGAGTTATCGAGGAACTGGGGAAAGATATTAAATTAATGTATGTCGGTAGCAAAAGTTCAGCAGAAAGATTGAAGACAGGCATTATGCAAGCAAGAATATTAATCAAAGAATGCTTATCGGAGACGGAAATGAATTTGTGGCAGTAATTTGTATTATGAACAGATACATCAGATTTAATAAGCTGACAAATAACTTTTAATTCTATTGCAGCGTAGAAAAATATATAAATTATCCAGAAATATTCTCTCCCGAACGAATGATCGTTACAATAAGATACGTCACATTATGAAGCTTTGCTTGCACGAACGGGTAAAATGTGTATCTTAAGGTTAAACTCATTTCCGAATAGAACATGAGCGACGAGTATAAACATAGTATCAACAAACAAAGTTCATTGATATAGTAACAGTAATGCTCCATACAAAAACAGTGAACAACAATACTAGAATCGTTTAGAAAATTCTCCAAACTCCCGAATGAAATTTCGAATTGAGTAAACTAATCGGTAAATAATTCGGGTATATATACATAGTGTTTTTTCGATTACCTAGAAGATACTGTTGAGTCTCGAACATTTGGGTTCGAAAAAGTAATAATAAGTATAATAAACAATTATAGATTATTATTCTGAATTTGATTGCGCCGAACGTGTTTAATGTAAGTTCTTCGAAAACGAAAACCCTCTCAGCAAGTTTCCGCCTTTTCGTCTGAAAGAACAAGAAAATCCGTCAACAATTTTTCATTCCTCCACGGAAGGATTTTGTTTAAATTATTAAGGGGTCGGGGTACTGTCGAGAATCCCCAATAAAAAGATCTTGTATTTTGTTTCCAAAAACATTGGATACGTTTTTGCACTTCTCGTGCAATAGTTGAACTTAGCCTACGAGTTACACTGAGATTGCTGAATTTTCAAAATTCTTACAGCATCCTAACCCCTTGAGAGAATTCACCGTAAATTGAATATTTCCACGGAAGCATCTTGTTATAAGAAAAGAGTCTGCGATCAGCAACAGCGAAGAAGAGGATAAGACGGCCGAACGTTGCGAAGAGTCACGAAGAGTGTTCACGGTTGTTTGATAATGTCGTCGTGTATTTTAAGACGCGGTCGGTTCGGTCAATTGTTTTGCGGTCTCTTGGGTCGTACACCTGTCCGTCGCGTGAAGTTGCAGACGGGAGTAGGAAGGGGTTATGGTCAATAAACGCAACCACGTCACACGCAGCCTATCGGCGACCCCGCTTGGCCCCTTAAAGTGGCTCCGAACGAAAATCTTACATGTCGGCCGATATTGCTTTTGTGCGTTTGTCTGCAGGATATCTTAGGAAAAACTCGACTGATTTTCATGGGAACGCCGCCAACGGACTCGTTTCACCTCAATGAAGATGCGATTGTAAAATGAATTCGGACTACGGCGCGGTTTAGCTTCACGACAGGTTAATCGTGCGTTTCAGTGAACTGACCGAATTGCGTCCGCCATTGTTGTGATTGGTGAACATTCCAGAGAAGACGGCGTTCTTAGATTGGCGCGCATGCGCCCGGCGTCCTACTTGACGACGCTCTTCTTTCGAATTTTGGGAGACACGCACACACAACGGAACGTGACACAGGTAGCTCACGTCTACGTACACGCACACGCACGCGCGCGCACCCACCTACACGCATACACGCCATTTCGAAAACAGTGTTCGTCGCTTGATTTTTGCGCACGTGCCATAGAATTTTTTTTCGAGTTCGTTACCCGCGTCTTTTTAGATATCGAAAATTCAATTGTTCCCCATGATCTTTTCGCTGACCGTGGCGATGAAAGTGGTTAACGAAGTATTTTCGATAGGATCGTCGAGTTGACGTCTTCCTATTCCCGCAAAAGTAAAGTCGTTTTTCGGTCACTGCCTACCTGTCAGTGATCTTGTTCGATCGGCGTTTCTACTTAATGAGAATTGAGCAGAGCTGCCAAACGTGGATGAATTTATTACTAATTGATCTATTTTCAAATATGTGCGTGAATATATATACAAATTTAAACATATTTTTCGATGACGAGCAAAAAAATGTTGAGATTAACGTTACTTTCACTTTTCAATGTTACAGATTATGCGGTGCGAAGAAAACAGACTGAGCATCGGAGAATACATAAAAGTATACGTACGAATCGTTTAGTCAATATCTAAAAAGGAAGAAGAGGAACTCAGCGGCATACAACCGCAACGTATGCATAAAATATATTTTGTGAATAGTTTGATACTTAAATCTTACAAAAATGACAGTCAATATAGGTGATTGTACCAATGCCATGCGTAATTGTATGTTATGCCTAAGGCTAAGAAGAAATCTTACCTTAAAAAGGTAAGGGAAATGCGAGAATATAGACGAGAAAAGCTGAGGTCAGAGACAATAGAAGAACGTGCTATTAGATTGTATACCGCCGCAGAAAGAATGAAGAACGCCAGGGCGAAAGAAACGGAGGAGCAAGCAGCTATAAGAAGGATGCAAGAGGCTCAACGGATGGCCAGGCATCGAGCTAAAAAGAAGCGTTGCCTGGATGAAAATTTAGCAAGAGAAATATCGAAAATTGCTGAACTTTCCAAGATGCCGGATGCTGCGACTATAGCACAAATGTCAGAAATGAATATGAATAAAATTTCCGCGGAGCTCAAGCAAATGATGGAGAGGGGGAAAGTACCGGAACATATAGTTCAAATGGCTCAACTTGCTGAATTCAGCAAAATGACTGAATTAAATAAAATGTCTCAGGACATGGCAAAGAGATACGAAATGGAGAAGATGGCAGAATTCGCCAAGACAACCGAATACATGAAGATGCAAGAAATCGCGAAAATGTCTGAAATAGCTAAAATGAACGAGATGGTGAAGCTCTCGGAAATGGCTAAATACAATGACATTACGAAGATCAATGAGATCGCGAAAATGAATGAAATGATGAAGATGTCTCAGATGGCGAAGATAAATGAAGTTCAAAGAATGAATGAAATAGCTAAGTTGAACGAAATGGTGAAAATGACGGAAATGGCGAAATATAATAACGACATAACAAAATTGAATGAAATTGCACAAATCAATGAGATGGCGAAAGAAATTGCCAAAATGAATGAAAAAACAAAGATGAACGAAATGATTAAAATGGCGAACATACAAAATGACATCACAAAGATGCCGGAGTATTCTAAAATGGCTGAGATGGCAAAGCTAACAGAGCTGGCTAAACTAAACGAGATAACGATAACAAAATTAAACGATCCCCCTCCACCGAAAGTACCAGAAATTCCTCGAATTCCCGAACCTGTGATCACTGTGCCAAACCCAAGAAATTTGCAAAATGTTCAAACCGTACAAGTAGCACAGGCTAGCCCATCCAGTACAATAAATTTCCCTACCGTACCCGGACAGGGTAAATATGCTCAGTTGCTGGTCATAATTGAGGAACTTGGAAGAGACATTCGTCTTTCGTACGCAGGAAGTCGTAGCGCAGCGGAACGTCTCAAGATGGGTATTCAACATGCAAGAATTCTTGTACGAGAATGTCTGCTGGAAACAGAGCATAATGCACGGCAATGATCTGCCAATACACTTAGCGATTAGATTTTTAGCAGATTATTTTAGATAATGCTATGTACATTGTATGGAGTACAGCAGTATATTTTAAAGGGAGTGTCTTAGCATCCACAAAAATGTGCATAAACGTCTAATTCCTAATATTTCATATTTTATACGAATTTAACAATTGTAAGTTTAATAAAGGAAAGTGTAAGAGGCTGAGAAGATAATAGTTATTTAAAACTTACTATCGCTTTCAATAATGACTAAACAGACTTTTTAGAAAGCATGTACACTTTTGTGGATGCCTAAATAAAAAAAATTAATCAATTAATAGTGCATAATATTGGATATAAATGAAATATAAATGAAAATGGAGACTTCGTTCTTTTTTCTCTTTGTACTCGGTTTTTCTTTCTTTTTTTTTTGTTAGACTAGATTCGAAAGCCCTGAGTTTTTATGCATAAATAAAAATCGTGGAGGTGTATGTCCTTCGTTATACGTTCTAATTTAATAACTAGGAAAAATAATATTAAACAGGAACAATTTGTACACTGCAGAGTCTTCGTTTATATTTTTTATGGAGAATGTATCGCATTTTTTGTTGAAACTATGGGTACCTAGTAATTACCTATAGTATACATACAGAAGAATTGATCAAACGGAACGTACCTATGGAAAGTATAATCATTGAATATAACTGATTACAAGGTATATCTAAATAAAAAGAAAACAATTTTCTACAACAACGTCTATTGATTTCATACCCTCAATTACACAAGGCCAACGACCAATTCGAAAATAGCGCGAAAATCTGACTCGTATATATAGTCGCGCTTTGGTCCTGTTGGTCCTTTCAAAAGCATGCTTCAGAAATCGGAAACACGTTGGTAAACTAACGCGGTGCGATGAGAGGCAAAAGTCGCGCTAAATTTTATAAATTAATTTAGAACGTATTACAAATTTCATTTTGTATTTATTTATTTATTCGTTCTGTGAAGTACTCGTTCACGTATCATTAATATATCATTGAAGGTAAGCTCTACGATGTATCAAATCAAATTAAATATTTCGTTTGAGGTTATAATTCGTTTCACGAATATTTTACGATATAGTTTACTATTATTTATTCTAACGAAATTGATGTGTTAGTCAAATTGCATGAGTTGTATCGTTGTATTTGGTTCTTTCTAATTCACACTTTCTCCGTAAATTATTTGTTAGGATATTTATTTAAAGAAAGGTAGAAGATGGAAGAAGAACGAGGAAGTATAGAAGTCCCAACAAAAGTCACAGAGCCGGTATTAAGCGTACCGAATCCAAGAGTACTTCAACAAACTGTTCCCACGGTACCTGGCCAGTCAAAATATATACAGCTACTTAATGTCATAGAAGAACTTGGTCACGAAGTTCGACCTACCTATGCTGGAAGTCGTACTTCGGCAGAAAAAATTAAACGTGGGATTGTGCATGCCCGTATTCTAGTCAGAGAATGTTTAGTCGAAACCGAAAGAAGCGCACGCCAATGAAACTGAATTCGTTTATAGCGGTATCCGTATCTGTCAGCTCGAATCAACCAAGTGTGTTCAGAATATTGAACTATAAGTAATAGTTAATGCACAAAGATTCGAGAGTTTTACCTACCTCAAATCTTAGAAAAACATAATATAACATACCGAGAGACAAGATGTACTTGCATCTCTATATTTTTATAAAGTAATTAGTACAACAACCGTTTACAGTATTTTATATTACAAGAAAGTATTTATTGATTTCCATACTGCCAAAGAGTACGATAATCATGTATGGCATAATTTACGAAAATAACTGCAGGATCGATGTTGTATAAACATCTAGTATAGATTCAATGATGTAATTGAAATTATTTATTTTAATATTTATCCAACGATGCATTTCACAATGTTTAATGCAACCACGAAGATAGACCAAATACTTGATAGTACAAATATTTCTTCGAATATCAAAGAAACGAATATTTAATGTCAGAATTTACACGATTAAATATTAGCATGGTATTAATTTAAGCAGTATATTGTACACTTGTAATATATACGAATATATTACAGTGTGTTTAAACGAGTACAAACTGTACAAATTTTTAAAACTGTGAGAGTGAAAGAAACAAAGTTCCTACGATACTTAAATCATCTATTGCTCAGAATGATAAGAATTTATTAATTTTAAGGAGAAATTGACTAAGAGAATAATGTATTGCTCTTTGAGATATAGTATAATTTCAAAGATATAATATACTATTGAATAAAATGTACCTTGTCTATATGACTATACAATTTACAAGTGCCATATTTTCAGAGTACATTCGACAAGCATCTGACAAAATTATCTTAAGATTTTAAACGTGTAATCGTTTGTCCATGTAAGTCCTTCAAGAATTTGAAAATTGTCATATTTATTTATACCGAATGTAATATTTATGTGACGAATAAAGAAGTCTGAGTGTAAATCTCATGTTGGTCTTTACGAGATTGTGGTCCCCATATTCTTTCTCGATCTTTGCTCCGAAGTAATGCTTCGGTTGTATGTATGTTTCAGATCAACCCGTCAAACATGTTCTATAATCTGGACAGTTTCGACACAGAATTATATGCTGACTCTGTCGAATGGTGTCCATCCGATTCTCACAAAAACATATTTGTGTGTGGAACGTATCAATTAGTAAAAGACAGCGAACTAAAAGTGGATACAGCAAAGACGAAACGTTTCGGACGAATATATATGTTCAAAGTCGATGGCGAGGGGCATTTGACGTTGTTGCAAAAGTTAGAAGTACCTGCTGTGTTAGACATGAAATGGGCGCACACATGGCGAAGTAAAATTTTACTTGGAGTTGTAAATTCTTTGGGATACTTGCAAATATACCAGATGACAACTAACAAAGAGAAGGAGAATTTGGAGCTATTAATGGAAAAGAAAGTTGCAGATGATGAGGAAGTTCTTGCTTTATCTTTAGACTGGTGCAGCGGAAGATGGTCTCACGATAACGTATCGAATTTAAGCATAGTAGTCAGCGATTCGAAAGGTTCGCTAACGTTATTCGAAATCAATGAAAACGAACTGATCTGTATTAATTCCTGGCACGCGCATGAATTCGAAGCCTGGATTACAGCTTTCGATTATTGGGACACGAACGTGATATATAGCGGTACGAACAAACCATTACCAAAATATTTAAACAGTTTCTGACAACAATTCAATTGAAGGTGGTGACGATTCTAAGTTTCGAAGATTCGATACTAGAATAGGAACAAATCCCACCGCGATAAGCAAAGTTCACGAGGCCGGCGTTACGAGTTTGCACAGTAATGCGACGAGAGAACATTTACTAGCATCCGGGAGGTAATATATTGCAAACGGGAAATAATCGAACGATCAAGATTAAATGTTTCAATATTTTCAGCTACGACGAATCGTTGAGATTATGGGACACAAGGAATTGGAAGACGCCCGTGTCGAGGACGGATCTCGGTGGCGGTGTCTGGCGTTTGAAATGGGATCCTTTCGCGCGCAAATATTTGCTCGCCGCCTGCATGCTTGGCGGGTTTCGAATAGTCGACTGCGAGAACACGGAAGCACCGCGCGTCATTGGTGAATACAGTGAGCACAAGAGCCTGGCGTATGGATGCGATTGGTCCTTCTTGGACAGCGCAGAAGTTCCGAAACGTGCACTCAATAAGGAAACGTGTGACGTCTGCTTGATCGGTACCTGTTCCTTTTACGACCACCTCTTGAAATTGTCCGCGGTGTACTTGAAGGACAATTAAACAATAAAGAGAAATACGACAACGAAGATATTGTAGCTCTCCCACAGCATCATAAGTACATATTTTATTTTTATCAGTGTTATATACAGAAAACGCAACGTAATTTTAAAGTTACGTTATATACAGATATTTTTATGCAAGCTGTATTGATGTATTTAAAAACTCACTCTGTAGATTAAAAACTCACGATCACGGCACGAATGAAGTTGAAATCACGACCATGATCGTGATTCTGCGATCACCGTGATCAATCGCGGTCAGAGATTTCAAGTTTGAAAAATTCTGGAGACGCGCGGGAGAAATCGAGCCGTGCTGGGGCGCCACTGGTGTCCCTGTTGGATCGACGCGGGATCGTTGGAAAGTTTGCTGGAAGATGGCGGTGCGGGAACGCGAGCTGCATTTCGCCGCGGACAGTTCGATAAAAATCAGTCGTTCGCAGGGGCTGTTTTGGCGTGGTGTCAGTGCTGTGTGGTTTCTGTGACGAGTTCGCGTGCAGTTCCGCGGTAAATTGTCAGTGGTCGGTGGGGCGGTAAGTAGACGTTCGAATCGTTGGGAAAATCGGCTTTGGTTGTTCGTTTTTCGACGGGGTCCGTTGGCACCGTGGATTTATCTGTCCGCGGCCAGTAAAATCAGCTGTGGAGCCGAGCCGAGCGTGTCCTGCCCCTTGCGAATGACCTAGAAAACATTTGGCGGGGATCCTTGCAAAATTCTCGGACACTCGACTTGCCGGATCAATCTGACGGTTGGCGAATGAGCATCCTGGACTAAGGTTAGAAAACACGTTACTTGCCACGATCCGCGTTTGCAGGGAGGGCCGAGAGATTCGGTTTGATTGCTCGGTCGTTAGGGAGACCGCTTCCCGAGGATTAATCGAGTTTACAGAATGTCGCTCGGTCCATCGAATTGTCAGCGAATCCGAGAGCGAGCGGTCATCCCTCGCAACCAGTCCTCGATGGTTTGAAGCGGTTTCTAATCCTTTTAACTTTATCAGAACGCGAATTCTTTCGCCATGTATTTTGGCTGTCTTATTCGAACGAGAACCGAATTGTCCGTATAATTGTTTGTAGAAACAATTCCGCTTCGGAGATATCCACGATGCCATCGAGATGTCGTTTGATCGTTCGCTGCCACTGGCGAACTGTCGTTTCTCCGACAAAGCCGAATTAAATCCGAGCGTTCTTTGTCGAGGGATCAAACTCAATTTGATCGAGAGAGAATGTTGGAGCGGTGCGTTGTTTAATTTCTTTATCGAGCGTAGCAACGTTAACCGCTACTGCCGCTTGACAGCTACTCGTCTCGTTAGACGCAGCGAAGGTTACCCGACAGCATAGTAATTATCTTCCGCAGCTTTTTGTCGTTAATTCGTTCGCGATCCAACGGTCCTGACGCGAACCGTTGCACTCCTGCTCCGTTATTTACTCGAGTCGCCTCATCGCCGACCTATAAACCAATTTACCTTTCTCGAACCTTTGACTGCCACGCTCTCCAGATAATCTTCGATAGGACAGAGGAAGAGAAACGAATATTTACTGGAACGACGAGGGTCGAGAACGTCCCGATTGTCTTTTATTCGCTCAACCAACTAATCGATTTGAAGAAACCGCGCGCGAAAGATGGCGTATCAAGATCTCGGAAAAACATATTTCCTTCTTGCCAGAGATTAGCGTGTTTACGGGTTACGGGATCAAGGACGAGTAGCGTGTAGGTGGCAAACTTGCCGAAGTCCGTTAATCCATCCCGAGACAAGTGCAATGTCGGGGCGTTGTCTTCTGAAATCATTGAACGGCTCGGAAGATCCTCAAACGCGAAAGGGATCCTCGGCTCCTTTATATGCGTGTGCGATGACGCGTGCCTGTCCTCTGCCATTCGGTGTGCGTGTGCGTGCACACGAGTTTAATCGATTTCGCGCTGTGGTAACGTTATCATATGGAAACGGTATCGTTGCCGGAGTCCCGTCACACGAATTCTGCATTATTATCCTCACGAGGTGCTCCCGAAGCGCCGAACAAGACGAATTAACGTCGCCTTTCACTGATCTCTCCTCGCTCGACACGAAACGATCTTGTTTCTCTTCGTCATCGAAATTCGTGACGATTCGACTTGCTCTTTCTTTCCCTCCGATACGTTTTCTAATCGTCTCTCCTCGGACAGAGACAACGTTCCGCCGCGTTTCTTATTGTTAGAGATCCTCGAAATTAAGGCCAGTTTCTCTATCTTCTCTAAACGTAGACACTTTCGACGATTTCATGCCGGATGATCTTCAAGATCAACCGGACATTAATTTATGCAACAATGTTGAAGCAACGCCGACATCACTTATAATTAGACTGCTGATTTTATGCATTCATGACGAACACGACCAGCCGCAATTTTAAACAGTCGATACATTACAAGAATCTAAGGGTATCAACACATTACTGTTGTCCTGTTAACAGTGTTAAAGGAAGTAACCAATTTTTATTCGGCTCCAGAATCTTGTAATTTGTAATTGATGAAGAAAATTTCTATTTTGCATAGAGATCTGCAGTCTACTTGCAATTGACTCCTGTTAACAGTATTACAGGAAGTAAGCAACTTTTATTTGGCTCCAGAATCGTGTAATTGATGAAGAACATTTTTATTTTGCACAAAGATCCTCCGTCTACTTATAATTGACTCGCCAGCATCCTCGGTCGGATGTCGACAAAAACAAGTAAAGAATAGCCATAAGTTCGTTAAAGATCCACGGTTCGGCGAGGAAACCTCGTTTATGTGAAAAAGTGATCGAGACTCGACGGAAGACCTCGCTGAGGGAACAAGAGAAAAGTTTGTTTCGAAATACGAAGGAGAGCGAAGAAGATAACGGAAGAACGGGGAGGACCATCGTGGAAAACAAAGTTTCCGCGAAGAGAGAGAGAGCTGGAAACGAATCCGGTGTTGCTTCCTCTCGTTTTTCAGCCGAAGCGTTCCGCGACCGAGTAACGGGCGACGATCAAGGCTCCGTATTTTCCGCGGTTCCGCGAACTTTCGACAGCCCGGCGTCGCTCGCGTCGCCGGAAAAATTGCCATCTCGTTGCGTTCGAAGTTGGGAGCGATCCCGATGCGGATGGAAACGCGCGTTTCCAGCGAGTTCCTGGAAAAACCGACAGATATATCTTTTAAGTGAGGGACAGCCTTTATCCGCGTTATTCTGCGTTTGTGCTGCGAACTAGCTCTGGAAAAAGCAAGGAAGGGAGAAGCAGCTTACGAGCTCCTCTGTTCCCCCTGCTGGACGAATTTGATCCCGTTGCATCCTGGTTCGCACGGTTCGCGCGCGTCACGGGCTCCTGTTCTTCTGGGTGTTTTGCCCTGGAAAGACGCTGCTCTCGAAGCTGGTCACGTGTCCGTCGACACGTGTTCCATCGTCGATTCCTCCCGCGAGCGAACCTGCCTCCTGCAGATTCTCCCGAGTTGCCACGCGGTTCTCTTTGACTCCCGTCGCGACGCCCTAGCCGAGGATCCTATTGCACCCGTGTTCAGTCCGTTCTTGCTGTAATACCATTCAGCCAGATTATGGGAAACTTGGAAATTAAGATTCCCGGTCCCCACCACGTATTATGCACTCTATGCACTCGCATCCCGAGCTCACCGAAGAATTATGCGAATTCCCACTGGTCGCGTAACCGCGGAATTTATTCCGGAACGTTTTCGAACGAGTTTCTCGATGTCTTGTCACTAGACCGCGGATCTCCATGCGAAATATAAACTTTCTACCTGAACAGCGACAAACTGGGCTGAAATGAAACTGCAATTTTGTTTTTTACATTGAAATTAATATTCGAGAAATTTCTTTATCCAAGTATGTACATCTTTGTCGTACATTCATAAAATCCGCAGTCTACTTATCACCCGTTCTCTTCTTCGATACGATTGGTTCTATCGAGAGACCAAGAGGCAGAACTGGATCGATCGATCGATCGAGATTCGGAGCGCCGTTTAACGAACTTATTGCATCATGCAAATCGTTGGAGCACGAGGGAGCGGACGATTCCGCGGAGTGCGTTAATCGCGTGTCCGTCTGGAAAGCATTCGAAAATTCCGAGGAAAGCCGGATCGAGCCTCGTAAATACGAAACCCTCGAAGTTGTCGACTGCTCGCTTCGGTCGTCAACACTAAACCTACCACTGCTGGTTTCATATTTTTTATTTTACAACTATTAAAAGTATTCGAGCACATCTATATAAATAAAAATGTAAATGTTTGTTTGTTCATAATCCAAGATCTCCGAAACGGCTGAACGTAGAAAGCTGGGGTTTCAGCCATTAGACGCAGCGTTTCTTCGGGAAGGTTTTAGGACAATTCGCATTCGAAAAAGTCCATTCGTTCGGAAGTTGTGACGTCATTAGTGACCAGAGACGGCTTTTTCGGCCTCTTTTGGGTACGTTTCTGCTTATAACTTTTGACTGGCAGCACCAATATTCAATTTGAGGTACTCATTGGATTCAGCTCGCTCGTTAGGAGTTACAACACAAAAAGTGTGCGTTCAGACTGAGCCACAGCAACGCGTGACCGGGTACAGCTAGTAGTACATGTAATAAAAACCGTGCACAATCCAAGTAAACGCAGTCTTGTCATTCTGCAAGGTAAAACATTGCAATCGATCTTAGTACTACAGGTTTAGTGTTAACAAGAACAAGTTTCACTCCCGCGATATCGGTATCCGCGAACGCGAGCGCGGGATTAAAGGAAATTGGACAGGGCTGGAAAAATGGCTCTGAGATTCCGCGCCGGTGGCCGTAAAAGTTGTTTTCGAGTTCGCATCGAACTTTCAAATTTACGAGATCAGAGAGGAAGGGGCGGCCGACGTTACAAATCAACTGCGCCGCGAATGAACGGCGTCGGACCTATCGCCTGGAAGAAAAAAGAACAAAGAGGAGCATTCACGTTTAAGCTACATGTAACAATGCAGACGCGTTGACGTTGGTCTGGCGTCGTTCATGCACCCGACGCGACGCACGCATCCGTTTCGAGAAGAATCATCTCGAAACGGAAGAAATTGTAATTGATCGCGTGGGAGTATCCACGGGCGTGTGCGTCAGCGGTAATGATGGAAGTTTCTGATTCGATATTACCCTTCGTTAGCAATAACCCGACCGACCGAGTTTCCAAGGCGATGTAATCATCCTGCTGTTCTTCGTGTAGCATCGATTCGAACAGCCTCCGATTCAATTTCAACCTACGCTGCCGGTCCCGGAGCGAATCCGAACCGCTCATTCGCGCCGTGTCGCGCAGTGGAAAAAACTGCCGATTTAGTGCAAAATTCTGAACGCTACTAACAACCGATAATTCCGTGTTACATGTAGTAAGTAAGTATAACGAAGGGATCCTTGAGTTTTCAGTTTACCTCCATTTTAAATCAAAGCTGAAATATTGCAGAATATACGAACGCTTTTACCATTGAAAATCTGCGTTAAACTAAAATCTGGCCGCAAACTTTGTCTACTACCTAAGGATTTTGGAAAAAATCGATTTGTGTGAAAAGAAATAATTATTCTGCAACATTTCAGCTTTAATTTCAAAAAAACATCGCTCTATTTCATTTCTATCGAAAGTTCTTTGATTTCGACACAGAATGCATCAGTTTGGCCCACTGTGCGCAGTGCCGGTTTTTCGGCTGGCGCGATACGGGTCAGCCGCGCGAAAACGTCGTAAAAATTTCCGAAAGCAAAAGAAAACCGATGGGTTTCGCGATAAACGACGAAATCTGGGTCGGCGGGAGTACGCATTGTGGCCAAGATCGCGGGATCCGGTTACGCAATTTTCCGACCGCGACTACGCTACCGAGAACCGTCTATTTGCGTTCCCGACGGATCCTTTGAATCATCTACGAGAGCTCGAGGGTCTCCCTGAAAGAGTCCTCTTTCCACGAGTAACAAGTCTTACATAGACGATGTACTACTACACAGTCGTATACGTCGTTACGGATCCGTACGCTTTTCGTGCAAAAATTAAAATCGCAGTCGAACGGTATCCTTTTCATCGATTCGTTCGAATTGAATTCGGTATCGACGAACGCGTAGTTTTCTCCAGTCAGCTCCTAGCCCTCGGAAGACTGTACCGGGGTGACAACGCGAGCCCCGAGGCGAGAAGGTGCACCCCCATGGACGCCTACCGAGGGTCGCCATCCACTTTCGAATCGCGCTGGATTCTCCGGGCTTGAAAATCGGCAGGGGTGGCGGAATCCTCCGCGCGTACACTTCACGCCGTCGAAAACTCTTTCGATCCTCCCCTGATTGTATATACATATATATCTCGGGTTTCTCTGAGGAAGAGCGACCCCCGGTGGAATCGTCTGGTCTCGTCCCGTCGCGCGTCGGCTAATCAGCGCGAGATAAGATCGAAGAGGTTGTAACCGGCTCGTCGTCAGCAGGGACGGTTTCCAATCGACTCGTACCTAGAGCACTCTCGAGCCTGAAGAACGGTCGACGAACCCGTCGGTCCCGCGAAATCCTCGAATAATCAGGTTCATGGGCGTGCCGCGAGCAAAGTTTCTGGGCATCTCTTGCATCATCTACATCTCTTGTATCTATTGTATCAGCTCTTGTAGCATGATGGAAAATGACCGTCGCAAACAGGTATGCTAGTCTCGTGTTGCGTCGCGTTGTTGCCCATTACAGCGTCGTTCGCGCCCGCGTTGTTTTATAGTCGCACGTCGACACCACCAAATGATCTCTACGGGACGTGCCTTCCGACGGAGCGTGTTCGAAAGACTTGCAAAGACATCGGCAACTTTGCCGTCTCTCGATTTTCTTTTCCTTTCCCGCTTTCTCGACGATACCGAAAAGTTATTGCACAGTCGAACCTCCTATGACGCGATTAATACTGAACCTGCCGAGCAGTAAAAGCGATTAACTGTTTTTCCAAGTCCACCATATTTCAATGAAATCATAATCGGCAACATCTGTCATTTGGAATATTTTCAATTGTGCGCCGCCTCCGAAAAGATCGTATTGTATTTAAGTTTGTGTGTATTCACGTATTCACATAACTTAAATGGAAATTATTTCATACTTTTTTGGTGCGTTTTTTTCCAGTTTCTATTAACACTAAACCCACCACTGCCGGTCAAATGACCGGTGTTGGATTTTTAATTTTATAATTATTGAAACGATGACGTTGCTTACATGGAAACTGATTCGTTAAATTTATTTACCCAAGCACGTATTCCAATAAAAATTGCACAGAATCTAAATAAATAGAGATTGGTCCAGATTGGTCCAACCATTTCGGAGTGATCGGTGAACATACATAGAAAAAAAAGGCACATACAGATCGAATTGAGTAACATCCTCCTTTCTCGAAGTCGGTTAAAAATTAGTATTAGTTCCAAGCTTCTGGCAAGAAACTCAGAATTAGTAGAAATCGGATCAAATGAAATTCGTACAAATGAAATCGCGATTTTTGCTCCGCGTTATGAGAAACTCGGAATTAGTACAAATCGTGTTACGCGTAGGAGGGTTTGCCGTACTCCCGTTCGCAATTCTGAAATTGCTGTGCATCGAATTACCGGATCGATGTCCATTAATACCTCGCTCCGCGGATCTAACAAACTCCCGACTTCCGAGACACCGAAGTGCTTTTGCACTGGAAGTCAGCTGTTCGGTTCGGGCGTGGGAATCGAGGTGAACGCACTGTCGACTATTTACTTGTACATCGACCATTCATTTGTATCCGTGTTTCGATCCTCCTTCCGTTTCTACGATTCCAATTGAGCACAACCGGAGAATAGAGCAACGCGCATGAAACTATTGAATCGATAACGCAAACGCAGCTGAAACAATTCCCGATTTTCGTTGCCACCGAGAGACGAACAGGACGTTCCTGCTCGTTCCTGTGTAGATAATGCGGCGTATGTGAAATGGTCGGGGTTGTCGTCGCTGAAAGACTCTCGTCGTCGATCGACCATCGGAAATTTCGTGGATCACTGGCTCGAAGGGATCGCTATCAGAGTGTCTTTGAAAGTTTTTAAACGGGAGCAAGATCGCGGCCGAATTTCGAGAGGCCTGGGATCGACCGAACAGAAACCGTATCCTCGTCCACGGTCGACAAAGACAAATTAGGCCCTAACTGCGTAATGACCGTACGCTGCCGGATGGTCGGAGGGTTGTCACGCGATCGTGGCCACCATTTCACGCGCCACATCAACCGATTCTCTCAGACTATTTTTCGCCCGAGCATCGCCCAGGAAAGCGAACACATGCGTAAATGCTCGAATATGTTCGACCCCGACTTCAACAAACTCGTGCAAATTTAAGATTCACCGCCACCGGTCACGATGACCGGTTCCAGATTTTTTATTTCACATTTGGTGAATCAATAAAAATGAGTCATTTTTATAGGGGAGCAGGCTACTTTTAAGGCCCGGTAGGTTTAGTGTTGAATAACGAACACGTGCGAATTAATATTTGCCGTATGTCAAGCATAGAACTCGTTTAAATTTCAATATTTTCGGTGCGAGGCCGAACGAGCATTTGTTCCTTCAGTCTAAACCAGGGGTCGGCAAACTACGGCCCGTGACGTTAACACTGAACCTAGGGTAAAATACCCGAATATGAATCACTTTTTGTTGATGTCATTTTTTGATTACTTTAGAATGCTCTTTTTCGTCCAAAAAATTACCAGTCGCAGATGCATTTCCTCCTTATAAGATTCTGGGGCCAAGTTTGTTCAAAAATTAATACAGCTTGGGAAAAATATTTTTTTGTGGTGTGTCATTTGCAGGTTCCAGCGAAACAGGTCTGCTCTTTACACAAAAAAGTTAGGAATAAATCAAATTACGCACTGTAACGCAGCGGCCGATAGTCGATAAATATTATGCGAAAGTATCACTTCCTAATAAAAAACTTTGAACCTGTTTTTCTGTAGTTACTCCACGAGTAAAATTACCCATGAGAATATGGCGCTTTCCAAAAAAGTTGGCCGATTCCTGGTCCAAACCATAAGAAAGGTTGACTCAAAAAGTTGCCGCGAGGAAGAGGAAAGAAAGTCGATCGCTGTTTCGCCTCGCGCGAGCGGATTGCGAGTTGCCTCGCGATGGGTGGAATCATCGACGGGATTATCGTTCCGAGGCACCTGAACTTTAAAGGCAAACGTCCTGGGTTTTTTTTGCGCTGGAACAGAAAAGTTTCATCGGGAGCGTAGGAAGAAAGAAAGAAAGAAAGAAAGACGGAGGGAGAGAGACAGCGAAAGAGAGCGGATCGAAAATTAACGGTGGCCCCGTTGCGGCCGGGGGAAAAAAACGAAAGAAAATATCGGTTTTTCCCGGTGAAACGAGGAGACCTAGTGGAATAGTCGGAGCGGCCGCGTTTCACGGCTTTTCTTCTTCGCAGAAAAATTCTCCTCCAGCCGCGGGTGGAGCCTCGCCTCCGAGCGAAAAATATTCCGCGAAAGAACAGAGAATGGACGAGTCGCATCAATTAGCCTTTATTCGTCCTGGAATCGTAGCCGAGTGGATTCCAACCGCGAACGATGACGACAATGACAACGAACAACGACGATCACGACGATGAGAACGAAAGGATCGAGTTTATATTCAAATCCGATGATGCACGACCCGTGGTCACCCTCCACTTGTGTTTCCTGCTCGGTGGATTTTTCATGTTGGTAACACGATCGGGAGACTCGCCGGAAACGCTCGCTTAATTCGAAACGATCCACCGGAACGCGGAAGGATCGGGTTCGGTTAAATTCGTATACGTTTCACGAGACTATTTTTCTTGTTTTTCTCCTTTTTCTGTTCGAGCTGCGCGGAACATGCGCGGGATGTACGTCGATCCGGCTCTATAGTCTGGCGTTTTTATGGAATTAAGGAATTTTATCGGCGGCCGTAAACGGCAGGCCTGGCGGGCCGGGCCGGGTCGCGCTGGATGCTCGTATCGAGCCGCGGGATATTGAAACTCCGTGAAAACGTTATTGCTCGGGCCGCCTCGGGCCGAGTTATCGTCTAGTATCGACCTTCCGCGGTACTCTGTACGCCGCGCAGTGGGGTAAACCGTTGAATTTTGTGTAAAAATCAAAGAACTTGCGACAGAAACGAGATAAAACGATGATTTTTAAAAAATTAATGCTGAAATATTGCAGTTGGCTTGGAAAATCTGTGTTAAACTTGCAGAAATGCAAGAAAATTGTGGTTTCTCCAATACGAATACATTTTTTTTTTGATTTTGCAATTATTGAAATCATGAAGTTACTTGCGTGGAAATTGATTCGATAAATTTCTTTATCCAAGCACATATTCTAATAAAAATTTCACATCTAAATTACTAGAGACTATTATATTTGCTTCTTACAAACGGTAGAGACCGTGAAAATAATATATTAAAACTGTAATTAAACTAACAAGGAGAATGCAAGGCTGATCCGATCCGAGACACGAGTGCTTTCCTCCGCCACCGCAGTTATCAATTGAACGAAAAATTAACGATTTCTCTAATTAAACAGATGCGTAAAACAAGCGCTCTCCGCGCTAATGGCGTTCCCGTTGGATGACTCGCGTCGCGCGCAGTCGATTTCCTTGTTAATTGCGTGCGTCGAGGCTCGGTTTTGCGAAACAATTTCGACTTTCGATTAATGATAACACGATCGTCGGCGAGACTAATCGACCTCCTCGCCGAGCCAATTTTTCCACCTATCGAAATCACACGATCCACCGGAAACGCTCGGGTGTGAAACGTAAACGTGATCGACGAGGCTCTAGGAGCGGTGCAGGTGCACGCGTATCGGTGCAGATTGGATAATGGCCGTTTAACGACGCCACAGAACCCGGTGCGGTGCGAGGATATGTATAGCACCGGCAGCGAAACGCCGCTCGAAAAGAAAGAAACAAACAAAGAAAGAATGGCCGGGGAACGAGAGTAGCGCGAGTGTAACGACACGCGTTCGCCTGTCCGCATTGAAACCGCAGACTGGATTTTAAGTGTCGTTTTCATCGTGCCGATCCCGTTTGGCCACTCGCGAAACAGTCGCAACCGGCGTCCTTTCTACGGAGAACCGCAGCTCGCCTCGCAGAATCTCGCAGCAAGCTTCGATCCTTGGCACAATGACACGATATTTCTGCGTGTGCACTAGGGTGGTCATCATCATTCTGGTGACTCCATCATTTTCTCCGAGAAATTACTTTGCGTCTCGTGTACAGAGTATTTCACCTAACTTGACCATCTTGAATATCTTTGTTGTTTTTAGAGACACGTCAAATGTGTGAAGGACAAAGTTGAATGGTAAAATGGGGCTCATACGATACCAAAAAAATTAAACCGATTTCGAAAAAACGGACTAAAAAGTATTCGAAGCTTCGAATACAATTTGCAACTATTATTCATCGAATACATTCCCAGCGAATACAAGATTACTTAAATAAAAGTCGAATAAAAGATACTTTTTTATTCGAACCTTCGAATAACGAATACAAATTTTGTATCTTTTATTCGTTGTTGGAGTATACACCGAAATGCACGGAACATGCGGAGGAGGAAAGGTCCCTTTTGACCTGAAGGTTTATTACACCTCAAGCGTCGCTATTTTTGCCCTGCCACAGGGCCTAAGAAAGAATGGTCAAGCCAGTCCGAGCCAGCCTACCGAGCTAGTAACAGCTCTCACAGCATTTAAAGATTGTAACCGTCAATAGTTTCATTTCAATGTAACGGTCAGAAAGTATCTTATTGTGTTATATGCGAACAGTACTTACTATTGTAATTCACACCTGATAAACGCTTATTTCATTGTGTTGTGGAGTTTAAATAAACACTAAATATATAAGGTTATATTTGATCTCCAAACCTCGTCATCCCAACATTCGTTATTCGAAATTTGTATTTAAATACAATTTTCGCCCAACTCTGTACGATAAATAGCATTGTCCGTGGGCCGTTCAAGAGGCCCCACGATAGCAAAACGCTGCGACCAGACGCGCTTGGGAGATCCCACCGTAATACGAACCTAAAGCCGCGCCGGAACGTTTCGATAGATCTCTGCAGCAAGGAAAGTGTAAACGTTAACGAAAGGGGGAAAATGGGGTACGCTGAAAGCCGACTCTCGTCGCGCGCGCCAGTTAGGGGTTAAACGTTGCAGGTTGCATGTTGCAGGCTGCACGGAGCAGCCCCGCGGCTTCGTCGAAAGGCTCGCAACCCTCGAGAAGCTTCCTGCGAGCCTGTTCGCACGCGTTTTCCGCAATAAGTACTAGAACGTGTTCGAGTGTGCGTACCTAGACGCGATTCCGTCGTATCGACCCCTCGGAATCACCCCGGGGCCAGCCAGTCGCCCGTTGCGCCTCGCTACGCGCCAGCCAGCACGCCCGAACTCTATCCGACCCAAGCCGGAATAGGATCCTCGCAGTCGCTTTGTCTTTTTTCGTGTACCACCTTCCGCTCTCTGGCTCGATGCTAAAACCGCGGGCGACGCTCCGATTCATCGTTAAGGGGGTAGTCTTGTTTCCAAAATTGCAAGGGTGGAGCATACACCTTTTCATTTCTCGATAATGCAAAGATGGGGGTTTGTCAGTAGTCGAAAGCGGTAGATAAATGATCAATCTAGGCCGCAATCGCCCTCAAAAGTCCTATTTTTATTATTTATTTTGCATAATGCTGCGCATGTAGCTATTTTCACAAAGCTGCGACAGCTACATGCTACCAAATAATGCAAATTCTCGTGAAAGTAAGAATTATTTAAATAAAAATAAATTTTTAAAAAATACCACGTTTTTAAAACGGACTGAAAAGATAACGAATAAAAGTAATGTGTCTTTTATTCCAATCGGTATTTAAATAATTTTAATTGTTGGTTAATGGTTTAGTCGTTACTCCATATCGTAGTACAGAGATATTTGCCCAATTCAAGCCCGTCAATACATGTCAAATGGTACAGAAGTATTTAAATACTGCCCAAATCTGGTCGTACAACAAATCGTACAAATTAAGTTTCTTCAATCGTATGAAAGACAATTGCAACGTTTGTGGTGCGGTTGTACAACTTGTAAAACGACGTGGCATGATCACTTAAACAAGCACACAAGAAATACGCCCGAAAGCAACCCTAAAGTTATCGAAAAAGAAAATTTAAGATCTTCATAGGAACTTTCAGTGGCTCAATATCTCAAAGTAATCCTCGGTCTTCCTTCGACGCTAATTGTTTCTCTCATATTTGTGGTTTGTCTTGTCATTTTACGACGAACTAATTCTAACAAGACATGGAAAGCACCTTCGTCTATTCTTAATTAATTCTCAGGCAGTTACGATAACTGGATTGTGGATTGCAAAACGCCGCGACCACACGCGCATTGGAGATCCCATCTTTACGGCGCGAAGAGCTTTAGGGATCGGCGAAGACCAAACCGATCGAGCATCAGAATTTTATCGGAGGGATCTTGATATTTCTTGCGAAAACGAGACGCGGCTCAACTCGGTGAATCCGCAGAACGATAAACGATAAATGTGGAATGTTCTTCCAGCGAAAATCGATCCGGCCTGTTCCATTATCGGGCCGTTCTCCGAAGCTCCCCGAGACGCATCTGAATTGTAAAAATTGCGTTGCATCGCCCCGTTCGACGGTAGAGAGCATTGTTACGTGTTCCGTTGTTATTAAAAAAGCCTCTCCGGGATATCCGAACGTATTCGAAGGTGCTGTTTCTCTTTGCCTCGGCGTAATCGGCGCCAATAACGAGACCATGCGGCGTCGTTATCGGAAACATCCCTTGCTCCCCGCTCGCGTGTCTTCTTCCGAGCGTTGTCCATTCTCTCAAAAGGGTCTAATTACACATGTACCCAAGGGCGGATTCCTTCGAGACCGCCTTCCGATCCGGAAGACTGTGCAAAGTCGATCGAAAGTCGTCGCATGATCACGTGGTACGTGGATTGGTTTTTAAACCAATAGCCATAAAAGGTGTTAGGTAGCGGCCAAGTTTGAATAATTTAGCCCTCCATGTAACTCTTTAAAAATTAAATGGCGCTCTTTTAAACTAATTTTTACGAACGCTTTTTTCAGTATTGCAAGAGGTATTTCTAAGCTAACGAACTCGGCCTTATTTTGTTTGATCTCACAACTTTTTACGGCCATAGGAACTTGGCTCCTGTTTACAGGAAGTTTTTGTTGGGATTTCATCAATTTTTGTTGAAATTTCATCTATTATCAGGTACAATTTCAAACGTTCATAATTATTCCTTTGAGTGCTTGTTATGGTGGACCTATGTACCAAATTTCAAGCTTGTAGGTCAATGGGAAGTATCCAAAAGGTTTTGATGATCCGTCAGTCAGTCAGTCAGTGACAAATTTAGCGATTTTTGAGGTCCTATATCTCGGAACTTACTAATGTTGGAAGATTAATGTTTTGTCAATATTGAGACATGATAGCATTTAACAAGTGTACGAAATTACACCTCTCCATCTGCCTCCAGTGCCGAGTATAAGCCTCTAAAAACCGGCTAAGTTGTTTCGTGTAAAAGGTGGTAGTGCGAGAACTTGGCTGGTGCACTACCGTGCACCTAGATTTAAGGATCCGTGAATACAGATCCGTTCGAGTCAGACAACTGATGTTGTTTTTCGATCGAACCTGCCGAACGGATCCGTATTCACGAATCCTTAAATTCGTACTACACGGTTCAGGTACCACGTGTATTTTAGTACACGTTCAAAACCGCGATCCTCGAATAGATACGCGGCTCGCCGAGAGGAAAAACGGCCGCGTCCGTCTGACGGGGAGAATGAAGGGAAAAGTAATCGGAAAGAGCGCGGTCCGTCGAGGTCGACGAACCGCTCGAATGGGTGAATCGATTTCGGTGAACGATTGGAACGAATCTCATTTTCACCCGGTCTGGATTCAAGTGTCGTTCGTCGCTTGTCGTTCGACGGTCGTCGGTCGACGAAACGTTGAAACGAGAGGAGCGGCTCTCGCGTTCACAATGGAGCTGCACGTTGCACACGCTCCCCTTTATCCATCCGCCGTGCCTTCATTGTGTGCAGCCACTGCAGTCGCGACGAGACGCGATGCTACTCGTTCTCTCATCTGTACCGGCGCGGCGCGACGTCGTTCTTGTAACTTTACGCGGCGTGACCGAGCACGTACTCGCACACGCGAAACAAGAGCAAGAGAAACGCATCGACGGTAGCCAGGATCGAGTGTCTCATTGAGGAAATCGTGCGACCACAGAACCTGGACTTCCGAGTTCCTTCTCCAGTTGGTCGTTTCACCGTTTCCCCGTGGGCAATTGTACTCGCGAGACCAAAGAGAAACGCCCGCCGTTACTCGGGGAATCGCACCGAGTAACCCGCGCTTCCATGAATGGGCGCCATTCATTCCACTTATGGTCGCGCTCCGTCCGATGACGCGCGGGGTGAGCACATATCCCCGGTTGATGCGCGTTATCGCTCCTCCCCGAACACTGCCGCTGCTGGATCTGCGGATCAGCGATCATTCGATTCAAGAAACGGTCTGCCACTCGGGAAACGAGGTGACCGCGAACGAGAGTCGCGAGAAAGAATATTTACGACTCTGCTCGAATGCGTTCCAAGTAGGTTGCCGTGCACCGTGCGCCGTGCGCCGAGCCACGCTGCCTTTTGACCCACTTCGAAGCTCCCGCAAGCTCTCGTAACCTTAAAACACCGCGGCTATTCCAGTCTATGCTTCTAATACTGCTCCGCACACGCTCGATCACACCGTTCCGCCGATTCGACGCGAACGCTCGTGATTTTTCATGCTCTTCCTTCGACATTGCCTCCATTTCTCTGCCGTCCTCTCGAAAAGGGGCGAAAAAATCCATTTTTTATTTAATATTAAACGTACCGACCATCGAGAGTGACAGCGAATTTTACGGATTTATGAGAAGAATGAGTAGGTGCAATTTGGAACGGTGAAAATAGAAGAATTTAAAAATATTGTTGTCATTGAAATTGATATATACACAGTGTTCCCGCGATTGTTGTGACAACCTCGGGGCTATCGAGTCTCGGGAAACAAAATGATACTACGTTTTTTCCAAGTGTAAACGACGACCCTGAGTAAACAACGGTGCTAAGCGGGAAATTGTTGTATTGTACTAATGCTATTCCATACCTGAGAATGATACATCGAGTATCATAAAACCCCAATTTAAACATCCTAATACCTTAATTTCTTTGTAGCGCGATCGAGCACCCAACGGGGACCCCCTAGTAGTGGGGGTAAAAAAGTCACATCATCCGCATACCCGAAAGTCACATCAATCGCGGGAACACTGTAATACCTTATACAATACCCAAATGTGCCTATAATTATGAAAGTGGTGTAATTGTCGGTCAAAATTTGAAAGAAAATGAGAATCTCGAAACAAGAAATATGATCTGAAAGATTTAATATGTTCTAATGTGTTCTTGTTTGAGAGAAAACAAAATTTTTGTTGAAAATGGAAAGTCGAAAAATTGAATTTTAGCTCCTGGACCACTGAGCTGCGGTGGTAGATTTAGAGTTAAATACGACCTCCTGGGTCAGGAATCTCCCGGAGGAATTAAAAGCGATCCGACCGTCGGAAAAATTCAAGGAAGCGACAATTCCTCGACCCATTCCATGGCATCGACCGGTCGTTTTCGAACCGCAGACAGAATTTTAAGTCACGATACGAAGACGAATCTCGCCGCTTCGATTTTCTCGTTTTCGGTCTTGAGGGTCCCGAAGCGAGCGGAATACGAAGCGAAACGAGGAACGCCCTCCGAATTCGTGCTCTAGCACACTTCGAAAGCTGTTGGTCGGTTTATCTTATCGTGATAAATTGATCAACGTCGAACTCGATGCGTTTTAAACGACTTCCAACCTTCTACCAGATTTCTAACCGAAGCCGCATCGAGTTCGACGTTCAGAGTAACCTACCCGTGGAAACGCGATACCATGTATCGTTTTCTCGATCCTGTCCAATTAACTCTCTTCGATACCGTGCAATTACCGCGATCAACCGACGTGACGATCTCGAAGACGAAGAGAGGCCCGCGGTATCGCGAACAAAGATCGATGGCCATTCATCTTTTTCTCCGACGTGGCTTTTCGATCGCGTGGATCAACCAACCGTTCAGTCTACAGGATTTCGGGTCGATGCCGCGTTCCTGGCAGCGTTCGACGCGAAATGCTGGCGAAAATCGTCATCGTGGCCCAGACATTGGAACGGTGGAAACGAAGTCCTCGGTCGAATCGCGCGACCCGACCGTTTCGACGTACCACTAAATCAATGCCGACACGCTCGTATTTCATTTCGCACTTGATCGCGGTTCGTGACTGCAGCTCGCCGCTGGCTCGAGTGCTCCAGAAATTGTTTCGATCAGTTTCATTCGAGTTCCACGCGAATGCATTCGCGTTGTCTTCGACGACGTCCCTTCTAAATTGCGGTCGTTCGTCCACGTGCCCTCCGGAACGAGTCGACCATTCGTCGACGGCGGGAAACGCTCGGTTCGGAACAGGTTCCATAAAAATATGGCGGCAATATATTATTAGGAGACAGCGGATTTTATGCATTTATAACAAAAATTAGTAGGTGTAACGCAAAGCAGAAAAAATATTGGAAGAATTTGAAAATACTGTGATATCGTCTTCAACCTATTAACCACATTAAGAGAGAAAATAAGTTTCCATTTCACTCCAGCTTGTTGTAATTCGAAAAGACCCGCAGTCTATTTATAATAGGACTTTCCGCACTTATACAATTTTGTACAACAAGTTTAATTTATAATATAATTTTTTGCCTGAAAATAAGATCCGCGAAATGACATCAATTTATTATAGCCTCGCCTTTCGGCTTTGTTGAAGACTTTCCGTTCTTATATAATACAATTTTGTACAACATGTTTAATTTATTATATAATATAATTTGATGCTTGAATATATGGACTGGGAAAGTTTCTATAAAAATATGGCATCACAATTAATTATATAGGCTTCCTCTCGGCTTTATAGAGGATTCTCCGCTCTTATACAATTTTGTACAACATGTTTAATTTATAATATAATTTGATGCTTGAACATATGGACTGGGAAAGTTTCTATAAAAATATGGCATCAATTTATTATAGGCTTGCCTGTCGGCTTTGTAGAGAATTCTCCGCTCTTATACAATTTTGTACAACATGTTTAATTTATAACATAATTTTGTGCTTGAGAACATCGTCTGCGAAAGTGTCTTTATTATTATTATTATAGCCATGTCTTAGCTTTGTGGAGGACCCTCCGCTTCTCTAGAATGTTGTGCAACATACTTAATGTACAATATAATTTTGTGCCTGAAAATATTGCACGAACAAAGTACGATTCACGCAGAAGACGCGCGATAAGAGACGATACGACTCGTGCGCTGACCTAATAAAATAAATACGTAAAAGTCTCTCGGTATTCGACCGGTACCCGTAACACTGATTCGATCTCTAGTTCTTTCGTTGGACCGATCCGTCCTGGTTCCGCGGTGCTGCTCGGTCGCGCACGATAAACGAGCCCTCGTTGCAATTACACGTAGCAATTATTGTAAAGCATCCTTGCTCCGTGCCAAGAGAAGACCACGTTCCGGTTCTATCCTTGCGCTCCGACCGGTCGCATTGTCTCACGCTGGCAGAATACCAATGAATCGTCTCGCGTTTCGCATCGGGACGGCCAGGTCGAATCTGGAAGCGATCCGAATACCATCCACCTTCCGCTTCCGTTCGTTCCGTTTCGAAAGAGCCATCGACATTGTTGCATCCACCGCCGCGCTACCATGTTTGGCCAGGTAGCCAGGTGGCCGGCGATCGATCGTGCTGAAGGTTAGCCAGGATTTTAACTCGAATCGATCTCTCCTCCTGAAAAGTTCCTTTGCCACGGTCAAACGTTATCGGAGAACCGTCTGCGACGATCGCGGATTTTCGACTCGACTCTGGAGCGACACTTCTCGGAGTACTGTTTCGGATTTTGTTTGGATATGTCGTGGTCTTATGGACGAACCTGAAAGGATTTTTCGATATCTTGAAAATTGTTGATCTTACAGACGTGTAAAGAAAAGTGTCACTCTTTTTTCAATAAATCATAAGACTTCTAGTGAACACATAAGAGTACCTACTAAAAATGTCGCCGTTTGAAAGAAACGTTTTCATAGCAGGGAACCTTTTAAAAATTTGAAAAATCTGGATACAGCTCCAAAATGAATGGTGAAAAAATCATTTCTTTTAAGTGACAACATTGTTAGTGGCTACTCTTATGTTTTCACTATGTTTCACGATTTATTGAAAAAAGGGCGACACTTTTCTTTGCACGTCTGTAAAACCAACAATTTCTATCAGATATCCTGTGAGACTCGTTTATAAATCAGTAAAGACTACAACATATCCGAACGAACTCCAGTATTCCAAAAAGTGTCCGATTTCTCGTGGAATGACTCCGTTGGAGAAAACCGCGTAAAAGTCGATTTTATCCGAGTCGCATGCCGCCAGCGACCGGCGGCCGGAATGCTCGGAATGTTAATCGTTTAATGGACGTATAATCGGTTAATGGGAGCCTGCGTTGAACCGAGGCTCCCTCGTTGCGTGCCGCTCCGACTCGCCTCGACTTCGTCTCTTCCTATTTTCGTCCGTGAAAATGCGATTCTTGATCGCGCGAAGTGAGCCTCCTCGAACGAGAAACGCCGCTGAAACACTCGGAGATCGGATGCAAATAGCCAGGGACTAACAAATTGAAAATGTTACAGGGCGTGGAATGATAAATGGTGACGACCAGCAGCATGGTGTATGAGGAGATTGTCGGGATACGGGGCAGCTGACCCCAGCCACCGCGCACGCTTTTCACGCGCGAGATGCCCCACAACTTGAACTCCGCTTCCGCCAACACCGCCAACACAGCCAACACCGGCAACACCAACACGGCACCGAATCATCAGGCCTACGCGCACCATCCTTATCACCGACCTAACGGAGATGGACTCCAGCCAGAGGTATTTTCTCGCCGAAACTTCTCGCCTCTTCGGAGGAAACCTGTTAACCCTTCCGGGACGACTCTGCGGAATATATCAGACTCTGCTGCACAAGATCAAACTGTTTACAGTCGTTGTACGCAGCGTAATGCTCAGAGGCTTCGTGATTATCTTCTATTAAATTGTTTCGATACGGTAGGACCTCGATTAACCGGCTTGATCGGGAGACAAACAGCCCGGACAAATTACGGGGGTAGACTCCTTTTTCCAGAATTGCAAGGGTGCGGGATTCGCCTTCTCATTTCTCGATTATACAAAAACGGAGTTTTTCGGTAGTCAAAAACGTTAGATAAAAGATCGATCTAGGGCGCTATCTCCCTCAAAATTTCTCCCTCCGCAATTTACATTATTCGATAGCTATTTTCAGCTACATGCTGCCGAATAATGCAAATTACGCCTCGTAAAAGAAAGAATAGGACTTTTGAGGGAGATAGCGCCCTAGATCGATCTTTTATCTAGCGTTTTTGACTACTGAAAAACCCCGTGTTTGTATTATTGCGAAATGAAAAGGCGAATTCCGCACCCTTGCAATCCTGGAAACAAGTGAACCGCCCGATGAATAATTCCAAAATGAATTATTTAACTTTTTTCGTAGAACAAACGATTTTCTAAAAGATTGAGAAAAACGTCGTCCACTTCCTACGTGGAACTGATGCCATGTTTCTAATTTCTCGTTTGCTTGTCCGCTCGCAGAAGGAGCCGGTGGAGTTCGACACGTCGCATCTTCGTGGCGCCCCGGCCGAGGTCGAGGCCCTGGTGCACAACATCAAAGAGGTGGCGCAGCAATTCCTCTACCACTGGAGAACGTTCCCAATCGTGCTTCCACCGCCGCTGTCCACCTGCACGGAACCGGAAGACACGCTCGCCAGGAAGAAGCACCATCTGAGGGACCTGTTCGTCGCGCCCAGCTTCGACGAGCTAGATTCGGTCGCTGTCGACAGCAAAGGCGAACCCAGAAGATTGACCAAGAAACAGCTGGAGAGCATCAGCAAACGGGGGTAGGTTTTCCAGCGAATCTACCGATCCGTTCACTCCCTTCGTTCCGACGCCCCCACCCCCCTGCAATCGGATACGTCCTGGATCCACAAGAGTTGCACAAGAGCTACCGGGGATTCCCTGTTACTCGCGATATGTACTCCTAAAGTCTTTCTCTCTCGCTGTGCAACCATTGCATTGGGTGAACGATCCATCTTCCTCGGTGTTCCTCGAGCAGGGCTTGAAGCGGTCTCGAAAATCGAAACGTTTCGGATGGAAACGAAGAATCGAATCTGTTATTCGTAAAGGTACGTGTCCATTTGAGAGTAATGTACTTCAGAAATTTGTTGCTCTCAGGTGGACAGCGGATTTTATGCATTTATGACGAAAATGAGTTGGTGTAATTTAAAACAGTAGAAACATTAGATGAATCTAGAAATACTCTTGTATAAGTTTCAACCTATTGAACATGTTAAGAAAGAAAATAAATTTCTATTTCACTCCAGTTTGTTGCAATACAGGTAAAAACATTTTATCTTGCATAAAGATGCGCTGTCTAGTTATACGAATACTCGTGAACAGAATGGATGCGCCAAAGTTGGCTGGAACTATTGCAATGCACTTAATCAGAAAAAGGAAAGTGCTTACTCCTGGAGTTTAATTTCTATATATTTAACAATATACAGTAACAATAATTTGGTCGATTAATATTTCAATAAAAATTGAAAACTCTGACTTCTGCGTCAGACTTTCCCGCCCATTGTTCGATTTATGCATATGTATAAATATATGGCAGAGAAAACTAACTAGAAGGCTCTCAGCTATACGAATGGCGTTAGTATAACGATAACTGATAGTAGCTCGTCGAGGGAAAAATTGAATGTGCCCTTTTGCGAATTTCAACTTTCCGTTCGCTCTCCGAGAGTTTTTCTTGCAGCTCTCCGACTTGTACTCTCAGATGAACACGTACTTTAACAGTTGTTCGAAGCGAAGGTTCTTCGCGACCGTTTCGAGAGCCGGGATCGATGTTACCGAACAGTTTTCAAGCCCTCGAGAAACGCTTCTCCAAACACGACACCAGTAGCGAGCGTATTGCGTAGAGTTAGAATTTAGCGATTCCGATTCAGGTGTATACCGCGCAGGTATGTACTTACACGCTTCTGTTCCACGATAGAAGATACGAATAGAATATATACGAAGCTGTAGCACCGTGTACGCTAGTCTATCTGTCCTGTTTCAAGGTGTACCGCGCGCTCTGTAGCGTATGTAGTTTAGCGTGTAAAAGATGATTAAGAAGAAAACTGTCTCAAACCGAATCGAACTAAAACCAAACCGCACAAACCCAGTTCTCCCTCCACTGTCCTTATGAAAGATAAGGGCCTCGTACCTTCTGTGCAACATGGATTATTCTAACGATTTTTGTAAAGCTTTCAGAAGGAGAAGTACGGAAAACCGAAGAAGCTGAATGCCACTCAATTGGAGAGCATTCGAAGATGCGGGTATGTCATGCATCAGCGTCACACAATATTCACCGAACGACGGATCGATAGTCTCTCTCGTGGCAGTGACTTAGAGACTGGAATCGTCGCTCGTTCTCGTGACCTTTGACGACGGACGCCGGGTTCCCTCCACGAAACTAATTAGACAAAATTGTCGCACCGACACTGTACCGTACAGCATGATCGTTGTTTTGTCGTGGTATCGTGCACCACCGCGAAATCGATCCGAGCACAGAAAAAAGAAAATGAAATGAGACGACGCCAAACGCAACGCGAACAGCAGACCAGGACGGCCCTACTTCGTCGCAAAAGGTTCAGCTTTTCCCCTTGCGTTGGTGGATCGCTCGAAACCCAAGAAGCGTCGACTACCTTCGCCCGCAAGAATCCACTGTCGAGCGTTGCGCTATGCAGGGTGATTCTAGGATGTTTGCTAGAGATCAGGGAAAAAATCACTGTTTCAAACTGTTACATGTTGGTTCTGATTGAAACAGTTATGGAGAACCGAAATGATTCTTGATTTCGGTTCCGGTTTCGGTTATGACTTCGGCCCTTTCGTTATATTGTAATGTACAAGGTGTGTATACAGGGTGGTCCACCCACATGTAGCCACCTAAATGTCTCCTTCATTTTTGATGACGTGACAAATGTTTTTAATGCATTGGAAATGGTATCACAAGGTGAATGCTTTGCAAATGTTATTTTTCTCTGAAGATCTTTTATCCGGAATCTTCAAGATCGATATTCTTTTTCTTGTAAATGTATATATTTTTCCTTGCATATTCTGTCATAGTCTGTATATTCTTCGGCCGAACAGAATACAGAACCGAGTCATAATCGATTATAGAAGCGAAATAAGCCAGAACCGATATTCTCGTAACGATTGTAACATCATTTCGGTCCTTCATAACTGTTTCGAGACCCGGAACCGATATCACAACAGTTTTCAATCCCTGCTAGAGATCCACGCAGCTTGCCAATTGCAAACCTTTTATTTTTCATAGCTAACTTTGCTGTACATAGTCGTTCGCCGAACCCTTTCCCCTTTGTAGCCTCTTAGCGTGCTTGTAATCTAGTTGATTGGTTTTGGTTTTACCAATGTGTGGATAGACGAGGATTGTTAATATAGCTTGTTAGCGTTACACGCCACGGGGAGGAAACGCACTGTAACGTCACGGGGATGGAGGAGGAGGTTTCATTGAAACAACGTTCCCAACATAATCTTCCCTCTTCTCGTCTTTCGTACTCCCACAAATAAAGAATGAAACCGCAAAACCATTCGTGTATGTGAATGTTGTTTCGTTTACGAGCATAGAGAACCAGTAGATTCGTGTCGCTTCCGTGCCCGAATGTGAACCAACTTGACCATTCGTTCGTTTTTCAGGGAATTCGAAGTCGACTCGATAAACTTCGCTGGACAGACTCATCGATGGAGATTGAGCGGTTTGCTGCAGCGTGGAAGAGACAGGAGACGAGATGCTCTGCTTCGGGATCTTGCTTTGGCTACCAGATTCATCGTGGTCACCGCGAAAGCCAGACTGGTGTCCCACTGTTTCAGCGTTTCGCAGTCTCTGAAGGCGTTCTTGACCGGCCTGTTGCGACTTCTTGGTAAATAAAACTCCCGGTGTCCCCTGAACCGGGGATTGAAAACTGTTACCGGTTCCGGTTCTCGAAACAAACTAAACTATCAATCGAAAACAATGTTGATTCCCTAACTGTTCTCTAGACATCATAATCGGCGTGCCGTCGCTTCAGGCGCATAATCTCGACGCGAAGATCCGGGAGGAACGTTGTCGCTACTTGGTCGCCGAGCTGGTGTGTAGGGTGAGTACCGAAGCAGCGCGGATCTCGTTAAACGATATCGCATTCGATGGAAATTGAAATTACTTTTTGTCACAGCCGGAATACGAGGACTCGCTCGAGCTGCTATGCGGATTCGTCCGGAAACAACTTCGACGAGCAACTATGGAGAAGTTCGAGGTGGAGAGGGAATTGTCGCAACTTCTACCGATCCCGGTCCCCTTTGTGTTCGGAACGCCCGGTGGAGCTGTGGTCGACCTTAGATTATTTAGCAGAGACATTATCAGAAAAGCTTTGCCGATTCTAGTTGCTATTTCGGAGAGAGAGACACGAGGCTGGTTTCTGCATTTCAGAGAAAGACTGATATCGGAGTTGAGAGCTCGGAAAAAGCCGGACGAAGAGATCGAAAAAGTATGGTTTTCGAGCGAATCTCCGAACAACATATTTGATTGGAACAAAAGTTCGGGGGGTTTTTAAATTAAAATTCAATGATAAGATATTTATTCAATAACATATTTTTCATTCTCTTTGCCATTCCTGAGGTAACTTATCATGTTATTGAATAATTTAATAAATTAAAAACGCAGCGAACTTTCGTTCCAACACCATAGTACAGTAATCCTGCGATCACTGGTCTTCCTTCACGATCTCTGTCGCAGCACAGAACCGAGAATCGGCTTAGATCGCGGGGTTACTGTATACCCTGTTCTTCATCCTTTTTACGAGAAACATCCTGTTCGCAGGAAGTCAACGAAGCAGTTATGCGAGAGTACCTTCAAAGAGTATTTTCGAATATTCTATCGCACCCGGACATACACGATCTCGGGAACGGAATTGCTCAGCTGTTGGTGCAGCAGGCGCAATCGGTCGTGCTGATGCACCGAGCGGTAGAAACGGTGCAACGAAAGTTGTTCCAGACCAAAGAATCGCTGAGACGTCATATCGAGAACGAACACCCGGTACTCTCGCGAATAGAGCCTTGGATGCGCGACAGAATGAGAGAGGTGGAGGAGAAGTTCATAGAGGAATGCGAGTGGAGCGCGCACGAGGAAGCTCTAACCCTCTGTACCAATCAGAATTTACAGCAGACGGTCTACTTTCTAAATCGCGACTTAACATTCATGAAAGAGGTATCCGGAACGATCTTTCAAAACCTTTCTTCCCGAAGGATATACATACTAATTATTTGCGTTTGCTTCGTCAGAGGGAGCCGGTTTTATTGAAAGAGCTGCGAAAAGTGAAAACGCCTACGAGAAGCTTCCAATGGCCGACACAAATATGGCTTCCAAAGAACTGGATCGTTAGGCGCAATTTCCAAGGACAGTCGGAGATTATACCAACGGTGCTGAGCAACACTCCGACGTCTATTACAACGCCCCGAGCAGATCCCAGTCAGCCGGTCTTTCTGGTCGAGAGAGAAATAGTTCACACGACCACGACGAGGTACGTACACCGCGCCAAATAAACGTCAAAGATTTTTTGAACGCTCGATTATGGAACAGATGGCCTATGTGGCGCTGGATAAACTACGTAGCCAGGACATGGTGTTGGACTTGGAACGCGATGTTCCTGTTAGGCGTGGCAGTGCCGTGGTGTTGTCCGGTCTCCATCAGGGCCTTGTTGCTCGTGCAACCGTTCACCCCAGATCTAGAATTAAGTCAGCTGAACGGCACCTTGTTCCCCAGGAAATCTTCTCAAATGCCTACCCTCTGTTCACGATTGATCGCGCTTTGGAGACACATCAGCAAGAGTCGCACGCATTTCGAAACGGAACCGGACACCGGTAAGTCCCAGCACGTGGACGCGTACTTCCGAAAGTTCTTCTACGATTATTATTATTAATTATACTTGTGCCGTACAATGAACACTTTTTCAACAGGATTTATTGGCAAAGGAATGACGAGGCATTTGAACAGACTGTGGAACTACGGCGTGAAGGGACTGCTAGGGACACTTGTAATATTATTTGTTTTTCCTGTTGTTTGTATACTAACGAGTCTGGGATCGCTTCTCGTTGCGCTCACCGCGGTTTTGTGGTTCGTTAACGATCTGTAATATCTTGAATATTATTGGGCTCGTATCGGAATCGTTTAACCGCAACCTTTAAACCATGATTTTAGGATGCCTATAATTACCCTGACGTTGCACGCGTTCATGGCGCTTATAATGGATCTTGATAGTCCAGAACCAAGTAGGAATCGATACTTAGTCATTATGGAGGCGTTAGTATGGAATATCGGCATTCAAGGATGTCTACAGCCGGTCGCAGCGTTAATCGTAGCTCTTCTTTTCTGCCCCATCATTTCTTTCCTGATACTTACAGGTATCGTACATATACATACACACATACACGCGAACAAACATAATACAGACATACGTAAAACTATGGCAAATTTCACTGAAAGTACTATACGCTCGCTATACGGTGGATAGAAATTCTGTCGTTCTGTTTGATCTAGTTTCTGTGATACGTTACTGGATCAGAGTGTTCTGGGACACAGTTATGTTTCATTTAGTAATAAAGAACAGGGGTCGCATACCCGCCAGCGACAGCTTCGTAGTGAAACGAATAGCCGGACCAGGATTGACGTCCGATTACTATTATCAAGTACGTGATCCTGCGATTGTACCCTTTATACAGGGTGAGTCTCGTAGCATGACGATCTCAAATAACTCGTAAGTAGACTGCGGATCTTTATTTATTTATAGCAAAAATTGAGAAGATTGCTATAAATGCAAAAAGATTATCGTCACGTTACGAGACCCGCCCTGCGCATCAACGAAATCCGAAGAGATACTCGTACACCGTACTCCTCTGTTGCTTCCGTTTCTAGATTAGGCCAGAACAAGCACTAGCCGCGTTCGAAGCGAAACTGGAGCTCGACGAGTTGCTGGCGTTCCAGCAAGAGACGGAGCGATTGATCACTCAGCCGCAGAGAGACTTCACGCAGTTCGTCGAAGCCTGTTTTGGCCCGTTCGCCGCTAGCCTAGCCAAAACGAAGGATCCGTACAGATCGCTCGAAAAGGAAGCCAAAGATCTAATCGCCGTGTTACACGAGAAACTAGACAGACGTAGGAAGAATTTGCAAACGGGCCTCGGTATGGTTGTGAGAAGCAAAATAAAGCTTACCACCTTCGACTTGAAGGTAATTGCGCGCGGTGTTCTAGAATGTTTCCGTTCTGTCTGACGTTACATTCGGAATTGAAGGGATTTTTTCGCAATGGTGCAGGTAGTGATACAACAGGGAGCACTCATGTTAGAACGACTCTATCCTACTCACGTATTCGCGAGATTATCAGGAAACGAGGAAGATTTTTGGGAGAACAAAGGGTTGAGCGTTGCCGACTGGGCCGGCTTGGCTGGCCTAATGTACGCGGACATTTTCAGTTTGAACTTTCTACAACCTCTCGACGACGCGGACACCAAGTTCCGATTGGAACCGCACCCGGGGGTTGATCTGTCGCGTTACACCGACATGGTTCACAGCACCGAACTCGGCGGTACCAACGGCCCGGACTTGTTGGGAGCGGTTTACGCGCCACGCGGCAATATACAGGTTTACAGTCCTTACTTGGAAGTTGCGGCGTTCAATCCGCGAGCCAAGCAAACTAGCAATAGTAAAAAGTCGGAGAAACGAAGGTAAATGGAGCGGAAGTAGTATGTATGTATACAGTCGGTCACGCAAATATTGGGAATTCTTCACAATATAATTTTGAATTCTAAGTGTCCCAATATTTTGGTGACCGACTGTGTGTACATGCCGCGTCAACTTGTTTGAAGTGTCCTGTACAAGTACACGGCTTGATTCGCAGCGATACCGGAGGGCTGTTGACGTCGACGAGGATCAAACGGCGAACAACATCGACGAACGGTGTGACGGAAGCACGTTGGCAGCCATGGAAGCGGCAGATTCGCCCTTACAGCGCGGAGAAATTACAAATTCCTCTTCCTATCCCGCATCCGGCTCACATAGCTGTTACCATACACAACCGAGACTCCGAGAATCCGATTCCGCTGGATTCGGAGCTCTGTCAGAACATCCTGAGAGCGATCGAAGAATCGCCCGGCGAAATGTCCACCGAGTACGTTAGTCGTTACAGAGGGGGAGCAGCAGATTCCAGTTTCGATTCGGTCGCATCTCAGTCGTCGGTTTCGATCGAGACTGGTTTGGACAAAGACAACGACACCCAGGAGACCACCAACACCGAGAAAGAGAGCGAAACTTATCACTGGACGTTATCGAACTGGGGAGGTGGTATAACAAGAAGAAGAAACAATTCTGGCTCCATTAAAGTCGATTTAGCATCGCCGGAGGATGTTACTCTGGACACAGATACCACCAGAGTGATGTTCAGTACCTACGGGACAACTGTTTAAGTTTAAATCGCTATTACATCAGGTAAATTATATATTATACATAGAAATGATATAATACATGATAGGTGCGAATAGAAGACAACTAAAGATAAGACAGAGGCCGGTATATGATAACGTTAGGTACGATCATTTTTTGTCCATAATATAATTCGTAATTATAACATATAAATTTGCATTTATTTATTTGACTTTTAACCGCGTACTGTATCGTACGAGGTAGATTAAGTAAAGAAATTCAATTTATCGGAACGTTTTTGTATGCATCTATATTTTAATTGGAAACAAGGACGTAAGGCATAACGCGCTCTCATCTATTCGATTTAGTTCATACTCTTTGTATATCGTTTGAACGTCATTTGAACTTCGACAAAGTTACATTTAAGAACAACGAATAAGTAAGAGCTTCATTCTACTTTCAATTACCTTGTTACCGTATCGCGGAGTACGGTATCGAACCACATCACAACACCATAGAGAGTTAGGTGAATCCATCGCAAAGAATGATTCATGTCATTGTACATCCGAATTTTTTAAACTAATTCAAGAAAGATACATCACGCGTAGGCATAATAATCAGTAAGTATCCGAATGAAGCTTAGTGAAATTTTAATCGATCTACATAGTATTATTATGTATTATTAACTGTGCATTGCTATCGTTATCAATGCAACGTGGATGCTATTTTTCGTGCCTAATCGAACATCTATTCAATCTACCTTAACGAGTTAACCACAGGGGACGATTAACTTTCATTGGTAATTTATCTGCCAGAAAATTCATTGATCCAATTCTGTTACCGATACGTAAAGTAGCGCAGACGAATTATTCATTTGATTCGTTTCGAATTGTGCTTTCACGGGTGTTCCTGATCGAGAAATTAATCCGTGACTATTTCTAAGAGCATTAAGTTTTCTTTTTATGGAAATTAAGTGAATTCCTGTGGTCGATATAATCATAAGTATATAGAATGCTCATCTGCAAAGTCTGGGATGTCATTACGGATTCATAATTTTTCTGTACACAGATTATATAAACAGAGTCGAATAAGTAGAATTTTAGTGTGTGAACGACACCGACTCCATTCAAAAGCCTCTTTAAATATATGTTACAAGAAATTATACAATATTCGTATTTAATATATTGTACATAGATAGTTTAATTGTATAAATAAACTTGTAATGTAACGATACTTCAAACACATTTTCTTGTTGCTTATACGGTAAAAGACATTTAAATAAGAAACGTTTGCTCTCTCTCTCTCTCTCCATCACTATCTCTTTCTCTATCTCTTTCAATATTTACATTATTCATGTGAAAGGAAACTGTAGGGTTACTTCATTCTGAATCGTTCAGAAAGTTTGAAGCTGCCAGTAGATGTATTAAACGCATCGGCTAATACAAGGAATTATCTATCATTGGCCATTGAATTATTTGACTTTGTTCATACTTCTAAACAGATAACCCGTTGTTATTAGTACAAAAATTCATCGGTCAAGATTTGAACGGCCAAACAATTTTGTAATCTGACACGATTCTGTTCTACGTTAAATCGATGTATGTATTATTGTCGACATACATATACATTTAACAATTATTATATCGCATACTTCGAAGTTCAACTTGTTTGAATATGCGTCTGGATCTTTATCGATGGTGTACGACGCAAGATACAATGTTTACCGCTGTATTGATAACATAAAAGCATTCTACGGAAATAGAAATTACATCATATACGGAAAGCGAACATTATAGCGTTTCGAATTTTGAATGTGTATTCATTGAAACATGTAGCGATGCGTGTTAATTAATAACAGGCGCAATGTATCGCAGAAAATCGTTTATATATATTTGGATTGTGACGGTGACAGACTCTCGCTTCGATACAATCGAATTAAAAGAAAACATAGGATTTTAAAATAATAAAACTTCTCTGACTTTCAGATAGGTACGTCTAAGATCATTTTACAGAATGCAGTTCATGGGATATTTGACAAAATACTTTCTGACATCGGGTGGAAAATATTAACGATAGGTATTTGAGTCTAGATGTCGTAAACCATAGGAACCATTATTAAAAGTGATAATAATTATACAATTGCCGTTTTTCGACCAGTCTTTGTTTGCCGTCAAACCGAACTAACTAGTAGTTAAGAATCTAAGCGCTCCGTTTCGAAATGAAAGGCACATTTTGGAAATTGCCTCTGCATTTAGTAATATAATGCACAAGTCCATCCAATGGAGAACATCCGACGAAGATGCTGTTATAGTTTGAACAACTATATGGTTAATATTTGCATAATGTCCATCCAGGAGTGCTCAATATTAATGCGAATCTAAGTGTGTCTGATGGCAAACATAACGAAGCAATATACAATAAAAAGTAAGAAACCTATTTTAACGGAAGGACACACAATGGGTGTAATATTTCTTACGTTGTGCTTCAAAATTAATCGCGTATCGTCAGAAGGAGATTCTTTTTGAATTATTGTACTGATCTCTTCTTTTCTTTTTACTTTGGAAGATTGTTACTTGGAAAGCACAAGAACTGCACCGATTAATTCTTTGAAACAAAGCTTCGATATTAGCTGGACTATTAGTGATTGTAATTCAACTGTTCTAGGAAATATGTTACCCAACCTTTTAACAGCTATGTAAACGAGAACTTGTATAAATTTTGAGAACTGCATGTTTCAAAGGATTAAAACGATTTTAAAACAGAGAGGTTTAATGTAGAGTACCTCTTACAGAGCGAAATCGACACACGAGTGGACAGAAAACGAGTACATAGTATGTATTGTAATAGTTTTGAAAAGAGTAGACAGAAAATTAGTATCGTAAATATAGCGTTAATCAAACATGCATACGTACAAACCAAATGTGTATTATTTTCATATAACGTAAAGGCATTATATTTTTATCGGTCCGACGAATGATTCGCATTTAGTTTACGTCTAAGTATGTTAGTGTACTACAAGACTTTAGTTAAGTACTCCTTAGACAAGAGAATAATTGTACAAAAGCAAATAAGTTACGAATGGAATGGAGCAGAACGTATTTGCAATACTACCGGAAACAGTAAACGACTCGAGATCATTGTTAGCTGTCGATTCGCATAGAGATTTAAATTGAGCGAGAAGGTATATGTTGTATGCGTTGTGATTACATAGTCGCAGAGAGTCCTACGTTTTTCTGGCTTAAGGTTTTACTTGAATTGTCGCTATTACAATGCGAGACTTGTATAAACACTATGAATAATCCAAAGACATACTTGAACATGTAAAATAATAGCTATACAGCTTTACAGTTTATTGCAGTGTTTCTTTCCCGTTTAGAGTAATTTACAGGAAAATCGTGGGATAGATAGATGAGAATTGTCATGCTCCATTAAATATTGTATGTAGCTTTTTTCTCGATATTATCATAATTTTTTTGTATACATTAAACATAAGTGTGATGAAAAAACGCCTACGTATATATACATTATTAGACTGTGGATTTGATGCATTTATGATAAAAATGGGTATTTGCAATTTAAAGTAATGGACATTTTAAAAATATTTAAGCACATCAATTAATAGGATAATTAAAAGAAGAATACAATTTTTATTTGGCTTCTGTGTCCTGCAATCAATGCAAACATTTTTTATTTTGCATAAAAATCAGCAGTCTATACATTATCGTCCGAATCCTTCTTACAATATCCCGTGTATGTTCGCAAGAAAGTGTTCAATATTCTTCCGCAATGATAACGGTGTCCGAGTTACAAAATTGCTAATTACAAGAAAAAAAAACAATGTAGAAAAAAAGAATTTCGTGTTTGCTAACCCCATAAATAATAAGAAATTAATATGCATCGCTCGATTTGTATCAATTTGTATCGTTCGCAAACCGTGTTGACTCAACACTGTTGAGCGGTATTCATTTCCAATTGGTTCTGAGTAAACGCTTTGATTCGCAGCACGTATACGCATAATTGCGCATGCTCTTAGATGTTACATGCATCATAAATACTTATACACATATTGCATTTATGTCAATTGTATTTCGTGAATCATTTATAAAACGAAATGGTTCATAGTTCATAAAATCTCGGTGCGAAAGCGACCAGGCTCGTGTGTATGTGTGTCAATGCGTGTGGTATGTGTGTAACATGAATTTTACTCCACGGTTCTGGCATCACTGATTTTACTGCGTTTCATACGAGTGGAGGGGGACAGGGGAGAAAGTGAATCGCTCGTTAGATGTATGTACTATGTACGCGACAAGCCAGTGTTAAACGTTGCATATCGCGGTTTACAAATCTCGAAACGTGGTCGGACAAATTTCCAAACGATCGTCATCGAGGAAAACCAATGAAGCTGACCGTACTCAATACAGATACAGGTATATCTTGGTATGTATCGGAATCGCCGCGAGAAGGCGATAAGAGATGATTCATACACGCAACCTTTTCGATAAGGAGACTTCATTAACTACAAGAAAATCGTGCCAGTCGTATAGAAAATTCTGTTACAGAAAGTCGAAGTTGTGAAACACGGCGTAAGATCATTGGCTATGGGAGTGAAGTTGTAGTTTCGAAGATAAGCATGCGGCAGAAGTGAAAGTGAGAGTGCATCGAGTCGTATTGTTTTCTCGAAACTACGTAACATCGTTCATCTGTAAAGTAAGGCAGCCTTACTTGTACGAAGGAAAAATACAGTTCAGCAATTATACCCGATGTGTATCGTCTGTATCGACGTCAGAAGAACATTTCGTGCACAATCACGAGCAACTCGTAGAGCCATGGACAAGATGTAACCGGAGGAATATATATACACGCTACCATCGAATAAATTGACAACTGAGTTCTCGTGTTGTCTCTCTCTCTCTCTTGGTCTTGAAAGGAAATACGTTACTGAAAACAAAGGATACGCATATCTACACCGTATAACCGGTATAATATTTTGGGACACACGATACATCAAAACATAGAGACAGAGATAGACGATCGGTTTTTGCAAAAGGCGCAGTTACACGTTGGGGAGTCGACTGCGGCGAGAACGTAGCACAGAATCGCAACTCGATTGGAGTCGAGCGTACAGAATCGATCGTCGTTGCATTTTCGACGGTCTTGTTTCGCGCCCCCCTCCCCCTAGCCCCTCCAATCAGACAGCGGAGCAACGAGAACGGCGAACGCGGTTTCGCGCGGCAGAAACGAGAGGAAAAAAATGTTCGAGTCGATAGAGTGAACTACTGGTTGATATTTTTTGGACCAAGACGCATCGGCTTTCAGTGCGAGAGTGCGTGTTTACGTGCGAACGCGAACCAAAACATCAATGACCTTGAAAGAGGAGCAGTCACGTGACCAGAAGAGTAGCCCACGGATTGGACAGTGTCGAGGCGCATATAATGTGTATTGCGCCGTGCGCGCCCTGCGTCCCGCATTCCGTGTCCGATAGATGGTAGAGAGGTTTGTCTAAGAGGGGGCGAAGGGGCGAAAGACAGACTACGCGACGGCAACGACGACGACGGCGACGACGAGGACGACGAGAAAGACGGGAAAGACGAGAGAGAGAGTGCCGTTCGCTCGTACGTCCGTGTGTGTGCGCGCGCGTTGCTCGCTTGTGTGTTGTCCCAAGATGAAGTCCGACTCTAAACCTTTGTTGACAGCTCAGGCGGAAAAGGCGAATCATTACACGTAAGTAAGCGGCCGCCGGGCCGGTCGCGTGCTACGTGAAAAAAAAAGTGAGAGAATAGGAAAAAATTGGAAGCCGAAAAGTGCGTGATTCGAAGTGGAGTGCAAAACGAAAAAAGAGTATCGTTAATAAAATATATATACGTGCACACACAAAAAAAAACAGATATATATATATATCCATACATGTATATATATATACGCATACGTATATGTAAATAAAAATATATATGTATATACATAAAAAATATAACGATAAAAAAATAATAAACGAAAGAGAAAGAACGGAAATATAAGAGAGAGGGAGGGCCGCGAGCAGCGCGGCATCAACTCGCGCGCGTCAAAAAACGCCACGAAATAATGTGTAGCTCTGTGGATTCGCATTCCAGATACTTGAAGGAATTTCGCGTCGAACAATGTCCCCTCTTTATACAGCGCAAATGCACACAACACCGACCCTTCACGTGCTTCAACTGGCACTTTATGAACCAGCGGAGGCGCAGACCGGTGAGAAAGAGGGACCGCACCTTCAACTATAGCGCCGATAATTATTGCACCAAGTACGACGAGACCACCGGCATATGTCCAGATGGAGACGAGTGAGTATACATCTGTGTTTCACCGTTCCGACCGACGTTTCTCGGTTACACGATATGGATCCTTCCATCTTACGTTAACGCTACTAACGCGATGCTCGTGTCAAAAAAATGATCCAATACAGATAACTCTTCGCCACAGTGAATTCGCGGTGGTCGCCCATTAAAAACGTTTAGGGCTCCTCCTATTCCGCCGTATCTGTTCCCCTTTAAACCTCGTTAGCTTCTTATGTGGAACATTGCTCGATTGATCTCTCTCTCTCTCTCTCGCGCGCGCGCGCCATTTATTCATTGTTTCGCCTTCTCGCAACCACTGGATGCGTGAAGTACAACCGTACGAGTAGAAATACGGTGTATATGTACATATTTTCTATGATAGTAACCGTAGCTTTCCCCGCTCTCGGTAAAAGCGGCGAACGAGAGTCGCGCGTAAACGCGTCGTCTTTCTGTCGCGCCGAATGGAACCGCTCTTTTTTTCGTCGGCTAATCGATGCGTGCTCAGAGGGGAAAAAAATAAAGCCGCTCCGTGGTGGTGCGAGTTTTCTTTGTGTCGTTGACACGCGTGTGCTGTAACATGTAATATGCATCTGCGTGGTAACGCGTAACGACGTAACGTCTCGACGAGAATAACCTATGTAACGAAGAGGAGGCCAATTTCGACGTAACTTTCGAGGACACGCGCGCGCACGCGTGCCTCGCTCCCTGCTGGACTGTGCGTGTGCTTGTGTGCGCTTGCGCGTGCGCGCCCGTCTTCAAACATATACGTAAATACGTGCACGCCTGCCTCCTCTCTCTCTGTGTATGTATGAGTGTCGAGATCCGAACTCTTTGAAAACATTGCTGCTGCTGCACTCGCATGTCCGATTTGTATACAACCAGAAAGTAGAATGGAATCGATAGGCGCCTATATATATTTATATATATGTTTACTATGCATTTTATTCCGACATTTTTCGTAATCGCTCGTTCTATTCTCAACAAATACTTTGCTTGCTTCGTAAATTAGTTCATGACGCACCGTAGGATCAACGAAATATTCATACAAACACCGATTATATATATATATATGTATGTATGTACACAGATCTCGTCTACACGCGTGCGCACACACACAAACACGAAAACGACACGCACGCTATTACGTTACACCGTGTGTTGGTAAACAAACACATTGAAGTAGGCATGTGAATGATCGTGAAAAGAGAATCGCAAAGATAGTAGAGCTCTCTCCTATTCCTAGATATGTTAAAACGGTTCGAATTACAATGTGTAAACACACGAACGTGTGTCGATCGCTCGTTATCACATTCCCAATCCAAGTATTGCATAATTCTTCGTAATCTTTCGTTTACTCATAGCCAGAGTTCACGAACGTATCCAGCTGAGTGACATATAGCTTTTCATTTTATTTTACCTGTGTTTCGATAATGGACTCGTTCTTTCACCCGCTCGCATTCATCGACCTTTTCTTTCGATTTTAATCGATATATTCATTGATCAATTACCTGCTCCCCCATTTCGTTAATGAAATTTGAGTAAACTGACGTAACGAACAGTTTCGAGAGTTATATATAGATTTTTTGGATTCGAATACCGGGATTAGAGACACGCGAATAAATTCGACCCAATTCTGCACGGAAAAAATATGATCGAAACGATTACGTTAACGAATTAATGGAAGAGTCAAAGTCGAGGCCCATTTTGCTCCACCGAATTCTTTTCTTGGATTTTCTTCCGGCTCGTTACGTAAAACATTATTTAAATTAATCCGAGTGAAAGCTGTAAAACGAAATTACGGAAACGCGTTGTAAACCATGCTCGCATCGGCGAGAGAACGTATGCTTACATACTGCAACCGCCATTGCTTGCGATAGGATAGAATATAACTACCGTCGACGTCGACTGCTAACCTGTTGTCATCCATTGTAGATAACCCCCTACGGTAGCCATAGACAGAAATTTCTCTATGGATTCCAACGGAGCTTTCATTCCTTTTTTCTTTTTACTTTGCCACGTATTCTATTGTACTCCCTTGTACGTTCTATACATTGCGATGTATTCTTTTAGTTTATTAATTCGCGATCGCAATCGCTATCGTGTCCTCTATCTATTTATACGTACAGCGAGCGCAACACGGAATGAAAACAAAAATTATGGAAATGACCGCATTTAAGACATCGTGGTTATTGACTCTGATTTATTCAGTTCCAGATATCTACACACCATTTGACACAGAATTTAGGTCACCTCTTTCATTTATCTCATTGTCAATTAATTACTCGATGATCGAAATCGTCTTTTGTAAATAATTCATTGTTTATTGGAACGCGAATTCAGAATAGAAACGAGAGAATGGAAAGCGTTAAGTGGAATCGAGGAAAAATGCGCGGGAAAAGGATCATCAATAAAATAGATAAGATATCGCCAAGAAACGTTAATTACGCTCGTTCAACGTTGTGTATTATGCATATCGCTCTTACGAGAGATTAGACGAATCACAATTTTGTTTGCCGTGGTTTGCTATCGATTCACGAATTAATCGAATTTTTAAAAATAGAATTGCATTTTTTCCAAAATAGAAACGCGGTGAAAACGAAAATTTTAAAATGTATGGGGTGATTCTGGGAACTGGGACTGTTCTTTTTTAAGTGAAAAAAGTGATAGAGGAAAAAATGTTTATGCAATTTGCAATTTTTGTAAACGAATTTTAAGAAACTCGAATCAAATAAAATCTTATTTTCCATGGTAGTAGCCTTTATAGATTTGAAATAAATGAAAATCGTATAAATTCTGTTGTATTTTATATCCTAGAATTTTTTGAGAATTTTAGAAGGCCATAATTGCATAAAGATCCACAGTCTAGTCATAGCACTCGTAGGAACTAATGCAGTGTTTACTCTCCGACACAAAATATCAAATGTCTTGTGAAGTGTTGACATTTCGATGACCTTGGATTAGTACTTCTATACGCAGGATAAAGATATGAAAGAATAAAGCGCAATTGTACCTGGTGAGTGCATCTGTGCATCCACAGAAAAAATAACTCCCTTAAAAAAGAGCAATAACTTGTCCCAGTTCCTGGAATCACCCTGTATACGAAAAAGCAAGTGGTTGCTGTTTGCTCGGGGTGGAGCATTATTATCTTGGACGTGTGGTAAAAGTTTACATTTAGTCTTTTTTAACGACTTCACGATAGAACGAATCGATGACTCTACTCTCTGTTGAACATAATTCAGAGCTATTATCAAAGTGTTTTTGTATTTGAATCGAAGAAACAAAGATAGTAAGTGTGATCTTAATTACGATAATCGATGCTTCTCTTAATCGACACTCTAATTGTATACTATTTAAGTGGAATTAGTGTTAGAAGTTGTACTTTGTGGACTAGAATTTCTGTTTTGTCGATAGGCTATCCATTTCCAATTGTTCGAGTCGAAGGAGCACCACAATATCGCAGTACATGTTTTCATGAAATCAGTAACCATTTCTCTGTATTTCTGAGTTACGCTGCAACTTGCACTCTCCTTATAATGTATCTATAAAGTTTTATCAACTCGTGACTATGATGCTAGTTAATAATAAATTATACATTGTTCACTTCTCTCTTCAGATAATTTCTATAATATGTCTTTTTTGTTCGACAGGTGTCCATTTCTTCACCGCACTGCTGGAGACACAGAACGACGTTACCACCTACGTTATTACAAGACTTGCATGTGTGTCCATGATACGGACACGCGTGGATTCTGTGTCAAAAATGGACCTCATTGTGCCTTCGCGCACGGCAATCATGATCTTCGTCCACCTGTCTACGACATCAAAGAGATACAGGCACTCGAAAATCCTGATTCTGATCCCAATTCGTCGTCGAATGGACCAAACATACTCGATAAAGAAAGGAATTTAATGAATGAAGACCCAAAGTGGCAGGATACAAATTATGTACTCAGTAACTATAAGACAGAGCCTTGCAAACGTCCACCGAGACTTTGCCGTCAGGGTTATGCTTGTCCGCAATATCACAATAGCAAAGATAAAAGACGTAGTCCGCGAAAATATAAATATCGGTGAGTAATTGTTAATTACGTACATTGTACATGAGAAATCGTGTTAGAGCGATTGCTAAGTAATCAATCTTTCTTTCAGGTCAACACCGTGTCCGAATGTAAAGCACGGAGAAGAATGGGGTGAACCAGGAAATTGCGAACAGGGAGACGCTTGTACGTACTGCCATACGCGTACGGAACAGCAGTTTCATCCTGAAATATATAAATCCACTAAATGCAATGACGTGCAGCAAGCTGGTTACTGTCCCCGCGGAGTCTTCTGTGCGTTCGCACATGTCGACCGTGAGTGTACTCTCATAAATCGTACGTAAAACACTTATTATTACCTTAGTAAGTTGAAAAGTTCTTTTCACATTTCTTTTCGCTTTGGCCGCTTATGGAACAGCTAATCGCTTCTCGTAAGCACCCTGCAATGGCACACTGGTTCTCGAAAGCCCCAACTGCTCGACTTTGATAGCATATAGATCCAGGATGATACCCAGTGGTTGTACAAAGTATTCGTACACCTTTTAAAAACGGAAACCTTCTCCAAATTGGACCCAACAGCTTTATTAAAATTTTTTTTTAACATGTACTTAAAACATGTATTTTGTAAATCTCAGTAAGTTATGTACAATGGGCATTGTAAGATGTAAAAATCTTTGAATTTAGGGTTTTCCATTCATTTAAATCGCAGATTCTTACCATTTTTACTATTTTCAATCAATTATAGTTCATGACAATCTTGATCGATTTCGATGAAACTTTGTACATGTATATAATTTACTTAGACCTACAAAGAGGCACCTTCTAAATTTTCATTACAGACCAATAACAATTTTTAAAAAAATTACACATTAGCTAGTAAATCAATCCTTTTAAGGTCTCAAAAAAATTCAAGCTGTTGCGTACGAATACTTTGTACACCTACTGTACATATTAGGTTGGAGGGAAAGTAATTTCGCTTGTAAATCTGAAAGATGGCAACAAGTTGTTACAAATAATGGGAATTATATTATTGAATAATATTGAACATATATTTTTATAAACTCCAACCTAATATATGAAACATTACAGTCTTGGTTACCTGCATAGAACCTCGTGAGAATCAAAGTGGAACAGTTTGGATCGTTTGCTTGTACGGATGATCTTAAAGACTAGATCCTCTAACGATCGAAGAAAACAGCATGCCTTTGCAGGGCCAAAGCAGCAGCTAAAGCATCTTCTTATGATTTACTAACCGACAAACGCGCGCTTCGTTTATAAAAGGCAAAGGCATTTCGGCGTTTAGTTGTCTTTGCGGATTGTATCTAATAGACGTAGGCCTTTCGTACATGATAAACTTAGTATTCAAAATTGCTTCTCAAAATTGATATATTGGGACGTTGGTATGGTGTGCTGATGGAGCAGTGTTGCCAACAGAAGAAATGAGCCTGGCGAGGGACATGGCGGTACCTATAGATTGTGGCACCAATCTGGCAGATATTCTCAGTAACGCGCTTCCACCTGACAAGCGCAGTCATGAAAAAGATAAACCACTTAGCGATAGCAGTGTAAGTTTTTGTAAACCGTGTCGCCCGTTAACGCGAAGGTAATTCATTAAAACCAGAGAAGCTTATAAAACGTTTCAATTGTAGAATGGAAGCGGCGAAGTATCAGAGTCAGCAAGTACCAGTAGCATTGGTAGCAACAGTTCGCACAGTAAAGCTCCTGGTGCTCAACTTCATAACTCGAATTCCAATACTGCTGTAAACACTTCGAATCAACAGAAGCTAAGCATACTCTACAATCCTAGTTCTCTTCTTCAGGTTGTAAGTTTTACCTTCTATACACAGTAAAGTAAAGTACAGTAATTAGATGCTTCGAACTGTTGGGAACGGTTTAACAGCGAGTTTTTTTTTCAAATTATTGAACAGGGCGAAATTCGAAAACAAATGGTTGCTATAGATAGCGATCCTTTATTAACAAAAGCTGAGAAGGCTCAGCAAAAACAAAGTTTATACATTGCTTATAGTTTAAATGGAACCTTGGGCAGTCATTCGTTAGCAACTACCGTATCACCACTTTCAAGTTCATTTTATCCAAACGATACCGTTGAATCTGTAGTAGGTAAGTTGTACCGAGAAAGGTTGGTTAGGGTCTCTTATCTTTTTCTCTCTATTTCTTTTTCTTTATTTCTTTCTGTAACTCTTTCTTTATTAATTTCTGACTTTTTTCTGTTTGACTTTTTGATGTGTGTAATTAATTTGCCTTGGACTTTCAGGGAATGCATTAGACGAGTTGCATTTAGATGATCCTTTAAATTTAGTTGAATCAATTCATAGGGATACTAATTCACCAATTAGCAATTCAATATCAGCAGGCCTAGCGAGTTCTGGATTATTGGGGAGCTCGGCTCCGGTTAATATTCCTGGAATGGCTGATCGTTCGTTTCCTACCAATTTTTCACCGTCTACATCCAGCCCGCTTCAGCAATTACATTCAGCAAGTTTTCTTACTGGGTCCAGGTTTTCTCATCAAGATTCTATGGAATCGGTAAATGAAAACTTTGTTAGAATTTTAAAAAAAAGTTGTTTATCGCTAAGACGTTGTTGTTATTTGTTGTTCGAACTTGTTATTTATTTTTTATTTTTTCCAATTGATTTCAGACAATGCCATTTATGAATCAAGTATCAGATCCATTTAGCAATCATATCTCACAACTTAGCAGTTCAGCTTCTAAACTTAGCGGATTTAATAGTAGCTTATTTGATTTTACGAATCAAGGAATGTCTCCATCTCGTACACAACCTCTCCCAGCATCTCCGTTGGTCAATGCATTTTCAATCAGTCCTAGTAATACAGGATCTTTGTCCGAGGTTAGACGTTCCCCCAGTTTTTTAAATCGAACGTTCATTATGCTATCGAAGACGCCGGCTGTCCGAACGGGCAATTAATGAGATAATTATTTTTCGTAGGTACAAAGGCTTAGGGAAGAATTAACATCGAGCCGTGCTCAATTAGCCACATGGGAAGAAAGAATTAACCAAGCTAGAACAGCTTGCACCGCGTGGCAAATAGAAACCGAGGAAGCTACGAGTAGAGCAAGAATCGCTGAACAGCAGAGAGACGAAGTAAGTGCCTACTTTTCTACGTACGAACTGTCAGAATCTTCGAAATGATTCAAAGTATAGTCAATTTGGTTGCTCGATGCTGTCAGCGTTAACCCTTTGCCCTACAATATTGTATCAGACTCATGATGAAGATTCTGAACTGTGTCTAATAAATGTGTATGTTATTAATAGACAGCGGATTTTATGCATTTATGACAAGAGAATGAGTAGGTGTAATTTAAAGCAGTAAAAACATTAGAAGAGTAAAAATACTGTTATATTATTTTCAACCTATTAAGCATATTAAGAAAGAAAATAAATTTCTATTTCACTCCAGTTTGGTGCAAATTAGGTTGAACATTTTTATATTGCATAAAGATCGGCTGTCTAGTTATTAATTTCCTTTAAACCGAAATGAAATTCTACTTTGATTTTATTAATGTACAGAAATTACGAAATTACGAGCCAGAAGGAACGTTCTAATCACTGAAACCGTAAAATAAATCGTAGGGCAAGGTGTTGATCGATAATGTCTGTGTGTCGCGACAACGTATTATTCCTATGTGACTTGTATCCGTAAACATATTCATATGATCGACAGGCCTTATTGAAAATGAAAGCCTTGACGGCAGAAAACGAAGCGTCCAGCGGCGGTGGCCCTTACCTTCATACATTGAGAAGAACGAGCGAACTCAGATCGTTATCGATAGCTGCTTTAAAGACGATTCAATCGCAGCTCCGCTCGGATCTCGAAGAGGTGGAAAAGGTAAAGCAAAGTTGTCACGCCGGTTTGAACAGCTGGTATATCAAGCGACTCGGAAATAATTATTAGTTTATCGAAGAGGATGCGAAAGCGTTCATTTCTAACTACATATTACTTCTATTGCTACTACTACTACCTCATCTTCATCGCGTTATTCTTTTTATACGTATACAGAGTGAGTTTGATAACATGACGATCTGAAATAAGTCGTAAGTTATTTGTTGTACGAAAAACATGTTCAAACAAATGTTGCGTGGTTCCTTCAGTACCTTCAGGTTTTTTAAGAGAATGCCCAATATTTTTGTTCGAACTCGGATAAATATATCCTAAATCTAATAGTTGATGAGATATTATTGGTATAATTTTCCATATGTAGCTACTACATAATATCTCGTTAACTATTAGATTTACGATATACGAAGGTCAATACTTTTTTGCGCAAAATTTTCTGCTTAATCCGAGTTTGAGCAAAAATATTGGGCATTCTATTTAAACGACTGAAGGTGACCTTCATACCTTACAAAATCAGACTGCAGCACTGCATGCCCCTCTAGGAACCATGCAACATTTGTTTGAACATTTTCTTCGTACAACAAATAACTTACGAGTTATTTGAGATCGTCATGTTATCAGACTCGCCCTGTATATCCAGTATGCTCCTGTATAACGCGATCAGAAAGTTTAATTACTTGGAAGGATCGTATAAATGTATCGTATAAATAATCGTATAAATTTGGCTTCGTTATACGGGAGTAGCAGGAATGTTTTAACCGGCGCGATGCACACGAATCTACTTCTACATACGTTTTCTTAAGTTAATCCAGAAACGTTTCAAATGAACTAATCTTAGTAGTATATAATGAATGATTGCGACTAGATGAATTAATAGGAACAGTATAGGTAGTTGAGTCGTTGCCGTTACAGGTGCTGTACAGAGAAACGGCAACAAAGTGCATGGTTTGTGAGGAACAAAATCGCACTGTTACCCTCTCACCCTGTAACCACTACGTGGTCTGCTCGACGTGCGCTCCAAATCAACGAGAGTGCCCGTACTGCCAGACTCCGGTTGTCTCCACAAGTTAGGTCTGAAATACTTTGTTAGAACTCCCCGTTGTTATAATTGCCGCAGTTTCTCAGTAACAAGGACAAATTTATCTCCGATGCTCCAACGTGAGAGAGAGAGAGAGAGAGAGAGAGAGAGAGAAAGAGAAAGGAGTATTAGAAAAAAACTTCACACACATGAAATCAGTACTTTGAAATCAACACGATGAATGGTACACACATATGTAAGAGAATTTTGAAGAATTCTTCGCTGCGGTGTAGATGCATGATCGCAATAGAGATGAGAGAGAGAGACGAAACAAATTACAGCAATATTATAATTTGACTATCGCCAAAGTTAATACGGATGTGATATAAGACTTCGTGAACGTAGTCTCTATTTGTCATACTTCTTGTGTCAACAGTCATTACCTGCTATATAGCTTGTCTACAAAGATTCTGACGTCACATCCTTTGTATTAAGAAAAACCGCATATTATCGAGATCTTGGAATGGAAAAAAGAAAATACCTTTATTATTATTTAATATATAATTCAAAGTACATTTATTAGCCAGGGTGCTAGCTGGAATAGTTAGCATTTATAATAATACCAAGGTATGTGTATCGGTTACACAACGTGTTGTAAAGCGAAAAAGAAAATATATAATCGGAATGATGACGGACAAAGTTTTGGGACCTCTAAAGTATATATTTGTTTAATGGAAAATTGTAATATCATGATTAAACGCAACAAAAAAAGAAAAGAAAAACAACAACAATGTCCCTCACGTAACGTTTACGGGATGATTTTCTTCGATTGCTACTGAGCTGTTAAACGTATGTCACGTCCAATGATATTTCTATTGTATTTAAAACTATATTTAAATAGGATCTTTCAATTGACCCGTACTGATGAATAATGACGCAAACAAGTATTAACAAATTTTGTATCTTTGGTTGAGAAAGGTAGTATTGATGATATCTCTTACTATAAGAAAATATATATATATATATATATATATGATTTCTAGGTTTTTTATATAAAATAATAAAATTGCTCATATTTATAACGAGACAGAAATTGGCATATTCGTAACGGAACGAGTGAGAAAATAATACATTGAACGATATCGTTGCTCCGACAAGTGAAAGAGAAAGAGACGATATACATGTGTTATTTCAAGCTTCTGACGTTCTCTCATCATTTTATTAATTCTTTTATTTTCTGTTCTTCTTTCTTTTTCTTAGATGCGCATAGATATTTTTTCACTTTTTGTAATTTCTATGAAACATGCTTAAAACTATAATTCACAGGAAAAAGAAACAAATTTTTTTTATACTTTAGATACATCGAACGGTACGATATAGTAGTTAACAAATTTTTATAGAAATATGCTTTTCTTTCTTTCTTTCTTTTCATAGCTGGTAACATTTTCATTATAACACGTAGTCTACTATACGATTCATGCTTTTTTCTCTGTATACGTAGCACAGTGTTTACTTTTTAAATATTTAAGTATGCTTAATATATACAACTGCATTACATATACTTATCGAGGAAATTGAAACACTAAATTATATAGTGTGTGATAATAATGAAAGAATGTTATCGACGACGAGAATACATTTACTATACTAAATTTAACTGAATATTTGTGTTGTAAGTTTTTACATTTTAGGTAATAAGATAATTATGAATATCTAGGATTTTTCAATTTAATCAAAAGAACGACGATGTAACTCATATATATACATATATGAATGTGTGTGTACATACTATATACATATATATCTCGTATATGTATATGTATGTACGCATATCGTGTATGCGTGTATATTTATATTTATACATATATTTATATACACACATATACGTGTAACGTGTGACATACGTGTTACAGCTCAAACGGGACATGCAAATTAATTAAGCATGTCGACTAGCTTTTTCAATGAAACGCATGAAACGCGTTTGCATACCGGCTCTATAAATATTTTTATTTTGAATATGTAGCTGGTAATTGCTATTACTAAAAAAAAACAGTGACTATACATTCACGAGATAAGAAAGGTAAAAATATTGCCTAAAAAAAGTATAAATAACTAGAATAGATAGGACAACATTATCAAATTTTTTCCTCATAGACATACAATGTTACAATAACCAATTTTTAAAGACTATTATTTAATATTTACAATATAATTAAAATTATTTTAAATGTATAATACCCTGCACAAATTACACACGTCGAAGAACAAGTATATAAATATATATATATTTTTTAAATGACTAGCTCTAATTCTTTTCATAAAAAATGACAAATCTCGTCGACGCGGACGTTTTATTCCAAATATACGAATGCAAAAAAAAAAACGAAAGGAAAGAAAAAGATCGCACGACGCGCAAAAATTTCAACTAGCGACGAGAGAAAATGATAAAAAAAGGGTATTATAACAAACTTTACTTAATTATTTAATTATTTAACAACTGAACAAATGAAACTGATTGTTGTTTCTTTATTTTCTTTCTTCGATTACCATCATAGTTTAGTATCAAAAGTGAGGCCAAAAAAATGAAATAAATATCTTTATTAGGTCCGTTTTTATTACAGATTATTGATATTAAAATATAATAGATGTTACTAAAAAAAAATAAAATACAATTTATATGTCATGGTATGGACGATCTTGTATCGATATATAGAAGAACGTTCGAACAGAGATGGAAATGAGATGAGAACGGACGAACAAGGGAGAGCAAAGATTTAAATGTGAAAGAGACGTTGTTACAAATACAAATTCTATTATATTCCATCTCGCGTCTTCACGAATTAGCAAGCAAACGAATATTTTCATTTTTCGCCGGCAAGATCGCGTGTACCATGATATAATTTTCAAAGTACTATTTAGAATTTAATCAATTTAGCGCTATAACGATGCATTTTTCAATTGTGTTTTTAAATGCATTCTTTATAAGTACAATAACGACACAACCGGATTGAGAACATAAACAAAAACTGTATGTATTTATCGTCGCGTTCTATATTTTATATTAAATACTATTCTTATATCCCAATTCCTTTTACATCGTGTCGATGATATTATAGACGTGTTATATTGTTATACTTACAATACAACAGACAAAAATATCTTACGAATTTTCAGAACCTTCTTCTAATAGAGGAAAAAAAAATAGTAGACGATTGAACAATTAAATAAATTAAATACACTAGATCGGTAAACGCAAAGTACTTGTAAAGAATGCTGTATACATGGACTCTGCGTAATCATACGGTTGCCTTTGCATTCGCGATAACGATAGCAAGCTCGGAGAACGATGGAGTTTCGTTGTTTAGAATCAAATATCGGGAACGAGACTAGACTCGAGTGATGATAGTCAACGTGTACGGGAGAGAGAGAGAGAGAGAGGGAGAGCTAGAGCAAAACCGAGAAAAGTATTTTATTTTTATTTAGCAAATCCCTAAAAAAGGTGCACTATGATTACGAGGAGCCTCGTGGAAATCTAGGAAAGATATTCCTGAATGATATAATATTGAATATTATAAACAATTACAATTTATATATGTGTATATATATATATATGTATGTATATGTGTGTATGTGTATATATGTATGTATATACATATACTATTTTACTTATAACGATAACACGATTAAAATATTAATTATTAAGAATATAAATTATTGTGAAAGCAACAAATTTAGCTACAAAATAGGGTAATAGGAGAGTAACAAAATAAATTAATTAGCTAATATTCTGTACTAAAAAAAAAACATACAGTTGAATATTTATATAATACTGCTCCAGTTGTTGGTTTCGGTGATTGTTTTTCTTCCATCGCGTTTATATGATTCACACGCGAAAAAGAAAAAGCATGAAGTTTTTTAATCGATTGTCGCACGTTGAACGGATTTGGTAAAAATTTATGTTTGGTTTTCCATCTGGATCTGTTGCTGAAAAATTTCGACGACAATTCAACGATAAGTTTGTTCTGTGTGTATTGTATATTTTCGTACAGATTCGGCGTTCTTTGTTCTTGTTCGACGAGAGCAAAGTATTGTATCGTTTGTTTGAACACTGCACAAACAAACCAACAATAGGGCAGATCAAATTGAACAATATATTTTTCGACAAGTTACAATAATACAAATACAAGACATTACATGCTCTGTTTTGTGCGAATGATTCTTCTCCTGTGTTGATCATTATTAGAGCCAGAAGAACCATGTTGCGAGCAATTGTTTATGCACTAGTTGAACGTTACAGAGATTGCCTGTTGCTTCGTTTTATTTTTCTTTTTGTGAGTTATTCGTGATCAAAGTAAGAAGGAAAGAGAGAGAGAGAGAGAGCGCGCGCGAGAAAGAGTGAAAGGGAGAGAAAGTGAAAGAAAGAGAATGGAAACGAAAGACGATACACGATAAGCGAAGGTAGACGAAGGGTTCCCTAACGTCAAGGAAGAATTATCTGCACACTCCAGATGGCAAAAAAACTCGATACACATAATCATTAGATTACTGTACAATAAATAAAATTACGTAAAATAGTACTATGTAATATCTAAAAACAAATTTGCTGAACATTTATATTACAATTTATAAACTAAAGATACTTGCTATAAAACCACGTATCACCTTTAATCACTTGTAGTTTTGATATATGACTAAATGCATTTGTTATTTAGATAGTTGGTAGCAGTGTACGAATTCCGACGACAGGAGCACTCTGTCTATATTGAAAACAACAAAAGAAAAAATTGGTTTCATTCAACCTAGAATGTGTTCTTGTTTGCAACAATGACTGCTGTTTGTAATCCGGAAAAACAAAAATAGTAAACGTCTCTGTTCTTTACTTTTCTTTGATTGTTACTACTACCGTCACATTATTGCTACTACTATTACAATTACTACTACTATTTACTACTCCTACTACTACCACTACTACTACAACAATTACTGTTCTTCTTTATTGCTTGTTCGCCATGCTTACTTTATACTTAACGCATTGTTTCTTTATTTCTGCAAACGTGGACACATTGTTGATAACGATCCGATTTTTTTTGCACGTGTCTCTCGTCTTAATGCGATTATCATGTGAACGTACGCTTTTCGAAATATTCGTATTATTGTCCATTTATAAAGTAGCAAAACTGCTTAGATTAGTAAACTCGTGTGTATTTTGATTAGGCGACCTTCAAACTCGTGAATTTCTTTCGAATGTCGTAGCAGGATCTCTCTGTTTTCGCTTTCCCGATAATACGCATACTTGATCAGACTGAAATCAACACGAACATAATACACACGCATACGCATCTAGGAAACCACAGTCTACAAATCGACAGAATAAAGCACAGACACGAGTGGAAATACGAAAAAAAAAAAAAGAGAACAAGTACAGATCGAGTTCCACGGTACTGATATCTAAGCATTTTTGTATTAAATACGAGGTAGCAAATGGCTGTACAACTGTGATTATGTAATTAACAATTTCTCTACTTAGATCTTATCATTCGGTATGTCGGTATCTACGAAGATTCAACTATTTTACATACGAGAATACGAACAAGGCTGTAAACATTCGATTACACGAGGTCGCACGCTTGACGAATATTATTCGACGCGTATCCCGAATGGTTGAATTAGAGCGGTGAATAAACGATTAACATCTAGAAACTACGGAATACGAACAACATTCCACGTGTCTCACTACAATCGATCGCAGCAAGCCCATACAACTTTTGAATGAAAAAAGAAAGAAGGAGTCGCGAGAAGGTATACTAACAAAGACAACGCGAACAATCGCTCGGTTCGTTCACATTATTTTGACATGTTTCAATCATTTAACCCTTTTAGCACTCGAGCGGTACCATTATTCGAAATATTGTTTACATTGTTAAACAAGTTGGTATCTAATCAATGGACAGCGGATTTTATATATTTATAAGAACGAATAGGTGTAATTTGAAACATTGAAAACATTAGACGAATTCCAAAATATTTTTATGTTATTCTCAACATATTGAATATATTAAGAGAGAAAATACATTTCTGTTGTTCCGGTTTGTTGCAATTTGCGTGGAACATTTTTATTTTGCATAAAGATACATGTATTTATGATAAGGACGAATAGGTGTAATTTGAAACACTGAAAACATTAGACGAATTCCAAAATATTTTCATATTATTTTCAACTAATTGAACATATTCAGAGAGAAAATAAATTTCTGTTCATTCTGAATATTTTTATTTTGCGTAAAGATCCGCTGTCTACTAATCAATTACTAAATATTTAACCCTTAGCACTCGAGTGGTGACGCAGTAATAATTTACATTATCAAATATGCTGCTATCTAATTAATTACTAAACATTTAGGTATTGTATGAGGCATTACATCAACAAAAACAATCATTCAGAATGGAATTATGCTAGGTCGGAAGAAACGTTTTATTTTCGAGATAAAATAGCTCCGAGTGCAAAGGGTTGAGTATTGTACGAGGTGTTACATCAATTTCATATCTATAAAATAAAAAGAAATCGTATAGAATGAAATTATTCCAGATCGGAAGAAATGTTTAATTTTAAATGGAACGATGCAATTCTATCCGACAACAGTCGCCTAACTCCGTGCGTAGTCAGTCATTTGCATCCTCATATTTTAACATGAATGCCTCGTGTCAAAATAATGTACGTCATGGAATTCATTTTCACTCGACACCGTGATCGAATTGTTTCGAAGAGCGCCGATGTGCAGGAAAACCTCTGTGCAGAAGTCGAAGGAAAAAGCAATAGTTACGTGCACGAAAAGAATGCAATCCAATCTGTATACAGTGCCATTCACAACAAATTTATGAAAGTAATAAAGTTACGTTCTGCGAGAAGGGAATGTGATCTGTTAGTGTTTCCGAATAATTCTGCATCTCGCTGGTAAAAGACGGAGACTCAAAACGATTTCGAGCGATACCTTTTTCTAGTTGGTCTTGTTTCTTGGCTTTTCGATAATAATCATCGTACAATGATTGACACGAATGTATCCCGATACATTAAGTTGAATAACGTCGACGGCGAAGAAATTTGAATTTGAATTCGAGGATGAAACTGCTATTGTTACCGATTCGATTCCCGCCGTTTAAGTATATGCAGGATTACGCGGAAATACGCGCCCCTTTAAGGGGGTATTTTTCTTTCCAGGATTGCAAGGCTGCGGGACGCGCCTTCTCGTTTCTCGATACAGCGGGTCCTTACGCGGATTCATTTTACGAAACAATTCGAAATTCGTTTCTTGATTGCCAGAACGGGAGCTTTGTCGGTACATATGTGACAGAAAGCGAAGATTTCTGAGTAGACAGCGGATCTTTAGGCTAAATAAACACTTTCTACCTGAATTGCAACAAACTGAAGCGAAACAAGAGTTTATTTTTATAGTTTATTTTCTATATTAATAAGAGTAATAGTATTTAAAAATTCTTCTAATGTTTTTACTATTTAAAATTACAACGTGGGGTTTTTCAGTAGTTAAAAGCGCTTAGTAAAAGATCAATCTAGACCGCTGTATCTCTCAAAAGTCCTACTTTTACTGTCGCAGCTTTATGATAGCTATACACTCCAGCCCATAAATCACCGGACACTTGTACTTATCTTCAGCAAAGTGGTAATTAAAGAGTAAGAGCTTCCAGTTTGTTTTATCACTTCATTTTGATTAGATATAGCTATTACACGATAATATTCAAATGCAAAATTAAATATATAGATACACTGTTTGAATAATGAATTTGAGAAATTGTGGGATGATTATGGGGGGACAGCTTTAGGAACCAAATTGGAAAACAATTACCCCACTTAAATTTAAAAAATTATAAAATATAGGAATAAATGTCTAGATTGACCATAAGATTAATCTAGACGGCTGTCTCTTTACTAAGCGTAATCATTTCATTATTCGGCAGCATGTCGTATCTTTATGATAGCTACATGCTGCCGAATAATTTAAATCACGCCTGGTAAAAGTAGGACTTTTGAGGGAGACAGCGAAGAACCCCATCTTCGAGAAACGAGAAGGCGTGTTCCGCACCCTTGCAATCCTGGAAAGGAGAACACCCCCTCGAATATTTTTGCAATATTACAACACCGTCTTCCGGTACAATAATATTTGCATAGCCTAAAGTGCAGTAGCAAAGAATTTCTGAGATATTGCGGAATGGAAGGATATTTGTAAATTATACGGTTAAGCTTGTCACGTATTCTAGACATCGTTCTTCTTACAGTGCAAAGGAATCTAGAAACATTCGGGAAACACAGAGAAAGCAAAGGTATATATTCGCATTATGTGAAGCATGTGTATTGTGATAATAAATATTTTACTTAAATCGAGCTGTTGTACGAACGAGGAGATATTTTCGAGAATTGGATTGGCTCGTTCTCTCAAAATACAGATTTCAGATAACGTTTCAACATCAAAAGGCGCGAACGTCGCTCGTACAACATTTATTTTTGCAGGGTGATCCTAGTCGCCGCGATTCGAACAACTTTTCTTGAATTCGACGATCAATTAAACGAATCGCGTTTGTCGTAGAAAGAAATTATCGATCGTGCTACTTCCGACGATGCGCGATGTACATGGAGTTTTGAATTTCTGTAGACGCATACAGAAAAAAAACATACGCGTGCGAAGGAGAAGGAAATCAAAAATTGCGAGAGGAAGCGACCGTTTGCGGTCACCCTGACAAAAACGATAGCAAATAATTGAAACAATATTTGCAAGATAATAATGATAGACTATAAAACAAAAAGAAAACAAGTAAACAAATGTTTTATGAATATCTACGATTGTTCTGGTTGTGGTTACTTCTGTATATGCATTTTATACGATAATTGTGATTCTATGTATTCCGAGCTCATGTATCATTACTAATTTTCTATGGATTTGAATATTTTATATGTACCTAATAGAAGAATGGTTCGTATCAAGGTACACCAGAGTTTACCAGAGACGGATTTTACCAGATTTTTATAATAGAATAAGAATCGATAATGTCATTCATATCCTGCAAACGATCCGATTCGACTAAACCGATGAAATTTCAGAAAACGAACGATAGTCGCCGTCTCTGTAACGCGAACGAGAGAAACGAAATTTTTGCGAGCATGTCAATTCGACAGGATTGAATTGAAATGAAAGGTGCTGCCAGTTCAAAAGAATTTATCGAATGGAAGTATGAGAAACAACCAGCAACATAATTTTAAATACGATGACTGTGTAGTATTATTAATCGTATACCAAGCAATTTGTACAACATAGAATTTTAATATAGCGTTTCGTGTTATAAATCAATTTTTATGAAGTCAAATGTGGATTTCCTGTTCGACTTGACGAAATGAAAAGAGGGATATCGAATTATTGTTCGTTTGTATACGTTCTTCGATGTGAACAAAAAAAAAAAAAGAAAACCAATCATCCAACGTGACGCAACGTTTCAATTTCGAATTACGTACTAATTAAATATACTAGCAAATTATGAGTGTGACTTAGAATATAATTACGGGTTCAACATGCGTGTAATCGTTCAAAATATTATTAGAAATACTTTTCACACTTGTAATTTGTAACTGTACCAAGTATTGCAGCTACTCAGCTATAATCGTAATCGTATTCGTATTCGTACTTGTATCCGTATCCGTATCCGCATCATCCGTGTATCCGTATCCGTATTCGTAATCGTATTCATTTAGAAATTTATATACAAGTAACGATATAGATTGTTCCACGTGATCAGGTCGAACGGTAAACCTTCTATTGTATAATTCACAGTGTTTGGTATTCAGTTGCAAAATGAAACGTTTAGTGTCATGTAGTCGCGTACGACGCCGTTTTAGATTATCAGGCAGTACCTTGTCGAGGTCGAAGAACGAAAATATTAGGTTCGAGGAAAAGTTCTGTCGTATTTTAACCCTTAGCACTCGAGTGGTGATTCTGAGACGCCACTAAAAATTGCTGCACCATTATTTAAAATATTGTTTACGTTATTAGATATGTTGGTATCTAATCAATTACTAAACATTTAAGTATTGTATGAGGTATTATATCAATTCCGTATCCACCAAATTTAAAAAACCAGCGATTTCGCATCCACCAAATTTAAAATAGCTCCGAGTGCAAAGGGTTAAAGAAAACATTTGGAATTAGAAAAGACAACTACACAATTATTTGATTATACTAAAATTGTCGGTTCGGTTCTTCGCCTCCTATTCTTTCTTTTTTTGTGTAAACAACAAACCAATGGATTTAAACATCTGTGTAGGTACATTTTATTTTTATACGTGCCGGTACGTTACGATTATAAAATTTGTTTACGACGCTTCGATAATTTATTTCTTTCGTTATAACGAAGCTGGTAAATCGGCTTTCTTCTTCTACTACGATATCGATTTTCGATTTCTATAATATAGTTATTCAAGGTCTATACATGTAGCAAAGAGTGTGCACGACGTATTTTGTTTCCCGTCATTTGAAACGCGAAGCTTTCGAATCGGAAGAGAGATTATCATTCAGAAGATAAAAATATGATTGCTTCATTTGTAACGTAACGTTAATTATGTAGTTGTACACGGCGTCGCGTAACACAATGTTGACATTCCAAATGAGGATTTTTCACAGAGTACAAAAGTAATATGGGCTTGCATTTTTAATCTTCACGTCCTGCCAAAAACGACATAAAAGTATTCGCAAATCAATATTAGTGTTTGTATAATGTTCAAACAAGTTTTCATATCTGGTCGAATGCCGATGAGGAAATGATTATGACGGAACTGTATAATTCAAAAAGAAGACGGGGGAAAAAAGAAAAGAAAGAACGGAGTAAGAACTTTTTTTCGTTGTCACGAACAATTGTAGTAAATTCTAATAAATGTCAGTACAAATTGAATACTAAAAAAATGGAAAATGAAAAAGAAAATGGAAAAAAGCATCATTTGTGTGCAACCGAAAAAAGAAAAAATATTAACGACTCGTATTTTTGGCAATACAATTTTAAATAACAATTATAAATTAGCGTAGCAGTAGCTAGAATGTTAGTAATATAAAATTTTGTTCTGATATTTTCTTGATGACTGAAAGTTTACACATATATTATATATATATATGAGAATATATGAATATATGTATATGAATAATAACGACGACGACGATGATGATGACGATGATACGAGGATAATAATTGTCTCATGGCGTAATTTGTAGAACGAATGTTCATTATTGCTTCTTATGCTATTATTAGGTAGTGGATTATAAAGATGAATATTGTAAATTAATAAAATTGATCATTTGAAAAATAAACTATATTGATAACTTGTGTATCATGATGTTAATAAACTAACTCTTCATTACTAGGCCCAGTAGAGAGAGATATGGTAATACATTTAATAAACCACAGCGTATTTCAACGATTCCTAATATATTATATTTAAATCTAAATTCAAATTCAACTTTCAAATTATACTATGCCTACAATTATGAAAGTGGTCCAAGCCAAAATATAAAAAGAAATGGGTGTATCAGTTACTTCACATCACATTATTTTAAACTAAATGAATTCAATGTAATTTTTACGATATTCTCAAAAATAAATCGTTACATGTATATATAGTTGTTATTATTTCAACATTATATGGAATTCATTTAGTGTTAATATCCTTTTCCTCAAGAATAAATATATGACTTAGACCACTTTCATATTTGTGAGCACATATATCACCCCCTATGATATATATAGTTGTTTATTAATTCTGGTAGATATATATTTACTGCGTGTTGAGCTCAATAGCCTCTGGACCGTGATATCATTTTCTACCAGGGGATACGAGCTGTTTATACGTTAAAAAATAAATATGCACCCTTTCAATTTCAAACTTTATTGTTGCTACATTATACGCAATACATTCACGAATTGTCAATACACTGTACATTATTCTACTTCCCTACGTATGGACGTATATATATGTATAGTTGAAAATGCTTACATACATACCACTGCACACGAATCAATATGCAAGCGCATAATTATTCCAAGCCAACTTCAGATCGTAGTTCCACCTGTCAAACGTGAAACTTCTAACGCTGCCCGCGTAATGTGAAAGTTTATTTCCACCTTTTCGAAAAGAAGGAAATATGCAGAATTCGAATATATCCTGTATCTTTTATTGTTGGTAAGTAAAATCCAGGTGGTCGCGATACATCGGATTACAAGAAGATCATAGTAAACTCAGTAAACTTATGAAATCCATAACAAACGCGGCTATTCGCAGGTATCTGACTAATCGGATACGGTGTTACGAAACAACGACCAATCCTGTGATAGGTATCTGAGCACGGTGCTGGCGCCTATCCGCCGTAGGGACGAACTGCATTTCTGTAACCGAAATTTATGACCGAAACCGAACATCAGTTAAGTTAATATCGTCGGTCGAAACCAGTCGAAACAGCTTGTGCAACAACTGATCCTGTCCTCAAGCGGCTAAGACTAGGTATGTTTACCTGTTTTCCACATTTAAATATACACGAAATATGTTGACTTCAACGTTCAATGAAACCGACAACAAGTAATTCCATCCATTTCGACGCAAAACCGAACGGCTTTCGCGATCTACGAAATTCGTACGCACGTCGCTCTTACAAGCACAGTATCCACCATTTTGTTTATTGTGTCCGCTTTTGGAGGGAAACTAAAATTTATTTTACTTCGACTAGAATTTTTCACGAATTCACCGATTCGTTCTATTTTCAAAGGTGAACGCAATTTATTGTACAATTCAATGTCTTTGAACTTTCGCGTTTTCATTATGATTGTTTACTTTCGTCTGGTAATTTATACATTTAAGAATATCGAGAATGTTTCTAATTACTGTAATGAATGTTTCCAGACATGGCACGTACCAAGCAAACTGCTCGTAAGTCAACGGGAGGTAAAGCTCCCAGAAAACAGCTTGCCACCAAAGCTGCACGTAAAAGCGCCCCTTCCACCGGTGGCGTGAAGAAGCCTCATCGTTACAGGTCAAAATATTTTCCATTGCTCATATAGTAGAGCAAGTCTGGGTAACGCTGGTTCGTGGAACAATGTAGCTCGGCGAGTCAGTCTCCACAATGTCCATAAGCCCCTCGATACTGCGTCGGCAGGTTACTCGCCACTACTACATGTACTGTTGAGTGCTGACAAGATGATCCCCGAGGGGGCACAGAGGCAAGAGGGGTCTATTGTTTTGTGTGACAGCTTCGGCCAATGGAAGGCACGCTCCTTCCAAGCTAACCAATCGGGCGCGCATTCTTGCCTACGTCACCGCATTCCTGCCAGGGATCATCTTGTGAGCTCTCAGCGATACATGTACATGTATAGGAGGTTCTAACTTAGGTTGTACCCCCACCTTTGTCCCTGTGCTGTGTAGCTATGCAGCACTAACTCTACGACTGTATATAGTAATGGGAAGAGGTTTGACTAATAGTGGGGACCTTGCAGTTCTTGGAAGGGAACAAGTTGGAACTCCCTGCATTAACCCTTTGAACTCGAAAATTAAGTATTTCGAAAATTTTATGGATATGAAATTGATATAATACCTCGCACAATATAAGGGTACAGCAATTTTTAGTGGCAGTTAATTTTTATGAAAGGGACGATTCAGGTACAAGAATTCGCAGAGCTGAAAGAATGAAATGAATGGGAGTAACCTGCCGGCATCATCTATGCTCGTGCTAAAGAAAAGAAGGCAAAGAGGAGAGGCAACCAGCGTCGCCCAAGCCTGCGGTAAAATATCTTGCCGGAATATTGCCAGTAATTTGATTGTGATACTTTCATTTCAGACCCGGTACTGTAGCGCTGAGAGAAATCCGAAGATATCAGAAGTCGACAGAACTGTTGATCCGAAAATTACCGTTCCAACGTTTGGTACGTGAAATCGCGCAAGATTTCAAGACAGACTTGCGTTTCCAGAGCGCCGCTATCGGAGCTCTGCAGGAAGCTTCGGAAGCTTACTTGGTCGGACTGTTCGAAGACACAAACTTGTGCGCGATCCACGCGAAACGCGTGACGATCATGCCTAAAGATATTCAGCTCGCGAGACGAATTCGTGGAGAACGTGCTTAAGCATCTCGTTATACAAAATTTTTAACCGTTCCCTTAATCAAGTTCATTCTTGTTGTCGCATTCTTTAATTGTTTCACAAACTATCAAATTCATTACAGTTGTGTTGTTATCATGAATCATTACTGTAATTGACACTGCCAAGCCCTCGAAAGATAAGATGCAAAAGTTCGAATAATATTATATACTTTGTAGAATAGCTGGATATGTTTATGATTTAACGGAAGTAGAGGAATAGGAAAAAGGCACAGAGATCAGAGTACGTAGTTCGTAACAGATATAGTAAGACACACTTTGCATAATTCATACTTCTTTAGGTGTTGTAACGAGCGAAGTTGATCGTAAGAAATCATTTAAACGTGCACACAGTTGCTGGGAAGTGAGACTAGAACGCCGCAGGGGTGAGAGAAGATTCTATATTTTCATAGCTTGATTGGTTGACATTGTCATTTTGACCATCTTCACGTCCAATCGGACTCTTCTTTCCTCTGTGCTGTCCCGCTTGCCTGCTCTCCAGCAACTGTCGGGGTACGTAAAATTGTATTGCATATACTTGCAATGTTTAGTAGTATTTCCCGTTACCGAACGAACTTACTTTGCAATAGATTTTCGGAAGAATTTACAGTGTAAAATATTTCTTCTGAACAAGTAGAGAGAGAGAGGTAACACTGTAACACGTCGTTAATATAAGCTGTAGGAAACTGAAATGTTATAGAATTATGTACGAGCGTGCCCGTAGTCTTACGTTATTATAGCTGTATTCGTATCACGAAAGTATCAGAATTGTTTTGCATTTATATATTTCATGTTCACACTTAATTCGAATTAAACTGATCCGTGACCATGAAATCGTATCGTAGTTTTCGTTCAATGTGTTATTATTTTAGTAAGTACAATATATTACGATAAGGACAACTAATAATTTACGACATTTTTCAATTAATGTATAGAAACTTTGAATAAACTTTACTCGAGCTATCTTCGTAACAGATTACGCGTCTTTATTTCCCAGAAGGAATTTTTCAAATGTCAATTGTCAGTGCTTTTCTCAGAAATCACGCTGTTTTTGGAATTTCCATGACTAATGATCAACGTGTGAATCATACTTATTTCATAACTAATTATATCGATAACGCGTATCCTAGGAACTTGAAAATTTACTTTACCGCGTGTGATAACTAGAATGCACACTTATATGCATGCATTATCATCAATATCGGTATAAATATTTTTTCGATCGAAGATTACTATTAATATAAATTGTCACTCTATACTGCACAAGCGCGCACATATATATATGTATATATGAGTTTACCCTGCTATAACTGCATACATTAGTGTTTACAGAACCTACATCGATTCTTGTGGGCATAATTATGAATTTCAATCGGTAAATTATTACAATTTGAATACTATGTTTATCCGCTCGATCAGCATCGACACCGCAACACCAATCTTCATCAAAATTGAACCTAAACCCGCACGCTATAATGTTTACATACGTTCAGCGTGCAATGGCGTCTACTTTTTCCGAGCAGAAGCGCTCGATAATACTCAATCTCAGGAGCAACAGTTCATCCTCATTCGAATTTGATATTCAACGAAGAACTGCGTCCGAAAAACCTGAAATTTTCATATCAACGAAACATTCGAAACCGTGCGCTCATTATCGCGCTGCATACAGCCGTGTAAATATATTTTCTGGAAGTTTCCACGAAGAAGCCAATTTCATTGCTAATAAAATTGCAGGAACAAAGTGACGATCTTTCTGCGCAGAAAATCACCGAAGCAGATGAAAATTCGATCGGAAATGAATCGAGTTCGCGAGATTTTGATCGGTTCATTGTTGCTCGAAATATTTTCCGACTTGAATGGATATCGATCGAAGGATTTTCGATGACGATGAAAAAAGGCAATTATTGCAAGTAAAACGAGGTTGCTCTCGAGAGCCCCAAGAATATCATGTATATTACAATTGACAGTGTTCTTCTCGGTTCGACTTCTAGGCGTAGGAGGTTGAGCCAATCGCAGGTCCTACACTATGAGGCAGAACAGCTATCCGACATCCGATTGGATGCACCGCACCGCGGGCTTACGTACCTCTCGCGATTTAATTTCTAGGGGGTAGGGACAAGGGAGTCGTGACTCGGGAGAGCGTCCACTGCCATCGGAGTACAAGGAAACGGATAGTGTTAGCTCTCGCTTCTCGTGAAATTTTCCCTTTGAGCGGTACGTAAACTCGTCGATATTCCACACTATAATCGGCCACGTGTAATTAACAGTGGCGACGAGCACGCGGCGTGTGTAGTGTTGCATCGTGGAAAATGAAGTGTTGAGAAATTGAAGTTTTCACGTCGGAACGCGACGTACTGTCGTGTTGCCTCCATTTTGCAATTGACGTTCGTGGAGGGAATCGTTTACGAGTCTCTCTCTCGCGGCGGTCGTACCTCGCCGCTTGTTTTCCCGTCAGTGTCATCGGTTCACTAATGTTTACCAATCGTTCGTTTTTGTCAACGAAATTGTATACGAGATGTACACGAGAACCGTTGGAATTCGAATCATATATTTTTCATGTTAGCATACCTTTTTTTCGCGTCGATGCAGAAGGAACGAAAGTTTGTGCATTGCGCAATGCGCAGCGTTCCTCGCGCCGCGGTTCCTCCGTACGAATAGCAACGGATCGTACCCCCACCATTAACCCCCCACCACTGAGATTCTCTTCCCCACTCGAAAACTTCATTTACACTCTGTCGACGAATTCTGAAATGCAATCTTCAAAATTACTTTCCCGCGTCGCTCGCACTTCGAACGCGACTCTTCCGCCGCTTCGGTCGAGCACGTAGAAATTTTAAGAATTTCGAAATCGAGGTATATTCTGTTTATGTCTTCGATCTTTATGTCTCCGATTTACTCCTTTTTTGAGACATTTGTATATATTCGGGAAAGCAGTATTACTATGTACTAGGCCGGATCGAAAATACAATTTTTTCGAAATCTTAAATGCCCCACACAGGAAAAGTTGTGGTTCGACAGTTCAACGCAATGACGCTTTCGGGTTGCGCATTGAGCCCAAAATTTGAAAATTTAGGGAAAATATCAACATTTTTAAGAATTTCAAATTTCTTTCTTCGAATTTCAAAATCTTTCAAATTTTTGGCTCAATTTCACAACTTTAAGATTTTGATTCTGTCATTCGGACGTCGAACCATAACTTTTCCCATGTGGAACGTTTAAGATTTTGAAAAAAGCTTTTCCGATCCAGTCTAGTAATACTGCTTTCTCAAATATAAACACTGTCACTGTATCAATGGGAATGAGGGAGAATTCTTTGGAAAGGAGTAACTCGAAGACAGAGATATATATTTGTGCACGAGTTGAAAGTATGAGAAAGAACGAGTTCTGTATTCAACTCATTATCCATGTTTATGGTTTAACCAATCTCTAAGTCACCTTTAACATTGTTACAGCTTAAAAAATGGCACGTACCAAGCAAACAGCTCGTAAATCAACTGGAGGAAAGGCGCCTCGTAAACAACTAGCTACAAAGGCAGCACGTAAGAGTGCGCCTTCTACGGGTGGTGTAAAGAAACCCCATCGATATAGGTAAGCCCAGTCTTCATTGTACATTATAATAACTACCATTGCATTAATGCGAAGAATGTGTAAAATAATTTTGATTTGTTTTTTAGGCCTGGTACAGTGGCTCTTCGAGAAATCAGAAGATATCAGAAATCTACCGAATTGCTGATCAGAAAATTACCCTTCCAGCGATTGGTTCGTGAAATCGCACAAGATTTCAAAACCGATCTACGTTTCCAGAGCGCCGCGATTGGAGCCTTACAGGAAGCATCGGAAGCATACTTGGTCGGTCTATTCGAAGACACCAATCTGTGTGCTATCCATGCTAAGCGTGTAACAATCATGCCGAAGGATATTCAGCTCGCTCGACGAATCCGTGGCGAGCGTGCTTAAATAATATGTAACTCCCACACATACCATTTACTACTACTATTATTATTAATTATTATCATTCATAACTATCCTGGATGGAGCATTTTCATTCCAGACTATGTATTATGTTGTACTCCACAAAAAAGTGTACAAGTTCATCCTTACGATAGGTGCATAGATTTTTGGAGTTGTTTTAGATCGACAGAAAATTATTGTCATCTATGTTTGGTATGTTTGGTAGTCTTTGCTTTCGGCGCATCATTTTTTCGTAACACACAAAGACTGCGGCGTTCGTTTGCAAAAATAATCGATTACGAATAATGGTATTGTTGGTCTTTTAATTCAATGCAACTTCTCGATAAACGAGCGCAAAACAATAATGTTGATAAAAGACAAGTCGACTCGTCTTACAAATACTGGTAAGAATAGAAAAAGAAAAAAGATCTTTAGTTTCTCATTACGATCCTGTCATATTGTATTTGTCATTATTGCAACACATAACGTCATCATTATCATTATTGGTATAATACATAGCGAAACTCTTTGCATTAGGATGTAAGACAGTTTCTTTATAGGGATCCAAAGTAGTGTTTATTATGCTAGAACTCTGGTTGTATGAAAATTACATAGAACATTTCAATCAGCCAAGTACTCATTGTTCGTGTAAAGATAAACGTTTCATAAATAAATCTTTAAAATAAGAGTAACCTACCTTTGTTTCTTTATAGGTATTAGACACATCACTCCACGAATCAACAACTCTCGATGAATTCGAATTCATAAATACTCGTTCGAAGACTGTTTGCAAATATCTTTATTTTACAAATATTTTAATTTTACTTTTACAAATTTATGTTACAAAGGTCTCCTATTGTAGTTGCTATTATTTGGGTGTCAGCGTCATTTGAATATCTAGTTCGCAATCAGCTTGGTATTAACGATACAGTGCAAAATTCGTTTGAATAAATTTTATTTGTATTACATTTACTAAGCGAAATTCTAGTAAGGATCGACAAAATTTTCTTAATCGATAATACATTTTTTTTTATTTATCGGTGTTAGTATACTTTCTACTTTGTATAAATATTCAGAGATCCGAAGCTATTTGAAATTATGCAAGTGGCGTGAAGGCGCACAAATTATGTTGAAATATCTAGTATCGATAACTTTTTTTATATATGTTTCGAAGTATCAAACTGAACTACTTCACGACGCATGAGAAAATTCATTCGTTTCTTATTAAAAATAGACGTGTATCTAACTTACTCTAAAAGCTAAATTTGCACTAGACATTACAACATTGTTTCCTAAATCGTATTAAAAGTATGAACTGAAAATAATAGCTCACAAATTAATTATCTAATATCATTTGTGAATACTTATACAACGCAACAGTACTACGAGTTTGCGATTATCACGTTATCAAATTTATAGTTAGAAATTAAAATATTTACAAAGTTCGTACATACCACTGTTAAGCATATGTTTTTTAAATAATATCGGTAAAAAACGGAAAATAATTTCTACAATTTGCTGAGTCTCTCTCCAGAACGAAGGGGAGAGTCAGACAATTCTACAATTATTAGATCTAAATAATAAGTATAGTACGATAGAGACAAATAATTCTCACCCTACTACAAATTCACAAATAAATTAATAACCGAGATTTGAATTAGAACTAAAACAAATTAACAGGCATAAAAGATATATGTATGTCGTGTGAAGTAAAAATGTTATGTTGGAATATTATCCGTTGTTTATAATCGAATGTGGTTGCTGTTTCCAGAGGCAAAGCCTCGTACCTGCCGCCTAGCCCTAATTAAAAAATTTAATATTCTTCAATTACCAACTTAACACTGAGGACTATGATTTATGATTCTCGAATGCACATTTAATTTTATCAGCGCTTCCCAATCGTCTTTCCAAATATTGTTCTTTTCTGATGTATTCTACTGTTTGATAAATACGTACCCCATCATTTGTTTGTCTCAAGTTATCTCATTTTACTATTGTTTTAATCGCACACAGCTATAGTGCACGCAATGTTAACAACACAGTGAAAGATTGAGAAATGCTGTACATATTATTTATGAATTGTGCATTGCCTGTACACAGCATGCATATACATATGTCGATGCGAGTAAGAGAATACTTGAGAATTTGCAATTCATATGTAAAGGTACCAGTTACCTGTAGTTATTCTGTAATTTATTTTGCATCAATTGTGATAAACGATTGATTATCAACCTCCCTTTTGTATCGTCCAATTTTTCTGGACGATTCTGTTAAAAAGCAGAAGAAATATTAACGAAGTTTTGGTCCTATTCACCGGACACAAGAAATTTCTGATAACAAATTAATTAATTAATTTTCTTTTGTGGGCCATAGCACAATAAAATCATTATTTTATTATCCTCTGTTGTATCACAGTTCCTTAGCATTTTCTATAATCGGAAACGAGAAATTGCGTTGTCCCAGGGAATAAGGGATTTAATTTATATACGAAGGGAAAACGTCAATTTTATTTTTCAAAATAAGGTAATACTAATAGGTACTTCATGTCATTTATTGTAATTGGTACCTTTACCTTATCTTCAAGATTAATCTTATTCGCATTAAATGGCTAATGCATAGTCTACGTGAAACTGATGAAATACTAGTTCTATATTGTGCAATTTTGAATACATTCAAACGATTTGATATTATACACACGCATGTACACACACACACACAGAGACATAATGAAAAATTTTATTCTATGATGATGATTAGTGACATGTACATCTCATGCAGGGAGAACGTAAATTGCAACAATTGACGTTGTATTACGCAATTGTGTGTTGATTCTTTGAATTCATATTTGTGAAAAATTTCAGGACAAGTCTGCGAGCGAAATCTATGAAAATTAATTGAGCACGATTAAACATAGATTGAGCCATAGTATGTTCTGCAAATTTTCGAGTCTCGTTATTGCCCTTGCACAAGCATAATTCTCTGGATATGCGTATGCATGTATGTATATCTGTTATTTACAAGTCACTTACATTACTATGTATTTAAATTTCATAATGTACTATCTCTCAAAGTAAGATTAGAAAAATATACATATTACAACACGTTGTTGGCTCAACCTAATATATACAGAACCTTTACAGTAACATGAACGTACATAAATTATATTTAAACGAACAAAACACTTTTCCGATGATACGTCAAATAATTATACAATTTACATTGCACAATAAAGTAATACTAATTAACTTAGATAATAGAATGAAACAGTCGAGCCAGCACAAATATAAAATGATCAGAGGTCTCAATAATTTTTGTCTAACCGAGTCGTCCGAAGAAGTTAAAAAAATAAAGATATTCCTCAGAGAACTTTTCCGATTGAAATTGTTGAGACCGTGTTCGATATTCACGAAACTAAGAATATCACAAAGAAAAATTCAACAATTAAATGCAATTCGGTATTCACCTACACCTATATTAAAATTTCACGAACAACAAAGTATGATTACGGAACTGGAAGTTATTAAATCGCGTTGAAGAGAAATCGAACAATTTAAAAGAAAAAATTGTAAACCTTATCTCCTATCGTGGTACTAATTAATTTTGATCGCTTTTGTCTCAGAGCTTTTGTATCTATGTACTAACAACTAAGACGCAACACGGCTTACAATTAGGACAATGTGAGAAAAGAAGGATGCACTGTCTAAATTAGTAGCGCAAGCGAAAAGATGGACTTTATAAAACGTAATGCAGTCTTATGAGATATTTTGAACTTTCAGAGTAAAACACTAGTGAACCGGGATCATTGGGAGCCTTGATTATACACAAATTCATGGTTTTAGCATTCGCAGGAAGCACTATGTACGTAAAGGGCGAACATAGAACTAAATAAGTACGATTGATTTAACAATTATCATGTATCACTGTGTATCGGTAATTTATAAATTCCTCGGCAATTGCACGAGACATAATTTGATCAAACTAATGATTAGACTGCGGATCTTTATGCATTTATGAAGAAATATAAAACAGTAAAAGATTTAAAAAATTCAAGAATGTTGTAATGTTGCTTTTAATGCAACAAAATCGTTAAGGGATGAAATCAAATTTTATGTTATTCCTGCTTCCCGCAATCAATGTAAAACATTTTTATTTTGCATAAAGATCCGTAGTCTACTAATGACAGACAGTTTGCTAAAAAAAGATTTGTATTAATCCTGGATATTGATACATGATACCATTTGCTACAAGTACACGCAGTGCACAAAGATAACGGTACAATGATATAATTTTTCAACGTTATAACAATGCTCTAATGTTACCTGTAGAGATCACGGACAGCTTGTTCCTCCCGAGATGGATTTTGACACGTGTTTAGCTTATTCTCCAATGCCTGTATCGATTAAACAGCTATCGTTAATGCATTGTAGTGTTACAAATGTATTGTTATCGTTGGTATATCAGCCCATATGTATTTGCTTTTCTACATATCTACATATGATCGAACACACTGGTGTATTTACGCTTAGGACAATTTGGTCGGGAAAGCAGGAGATAAAGCGTATGTACAATAACGAAAGAATGTAGTTCAAAGCAAAAGAATCCAAATAAAGACCTGTGTCGCTAGAATGCAGAAAATAATTTAACGGTGAGGTATCATGGAGACTTGGTCAGCACTTGGTTGATCTGGGTTGTTGTTGTATACATTGAGTAGGTGTATGAGCCTGGACTGATGGTAAATCGGTAGGTGTAGCGGACACTGTTTTTTTCCCACCCAGACAAGTGCACTTTACCCTCCTACACTCCATGCAGACCCACCTGTCAAGCTACCAACACACCAGCTACGTCACGCTACCAAAATTATAGTCTAACGCAGTGATGAGCAACCCGCAGAATGCAGTAGTCCAAAACTGGAAACCTAACACTACACGCAGGCTGCAACGAATACATTATTAAATACTTTGTTGCATTGCCAGCTCCAATTCCAGTCTGTGTTTACGCTTACGTTAACATTACACAAGTGTTTGGCCATTCAAAGCTAGACCAATGAGTTTTCATACTATGGGTTATCTGTTTAGAAGTTTGAACGAAGTCAAATAAATTTTAAACAAAGTTGACTTTCATGATGTCTCTTAATATTATATTTCTTCAACAGAGATGTTTTCTCACTGCATATGAAACAAACAGCACTTTCATTTATACAAGTAAAAAGATAATCGTATGGCAATATAGGAAAATACTCGATCGTTATACGAAGAATGTGTTTTCTGACGCAATTCAGTGAAGACTGTCGAATACTAGGAAAAATAGCCAGCAAGTAACAACAATGTATTGGAAACCATGGCCGCCGGTTGCTCATCACTGATCTAACGTACATACTAGTTTTCGTGTAATTTCAAACGTATTTTATCTAGGGTTCAGGGGAATATTGACGATTCGAAAATTAAAAGAATATCATGCCATGTAGAACAGTCGCCTAGTGCTTAGAAACAATATTTACGGCAACCGATGCTCACTTTAAAAAGTTCAGGGTATACAAGCCATGCTTCAAGCTACTTCAATGTACGTCATCGTGTGTACTCAACGTGTAAAACAAACATAAGATGTACGTATGTATATAACAAAAAGATATACTTACTCCAACTTTCCTCATAAGGTCACCGATCATATTCATTGCTAATATTCGTGTGCACGGTGCCAACGGTGGGTTCACGTTATTATTGTTATTGTTGTTCCCAGTTACACCCCCTACCACTCTGTTTCCAACTAATCGCAAACAGGAAAAGACAGAAATTACTACAGGTACATAATATGAAAATATCAAACTTATAGAGAATTCATCTACCGAATAACACGATATTTCCATATAAATAAATAAAAAAATAGTCTACATGCAAGTTGGATGCACAATATATTTCTTTTTTTTTAGAAACTAAAATAAAGAACAAGTTTGTTAAAATAATTTTTATTTTGCGTTATTAACAATGTCGTATATATATATGTATATTTATATAGACATATGTATATGTATATATACACGCACACACACAGAAAGATAAAATTCATTAAAGCACGTAGAAGAATGTTATTGAAGCATGAAAGTCAAGATTGAGCAAAAAGTTGTTTTTAATAAGTCTCGAATGTTGCTGATAAACAAATCTTATTTATCATCGAACAAAAATTATATAACATACAAAAAAAATATAAATATGCGATTCGATAATCAAACTTTGCATCCATTTATTGCTCGCAGCTTGTATCGATCGATTTAGGAATTAATAAATTATTCTCGTCGATCTCCTTCAGTTTCAGATTATTAAAGATCATCTTTTAGGTCCAAAGCAAAACATGCGCTTAGTTTTACGAAATGTATTATGTATCTTACTTTTTAGTGGCGAAGTTGTATTACTTGGAGGTATGGATTGTTGTACTATTGGGGTGGATGATATATGAGTTTCCAATTCAACTTGTAGCTTATTACTATCGACATGATTACGAACTCTGTCGGCGGACTTATCGTTATCTGGTTGATGCCTTTCTTGGACTTGAATCTCTTGCTTTAAGTCTGCAACAATGTTTATTATTAAAATCACGTAAATCCCCTGCGAGCTCGAGTGTTATGTTATTCGTTCGACCTCTAATTTCGTCCATTAATCTCTGAACTATAACTTTTAGGCCTTCTTTCTCATCAAGTTCCGATTCCAGCAAAGCATTCTTCTCGATAGCCGAATTAAGCTTAGCTTCTATCTCCTCTTCCGTTACCCTATTTATCCTAAGAAGAGAAATAAACGAATCGTAATCCTTTTTATTTGAGAGGGTAGACTCGTTTCCAGGATTGCATGGGAGCGGGATGCGTCTTCTCAATTCTGGATAATGCAAAGATGGGCATTTTCAGTAGTCGAAAGCGTGTAGCTATTTTTATAAAGCTGCGACAGCTACATGCTGCCGAATAATGCAAATTAGAAATGAGAAATGAGAAGACGCATCTCGCACCCTAGCAATCCTGGAAACGAGTCTACCCCTTTAAACAAACTTGTTTTTATTCTCCGGGATGCGTGCGTTCAAGTACCTGTGAGCTCTTTCTAAATCGTCATTCTTCTGCTCTAATTCCCTTATATACTTTAATAAATGATCGTGTTGCGCTTGTAAATCTTGAGCCTTTCCTTGAAACATTGCACAGTCCGACGTTTGCTGATCTAATCTCGTTCTCAATTGTTCCACCTCGGTGGCAAGTCTAATATTTCGTTGTCGTAGTTCTCTATTAGTTTTCTCTGCTTGCTCCAGAGATGCTTCTAATTCCTTCTCTAACAATTGCGAGTGTTCTTGAAACTCTTCCAATTCCCTTTCTATATCTTCTTTTCTATAATCGTAGAACAATTAACTTTTACCTTGTAGCATAGATTCCACGGTGTTTCCAGAATAAAACTTTTCAAGTTCAAACTTACCTTCTGTGTAGTTGATGCGCAAGATCTTTCCAATACAGGGCCTCGTCGTCCTTGGAGACAAACTTCGGAGGTTCGATGTCCATCATTTTACTAATATTTCCAAGTTTGTTCAAATTTCAAATTGTCGCGTTGAAAGCAGATGACAGTCGCTATCTCTTCTATTTTACCAATGGTACTGGAACATCCTATCAACGAAACAAATTGATTTATTCACGATGCTAATACACGAATACATGTAACAAAAGTCATAAACATTCTCATTGACAGTACATTCGATGTTATGCTCGGCATGGTGAAAGTTTCGCTGCTTTCGTTAGATCAAAACTGCAACCAGAAAGAACGAAGACAACAAAACTATGATTACTCCGTATACACTGCTGTGCAAAAGAAAAAAGCACCCGGCCATATTTAATAGAAAAGCGTAAAAAATCAAATACGAACACGGTAAGTTTTGAAAAAGGATTCTGATGTTTAATTGAATAGTTCTGAGAATTCTATGTGTTATCGCGGATTATCTAATATTTTAAATGCAATAAATCAATCATTGTACAATACAATTTCTACAAAAAGATGTTGTTCGTCATATCTTATAATTATACTGGGTGCTTCTTTCTTTTGCACAGTAGTGTAGGTGCAAAACAGAGGTACACCAAAAAGGATCGGAGCAACGTCAATCTAACCTACTTCGCGTTGATAATACCGCTGATAAACTGATTGGGGAAACAATGAATGTGGAAAGTAGAATCGTGAATGACACACGAACGAATTAAATATTGTTGCGCGTAGTAGGAATAAGATAGAACTTGATTTGCGAAAATGTCTACGAAGCAGGAGGACTTACGTGGATCGTTGAAGGGTATACGCTACGAATCGACAATGCGACGAAGGACGAAGCGACGAAGCGACGAAACGACGAATGGTCCAGTCAGGTCCAGCGTAAACTCCGCGGCTCTCTGATCGAACCGAAACACAAAAACGTAATCGTTTATCTCGTTGGAAAATGTTGAATGAAACGGTTCAGAGAATCGCGCGGACGCATCGAAACTGCATCGCTTTACGGTGCATATAAATACGGAAGACCTTGAAAAAAACACTAGCAGGTGAAACGTAGAGGAAATGTCGCGTGGGACAGAAATGTCATTACCGTGGAATTATGAGTCACTGTTCAGCCGGGACGGTAACGTAGAGAAACAAGAAAAACGTGAAATCTGCTCTTGTGAATTCCGCGTTCCGATCACGGCAGAAATCAAATTGAAAACCATTCGTTGAATCGAATGTTTGCCTTCCATTGATCGTAAACCGCACCGTTGTGTTACACGATCGATTTACAATTCGGAGTTGCTGTTGGTATAATGATTACGACTGAAAGACCCGCGCCTATTTACCACTTGCAAAATGGCAGATATACAAATATACCGTAGCTCTCTCTCTACACGTTCGATCACGATGCTACGGCTACGGTTTACGGTTACGGCGCAGTTAAGGTGGCGTTCGAGAGCTAACCGGTTACGCGTATATCAGACATGGTGGACAATTCCTTGAATACCGTCAACAATTTAGTTTCTTTAGAATGTTTTTCTTCTTTATAGCGTTCTAGATTTTTGAGTCTAATCGATGTGAACCAGATTCTTGCATCAATCGTCTCTTTTTTTCAGAAACGAATGTGTAACATTTGTGATGCACGTTTCTGATGCACGAAATATATCATCCATCATCTGTACTTGTCGATCAACAATAATCCTAATTATTACATATATGGCATAATAAATGTACATGCGTCTACTGAGTTTACTATTATTCTGTCATACAATTTTATATGTTTTAGAATAAATGAATGCTTGAATTGTACTATGTAATTTGTACTTTATTAAAAGTAAATTCCGCGCCTATTTATGAGAATTTTATATGAATCCTTGTGATGTTATTTAATGTGATGCAATGGAAGAGTGCAAGATTATTGTTTAATATAAACAGTGCCAGCCTTACGAAAGATCGTGTCACTCCAATAAATAGTACAGACTACAGACATTGCATTGCATTGCATGGAATTGCATTTTTCTGTCTGCGGTTCTGAATTACCGACTCTGTAGACTCTGAATTATCGACTCCGTAGACTTTTTCACGACGCTTCGAATCTCCTGGTATTACTAGGCGCACATGCCAAGCAAGGAGGTATCCGAGTAGCCGACAAGGACAGACTTATGCAATTCATGGAGAGCGAAAAGCACAGACATAGACTGCTCTCACTCATCTGTCAAATCAATCGATGATTCATTAATTACTCGCTTCTTAGTAACAATTAATAAACTTTAGCGACTGGGAAACACGAGACGGACCTTCTGCCACTTTCACGTATACTTTTTGATTGGATTTTGTTAGTTGTTAAATAGTTATTAACAATTCTCCGGACCTCTGTCAAGAAGAAAGCAGAAAAATATTGACATCATCTAACAAATAAATTATTTTCTGACTCTCCAGACATAATTTGTGAAGATTTATGATCGAAGAAGCTAGAATAGATCTCTAGCAACAAACCAGTAGCAATTTTGTACAGATCTGACTCGTATTTAATTAGTTATTAACAATTTCTGTAGATGGTATTTGTTTCTCCTATTCCCGTAATGTGTAAGACAAGGAGAGGTTGAGTGCGGGAAAAGGACAGAGCGAGACTCGTGCCACCTACTTTCAAGGCGCTGCTAATCCCCTGATACTTACTCCTGATAACATGAAACTGTCAGAATATTCATTAATAACTCGCTTTCCGATAATAATTTATAACAATTTATGATCGGAGAATGTAGACTGGACCGTTAGCAACTTTCACGTATAGTTTTTGATTCGGTTTTGTTAGTTGTTAAATAGTTATCAACAATTTTCCGGACTTCTATCCAGAAGTGAGCTGGAAAATATTGACACCACCTTATAAATAAATTGTTTTCTAACTTTCCAGACATAATTTGTGAAGATTTATGATCGAAGAAGTTAGGATAGACCTCTAGCAACAATACAGTAGCAATTTTTTGTAGATCAGGCTCGTATTTAATTAGTTATTAACAATTGTTGTGGCGGGTACTTGTTTCTCCAATGCCCGTAATGTGTAAGACAAGGAGAGGTAGAGCGTGCGAGAAGGATAGAGAGAACACTGGCGCGCGACAGTGTCGCCATCTCTGGGCCGAGGTTGTGAACTAATTTTCCCTGTGTAAAATGCTTCTGCGGCGCTTAGAATCTCCTGGTACTACCAGGAGCACATGATATGCGAGGAGGTATCCGACAACGGCAGCAATGGCCGACCTCACTCGACCATCAAATTAATCGATGATTCATTAATTACTCGCTGCACAGCAACAATTTATAAACTTTAGCGATTGGAGAATACGAGGCGGACCTCCTACTACTTTCACGTATAGTTTCTGATTAGATGTTGTTAGTTGTTAAATAGTTATTAACAATTTTCTGGACCTTTGTCCAGAAGTGAGCTGAAAAATTTTAACACCATCTTATAAATAAATTGTTTTCTAACTCTCCAGATATAATTTGTGAATATTTATGCTCGAAGAAGTTAGAATAGACCTCTAGCAACAATCCAGTAGCAATTTTATATCGATCTGACTCGTATTTAATTAGTTATTAACAATTTTTGCAGATGGTACTTATTTCTCCCATGCCCGTAATGTGTAAGACAAGGAGAGGTTGAGTGCAGGAAAAGGACAGAGCGAGTCTCACTCGTGCCACTCGAGAGTGGGAGCGGTCTATGTCTGTCCTTGTCGCTCTCCGTAAATCGCATAAGTCTGTCCTTGTCGGATACCTCCTTATTTTTATATACTCCTGTTACTACGCCCTGGTAACTACCAGGGGATTGGAACCCGCGAAGAAGGAGGTGGCACGAGTGAGACCTCTTCTGTCCTTGTCGCACACTATCGCTGTCCTTGTCTTACACATGGGAAGGATAGGGAAAATTAGTTCACAATCCCGCCACCATAGATGGCGACACTGTCGCGCCACTCTATCCTTGTCGCACACTCAACCTCTCCTTGTCTAACACATTGTCTCTCAGAAACAAACGAAAAACATATGCTATCATATTCTAACCAATTCTAACCTATTCTAACAATCCGTAAAAGCTTCTGTTAACTAGAATGCACCTATGACAAACAACCTTTCATTGTAAAAATAAAATGAGTAGATATACTTAACTGTATATTTGGAGTATTTAATATCATATTCGCGATACTATAGATACGATGCCTTTATTTTCCAACAAGTTTTCTCCAAAAAAAACACCTATCAGAAAGGCTGGTGTTTTTTTAGTAAATAAGGATTTAAGTCCGCAACGAATTGAAAAAGAACTCGGTCCCAATGTGGGGCCTATACGTTTGAAATTAGGCGATCAGGAAGCTATTTTTCAGTCAGGTTTATGGATTCCAGGTAAAAAAAATTTAACAAAACTGTATCGATCTAATAATAGACTTTTGTTTTATTAAAATATCTGGCGCGTGTTTTCTAATATAGAGTCTGGTACGATTGGAGGAACTTACAAAGAAAATGAAAAGCTTAAGAAAGAAGTAAGGAGATTGGAGGAGCAAAATAATTTATTGACGTTAAAATTTGAAGTACTTCTCGATATGGTTAGTGTGTCTCTGTTTGTTTCAGACACAAAAAGCTGCCGGAGTGCATCTAATATTGTTTAAAATTTATGATTTCATTTGTCATTTTTCAGTTGACGCAGGCAACGGCAGAATTTAATCTGCAAAGGGAAGAATTGGATAGACTGAAAAGAAATTGATTGTATTGCGAGGAACGCTGAAACTTTACACATATTTTAATCAACTTAGCACAAATACATAAATACGCACATATTTATATATTATTTGTATGTACACATTGAATCAACCGAAGGCACATAGTGAATTCTAAACATTTATATCGATTAATCACAGGAATTGTATGAAATTAACCCGCTTATAATTATAATGTGTATGTACAACGTTATTGGATCAATGTTCTTGCTAATCCATAGCATTTTGTGGACAAGTTTTTCTCGTGTGCCCTAAAAGTGTAAATACAATGTAATTTAATAGCAACGAATGTAAATAATAATTCTTATACTGAAACATAAATAAAGATGTGAACCTTCTATTCCACAAACACCGCATTTTCTTTTGCTACCGGTAGCTCGTGGCTTCTTTTGCATATTTTCACGTCCTCTACCTCTACCTCGTTCCCCGAAAGATGCATTATGATTCTGAGTGGAATCGTCTGCCCATTGGAAGAATTTGCAAGACTCGTTCATTGGTTTCGGACACGAATAGAACAGTCGCCCTTTGTTAGGACCGTCTTTCTGAACAGTTCGTCTACAATACAGGTGAAAAGAATGTACAGTCTGCGACAATTCTAAGTGGATAACTTTTTTAAGATTGGTCCAAATGATTTGACTTTTTTAAAGATCGACTAGTTTATTGAGAATGAGTATTTGTTTAGATTGCAATTGTTACGCGCGAATCATACAAAATTTTAAAAATGTTTTGTCAACGTTTGGAAGATTTCGGTAACTTATATGCATACTGAAAATTTTATCAAAATCGGTCGAAATTGCAATGATCATATGTTTAAAAATGAGAGCTTAAGGATGAAAACCGCAGATTTTCCTTTGGACCAATTTTTAAAAAATTATGCAATCTTTAAGAGTGCCCACTTAATCGAAAAACCACATATATCGAAAATTGACTTACTCTTTCGCTAATTGATTACAATTACATTTAATACTGCCCGATTCAGACGTATCGTTCTGTCCCCACGAAGTGCCAGGCCTGACACTACTGTTTGCACTTTGTCCCCATGTACTAGAAGTGCTCGGTCCAGCATAAGTATTTGTGGTATTTGCCATGTAGTTTGTGTTTCTATTTCCACCATTCTGCGTTTGTTGTGCGTCATCTGATGCCCACAGGAAAAAGTCACAGCCAGTGCCTTGAGGTTTGGCACATTTATAGAATAATCTTCCTGAAACACGTGTTACAAGCGCAATGGTAAACATTTCAATATGTAAGTGTGTATCTGAACAATCGAATTCGATATGTGTACCTTGATTCGGCCCCTCTTTTCTTACAGTCAACTGAATCGCGTTCTCGTGACACCTACACATAATAACAGCATTATTATCGGTGTCATCCCACGCGTTACTTTGCTGCACTCTTGGTTGTTGTCTAAAGTCGTTGTTCGATGTATTGAAATGATTCGTGTCGATCCATGTGTCGTTGCTCTTCGAGTCGTGTTGTTTCTTAGCGTTCCTATTATTGTCTCTTGGTCTGTTGCGTTGGTTATTGTTGTTTTGAGGTCTAACGAGCCCTACAGATGTGTTATTTTCAGATAAATTTGTCCTATTTCGAACTCGATTTTGTTGATCTCCGCTGTTTCTTACTGGGGGTGGATTGGAAACAGCAGATAATCTTGATCCATCGAATGCACTGCTGTATCCACTGTCGTTCGTTGTTTGCCTGACACGCTTAACGTTCTCATCTTTAATATTCATAACTTCGTTGAAGGAAGGATCGCAGCCACCGATGCAAGTTGTGTAACTAGTACCCAAAAGCGGAAACGCGTTTCTACTCAACTTGAATTTCAACTTACGCATATTTCCTGCGCACTGGAAGAAACAAATTAATTTGTAAACCAGTTGTCGCAACTCGTAGATATATTAGCTATACGTACTTCCGAACAAACATCATCCAATACTTCGACGGATTCTACAGTTTTCGGAAACCATATGGCATTCTTACAGGTCGGAAATCCCATACAGCCAATATATTTTCCAGTGTTCTGTTTTTTGTCCTTCAGCGTCATATTTGAACTGCATTTCGGACATTTCAAGATAACAATTTCTTCGGGTGGATTATTAATCTGTATGTCTTCAGTCGCCGTTGGTTGTTCCCCGAGATAATCAGCCAAAGCGTTGTCGATTAAATTAGCACGTTCCAATGCTATTTTAAACACATCGCGATATTTATTTATCTGAGTTTGTAAAACATCCTTTGGATCCTTTTGCCGCTCGCAAACTCTGTACAGAAAAGTAACGGTTAGTCTTGCAGATTGCGTTCACTGTTTAACCCGTTGCACTCGGAGTTGTTTTAACTCGAAAATTAAATATATTTCTTCCTAAATATTTAGTAAACAATATTTTGAACAATGGTACAGCAATTCGAGTGTAAAGGGTTAAAGTAATTCAGTGAATTAGAACAGAAAAAACATACAACTTGAGATTCCTCTCTAGATCGGCTCTCAAGTTTGGTTTCGACATTTCGAATCCCATGTTATCGTATCCCATCACTAATCCGATTCCAAGTTTTCCAGGCATCAAATGTTTTCCATCTACCAAACCTACGTATTGACGTGACTTGATCGTGTCTATGTGTTCAGCATGTGTAGCATCCGTACCGATACCGAATTTATCCATTAAACTAATCAAATCGGCTTCGGTTAATAATTGCGGTGGAGACGTTTCTTCCTGCATCATATCTATACTGGTAGGTCTAAAGGTCTGTCCTTCTTGGTATACAAGAATTTCTTTGTCGCTCCACCTTTCGTATATGTACACGTTTAAGTAGTTTCGTTCAATAATTTGCAGACCGTTGGCAAGAAACTTTTCCCTGGCTATATCAATTTCCACTGTAGTTTCTTGGCCTACTGCGTTCTTCGATAAGCAAGCCAAGAAATGTCGAACCACGAATTCATAAACTTTCGCTTCGTTGCCTGTTATTAAACAATCAATTAGAATGGCGTAACGAATCGTTTGGAATGTGTTGTCAATTGTATAAACGATAAACTACACCTGCTAAACTGTTGCTAAATTTTATTGGATGTATGGGAGGATGTGCTTGATCGGATTTCTTTCCTTGTCGAGGATTTAATCCCTCGTCCAGTAATTGGCTCGCAAAATTACCCCATGCGGAACTGTTTGTCTGCTGATTTACCAGAGGTATAAGATTCAATTCTTTTGGAAATATATTCGTTTCTGTACGCGGATAACTGATTAAACCTTGAGTATATAATTTCTCTGCTATTTTCATGGTTTCCTTGGCGCTTAAGTGAAGTTTCCGAGACCCTTGTTTCTCCAGTTCCTATATTTAGTTAGAAAGTATTCATCAATATCTTTTTCTCTTTCTTTCAACGACTATTCTATACTTACAACTGTGTCCAATGGCAGCGGTCTCCACTTACTCTTAGGCTTACTCATCACTTTTTCTACAGTGGCGTTGGGTTGTTCCAAACACGTCTCCAGCAGAACCTCGCAAGGTAATTTTTCAAACAACCTTCCTCTCGCCCATCTAAATTCCACCGAAATGTCATCACGAATATCCATTACTTTTATCTTCCAATATGGTTCTGGCTTAAACCTTTCTATGGCTAGAAATCTTTCGACTACGAATCCTAGGGTTGGGAATTGACAGCTGCCATAACTGATCAGCATATCTGCAAGAGTTCTCGGAAATACCTTTTGTAGTCTCAACGTTTGAAACCTAGTAAATGCAGCACCTATAACAGTAGTTTTTATACATTTATGACAAAAATGAGTGGGTGTAATTCAAAACAGTTAAAACATTCGAAGAATTTAAGAAGACTGTTATATTATTTTCATCCTATTGAATATATTGAGAGAAAATAAATTTCTATTTCCCTTCAATTTGTTGCAAATCGGGTAGAACATTTTTATTTTGCATAAAGATCCGCTGTCTACTTATAACCAATTCAGTTTCTGACCGACAACGATTTTGAGCAAAAACGACTTTAGACGACTACATCTAATATCTTATAGTGTAATAGTTAAAGAATAAAATGTCAGCACCATCTTTACAAACAATATTGCTACCAGATAAAACTGTCGACTAAAATCGTTGTCAGTTAAATTCGTCGACAGTAAAGTTGTCGATTAAAGATGTTGTCGACCCATTAAATGCTGGTACTGTATACCTATCCTTAAATCCAGTTCGCTCCGTACATCAACAGCATTGCTAACCGCTTCGTCTGGATTGCAGAGATTCTCAAGTGCTCTGTTTACAGACGCTTGAGTGATTTCAGAGAACTTTGCTCTGCAAACAGACAAGTTTGTTATTAGTATTATAAAGAACATGTTGAACTTACTTACAAATTTATGCTACTACCTATATATACGTATATTAGGTTTCACCGCTTGGCAGACGTTAATAATCTCGAACCCAATGTTCTCCCCTTCGCGATCGCAATCCGTCCAAATGATTAATGCGCTGCACTTCTTCACTTCTCTTTCTAATGTTTGCTTAATCTTTACAGACATCTCTTCGATACATTGCTTCGTGACCGGCGCATCGAATAAACTTAGAGGATGACAACCTTGCCATTGACGATACGCTCCTGTAAACGCGTAATTCAGCAAGTGGCCAGACACAGAGGTCATAAGCATATCGCAATTTTGATTCCATAAATTCGAGTTGAATTCGTAAATTTTATTGTAAGGGGAACATCCTTCTCTCTGTAACACAATAGGAAAGTTCAATTATTATTTCATTGTAATTCTAACTTGTTTCAAATGAAAAACAATATTACTAGACTGTGGATCTTTATGCAAAATAAAAATGGTCTGCGTCGATTGCAAAATATAGAAAGAAACCAAATTGAATGTTAAATCATACAGTCAGTCCCATAAGTTCCATGGGTATGGGACTGACTGTGTATACCGACATCTTCAATTTAAACAATTTTGAATTTCATCTACTCAATTTTCCAATAAATGCATAAAGATCCTAAATATTACTTACTCGTCTGCTACTACCCCGAGACAAATAACCGGCGATATTTTTCGCAGCATCATTTTTCTCCGCAACGTTCAGGACTTTCATGACCTCTTTCGATTTTGAATATCTTGCGAAAGAAAGGTACTGTTTAGAAAGATTTAATGTCAACACATCGAGCGACTTCGTGTAAAATATAAACATATTCAAAGTCCAACACATTCCAGTCCCGCGAGGTTATGAATTGTCTATAACATCTCTGTTAAATAAGGTTACGTTGGTCCACTATGTATGCATATTCTTATTTTATTTACAATCTCTGCACTGCTTTCGTTGAATACGCAAAACATTCACCAAGCACTTTACATTCCGTTTAAATAATTTGATTATTAGTTTGTATCTGGTAAAACGTACAACGAAACGAACTTTCGGTTGCCGCCGTTGACATTACTTCGATTCACACTGATTCACACTCTGATTGATTGTAATTCGATTGTATCGAGCAATGTGCGAAACTTGACGTCGCAATATCCCTATTGATAAAAATATATCCTGGATCGAGCGATCATCGATAACAGTAATAGAATCTTTAGACAAGCGTATTTTACTGAAATAATGATCCTTCGAACGGTTCGAAACATTATCAACGATATTTCTCGCGGACGACAGTAACTTTTGCGTCGCAAATGTTGCAACTATGTTAACATAAAAAAGAAAGAGCTGTAAGTAACAGTAGACATTTTCAATATTTTGCACGATAGTTTTGGATTTCATGCGTTTCCGTCAAGGCACAGGTGAGTAGACAATAATTCGCTTCTAGATAATATCAATAAATTCGAAATGAAGTTATATCTCGTCGAGTTGATATCGTGCGTAGACACTTCGTATTCTGAAACCACCTTCTCTGCTTTCGATAGAACCTTCTATTTTTCTCCGTAGTAATTAATAAATGTTGAAGTGTTTTTCCACGTTTAACATTTCGCAATTTCGAGATCGGTTTCTACGAAGGAACTTTTCGATCGATAAAACACTTTTGTTTACGGCGTGTTACGGTTATCGTTCGTATCTGAATTACTCGCAATAATCGTAAACACTATACGTAAAGCACTATATATGCACCTTGTTGTTCAATTCTGTACACCTGTTCTATATTAATTATTCTATTTTTCAGCAACATTGTTACTCCGATCAGTTGTTTAAAGACAAACCAAACATGACAGAAGGCATGTTAGGTGCAGATATCTGCAGGGTCTGCCGATCCGAAGGTCTAGTGGACAGACCGTTGTTTCATCCTTGCATTTGTACCGGCAGTATTAAATGGATACACCAAGAATGTTTAGTGCAATGGTTGCGTTATTCGCGCAAAGAATACTGTGAACTATGCGGACACCGATTTTCGTTTACGCCGATCTATAGCCCTGACATGCCACGCCGTTTACCGTTAAGAGATGTGATTGGTGGATTATTCTCGAACATAGTCACAGCTGTTAAATATTGGCTACATTATACTTTAGTTGCGATAGCATGGCTCGGCGTTGTTCCATTAACTGCTTGCAGAACGTACAGAGCTTTGTTCAGTGGACCTCTAGATCTGATTCGAGTAAGTATTCTAAGTTATAAACAGAGACTTATACTTTATATGTATTTATATGTAGTTTTCGGTTATTTCTTCCTAACCGTTATAGAAACCAAGATATCGGAATATTGGTATATGAAAATATCAGTATATTTACATATATTTACTGGTAATTATTTCGGTTTTTCCAATGTATAGGATACACATTAACTGCTTCACAATCATACACAAGGTATTCCGCGACTCACATGTCTTATTAATAATTAATAGACTCTGGATGTTTATGCAAAATAAAATGTTTATGCATCAATTGCACGACGCAGGAGCTAAATATAAATCTATATTCTTCATTAATAATTTTAATGTGGTGAAAATAATATATTGCTCATTTCACTCGCTCATTTTTGTTATAAATGCATAAAATCCGGAGTCTAATAGTTAATGTTGAGATACAAATTTTAGTAAATTTTATTGATAAGAATAAAATATATTTGTCAAATATAATAATTAAATATGTCTTAAAATCACTTAATTGGGAGGTACATCTGAAAGGTCCTTGGCTTAATGTTTTATGAGTGTTTGATGGCTCTATGAATAGTTTACCTGAATTCGAACCCGTGCTTGTTTTTTTGCACAGAGGATTTTACGACGGAACGTATTAATATCGTGTATACTTAACTAATTTAGGTGGCATGCAGTTCCTTTTTATTTGCGCATCCTTTCATTGGAAAAACCAATTTATATAATATATATATCGAATATCGATTGTACCGAAACCGGTATTTTAACGATTTTGGTTTCCATCCATTTCGGTATTAATTCGGTTTCGGTACAGCCACTTGGCCTAATACCGGTATGAAAATTTTACCTGTATTATATCCTTGGTTATAAATATAACTACACGTAAAACAACGAAAACAATATCGTATTCTTGGTTGTTGCAGATAATGTCGTTACCAAGGGACATGCTATCCACAGAAAATGTATCGTCGGATGTATTTCATGGCTGTTTCGTAGTTACTTGTACGCTATTCGCGTTCATCGGTTTGGTATGGTTGAGAGAACAAATTTTACATGCCGACGGTCCAGATTGGCTCGAACGAGACATAGTGGTAGTGCCTGTGGTTCCATTTAACGCGAACATACCTCAAAGGCAAAGAGCCCTTTTGCAACAGGAAATTCAAGATAATAATAACGTTCCACCGTTTGTGAACCAACCTCCCGTTTTGATAATAGACGTTCTAAATTTTCCTGGGGACGGAAATGGAGAAGGACAACCTAGGGTAGAAGATAATAATTTAGCGGATAATCAAAGGATAGACGGAACCGAAGGGATCGATAGAGATATCGAACAGCAAGTAGCTGCGAGAAATCCAGAGCCACAGATAGATCAACCTCCAAGAGATTTGGAGCCTCCTGTAGCTCCCAGAGATATAGAACCGTTAATACCTCCTCGAGACATGGAAGAACCTACGCCTCCTAGAAACATCGAACCACCACCCAGGGAAGTACCTCGAATAGAACAGGTTGGAGTAGACGGTGAACAAGCGAACGCGAGACCCGGCGAAGGGTGGAGAGACCAAGGTCAAGCTCAAGCCCAAGGTCAAGCTCAAGGTCAAGCCCAAGGAGAAGCTGAAGAAGCCAATTGGAATCCTATGGAATGGGACAGACCAGCTGAAGAATTAACTTGGGAACGTCTTCTCGGATTGGATGGGTCTCTAGTTTTTCTCGAACACGTGTTCTGGGTTGTGTCCCTGAATACTCTATTTATCATGGTATGTATCGACGAAATATTAGGTCGTTGCATATGAAATGTCCGATTTTTAAAATATTCACATCATCAACATTTTAATTTCTGTAATAGTATTTCTTGAACAAAATGCATTGCTCATGTCCAACAACCTTCATTCCTGCCAATCGGAGTGGCTCATTCTATTTTTCTTTTCTAGGTTTTTGCTTTCTGCCCTTACCACATCGGTAGCTTCGCGATAGCTGGATTAGGATTACAAGAGTACGCAGCCGCGTCCCATTTCGAAGGACTAGTGACGACATTGTGCGGTTATTATGTGATCGGGGTCTGTTTGGTAGTTCTTCATACACTGGCGGGTGTCCTAGGTTTCTACGACTCGCAACGTATACTAGGCTTATGTTACGTTATAGTAAAGGTTTCTTTGCTATCCGTCGTGGAGATAGGCGTACTTCCTTTGGTATGCGGCTGGTGGTTAGACATTTGTTCGTTGGCAATGTTCGACGCTACGCTCAGAGACAGAGAATCCTCGTTCAGATTAGCTCCCGGCACTTCGATGTTTATTCATTGGTTGGTTGGAATGATTTATGTATATTATTTCGCTTCGTTTATTCTACTGTTACGGGAAGTGTTGCGGCCTGGTGTACTATGGTTCTTAAGGAATTTGAACGATCCCGATTTCTCGCCTATCCAAGAAATGATACATCTTCCAATTTTGAGACACGTGAAAAGACTCGTTGCGTCCACAGTTATATTTGGAACATCTATTTTATTAATGTTATGGCTGCCGGTGAAACTTTTACGATGGGCATGGCCAGGATTTTTACCATATACAGTGACAGTTCAAAGCGAAGCTCAGGTAAGCGATCACTACCTGCGACAGTGATTTTGTATCTGTTAAAATACTCTTTTTACAGGTCAGCGAGTTTTCTTTGGAACTGTTGTTGCTGCAAGTGGTTCTTCCTGCGTTGTTGGAACAAACTCATACGCGTACATGGCTAAAATCTCTCGTCAGAGGCTGGTGTCGAGTAGTGGCCTGGATGTTGGATCTCCAATCGTACCTTCTAAGGGATCAGACAGAGGATCCAGGACCAGCGGTGATCGAAGAGCCGCAACATCTCGATTTAGGCGCCGCGCATCAGGCATTACTACAAAGGGACGGACCAACAACTTTTCAACCATACGTCAGACCACGCTGGTTTCCCGCTAGACTGATCGGTCTTTTGTTCTGCGTATGCGTTTCTCTCGTTATCGCAAGCTTGATCGCAATGACTCTTCCTGTATGGTTGGGACGCAGAGTAATGGCATTGTGGATGGTTGGAGCACCTGCTCCATCTCCGCCAGTGTTACCACCTACTTTGAGTGGTTCCGGTGAGAATTACATTTACAATAACAATATCAAAGCTCATATACAGGGTGTCTTGTAACACGACTTCAAATATCTCTGAACTGTGAACTATTTTTTGTGATTTTGCTTTTTTATCGAGACACGAGGACTACCTTCAATTTCTTAAAGCCAAATAGGACTCAAAATTAATAAAAATCAAAGTTATTTAATTTTTTAAATATTAAAAATGAAATTTATCCAAGTCATCAACGTATCATTAAGTGCATGTGCTGCAATAACTGTAGAAGCACTAGAGACATTTCTTCGTTCACTCATAATCAGAAATAAAATTTCTCCTACAAATATTTTAGGAATTATATAATACTTTATCCGAATTCGAGAAAAAATATTGTCTATTGGGGCCGTATCTCGATAAATAAATCTCCCCCGGAAACCATGCAACATTTGTTTGAAAAATTGATTCGTGCAACAAATAACTTAAAAGTTATTTGAAGTTGTCATGTTACGAGACTCGTCCTGTATATTTACACCTATTACATTATTTATACCTTGTTATCGGAATTTTCTAGAAACGAACGAAGCAGTGGTTGCTTTATCTGGACGAGTACACGAGCTTTACACGGTAGCTTGTGGAATGTACGTATGTTGGGCGGCAGCAAGAGGATTAGCTTTAGCGTTTTCATGGCTACCACGTGGACGAAGAGCCGTGTTGGACAAAGTGAAGCATTGGGCGATCATAGGGGTGAAAGCTTCGGTTGCATTTTTCCTACTTATTGGCCTAATACCTCTCTTGTTTGGTCTCCTTCTCGAATTGGTTGTCGTAGTACCATTACGCGTACCACTGGTACAGAATCCAATATTATTCATCTGGCAAGATTGGGCTTTAGGTGTGTTGTACACGAAAATTGCAACAGCCATTACAATGATGGGACCGGACTGGAGAATTCGCATGGCGATCGAACGAGCATATAACGACGGCATTAGGGAAATAGATTTAAAATTTATCGTAACCGAATTGGCGGCTCCGGTAATATGTTGCTCCGGTCTTGCCCTAGCCGTTCCGTATGCCGTAGCCTATGGAATAGTACCATTATTGATTACAAATTTGCAAACACAAATTCTGATCGCCAGACATTTATATCCTTTCCTCCTGATGGTAAACTTAGTGTGTATGATTATATATTTTCAAATTCGTCAGTTTAAGAAATTCTACGAACATATAAAGAATGACAAATACCTCGTTGGACAAAGACTAGTGAATTACGAGCATCGGAATAAATCTCAGTCGCAACAACAGTCTCAAGCGTCCAGCTAAAGTTGCTAGCGTAGTCGTTTTTCAATGGCGATATCAAATCGATGAAAACTTCTACGAGCGAGTACACTTTCTTTCGCGCGGAAATACAACAGATATTCGTTTCCGTCAATCGATCTTTTGCTACGGTAATTTATTAACGCGCAAACGATACCGTTTTCGAATACCAACGACTATCGTTTAAGGTACCGTTTTATCATTTTGTACATTGCGAGAGAAATTATCTCGATGTTACAAGTTAAACATGCGCGATTTCGAACGAATATGATTTAAGGAACATGAAATTCAACGTCGTCTGTTCATTGTTGATCAAAATGCTGTTTTGTTTGAAGTAGAACATGAAGTTCTCTCTACCTTGGAGGTACAATGTACAAAGTTTTAATTGATTGAAAATTCTGTATTCTGTTCCTTAGATAATAGAGAATTTCGGACAAGGAATATCGTGAAAGTATAGCTGCATTTTAATTGAAAAGTTGTTGGACAAACATTAACGCAATCATATTTTATTGTAAAGAAAGAAGAAAAAAAAATTAAGACCTAAGCAGAAAATATCTACACATTGAATGGAAATAAAGAGAACTATATTTCCTGAAAATCTTAGCGAAAACCATTTGTCAGTTAAATAATTGAGTTACCATTTATCATTGGACGTTGAATACTCGCGTTAAATTACTTACAACGATTTGAATTTTATAATTTAGATGGAAACATGTTATTGTTAATACAGTATATTTACTTTTCACAATTTATGTTTTCGACACATGTCCCTTTATGATAAAATATTTTCAATTTAATATGTGAATTTTTTTTTATATAAAAATATAAGTGTCAATAAATTGAGCTTGAGTTAATTAAACCGTATATACATTCAGAATACGATGAACTGATATATATATATATATACATATATGTGTATATACATACATATATACATATATATATACATGTGTATACATACACACACGTAATATATGTTTTACATATGGTATGCATAATTTTATGTACAAAGTTAGATATAAGTAAAAACTATTTATTTGTATACCAATCCTACACAAATTAACGAAATTATATGATCATTAAAGATGTAAAGACATTTTTGCGATGTACTTTAAAACATTCTCGAAATAAAGAAAATCCTTGTAAAATCTGATTTATTTGTACACGTGTAGAAGAAAAACTTTCAAATATATAATGATACATCGTAAAAAAATAATTAAAATCTAGTGATTATAAAATTTGTATACAATTCGAAATATCACATATACGTTAAAAATGTATACATAAGTAAAAGTATCTGTTTCAATGTATGAATGTCACCATTTCCTACCTCTTGAATATATCTATTCCGATTTTCTTGAATTAATGACGGGAACGATTGTTCCTGTTAATCGATAAAATTCAGGGTCTTTCTCAATGTTTAAATACACCAAACTGAAGATATTGATTTCCTAAAACATATGGAACGCATTAATACTGAAATTTTATTGTGTGTCACGAAGTTTCATTGTGCGGTTCATTACCTGGACAAGAGCAGGCTTTTTCCACGAAATACGTATCGTCGAGACCGAAGATTCTGAAGAATATTTTACGGTCGCTACCTGTTTTAAGTCCGTGAAATAAACTCTTAGGAGTATACCCATTTGACACAATATCACGTCTATGCTTGTTTCCTTTACGTCGTATACAACAGCCATGGTAACGAAAGAACCAATTAAATCTACTAAGCAAGCTAGGTACATTTCGCTGCTTTGCTTCTGAGCCAGTTTTGCGGACCAAGTTTTCAAATTGCAATTCATCGCTATTCTAAAACGATAAATCCAACGTGAGTGCACGTTCTAATAGTTGTTTCTAATTTCCAATCGAACTTACTCCGAGCACATTTTTTCTGACCACATTTCTGGCATTGCTTCATTTTTGATGATGGAATATAGTAATCGATGTACCACGCAATCGGCGTATCGTCTAATTGGAGAAGTAAAATGCGTGTAGTAAGACACGTTCAAAGCGTAATGCGTCAAGTCCTCTTCCATTTCAAGACTAGACGCACAGTTGTAAGTTGCCCGCTAAAAAATAATAACTTTGTATGTTATTCGTGTTACGAGAATAATTTGACAAGTAACGGCGAATCGTACATTCATTGCTTTAGTGCAAAGACTGTTGATAACCATCATTCTATATATCCTTGTAGCTTTGAAATCGCTAGTTTCCGATTGTAATTCTTCTCCGTAACGTTTGAGGCTAGCGTTCAACAATCCAGAGGTTTCAATGTCTAAATGAATTCCAAACTTTTCTAGAGTATCTTTCGTTTTAGTCAGGACAAGCATCGAAGGTTTTTTATGATTGCGCAATAAAGCAGTTTCGGGAGCTTTTTCATACAAAAACTTGGCAACCGTCATATTGGTTAGCAACATAAACTCTTGTATGAGCCTAAAATATAATATACATGTACGCATTAATTGGAATAACTTTGTTCGAGTGTGCAGCTGCGATTCATAAAATAATATTAATACCTATTACTTTCTTTCTGCTCTTCTATCCAATAAGATGTTGGTTTACCTGTAGTTTCATCAAGCTCGACACGTAATTTTGGTTGATCTATCTGCAAAGCGCCGTTCGCAAATCTCTCGTCGCATCTCTTAGTAGCCAAACGATGTAGAACGTTTACTTTGATAGATAGATCGTTAATGTTATAATTGCCGCTTACACTCAACATGTCGGCAGACCAACTTTTATTTTCCGGATCTTCAATAAATTGTTGAGCATGTTTATAAGACATTTTACAACAAGAATTTATTACAGTCTTAGCAAAACGATATTTCACGACTTTTCCTTCTGGCGTCATTTCGAAAATAACAGAAAAAGCTAATCTATCTTGACCAGGCATTAGAGAACATACGTTGCATAGTTGCTTCGGTAACATGTGATACACGTTATCGGTCATGTAAATACTTGTAGCACGTTTCGCTACTTGTACGTCTAACGGAGATAAAAACTCTAAATAATGAGTAACGTCAGCTATATGTACACCAATCTATAATAGGGAAAGCATAAAACAGCAGCTAAGCATGTGCTCAAATAATTATATAAGAAATCATTTTAAATAACAAGAACGTTACTTCGTAGTTTCCATTTTCTAAGAGTTTACAGGAAACTGCATCGTCTAAATCGACGGCACTCTCGGGATCGATAGTGAACATGCATTCGTTTCTCCAGTCTTCTCGATCCTTCGTATCATCATCTGTTAAAAGGTAGTCTTTGTTCGGAAGATCTTTCGTCGCTTCTTCATCATAAGGTGTTACATCTAAATTATCTTCAAGCAATATTGCATTCGATTCCGTAGACATTTCACCTGCTGGTCCAATCATTTTTATAAGTCTCCTGCGATCAATGTAAAATATTATTAATCACGTTTACTATTTGATACTTTGAATGTTTCAAATCGTAATCATACCCCTTCGAATAGCTAAGTTTTCTCCAGTCAGTAATCTCAGCTTGAAATAACACATTTTCTCCCGCTGCAGCAGCGACTTTTATCAATGGATCATGCTCTTTATTTATTTTAAGTATCGGCATGTGTTTATCTCTAGGATACAAATAGAAAGCTTGTTTTTCGTATTTCAAACATCCCACCGCTACTCTCGGATGTCTTTTCTCTAATATGCAAACAATAGCGCCTGTCTTTCGTGTATTTTTAAATTTCCACAATGCCGGAGAATTTATACGGGCTACAACATGATCTCCGTCTAATGCTCGATTTCTCTCTAATACACTGGCGATCAATAAATCCGCCTCGTCATTCGGCAGTCGTAAATATGCGTATTTAGGGAATCTAGGATTAACGCGCAAATATCCTTTCACGTATTCCACATTCTGGTTCTTTAAGAGTTTTTGCACTTCCTGTATGGGCATATGTAGTGGATATTTACGTTTTTTATCTGCTTTTTTAAGTGTTATTAAGTGATCTGCAACTTTGAGTTTTTCCTCTTCTTCTTCAATATTTTTTAATATTCTATCGAATTTTCTTCGTTCTTTTAATTTCTTCTTGTTCTCCTTTTTTACTTTATTAGGTTTTTGTTGTTTCTGTAAAATCTAATATTTAAACATTAATATATAAACAGGCTGAGACACCTAAGACTTACGCTGTAAATATCTCTGTTCTTTTTAGTAATACAAAGAAAAGCAAGGTCTTGTTCTGCCTGAAACATTTTCTTGTATTATTAAAAACAACTGAGATATTCTCAGTGTAAGTATCAAGTGCTTCACCCTATATATATAAAAAGAACTATAAGAGTTTCAGAGCAAATTAATTTACTATTTTACCTGTTCGGGAACATTTTGGAGCTCGTCTGGAAAACAAATGTCAGAACATATTTCTTCAGTTTCTTTACCGTTAGCTTCCACTGTTATAGAACATTTCGTTCTTTGTCCATTATTCTCGTCGGCTGTTTTCAAGCAATGTGCCGTTGGATCCTTTTTATGTCTAAGATTTTCAAGAATACTCCTTGTCCGAGACATATTTTTAAGAGAACTCGACGGACTAACTTCTTCGGTCACAGTAACGATATCACATGAATTTCTGTATTACGACGAATTCTTCTTATATAGTTACTATTTGATAACGCTTGTAGAAGTTATTGGAAAATACTGATATAAAAGTGGCATCACTTGTGACTTGATAATGTGAGACAAACTTATCGGATTCGGTGATAACAATGCGAAAAACTGTGTGAACACACTGTCGGTGTGTTGTAATCCTAGAAACATAGTCCCGATTTAAAAAAAAGTAAAATAAGATACAGTCAAATTAATTGCATTGTGATTTAATTCTCCATTCTCGGATCCTAACCTTCTCGTATCAATGAAAGAATCGCTAACTTCAATCGCCGGAGAGAAAATCAAAACTTTGCTTGTTCAAGAAATATCCGTTATAACGACAACTTTCGCTTGTGGCGGGGTATTTAATATTACAAAAATTTTTTGATTTTGAAAAATATAATCTACGAGATCCGAAGCAAAGTACAATCACAACTTTATTTGTTCAACGCTATCAGACATTGTCTGTGGAATCCTCTCGAAGCGATAATGTATCTTAACAATCGTCGTTTGTAGCAATTTTAATTTATATTTGGTTTTCTAATGTACAAGACCAAAAATACATGAATACATGTCACCATCTGCGGCTACGGTAAACCCATGGTAAACCACATACACTAACGCCAATTATCTGGTACAATGACCTGTACCATAAGTTATGATACAGTGGTGAGATATTGTGCAAGATTTCTCGTGCATGCTCGGCGATTTTAGTCCATTTTAGTCTCATTGTCAGTAAAGTAAAATTCTCGATAAAATGGAGTACCTTGAACACCCGGTAAAATATCGCGGTACTTTCCCGCCAATACATATACATACACTACCCCAAGTATCCGGACACTTGCGAAATGTTTAATAACAATGCATAAAAATTACAAAATAGTGACTCGTAACATAGTGAAACTTTAATAAAAAATGAAATATTAATTAAAAACTTTAGTCTATACTCCATACGCTAGAATGCAATAGAAAAAGTCTACCGAGGCTCTGGAGTATCTACAATCTATATACACGATGGAAAAATATGTACGTATATTGGGTAATCGATTGGTATACTCAATACTCAGTACAAGTACAGGTTCTGTTCCATGCTAAACCTGTCTGACCTGGGTACGCTCTGTCTCTGTTTACACGTTTACACTCGCGAGGGAAGGACTTACGAAAATATATTTTACTGAGACTACAATCGCCGCGCATGCGCGAGAAATCTTGCACAATATCTCACCACTGGTTCGGAGCAGAGTGGAGCAGAGAGGATACTCCAAATCCGAAAAGATGGTAAGTAGATTTCCTAGGGAAACGTCGACGGAATCTCATTGGAGGACCCGTTCCTAGAGAATTTCGCCGATTGGCGAGAATCTGGGAGTCAGTTAGCTGCACCGATTGGCCTAGCTGGCGAGGATAGCGAGGCGCAAGGTGGTGGAGGGACGGAAGAGTGGTGACCGGAAAGTGTCGGAACGGCAAGGTTGTTCGACGTTATAGCGACAGTGGTGGGCAACGGCAGGATCGCGAGTAAGAGGGAGACGAGATCAGACGAGATCGAGGAAGCGAGAAAGAGAGCGAGCGGTCGGATCGGAGTCGGAGGAACAGAACAGACAGACAGTTACTTCAGAGTTCAGAGTGTGCGAGTCGAGTGAGAGTCTCACAGTCGTGGTGTTTCAGTCGACGGAGGAAGCCTGAGCTCTCGGTGGACGTCCAGGGGATCGAACGACGGACGGATAAAATGTTTCACGTAAGAAGATTAGCGAGGCCGTCGATCGCGTTGAAACAGGCGCCGGCGAACAATGAAATTATTCACAACACGCTGATACGCGCTGTGCCGGCGTTCCAAGTACGCGGTTACGCCGACCATCAGATTCCGGACCGTCTCAAGGATATCCCGACGGATGCTAACCCAAAGTTCTTCGACATGGTCGAATACTTCTTCCACCGTGCTTGTCAGATCGTCGAGGACAAATTGGTCGAAGACATCGGCAAACGCTCCAGGGTGACCGTCGAGGAGAGGAAGAAAAAAGTGAAGGGTATTCTGATGCTGATGGAGCCATGTGATCACATCCTCGAGACCGTGTTCCCTCTGAGACGCGACTCCGGCGACTACGAGATGATAACTGGCTACCGTGCTCAGCATTCCACTCACAGAATACCTTGCAAAGGAGGTAAAGTCATCGCTAGACTGCGGATCTTTATGGAAAATCAAAAATGTTTGCATCGATTGCAAGATATAGGAGCCAAATACAAATTTCTTTCTTCTTTTAATTATCATATTAACCCTTGTGTAGTTCACTTACTGTATTTCTTTCAACAATTTGTTAATGTTCCTCTAAAAACATTGCAAAATTTCTCTGAATGTCCATCCTTTACTCGCTAATATATTCATTTGTAGTCTCATAATGAGAATTTCCGCAAACATGTTAAATACAGAAAGGTTTTAAATAATCTATACATTTTGGTTGACTACACAAGGGTTAACTTAAAAATCTTCGTAATTCGTCCACTGCTTTAAATTGTACGTGCCCATTTTTGTCATAAATGCATAAAATCCGCAGCATAGTCATCACATACCGACTGTTCTTCTCGATCAGCGTATACCCGCGTTCCACATCGTGTTCTCCGATCAGTTCGGCCGCTAACGATTCCTCTATCGATTAACACGAGTACGTGTTTCAGGTTCACGTTCTCCCCTTCGTTGAATTAAACGGAGCGCGCCGAAACGGATCGTGCTCTGCTAGATAGAATTTCTTTCTTTTCTTCCACGGATGCTCGCCAGAGTCGTTTGAATACGAAATCGCCGAGCGTATTTCAATTACGTCATCGATGACGGCATCGAGACACTCTGCGCACGGAACCTCTGAAAACCTAACCGCAGCAAATTCGTGCAGACTCGGGGAAAGAAAATTTTTCCTTGCGAATATGCTCTCGTTCGAGCTCCGTCTCTATGGTTACTTCTAAGTATTCTTGTACGTCGAGGCGTACGCGATTATACTCGTCACGCTTGCAACGATTTTACGGCTTCAGGCGGATGGTATACGACGCGGTTTTAACCTCGTTTCCGGATGAGCAGATTAGGGGAAGCGTGTACACAACGCCCGCCAAATTCTCTCAACGAATAATCGCGATTACTTCTTTACGAGAGCTCTACACTATAAACACTGTAGAGCACGTGACTCGAGGCGAATAAAAAGAACGCGGTAAAGATTCGAATACGTCACGAACACTGTGACGTAATAAACACGAATCGACTGGTCTTTCACTGTTCATTTGTTCATTAATCTTTCGATTCAATTATCCTTAGAGAATTGTGACCCATTTGCTAATTAGTTTTCGCTTATTCCACTTTCGCCGCTCCATTAACGCATTCGCGATCGCGTTAACGCGACGATTATAGAAATATGTAGAGGAAGAAAACGGTGTGTGTAACAGTGTAACTCATTTAACCCTTAGCACTCGAGTGGTGACTCAAAGTCCCCCTGGAAAAGTGCTGTACCATTGTTCAAAATATTGACTGTATAATAGACTGCGGACTTTATGTATTTATGACAAAAATGAGCCTGATAAATGAATATGATAAAAATATTTAAGGACATCAATGCATTAGTTTCAGCTTAATAGGATAGTTAGAAGAAGAATACAATTTTTATTTGGCTCCTGTGTCCTGCAATCAATACGAACATTTTTTATTTTCCATAAAGATCCACAGTCTGCTAATCAATTGCTAAACATTCAAGTATTGTATGAGGTATTACATCAGTCTCATATCCATACAATGAAGAAAATCACGCAGAATGGAAAGATTTTAGGTCAGAAGAAATGTTTAATTTTCGAGTTAAAATAGCTCCGAGTGCGAAGGGTTAATAACGGTTCGTATGCGGGTCGCTTGTGACCTTCTTTTGGGATGCAAGTTCCAGAGAAACGATAACGTTAGCGTGCTGTATCGTCGTGTCACAATGAGCGCGTTTCTCTTGACGATAACGCGCGAATGTTCGCGATTGGTCTGCATTTCGGAGGAACGCTGCCCACGGCGATAGTGTTACACCGATTAAGCCGCTTTTAATTGGTCGCGTCGGAATTTTTGAATTGGCAAAACTGGTCGCTGGGAATGTTGCGGACGTCCGCCCGCCCGCCCGTCCTTATCATTATCTCCTTGGTGTAAATTTGTACGAGCTCGTGATTAGCAAAGAGATGATCGCACGATCGCGAGCCGGAGGAGTTGTCTCGCGAGCCAAATATGTAAACAGATTCCGCCTCGACGATCGTCGCCCGCGGCGGTTACTCATCGATCAGCCATTATAATTACCTTGTTTACCGGTGTTTTACGACCGGGACAGGCAGGTGCGGTCACATGTCTCGTCGCGATCGGTTCAGCAACGGTTGCACCGTAATCCTCTTTATCTAACGTCTTTATCTTCGGGCGATCCGCGCGAAAAACGAACGGCTTCGGGATCACGAGAGCATCATCGGCGAGCCTTCGCCGAGGATGACGCTTACGGAGATATCGGAGTATTTCGCTCTATAGTTAGAATATAATTGCAACGAGCATGAGAGCATCGAGCAGAGTGACGCGGTCCGATGCCAAGCTGTCTACCTTTTTCTTCGTCCGACCTGCCAAACGTTAGCTAACCAACCGCTGATTCGCATTTTAATTCGAGAGTTTTGGCAATCGCCGGTATCTCGTGCCAATGTCACGATGCCGTCTTCGGGTCAATGGCCCCGAGCCACGAGCCGCGACCCGACGCGACGAATCACCGATTTTCTTATCTAACGCGCCCGAGACCGCGATCGATCCGCGACGGATGCTACCTGTACCGCACGGTCCCGGTCATTTGCGAAATTCCGATAACGTCTAAGTACTTAAGGGGACAGGTCTCGTTTCTAGGATTTTATGAATACATTTTGTGAACATCGTACCAGAAATTCTCTGATTTTTCTAATCATTATTCTCTTTTACTTTCAAAATCGATCATGCTGTTCTTTTGCATCCCATTTGATGAAAAATTGCACGTGAATATCTTTGTATAGTGGCCACGTCTGTACCTTCAGAAAGACTGTTTTCAAAAGCAGGAAATATTGTGGATAAAAAAAGAAATAGGCTAAGAGGGTGTGCATCCCGCACCCTTGGAATCCTGGAAACTTAACGAACCCGTTGTTCGTCGCGGTGGTTGTAACTGGACCGCGGATTTCACGCATTTATGACAAAATTGAATAGAGCACATTTTTATTTTCCATAGAGATTCGCAAGCTAGTTGTAACGAAACTTACTTGGTACTCGACTTTCCGCGGAAAACGAGTAATAACAATCGGAGAACTAAATAACAATCTCAAAAGAAACGACTGTATTCTATATAAAAATAGCGATCGCTACTGAAAAGCCGACGGGGATCACTCCTCAACAGCAAATCATAAAAGTAGCTCTCGCCTATCTTGTTGCACGATGTAATGATTTGTTATCGCTGCCGGGAGCGGCTGTGTACCCTCACTAGTGCTCGAAATTCCACGTTCGTCGAGCGACGCGGCAGATCGAAAAAACGAAGCCCCGCCCAAATACTCGACTTATCTTCCAGCTGTTATTTGCCAAAGTCATTAACGAGGTCGTTCGAATGCGCGAGACCCTGACTAGCCGTCGTCGCGTGACTATTTTCGAACGATAACGCGTGCGTGCGTGGTGTTATATCGTTCGTTTACGCCTGCTTACGCCGCTGACCGATTTACACCGAGCGTCGACGGTCGCTCGTTTCCGATATAATAAAAATAAACCTGTCGCGAATCAACAGACAACCATTAGCACGATTGCTAGATGACGGCACGGCTTGGCACATGCCGCCGTTAACCTCTGGCCGTGTAATCCTCTTTACAGTTCCAGTAATTAAAATGTCGTAGAAGACAAAAGAAAATTTGTAGAATCATAAACATCAATTACAAACGAATCAAATATTTTCCCTCATCTAAAAAGAAAGGCGTAACATTCATATTTGTTAGAACAAAGGTTGTTGAAACAAAGGTTTCAAATCTTCGCGACGAGTGTGTCTCGTTAAAATACGGCAAGGGTTAACCGAAACTATGTGAAAAATCGATTGTCTTCTTGTTGGAGCCGCATCCGAAGAAGATTTCGATATCGCGATGATCGCGAGCGATACAAAACAACTCTCGTATCTGATCGCGATCGCATTCGCGCGACCTTGGCTCACGAAATTAATTTCGGGATCCTCGAGAAAGCGTCGGCGGCTGTCGACGAAGCCGAATTATTGCGTAATTGGTCGTCGACGAAACCGAAAGCTAATTTTAGATCGCGCTGTTTCGCGAAACCCTTTTCCGCCACGCCGCACCGCTCGGTATTCCTCTCGATAGCCGACGTCGGGATTGCGAGATTATTACGACCAGAGCATACATATACACGTACACGAATACATACCTCGTGACACCGTGCGATCGACCGATCGTAAAAATGATCACGCCTCGAAGAGGAACGGAGAGAGAGAGAGAGAGTGAACACTGCTCGACAAACGAGTCTCGTTATTTATCGATTGTGTTCTCTCGGAAGAAAAAAGCACGGTATCGTTTGTGCTGCGCGCATTCCTCTTGTTATTCGCGCGTAGCTATATTTAGCACTGATCGTGGGACCGGTGGCTTGCCAAGATCCTATCGAAAATATTACAGCCTGTTAATGTGCATCCGCTCTTTTCAGGTATCCGTTTCTCGATGGACGTCTCCCGAGACGAGGTGAAAGCTCTGTCCGCCCTGATGACGTTCAAATGCGCCTGTGTGGACGTCCCCTTCGGTGGCGCCAAAGCCGGCATCAAGATTAATCCGAAATTGTACTCCGAACACGAGCTCGAGAAGATCACCAGAAGATTCACGTTGGAGCTCGCGAAGAAGGGATTCATCGGTGAGGCGGAGATGCTCCGAAATACTCGAAGCGGTTTCTCCTCTTCCTCCTCTGTTTCTTCTTCTTTTTTTCCTCGCCGGTTCAAGGATTGCGGATTGCGGTTCGCTGTTCCCTGTGATAAAATTTTCTTCGAGTCTACTCGGCCATTTCCTCGGTCGATTACGCAATGCCACACTGGAATCTTTCTGAACATTCTGTAAAAATTTCCTAACACAGTTTCGGGGGTAGATATAGTGCGAGGCTACAAAGTTCAATTGCGCGGAAGCCATTAAGCAGAATTTACTAAATTTTTGCCAGGTTGCAACAACGTCCGACGAGATCGATTGCATCCCGAGAAAGCCGAGCCCCACGAACGTATCGCGGTATTTCGTAATCCGTTTGTTTTCAAGAAATTGTTTGCTCGTCTTGGGTCGACAAGATGCTATCTCCACCGCTGAGTCGAACATAATTCGCGACGAGTGGCGATCGATCGATCAATGAAACTAACGAAATTAAGAAGGTAGCCTTCTCAACTCTCGATAATGCAAAGATGGGGCTTTTCAGTAATCAAGAGCGCTGGATATAAAATTAATCTAGGCCGCAATCGCCCTCAAAAGTCCTATTTTTACGTTTAACAGGCGTAATTAGCATTATTCGGCAGCATGTAACTATTGTAGCTTTATGAAAGTAGCTACGTGCGCAGCTTCACGCAAATTACGCTGCCAAATAGTGCGAATTACGCCTCGCGAGTGGCCTAGATTGATCTTTTATCTAGCGCTTTGACTACTGAAAACCCCCATCTTTCCATTATCGAGAAATGAAAAGGCGCATCCCGCACCCCTTTAACGCTTTACCCTTTTAACGCGTATCTCCGACAACGTTTATCGAATTCCGAATGATCCCCAGGGCCTGGCGTGGACGTACCCGCTCCCGACATGGGAACCGGCGAACGCGAGATGTCTTGGATCGCGGACACCTACGCGAAGACGATCGGTCACCTGGACATCAACGCGCACGCTTGCGTCACCGGAAAGCCGATCAACCAAGGTGGCATTCACGGCCGAATATCCGCGACCGGTCGCGGTGTCTTCCACGGACTGGAGAACTTCATCAACGAAGCAAACTACATGAGCATGATCGGTGGGTCGAGATCACCAAATTTCCTCTCTGGCCCAGATCCAAAGCACTATTCCTAGTCGATTAATATCGTATGCAGCTGCGATGCTACAAGCATTTTTCTTTGCCAACGTGTACTCTAAAGCTATGTCCACACCGAAGCAACATCGAGCAACTTCATTTTTCACAAGAGGCGACGCGACAACAGGTTCCTCGATGTTGCTTCAGTATCCACATAGCTTTAAATGAATTCAATTTAGCTGCAAATTCGCGTAAATCACGCGTCTCATAATGTGGGACAGTAAGCGACATGGAGGAAAAGATAGCGAATGCTTGTGCAATGACGCGCGAGGGAAGGATAGTTTTTATGGATTGAATTGATCGTCCACAGGCACTACGCCCGGCTGGGGAGGTAAAACATTCATCGTGCAAGGTTTCGGTAACGTCGGCCTGCACTCGATGCGTTATCTGCACCGCGCCGGAGCCACCTGCATAGGTGTGATCGAACACGACGGTTCAATCTGTAATCCGGAAGGCATCGACCCCAAGGCAAGTGACGTTCCTGTTCCAAGGGAACAGAATAATATCGACAACGATGTAATATCGTTAATAAGATTGTTTGGTTGTACAGCAACTGGAAGATTATCGCATAGAAAATGGCACTATCGTTGGCTTCCCTGGTGCCAAGCCGTACGAAGGTGAAAATCTCATGTACGAGCCCTGCGACATATTTATACCCGCAGCCATCGAGAAAGTTATTAACAAAGACAACGCCGGGAAGATTCAGGTGAGGATTCTAAGAGAGTGCTCGCGTCGGTTTGTAATTGTAACATCATTTCTTCTCCTCTTCGCAGGCTAAAATCATAGCCGAAGCTGCCAACGGACCGACCACCCCCGCTGCCGACAAGATTCTTATCGAAAGAAACATTCTCGTGATACCGGATTTGTACATCAACGCCGGTGGTGTCACCGTATCGTTCTTCGAGTGGCTCAAGAATCTCAACCACGTGTCGTACGGTCGTCTCACGTTCAAATACGAGAGAGAATCCAATTACCACTTGCTAGGTGAGCATTTACAATCTCAAAACCTTAAATTTAGCGTTTCAAGCGCAAGCAAACGGGTCGACCGCACTAGCAAATATTTATTTTGCATTCAAGTACTTATTTCGTAAGGTAGAAATTGATTTATGTTGGGGCGATGTGAAGTTCCACCAGTTATGTAGAAAATGGAGTGCGAGTAGTTGAAGGTTGAGGGGTAGACGTTTCCAGGATTGCATAATTCAAAGATGAGGTTTTTTAGTAGTCAAAAGCGCTAGATAAAAGATCAATCTAGGCGGTAGTCGCCCTCAAAAGTCCTATTTTTACGTTTATGAGGCGTTTGCATTATTCAGCAGAATATAGCTGCTGCAGCATTATGAGAATAGCTGCATGCGCAGCTTTGTGCTTCTGAATAATACAAATTACGTCTCGTAAACTTAAATTAGGACTTTTGAGGGTGACTGCGGCCTAGATTGATCTTTTATCTAGCGCTTTTGACTACCAAAAAACCCAATCTTGCAATCCTGGAAAGGAGAATACCCCTCAACAACGGTCTGGCCGTTTCTACGGGAATGCTCGTTTTCCAGAATCCGTGCAAGAGTCGCTGGAACGTAGGTTCGGTCGCGTGGGCGGTCGAATCCCCGTCACACCCTCCGAGGCGTTCCAGAAACGCATTTCCGGTGCTTCTGAGAAGGATATCGTCCACTCCGGCTTGGACTACACGATGGAGCGATCCGCCAGGGTATTTATTCCAACAATTAATTTGCATAGACACTTAACAAATGATACAGACACCTTACTCTCGCTCTTTCTCGACAGGCCATCATGAAAACCGCCATGAAATTCAACCTCGGCCTGGATCTGAGGACAGCGGCTTACGTGAACTCGATCGAGAAGATCTTCACCACTTACTCCGAAGCAGGACTCGCATTTTAAGTGGTCGGTAGCCGAGCACCGCTGATATCGATCGAGATTGGCGGCGAGACGAGTGTATAAAATAATGAGCCAGTATTTTAAAACAACATCCGCGACATCGCCCAGCTGGTACTGTCCCAGTCGCAAACGACAACAGACCAAAACTAGCGGCGAGACACGTGTCGTGTTTATCGCGTCGTACGAATAGATTTCTTCAACGCATCGTAATTATAATAACGATTATTTGCCTAACGAATTACTTGGCGCGCTCGTGCACCGCCGATGGAACGAACACTGTTGTGCAAAGCTCTGCGAAGTTTTGCACGCGATGTCGCGCTCGCTTTCCAGGGACTAAGCTCCCGAAAAAAGGGTAAAGCCCTACGTTAGATCTCTAGGATTCTGTTCGCAAGCCCGACGGTTCCGACGCGTTCCATCGACGATAGGTACGGCACGCGTAGACGCGTGCACCGCAGGAAAACAGTAAAACAGTGTGATTCGAAATCGACTACTGCCGCACCATCCCGTTCAGAATCGAGCGCATTCGTCACCTTTACTCCGCGAATCCTGCACGAGATCGACCGATACAACGTTAGTGCATTTTTATACATCTCTTGTTATTCGGTTGATCCTGCAGTAGAGTTCGCGCGATTCGTGAAACCTCGAGCCGGACGACCGTGAAGCAGTCTCCTCCCGTAGCGTAATCGACACGAGGAAACAATGTTTCGGGATGTCATTTAGAATTAAGACTCATTTCTACCGAATCGGGAAGCGCGATTTATCACACGGTAATATTGTTATTAACTTCAAGAGTATGTTAATAAACATGTGCTCTTAAATCGATCGTGCCTGTTCTTCCATGTTCCTCGAAACCACTTCCAAACTTTCACATTTCGTGATTAATGTGTGCTCGCGGACTAATCGCGTGTGCACGTTAAAGAAACCGAGTAGTTTCTGTTTATCGAGCACGCGACCGAGCTCCACTCGACGTCCAATTACGTGCCGTGCCCCAGATATAATAAGTGCAGCTAAGTGCACGAGTTTGACACGACTATATGCAAATAGACCGTGCAATGACGGAATATTCTTGTCGCCGTTGCGTAACGTTTGACTCACAAGCGACAGAAGCCTGAGGGAATCCTACGAATTATAATTAGACCGCGAATTTTGTGCATCGTCGCGCTGTATTTTCGATAGTCGAGAATTCGGTATAGTGAAACATGTAGGGTTCGCAATCCCGGGGGACCAAGGATTTCGTTCTTCGATCTAATATTTGCATATTTAATAAAGAAACGAATCTACATGAATTTAAATTGAAATAAATCTTTTTTTGGGAAACAAACGATAATTTAAATATAATACGTAAATGTATATATGTGTAATAATATAAAATATATAATATAACAATTCGTTATATCTGCTAATTATTAAACGAAGGTGTTTGAGTAAAAAATTATTATATCAATAATATTATATAATAACTGCTTCGTTCTCCATTATTAAAATTTGAAAAAATTAGAAAAGGCTCGTTCAGCCTCTGCACTTGTAGATCGAATAGTGAGTATCGATGCAACATCGAATTGGTTTATTAAAATTTGCGGGATCTCGCATCACCTTGCAAAATCCCTGATACGAGGCAAACATTTAATCCGAACAGAGATCCGCGATTTAATTGGAGCAGAACTCGTCCGGTGGGGAAATTGCATTATTAATAAAATGCGAATAAAATATCGATGATTATCCATTTCTGGGGAAGCGAAGGCTCCCAGAGCGGAGGATAACGGTGAATGATCGCGTCCGCCGGACTATACGTACAGGTATTGCACTTACGTATATCGTTACCCTATACTACTAGTTGGGGCGGCGGCCGCCCTCGTATAAAGCGTTTCAGCGTCGCGACGCCTGCTTCATTCGAACCGTTAGTTCTCCCAACGACGCGGCACGACCAACGGATAAGGTGACTACATGTTTTGTTTCTATTCTATCGTATTTGTCGTTTCGATACCCCAACGACGCGAGACTCGTAACGATAGGGTGGTGCACAGATATCTCGAAAGTATGGAGCCTGTTCCCAGGGCTTGGAAACCGTTCATCGTGTTCGGAATCCGAGATTCGGAGCAAGATCCTTGTGTTGGTTCAGGCCGATACCGTCGACATACCGTCGAGTACCGGTACTCGAGGCGGCACTGAACTCGTTAGAATCTATCGTTCGGCTTTCGGTGCACGGTGCCGGAAGCTGAACGACCCCAGAAAAAAAATAGAGAGAGCGAGAGAGCGTCGTTGATACCGTGCTCCAATCAGAATTAACATTATCAGGCATTTCCATGACCACGACGGTACCGTGTGAAAACTAAACTCACGTTCTAGCGCGATGGTCGTTTGAACGAGACAGAGGCTGTGCTCGAAAACCGCGTTCACTCTCGACGAATGCTACCCGTGTTGATGAAGGTAAATCCGCGTTGCGTTCTTAGGCCGCGTTCACAGTGGACCCGTTTTCGTCCGATTTGGCCGCTGTTCGACGCATCTGTCTCTTTTTTCAAGCGTGCGAAAAAGAGACACAACGTCGGACGTCGGACGAAACGGGTCCACTGTGAGTGCGGCCTTACGCTGGCACGAATCGGCCGATCCGATCAGATCCGCGCGATTCAAACGCTCCTCTTGCCGCGCCGCAGCCTATGTATCACGCGACATGTATCCTTTCTTCGTTTCTAGGTGTCGAGGCTTGAGCGACGAGTGAACCCTGACATGTCCATTCCTATGGCAAACATAAGCAATGGAAATGGATCCACGATACAGATCAACTCGCGACCGGACGACATACAGAATCGCATCATCGGGGGTGAGTAATCCGCGACCTCTTTTTTAAAAATATTGTTTTGAGTGGAGGGGGTTGGAATGCGTTTACGCACAGCTTCCCGGGATCATCGCAACCCCGGGAAAGTGAGGGAATGTTCGTCACGAGGACGAGTGCGAACCGGGACTACCCTCTAAACCAGTGTTCTCCAACCTTTCTAAAATTCTTACGCCCTCTATGTAACATGTATATAATTTTGAATATTCAAAAATTTCATTGTTCACCGAAGAAACAACCCTTCGCACTCGGAGCTATTTTCCTTCCCAGCTAGAATAATTGAATTTATAATACCCCATACAGTACTGTGCGGAGCACGAGAGAAAACTAGCGGGAAGGGAACGGGGAAAGAAGCCTGACCATTCAGATTGCCTTCGCGTTCCCCTTGCCCCGTTCTCCTCCCGCTAGTTTTCTCTCGTGCTCTGGACAGTACTTAAATGTTTAGTAAGAGTTAAATCGCAAGTTAAATGTTTAATGGAAACAATATTGTGAATAATGGTACAGCAATTTTTAGCGGTGACTCTGAGTCACCTCTCGAGTGCTAAGGGTTAAATGTTTTAGGAAGAAATCATTAGGGAATTGTTGAATTACCCCCCTGTGGGTCCCACGTTGGGAAACACTGCTCTGAACACTCCCCCTTGAATGAATGATAATAAATTCCTCGTGCAATAAGAATAATTATTATAATAAAAAAGAATTATGCCTCAGGGACCCGGCCGGCTTTATCCCGTGGACTTTACTTCGACTTTCTCCTAGTCGCAATCCGCGACCTTGTCGCGAACAAACGGGGTCAAACGAGATCCTAGGGATAATCGGTCCGGTTCGAAACGCAAATTGTTCGCTTACGTGTACCTTCAGTTCGATTCGTTTCGTTTCGGGGGATCGAAGTATTCATAGGATCGGGCGGGACCCACTATGAAATATTACGCAGGTGTAAAGAAGGTCAAACTTTCCATTACGAACAACTAATGTACGTACGTATCGAATATATACATACAGGTTCTACATATAGGGGAAGAGGAAAGGTCATCAATCATTCTCCGTTCTCCGTAATTCCACGATTCGGACGAACATGTGTACATACTATCCGACACGTTGTTTACCAAACTTACAATCATATCGTGCCCCCTTCGAGAGGTTCGAACGATACCGAAATACCCGGCTAGACTAATGCAAACATTGTATTATCGCATATTAACCCTCAGCACTCGAGCGGTGACTCAGAGTCGCCATAAAAAATTCACGATTTTGTTTACATTATTAAATATGCCGGTATCTGACCAATTACCATATATTTAAGTATTGTCCGAGGGATTACGTGCAGGGTGTCCCAGTTTTTCCGGCCAAACTTTGCCAGCCTGTTTTACACGTAAAAGGCAGAAAAATTTTTTCTTCTTTAATACGAAGTAGATAACTCAAAATGTCCAAATTTCAACTAGTTCTTACATTCAGGCGGCGAAATAGACTCTGACCAAATTCTCTGGGAAAACAAGACGAATCGAACGCGATCGGAATGGATCTAGGGCACTTCGTCGAAAGACATTTCGTCGAAGAGACATTTCGTCCAATTTCTTGACCCAAGTAAACCAAAACCAAAAACAAAACAAAAAATTAAAACAAAAACTTGGGTCAAGAAATTGGACGAAATATATTTTCGACGAAATGTCCATTCGACCAAATGTCCATTCGACCAACTGTCCTTTCGACGAAATGTCCATTCGACCAAATGACTTCGACGAAATGTCCGAATTCGATTTTCGACGAAATGTCCGGGTCCCGATCGGAATGCCGCGAGATGAACCACGATTTCTCGTCAGATCCGCCAAGTAGAAACGGTCGACCGTTGATCGGGCATCGATAGGCGAAGATCGGAGAACATATTACGTATGTAAATATGTGCGGCGCATAAGATACGCGGTCTTTGCCTGCGGTCTCGAGGAGTCGTTCGTTGCCTTACACAGGTGAACTTGTGTCGTTTAACATTCACCTTGTCTATGGATTGCTGCCGACCGGGTATAAACACAATCGGCAAATTGTTTCTGACAACGAGTACAGATCGATCGCGGCGCTTCGAAATGGAACGCGTTCGCACCAGCGAGCGTAATCGCCGTCGCTGTGTCGTTGACGGGGAAATATGTTCGGTTCGGAATAGTCATCGATAACGCGTCGAAGGTCGCCTGGGGGTGTAAAAATATGGCATACCATTACGGTATTTACAAGACTGAACATTTTTAGTCGATGAAATTTGTAGAAGTATAAATCTCCAAAGGATCGATGGAATTCTGATCGGAAACATTTGGTAAATCGGCGTGAAGTTTCACAGTCTGCCGATAGGCTTCGGGATGCAATGTTTTTTTCCAGGCGTTTCGCTCGGTCGTCGCGTGGACACAGTGCGGCCGATTTAATATTTATCGAGCCTCCGCGCGCGCTGCATATTTCATATGGCAGCCGGCAATTTTACGATCGTTTTCCATGGCGATGCTGCTGTCCGCGATATAATGTTTCCGATAAACCAGATGCGATTTGAAAGCAGCGGAAAATCTGAGGTGCGCGATCTGCACGAATCGGCGATCACGCGAGAAAACAAAGCCGAGTGGCTATTGCTTGCGAAACAACGATCGATTTCCAGTGGGAACGGTGATCGAACGATTCGAACAACCATACATGCTCGTAATGCAACCGGCTGGGTGGAGCGGAAGAGGGACGAAGGAAGAGGACATCCGGAGAGGGTTGATGGAGGGGTTGGTCGCGCGCACTTCGCGCATTTCGCGCATGCCGCTCTCGCCGGAGCGAGACGGAGATGGACGGGTAAATCGAGATCGAGCGAGATAAAGCGAGAGAGAGAGAGAGGGAGAGAGGGAGCGGATGAAGTAGAGATGTAGTCGCGGGGATAGAGGAAGATAGAGGAAGAGAAAGGTAGGCCTTTTCAATGTGGGTGGTTAAACATAGACCGAGCAGCCACTGGTCTCACTCAGTGAACCGTGTGACGCGGATAACGCGTCGGAAACTCGGCGTTCGGAAACAACAGGCTCCCCGGCACCCTTCTCTGTCCGCTGAGACTTCGGAGAGACACTTCAGCGGATTCTCGCCGGGTGCAGGCTCGATCCCTGGATCGAGAACAACCGCGTCAACATGACGGACGGTAAGCTGTGCGGATCGCGAACTACCGGGACCACGAATTTCTCGTTCACCTGCTACATACTGTGCGGTTTCGAGGAGAGTGCTGTGAAACGGTCTAGTACGATACAACCGGCGCGGAGCACTATCTTTCTTCTGCAAAATGAATAGCCGAATGTGTATCTGCGAGATACATCGTGGCGTAGGTCCAAGTCGAAATTAGGTTACTCTTCCGATGATGAATTCCCAGGACGCGACGCTCTCCTCGAAGCTCGACAGCTTTGATTAGCTGTCGCGAACCCGTCCGACAGGGTGACCCGAATATCCTGTCCCCCAGGACCGTTCCATTTTGCGACGCCATCGTTTCCGCGTTGCCGCGCCGCGTTCATCCTCCTCTTTCATCTATCGCCGTCAGGCCATCGAGCGATCGAGCCATCGTTCTGCGAATGTAGGTTGTACACACAGTGTTTATATCGATCCGAGCGAGAACCGACCATTCGTGCAATCGATAAGAAAAATGAACACCACTATAAATACCCATCTCCGTCGCGTTCCAGTCTGAAATCGCGGGGATGAACGCGAATCGGACAACGCTCGGGGATGTTAATTATTCCGTGGAAGAACGAAGTTGACGGGATATTTCAGGAATTCGGACAAGTTCATCAGACTAATGGAACATAGAAACCGTGTTGGACTGGAAATCCAGGTCGTTTTGGTCGATCGCCAGATTTCGGGGTTGATTCGGGAATTTGTAGGACATTTTAAGCAGAACTTTGATGGTAATAATTAATCGAACGGGTAGGGATCGGGGTTATCGGTCGACGAAGGTTGCTGAACCCGGCTCAACCAGTTGCTTCGCTCTCGATCGAAAGATTCGAGTGGCTGACAAAGGGGGACCTGTTGTTCCTTCGGAAACTACGAAAGTAGGGCGGAGGGCAACGTTTAGCGTGCAATGATAGAGGAAATATCGACTATCCTGTTGAGTCAAGTCGAGCTAAGCGAGCCTGTCCCAACCCTTCAATAACACCCCCTCGAACCAGGCTAATTAGACTAAGTAGACGTTATCGTCTCCAGCAAGCCATTCTCCGCGACAGCTTTCGAGATGAACGGATAAGAGTAATTTGTTACCGTAGCACGAAGACTGGCCGCTATTCACTCGTTTCACTGACGATTGTTTCACTTGCCGAATGTTTCAGCGGATGAAAAGGTATCGGACGAACCCAACAACTGCAAGAACATCATAGTGGCACTGTCCTGGGTCGTCGTGATCTTAACGATGCCGTTTTCCCTCTTCATCTGCTTCAAGGTGAGAGATTCTACCGCCCCGGTCTCAGTCTACCGACGAGTACGGCGACCCCCTCGACGGCGTACTATAAATCTAAAAATATCAGTCATCCACTCACCAGATTCTATTCTTGTTCCTCGGGTTCGTCGCGATCTCCTTCGGTGTCCATTCACTTCCCGTTATCCCTCTCTACGGTCGCGTTACGCTGTTCATCGGCTGATCGGTTTCAGTCCCACGCTTCCTGAAAACCGCAACATCGTTAGCAATTAATCGCACCGCGAATTATATCAGGTCGGTGCGGAGAAGTTCGTGCCCGATTCCTTGTTGGATTTCAATGAGAAATCAGGCGCGAACTTCTCAGTGAATTTTCTGCGGAAAAAAATGTTAAAGTTTAGGGTGTTTGCCTTCGTATTACCGTTAAATGAGGGGTTAGCGACTTGAAATTTTTGGGGCAAGGGGTTGAACACGTCTTTAGGTCGTAAGACGTTCAGACCTGAAATGGCCATGAAGTGGACGTCTTTGAGACATCGTGTGATGTCTGATTAATGATTTTCCAACAATTTACCCCAGGTGGTGCAAGAGTACGAAAGAGCCGTGATATTCCGACTGGGGCGGCTCCTGTCCGGCGGTGCCAAAGGACCCGGTAACTTTTTCATTTTATATTGTGGGGTCGACCACAGGAACGAGAAAATACATTCGGAAACTTTCAGGAATCTTTTTCATCCTGCCGTGCGTGGACAATTACGCTCGCGTCGATCTACGGACTCGGACCTACGACGTGCCACCGCAAGAGGTAAATCTAAGTTCCTATAAATCGCGAACGGACTGTAGAAAGGCTCTGCATCGTGACAGGTGTTGACGAAAGACAGCGTGACGGTTTCGGTGGACGCGGTGGTCTACTATCGCGTGAACAACGCGACGATTTCGATCGCGAACGTCGAGAATGCACACCACAGCACCAGGCTGCTGGCTCAGACCATGCTTCGGAACACAATGGGCACCAGACCGCTTCACGAAATTCTCAGCGAGCGCGAGACCATTTCAGGGAACATGCAGGTAGATGCATAATCATCTCCCGGGACAATTAAACCGTAGAAAGTGTGAACGCTCCAGTTACATATATAATCGAACCTCCAGGTATCGTTGGACGAGGCTACCGACACGTGGGGGATCAAAGTCGAGCGTGTGGAAATGTGAGTAACTCCACTTCTCGAATCCCATGGTTTCGTAGCGTGAGAGAGTATCGTTTTTGAAATTTATTGTACAGCAAGGACGTGAGACTACCTGTCCAGCTGCAAAGAGCCATGGCCGCGGAAGCTGAGGCCGCTCGAGAGGCTCGCGCCAAGGTTCGTCTCGCCTTATATAAAAATTACATTGTTACAAGAAGTCGCCAAGTCAATTTGTTCGCGTTGACTACAGGTGATCGCGGCAGAGGGCGAACAGAAAGCTAGCCGAGCGTTGAGGGAGGCGTCCGAGGTGATAGGAGACTCTCCTGCCGCGTTGCAGCTTCGCTACTTACAGGTATTTACGCGCAAGGACCTCCTCGAAGGTCTCTAGCTTCCGTGTTAGAATAGAAATGCTTTATTTTTAGAGATTATTAAAAGGAACTCGGTTTACGATTCGCACTAACTCTCACATCCTTCGCAGACTCTGAACACGATCTCGGCGGAGAAGAATTCGACGATCGTGTTCCCGCTGCCTATCGACTTGTTGACTTACTTCATGAAAGCGACCGCCCTCAAGGAGAACCCGATGTAATCGCGAGTCGCGATCCGTTCCTCCGAATCGCGAGGGCAGCCGGGTGATAGGGGTCTTCATACGCGCCCTAGAAAATTCAATCCACGAAGCGAGCTGTCGATATTCGATCGTGATCGTTACACGTTGATTTAATAATATAATCGGTCTCGATACACGTACAGGCTCTAAAATTATTCACTTACGATTTTCCGGACGTGCTCATTCGATACAGTATTAAGTAGTATAAGTTTGTAACTCGCGTCCACGACGCAAAACAATACTTTCGCACCGTGACCGCACACTAACCGATTATATCGACCAATTTTTCAAGACACCGTATATACCTTTCTCGAACTTTCACTCGTATTTTTTGATAACTTATTTAACTTCGACTGCTTGAAACAGACTGTAAGGTGCAACAAATGAGGAACAAGCCACAGCGATTCACTGTCAGGTACAACAATGATTAACGAACGATCTATTCGACATAGTGCAAGAAAAAGTCTGTCGATCGTTCCGCATACTTTGATGAAATCGAACGACAGCATTCTCGTTCTCGTGACCTCGTCAGTCGAGAACTCGACGTTTAACGTTAGAAATCTTTTCTATGTACTTGTTCTAACTATTATATATATATACGCGTTGTATACATTGTGTCGTTGAAAACGTTGAATTTTCACGTGTTCGAGATTGAAATTTGCTATATCAAAGATTTGTTGGAATTTATTTTCGTTACATTCCATATTATATATTATATATATACATACACATATGTGCCCATAATTATGAAAGCGGTCTAACAATAGGTCATATATTTCTTGTTTCAAGATATATTTAAAGGAAAAAGATATTAAATGTATTCCACATAATGTTGAAATAACGAGCTCTATCTAACGCTTCATTTTCGAGATATAGTAAAAATTACACTCAACTAATTCCGTTTATTTTCACTTAGCCACTTTCGTAATTACGAGCACGTATATTGTCATGACAAACTCGAACACGAAAATGGAGCACCCTATATCAAATCTACGTGTTGAAGTGTTGTCCATGCGCTCGATCGTAGCCTAGTTCTAGCGGCGCGACGAGAATAAAAGCGCGTCTCGTTATCGACACGGAACTCGATCGTTTTAACCGACCAATTAAAACGTACAAAGCTGTCCGTGTTTCTCGAGCATACTTTCCGGCATTAAACGTAAATGTTCGATTAAGCCGACGACACAAGACTTAACTGAAACGATGGATATTAGACTAATGTACAAAATCACCTCTCAGTTGCATCGTCATCAACGGACTGCGAGTCTTTGTGCAAGTTTATTGTCCGCCATGATCGACTAAATGGAGAATGTTTTAGAATTAGCGACGACGGACGAATCTTTAAAAAAGAAAAGAAAGTATATATCTCGGAGCGTCTGGGAACATGTTCACTTCCACTCGTGTATGCGTGTAAAATGTGGTCCTTCCCGAGTGAGCAGAGAAAGTGGAATTCATCTTACAATTAGATAGCAAACGATCGAACGGAACGGTCCGCGAGCACGCAGACGATTAAATAGCGTAGATTCTACAATTCTCACACACCTTTGTCGCGGTCCTTCTCTTTCTACGATGTTCAACCGAAACTCTGCATCTCCTAACGATACAAGAACTAAACCTACCTCTGTGTTACATGCTTCGATCTATACTTGTGATACTATGTTACGTTAATATAGAATAACTTTTCCATCGACTCTGGTGACGTCCGCGGTCTGTCGCGGGTAAATAAAATACGAATACGTTTGCAAAACCACATCAACTTGTATTTTCTCATCCACTGGAGTCGTTAATATTCTTTGGTTTACCTGAACAAAAATCAGCGAACATAGAAACTCATCGCAACTTGGTCGTGCAAGGTTGTTGCACGTAATTCAAGCAGAATCCTCTGTTCCCGACGTCGTTCGGCGCTTCGATGCTGTCCGTGTGGAAAATCAATCTGAACGGCTTCACGGTACCTGAAGAGAATCGAATGAGTCATTGAAAATACGTTCACCGATATTTACGGTCTAACGAGAAGCGCTTACTGACGACGGAAGACGAATTCAAACTTTGATTCTCCGCGTTGAATGTTCCGCCGCAAATACGATCGACGCACATCATCATCGCTGTCGGTAGTTTACCAGAGTTCGATGCACACGGGATCGTCAACCAGTCGGCCTGGCAACCAGCTCCAGTCACCGACGCAATCTGCGTCCCCTGCGTGTTCCCCGTTAACGTGAACGAGCCGCTTCGTAGCATCTGCGCGGCCGGAGTTCCGCTAGGCAGTACCATTGCCTGACCTGTTCGTTAAACATCAACCAATTATTATTCAAAATACGATAAAGTCGCGATCTAGCTCCCTGAGGATCTCCGCGATCAGTGTCCCTTCTTCTTCCCCTTCCAGTGGGGGCATGCCCGCGATGGGCCAAGAAGCACCGATCCAGAGTACTTTTTATACACCCTATATTTTCGGCGCGGTTAACGCGGTCATAAAAAATAGTTTTCCTGCACGATCTCTGTCCCTGCTCGGAACAGGCGATGGGAGATAGATCGCAACTTTACTGTACAATTTCAATGAACCCTTTAACAAGAGATTGGCCTTACCATCGATCGGACACGCCATATATTGGATTCCACAAAAATTTCTTTCCATTCGAATGCAAATGCTGTAATCCTGATTCGACAGCTGCAGTCCCGTGTTTGGATCGTAATTGAACGATTTGATCTGGCCGGATATGCCGGTGAAGTACTGCAGACATCCTTCCTCGGCTCTGTATATGGTGTCGCAACGGATTTGAGATATTCGAACTTTCCAGGATCGGGAGAAGGAGCCTCCGCTCGTGACGAATGTTAACGTGACAGGGTTCGTTTGTCCGACTCCGACGTCGATGTAAACTAAAAGATATGTCGGTCATTTTTCATAATGTCTCGATCTTTTAGTGGAAATATATTCTACAGTGTCAAACTTGTTATAAAATAGATGTTTTGCGATCGTGCTGCTACGTACTATGATTTCCATTGTTGATGCCACAAATAGGGGGCACCGGGTTTCCCCCGGACACGATGAACTGATCGTAAACGCATTGGTTGTTCGTGGTTTCCGGTCCTCTTATATTAAACAGCATGAAATCCAATCTGAAAGTTAAACGAATTCCCAATGATTCAAAATAATAAAATACTGAAATACAAAAATAGAGTGACGAGCTCACCTAAACTGACACACGGATGGATGCGATTTGACGAGGGTCAACTGACAAGACTCCGTGCTGTCGAAATTCGACGGATAATTCGGATTAACGAAATAAGTGTTGTTAATGCTAGTCGTCTCGCCGCAAGATACAGTTACTGATGCAATCAAAGAATTATTGCCAGACATTTGGGGCATTCATCGAGAAAACACTGTAATACGCGTCACAGCGAAAAATAAATACATAATAAATTTACCGATGCAACAAACCCCGTAACCGTTCGCACAAATCCCGCTAGTCACGCCACCGCGTTGCGAGCACTCCGACGCTGCCACGCAAGTACCATTCTCGCCGTTCAATCCAGCGCAAATGTTATTGTCGAACCTCACCACGGTGAATAATGGAAAAACTACACACAAATGAATCCAATGAATGAAATCTCGTTAACAAAGCAACCAATACGCACTTACTTCGTTTCTCTCGGCCAATGTGACTCGGTGCACCGTTTTGGACGTTGCTCGATTTCAACGTACTTTTCGGCGAATCCCGCGACAACGTTTCGTTCGCGCGAACATTGCTTCTTTGCCAGAAATGCGTAAACCTTCTTAGAGCATCCCACGCATCGGCGTCGATGCACGTCGTGGACGCATATAGTATAAACGCGAGAAAATGATAGAAACGCATTGTTACAAGAGACGCAGTAACAAAAACCTTCTGTTGCCGTTGTTCTAATAAGCAAGCCTGAATCGGTCCTGACACGACTGGGAGACAAAAGCACGCGCGAAAAGATAATATACTTGCGGTCGCGTTTAAACGGTCCGCGCATCGGGTTGCTGAAGTGCGGTTAGTAGCGTCGAAACGGTTCGTAAACAAATATGGTGAAAGTCAAATGCTTTTATTGACCATTGTGCTCAGCCATCGTGTCGAGGCGGTAATTTTACGTTCCCCCTGCAATTAAATGAATTTTTACGCCTTGAGCTGCAACCGGCGCTACGTCGGAGACCGCATTCTAACGCTCTCTAGAGCGACAACCGTTGACGGTAAAGAACGATAACATCTTTGCGAATACGGTCCTTTTCATCTTTGTTTGGTACAATGGATGGCGGAGCATTATCTTGACTGGAAAATGCGTTAGATGCATAGGCTGATAAGAGAGAAAGCGAACTTTCTAAATGCTGCACTAAGCGTTTGTCAGCACGGTCTGTAGGTTCCAAGATGAGCGCGACACACAGGACAATAGTGGTCTATGTTGTTGCACGAGCCCAAGCAGTACGGTAGCATGCAACACGGCCAGCATCTGCGAATGAAAGATTTCTTTTATGCGGTTGTACGTGTTTCTCGACTGTTGTTTGTAAAACTTATACCCGCAGAATAGCAGCGCGAAAGCGGTAATGTGAGTAATTGCGGACTGACGAACTTCTACAGCTGTGAGGACGATCGCAGTGCAACGGGGGCACACGGCGGTCGTAGGTCTCGGGGCCCATAGTCGGTTCTCGTTCGCTGCAAGCAAAGCGAATCGTTACCAAATCGTGAATCGATAATCCGCCCGATCGAACGAAGATATTCTGTTACGTGAATCGGAAAACAGCTGATCCTCCATGGAAAAAGACGTGAGACACATTCCTTGCGCTTGTGCCTGTGCTTGGGCGTAACTCGGGGGTGGTATCGGAGCAACGAAAGACGATCGATTTGTCGGTCGAAACGGTCTCCAATTACGCATTGGCGGGCGTCTGGCAAATATCGACGAATACGTTGGCGGTGCATCTCGCATGTGAGCACGCGTGTACGTCTATGCCGTGAATCAGTTTCCGTTATCTTGCGGGATCGGCCGAATAATTTCCCGGTTCTGGAAAGTACGCAAACAAGCACAATTGATATCTTGATTGTAAACAAGATATTCTAGTATTAACCCTTGTGCAGCCAACCGGGTACCCATTTACTGCATTTCTTTCAACAATTTGTTAATGTTTCTCTGAAATTATTACGATATTTCCCTGAATGTCCATTCTTTGCTCGCTAATATATGCATTTATAGTCTTGAAGTAAGAATTTGTGGAAATATGTTAAATACAAAAGGTTTTAAATAATCTACATATACATTTTGGTTGGCTACATGAGGGTTAAGGATGCCTCGTCGATGTACATCTCAAACCCGGGATATTATTCTGCCAGACCCTGTATGATTCGGTTAATGCTAGAAGACACTGGTTACGGTATGGAAATTTCAATACTTCGTCGTTCGTGATCGGCACGCATTGCAAACAACTAGCAAAACTCCACTGCTGATTGCTAGTTCCAAGCGACGACAGGGTGCTACTTATCGTGTCCCTGTTGCTCGACGATGTCGCATCCAACGCACCCGAACATCCAGACGAATTTGGCGTGTCATCGTTGTCTTGACAAAACGTACGAGCGTCAGTACATTGCAATAAATACCCAGTAAGCAAAATGCTCTTAGGCAGCTTTCGATTGGACAGCACAAAGAAATCGTTAACAGAATATACCAGATTCGTTGACGACGTGGAGCAATAAGCTACGCGCATCGGGTGACGGTGCCGCGTAATCTGTAGTCACGGTTAAAACTTCATTTTGTTGGCCACATGTCGACGAGGTGAATGACACAGATATTTGCATAGTTTCTTGCGAAGCTGTGGGCATTAGTGACGGATGCGGCGGCGTTGCTTGCGTCGTAGCTTCGCGGCTATGCGCGACCGACGTCTAAACCGAATGAAACGGTTAAACTTACCTTGGATAACCAGAAATGTTTGTCTTTCTCCCATGTAATCCAGTAGATTTGGGTGAGACGACGCCAAAAATCCAAGTTTCAGTCCCTGTTTGAGTGGCGACACTTACCTGTCAAAATCACTGAAAATCGCTCAACTATAAACGCTCATAACTTTTGAACCACTAATCTCCCACGATGGATTGGAAACTTGGATTTTTGGCATTTTCTCGTCCAAATCTACTGGACTACATAGGAGAAAGGCAATAAATTCTGGTTACCCAATTGCAGCCAATGAAAATTTGCTTTAGATTGAAATTTTTTGATTTCAGAGACAAGTGTAGCAAGAAATACCTTGCTCTGCAAAAGCTTGCGTGCAAAATATGTCGCATTTTCGCGGGATTCTTCGAAATCGTGGCCAGTTTCGTAACTGAATCGAGTCGGTAATGTCGTCGAGTCGATAAATTGCCTACCGGACGACGACTGTGTTAGAGTTAGCCTGACCAACGTTAGAGGGGTCTGCGTACCAATCGTCGATAATTCAGTCATTCTCTTTACCGGTTCCGTTTCCTTCGACTCTTGAACATTCTCTGAAATGCATGTACTCATGTCTAACATAATAAAAACCTGTTCTTATCTGTTCGAATATCCTTAAAATGAATGAACGATATACCTAACGCAGCCGATTCAGCTTCCTCTACCTCTTCTAGATTACCTTCAACGCCCTGTGCAGCATGGTACGAGGAACTGTCACTGTCACTCTTTGAATGCATAGTGACTGATACAACAAATCATTTAAAAATTCTGATTAGATTGCGGATGTTATGCATTTTCCAATTTTTGTAGATAAATTTGGAGGAAGTGGAATGAGATAAAATTCTATTGTTAATGGAAGCAGCCTTTGTAGATCTATAACAAATAAAAATTCTACAAAATTCTATCAAATTTTATATTCGCGTCTTCTTTCAAAATTTTCATAAGCCATGAATGCATAAAGATCCGCAGTCTAATGATAACTAATTAAAAGTTGACAACTGTTTGGGGTTAGGACAAATACGATTAATTACCGAGACGTAGGTGTTCACGCGAACGGTAGTTCAAATCGTGTTCAAATCCAACAAAAAAATAGAGGTTAGTGGTCTGCGCAATACATAGCCGCCGGCAATATTATTCCGTACGGTCCAACCATGGTTTTCGACAATGCTCGCGTACCGTCAACTATAATAAAAGGGGATACTTATCTTTTGCAAACATTCTGCGAGTCGATATTCAACGAAGCGTTCGAAACGTGCAAAGAGGAATTTCAAATAGAGCGCTGTTCGACGAACATAAAGATGGCACTCGACATCGGAGAATGGTACTCCTAAATAAATACTGTACGTACACCGTAGGAAGCTCGGAAAGGATCCCGTTGGATAGAAAGAATGAAAATGCGATTATCTAACGTTGCGTTCGTCTCGCCGAGGCACTTGTAATTTCAGATTCGATCGTGGTTATTTTCTAGCGCGATCGTCGGGGAACGAGGAAGCCGAAGCGTCCCGTTGTGTCGCGGATTGCGAGTAATCGCACGCAGCGGCGGCCATAAAAAAATCGTGGCGCTGCCGCTGCGTTGAGCGTGCGCTGACGCCATTGTGTGCTCGAGAGGCGAGAACAGCCGAAATGGAGGAGAGTCAAACATCGGAAAGTGTCGCCGTGCTACCGGACATGTCCGAACCGTTGACGAGCGAGACCGAGGAGGCGTCCGCCCTAACGACCGAACACGAGGCGCATCCCGTCGCGGTGACGGCAAGCGTCACTTCGGTACCGGGTGTTACTGGTGTTCCAGGAGTCGGTGTACCGGTTTCTTTGCCTGTTGGTTCTATCATCGGTGTAGCGAACTCGACCAACGGCACGACCTTCAACGTCATCACCTCGGATCAGTTGCAGGTCCGTCGAAACCAAGGATCTCTTCATTCATCCTTTCTTCTTATTCAATGCGATTAATAATCGACGATTTTCTTTTCTCGATCAACGGATCCACGATTTACATGGACGGGGGTTGGGTTTGTTTCATTTTCTACGCGTACACCGCGGATCATGGTGTACGCGCGTAGCGCACACGCGTGTTAGAAATTTTAAAAATGATAGTCCAACGTTAACCCTTATGTGGCCAATCAAAATCTATGGATTATTTGAAACCTTTTGTATTTAAAGTATTTGCACAAATTCTTATTTCAAGATTATAAAGTAATAAGAAACACGTGATATCTCTATATAGAGGAATATTAACCAGCTGTTGAAAGAAATGGAGTAAATGGGTACCCGGGTAACTGATTGGTTACACAAGGGTTAAAGGGGATAGACTCGTTTCTAGGATTGCGGCATTAGCCTTCTCTAGGCCGCAGTTGCCTTTAAATTTCCTGTTTTTACATTTACAAGGCGTAATTTGCATTATTTGGAAGCATAAAGCCATGCATGTAGCTATGTTTGTAAAGCTGCGATAGCTACATGCTGCTGAATAATGCAAATTACGCGTTGTAAATGTAAAAATAGGACTTTTGAAGGACTTCTGCAGGTTGCGCCAATGTTATCAGTTGGATACGATTATAATTCTACAGAGAATGTTTCTAGAGTCACTAGTATCCCTTTCAAAACGCAATGCATGTGTAATAAGCAGTTTTCTCTTTCAGCTACCCGGATCTGGCCAGTTCAAGCAGATGCTATGCGTGGACAACGGTTTTATCTGTGAACCTCGTACCGACAAGGACTCTGACCCTCTACGGTGGAACGGAGAATTAAAAGCGACGCACATAGTAATCCAGAATAGTACAGAGGAACACGAGTCCGAACAAATACACGTCTCGACCGGGAATAGCCAGCAAATATGCAGTTGGTCGGAATCTGCTAATTTGGCAGTATTGCCTGTCAGGTGTAAGAACACGAATGCGGAGCTACACAAAAGTCGTTTCGGGTCTGGAGCCAGAGGGAGATGTATCAAGCTTGGCCAGGAATGGTATACCCCAAGTGAATTTGAGGCGCTCTGCGGAAGAGCGTCTAGCAAGGATTGGAAGCGCAGTATTAGATTCGGCGGCAGAAGTTTGCAGACCTTGATAGACGAGCAAATTTTAAAACCGCACGCTACTTCTTGTACTTGCGCGGCGTGTTGCGACGACGATAGCGCGGTAGGCATATTAATCGAATTACTTAATTATTAATGTATGTACGTAGAATCGATAGTTATTACCGATTGTATACTGACTATTACAGACAGGTCCAGTACGATTATTTACGCCCTACAAGCGTAGAAAAAGAACGAGGGACCCGTCGGACGGAGATATACCGACGCGAAAGATCAAAAGCGACAACTCCCGCGATGGAAGTAACAACGACGAAAGCGACGGTGAAGTCGTTATACCTGACAAAGAAGTATGGCCACAGTTTGTTTCGACGGATGGGTTGGTTGTGCAACAACCGCAAGATCAAGACGGAGTCGTTCAAAGTGTACACCAAACGGAAAACGGACAGACCGACGATGTGTTTAAAAAGCTCGACGAAGTGTCGAATAAAATGTTAAAGCTAGCTTACGAGTTTAGGAGAACTTTGGAAGAAGCTAAAGAAGTAACTAGACAACAAAGAAGAGAGCAAGCACTAGTAGCCCAATTAGGAGGTAGGGGAGATGTTATTGAAACTGTTGGGTTACAACCAGCATCGGATACTCATAACAAAAAAGTAATATATATACATATAAAAGATAACTTTGAATTCTATAAAAAAGAAATAGAATCTGTAAATGTTTAATCGATTTCTTTATGTTTTGTGTTGTAGTGCGCCAATTGCAACCGGGAAGCATTCGCAGAGTGCTCTTTATGTAGACGAACGCCATATTGTTCTACGTTTTGTCAACGTAAGGATTGGGCGGGTCATCAAGTAGAATGTGTTCGGGGTGCTGCTGAAACTGTAATGCTAATAGTAGAAAGTAGTAGTGGTGATACCAGTACTCTTGCGACAACTACGGGGGACCAATAGCTAGTGTTCCTCACCCCAATTCACCAAAGGAATATAGACACTGAACAAACAAACTTACAAATTTCAAAATTGAAAGAAGAGACGAAGACTTAACAGATTTGTTTAATGACTCGATGGTCAAAGTTCTGTATATACCGTAGTAAATATTTTATACGCGTATAAGCTAAAGTGTAATGATATTATTAAGTGTATAAGTATATACATACAGAGAAGTGGAAACTTATTCAGGATCATGGCCGGAGAGAACATGAGAAACGTTGATGAAATGGTCAAAAATCATATACCAAATGATTATGCGAATGAAATTGCATGGAAATATGCTTCATGAAAGCGTACGCATGCCGTATGCGTATATACGTATGTATGCACGTATAAATACGTATATTTGCAATACGATGTTATGTCCCTAAAACATATATGTATGTGTATGCATATGTATACGTATCACAAATTAGGAAATATACCTTTATGATTTTTTTTAAATAAAAATCTAAATCGACCAAAGGAGATAGTTAGGCTTCTATGGAAACTATTTATGTACATCATTACAAAAGTGTTTTCTGTTTTGTAGATATTATTTTGTAATGCTATTTTTATTAGTAAAATTTTTAAAAAGTGATACCGCTTTACTATTAATTTTTTAGTACAAATACTAAAAGAAAGATTATTTGATACTTTTATTCGTACTTTGTTATATCGAATCATTTTGCTTGAATATTTTTAAGATCAATTTTCAGATTTGTATACAAATCCACACAAACTCCTGAAAATAATGCAAGTAAATGATGAACGTGATACATAGTCGAAGAAGATGTATTATTTGTCTAGTATTTTTAATATATTTTTTGAAATAAAACACATGAGAAAATATGTTTACTCAATCTGACATGGTAGAAATATTTTACCGGATAGATAGTAGACAGTTTTTGTTGCCTTTATATATTGAAAACCAGAGAGATGAATAAACTAATATTTTTCCCCACTGATAGGTTCTATGCATCTTATTTACCAGTGACAACTTTCTATGTACAAATACAAGATGTCGTTTTTAAATAAAATGCGAACAATAATGAGGAAATTAGCGTTCAGTTTCTGTTCTAAAAATGTTTTAATATATGTGTATGTAATATTATACAAAGTACGTGACATCTAATAATTTCCGTAATGCTTTAGTCTGTATAAAAAGGCACTACCGGATCTGTTTGAGATGCCTAAGTAACCGCTACCCGGAGAAAAGCTGATGGCTTCGGGCATGGACATGTTTGTTTGAAACGTTGGAAAATTCGAAAAGATAGTAAACGACGGTAAATGTGCCATTTTAAATGCATTATGCTTTTTATCCGAAGCCATCGCTAGTATCTCGGAATAAGAATTAAACTTTAAGCTGGTAATCGACGTAACAAGATTTAAGAAAATTTTCAAAGGAACAGGATTTTGTTTTTCTAACACAGTTTTCGTATCGTACAAGTTTACAACACCCTCCTTACTACCTGTCGCCAGAAATTGACCGCTCGGAGCCATTGCGATAGATTCGCAACTTAGACATCCATCGTCTATAGCACGATGTACACACGAACGACTATTTACATCCCAAATGTACATTTCAGAACTGTCTGCAGTTGTCCATAACAAAATTAAATAACTATTATTAATGTAATATATCGAAGCTAATAGAAGAATATGGTCTATCTATGTAACACTTACCGCCGTGTGTAACGAGCGTTTTACTGTCTGGTGTGAAACATAACGCTCTGCATCGTGCATTCATCTTCAAAGTGCCGACCAGTTCCTTCGATGAACTGGATAATAAATAAATTTCCCCTGTACGGCCACCGAAAGCTATCAATTTCCCATCTGGAGATACTTCGTAATCCTAAATGTTTATTTGGAAAGTTTAGGTCGTATCTTCATGTAAAATCTTCAGAAATATAGTTATACGAACCGGTATATTTGTTACACCATGCGGTAATAGTATTTTATTTGTTTTTCCGCTAATTAGATTGTAGGAATGACAATACGGATAATATTGAGAACCAATTAGAACTTCTGTACCATCTCTTAAAAATTTTGCTGCGCTGATAGGAAATTTTTTGTATTGCATTGAATGCAGTTTAGTATTCTCTATACCATCTACCTGTAATTGTATAATCATTCAATATACTTTATACATATTTGTATAATAGGTAATTACCTGAAAGAGAGACAGTGTACCGGATGTGCCGGCAACCAGTGCTACAGTGGAAGACGGATGAAATTCTACGCTCGATATAACCGGTCCTTCAACGTGCGTTTGTTTATTAATCGGATTTAAGGCTTTTATATCAATTATACTCTTAGGTAAGTTTTTCAGTTTTGGTTTCTCCAAATGGCAACTATGCTGAAAAAGTACAGTACTATTAAAAATAATCCAAATTTAAGGGGTGTCAGCTTTTTATTACCTTCAATAGATCTTGGTCTAATTCATCAGTGTCTTCTTCTATCTTTTTAAACGTAGCCCACTTCGGAGTGCCTACATACTGTTTATGCTGTGTACGCAGATAGTCTTTGTATAATTTCTGTGGAATATCAGAGGGTAGGTATCGATCCTGTGCAATCGTAGCTGCTCGCACTCTAACGTAAAGTACAATCAGAAAATGATAAACAAATTAAACGAAATAATAGTTCGATATATCAATATACATACGAATATTTATCGTCGTCTTCGTCGACCCATGCCTGTCGTCTCCGATGTTCTGTGTCAACATTGTCATTGCCTTCTTCATCTGAATCTTCAATTACATCGCTGTCTGAAGTGACATCATCATTGACATCAATGCTTTCGTCCGAATCAGCTTCGGTCTCGTCGTTTAACAAATTGTTTATGATATCACTTGGATCGCCAAACACGATTCTTTCCAACCTGTATAAAATATTATGCATTAGAACTTACGAAATCCATTCGAATGGCATTTACGAATTATATGAAAACTATACCTGGCTTCTTCTTCTGGGTTGTATTTATTTTTCCGTTTCTTTTTTAAGGGCTCAGTAAATTTTTGATTGTACAGTGTCTTCGTAGGCATACGTTTCTTTGGAAGCTTTTTATGCACAGAGGATTTCCGTGCGACCATCCCATGTTTCTTTGCAGTCGTTTCGCTCATTTTTATTACTTATTTAAATCAATACATAGCAAAACAATAAACAATTACGTATTTCCAACATATAACCTCACTACAGTGTTTTGCATACACGCGGACTCGTTCACTCGTTCGCATATACGTCACTTATACACGCTGTTTGTTATACGTTATACACCCATATTGACCCATATACACCCGGCTACCAGATCGTACCAGATCGCCAGATGACGGATGTGGGCAAAATGCTATATGTAAATTAGTTATGTAGTCTGTTGAGAAGTCGCAGTAGTGTAAGGGAAAGGGGAAATTGTAACTGTAATATATATTTGATTTTATTATACGCACTCGTTCATTTTTACTTTACTCTTATTATTTTAAATATGGCTAAATCATTTTGTCAAATATAATTTGGAAAAAGTTAAATTTTAATGTAGATGTTGATAATATGAAATCTGTATTTATTTCTTCACAACTTTCTTTCTTTATAATAGTATTATAAAATACTTACTTGTGAAAAGATATATTTGTATTACGGTTTTCTGTCGTTTCTTACAATTCTTTATGCAACGAGTTTACGAAATAATGCATTCGTATACGTCGCTTTTATATTGTTATCCATCATTTTGAATTGTCTTGCGACGCTCTTGTGGGCACCAGATACATATTTCATTATCTTAGAAACTATGCCGGGTCTATATAAGTATATAGTATATACGGTCTATGGTCTAAACATGCATACCAACCTAACCTTACCTAACTCTACTTTACTTGATTTTACTCTACCCTGGCAGTGGTGTTTGTTGCCTATTTTCCTAATCTTGATAAATTTGTAATTGACCATGAATGTTTAAAACTCGAATGCAATTTATGTTTTACATTGTTATCAATTTGGCGAAATCCCGATACATGTCAGTCTTTCATTGAAGTTTTACGTTGTCCATTATATCTTCCTCAATACATAATTGTGTTACCACCAGTTAAAGCACCACTGCTTGATTTTACCAATCATAAATTTAAAGGAACGTATAAATAGAATAGTAATTTAAAACATGTTTCAATTGGAATATGATTGAATGTATCAATCAACAATATTTGCCAAATAATTAGTTTAATTTATCGAGTAATATCGATCATAACAATCATGTATAACAATCGTATCTGATAAGATAAATATTATTTCAACAATCTTCATTATGAGATGACAAAGTAGATTTGGAATCGGAATCAGAAAACGTATGTTTTTCCATTGCAAAAAGTGATGGACACTTTGGCTGATAGAGTTCGACTGCTTCCAGGAGACTGTCTGGATACCCAGGAGAATAATATCTAATGCCAATAAATGAAATGATTAAACCGATGAAAATTAGGTCGAAATTCTACGATACACAGGATAAACGATAAAATATCATCGTAAACATGTAAGTAGCAATTAGAGATTATTTTTTAAATGACACACGTCGAAAATATGTTATTTCGAGTCGACTGGTAACAAGAATCGTACGTCGACGATTTGCAAAAGTGAAATTTCATAATTTCCGGGTGTAAATAATGTGACATTGGAATTAAATTTTTACATATGCGCACGATTCGCGTGTAAATTACAAAAATGATCGAGTTTCCATAAAATTATTGATCCATTAAACTTCAGGTTTCTATTTTTCCAATGCAATCAGCTGTGACAACATGGCGACCGCGCCGTACATTAACTTGCCTGATTTAAATTAAGACACGCGAGAACCAGAAACGGAGCTGCAGTTATTTGCATTCGCTGTTGGCGTAAACTACTCTAAGAAGACTGGACTTTTCATCGAAACAAATCTATGTACGTTACCAAACCCATTCGGTAAGTAAAACATGATTAGGGTTATGTCAAAAGCAACTAGTGTTTTTGATGATTATCTACTGTTGCCATTATCTTAACATGTACATACGCTTGGATATATACCGATGCTTCTATGTTCTACTCGGCTAAATTTTATAGCAATGCAAGAAACTTGACCTGGGTTAACAAATAAAATATTGGTCAATCATAATTGCCATGATAATTTGTCATTGCAAGTGGAAATTCTACTTCATTTCACAAGTCGTGAATAGTTGCATTTACATTAACAATTGCAGATTTGTAAATTGTGTAAGGTGATGAATAGGAATCTTTGTGTAACTGTATAAGAGTATGAACAACCTGACAATTTCTTCTGGAAAACTGCAATTGATAATTTGTATATATTCCGAAAGCGACGAGCCAGGTTCTGCTTGAATTTCTTGAACTTTCTTTAAACCGCCAGATGTTACGAATAGTCTTCTTGCCCTGGCATCGTTAGGTAAAATCTATATAAGGGCAAAATTATTCAGAAATTAAATCATGTTTTTTATTTTGTTTAATACTTTGATGTCTGTCAAGATGTATACACACATACATATACAGTCCATCAAGACGTAAACGCATATACATTCATATACATATAATATGTTGACCTTCGAATGACCTTCGAAGGAGTTATTCTTCAAAAAGCATGAACTAACGTACGAAGACCATGTTCATGCTTTTCTTTGTATTACTGAAAACAACAGAGATATTTTCGGTGTAAGTCTTAGATGCCTCACCCTATATATGTATACATGTATATGTAATGGGTGGATGGTAAGAGGAACAGTATTAGCAATCAGTTTGCATGTTGCAATGTACCTAAGAATATGACTCCTGAAACGTGACCTGCAATCTGAATGCATTAGTCTAAAGTGAATCCACCTACTTTCTATTATTTTCTCTTTGAATTCATAAGATCTCCTTAATTGTAAAGAATTAACATTACTAGAGAAATCTCGCTTGTAAGAAAATACAATTTTTACGAGATCTGTCAATATAAGAGTTGTACTCGATTATATTAATGAAAAAAGGAATGAAAATGATAACAAGATTGTAAGGCAGTTAAGATAAAATTTGTTGCCGAACTTTCGTAATCGCGTAAATATTTGTTGGAATAGACGAAGCTTAATATGTACAATATTTTTGTTGCTGTGACGCACTTTTAGATAACTGTTCAACAGTCAATATTTCCAACGAAAAAACAAATTGTTGTGAATAATTATTGTAATATCGTTACACGCGGTGTGAAGTTCGTAGCTGAGTTCGAGCAGGTTTTTAAAATATATTTTCGTCGCCCAAAATACCGTCGTTACGAAAATAAAATTCCAGAAGGAAATTGTAGAAGATCGCGACTTTTAACATGCTATCGATATACTTATTGTTAGAATTTTATCTGCTTACGCGTACATGTATACTGTATACACATAATAAAATTCAATCTATTAATTATTTTCAGATGAATGTGGCATTAAAGGTGAACAACCGCTAAAGAAAACGAGAGAAGAGTCAATGTACCTTTAACAAAGCGATTGGAAAATTAATCTTAATCCGCGCGCATCTCTTTTATTATAAATTATAATTTTTTACTCTAAAATCGATTAGCATTTATAATAAGCAGAATTTTTGAATTTTTAAAGCGTTTTTGAAATAATTTACTAAAAGAAAATAGGCGTAGACGCGTGAAAAGTCAAATGAAATAATAAGTACTAAGCAGAGCTTTAAATACAACGAGTTTAATGGACTATTTCAAATAATTATCAAGGAAATCGAGAGAGATAGAGAGAAAAGATAAAAAAGAGAAACTGTGAATTATCAGAGAATGCAAGAAGTAGGCAATTAAGAGTCCTACAAAGTCTATTAGCCCAAGGCTTTGATAAGAAGACAGCTGCCTTAAAGTTCAAACATATAACAATAAAGTGATTAAAACGGAGATGATATCATCGTACATTGAAGGCAAATTGCACTGTCTTACACAGTACCATCGTCAGATTCCTAGCAAATATGTCTGATAACGGTAAAATAAAAATCTGCAACTTATAAGAAGTTAACTGATTGCCGAATCATTCAGTGTAATCAGAGAAGTTACGCAGGACACGTATGAAGTCAATGTCGTACAGTTGAGTAAGAATCGTGTAGTAAAAGTTAAATTGATCGTAAAACGTGAATATAAAAGGTGACACTGATCCCGCAACATTAAACAGGAAAGTAAGGCATACTAATAGACATGATAAACAACCAACATTGTGTTATTCTAAACTCGGGAGAGACCAACAGCTATCACCAGCCGGTCTCTGCTAAACCGTCGGTTGTTTCTGTATCGAGTATCGATTCGGACGTAAGTGATAGGAGAGATGTACGCGAAGAACTTTACGCTGGCATTTTCAGAAGACACAGGAAGACTATACTTGTATTAGGAAGTTTTCTCAAGATGCTGAGGGTGAATAGAAACATGAACAATTATGCTAGTATTAAACCCAATGATGACAATGACGAGTAAAAGAATCATTTTGTTGTATAAATGGATCAGGAGACCAAAGTTATCTTTTTATTTATGATGATAATTACATGAACAATATTATTGCTTTGTAAAAAGGAATTTAAGAATGATTACAATGATTCTATCGACTTCATTTCACAAGAGTACAATATTGTCGTCGGTCTAGTACTTATTAATTATTTCATCTAGAAGAGATCTTGCCTTTGAAATTCATAACTGATCTGTGTAAATACTTGACTTTCAATTATGCGTTACCATTATGTATGATTCTCAAGTATCTTTACCACAATGACTATGCAAATCATAAAATTCTGCTTATCAACGTGATATCCTGCGCATGAGACTAAAACAATGAGATGCGAACGTATCCTACATACTTTGTTACATACCGATGCTTATCGTGTAAATTTCTTTTGCAGTAGCACAGCAGAAGTCGTATCTTTATTTGAGAAAATCCCGAAATTACAATCTGCACAAAATACTGTATATTGTACTTTTTACAAGGCAACATTTTCCCGTGAAATGACTTATTAATTTAATTGTAGAAGCTGTTAATTGTAAGCTGTTTCACGCTTTTGTTCTCCGCATTAGAGACATTCAAGTTGTAACATTAAAGAACACGTTGATTTCCTTTATAAAAACGAATGGTCAGCTCTTTTTGCATTTTTCGATAATGTAACTTGTATTTTTTTTTCATTTTTCAGAGGTACTTGGACAGATTGCATGCTCTGAACCGAGTATATGCCTTAATTGCTTTACAGCTCGAATTTGTCATGCAACAGAAATTCTGGTAACTTTCCATTATAATGGCAGTAACTACGAGGCATGACTTCACAGTAGAAATCGAGTTTTACCTTCCTTTGAACGCCTGATTTGTTATCTACCGTAACTCGTAAAAATGTAGTTTTTACTAAAAAAAGAATCTTCAAATGAACGAACGAATGCGAGAGCAACAAATAATATTTTTACTTGCGCGAAAGTAACTACTCTACTGCCGATTGCATCTCACAACAGTTCTTTATATGTATCTCTATAAAAGTTAACGGTACCATTCGAATGAATAATAAAACAACGGTTAGCTTTTCTGGGATGCAAAATGCATTTACCGTTAGTACTACGATCAATGAGCTTAACATTTATCAAAACTATAATTCAAGGCACGTAATAATAAGATTTGTACATTACATTAATGTATTACCGCAAGTATCAAATCAATGCCTTATTGATCGACAGTTCCACGGACTGTTACTTTCATTGAACAATGATTGACGTTTACTTCTTTGTTACGTGTATCTACAATGTTTGTACATTCAGTCTCTTTATATCGAATACTGCCATTAGGAAATACACCGTGGTACAATAGACGCAAGTAGAGAGTAGCTTGAGTATGTTTAGACATTTCATATTTTCATTGAAATTTTTCAACAAAAAAAACCATTCGACAATTCAATCGTCCTCGTACTTTAGCCGAACCGTTTACTGTCGTAAGACTGAGAAATGTGCTTTTTTGGGACTTAAAATGTGCCATAATATTTATTAGAGATACATGAAGAGATAAATGAAAAACTTCGACTACTTTATGCTATTACCGATTTTTTCACTTTCTATGTATTATTGTTACTGTCAAACGAATACAGTAACACGCAGCATATCGAAGTACATTGTTATATTTTACTAGAAATATGTGACGTTTGATACTTGTGTTAAACTTTCTGTCATCCTGTAAAATTTACAATTACAAACAAGCGAATAATGAACGCGATAAGAATAATTGTACTGGAAGCGAATAAACCGCCGTACTATACGTGTACCAAACTAGTATCACAAAATCAGAGCCCTACTGTTAGGATGCTATTTGTGGTATAATAGTTGTTATGTGATGAAAACAGAATTATTCGCAATATACTGCTGTTTGAAAAGTTTTCAATAAAACGACATTGTACAAGAGAAGAAAAGTTGATTTTTCATGTAACTGTTATTTAACCGAGTTGTGCGCAATAAATAAAAACCGTAAATGATTTAATTACAAGGTATAGCGGAAGTACTATTTCATTTATTCTATTGTTATGCTCTAGTTTGTAAGTTCTAAGTGCAACTTGTAAAAAATATGTATAAAGTAAAGAATTATATACCAGTTGAAATATCATTGTATCTCTTACCTTAGCGTACTGTCCAAGAACATACTTCAAAATGTTCGGCGGAGCATCGTGTACCAGAGGTTCCAATGCTTCGATATACATGCATCGCTGTAGTACTTGTTTCAATGTTACGTTACATTTTAGTTTGAGATCCTCTGAGCTACTTGGATCGTTATAAAGCTAAAAACCATTCGTAAATTAATAACATTTTTAGTAAGGAATCGCAATACAAAGTAAATTACATGGAGCTTTACTTGCAGTAACTTTGGAAGAATGTTTGCAACTGCTACTGCTTTTGCATGCTCTGGAGTGTGTTTACCAATTTGTCCGATTGCCCATGTAGCAATCGCAAGCGAATGTTCATCCTTCTCTTCTTTCAACACGGCAGACAGTCGAATAATTCCCTAAGGTGGACATTCTCTTTTAGAAGACTATTGTAACAGAGTAGGGTAAAGGTACCAGTTACAAAACAAACTTTTTAGAAATTAATAAAAATAACATGAAGTACTATATTACTTTATTTTTAAAAATAAAATTGATGTTTCCCCTTTGTATGTAAATCATAAGTTTTACGATAATTTTTGGTTTAGATATAGAAAACATTATTTGCGGAAACTTATTCCCCGAGACAACGTAATTTTTCTACCTTTTTTAAAGGTTGACAATTAATCTAATTGAAATTAATAAAAAACTTCCAAGTCGTCACTAAGTATCCGGTACCTTCACCCTATTATTTTGCCATACTTTGGACCCAATAACTGCGATGGCTAATTGATCGGAATGTCCGGCGATGTAACCAATTGCCATTATTGCTGGTAATCTAGCTGCTATTTTGGATGTGCTAATCACTTCTATGAGTGCACCAAGGCCTCCAATATTTACAATCAGCTGGGCCATCTAAAAGCAAGTATAATTCATTCACGACTAGAAGATTAAGAGGTTTGTTCGGTCGAGAGAGACATACTTCAATCGTATGTTTGCAAATTTCTCTGGTCAGCTTGGCTGCTGCTTTAACAACGCATTCGTCGGGGTGTGCCATATATTCGAGTACACTGGGAAAAACCTCGGCTTCGATGATAGACTCTGCCAAGTGTACGGTATGCTTTGCTATACTGCTCATTGCAAAAAGGACTTGACGCTGTATGTATCAGTAAGAACCATAATGTCGTATTACATAGTTATACGGCATCTATTTCTATTTCACCTTTAGTTTAGCATCAGGACTAGATAATGCTTTCGCAAGAAAAGGTACAGCTCCGGCGGTCACTACCATTTCTGCAAGATCTTTCTCGTGTTTGCTTATATCGCAAAGAGCGGATGCACCGATTTGTTTCAAATATAATTCTGGTTCTTGTATACATAGAACCAGGAGGGGCACAGCGCCTGTAGATTATACGATATTGAAATTCTCAAGCTTAAACTACCGTAGCGAATTATTATATTACCTGCATCAACCGTGGCTTGAGCCAAGTTTTTACTGTGTCTGGCGATGTATCCTAATGCCCAAGCCGCAGCTTCTTTCACACCGGCATCGAAATCTTCTAAGCAAACCATTATAACTTCCAGTCCGTTACTTTGAATGATTATGGCTGCCATTTCAGGAGAATGCTTAGCTATCGCTCGAATAACAAACAGAGCTGCTTTCTTATAAAATTTCTGTAAGAAACATTATGATCAAACTTCTACCAATAAAAAATGATGTAATAAACGCCCATACATTTTGTTTAGCAATATTTTTCAACAGCTGAGGTAAAATATCCTTCCTCATAATGGCTTCTGCCAGTCGATAGTCGTTGTTCGCTATTTTCCCTAAAGCTGTAGCTGCCATGTGTTGAATGGATGGCACAGGGTCCGTCAGTAAAGGATGTAAGAGATCCAAAACTCCAGCAGCTTCTAAACATTCTATATTTGTTGGTCTCGTGGCGAAATCTGCAACGGATTGCACGAAAAGCAGACGAGCCCTTTGGTACTGATCAAAAACTGCAATACAAATCCAGATCAGTAATAGTTATTAATTTTAAAAAGTAGCATATAATTCGATGTGAGAAATGTATTTGTAATTCTTTTAAAATTTACGCAACGCATATTCGGATACAAAGTTGGAAAGAAAATAACGTTCAATCACAACGATGCAGAAACTGTCATCGCGACGAACCATAAACTCTTTAATAAATATCTTTTATTTCAAACTATACCTTGCAAAATGGACCGTGCTGTCATCGCAATCGAATTTTCAACATCACACCACGTTATTTACACTTTTGACCGCGTCTTCGTGCCAATTGTTTGAACTTTGAACCAGTCTATCGTATATTTGAAAACGAAAAACTGCCGCCTTTTGCGCATGATACTGCGCAGCGATTCTATAAACAAACATGAGCAGGTGTTTCGCTCGGATAGAAAAGCGTGAACAACATGAGTTGTCAAACAGAGCATTATTACAGGAAAATATCATTTATCTATCGTAGATAATTGGCTGTTTACTTACTGTATATATTTACCAGTAAGGATTTTAATTAGCATCGAAAGATGACCGAAGACCTGTTAATTAAAGAGAAAGAATTCCGTCAACTCAATCGAGAACTTGAACAAAGAGCGAATGATCTAATGAAAAACATAGATCGCGTTATAGACATTTATAATAATGAACATTCGGTGCCCAATCCAAAAATACGATTCACCAATTCCACGAACGAGCAAACAGAAATCGCCGGGAACGTAATAACACGAGAAAATGATAATATTCAAGTTTCGACTAAACGAGATGCGTCCTTACCGTATGTCTTTGGGGCAGTATCTTCAAAATTGTAAGCTAGAGATCGATACAATTATTTTGACTCGTTTTTTATTTATTTACAATTATTTTGACTCGTCTTTTAGTTATTTTCAATTATTTTGACTTGTTTTTTATTTATTTACAATTATTTTTATTTGTTTTTTATTTATTTAAAATTATTTTTACTTGTTTTTTATTTATTTACAATTATTATTTAATAAAGTAATTAATTTAGTAAAGTACGATAACGTAATTTTTTCTTGTTATTAAATAATTTTATTCCATACAGGAAAACGGAAGCACAAAAGGACCACGTAAACGAAGCACATAAAAGAGGAAATTTAGCCCACGAAACAATTGTTACTCTATTTAAATCGAAAATAGATATACTGCAAAAGGAACTGCAAACATTGCACGTTGAATATAGAAAGAAGGTGACAAAACATTCAACGTGTGATCATTCGAATATTTATTGACTCATTAAAAATTTATATCTTGTACATTACAGTGTGATATTTACAAGGACTCGGAAACTGAACATAAAAAAGTTGAAACAAAATTGCAAAACGAAATAGAGTTGTTGCAAGATACAATTGCAAAGCTGGAGAGCACAAACAAAGAGTTGCAGAGTCAATCTCAGGCATTAAATACTGAAAGTTCAATTATTAAAAAGGTATAAGATTAAAAATTATCGAAACAGTAACATTTGATCAATTTTTCAAATTTTGGTAGGATTTGGACAAACTTCAGAAACAAATTAAAGCGTTAAATCAACAGTCTAACAATTATAGTATGAGACTGAATAGATCATTAGAAAATAATAACAAACTAAGGAGTGCACTGAAATGTTCCCAAATAGAAGAAAAGGTACATAGGTATTATACATGTAATATACGTATATGTAATGCTATTTATATTGCTCTAAACTCTAAAGTTTATCCACTGCGATGTATGTTTAGGAATTAAGAAATCAAGTCAGGAAACTACAGGATGAGAAAAAACAGACTGTCAATAATCTAGGAAAACAACTTACAGAAATAGTCCAAGCATTTAAAAAACAGATGCTAGTTATAGATAACTTAAAGAAGCAAAATGTATGTATCCGTCGAAATTGTGGATAACTAAAAGAGACACTCGCTTTACATAAATATTACCTTATATTTTCTAGGCATGCTTAATTACTATTGGCCAATTAAGATTCACGAAAGAAGATTTTCTGAGATTATTGGATCAAAAACCCGAGTGCTTATGATAAATTGTATATAAAACATTTATTGAATCACTGCTACAACTTATACACTGTGAAAGATGGAATAATTCCATTTCATAGCTACAAGTATTATACAATTTTATTTTACAACATGTGTTTCTTAACAATAGTCTTCACAGAAAAAGGGTTTATGTATGCTCGCTTCGCGTATTACCTGTCAGAGCATTGTGATTTTTGAATACCTGAATTTTAACTTAGGATTTCGTACTAGAGTTTTAATCTGTTTTTTCTCCTTTTTAACTTTTTTCCTTACTTCAAATAAATATACTTTTTTAAATTACGGCATAATCGTAGCAATTATTCGATTGCGCTATACAAAATAGTGATGATAAGTTAAATGGGATCTATAACAAAAGATTCCAAAGCAAAATATATAAAAGGTGGGCTCATGGTTACAATGGAAATCATGCATTCTAAACGACATTCTATCTCGATATTACACTTTCCATCGTTCAAAAAAATAATTCAATAAAAATTGCAAGAAGATATATACGATTGATTTCCATCGCAACTGTACTGAATCGAACGTTTCTACTTTAGACAAGATTAAATGACTTTTTTTCAACTTATTTACACGTTAAGTCCTATTTTGTGCACGAGCAATAAGAATGGATAACAATGAATTTTAGCTGTATATGTACAAAAATCAAAGATATTAATATGCTCCGTAGCTAGCATGTGTAAAACGATCCACACGATTTTCTCCGTACACAATACACGTTAATAGGACACACATTGCAAATGAAAGTGTTCAGCATTAAAAAAGAACAAAAAAAAAGACGAACAAAAAACCATCGGTGTTATTTTCAATTGCGTCAAGCACAGATTTTACAAATCTTAATCCTGGCAGTGGAAAATTCTGTAGATGTTGTAGCTTAAATAATATATACCGTCGTACGTTTTCTAAACCTACGAGAGTATAATCGAATCTAGAAATTTTTCACATAGAATCAATTAAACGATGTCAAACATCATAAAAAAGTGAATAAACACGATGTACACACATACATATCCGTACATTCAGACGAATACGTGCTGCACAACCTACTCTGAATAATTCAATGCTTCACTGTTCGAATTCATGCTAACTTTTTCTTTTTATTTTAATAAAATACATTAAGTTAATATTTTTTTTTTGCTTTTCATATAATTGAATATCAAGACATCATATCTCATTCTCAAGTAAGTTGTAATTGAATTGTTTCTCGGCTTTAATTACAATGACTTTCAGTTTAGGACTCGTACTTCTCTCTCTCATCATATTTCTCTGCCTTTTTACATGTCAACGTCCAAAAGTCGTGGTAATATTTGCAAGCATTAAATTGATATATTTTTATATATTGTGGTTTACTATATCGTTCTTAATATTAGTGGCATCGATGCGTTAACAATCATCGTTCGGTTAGTAAAATTAAATTCTAAGCCACTTCTTGTGCCTGCACTCAAAGTTTATAGCATACCACGAATTTTCATTTTTTTTAAATATTTTATATTGCACTGTGAACATCTAATGCATTCTAATCGCTAAAAAGGTATAATTTTGAAGAAACCATATTCGAATAGAGTTGTCTCGAATATTTGATACATCCAGCATCAATTAACAAAGAGAATTCATTAGTCTCATATTTTAAACGTTATTTTCACTTAATGGATGAAACGAGAGCTTTCTAAGCTTTTTTTTTAGGTACAATGTATACAATTAATATTTCTTAGTCAATTCTTGATGATCTTTACACTCGATAATGTTTCTTTCATTTTTAAAGACTGCCAGCCATTTCGATCGATTGATTTGAAATTGAGACTGCTCTGAACGAAAGAACAACTCAATTCTTCGCATTTCTGGGGCAGTTTCATTTATTCACTGGTACAAAATTTTGTTCCTTATACACGTGATTACTAACGGGACTTCGCAATTGCTAAAATGCATTACTATCTATGTGCTTATACGAATTTACGACACGTTTCGTATTCTATAATACAAACAGCTGAAATGATCTTTCCTTTTTTTTATAGCTTTTCAATCTTTCCGAGTCATGCGAGACTTTACAACGTACCCTGAATTTTTTTTTTGTTTATCAGTATTTTATTCACAGAATATATTTTCTTGTTTTATCTTCGCGACATTTAGTCTCTTTTATTTTCTTCCATTTTATTAAACAGCTTTAGTTCGAAGAACATCGTTTTCTACTATTGTGTCTAAAAGATTTATGACCGATAAATGTTTTTTCAAATAACTTATTCCAAAGACGGCACAGACAGTAACACACCTAGCAGCTTGACTATGAAATAATTTTATTAATATATTATAAAAACCACTCTAAATGCGACCAGAGGGACAACATGGTACAAGGGCATCCATGTACAAGGAAAATATATGAGATTCAAAATACGAGACTTAAATAAATATTTCGAGTATGTAGCAATGAGATTGGAGAGTCATCTTTCTTTTGCGTATATGGTTGCTGCTGTATCGTTGTCCTAGATCAACTTGATCATGCCAGGTAGCTATAAGTGTCCTTTTGACCCTCTGTGCGCTCCAGATATTCTTTTTCAATTAAAATATCTATACATTTCTGAAAGAGCAAAATCGTTAAGATCTCTATTAATATTATGCTTTTCTGAATCTGATTTCGATTCATTGACGGTTCCATTTTTTCGAAGAAGGCGGAATCAGTCGACAAGCTCTTGGGAGATTTATCTGATTACACCGAGACAATTCTTATCCGTACTTACCTTAATAATATGTACTCTTGGTTTGAACCTAGAGCTCAACTGATTCAATACTTCAGCCACCAGCTGCTGGTGCTTCGATACTTTCCTCATTTTCATAATCCTAACGATCGCTGCCTGAATCAAAAGTTTTCTATCTTCCTCTATGTGTTTATGTGTAGTTTCTTGTTCGATTTTCAATTCCGTTTTCATTGGTATATTAATGTTTACTCTTAGTTTCTTGCTATTATAAAAATAATATACCAATATAGAATCGTTGACGAAATTCAATACTTCATATAAGCAAATACACATACTTTTTATATCCTGTGAACAGTTCCACTGTCGACAATGGAGTCAATTCAGTTACATCGTCTGCAGTCGACGTTAATAGTTTCGATTTTAAGAGTATTTGTATCACCTGCGATATATGAAAAATATTTTCTCAACACATATTTCAATATTCTTCTTCTTTAACGTTTCTCAATATCGATACATACTTGGAACAGGAAATCCATTTTTATTTGCGTTGCATCGTGCAATTGCTGTATTGTCCATACTGTGGATCCGTTAAATTGTAATAAAACAGCCATTTGAAAGGTAGACGCTTGTAACGTGTATCTACAATGAAAATAATATTTACCACCGCTTATAAAAATAATAACTCGTCTCTCCTTTATGTATACGCAAACTATTACCTATTCTTAAAACAATTTGTGTGTAATTCTCCTTTTGACATATTATATAACCAACTCAGCTTCCTTCCACTATGCTGCGAACTATAGAAAGTGGTAAACCTATGTACAGATCGTTCTAGCTGTAATGTATAATACAAAAACGACGTATGTTTAATGTTCATAATTCAAGTCCAGATTTTTGACGAATTTTATCGGGATAGAGTTTACCTCGGTTGGTAATGAGAAAGTAAAAGTTTGTAAAAACGGCCATGAACCAGACGACAACACTTGTATACTGAAATCTATATCCAGCGGTTCAGCAGAATTTGTCAAGTGTCTTTTAAATTGCTCGTTTAGGTCCTTTGACACACCGATATCCTGTGGACAGACTGCTATAATACAAATGTTATACAACTTTGTCAAATGTTAATGCTACACAATATAAAAATAATTTCCTACAGGAACAATAACGAATCCATTGTGTCCGATATGCGAAAGTAATACAAACGATAGCAATACACAGCTTTCTAGGCTGAAACAGTACCTGGAACATTCGTTGTAATTTTGAGGTGTATTCGAAACCACAAGCTTGTTTTAATTTCGAGATCATAGAAGCCTCTGCATCGTCACTAGCCGACATATGTTGTACTAAACGTTTTGCCAGCATTTTACTATAGAATTTTTGAAATACATCCTTGTCTTCGATGTATTTAAATACTACCATCTGCAATTGAAAAATATTAACGAGAATCAAACTCGACTCGGTAATTTCTATTCATTACAGGATCTTTACTTACTACTTGATTAAGTGTATCCTCAAGTTCTGCCTCCTCAGGATTTTTACTACTCTTCTTCAACAACAGATCACAATATTTTGCTAGTAACTCTGGTGATTTACTGCTACTATTTGCTGATCTAGTTACCGAGTTATTATTAATAAATCTTCCGCAAGCCTTGTCGAGAGCTGCCACGAAACCACTGTCGTTGTTAAATGCAACAAGTACTAAAGCATTGTATTTTTTATGAATCTCTAGAGTCGTGTTCACGTAAACCTTTGGATCCTGCAACGGAAAGAAAGATAGTTAACGCGACCACGACCACGACAGCGACAGCGACTACGAAATTAATAGGCAACGTACGTTACATGCAGCTTCACCGCATTTATCGATAGCTGCAAGTCCTTGATTCGTTATATGACTTTCTAAATGACTTCTTAGTTCGCCAAGAGCATTAGGTATCCTCGTTGCCAGTTGATACATTCGACCTAAATCTGCATTTTTGTCAGCATTTAAAAGATTTTGAAATTCAGAATGAAATATATCTAGATGCTTTTCGATTAACACTTTCTCGCATGTTTTCGCCAATCTTTCGCAAGTTGTTTGATGCAAGTAAACATGAACTCGTTTTCGTTCTTCTAGCAGCCTTTGTTCTACCTGCGATCGAATCAACGGAGATTGTAAGTTGTAAGTTGTTCCTCTATAGAGCATATAAAAGTTGAAAGGAATTTTCTGTTCAAACCTTTTTCATATATTCCGTGACTGGATTTTGTCTGAGGAATTCCGAACTTTCACGTGTGTAAAACCTTTCTGTATCCTCGAGGAAGATATTTTCGAAGGATTCTTTATAAACAGAAAGATTATGCCCATCCTCGTTCAAACCCAGCTCTACATAACAATTAATTACCCCACTGACTAAGCGCGTGTTTATTGTTTCTCCGTTGCGTTCTCTTTCTATCAACTTAAGCACTGCGTTTGTAACCTGGAGCATAGCACGTAGAATGTTAACATGTTATGTTGGAGTATGGTCCATGTACCCTCCGTGCCTCGCAAGTTGTCTCCTGGCAGGAATTCAAAAGGAATTTCGGTTCTAGCCGAATTGCGAGGCACCTGGAGCAAGTGCTTGGTGACAAACTCGGAGTAACTTACTTGTTTATTTAAATGCTTAAATAAATTTTCTCTCCATGTAACCAAGGCTAACTGATAAATTTCATAAACATGTTTACGTCCCTCGTCGCTTTCCCTGCGTACCCAGTGACGATTTAGATATGCACACACGCCGTGTAAAACTTTGCTACTAAATTGATACTCTTCCCACTGCCTTGTATAGAATTGTAGTACATCTTCGTCCATCAAGTCTACACCATGCTGTATCCAGAAAAATGAAACAATTATTTTAAACATCTCGTTTTTCCCCTAACACGTGGAACATTAATCAAATTTACCTTCAATAAACTAATAAGATAATTTCTAAGAAAGTCACGTAAACGTTTATATAATTCCAATCCGACTAACTGTGCACCTCCTTGAGAAATTTGTCCCTTCTTGGTTTTCGTAGATGTTCTGTTTAATTGTTGATGAACGCTCGTACAATAATCGTATACGTGTCTGTTGGATTACATAATATATTAAGGAAATTACTAGATCGTTGTTCAATTACATTGCGATCTTCGTTGCTTTTACAAGTAGAAAGGATACGTATACAATTCTATATATCTTGGCTTAGACATGCATTGTCTGTTATAAACTTGTTCGATACCCTCTCGAAGGTCTCCCCAGATTTGATCTAAATCTATTTGTCTGAGGCCTGTTGAGCCTGCGTAATAACTCCCAGCTCCTCCGCTGCCTCGATACCCTGACATCCTATTTCTATACGCTTGTCGAGTGAGCGTCACTGTTACTACTTCCTACAATAATTTCTGTTGAAAAGACATAGGAAAGATAGTAACTATCGTGTCAGATACAATATAGAAAATTCAAAAGGTAAATGTACAGGGTCCAGGGAATTAAAAGAAATATCGATAATACGGTGATGCTTACAGTTTTACTTTCAATTTATATAAAGGTGTACAACATCGTCGTATGTATATACTTTGTTAGACGTAAACCGAAAGACAAGGAAAACAAAGACAAAGAATCACTCGGTTGGTGCAATCAGCTTTTAAAAAGTACATTACATTCGGTGGTTCCAACCAGCTATCGATAGTTTCACAATGTTGATGTCACAACTACTTGCTTATGCACATACTTGAGGCTGTTGAAAACTGCTTTGTACAACTATAAATAAAACTGCGTGAAACGTTTTATTTTTTTGCGCGTGTGTACATCGAATGTTAGGAGAGCTCGAGGGAGTGAGAGAGAAAAAAATAAGAGCGAGAAAGATAGATAGAGAAAGAGAGAGAGAGAGAGAGTGTGTGAGTGAGTCAATAAGAGAGAGAGAGAGAGAGAGAGAAAGAGAGAGAGCGAATATATAGGTTCGACCGGATATAAAAATATCCAAGAAAAACGATGGTTTACGCGGAAAGGGTTAATCGGTAGTTGGAAGATCCATACCGAAGTAGTTACATCAGGATGCGCATCGTTAGTAGTGGCTCCGATCTTTGGTCAGGGAACTTCGGAACATCGAAAATCTTGGTGCTATAACACTACTACCCGTCACTATCGTCGATCCAGATGAAAAGTAATTCGCAGGAACGAGTCCAGCGCAGCCCGTCGCCATCAGGGAATTGGTTTTTTTTTCGTCGGTAAAACGAGGGAAGTGTGCATCGTGAGACGGAAAATGTACACTCACCTGTCGACGTTCACCACCGCATAACAGGCAGGGTTGGACAAGGGAGTTCTCGTGAAAATCTGGTGGCCACCTCTAACGATCACCGCTACCTCCGCTCTATATACGCATCGATGGGAAATTTTCACTGCCTCCGATTATTATTTCTTTACTGCCCGTGGTGACAAACACGGCAGATCCACGAACCTAAAATCTTCTCAATGTACCCAAAAACTGATCACGGTTGTGATCTGCTACTTCTGACAGGTTAGGTGCCACTGTTGCCAACAAAACGACGCGTTTCACAGTCCCACCACACGCAACCACACGCAACGAAGTACAGTGGGTGTACAAAGTTTTCGTAAGAACTTTTTCAAAATTGGACCCAACGTTATTGGTCGCAATTGCGAAGAAAAAAGTAAACGTCATGATTTTTAAATTTTTTATCTGTGCCTGTAATGAAAATTTCAAACATGTATTCATCGAAGTTCGTGTTCAATTCATCGAAATCGATCATGGTTCTTATGAAATATTATATAATTATGTTTGAAAATAGCAAAAATTGTAAGAATCTGTGATTGAATAAATATTCATAGATTATTTACATCTTACGATGCCTATAGCTTTTTTATGCGTCAACTGATTTCAAACTTTGCACAGATAAAAAATTAAAAAATCGTGACCTTTACTTTTTCCTTCGCAATTGCGACCAATAACAATTTTAAAAAATTTTCTAATAAACTAATTCTTCTAACGACTGAAAAAAACCAGTTGGGTCCAATTTTGAATGTGTACGAATATACTTTGTACACCCACTGTATACTCAACTGGCGGTTCACCGAAGATGTCAGTCTTATATATCAGTAACGGTTCTTACGATCAGATTTCGTTTTCATTCATTGGATTTTATCGGTATACCTTTGTCTCATAATTCCGCGAACGAGAAAAAACAAGATAAAGAAAAGAATCGTACGAGAGATGTAGAACTTTTTCGAGAATGACAACCGCAAAATATTTCTGCTGATTTCTGCGAAATCGGAGCGTTTTTAATCGTGCGATATTGGATGCACTGATCGCGAAACGATCTGCCAAAATTTGAATAACTGTTACCAATTTTTCGCGACGTTATATATGTTTCAAGGGTTTCGATACTCGTTCGAACAATGATTATGCAATTAGTACAAGCAAGAAATAAATTTTCAATGTTTTCATACAAGTATAACCTATTATTGAAACACGTTTTGAAATGTAATCAGAAATCTTTTATTCATCTCGTTTAACAATATGCTAACATTTTTTTGCTAATAATTTTATGGTTTCGTCTGAGCAACGATAAATATAAATACATAGTACATAACGAAAATATAGGAAACATTGATGGATCAACTAGGGCATTGTATTGGAAATAAAAAAAGGAATGATGCTATAACCGATATATTTATTGCCACAGTAAGCTGAAAAAAGCGGATATAAAATATTACAATTATTTCAATGGAACTTCGTATTATTTCATATTAGAAACCTTTCGAAAATACTTACTTCATGATGGTTAATTCTGGCGTGCCGGGTTCAGCGCCTTTCCTGAATCCTGTGTGAACGATAAATTGATTAATTACACAAATTTATTTCGTCTCTACATTTTCGTAAAAACGAATAGGTAGAGTGACATTTGCAATAAATAAGAAACAATGTTGAATAAAACACAAGTCTAACCTAAAAATAATATTGTGGGAATAAAACCCCAGTGGAATATGACTTTGCTCACTTCTATGACAGTCGCAATTTTTTGCTTTGTTACCGGACTCAATGCCATTTTTTCTAGAATAATTTACACAATTCCAAAATTATCACGCGTGGAACGTTGTAATCAATCCTCGACACAAAGATATCGTGCAATGTGCAATTCGACTCGATTCAACTCGATTATTCGATTATTTTTACAGTCGTGGGTAATAGAATGTTAGAGACGAGTGACTAACTTCTTTCTCAGATGCAGTGTTCCAAGATAACGGAGCAAACCGTCCTTACTATTCTTTTTTTAAAAATAAAGTAAGTTGTGAAGAAATAAATACAGATTTCATATTATCAACATCTACAAATAAAAATTTAACTTTTCCAAATTATAATTGACAAAATGTTAGCCATATTTAAAATAATAAGAGTAAAGTAAAAATGAACGAATGTCTCATCTTTATATTATCCAATGCATATCCAATGTTATCTGAAGCGGGTCTATAACAGTCTATAAGTATAAGTATATAATATAATCTATGTATATAAGGCTTCTTTGATAGGTCGACCCTGTTTCCAAACAAGCGAACTTCGTTCGTTGGAAATGAAGCTGCGTTTTCAAGAATGCACTTTGTATCGAACGAGCAATCGAGTATTTATATAGTCTATGATCATGTTTTGACAGAACAGCTGTCATGTGAATGTACCGTTTTATTCTATTTACTTACGCTTTCCCAATGGTAATTCAGATCTGTTCATCGTTTAATCTGTTCTCTGGTAAACAAATTAAGAAATATACGCAAACATTTTTGATGTTGTTTCAGAGTTTAGTACATTACTGTATCTGGGGTTTGTGCGAATCTTGGGAGTATTGTTGCGGCGATAATGAGTGCTGCAGAGAGGCGGATTTCAATTTCCTACTTTTAACGTATACTTCTTTCTTATTTATTTCTTATTATTAGTTATTTCATGTAACACATTACTGAAAATTACGTTTTCCAACAGGGCTTTCATTCTCGGAGCATTGCTTTTCGTGGCACTGTTCTGTGTCTGCATTTACTGTGGCTCCCGTCGCAGCTACTATGTTCCATTCCTGAAGAAAAACTTAAAAATTAGCTACACGTTAATGTCTTCGCAGATGAAGAACAAAGTAGCAGACCAAAATGTGACGACAAAAGATTCTGTGATACAAATACAGACAACAAAGGTTTCCTTGTAACTCGTAACGGACAGTGTTTTCTATCCAATTTATCGAATTTTAAACAACAGTTGGAGAGCACGAATTTTATCGGGTTCTGTAAAACAATAAAACGTACACCAGAGATGAAATTTCCTCTCTGCGTACACGAACAAGTAGAATATGGATGTTTATGCGGATATAGTTTTTTACATGTTATTTTACAAAAATTGGACATGGATAGGAGTTTGTCTGATCCGTTAAGGGGTTTACCTAGATTCGAGTACAATAACAGTATCAGTAAACTTTGCATTTCTTTGATTTCGATGTAATCGGGTCGACTGTAAATGCATGAACATATGTGCAGTTTACCAATAAGGCACCAAAATGTATTCTTTATGCTTCTGAAAGAAAAATATATTTTGCAATGACGTGAAATAGACGAAGTCTGTGTTGAATACTTTCATTATTTTAGGCGTGTCGTTAGCGATATCGCTGATATTTTAAATTTCAGGCTGAAGGTAAAAATGGGAACACCGCGAGAGTTCAACTGTATAGTTTGAAAAAATCTCCGTGTAAAGCAAAATAGTTTCGCTTTAAATCTTTTTCTTCGCCTTCCGTAAAATTTACTTTTTTGTTAGGCAATTTTTATATGAGGCCGACGATATATGATCTAACAATAAGCTGCAATAAGCTGTGGTATATCGTCTAATAATCACAATTCGTGTCTTGGAACAGTCGGAACTTGTCCCGAAAGGAGCGAATGATTCCCAGTGGTGGCAACCAGATCAGCAAATGTTTCTTCGGTTGGCAGCTCTGCACCCAATGACGTCATTGCGAAACAGAGTCGACAGAGTCTCCCTCTCTATCCTTCCCCTTCTACGACGTTATTCCCCCACGCTTCCACTACAGTCCGGTCACGTGAATCGTTTCGTCTCTGTCGTGCATGTGTCGCAACGTCACGTGACCAATCCCTTACTGGCAAAGAGGGGGTGACTTCTTCCCCTGAATTCGAGCGAATTCCCCTGATCTGGCGACACGGCTCCGAAATTGAAATCAATAAGTGGTGTTCAATGTTGTGTGCACATGACAGTCGGAGCGAGATGGTGATTATGTCAAAACATTCTGTCAGAGCCTCTAGTTTTTCTTCGACAGGAACGAAAGCGTGAATGTATCGAGAGAAGATGGCGCGAAACACGAAGAAAAAGCTGGCGATATTCGCCGGGACGTCCAAGTGCTTAATATACGTGAGTGATTCGTTTTACACGTTCTCGTTATAGTCCCCGATGTCGTTTCTTCTCGCCGAGTTCCGAGCGAACGGTCGATTTATTACTTGTACATCGAATCAATCGATCGAAATCGTTTGACATGCTCGCCGAAGAACATTTTCGAAACACGATCGATGGACCCTTGTTTTCAATTGATCCCGTTCAAAAATGTTTTTCTCTTTCGTTGCACGACGGTAATGCCTGATGCCAACAAAACTTTCTCGTTCTCTTCTTTCTCTATCGATTAATTCTATATCGCCAACCCACCAACCGATTTAAAACGACTACTTTTTTTAGGCAGAAGCAAAATATTGTGCCTCTGAAATGCCTGGAGAAATAAAATACTACGAGTGAGTTTCATCTGCACGTCACTATGTTTATTCTGTAAGATGATAAGGGTGCAACTGTTGCAACATGGACTCGTGACGTCACCGTTCACGACATTTCATTTTCGAGATGAAATGTTCTTCGAATAAGTTGCACCGTATAACGATTAAATAATTCACGGGCCTCGCGATTTCGAAAAACAGAACGTCGAGATTTTGACGTCACGTTTCTTCGTTAGTTATCAGGAACGATCTAAACGCCGTAACATTATTTCAGGTGTTCTAGAACGGAATATTGTTGCGGTATCGGTTGTTGCATGACGCCGGGATTACACTTTCATCATTTATGGTATTATTGGTAAGTAGAAATGTATCGCGATTGAAAAGAATCGAAAGACGTTCGAATCGATTCGATCGTTGCTCCTTGCGGAGGCAACCGGCCGCACAGACGGCCATTCGCTGTTATGTATGTATTACTTTGAACATTTCGATGTATTTCCAGGATACTGGTGGTCATCATGTTCCTGGTGTGTTCCGGCGGTGGTTGGTGGTACCGGTACTGGTTGCAAGGAAGGTACAGAGCAGCCGCATCGAATATCCCGAACAGAGCTTCGAATCCTCGAGCCCAGAGTTCCCTTCGAGGGCCACCTTGCCAGGGACAAAGAGCTCGCATCACCTACAATTCGGCGAGGAACACCGTGTTGTTGCATCGAATGTGGAAAGGCTAGTACACGCATCGTTTGAATCGAATAAATCTCGAGACAGTCTTCTACATTGGTTTCGCGTGCGTAACGATCGGTTGTATCGGCAGGTCCTCAGAGAAACGGAGCAGTGCCAGCGTACAACGGTAGCCCAGCCGCTTCCTCGCACTACCAGAACATGAATGTCGTGTTGAACGACGCGAATTGCCCGTACTATCAGCTGTACGGTCCGCCGCCGAGCTACGAGACTGTGATAGCGCAGACACGCGGTAAGATATCGAACCCAGCGTCGCCGGAAACCTCGGGGGCGCGGATCAACGGTCAATCGGCAAGCGTCCTGCCAAACTCGAGCGTGCCGCAGTGCTTCTCGTACGCGTGCAACCCGTCGACGAGGCTGAACGCCGGTCTGGAGCAGAACGCGGCGTATCAGAGCGGGAACGTGAGTCCTCGCCAGCTCGAGAACCCGGAGGCGATGCCGTTGCCGCGTTTCCCGCCGTACTTGCTGCCGGATGGCACGATCAGGCCGAACCTATGCGTCAACGTTCCGTTCAACTACCAGGAGCAGTCGTTCGTCCCCGGGGACGGGTTCACGCGTATCTATCAAGGTACATCTACGAACTATATTCCCTATCCGTTGGACAAATCATCGGACACTTCGGACCCGGAGAACCAGAGCTTCGAGGTGCCGAGAATGGAGAGGTACACGATGGTGAACATCGACTGCACGGCGGGTAGCAGCAGAGACCCGAGCGTCTGGGAGCCAAGCGATCGTTCGGTACTGAAAACGCACGGAAAACCGGGAACAGCTGCGGACGAAGTACTACAGGAGAACGATCGCGAACACGAGCAACAGCTGAACTCAATGGAAACCGGCAGAGGATTTTCATCGATGCTCGGTGAGAACGATTCGGAATCCACGGTGAACTCGTCGGAAGATTTCGAAGTGGAGTTCTCGAGGAGCCGTCGCGTGTACGGCGGGTCTTTGAAGGCGACCGGCAGATACGCGGGTAACGCGAAATGCGACGAATATTCTGTTGAAAGGGCGTTCTCGAAAACTCTGCCTCGTTCCTGCGAGGGACTTATCAATACGGAGCCAGCGACAGCTACAGCTACAGCGACGGCTACAGCAACAGCAATAGTCACAGCCACGGTCACAGCCACAGCGATAGCGACAGCGACAACGACCGCGATATTTCGCGTGTCTCAGAATTACGCGAGTCCTCTGGAAGAGACGGCTGACGCTAGCGCGAGTTCTTTCCAATCAAATCCATCCAACAATGTGATATTAGAGTCTTTCGTTTCCGACGGCGGGTCTTCCTCGACGGAGAACGTCGAGGACGAGCAACGGTGTCGTCCTCGTTTCGCCAACGTCAGTACAAATTCTGATTTTGAAAGTAAACATAGATTAGACAGATCGAAATCGTTGGACTGAATGCACGAGCGATTCGACATTTAAGCGATACCTTATTCTTGTATACACGTTAACGTACGATTTCCCGCGTATACATATATATATATATATATTATATATAAAACTCGATCGTTAGGCGACAAACGTCGAATAACACGTTCCATCCCGCAATCGGTGTAAAGAAAACGAGCGCAGTATTATTTTTTTAACGGGTCCTCCGATGTGTCGGTGTATACTTGTCGCGTATTAAGAGAAACGTTTAATGTTGTACCTACAATGCTTGTTGATCCTGTCTATTTTTCGATCGATCCGCAACCGTCACGCGGCAGGCTTCGCTTTCGAGCAAGAAGCGCGACGCGTGACGTCGAGGGGCTGATCGATGCAATAACTATTCTCGTAACGTTTTACTGAGAAACCTGTGGGAACACTCAGAGCACCGTCTTCATTTCTCCGTGAGGAGCAACTGGTTTTTGGCCGTCGGTGTCGGTGGACAGGGATATCGATTCTCCCAGCCGGCAACGGCAACCAACGACCGCCGACGGAATTTCGTTGGCGAACGCACGCGATATTGCCAGAAAACGATTCGCTCGAAAAATACGATTCGTCGCTCGAAGTCGGTCCCGCGTCGGTTTCCGTAAGACGCGACACAATGCGACGCGAGGTGGAGGCGCGGTGTCGCGTGTCGCATTCGGTTGACCGCGCGCACTCAATTACGCGAACGGTGTCCCTGTTTTTATGAATGGGCTCAACTAACTCCGGTTACGCACAAAACCGTCGATTGACGCCGTACTTCTCGTCGTCCTACATTTTAATATCGGCATGCCAATCGACTCGTTAGCGCACCCTTTTTCTAATCTTCGCACATCGTCGCACACATTTACGAACCACGAGTAAACGTTTTTAATATCAACCGTTTTATCTAAGTAGGGAGGAAGAATGTTTTATCGCATGACCGTCTCTCCCGCGTCGTGATTTTCTATACCGTGTACCGTGAACCGTTTTAGCTGGCGCTACGAATCCGTCGAGAGTACCCGATCCGTTTTCCGGCTCGATCGAGCACCGTTCGTATAGATACATAAGTTCCCTGTGTTTGCACGTTCACGCAATCTCGAACGTTTCTGTGGTTCCACAAGGCGAAACAACGCGCGCCGCGTTTTACCAAATATTTCTGTTCTCGCCTCTCGACCTTTCTGTCGAACTTGCCTTAACGACATCGCAGCGCTGTACCGACATCGGAAAGTTTACACTCCGATCGAACCTCGCGGGGATAAAAAACACGTCGCGGTTTCAATACGAACGAGCAAAAACAACGCGCGAGTCCACACGTATTCTTGCACCCCCGTCCCTTCCGCGTTCGATATTCTTCTATAATATATGTATTTGTATTTCTATCTGTATTCGTATTGATCGTTTACGTTGATTCTTCCCGACCAGAAGAGACTTGTAAATTCCATTGTACTTGCATGAAACCGATGTTTCGTCGTTTTGCCTTGCAACCACGAATTCATAGATTAAGCTCGATCTCCTTCGACGCCCGGCAAGCCATCGCTGTTCCACTTAACTTTAAGATAATGTAATTTACGAGAGAGCCTCTAGTTTGTTTACGAATATAGCGTGCAGCGAGGAAAGAGGGACGAAGGGGAGTGGTGTGAGCGCGAGATACATAAAACTCTGTAAGTTCGGGACGGACGCGAGCGACAAAAAACCTGGTGTCTGGTGGGAACGATCGCGCTCCGTTCGTCTTCTCGGAGCGACGACAGCTTGCGAACGCGTACCTACGCGTGACTTCCTTTTTCTCTCTCTCGAGTCGTCGTCTTTCTCCAGGTTACACGATTGTTTTCACGATGTCACGCTCAAAGGTTCTCGCGCGATGCGACTTACACGCGTCGCGGCGCCTACCAAAGTAGTCGAGTCGTCGTCGCTTTCCTTCTCGATTACGTTCGATAGGTTTTCTCGATTCTAACTGCGGTCCAAAGAAACAGCATACGTGCCAATAACGTGTCCGTTAGGTAAATTAATGACCGGCCGACCGAGTCTTTCGCGCAGCCAAGGTGTTAGCTTAAATCAGACGAGATGAGACGAGGAGATGATAACAGACGAAAATAATGAAACAAAAAGAAAGAAAAGAAAGAGTGCACGCGTATACATATGTACAAACACACACATACATATCTACACACATACATACACGCATTATACACACACACACATACGTACATATCCAATTATTTTTTGTAACCGATCGTAAAATTCAGTCGGACCCGTGGGACCCACGGTGTCCGTCCGAAATGAAAAATACATATTATAACGCGTAAACGACACGCGATGCTCCGGATCCACGGAGCTCTTCTGTAGATTCAGGAATATCACTATATTTTGTGTGCGTGCGTAGTGTCTGCGTGTTACATAGCTTTAACCAATAAACTAGTCCGAGCGATCCTCTGACCGTAACGTGCAATCATATTCGTATTACCATACTGTAAGATATATTGTACCTAACGACCGGTGGACGAGAAGGAGGAAGATGAAGAGGATGAGGAGATTGAGAATGAAGAGAAGGTGGAAGGATGTCTTTCTGAAATAAAGACGAAATATTTATTCAGGCGAACGCGTACGATGCTCTTCGGACTGTTCGTCTCATTTACGTTGGTATCCGTCTTTCATTTTTGAATCGACCAGGACGCAGCTGTCGCTGGGCCTCCTTCCGCGCGACGATAACGCGCAGGAATGCGGGAAGGACTCGGCGACGCGGCTTGCGGAATTCCTTTGCGAACGTGTCGCGATTCGATTTCGTTTTAATCATTCTAATCGCTTGCGAACGCGGGCAATCTCCGCGCTCGCTTGTTTTAGAAGAAGAAGAAATTTGGAAAGCCTGTTCAACGATTCGGCAAAGATTGCGGTACAGTTTCCGGTGTGGACGTCGAGGTTGTTATCCGGTATGGCGGCTGAGCCGATAAACGGGCTTCGATGGTAAACGACGCTCGGTGGAGCACGGGTCGACGGTAAAGAGATGGCAGGTGCCACCCAGTGACCCGACGGAAATCAATAGGAGGATAGGTAGAGGGGTTGGAGGTGCGTCGAAGCATCCCCACGAGAGAGAGACAGCCGCGCAAACCTGGCGGCACCGATACAGCGGCGGAGCTGCGACCATCGCAAAATCCGAGCTGGAAAATGTCATAGTCGCGGGGACGAACCTAGTTCCGTGCCACGGATTCTCTCTCTCTCCCTCTCTCTCCCAGCCCGGTGTTCTCTTTCTCACACACTCTCTCTCTTTCTCTCCCGACCCTCGATTTTCGGACTCGACCGCGTTCCTTCTGGCCCCGTTGTCCCGTTTGCTTCGTTGCTCCGGTGCTCGCTCGTTTCCGGGGCCAACCCCGCTCTCCCGGTCTAGTGAATCAATAATTCAAGTGATTGTGCGACGATTAGAAGATCGGAAGCCGGGCAAGATGTCGGTGAAGGTGAGTGGAATTCGAAAGAAAGATCTTCGCCTGGTGGATGAAGAACACCCTCTCGAGGCGTCGACCAGACCTCTCTGGCTCCGCGCGACGTCGTTTTACGACAGTGGGCGTATTCGTTATGTAATGTCAATGTCACGGAGGACACTCCACCGCGGATCGTATTCCGAAACGCGCGCGACTCGCTGGCACCGAAGAATTATTATTAGCTGACCGAACCGCAACGATCGATCGATGGGATTCTGTGATGCGTCGCTCTCGGGATATCCTCCGCCGCGTTCTGTTCCCTCGGGGCCAGGATCGCCCGCGAACGAGCACGCTACGTAGGCTCGCGATGGCCGACGGCACGGGCACGATTCCAGCCACGGTTAATTTATCAATCGATACGGCTGCGAGACTTCCTCGAGCAACGAGGAAACCGCTTTGCTCTGGCCTCGAGCGCCGCGAGCTTCTCCGTTCGCTTCTCCGACGAAATAGTTGCACGATCTTCGCATCTTTGTACGGTCTAATATTAGCGACGTTTAAGTGTCCGAGCAGCTTCGTTCCGCAGCTGTTATCGCGTTGCAACTTTGTGGCGTAGATCGTCAACGATCCGCGAACCGCCGGGTCTTTCGGAAATCGGGATCAGAGACGTAATTGCTCAATTCGAATGTTTACCGGGTCGATTCCCGAGCCTCGCGACCGACAACATCCCCGTCGACCTTGTTGCTCCGCGCGATTCACCGTGCCGCCGAAACGCGGCGAGAATAATGCTCGCGGATGCAATTTTCTTTCGCTGTCTCTTGACAAATCGCGCCGCGAAACGAAACCGCTCGGGGATCGAATAGTGGCTGGCGTATCGTAGCGAAAAACGTTTTAATTGTATTAACATCGGCACAAGTGTCCGTTTCCTGCCGCCACGAAAGGTCGGTGACGAAACGGGCAGCTCGATTGCATACGCGTGCGCGTGCTTTAAGTACGCGGCTCCTCGTGCATGCACGCGTGCAGGCGGCTTGCAGTTTCGACAAGAGCCCCGTCCCGTCCCTCTCGTGGCCGTGGCTCGTCGATCCTCTTTCGGGCAGCGTCGCATCTGCCGAGCGTTCTCCCGCGATCGGTCGATCTGTCCGGTCGATTCGCGTCAGCGTGCGCGAATCCTCGCGTTTTCCGTCTATCCGCGAATAAATTGTCCGTGCGGTTTCCGATTGCTTGGCCGCGTTCGAGCGTTATCGCGACGGTGGTTTCCACGTACTTTGCGCTTCCGGTTGTATCTCGTTTCCGTTCCCGCGAATAATAGAGGCTCGCAGAGGATCCGGGACTCCAACGGCGGTCCGTCTTCTGCCACGACACGAGCGCGAGCGGTTACTCGCATCTGCTACGAGATAACGCAACGTAAGTCGAACGATACTCGAGCGCTCTTTAGAAAATTTCAACGCCGTTATCGGCTGAATTCCGCGTCGGGACGCTGGACGTGTACAATGCATCTCGTTCTCCGCGATTCCGAGTAACAAGCCGAGGAAGATTGAAAGCGAAAGCGTGTCACGGGAACGAACGTTTTGTTCCGTCGCAGACGCTCGGCCTCGTTATCGCCTCGTCAAAAGTCGAAAAAGTTTCTGTCATCCCCGGATATCGGCGACAGTCGCGATACCGCGTAATCGCCTGATTCACGAGCCAGTCCCGGACTGGAACTCGCCGCGGCGACTCTTCGACGTCGCGTCGTTCCATCCGAAGGTTGTGCTCGGGCTCGCGATGTTATTCCAGCGATCCCGACGGTCCCTGGTATTCGGTTAGACGGAACGGCCGCGCGAGGAGGGTACGTATTTTTAGTTTGCTCTAAAACTGTGTCACCAACCGCGGCAATTCCGCCGAGACGAATTTCCCGATCGGTCTCCGGCCGCAAGCCCGAAACTGCGTAGGCTTTACGCGCGACGCCAGGCACGCGACACCGCCGCGGGGTCACATGTTGCATCTGTCTGACGTACGACCGCGTTTATACGCAGTCGTCCGTTTATCCGGGAAAACGAGAAGGCCCTCCACGGCTTGCCGCGAAAAAACCGACGCGATTCGGAATCCGCGGGGGCCGTTTAATCTCGGAGCTTGTATACCGTATTGGGCGGGAACCGCCGACTCGTAGCAATCGCGGGAATCTTATCGTTCAGATAATTTCCGCGCGCGGGAAGCTACGATTCGCCTTAGCTAAGATTTACGAGTTACTAATTACATTATCTCGCGTAGTAGACATTGTGCAACGGCGAGGCAGATCGGCGCCCGCGTTCTTTCATTAGGGACGGGATCAAGTTCAATGTGTACTCACGAATCCGAGTTAATTGCAATTACCAAGTTTCATCTCGTGGGTTTCGATTACTATATGAAGTGTTCATTTTATAGAAACTGATATCGAACCTCGAGATAGTTACAAGTACTTCGATGTTGTAAGGAATCGAATCGTTCGCAAGTAGTACCCGAATCTTGGAGATCAGAACTGCATAGTGGGTTTTAGACGGTTTATTTATTAAATTCGTACCTTTTTTATCCATGATATTTGCGGCTTTTGAAAACACTCTTTCTGAAGGCACAGAAGTGGCCATTATACGAAGATATCCACGTGCAGTTTTTGATAAAATGGGGTACAAAAGGACAGGATAATTGATTCTAAAAGTAAACAAAATAATCATTAGAAAAATCAGAGAATTTCTGGTACGACGTTCATAAAAGCTTCGAATATGTTCGAGTATACAAGATTCGAATATACTTACAAGCATTACTCCCATTTATCAAAGTACTTGTAAAAGGTTCGTAACTATCTGGCATAGGTTCGAGTATACTTACAGAGAGTTCGAATTCGAACCTGTTTACTAGGTACTTGATCACAAGACAGCGGATCTTGATGCAAAATGTATTTTTCTCTTAATATGTTCAACGGGTCGAAAACAATATAAAAGTGTCTTTAAATTCTTCTGATATTTTCACTGTCTTAAATAGCACCTATTCATTCCCGTCATAAATGCATAAAATCCGCTGTCTACTGATCACATCCCTATCCTTCACCTCGGAGAGCCAGGGAGGTCCGTCCGCTTTCGTGTAAATGTTGATTGTTGGTACGGTGAACGATACTCGACTTGTCCGCAGATGATGATGTACAAGCAGGCGGAGTTCGAGGACGAGGACACGAGCAGCATAGGGTCCAGCGCTCCGCACAGCGAAGCGCTCAGCATGTCGGCGCCGCACGTTCGATTCCGCTCGGTACCTTTCCCGATCAAGGTAAACTCTTCGAACGATCTCCGTTGTTCGTGAACCGCTCGTTGACCTGCCGGGTAAACGATTGTTTCCCCGTTTACAAGGGAACGCGTAACGCGCACAAACGATCGCGGTTATTGAATCCGAGCGGGAGCAATAGAATGATTCTAGCAATAAGACGCGGAGTCCAACGGTCGGGCGACGCTTTCTAACAGGCTTAAACGAGCCGGGGCCGTTTGTTTCGCGTAGGGAACGTCGCTGTGGAGAGCGAGGAGCGTGCTCGAGCGAAGCCTTTTCATCATATGCGCGGGCCTATTGCTGATGGTCGTGATGCTGTCGATCCACATCAGCAGCAAGAACAGATGGGACGAGGCGCCGATACTCCACGTGACGTCGCACGGAGACGGTAACGAGAGAACGGCCGATCCAGATATTCAGGAATACATCGCGATTGCTCGTTGCAGATGGGACCCATTGTTTGACGGAGCACTGCGTCACCGTCGCGGCGAACATCATAAACAGCATAGACCGCTCGGTGGACCCTTGCGACGACTTCTACGGGTATGCTTGCGGAGGATGGATGAAGAAGAACCCCATCCCGGACGGGAACAGCATGTGGGGCACCTTCGGGAAACTCGAGCAGGACAATCAGCTGGTGGTCAAGAACGTTCTTGGTAAGTCTCGGTGGATCGTTGCGTCGCTGGACGTTTCCGAGCGCACGTAGTTTCCCAATGTGGGGGCAAATCGTTCCAGAGTCGGTTACTTTGCGCGGATCTAGGGCACTTTGTCGAAAGACATTTCGTCGAAGACATTTCGTCGAATGGACATTTCGTCGAAGAGACATTTCGTCCAATTTCTTGACCCAAGTAAACCAAAACCAAAACCAAAACCAAAAACAAAACAAAAAATTAAAACAAAAACTTGGGTCAAGAAATTGGACAAAATGTATTTTCGACGAAATGTCCATTCGACCAACTGTCCTTTCGACGAAATGTCCATTCGACCAAATGACTTCGACGAAATGTCCGAATTCGATTTTCGACGAAATGTCCTGCGACGAAATGTCCGGGTCCCACTTTGCGCGTATAATGTCTCCCATTCGTCGTAACTTCCTGCTGTGTGTTTGGATGAACAAGTTTGCGTTCGTGATGATTGGAGTATGAAGGTGGGATCCCCTAAGAGCGTATGAACGCAGGGTTTTGCGATCTTGAGGACTCCTATATTGTATTTATCACGAACGCAAAGCCACAGCTCAAAAATCCCACCTTAAGTCAGAAAGTCAGATTGGGAAACTGTGGTTTCGAGCTTTCGAGAGTAACAATAGTTTGTTCGACAGAGAAATCGCTGAGCGAGATGAGGTCCAAGGCGGAGAGGAAAGCCAAGTATTACTTCCTATCGTGCATGGACGCGAACGACACCATAGAGAGCCTAGGCGCGAAGCCTATGCTCGATTTGTTGGAGACGATCGGCGGCTGGAACGTGTCCGGGAAATTCGACGTATCCTCGTGGTCCCTGCAGACCAGCATGCACATTCTGCAGAACGTATACAACATGGACGGTCTGTTTACATGGGCGGTGAACGAGGACGATCGAAATAGCACCAGGCACATTATACAAGTAAGGCAGCGGTTCTAGGCGTAGGTACATACTAGAAACGCGTGGAGGCCGTTTGGCGCGTCACTCGATAAACGAAAGCGTTCGACGTTTCGCAGATCGATCAGGGTGGGCTGACCTTGCCGACCGCCGACAACTATCTGAACGTTACCGAGCACGTCAAGGTGCTGACCGCTTATCTGGAGTACATGACGAAGGTACGGATCCTGTATAATAAACCTGATAACAATCCTGTATAATAAACCGAAGATGTTGTGTGACAAATGCGGTACGCAGGTAAGGGTCCCAGAAAAATCACCGACAACGTCTTCGACCGACAACGATTTTATTCGACGACAGTATTATCCGATAGTAATATCGTTTCTAAAGATGGTGCTGGCATTTCTTTCTTTAACTATCCAGCACTGGTACTCTTTTACTTTTGTATAAAACTATAATTATTACACTGTAAGAAGAATTAGACGTAGTCGACCAACGTTGTTGTCAAACGATGTTAATATCGAATAATTCTGTCGTCAACTAAAGACGTTGTCAGTGATTTCCATGGGACCCATGCAGCTACATAGACGTCCATATTCGAAATCGGGTGCAAACGACGAGTTTCTTGTACAGATCGGCGTGCTGCTGGGCGGGGAAGAGAATTCGACGAGACGGCAGATGCAGGCGGTGATCGACTTCGAGACGAAGCTGGCGGAGATCATGACGCCGCTGGAGGATCGTCGGGACGAGGAGAAGCTCTACAACCTGATGACGTTGAACCAGCTCCAGGAGAAAGCACCCTTCGTACGTACATATAAATGTATAGCACCGTACAGAACCTAACGATTCATTCCCGATTTTAGCTGAACTGGGTGACCTACTTCCAAAACGCCACCCGACTGATCAACAAGAAGATCAACGGCAAGGCGACGATCGTGAATTTTGTGCCGGAGTATTTCGTCAAGCTGTCGAAGCTCGTGTCGAACTACACGAAAACGGACGAGAAGAAGATGTAAGCTCGCGGTATACATATGTATTAGATGATTGCATACATAAGTTCGTGTCCGATTTTCGTGGACGTCGCAAACTGTACTGCACGGCAAGTGTGAAAAAAATTGTATAGTCACTATTCTATTCTAGTTGCAGAAAATTGTTGAATTTTACTTTCAAATCGGACACGAACTTATGTAATCACCTGATACATAAAGAGTAGAGGCTCTTCGAACGTTTTCGAGTCTGTTATTTTCGCAGAGTGCTGAACAATTACCTGGTATGGCAGACCGTGAGGTCGTTGACGGGTTGCCTGTCGAAACCGTTCCGCGACGCTTACAAGGGCCTCCGGAAGGCGTTGATCGGCTCGGAAGGACGAGAGGAGCAGTGGCGTTATTGCGTCAGCGACACCAGCAACGCGATGGGCTTCGCGATCGGAGCCATGTTCGTCCGGGAAGTTTTCCACGGGAAGAGCAAGCCTATGGTATGACTGATACAGCAAAGTCGCGATCTAGCTCCCTGTACCGAGCAAAGAACGAATAGGGAAACTATTTTTTTATGCTGAGCGTAGAAAAGGACATCCTGGTCTCTCGCGGGGATGTCCTCCAGTGGAAGGGGTAGGTGAAGGGACAGGGAGCTAGATCGCGACTTTACTGTAGCTGCCGATTATGCGAGAAACGAGAGATAACGAGGTACAATTACAGGCGGAGGAGATGATCGAGCAAGTGCGGAAAGCTTTCACCAAGAACTTGAAGAACCTCGATTGGATGGACGCGGAGACTAGGCGGTCAGCGGAGGAGAAGGCTAATGCCATCACCGACATGATCGGTTTCCCCAATTTTATTCTGAACCAGTACGAGCTCGACGAACGATACAGGGAACTGTCGGTCAAGCAGAACGAGTACTTTCTGAATAACATTCGCGTGAACAAGTATAATCTGAAGAAGAACCTGGACAAGCTGGACAAGCCCGTGAACAAGACCACTTGGATCATGACTCCGCCAACGGTGAACGCTTACTACAGGCCTACCAAGAATCAAATAGTCTTCCCAGCCGGAATTCTGCAGAGTCCGTTCTACGACATGGAGAATCCCAAGAGCTTGAACTTCGGCGGGATAGGAGTGGTGATGGGACACGAGCTGACGCACGCGTTCGACGACCAAGGTACGGCGCATGCGTTGTGCAAAACACTGTTCGAAGAACAGTGCATGCGGTTCTAGAATGCTGGTAAATATTGTAAGGGGGCTCGATGCGATTTCATTCGAATCGCAAGAAACAATTCGAGGGATATTAGAGAATATTCCTCGATGATGTTTTGTAAATCGAGGCCTCCTAAATGCTGCAATTTACCGGCGCACGTCGCTTAGAATATTTGGCTTGCTGTTCCAGGGAGGGAGTACGATCTGAACGGAAACCTGAACCAGTGGTGGAACAACGCCACCATAGACAGGTTCAAAAATAGAACGGAGTGCATCGTGGACCAGTACAACAGCTTCGAAATACACGGCCGACACGTGAACGGACGGCAAACTCTGGGTAAATGCACTGTCTCCTTTCTGTCCGAAACTTTGTTCCGAACTAACCGACTCGACGATCGATAGGAGAGAATATCGCGGACAACGGAGGCCTCAAAGCTGCGTACCACGCGTACGTCAACACGCCTAAAACCTACGAGGACCAAATGCCCCTGCCCGGCCTGAACTTGACGCACCGCCAGCTTTTCTTCCTGAACTTTGCTCAGGTAAGTACGCAAAGCGATTTAGTGCGTGTTCATAGTGAAGCGGATAGCAACGAGGAACAGACAAGCTACTTTTTCTGTATTATAAATCGAAATGTCGTCACGAAGACTTCGAAAGCTCATGTTGGCCGGGAATATTTTGACTAAATGTAATTTATTAACTTCAAATTGACTTAGTACAGGAATGTAGTGGAGCGGCGAGGTGAGCGTAGCGTTGAGGATGTTCACCTCGTCGTTATCCTCAATCTGCCTCGCTCACAGCTCTTGTCACCGCTCCGCTATAACCAGTCGCATTTAATTCCATTGGTTTGATTTTGCGCGATTGAACATCGCCGCTATCCTCACCGCTCCACTATAACCGAACCCTAAGTTCGTACGAAACGCCTGAGAACCTCGTACGAAATGTGAACGCGTTCCTTTTGATTTGCACGGACAGGTCTGGTGTTCCGCTGCCACATCTGAGGCGATATCGCTCCAAATCGAGAAAGATTCTCACTGTCCTCCGAAGTACAGGGTGGTCGGGCCTCTGTCGAACCTACCGGAGTTCGCCTCGGAGTTCAACTGTCCAAAGGGTTCGCGAATGAATCCGGTCCACAAGTGCGAGGTCTGGTAACGCGGCGCTGACGCGTTCGGTTTTCCTCGTCCCGACGATCTCCGTGGATCGCGGACGAGTCGAGGTCTCGCGAGAAATCGCTAGTCAGCGGTCGCTGGCACTTTGTACTTATCAGCGAGCCGGTCCACGGATCGACGGCGAGGTCCTGAACGGTTCCAGAGACCCGTTTGGATGGGCCCGCAGATGACCGAAGCGATTCCGAGCGGCGACAGTTGTCGCTCGTCGAGAGCCAGTCGTCGCGTCGGAGCTTCGGAGAGGAGAGATCGCAGAGAGATTTTCCAGCGAGTCGAACCAGACGATGTCGAACGACCTTTCCACCAAAGAGCAGAAGCCAGAGAGGTGTGCAGATGTCTACGGCGATCCAGGTCCGTGATCTCACCGATTCGAGTATGTCGAACGTCCTGAAGCGCGCGTGTCCTCGCCGGCACTAGGACACCGCCGTGCATATCGATTCTCTTCTTACGTATAGTTGTGTCGACCGCACTTCGGGGCGCGAAACTTTTTGGCTAAATGTACGCGAGACGCTCGCCGTGGTTCATCGAGATCTGTCGAGCCGATTCCGTGGTTGTCGGGAAGAACGCCGCATGTCGCATACTTTCACTTTCGAGGTTTAAAGTTTTCATCGCATAACGCTTTCACACATTATTTTTCGAGCCTCTCGAATTTGTTTTCATGACTTTTCTCTGGTAAATCACTCAAAGTTTTTCAAATTGCGACACACGACGTTTTTCCTTGCAACCACAGAATTGTTCGCGGCCGCGCCGCGTCGAACCGACCGACACACTTGACCGCGCGGAGGCGAATGCGAACGCGAACGCCGACGCGCGGCCCTCACCAGTCGCCTTTTTCACTTTTATACTTGGAACCAGTATTATTCGATTGTCAGTCGTCGATTCGAGTATAGGTTTACACAAACACGAAAGGCCAGCCAAAATTCCCCGCGAACGTTCACTCGCCTCGCACACACACACACACACATACACACAGACAGCTGTGTACCTGCTATTTTCCTCTGCAAGGACAGCGCGAGAATGGTCACCGCTGTTCGGAGAGACGATCGATTGTATTTTGTTTTTCGCTCGCGACTCGCGATCAGGGGAAACTCGAAACGATCTCGATGAGCCACGACGACCGGGAACCGCGGCGCCGTCATTTCTGCAGGCAGGATCTAGCGTTAAGCTTAAGAAATTTAATTTTTTAAACAGGCTACGGGCTAGTTAGAGCAGAGTTAGAGCGTTAATCTATAGGGAGGCGCGATGCCGCGCGGATACGTCGCCGCGGATATACATGCATACATACGTTACGTCGAGACGAAGTATTTTTCAATGTGCTTAAGTGTGCGTATATTGTTTCGTGTGCCGTTGTCGTGTGCGAGCTCGCTTTCCGTGGCGGGCGACGCACGGCCGTATCAACTAAATTATGTGTCGTCTGATTTAAGGGATTATTTGTACAAACAGGACGATGCCGACACAGCAGGTCCCCATCTTTTAATCAAATCACTGTAAAAAGACAAAGGGAGAGAAAGAGAGAGCGAGAGAGAGAGAGAGAGAGTGAGAATGAGTGTGTGCGTGAGAGAGAAGCGAGCCGGAGCGATTCCACAGGTCTTTCGAAACGAGTACACTGTAATTGATACGTCTGTTAATCATGTGCCGTGAATCTTTATTTTTCATTGTTTCGGAATACCGTTAAGTATAGTCTATTATAGTGACCGGGAGCCGGGTGTCGCGTGTACGTTCAATGCTTTTGATCGCGCGAGATGCCTCGAGCGATTCTTTTTTTACACTGGTTTGCCGACGAATAACAAACGAGAAGCCCCTTGATTTAACTCGCGCGGTACGTTTATTAGCAGCGAGCGCGCACCGATTCGTCGATGCCGGAGAACGATCGCGCGGATTCGATTATGATTGCCAATGAATTTCGCGCGTGTAGTCCTTAGAGCGCGACGATTCCTCCGAGTCGCGCCACTCGACGCTATACATTACTCGCGATATTTACCAATGACGCACGTGTAAATCAAATAAAGAAGGAATTCAATAAAACGAGCGAGTGTGTTCATTCGCGGGTACTCGGATTCTCGAGCCGAACGCGTCCCAGCGTGTGCCGAACGTTCTCGAGAACGCAAACGAGCGCGCTGAATATCGTCGCGTAGACCAGTCCCAGGAGCAGCAGATGAACGTGAGCGTACTCGACCGGTTGGAACGTCGACCGATCCTCCTCCGAGTCCGCCTCTATTCCTTTCGGCATCCACTTGGCCTCGAGGTACTTCAAAATCCCCGCGGAGCGCAATCGCATCAGGCTGAAACGAAAAAAATTCCGTTTCTAGAGACCCCTATTTCACGTGTATGTGAACACACGTGGTACGTGAACCGTGTAGTAAGAATTCAAGGATCCTGTGTTGCTGTTTTCTGGCCATTTTCATAAAGCTGCGACAGCTGCATGCTGCCGAATAATGCAAATTACGCCTCGTAAAAGATTGCGGCCTGGAGTGATCCTTTTACCACGCTTATATTAACTCGCCGAGTTGTCGTTGTTGTTGTACGCGTCAAATCTTGTAATAGAATTTTAAACCACTCCCCGATGAGCTAGAGACTTGAAACTTTAAGCATAGCTCAGAACTGGGTGACAATGCGATATTAAACAACAAATTAAAAAAAAAACCCGTGCGTAAAATTCACTAAAAAAGAGAAAATAATTTTTGTTAGATATTAGTGACTATAAATAAAACCGTGGACCGCTGAACTATATTGACGTAATCTTCGTGGGCGCTCCACGCTTTAATTTATAGTCACTAATGTCTAAAAAAGTTATTTTCTCCTTTTTAGTGCATTTTAATATAAGCGCGTGGTTCTTAAAAAGTTCTTATCTATCGCTTTCGACTACCGAAAAACTCTATCTTCGCGTTATCAAGAAATGAGAAACGAGTCTACCCCCTTAGATTCGTACTACACGGTTCACGTACCACGCGTATTCTAGTCCACGTTCAAAACCGTGATCTCTGTCCGTTTCTCGAGTGTCTCGTCTTCTGGGGACGGAGCCGAGCTTACTAGGTGTCTATCAGACGTCGATGCTCCCCAAATCTAGCGTGCAGGAACGAGATCTTCAATCTCCAGTAGCTGCCGGGCGTCCGAACGATACGACAGGCGCAGGCGTCTCGAACTCTGAGGTAAATCGGCAGAAAGACGTCCGGCACCTCTAGATAAGCGAACCCGTGTTCGCAGAGCTGCCACTGGTTCAACCGAGCAGCGTCCCTCATGTCAGGACACCGGTTGTTCACCAGATCTCTCCACTCGGTCTTCAGCTCACCCCTCGGCGATCCGTTCTGATAAATGAGAAGCGAACCTAGCAGATTAACCCGCAAAGTCTAATTAGATGATTAGCCTACCACGGTGAAGTGGATGTAGGCACTGCTGTCGTTCCTCACGCAGATCGAGTGACTTCGCTTTTGCAACGCGTCCTCGAGGCTGTTCAATGGAACCGAGTTCCCCCGGATCGCCAAATAAGAGGTGAGCGTGCTGCTGAATCCTCCGGCCAGCAGCATTCCCGTGATCAAATGGGACAGCACGATCAGCCGGAGCGACCAGGCGGTGGGCATCTTGTGGCAACCTGGTTCGAACTAGAGCTGTTACTTTTGAGCAGACTGCGGATCTTTATGCAATTGTGGCTTTTTAAAATTTTTGAAAAATGCTAGGATGTAAAATAACGATAGAATTTGGGCATCTTGTGGCAACCTGGTTCGAACTAGAGCTGTTACTTTTGAGCAGACTGCGGATCTTTATGCAATTGTGGCATTTTAAAATTTTTGAAAAATGCTAGGATGTAAAATAATGATAGAATTCGGGCATCTTGTGGCAACCTGGTTCGAACTAGAGCTCTTACTTTTGAGCAGACCGCGGATCTTTATGCAATTGTGGCTTTTTAAAATTTTTGAAAAATGCTAGGATGTAAAATGACGATAGAATTTGGGCATCTTGTGGCAACCTGGTTCGAACTAGAGCTCTTACTTTTGAGCAGAGTGCGGATCTTTATGCAATTGTGGCTTTTTAAAATTTTTGAAAAATGCTAGGATGTAAAATAATGATAGAATTCGGGCATCTTGTGGCAACCTGGTTCGAACTAGAGCTGTTACTTTTGAGCAGACCGCGGATCTTTATGCAATTGTGGCTTTTTAAAATTTTTGAAAAATGCTAGGATGTAAAATAACGATAGAATTTGGGCATCTTGTGGCAACCTGGTTCGAACTAGAGCTCTTACTTTTGAGCAGAGTGCGGATCTTTATGCAATTGTGGCTTTTTAAAATTTTTGAAAAATGCTAGGATGTAAAGTAATGATAGAATTTGGGCATCTTGTGGCAACCTGATTTGATCTAGAGCTGTTACTTTTGAGCAGACTGCAGATCTTTATGCAATTGTGGCTTTTTGAAATGTTTGAAAAATGCTAGGATGTAAAATAACGATAGAATTTGGGCATCTTGTGGCAACCTGATTTGATCTAGAGTTGTTACTTTTGAGCAGACCGCGGATCTTTATGCAATTGTGGCTTTTTAAAATTTTTGAAAAATGCTAGGATGTAAAATAATGATAGAATTTGAGCATCTTGTGGCAACCTGGTTCGAACTAGAGCTGTTTCTTTTGAGTAGACTGCGGATCTTTATGCAATTGTGGCTTTTTAAAATTTTTTTTAAAAACTAGGATGTAAAACGAGACAGAATTTGGTACGATTTTAATCTATCTCAGATCTGCAAAGGCTACCACCACGGAAAGTAAGATGAATAAACATTCCCAGTCTAATAAAAAAGTGGGTAAACAAAAATTACCCGGGTAACTCATGATTAGACTGCGGGTCTTTATGCAAAATAAAAATTGTTTGCATCAATTGCAACAAGCAGAAGACATATTACGATTACTTATTTTCTTCTACGATCTTAATAAATATTTTACAATCGTAATTTCTTTATTGTTTTAAATTATATCAATTCATTTATACCATAAATGCATAAAGATTCATCTTGCTAGAAATCCCATAAATGCGTTACCTTGGCCGCTCAAGCAGCCCAACACGACCAGCAAACCGAACGATGCCGAAGAGAACTCGTCCTTGGTTTGCTCGTCGTCCTCCGTGCTGGTCCGAGTGATCCTCTTGAGACAGTGTACTCCGACGATGATCACACCGGTGGCCAGGGTGAATGCCAGAATCGTCGACCATAATCCTCGGCTGAACACGTTCGTGTACCATTGTTGCAAAACCCTGGTCCCGTCGGATCGAACGAACAGGGCGTACCTGCGACGATAGGAGGCAAGGAGACTCGATGGAAACGAGGTGACTGTTCGAAACAATCGGATACTTTCGATGGAACTTTGTCGTAACTCGAACGCGAGATCCCTCGATTGTTTCGAGTAGAGCAGGGTTTCCCAAACTTTTTCTCTGATGGAGCACTTTGGTCTTTGAATTTTGACGGAGCACCTTGTGTAATTTGAAAGACAGGTAATAACTAGACAGCGGATTTTTTATACATTTATAACAAAAATGAGAACATACAATTTAAAGCAGTGGACACGTTAAAAATATTTGAGGACAACAATGTGTTAGTTTCAGCTTAATAGGATAATTAAAAGAAGAATACAATTTTTATTTGGTTCCCGTAATCACTCCAAACATTTTTTATTCTGCATAAGATCCTACTTGGAAACACTTAATTGGGAAGTTTTACCCCACCCGCCGTATTCACCGGACATTGCTCCTTCTGATTACTATTTACTTGTTTCGATCGATGACGCATGGCCTGTCTGAGCAGCACTTCACGTCATATGAAGCTACCAAAAATTGACACTTATTTGTACTCCCAATATTATAGTGAAAACGTAGAAAAAAGCTCTGTTGTGAATATTTTTTCGCGGAGCACAGTTTGGGAAACCCTGGAGTAGAGTGTAGACATAGTCGACGCGGCGGTTGTCGTAAAACCGAGGATTTCGTACAGGTATTTAGAATGGTATTTGGAAGGAACAGGTGCTCGATGAAATATCGCGAACCGGCAAATCCTCTTGGTATGCCGTGAAATGTTGTGGCACGCCGCGGTACGTCGCGGTACGTCTCGGTACGTCGCGGTACGTCGCGGTACGATCTGAAAGCGAACGTCTCGAAGGTAGGCTCGCCGATATAAATTAAAGGATGAACGAGGCTTACGAGCTGGTGGTAATCGGCGTGCTGTAACTGTAATAACCAGAGGTGTCCGAATAAATCACCGTGGCTACCAGTAGTGCGTGAGCCTGTCCATTCATCAGCGTCTGGCTGGCCGACGGTCCCGCTTTTCGGTAAATCGTCCTGCATTTTCGACGAAGAAACGCCTTTATTACGGTGCACGCACCGGCCCGCCACTATTTTCTGTTCACCCCCCGCCCGGCCGCCCCCGTTTTCCCCGCGGTACTATATTTATACCTGTCTAGACGAATGAATCATGCGAGTATTTTGACCGACGAGCCGTGTGTGGGTGGTACACGGAAAATTGGTCAGATTCCGCGTACGGTCTTTCGACGCGGCCGACGCTTATCATTTCGACGTCTCGGTCGTTCCATCCACCGAATATTCGTGCGAATAAGCTCGACTCGACAGGTGCAAAAAATAAAAGAACAGCAAAAAAAACTGTTCGTGCCAGCTTTTCCGATGAAATTCCCCGAGACTCGATTATCGACCGCGAACGCACCTGAATCCCAGAACCTCCTCCAGAGTCGTCCATATGTCCCCTATGAAGCCGCTCACCGAAGCGTCGTCCGACTTTCTCGTAACGTAAGGGTGCATCTGAAACGATCGATTCGTTCGGTCCGTTGAAATGTATTTAATTAATTGTAAGATCGTACGATATCCGTAGCGACGACGATAGTCTTCCCCCGCAGGCTGTCCGCCATTTTCACGCTGCACACGGCGGTTCCGTTCAGCGTTACGGCCTCGATCTCCTCGAACTCTTCCGCGAACCTGTTCCATCGGAACACTTGTCCAGGTATCGTGCGGAAGATCATCTTCTCCTCGGCGTTCCGCAGGAACCGGATACACGTTCTCGCCGCGCAACACGCGACAAACGCGAGAAATATCTGGAACAGTCCGAGAACGTTTTAGGACATCGCTCGCCGAAGTATTTTTCAATTGAAATTACTAAAATATAAACGCTGTTCGTTCGAAATCTGTACGACTTACTGCAATGTCTTTATTTTATTTTGATATCTATTCTTTCGAATAGTAACATCGATAGACTTGACCGAAAAATGCAAAGACTCACCGTCGGCAACACGACGTTCATGGTGCCCGGAATTCTTCGACACTGCGCGCTCCATTTCTGTCGTTGCTTTCGTCGAGGCGCAGTGAGTAAGCACAAGCGTAATCGTTAATGTGATTGACGGGTATAAAGAAAGAATGGCTTTGTTAGATGCTTCGGGTTTGATAGGCAGGCCGAATTTCGCAGGATTCGGAGAAGCGTTGAGGGCTAATCGAGTGGGAATTCTGTACATCTAATCGAAAAGAATGATTCGGATTTTGTGCATTTATGACAAAAATGAATGAAAAATGTAAAAATATAAATTGTTTTCGTTGAATTTAATGGATCAACGATATTAGTCGCTATTTAATGATCGGACAGCGGATTTTATGCATTCACGACGAAAACGTGTAGGTGAAATCTAAAACAGTAAAAACATTTAAAAACTATGAAAATATGAAGACGTTATTCTCGATGAATTTAATGGATCAACGAAGTTAGTTATTTAATTATTAGACTGCGGATTTGACGCATCCATGACAAAAATGAGGAGGCGAAACTTAAAACAGTAGACATTTAAAAAATGTAAAAATATAAAGACGTTTTCATACATTCATGACAAACATGAGTACGCGAAACATCTTAATAGAATGAGAAATGTGAAGATTATTTCGATCGATTAGAATTATTTACAGAAGAAATAAGTCTTCATTTAGCTCCGTCTCCATGCAAATGATATAAACATTCTGATTTGCATAAAGATCCGTGATCGTTGCAGGGTTCTTGATCGCGGTAGGTAAAGCAAATCTCTGCAGCGTGTTCGAAGGGACATCAATTTTCGCGGGGCGGCCAGTCGCGTCGCCGCATGCGCGTCGGTAATGCGCAGTGGCCGAAACGAAAGCCACGGCGCAGTATTTACGCGCCTTCTTCGATCGATGTGGTGATCTCAGCCGGTGGATCGAAATCGTGGAAATTTCGCTTCGAGAGACAGGAAGATGATCCGGTACGTTGGAGAATGGACGCCGAACATTCTAGAGGACTACCTACCGATGGGACACAGCGGAGGATGAGAGTCTTCTTCGAGGATCATCCGGGTGAGTCACGTTTCCAACAACCACTGATTCCATAACCTAAAATGGTGACAGTTCCGTGAAGCTAAATCGATTGTCGCGAGTTTAACGCTGAATTCGACGAATCGGACTAATCATTCCTCTCTTGATCGATTCGCGAGACATTCGCGATGCACACAACCAACGATAAGATTCCGACCTGGCCGTCACGACGGCCATAATCGTTTTACAATTCGAAAATCGCTTAACAATTACGTAAATTACGTGCGGCTAATACTCGCGCACCGGTTTCCGAAAGAATTCGTAGAAACTATTCGCGTGTCTCGGCCAATTACACCGTTCGCCTGGCAATATATTTGAATCCCAAATATGGACGAACGTTTCAGGGAGATTCTAATGGCATCGGAACATATTCCCAGAATATGTATTCCCGAAAATATTCGTTATCATATAGTAGCTCGGATCATCGAGAAGCATCTGTAATTTCAACAGACAATTATTTAAATCTGTTCGAACCATCATCGAACCTGGGATCATTGCTCGTCAATTCCTAGCCGCCATTTCGAACGTTTCGATTCTCGAACGCGCCGACGCGACGCTGTCGATCTCTCGTTCCACCGCTTTTCGAAATTTCCCGCGCAGCGATTGCGCGCCCATTATCACTCGAATCTTCTCGTGGGGCAATTTCAGAATATTTAAACTTTAAGAGGAGATTCGAAATCGATTTTGGTGAATATTTAGAAGCGAGGACTCCTCGCTCAATGACCTTGACATATGTAGTGAAGATCATCATCTTGAATAATTTTTTTTTATGAAATTCGTCATTTCAAAGAAATTTTGGTTTGGAAAAAGGCAAAGTAGCGAGTAGCCGTAGCTTTTTGCGGATATCTCTGAAGAATTTGTTCTTGTAATATCTCGTAAAAACTTCTCGTAAAAATTTGTTCTTGCAATATCTTGTCAAAATTTCCCGAAATCGGTGAGGGTGTCCCCTCAGCTAGGTATTTACCTCGATTTTTTCCAAGATTTTCGAACTCGAGGATTGCTGTGAAAATTTCGGTGAAGCTAAGAATCGCGAGGGTGGGCCCCCTGTTTGCAAAGGGTCGAAAGGATTGACGGTATCGAGGAAAGCAGGATGCATTATCGATGGATAATGGGGCAGGAGCTCGTTAACAGGATGCAGCGGGACGCGGAAAAAATTTGGGGGGATCTGGGACGGATCGTTTTCGGAGGGCACAGGACAGACACAGGACGCATCTTCCAGCAGCAGCAGCCCTCGATTGGTCCTTACGATGACAGACGTCGGCGACGTGTGGGGCAGCAGGAAACATGTGGACGACGCGACACCGATCTCTGTCCTCTCGAGCAGGCCTCGAGTCTGCCTTACATCTCTTACGAAAACGAACGAAACTCCATCCGGGTCGTCCCACGAATTCCCGCTATTCTCCTCGAAGAGAAGATCGAGATTCGCAGCAAAGACCTAAAAGGTAAATCGACGATACGAAGATGAACATGATCGAATTGGATTGGCGTAGCGTAGAGCGCGAGAAAGCGGCGTTATCGCGATGAATATTTTGCGAGCGATAACGCGCGGTCGAAATAACGTAGAAATTAATCGGAGAAGATACTTGGCCGTCGTCGGCGGCACGTAACTGGTATCAATCTTTAAATCCGCGAAAAAAAAGTATTAGGTAACAATATTTATAATTGGAAACTAGCGAGATAAGGAAAACGGACGAGATTCTGCCCTGTCATTATAATCGAACCCCGGCGATCTCGCATAGGAGTGTTTCGCGGCGAAATGAACGGTACAGGATGGCGGCGCGTCCCGAACAAACTTGTCGAACAAGACACTGTTGCTCGCCGAGGATCGCTATTAATATTTATAAAAAGGCAGCCGACTACCGACCGATCGGAAATTGCGATAACGATCGCGAAAGAAAGCGAGTTTATGCCGCCTCGATCGATCGGCCCGGTGCGCGCATCGTACGGCGGTGTCGTTTCAGGTTCGCCACCGAGATCAAAGAGAAAATGATCGATGGATCGAACAGCGCCCGATCCCCTTGTCCCGAGGATGCTAATTAATGCGATCGAACCGAGGCTGCGAGAAAATAAGCAACTCCTCCAGTCTGGTTACATTGCGTTGCATCGGTTATTAAATTTGATTCGACGACGTAATCTCGCCGATAATGACGGCCGGAGCATGATCGAAGCGGTCCGAGAGCTGCATAATTTCCAGAAAAATTTACCGCATCGAATCTCTCTTCGGATCGCCTTGATTGCTGTCGGGCATCGCACGCGCGTCCGAGATTATACCGTTTAACGACAATGTATGGTATATCTTTCCCGATCTAAATTGATCTCGGGTCGGTTTATGGTTGGCATTTTGTTGGGCCTTCGTTGCAATATTGGCTGGCAAACCGTTAGAGATGTCCCCACCATTTTTGCAGGTGGGCAACGTCATTATTAAACAGTGGATTTTATGCATTTATGACAAAAATGGGTACGTACAATTTAAAGCAGTGGGCATGTAAAACATATTTAAGTACATCGATGTGTTCGCTTGGAATATAATAATAAGTTTTTAGTTGTAGCAACGTTTCTAACTCTGTTCTCAAATTCCTGTTAATTAACCAGCTACAGTGTTCCCGCGATTGATTTGACTTTCAGGTATGCGGATGATGTGACTTTTCTATCCCCCTTGGGCGGTCGATCGCGCTGCAAAGAAATTAAGGTATGTATTAGGGTGTTTAAATTGGGGTTTTATGATACTCGATGTATCATTCTCAGGTATGTGTATAATACAACAATTTCCCGCTTAGCACAGTTGTTTAATAACGTTTAGTAACCGTTGTAATAATTGTCAGCCGACGTTGGATATTCGTTGGCAAATTGTCATAAATTTTGGTCGTAGGCCCTACGTTGGGCCAACCAGAGTGGGGCAAAAATTCCAAGTGGGTTTTAAACCCACTTTTTATTCAAAATTTGTATTGAAATAAAACTTTTGCCCAACTCTGGGGCCAACCAACTCCCAACCGTTGGCCAACCATAAATGCTACTGGAGGAGAGATTGAGAATTCGGTCGAGAAACCGAATCGGAGATTCGATGGGTGCCTTTGGCGAACAAAATGTATGCGCGATGTAAAAATAGCTGATTTCGCTGTTTTCCAATGCGTCACGAGTCGCGGGGCGGTGCATCGTGCGGCGCGGTGTTTGCGTTCTGGGTTGCGCGTGTACGCGCGCGTTCCTCGTTGCGTGGGATTTGGATCGTTTCGAAAATCGATCTTTATTTCGAACGTCCCCTGAATCGAAGAGGCCTGCTTCTCTCTTTTCATCTTTCTCCTCTTCTTTCGCAGTTCCGACCGCTATCTTGCCCGTTGGATCTGACCGGTGTGCGGCGTGCCCTCGATTCGCACCGCATCAAAATTCGATCGATTTTGCGGCGTGACCGTGCACAAATTGCAGACGATTGCACACTGGCCGGGCGATCGAATTTTAAATTTCCACCTATGCTAAGCGGTTCGCGGAGCGCTGCGTGGCCGCGGGCCTCTCGTCGCCGAAGAGAGAATATCCTTTCGAGAACCTTGAAATTTCTCGCGTATACACTCGTGGTTTCCATTTTGCGGATTGCGTCACCGACACCGGGGCCGGACGAGAAAAAGGATTCAGCGAACCGATCGAGGATCCGCTCTTTTATTTATTTATTTATTCGTTCGTTTGTTAACCGGATAGCACCAGCTCGGCGGCCGCCTCGTCCCACCTCCCGCGTCTCGGCGCCTCGCGAATCGCGAATTCAACCGGTGCGCATTCCGATTCGGTGATCGGTTCGCGATCGCGTCATCGAAAGCGCATTCGCATTCAACATTTTACTGATATTAGGTAATTTCGCAGGTGGAATTCTGCTGCTCGCTGGGAACGCTTATGCTTGAAGAGAATGAAATAAAATCGATTTTTGGACCGTTGGAAAGGAGAGCACCCCCCAAGGTGGATCTATGGGCGAATCGGATCGACGGAGGAAGTGGAGATCGATATGCGATCGAGAGTTCGAAGGAAACCTAGAGGAGGATGAGGAAGGTGCGAGAACGGTAGGTGGTTGCGACGTTGTCTACGATTTGCGATGCGTCACGCGTAGAAACCGAGAGGATGGGACGAACGAGTAGACGCGTAGAAGGACCGTAGCAGAAGAAGAAGAAGAAGAAGCAGTTGTGGATGAAGACGACGAAGAAGAATCGGTGAGGAGAAAAGAATAACAGAGCGAAGAGAAGAGAAGAGAAGAGAAGAGTAGCGAAGAGAAGAGAGGAGAAGGAAGGTGAGCACGGAGGGATCGCGGGAGGGAGATTACTGGAGAAAGAGCGGAGTATGGCGGCAGAAGCGATGTTATAGAGGGTGGAGGAGAGAGAGAGGGTCTCTCGGAAGGGAGGGAGGACCGCTAGGCGGAGGGGGGCGCAAGGCTCGGGGTAGCGGGGCATCAAGGGGCGGCAGAGAAACCGAAGAGGGCGAAGAGGGCGAGGAGCTCCGCGTGTAGGAGAAAGAAGGAGGCGGTGGAGGTGGCGATGTAGCGATGCGATGTGGAGAAGCAGGAAGAGGTGGAGAAGGAGGAGGAAGAGGAGGTGATAGAGGTGGAGGAGGAGGAGGGAGCTAGTCGTTGGCGGTGGGTGCACGCGGGTGTAGGTATACGTTCGGCCCCTACACGCGAATACGTAAGATACTACAGGAGAGAAGAGACGGAGAAAGAGACGTTGAATGTTCGCGAGGAGAAGAGGGAAAGAGAGAGAGAGAGAGAGAGAGAAAGAGAGCGCGCGCGAAGGAGAAAGACGCAGCTGAGAGCGAAGGATAGAGGGAGAGAAGAAGAAAGAAGAAGAAGAAGAGGAGGAGACCTCCGCCTCGACATATATGCGGTGAGAACGCGCGCCTCCTGACTCAGTGCTTGACAAGCCAGCAAGCTCTTAGGATCCACCGGGTTTCACCGGGCACGGCACGCTTCGCCAGCTGCCTGCCACTGCCACGCGAGTACACGCAGACAGCGGTTTTGGTTCTTCTCTTTTGCTCCGTCCTCTCCTTCCTCGCGGCTAGGAGGGATCGCGGCGAGTATCTGTCTTCCTTCCGGGACCCGTTCGCAACATCCGACCCTCGGCGCTCTCTCTCTCTCTCTCTCTCTCTCTCTCTCTCTTACTCTAACTCTCACTCTCACTCGCTCGGTCGTTGTCTCTTTATCTCTTTCACGTCTAACTTTCTTTCTCTCTCACTTTCTGTCTTTTTCTCTGTCTCTGTCTTTCCCTCTCTCTTTCCCGCTGGCATCGTATCGCCAGCTGATCGCGCGAGGCTCGAGGTTACCGATAGATCGTGGTCCCGGAGAGCCGAAACAGCTGAACCGGTGTGGCGCGGTGATCTCTCCCCGGAAGCGGGTCGCGGATCCTCGATCCCGTGGATCGTGGGTCGCGAATCGACAGGATCCCGCGCAGAGGAAAACACGAAGAAACGACACAAGTGGTGGAACACGGAAAAGGAGGACTTGAAAGATCGAGCACGAGTGCGTTCTGGAAAGGGGATGGTAGAGGAAAGGAAGATCGGCGGTCTGTGACAGCAGCGGTGCCATGATACGTTCAGGAAGACGCGCGGTGCACCGGTAAACTGTGTGTATCAGTAGCGCGCGCGTGTCGAGATTAAAGTTCGCGCTGGAACGGAGGTCACGAGGGTTCACCGGACCGTTTCGTTTCGTTTCGTTTCGTTACGTTTCAAGGGGGAGGGCGAGGAGAACGACGAGGAGGACGAGGGGGAGGAGGAGAGGAGGAGGAGGGGGTGGTGGAGGAGGAGGAGGAGGAGGAGGAGGAGGACACCGAAGGAGAGCCGCAGAGAGAGAGAGAGAAGAGACGGTCTTGAGAGCCGGTGAGCGACAGAGCATCGCCCCCAAGTGCAATGTGATTTTTAAGGATGTCCTTCTGTCCTTTTGTGCTTCTAGTGAGTGACTATGGTAAATGATTTTGTACGGTGGGCAGGTTAAACGGAAGCAGTGGACGGAAGAGCGGTGCCTCTCTTGTCTCGAGCACTCGTGTCCACCGTTACCGGCCGCACTCGACGTCGCCGGCGTCGACGTCGACGGGAATACCTCGGCGCTCCGTTCGCGTTTACGCGCGTTCGTCGAATTGGTCGGACGGCCCGTCAGCGAAACGGGAGGAACGGGAACAAGAGGAAGAAGGCAGGTGAGAATCGTCAAAGGTACCGCCAGTCCGATAGTGATTGTGATCGTGCCGATTCCCCGATAATTCGGGTGATGCGCCTAATCAGGCTCCTGGACGCGGTGACGAGCTGCGCGTATCCAAAGTATCACCCTAGGACATCGCCCTGGGAGATCTAAGAGGCCAGGGAGGGCGGTATCGCGCGATAAATCACGGAAGAAGAAGAGTATCGCGACCAAGTAAGAGCCGGAGCAGGTGAGGCTGAAGGTGGAGGAGGACGACGAGGAAGAAGAGGAAGAAGAGGAAAAAGAGGAAGAGGATTACCGACGGTAATCTTCGTGAGATAAGAGCCGAGACTATCGGGGAGGAGGAGCGTTCGCGGGCGGGCCGGTCTGCGAAGGCTCTGACTGGGAACGATCTAGGAAGGATTTCGGAAGGATCGGCAAAGGTATGAGCACGATGAGGCCGAGCATCTGATCGTTCGTTTCGCGACCAAGGCCGATCGTAAACCGATCCGACTAACGGTGACCTTGAGCAAGATGGTCAGGAGGGCGCTGCTGCTACTCTCGCTGGTCCTCCTCGGTGCCTTCGACGCACCCGGCATCGAGAGACGCCCCGTCAGGTACTTGGCGATGGCCGTCAACGCTTGCAACACGTGTAGGATGCACGAGGAGATCAGAGCTCTTAGCCTCGAAGCAATCAAGGGACAGATACTGACCAAGCTCGGGCTGACGCAGGCGCCGAACATGACCGGCCGGGCGCTCCCGAGGATCCCGCCGATCTCCAAGCTGATGGACATGTACGGGATGCAGGCGGATCAGCCACAGCCCCTCGAGCCCGGCATCACGCACTACGAGGAGATCGACGAGTACGCCGCGAAGACCGAGAGCGTTTTCGCCCTGGCCCAGCCGCGTAAGTTCCATCTTTTTTGCCGAGTCGTAATCCCTAGTCCCTAGTCGTCGAGAACGCATTTCGTCGAGTCCCGTCGCGTCCCATCGTGTCCCGTCGCGAACTACGCATACGCCGTACGCGAAAGCGCGCAAAAACCTTGCGAAACCGCGCGTGGCCACGCTCGTGGCAGCTGACGGGAGTTTTCCTTGGCAACAACCGAATTAACCTCTCGACTCCCGTGCAACCATCCTACGATATCGTGCAACTTGCAATTCGCAACATTGTAGTTCCAATTGAAACGCACTTAACTGGTCGCGTCCATCCTCTCCGTCGAACTGTAAAATTAATTATGTAAGCCGACCGTCGTCCCGATCTTTCATCAGCGATATTTAACCTCTGCTTACGTGCTCCGGGGTCGTTTTCGACCCACGGACACGCCCCCCTTCGATCTTTCCAGAGGCGTCAATGCGTTCGCGGTCTTTCGCGAAAAGATTGAAGCGCGCGAAAACCGGGAGGGAAACAAGATAGGGTGGCAGTCAGGATAGATGGTTAGGACGCGAGGCGAGGCGCGATCGGCTAGCCAGCGGATAGACGCATTCTAAATTCGCTCGATCGAACCCTTTGCCTCGCTCGCTGGCCAGAACGGTATTCCAGGCTTCCCCGGTCGTTCGTGTGGGTTCTGGCCGACCGGGATCGATTTGAAATTCGATCTTCCGCCTTCAGGCTTCGAGGGCTGGTCGCGAGGAGATAATGGGCCTTATCGAACTCCTCCTTCCCGTCAGCCTTCTTTCTCTTCTTCTTCTTCCTTTTCTTTTTCTCTTTCTTCTTTTCGTTCGTTCCACTGTTGTCCGTTGTTGGCTCCGTCGAAATCGTTTTACGCAATGGTTCGCGGTCGATCGATTCACGGTTAATTGATCCGCACTTTGGACAAGCCGCTCAATGAATTCGACACTTTCAATTTTCGATACGGTCGGACTGGAGGGGGAACTCGATCGCGAGTCGATCGAAATTTATGAGAAACTGGAGGAGACGCGGGGGGCTGGGCTCTCGCCTTGGTGAGGTGCGGGTCAAAGTCCTGAAATTAATTTTGAACAATTAAAGTAGTAGGGAGTTGTTGGCAGCAAAATTGAAAAATAATTCCGAGTGTGAAGGGTTAAGTCAAAGGACGTCTCGGATGGGAGCCGCGCCTCGCCAAACGAGTAATCGTTGCGTCGTTGGATCACTGGATCGCCGGTGGTAACCTGTGTTTAACCTCTCTCGTTCGACCGAGGCGAATCAAGGGTTTCCCTTGACGATCGAAACCCGATCGTTTGCGGCCGATTCGACGGCCGATAGTCTGGATCCGTGCACCGACGGGACTCTTGAGCGTACGCCGCGCCGAACCCGTGCAATTTCTTCTGAAGAGTGTCCCGCGTGTTTGTCGAAGATCGTATCGTCGTCGGGCAATTTCTCGGCGTTGGCAGCGAATGGTTTCGTCGTCGCTGGTTCGGTTGAAGCCTCGCCTGTTCAGCGGCGCTAGGTGATTTGAACGCGTCAGCTTGAGGCGCCTTGCTTGCTCGCTCGGCTGTCAAACGCAGCAGAAAACGGCCACGATCGAGCTCGCCGAGGGCGAAGGACGCGGCGATCGAGCCGCGCGTATTCGTACATATTCGCGCGTATTCGGGGCTCGGAGGGGACACGCGTCTCGAGGGAACCGACGATAAGTTACGAGACTGTCGGCGTTTCGAAAGTTGCGGCTCCGTTATCGGCGGGCAGATTAGCCGAACGATTTAAATACAAATAAATAACCGATAAAAGACTAGGCGAGGCTGTAGCAAAGAATTTTGCGAGATACGCGAGCTCGGAGCGTCGGTAAGACGAGTGCAGGGCGATTCGATGGCGAACGGCTATCGAAAACGCGGAGGATTATCACCTTGGGCGATTCATATTGCTCTCGAATCGCCTGCAGCCTGGAACCCGTAGCCGCCGCCGCCGCCTGGTACACGTTGCAGGACGATCTCTGGTATTCGCATCGTGCGAACTTCTTTTTTTTTTCTCTCTCTCTGTCTCTCTCGAAACCGCGCTCGCCCCACCGCCTATGTTCTCTCCCCGGCTTTCTCCATATTCGCGTGTTTCTCGACTATTCTCTCGCTATCTTTCCATCTCCGTCGGCCCGTCGCGTCGGGCCCGTTCGCCTCTTCGACTTCGAGTCTCTCCCCCATGCTTCGAATCTGTTCCTTTTTTCTCGGCCCGTTTCGTTTGGCTCTCGCGGACATCGGCATTCCTCTTCTGTTCACCCAATTTTCGTTTTTTCTGCAGCCCGCCACGGCATCGCATACTCGGTCCGCGATCATTTCGCAGCTCTTTTTCGCCTTCTACCCCCTCCGCTCGTGGACCGAACGCGTTTTTCTCTTAAGGTACGTGTCCATCCGAGAGTACTCGAAATCTGCGTGTCCGTTTCAGAGTACTTAAGAAATTCGTTGCTCACGGAGATTGACGCGCGAGTCGACTCTCTTGGAAAGTCCTCTCAGGTACGTGGCCATTTGAATTTCACGCTTGTAGAATACTCGTAAACGGAAAGAGAACGAGTATTTTTCGAATAAAAATAGAAAGATCGGTGTCGATATATGAATATCTTTAAATTGGCCTTTGTTCGATTCATGCATATGTATAAATGTATGTATACAATGGCCAGAGAAAACTAACTCGAAGATTCTCACGAATGGCGTTCGCATAGCAGCTGATTGTTGCTCGCCGAGGGAAAAATTGAACGTGTCGATTCGCGAGTCTCAACTTACTGTTCGGTCTCCGAGAGTTTTGCACACTTTGAGTTTCACTCTGGAGAGTAACTCGCGATAGTTCTACTCTCAGATGGACACGTACCTTTATTCCCGCGCACAGTTTTCTCCCGTGGGGCTCTGTCGCTCCTCTCTATCTCTCTTTCTCTCGTTTCACGAATTCCTGCCGTCCTTTCTCCGTATTTTTCCCTCCTCTCCCCTATACGCAGTGATCTCTCGTTCGGTGAAACGACCGAACGTCGATTTTTTGTCGGTCGTCCTCGAGAGATCGATCGATCCTCGCGTCTTGGTCACCGCGGCGGCGGTCGATCGCCTCGCTCTCTCGTTCGCTCCAACTTTTACTCGCTCTTTCTCTCTCCCGCGTTGTAAAACGCGAGCCGTGGAAAGGACGTTTTTATCATCGTACCCGTGGACGTTGCAACGTCGCCGCAGCGAGCGCAGCGTCAAATAACGACCGTTTTCGCCGTGCAGGACGAAACCGGCAACCGGAAGTCCAGGCATCCGTTCCCAGGGAAATTTTGTCAACGTTCGCTGTGTCGAGCGTCGCGCGGGACGATCGTCGTCGGCGGTGATCGTTTGCGGATCGTTTGCTGACAACAGCCCGCGGGAAACGCTCACGGTTCCACGGGTAGGTGTCGCGTTCCTACGCCATATCAATTTTCGACCGCTTCGCCAAACTCTCCTTCTCGTCCTTGTCCTCGTCCTCGCCCTCGTCCTCGCCCTCGTCCGGGCGCCAAACTATCTCGGCGTCTCTCCGCTCTTCTAAACTAGCCCTTTGCACTCGGTACTATTCCGACTTGAAAATTAAGCAATTCTTCCGACCTAAAATAGTGGAAGTTTACGTCACTCCAATATAAATCAATTTTTATATACAATGAAATAACTACTTTAATGCAAAATAGACATATGCTAGTGTGACGACACCTTTGTATTTACTTGAAACACTAAATTCAAAGTTTCAAGATTGTAGATACTATATGTGAGTAATTAAAAGTTAAGAACGAGCCAACCACAAAACCTTTACCTACTCTTCTTTTCATTTGTAGTTGCCCTTTTATTAATCGTTGCAAGTAAATGATTTCAAAGTAACCTTCTTTTCAAAGAGTAGCTACGTATTATACAGGGTGTCCCAAAATTCCTTCAACATTTCCCTTTGCAAAAATGTTATCCACGACTTTGTTTAGGAGTTATTAGCGAAAAACACGGACCAATCAAAGCGCGACCAAGACGCGAGTTGGCACAGTCGGTCCGGCGCGCCGGCTGTCTATTGGCCGACTGTGCCAACTCGCGTCTAGGTCGCGCTCTGATTGGTCCGTGTTTTTCGTTAATAACTCCTAAACAAAGCCGCGGATAACATTTTTGCAAAGGAAAATGTTGCTTGAAATGACGTCAGGAACCTCTCATTTCCGGCTGTTGAAGGAATTTTGGGACACCCTGTATAATTAGTAGTTCCTTGTTTTCAACGATGTGTCAACATCAGACGCAGTTGTTGAATTTTCAAAGCTGTCTATAAAATTGGAACAATCCAATTATTAAAAAAAATTTAGCTTCGTTGTACAATGTAAGAATATAGAGTCTCTCTATTTAATAAAGAAGAATAGAAAGCATTTACTATTATTCAAGTAGAGAATTTTGCTTAATGTACGTCAACGCGAAACGATAGACATCACGCATGGAAATAAGAAAATCTCACAACGACACCAAAGAGCGACGATGGAAGGCGACAGCGGAGTACGGCGGGTGCTCGGTCTCTCGGCACGAAGTTGAATCGACGCGACGCGACGCGCGACGTCCGCCTACGGCCTACGATCTCGTCGACGATCCGAATTACGGCACGGTGGCCAAGAACGTCGCAAAGAATCTACGACGGAACGTCCAAAAATATAAGAGTTCTAACAGCGGCCTACCACCTACTCGGGCAGCTTCAACGCGATAACGAGCGATGAGCCTGACCTAGGCTGTGTGCACCGGCCCTGACCTTCGCAGCGGTTCGAGGCCGATTCATTCTGGTTTGGGCGTACTTGGAAATTTCGTCCGTGGAGGAACCGGATCCGAAGTAGACAACGAACTCTTTATCGTCGCGCATTCCGTATCGCCGAATGGCGTCAAAGAAGCGCTTTACGTCGGCGAACATATTCTTTTTTCCTCGTTTGCGGTTCGGTCTTTCTTTTTGCGCGAGATCGGAAGATCGGATAGGAGCGATGGTAACGATCGTGTCATACTTTGTACATATTTCGCTTGTTCCTCGTTGAACTAATGAAATCGGTACGTACATATTTTGTTTGTATCTCGTTGAACCAATGAAATCGGTACGTACATATTTCGTTTGTTTCTCGTTGAACCAATGAAATCGGTATGTGCATATTTTCTTTGTTCCTTGTTGCACCAATGAAATCGAACCGATTGACCGATCGTGTTTTTCGATCGCGCGAGATCGGATAGGAGCGATGACAACGTTTGTGTCATGCTTTGTACATATTTCGTTTGTTCCTCGTTGAACTAATGAAATCGGTACACGTGCATATCTCGTTCGTTCCTTGTTGAACCAATAAAATCGAATAATAAATAATCGAACGGTATTGAACGATCGCGCGAATTCGAAAGCGAAAAGTAGTCACCGAGCAGCGAGTCTTCGGCAGTCTCGAATCGAGACTCTCGATTCGTCGTAGAAACAACGATTCTCTCGATCGAACGATACGCGACAATTCTCCCGAGAAGGGAGAATCGTCGAAGGAAAAAATCTGTTTGGAGATCGGGGCTCCGATTTTGTCGGTTTTCTTTGGTCGAGTCAGTCGTCGGTACACCTGCCCTGGCGAAATTAATAAATCTGAAACGGATATATAAGCCGTTGAATAATGACAGTGCAGTTAGTGGCACTGCGGTCAGCATACTCGCAGACAGGCGCCGTGCCATCAGTGATTCTCATTTTACATCGTTTCTGCCGATCCGACGCGGCTCGTTTCAGCCTCGCCGTGAACCGATTACGATAACGATTATGGTTACGGTTACGATTACGATTACGATCGGAACGATGTATATGATTTCGCCCGGTTCTTCTCGATATCGATGGGAAAGCGGTTGCGAGCTATCGCGAGGAAGATATGGTGTCGTTGATGCGAAAAAGACGTCGGTGATTTGGGAACGACGATCGAGCGTTTCGAGCCGCGGAAAGATCGATCGCAGTCACGCAGTCGTGGCAGATATTTAGTCGACGATCTAGATCGATCGCTCGTCGATAGATCCGTATGTAACCGATTGATTGGACGGTAGCGCCGATCGAGAAAACCAGTTTGTCGTGTTCCTGACTCTCTCGGAGGCATTAGCAGTCGCGAATATCGGTGCTGCGTTGCAACGCGAGCGCATTTAAGGACTACTAGAGTTACATAACAATTCGATGGGTATTATCGCTTGCTTGGACGTGTACCTACAATATTAGATCGATCGTATCGCGTTACCGCCTGCCTCTTGCGCGGATTCTCATCTCATCTCGTTTCGTTTCTCCTCTTCTCCTCTCTTCTCGCAGGCGACCGATTATTTCTCCGATTCCGTTCTATTATTAAATTATGCGGCGATCCTGGCGATCGAAGGATCGATATCACGGAACGGAGCCGCGTTGTCGTCGATATTTGCGTCGGACCGATCGATTTCGAGCATGGGGCGCGTGAAACCCGGTGAAGTTGATGGGGTGCAACGGGAGGCGTTTCCAACCTCGATCGCACGGCTCGTTTCGTTTCGGTTCGATTCGTTTGCATTTTTCTCTGCGCACGCGATCCCCGCCGCATAGTCGCGGGCAGATCCTTCTCGAGGTTTTCGAAGGTCGAAGAACGGAAGATCGAGAGAACGAGAGACAGGAAGCGAAAGAACCGGAGAAAGGGCGAGCAGGCTCTACGGCATGTGGGGAGAGAAAAAGTGAGAGAGAGAGAGAGAGAGAGAGAGAGAGAGAGGGGGAGACGCGTGACCCAAATGCGAATTTTATCGAGTTACGCTGTTATACTGTCGAAGTGCAGTCACAATTGCAGGGCGGCGTTCGTCACGCGATGCAAATTGCTCGAGGGCGGCAGTTTTTACGTCCGGTTTCTGGCGTGTAACGCGGAGCCCCGAAGACCAGCCACGGCGTTGGTCCCTCGAAGTCGACGCTGGTCGACTGAGCGACTGGGCGCGCGTCCCAGACCCTTCTTGCCTCTCGCGAACACGCGGAAAACACGGTCCCTCCGAACGACCACCGGAAATACGATAAGTGCTTGCAGATACGGGCTGCAGGATTTTCTTACAGTCGCGCGCACGGCCGAATTAAACTTATCGCCGATTCCACGCCCGATTACCGTGTCCCGGGATCGTTAACGTGCCTCGGATCGCGTTCCTCGGATCGCCACGAGAACCAATTCCGTTAACTGCTCGGTTTACGGCCACCCGACACACGTAACCGCCGCACCGCGCCGCGTTTCAAACCGTTTCGACGCGTTTCGACCTCGGCGCCGACAAACCTCGATCGCGATCCTCGCGGCGGAACCGCTCTGGAGAACGAAAACAATCGGTTTTTCGCCTGAAATCGACGATTAGGATGATCGCTTGCTCTAAGAACAGGGTCGTACACTTCGACAGGTGTTCGAGCCGAAGATCGTGGAAGCAATTAAGTATTTGCAAATCGAAGATAAAGTTATCGAATGAGAATCGACGCGTTTCGACTTCGGTGGCGACAAACCTCGATCGCGATCGTCGCGGCGGAACCGCTCTGGGGAACGAAAACGGTCGATTCTCGCTAGAAAGCGACGATTAGGGTGATCGCACGTTCTAAGAAGAAGCCAGCGAGAAGAAAAGAAGCGGTTCGCGAGATATTCGCGATCGGTCGTTCACCTCGACAGGTATCCAAGCCGAAGATCGTTGGCGCAATTAAGTATTCCCAAGTCGAAGTTAGAGGGCACGTTATCGAGCGAGTTTCGACCGAACGGGAGGGACGGGCCGGGACAGGGTGGGATCAGAGACCCGGGACGGAGATACGGCACTGCATGACAACATTAATTTCGGGGTTCAACGCTCTTGGGGTGGGTGGTCGTGGTCGTACTCCTAGTCGTAGTCGCAGCAGGTACAGCCAAGGCTGAAGCAAACTTCTCGACACCCTTCCGTAACCCACTCCTCGCCCTCTCTCTCTCTCTCTCGATCCCGAACCGCCTTTAACGAGTCTCTTCTCGCGGATTTTCCCTTTCCTGCGATCGTTCTCGGTTTCGTGGATACGACGCGACGCTTGATGCTGAAGATCGCGTCGGAAAGTCGGAAATAGACAATATAGACATAACAGCGTGTGCCACAAATTTCGGTATTAAATTTCGACGAATCGAACGGGACACGATAGGAGCAGCGGATAAGCGATCAATTGTGCGTCACACGGAGCCATGCGTTGCCGCTAGACTATTCGTCGCGGCGATATTTTTAAACGTCGTCGCCCTTAAGAGTTGTCGCGGCTGCGGCGGCTGCGAGTGAAACAGCCGAACCGAACGATAGCGGCGAAAAGTGCGGACGAGGGTACCGAGTCGGAGCGCGGGAGAGAGCGAGGGGGACGCAGGGGGTCGTCCCGTATCAATTATTTCTTCATTTATTTATAGGCAGGGCCACGACACCGCGGTATCACCGTTGTTTTCCATCATTTCCACTCGTTCTGAATATCCACGAGCGAAAAATCCTTCGGCTTTTTCTTACTTTTCCTCTCTCTCTCTCTCTCTCTCTCTGGCCGCGATCGAACAGCTTCCCGAGCGTTACCGATCGATAAATCGTTTGTCGAGAAACTAGATAACATTGATTGCGGCCTGGCCGAGCAATGCGAGTGACCTCCGTTCGCTAAAACTATATTTATCTGTGTCTGCGCGGCGAAGCCACGGTGTACTTAGTGTGCTTTAGCTTTAGCTTTATTGTCCATCTCTCCGTCTCTCTTCCTCTCGGTTTCAGGCGGCTTTCTTCTCTCTTCCTCCGTTTCGGCCGACTGTCCTCGTCCTCCGACAGGAGGCTTTTTTCCTCTCTTTCCCGACAGCCAGGCTAGCCGCGGCCCCTTTCCTTCCTCTGTCGTGCTCACTCTACGCATTTATTTGTGTCTGCTCTTCTCGTCGTCACCGGATTTAAAATCCGCGCGCCGCACCGCGCCGCGCGCCACGTGTTTTCGAGCCCCGGACTGTAACACTGCAACGCTGCGACGCTTTTGCACGCTTTCAACTTCGACGCTTGTAACGCTGCAACGTTGCATCTGCCCCCGTCGTCGTCGTCGTCGTCGGGATACGCGACCCCGAGTCGCAGCGCCGAATTCTGAGAACAAAGATGCGTCTCGATTCTCGATCGTCTCCGCAGTCTCTCTCTCTCTCTCTCTCTCTCTCCCGCTCTACCCCTTTTCATTTTTCTCCTTTACTCTTTTCCAAATCCGGAGGCGGTGGTTTCCCCGTCCGCTCGGGGTTAAATGTAGACTGAAAGATCCCGCGACAGACGCGCGGTAGCCGCGTCTGGACCAAAATAAAATTGCCGTCTTCCACATTTTTCGTCGTGACGAGTCGAGCTCGATCCTACAAAGAGCAACAGCTGTCCGCGTCGACGAATCAACGCTGCGACTCGCTGTCCGCGAGAAAATAATAACTAATTTCGTGAGAAACGCGTCTCCTGTTTATTCGATAAGTCCCGGTAGCATTTATGGTTGGCAGTTTGTTGGGCCTTGGTTGCAATATTGGTTAAACCGTTCGAAATGTCGCTCTTTTTAATCAGGTGGGCGAACGTCGTTATTAGTCTGCGGCTGTTTATGCACTTTGCAATTTTTTTAGACGAATTTTAAGAAAGTGAAATAAAAGAGAATCTTATTTCCGGTGGTAGCAGCCTTTGCAGATCTGAAAAGAATGAAAATTGTACTAAATTCTGTCGAATTTTATATTCTACGCTTTTTCTAACGCTTTTATGAAGATCCGCAGTCTAGTCATTATGGTAAACATTGGTTGGACCAATTTCCTCGTAGGCCCTACTCCCACCCGGCCGCCATCACTGGCCAACCATAAATGTGCCCATAATTATGAAAGTGGTCCAAGTGAAAATTAAAAAAAAATGAATTTATCATCACATGTACTTTTTATGATATTGTCAAAAATGAACCATTGGATAGTGCTTGTTATTTAAACATTATACAGAGTGGGGCAAAAATTTTTATTTGAATAAAAGTTTTGCCCGACTCTGTATGCAATTCATTTAGCGTTAATATCCTCTCCCTTTTAACCGCTTTCATAATTATGGACAGAAATGCTCCTAGGAGTCGCTCGGCAAGAAAGTAATTTCGGTATTTTAAGGTGAAATAAAGAACCGAATTTCTTTATTCAAGCAATTAATATCTTAATCATTAAAATTCATTGCTTCGGTAAAAAAATTGGACTGTATTCCACTTTAAAATACCGAAATTACTTTCTTGCCAAAAGAATAGATAAATAAATGATTTCGTGGGAAACGCGTGTCGCGTTAATTCGATAGTACCCGTGCAAAGTTTCCGTAGTGCCGCTCGGCAACGAAAATGGGCGCCGGTGCGTGGATGCCGAATAGCGAGCAGAATAATTTGCAGAACGTCACGGTTCAAGGACAAGAACGATGAGAGGAGCAGATTACGGGAACCTGTGGGTCTCGTGTCTCGTAGGCATGCTCGTCGCCGACGATAGCGCGCGGTTATCGAGCCGCGTTCCTTCGAACCTCCAGCTCGTTATCGTTCTTCGGCGTCGTTATCGTCGACGCTTACGCGTCGCGTTTCGATCCGTTACACGTTTCCGCGACACTCGGAGGGTGGGACGCTGTCTTTCTCCTCCGTCGCGTTTGAATCGACGCACAGTGGAGTATTTGCCCCGAAATGATGACCAAAACTATTTTAGCATTATTTTCACTCTTGCATGCATAATGTAGTGAGTCATTGGATTCGTCTTGACGTCAGCTAGAACAATATGTAATAAAAAAATACATGGTGGCATTTAAAAAATTAAGTAGAACTAATTTTTTATCATGAAACAAAATTTTTTATAACTTTTTGTAGTGGTATTTATAGATGACTGAATATCTATTAACGTTTTCTGCCAAATTATCGAATGTGCCTGAAGAGTCGTGGTAACTATTGCAGTAAACAAAGTTGTGTTAAAGCATGACACATAGTTAATTCATTTCGCATTGCCAACAGAAACCTTTATGGTCTCCAATGGCGCAAAACAGAACATCGGGACTTATTTGGAAGACTAAAAATTTCTTTCTCGAAAATTCTACAAATGCGAAATACCGCGGTAAGTCTTTTCCAAACTTGAGTAATTTTCAAGAGACAAACAACAAGGAAGTGTTTATGAATTTTCCTTTCAACTGTGAGTACATACACGTAATATGTACAAAACCTACCAGATTTCTTATTTTACGATTATTGATATAGTAAAAATAATTTCATAAGAAATGATTGTATAGATACCTTTACTAGAGCACATATTACAATAGGAGCTGCACAAAGTCTAAGTAAAATCAATCTTGTCATTTTTATAAAGGAACATGTACCAGTTACTTTTAAGACTCGGTAGATTTAGTGTTAATAATCTTCCGGAACGTGCCGCGCGGATCCTTAATTTCTTACTACACGGTTCTACTCTGTACACGTGTATTTTAGTACCCGTTCAAAATCGCGATCTCTCCTCTGGACGCACAGCAGGAGGGTTCCAATAAATGGATTATGGATCGCAATGCGCCGCGTCCAGACGCGCTTAGGAGATGCCGCCTTAACTCGATCAAGTTTCTTTGCACGAAATTATTTATTAAAGAGGAGAGCCGGGACGGGGGCGTCCCGTAAACCGATTAGCGAGCTGTGACGCGCGGCGGGAATTTTCGGGAGGGAACGTTCGGATTCCACGTCGCGGTCGAAACAAGGACGCGACGTCGAGCCGGCGAATTCGCGCAATTAGTCGCGATAAATTGACTCGAGGTTGTCAGGAGGGGGAGAGGAATAAGGAGGGACGATAATTGCTCGTTTCCATGGCGGTTCCTGACGCGGCGATCCGACGAATCCAGGAAATCGTTGGATTCGGCGATCCGCGCTCGCGTCTGCCTCTCCCATTGCTAATTATCTCGGGACGAGTCTTGAGAAATTGGACGTACGCGATGCGGGGAACGTGACAGCTCGAGTGACAATGCCAGCGATACACCGCGACCGTTCTCCTCCGCCGTTCGAGTCGTACGGTAATCGGTCCGGTGACGCGCTCTGCCCAAATTATTCAGTGTACTTTGCCGAATCGTCCGCGATTCCCGTAGGGCCTCTTCAGCAATCGGTGGAACCAGAACCTGGCAACCCAATTCTTTCTCCGCGATTTTCCCGATCCCGGTGTTGACGTGCTCTGAAAGAAACGCGCGACATTTCGCGACCGTTCGAGTTGTACGTCAACCGAAATTATTCAGGGTACCTCGCCGAATCCTCCGCGATTCCGGTAAGGTCTCTTCAGCAATCGGTGGAACCAGAACCCGGCAACCCAGACCTTTCTCCGCGATTTTCCCGATCCCGGTGTTGACGTGCTCTGAAAGAAACGCGCGACATTTCGCGACCGTTCTCCGCCGCCGTTCGAGTTGTACGTCAATCGAAATTATTCAGGGTACCTCGCCGAATCCTCCGCGATTCCAGTAAGGTCTCTTCAGCAATCGGTGGAACCAGAACCCGGCAACCCAGATCTTTCTCCGCGATTTTCCCGATCCCGGTGTTGACGTGCTCGGAAAGAAACGCGCGACATTTCGCGACAGTTCTGGAAAAGGCGCGGAGGTGGTCTAGTTCGGTGCGTTCCGATCCGGTTCGGTCGAATCGAGTCGAATCGGTCGAATGAGTCGAATACCAGGACGAGCCCGTTTAGAAGGGGATGCGGACTCTCGAGTACACGCTTAAAGGTCGAGCGACGCGACGCGACGCCGCGACGTATCGGTTCAAGGAAAAATGCGGTGGTTCGCGTAACGGTACGATTTCAGGTGGCTTTACCCTTCATGGAAGCGGTCTCGAAGCGAGCGATGACCCGAATAGAGTCGGCCGGGGCTAACGCGCTTCCCTACGCGTATATAAATCTGCTTCGGCGTTTTTCCTCCTCTCCTTTCCTGTCCTCGACCGTTCCCTCGCCGCGATCTCTGGCGATCGGAGATCAGCGACGACGCGGGTCGCCGACAGAGTACGGTGGTCGTCGGTCGTCGTCCATCGGGGTAAATGTCGGACGCACGTGCTCGAGCGAGCTTCGATCCGTCTCCGTTCGTCTCTCTCTCTCGCTCTCGCTCTTTCCCGCGGACAGCAAAAGAAACTCGACTTTTCTTGCCGGTCGGTCTTGATTTATTGCCAATCGCGGAGCACGAGGATGCCGCCGCATCGCGGTACACCGATCGATCGGACCGATCTCGTCCGACATCGATTCCGCGACGTCTCGAATCCTGTTGTCCCTTGTCCTCAAACATTCGAACACCGTAACGGAGTTCTCTGTTTTTCGAGGATAACGTTCGATTCGGTTTCAGATCAGAGGCTGAGGCATTCGAAGGGCAGCCTGGACGTTCTCTACTTCAAGTTCTCCGACAAGGTGGTGCAGCACCGAGTCACCAGGGCGGAACTGTCTCTATGGATATGGGGCGGCGGCCAGGAGGCGGCGGACGCAAAGTCCGGCGATTCCGAGAGCCACGAGGACAACGGTCCCGTGACCATCACGTTGCAGAGGATCCTCCGCGGGGTTACAGAGTCCGGGGCGCCGTTGCTCGGCCCGCCGTTGACCACCAAACATCCGAGGCCCGGAGGCCGCGGTGGTTCGTGGGTCACGATCGAACTCAGAAGAATGGTCGCCGAGTGGTTCAAACACCCCAGGGACAATCTCGGCGTTGCTCTGAAGATCTCCGGACCTGGACCCACCACTGGCACCGGCACAGGCACCAGCAGCGGCGGCAACCACCGCAGGAACTCGAAGCTGGTCGAAACCAATCCTGGCGCCGAGTACGCGCCGTACCTCGAGGTGCAGACGCAGGAGCTCGACTCCCGGAGGGGGGCTAGGATCAAACGAAACATAGGACTCAATTGCGACGAGACCACCCAGGAGACCAAGTGCTGTCGGTACAAGCTCACCGTGGACTTCGAGAAGTTTGGCTGGGATTGGATAATCGCGCCCAAAAAGTGAGTTGTTATTTTCTTCCCGTTGTTGCGAGTCTCTAGATTGCTTCGCAGACGCCTTTAGGGTCTGTTTGTACTGGAATATTTCCGACCAGACAGATATTTTTCGATACATACGTAGGTCTACATACTTCCATTAAAATGCATTGAAAAATATCTGTCTGGTCGGAAATATTCCGGTAGAAACAGACCCTTAATCGTCGATCATTTCTGTTGTGCGTTTCCTGTTCTCGAAACCGACACGAATAATTCGCGATTTCGATTAGCTTGAATCAAGCTTCCTAAGTGCATAACGACGAAATTGCATTTATTTCGATTTCTAATCAGTCTTGTTCAAATATGAATACTTCGATAGAGAAGTTTACTAGCAGAACAAATCAGGAACAGGTCATTTTCACCCAACCGGTAGTGTTAATTACATCGGTTTGATTATGCCGCGATGTTCTAACTTGTAGATCGCGTAGGGTAGAAGTTAGTTGGCCGGGTTGGGCGACGGGTAATCGACACGGAAACGATTTTGTTGCCTCAGGTACGACGCGAACTACTGTTCGGGCGACTGTCCAATGGCGTTTCTGCAGTCGTATCCGAACACCCACATCGTGAGCCTGGCGTTGCCGCCGAACAACACCGGACCGTGTTGCGCTCCGAGGAAGCTCTCCGAGATCACGATCCTCTACTTCGACAACGAGTATCAGATCGTGTTCTCGCGGCTGCCGGGCATGGTCGTCGAGAGATGCGGATGTACATAGTCCACCGTACGGCTCGACGAGGAGCGACTCCGACGACGACGACGACGACGACGACGAAGAGGAGGAAGACCCGAAGGAGGAGAAAGTGGAGGAGGAGGAGGAGGAGGAGGAGTTGGAGGAGGATGCCAACGGAATGACGCTCGTCCGACCTGTCTCGCGACGATCCTGGACGGTTCTCGTTTCTTTTCCTTTCTTTCCGTTCTTTTTCTTTCCGTTTCGTTCCTTTGTTTACCTGCCGAGAGACTTTCGACCGCGATTCGATCGTTGATCGGTCGTCCTCGTCGTCGCGTTCTCGATCCTCGACGATTCCCTCGGCGATTCCTCGTTCGATAGACTGAAAGTGCCTTGTTTCTGGGGTGTGTTTTTCGGTGCCGTGAGACTCCTTCCCCCCCCCCCCCCCCCCCGTAACGGTCGAACAAACAGACACGAACGTTTCGCGCCTGGTTTTCAGGCTGGATTTTTCTACGCAACGAGCGACAAAGCAACGAGCAACAAAGCAACGAGCAACAAAGCAACGAGCAGCCGAGGACGGCGACGACGACGGTCTTGGACGAGCCGACGCGAGACGGGCACCTCGATGCGTAACGATGGTCCAGGAGGATGGTCCATGGCAAGGCGGATAGTTCCTAGAGTCACGGTATTATTTTTGTGGTGTCGATGCGTTTGCACCTGATCCCAAGAGAACGACCCCGCGAAAGAATTATTTTTTATACGGGAGCAGCTTGTTGCATTTTTCACAGGAAAACAAACGAAAAATGAAGAAAGATGGAAAGATGAATCTCTCTCACTCACTCAATCTCTACATTTCTCTCTCTCACTCTATCTATCTCTCTCTCTCTCTCTCTCTCTCTCTCTCTCTCTCTTTCTCTCTTTGGCTGTTTATACATACACGTACCTATACATATTTCCCCTGTATGTATCGCAACGAAGCGTGCGAGCGCGTGTACGAGAGTGCGTGTGTGAGTTTCGTGTAAATATTTGGTAAGTTAGGCTGTCCTTTCATTGTCGCTTCCTCCAGGAATCTCTGTTTGGTGTTTCCCGAGAGCAGAGCTCGCGTATTGGCGTGTGAAATATCATCGCAGATATGAAATCTTCGTCGGACATCGATTCTCCATTCTCCAGAAATACATTTGGATCGGAAGAAAACCGCACTCCTCTTTTCGTGATTACTCGATCGCGTATCGTTCGACACGTTTGTAGATACTGACTGCAATAGCCGGCGAATCGCACTCGGTGAACACCAACGAAACTCTCCTCGTCGGCAGCCACGACAACGGTTCCCGGCGGTTTGCTCGAATCGTAGAGACTACCATAGAAACTAGAGATCCCTGTTTCACGTGTAGCTGACGAATCCAGATCTCAATCCGTGCAATGATTAGCACCCGTTCGTTTCGGTTTCACGGGTACACGTGGCACCTGAAACGTGTTAACAATCCGTGAATCAGATCCGTTCGGCACGTTCGAGTCCGGTAGCTGATGCGTTTATGTTTTCCGTTCGAAAAGCATTCGATGGAAGAACATAAACGCGTCGGTCAGCGGATTCGAACGTGCCGAAGGGATCCGTATTACACGGTTCAGGTGCCACGTGTATTTTGGTGTCTCTACTGGGAACGGGATGGGGGGAGCTTGGCGGGAGCCGTTCGCGTGGCCGGATCCGCGATTCGCGAATCGAATACCGGACGCGACAGAGGGATTTCCGCGCGTATAATAGGTAGCTAGATTAGACGTCGACGGACCGCATCAGTGGCAATTATAATTTATACCTATGTGTACGTATATCGTGGCCAACTTGCGTCCTTCGTCGCGACCGAAAGCCAACCGGACGGAAGGACGAGGTTCGACGACGTGGTTTTATACTCGATCCCGCGTCTTATGTGATTCAGTGTAAATTATGGTAGTAATCGTTGTGATATCTAGTTGCTTGGCTCGAGAGCACGCCGACCGCGAACAGCGTCCCAGCGTACCGAGGGTCCTCTATTCTCCTGATCCTTCTACGGACAGAAACGTTTTCCTGTGATTCTCCATCTGTCTCTTTCGTTATCTTCTTCCCGTTCCTCTGATTTTCTTCTTCGTCGTTTCTCTAGAGCAGGGAGTTCCAACTTGTTCCCCTCCGAGAGCCACAAGGTCCCCCACCGTTAGTCAAACCTATTCCCACCACTACAGTCGTAGTTAACAGGGACGAAGTTCAGAGGTGTGCACGGTAGGGGCTCCTCAAACCTCTGTTTCCCCCCACCCTTTCGCGAGGCCTTAGCTTTTTGGGCGGTGGGGAAATGCATGTACGCACTGACTCCCTCCTACTGATGGAAGTCGCGGGGAATTGTGGGACTCGCATGGTTCCGAAAAATGGACCGTGCCCTACCCTCTAAAACCCCACCGCCCTCTCGGGACCCTGTGCGCCCTTTAGACCGAAGAGCGAAGCTTATGCGAGTCGCAGACCCGCTTTTCGCATTATTTGCGAGGTCACACTGCTTGTGACGGACGAAGCGCGTCCTTCCTCCGTAGTAACGACGGATGCTGGTGGGGAACTATGAAAACTAAGAGTGGGGAAGCCCCGAGTAGCTCACGAGCCACGTGTTGGAACTCCTTGCTCTGGAGCGAATGTAGAAGTTCTACGACGTTAGGATTTGCTGTAGCTACACGCTTTGCTCGACTCTCGGTTTCGCGCGAAACCAGAATAGAGCATCGACGAATTCACCTTTTCTTCTTTCGATTCGCTGTCTTCTTGTTCATCTTCCCCTCCTCCCAATCTGTCCCCTCGTCCTTCATCTTCTACCCGCTAGACGCATACACACACACACTCAGACCCACGTACCAGAGTCTCTCCTCTCGCCTGGTCCCCATTTCCTTCTTTGTTTGTCAGTGTACCTATAATTAAAGCAAAAAAAAAGGAAAGTAATGGAATTGTGTACTCCCAGTATCGAAACGAGGGCGGCGAATATCGCATACTTATTACATGTAACGTGTACTTCCTAGGTAGAGAGTATTCATAGAATATTTATTCGCTGAAATAAATGGTTTTTCGATGAAACGTGTCTCGATTTTCCCGAATCCGTCTCGGTTTTTCGACCTCCAACAGGATTCCTGAAAGTCTCCGGATAAAAGAGGCCACCGGAGGAGAGAGAGAGAGAGAGGCAGCGGCGCGGCGCGGCGGCTGCGCGTCACCTTACAGCGTGTTTTCTTCGGCGTAGAACGTCGCGTTGCATCTCGTCGGAATGTTTCCGTTTCTTCTGCAATCGCCAAGATTCAGGGTGCGACGACATGACGCGATAAACTTTCGGCCCACGAAACGATTATTGTTCGGTGGGTTGTTTTTTCCTCGGAATTGCAATACTGTAATTCGTAATACCGTTGCTCGTTGTCCATTTCCGTTTCCGTTTCTGTTTCAGTTTTCACCGGGTCGCATATCGAGGTATTTTCCCTGGAAACCAGAAGGCGAATGCCTCGCGGCTTTGAGATTCGCCGATTTTTTCCGAACGCGAAACTCGGTGTCCATACTAAATATTTTTAATGTTTATCGCGGGTCAAAGTTAAACGTGCCTCGGGCCTCGGGTATATCGTCGGTCGCGCGGCGTCTTCCCGATACCAAACGAAAATGACGTTTCCGCGGTCCCGATCGACCAACAAAAATCAAAGAGCCACGTAATACTGATCGGCCGGCCGATCTAGCAGTTCATTTGGTAAATGACCCGTCTCGTATCGGTATTTAATGCCGATACATTGCTTTCTACATGTTAGCAATGCCGAAAATGTCAATATAAAAATTATAATTAGAACAAGACTTTAAAAATGAACATGTAATAGAAGTTCATTTGGTAAAAAATAATTTGTCTCATATCGGTATTTAATGCATCTACATTGCTTTCTACATGTTAGCAATGCCGAAAATGTCAATATATAAATTATAATTAGAACAAGACTTAATAATGAACATTCAGCAGTTCATTTGGTAAATGACTTTCTCATATCGGTATTTAATGCCGATACATTGCTTTCTACATGTTAGCAATGCCGAAAATGTCAATATAATAATTATAATTAGAACAAGACTTTAAAAATGAACATGCAGAAATTCATTTGGTAAAAAATAATTTGTCTCATATCGGTATTTAATGAATCTACATTGCTTTCTACATGTTAGCAATGCCGAAAATGTCAATATAAAAATTATAATTAGAACAAGACTTTAAAAATGAACATGCAGAAGTTCATTTGGTAAAAAATAATTTGTCTCATATCGGTATTTAATGAATCTACATTGCTTTCTACATGTTTAGCAATGCCAAAAATGTCGACATCAATGAAATTTAATAAAAATTATAATTCGAACAAGCCTTTAAAAATGAACGTTTAGCAGTTCATTTGGTAAATGACTTGTCTCATATCGATATTTAATGTATCTACATTGCTTTCTAAATGTTAGCAATGCAGAAAATCCCTTTATCAATGAAATTTGATAAAAATTGTAATTATAACAAGCCTTTAAAAATGAACATTTAGCAGTTCATTTGGTAAATGACTTTTCTCTCATAATTGCTCTCTAAATGTTAGCACTGCCAAAAATGCCTTTATCAATGAAATTTAATAAATCTTATAATTAGAACAAGAGCCTTTAAAAATGAACATTTAGCAGTTCATTTGGTAACTGACTTGTCTCTCATAATTGCTCTCTAAATGTTAGCACTGCCAAAAATGCCTTTATCAATGAAATTTAATAAATCTTATAATTAGAACAAGAGCCTTTAAAAATGAACATTTAGCAGTTCATTTGGTAACTGACTTGTCTCTCATAATTGCTCTCTAAATGTTAGCACTGCCAAAAATGCCTTTATCAATGAAATTTAATAAATCTTATAATTAGAACAAGACTCTTTAAAAATGAACATTTAGCAGTTCATTTGGTAAATGACTTGTCTCTCATAATTGCTCTCTAAATGTTAGCACTGCCAAAAATGCCTTTATCAATGAAATTTAATAAATCTTATAATTAGAACAAGAGCCTTTAAAAATGAACATTTAGCAGTTCATTTGGTAAATGACTTGTCTCTCATAATTGCTCTCTAAATGTTAGCACTGCCAAAAATGCCTTTATCAATGAAATTTAGTAAATCTTATAATTAGAACAAGAGCCTTTAAAAATGAGCATTTGGTGAAATGATTATGAATCAAAAAAATTACTAATTCTCGTTTGAACGAGTCGCGTCGCGAGTCAGTGCGCATTGAAGCGAAGCTCAGGGGACAGGGCAGGGCAGGGCACGACACACCGCTCTGCTACTTGTTTGTCCGTCGTGTTTGACCGAGAACTATTGCCCCTCGCATGCTGCTCGTGCGTTTGTCAATTTATCTACAATGTACGGCTTCGTTTTAACAAGTCGTTAATCGAAGTGCAGTTCCCTCTCCACGGGACACGTACGTCTACAGTCTACGTCTATGTGCACGCGTACTACTTACTACTCTTCCGCGGTCCCTTGCTCTGCTACCGTGCGTGCTGCGTCCGTTTCTTAACATACAATCGATCCTGCGAGATTATCAAATCGTCAGAATTTCACGATAGACTTCTCGCGCGTATTTTGGCCCTCAGCCTACAAAGACCGCGATCTACTCGGACCAGAAGACGAGAATTGAACGCGGCCCCGTCGATCGAGCCGCAAAGTAACGAGCAGAACTTTCTTTTTAGTCGGTACCGTTGATCGGGCGGTTACAGAAACGACGCGGCCAGCGAATCCATCTTCTTTTCGACGTCGCTGGGTACGATAGATCGACGCTGAACGTCCTCGCGGGTCCACGGAGAGAAACAGCGGTACGTATGTACGTATAAATATTAGCCCCCAATAAATATTAACACTAAAGCTATCGAGCACTAAAAGCGATGAAAATGTTTTAGCTTATAGAAATGACATGATTCTATTTATTTAGATTTTTTGCCATTTTTATTACAATATGTGCTTGGACGAAGAAATCGATCGAAACAATTTCCATGTAAGCAACTTGATAATTTTTAATAATTGTGAAATTGGAAATATAAAACCGGTCATTTGACCGGCAGTGGTAGGTTTAGTGTTAAACTTCTTCCAAAATATTCGGTTGGCAAGAAAGTAATTTCGGTATTTTAAGGTGAAAATAAACCCAATTTTGGTAAAATTTTAAAGTTTCATGAGCGTGGAATTACGAAGCTACCAGAAAGATGGCAAAAGATTATCGAACAAAATGGAAAACATTCTACAGATTAAAGTGCATTGTTTGAATAGAATAAAAAAATGCACTAAAAAGTATGAAATAATTTCCATTTAATTTATGTGAATACACGCGAACTTCAATACAATACAATCTTTTCGGAGGTAAAAAAATTACGTTTTATTTCATCTTAAAATACCGAAATTACTTTCTTGTCAACCCAATAGCTTCCTCGTTTTTTATTATCTATTGTTTTTAATGCACCAAATAAGTTATACCCGCGTAGTATAAATAGTATAAATAGCATTATCGATGAATTTACAGTAATTCAGCCACATAAGCAACTATTGTTAACCATTGAAAGGTGTTAAAAATCTCCCAACTTTCTCCTCCTTCGATCAAAACGGCGAGACCGCGTTGCCATCGTTAATCGCGTTATCGAACGGCGGGCAGTTCATCGTGGAAGTAGAAAGACAAGGGAAAGAGAGGAAAGAAGTGGGCACAGCGGCATTGGGCGCGAAGAAAGACAGGGTTCTCCGTGGAAGGAGGAAAGCGTTTGGCGTGGATTTTTCAAACTAGCAATTTAAATGCCGATCCGATGACAGAGGCAATATCGCATCGTGCTCGGAGTGCAAGGTTATTAAGGCACAGTCTCGCCGGCGAGTACAGGCTGTAAGCTACAGGCCGTTTTGCTCGGATCGAAGCTCGGGCCAGTGGCATCGGGTGCTCATTGCCATTGCCCGCTCCCGCTCCCGTTCCCGCTCCCGACCGAATGCCGAACACGCCGAATGCAAAGCTTCATCTGCGATTTCGATTACTCAACCAGCCTCCTATCGCCTATATCTGCCGGGAGAGAGGGAGAGAGAGAGAGAGAGAGAGAGGACAGAAAAAATAAAGGAACCATCCGACGCTTCACGGCCGCATTGTTCATTCAAATTCTTGCGCGGCTAGAAATCGGCGATGCGTTAACATACGATTAAGATAGCCATCGGTTTGGCCCGTTTCCGGCGCAGAAATGTCGCGGATCGCTCTCTGCTCGTCGCTATCGTCCGACGGAAATGGAACGATTTCATAGTTTTGTACAGTAAATCCCGGTGAAGCGATTTGTATCAGATTTAATTGAATTTGATCCGGTTTTTAATCATTCCGAGTTCCTTATAATTAATCGCGTTGTAGAAGGGTTGTTCATATCCATCAATTACCCTGCAAATGTTATAGTTGATTAATTAACAAGAAATTTATTTGATCAACATTTGCTACCATTTGCAACCATAAATGCTACTAGGGTCGCGAACAGGTTACTCGACGGATCCAGGCACCGCACCCGATTGACATTGCGATGTGATTCGCATCAGATTTAAATCTGAATTTGACCCGATTTGTAATCATTCGAAATTCCTTATAATTAGACTGCGGATGTTTGTGCAATTTGTAATTTTTGTAGGCAAAGAAGAAAGTAACATTTGAAATCTTATTGTCAGTGGTAGACGCATTTATACAGGGTGTCCCAAAATTACCTTAGTTTAATGAAATGGGAGCTTCTCGAGATCATTTCAAGCGACATTTTCCTTTGCAAAAATGTTATCCGCGGCTTTGTTTAGGAGTTATTAACGAAAAACACGGACCAATGAGAGCGCGACCTAGACGCGAGTTGGCACAGTCGGCCAATAAACAGTTGGCGCGCCGGGCCGACTGTGCCAACTCGCGTCTAGGTCGCGCTCTGATTGGTTCGTGTTTTTCGTTAATAACTCCTAAACAAAGCCGCGGATAACATTTTTGCAAAGGAAAATGTCGCTTGAAATGATCTCGGGAACCTCCCATTTCATTAAACTAAGGTAATTTTGGGACACCCTGTAGATCTGAAATAACTAAGAATCTAGCAGTTCTTGAAAATTCCCATAAATGCATAAAGATCCAGCGTCTGCTTATAATTAATCGCGCAGGAAGATTTTCAATCAGGTTCACTGGTTACAGGTCGCGAACAGGTTCCTCGACGGTTCCAGGCACCGGGGTGACGCGGAAAGTATTTTGCCGAGGAAGGAAAGAGAAAAGGGAGGCGATAGGCGAACGATCCCCCGAATTTCTCGGTTGGAATCACGCTGGCAAGGGTTGCCGCGCCCTTGGAACGCCTCCGCTCGTCCTTGGCAACGCGAACGGAACGCGGTGCGCGGCGCGGCGGGGAAATTTTCAAAATATTGACGCGCAGAAGCTGGTCTCGCGTCGGCGACCGGTTGTTCGCGGCGACGACGGAATTAAACGTTTGTCGGGCGGCGAATTTTCGTGTTTCTGTTTCGGCGAAAGGGGATCACTAACCCGACCGTCGGCAAGGACGAGTGCTCGAGGCGCCGTCGAAGAAAAACAATAAAACGAGAATTGGCACGTCTGGCGAAACAGTTGACTGCCGTCAAGTCAACTGGCTGACTTGTCCGCTCGTCCACCGAACGAGAGACGAGAGACGCGAGACGGAGACCCACCAGCCCGTGATGTCCAGCGGATCACCGGACGGTTCTTCCTCCCCCTGCCTAAACCACCTTTATTTAACATGTCAGCTGTTCCGCAAAACCCAGAGTTGCAAATGCAAAAGAAAAACAGTTTAACCACTAGAATAAATTCTTGGAATCGACCGCGTTGGAAGGAGTAGCAGCATCGATTTTTTCGAATTCCATTTGGACTCCGAAAAGCGTCGAGACTCCAAAATTTGAAGGGTGGCAAAGTCATTTCGTTTTGTTTCATGACATTTTGTTCTACTCTTTTGCTTGTTCTTTGTGCTCTTAGAGTCTCTGTTTTTTGCGGACTTTTATGGATTTCTGAAGAAATTGGCTAAATTTCTGAAAAATCTAAAAATAATGTTGTCTTGAGGTGTAAAAAACTATTAGGGGATGAAATGAATTTGTATGTGACTCCTGCTGCCAGTCGCAGCTGAACATTTTTACTTTGCATAAAAATCCGCAGTCTAGTCATCGCAAATAAAGGAGATATTTAGGTGGTGATATTCAGATGGACATTCGGAGAAATTTTGTAATGTTCTTCAAGTAAAATTAACCCGTTGTTGGGAGAAATGCAGCGACCGGGTACGCGGATACGCTGTTGGCTACACAAGTGTTAAAGTTTACGCGTGTCCCGATCTCGCGAGAAACGTGCGATCGTTCGGAACCTGGAAACATTCGATAGACAGGGATAGTGGGTCACGGGGAACGAGACAGGGAACACTGGGAATAACAATCCCAGTAATCGTAATGATAACGGTGGCGATAATAACAAGTTGTCGATGCGTGATGTAATTATCATTACGGTGCCCAACGGCGGCAGTCTTTAGCTCGCGTTTAACGATCCATTGAGCGAGGCGGCTTCGAGCGGTCGTGCACGGCCATTACCTGGAATTGCATTTTACGAGACCGTGAGGGAGAGAAAGAGGTGAATGATGGCGGGCCGTAGGAAATGCGACGAAAATCGAAAAACGAAATCGCGCTAACGGCGATTCGCGATTTTCCATGGACGAGAACGATCGGGTTCCGGAATGGCGATGCGGGTTGCGCGGCTATAGCGTTGGGCCTCGTCGAATTTTGCGCAGGTTATGGACAGTGCCACCGGTATGCCCTTAAACGGTTAGCTTAGCGGGCTTTTCGAGGAAACCGATGACAATCGATAAAATACTCGAGGTATCCGGGAGAGAAAGAAAGGGAGAGAGGGAGCGAGAGAGAGGGAAAGGCCTGGGGCTCCCGTCCCTTATTCGAGGGTCCCGGATGAAGTGGTGTGCCTCCTCTAGCTAGGGTACATCAACCTGGAGACTTTCCGGCGAGGGGTTCGAAGCTCGCGGGGCGGTTGCGAGGGTTGGTCTCACCGGATCGCGAAGAGGGTAGCGACACGTTTCTCCAGCTTCGTCCGGATATAGCACGCGGAATACCAACCATTCGCTCCTACATACTGTGTCGCTCGCACGAATATAGTCGCTTTCTTCGGACTCTCTTTCTCTCTCTTTCTCTCTTTCTCTCTTTCTCTGTCTCTCTCGAGTAGTCCTCGAAACCAGACCTAGCCCAAACTAACATCCGCGGTACCGGTCCCCGGGTAAAAATTCGAGGGTCGGTAAAGGATAAGCGAAGCGGGCCCCATGAAAATCACCGACACAGTTTTCACCGACAATATTTCACCGACACCAGATTTGAACGACCCGAATTTTTCTAATCAATTTGAAGCATTGGTTTGCGAAATGATCTGCAAAAAAGATTTTCCAAGAATTATAATTTACAAAAGGTTACATGCAAACATGAAAACAAACAAACATAATGAAAATTTTAAATACAGGGTGTCCCAAAATTACCTTAGTTTAATGAAATGGGAGGTTCCCGAGATCATTTCAAGCGAGATTTTCCTTTGCAAAAATGTTATCCGCGGCTTTGTTTAGGAGTTGTTAACGAAAAACACAGACCAATCATAGCGCGACCTAGACGCGAGTTGACACAGTCAGCCAATAGACAGTTGGCGCGCCAGGCCGGCTGTGCCAACTAGCGTCTAGATCGTGCTCTGATTGGTCCGTGTTTTTCGTTAATAACTCCTAAACAAAGCCGCGGATAACATTTTTGCAAAGGAAAATGTCGCTTCAAATGATCTCGGGAACCTCCCATTTCATTAAACTAAGGTAATTTTGGGACACCCTGTATATGTTTTGTAGATCTATAGTAGTTATACACATGCTGAAAATTTCATCGAAATCGGTTGACGCAGGAAAAAAGATCGAAAGATGTACGATTCTGTGGATTTTAAGCAGAAACTGATCAAAAATCGAGTAAAGCCACGATTTCCACCAATTTTAACCGCTTGCGGCTCGTGTGTATGTTAATCTCAATGAGACGATTTCAATGAAATTTTCAGCATGTGTGTAACTACTATAGATCTACAAAACATATATTTTAAAATTTCATTAAGGGTCCAAATAAGAAAGTTTTAATAAAAAGTTTTAATAAGTTGATCATAAAAAATCATATACGTATACATATATTAATTAATAATAAAAAATCAGATCGTTTGGTACAATTATAAGAAAGTTATTCTTTATGCTTCCGAATAATGCAAATTACGCCTCGTAAACGTAAAAATGGGATTTTCGAGGGCGACTGCAACCTAGTTTAATCATTTCTCTAGCGCTTGTATCGAGAAATTAAAAGGCGCATCCCGCACCCTTGCAACCCTGGAAACGGCTCTACTTTTTTCCGACTTTTCGGGCGAAATAACCCACCGTGCGTTGGCTGAATTCGCGTCAATATCGGCACGGGGACGTAGCAACGGCGAAGGCGAAGCAAACGATGACGCGACTCCGATGCCGATGCCTCAACCGATACCGATGTCAAAGCCGAAGCGCGCTCGAAATTTCGTGGACTCCGTCGGCGCGGCGTGTGTACAACGGGCGAGAACGCGAAAGAGCGTTCCGGAGCTAAACGGAGAGTGCTAGAAATACACACCGTAAGTTAATTCAAGTGCATCGCCTTCGTCGCTGTCGTCACCGCGTAGGGTAAATGTACCTATTACTGCGGGTGTACGTTTTACTGCGGTATTCTGTCTCAATCAGATTGAAATACGTAAAGATGAATTGCCTTGAATTAAATTTGTACAATTCAATGAGATTTGTATTCTCAGTGGCGAGGCAAACGAAATTGTCAATCGTTCTCATATCTATTTCGATCACCGAAGGACCGTTGTTCTTTAAAATACATAGGAGCAATTTTTATTATCATTTAGATACCTACTTCCATAGAATAGAAATACAAAACGAAACTTCTCTTGCCTTTCCAGTAAAACAACTTAAGCCCTCAGCATTACGTCCACTAAAGCGAAGCAGGAGCTCATTACTGCGGCACAAAAATCACTAGGCATGTCCCTAATACTGCGGTCTGAATTGCAACTACGATAAGAAACAAGGTTCACTTCAAAACCTAATGTTTTAAGGTAGGCACCTATTCTTACACATAAGTAAGCAGTAAAAAGATCTACTCGTGGAACTGAAAACTTGAGAAACGAAGAAAGAACGGAGATTTTAAGGAAAGAAAACGGAAGAAGAATTGAGAAAGACGACGGAGTTTACATTGTAAATGCAATTGTGAAATGTTGTAAGCTTCACGATGCTTCTCGTGATTTCTGTTTTGTTCTTCGCCTAACGGTCTGATTATAGATGAAATTATTTGTAAATAGACAAACGGGAGCCCTGTAAATACTTGTGCATACGTGTAGCACACAGGTTCGATACTTTCGTACAGGATTTCACAGGATCTCTACGACGGATTTGAAAATTACAGTGGAACGCGCGTCGTCTGTTCGGTTCGGTTTTATCGAAGCGAGATTCGGGTTCGATCGCGTTGCACTGAGCGCGCGCGCGCGCGGGCGACAGGAATGCTCTCGAGCGGTGTCCTCAGGGTTCTCCTGTTCGTGAAGTTGTAGATGGAGGATGGAGGGCACGCGGCGGAATGACACTCGACTCTCTCAGGTCGATGTGGTATCAGAATTCCAACGCGATTTCGAAGAGACAATGGAGGGGCACCTCACCCCCGTGGTAGTACTCGATAAATCGTCAACACGGTTTTCCAACGTGAGATACCGGCATAAGCAGAAGATCCCTTTCGAGGCTCTCGTCCCTCAGCAGCCCTTTAATCTCGGTGTACATCACGGGGCTAAGAGAGAGAGAGGAGGCGCGCGGTGGCTGGCTACTTTATACTCGGAGAGTCGGAGGCTACCTGCCTGGCTGAAAGGGGAGGTATTACGGGGTTACTAAAGTGTTGTATGGCCTCCCCAAGCCCCATAAGGATAGCCCTCAGGCACGCACCCCCGTTATCGTATGCGTATGCAGTTTTTTCGCTGGTGCGTGGCTCGGGGCGCGGTGCTCGCAGCCCTTATATGTGCAGTGAAGGTGAAGGGGGCATCGGGTAACACGGGCAGGCAGCCACCCAAACGACCGAAACCTGAATTCGCTCGCCCAGGATCATCCCGGTATTCCTCTATTCCCGGCCGTCCCTTTCTCTCTTACTCTCTCCTGTTTCGTCCCCTCTGTTCTGCATTTTCTCCTTTCTCTCTCTCTCTATCCTCAGTTTTTCTTGCATTCGAATTCCAACGAGACTATGACACCTTCGCAAGTGAAATCGGTGCCCCGATGGTGCCATCGCTGACCGCCGATAATCCGAACGATTTCGCACGATCCTTTCCCTCTGGATCGTTAACCCATCCTGCGGTACGGCGCACAGTGCGTTCAGTCAATGGGATTTTGGGACAAAAATCATGACAGTATCATTCGGAATCGGGCAGTATCATTTTCTTAGAGATGTATGCCTTCAACGTCATCAACAGGCTCAAAAACAGTTCGAATGAAAGTCAAAACCTTAGTTTTTCTTTCTTCGTGGTTGCTTGGAAAACCGTAGCTCGAAGGTAGATTTATTAATAATAGATCGCTCAGAATCTGAAAAACATTCTTTTTTTAATTGTCGGGCAGCTAGGGGCAGCTAATTTTTGTGTAATCCTAAGAACCCTCCAGTAACGACATTGTATAATAACACGGAAGTTGATTTTTTGATTTTTTGTCCATCAAGACCCAGCGTTTCAAGACGATAGGTATTTACCAGCTTTGTGCGAGAACCCGAAATATCGAGTCGGGAACACATTTTTCGGAGATCGGAGGGGGTATTCAAAAATTTCGACATTCTCGAATTTGTCGGGTTCTCCGAAAAACTAGGGATTCTCGAAATAATTTATTCTTTATGTATTCAATGTAATATAACATTTAATTAGTATGTAACATTCTATTCATTGAAAGAATCATGCCCATCACGAATTCTCTTCAAGAGTGTCATATGTAATATTCTCGAAATTTTTGGGAAACCCGATTGCTTCTCGTCCCGACCATTGGGTTCCCGATAGTTCGGGTTCTCGCACGCACCTAGTATTTACGAATGAACGAACCGTTTTGGTAATTAGTCGCGAGTGAACAGCGTCGAGCAAGGCCACGTTCGCTAGGATCGATCCGATACCAAACCGATGCGAAAAGTTGTCGATCGAGGATTCCCGCTGGCAATAGTACGCGCGATAAAGGCGCAACGACAACGACGACGACGATGGAATAAAACGATTACCGTCCAGACGGTGACTCAAGGTGCTCGATTCCGAGTTCACGGGTTCGGTCGGCGTTGGAAGGGGCGAGGGCGAGGACGACGTGGCGAATTAGAATGCAGAGATCGAAAAGGAGCGGGCACACCAGTCTCTCCGGAAGGACGGAGGAAGAGATACCGATCGGGCCGAGCCGCGCAATTAAAAACGAGAAGCGAACGCGGGGTTTCGTGCAGGCAGCCTAGAATCCCGGTGGTTCTTTGCCGACTCTGTGGGCTGACAGGGTGGCATGGCGAAAGGGCGAATGGACGAAAGGGCGGAAGGGGTGCATAAATCGCGCGAGTGCCGAACGCGTTGTTCGGCCGTGCGTTGTTTCGCGTTTTGCTCGAAAGCAAACGGCGGAGCGAGCCGCGACTAGCCCCGCTCGCTTCCTATTTATACTGCGAAATTCCCGGAAGGAGCAGGCAGATAGCATCGAACCGGGGAACCTACGAAAGAGGAGTACCTATAATTTTCCCCCGATTCGTGGTTGTCGACCGCCGCCACCGACTGCACGCACATCCGCATTCAATCAAACCGTCCCCGAACTTTGCGAGCTCCTTTCCCTTTCCCTTCGCCTTCGTCTTCGTTTCATTTCGTTCGATTCGTTTCGTTCTCTTTTCGTCTCGGCCTGCGCGCACCTCGCCCTTGGACAATCGGCGACGGAAACGCGTGCAAGACCAATTTTTGCGACCCTTCTGCTTGCCTCGCTCCCGACGCGACGCGAGCAGGGCTTGCAGTACCGCGTCATTTTTTGGTCCCACATTTCTTAGAACAAATCACGCAACTTTTTCGGGACTACGCGTGTGATCAAAACTGCGCGAATCAAGACGTGCGTCGATACTAACCATTCGATCTGGAAGTGTAGAGGCTGAACGAGCTTTTCCGGCGACGAAAACGCCTGCACGACCAATTTCTGCGACCCTTCTGCTTGCAGTTCCCCGTCATTTTTTGGTCCCACATTTCTTAGAACAAATCACGCAACTTTTTCGGGACTACGCGTGTGATCAAAACTGCGCGAATCAAGACGTGCGTCGATACTAACCATTCGATCTGGAAGTGTAGAGGCTGAACGAGCTTTTCCGGCGATGAAAATGCCTGCACGACCAATTTCTGCGACCCTTCTGCTTGCAGTTCCGTGTCATTTTTTGGTCCCGCATTTCTTAAACAGGTGTTGCGAAATACCGCAAACTTTGCGTTTGTGAACGAGGACACGCAAGATGAACTATTTCGATGTTGCATCGATACTAGTACAAGCGAGCTATAAGTACAGGAGATATAACAATTAACCCTTTGCACACCGAATTGTTTTTCAATTTTGACACCTACTCGACACCTACTTATTTTAAACAATCTTGTTTTACTAATTACGTAACTCTTATTGCACCTCTTTATTCTTTGGTTTTCCTATTCCTCTGTCCCTTCATTGCGATACACCTCCCTCCTTTTTTTTCCGTATCCAATTCTCTTAACCAAACCTCCACCCTCTTATCCTTTCTACCGCTCACTACCTCCTCTATCCTACAGCTCGTTTATATGTATAGCTCGTTCTAAACAATTTTTATCTTACTTCCTTAACTTCATTGATAATTAAACAACGAAGCCTCAACCAACATTTTGGTAAAAGAAAAAATTCTTCCGAGTCACCTCAGCAATTATTATATCGTGTTGTATATTATATCATAATATACTATAACATGTATATCGTATTATAGCTTCGTTATTAGTATAGTTATGGTTATAGTATAGTTGTAAAAAATCTCGATGACATGTGATTTAAAAAAAACAGACTGACACATTTAGTGTTTCCTACATCCTTTAGTGTTTCGAGTCAGATGGCACTACTAGTTTTTGTAATGCGTGGGCTTTTTGAAGGTTATTCAGGTGGCCTGTTTTAGGTGCCTCACCCTGTATAATTATATATACATATATACTTATTTGTAATATATATATATGTATTGTATATTTCAATTATAGTTCGCTTTCCAAAGAGAGATTTACTTTAATTTAAATTTATGTAGATTTAGATGTCGTTTGAATTCTCCTAATAAATTTTCATTACTGTGATTGAAGATGATTATCTCATTAAGTAAAATTTGATTTTTTTTATTAAATATGTATTAGATTCAAGAGAAATAAACCCTTAGTCCCGCGGTATTGCAATCTCTAGACGCGAGTAAGCGAGAAGTAAAGTCGCGCTGATCGGATCGCGCGAGTCTCTTTTCCAATCCAAGGAGATCGGACGATGATCGATGGGTGTGCAAATAAAATCAGCGGCTCTCGCCGCGACGCGACGATTCTAGGAAGATGATATTCGCCTCGAACGCAATCGACGGTCAAGACGACGGCCAGACAACACCAATGATAGATCAATCTAATTCGGATGGCCCCCAGACGAGCGTCGCGTACAGCGAGCTCTTCGTTCCTCCGATCCTCTCGGCGTTCCTCTGGGTTTCTTCCTTTACCGCTATTTTTGGTGTTGTTGCTGCCGTTCGCGGCCCTATCCGTCATGCCGTCCCTTTGCTCTGTCCAATTACGAGCACGACGGTTATTTCGTTATAGGTACTCGATTCGACCGGACTGAAGAGTCGTCGTTGATTCTTCGCGAAACGTGGGAATAACGATGACTCTTTCGTAGGTCTGGAACGAGGCAAGGAACATCGGTTGCCGACGAGAAAGTATCTCGTCAACAACTTTCATCAAGTTAGTTGTAACAGTATACCCTATATATTGTAGGGCTCCTTCCTTATTGCGACTTCCCCTTTTATTTCTATTTCTAGTCTATTTCTATCCAATATTTATATTCTCTTAGTTTCTAAAACAAGGCTGTATGTATAAAAATATTCTCTTTCTAGTGGCGCCGTACATGGGTGCCTTCTATATCGGCAGCCCTGTCAATAAGTTGGGCTAGCAGTTTCAACGTTTCGCCGCTACGTCGATTGGCGATGTACTGACTCCTGTTACCCGCCACAGAGTGCACGCGTGCTATGATGGTCCACAGTCGTAAGGGAGAATCACTCGCAACAAGCGGACCTTCAGTTACGCAATATATTGTATTTTACTTTTAGCGGTAAATAAAGAATAGTTTAATAAAGAATATGTATACAATTAAAATTCTAATATGTATATGGTAATAAATAACGAATATATTTTTATAAGTCAATGTGTTCTTATTTCCCATCCTGTAGAAGTTCTAATAGAAATCTTGAAAATTGAATTCTGTATTAGGAGCATATGATATTGGAGGAGGTGGCACAAAAATTGTGCCACCTCTTTCACTATCATGTTTTCCTAGTAGAAACCCCAAAAATCCCTGATATTTTTCGAAAATCTCGAAAATTTTCTTTTGTATTAGGAGAATATGCTATCGAAGGAGGTGGCACGAAATTCAGTAGTACAACTCAGCGAGAAGTCAGACGGTCGAAAATAGTCGAAAATTTTCGAAAACCCCGTAAATCGAGATTTGTATTAGGAGAACATGATAGCGAAAGAGGTGGCACGAAATTCAGTAGTGTAACTCAACGACAAGTCGGATATTCGAGAAAAACTGGTGGTTCAATAAATATAAACGCAGATTCTTTATTGCATTGTCTTTATTTATTCATTGTAGATTCATACATAAAATGTACACCGAAATGATACAATATCAGTACTAATCTTGTTTGTGTCCTATACTGCGTCTGTGATAGAAACATCTCATACATCATGGAAGCCAATGGGTTCTCTGCTAATGTAGACAATTGGGTTGTAGTCCATACTAACAACGAACAGGTTAGTTTCCGATCGACTTGGCGCAGCATTGGCGTTTCTGAAATATGGCGAAGAATGTAACATTTAATAATAATCGATATGGTTTCGTGATAATTCGCCTTCTCACCGATCCGTCGCCTAGAATCAACTAGAATCTCCTCAGTGGTCTTCTTCACCGACGAAATGTCGTCGGTGGCCTTCTGTTTCTCTGGCTGGAGCCAGAATATATCCCAGAGGGCGTAAGAAAACACCGAAATCACCGACGAGATTATCCTAAGTCTGTGACGTGTACTAGCTTAGGGCTTAGGGGTTCAGGGGATAGGCGTAAGAATAAGAATAAGAACAATTTTCATATTACATCGTATGAGGTAAGTACATTATTTATTATTTCTTATTTACATTTAACATCGTCTTGAAAAAACCATAGGAAAAATGTTTTTAGACACATTCCAAAAGTCGACATGTGCAGACATTAATTCTCCGATGATCGATAATAATGTTTATTTTTAAAATAAACAAAGACATACATATACAAGATTTTGAATGACTTCATTACACACATTGATCAACGTTCTCAAAATAATAACACGAATGGAATGTCAATACGGATGAGGCGGTAACGAAATTGGTTTTACATATAGTCTAGTCATGATAAAATGTTGGTTTATACGTCAGAAATTTTCGCAGGGAACAACAGGCTAAATAGAATAAGTGTTCGATTAACCACAACATCAGAGTAACAAGCTTAGTAAATTAATGCGGCATGTCTTGTAACATTTGTCAATCGAAATTCTCGTTCTTTACTAAAGAGGTAAGTGCTCTTTCGTATTACGTTTTCTAATGTAGGTTATGTTGCACTGTTTTTGCTCGAATTAAATCCGATATTTTTAACTGCAGCGTAATCGGGTTTGCAACCGATTTGTTTATCTCGATTTTATTTTCGCATTCTTTCGTTTCACCGTTATGGCATCTAGGTTGCTTGTCCAGGTTGTGGTTTTTCTTATTGCGGCAAGTGTCTCAAATACAAGTGTACCCTTCTGGATGGAAGAGTAAAGAAAGTCTGCGGACGTTGTCACAGCAAGAATAATTCTAAGAAGGAAGGAAGTTCCATAGACAATACAGACATGTCGCAAGAGCAGAAGGAACACCTTGCACCTGTGGATATTACTAAAAAGTAATGTACTTGTATCTACTGTGCGGAGCACGAAAGAATTGTAGCGGGAAGGAAACGGGGCAAGAAGTCTGACCACTCAGACGTCTTTCCCATTCCTCTTGCCCTATCCCCTTCCCGCTATAATTCTTCCGTGCTGCGTACGCTATATTTCTTCCAGTTTTATCCGCGATCTTTGCAACGACATAATATGTTTATTAGATTGGATTCCTTGGAAAATCCAGCGAAGCCACCCATCGTAATGTACAAACACGCCAATCGCTGGGAAAAATTCAAGAGGGGTTTAGAACCTGCCGATCAGGAGATAGTAGATAGATTAAGAAAATTAAAAGAGGAGGACAAAACTACGGCTTTGAGCGTAGACGAAATAAGGAAGAGACTGGCGATGTTGAAAGACGAAGAGCCTGGTGATGCCGGCAATAGCAAAATAAATGTGAGCCTTAACACTGAACCTGCCAGATCCAGATTTTTGATTTCGTAATTATTGATATGATAAAGATGCTTTCGTGGTAAATGATTAAATACATATATTTAGTAGTGCAGATATTATATCTTTACGGCTACTTTTAAAGCTCGGTAGGTTTAGTGTTAAACACTAATTGTAAGACAGGCAATATCGAATAGGTTCGTTACAACCATTCAGTGTACAGTCACTTTATTGTTTCTAGATGGATCCAACGGATTCTAGAACGGATCAAGAAAAAGCCGACGACTTGATACAGGAGTATTTGGGGCAGTTGGAATTGTCGTCGGGTAACGACCCTGTTAGCGAAATTCAGTCGAGACTGAGATCTCTGCAGGATCTGAGCAACGTACACAGAAAGGTGGTAAGTGTATTTCGAAGGAACAATAAGGTAAAGGCACCAGTAATTGACCTCGTATCAGTAGTCGACCATTTTTCAGGAAGACGTGAATAAATATAGTTTCTCATATTAATTAAGAACAAGCAAACCACGAAACATTTACCTACTCTATTTCTAAATTAGGTTTTCTATAGTATTCACTTCTTTTCATTTGTGTTTGCCCTTTTACTTGTAATTTGTATTAATTGTTGCAAGTAAACGATATCAAAGTAACCGCCTTTAGTGTTTCTGGCTTTGCTATAAGTGGTAACTAATTACTAACGTATGGTCAATTAGTAGTTTTCTCGTTTTCAAGGATGGTCAACTTCAGACACAATTATTGAATTTTCAAAACTGTCTATGAAATTTGAATAATACAATTATTTTAAAAAGTTAGCTTTGTTACTCAATATAAGAAGTTCAAACAGAATTCTCGTTAATCTGGAAATTATATCACGAATTGTTTGGCGATCTAGCAGTCGGGCGAATGTATCGATGAAGACGACGAGGCACACGTTACGAAGAAATTAATTGCGAAAGCTCTGGCAGAAGCAGCGCTAGAGAAAAAATACGAAGAGGACATGGATGAACTGGAGGAAATGGAGATTGATGTATGCAACGTTGATTTCTTTGGATCTTCGGGAAAGTAGAAGTAAAACAGAATTAATCTTGTTAATGACGTTACAATTGTAGGCACCGAAGCATACCGACGGAGGAGTTAAGAAGGAAGAGAAGGAGGACGACGACGACGACGACGACGACGAAGAGGAGAAGCCTACATGCGTTATGTGCGATCAGACTAAAAATTTAGCAAAATGTTTAGGTTGTTACGGTGATCTTTATTGTCCTGTATGCTACGAAGATAATCACAGCGAGTTTGAACTGGAAAAGCACAGAAAGGTTCCACACCTGTAGAAAAACGATTCTATGAGGAAGTATTTGGAGCAAATGCAATCATCATAGAAGAAAATCTATCGCCAAAATACGAGGAGGACACGAGCTAATCGAACAGGCAGGAAATCGACGTAGGCAACGTTGATTTCTTCGAACCTTGACCGGAAGCAAGTAGAAAGCAAATCATCCTGTCAGCGTTACGAATGCAGGCATCGAAGCCGATAAGGGTGACAAGGAGAAGGTGGACGGAAGTCTATGCGCGTTACGTGTAATCAGACACGAAATTTAGAGAAACGTTCAGGTCGTAACGCTGATGTTATTGTCGCGTATGCTACGAAGATTGCACGCTCGTAATTGAAAAAGCACAAAATTATTGTACCTTATAGGGCAGAAATTTTCGAAAAAGATGCTTCTCGAGGAGTAGTATCAAGCAGAATTTGAATGTTGGTACATACTACCATCGAATAGAAGCATTTCTTGCATTTCACGCGTATCGACACATATATACATACACACAGCGAAGACTAATACACACGATCCATCGAATTTAGCGGTTGCAAACCACGAGCCAACACGTATATGTGCTTCACTGAAAAATGGTTTTATAATATTATTGATCAATGCGATGTAATTAACGGAATATACGCGCTTTTGCTGTAACCCCACGGATCGATTGTTTCTTAGGGTACAGATATAGTGGAGCGGTGAAGATCGAGGATAGCAAAACCAATGTACAGTAACGCTTACCCCTTCCACTGGGGGGGCATCCTTTGTACTTTCGACGCGAAATATTCTAAAATATTTTAACGCTCTCCCCCCGCTCCACTATATTCCCGTACTTAGTATGATACGCGCACACGATTATCTCTTGGATCTACCAATTGAATTATTCGAAACGAAGTACACAGGTTCAACGTCTCCACTTACCGTGAGTTGATCGTTCGAAGTGTAAACGAATCGTGGTTGAAATGCCGCGGTAAATTTCAGGGAGCTGGTCCAGAATGTCGGTAAGAAACGTCCGACCGACATCTTCAGCGGGATTCCCCAGAGGCAGTTGGCGTCGCGACGCAAAAACCTGCTCTTCTCAAAATCTAAGCAGCCTTCTATTTTTAGACGTCCCGTATGCACGCGCCGTGCCAAGATTTCGACGACGTTCGTATCGGATGCTGACAAAGTGTGCATGCTTTTCCATTTTAATTGCATTCATTCCCAATATTTCGACTTTCAGATTATTACGATTATTGAGTCGTCGAGAATTCATTGAGAATGCTTACAAGCGAGAACACTTCGATTCTGTATATACCGCATACCGTTACGCGCTTTGACAATTCGGAGAAACGTTTAAATGTGTTTGTAAAATATTTTATGTTTGATTGGACGTTCGAAAGGTATTTGGTAACTAAACGAAATCGCGTATAACAGAGTCGGCACTTCGCGCCGGTCGAGTGCATTGGCCGAAAGTCTTTTCGAATGTATCGGGATAAAATTAACTTCGTTTTCGGACAAGCTCTGTCGACCGTACCAGTTCGCAGTCGATTTGTCGTGTACGTACACGTATATATTCGATTTCATTTCGGCTTTTATAAGTACCGTGTAACTCCGCGAAGAACAATGTCTGCAAAGTTCGTGTACAAGATCGAAAATATACCAGAAAACATGTACTCGGAAATTCAAGAACTCGCGAACTCGCGGTTCGACATTTATTTATTAAGAATGGTTTCGCGGTTCGGAGGATCTTCGAGGATGAGACTCGTTTCACGGAACATTTTTATTTCGATTTATTGAGCTGGATCCGCGCCAACATCCAACAGCCCTCGCGACTCTCCGCATCGACGTTCGGTTATTTTCGAGTAAAATTTTTCACGAAATTATACTTGGTGTTTTGCTCTCCAGCTTGGTCCATCGGAGATCTCGACGGGCAACTGTAAGGTAAAGGTACCAATAATTGACAACGTATCAGTTGACCATTTTTCAGGAAAACGTGAAAAATAACATTTCTGGACGTGATTTTCTTTCGAAAAAGGCACGATAGATAAATATAGTTTCTCATATTAATTAAGAACAAGCAAACCATGAAACATTTACCTACTCTGTTCCTAAATTAGACTTTATATGGTATTCACTTCTTTTCATTTGCAAGTAAACGATATCAAAGTAACCGCCTTCAGTTTTTCTGACTTATGGATGGTCAACTACTAACTGACGTATGGTCAATTAGTAGTTTTCTCGTTTTCAAGGATAACTTCTGACACAATTATTGAATTTTCAAAACCGTCTATAAAATTGGAATAATTATTTTTAAAAAGTTATTTTTGTTAGAGGGAGAGACAATGTAAGAAGTTCAAACAGTATTTTCACGCACAGAGTCAATCTGTTTAACATTCATTAAATTCACGCAGAGAATTTTTCTGAACCGTTCAACTATCGGTGCATTTACCTCACCTGCATCGCGCACGGCCAGGACGGATGAAAGGAACAACCGTATCTCCGTACGGATTCAAAGACCAGACACTGTATTTTCACTGAACGAGTTTGTTCATAAAATAATTACATTCTCGCCTCATATTTATACAACCTTCGAACGCACAGCTTCTCTCGTTACGAGTCTATCGCGATTCGCTCTGTCTCTCTCACAACACGACATCTCTCTCTTTCTCTACATCATTCGCTCCTTTTTTCGCAGTTCTAGCACATTCACACGCTTCTAGTCGGAAAAATACAAAAATTCTGGCTCTTAGGCACGCGATCACTACGCATACGTAAACAACATTATTCAGAGAATGGTAAGGAGAGGAAAAGACAAGGAAAGGGGAAGAAGGAAGGGGTAGAGGAAAGAAAAAAAAAACAAGTGATGAAAATAATAATGAGTATCACCCTGAACGAAGAACCATAAAACAATGCAGCCCAATCCAGCGTCACGTTAAGAAGAAAAATGGTCAAGAACTGTGCGTAAAATTCGTGCGTTTTCTTCTCTGCGTCGAGAATGACTCGAACGGGGGTGCATCGCTTCTTACAGGTCGATAGAGAAGTAAGATCCTAACAGTATGTACACGGTTTGTATGCGCACTAGCGTTTTTCGTCGACGAGACCGGACAAGCCGTGTACCCGGCGCGAGCGGATCTTCAATAAATTATAAATAATAATTATATAATAACAACAACAATAATAATAATATTTAAGTTAGGTGATCGGACTTCGTGCTGTAATACTATTAGAAATGGGCCAACACCGCTCGACAACGTACATTCCCGACGATATACAGTAAAGTCGCGATCTAGCTCCCATCAATTGTTCCGAGCAGGGACAGAGATCGTGTAGGGAAACTATATTTTCATGACTGGAGAAATTAAGGTGAAATAGAGCTCAGTTTTTTTATTCAAGCAACGAACTTTAACGAATAAGAGATTTCCCCTTTTGTTCGATGATCTTTTGCCAGAAAGAACAAATAAGAAAATATCGTATTGATTAAAGTTCATCGCTTGAATAGAGAAATTCGGTACTTTCTTGCCAGCCCAATACAAAGGATGCCGAACGTAGAAAAGAACAGCATGTAAACACGGATCGTGCGGCAGCTCGAGCTTCTTGTGTGATCGTGAAGATCCTCAGGGACCTAGATCGCGACTTTACTGTAAAGTTCTCGCAGAAATTGATCGCGTTCGATTGTAATTATCGACGCGGATCGAGTCAGTCTCGACAATACGTACCCTACGTACAAGACCTGCTGTGATTTTTACAAGTACGTGTGTCATCTCGGTTTGGTATGGAAGGAAGAAAATCTCCGACGGTAGAAATCATTGAGAAGACAAAAAAGAAGGAAGAGGATAGAGAACACTGTTCGATCTCTTTTTAGTTTCGCTATCGACGCGACTCGGACCGGTCTCGCAAACCAGAGTATCGCAACTCGCGAGGACAAGGATCATCGAAATGCAAGTAGCAGCGTGCGCAACGATAAAAAACAGAAACAAACAAACAAAAAAAAAAGGTAATTCGTTGTCCGACGCTGTTTCCTTACGGATGAACAACGACCGTCCGCGACCGTTCACGACCGACTTTCGGAACGCGTCGATCCACGACGCTTCGAATTGGTAGCAAAGGTTAAAAAGACATAAGCTAGCGCGAGTAAAACACGTCGGCTACCGGTACACGATGGTGATACAGTAGGATGAGCTTTTTTCTTCTTTTTTTTTGTGATACAATACGCTTCGTAGTCGGCGAAGCGTAGTCATGCTCCATTCGTTGGTGCCAATGGAATGGAAAACCGATCACCGTTGTATCTCGATGCGATGAAACGTATTTCTGTCCCGAGAACTCGGAATTCAACGTCTCCCCCTCTATTTCGCTTTCGTTTCCGTACTCTCCGGCGGTGGCAATGGTATCGGTGTATCGCAAACTGGAGAAGCCGAAACCGTTGTCTGCTTCTTCGTCTTCTTACCCTTCTTGGGGATCTTTGGCGACTGTTTCACTTCTATTTTCTCAGACGCGAGCTCTTGTTGCTCGATCTTCTGCTCGGGGGCAGTGACATCAGGCTGGACGTTGGTCGTCGATTCACCGGGCAGTTTCTCCGGAACAACGTCCGACGTCGCCGAGCAGGAATCGTTTTCCACTTTCTTCTGATCAGATGCGTTCTGTTCAGGAACCTCCGTCGCGACCGTTCCCTCATTCGGCTTCTTGTCTTCGAGGTTCGATCCTTCCGAACCCTCCTGCACGTCCATCGGAGTGGATTCCGTGGGTTTTTCTTCGGGTTTCTCGACAACAGGGGCGGCGATGTCCATCGGCTCGACGGAAGCGCTGTCGATCGGTGGATTCGACGGCTGTTCCGCGTCGATGGTAGTCTTCTTCTTATTCTCCTCCTCCTCGCACATCTCAACCGACTCTTCAAGCTTCTTGTTTAGCGGTGACGAGGGTCCAGGGGGCAATGGGATTGGTTCGTTGGTCTGCTCCTCTTGTTTTCGATCCACCTCCATGGATTCAGGCTGATCGACAGCTGTCGGGATTATCGGTTTCTCCGTTTGTTGCGGCGTCGCTGGCTGCGACGCGAGGGGGGCCATGGACTCCAGCAAACCGATCGTCTCCTGTATGGTCTTTATCGCATTTTTTCGCGCCTGTCTCACGTTCTCCCTCCCCTCCGTTTCGATGTCGTCGAGCTTGATCAGCTCTCTGGTCAACATCTCGTCGAGGTACATGTATTGCTTGTCTTTTCTAGAGTTGCCCGAGTATGCCTTCACTTGCTCTGCGAGAGAATCGACTTCCTTCTGAACCATGGCTACCCTCTCCAAAGGATCTTTTGGCACGACCTGTTTAGGCCTTGAAGGAGAAGCATCTTGCTGTCGTTGTTGTTGCTGTTGTTGTTGAGGCGGTTGTTGCTGCGGATGCTGAGCATATTGCTGCCTCTGCTGTTGCGGCTGTGCTTGCTTTTCGTACTGCTGCGGCTGTGGCTGCTTTTCATACTGTGGCTGCTTTTCATACTGCGGTTGCTGCTGCTGCTGCTGTCTGGGATGCTGGAAGCCGTGGGTCTGTTGTTGTCTACGCGAAGGTTGCTCGTAACCAGTTTCCGGCGGATAAAACGAATCCTGAAAGTGCGGGGACCACTGATGGGGTCTCGCGAAAGGAGACTGTCCGAACGCCGACGGTCTTTGGAAATGAGGAGGCGTGTGGAACTGTGTGGGAGAAGGTTCTCTTTTGAAATGTTGCTCGTCGAAGTTTCTAGGCAAAACAGGCTCGTCCCTTCCTTCGACGAAGATCGGTATGTGTCTGACGTTGCCCTGTTGCTGCGACGCTGGTTTTTGTTGTTGTGGCTGTTGAGGTGGTTGCTGGGGCTGAGGTTGATGTTGAGGTTGCTGGGGCTGAGGCTGATGTTGAGGTTGAGGTTGTTGCTGTGGAGGCTGATTGTGTTGGGGCGTTATATCTATTCTTGAGACGTATCTTTGCCCTGGCTGCGGCTGTGACTGCGGCTGCGATTGTAGTGGTTGCTGCTGCTGCTGACAATTGTAATGGCACTGATGAGGTTGTTGCCTGTTCTCCGGCGGAGCGGACATGGACCGCTGTCCGCGGTTCCCCTTGTCCGGATTGTCCATGTTGTGACGATGCTGTCCTATGTCAACGGTGTTGCGGAATCCGTACTGCGGTATCTGGGTTCTCCCAGTGAATTGTTGGTGTTCGGTGTCCGGTCTGTCTCGCGATTTCTCGCGATGGTTATGGCTACCTTCCGGTTCGCCGTGAGAGCTAACCGCGCTGGCCCCGCTGGCAGCGCTGCTTCCACTCGCCTGCGACCTCGCGTCTTCGTCCGAGTACCCTTGGTAATTGTTGTTCAGCCCGTTCCCGGAGTCACGGCGGTTTCGAGTGCGAAGCGAACCGTGGAAAGGTATGTCGCCCCAGGCCGGGCCGAGCAAGTGGTCCGCGAATTCTGGGTGACGGGCAGCTAGCTGGTCCAAGTGAGCTCGGATGTCGCCGCGTCTACCGAAGCCCTCGTCGTCGAACGGGAATCCCTGAAACATCGAGTTACGTTCGTCGTTAAACGATAGATCCAGAAAACAGGAACACAAGAATGCAGAACCAAGGAATCTTGGCGACACGAGAAAATTACAGAGTACCGAGCTTAACACTGAACCTACCACCGCCGGTAAAATTACCGGTCTTACATTTTTAATTATATACTTAATGAAATTATGACGTTGCTCACATGGAAATTGATTCGAACTCGAATTTCCGGGTACCTGCCCACCCCTAATGGCTAGCCTAAGCTCGGTACTCGTAATTTTCCCGGCTGGTCGCGATTCGCTGGACCCATTTCCGGGTACCCGGGTATCAAAAATTTTCCACCCCTAACTACTAGCCATGCAAGTTGTTTCGCAGCGTTCCATCCACGGAAAGAAGGAAAACGATCTCCTCCTTTCGCTGCTCCAAGGATCGGACGCGACCGCGGTGTACAACCAATTCGCGTGGGCGAACTTCTTGTGACGCCGTATATTACGGGTTTTACGTCACGAGAAAACTATATATAGTTTTCGACGCATGCACGTATTCGCGACGCCTATGTATTTCCCGTTCACCCACGCCGGTGTAATTCGGTCGAGCCGGCCGAGACTTCGCGTCCGCAAATAATAATGACAATCCCCGAGTCCGTGAACCCTCCTGCAATCCTCCGAGGGTTTTCTTTCCATGAAACTACGATGGGCCGATTAACGGGTGAAAGTGAGCTCGAGCAAGCCCACGGAAAGCTTTGGATTAGCGGTACATTTCTACTGCGATAGCGACAGCGATTAGTAGCGGGAAACAGCATTCGGTTCTCCTTGCTACTTTAATTGGAACAAACGGAATTTGTTCGACGAACCGAATAAGGTTCGCGTTCGGAGCCGCTCTGTGCTGAAGGAAAACGATGACTCGAAGCGTCGATTCGAAGAATCAAAGGTATCTCTGTACGTGATCTCTCGACCGTTTGCGGTTACCGAACGTTCGGCTTTGTGATGTATCCCTTAGAACAGTGGCCGGCCAACTGCGGCTCGCGAGCCACATGACGCTCTTTGGCTACTTGAGTGCGGCTCTTCCACGAATGATGCATTTAAAATTAATTTATTTGATTTAAATTCCATGGTATTTTAACATAACTTTCAATCGGTCAGCTGATTTAAACAGTTATATGTAAATTCAATGTTTTATTCAGTGTACCTAGTTTTTAAGCGACTTCTGAATACCGTTCTTGTAAAGAAATTTCGCTCTCAAAAGAAATCTAAATCGTTGTACTGCTGATATTTGGCTCTTTCGGCTAATGAGTTTGCCGACCACTGTCTCTTAGACCATGTATATGTACTTATAATACCGGCATAGGTATAGGATATGCATAGGACGCAGTGTTCCAAGATAATCTAGTAAGTATCTGGTGCCCACAAGTCACGTCACGAGATAATAGCGGTATAAAACCGAGGTATACAAGTATACTTATGCATTATTTCGTAAACATTTGAAAAACGGTGCAAACTCGTTGCATAAAAAATTGTAAGGAACGACAAAACCGTGATACACATATATCTTTTCACAAGCAAGTATTTTATACTTAATATCGCATATATATATTGTTCTTGCTACCCTTCTTTTAAATGAAGTCTTTTGTGAGGAAAAATAAATACAACTTTTTCTACATTGTAATTGACAAAATGCCAGATTTAAAATAATAAGAGTAAAGTAAAAACGAACGAGTAATAAAATCAAATATATATTACAGTTACAGTTTCCATAGATATTTAGACAGAATGGGATCAACAGGCTATATCACTTTGCCCACATCTGGTAGATGAAGAAATGAAGAAATATCTTGGAGCACGGCATGTTATCTGAAGCCGAATCTATAAGCATATGTACATATATGTATTCAGTCGAATCATTTCCCTCTCGTGGCCGCAGCCGTAAGTAGCAGGAACTGCATCGACGATGACGATGCCGATGTCGACGACGACGATGAATCGAACCGAAAAGATGTTGAGCGAGTTCGTTTTGGTCGCGTCGCGTCGCCGGTCGCGGCGTGTATTTTTGGTGGCGCGATCGAAACGCGACAGAGTACGATCCAAGGAGAAACCGAGTGGAGCGGCAGGAAAAAATTCATCGGAGCAGTTACGAACAGCCATGAACCGAGCGAACTGGGTGAATGTCAGCCAGGCTTCTTCCGGCGAAACGAACAGATCCTCGGGGAAACTGTGTCACGGCCTTTGGAATCGGGCCTGCGACGGACGACCGTTGTTTCTTTGTTTCCTTGTTTCTCGCGTCGAACCATATCTTGTCGGATTCGAGAATAACACATCCTAAGCCCGAATTCCAATGGCGTTTCGCTGCCGTCCCCGTGCTATTAGATTGTTGGGAGACGAATGGGACGCCCACGCGCGATATCGGTCGTCTCGAAGCGTGATCGCGAGACCGCAATCATTTACCAGAAACCGGTTTCTTTTTCTCGCGAAACCGAACAAGCGATTAGATCATTCGCAAAAATATCGCGTTATCTTCCGCCGAGGCGCGCTTCAACGTGCGCGGGCAACGAGAAACCGCGGCGATTCCTATTTCCCTTTTATGGTCGATTTATACTGTCCGCGCAGACACGGAACGTATCCGATCAGAAATATTCTGCAACTAGCATAATTCCCGTTGGGCAATCTACAGCTGACTTATTTCTGTTGGTATGCCACTAATTTATTTTTAGCACTTAATCCTGTGGGATTTCCGGGATAAAAGGGTATTCGTGCACCCCTTTGGGCTAATGGCTACCTGCGTACCAAATTTCAGCTTTCTAAGGCTTCCGAGTTTCGAGATTTTTTGACTGTTACAGAAGACAGAGGAACTTAAATAATACTAATTTAATTTTAACACTTGATCCTGAAGGATTTCCGGGATCATAAAATATTCCCGTACCGTTTCGGGATAACGACTACCTGTGTACCAAATTTCAGCTTTCTAAGGCTTTTGAGTTTCGAGATTTTTTGACTGTTACAGAAGACAGAGGAACTTAAATGACACCAATTTAATTTTAACACTTGATCCTGAAGGATTTCCGGGATCATAAAATATTCCCGTACCGTTTCGGGATAACGACTACCTGTGTACCAAATTTCAGCTTTCTAAGGCTTCTGAGTTTCGAGATTTTTTACCGTTACAGAGGACAGAGGAGCTGGCAATTATATTACGTAGATGCATTTGAATAGAAGCGTCGTACGTGTCTGTGTGGTTCAGCTACGGTAGGTATAAACTATAAACACTTCCACTCCATTGCATTGGAAAATAATTGTCTGGTCAGATGCGTTCCGTGTCTCTGCGGATATGATATATTTATAAATTGATTTAAATGTTTTCTTTAAAATACGACACAGAACTTTTCCTCGAACCTAATTGTAGTAAACAAACAATTAGTGCTGAAGAAAGATTGATTGTTACTCTGAGATATTAGGCCACTGAGAGTTCCTATGAAGATCTTAAATGTTTCTTTTTCAATAACTCTAGAGTTTCTTTCGGGCGTATTTCTTTTAATTTTTGCAAGTGAAACTGGACCAATCGCGTCGTTCTACAAGTTGTGCAAACACAACCGCAAACGTTGCAATTGTCTTTCAGACGGAAGCAACTTGATTTGCACGATTCGTTGAACGATAAATTGCGTCGTCTGTGGGCCGTTTTACGGACTCGCGATTCGGGCCGGTCCGGACGGAATCTCAAGTGTATCGGTGAACATCTGTCGTGCAATTCGAGTGGAAACACGAAAAAACAACGAAGACGGATCGCATGGCGCGGCATGGCGTCGCATCGAGCCTAATACGGCTAAACGGACGGAACAAAGCTCGCGATTATGTTACCTTCGTTGATTCTTTTTCTCTTTTCCTCGAGAGAGCGAGCGAGCGATCGAGGAGGGGGAGCGGCGCAACGTATATCCTCCGCGGTGAGGGTTGCCGAGGAGAAACGTCTTGGTTAGTTTATTATTAGCGTCAACAAAACGCTTCTGTTTTGGAGGAACGCACCTCCCCGTTCGCGGAGAAGAACGCTCGGAGTACAGTATTCATTCCTCCGGAGATTTTTCAAAAGTTTTATCCTCCACGAACAATCCGAGTTTTCCGGGTGAAAGCGCGGACAAGTCTTTTCGTGGCTGTTGCTCGGACTCGCGTGCTCCGTGCTAACGAAAAACACGTCACTTCTCGCAAGTTCTATTTCTATCTTACACGCGATCTCGCGATCGAACGGGAGACCAGAAAAGAAAAGTCGAACGGCTCTTTCTGTTTTTTGAAAACGGACGACGACGGAGGTCGCGTAAATTATTATTTCCAAGGTTCTGTAGGGATTGAACTTAATCCTTGTGCTGCCATTTACTGCATTTCTTTCAACAATTTCTTTCAACAAAAAGTAATTGTACACCATGTAAAAATGAATCACTTTTTACAATATATTTAACAATATACAACAAGTACAACTAGTACAATATACAACATATACAACAAGTTATATACGTGCACAAAGTTTCATCGAAATCGATCAATGTTGCTATGAAATATAATTCATCGAAAATAGCAAAAATTGTAGGAATGTAAATTCAAAGATCTTTACATCTTACTCACGTCAACCGATTTCAACGAAACTTTGTGGATGTATATAACTTACTTAGATTTACAAAATACAGGTTTGAAATTTTCATTGCAGGCACAGAAAAATAATTTAAAAATCGTGACCTTTACTTTTTCCTTCGCAATAACCTGACGAGTTCGATTTTTAAAAAGATATTCGTTTTTAAAAGGTGTACGAATAGTTTGTGCCCCCACTGTATATTAATTTGTAGTCTCAAAAGAGAATTCGTGCAAATATGTCAAAGGCAATTGGCATACATTTCCTTATTATGCAGTAGACTCTCGTATAACGCGATGAAAAAATTGTTTAAAATTACTGTGTATCTATATCTTCTGTAGCAGTAAGTCTATAGTCGTCTCACGCAATGTTTCGTACACATCTACTGTAATGGCATAATTGCATTTATTTACAGTTACAGCGATTAAAACACGTCTTTATCCCGAAAAATATCGTAGAAGAGAGAAGAATGCTTAAGCGTTCATTGCAAACGAATAAAATTTTATTTCGTCTAAAAAGAAACGCGTAACATTCATATTTATTAGACTTTGTTAAAATCTTCACCACGAGTGCGACTCGTTGAAATACGGCAAGAGGTTAAATGTGCACATCGATAAAGAAGTTCGCTAAAGCAATTTCTCAGAAAAGCATATTTATAATTTTAATATTTCTACAATAAATCAGGAGCCAACCAAAAGGTTTTTAATAATCTGTACATGTTGGTTGGCTGCATAAGGGTTAAAATTATTGTTCAACGGAGATATCCATTGCATTTTCCGAATTAAGAGAGGAACTGGTAAGGGAACGAATGTTTTTTTAGGAAGAAAATTCGCGAAGCTGAAGCACACGATCCAAGAGTCCACGAACCTGCGATCGAGGGGCGCGAACGATTAGCCCGTTGCTCGCAATCTCGAAGGATCTGGAACAGTCTCGGCGAGAATGACTGTATCGACTCGTCGCGTGATTCGCGCCTCATCGTCGGTGTTTGCTGTAATTTCGCGGGGGCGTTACGAGCGCTGTCGTGAACCGCGAACCGTCAACCGCGGCAAGTCGTTCTATGCGCGCGTCCGGAGCACGTTCCGATCCGATGTCGTCAGCGGAATAAAACCAAAATCGAGCGGTTCGATCGCGCGCGAAACAGTGATCGTTCCTCTCTAATTTGAAACGAGAAGAAAAAGAAACGTTTAACGTGACTTACGGGGAACGGCCGGTCCAAATCGATCGGTTCTCCGAATTCGGATGCTTTGTCCAGGACGACTGGAGAGTCCATTTTCTGGACTGGGTTCGATACGTGGCCGCCTTCTCGGCTTTCCTCGCACGTTCGCGAGAGGTTAGGCGTGCTGCGGCTGCGGTTTGCGGCTGCGATGTGCGCGCGTGCCGTGCCGTCCCGCACTCGTTAGCACTTAGCAGTTGTTTGCAGCGGGTTAAGCTTCTCTACTTTATTCGATTCAACAAAATCAGCCAACAAGCTCGCTAAACAATGACGTGGTTAACAAAAACGCGTTTGAAAACGAACTTTCAAAGTTATGTGGTGGATGGTACTGCCAACACACTATCTCGGCTCTCTAATAATCTGTCAATGATTACCGGAAGATACGACAATGTCGTTTCGGACGAACGTCTCTCCTTCGCCAACTTTCTTCTCCGTGTTATCGTATACGTATCTTCTCGAACTCCAACCGTTTCCGTTACGCAAGAACGAGACGACGCAAGAACCTGACCACTTGTAGTTCGCTTTTATATCTGCCTCCTTTTTCCCGTTGTCCCTCTCTTTCTCTCTCTCTTTCCCACTTGTCATACACTCGCACGAACCGATCCAGTCGGTCCAAGCCGAAAGAAAAACGTACGCGGTGGAACACCGAAAAACACGCGCGCTCCTTCGAAACTCGCTAACAAAACTGTCACCGCGCCACCGGAGCGACTTAAATATATTTGTGTGGGTCGCTTCGAAAGCCACGTGACTCCACGCCCGAGCGACGCCGAACTACACCGAGCTCCGCCGAGCGAACCCGCCAGACTCTACTAGAACGTTCCTCCTGTCTCTGTTCGGCTCTTTCGAGAAACCGTCCACGCGTTTTCGATACATCGCACCGTAGCTGTCATTCGGAGCGGAATCAAAACAAATTTCGAAAGCGTCGAAACCGATCGATCGAAATATCGTCGGCCTCATATGAAAATTGCCACAAAAAAGTAAATTTTAAAACCTTTCTGTATTTAACATGATTGCACACATTCTCATTATGAGACAATAATTGATATATTTTTGAGTAAAGAATGTGGACATTCAGAGAAATTTTGTAATATTTTTTAGAGGAACATTAACAAATTGTTGAAAGAAATACAAGGGTTAAAGCGAAACTATTTTGCTTTACACGGAGATTTTTTCAAACTATGTTTACATTTAGACACCGATTAAAGCAGTTCACAAAAAAAGTTACTCTCAAACCATAGAAATTGAGGTACCCAACAAAACGAAGCTGAAAATCCAATTTAGAAAAAAATAGACTTAGGCAATTTTCATGTGAGGCCGATGATATATTTTTCATGCAAAATGGAACCGATTTGCTTATCCGAAAGTACCACCTTCACGATTTTCTTACATTCTCATCGAAACCTAAGGCACTCGTTTACATATGGACTCTTACGGAATAGTAAAGTTCGACTTCCTTTTTCGTGTTCGTATTCGTATTCGAAAAGTTGGTCACGACTCCATCGCTTTCTCTTTCGCACGCATCGCGCTATGTAGATGTCTACCGATCGTACATGTAAGTCCTGCAAGTGGATACTATTAGCTAAATGTCTCCTGCGTATTTTATTTGAAATAGGGAAATGAATGTTGTTTCTCGGAAGGTGTATGTAGAGTAAAAGCGCGACCAGAATCATTCCGCTTGGGTGAGTCTCGTAACGTGACGACTTCAAATAAGTTAATTATTTGTTGTACGAATAAATTTTAAGTTATTTGAAATCGTCACGTTACGAGACACACCCTTTACATACAGTGGGTGTACAAAGTGTTCGCGCACCTTTTCAAAACGAATAACTTTTTAAAAATTGTTCCAACCGCTTGAGTTTTTTTAGGCGTTAGAAGGATTAGTTCACTAGCTACTGTGTAAATAATTTTTTTTATCAGTCGCAATTGCGAAGGAAAAAGTGAAGGTCGGGATTTTTAAATTTTTTATCTGTGCCCGTAATGAAAATTTAGAAGGTGTAGTGTTGTGAAATATAATTGATTGTTAAATAAATTTATTAAATAAAAATATTTACACATGAGCTAGTGAACTAATCCTTCTAACGTCTAAAAAAAAACTCAAGCGGTTGGTCCAATTTCGAAAAAGTTATTCGTTTTTATAAAGTGCACAAATACTTCGTACTGTATAATCACGATCAAACGACCGCAATTAATAATAGTTGCACGGTTCATCTATCGAACAGAGTTCGGGGAAACGTCAGCCGCGTTCTCAACGGGACAACTCGTTGTGCGCGCGCCGATTCCTCGCTGTATGTACATATTTAAGTATTTACGAGAGTGAAGTACGAACTCCGCCAGTAAATATTAGTCATACGATCGGATCTTGGCCCGGGTCCAGCCTGTTCCGTCGTTCCGTCGCCGTGAAAATATGCCTGGGCCAGGTAGACCGGCGCGTTTCGCGATCGAGAAATGACGTTTCCTTCTTCGCTCTCTTCTCGTTTCGTTCCGTTCCGTTCCGTTCCGTTCCGTTGACGAACTACGCGATGAACCAATACATACAACGAAAAATGGTTCCGTACCGATCGCATTCCTAGCGATTGTAAACGATACGGTGGCACTGCGTTCGCTGTACAAGCTCAGTTATGTCATACAGTCATACAGGTGTAATTAAGAAGATACGGTAACTGTCAGATGATGATCCGTGACTGGACGAACGCCAAGTTCACCGAGGACAAGGTTTCGTAATCTAATGGGACGATTTCTAATCGCTCCCTTTGAAACGCATCTTCTTCCTGAATGTTTGGAACGCGATTCGGAAGATCGACGAATCGATACTCTAGTAGCATTTATGGTCGAGATATGGTTGGTGGTTTTGTATACAAACCCCCAACATACAGCCTACGAAGAAAATTTATGACAATTTGCCAACGAATATCCAACGTTCGGCCTACAATTGTTATATTTGATTAATTAACAAGAAATTTACGTATGATAATGCTACATTTGCCCAAGCAATGTTTACTAACCTTTAAATATCGTACGTCTTACAGACGGGAGAAACGTTGCTACAACTGAACTTGTTAATTATCATTAGACTGCGGATCTTTATGCATTTATGGCTTATGAAAGTTTTCAAAAAGGGCTAGAATATAAAATTAGATAGAATTTTGTACAATTTTTATTTGTCTTAGATCTACACAGGCTGTTCCCATTAAAAGTAGGATTTTATTTCATTTCACTTTCTTAAAATTTGTATACGAAAATTGGAAAATGCGTTAAAATCCGGAGCAGTCTAATTATTATATTCCAAATTGATTTTTTTGTTTTCTTATTTATGGATATATGTGCCCGTAATTATGAAAGTGGTCTGAATCAAAATTTTAAAAAAAATGAGTTTATCAGTTATTTCACATCACATTATTTTACACTAAATTAATTCAATGTAGCGCTTGTTATTTCAATATTATATGGAATTCATTTAGTGTCAATATCTAAGAAATATATGACTTAGACCACTTTCGCGATTATGGGCACATATATTCGCAATTTGTTATCGTCGCGCAATGGTCGGCGGGAACGAATTGCTATCGGTAAACTGGAAAGATAAAATTGTTGATCGATCTCAAAGCCCAAAGGTTCGCAGCTCGCAGCACATGCGACAACGAACCGGAAGTAGGAACGCGTTTATTCGAACACCGAACAGAACTCGAGATTATGTAACGAGAGCGTATCGATAAGCCGGCATCCGTGGCTTCTATTGAAATGGTACAAGCTCGTTACAACTTGTATGATCCGCGAAACAGGAAATCGTAGGAGGTACATATGTAGTAAAAATTGAATGCAATCGTGAACCATGAATGGTCCAGACTCGCGCTCGCAATCTCTCGTCTCGGATCCTTCTGGTTCTATTTAGTTTCGTGGATGTTTCCGATCATCCGCTCGGGGTAACCGTTCATGGATTCCGATGCGGTTAGAACACGACGGAAAATGGTTTACGGTTTTCCAGCGCTCGATACGAACGCGCAAAGGCGTACAGTGTACAGGAATCTTAGATGATTCGAGGTTATCCGAGCGAAAACGCAAGGCGCAAACGCAACGCGACGCTACGAGATACATTAACTAGATAGGTACCTGCGATTTCTGTAACGATTACGAACATCCAAGAATTCTAGGAAACAATTATGAAAATCAACAAGCAATCGTGTAAGAAGAACGTACGATTTTTCAATGTTCGAGTTGCGATAGATTAGAAATCAAACTATAATATATGTATCGTATGTACGCAGTATCGGCCGTCGGTTCAGAAGAGCGATTTCTTTCGGTTACACAGCTAATCGAGATACCAAAGGCACACTTACGGAGAGCCGAATCGAGTTCCGTTCTCGTTGACTCCTTCGCACAAGATTGAAACCCGAGTGTAGTGGAAAAATATTGTTCTATTGGGTGGGCGCATTGAATTACATAGCTTGTTAGCTCATAGCTGAGACGAAGCGACGGCCACGGCCAAACGCTGCGCTGCTGTCTGGAGCTGTGTTGCCATCTAACGGTAAAACGAGCAAATTGATGTATCCGTTTAGGCTTAGGCGATATGTATCTGTTATCTGTGTGGTATCGCAATAAAATAAAATAACACAGACGAGTCCGATTCGATACCGACAAAACATAAATAATAGCTGAAAATGGAAATGATCACAAACAATTTTACAATTCTCAAACGATTACGCGAGTACACCTTCATTATTTAAACAATTTGACGCTTTCGTCAACGCATTCACGTTTGTGATGTTTTCAAAGTAATTTGTGATTTGCGTGATCGCTTCTGATTGGCAGAGAGCATAACATTTCTTCGCGCAAGTCATAGAGTGACATAGAGCCATAACCTGACAAAATTGCGAGTTGTTTCGCATTTTTATCAAATTTATTATTTGTTATTTCCTATAATTGTTAATATATGATATATTAATATTTTGTAAAACTTTATACATAACATAGGTATAAATACATAAAAGAAATTGTCTACACTTTTGTACTATTTGGATAAATATTAGGATTTCGAAATCGAGAGGAACAATTGACTTCTTCCTTTTTTAAATGCTGAAATGAATGCTGAATTGAATATTTCTAACATTAAATGAAGTTTTACGTTATACACAAAAAAGGTAACTTAATACTAAATTTACGTAATATGCAGATATTTTTATGCAAGCTAACGGAGGCATTTAAGAAAAGAACTAATTCAATCGAAATGAAGAATTAGGACAACAGTGAGCAAATTCACTTTAGGTTAAAAACCACGAACACGGTGTAAATGAAATTGAAATTACGACCGTGATCGTGATTCTGCGATCACTGTGATAAATCACGGTTAAATTGTAATTTTGCACGTCATCACTGGTAAGTACTTACGCGATGCTTAACAACTCGAATAGACCTCGAGTAAAATCGGAACGTGGATGAGGATAACCGCGATCAATCGATCGATCGATCGATGGATCGTAGATCGCGTTTCCCCGTCAACTTTATGTATGTAAAATGCGGTCTAATACGCGAGTATTCGAGTTCTCGGCGATCCCGATCCCCGAATTTCGATCTCGCTTCTCGATCGCTCGCACGATCATCGATAATGACGATCGATGATCTACGGTGATCGATAGCGTAGTCAGGAGCTCATAAGACTTGAGGAAGTCGACCGACCACCACTCAACGAACGCGGCAAGCGTACCGTGACGTCATCGGGCCTGTGGTAGACGCCACGATCCACGAATCCCACGATCCTGTGCGGCAACAACGATGGGAGGCGAGATCGAAAACGAAATCGATGCTCGTACACCTGTCACCTTTCACGCTGGGGTCGCGCAATTAACAACAAAAACGACGAACAACACGAATTACGATAGTGTTACGATCGGTGTAATCGATATTCGCAACTGGGTGTGGTGCGTTAAAAGGTAAAAGTTAAAAGCTAAAAGCTGGGTCGAATAGAGGTGCGAAAGGTCAAGGTATCCACCGAAGCGATGTATCGGTGCCGGAACAGGGGCGCGACTCCGTATTCTCGGATTCAAGGGATTCCAAGGGACACCGGTCGAAATGATCGTTCCAGATATTTCATTTTACAATTATTGAAATAATAAAAATGATTCCATAAGTCTTCCAATCTTGTCATTTTTATAAAGGAACTTGTACCAGTTATTTTCAAGGCTCGGTAGGTTTAGTGTTAATCAAGATTCGATCGCGTATGATAATTATTGTCCTTATTGAAAAAATTAAATTACTTTAAAAACTCCAAACATTTCGACGTTCCCTTAATCTCACGCCATTGATCGAACCCTTTGCTCGAACTTGAAGCAAATTGAACCCGATTCGTAATTTCTGTTTTGTTCTTTGTCCAATGGGCTCATTGTAAATACGATTATTGATCGTACAATGTACATTACGATGTACATTATTATTTGTAAATAAAAAAATGGGAGCCCTGTAAATACCTGTACGTGTAGTACGCAGGGTCGGTACTTTCGTACAGGATTCCCGTTGACAAGCTGTTTCTCAGAGTGTTTAAGCGGGACGTGATCTATTTTTAATCCGTTTGGCCGTAGAATTGGGTTCAATGGTATAAAAAAAAATGGTCAAACGAACGACTCGAAGGATATCGCGAGTCACCGTGGGCGCCCTCGTTCTCTCCGTTACGATTTAACGCGTTTGCAACGAGCATAGGTGACGTGGCAAGGTCGTTCGATCGATCGATCGAAGGATCTTCTCGTTTCGTGACTTTACATACGGTAAGTAACGAGTTTTAAATTTCATTCGACAAGGACTCCGCGTACGACTACTTTGGTGCTCGTCTCGTCTCGTTTCTTCCTGTTATCGATCGTCAATGTTGATCAATGATCGCAGTTGGAAGATTTGCCGAAAAACAGTGAAATTGTGCAACACCGGCGCGATATGAGAGACTCGTCGAGCTAGACGTTATCGATCTCGTTCGAATCCCTGAACCAGGACGCTGTTACCCTCTTTCGTTCGAATGGGGCGTTTAATGGAACCGAGTCTCAGAGTGGGGATGGGGTTGGGGTTGGGTTCTAACGCACCCTGTCCTGTTCGTAAATTCGAAGCGATATTTACAGATGTTTGTCATTTCAAAATTCAAAACTTACTAGATAAAAGCAAACAAGAAGAACTCGAACGCTCAGCAGCGACAGAAAAATGAAATGCACCGTAGAACCTGTAGCGTAAACATAAATTAACGTAACTTCGGGGTTGCTGGTTGTTCTTTTTTCTGCTCGTTGTCTCTCGAGGCAAGAAGTTTAACTTTTAATTTTACTAGATAAAAACAAACGAAAAGAATTCGAGCGTACAGCAGCGACTGAAAAATGAAATGCACTGTAGAACCTATAGGGTAACCATAGATAAGTTCAGAGTGGGGGTTGCTGATTGTTCTTCTTTCTTCTTATTCTCTCGGGACAAGAATTTTAACGATATCCGAGCATGCACCACCGACCGTGTCTTCGAACACGTAGGAATGTTTTCGACGACGTTGCCGACGCCGACGCCGACGTCGAGGGACCTCTCAAAATAGCCGCCATTGATACTCTTCCATTCCAGAGCAAGAACATCGATCCAGAACGATCCATCCCGTTGATCCGACCAATGACATTCTCACTTCCCTCGGTCGAATAATATTTCGGGGGCTGTGCCGGCGAAAGCAATTTAAAAAATCCATAGCTCTCTCGCTTCGTTCGAAAAGCGTCTGGAGAGCGTTTATGTCAATATTTGCTCGCGGAAAAGAGGAAGAGCGACGCGCTCGACTTTTTCCATTCGAATCTTGGGTAAGTACCTGTACCGATTACTGCGGTATATATCATGCTTCGATCGTACTTTATTTTAATATTATTCCTAATTTATCGTGACATAATTATTTCTGTCAGCATTTTATGGAAAAATGTGTTCTGAATAAAAAAAAAAATTGGTGGCCCTCGAAACCTAATACAACGTAAAAAATATTTAAAAAACGAAATCGATGACATTTTGAGAAAGAGCCACGTACCAATTACTGCGGATTGGAATTCGAAATACGAGCGTACGGAAAGAAACTGCGTACCTCATTTTAAATGAATAAACCTTTTGTTAATTTGAACACTGTATCCTACAACATAACCTAAAACATTAAGCTGAAGTGAATCTCGTTTCTCATCTTGTTAGTTGCAATTTGCAATTCATACCGCAGTATTAGAGACATTCCTAATGATTGTTGTGCCGCAGGAATGAGCTGCTCCTTTACTTTAGTGTACGTAAAGAGAAGTTTCTTTTTATATTGTTATTGTATATTGTATCGAAGTAAATGTCTAAATAATAATAAAACTTCCCACTGTGCAATTTGAAGCAATATAAAGAATGTACAATCACGTGAACAACAGTCCTTCGGTGACCGAGATAGAAGAAAAATTATGGTCTTATTTTTATTGTTTATGAAGAATGTTTTTTTTAATCCTGAGATTATAAACGTATGAAAATGATTGAGAATTTTGTTTTCCTCGCTAACGAGAATACAATCTCATTGAATAGTAGAAATTTTACGCGAAGAAGTACCGCAGAAAAACGTACACCCGCAGTAATAAGTACATTTACCCTATCGATATATTTGACCGTCGCGTCGGCAAGCAACGCAAGATCAATTGGCGAAATATCGTGAAAGATGGCGCGCACGTACGTTAACAAAGCTTGTTTACAACAAGGTATATAGATGGGTAAGAAGGTCAGCAAGGGGTTCGAGTCGAGCAACGAATCGGATCGGATTGGTTCGCGTGCCGAATTTGTCATTACACGTTCGTTCCGAGTTTTTGAGGTCAACGAATTACGAGGGGGAACGATTACGATAAGTTCGTCGGAAAGATGTCAGTTGAATGGCATCGATGCGTCCCGAACAACAGGTGAAAATCAACTATGAAACACGATCGCTACTTTACAAGTACGAATACGGTTAACATCAAGTACGAGGGCGAGTTAAATTGTTTTGCTCTCCGTGCCCGGAACGTATCGAGATTGCGACGAGAATAACCGGTAGCCAGAGAAAACTAAATACACGCGGGTGAAACGGTGCTGAAATTGGGCCATTCTATAAATATTCAATTTTTGTATAATCGTAAATCGTAATTACGCGGTCCGTATTTCGTTTTTCTTTTACAAAGAAAGAGAGAAAGGAGATCGCAATGGACTTTGACAGATTTTTACAGAATGTTCTCGATTCTGTCCATTGGTAATGAGACAATGTCAAAAAATATTTATATTGCTATTTTATCTGAAAGTATTTTGCTTTACTTTTAAATGTGGAATGCGTTTGACTCACCCTTGGGAAAGCGGTTTGTCGTTCGAATGGGTCTCGTGTCGCGGATCTGCCGCCACCGGTCGGCTCGAAGAACGATTTGCTGTCCTCGTCGAATTGTTGCTTGATCTCTTGCAGAAGTTCGTCCCCCAATCTACCACGCAGTTTGTCGCCGAATTTCGGCTTGTCACGAAAATAGAAAGACATCTTGTCGAGCACGCGCGCACAACTGTTTCATGCACGCTTCGAGTACTTCACTTGCCGGTTTTCACGATCAGTCGGACACGGTCTGAAATATTTCGCTTGGAAGAGTGATCGACAACATCGAACACGCGTCTACACCCGACTCGGTCAAAGTACCGCGCACGACTGAACTGTTCAAGACTAAAAACCGCGCCGAACCGCGGCGAAAGCATCGATCACCGCGCATGCGTAGCCGCGGTCCACGCTCATTGGCTCGTTCTCGATCCTTGACCAATCACAATGCCGCTACGTTCGCCGATTTATCTCGAACCACCGTAGAATCTTGATACAAGACTCCGAATGTGCCGATGCGCGCAATGGTCGACTTCTTACGATCTAAATTTAATCGGCGGCTATTTAAGTTTTGCATTTTTTTTTATTTATACACCTGCACCGAACGTCCCATGTAATACTTTCGTTTGTTGCAACTAGCGACGGCGTGCGAAATCACTAGCTGCGATTTATCACAGCGATAGCAGAATCGCGGTCGTGATTTTAACTTCTTTTTTTAAATACTTCCATCAGCTTGCATAAAAATATCTGCATATAACGTAAATTTACTTCATTTTTAATGATAAAAATAAAAAATATTCAATATTCTTTTCCGCACCTTATTTCAGTATTTAAAAAAGAAAAAAGTTAATTCTTCCTCTCGATTTCGAAATCGTAATTTAAATAAAGTTTTACAAAATACCAATAACGTTTAAAACAACAATTGTAGGAAATGCAAATGATACCTTGAAAACCATCTTACAAATCTAATAAATAGACTGCGGATCTTTATGCAAAATAAAAATGTTTTGCATTGATTGGTGGGAAGCAGGAATAACATAAAAACTGATTTCATCCCTTGACGACTTTGTTACATTAAAAGCAACATTAGAACATTCTTAAATTTTTTAAATCTTTTACTGGTTTATATTTGACCCAAATTTCTTCATAAATACATAAAGATCCGCAGTCTACTAATAAAGATAAAAAATCCGATGTAACTCTTATGCTCTCCGTGTATCAGAAGCGATTACGAAAATCACTAATCACTGTGAAAAATCATTGCGATTGGGAACGAATGTGATCGAATCATGAGTGATCCAAAAGTAGCAGTTCACGCCATCCCTAGTTGCAACACGATCGAGCCTCGCTGCGAACGAATTACGCTGTGAATTATGTAACGATCTAGAAATTAACGATGCAATCCATTCGAATAGCCTTAGAAAATATCATTGTTTCACGTTTGTCTGCTAATTGTTACTGGAATGTATTTGCAGCACCGACTGCGTAGATTCGCATCGTCGAGCACAACTTTTAGTTATTGTGTTCTGCAAAAGACGCTTAGTTCCTTCGTAGACATGCTAAGAATAAAATGTCTTTAGTTTTCTTTTCATATAAAAAAAAATATACTACACATTAATTTATTCTAATTTGCTGTATCTATGTACAATACACAAGAATGTAAAAAGATGCAATGCATTTTTCTACAACAAATAAATTGTATATCTTATAACGATCGTTTCAGTTTAATTACAATACGCTTGTAGAGTGGTGGGTAGCTATTAAGAGTATGTAATTAGAGAATCGTTTAGTTTGCAAGGCTTGCTTGCATTTAATCCCTCGATTCGATAGAAAAATTACAAGTAGAGATCATGAAAAACAAATGAAGATAAGAACGATTCAAGGATAATATGTAAATGAAACGCTGCATACAGTATTTATATACACATGCGGCTGTTAAGGCACGTTCACTTCAATTAATAACAATCCATAGAATTCACATCTCCCTGTTTATACATCGTCAGTATGTCGTCTAATATAGATTCGAAGCTGGTAGTGTACGTAGTCAACCATCTTTGTTTCTCTTCGATGATAGCTTCTACGTTTGAATTAAAAATCGTTTGAAGGAAAGATTGCCTAGACACGCAAGAAATAAAATGAAATGTTCTCTCCACTTCCGTGCTTTGCGGTTCTCGATTTTCATCCATTTTCATCGAATTATTGTAAATAGACGCCAGAAGATTTGCATCGTTCTCGTCCACTATTTCATCAATTACATCAGTAGAATTATGAAACCTCTTTTCAGAATCTATATTTTCAACCTTGTTTGCTTCTTGTTTCACATAAGAGGAATCTAATATAGCACAGTCTTTAGGTGGAAGCAATTCCGGTAAAGGTTCGTTAAGTTTGTACTTTAAAAGGAACGCCTTCAATTTATTTATTATAGCTGCCGACGTTTTGCATACTTCGAAATCACTGTCATCTTCTAGAGCAACCAGGAGAACCTGAAATTTCGAATAACGAAACATTATGCATCGGCTGTAGAGTTTGCTGGATGATAAGTAGACAGATCTTTATGCAAAATAAAAATTTTCTACCTGAATTGCAACAAACTGAAGTGATATAGGAATTTATTTTCTTTATTAATATGTTTACTAGTATTTTTAAATTCTTCTAATGTTTTTACTGTTTTAAATTACACCTACCCCTAAGCAATTCTGCTTGGCTAATTCATCCAATGCTTTGTTGAGTCTTCGCTTTATTTCAATGTCGTTCAACGACACAATTTTTCGGTGTTCTTTGGAGAATGTTACTTTCGGAAAATAACCATCGAGCACTCCTTGATCGGACATGTGTGACTTTATGAATTGTCCCCAGAAATGAAGGGCGCACGTTTTCACTTCCCAATGGAGATCGAAGATAGCAGCTGTGGACATTGATCGTGTCATAGAATCGACGATATCTTTCCTAAACGAACAGAAATTTCATTTTCTATTATATTTTGCAAGCAATATCCATCTACTTTGTGGAATCGCACTTACGGCCATTTATAGTTGACATATAATTCCTTAATTAATATCACAGCTTCCTTTCGAACTATAGCTTCGCTCTCATTGCTGAGCAAGTGTATCGCATGGTCCTGAAACATTAAGGAAAACATGTATCCAATTGTTACAATGATGTATGTAATTAGTAGACATTTATAGTAAAATTGAATAGATGATATTCAAAATTGTAGGAAAATTTTTTTAATTGTCGATGTACATATATGATTTCTCATCTATTAAAATTATTAAGGGAAGAAATAACATTCTGTTTGGTTTCTATTCCTCGCAATCGATGCAGACAATTTTTATTTTGCACAAAGATCCGTAGTCTAGTAATTAGTAATCGTACCAGCAGATTCAGCTGTGATAACTGTTTTTCCCATAGTTTATGTATCCTAACGGTGGTCGAGATGAACGATAAAGCAGACGCTCGAACGTAACTTTCGCTGTCCGTCTTAGCAATGTCAAGTCCCACTTGTAGGAACTTATTCGTTAATAAAAAGTCTTGGAATGCAGGATATTCTGTAAATATTTGTTACAATTATACTGCACGATAACGTACGCTATCAATTATACGTACTATCTTCCGAAATTGCAGCAATAGTGTTTAAAACTTCTAATACGCTGTCCCTTACTTCCCAATTAACGTCGTGTAATCTTTTAAAAAGAGTTGGTCCTATTTCGTTCATGTGGCTGTCTCCTTCGACGAGTAGCACTAAATTAGGCGGCATAAAATTTTGAATTGCCAGTTTGCACACTTTCAAAGCTTTCACAGAGATCTGAAACCAAAGATTTACAATGTACAAAATTTCAAAAGATTTAAAAGATTTACAATTTGTACAATATACGTACCACGGGTGTAATACCTGAGTGGTTTAAAATTTCTTGGCCAAGGGACAACAAACATATAGTTTCCACGCACTCTCGCCATTTCAACTTAAATTTTTCCGTCATCACTGCCAAACCGTCAAGAAGCGACGCTAACAACGTAGGATGTTCAACTATTGGATTCCCTTCCAAAGGAGACACAAGCGTGGTTTTCTTTGATCCAATTTGTGCATGTGCCATATTGTTTGCCTCTGTGTTATTTAGTTCATTGCAGATATGTGGTACAAAGTTCTTGAGCACATGGCACAATGTTTGAAACGCAATTACCGCGATATCCTGTTGTAATATAGATTACAATTATAAACGACTAGATTAAAGTTAATGTATATAATTTATAATGTAAAACGTGCATACCCTGTCCATGATATCCATCATTTCTAGTATTATGTCGATAGATACTTTACAAATATGTGGCAAAGGTAGCTCATTTTTATGTATAGTATCTCTAATATTGTATGCTAGCCTTTGCACCCCTATGCATGTCACATCGCACATTTTATTTATGAACATGTCGAACATATCGTGAGTTATGTATGTCTGCCTTATGCATACAGCCAAGGGGATGATCTGTTAACCCAAGAAATACGTTGAAATTATATTTGCTAACAATTACGTAAGAAGATGCTTACCATTATGCTTATACATTGATGTTCAAACTTGTACTGCTGCGATAGAACAAATTCGTGCAACGATTGAAGTTTCTTCCAGTACGTCATTAAAAACTTGTTTGTTTTCACGATCTCTGTTATATACTTTTTCGATAGCAGCATCATAGATATGTAACACATATCATAACAAAAGTTCTGCGATATCTCAGCATCGATGATTTCCTGTCCTTCTCTGAGAGCGCGTTTCAACGGAATGAACAAACACAGAACTAACAGCTTATGCACATGAAGCAAAAATTTTGTGCTGATACACGCTTCGAACAGGGCTTTTACTCTGGTGTCTAAATTAATAGCCTCCTGACATAGTTCGGGTATAGTGTTCTCCATGTTCACGAATAATGTATTTTCGATAAGATTGGTTAATAAATCCAACGTGGTACACAACAATTTATTCTGCTCTAAATAGTTGTCTTCCAACTTGTGACACACTTGAGATTCAAAGTTATTGGTCATTAACGGTGCTGCAATCGCTAAAATAACATCTTTGCAAAAGCTGATGTTCTGTTGTTCATTTAGAAGCAGATGACACAAAAACTTTTGACTTTCCCGTGTGACGTACATAGTGTGATTCCAATGTGCATACTTTACAACATCTTTCCAAACCCCTGTAAAGTGGATATTATTGTTACTATTAACATTATTATTATTACTCGGTTGACACGTTTATCAGAGACTCATTTTCAGGAATGCGATAATCCAAAGATGGGGTTTTTCAGTTAGATAAAAGATTAATCTAGGCCAGTGGTTTCCATAACATGTACAAATAAAAAACTTAATAGTTTTTGAAACGTGTCTACATTATTACATCTATTCAAAATATAAAAGGCAGGAAGGCATGGAAAAAAAACGTTTTTCAGGGAGTTGTAGTAGCATAAAGGTTGGAAACCATTGATGTAGGCCGCAGTCACCCTCAAAAGTTCTATTTTTACGTTTAATAATGCCGAATAATGCAAATTGCGCCTAGTAAATGTAAAAACAGAACTTTTGAGGACGACTACAGACTAAATTGATCTTTTATCTAGTGCTTTAGACTACTGAGAAGCCCCATCGTTGCATTATCGAGAAATGAGAAACGAGTCTATCCCCTTAAAGTTGTTATATTCACCAGAATCTATAACCCATTGTCTGCCACTTCGATGTTGGATCAATTCTAGCAGCATTATAGTGTAAGCCATCTTTATAGAAGATGCTATGTTGTCTTCTCGAAATTCGAAAATATCGCGTAGCCTATTATATACATTCTGGTACTGCCAATAATGAAAATGTATCTCGTTACGAGATATAAGTCCCACAAGTTTCAAAGTAAACACGCTTATAGACTGAGAAGGCTTTCCATTCAAGCTCCAAATATCTAGCGCTTTCAAAACCCAATCTCGAAACAATACACAATGTTCATCTGTGGCAGCTAAAATTAAAGATTTTATGAAAGCATACTATTAAAATGGTATATTCCAAACTTGTAAAGAAAGAGAAGAGAAGAGAATAGATTGGAAAATATACGAAATACATTTGATATTGTTTACTTACGTTTCTTTATACACTCAGAAATATGGGTTAGCAGAAGATCAAGATAAGTAGTAGATACAATATTATAGTCAGGCAACAGGAACAACTCCAAAACTTCGGATAATTTTTCGCTTGATTTTAACGATGCCATTCTACTTTCATATGAGAAATTTCAATAATTGTGCAAGAATACAGAGTTGTCTCTTTATTTCTTTTTTCTTTACATTAGTCTACATATCTCTTCCATGTGTTGATAATTTTTCAGCGTGTATACTGTATACACAGAGGAATGATTCTTGCCGAGTGCGTCATATGTTTTGTAAGTATTTCTAGGTACTATACCTAGTAAATATGCAGCGGTAAAAATTATTCGAGTGCTGCAGTGCTGCGCAATGCTGGAAACTTATTAAAGAGCATGGACCTAAAGGATGGTGCATATACTGATTACTGATGATTACTGACACTGACTGATTACTGATACGGATACGGATTACGGATATACGTGCATATACTAATTATTGAGACGGGGGAGGGGGTAAGACGGAAGTCGACTGAAGTCGACCTCTATCACGTCCTTCAACTATCTTCGTTGTTGTAGGGATCATGGCGCTACCGTCGCCATTCCCCTAGGTCGCGCCTAGGAAGATTACCGATAGGGAGTTGGCAATGCTACTCCCGACCGACTCTCGAAGAGACGGTTACACTAGGCGTACCTAGTACAGTTCGAATTAGTCTTTCCGATAGACAAGACGTATCGAACACACTCCCGAATATACGGCGTAGAGGCCTTGCCTCCTTGTACATAGTTTCCGTTGTACGTTACAACGGACGCGTTCAAGTTACTGAATAAATATTATAATCTCGTTCTCGTGAACCGTAATAATCGTGAAGTTTATTTGAATCCCGACCACGTGATTCCTTGATCAACGTAGAGTAGGCTACGTTCTTCGGTACCCTTCCCGAAGCTTCGGTATTCTCCCATCGAGAATACCACACATCGAGTCCTACAACTGGTGACCCCGACGTGATCTGAATCCGTCGACTGCCGTGATCTCGCCGATCACGAGAAGGAAGGACGCCAACACGTGGCCCCGGAACATCATGTGCCGGTAAAAGAATCTGGCTGGCACGCTTCCTCAGCAAGGAGCGTCGAGGATCCAGCCAAGCAGAGTCCAGCGTCACGCAGACGCCACGTTCACCCGAGGAGAACGCAGTCGACCGCCATTTCGATGTTTTGCTGAAACATGCGGTCCGAAGGACGTCTCCCGCCCGCCATCTTTACCGCTGCACGAGGCCTGCCGCCGTTCAGCCGCCATTGTAGCCGTTACAACGAGCAGTTCCAGGCGGCGAGCACCCCGCTCGCTGCGCGATGAATTTACCGCTTCGTTCCTGGCGGCGAGCACACCGCTCGCTGCACGCAGCCGCTGCTGCCCTAGGCGAAACGAGGGATCTACCCCGAGGAAACTACGTGCGTGAAGCCATCGGCCACCGGCGCCTTGATGACCTTCACCGCATCCGCCATCTTGCCACCGGTTGCTTTCCAAATTGGTAACGCGCCGTAGCACGAACACATGCGCGTAACAGAGCGTCGATCGCCGCGATACCGTTATTTTCGCCGCCGCGTAAAATAATCGCAGACATATCGCTCGCCAAACCGTGTTCTCTCGGCCCGGCCGCGTGTGAAATACAGCTCGAATTCGTGCGAAATTTCAAATACTCCGGCTCGTTGACAGGATGGTCTTCCCTCGCGACGTGCCCTCAATGGCACCCGGCGCATGCCGCGATTTAACCGCTTCTCGTAGTTGCGCGAAACGTCCGTGACGTAATGTCGCCCGCGGAATAATTTCTCTCGGCCGCATGCAAAAGTACGCAAACCCTGCGGAATTTGCAACCCCCGGTTCGCGAAGTAGAATGACCGTTTCCCGCGACGCGCCCGCCATGGCGCCTGATATTCTAAAGATGATCGTTTCATCGTCCCGCGACGCCCGGTATTTCTAAAATGATCGTGTCATAATACCGCGACGCGCCCGGCGTTACCGATAAGGATGTAGAGGCCCCGGGGCCCGGTACCCCCACGATGATCGAGTCATCATTACCGCGAATCGCCGCGCCTCAATCCTTCAAGAGAAGCTAGACCGGCACCCCGAACGGTTAGCTGTCTCAAATTCGCAGCCTCGCGACGATCACGAGCGAAATCCGGAACTCTCCGCGACCTCATCCGCAGCGTTAAACCTGTCCCCTCCGGACAGCGGCACAAACACCGCATGGTGTGTAAAAATATCCTGTATAGTAGATTTAGTGCGCACTCATTGTATATAGTTATACTTAGTTTATAAGATTATTGTATCCCCAACGTGGCGAACTTTTATATCGTTTTGTAACGTTCATAAGTTGCACGTACACACTCGGAGGGGAGTGTGTAGGGATCATGGCGCTACCGTCGCCATTCCCCTAGGTCGCGCCTAGGAAGATTACCGATAGGGAGTTGGCAATGCTACTCCCGACCGACTCTCGAAGAGACGGTTACACTAGGCGTACCTAGTACAGTTCGAATTAGTCTTTCCGATAGACAAGACGTATCGAACACACTCCCGAATATACGGCGTAGAGGCCTTGCCTCCTTGTACATAGTTTCCGTTGTACGTTACAACGGACGCGTTCAAGTTACTGAATAAATATTATAATCTCGTTCTCGTGAACCGTAATAATCGTGAAGTTTATTTGAATCCCGACCACGTGATTCCTTGATCAACGTAGAGTAGGCTACGTTCTTCGGTACCCTTCCCGAAGCTTCGGTATTCTCCCATCGAGAATACCACACATTCAATTCCTACATTGTCAAACCTGGTGCTGTCATCTATGTCATACCGCGATAAATTTCAAAATTGCACGATTACATTATATTTTATATCTGTAAATTATAGACTGGCTTTGTCTCTATGCGTTAAACTGTTTTGTAAATGTTGAAATTAGACTGCGGAACTTCATGTATTTATAGGAAAATTGAGAACAGATGAGATATAAAATTGTTGGAAAATTTAAAAAACTGAAGATGTCAATATACGATTTTTCCTCTAGTTTCTATTTCTTGAAATCGATGCAGACAATTTTTTGTGAAGTCTGTTTATAACGGGACAAAGAAATTAAATCGCTATAGTATCATTTATTATAATTAGACTGCGGATCTAGCTTTATGCAAAATAAAAATTGTCTGCATCGATTGTAAAAAATAGAAACTATATATATATATATAATAAATTCAATGTTATTTCTTCCAAATGATTTTAATAGAGAAGAAATCATATATTGCAATGTCGTGACGTTTTCGTTATACACGATCGTCGTTACAAACAAAATTAAAACACAGAGATTTTGTACGTATGAACATCCTAAAATAAATAAATAAAACAAAATAAACTCATTATAATTTGCGTGGGTTTCTCCACAATACAGGTACGTTACTGCTTTCGGACGCGCATGCGCGAAAATACCGTCTATCACTGCTTACAAGAAGTTATATACAAGTACGCCCTTATCAGCGTATCAGCATATCAGCTCTCTGCTATGCACGGTCCTTTAGATTTACGTTGAAGCGTCCTCTCTTCGTGAACAACGATCACTCAAAGAACTAGGAAGTGTTTATTACGTATGTATATAGTTTGAACAGTTTTCCGCGAGTGGCGGGGCGGAGTAGATTTTTCGTAATACATACCATTTGCACATACATGTACACATTACACATGTAATTCGATGTTGTGTGGTTCTGTGCGTGACCACATACTTAAATATTCATGTACCATCGCGTACCATGAATTAAAAACACCACAATTATATATATTTTAGTTGAGTAGTGATGTTTGATATTTATTTGACGAAATTTCATAAATATGATTGAGTAAAGTAAGTGCGTGTACTTGTAAAATTACATGGTGCCAAAGTAAGTTGAGAACATTTAGTTTAAAGTGTCAGCAGTTCGTGGCATCAAATAACATTCATTCGATCGTGACTTGATTTTTTTCAAACAATCAATTCTTTTATCCAATCATCCTTGACACCACCTGAGAGATCAGTGGTCGTCACAATATTATATGTATACGAATTCGTTAGGAAACGTTTTAATCAAATTTAGAAAGTGAAGGTGTTTATATACGGTTGTTGTATACGTAAAAGTTCGTTCATTTGTTCGTGGTGTAGCTTATGAGTCACTTCGTAACATTTATTTGCTTCTGGAAACGTGTTTATCGAACAATGGTATTTTAAAAATGTTAGAATGAACATCGAACTATGACGCGTCTTGGTAGTCATCCACCCATGTCCACTCCCCCTTTAATGCTTGGAGAAGTATAGCAGAGTTTTCCTAAATCGTTAAACTCCAAATCACTGTAACTTTTAAGTAATCAATTTCTTTGTTTTTTATAGAGTCTTTTAATTATTTAAGCATGGCATGGACACCTTATCAATGCCTCCTGGCTGTACTTATGGTCGTTGTTGGGTCACTTAATACCTTAATTGTCAAGTGAGTAGTCCAGTGTAATTAATCAAAAGAATTAACTCTTAGCACTCGAGTGGTGGCTCTGAGGCGCCACTAAAAATTGCTGTACATTTAAAATATAATTTACATTATTAGACACGTTGGAATCTAATCAAAAATGAGTAGGTATAATTAAAAAAAAGTAAACATATTAGAAGAATTTAACGCTAGGTTTACGGAGCTCTAGAAATACCTATTTCACATTATCTTATAAACATAACAAGCATAACATATTTTTTGAATCATTATATCTTCCTGTCTATTAGATACGCGGACCGACAAGTGGTAGAAGGTGAAGATGGTCAGCCTAGGCACTTCAATCATCCGTTTATGCAAACCTCCATAATGTTCATAGGAGAAATGCTATGCCTTCTTGTATTTAAAATAGTATATCATTATTATAAACGCAGAGACGTGAGTATAGATTCTTTATCTTATTATACGCATACCAAATGTTCGTCATCGAATGTTTCTTATTACAGGATGGTTCTATAGATAACAATCCCTTGACTAAAGGCACGCGAATCTTCAATCCCTCTGTTTTGCTAATCCCTGCATTGTGCGACACATGTGCCAGCTCTATCATGTACATCAGCTTGAATATGACATATGCAAGCAGTTTCCAAATGTTACGTGGTTCTGTTATAATATTTACAGCCATACTTTCTATGGGTTTTCTCGATAGGAAACTCGTAAATCGAGAATGGGCTGGCATAGGTATGGTGATAGTCGGTTTAGTTCTGGTTGGACTTAGCGACGTAATAACTATGGAAGATACGGATATGAGCACGAACTCTATCTTGACTGGAGATTTGCTCATTATATGTGCACAGGTGAAATTATGAATAACGAATATAATTATCAATAGACTGCGGATCTTTATGCATTTACAGAAGCAATTAACTGAGTGAATTATAAAACGATGAAAGATAAAAAATCTAAGAATATTGTTATGTTGTTTCCAACGTTGAAACACTACTAAGGGATAAAATTAATTTTTGTTTTAACTACTGGTTCCCACAATCGATATAGAATATCCGCAGTCTATAAATATGCTTTTAACAATTTCGTAATTTCTGCGATTACAGGTGATAACGGCTATTCAAATGGTGGTCGAAGAGAAACTTGTAGCCGGTCAGAACATACCGGCGTTGCAAGCGGTCGGATGGGAAGGTATGTTTAAACCATTTGTTTCTCAAGTATACAGCATTTGAACGCGTACATGTTTTCAGGTATTTTTGGATTCGCCACCATATGTTTGCTAATGATACCTCTGAATTTTATATACGCTCCACCTCCGTTCGCTGATAATTCTCGAGGTACACTCGAAGCAACTAAAGATGCGTTTATTCAGATTGGAAACAGTGGACGTTTGCTGACAGCGATGCTCGGTCAGCATGTTTTCATTAGCATTTAGTTGGACGCATCTCGTAAATAACGTGGTTTAAATAATTGAGAAATTAACGTTTCGTATTATCTTTCTATACAGGTATCGCTTTCAGCATGGCATTCTTCAATTTCGCGGGTATCAGCGTTACCAAAGAAATGAGTGCTACGACGAGAATGATTTTAGATAGTGTTCGAACGTTCGTCATTTGGGCTTTCTCTTTGGCACTTAGGTGGCAGAAGTTTCATTATTTGCAAGTAAGTTATTCAGTGTCCACTGTCTACGGTTTATTTTTACTTTTATTACACGTACATACACTTCATTCTTTTTTGCAGCTTGTTGGCTTCACCATTCTGCTCGCTGGAATGTCGTACTATAATAATATTATTGTACCGCAACTAGTAAGGAAATGTATATATTGGATAGGCCGTCACAGACCACCACCACAAAGCGAGAGAATTATTAATATAGCTGCCGACGACATTCCAGAAACTCAATAAAGTGAAAGTTTGTTTATTTTTGGATGTCGACTACTCCGTGGAATACGAAGATCTATACTGTCTCGTTTCTCTAAAGAACGGTAAAGCCTGTGATCTTAATGATAGACGAAATTTGTTCGCTTCTCTTTATAATAAAATCGATCATGATATTGAAAGTGCTAAACGGTTCGATTAGAGATTAGACCGCTCGAACTTGTGAATATTTTTATCAATGTAAATACTAAACGTGTTATTTGAATTTAAGGGCTTGTCACCCGAAACAAGTATTTTTCGAACGTTTATCTTTACGAGAGCTAATTACCAATTTATTATTCGTTTCGCAACATTTACACGTTGCCTAGAAAGTCGCGTTCTTTTTAATTTCTTTATTTTTTTTTTACCGATGTAGGTACTTTTACCCCTAATCGATGTATGAATATTTTCCAATCGTTACGGGATTTAATAAAAATCGAAAGACAATTCTACCATGGTTTGACATACTCCTTGCCTGCGTTTACTTTCGAAAATACTATAGCTTTTATTTAGCAAAAATATTATTGCACAGGGTAATCATTTTTATACGCTATTTCTTTTATGAATTATAATAACAATTCATTCACGAATTTCAATGGGGCTAAGTAAAAAATCGACGATACCACTTAAATGTTGGACATATTTTATTTTGCCACTGCTTCCTTTTTGTATAGATTTTAGCTGTGAGAGAAAACCTACTTTGTGCAACAAATTGTTGCTGTAGTATCGTGCACATATATAATATGTGCATATTTGGACATTTTGGTACACGCGTGTATAAATAAAAGCATTCGTGTATGCACGTATATACAAAATGCTGATATACTTTTTAATACAAAGCTTCTAATACGTAAATATTTGTATTCTCATTAAATCGGGGGGAGAAAAACATAATCCGGCCTGGCACCGATAAATATTCATAATAGTTAACATGCTAGTGTAGATTAATTAACAATCAATTATCAGATTTTCCAATTCAAGTCCCACCTTTTAACTAAATAAAAAAAAAAGGAAAATGCTCCGTTGGAATGTTCTTCTTGAATTACGCGAATTAACATTTACTATTTCTCACGGGTTCATTCAAGTTTTTCTTTTTTCAAGTAAAACGCCGACGGATTTGTCGTTCTCAATAAATCCGTCTTATATATAATATAATAATAATGTGTATAGAAACTTTCCGTTCGCAACATCGTCGAATACAACTCCGATTCGTAAGAATGGATAGAGTTACGGTGGACTATACAACAACTCTGAATTACCTGTATCTAAGTAAATTAACATGTCTTTACGGCTATGAGCAAGCACGAACCGACATCATGATCGTTACAGCTATCGAAACCTTAAATGAACTCGTAACATTATGCGTTTACGATAGACAATGTAAATGGAAGATGAACTCAATTGTATTGTTCGGGCAATACGTAAGAAATATCATCCCACGGATGTCGGTACAGGCCTTGTTTCAACCTCTTCTGGTCCATATAGTGACCTGAAGCGATAAAACGTAGCGTTAGATTTGCGGGTAATACGGTATGTTAGGTTGGAGGGAAAGTTCTGTCGTATTTTAGATATGTATTTTAAATTAGAAAGATGGCAACAAGTTGTTACAAATAATGGAAATTATATCATTGAATAATATTAAACATATATTAGATGATTGTAGAAAATCTAATTGTAGAAAAGAATGGTGATTATATAATCAATTAATAAAGCAGCTGTATTCTTTAAAATTGAACCATTGAATTTTATTTTCAAATCAGACACGAACTTATGCAACCATTTGATACTTTCATAAATTGATTCAAATGTTTTCTTTAAAATACGACAGAACTTTCCCTCCAAATAATATAATATAATATGAAAAAGAAGGCACGTACCAATAAAACCTATGCTCCTACCAAGAACGAACAAACTGTTTATAGCACCAATCTCGATATACTCTTGTGCTTCTTCTCTGGTGAAGCTACCGCTTTTCCTCAACATATCCACGAAGGCACATGCAATAATACCATCCACGTTCAAAATTAAATTAGGTTTCTTGCTTGTTGTTATCTTTTCCACTTCCAATGCATATTCGACCAGAGGCTTAGCAGGGAAATTCTCCATTACGAATTCTTTGATAAGTTTCACTCGCATGTCCGGATTATTTATGGACTTTATACGATGACCAATACCCATAATCAGCTTGCCCTTTTTACGTGTATTGTTTACGAATTCTTGCGGATGTAACCCGGCATCGTAGGCCTCGGAGAACATGCGAGCCGCACCGTCCAGTGCTCCACCAAAACGATCACCCTGTTGTTATAATTACAAAATTAGTAAGTACCATTTTTATTTCATAACTTAATCAAATTTTAATAAGTGTCCGGTGAATTATGGACGGGGATGTATGTATATCAACGACGGTTCTCCATGGAGAGTATAATTTCGGTAAGAGTAAGAGTTTGTCGGCTTCACTTACGATAGTTAAGAGGCCGGATACCAACGAGCTAACCAGATCTTTACCAGCTCGAGCGCATACGATGGTGTTATGCGCTCCTGACACAGCAGGACCGTGGTCAGCCGTCAACATCAAAGACATTTCCAGGAATTTACAATACATGGCCGGTAAGCACCGTTGGAACCATAAAAGTGAAACTACGCCGCCAATTCCCACGTTTTGCTTTAATACTTCGGTGACGGGCATTCCAGCGTACAATAGTTCTTGTCCGCGTTCATCGCAGATGGACGTCATGAACGAAGCCGGTTTTCGTATTAGGCCGAGTTCCTGTTACAAACGAGTACAAATGAATTCTGTGCAATCATATTTGACCGAATGGAACAACTATCGAGTATTATATGCATTACCCTGGCCCAATTGTAATCCATAGGAACGGTTGGCGGCGGAAGTTCCGGCTCAGGAACAATCGCTCCTCCTTTGACAAGTTTCTCATAAACAGTGTGCATCAGTTCTCCGAGCGTGTCGAAACTGTCGGGCACGTACGCGCCGGCAGCTTTCAACGCAGCGTTCTTAGCGGAGGCTGTTTCCAAATTACTGTGCGCTATTGATCCAGCATGACCGAACTGAACCTCGGAATTGAACATGCTGGCACAGGTGCCGATACACCAGGCGATCAATGGCTTCGTAATTCTCTTGGTCTTGAGTGCTTCGCATACTTCGTACTCTTCCACACCGCCGACTTCGCCCAACAGAACTATCAGCTTTACTTCTGGGTTTTCTTGGTAGCGCATTATATGATTCATAAAAGTAGTTCCTGGGTAACGGTCTCCTCCGATCGCAACTCCCTCCAGCACTCCGTTCGATGCTTTGGAAATGATATTGTTCAATTCGTTCGACATACCACCGGAACGTGAAACATACGCCACGCTGCCAGGCCTGTAGAGTTTACTATGAAGTATATTGTCCATCATTCCTCCGGTATTACCGATCTTGAAGCAACCAGGCTTCACACCACCTACGGTAGCAGGACCGATAATGGTAACACCTTTTTGTTGTGCCATTAGAATTAGTTTTCTCGTCATGTTTTCGGGTATGCCTTCAGCAATAATAGCGATCGTTCTGATTTGAGGGAATTGCATAGTTTCGACCGCGCTCTCGTAAGCGGATCTTAAAGACGCGAAGGTGACCATAACATCGGCGTCCGTGTGTTTAGTCATCGCGTCTTTCATCTGCTTGTAAACTGGGATCAACACCTGCATTCAACATTCGCAAAACGACACGATTTAGTGGTTATTCACCAGTATGAAGTCGACGACCGTTTAAGACAGAGGTCGACAAGAAGTGCTCTTTCTGTTTTAAAATTTTAAATTTATTACTTATTTAGTAGTTTTACAGATAACTTAAATCACCGATGTGTTTGGTTACAAATTTCTCTGTATTTCTTGATATTTATTCATCATATTATGAATATTTCAAGAGAAATTTATAACCAAACAGTTACCTGAAGAACTACTAAATAAGTAATAAATGAACAATTTTAAATTTTATTTTAAGACAACATTTAAACATTGAAGGGAGCATACCCCTTGAAAATCGGCCAAAATGAGCACTTCTTGCCGATCTCTGGTTTAAGGCGATAAAATAAGCAAGTACCTCTTTGTGGCCCCAGTAAAATTTTTGCTTATGATCACCCGTGAAAGGATACACGATAGCGGCTACAGACGGTTCAGATCTACGACAGACAAAGTCGAAGTCTAGCATACTTTGAACGGCTCTGGTTTGCATCCCCCAAATGATGGCCCTAGTTTTACTACTGAAAAGTTGTTTGTTCGCGGATCCGTCAACGGACTCGCTCGCTTTTAATTTCGGTTGTTTGGTAGGTGAACAAGAAGTACTTTTCGAAGGAGCTGCGGGTCCGACATCCTGTCCAGAGGGTAGCAAAAAGTTTGCGGTGGAAAATTCTTGAGTCTCCGGATCGGGGATCGGCTTCTTGCCTAATGCCATTGCACATATAGCCGTCATGTGAGTTTCAGGTCCGAATACGTAAACAGGAATGCCCAGTCTTCTACCAACTTCCCGTATAATTCTGAAATTCGTGAACGGTCAGTAAGTGAACACAGTTCCGAATAATTCTACGTGTCGTACCTCAGTCCTTCTTGATAGTTAGGTCCTGCTCTTCGCACGAATATCTGAATATTGTGTTCCACAAGCTTCGGCTGATACTCTTGCAATGCCTTAACGATACCCTTGAAGGTCGCGGCTACGTTCGTAAAGTTTGCAATACCGCCACCGATTATCAATACTTTGCCCTCTTTGCGCTTTTCCTTTGTCATCAGACTCAATATAGTTTTCGCGTAATCGTAAGTTTGCTGCTCGCTGGGTGCACCGGAGTATTCACCGTAATTAGCAAGCTCGGTCGAAGCTCCCAAATCACAAATCGTGTCTGAATAGATGACGGACGCTCCTAAAAAAAGAATATGTTGTAAATATAAGATAGGCAGGTGTCGGATCAGTCCCGTGAAAGAGGCATCGACTTGACAATCACAATTCGGTTAGAATGAACCAGATTAATCACGTAAATGATACTGCTGTGCGCTTCTACTGACCACCGCCAGCAACCATTGTCCATATCCGACCAGCTGGATTAAGAATGGTTAGTTTTAAGCTAGCTCCGGATTTCGCGTCTAGATCAGCAATATAGGCTTCTTCTGTGTAGGCATCCCGTCCAAACGGTGGTGGATAATCGATTTCTCCCCAATCTGGTCTGCACACAAAGTCAGCGGTTGTGTCCAGCTTCGCAGCAAGATCCAGTATGTAAATTCCATTGTCCGTTACTACCAATGGATTTATTTCCAAGTATGTGAAGTACAAATTAACGTAAAGCTTGTACAGAGATTCTATAAATTTGGCAATAGTTCTGAAAAGAAAATAATTGTTTAATTTATACGCTCAAAATTTACGATGCAACATTATATTTTTTAGAACCTACTCTTTTTTATCATTTGCTACGTGCGTTAACAGCTTCTTCATTAATGTAGCCTGATCCGGTAACCCTTCTCCAACGGGTATGTCCAGCTTCAAAGCTTTCGCGTCGACATCTCCGATATCAACTCCGCCTTCGTGATGGAACAGAATAGTATCGCCTTTCCGGTGAGAGTAGATACAAACGTAAGCTTCCTCTTCCTACGGTTCACGGTAGGTCATGATTAACTACGGTATCCTGTGTTACAATGTCATAGTAATGACAAGAGTTACCTGTTTGTGTGGAACAAAAGGTTCGATGATAAACGTTCGAAGTTTTCCAGTTGTTTTGCCAATTTGTTGGTCTTTGTTCATTCTGTCGGCGATCCATTGCTTCGCCGTAGCCCAGTCTACGTTTACTTTAATCAAGCCGAGCTTGCCGCGTCGTTTGATCAGTTGATCGGGCTTCACGACCAGGCTCTCCGACTTTAGCCACGGATTGCTGTTTAACACATCCGACCAATTTGTATCTTCTGTGATGGTCACGAATCTACATTGTACCGCGTCAGTGCCAGGAGGAAGTTTACGGTTGATTAAATCCTTCCCTGTTGCCTCGCGAATCGCTTTCGCCGACATTTTTTAAATTCCTGAAAATAAATGTTTATGATTATTTTTCACCGATGAATACTAGCCCTTTGCAAACGGAGCTGTTTTAACTCGAAATTGAAACATTTCTTCCTAGCTAGAATTGTTCCATTCTATATGATTTTTTAATAATTAAAGATTCAGTAACTGATTAGTAGACTGCGGATCCTTATGCATTTATGGCTTCTGAAATTTCCTTCAAATCTTGATATATCTCAGATCTATAAAGGTTACTACCACTGAAAACAATATTTCATTTGGTTCCCCCTTCTTAAAAATTGCAAATTGCATAAACTTCCGCAGTTTACTGATTAGATATGAACATATTTAATAATGTATACAATATTTTAAATAATGGTACAACAATTTTTAGAGTGCTAAGGGTTAATTCTGGCATAAGAAACACAAATATTCCGAAAAATTTCCGTACGAGATCGAGAAAATGCGTCTATTGTTCGTTTGCGTCGGTGTTTAAAATTAAGGATATATAAAAAAGAAAAAGCTGGTGTCGGCTTCGAAAATCCTCGAGATTACAGTGAACTGTTTCAAGTAAAAGTTGACCGACCACATTCCAGCGTCGAACGGACACAACAACCGAACCGACCGAAATTCAAATAAATAACAGAGTTAAACCGTTCACCGAATCGAGTCTATTCAATTCGATAACATTCCTATTTATGTAGATTCACGAACGCCAACGAATAATTCCTACTTGAACGTCGATAAAATCTGTTGAATGATTTAACCTGTTTTTGTTCTTTCCCTAAATCGTGCGTCGTACTAGATAAATTATTCTTTTAGTTGACGTTATTTGTCATTTAAATAGTACATATGCATTTTTCTGCGAGTTATACAACCGCTGTGCATACGATTTGTAACACATGTGCATTCATATATTTGCATCTAATGTACATGTTTCGTGGTAAAGTGTACTTTAAATTCTAACATTAAATTCTCGGAAAATACAGATCATCGACCGACGATCGAAACAATAAAATCATTGTTCGTTCTTGAGGTTTTTCTATTGTAATGTTATGATGATTGACCAGTTAAATTACAATTTACGATAGTTTTTCGAGCCGTTGTAACAGACAAACCCTTTGGAAAGGTACTTATACACACGTACAGAATCTACCAAGAATTTTACTGGCAATTGAAATAGTTAGTGTCTATCGGGAATTGACACTCAAATTATAATTCAAAATGAAATTCGTACGTGAGAGGCAACAATTTCAATTGAAATATAAAGTTACAAAATGTCGCGTCATAGAATTTCTTTCAGTCGTTCAGAAGAGAAATTTGTGATGCTTGTAAAGCGAACATATACTTTCACTCGAACTCCAGCTATCTACTTTGCAACGTGGTCGTTCACGTAATCCTGTTTGATTTTTCTTCGTTTTTCCTATTGTAGAAACTATCCTCAATAGAATAGATACGTATACATACATGCATACATAAATACATATACATAAGTAGAAAATTGAAGGGAATAGTTTCGTTTCGAGTTTTTGGAATCTCGGACACGCGCGAACAATTTGCTTGGTACATGAGAAACTAGAAATACGAATCGATATTCGAAACGAGAGACGAGAACACAATCACTCACTGAACAAAATCCGATATTTCGATAGTAAAATTGATGGATACAATACAAGAGGGGACGACCTTAACCTTCACACGGGTATATTTCCTAACCTACGAGACTTGTAGTGGAACAGGAAATACCGGGAAACGTCCGCCCCACACTGCTGCTAGCGGTTAACTAAACTGAACTGAACTGAACTGAACGTTCAAAGTGACACCATGCGCATAAGTATCATGTATGTAATGCCACGAGCTCACGGCTAACGATATCTCGAGATATCGTACGATTCTGTACTTTTTTTTCTCACGGTCGGTTATTTTAACCTATTATTTTCATTTTTCTTCCCACAGTTATACGCTTCACATTTTAAAAATTTCGATTCGAAAATGCACGTTGTTTTTAACGTTTCTAAGCTTTTCGATCATTTTAATTTCGTACAATTCGAAATAAACAACATACATTTTCTAATCGCATTCGGCATGTCGGTGGATTTCGCGTATTCCAAATTTTTGGAATTATCATATATTACATGCCTACTATATGTAAATTTAACGTTTCTACTCTTTTCAATCGTTTCAATTTTGTTCAGTTTGTACTTTGTACAATTCGAAATAAATGACATACGTTTATACATTCGGCATATTCGAACTTTTCGATTTGAACGAATTCTCCTGTAATACATTCACAGCCATACATATATATATATATATATATATATATATATATATATATATATATATATATATATATGTATATGGAAATGGAAGAAAGTTTCACACTACAATACACTGATAATTATGAGATGTAACGATATTTCGCGAACATATATACACATATGTATATGTATGTACATAGATACAACATATAATAATATTCGCCAGGCGTTTCTAGATAGCACTACTGATTATTGATATCGAACGACATCGTACATGTTTAGAGGATCGTACGAGGATCGCGATCACGTGACTATAATGCGATCTTCGCCTAACACGTGGACAGAGTAAAGGTTTTCAAACTCTTTCGTTATTGATTATGTTATCGGATAAATACGATGTCCAAATATATTCTAGTCCGAATATCTCGGCGAAATGGTCGAAGGACAGAATCTGTATAAAATAGGCAATACAATCGAACATTTGAATAGAAAATATCTTGTATTTCGTAAAATATTTTGTGATTTTTTAAAAGGACACTAACAGGTGTAACAGTGTAAATAGTATACTATCGTATAAGTATAAATGGTCAATTCACGACACTTTGCGATCGTTACGATTCTGAACGGTAGGTATAATGCAGCGCTTCTCAAAGCGATTAGCGTCAATTAACTTGTTAAATAATTCAATAAACTGTACCATTGTATTTCTTTATTGTGCGATGAAATTAGTATTTAATGAAAACGATTTTTGAACTCGACAGGAATTAGCTCAAATTAGGCAACAATAGCTTCATGGAAAATCTCCACTTATCTTTCCACTTCTTGTAAGCATCTTCTTCGTTCAAGTGCAACCTTGACCTTTTTCAACAGAAGAGCTGGGTTCGAATTCTCTAATAACAGCTTCGCGAATACTGCGGTTAGAAAACGCGTTTACGTAACAATCAAAATTTTTTCGTTTTGTCGAATGAAACAAAATCAAGAAAACAAAATCGAAATGTTCGACTTTCGTGATCTCGATCTATTTCGATGTGTTCGATCAAAAATCAGAGTTACAGATACATATTTGGTACGCGTTTCCTCAGGACTTGACCTGAACTTTGATCCGACAAAGATATGCATAAATTATGTAAAGAGACTAATTATTGATCTTTTTTTTTATCCTGACAAATGTTTGCCGCGTTTTTCAAGTCGTCTAAATATGTAAGAAAGGTAGGATGAGGTGGGATTTATTGCGCAAAAAATTAGCATTTGCTATGTCATGACAGAATAGTATCGTAGTATGTAGAATCCTCGTGTACTTTGTCTCCCGGTTAAACACATATACATGCACTTAGAAAAGAAAACCGCGGATGATTCCATTTATTATTTCATACGTAATATGAAGAAAATTTAGCGAATGCATTCAAGCGTTCGCGTTCAAATGCAATATCATATATTACATATACGAATTTTTGTACACAAAAGAAGAGAGCACAGTCGAGTACCATTTTCTCATGGTTAGATCAAAGTAAGCGTTATTAATAATTGATGAATCCTGATAGCGCGTAACATGTAAGTGATGCAATAGCAGCGCCAAAGAAATAACACGTTACGTATACCTATAATACACATGTTTACTCGTTAAACAGAATTTCTCGAGGTTAACGAAATTTTTTCGAAATTTAGGTTTGTCTAATATGTACTTGACCGATACGATGGACTCTCCCTCTCTCTCTCTCTCTCTGCTATATCATTCATACTTTAAATACATGCATATGTATATAAGTATACGTGCGTATATGTACATGTATGTATGTATAATTCGTTGCATCAATTATTTCGCGTGTGTGAAACGAATAACGTGAAATAATAATAAGGTTCTAGTTGAGTTATCATTAAAGAGGGAAAGAAAATATATATATTTATGACGAAAAAAGAAATTCTTGGAATCGATAAGGTTAGCTTGTTGCTTGTGTGATAAACACATGTATTTAAACGTTGAAGAGAAGAGAGAAGGACTTACGATTCGTATGGTGTGTACGCTGCGTTGATACGAGAATGCAATATTTCGTGAGATACTTATTACTATATGTACCTCCAGTGTACGTCCGAACAGGAAAGAAGCGTACTTTTACAACCATATACTCAGAGAAAAAAACTACTTTATATACATTCTTAGGTTGAAAGACATTCACCGGAGTGAAGTGCGGCTTATGTAAAGATTATCGATGCATTTTCTTAAATCATTTTACCTGCGGTAACTATGATTTAAGCGATCAAATCAAATTCTTGTAAAGCGGCGAAATAATTATTGCGTTAACGAGCGTTTATCGTAAAACAGTTACGTGTTACGTATAGCAGGTACTGAGTTTGCGAATTGTTCGGACTGGTTCGGACATTATCGTGCCTTATCGGACCATCGTGATATATTATAACGTGACGTAATAGCTGCTATACGTCACATCGTATGATTCTTGCAACCGTTACCTGCACGTGAATTTTCGATCAAATGTATGCGTTCGATTTCATGAAAATTCTGTAGATGACATAACTCACGAGATATCGTTAATAACTATTTAGACTGCGGATCTTTAAGCAAAATAAAAATTGTTTGTATCGATTGCAAGAAATAGAGACTAAATTGAATGTTATTTCTCAGTTTTAATAACAGAGAAATCATATCATATGATTTTGATATACTTGTATATTGACATCTTCAATTTTTCAAATTTTCCAACAATTTTGAATTTCATCTACTCAATTTTGTTATAAATGCATGAAGATCCGCAGTCTAACAATAGCTAATGCAAGTACAACAAATTATCCATCCTATTATTTGCAGATTTCGATAGCTGATCAAGTACAAAAAATTATACATTTGCAGATTTGAACATAGTGCTATCCAACTTGAAAAAATGGTCATAGTACATCTTTTTATAAATGTTAATTAATGCAAAAGGCGGACATAAAGTGAAACATATTTTATTCAATCCTTTTGTATATTGCGAGTTACGCGTTTAAAATACTTTTCACAATATCTTCACTTCCAACAATATCGATAAAAAGATTGTTCCATATTTGAAATTCAGTTTCAAGCCAGAAGTATCAAACGTCCGTGGAAAATCCATATACGAGAGTTTATTATTGCAAACATTTTTTTCCTATCCGTTTCAAACGATATTTTGAAATAATGTAACTATTTCGAGTGTTTGGTAAAAAATCTACCAACATATATTATTGCATTTATAATATTATGCGACTTGCACTTTTCACTGTAATGGACATTTGAAAGAAGTATAAAAAATTGTCTATATCTAATTTTTGGAACAATAAACAGTTATATTATTGTTCCCAATACAGTTATGCTCTATTCTCCAGCTTAGCGATAAGATCGTGGACACTTTCTATAACGCTGTATATGTAAGGACGTTCCATTGGGTTCACCTTCAACATCGATAAAATCAGATTTTGCAAGTCCTGTAAAATTTTCAATTCGAACATTATATTGGATAGTCAAATTATTGTTACACCAGTAGAAAAGAATACGTATTGCTTATGAACCTCGTGATAGGGAGCATCCTCCGGGAATGTAATATTTGCGCTCATCACTGCTAGTGCCACACTATCTCCCCTTTCGTAAACAGCGTCGAAGGGTGATTTGAAGTAGCACAACGCATAAAGTATACAGCCTAGAGACTGGAGAAGTATTTTACAGATTTTAGTAAAAAGAAATTATATATATATATAGATAAATCTAACAAACTCTATCGATATAAAGTACCCAAATATCCGTTCGTTCGTCTACCATACAATAACTCTCCACATTAAATAATTCTGGTGCTCTGTACGGCATCGAACATCTTTCAGCTGCTATATCTTGCAATGTTTGAGCTGCTTGCGACCCAGAAACTATCACTCTGGCTGGTGCTACAGAACCTGAAACAAGCGATATCATTAAGCGATACAAAACAAGCGAAACAATTAACAATTTTGCACAAATCGAGGTGCAAGTAACTAAAGTCTAAGATATTTTACCTAAATCCATTATAATCGGTGTACTTCCATCGCCGAGAACTATGTTCGCAGTCTTTAGATCCCTGTGAGCAAGAGGATCCGGTTTCGCTTCGTGAAACGCTTTCACACCTTCACATATTTGTAAAAAAATATTTAAAATGTCCAGCGAACTCATGTAATCCTTATTTTTCATTCGTCTTTCCAACTCATGTCCAAGTGTACCTCTCTGAACAAAAATGAAAATAAAAAATAGAAAAATGGTGCAAAAATATTGGTGCGAGCGATTTATAAAGTATAATACGTACATGATAATAGGGTAACACGATTAATACTTCACTGGTAGCATTAATGACTGGATCCGCGATCCCTTTGTAAGTTGAATCTATACATTCTATTACATTCGGATGTTTCACAAGATTATGGTATTCTATCTCTTTCGCAGCGAGTCTCTGATCCTCCAAACCATGGCAGATGATCTTTTTAATAGCATACTTTTTATGCGTTTCTGTATCCTCGGCTAGAAGTACAGTACTGAATCCACTGCAAGTAGATGAAAGTTTAATTAACAGCGGGATCTAATTGTATGTGTAGCTCGTCAATATTACCATACAAAAGGAACTGATTAGGTTAATTGAGATCGTATAAAACTTATCTCGTTAATAACCGAAAAGACGTATTACGAAATACATATACGATCGAGTTAAAGAATAATTTTCACAATGAAATCGAACGATTACTATTATGATAATCGATGAATGTATGTTTCATGTGAAACTTGCCCTTCACCAAGATGTTCACGAACCGTATAATTTCTTGAATTTACTGTGACAGTTTCTTTCGAGCATATACAGCCCATTTTTAAAATTAAACTTAAACCAAGACTATTCATTTTCTGTCACGCATAATAAAAAGAAATAAATTAACAATAACAGCGACGCGTTTTTCTCTCTATCGTCGTGTAAACATTTCTATGTGGTGTACACGTCACGGACAGACGGACATGGACGACATACATATGATGTCACCATGAAACTCAGATCAAGTTAGAATTACATATTCGGCTATCAGCTGTTTGCTGTCGTTTGCAAAACAATCTTGTCGAAGATGTTGCTCACGTTAATTAAGCTAAATTCTTGATATAAGGAAAAATGTACAACTAGGGGGCCAAGATTTAGATTTACGCTGCAAGACTACTTTAAATTATGCAAGAGTAAACTGAATAATAACATTTTTATTAAATTCAAGCTGACAGCTGTTACTTGTGATCATGGGCAAACAAGATATTTTCAAAGTAATACATCTATCTTTATTGGAAGAAATTGTTGGTTTCATGCTATCCTGAAAAATTTACTTTACCCGTTATTCTTGTTATACTAGACGTTGTACTTTATTACATGGATGTGTTTTGCAAGCTATTACTACTGGGGAGCGCAAGAGGAGACCGTAACAGATCCTATCGATGAATCAGGCTGGGTACCTGACGGGGCATACGCATGTAGAACTGTGACAGCAGCAGAAGAACCGGAAGGCTAGGAATTCCTAATGTCCACTCGCCGAACTGACAAATATCGTGTACAACTTTCATAAAATGTTTTGTAGAATTTCTCGTTTGAAGCTAACGGTATACATCGTAGAAAAGTAAAGGTTTTGCAAGCATCATGTGTACATGTTTTTCTTACTAAATCTATTTCATAAAAAAGTTCAGCTTTTCTTATGAAATATTTCGTTTATTCTGAAAAATATTAATGCAAAACATGCTAGTCTTTAATTGGGATCGTAAGACTAATTACTATCACATTTTTATTCTTATAGGTACAAGTGAAGAAAATAGAAACTAAACAGAACGGTATTACTCCGTTCTAAAAATTCATAATTTGTTTTTCGTGAATAAGTAATTATTCACAACGCAACAAGGGTAGATTCTTGTCGTTCTCTAGAAACACGTACACGCTTTCTCTTATTAAAGAGGAATATGTTAACGAATGAAATTTCTGTTTTCTCTTCCCCTCAAAGTGTCTAAGATGTTGATACATCGGGCTCTGTTTGAACGCCGCCATTCGACGAGCCGGCAACATCTTGATCGTTTTGTAACTGCGCTTGCCACATGGAATGATACATTCCGTTGTGAGAAATAAGCTCCTCGTGTTTGCCTCTTTCCACGATTTCTCCGTCCTTCAAGACAAGGATTTCGTCAACGTGTATAATCGTTGACAATCTATGCGCTATGATGATGGTTGTTCGATTCGCGCACACTTTACTCAACGCCGCTTGAATATTACGCTCCGTATGAGTGTCGAGTGCGCTCGTTGCTTCGTCTAAAAGTACAACTACTGGTTCTTTCAATATTGTTCGCGCGATAGCGATGCGTTGTTTCTCTCCGCCGCTCAAGCGAAGACCCCTTTCGCCAACCTAAGCATTTCAAATGAAACAATGTCGTTCAACAATTGCAAATAATCTCTGAATCGAATACAGACACGGCTCAACAAAAAGTAACACATACCTGCGTCTCGTAACCACTTGGAAACGAGAGAATCCGTTCGTGGATATCTGCATTTTGAGCTGCCGCGATTATGTCCGCGTCTACAGCCTCGATACGACCGTATCGAATATTATATTTTATAGTGTTGTTGAATAATACTGTGTCTTGAGGCACAACACCTATCGCGCGTCTCAACGAATCCTGTTTAACCGTTTTGATATTCTGACCGTCGATCAGAATCGCACCTTGTTCTACATCGTAGAACCTGAACAGCAATCGTATTATAGTCGATTTTCCAGCTCCGGATGGTCCAACCAGAGCAACGCTTTTCCCTGGCGGAACAACAAAGCTAACATTCTTTAAAATCATTTTTTCGGGACTGTAACCAAATGCCACGTTCGAAAATTCCACCTGACCACTCTCCACTATCAATGGTCCAGCACCTGGTGCATCAATTACTTCCTGCTCTTCCCGTAGAAGGTCAAACATATTCTCCATGTCGATGAAATTCTTCTGTATCGCACTGTAAAAGATAAATCACTTTCAAGCGAACAGTACGAGAAAATTCAACGAGAGAGATCGAATCGATGTTTACCGGTAATATGTCCCAAACCAATTTAACGGCATGTAAAGTTGAATGATGTAACTCGCGAACAAAACGTAATCACCGACTGTTAAACCTTGTTTGGCTACAATCTGCAAACAGTCGATTTGTCATTCGTGTCTGATCAATCTTGTTCAAGTTGGAATGAAAAGTATGAAAAGCATTATGCGCGTTCTGACCATGTGTAAACAAAGTAGAGATCCAGCTAGCAGACCGCTGCAAACAACTACATTTTGCAATGTATTTAAAATATTTAACGTAACCAAGGACTTCCATTCTTCTGTCTGGAACGTTACTATCGTTTCCCTAAAGCTATCCACTTCATACATTTCTGCTCCATAGTACTTGACCGTCTCGAAATTAAGTAGACTGTCAACGCTTTGAGCTCTCTGAGCGTTGTCTGCCAAGTTCATTCGCCTTTGAAACTTTGTACGCCACTCGGTAACCATGATTGTTGCGGCTAACAAACATATATTGTGTAAAGTGTACTGTTTCTACTATACTTGTATAGTATACTACATATAATGATGCGCTTACCTATATAGAGGGCCATAGTCACGAATACGATTAATCCGAACCATTGATTGAACGCGCTTATGAAAAATATAACGGCCACGAGAATGTCGACGATTGTCGGTATAATGGAAAAGAGAACGTAATTCAGGAGATTGTTTATAGAGTCGGTACCACGATCCATAGCTTTCAATACTTCTCCCGTTTTCCTTCCAAGATGCCAGCGTAAACTCAAACTATGTAAATGTCTATAAAAACATACTTTCTATAAGAATACAATGCGAATGTGGCTTGAATCGAGCAGATTTGAGAGAAGGATGTTCCGCGATTACCTGAACAACTCCACTTCAATTTCTCTGGTAGTATACTGTTGTATTCGAATCCATAAGAACGATCTGGCATTATTCAATACTCCCATGCCACCTGTACCTCCCCCTTGTAAGAATTTGAATGCCACGTATATTAATACGAGGTCCCATCTATTACGAAGATTAAATATGTTATGAATGCAATTTCCATGTACATTTGAAGGATTCATCGAAAGACGTTATGCACCTGAACGTTCCAGAATCGCCAGTAAGGCTGTCCACGATCTTCTTATTATAAATTGGAACATATAGATTTATCAAACGTCCAGATATAAGTAATGCAAAACAGAAAATAACCCTCAGTTGAAGCATCGAGCTCTTCTTAGGCCATAAAAATGGCGCTAAAACTTTCACCTTATACCAGGCATTTTTCCATGCTGAGCTATTATCGTCGGGTCTCTGAAAAATCATCGTATTATTAAATATACTTCATTATTAGACAGCGGATTTTATGCATTTATGACAAAAATGAGTAGGTGTAATTCGAAACAGTGAAAACATTAGAAGAATTTAAAGACACTGTTATATTATTTTCAACCTATTAAACATATTAAGAAAAAAAATAAATTTCTATTTCACTCCAGTTGGTTACAAATCAGATAGAAAATTTTTATTTTGCATAAAGATCTGCTGTTTATTCATTATATTTAGTACTAAGTATTACTGTGACTTACACCTTGATAATATCTTGGCCGTGTAGTTGGACCATCTGGTAAAGTATGATAATCTGGATCCGAATTACCAGTCAGCCCTGGGGCTTTCAGTCCTAAGGCAAAGATAGCCAGGCTGCTGACATAACGCAGAACGAACAGTGCCATCTCGATTTGGTCGGTCAATCTGTAAATAGCATGAGTGTATACATAGAAAATATATTAGTACGTGTAATGCTCGAGTACACAGAGTACTTCTGTTTCAGCATCGTTCAGTGAAACTTACGTGTTCAGATGAAACCACCATTCGAGTTTCTCAATGTTAACAAAAACGAGGTTTTCAACAACAAATGCCAAGGTCCAAAAGCCCAATAAGACGATGCCATGACCACGTGGTGGCACGCCAGGTAGCAGTTTGTGCCTCTCTATCTTTAATATGTAGACGGAGTATGGATAGATGATTACAGTCAAAACTGTTGTGAGAATCTAAAAGCATTAGGATTATGGAGCATTTAATGATTAATAGGGTCGACTCGTTTCCAGGATTACAGGGTTTTTCAGTAGTCAAAAGTGCTGGATAAAAGATTAAGTTAGGCCGAAGATGTAACTGTCGCAGCTTTATGCTTTCGAATAATGCAAATTACACCTCGTAAACGTAAAAATAGGAAATTTGGGGGCGATTTTGGCCTAGCTTGATTGTTTGTCTAGTGCTTTTGACTACTGAAAAACCCCATGTTTTTGTTATCGAGAAATGAGAGGGCGCATCCACACCCTTGCGATCCTGAAAACGAGACTATCCCCTTAAGTAATATCTACACATACACATGCTATGTATAATTCACTTACCATATAACCATAAACTTTTTTATCATCTAAAATTGTACCTTGGAAGATTATTCTCAGTATACTGAGTATCGGAATAAAGTACAAAAGTACTTTCTGTAGAGTGTACAGTTTATTTCTGGGTAACAAGGACATAGGAGTTTCCGTTCCATATTTACGGTACATCCAAAGTTGTATCGTACCAAAAATCAACAGATACAACGAGATCACAATAGTATTAACTGTGTCCATGAAACATTTTGACATTCCATGATCTACCCAGATTTCGGTGAACGTTATGTTCGGAGGACAATAAGTTAACGTGGTATTCATTTTGATTTGTCTGTTCCTTGCTCTTCGATTAGAATGGACAACTATCAATTCGCTATTTTCCTTATCAGTCTACTAGTATTGTCGTATTGTGTTAAACTTCGTCAACTGAAAAATAATACAGAACTTATTATTTAGTTATCCTAAACACTTCTACATGTCATTGTAATTATAATTAAACATTTGGGTCACACCAAACCTTATCTCTACCTCGACATTGTATCTTACATCTTATCACGATATCATTATATAAGCTTCGTTGCAATTTATATCATTATTATTACTTATTACATTTATATATTATTATTATTATTACGTTATATCATTGTTATCATATAGTATACTACTCTCTTCGAAGAAATAAAATGGTTTTGCAGTGAAATATCGGAAAGATTTGCTGAGAAAACAAATGCTGACACGGTAATTTAAAAAATCAAAACATTTGATATTTTTAGCGGCTACTGGTAAAAAATGTACTACTGTCATGCCACATATACTTAATATACATATTTCCAATCCAATTACAATTGGATCGACGTATTTGTAATACCGAAACACCGCAAACATGTTTGAAATATTAATCTAACCTTGTATGCAGAATGATTTGACAAAAATTCCGAGCAAGGTACATTTTATTTGTACGAATAAAGATTGTAATACGCGTTCGCAAATTACGTGTGTTCTCCATTTTTTAAAATATAAGAAATTATCCATTATTACCTACTTAAATATTTAGGTATGTCACTGTTCAGGAGGCTCAGACTTATTATGACTTCTAAACAGCATGACAGCCAATGACAGCTCAGTCAGTAGAGACTTTCTGCTTTCTGCTCTTGCGGGCTGCGGCTCTTGCACACATGACATCTGACGATTTATGTACAATCTACACCGCGTGGGCACATAACCTTACTTCTATGAGGACTTAGGACGGACTGTCGAGGCGGAGTAAATGGGTATACATAAATATATACAGTACACACAGTATGTATTTCCTTATTATTGTAACACAAGTCACGCATGTTCTAGGTGTACCGTTGGGTATTTTATTACGAAATTATAAGAAAAACTCGTATGATTCATAAGTAAATAAGTACATATGTACTTGTTTGGTTTGCAGGATGCTTTAATGTAAACCATGGGAAAGGGCCACAAACATTTAAAACACTTAAAGTCTGAAAAGGCAAAAGTGAAATTGAAAGCGAAGAAAGCAAAGCAGTTACCGAAGGGATTGAACGTTACGGATGCTACGTTCAAAGTTAAGAAGATTGTGATACGTGAACAGTTAAAGCAACGCGATGACACAGAAATTCTTAGTAAAAGAAAGCTTAATGTTAAGGTAATATATTATATAGAATATTATTAGACAACGGATCTTTATACAGAATAAAAATTTTCCACCTGAATTTCAAGAAGCTGGAGTGAAATAGAAATTTATTTCCTTTCGTAATATGTTTAATAGGTTGAAAATAATATAACAGTATCTTTAAATTCTTCTAATATTTTTACTGTTCCAAAATGCACCTACTAATTTTTGTCATAAATGCATAAAATCCGCTGTCTAAATATTATTGTTTGTTTTAAACAAATGGATCCCTCCGAGAGAATGTTACCATATCTTTCAGGACTTGCTATCGCGCCTTCAACACCATAATTCGACGGTTCGACAGGAAGCCATAAGGGAACTGAAAGACATCTTATCCAAACATTCTTTGGATTTGTTAAATTTACAATTCGGGTCTCTGTTGCAAGGCATCTGCGCATTGTCTCTCGACAAAGAAAGAAGCATAAGGCACGATTCTTTCAAAGTTTTAAGTTTAATTCTCGGTCCAGTGTCCAACAGTCAACTGAATCCACACTGCGACATTCTGATTTCATATTTGAGATGCGCCATGACACATATAGATCCTCGTATTAAAGAAGACGCTTTGCTTCTTTTAGACATACTTGTTCAAAACTGCAGTATTGTCTTGGCAAAGAATAGTAAAAAGGTCCTACCGAATTTTTTGGACATGATCTGTAGATTACATACCGAAATGAAGCCCGGGAGGCAGTTGATAACAACGTTGAACACAAAGAACACTAATGTAAAGTGGAGGATAAAGGTGTTGGAAAGACTGGCTACAATGTTCAGTTCCATCGTTAGTTTTTATAAATCGCAACAAACCGTTAGCTCGAACGCTGCCGCGCGAGTCGTGCATGTAAATAAGCATACTAGATACCTTCCCGTTTATGTAAATACGTTTTTCGAGAATTGCGAAATTGATTTCGAACAGCGAGACAATTTAAAGGAAAGCTCCGTTGAAAAAGCTTTGGACGCAGAGGAACTTATGAAGTACGTTGAAGCGTTAATGCCTCTTATATACGACAGCTGGATCGAAGTGTGTCCGGATGATAAAAACATGGACAGTTCGTCGCATCTGATAAGTGCAGAGGCATTAGAATTATTGAAAAGCGCCGTAGAAATCATGCAATTGATAATCGAGTGTATAGACATATTAAACGTCGAATGCGACGTGAACATGAAATATTGGTTCAAAAGTAATTTCGAGGAAGTTTATGTAAAAAATTTTCTCTCCAAATTTCCTTACAACAAATCAGGTACATCCGGTATTTCTCTTGTTTCCATAAGGAATAGAAAACGTCAGGAAGACTTCTCTGCCGACGAATCGTTCGACGCGTGTTTGCCACATAATTTAGGACTTTGCCAGATTTACATATGGTTTACAGCTATACACAGTGACGATAAGATTCTACCTAAATTAAGCAAAACTTATTCTACGTCTGTCCTCAAATACTTAAACGGTGAGTTCACGATCGTACTTTAATTCACACATAGACTCTATCTCTATTTCTGTCGTTCTATACAGAGAAACTGGAGAACTGGTCAAGTACGCATAATATTGTGTTACCCCAGTTGATAAAGTTGCTGAGAACGTTGTTTTTAAAAGCCAGTAAAATTTGGTACGAAAATAATCTCGATCTTAGCGAGACTCTAAAAACAGTTGTAAACGCATGTTGCAGTCAATCGAAGAAAGAGATGCAATTACAACTGTTCTCTGCCATTAGCGATATTATGTTAGATCATACTTTACACGAACTGCACAGGTAATTGTTTGTATTTGTACTGTTAAGAAGCTCTCTGTTTAGCATGGTTCTTCGACGACTCTTCTAAACTCAAATTTTGCATCGTAGGGAACGCGTATTCAAGGAAATCATTTCAACTCTACCTAGCCTTCTTTTGAAGCCTAGGATACACGACAGTACGATACGAATAATAAACAAGGTCGTGCTTCGCTACAGAGATTGGATTGAAAAAGAACTCGTGGCCAATCAGAATGACATTATAGGTGAATATAATTTCAAATATATATGTGCCCGTAATTATAAAAGTGGTCCAAGTCAAAATATTAAAAAAATGAGTATATCAGTTATTTCACATCACATCATTTTTACGATATTGTCAAAAATGAACCGTTAGATAGTGCTTGTATTTTCAACATTATATATATCACGAAACAAGAAATATATGACTTAGACAGACCACTTTCATAATTGTGTCCCGAATACAGTCCTGCGCAAATTAACGCGTCTGTTGTTCCTATTACAGAAAACGCTAAGAAGATCGAAATTATTGGCTCGGAAGATGAAAAACAATCTCGTCTCATGGTCTGTAATTTGTTTTATTTCTTGGACGCTCAAGTTTTTTATTAAATGGGAAACATATTTCCCGTAATAAATAAAGATATTCTCATGTACGTTTGATGGTTGAAATATTCGGAAGAAACAACATGTTGCCTCGTCGATAGACTAATACGTTCTTGCATTAGGAAAATTTCAAAGAAACATTTTTGCAGAATGCAATCGTCAAGATAGTCGAATCGCTACGTTTCGATAGTAACGAACAAAGTATGTCGCGTTTGCTCGTCGAAAGCAGGCGCAAAGCAACGAGAAATGTTCGTTTCATAGTAAAAATTGTTGTCTCATAATTATTTCAATAATACTTGTGTAGAAATACTGGTGTAATCTCGTTCCGGTGCCCGACGTCGATACTCAATTGATAAACGTGCTGACTCAAAATCTAGTTACCATGTTTGCGTTCCGCGGCGATTCGTCGTTAACGAACGCGGAATTATCGAACCCGTGTAAACCTTTTCCGTCGTTATTCGACTCGATGGCGCGATACCGTTCTTTGACGTTCGAAATCTTTTCGTTCACGTTCTCGGTGCCGTTCGTGTAACGCTGCTCCTGCATGTACGACACGTTGATAATATTTTCTACGCTCGGCGTTAACGGTAAAACGGGCAGATCCCTGTCGAGTTTCGGCCAACTCGAGTCATGTTGTAACTCGTGATCTACCCTCAAGTACTCTTTCTTCGATTTCTCAGGCCTGTAGAACTTCGACTTCAATTTCATCTCTATCATGTACTCTATTAAAAACGTTTCTACGAAAATGCAAACTACAAAGTTGACTAAAGCAAGAGCCAAAATAATGATTTTCCAATCGTAGGCCGGAGATACGCGTAATTCAAGCAAATTCACTATCCACTCGGCAGGATAGACGGTGATGTATGTACAGATCGTGGTCAGTAGAATAAGGGAAATTATGAACGTGATATTCGTATAAATAGCTTTCCGATACGGTTTCCCGCGAGAAAATATCACTGCCATAGTTATGTATTGGAACATGGAGACGCAAAAGACGGAATAGTTCTCGTAGCACGCGTACGATTTGCCTGTGTAAACGAACGGAGTGAACCAAGAAAAAGTACGCACCGCGTGATAAGCTGACGCTTGAAAAACGATCATAATCAGCATATGTACAATCAGAGAGAAGATCGTGGTGAAACTTAAAAGACTAGTCATCGGAGGTTTCTTCACCAGTTTTTTCTCGTACGCCCGCGTTTTCCCGAAGAACGAGGCGAAATTCACGACCAAACAAATGTCGATGAACAAGAACTCTAGATCCGTTAGATTCGAGTCGATGGAGTAGAGGATTATCACGGACAGAAACTCCGTCAGAGAATAGATCACCATGAACTTGAAGATCCCGAACGATGTCACCAAAGCGGCACGACCTTCCCTGATTACCTTTGGAACGCAAGTAATGTCGGGTACCTTCGACGTGAATGGACTAGCAACGCTACACAACAAACAAAACAAAAAGAAAATAAATATCGATCGGAGATTACGTTCGCGACTATCCCTTTCGACGTTCAGGGTCATTTAATAATTGGAGCGAAATAGAAAGCGATTCTGCCGTTGTGTGCGTCGAATACGCATACGATAAGTATGAATCTATGAACCTATGGTCTCGTCGATAATGCCTAGACAGCGGATCTTTACGCAAGATAAAAATTCTGTACTTGAATTGCGACAAACTGGAGTGAAACAGTTTATTTTCTTTCTTAATATGTTTAATAGGTTGAAAATAATATAATAGTAATTTTAAATTCTTCTAATGTTTCTACTGTTGTAAATGCATAAAATCCGCTGTCTCCAAATGACCATAACAGTTGACGCGACGTAAAACACGGTGTATACAAGGCGATAGTGTAACTGGTAACGCGGTGCCCTCTGCGCTAGATTGGCCTGCACAGTTGCACACGTGTATGCGCGTAATCTGTCTTCCGTCGCAGCGGAAAGGAAAATGAACTTGTAATTGCAGAGCGTAAGAGTTACGCGCGACACGTAGCCTTGAATGGTTCGACATTGGTTGAACTTGATTGGACCGTAACGCGAGAGAGCGCGGCAACTCGGAACCTCTTCTTTTCTGCTTGATAGACACTCCCGTCCATAAGTCACTTATTCAAATTTTGATGTAGACGATCTTTTGTTATTAAAAGATCTATATTATGACATAGAAATGGTACTTAGTAATTTTTTCTAATGTAGAGAACATGTAAATTGAATCTGACCAAGACATCCTATATCTTCTACATTTTAATTATCATTCTTATATTTTCCAAGTAAGTGTTTTCCAATTTGGCTTCTAGAGCTGTCCATAATCATCCTACAATTTCTCAATCTCTTTTTGCCAACATATATTCAAATAGTACAAATATTATCGTATAATAGCTATATCTAATCAAAATAAAACAATCAAATCAAGCTGGGAGCTTGTATTCTTTAATTACCATTTTGTTGAATAATTTATGGACGGGAGTGGATTGTCTGTACTCGATTTTCGGCATAATTTCAAACCCGCGTGACGTGGGGACAAGGATTTGAAAAGTTACCTAGATTCTGCCTCGGACAAGGATACGCCAGCGTGCGCCGCTCGCAGAGCACCGCAGTCGTTCGCACCATCCCCGCACATAGCTGGAACGTTTACGAAACATGAACATCGGTTTCGAGTTTCCAGTCGGTCGTTCTATGTACATAGTAATAATTAAAAAGCGTAGACATGTCGCGTGTCCACGGTTCGACGCATACCAACGTAATAACCGAGTTGCATCAGCTCCAACACCAATTGCTGCTTTTGATCGCTGGTCATCCTGGCGAATATTGCACCGCGTACACAAATTCTCGGCACAATGTCCGGATAATGTTCGCGCAACAACTGCCACGACTGGCCCGACAACGCGAACCGATAATTACTACTGCTTACAGATTGTTCTATATCCCGTAACTCGGTTATCCTAAGTTTCTTGTCGCGAGGATTCTGCAAAAATACGAACAAGTGGTGAATCAACATGCGCGCTTATTTCGTTTCCATTGAAAACGTTACTATAGCGCGTATGTATATATATATTTTGGACAATGATCGGATGCGATCCAACAGAATTACCAGTTTAGGAGGAAATTCCTGAGCATTAAAATAAATCTCCGGTTGCATCTTGTTTTCTTTCATAACTACAGTGACGTCTATCACAGTCTCTTGCGGCGACAAAATGCCACATTCTTTTGCAACGCTCACAGCAGTTTGGATATTATCCCCTGGAATAACTTGTTTCATTACGGTGCATGCAACAGGCAAATCGGTCATTTCACTTTCTACTATAATATACATATGTATAATACACAAGTGTATAGAAATAGTATTCCATGATAGTATAGGATAATAAACGATTGCCGCGGCCTCATTTACCAGTGATCATTAGAATGTGCAAGTCGGCTGACCTCAGTTCCTCGATGATTGCTTTCGTTGGCGTTTTCAATCTGTTCTCCATGATGACCAAACCCAGAAACTCGAGGTTCTGTTCGACCACGTCGCGGGGCAGCTTCGTTATCTGTCCCGAAACGGGAATCGTTTAGTACTATTTTCTATAATATAATCATGATTCATTAGACTGCGGATTTTATGCATTTATGACAAAAATAGGTACGTACAATTTAAAGCAGTGAACATATTAAAAAAGATTTAAGGACATCAATGTATTAGTTTCAACTTTGTATAAGGTGACCCCTGTTCTTTGCAATTGATGTAGAAATTTTTTATTTTGCATAAAGACCCGCAGTATAATAATAATTATCAGTCTGCGGATCTTTATGTATTTATGGCGTACTAGGCCCACCCCCGGGCGGGTTGCGCCCGACCACTGGCGGTATACTTGAAAAGGTTGTAATAGCAGACAAAAAACGCGCACGGATCAGCTCCGAACCGGCCGATTTTTCACAACCACCGCGCTCCGAAAAACTTCAACCCCGACAGATGGACAGTACGACAGACCCACCGAATCAGATCGATGGGATACATACATACACACATACTTTTCTATTTTATATAGATAGATATGTAGATAGATAGATGAAAATGTTCAAAAAAGGTCAGAATATAAAATTCGATAGAATTTTGTACAATTTTTAGTTGTTTTAGATCTACAAAGGCTGTACCCATTAAAAATTGTCTACAAAAATTGGAAAATGCATAAACGTCCGCAGTCTAGTAATGATTAACGAGTAACGAATAATAAAAAATACCGCGTCGTTTACCTTGGCGCTATCTTCGGCGAATTCTGTGCGACCCATAGCTATAACGCGGTAACCTTGTTCCGTGTACCGTCTTAAGCTGAACAGGATGTCTTTCGGGACGGTTTCCGGTTTGCTTAGACTGAGAATCATTTCGGGCGAGCCCTTCGTGTAAGCTTTGTAAACGTTGGAGCCCGATTCGCGCGCTATCACGGACATTCGTTGCAGAGAACTCGAGAATTGATACTGTTGCACTATCCCGAATGCCGACGGATCTCTTTCGTGGTTGCCCGACTTTACGATCGTCGACGTTACGAGATCGGGATCGAACTTGTTCGAGCGACCGGCGTCTGGTTCCTCCAGTATCCATCCGGTACTCTCGAACATCTACGAGTATAAAGAAATAGAAAGGAGGAAGGCGTTCATCGAAGATCGGTGCTGGAGATGTATGTTTCGGGTTCGATCTGGAATACCTTGACGTCCAGAGGATCTCCGCCAAGTTGCTCGTCTATCAGAGTCAAACTGTGACAAACCAGCATGCCCTCGAAAAGAGGATGATCCTTTAGCTTGGGAACGCTTCTCTCTGATTCGCCGAGAACGCCGTTCGTACAGGGCACGATTCCCCACATGTCCAAGCCATCCTCTGTCAACGTCCCCGTCTAGAAAAACGTAAATTGTCCAATTCGGCGCGGTCGAAGTCGAGTTGAAGAGAATATAATCCAACGCAGGTGTTTTACCTTATCGAAGCAGACGCAATTTATACTGCCAGATACGTTGATAACTCTGTTGTTGATGCAATAGATCTGTGCTCTTTTCAGCCGCGACTGGGCGTACAGTTTTCCTACCGTCATTGCCGCGGGAAGCGCTGGCGGAACCACTATCGTTATTATGTCCAACGCCTTTATGGCAATGTCGCCGACCGTAATTCCTCTGGAAGCCTGGGGACGAACGAACGTCAATGATTAACATTTAAGATTAACGATTAACGATTAACAACGACAAAGGCAATTGAAAGCCACACACCTTGGTCAAGATGGTGTAAATGAAACCGCAACTGGCGATGAAGGCGAGGATGCCGATGAATTTGTAAGAGTCTTGATCGAACTTGAAGTCCGCCGGCGGTGGATACAAAATAGCTGCAACCAGGCCTCCCTTGTTCGTGTGGAAACCCGTTCGAATGACTCGCGCGAGAACTGGACCACTCCCGTGACATCTATCAGGGCAGTAACCGAATTTTTGAATGGAACGGTTCGATGGAAGTCGAGTCTAGAATTTATAAAGACTCGCGTTGGTGAACGTGTTCGGCGGAGTACCTGGTTTGAATGATGCTGGTGCCGTTGAATATCGTGTGGTGAGAGCATTCTTTCGGCTCGTAAAGAACGTGTTGCGATGGTAGTGGAGTTTTTGTGACTGGTACCGACTCTCCTGAAATACAGATCGGTTTTAGAATCGGTGATTCGCAGCATAGACATCGAAGCGAAGGATATCGCGAAACTCGATGGCTCACCGGTCAGCATGGATTCGTTTAATATACATTGGCCGGTTAACAAGACTGCGTCGCATACCACGGTGGCCCGATGACTGGGCAACTCTATGATATCACCAGGGACCAAGTCGCTGCACGGTACGGTTTCCGACTGCGAAGGGCCTCTGCGTACGCGAATCGTCTCCGATGACGCGACCGTGCTTCGCAGATTTATTTGATTCTAAAACGAGGAATCGGTTTCAAGTTAGTAGACTCTCGTTTCCAAGATTGCAAGGGTGCGGGATGCGGCTTCTCATTTCTCGATAATGCAAAGATGGGCTTTTTCAGTAGTGAAAAGCGCTGGATAAAAGATCAATCAGCATGTATAGCTGTCGCAGCTTTATGCGTTTGAATAATGCAAATTACGCCTCGTAAACGTCAAAATAGGAAAGCGCCTTTTGACTACTGAAAAAGCGCGAAAGACCGCAGTCACTTCGAAATTTCCTACTTTTACGTTTATAAGGCGTAATTTCCATTATTCGGAAGCATAAGGCTGCACGTGTAGCTTATTTGCATAAAGCTGCGACAGCTACGTGCTGACGAATAATGCAAATTACGCCTCGTAACCGTAAAAATATGACTTTTGACGGCGATCGCTGCCTCAATTGATCTTTTGTCTAGCGCTTTTGACTACTGAAAAGCCCCATCTTTGCATTATCGAGAAATGAGAGGGCACATCCCGCACCCTTGCAATCCTGGAAACGCGAGTCTACCCCCTTAAGCAACGCGACGATCTCGTTTCTCTACCTTGCGCGTCTGTATTATGGAACTGGTGATTCCAAAGAGCGACATGCATATGATCGCCGCGGTGTAGTACAGGTAATCCTCTGCGAGCCATACGCATAGCGTGAACGCTTGGAAAATATAAAACGGATTCAAAACTTCCAGTAGCAGTAGTACGCCGATACTTTGCACGGGCACAACGATCTCGTTGTTTCCGTAGACTAGTCGCCTGAAACAATCAACATAAATCATTTCCCTGCTTCGTTACGTATACGTAGAAGTGGCAATCAACAACAGTGTACTACCTGAGGCATTGTTCTTCATTCGAGAGACCTTGATTGCTGTACAAATGTAGGTCCGAACACAACGTGTATTTGTCCAGACCGACCAATCTGGAGAACGTGTTCTGCTGCGAGTCCCAGACGTAACACTGCTTCTTACACCAGAACGCTCTGTACTCGAACATCTCGCGTTGCGTGCCATTCTCCAAACGAATCTGCACCTTTTTGCACTTGATCTTCTCGACGAGATGCTTGTCGTTGTTGCCGAAAACTCTCGACAATTCTTGCGAGCTGTCGAACAAAACGGACAAGATCGGAAACGTGAAACCTGGTCGGAAAACGTAGCTCGAACTAACCTGAGGTTCCTCGCAGAAACGGTCTTCACTTCCTTCACAAAGTAGGACTTGTACTTTCCTTGATAATTATCCTAATAGGTAATCGCATCGATAATCATTATTAGACGTTCGCTCTTATCGCAGTAACAACAACAACAACAACAACAACAACAATGAGAACTGTAAGTCTTAATTTCCTTACGGTTACGAGCAATTTCGTAGCACGATTCAAGGGGCACTTCTTGTGAGTCGCATAGACATGCAAATGAGGATACCAGTGGAAGAACAGTCTGATCAAACCGACGGTCAATACGTAAGATACGCAAGTCAGAATACGTTTCAGGTTGCTCCTCTCGAATCCATAAATGCGCTGAAATCATCGATTCAACTATGTCTTCTACGAAAGGAGAAAGGGTACTGTGAGAGATGAGCTTACCATATCCTCGTCTTGGCCAGTATGAATCCTTTGCCATTGAATTTCCGACGTTTGGTCATCCTTTACCCCTGCATGATCGAATAAGCGTGTTATGCTTCGTACGGACCTGAACAGTTCGCCGAATTTGCGCCGAACGACGGACCGATGATTGTTTTTCTTAAATTAAAGCTGAGATATTGCAGAATATGGGGAAAATAGAGAGATTACAGTACGAACGTCCTTTAACATCGAAAATCTGTGTCAAACTTGCAGAATTACAAGAAAATTGTGGTTTGATGATTTTTTTCTTGACATGCTACACATCATTTCCCGTAGATTTTGTCACGCTGATTTCAAATCTGGTTGCAAAAATCGATTTTTGTGGAAGAACGTCCAGTCCTCCAGTTAGGAGTGTCTTTAAGACGTTTTCGAGACGTCTCTAAAACATCTTGGAACAGATGCTTGCAGTTGGGAACGGCTTAAAGACACCTAATTTAGGTCGTAAGACGTTCAGATTCACATTGATTCAAGATGGACATAAAACGAACGTCTTCGGCGTTCGGTTCGTCGTCCGGCAAAATGTTCAGGTCTGTACGAAGCTTAAGAAGGAAAGCGCGAGAGGGAGAGTGTTTGAGAATGGAGATCGATCGGCGGATCGGATATCGGTTACAGCTTTACTCGGAAAGCAATCAGCGATATCGAATACGGTGTGTATTCCGTACTTGATTTTTTAAAAATTGTGCCACTCGGTCTCGTTATCGACCGTGATTCAATCTAATCACAACACCGGAGACACTCGTGCCAGCGATACTTTATTATTGTCGAATCGTCGGAAGAAATCTACCAAGTCGCGTGAAAACAATCTGATCGCGATCGCGATAGCGTCTCAGCGGTTTTGTTATCGGGTCATCGGCAGATCCGAGGCGTGATTCTATCTCGTGCGAAAAAAAATAGAAACGGGTGCGTGCTCGGTTGGAAGTTCACCGAAGATCACGATAACCGTGGAACGTGTAAAACTGATTTCCTTTATCTGCGTGTAAATAAACGTTGCTCACCGTATCCCCGACCGACATACGCGTATGTACTTGAATAATGTACTTGAATAATCGAGAGCTCGGTCGACTCCGAATGCAACTTGCGAACACGTGGACACGCGTACTTTCGCGTGGTCCCGTGTTTCCTGTTTCCGGTTTCCCGTTCCGCGTTCCGATGGAAAACAGCTGCGAGAAAAAGGAGGAAAAATCGAAAAGATTCGCGAGACGACTCACCATCGGATGTTGTCATAACTTTAGGGTTTGGCTGCTGAAATTGTACAGATGCCCTTGAATATCCTTCGATAACGCGGATGGTCGTCGAACGGGTGTGTTTTCGTCGATCCACCAACTTCTGCTTCTGCGACTGATGATTGGCGGGTGGTTGATAACGATCTGGTGGTCGGTGGCTCGTTCGCCGAAACCGAATCCCTCGCTCGTCTTCGAGGAAGGAGCACGTGCGCAGAGTTCACCTTTAATCGGCCCTCTAGAACGCTAATCAAGGAAGAACGGCCGATTAGATTTCTCGGATGGAATTAAACGACTCGGAGAAAAGAATACTAACGAGCCCATCCCGTGAAACAAGATACGCGGGGTCGGGACAGACGCGGACGCGTCCAATAGGTACTTGGACAATGAACGCGATCACGGTGACCGTGCTCTTGAATTAGACAGTGGACACAGAATAGATTGGCCACCAACTATGCTAGGCCAGACGACTGGTTAGGCGAAATCATCGGCGCGACGCGATGCAACGTGCCATGTGCTCGATCCTACAGATCTCCGCGATCGCGTTCGGACTTTTCGATCGTCGCCCCAACGATTCCACCATTTGCGGCTCCTCGAGGGCACCGCTGATCTATGTGTACAATCAGGGCCGGCGCTATATTTTTGAAAAATTACATATTCAAATTTTGATTCAGTAGGTATCGATTCCAGACAGAGATGCACAGTTCGAACACCCATCACGCTGGCTATTTTTCAAAAATAATTGTGTTATTCACATTTGATAGACGTTTCTGAAAATTCAATAATTGTATCAGGAGTTGTCTATCCTTGAAAAGATGACCACCTGTAGCGTAAAGCGAGAAACGCTGACGGTGGTATACTTCGATATCGTTTACTTGCAACGATTAGTACTAATTACAAGTTAAAAGACAAACACAAATGAAAAAGAGTTATTTATAACAGTATATTCAAATTCTTTTAATTTGTTTACTGTTTTAAATTACACCTACTCATTTTTGTCGTAAATGTCTACTAATCAAGTACTACACATTTAAGTATTATACGAAAAAATCATATACATTCCCGCGCATAAGTATTTAGGCACTCCTCTTTCATGATAACTTTTTTAATATTGGACCATGCAATTTGAAGTTTTTTGGGAAGCTAGAGCTATTAGTTTACTACAGGATGTGAAAAGAAATTTTTTCAAAAATTGCAATTGATCCGATTTGTTGAAGAAATACTAAAAGTTGCATTTTCTACTTTTTCATGTGGGCCTATATTGAGAATTTAAAAAATACGTTTTGTAGATTTTTGTCGATTAAACATATTCTGAAAATTTCGTCAAAATCGGTCGACGTTGCAATGAGCTACAAACGTTTAAAGATGGTGAAAATTGCAATTTTTCACGATTTTCAGCCTGTAACTGCAATAAATCTAAGGATTCTTACATCTTTCAATGCCCGTCGTTTTATCCTGCATCAACCGATTTCAAAACAAAACGTTTCTTGACGAAACCTATTTTTTAAATTTTCAATATAGGCCCACATGAAAAAGTTGAAAATGCAACTTTTAGTATTTTTTCTACAATTCCGGGCAGTTGCAATTTTAAAAAAAATTTCTTTTCACATTCTGTAGTAAACTAATTGCTCTAGCTTCCCAAAAAAGTTCAAATCGCATGGTCCGATATTAAAAAAGTTCTCACGAAAGAGGAGTGCCTAAACACTTACTAGCGGTAGCGTATGTACAATGGAATTATTCCAGGTCGGAAGAAACGTTTAATTTCCACGTTAAAATAGCTGCGACTGTAAGTGGCGTTTTCCTAAGAAATAGTCAGTAGGTCAATTACTGATACGAACTGAATTACCGATGCCATTACCTTACTCTGCAATAGATTTATCGATCGGATTCCGATCGATCTTCGAGATTCCGATGGCATTATAGATTAAAATTACGATCGCGATTACGCCTGTTTGCGGAAAAATAGGATAAAACTCTCTATCCCCTCTTCTACCCCGACCATTGTTCTAATTATTCTAGCGCGAGCGGATCGAGGAATAAGATAAGCCGAGAATCGCGAAGGTGTCTTCGTCGCAATGCTCGTGGCGTTACACAGCTCACTTATTTTACGATAATTACAACGTCGTCCTATTGTCAAACGATAATTATTATCGGCGACGTGACGCAAGACTGTTACCCGCGTACGCGGCACATAGCGAGTGGTACTCGTCGAGTTGTCGTCCCTCTATTACGATTCCCTTTATCAACAAAGGAAAAGAGATCACGGAAACTACGCTGCGACCGTAGCTATGTATAATTACAACAGGAACGACACGCGACCGACACTGGTCGATCGGAAATAACGTAAAGCTGTGCCTTGTCGAAAGAGTCTCCTTGACGGAGGCGAGAGCGAGAAAGAAAACGCACGGTGGTGCGGCTCGATCGGTATTTTCCACGCCGATCGAATCACCGTTCGCACGAAAAAACAAAAAAAGAAACTGGTTCACCTTTTTCTAGATGGAATGCAAGACACCGGCGGCAGTTCTTCGTTACATAAGAAACGAATCGACGATAGCCGCCGACGTTTAGTCGACAAAGGTTTTTCCTGATGCGACGCGCGACACGGATGTCACCGTTCAGAAAATCGTCGAGCAGATCGCCGGGTTAGATCTGGGTACGATCTTGCCCGATAACACCGTAAATAGAGACGGCAGTGTTTGCGCAATTTCAATTCCGTTGTGAAATATGTGTCACGGAACCTCGGAGATCGAGTCGAAGGTGTGCGTTGCGTCTGTCGTTCTCGGTGTCGCGGTGTCGCTAGAAATGCAACTCGCGTTTCCATACTTTTAGGTAAAGGCCGTTGCGTAACGAGACACCCGGTGCAGCTTTGAAACGGTCGGGACTCGTTTGTTTCGTAAAGACCGCAGATCTCTGCTGGAAAGAATGGGGCGTGATAAGAGACGCGCGAAAATCGCGGATGAATGATTGCTTCCACGGTCAAAACAACCGGTCTGGAAACCTGCCGTTATGCGTATGTGCTGTTCGGAGAGGTTGCACCACCGCCTCGCGATTAGGGGAAAGTTCGAGGAGGAATCGTTGCGTCGCGACGCGCGGACTCGCGAGCCGCGCCGCGCCTCGCGGTGGGCTAGAACGACGAATTAGCTGTTCACGCCTATTTTAGCGTTATTTCGAGACCACATTAAATAGGTCGTCGGATTTGTGATAAATAAATAATCAAGATGACCTCAATCCTTTTTAAAAAAAGAAGTTCTTCAAACTTTTTATATATTGAGATCTGTGGAGGATTGAGTACGGATTACTTTTTGGACAAAACATTTCTTTGGAAAATCGTGTGAACAATGAATAATAATCGAAAACTAGCTGTTCAGGCTTGATCTTTGAACGCTTATTGTAACGAGAGTTTTTAATAATTTTAACTAATGTTCGTTAAAATACGTTCGTTAAAAATCGATATGAGGGCACATGCATTTTTTTTGCACATGAACAGCTAACGCGTCGAACTGTTCCACTGTGTGCCTCACCAAAAACAAACTCCGAAACGAGGAGTCTTCGAATTAGAACTCTGGATGTTAATGGATTAAGACGCGATTCTCCAACTGTCCGCAATTCCACGCGACTGTGCACCGAACCGTCAAGGCTCATTTCGAACACTCGTCTCACATCGTACGCGAAAGAAACTTTTTTAATGTGAAATGCATGTTTTTACGATTAAGTCGTATAACAAGGTCGTTACGCTAATTACTCAAGAATTATCAGCATTATAATTGTCGGTATTATTATTGTTGTGCGGTTACCGTCATTGTCGTTATTATCTCGGAAAATCTTCATCTCCGATACGCTGCATCTTTTCCTACTTTTGCGGATCCCATTTCCGGTCGTAGTTCAACTCCGACGGATTTTCTTTTTAACACGTTGCCGTATTTTACGAATCGGATTCGCGATGAAGATTTTAACACAGTCCAACGAATATGAATGTTACGCGTACAATTGAGTAGAAGAAATTCAAAATTGTTGGAAAGTTTGAAAAATTGGAGATGGCAATATATGATTTCTCCTCCATTAAAATCGTTAAGGGAAGAAGTAACACTCAATTCGGTTTCAATTTCTTGCAATCGATGCAGACAATTCTGATTTTGCATAAAGATCCGTCTAGTAATCAATATATAAGCGTTAAAATAAATGTAGTCATACAGAATACACAAGTTTCCTTTTCTCTTCTTGTAATCACTGTAACTGTAAAGAAAATGCTACGGCAACGGGTTAAGCGGATATCGGTACGGAAAAGAACGATAACGAGAGAATTGAATTTCCACGTACCGGAAGGAATCTCCTCCAAAGTGAACGCGGAGATTTCGAAAGCGACTCGTTGCGATCGGATGTTGCGAAGTTTAGTGAAATGAGTTCAACGAAATTGTAGAAACACTCGTGTAGCCGGAATGTCGGTGCAAAGACGAGGAAACTGTTCGTCGCGATTTCTCTCGTACTTACCCTCGGTCTCGATGCGCCTATTCGCGTGTCCTGTTTCCACTCCGGCGTTGAGTTCTCTGCACGAATTCGTGCATTCCCAGCGAGCTTCCGGTACCGTGGAATTTTCAACTGTCCGCCCCGGACAACCTCGTAGGACTTCGCGACGACGAGGAAAACGAAACCGATCTCGATGCACCGTGGAGCCCGTCTCGATTTTCCGTTCGAGATGATCGCGAGCCGCTGCAAGCTGGTGGGAGAACGATCGAAAATTACCGACTCAAGGTAAAGAGCACGGTAAAGGAACTGGCAATCGCTCGACCGTGTCCAAACTAGTCGTGGAAAATAGCGAAATTAAAAGAGAACGTCATAGCCGGGAACGCGAGGTGGCCGAAAGTCAATTTCAGTTTGATCGCGTTGCGGAGCGTGTCGTGCGAAACAAGGCCTCGATGCGATGGGTCGAATCGAAAGTTCGGGTCCGATCGAACGGACCGAGAATATTAAAACGGCTGCGGAAACCTCGGCAGATGGATCGCGGGAAATTTTCTTGTTCACCGTTCGCGAATCGAACCGTAAACCGTCCTATCATTTCCCAGTGCACTATCACCTGTTTCGCGCCGCGCACCGGCCAACACTGCACCATTCCGTATCGTTCCTGGACTCTGATGCACGAATTCCTCCCCTCCCCTTGGCTGGTCACCGCCGCTACCCTAATCATCTATCGAGAATTGCTCGCTTTTCCCTACGCGGTCCCAGATACCAGTTACCGATAGATCGCCTATCGATATTTACAATACTAGAGATCCCTATTTCACGTGTATATAAATACACGTGGTACGTGAACCGTGTAGTAAGAATTTAAGGAAGTAGACTCGTTTTCCAGGATTGCAAGGGTGCGGGATGCGGCTTCTCATTTCTCAATAATGCAAAGATGAGGTCTTTCAGTAGTCGAAACTGCTAGATAAAAGATCAATCTAGGCCGCGATCGCCCTCAAAAGTCCCATTTTTACGATTACGAGGCGTAATTTGCATTATTCGGAAACATACAGTTGCGCATGTAGCTATTTTCGTAAAGCTGCGATAGCTGCATGCTGTCGAATAATGCAAATTACACCTCGTAGACGTGAAGATAGGAAAGCGCCTTTTGACTACTGAAAAAGCGCGAAAGACCGCAGTCACTTCGAAATTTCCTACTTTTACGTTTATGAGGCGTAATTTGCATTATTCGGAAGCATAAGGCTGCACGTGTAGCTTATTTGCATAAAGCTGCGACAGCTACGTGCTGACGAATAATGCAAATTACGCCTCGTAACCGTAAAAATATGACTTTTGACGGCGATCGCTGCCTCAATTGATCTTTTGTCTAGCGCTTTTGACTACTGAAAAGCCCCATCTTTGCATTATAGAGAAATGAGAAGGAGCATCCCGCACCCTTGCAATCCTGGAAACGAGTCTCCCGGATCCTTATGCCCGCTACACACATTTGTTTTTTTAACGTGCGGCAACCGCGCGGTACCGGAATTGCAGTCGGAAATACTATGGATTCAATTAGGCGCTGCACATTCGTTTGAACCGTAGTTGCGGCGCCGCAATACAATGTTTACCGCACCGTCGCTGCACGTTAGAAAAATGGATGTGTATAGCGGGTCTTAAATTCGTACTACACGGTTGGCGTACCGCGTGTACACGTGTATTTTGGTACACATTGAAAACAACAATCTCTAATATATTTGCTCACCTTCTCCTCTTGTTGCGCCGAAACATTACTGACGTCAACCCTACCGGTTCCTCAACGGTCCGATTCGAGAATACCGGCACGTAACGTTTCGAACGGTCTCGGTTCTTCTACCTGAACATACCCGTACCTCTATGTCTACCCGTGTCCGTATATTTATAATACCCCGACCACGACCCCGACTTACACAATGCCTTCCCCCTCACTGACGCGGTCCTTACCACCGCCTCCATTGACAAAAGTCAGATCTCTCCCCTCGAACCTAACGAAAAGAAAATCAGGATGTTATTTACCGGTAGACGAGATGCAACGAAATTAAATAATTTTTGAGATCAGTAAAAATGTAATAACTAAAACATTGTTCGTTTGTTGTTCCGTTGTCGACGTCTGTCGACCGTTCGCTCCTCGTTTCGCGGCGTGCCTGGTAAAGGTCGAATTATGATTTGCAAATTACGTGATTCGCATGTTCTCGTATCTTGCACCGACAGGCATTGCGACAGGAATTAGCGTCCGATCGTTAACGAACATTTCGCTGTATTCGTTCTCGCGCGACGCAAACTGTTCCACGTTTTCTCAAAACATTGATTGCGCTCGGCGAGTTACCTACGTTATCGAGAGCCTGTAACGTCACAGCGACCCGATTCCAGAAACAAATCTTTTCGAAACAATTAAACGTGACGAACGCGTTAAAATTCCACGCGTGGCTCGCCGAACAATTCGCGAACCTCGCGTCCAAGAAAGACCCTCTGAGACGAAACTATTTTCCCAAAACATTGGATTAGTTTGACACGCGCAACGTGGTGGCGCATCGATAAGCTTTTCGGTTCACGTTGACACGTGCATATCGAATTTGATCGATCGCTATCCATCAAAGTATCCATTGTCATATCAATTGACATATTTGTCTCTCGTAACTCAGAACTTCCTAGGATAACGGTGACAATACTATTAAGCCCAATGTTATTATGAGATTATCGTTTGTTATACCTCGAATTTCTGCAGATCGGTTACGACATCGCGTAGACATTGTTTATGTGCGCGATGCAGTTTTTCGCGAAAAACCGAAAATATTTTCAGTTTTCGCGGCTGGTTGCGAATTCGTGAAATCGTTTCGACGCGAGTAAATGTTCAAAGAACTTGAGCAAACGTAGTCTAGACTCGTCCAAAATCCCCTCGTCGTTGGCAAATAAGATGAAACGTCGCGTCGTTACGTTTAACCTGTTAACAGAAAATATATTACAATGTTAAATGGCTCTTTTGACATTAATCGCGCAATTTGCATGATTGTCCCTTATCGATTTCAACCAACATAACAATTCGAATGGAATTATTATCATTGGTTTCGGTTGCAAACACCGAAACACATCGATTACTTTGTACATATATATGTATATATATGTATATGTATATATGTAAATACAGATAAGTATGCACATGTACCGATATTATAATCTTTTCGATTAACAAAGGAGATGTGCGAAAAGATCATGGATGAAATGTCCGATAACATATTATTAGATACTGGTACTCGCACGTGTTTTGATCGTGAGTATTCACCTAAGAATTCTCACGTTTTCCTTATCTCGAGACATACGGTCTATATGGCACTGTTGTTGTACGTAGAACTTGATATGAAATCGATTATTATTCCTGTGGAGGGATAGTTTTCTAAACTACTGCGAGACTGCGAGTCGTATACCGACGCGCAACGTCGATATTCGCGCGCGTTTGTCAATTGTCGCGAAATCGTTTCTTATACTTACAATCCATCGAACCTTCAGGAGTACGCATGCAGTGTATGTAGGTTTTGAGTCACTGCTTTTCGCTCGAGAAACTTGAATTACCTAAACCAGGGGTTCCCAACCTTTTTCCTGCGTCGACCCCTTTGAACTTTTAATTACTCGCATACTGTACTTACAATAACTAAGTTTAGCGTTTCAAGCATAAACAAAGGTGCCGTCTACACTAGCAAATATTTATCTTGCATTAAAATAGTTATTTGACTGAATAAAAATTTATTTATTTTGGAGTTACTGTTCATGAAATGAGATGGAATGAAATGAGAAATGAAATGGAATGGAATTTTTGTTCCCGATGCCAATAGCGCAACAGGTTTCTAAGTTTTTATTGCTACTGTAACTTCTTCTATTTATATTCTATCGAGTCGCGGAGAAATCGTTTATGTGCACGTATCAGTGTAAAAAGAGTAAAAATGTCAAGATGTTTACCCCGCTGTTTCTTTATCGATTACCGGTGTCCCTAGCCGGAGGCTATGAGAATCCCTCGAATCACGATCGGAGATTTAGATTCCGATTTACCTGTTTTCACACGCATTCCTACATATCGTGCAATTTAATCGTAACGCAGATGTCTCTGTCTCACGTAACTAATGTGAGTAAATTGCACTTCATAATCGCACGATCATTCGCCTAGATGTATCATCGCATATCAGGGTACATCAAGGTTGATCTAATAGATCCGCATTGGCGTATACGCGGCCCACTCGGCAGCGAATTCATCGACGAATTCGGGATCATTAATCCTGCGTTCATGATCGACGGGGGTTGATATTCAGGCTAATGTCAGCAAAATTGAGATCGTTGCCGACACGAGTCCCTGTCTTCGAGTGTCCTCGAAATATTTGGTTCTCTTCTGATTCTGCTCTTCGATTTCATTATTTTCCATCTTCTTTCTTTTTTTTACCAAACATTTCGTGAAAAACTGCACGACTCAATTATTATAAATATTATCGTTTGCATAATTTCTTGTCCTCGAAAAATAAATACTTAGTATATACATACACGTATCCCTGAGCACGTTGTAATTAAAAAGCGTTCGTTGCGATAGCATTATCAGTGTTCATTTATGTTTGCTCCAATTGCATACTTAAGTATATAGTTCATCCTAGTTTCCCAGTAATAACCCATCTATACTAGTTTATATGTAATGAGTTTCAACAAAAACGCGTTTTGAAAAAATTATATTTATTTGTATTTATGTTTCGTACAAATATAAAAATTATATGACGAATGTATCACGTAATATCACGACAGTTTATGAAAATATGAACATCATCCATTTCATTTGCAGTTATTATACATCACGATCCTCGTCGCACGAGAATTTTTATTGTTCTACCGTTAAGCATTACTGAATATGGTGTCCATGTCCATTTGAGACAACATTTCGTCGTCGGAATCATTTTCAGCAGTGCACAGTATACTGAATTCTGAATCTTTCTTGATTGATTTGTTCCCTTGACCCGTATCATTCTCAGTATTTACGCTCGACGAAGCTGTCGACTCGGAAGTTTGACAAGGTGTTAACGCGTCCGTGTTTTGAAATTGCTTTAATTTTGATCGTACCGACATCTTGCTCTTCTCCGTACTAGATACATGTAATTTCGTTTTCTCAGATTCCGTCTCTACCTTACGTGTATTTACATTATCCTCTACGACATCCATCTCTTCGGAGTAGCTGTTATCGCGGGACATTCTCGATTCCTTCTCGTCGACATTCGTTCTCGAAATTCTTGGATTACGAGACAATTTTTTCACGGCATCCACGTTCGGAGAAAATCTTTTCAAAGCGTTTAACAAGTTCGCCGACTTTTGCCTCGATTCGTTTTGCGTTTTCTTTTTTTCGCTTGTGATTGCTTGCTTGGAACTTGGTTGTTTCTGGACATTTCCTTTCTCCGTTGGGCTAACAAAATTTTTTCCACTCTGCGAATTCGTGATTTCGCAGGAAGAAAAAGAAAAATCGTTTACGAGGTCAAAGTTTAGCGATTCGTTTTCAGACGTGTTCAATTCTGTAGAACTGTTTCTGCTAGTGTGAACCATTATCTTTTGCAACTGTTCCTCTACGACTCTTGAAAATACTTCGTCTTCTTCCGTTTGGTTTTGATTCCGCTTCATCTTTCCATTCGAAACATTTCCTACAATCAATCCCGTAGAACTTGTACAGTCGATTTTGCCTTTGTTGGAGTAAATGGCTACTAAGCTCGAAGGTGAAATTAGAATATGATACTTATTGGAGGTAAAGGATCCAGAGGTCTTCAATAAACCGACATCGCGTAATAACATAACAACGTTCGATTCCAGTAAGCCAGGATACTTAAGTGGTATATCTCTATGTACAATTCCTCGAATGCTATCTGTAAAATCTTTTAAAACGATCGGCGGATTATCGTGACTGTGATCTATACATTCGACTATGCCTGCTAAAAAGTCAACCTTCGAGCAGCTACGTCCATTCGCGCTCGCCAGTTGTTTAACAGTGGCGATTTCGCTACCTTTCAAAAAACCATCCGGTAAATCGTCTAACATCGATTGCCAGGCACCTTCTGTGAACAGATTTTTCGTATTCTGCGAGCAATATTCGGGCAAGTCGGCCTCATTCGATTCTTTTGAGTTGTCGCTTTCGTCTAAGCTACTCAAGTACGATATAGGAACATTAATGTCTATGTCGTCTGGTAGTAAACCGGCTGGCCCTGGAAATCTTCTAATCAGTGCCATTTTTTTATTTCCTTGGGCTTGAGGAATTTTAATGCTGGATTTATTTTTCATTTCTAACAACTTTTTCTTAGAATTGTTGGGTGGACTTCTTCGAAGAATATCGTTGTTCGAAGTACTTTGTTGTTGCATACAACTGCCATTGTCTCTCTCAATTTTTCGTGACTCCAAATTTTTTCTGTTGTTCTCTACAACTTTATCTTCCATGTTCTTTTTTTGCAGTATTTCAAGCACAACGTTTCTTCTAGTTGATTGAGTATAATCGCAACTACGCGTGCTACTCGATTGGGATTTTATCGAATTTGTTTGATCTACATTGTTTTGAGGTAACTTACTGTCCGACACCTTTTTATTAACAATGCCAAGTATCAGGTTTTTTCTTGACATTTTATCATCTTCTCGCGAGTCAGTTTTGTTAACCGACTTCTCCTGGCACTGGTCAACATTATTATTAGGTGAACAAATAGAATTGTTTGAAACCTCTATTTTACGTCTTTTCGGTTTTACCTCATCGTTATCCGTTGTAGAATAAATATTACTCGATCTGCTGTCCACATCGTTTAAGAAATCCTAGAAACAACCTGGTCTTATTCACACTTCGTTATGAACAGGAAAACATTTATATTATAATTAGAGACTATATTTATTTCGACTTTACCTGGTCCAAGTCCCAATCATCACTTTCAAACATTTTCTGTTTAGATATTGAATTAGAAGTTTCAGCCTCAGGACATTCAGGTTTTCCAAAGGATGAACACCACGATTTCAAAATTGTATAGTAAATATTTACAGGTTCTATAGCAACATATATATGTAGTAAGTACATACATAAGTGCACGTGTATGTACTATTTATCTACAAATGTACACAATTCATAAAGTGTCAAATACAATATACAAGTGACCATGAATGATAAAAATAAGAAAGATGGTACTTTCAAAAGATATTTCGCCGCGGAGGTCGGCCATATTGAAAGGTGAGCGGGTGATTTGAATTTCAACGAAAAATATTTCTAAGAAGAGTGTATTCGTATACTCGTAAAAAGTGGAAATCAATAAAGACATGTCAATGTGTGTTATTAATTTAATTTAATAATTTATTTCTTAAATAGAATGTATTATAGGCACATCCTTTTAGGAACACATTTACTCTGTATACAACATTCCCTTCGCAACTTGGTCCGCAGTGTCTTTGTCGAGTAACTTTTCCACAATTGCCAGGCCGAAAGCAAATGCGGTTGCCGGGCCTCTGCTAGTAATGAGATTCCCTATAAAATATAAATACGTGTATTGTCGTTGTACATTTAAAAAATGATAAGTCTCTTCATAGATCATATAGATTATACCGTCGGTGACAACTTTAGATTCTAAGTATTCATAGGTATCTGCTAATTTATCTTTCATCGATGGATAAGAGGTCAGCTGCTTTCCTTTCGCGATATCATGTGCTTTCAATGCGACTGGTGCGGCGCAAATTGCTGCGATAATCCTACCTTCCTTTTCTTGTTCTTTCAGAAGGTTTCCTACTTCTTGTGACTGGCAATGCATAAAAATAAGTTAACATTTCTCTTTGTTTGGTATAAATGTAAGTTCATTTACCGATGCAAAAGCTTCTGAGCCCCCTAGACCACCAGGTAATATAACGACATCATACTTCTGTTGAGCTGCATCTTTAAGAGACGCGTCAACACAAATTTTAACGTCTCGACTGCATTTTATGCAATTACTTTCCGGTAGACCAGCCACTGTCACGTTGATCTAAAAATGTTATAATCATTTACAATGTGCGAATAAAATGAATTTAAGGTTATGACCCGCAAAGAACGTACTCCGGCTCGACGTAAGACGTCTGTCGTGATTACTGCTTCCATTTCTTCCGAACCGTCAGCAATCAATAAAATCGCAGTCTTTTTCGCCATATCTGTGGTATATCCTGCGTTCAACCGAGAGAATGATATTTTAGAAATCGACTGTGTAAAATGTGCAAGTTTGCGGCTCAACATATGTAAATATATATATCAATATCCAATATATATATATGTAAATACATAGGCATGAATAGTAGATGTATATGAAGTCAATTGCGAACGCAGTTTGAGACGATCGCTTTTTTTATCAGTCTCTGTACATTATTTAACGTTTCTCTTCAATAAACAAGTTCAAGATAAGGTGAAACCAGAGAACCGTCCCGAGAACATTTTTCCTGAAAATCGGAGTGAAAACAGGCTGCAGGAATTTTTGCACGAAAGTCACCAAACCTTTAGTGTCCACTTTAGTGTCTTTTTCCCTGTTTTCACCTGCACGTAAACGTAAATGCATATCAATATGTATATGTATTGTGCATATATGCACGTTTAAAAAGATGTTACCAACTTTGAAAAAGTGAGATCAATAAATTTTCTATTGTACTTTTTTCGAAAGTTGAGTATCGAACGATAAAAGAAAAGGTTGAACGGAATCGAAGACGAGCATGAAGTTCCGAATTTTCGAAATTCGAATCGCCACCAGAATCCCGTCGATGGAAAAGAAACGTGGGAACGCTCGGAATCGGAACGCACCCCCACAATAGAAAAACGAAACAAAATGCAGTACAAGATGGCTGCGTTTGGGTGTTGTGGCTACTGATTTGTGCAAGATATAATCCTATGATACTCGATGGTTAATTTGTAGTGAATCGTTCAGTTTCTATATCGGTTGTTCATCAGCGTAAACGGGTGGTAGCGTATGTAGCGTATACATGCGGAAGTGAGTCGTGTTGGGAGGAACAATGCGAGCACATCGTTGAAACATTTATCACGGGTGAGTTTGCCTTGAAATTTTATGGCTTTCCACTTAATTTTAACGACTCTCCGGAATTCTGCCAAGGCGAAGCGCGATGCGACGACAAAATTCGAACGGTGCTGGCCGAGGGGCAGCGTCGAATGATTCGATAACTTGCTCGCTATTCGCAATTCCGCACACGGACACATTTCATTCGAGTTGTTCTGCGTACATGACGAAATTGTGTAAATAGATGTTCTTTTTTTTTTCTTTCTTGTATCTTCGCATTGTACGTCGATGAGTCAATCAAAAAAATTTTTTTATCACGTCCGTCGCATCTTGGCACGCTTCGATTGCGTTACAGTGGCGATAAAGCGTTTCGATTTAAATATACCTCATTTATACCGTTTACCGCTTTCACCGTGACTCAAGACCACTTCAGGAAAGTCAAAATATGTATCAGCGAGTGTGTTTAAATGGGTTATTACGACAACATTCGGTTTACTTAATGAATTGTAACAGTATGCAAGGTCGGACAACTGTATTTTCTTTCTTTTTTTTGCTTTTTGGAGGGTGAGGGGGAGGGGGAGAAATTCTTTTCGAATGTATACAGCCTTTTTTTTCTTTTTATAATTCGAGGGAAAAGAGTACTTTACCACAGGACCTTTCTTGCCTTATACGGTATACAGTTAATATAGTATATAAGATGCAAAGAATTTAACGTGTTCGTGTTGACACTGTTTTGTGTGTGCGACCGATTAGTGCGAAAACTAATGTCATAATAACTGACATCATTGTTGAAAAAAGGGGTCATTAAAGAAAGAAGCATGTTAGCAGTACTTCTTTTTCTAAAATTATTACAAATGTACTGATAGAATAACTATACAGTTCAGGGGGTGGATGATAGGAATTTACTGAAAGTCCAAGATAGAAGCCACTCGAAACACTGGAGAAAGACGGTGGAGCTTCGGAGGAGGGGGAGATGTCTGCCGGCACCCAGGGCGAGATTCGGGTTGGCCCTTCGCACCAGGTTTGCCATATACCTTGAAAACCTTTTTGCTACTTAGCTATATTGCACAATGTACCTAACTCAAGGCTTGTTCTCCTAAGACATATATTTTGAGTGTAATAGATTAAGGCGGAGATACAATCACAGAAGCATCGGGTAACTGTGACTTAACATTGTCGCGTTACCTAACATGTTCCATGGTAATTACATTAAACTTTCATAGTTTTTTCTTTCGAATTTTATCAAAATTGGGAGGATAAAGTAATCGAGTGAGTTACACACGTTGTTTCAAATTTTGTTTGGGTATGTATACATACCGTTTTATAGATTCAAACAATTTTGCGTATCTCAACGTATGCAAAATTGTTTACCATCATCAAAACATTTGCTGTATTATTTTGGTTTCGGTCAATGTCATAACTCTTCGATGAAAATGGCAATAACGATGTTCCAAACGTAGATGTCCCATTAGTTTCAAGGATTATTAAAAATATGCATGGCGTGTGCTTAGTTACAGGTTTAGAGCAATTCAGATATCGGTGTTTGTTTACCGCTTGAAGTACACATTCATAGAATATGTTTTCTCATTGTCCGATCGAAACCTTGATATCTGCCTGTATTTGTACACGTCGAGAAAGGAGTTTTAAATTTGAATAGCAAAAAGAGAGCAGGTACCTATTCGTTACGCAGTCTCGTTGTACGCCGATGGTTCAAATAACAATGATAGTTATTCTTTAAGTCTGCACGATAATGATTCTTATTTATTCGACAGTATGATCGCAGAGCCGAAGTACCATGCCTCAGACGATATTACTACTTGAAAGACCCTGAATATGATGCAAGTTATTATGATGAAATATTTTATTATGATACATAGGGCGATAACATGCGACGTAAGATTATTTTCACGTTCATAGTGGTATTCAGTCACGGTGAAATGACAGAAACACCATTGCTACAAATATAGAACTTACTCTGTTTACATGATAACCCATTGGTTACTTGAACCATCTATGAGTATATAATGTATCGTATAAGTATATAATGTTTGCGACTGAAGTACTGGAACTACAATACGAACACATAGAGAAATACGAAGGAATCTATCTATCTATCTTTCTATCTATCTATTTATCTCTGTATCTATGTATCTATCTGTCTGTCTATCTATCTGTCTATTCATTTATATTACCTTTTCCATAAATGTGTTTCGTGTTCATCGTGTAAATACCATGTTATTTGTTTGTTTGTTTGATTGTTTGGTTGATTGTTTGTTTGTTTGTCAATTATCACGAATTTTTTTCCCCATTGTTCGAGAATTTTCACCGTTTCCGTTGATCGATTCACCAAAGAGTATACGTGAATGTGCTTTCGTTCGCTACATTAACTCGATATAGCTTTTATCGTGAACGTGAACATAACTAATGTTATTAAATGTAAAGCCGATAATAACATGTGTATAATAATCATACATTACTTGAATTCTCGTTTTTCATGCTTATATTTATGATCATTAGTTTGTACACAAACATAAAGTACTCACGCTACTTCTCGTACCAGTAATGTAACAAAAGGAACAGAATGGAAAAAAAAAGTTATACTGGCTCGTGTAGATTTCTCGAAAAGCAAGCCGGAGTATAGGTGCGTACAACTAACTCGCTTTGGCATTGGTGCTAACCACGCACAACCCCGAATTTTGGGTACAGGAGTTGGTTTCTTGTCAGGCCCGTTTGCCTGAGTATCGGCCGGGTATACCTCCTGGAGAGCTGCTTCCTGATCCAGAGTTTTCTAAAGAACGAGAAGAGCTAAGATGGATTCCAGCTATGGCATTAGACGGGGATCTTCTGATGTACTTGAGAGCAGCTCGATCTATGGCTGCATTTGCTGGCATGTGTGATGGAGGATCCCCGGACGACGGTTGTGTGGCTGCATCCCGAGACGACACGACTATCAATGCTCTGGACATCTTGCACGATTCTGGCTATGATCCAGGAAGAGCGTTGCAGGCTCTCGTTAAATGTCCTGTACCTAAAGGCATCGATAAAAAATGGTCAGAGGAGGAAACTGTAAGTTGAAACGATCGACTGAGAAACCGTTTGCGAGCGTTTCTTCTTTTCTCTATTCTATCCTATTTTAACCTGTGCTATGCTATATCATATATCAGGCCTGGGCGACGCTGGCCCGCGGAACAGATGTGGCTACTTCTCTCCTTCTCGTGCAGATAAGGTGAGAAGTGGCTGCTTCTCTCCCTCCCGAAGAGGAGTAGGAGCAACATCTGTTCCACGGGCCAGCGTCGCCCAGGCCTGTCATATACCATATACCATGTACTGTCGCTGTCTCATAATGTGGGACCTGGAATAGCACAGGGAGCAACTGTCATGCGATGCGATACACCTGAAGTAGTAGTGGTAATTTCTCAGCGAATAGCGAGATACATATGACTCGACTGTATGTGCTTGACCAATCAGATGGTTTCTTTGGCATTTCTTCTGAGTATCACGTTATGAGACAGCTGCGATACCATGTACCATGTACCATATATCATACTCAGTGATCGTGATGATTTTCTAATTAAGGAAATGTTAGAGAAAAGACACAAGTTTTACGATTAATTGGTGGTCATGTTCTGCCTCGTAGAAACGCTTCGTCAAAGGACTCCGTCAGTTTGGAAAGAACTTTTCGAGAATCAGAAAGGATCTCTTGCCCCATAAAGACACGGTAGCGATCAACATTTGCATTTTTGCATTTGTATTTGCATAGACAAGTAGCTTAGATGTTCACCAGGAACACAAGAGAAACAAAACAATCTTGACGCGGAACGTTTTTGTATTTTTAGCCGGAGTTGGTCGAGTTCTATTACTTGTGGAAGAAAACGCCCGGTGCAAACAATAATCGACCTCATCGAAGACGGCGACAAGGCTCGCTCCGAAGGATTCGGAACACTCGCAACTCGAGAGCCGGTACGCCCAAAGAAGAGGTCCCAACGCCGCCAAAGGACACACCACCGGCCAACGTTAGTCAGAAGGAGCCGATTTCAGAGCCCGAGACCGTGCCGGTTGGAACGCCTGCTAGCAACAATCCCGGCGGGGAGATTAGTTCTGTGACAGAGGACGATAATTCGGAGGAGGACAGCGATTCCAGAGACACCAACACCAACGGAGCAACGCACTCTTGTCAGCATTGCTTCTCGACCAATTCGAAGGACTATCAGGTAGCCGGCAAGGATAGATTATTGCTTTGTACGGAATGCAGAATACATTTGAAGAAAACCGGAGAACTACCGCCAGCCCCTCCATATCTGTTCCGCCCTGTGCCCGCGGAATCACCAGATAGCCCAGGGAGAATGCGTACAAGAAACAAGGCCAAGGAAACGCCTAGACCCGCAAGACCTCGACGTACAGGTGGAACGGATACTCCTGATCAAGAGAAGCAACAGCAACATCATCAGCAGCAGCAGCAACAACAACAACAGCAGCAGCAACAACAAACGCCAGATAAGAGTAAGAAAAAATCGTCCGGCGGTGGTAAACCAGAGACACCGAAGAAAGGTCAGAAACGGCCTCAAACGGACGAAGTCGACGAGGACAAGGAATCTCAAAAACGAAAACGCGGTGAACGTCCTGAGAGTCCATCCGAGTCGCTGACGACCGATAGTAACTCTCTCATGGATGAGCCTGAAAGGGAAGGAGAAGGCGATACGAACGAAAATCAACCTACTGCGGTTACAGTGCCGACCGAGGAGCCTGTCAGTCCAGCTGTGACCACGCCGGAAGAACCTTCGGAACCGACGCCGGTATCCACCCCTGTACCAGCACCTATACAAACCCTGCCGATATCCGTTCCCGTTATTCACGCTTTGGAGAAGAAGCCGCTGCTGGAAGATCCGGTGGAAAACAAGGATCATCCGATAGAAGATGTACCTTTAGCTATGAATCAGCCGTTAAAGTTAGAACCTCTGCCCATAGAGTCAGCCATGTCGCCTTGCAATGAAGATACCAAGGAACCAGAACAGCAACAGCAGCAGCAACAACAACAACAGCAACAGCCGCAACAACTTAACTTGAGCACATCGCAACCATTGAACATGAACGACATGAGCCAGAACATGCCACGGAATTTATCACAAACGATTCAAAGCGGTGGTATTTGCGCGTCGACCGGTCCACAGGGGATACAGAACGCGCAGATCATGTCTCCGACGCAACAACCACTGCCGCTGAACATGCAGTACGCGTCCAACGTTCCTCCAGTTCAAAATGTTCCGCAAAACTTGTCGCAGAGCATGCAGATGCCGCAGAATATGTCGAGCGCGCAAAACATGGGACCAACGCAGAACCTTCGAGCTCACGGGGAAAGCATGTCGAACGGGCAGAACCTGGGTCAGAACATGGGCCAGACCATGTCCCAAAATATGCCGGGACCACCGTTGAACTTGAACATTTCTCAAAGTATACCGACGAACATGTCTCAGATGCCGCAAATGCCGAGTTCGCCGCAACCTCTAGGCTTAACGGTGATGTCGTCTGAGAGTAGACTGTCCGAACGAATTTCCGACGACAGACTCGGCCAGGAACGAATGCGAGACAGCAGGATACCGGACAGGATGCCCGATCGAATGCCTGATAGGATAGCCGACAGGGTACAGGACAGGATACCAGAGAGAATTCCGGACCGATCGATTCAGGAGAACAGCGAGTCCGAGAGAAGCGAGCCGAGCAATCTGTTCCAGCCGATTCAACCGAGTGGGATGTTGCCGATGGAGAAGCCGTCGTCGATGTACAATTTGGCTGGTACGCCGCCCATGGAGCCGCAGAACTTGAAGATCAAACAGGAGATCATCCCTCCGGAACCGGATCCACTGCAGAGCTTGAAAGAGGTGAAAGTTCCCGGGTTTCAATCCGGGTTTCCTGGTCCGAGTTTGGAGAACATCAAGAAGGATCCGGACAGTTCGAGCAAACCTCCGACGCCGAGCAAACATTCGATGGCCAGCAATCAATCTGTCCCTCAAATTCAGTCAGTAGCCGCATCTCCGACTCCGACGCTTCCGCCGCCGCCCACGTCGATTCCTCAGCCGGTGATGCACCCCGCGCAACAGCCGAGCCCGCACATGGCCCATCCGTTCCATCCTCATCATCCTCTGATGCACCATTCGCTGTTTACTCCTATGCACGCGTACCATCCGCACGCGTACCCGGGTTACGCCGCCGTCGGAGGATACCCGTCGTTCCCGCCGTATCCGTACGGACCGGTGCCGCACGCGATACCACCGCCATCGCCGCAGAGGAGCCAGGAGAGCACCACCATGATGACGGCACACCATTCGAGCACCAGTTCGAGTGTGACCACTAGAGAGGAAGGGGAGAATCTGATCGCCACGCATCATCACTCGTCCAGCATGCACCAGGCGACGGCGCTTCACCACGACAAACTGTTGACCATCTCGTCGCACAGTTCCCACAGTCACTCGTCGTCGCACAGTTCGCATAGTTCGCACAATACGCAACGGAAGCCGTCGTTGGTCTCGGCGACGTGTTTAACGTCGAGCAGTTCGGCGCACCATCATCACAGGGCGCCGCAGCAGCAACCGCAGCCGCAGGTTGTTCCGGAGCCCAAGATCGAGCCGGATCTGGTCGAGCAGGAGCAGGAGGAGCCACCAAGCCCTCGGGGTCCTTCCCCGGAACCGAGGATCGAGGATTCGGAGTGCCACAGATCGCAGTCGGCCATTTTCCTGCGGCACTGGAACCGGGGCGAGAACAATTCGTGCACGAGGACGGATTTGATGTTCAAGCCGGTGCCGGACTCGAAGCTGGCTAGAAAACGAGAGGAGAGATCCCGCAAACAGGCCGAAAGGGAAAGGGAGGAACGGGATAGAGCCGCCGCCCAGCAAGCAAGGAAGATGACCACGCCGGAGAAACAACCGGAAGTCTGCAAACCGCCGAGCAGAGGACCCCTCGAGCCGGTGGTCTCGCCGTACGACAGGTACGCGGCTGCGGCAGCCGCTGCGGCCGCCAGGCCCGGCTCCTACGCCGACACTCCCGCGCTCAGACAGTTGTCGGAGTACGCGCGACCGCACGCCGCGTTCTCCCCGGCCAGGCATCCGGCCCCACCGGACCCGATGCTGCACTACATGTACGGAGGAGCAGCGACGAGGGAACGCCTCGAGTTGGAGCACTTGGAGCGCGAGAAGAGGGAACGCGAGATCCGGGAGCTCCGTGAAAGGGAACTGAACGACCGGCTCAAGGAGGAACTGTTGAAAGGAACGCCGAGACCGATGCCAGGACCGGTCGACCCGCACTGGCTCGAGATCCATCGTCGTTACGCCGCAGCGGGCCTAGCGCCAGGCCCCTCAGCACCCCCTCAAGCTCTGCACCAGTTCGGCCTCTACGGTGCACCGCCCGGTCCGAGTCAACTGGAAAGAGAACGTTTAGAAAGACTAGGTAACTCTTACTGTCCTTCGAACCCGCCTTGCACACACACTCTCCTCCCAGCCCCGCCCTCACCCCCTCAACACCCAACACCCAACCCCTTCGAGTACGCATATCTTTCTTCTCGCATCGTGGAATCATCAAGTATAATGGCCATGATTTCGAATTCTAAACGATACGATCCAAGCTTAGGTTTTTGCCACGATACGGACAGAGCGAGGTGATGATGATGTTAGCGATAGTGATAGTGGTCGTTTCCGAGTGTTTGCTGTGTTCGCTCGAATAATTAAATAACTGTTAAATAATCGTAATAAACGAGATAAACGGAACGTATATTAGAGGCGCAGCCAGCAGTCGGAAACCACCTGTGAAACGCCTGTGAAAACGTCCGAGCGACGAAACCGTGTTGCACAAACGTTGTTGCAACCAAGCGAGAAAATCGTTTGAAAAGGAGAAAGATATAGTTATTGTTGTTGGCTAGCGTTAAGAGGACGATTAGAGAGAACAGTATGTTTGATCGAGGCGCTGTCGGGTTTAGGGATACCGACTGCAGCCGGCGGGGGGCCAGCGGGTGCGGGGGCTGGCCATCCCGTGGCGGCCCATCACCACGGCCAGCTGGACGAGCGACTGGCTCTAGCTGCTGACCCGATGGTCCGGTTGCAGATGGCTGGCATTTCGCCCGAGTATCATGCTCACACTCACGCGCATACGCATGCGCATACGCACTTGCACTTACATCCGGGACAGCAGCAGGCCCAGCAACAGGCTCAGCAACAGCAGGAAGCGGCTGCGGCTGCGGCTGCAGCTGGATTCCCCCTGCCTGGTAGGTCCTACAAATCAGGATATCTGATTCGAGTACGCTCCTACACGAAGATCGTCCCTTTCACCGCGATCGCCTATCACAATTTTCGCCGTCAGATTCGTCAAAAGTCGAAACCCTAGTCGAAGTTCGTTGAAATTCGTCGGAATCGAGAATCGAAGCGCGTTTTTTCCTCTCGCTCCTCTCGCTCCTCTCGCCAGACATACACACAGTTTGCTCTCTAGTCAACGAGGAACGGACGCAACGTTTTCCGTCGCGCGACCATCGGAAAATAGAGAAACGTAGCTCGTTGCGAACGATACCGTTGTTTCAAACTTCGACAGCATACGTACGCGCTCACGACGGTTCGCTCGCTTCGCTCTTACTATCTTGCTATCTTACTGTATCTCGTTCCTTACTACTTCGTCCGTTTCGTTCGAACACCAGTAAAGGTCGATCGCGTGTGAGCGTACCGAAAACGTGCTTCTCGTCCGAATCCAATTTCTAACGCGCGTCTCGGAGCTCGTCTCGAAAGATACAATCCCGAACTAGAACAGAGAAAAAGACGCAATCGAACGCAAGCGTTTCTTTTGCGGCACAACCGACTGTGTTGTTTTTTTTTGCATTTTTCTCTCTCGCTTTTCTCGCCATGCCATTGTGACTGGGCATCGAGCCTCTTTCGGTGAAGGTACGAGCGAACAAACAGATTCCACGAACCGGTTTCCAATATCGCTTCGACGTTATCATGTAGAACGAATATACTTATAATACAATCGTGTAAGGTGCAAGTGCGCGCGAGTGTTGCGAGAGTCGGTCGTTTGCGTGTACACGCGTGGATGGATGGAATGAAACGATGCGCATTGTACGAATCATTTTCCAAAGAATTTGCACATCGTACTCGCCTAGCCTGATCGTTCGTCGATAAAGAACGAAGCGATTGTCCGAGATAAACGCGCGCGGCCATCATCGCCGTCCCTTTATCGTCGTCGCAGAGCATAATTTCTTGGTTCTTTAAATTTTGCACGATCATCGTTCGTCCCGTTCACTGTATAAATAGTATTCGCGAATTCCTTGTGAGCGCGCACCCACCCACACGCATACAGAAATCGAAACAGATCCACATACGACACCACGACACACGACGCACCGAAAGGGCCGAAAACCATTCTCTCACGCTCTGTCATGCATGCTAATTTGTCCATTGGTCCGAGAGCTTGATAGCTTCCAAGTACTTGGGATCGTTGGTAGCGGTTCGTTAACGTATCCTATTTGTACAGCCGCAGCCGGCGCGAATTACCCTCGGCCAGGATTGATGCCGCGTGATCCAGGATTGGCGCTTCATCCGGCGGAACTTCTCGGAAGACCGTACGCGGACATGGCGGCTCACCACGAGCAATTCCAGCGTCACCTGATGATGGAGCGCGACCGATATCAGCCACACGCGTCGCTCGTCGCCCATCACGAGGAATATCTAAGGTTCGTCCTCTCAAATCTGTAAGAAACTTTCTGTATCTAATTACTAGATTGCGGATTTTATGTATTTATGACAAAAATGAGTACGTACGACTTGGAGCAGTGGTCACATTACAACATATTTAAGGACATTGATGTATTAGTTTTAGTTTAATAGGATAATTAAAAGAAGAATACAATTTTTATTTGGCTCCTGTGTCCCGCAATCAATTTCTTCATGTATGCATAAAGATCCGCAGTCTACTAATTACGTATGCTCTTTATGCTCGAGACTAGTCGTAACGAACAGCCGCATCGGACTAACGAACGGTGTTTTTTAGACAACAACGCGAGCGCGAGCTTAAAGTTCGCGCACTGGAAGAAGCTGCACGTGGATCACGCCCTTAAGTGTAATTTTATTTATATTATCCTAACGATTACCTTTCGTAGCTAGGATCGCGAACAATTCGTTCTCGTTCGAATCTCGTTCGACGAGAACTACACGCGAGACTCGAGCACGAAAGAAAACGACAAAAAAAACAGAAAAAATCTATAAATGGTGGAAGGAACGCGTTTACGGCGAGAGTGGAAGAGAGAAAGAGAACGAGAGAGAGTGAGAGAGAGAGAGAGATATCACTGACCTTACATTTAGGATCAGAAAATATTTTTACGGTTTCTTAGAGCTATATATAGCTATATATATAGCAAACACAAGGTAAAAAAAAAACGTATGGATCGTTGCATTACGTATTAGTGTAAATACGACAAGCGATATGAATTATTGAAAATAGAATAATGCTGGCGTTGATTCGGCGCGGTCAGGAACGAAATTTCTACACACAGACAACAGGAACACAAGTGCAGACGCATACATACATCTAAATGTAACACCCGCTTGACATGTAAATTTGTTTGAAATCTCTAGGTATGTATTATAATATTATTACATCACCGATCCACGATATTAGTTATTAACTCGGATATTGATTCGTCCCGTTTGATTTGAATTCTGTGAGCGGTGATAATACCAAAGTGTTCAGACGAGAAATGGGTCACCGCGGTTCTGGTTTTCCTTCTTATTGTAGTTCTATTGCTCATACAAGAGATTATAGATCGTTCTATCCTCTGGTTCTCATTTTTCGAATGTCCGACAGGTCGACAAAACGCGCGCGAGTTATGTCCTCGAAGCGTACAATAATTTTATGATTTGTAGATTAACTTCCAAACATATTAGACAGAGACCGACGGAGTGGGGAGAGGGGGAGGGAGACGGAGGAAGAGAGGAAAAGCTGTCCGTTCTTTTTCGTAAGGATATTAGCGGACGGCGTACCGATCTTCCGTGTTCTAGTACATATAAAATGCATAGTATAAGAATGTAACTAAAGTTTTAATATTATTGTAATTCTTCTGTGTCGAACGATTTGTATATTTTCTATATGTATCCTTTGAAGATTTTACCCTCAACGACCACGAGCGTTTGATACTGGTTGGATCGAGCGGCTGATTAGTATTAAAGAGAAAACTTTGTAAGAAAGTGACCAAAGTTTAGAAAATGAAAAAAAGTTTATAGAAGAAAAAAACGGTACGCCGAGAACGCATAATCTTCCACGGTCATGCGCTCCGCAGTATTTTACAGAGAAAAACACACACGCGCGAGAATCACGGTCCTGTTGGTGCAGGCGCTGGAAATTGATGCGTGAACGTTTATATTGACGGAACAAGAACAACAAAACAATTTTATTCTGGTGACCATTCGAGGAAGAGTGTACATTTTTCACTATACAATTCATTCGATGTAACCTAGTTATTTAACTAAGTAAATATTTCATAGAAACGTCCAGTTTTTCGTCGCATCGTTTCTTTTTTCGTTTTACTTTTCCATTCCGAGTCTCCTGATAATTCAACGAGCGTGTGCCAGAGTTCGATCGAACTCCGATGCGAATCGATTGGGAGTCGGCGGGAATGGATGCGTACCATCGTTTGTCGTCTACTTTACTCGTTGTATGCTGAAAATAAGGAACAAGAACATTTTCTGTAATCGGAACGTTCGAACATCGAATCAATGTATAATTTCGTGCCACCAGTTTGCCTGTCACCGAATTCCCTGGACACTAAATAAATAAGTGTCTTTTGAAAGACTATCTTTTCGTGTCATCTTACCGCGCGTACGTCATCGAGTTCTCCAGCATCATAGGTGAGACCGTTCCAACTGTGTGGAACTCGTGTTCCTCGCCTCGCCCGCCTGTTGCCTTCTGCCTTCCTGGCTTCCTGCCTCGTCGCTCCTCTCCGCTTCGCGCCGCGTTTTTGTTGACCGTAATGTGAAACCCAGCTGGACCAGCCAGCCACTTTACGTGGGAGTATGCTGGATCGCCGTTGAGCGCTCCGTGAAACAACGTTGATCGCGCTTTATTATTACTTATTATTATATATACGATTATCCTGGAAAAATCGTTGCGCTCTTTATTTTCTTTCTTTCGCGTTTATCAATTTTCTTTTTCCATCATCGCTGACACTTCGCCGCTAAACTGTTCGCGCGGTTCTGCTCTCTGCTGTTATTGTCATCAATTCGTCCCCCGTTTTTTACTGTAACGACGCTTTTACAGTGCAAGTGCTCCGTGGAACCGTGATCGGATGCACGTGCAGCTCACATGTGTATTCGGGAAACGGAGGCGGAGCGGAGCAGATCTGTTTACGGAGGGGGAGGGGGGCGAAACAAGAGCGTGAAAGAACGTGAAAAAGGGAATCCCGGAGGAAACGGAGAAAGCCGCGAAGCTTAGTCATTCATGAGCGAGCTGTTGGTGCGGCGAAACAGAAATCTCGCGGTGGTTTGGTGTCGATCGAGCTGCAGGACGATTTACTATCGATAACGGCGCGGCATGGCTGCACGGAGAAACGAGGAATCCTCCAAACAACGTTATCAAGCAAATGCGCGCGAAAGGGATCGCACTCATAGGTGAACATTACTTTTCTTTCTTCGATCAATCTTTCCTCGTAGCGGCTGCTGTGGAAATCGCGACGGTACGAATAAAGTAAACTAATGGCGACGATTTCCAAGCGGCGAACCTACGCGATACTGGGAAGAGAGAAAAAAAAAGATGTAAATATCCTTTTGGAATGTGTAAGGAGCGCGAACAATGCGAACAACACTGAAGAAAAGCAATCTTCCCTGTGCAGTGTGAACACGGCGTTCAGTGCGTTGAGAACGTTGATACCGACGGAACCGGCGGATAGGAAATTATCAAAAATCGAGACATTGCGATTAGCCAGCAGTTACATCAGCCACCTGGGGGCCGTCCTCGTTGCAGGGCCCATCAACCAACAACCTTGTTTACGTATCGGTGAGGACGGCAACGGTGTTTACGGGGTGAACCACTGGCCCGATTCGCAAGCGAGGCCGCAGCTTTGCACTTTTTGCCTGGCCATGCACAAGAAATACGTAAGTCCAACTAGAAGGAACCGAGATCGATCATACGATAATCGCATCAATGAAAATTACTATTATTATCGTTATTATCATTACTACTACCATTATCATCATGATTCACGCGTGCTGTTTGTTTACCAGTCTACCGTCTCGGAAATCGTGTCATCGCATATTCATTCTTTCTTTTCAGAACTTGAACGTTGCCTCGAAAGTCATTTCGGATTACCAGAGTCCCGAGGGATTGTCGTACGGCGTTCCTGCGACGAATTCGATCTCGTCGGCGTATATCGATTTCGCCGATATATAATATCGTTCTCTTGTTATAGTCTCTCGTGAATTTATTGTACATTTTGCACACATATATATACATATATCTAAATATACAGAGTTTAATAAATGTTACATCGGTACGTATTTATCGACGGTGCAATCGCCGTTTGCCTTTTGTTATTTATCTCATAACATTCGAGCATCGAAACCTGTGAAACAGATGCGAGCACTACCCCGTGCACCGTGCTCGAAAACAACGATAGCACGTCGCTATTTCCTCGAACGTGTTATCCGCGAACGAAGAAAAAAAAAGGAGAACGAAATCTTGTGAATTATCGATGGCATTTATCGAGGGGAGTCCGAGTCGATAAGAAAGATCGGTTTGACGCGGTATCGATACGAGTTACTGCTACGGACGCGGTGCAGCGATCAGTGTAGTGCGGCGGTGAATGTTTCAGTCTTTCGAAGTCAACAATGCTGTGAGGAAGCTCGTTTTCGTTTTTCCCCCCTGTTCTCGTTACTCGTTAGAATTTCAGTGTTTTTGTTCGGTCATTTGGTTACTCGATTATTCGTCGCGCGACTGTAACAGCCCCTCCGAAATATAGCATCGATACAGCCTCGGCGAAAATGCTCGAAGAAATTCTCGGAAAATTATCGCAACCGGAACTATAGGTAAGCTCCAAACAGAAACAAAAAAAACGAAATTCGCATTTTCCGCGCGAGCCATAGTAACCGCAGCCAATCAACGCCATTACGGCAAAACCGAATTCAAGATTCCACCAACTCCGTTTATGTATTATGTATCTTTTTTGATCGTGTTCTCGCGGATCTCTCGATATCAAGATGAATAGAATCAAGTAAAAGCAAAAATAGTTCGCTGTCCGATACTTTCCATGAGCCGCACCGAGAGTACAACGTCGACGCATCGCAAAGGTAAACGTTTAGAAAATAGGAAGCCGATTCGAGTCTGCAGATTCGGTATTTTCCGGGAGTACGGGTAAATCGGATCGAAACTTGCGGATACCGTGTTAATCGTGCACGTACATCGGAGGAACGTTCGAACGTCGTTCCGCGCGTCGGGAAAGTTCAATGTTACCAATGTTTCTGTTATCGTTTCTGTTTCGTTTAAAACGTTCAATCTCGATAAGAGCCGCGCTCGTATTGTCGTGCTTGTTTTCTGTCACGCGAGGAAAAAGCTCTCTCGCGGTCGGTTTCCTCTGCGGAGGAAAAGCGTTGGCACGATCCGTTCCGTCGGTTTCGCTTAGTCGAAAGCGTGCATTCGCGGAACACGGCGGATCGAAAATTTCAAATCGGGAAAATTAGCGCCCTGAACGGCGGCTATCACCGCCATCTTGTAAAAGTGTCTCTGTAGTGTTTGGAGGTTTAGCGAGAAGGAACAGCAGCTTCGCCGGAGGCTGGAAGTCCTTTTGAAGTGGTTGCAACGGTCCTTGGCAGTCCCTGGGCACCCAGGTGACCTCGTGCGAGGCCAGGGTACCTTCAAGCTGCTAGGACAACCTCACGGCCAGCAAACACGTTCACACGCCCGACTCTCGCGAAGATGGTGAGCACTCTTTCGCTAACACAACCAACGTTTCCATCGTATATAACCCTCGAATCAATCATTCTTTTTTTCACTCGGCGATCGCTCGCTCGTGTTGACAAGAGTATCCCCTCGAACGATATCGACCTACCGACACACGTTGTCCGAACGAAACAACCTCCGCAAACATTTAACCTGCATTTACCGTCGATGCTCCGAATATTCCTATCGAACAGACAGCTCGCGACTGTCAATATTTTCGTTGGACTCGCGAATACGCGACCGATCTCACGCTATTCGCGAGAAACAACACCGACCATTACACGTTTCGACGAGACATTTCGTCGTCGACTAAATACAATATTTCCACCGTGTACTCGACGTTTAGTCGTAGAACCGATTCAACTTTTAATTACAAAACGTGATACACCAAGTAATAAATAAATAATGCATGCATGACGACCAATACATGAGGAATGTCTCTAATCCAGTGAATCTTTTGCTTGGATCTTCTTTTTCTCAGAGTTCAGCATCGACGGGTGGAACCGAGGGGTCTAGTCCAGCCTCTAGCCCTGCCTCGGCTACGAGTCTCACGATGGCTGCGCCAAAGTACGGTACACTGGTGCCTAATCGTATCTTCGTCGGAGGCATCTCTGCCAATACCAGCCCCGAAGAACTGACTCAACTGTTTTCCTCTTATGGCAATGTGAAAGCTACAAAGATTATCGCAGACCGTGCCGGAGTGTCGAAAGGTTATGGATTTGTTACATTCGAAACGGAAGAGGAAGCTAAGAGACTTCAACGAGAGGTAGGACGAGTGTACCGTGCTTGAAGTAAACAACTGTGTTACTAATTGTGAACTGTTGCAATTGTAGCCCGATTGCATCGTTTTGAGAGAAAGGAAATTAAATATAGCACCGGCGATCAAGAAGCAACCCTTCAACAGGTCCTTCGACGGTGGTTCTGGATCTCCGCCTTCTGTGCCTACTAACACTTACTATTACCCGAACGGTCGGTAGAAATTGATTATGAAAATTGGTTTTTGGTGGTATCGGTTGAATACGTGGAACCTGCATCGTATGTGTTCTGTTCAGGTATGGGGTTGTATCAGAACGGCATGTATTGTAACACAATGGCTCCAGCGCCAACGACACCGATTGCTCCACCGACAGATCCAGCGACCATCTATCAAACCACGGGAGTGTTTGGTAAGTTCAATCGAATGAAACGGTCGTAGCTTTTTTAGTAGGTAATAATCAGTGATCCGAGAGTGGTTCTAAAAATAAAAATCCGAACGGTTAGGACCTCAAGCCGCTGGTCATCAAACTTTCGCGCCTGTGATGTATCCATGTCCCGCACCGTCTCTCTTTATGCCACAGCAGTATCCGTATTCGCCTATGCCGGTGAGTAAAGTGCACACGAAAACTATGGATTCTAAGGATCTCTTTCTACAATATTCCCGGTAATTTAATTCTTGGGTCCTATGTACATCCATACGTACCATATCAATTGTCTATGTCTATGGGTATAGCTTTGTATTTTTTATTAAACTGTAACTCGGTTGCGGTTTGACAGACAAATGGTTTGATGGGAGAAGCCATACCACCGGCGTTTCTACCCAACCCTCAGCAAATGCCTACTTACGTCCTTCTCGACGCTATACAGTATTGAGGTCTAAAGGTACATGGTCTATGCTAAACGACTAGCATGCAGCGACTAGCATTCATCCCTGTGCGTTTTCTTTCTCAATCTTTTGCATGGCCTATCGACTATGATGCATGCACACTCGATTCTCTTTCACGATTCATTGTTACTGTTATTATTGTTATTATTATTAGAATCATTACTATTGTTATTATTACTATTACTATTATAATTAATATATTGTACTACATTATATTACGTTACGTTTACGTTACATTATATTGAATCGTATTATATTTCACGTATGTGTTTTACGCACAAGTTCTTCCACATTTTACACGATTCGTATATTTGTCGAGCACGCGTCTGTCATGCTTGCCTCGACTACGAAAATTCGATTATCGAATGCTTCACACTTACACAGAGATTATTGTCGTAGATAGTTTACTTTCTTTTGACTCGTTGACGCCTCGTTTCACGGTGTGCAGCGTTCGCGTTTCCTTCTCGTACTCTCTTCATGCTCTGTCGTCTTTCGTGTCACCGATTCTGTGTGTTTAACGCGTAGCCGATGCAAAGTAGCGTATTCGTTGCAGAGGTAGCGGCCGATATTCCCGGATATTTTGCGAGAATCGATGGCTCTGCGCGAGTTTAGAATAGAGATTAAACGATTAAATCGCGGTGAAGTATTGGAGCGTGTGTCTCTGTCTCAGAGCTTCGTCGGCGTCGGAAGAATTTTCATGACATGTACATCGACCTTGGTACACTCGAGAACGAGAACGAGAATGAGAACGAGATCTCGATTTCCTTTGAATTTTCGGATTTTCGAAGGAACGAGAGAGAAATAGAGATAGAGGAAAAGGATATATTTTCACCTGTACTTGTATACTTGTACTCGTAAAGTAAAAATAGACCGATCAAATGTTACACGCTTCGTTTCACGAATTACGATACCCACTACGACGGTATTGTAGGATCGTGTGAGAACAAAAGGCTGATGGTCAAATGTTTGTTTTTCTCTGTGCAGTACGAGACGTATTATCCAGGGGCGGCCGCAGCCGGAGCATCTCCGTACTTGTACCCTAGTAGCAACTCGCAGAGTAACGCGAACGCTGGCAACAACAATTCCGGGAATGGGAACAACGGGACGGCGGGGGCAACCAGTCCCCAGACAGGACCTCCGCCGGCGCCGCTGCCTTCTTTGCCTCCTCCAGCAGCCGCGCACTTTTACTCCGCTGCCCCGCCACCACATCATCATCATCCTCCGGTACCTGCTGGCCCGCCACAGACGCAGGTCGATCATCTTTACTATCCGTTCGCAGCCGGAGCCCATGCTCCGCCGCCCCCGCACGCGGCCATGGGAATCGCCGACCAGCAGATGCTGCTGTACCCCACGGATACATGCCAGCAAACGTCTTCGTCCGATGGCCAAGCTGGTCCACAAGAGGTAAGTCGAGTCAACCGATCGTTCTATACTCTGCCCAACGAAACGAGACAGTAGACGTAAACAGTAGGAGTGTGCGAGGATTTCGGGATTCCCGGAAGTATCGGGACTAGAAAAAGAAGATTCAATGAATAAATTTTGTAACGTAGTTTTCGGTAACGTCTCAAATATACGGACATCTCATACCACGATTCCTTTTAAAGCGAGAATCCCGAAACCTTCAAGAATCTCGGCATAATCGAGAATTTCAAAATTTTCGTGAACTCGCCTCGATCTCGATATCTACGGGTTCTCGCACACCTCTAATGGCAACTCGAGCGCGACAGAGTCGAATTTGCCTGGCACTTCGCAGCCTCGTCTCGTTGGACGGACCATAGTTGCGATTGTTAGCATTGAACCCGATCTATCGCGCTGTTTTCCGTTTCTTCCGCTACATTTCGCTCTGGTGATCGAAAACCCCGTACCGCAGTGTCCGGATATCGAGATCGAGATCGCAATCGAAAACGACTCGAGCCGAGTCTAGTCGGTCGTTAATCGAAGTATCGAAAAGCTACGAAAAGCTACGAAAAGCCGTCTCGTTGCAACGCTACCATATCTGTGAACTGAACCGTAGGACTCTCGTTCGACGTCGAGCCACTCGGAGCAACCGCACAGCGAAACAACGCAAGCTGCTGCGGGTTCGTCCGCACCCATGGTGTCCTTGATGCCCGTGAAATTCCCCGTGTCTGGTCGTTACCCGAATTACCATTCGATCGCGATACACAGCGCGAACTTGTACAATTCCCAGTCGTGCTTGAACGAGGCGGAGGATTGCGCCGGCAATCGGATGCACTGCAGGACGATCGTCTATCATCCGGCGACAGTTTACATTCCTCACGCGCACACACCAGCCCCGTACCCGAATGCTTCCGTGGTCGCGGCCGGTGCTAGTTTGTTGCCGACACCGGGCGCGGCTTCAGCCCCGAGCTCCTCCGTGTCTCAGCAGATTTTCGACTCGTCGGCGAAACCTCAGAGTTACCTCAATTCGAGGGATTATTCGAAATCGGGGCACGCGAACGGGCAGAACAGTTACTCGAAGGGTGGTCACGGGATCGCGTTGTCGCCTCATCAACCGGCATTCGCGAAACCGTCGCATCTCTCCAACTCGCAGTCGTACAAGCACGCGAACGTCGACGGCGGTTACAACAAATATCCAGTATCGGCCGCGATGGGCTCGCGGTTCTCCGTACAATGCAATCAACGAAGATCGGTGTCTTCGGGGGTGTCCGCTGGCGGCTCGTCGACAGTACAAAATTCTCCGGCTTGCTACGCAGCGCCACGTTCCGACACATACAGTCCTCACAGATCCGGGAACGTCGGTGGTTACGTGTCGAACTTGCCACCCGTTCAGTCGTACAGCACCGGTTACGCCTCGCAGTCGAAGATGTACGTCGCGTCCGGTCATGGTTTCGGGAACGAGTACGCCAATGGTCGCAGGAGTCATTCGAACGATCAGTACGCGGATCACGCGGTCAAGTCGAGCACATACTCGAGCCGAAAGAACACGGCGAACGTCTATCGTAACAATGGGCAAACGTCCGAAGGGAATATCGCTGGTTCGAACAGTCGGTCGTCCTCAGAAAATTATAACGCGACAGTCGAAGCTGACGGGACCGGTAGCAATGGTTCGCAGAGTGCGCAGAGCGCGCAAAGCAGTACGCAGAGCGTACAAAATACCGCGGAGAGTAGTAGCAATTCGGAGAAACCCGTCAGCCCTCCGCCAGCCCCGTATTCGCCCATGACACGACCGCTTCCAACTCTATCACCACCCACCTCCCAGGTCCCGTTGTACGTTCCGGCGCAAAACCGTTATCAGCCATCCTTAGCCCCGTCCCAACATCACCATCAGCAGCAGCAGCAGCAACAGTCGGGCCAACAGCAACGCCGATACGCCATCCCTCCCGCTGCTTTGTCCGCCGCTGGACGTAAAACCACCGAGAAGTACTCGAGTTCCGGCTCGACCCCGAACAACGCGATCCTCAGGCAGAGCAAGTACAAGGTGAACGGGATCATGCAGACCGGCAACAAAGTGTCCGACGACAGTCTGGGCGGCGCCGGAGATGCTCCACCGGGCATCGGCAGAATGCCCATCACACCCCCGGGCACTCCGAGAACGCTTCCGGCCCATTCCACAGCCGCCGATCAGAATCAGCTGGGCGACACGTGCCATCAGATGCAAGCTCTGAGCCTCTGAGCCTTTCAAACCTTTGAGCCACTTTTCGGATGCGCTCTCATCCATATTAATTCGAATTCTTTCTTTTTTTTCCTTTCTCTCTCTCTCTCTCTCTCTCTCTCTCTCTCTCTCTGAACTTTCTTTTCTCTCTTCTCTTATCTTATCTTTTCTCGCTTCATTTCTTTTCTCATCGATCTTCTTTTTTCGTCGCAGTCATTCTTTCCTCACGATTATCGGACACGCGAACAACGCGTACGCGTGTCCGACATCCACCCCCGCGTCCCCCCGTTCCCACAATTTCAAATTGTCGCCTGTTCAAAAAACGAACAAACGTCAACGCTGCATTAGCACCCGTGTAAAGAAGAGAGAAAAATAGAATTCTTCTCTTGTGATCTCAATACCGAATATATACAAAAACAAAACAGAAAAAAAGGGAAATGACAAGTAAACTATAGACGATCGAAACTTGTAAATTATTAATTCTTCGGTAAATTATCAAACATACTAAATTGTTAAGCATTTATAAATGAATATCTCTCTCTCTCTATATATATATAAATAAATAAATATATATATATATACGGATACACATGCGCGCACATACACACACTCACATCTAAATAAATATATATATATTATATATATACATATATATATATACAATATTTAAAGATTATTATGTCAGCTATGAAAAATTATATATATAGACGAGATATAAATTAGTAAACGATCGGATAAGAAACACGGGAAACTAGTTGATTACGTTATCGCTTGCAACAGTTGAATGATTACGGGACGAGAAACTATTGTATATGCATACATATACATATATATATATATATGTATGTATAATAAATCATATACATATATGTGTGTATATATGCTGTATATGGATATATATATAATATATGTGTGTGTATATATGTATACACAAATGCAAACATTTTTCTCTCTCTCTCTGTATCTATATATACATATATATATATATTAATATTATATATATGTATATAGAGAGCAAAAAACCAGATATATTGTGTGTGTATGTGTGTTTGTGCGTCCTTGGTAGATACTATAGGTACGCTACATTACTTAAATCTATGTCATATGCAGTATTTGACGTTATAAGCGCGATAGGCTCGGCAAACCATGAATCTCACGAGCAAGGCTAGAGTAGGATAGATGTGGATATACAGGCGAAGAATAAGAGACGACGAAGACGATGAAAAAGATTCATACAAATAATAGGACAGAGGAAGAATAGAGAAAAACCAAAACAAATAACGTTGTTATCGTACAAACGCGAGCGATTTGTTATGTGTTCAAAGATAAACAAAAAAAAACGTAAAAGAAGGAAAGAAAAAATACGCGGAAGGGTAAAATAAAGGAGGCAGAATGTAGTTGAGTTTCGTAAAAACGGTTGCTCAAGGCACTGCCACGTCTCTCATTTTTGATTTTCTACCTGAAACATGGTTGCGCGTCACAGTACTTATAGTTTTTCTGTTGTTGTTTTTTTTTTCTTCTTGTCCCTCGCCCCCCGCCCCCCCACCCCTCTTGATTAGAGTAACCGTGAACCATATTCTCACGCATTTCTCGAAACGGGTAGCGGTCATTAATTTTATCGTTTCTACTTTCCCCCCTGCCCCACGTAACCCTCACACACATCCTCTCTTCGTTCGTTTCTCGTGAAACAAAATTTCCGCGCAAAACATTCGAGATGATCGTAAAGTAGCTGTTAAACGTAACGTTGAACATTGAAAGAAAAAGCAAAAAAAAAAGAACGAGGTAGGGAGAAAACACGAAAAAAAAACGGATGCCCCGTACCTAACGAATACGATTTAAAAGAATAAAAAAAAAAAGAAGAAGACAAAGAAGAAGTATATGTAATAATGAATTAAACAAAAAAAAAAATGTGTCGGCTGTGAGCTTCCAAGCAAATAACAATAATTAAATTATTATAATATAAAAGAAGTTAAATAATATTCTACCTAATTGTTACGATGGTGAATTTCTTTTATCTATAACGAGAAATTTGTTATCTCATATCTCGCATATTGTAGCTATTATTGTCTATTTAAACCGAGGGGAGAAAAGACGACGAAAAAGACGTAAAAAAGACGAAAACGAAAAGGGAAATGCGGACACAAGCGAATGGCGGTGAGAGAACAGGTAGCGAAGGTTCGCGCGGTGCGTCGCCGAATTAGCTGTCCTATTAATTATTCTTCTTGAAAGCTGGCGACTAATCCGCCGAACCTGAGAAAATTGCAGCAAAAAAAGAAAGAAAGAAAAGAACAAAACGCGTACGAACGAGAGACGGAACGAGACAGAAAAGATATCTATAGCGACTGTGACAATGACTGTACGACGACGAATACGACGGACAAAGGAAGGAAAGATTATTAGGAAGTGGAGAATATAATTAACGAGGGTTGATAGTATCGTAGACCACCATGGACAAAGGCCTAGAACGCGTAGGTTACCCGTTGAGTCGTCGAGACAAAGCAAAAACAAAAAACATACAAATTGATTTATCGAGATAAGGAAAAAAAGAGCAAGAGTGCCTTCTATTTGTTTTCGTGATTGTATTGTTGAACATTTGTTGCGTTACGTTCCAAGAGCCTCTAATGTTGTTATAAGAAAAAAAATGTTTGAAGAATGTTGTTCCTCTATTTATTTATTGATTTACGGGCTCCACGGCCCACCAGTACCCAGCGGATTACAAAGCGTGTGAAAGTAAGGGAAAAGCTGTTTTTCGACGAGAGAATGGTATTTCCGAATTCGAGAAGGGAAGAGATTAGTAGTCGGGCCGAAGGAGCAAACGAAAAAAAAAAAAAAGTACTGGAAACCGATAAACCGTCTCTTCCGTTCCGGTTGGGAACAATGAAACGAAAAAGTGATTCGGAGCAGCGAAAAAATTCGTAGGGAGTCGTAAAGGTATCGGCGCGTACTTTGTACGGTATTATTCGAGTCGCGTAACCCCTTTTTCTCATTGTGATCGTTTTACAACACGATTATTATATACACATACGTATATATGTACACGTATATATAAATAAATATATATATATATACATACATGTATACACGAATATATATGTGTATGTATATATATATAAATTACCGAACTCGTTGCGCGCGTTCATCGACGAAACAGTTGAACGGAAAAATGATGGGAGGAAAGAGCAGCTCGTTTCGGCACCTATTTCTATGTATGATACACGAAAGATATATCTCAGCAATATACATATATACTTACATACATGCATATATACATATTATTAACGGATAGATGAACAGACGGGAAAATGTTGGAGAATATAGAAGAGAGCAAAAGAAGTGAAGCGAGTACGGGTATGCGCGTGTATGGAATGCGAATGCGACAGCGACAAGAATCGTAGACAAAAAAAAAACGAAAAAACGCGTATTTGAACGTGAGTGTGTGCGAGTGCGAATCTGGATAGGTGGCTGTGATTATTGCGTGCAAGTTGTTCAAGCAACGACAACAACAACAACAACAAAAACCACGAAAAGAGGATAGGTTTGCGTGAATAAAATGATTCTTGCGACGTGCCGGTGTATCGATTCTTATATAGTTTCATCGTACACCCGCGCGTGTACGCACGGATTATTTTAAACACGCATATACCAATACGAAAAACATACATTACTTACATATATAATAAATATAATATAATACACATACACAGGCGCGCCCGCGCGTATACATGTATAAGGTAAATACATAAAATACATACATAATATATAATATACATACATCTATGCGAAAAAAAGAAATTGCGCGATTCTATGTTCAGTTTGGTACTGGTTCGAACGAATTCTATAGACAAGCGCGTGTTAGGAACGATCTCAAGATCACGGTTATACGTTTATTAATCCATGTACTAAATTCAACGTAGAATGGTGCTGATACGGTATAAAATATAATATAAAATAAAATATAATATAACATAATATATATATATATATACTTCGCAAAGTATATTATATAATATAAAAAGAAAAAGGAGTCTAAGATAGATGATTAGTGGGTAAGCGTAGTTGAAAAATAGAAATATAATTGATGTATATTGTACACTGTACACACGGTGCGGAAGGTGTGCCTTTTTTTACGATTGTGCGTCGTTCGCATTTACACGTGGGATATTTTGTTCGATTCCTCGATATTCCGGAAATATCGTCTAGCTCGTTCCTCGTTAATTCGTTGATTTCTCTTGGAAATCTAAAGTGGTTGTCGCGATAAAACTCGGACGCCCGACAACAATGGCCTAAACAGGAGGAGAACCGTGTAGTAGCAGCGACCGGATATAACAAGAGAATGTTATTTGTATTATTTCCGTTTCGTTCCGACCGAAATGGACGAACGACGCTCGACAATCTGGAAAGGCATTATACCTTCGAGAACACTGAAATTGATGTATTGAAAAGAAAAAAACATAAATTATACAGAAATGACATGTAGGTTGTACGTACAAGAAACTATCCTAGTACTCAACGATAATAAAAGCAAATATACTACGTATAAAAGAATACATATATTTAAAAGAAAATAAAATCATCTGTGCATGAACATTATATAGATGGAAAATGACATAGCAAAGAAAAGGTATATAGAGTAAAAATGAGTGTGAATCTCTCCTGCAAATATATATATACATACATATACATATATATATGTGTGTATGTATATATGTATATATATACATATATATATATATATATATGCTATAGTAATGATAACGATAACGATAATAATAATGATAATAAAATCTCATAAAGATATAAAATATATTATGCTCCAATACACATACACTGTATTTGTCACTTTACCTTTCTTGTTCTGATCCGTCTTCCAACGTTTTATGCTGCAACGAAGCAGAAGTCGTGAAATGAAAATCAGACTGTTTCTCTGTTAAACAGATTGAATAATTTATTGATTCGGTATCGCCCCAGCAATGAGAGTCTTAACAATTACGCTCTCTATTATCGTATAATTGCGTAGTCTTTTTACTTATCGTTAAACGAACGATACGGTTTAATGTATTCGCACCGAATACATCGTATTCTTGCGCGATTTACCGTAAAGCGGAAATCTAAAATACCTAACAGGTTCGACGCACCAGAGTATAGGTAAATGAAAACGGATATATAAATGGCACAATCCTCTACCTCTCGTGTAGCATTCGCGTGCCATTTTCGTGAATACAATCTCGTATAAAATTCAACACTCTCGCACTAGACATCGAATACTTTGTTCTAACCGCGTATGTTATGTTTCCTAGGATCACATTATTCGTTATCGTAACTATTAATCATCACACTCGTCTCGAAAAGATATCTCCGGCGAAAGGTACACATCTCTTCGTAATACGTATAATAATATATAAACAATGATAAAAAAGTTATCGAGTCTTGTTCTCGATATAATCGACAGTACTGTATAATACTTATTCCTAAGGTTGAAAAATCGTTCGAACTGCAGCTAAAAAGAGCTTAACAACTGATCGTAATATATGGCTCGAATAATCTTGGCAGTTGTTGGCGTGTGTATAGATCGAACAACGATTCACGATTCACAATTCTGTTGTCATGTGTGACGTTAGCGCTTGAACGCGAGTCGCGTTGCAGCTTTTACATAGTACGTGATCATCCAAAGGATAACAGCCGCGTCCCTCGGAGTCGGAAGACAGAACCAAACCGCAATCTTCGCACTTGTAACACTGAATATGAAAGCTACGATCGAGGGCCACGACCCGTACCGTTTCGTCTTGGCCTGGTTCCGGCATGATTGGTAGCTTGCACACGCAACATCGTGGCGCGAATTTCCTGTAACATGAATAGAGTAAGTGAGAATTATGTTGGACACGCGTTACCGCTACAAGAGATATGAAAATATTCTGTGTACTTGTGAAAGCATTCTATGCAGTGAATCTGATTGGTAGCGTCCACCGTGAACGGTATACTGTCCAAACTCTGACCGCAAACCACACATGTGAAGCAAGACGGATGATAAGGTTTCCCTGTGGCTCGTAATATTCTATCGAATATCGGATTGGCGCACACGCAGCATTTCTCCAATGTGTTCAAATAATCTTTCTCGCAGTAAGGCTTGCTCTCCAGTGAAAAGAACGGCTTGTCCCGCAAGTTCACTTTACAAACGTAACAACAAAAACAATCGATATGGAAAACCTTGTGCATCGCGGAACACCCTTTGCCTTCGACTTTGTGACCGCATTGCGCGCATATTCCATATATGTCGTCGTCCTCGTCGTTGTCTACCAGTAAGTCCATCAGATCGTCCACCTGAAACGGATCAACGGTGTAAGATGCGAATAGGCAATGCCTATATTTCTGTGGTTGTCAGGGAGAACGTCGCATGTCACATACTTTCACTTTCGAGATATGTATAGCCGTTTAAAGTTTTAATCGCTAATACTTTGGTATAGGACATCGGTTAAATTGCATTCTGTTTCCTGGTAAATACGTCAATCCTATTACTAAGAAGCTCGATTAATGCGTAAACTCAAATTTTTTGTAATTGTGACATGCGGCGTTTTTCCTAGCAACCATAGATTTGATCGAGGACCGACGAAAAAATGAAATCGATCCAAGCATACCTCTTTGACCGGTGAAACTTTCCCTTGCGGCTGGGCTGACGTAGCGGACCCGTAGCCGGAATACATGGAGTAATTACAAGATAACTGAGACGGTGGCCTCGGATTGATCGGCTCGTATATAGACTCGTACGTCGAGCTGGACTGCGAGCTTGTCCCATAAATATCGTTCGGATAATTGTCCGAAGGGAAATCGGTCTGATAAGTGGCGCGTCTCAATTCGCTGTAGCTCGAGGAAACAGGACTCGGCGGTGGTGGCAGTTCTTCCGGCGGCGGAGGGAAAGAGCTACTTGGAACACAAGGGACATACTCCGATAATTCCGGCGGAGGCGGTAAATCATCTGCAAATGAAATTCATTGAATAAGTAAACGAATGTTCTCGGCCGAGACAAACGTAGCGAAACGTAGTCGTTCCAAATGAGCATCAGTAGACTGTGGATCTTAATGTAAAATAACAAATGTTCGCATTGATTGCAGAACACAAGAGCCAAATAAAAATTGCATTCTTATATTTTTAACATGTCTGCTGCTTCAAATTGCACGTGCACATTTTTGTAAAGATTGTCTGCATCGATTGCAGAAGATAGAAACCAGATTGTTATCTAACCGGAATGTTATCTCTTCTCTTAATGATTTTAATCGAGGAGAAATCAATGAAATCGTATATTGATTTCTTCAGTTTTTTAAATTTTCCAACAATTTTGAATTTCATCTACTCAATTCTCCTATAATCTAATGATTAGATTCTGATTCTGATTACCGTGAGCAGGGGAAATATTGCAATACGTGTTTTCCGGCTTCGAGTTCCATTGAATATTGCTGTAAATTATGTCGTTCTCAGTCTTGCTTCCAGCTTTATTCTGCATGGTCCCCGGAGGATCTATGTTACTGTACACGACGTTCCTCGCCGATCGCGAATGATCTTCGGCAGGGACTTGAGGAGCTGGTAGATTCCCAACGTTAGAATAAAAGTTTTTCTCGTCGTATCCATATTTCGGTTCGAATTTCTCATTGGTTTGTCGCGCGTAAAAGTTATCGTTGTTCTGATAAAGCTTAGACGTGTCTTTTCCGTTTGTGGTCGACGCCACCGAAAAATCGTTCTTCTCTATATTTATAGGCACATACGGAGTAGGAGAGTTTGCATAGAAATTTGATGGCTTTTCGGTTGTCGTCACATTATTCAATACTGTACTGTATGACGTTGCAGGTCCTGCCTTTACAGTGTAACTTTGCGATACCTGAAACCAAATAATGTTTCATTGGAAATGATCTCCAAGTAGTGCAGAAGCAAATCAAGTTTTACCATGAACGTGTCCCCACGATAATGGACCAGACATGAGAACAAGCATAGTATTAATTATAAACTACAGAACGATCGGTGAATCTTCTGATACTTTTATTACATACTGACCTGAGGCTGTGATTTTTTTGGTTTCGGTGGTACAGCTGGCCCAACCTTTTTGCCAGGCTTTGTAATTTTAATACCATCTCCATGATTAATTTGTAAGTTTGCGATTTGCTGCTCCAAGCTACTACCGTTGTTCGACATTTTACTGTAATCAAATTTTTGAGTATCTATTATGTAACAGCATGTAACGTTGCACGATAAACACTCAAATTTTTATCAGTAGTAGTAGTTCTCAGCTGGACAGTGCAAGTACATATCTCTCAAGTAAAACTTTGTACCACCTGCTTGTGACAGAATGGATCAAATACCATTGAAATATTCTTTACGCTCACCTGGTAAGTCAGAGAAATGTTGTGTCTTATAAAAATTGTTCCCTGGAACGTACTTCGAATGTAAAATATTCAAAAAACGTTGGAATAAAAAATGCTTTGGTAGCCGATCGTGTCAGGATCGAATGGCTGACTGATAAGCCCCCTTATCTCGGGAATTTCGAATTTCCTTCACGTTGACTTTCGGGCTCTATTGTAGCCCTGTTCCACGTCTACGGTATTACACATTCGAGCCACAATCGATGAACAAGGATTCACAATTCACGGACTAAACCAGAAATGAAATGAATCATTGACAAACATTGGATTGTAGCATGTAAGATGTATCTATGTACACACATCGTACATACATACACATATACTTACGTATAGCAGTATACATACATAGAAACCACCCCACTCAGAATTTTGCGTTTGCGGTGCTATCACTCGACGCGGGATTCACCATAACTCAACACAACTCAACATAGCTCAGCATGGCGCTCAATAGCTATTTGATTTGCTTGCGCTTGCGAGTGACTCAAACCCAAACCACACCCTGCTGTGACTCGTCCGTATACATATACATGTACATATACATGTACATATGCATATATATGTACATAGTAAACGCATAGACCTTTCACAGAGGCGAAACTCTCGCGTTTCTTCCGAAACGAATTTTCAATGCGCATGCGTGTCCAATGCCACCATTATGGTGGTACATACAGTTCGGACGCTCACAAAAAAACGATAACTTTTTGTAGATCAATCGATCTTGATAAAGCGAACAGGTATTTGTGAATATTCGCAATACCATATTGTATATGGTATTTTGCAATTCCCTGTACTTGTTTAAATATTCCCGGGTCCATTCGAAGAGGACGCCTCGATCAGTCTCGAATTTCTATATAACAAGGTTTTAGGTCTATTGTTATGTCTCGTCTATGACTCTATGTAATCAATGCATTCATCGTTAGCCGTCTTTGTCACATATTGTAATCAATTGTAATGTTTCCAAGATCGATTAGATCGATATTATTACCTCGAATTAATAAAGAGATTACCAGGCTTAAAAAGATGCAATCTGCCAATTTTTATCTAACAGTATATATATAACTGATAATTACTGTAGCCAACCAGATTGCATTTGACACATTTCCACAAATTCTCATAGCAAGCAAAGAATGGACATTCAGGGAAATGTGTAATATTCTTAGAGGAACGTTAACAAATTGTTGAAAGAAATGCAGTAAGTGATGGGTACCCACAGGTATGTACATACAGAGTCTCTGGTACATGTATATAATTGATACCGACAACAACGACCACCGTAAACGCGTGTATTTAGGATTGTGGAACAATCATCAACTTGTCCAAAACCAACGTGTTGCTAACAGTTGCCAACGACTGATAGCTATGAACGAAACAACTGACTAATTTCGTTCTAATTATAGCGCAGACGACCCTCGCTCTTATCATGATCATTGTCGTCGGTTGCTGTATTGTCTGGTCAAGAATGGGTTATCCGTTATCCTTTCGTGCCTCTTGTTTCTCGCCGACCCAAACTTATTGTCAGATTCCACGAGACACGTTTCATGGCCGAGAATCAGTTTTTCCAACGATTAGTCAGTAGCATGCGTAAAGTACGCTCGTAAATTCCAAAGTAGCCTTTTTTTCAAATAAATCGTTTCCACATTCCACGAACGGAAGCAAAGGGTACGCACTGTCCTGTTTTTCTGGCTGAGGCCGATAATTTACCCTTCCCGAGTAAAATTAGTGTGTCAAGGAAAATCTGTTAGAATGAATGCGCTTTTCTCGAGAGTTTCTTCAATGTCTGAAGGACCAAATGGTGAACGCCTAAACAATGAACAAACGACGAATGACGAATGAAGGGCGTTCTTCCCTTATTTACTATTTACCTTGTTTACCTATGTATTTATCGTTCAGCTGGCAATCATCACGTACGCGATCGTATCAATTGGAGTTCGAAATACGTAACATTGAGATCGATAACAAACTCGATATCGCTAAGTATATCTATAATACATGGACCGTATTGGTTATTTTCATTGGGGAAGTGTTTTATTAAAATTTCCAAGAATATGGTACAATAATATGTGAATTTGATCGGACACTTATTCAAATTTGGATGCAGACGATTTTTTATCGTAATATGAAATAAAAATATGAAGAATGTAGAGAACATGTAAATCAAATCTGACCAAAATATCCTATATTTTCTATATTTTAATTATTATTCTTATATTTTCTAATTTTTATTTAAGTGAGGTAATTATTTTCCAATTTGGCTTCTAGAGCTGTCCATTATCATCCTACAATTTCTCGATCTCTTTTTTCCAACATTTATTCAAACAGTATATGTATATATAATATATATTTAATTTTGTTGTAAGCTTGTAAGCTTTAATTACCATTTTGTTGGAGATAAGTATACCTATAAGTGTCCGGTGATTTATGGACGGGAGTGTATATATATGTATCGTTTGTGAAATACTTCGCGCTGTCTTCCCTTTTTCATCATAGCTGGTCGTAGAACATATACAAACGCTTTAGTATTTTTCTAAATAACTCACGGGTCACGATTCGTTCCGACTGTTTCGCAATCTTCTGTGCGAAACTTGAAAAACATTCGCATAGAAAAATGAAGATGCTATTTAGAATTTTCCTTGTGCGGTGGAATTACCGCTACGACTACGGTGATTCACGGTGGTCGTTAGTGTTGGACCGAGCATACGCGTCGTGCAATTCACTTTGTATGTGTATAGCGGTATACAGGGTGATTATGGAAATTGGGACAAGTTACTGGTCCCTTTTAAGTAGCCCAATTTTTACAAATATGATATTCCAAAGGAAAAGCCTTAAGGAAAAACGGATTTATTAACAAAATTGAGCACACGGATAACCACGTGTTTGTCACGGGCGCTCGTTTCAATATGTCTTCTTTTTTGCAATCATTGTTGGCGATCGAAAAGCCGAAAGGAAAAACGGATTTATTAACAAAATTGGGCTACTTAAAAAATAGCAGTAACCTGTCCCAGTTTTCACAATCACCCTGTATACTGTATATCATGTTTATGTATATATATATTCGCTATTACTCCCACGAAATTATGATGAATCGGTTAATCTGAAGACACGATTCCCGAAATAAATTGCATAATGTATAATGAAAATGATATCTCTTCGTGAATAACAGAGTAACGTTTATCTCGAGCTAATAGTAAATTGATAAGAAATTGTGCCATTCTTGATATTCGACTATGCATACATAGTATATACACACGCATATATTACACGCACACAATATATGTATTGTATATATATATTTGTATACGTAGGTAGGCAATAACTCGCGCGTGTCAAAAAAAACATAACAAGAATAAGTTATTGTTTCCTGTTCGGTTGCTTCAACTGTTTTCTAAAGCTTCGTCGAAGTCCATTAAAAAATTTTACGTGCATGCTTTCGTGTACGAGCACAGACACCGATAACCGCATACGTAGATCCTATCTAATCGCATAGTCGATTAAACTCTTGTTATTAGGATACGTGAAATCGATCGAAAAAGTTAATCAAATCTTTATCATGATACAATTGAATGGTATCTGTAAAGTAAACTATCAGTTCTAATAAGTACCGGTGCTACCGTTTCATTTAAATTAATCTTCCGTGGAATAGGGTAGAGATTCCTCTAACCAAGTATGTAAGTAGTCTAAGTGTCAATTATTGCTATTTTGTAATTATGAATCGTGAGATCAATTTGAACTCGTTTAGACTCGAATGTCTCGTACGCTGTAGATCATTTTCGTAGAAAGATGTCGGGATCGGGAAGAGTTCGTTCCAACTTGCTTATTCGGTATTATTCATCTTATCATAGCAACAGTCATTTCCATTTAACGTCAGTCGTAATCGTAAAGTATATATGTACAGTTGGAAACAATATATTAAGTGGACACTCTTAAAAATTGCATAACTTGTTTAAAATTGGTTCAAAGGTCTTGAATTTTTTAAAGATGTAAGACCGACTATTTAGTTTGCTAGAGAATGAGTAAACAAAAATTTGTTTAGATTGCAATTGGTAGGAATCATACAAAATTTTAAAAATTATGTTTTATCAACTTTTTTATCTGAGCCTGTAACGATAATTTAAAAAATGCGTTTTGTAGATTTCAGTAACTTATATGCATACTGAAAATTTCATCGAAATCGGTTAATGCTGCAATGAGCTATACAAACATTTAATAAATCTGCGTACGTATAGCTCATTGCAATTAATGTTGACCGATTTTGATAAAACCTTCAGTATGCATATAAGTTACCGAAATCTAGAAAACTAATTTTTTAAATTATCGTTACAGGCTCAGATAAAAAAGTTGACAAAACATAATTTTTGTAAAATTTTGTATGTGATTCCTACCAATTGCAATCTAAACAAAAATTTTTATTTACTCGTTCTCTAACAAACTACATAATCGGTCTAACATCTTAAAAAATTAAAATCCTGTGGACCAGTTTTAAAAAAGTTAAAATTGTCACCGACTGTATGTATAGACGGGGAATCCCTTGAGTAGTCGTGTCTGTCACGCGTCGTTACGCGATTGTTATTATTACACCATACGACCAAATACGTAGAAGCTGCATGAATATTATGCGTTCATTAGATTCGAACAATAATCCAGAAACGCCCCCACTTCGAATTCGGAAATTGGCTGTTGTGGAGGGGTGAAGGGGATTTTAGCAGATGGCAGTGGCAGCATCAGTGAGCAAAGTGAGTGAGCAGCACTTCTCTCATTCTCTGCCATTCTTGGCCATTCTCTGCTCTGCTGTTGTCTGCCGTCTGCCTATCAGTGTGTCTGCTCAACTGCCTCAGCTCAGTCTGCTGTGGTCTGCTGTTGTTGGTTCGTTGATTGTTACCTGTTGTTAGACTGTCGCAGTCATTCGACTTAGTCGCGTAGGGTCGATGCCGTTTCATTGTTCGCGATCGTTTGTGTTTGATTTCGTTCTTTCAGTTCTCTTTGGGTTATGTTTCTCCTCCGATTCCACTGTGCTCTAACGAACGCAATGTTCAGTTAACATTTACGTTTCGAAAATACTACGTGTCGTTTTAGAAAATAGATGATTCGTGTTTCTGCTGCACTTTCGATCAGCACGTTGACACGTTGCTCAACTAAAATAACATTAGTAAATAGATCTCGATTACTTTGATCGTTAATGTAAGTAATTAACCGATGATTCCCATTTAGACACGTCCCATCGATATACCATGCAGAACAGTTACGTTATCGAAAACGGCAATGATTCAACGACCGCAACAGTGCCTGATCAGCGAACACGAGAAACGCAAAATAATGACAAAGCGACGGAAAACACATCTTTATCACCCAACAATAATCAAGCGTACTTCGCTGATGAAAAGGTTCCTATACCGGACATAGACAGTGTAACGTATCTAAGATTATTCGTTTTGTTCTACTCTCGAAAACACACAGTTTTATTAGGTTGTTGCATATGAAATATCCGATTTGCAAGCTTTATTGATCTGACTGTTAATGAATTACAAGTGTCATGATTGTATTATGGTAGATATTTAATTTTTTGGTCATTCGATTGGTTTATTTACAAGACTGCCATCTCTATTTTGTAGTTTTCTTTACTATCAACGAATACATAGCGCGTTCATTGATCACCATATTTTGACCACATATCATGTAACGCTATCAATAAGAGTGCAAGAGAATCGCATTAATTGACATTGAAAAAAAGAGATTTATTGAAAACTAAAATTATATATTGAAGATAAATTAAATTGAAAATTAGACCTTAAGGATCAGCTGCGAAAATCGGTCATTTTGTATGTAACAACCTAATATTTATAATCTTTGAGCATCACTAATTCGAATGAACCTTTTATAGGGTGTCTTTAGTTTCAGAAAATTATGGGCGTTTACGGGTCCTGGATTTTTAATGTCCATAGCTTATCTGGATCCTGGGAATATAGAGTCCGATTTGCAGTCTGGAGTCGCAGCCAAATACAAGGTATATTTTCCAGGCTTGTTTTCGGTGCGACAGAGCAGTTAGTGCAACCAAATATTTTCTTTTCTATCGTGTCTACGTTCTTTTTTGTTTTTCAGTTATTATGGGTACTATTAAGCGCGACGGTTCTAGGCCTTATTATGCAAAGGTTGAGCGCCAGACTTGGCGTTGTAACGGGTTTACATTTAGCTGAAATGTGTTATAGGCAATACAAGAAAGTACCTAGACTATTATTATGGATAATGATGGAGATAGCCATTATCGGCAGCGACATGCAAGAAGTAATTGGAACTGCCATCGCCCTATCTTTATTAACGAACAGAGCGTAAAGTCACTTCACTTTTTAATCCTTTTTGTCGTGTACGTTCAATCAACTTACATAGATTTATCAATTAATTTTTTATACATTTTAGAATACCCATATGGGGTGGCGTACTCATCACAGTGATCGACACTTTCACGTTTTTATTGTTAGATAAATACGGTTTGAGAAAATTGGAACTCTTTTTCGGATTTCTAATCGCTGTAATGGCTGTGACTTTTGGTTACGAGGTAAGTCGTATTCAAAATCATATAAGGATTCATACAACCATTTCTTTCTCTTCTCTACATCTTTGGTTTTCTTTCTGTTAATGTTAGTATATTAAATCCGCGCCTCCGCAAGTCGAGGTAATAGAAGGAATGTTCGTGCCCTGGTACGAAAACTATGACAAGCAAATGTTGCTGAAGGCTGTAGGCATTGTCGGTGCAGTTATAATGCCGCACAATTTATATCTTCACAGTGCACTAGTGAAAGTAAGGGAAATTAAAAAGGGTACAAGTAATACTGTTTTTCTGAAGGCAAAATCAAAATTTTACTTTAACACGCCCGTCTATAATTTTTAGTCGAGAGACATCGATCGTAGAGAACCAAAAAAAGTGAAGGAAGCAAATATGTATTATTTCATCGAAGCTTGCATTGCGTTGTTGGTCTCTTTTGTCATAAACGTATTTGTCGTAGCAGTCTTTGCATTTGGACTTCATAATAAAACTAATCAAGAAGTTGTGAGTATAGAAAATATGTCGATTGTAAAATACTCGTGGTTTTGTATACATATGTGTATATATGTACATTTCATTTCAGCGTCAAGTATGCGAGGCTAATAATAACACTATGTGGATCGACACATTTCCGGTGAGTAATTAAATCGTACCGGTATTTATGTATATGATCTTATTATTGTAATCAGTAAACTGGGGATTTGATGCATTTGTGACAAAAATGGATATGTACAATTTAAAGCAGTGGTCATATTAAAAATATATTTAAGGACATCAGTGTATTAGTTTCAGCTTTTGAAACTAATGTTTTTAATTTTACATAAATATCCGCAGTCTATTAATCACTTTTGAAAGTCGAATTTCACAGTTTGGAATTGGTTTTCTCAATTGCAGAATGATAACGAAACCGTTGCGGTAGACCTCAACAAAGGTGGCGTGTTTCTCGGTTGCGCGTTTGGTGCCGCAGCAATGTACATTTGGGCCGTGGGTATTTTTGCCGCTGGTCAATCATCTACGATGACAGGCACGTACGCGGGACAGTTCGCAATGGAAGGATTTCTGAATCTTCAATGGGCTCGATGGAAACGAGTCTTTTTTACTCGAATGATCGCCATCGTTCCCACTTTCCTCGTAGCAATGTTCAGCGATATAGACAAGTTAACTAACATGAACGACATTTTGAACGCTATTATGACGCTGCAATTACCTTTTGCAACCTTGCCAACCATAGCATTTACTAGCAGCTCTCAAATAATGGGCGAATTTCGAAATGGACTGTACGTAATCGTATTCATCCAGCAAATATTCTACGTCTGTCTAACTGTTTAAATTCTAAAGTTCATTCTTCCAAATTTTCAGAACAAACAAAATTGTTGCGACAGCACTGTCTGCGTTAGTGATAGCTATAAATATATATTTTGTTATAAATACGGTCCAAGACGATTTACCGCATCATTGGGCAGTGATATTAGCAATCTCGATATACTCCATCTTGTATCTACTATTTTGCCTTTACTTGGTCATTCATATGGCTGTTAGTATGGGTGCAACTTCTATTGCCGATCACTGGGTACGTTCGAACGGGTTACGTTGACATTATCCGTATCGTTGTATCATTCAGAATTTACCACTTCATTTGTTTCTGTTGCAGTTTGTAAGAAAATATATAGGTAGTCCTGTATCTACAACGCTTGGATTATCAAATCCAACTATATACGCAAGGTGAGATTGTGTTTTTCTATTCTTCTATTTTTAACGATACTTATTAGCCGATTTATTTGTGTTTTTATATTGTTTTAATGTGGAAACGGAGATATTATTTTTCGCGTGCTTGTAAATTGTAAACGATTACAGTTAAGCAGTAATTTAGTCATTTCAAAAATCTTATATGTTTTTCATAAACGATTTTTATGTTTGTGTCTTGTGTAAATGTTTATCGGGTATTTGTGGTGTCTGTTTTTTAGTAGAATGTAGTTGTATGCATGTTTACTATTGTTATATTAGTTGGATTAATGTCGTGCAACATCATAAGTGTACTAATCGTTTTCATACAATCCTCCAAGACAACGATTTTTTAATTTAGTCAGGATCAATATGAACACTTGTCTGTGCGTGCGCGTATGCTCAATGTTGTATATTTAATGGATCACGTAGCCTTACAAGGATCACGTAAATATCTACTGCATGTAGAAACAATTTACTTTGTCCTGCATTCTTATCCAGGAATACCAGAGATGTTTAGGTGATTCTCCGGTATTTCTGTTCTCCACCTTGTATGCATTGAATTAAGTTCAGATGAATTCAGAGCAATATGTCTGAAGGTGAATAATTATTTGCGGGTATACAATGTATATATATATATATATACACATACACGCTTCATTAACCATGTATACGTTTTTTAATAAACACTAACATACAAAATATGGAAAACCGATTGTGTTGCTTTCTATTACTTACGTTTAGCAGTTCATTTAGGAAAAGTAAACGCGGTGTGTGTGATAGATGCCAATCGATTTACGCTTGAATATTAAGCAAAGGTGATAATATTAACATTTGATAGGAGCATGCTATACATATATTATGGCGGTATATTAGCGTTTAAGTATCTAATAGGCATTAAACATCAAACGAATCAGGCATAGTTAAAAGTCCGAATGATTCCTTTTTCATTCATAGTTTCTTCAATGTGTCAGAAACATCATTAAGTACGTAAATGAGTTTGAATTGTGATATACTATTTTAAACAAGACGTCTTCTCCCAAGTACAGAACAATATGTCTGTTTTCAAACTATTACAAGATTATCCGATTTCAACATGTCATCGCATCATCGCATATGGTATGTAATATCATCTGGCAATGTTTTTCAAACATTTTCCTTTTTTCAATAATACACACGCACACAATAGTATGACAGCATGCAAGTTAAAAATCTTGTTTCTTAGAGATTGCTTAGTGTACAGTGTACCTATTACAATTATTCGTAGTACAGTTATTTGTCAGTTGCTGTGTGTCTGTCATACGTGAGTTTTTATCGTCATAGTCCCCGTAACACTTTAACGATACTCCTTGAATTGTTAACTAAATACATTTTCATTGCATGCGCATTTTTAACCAACCAAAGGGTCAACAGTCGAACACTAACTTGATTTTTCAAACGTTCCCAAGAAAGGTAAGTTCCCTCCCTGGATTATAAGTAGACCGCGGATCTTTATGCATTTATGGCATCTGAAAATTTAAAAAAAATGCTGGAATATAAAATTCGATAGAATTTCAATATTTTTTCAATTCAATTTTATTTATTCCAGATCTAAAAAGGCTGTTACCACTGAAAATAAGATTTTATTTAATTTTGAAAATTGCATAAACATCCGCAGTCTAATTATAAAAATTAAGTTGCTTTCAAATCTACAGTCATTCTCGATCGAGATACACAATTAATTGACAATAATATTTCAGATCAAATCCAGCGTTCAATATTCAAGAAAACGGGAATGGCAACTTTAGCACAATACCAGACTATTGAGACTATTGATAAAAGATTGACATCGCATGTAAATATTATGTATACATACGTGACGTAATAGGTAGGATTATAGTCCATATACTCACGATTCATATTTTTTTACGGATTTCAACGTTGTACAGAATAGAAAACATTTGTACTTAAAACATTCAATTGTGTACATAGACATATCTCTATTCAAACTTATTTGTATACTATTTAATTTTAAAATAAATGGACGTTATATTGTTATAAAATGATGTTGAAGAAAAGTACCAACTGTGTTTTATTTCATTTCACGGAAGCTCAACGAAATTTTAACGTTTTGTTAAATAATCAAACTATATATTTTGTATAAATACGATTATTCGTAGAGAGAAGAACAAATACTTCGAAAGATGAACAGTATGCAACGCAAAGCTGCCGTATATTCTATCTACTACTGATGAGCGGTGTTAGTTCTGCGAACACGTGAACAGGTAATTTCTTTAATTTTCTCACTATTAAATAGGAAAGAATAACAATTGTTTTCGTCTGCAGTATATCATTTATTCACCCTCAAATGTCACAAAAATATTTCGAGTGCAATATTCCTATATGTATATTTGTACACCGATTATTATATCGAGCAATGGGAAATACGTAATAATATTATGGTCCATTTCAAGAAAATGTTCAAGCTAATGACACCTTTTAAGTAAAATATCATTTCTCTATCTTCGGTTGTACATATTGTCTCTTTACACATACACGTATATATCAATCTATCCGCGTTTAAACAATAGTCCAGTAGAGCGTAGCAGTGAAATGGCTAGGAATATCCTATCTCGCTAAAGAACAACGTATGCCTTTAACTCTCCTGTAGGTAACTTAAAACATTATGACTAGACTCTTGCCGGCATATCGCAGACAAACACGGTTCTCACAGTTCTTACGTTTCGTTAAAAAATTTCAATATCATCGATATCACAACTATGTAAAACTAATCATATCGTAAGAACAAAATCGTATTTTAAATTCATTAATTCCTTCGCCTTCGTTTCGTAAACTATTTCATCCTGCATCACAGATCATTTTCTCACACGTTCATCAAAATTAATTTAAGTAAAATAGCACTTGGCAATCACAAAAACTGTTAAAAGTCTAACATGTTCTTTTTCCCCTGTAAGGCCAGTAAAAATCATTATAAAATTCATCTTAAAAGACAGCCTTTTTTTCAACAATTATTTTGCAATACTCTAGTATAGTATGTTACTCTTTTTGTTTCTCTTTTTAGGACAGAATTGTCCTGCTCCTTCGTTTGTGTGATTGTAAACTGAAATAGTTATATCGTCGATAGAAAAGTACAAATGTTTTTCGCGTTTTTTGAAGTGCTGGATACAATGGGCGTTGAATATCTTTTCCTGTGCCAATATTCTACTTGTCGATGTATGCAAAAGGAAATACGAGTTTAGCATTTGCTTTAACATTTCTAATCGCTCGATTACAAAGATACCGTCTGTAGAATATGTTTTCAGTTCGAACAACACTATACATATATTCATTATTATATAGGATCCGTTGTTAACCGAAGGTAATACTGATTGTGTTCTCGTTTATAATGCCAATAAATAAAACCAATTATAGATAAGATTAATAAAACTAGCATCAGTATAGAAGACGTCAAAGTGGCTGAAATCAAAATGAATAATTATGAATCACACGTACGATTAAGTATTTCTTTGCATATAGGAGTGAATTGCTTACCAATGACTGTAGTTGTGTTTATATTGTATTCAAATTTATCTCGATCTCGATCCATTGCACACGCTTTTTCCCAATTCAGAGGTATAACATCTTTAGTTAGCACGATCAATTCGTTTAAAGGACATAACGCAGTACAACCAGGAAGCGTTAAAAGAATTGGTTCGTCGCTAGAATTTTTATACGAAACCTGCAAATTGTTTACACGGTCAAAGAATCTCGATCCATAGATTTCAGATACCCCCGAACACTTACCGTTACGAAATACTGATCTTTCGAGTTTGTTCTCAATTCTATAAGAATCATAGCACTGAATGGTGGACAGTGTAGATCGAATACATTCAAAGTCATCAACATGTTGGCTATAGTTTCATCATGGGCACTGTACATCCATACTTTTCTATCCGGTTGCAGTGTATTTCTCGACTTCTTCTCCATGTGATCTATCATTTCTCCCAATAGCGATCCTGTATTATATACACATACATTGTTTTATTTGCCAGCTTTTTTTTTTTTGGTTTCTATTTACCTGACTTCAAAGTTTGCAGTATCTTATTGTGAGCATTGATCGTAAAACTTTTGGCCGCGATAGGTTTCAGTTTGTCAGGAAATACAAACTTTGTCCATTCTGGTAGTGTTTTGTTGTAGAGACTCTAAACAAAGTATATCCGATTTATTTGGTGAGGATTCACAAAAAATATATTGGGTTGACAAGAAAATAATTTTGGTATTTTAAGATTAAATGAAATCGAATTTTTTTATTCAAGCAATGAACTTCAATCAATAAAATATTTTCCATTTTGTTTGATCAGTTTTTTGAAGCATTTTTAGAATCATGAAGCTACCAGAAAGATGGCAAAAGATCATCTTTTGCTCGAATCAAGGAATTATTTTCTTAACCCAATCATATGTTAATCCTACCTCAATAAATAAGGTGTCGTAAAGTTGGTCCAAGGTTCTGAGAGAGGAAATATTGTTCCCTGATTTTTCTGTTAAATATGCGTATAATTTTTGATTTTCTTTATCGATACGTTTGATTTCGGCAGAATTAAGAACCTTTCTCAATTCGTAATCGTATCTGGGGCAGTATTTCTTGGCAGCCAACACGTAGTCCTTGTCTTCGGGAATAGTATGTACTGGAATAGGCATCCATGGAATACTGTCCCATTGTTGATCACCGTACGGTGGATATAGGCCAGCAAGATGCGATTCTGCTGACATTAAAGTACGATCTACATCGGTACTTTGAACATAGATGTCGTTTGGAGAATACAAGTTGTTCAGAAGATGGGAGTAGCGTTTGCGGAGCCAACGGCCCAGCATTAAATGCTGATGTTTTCCAAGCTATCCATCATAAAATAAACATGTTAATAGGTATTTATTATCTGCTACAACAGGGATTTAAGGAGGTAGTCTGGTTTCTCATTTCTCGTTTTTCAGGAGTCAAAAACGCTAGATAAAAGGTCAATCTAGACCGCTGTCTTCTTCAAAAGTCCTACTTTTACGTCTACGAGACGTAATTTGCATTATTCGGCAGCATATAGCTGTCGTAGCTTTATGAAAATAGCTACATGCACAGCATTATGTTTCTGAATAATGGAAATTACACCTCGTAAATGTAAAAATAGGAAATTTTAGTTGAAAAACCCCATCTTTGCATTATCGAGAAATGAAATGCATACCCCCTTAAAGGGATCTTAACATATGGCAAATATGTTTGCTTGAAAGTTAGATAAGATTAATTTCTATTTGAACAATTCACAAAAAGAAGGAGACACTAAAAACTAAGTGTACTATTCATTATTGTTAGAACATATGTGCGATGACAATCTACTTACATTTGTTAACTGACCATATGGTACAGGCCAAAGACTTTCATTATTGTAAGGATCATTTAAATAAGGTCGTATAGGTGTCCTTGCTCCGTGTCTGTACAGCTATAAAATAAATATAGTGCCAAATAAAATTACACAAATTGAAAAAGAGTATACACATAAACTAAGGAATACATGCGTTTATGTTCGTTGCTATTTATATAAACGGATATTTCTCAATGATTCTTCAAACTTACAATATTTGCGAAAACAATGGTCCCTGCATCTTCGTCTTCCGCGTTTGATAAACTCAAGACTGACAAAGCCAGAATGTTGATCAGCAGATTCCGATTCATGTTTGCAATTTTTCCTTAATTTCCCTGACACTTTCAAAACCTCTAGGAAGAGGTTTCACGTGGAAATTCAATTACACATCGATCTATTGATTGCTACAACCTGTGGAATACTGCAACAATCCTAACATTTTCTGGCTTACATGTATGTATATAAATACGTTCCGCTCGACAAAAATGTGTTGGAGATTACGTACATACGTACGCGGCATCATGCACGAAACACAGACACGCGACGTTTAAAAAACCTTATCGTTGCGAAATTTGTTCCAATGCTTTGTTGTCTCTGATATTGGTTGCCTACCATTATCGTGGTGTCCGGGGTCCGGGGTAGGGTTATTCATGGTTATTCACTTGGACAGTGGTACTCATCTCGAAAATATCTTTTCAAATTACAGTAGTCAAATTTTATACTGTACGGGTACGTATAATCTTTTTCTTCTTTCTTTTCTCAATTACTATCGTTTTGTGAAATTTATGTTTTACAGACATTGTATAAAAATATACAATTTTTAATTATTAACAATGAATCGATCGACCACGACGATTGTCCCATACAATACACTTCGTATGTTTCTTAATTTTTGTATTACTGCATTATCTTTCCTGTATATGTGCATGCTTTTTATAGCTCGAATAATCACTCTGACCCTGTTCGAGCAATCGTAATAAACATTATCGAGGACGTATTTCGAAGCTGCTATCTGACATTGTTATATAAAGTAATAAACCGTTTCATGTAATTACGATACCGATAGTTAATTGGTAACGATTTGATATGTTTTAATTTGCATCAGTGAGGTCTCTGTTTGCATACACTCTGGTGCTGACGCTGACGCTGACTCGCTGACACAGACATGGCTCTATGGCTGCTATTTACTCGGAGTAAGTTAGGAGGAGTTACAACTAACAATAAGAAGGAGTAAGGTACTCCTAGCACATGTCGACAAATTGGAATGTGTCTAAAAACATTTTCCTATAGTGTTGTGAAGACGATGTTGAATGTAAATAAGATATAATAAATAATATACCTTATACGATGTAATATGAAAATTGTTCTCATTCTTACGCCTATCCCTGACTGCCCCTGAGCTCCTCAGCTGCAGCTGAAAGAATTTCTAGAATCATTGAAAAAAAGATTACAGAATCGATAACGAATTCGTTTTATTTTTCTAGATTTCCTGATTTAATTACAAGCAGTTATATTAAAATTTACAGTCGGAGAAAACAGCCTGATCTTTAACGAAAGTTCCTATTGCATTTAGGGATTGAGTTTGGTCTAATTAATTAGTTATTAACGATTTCAGAAAGGCTTGTATTCCCGTAATGTGTAAGACAAGGGGAGTTGAGTGCAGGAAAAGGACAGAGCGAGACTAACTCGTGCCACCTACTTTCAAGGCGCTGCTAATCCCCTGATACTTACTCCTGATAACATGAAACTGTCAGAATATTCATTAATAACTCGCTTTCCGATAATAATTTATAACAATTTATAATCGGAGAATGTAGACTTGACTATTATCAACTTTCACAGTACATTTTGTTTCTAATTGGTTTATTATTAAATAGTTATTAACAATTTTTCGGACCTCTGTCCAGAAGTGAGCCGGAAAATATTGACACCATCGTATAAATAAATTGTTTTGTAACTTTCCAGACATAATTTGTGAAGATTTATGATCGAAGGAGGTAGAATAGACCTCTAGCAACAATCCAGTAGCAATTTTTTGTCGATCCAGCTCGTATTCAATTAGTTATTAACAATTATTGGAGAGGGTACCTGTTTCTCCTATGCCCGTAATGTGTAAGACAAGGAGAGGTTGACTGTGAGACAAGGATAGAGAAAAGCGACAGTGTTGCCATCTCTGGGACGAGATTGTGAACTAATTTTCCGTATGTGTAAAACACCTCTGCGGCGCTTCGAATCTCCTGGTATTAACAGGAGCACATGATATGCAAGGAGGTATCCGACAACGACAGCAATGGCCGATCTTACTCGTCCATGAAATCAATCGATGATTCATTAATTACTCGCTTCACAGCAACAATTTATAAACTTTAGCGATTGGAGAATACGAGGCGGACCTCCTGTTACTTTCACGTATAGTTTATAATTAGATGTTGGTAGTTGTTAAATAGTTATTAATCATTTTCTGGACCTTTGTCCAAATGAGAACTGACAAAATATTGACACCATCTTATAAACAAATTGTTTTCTAACTTTCCAGACATAATTTCTGAAGATTTATGATTGAAGAAGATAGAATAGACCTCTAGCAACAACTCAGCAGCAATTTTGTATAGATCTGACTCGTATTTAATTAGTTATTAACAATTGTTGCAGAGGGTACTTGTTTCTCCTATGCCCGTAACGTGCAAGACAAGGAGAGGTTGACTGTGAGACAAGGATAGAGAAAAGCGACAGTGTCTCCATCTCTGGGGCGAGATTGTGAACTAATTTTCCCTATCTTTCCTAGGTATAAAACGCTTCTGCGGTGCTTCGAATCTCCTGGTATTACCAGGAGCACATGATATGCAAGGAGGTATCCGACAACGGCAGCAATGGCCGATCTTACTCGTCCATCAAATCAATCGATGATTCATTAATTACTCGCTTCACAGCAACAATTTATAAACTTTAGCGATTGGAGAATACGAGGCGGACCTCCTGCTACTTTCACGTATAGTTTATAATTAGATGTTGTTAGTTTTTAAATAGTTATTAACAATTTTTCGGACCTCCGTCCAGAAGTGGACCGAAAAATATTGACACCATCGTATAAATAAATTGTTTTCTCACTCTCCAGACATAATTTGTAAAGATTTATGATCGAAGAAACTAGAATAGACCTCTAGCAACAATCCAGTAGCAATTTTGTATATATCAGGCTCGTATTTAACTAGTTATTAACACTTTTTGCATAGGGTACTTGTTTCTCCTATGCCCGTAATGTGTAAGACAAGGAGAGGTTGAGCGTGCGATAAGGATAGACAGAGAAGCGACTGTAGCGTCATCTGTGGGATGGATTGTGAACTAATGTGCCCAATACTTCCCATGTGTAAGACAAGGACGGTGATAGTGTGCGACAAGGATAGAAGAGGTCTCGCTCGTGCCACCTCCTTCTTCGCGCTTTCTAATCCCCTGGTACCTACCAGGGCGTAGTAGTAGGAGTGCATGAAAATAAGGAGGTATCCGACAAGGACAGACTTATGCGATTTACGGAGAGCGACAAGGACAGATATAAACCGCTCTCACTCTCGAGTGGCACGAGTGAGTCTCGCTCTGTCCTTCTCCTGCACTCAACCTCTCCTTGTTTTACAAATTACGGACATACAAACCTTTCCGAAATCGTAAATAACTAATTAATTAGACCAAACTCAATCCCTAAATGCCGATTGTTCCGACAATCAAAAAGAAATGCTCCGACTGTAAATGTCAATATAACTTCTAGAAAAATAAAATGGATTCGTTGCTGTAATCTTTGTTTCAATGATTCTAAATAGAAATTCTTTCAGCTGTAGCTTATGGCTTGGGGGCTCAGGGAATAGGAGTAAGAATGAGAACAATTTTCATACTACACGTATGAGACATATTATTTATTAATGAAAAATGTTTTTAGACACATTCCAAAATTTGTCGACATGTGCTAGGAGTAGGAGTAAGTAGCAGCCATATCTAAATATTTCACGAGTCAGCGTCAGCGTCAGCGTTGCCCGCCCAGGCTAGAGTGTATGCAAACTGCAAACAGAGACCTCTCTGATGCAAATTAACGTATCAAATCGTTACCAATTAACAATATCGGTATCGTAATTACATGAAGCGGTTTATTAGTTGACATAACAATGTCAGATAGCAGCTTCGAAATTCGTCCTCGATAATGTTTATTACGATTGACCGAGTACAGGGTCAGAGTGATTATTCGAGCTATAAAAAGCATGTATATATACAGGAAAGATAATGCGTTTAATTCATTTATTGCAATAGTACAAAAATTAAGAAACATACGAAGTGTATTGTATGGGACGATCGTCGTTGTAATTATTTAATGGCACTGGTCGATCGATTGATTGTTGATGATGGTCATTATTAAAACATATAATTAAAAATTGTATATTTTTATACAATGTCTGTACATAAATTTCACAAAACAACTAGTGTATCTTAAACTTTAATATTATATGATAGTAATTGAGAAAAGAAAGAAGAAAAAGAAGAGAGGATTTCATTGTATAATAAAGGACAGTAATACGGAATCGTTACGAACGAATTACAGTTCCGTTTTCTTTCATTCTTTCTTTTTTGTTTTCCTTAAGATTGCACATTTTAATAAATATCCTACTTTTATACCTTTAACCTGAATTCACAATATAAAATTTGTATATAATCTTCTGATCTATATATTACAATATGCGGATACATACACATATATTTATTTATCACCTTAGGTACCAGATTAATTTTCCTGTTTCGAATATATAAACATACTCAAAGACTAACTAACTTCCCCATTCCCCCCCGCCCACCCCCCAACTACCGATTTTTAAAATAAATAAATCTTTCTGTACAGATTGCTACGCATAGAAACATATATGCGAGCAATTTATGGAATTCGAAAAATTTTACACGAACAACTGTACTTCACTAAAATGGTTTTCTACACGATAAAGGGATCACTTTGTTATCGATTCTCGCATGGTACACGAACGAACCACGAAATTCATTCTCGAATTGCAAGTTCCTTAGAAAATGTTTCTATACATCCGTACCTACAATCTCCGTGTTGTTTGCGTTTGATGTTACTTAATAGTAAGCAATGAAATAGGTTTTAAACAAAACAACAACATTTCGATCACAGTCTCCGTTGGCGATAGCGCTGCGTGTATGCAATCAAAAACTGTGCTACAAACGGCCATAAAATTAGTATAGTGAACAATCGCGGGGAACATTCCGGTAAAGGCCACCACTTCGAGTATGAAGCTGTTGTGGGCTGTCTCTGAAATGCAATATGTCGTTAAAGAATTAGATATCGAAAAAGATAATATCGAATGTTTGAATTAGAACTTGGACATTGAACGCAATCTTACGGTTTTCGACGCCAACGCTTGCAACGCTTGACCTTCTAAGCTACGCACTCTAGCTGTTATTCTATCCAAGTCTCTTTGTAAATTTTGCATAGTCGCGGCGATTTGATTAAAGAAGTCAGCATTTGATTTCTCATCTCTCTTCCTTTGTCTGCCTCTATCTTGTTTGCTGTCTACTACCGCCGTCTCCGTGTAACCATTTATATTAGCGTATCCATTAGTTAATTCTGAAGGATTCTCCTTTACAACAACTGTCTCGCTGATTGCGTCGTTGCTAACGTTTACGCCATTTAATACTTTCTGGCTGGAAGTAGAAGTTTTCATTGTGTCCTTTTGCGATCGTTCCGGAGCAGTCTGCGCGTGAAAAAGTGTCCATTGTGTCAATTCAAAATAAAACAAACTATTAGCTCGATATCGCGTACTTTCTATAATATCAACGGCTTACTTCGACGGTGTCTATGAATTCTTCTTCCTCGCCGTCGCTATCCGGTGGCAATGGACTTGCACTGTTACTACTGGCTGGACTAGTTTCTAAACTACTCGCGATGTGTCTGGTCATATTGCAACCTCTGTGCGGCGATGTTTCTCTGGACGCTGTGTAACATTTGTTTATTACGGATTTGGAATATACAGTGTGTCCCACGAACTCTGTCCACTTGAATACCTTGGTTATTTCAAACAATGCGAGGAAATGTTACTAGCAGAAGTAGTTGTAGGGTTTGAGAAACTACATAATATTCGATGATATGCTCACTACGTCGAAAGTAAATCGAATACGTTCCATAATGAAAGTAAGTTTTAGGACAAATACGCTTTGGTACTTTTATACTCAGAATACGCCAATCTATCGAAATTGAACAATCCATTTAAAAAGACAAAGGTGATCTCTGTATCTTCTGTACACCTCCACTTGCAAGAATACCATTTATACCGTATTATGTAGTTTCTTAAAACCTACAACTTCTGTAAGTAACATTTTCTAGTATTGCTTGAAATAACTGAAATATTCAAGTGAACAGAGTTCGTGGGACACACTGTATGTTCTATATCAGACCTGGGCGACGCTGGCTCGAAAAACACATGTTGCTGCTTCCCTACTTCTCTTGCTCGGTGAGACAGTCCCCACCACGTCCTCTCTGACAAAGGAGTAGCAGCAACATCTGTTTTTTGAGCCAGCGTCGCCCAGGTCTGTTCTATATGACGTAACATCCATTCTATGCGTATCAATGTTTCTAAATACCAACCCAAAGGTGAACCAGATAGCGGTGAACCAGGCTGTGAACGCATCCGCTCTAAAACAGGGCCAACAAGTAGCTCCAAGTCCTCTTGCGGGACACTCTCATAAAATGTATCCAAACTTCCCAGAAAATTAGCCACTTTGTCTGTATAAGACATGGTCTCCACGATCTAATGTAAATATAAATTGGCCTCAGAGAACGTCGGTAAATTACAAAATTAAACTATAGCACGATTATATCATAAATGCGTGTATATGTATACGTATTCCTTTCAAATCAACCTTTTTCAATTCTTCTACATAATTATTCATAGCTTCTGTTGTACTCATATTACCCAATCGAGTCCAAGCATCCCACTTAGCTTTTTTGACTAAATCCCAGAAAGCAGGCTTTGGTTGTTGGCACGGTCCTTCTGTTGCTTGTTTATAGTATGCGTAAAAGCGTAGCATGACTTCATTGCTAGGTTGATAAGCTCCTGCAATGTAATGAGAAAAAAGAATGTGAGTAATCGAACTACTTTCTTCTCGATATTCCATTACGTTTTGGCATTTTTCGGTTAACGATGGGTGTTTACAAATATTTTAACAAACTGCACAGTAGCTTTGATAAAAAGATTTTACCGATCGACCTTTGTCCAAACAATAAATATGTATCAAGATAAAATTTGATATATCTCTCTCTGTAGTGAATTTCTACGTGTTGAGATAAATGCACAAGATTTCAAAAAGCCTTTAGTTTTTAAGTAAACGAAAGATGATAGAGTTTACGTAACAAATGTAAATTAATCTGTGATCATCCAAGAATACGAAAGTCCACAGAGAGAGAAATATTAAAAGAATTCTGAAAAGAAATTAAAAATGGGTACCTGGGTACCCGATTATTGACATAAGGGTCAAAGAATAGAGTGCAATTGCACCTGGTGGGTGCATTGGTGCATCTACATAAAAAACAAAGTCGTAGGGAGTTAGAACATTTTTCTCTATTTTTACATAAAAAAGAGCAGCCACTCGTCCCAATTCCCAGAATCACCCTATATATTTGTGATCGCTGAAGAAGAACATCATGGTTTTCAACACAAAGTACAGTTCACCCAGTCCTGCCTGGCTAGAAAGTGAAATGAGGATACTCACACATTTACTGACAACAAGTGGAAAGCACATTTCCACGCCTATGAATTTAATAACAGTTGGCGGATGTGTTTCCTGTAATGCTATGTGAAACAAGGAAATTACTTGATAGAAAAGAATTCTTTAGAGGGAACACCTGTGATACATAGGTTTAGTAGTACAGAATGGAAAGAAAATAGAAATAAATTTGATTAGAGCATTCAGAGTTAACAGTCTTTGAACTAACAATGACATAACAATTTTTGTTTTGTCATTACCATATTCATTTGCAATTTATGTCAGCAATGCATGTAAAGTGTGTATTGTATGCGCGTCGCGAAAGGAACGCGTCATTATTAAAAACCGACAAGATCGGTCCGAGCAAACCACGATCTGTCGCAACGAATTTAAATGAAAAGATAATGTAGATAAATGTTTTGTCAAGTCAGGCGTGAACTTTGTACGATTACTTGGCGTTACGAGAGCTGTTCGTCTGTGTGCAAAGCAAGCAATCTTGCATGCATTTTCCGTATTACAAATTCACAGGACAAAGAAACTAGTTGGACGGGTTTGGTTGTGTGTACATAAAAAATGCTTCCGCGAACAGAGAAAAAAAAGTGAGGTAACGAACTTGCGTGCACGATAGGCGATCGTGTTTGTCGTAACAAGTGTGTGTTTTGCATTCTGTGCACGGAAGAATCGAGCGGACGGAGAGATTAAAACTGTCAAAGGAAAGCAGAATGTACGATACACGTTCACACGGCGAGACGTTCAATTGAAAAATGATTCAAGACCGTGGATGGAAAGTTTACCATTTTTTGGCAGACTCCTGATCACATTAACAGCCGCGTGAAACTTCTCCTCTGTCGTCATGGCAAAATCTGCAGTTTTTTTTAACAGATAGATACACAGACCTGCTTCGCCTCGACGTTTCCTCGCTTTTTTGTTTATATCGATCGTTTCGAATCGAGTTAGCCGGCGTTATAGCGAACAGAAATGATTTTGAAAAGTCATCGATCGGTCCACTTTCGAAACACGAGCAGCCAAAGATACGCGTAAACAGGACAACAAGCAAATGACAGATCACCGATTGATGACTGGCGATCGTCCGTCCGGTAATCACAGATTCACGACGGCGCATGCGCGCTAAGTGATCGGACGTTTAACCCCTTCTTTGTTGCAAAATCTACATGTATACGACGTATACGCACTGATATCAGTGGGTGTACGACGTACGACTACCATCTGCCGTCAATTGCATTATTGCATATTCACACGGCGTATGAGATGAGAGTCGTCGAAAATGGACAACAGTTTTTACTGTCAATTGCAGCAAAAACAATAATTCTTTTATATATACAGAGAGTATATGAGAGTGCTCACGCTCGGGTTTTGCCCGTGCCCATTATAGTGCTGCCCCCTAGTCTAGTGCTTAGCCTGGATAAGAATCCGTTTCGACTTTCAATCCGGGCAACCACCTATACCGACTTTCAGACCGGACAAGAACCCGTTTCGACTTTCAATCCGGGCAACCACCTATATCGACTTTCAGTCCGGACAAGAACCCGTTTCGACTTTCAGTCCGAACAAGATCTTACATCATCTTTGGCCTTGATCAAAACGAAAAGACTATATTGTTTGATTCGCTGCACCCGTATTATATTCTCTTTCGTATCAAACAATATCCTGTATCCAATATCATGTATTAAAATAATTGCAAAAAATAATTATTTAATAAGGTGAAATAAAAGAAAGGATCGCAGAAGTAGACACATTGTGCGGAATAACAAATTTTATTTAAACAAAAAAGAGATCGAACTACATTTCAGCTCTACTTACAACAAACTATAAAATGTATAAGGTACTATTTACAATTTCTTAGGACCTTTAGAAATTATGTTCAGTTTGGACTGTGAAATGGGAAATAAAAGAAAGGCAAAACATTTCATTCTCTCGTAAATATTCGTGTGCCGTTTGATAACTGATTGATCCCATACGTCCGGAGTTGTGCAGAATTACAATTGGATTACTCCAGGAATTATAATTACGATGTAATTGAATTACATTGTAATTCAGTCATATTGTAATTTATAATTCAGATCTTCATTCAATTAAATTACAATGTAATTCGTAATTGCAATTGGATAATATACTTATAAAATACTTTGTAATTAAATTACATAAAATAGCGTTACGTATTATGAACGAGGACGAGGAATAGAAACTACGCCGCGCCGCACAAACACTATAAACAAGTATAATGAAAGAAAAACATAAAAATATGCCGCAATTCTTTATTGTTCTGTGCTATAATTTGGAGAGCTGTATTTTAATTATATTGTATTTCAATTACACATCTGATTAAATTCTTAGTAATTGAAAAAATTAATTGTAAGGTTTGAATTATTAATTCAGTTACGACGTAGTTGAATTTCTATACAGGGTGTCCCGCAGCTAACTTGACCACCTTGAATATCTTTGTTGTTTTTAGAGATACGTCAAATGTATGAAGGACATAGTTGAATGGCAAAATGGGGCTCATACGATACCAACAAAATTTTTGCTTTTATGCAATTTCTTTTGGAGATATGAATAGGAGACATAAGTAAGTAAACGCTAACGTCTTAGTACGACCGCAATGGTATTTTAGAGTTATTTAAATTGAAATATCTCCTGAACTACTAACTTTTCGACATACATAGGTTAGTACTTTTTATAACGAATGTCCAGCTGCATCGATTGATGTATTAAACAATACCTCATTCCATTTAAAAAAAATGAAGGTGACCTTCATATCATATCTCTAAAAAAATTACATGAAAACAAAAATTTTGTTGGTATCGTACAAGCCCCATTTTACCATTCAACTTCGTCCTTCAGACATTTGACGTATCTTGAAAAACAACAAAGATATTCAAGGTGGTCAAGGGTGTATCCCTTGGGTCCCATTCTAGCTGGGACACCCTGTATAATTGAAATATAATGTAATTCAATTGCGTAATTGAATTAGCACAACTCTGCATACGTTCATCTGCTTCCATCCGACGAAAGTTCTAATTACAATTGATTTCCCCAAAATGAACATTTTACTATTTTCCTGTGTATATCTGAAATAAAATTTAAATCATTCATATTTTCAAAGTTGTCCCCCTTCGGTGTCCACTCTTTGTAAATGACAATCTCTCAGTAATAGTTCTATGTTGCACATTACAGCGAATCCCATCGTCGACCGATTTGCACGGATGATGGTAATTTTCCAAACGCAGGGTTTTCCCCACTCATAAAACTCAACCGTCCTCTTCACTCTCTTCTCTCTCATCCTCTTTCTTTCCTTTCTCTTATTACAACCGTATTCCTACCAGGGCTTCGGAGTCGGAGTCGTGGAGTCGGAGTCGGAGTCGTGGAGTCGGAGTCGGAGTTTGAGAGTAATTGCTGATCACTGGAGTCGGAGCCGGAGTCAGAAAAAGCTATATATCGACTCTCGGAGCCGGAGTCAGAGTCGGAAAAAAATATATCGACTCCGACTCCAACTTTGGCTCTTCTGTTTATAAATCATTAATAGATTTATATATACATAAATAAATTGCTAATATTCGATCTGCAGCACAAACGTATTGTATATGTAATACATATTTATATACCTCGGCACTCGGCACTATGTAAAGGAGAAGCAGTTAAAGTTATGGTAGTAGTATTTTCTAACTATTTCCTGAAAGTGAGAAAGTAACAGTCGTGTTGTGTTGTATCAGAGTTATCTGTTCCATATTCTTAGACTTTAATACAATATTTCAACTATTTATTCAGTTTTAATACAACTCTTAATTATTTTGAGTACATATTTTTTCAATTTGGAGAGTCGGAGTCGGAATCGTTGTCGGAGTCGGATTCGGAGTCGGAGTCGGAGTCGGATTCGGAGTCGGAGGTAAAAAAAAAGAGGAGTTGGAGTCGGAGTTGGAGTTAAGAATTTTGTCTACCGACTCCGAAGCCCTGATTCCTACAACACTAGCCCATCGTTGACACAGATAGACGAAAACCAAACATCCACGCTAGCGTACCCCAAAGTTATCCTTCTAAATTTTCGTAGAAAAATTTGGTTTTCATGTTGTTCTAGTTCTAGACTTTCATTTTTCTAGTGTTTTTTGAGAATATTTTACCAAAAAAAATATATGTTTCTTAATATCGGTATTTTGCATACATATTTATTTATATTCGGGATTTATACCTCAGGATTTTGCAAAAAATCGATTTTTGTTAACAAATTATCTAATTCAAAGATCCTTCAAGATCCTTTTGACCAACTCGAGGCTTGAATGAACACGTACCGAGGCCCGAGGATCGAGCCCCGAGGCCTGAGACCAGAACATAATAGTAGTACAATAAACACGGCCGGGCAACCCCACGGCCAGCCAGGTATATCGGCATGACACCACTAACAAGTGAATGCTAAACTTGTTGATTTTTTGTAATTTTCTCACGAAAGTGACGCGAGCCAGTTCGTGGCGTTCTTCCGATTAAGAAAAGACTAAACTCGATAGAATTCGGACTGTGACCAGTGGTTTTACTCGTGAAAATATCTTCGAAATTTGTATTTGAATACAATTTCAGCCCATCCTCCGTGCTAGGGCGACGAAGCGACGATGGCCTCGGGCGCCTTGGTCAAGTGGTGCAATAAAAACCGCCGGGCAATCCCCCGGCCAGCTAGGTATCTCGACATGAAACCGCTAGCAAGTGAATGCTAAACTTGTTGATTTTTCGTAATTTTCTCATGAAAGTGACACGAGCCAGTGCGTGGCGTTCTTCCGATTAAGAAAAGACTAAACTCGATAGAATTCGGACTGTGTCCAGTGGTTTTACTCGTGAAAGTATCTTCGTTTGTATTTATAGATACAGTTTTTGCCCATCCTCCGTGCTAGGACGACAAAGCGACGAGGGGCCTCGGGCCTCGGGCTCGGCCGTGTTTATTGCACCACTTGGCCACGGCTCCCGAGGCCCTCGACGCTTCGTCGCCTTAGCCAGCAGAGATGGGCAAAAATTGTAATTAAATACATACAAATTTCGAAGATACTTTCACGAACAAATCCACTTAGACACAGTCCTACCAAATTTCATCGAGTTTAGTATTTTTGAAGTGAAACGTCTCTGCTGAGGGGCTACAATTTTCTAGCATTACGGAAGTGGGTTACGGAAATTGAGTGTGACGAAACTGGTCCTCCACCGTCGCCTTTCCACCCTTCTCCGAGCTCGCGTTTCGGTGGACCGAGTAGCTGAAACGCGAGTCAGGAGAAGCTAAGTCAACGATGGAAATGATCGAGATCCGCTAATGTAAGTTTAATTAATCATTTACAATTCAATGAAATATATTTTTCATTTGAATGTATTAGGTAATCAAATATTTTATAAATTCAATTTTTCCTGTCTATACAATCTATTTAAACAAGTACAGTTTTTAAATATGTTATATTAAATTTTGTAACAATCGTTTTGAGACGAATTAAGTTTGAAACAAAATTTTTTTATTAGTGTACATCCTTTTTTTAAAGGCAATCTGCAAGACAGTAAAATTGTTTAAACAAATATAATTATTTAAACAAAGTATACTTTCTCACAAATAATTTCTTTAATAACCATCTTTTTATAAACAGAATTTTCCGGACAAATAAAACTGTTTAAACAAACATATGAATAATCTGTATTTTTTAAAAATGGATTTAAATAGATTATATTTAAATAAAGTAAAAAAAAGCCTTCAAATTGAATAATAAAATGCATTTTCCTATTTGCAGAGTCATCGCTGTCATCGCTAGCAGTGCTGCCTGCCAAAAGGTCACTACTTCCTCCACCGGCATTCGCCTATTTAATTGTTGTTAAATTCCTATTAATAGTTGCTATGTATTATAATAATTATTTATTTATTTGTTTTATAATATTTGTATTATATTTGTCTATATGTATTATAATATTTGTTTTTATGTGTGTAATAAATGATTTTTGTTTTTCGATTAATTGTTTTGTTTCGATTTTCTTTAATTTACCATTCCACAGTTAAATTCCGATTTCCAAACTGAACATAATTTCTACAAGTCCTAAGGAATTGTAAATTTGTACCTTTTATAAATTTTATAGTTTGTTGTAAGTAGAGCTGAAATGTAGTTCGATCTCGTTTTTGTTTAAATAAAATTTGTTATTCCGCACAATGTGTCTACTTCTGCGATCCTTTCTTTTATTTCACCTTATTAAATAATTATTTTTTGCAATTATTTTAATACATGATATTGGATACAGGATATTGTTTGATACGAAAGAGAATATAATACGGGTGCAGCGAATCAAACAATATAGTCTTTTCGTTTTGATCAAGGCCAAAGATGATGTAAGATCTTGTTCGGACTGAAAGTCGAAACGGATTCTTGTCCGGACTGAAAGTCGATATAGGTGGTTGCCCGGATTGAAAGTCGAAACGGGTTCTTGTCCGGTCTGAAAGTCGGTATAGGTGGTTGCCCGGATTGAAAGTCGAAACGGATTCTTATCCGGACTAAAGAATGATGGCAGCCAAAAGTGGCACGGGCAAAACCCGAGCGTGAGCACTCTCATATACTCTCTGATATATATTTTGTAATTGTATAGCATTGGTTGTATCGAGCACCGAGGCGAAACTACTCTAGGAAATTCAAATTTCCGAATCCTCAAACAATTCTTAGACTTGGAGAAAGCGTTACTGCGTTACCCGTCTCTTTTCGCATATTTCCTTCACTTTCTACATATAGACCTCTGAATAAACAAGGAAGGAGATACTGTGTGCCGGACGAATCGAAAAATTTTGAAAGCGCGGCAATATTTGAACGCTATATCGGAAGCTCTATCTGATGTATTTTTCTGTCCCATGATTAGCGGGTCACGTAGCCCCTTTGCAATTCTCATTTCACCTATTTGCATTTTGCATGCAAATGAGCGATCCAGAACACGAAATAACAATTTAGAACAAAAGATAGACTTGTGGCACAAAGATTATTGCAGAAACTCGTCTAAATTGAGTTCCTACTACTTTTCAAGAAAATAGTAATATATGATCGGTATTTTCCAGCTCGGAAGTCCCATAATTTATCTAATGAATTAAAAATTGAAGGATATTTATGCTCAGAAATAAATTATCTCTGAAAATATATATACAATTATATATAATTGAAGTATATATATATATATATATATACATATTTCAATTAAATTTCTTTTCCAAATAAATTTTGATTACCATGATTATCTCATTTAGTAAAATTTGTTTCTTTGTTAGATTCAATTACTAAATCCTTACTCCCGCGGGATTGCAAACCCTATTCGCGATGCAATACTTTTGAAACGCTCTGTAACTAATTTAAAGGAAGTTGAATGGACCCACGATGCTCGTGCATAATCTCGAACAACGAAGTCATAATGTTAATTGTATAATTTCAATTGTTCAACATTATTTTCAACAAAGTAAAAATACAACAGTACAACATTTGTTTTCAAAAACACTTTATTATCCACTTCGAACAGCGTGCGAAGAATAAAATGTTTACTGTGCAGCTGCAGCCGATGGCGCAGAAGTTGTAGCCTTAGCTTGTTCTTCACGGATGCGATCCTTCTTGAGTTGACCCATGAAAGAAGCTTTGTCAGCAGCGGTCTGGAAACGACCGTGTCCAAATTTGGAGCTGGTATCGATGAATTTAAGATTGATCTTCTCCAACGCGGACCGTTTGGTGTGCACCAACAAAGACTATAAAAATAAATATTCGTTATGTCGTAATCGTATTGAACTTAACGTATTGGTATTCTATCGTACGTATCAGTCCTATCATTAAATATCATTGCAGATTCATATACTGTAAATATTTGGCTCTTTACATATTCATCACGGTGAACTATAAACTACAGAGAATTCTTAAAGATAAATTGTAATCGCGATTGATTACCTTGCGCAGAGTGATCACACGTTTCTTTGGTCCCATGCAACATCCTTTGATCATAACGAAGTCGTTGTTCACTTCACCGTAATGAGGGAAACCACCCATGGGGGTGATCGTCTTTTCGGTACGATCGTACTCCGTGGAAGCGTTGTTCTTCACGATCTAAAACGAGGAGGTAAATGTTATTTAAAAGCCGGTTAAATAACAGTGTAACCGGTTAAGGGGGTAGACTCTTGTTTCCATTTCTCGATAATGCAAAGAGGCGTTTTTCAGTAGTCAAAAACGCTAGACAAATTTCAAATTTTTACGTTTACGAGGAGTAATTTGCATTATTCGGCAATATGCAGTTATTTTCATAAAGCAGCAGCTGTATGCTTCGCATAATCAATGTAGACCGCAATTTACGAGGCGTAAAAATAGGACTTTTGAGATTGATCTTTCATCTAGCGCTTGTGACTACTGAAAAACTCCATCTTGCAGTCCCGGAAAGGAAACTACCCACTTAAGTAAAAGAATATAAAGTGTCGTATGCTTTGGGAGACCTAAAGCGTAAGAGGTACACGTCTTCAGGCACTATGACTACATAGAACGTTTCTATCCGCCTCGTATGAGATTGTTAATTTTCACAAAGAAGAGTAACGTAGGGACGAGGCGAGTTCGAAGAATTACATCGACATATACCTTGCCATCCTTGGTGTGAATGCCTTGACCAATTCTATAGATCTTTTTGTTCATTTCGGTACGATGGTGGTATCCTTTTTGACCAGCACGCGCAACAGTGAAGGACACACGGCTCGGATGCCAAGCACCGATACACGCAACTTTCCTCAATCCCTTGTGCGTTTTACGTGGCAATTTCTTCGTATGCCAACGGGACGTAACACCTGAAATTATATAGTCGTACGTTTTAAATATCTATCGCGTAGAAAACAGGACAAGTCCCTCTGGTGAAAGTTAATAAATGTATTCATAGCAAAGGACCATCAGTAGGAAGGCAGCACGAATATTATCTTCAATCGAATCAGATAGATTGCACATTTCGTGTTCTCATCATATAGTCCGGAACTATGATTATTTACTAGACTGCGGATCTTTATGCAAAATAAAAATATTCTAATATATTTAATAGGTCGAAAATAATGTAGTAGTATTTTTAAATTCTTCTAATGTTTTCACTGTTTGAAATTACACCTCTCCATTTTTGTCATAAATGCATAAAGATCCGCAGTCTAATGATTAAAAGATATCTGAACAAATAATTAATTGATCCAACCTTTGTATCCTTTTCCTTTCGTGACACCGATCACGTCGATCATTTCATCCGGAGCAAAGACATTGTTAATCGGCACAGGCTTTTCCAGATGTTCACGAGCCCATTGAACCTTCTGTTCGATGGTTCCACCGTTCAGTTGAATCTCCATAATGTGAGCTTTCTTCTGGCGTTGCTTCAACAATCTCATCTATTCATAGACAGAGAACACATTTGATCTCACATGTACGTAACATTGAAAGTAATTCTTAATTTCGAAACTTACCTGTGTGTGAGCGATAATTCGTACAACTTTGCAGTATTTCCTGATCTTGCTCAAGTCGTTCTCAATTGATTTACGACCAAGATTATCCTGCCATTTCTTTGAAGCCTTTGTAAATGCCTTCTTCTTGCTCTTATACCTGTAGAAAAGTAACCGTAATGGCTGTCTTTCTCTGTACATCGAAATCAAGTAGCCATCTGAAACGTGCCAGTCTCATCGGAGATCGAGCGGAGACTGTACACAATTCTCAGATCAACCATTCGAAAGAGTTCATCCCTTTGCGGTTAAATCCAAAAGTTTGCTCTCATCGAAACGAGCGGAGAGCTGATTTCAGATAACTTTAGTAATGTTGTACAATGGCATTACGATGGAATCATGAAGACATTTGTAAGACTGAAAACAATTTCTTACCAGTTCTTGTAGAACCTCCTACGACAACCTTCGGAAAGATGCTCAGCCCAAACTGTAGTGAGAGCACGTAGACCATGAGGAGTTTCTATGTAACCCACTACACCGACCACGATCATGGGTGGTGTCTCGAGGACTGTGACTGCTTCTACGATTTCCTTTTTGTTCACCTCTGCAAAACACAGACGATGTTTAGAGCTACGATACGAATCGTTTAAAGAGGAACATTTATTTAGAAATAGTAGAAAGCTGTGCCAGGCATGGTTTATCTCAATGATCATCACCCAATGGGTTACCAAGAGAATATGGAATATGCCGTGCCTCCTTGCTCGCTGCGTATGCAGGGCATAGAGCTGTTCTCCGACACTGTGGTAAAGATCTTACTGCACAATATCAAGCAGCTCTTGAACCACGACCAAAGTCGACCGACGCATTTCTGCGTCTATCGAACTAAGGCTATCGTGTCGGTTATGATAATTGTGCATAAAAAGTGAAACACCTCATCAATGTTTTTCTAATATGGCGTCAAGGTGAAGATTCTGAACAACTTTTTTCTATACGTGTAATCGTCGCTCAGCTTTAGTTTTTGAGATATTCGCCGAAAACTGCAGCTACTACTGTTTCTACAGATAGTAAAGTCCCAATCTAAGCACAACGGAGGTGACCGATCTAAGTCAGTTCGCCTATCTCTTCCACTGGGGAGCAACCTCGTGAGGGGCCAAGAAGCTCGAGCTTGTAGGAGAAAGGCAAAAATTTATGGTTGCGCAAGGGGAAGTTTATCCCAAGTGAATATCATCGGAATTATATCACAATTAGCATTATAAAAATGCCACGAATGTTTGTCAAAGTCCAATAAAAAAATAATGAAAAATAAATAAGTTTTGTTGTTGGACTAAATAGTTATGTTTACACTTCTTATGAGGGCTTTCGAGCTTCGCTGTCTTTTTCTACGTACGATGCGGTCGATGCGGCTACAAAAAACTGTATCACCTCACTATCTTTGTCAAGGCGTAGATAGCGAGTTTACTGTATGGGCAAAATTCTATGTAGTAGTAGCTGCAGTTTTTTCGCGAATATCTCAGAAACTAAGGCTGAGCGGTGGTTACATGTACAGGAAAAAGTTGTTCAGAATGTTGAGTTTTACAACATATTTAAATCTTATCAAAATTGGTGAGGTATAATCTTATCGTAATCGCATGAAATGATCACTCACTTGATCCAGGACGATCGGCTTCCCTGACCACGTGGGTCATACCAGCTTTATATCCAACGAACGCGGTCAAATGCACTGGTTTGCTGGGATCATCTTTGGGGAAGGCCTTTACTTTGCCACGATGCCGCTGAGATCTCTTCTTCGGGTAGAATCCCATGGACCCATGGCGGGGAGCACTGAACTTCCTGTGCGACTACAATCAAACGAAATCTTCCATTAAATTCGCGAAACAAATGCAACGAATGAAATATTCGAACTATTTAGGAATCAGACCGCCCTAGAATTTTCCTCATGGTTGTTCAGTTAAAAACCATAAACTTGTACACATCTAGAATCATCATTGTGAACGCGGAACACGTGGTCTCGATCTATTACTTGCACAAATACTTCTCAATTTTAGGATCAATTCGATAGAAATTAAAAACAAATATCGCGGTAACAGTTATGTTGTGCAATATTCAACGAAATTATAGCTTGCAAGAAATTGAGAATCGAATAATAATTCGTTCAAGACGCGTTGAATTTTCGACGATACGTGTAACGTACTTACCATGATGCTCGCAGCGAAGAAAATGGAGGATCACTTCCGTTAAGATCGCTTTTATACCTTCAGGACTTGGTCAGGTTTACAATGCAACAACAAAAAAGTCCCTAGGTTCAGGAGAAAATCCGGAAAAATTTAAAATAAATTATTATACAGATTATATACACATTTATGTATTTCGAACGTGTTATTTTTCAAACATTGTTTACTGCTTACAAATATTATTTTGTATCTAATAAGTAGAACACTTGTTTGTTGCAATTGATGCAAACAATTTTTATTTTGCATTGTTTCGCATAAAGGGTGCGCCAGAGTGGAAATATCACTATTTCCGCTCGCCAATCGGCGACAGAGAAGCAGATATATTTCTCGCAGGAAAGACACTGACAGAGAATATGAAACAGCTTGATTTTTCGATTACCCGGTTCAGCTGCATTCAGCTGCATTTAGCTAAGAAGCAATATTTTTTTATGCTCGTTGTGTTGAAATATTCTCTGCATTATTGCGGGTTAGCGTACAGAGCCCCTTTTTTGAAAAAGTGTACAGAAAAAAATTTCTTCTATAAAAACGTACACTTTTGTTGTTCACAAAATTCCAAGAGCCAAATCGCAAAAAAGTGCTCTGTACGGGACCCCGCAATAATGCAGAGAATATTTCAACACAAAGAGCATCATAAAATATTGCTTCATGCTGTTTCATATTCTCTGTCAGCGTCTTTCCTGCGAGAAACATCTGCTTCTCTGTTGCCGATTGGCGAGCAGACTGATGACAGATGTTTATTCAACTAATTTTTATGGACTAAATAGTTCGTAGAAATAGAGATGAAATTGATCAAAATCGATTTATTCAATTGAATAATTCCTTCGAATTTCAAATGAAATGTGCACGATAATCATCGTGATTTTTTAATAGGTCTAACGTCTAACGTGTACTGTACTGTTCGCAACAACTGGCAACAACCAATCCAGTGAATCAGGCCTCTTCTTGTTAGGCAAATACAGGCAAATAGGCAGTCCGCTTGGACCAAAGGTTCTGTCGTTCTGTGATTGTAACAAATCTTTTCAGGCAAATTTCATCGTTCTCTTGGTTCTTTGTATTTGATTGATCGCAACGAAATGGACGACGATCATGGGAATGCGTTCAGCCGATTTATAAGAAACTTGGTTTACATAGTAGATGCGCCATGCACCTTTGTCCGAGGTATTATCTAATCAGACATTTGGTTATGTTATTATTATAACAGGTACAGAAAGAAATAATGACTAAATAAACCTCTTATGTTTAATAGAAAAAATTGTCGAGCCAAATCAGAAGAAGTATCCATGGTACCATCAGCAATTCCGTCGAGTTCCAACAATTGATACATGTCATGAACGAGATTTAGCTTGTTACGTCGAAGCAAATTATCAATTTAAACGTGACAAGTAATATCAGTTTTCCTAACATTCACATGGAAACCGATATACAGTGCTTTCAGAATTATGAATTGACAAAGAAAGATTCCTGATCAGGAACAATGTATTGTTTTGTTTTACAATTGTTTCAGAGGATAGTCTTGTTTCTAGGATTCCAATATATGCGATGGGGTTTTCCCTAAAAGTCCTATTTTTATGTTTACAAGGTGTAATTTCTATTATAAAGCTATGACAGCTACATGCTGCAGAATAATGCAAATGACGCCACGCAAATGTAAAAATAGGACTTTTGAGGGAGACTGCGGCCTAGATTGATCTTTTATCTCGACCTTTTGACTACTGAAAAACACCATCTTTGCATTACCGAGAATTGAGAAGGCACATTCCACACCCTTGTAATTCTGGAAACAAGACTATCCTCTTAAACATTAAGAAAACAGACCAGGAATCTTTCACTGCAAGTAAAGAACTGTAGACAATCAGATACGCTATGAATATATATAAAAAATGCAGTCTGTATGGTAAAATTTTGTTTTAGAATGGTCGACGAAGAGATCTTGACGATACTAAGAGATCGATATGAACACTGTGCATGGGAGAACATCGAGGATCTAGAAGCTTGCGCTCATTTAAGACAAATATACGAAAATAATGCCACAAACTATTTTATAAAGTGTAAGGTTTTATAATTAAAGATGCCGTAAAAAGCGTCGTGTGTACGATTTAATACAGATGTATCTTGAAAAACACAGATGGGGACCTTGGTTTTAACTGTAATGTGCGTGGCGCTTTCATGAAGCAAAAGCATCGTATGGTCTGGGAAAGACGGCATGGACCTGTTGGAAGCGGTATGAAAGAACAACTTCAAACCATTTAATAATATTAAGTTTTGTAGATAATTAATCGATGTAACACGTATAGCGCATTTGAAGAGAAAATCTGCGTTTACATCGTTGTATAGAGACTCGATAAAACGAGCCAAATAAACTAATTTATAAAGTATACAAAACTATACATTTTCGTGTCTTTTTGTAACCAATATTTCTCGTAGTTTATTGTTTTACGCGTGTTCTGGTAATTTTCGTTTTATTCGTTTCCTATTTCAACGGCTTATAAAAACATCGATGTTTATTGTACATGTATAACAAATTATTTTATTAAATACTTGTTCAGAAGATTCCATTGATTCCATCGAAGATTTCACTTTACAATTTTGTTTACGTTCGTTATTACAATAAAACTTTCCGATACAATTGTTTCCTTACAATGCTTTATGTATTTCATCAACATTTCCTGCATACGGACCAATTGAATTTTCTATTAGTCGAAATGTTATTACCGAATGCACACATAAAGTAATAGATGTACTTACAGAAACGTAAGTTAAGTGGGGGTAATATTACAAATTTAAAAGAATAAATTAAAAGTATATAAAAAAACATACCTTACACGACTAATAGAAAATCGTAATTGTATCAGATTCATTCGATTAAAAAAAAAACAGAAGAAAAAGCGAAATAAAAATCATCACTAGTTTTTGCGTAAATATAAAATACAATAGAATCGATTCTTACGTAATAAATATAACACGTAACAAAAGTATTTCGTATAATTCGTATAAATTAATAGATATCGATTAATGATCGCAGGATACCGGGAAGTCTCATAAAAATACTAATACATGATTGTCGATCAACGAATCGTAAATTTTTAATATTATGAAATTGATTGATATATCGCATCGTTACTCTTTTTTTCTTTTTTATTTTCTTTTTTTATTTTCAAGCAATGTAACCGCTTCGAATTACGATGACATAGTGGCAATTTCCGTGTCTCTCGGTTACAGTAAATACACGATTTGGACTTCCTTACGACTGCGAAACTGTACACATACTTTATTTTCAATCGAACAAATCCCTTAATAATTAAAATAAAATATGAGATCAACAAGATCATTTACGTGTAACTCGTAGAGAGCAATCTTTCCTGTTACCATCGCGCGTTAATGTCTTTAAATCTACCAATAATGCATCGTTGCAGCATATCAAATGCCAACATTATTACTTTTTTTTCTCTCCAATTGTTCTCATTCGAAACTGAAAACACAAAATATTCTAATAAAATAGTACCGATGTTTTAAAAGTGAATGCTCTGCGATCCGATCGATACAATTCAATTCTACAGAGTCTTACGTTTTTGTCTTATTCTCGATAAAACATTTTTTTTTTATTAGTTGTCACCGCATTACAATCTTTTCCGAGAAATTAGTCTCAATTTGATTTCATAAAAGTCTGATTTCTTGGGCCGTACGATCTTTTCGATTTTTTGCGACTTTAAGCTTTTTTGGCAATGACTATACGTGCATCCATATTTCATATTCGTTTTAAAATTACTTTCGTGTACACAATGAGATAGTGTGACGTTTCAAAGTATTATACAAGGTCCTCCAATTATCATTAAAACATTCAAAATACGTTCACTTGTAATACAATTTTAAAAAATCATTTGTGCTATATAAAAACAAACAGATAATAATGAAGGGAATTCACTGACATAAACAGTTTTGTAGTTGGTAACGATACTATATCTAGACACGACAATTTCATTAATATGTCTCGACTCTTTTTTTTTTTAAAGTAAATTATTCTTCAGGACAATAATTTACAATAAACAATAGGTTCGGGCCAGTGGTATTCTCATCACGATAGTTTTGTTAATTAGAGACAAACAAAATTGTATCAAGTATCTCGCATATACATATATGTATAATGTTGCATGTAGAAGTACATTTATTTTTTAGCGATGTATGGTTCTTTTCTTTACACAGTATATTTTCGGGACTGTTATCAATTATCAATTCAGAAATGAATATTAGAGCTGGCCCAAACCTATGATATATGCAGAATTATTGCCAATTTTAAGTTTACCCTCATGTATTTATATATCGTTTGCACTCTCCCTTTCTATTCTATATCACAGTATGAAAAATGCTACATGAATTTTTTTACACAGTATAATCGATACATATCACTCGGTACAAACGCCGCACACGTATTCACATTTTTCAAATCGGAAATCATAGCTACTTAGTACATAGGTATTATTATCGTGTGGAGATGTATAGTATATACATACGTACGTACGTACATCCATACATTCATACATACATTCATACATCCATGCATACATTCATACATCCATACATCCATACATACATCAATACGTACATACGTACATACATACATATATACATAGATACATACATACATACATATTTTCTTTTCACACTCTTTGAAAATAAATTCTGCTCTTTGTCGCGTATGTATCAAATTCGTATATACATACATATACACACACATATATATATATAAATATATGTACTTATGTAAATATATGTATATACTACTAGCATTATATTTCAAATATAAATTAAGGAGGGGTACCTACCAGTCAGGAAACGGTGTATAGGTATTGAGCCCGCTGTGTAACAGCCTACCGAGATGCTAGAAATCCCTTCTTTATTAATTCCGAATAACACACATTTGAAGAAATGCGTGTTAGCGATGCTTGTGTGTATGCGTGTCTGTGTGTGTGTGTGCTTCGATGCCAGAGTTTCATCGCTTTCAGCGTACACGACGACGTTTGTACATTATCAAACTCTCTCTCTCTCCCTCCCTCTTTCTCTCTCTTTATATATATATATATGTATATATGTATATATATATACATATGTACCATTCTTTAGGATTCGATGGGTTGATTGAACTGAGCAGCTAAACGACGTTTTCCCGTGAACACTGCAAAAGACGAACGTTAACATACGAACAAGCATCTACAGGGTCAAATAACTCGTAAGTTATTCGTTGTACGAAAAAATGTTTCCAAGAAAAGTTGCATGGTTTCTTGGGGGACATACAGTGGTCTATTCTGTTTTTCATTACTTTGCTTATTTATCGAGATATGTGGCACACCTTCAGTTTTTTAAATGGAATGTCTACTATTTTTTTCTGAAATTCGTGAAATTCGGAAAATGAGTAATTACTGAGGTATTTTTAAAACAAGTTTAGAATGCACTTGCGTTCCAGTGTTTCTAATAATACGTACTCATATCTCGATAAAAAAACAGATTAGAGCACTGTACGTCCCCCAGGAAACCATGCAAAATTTGTTCGAAACATTTCGTCGTACAACAAATATCTTACGAGTTATTTGAGATCATCGCGTTACGAGACTCACCCTGTATATCGAACAACTAAGAATAACTAGGGAACGCTATGACTGACTACTTACATTGCTTCGTGGGAGTGTTTTGTTTCTCGTGTTCAGTATCGGCGACCACCGCGATACTGCTATCGTTGTCTGTGTTCTTAGAATCAATTTCGTCCGTTGATTTACTGGCCCGTTTCTCTCGTTTGTCCGCAACGAATTGCGTGCTTGTAATGTTCTCCGTGAACCCACTTTTCTTCGGAGTCAACGATAGCGAAGGGAGCGGCAGCTCGGAAGGATGAGGAGCCACGACCAAGTTACGTTTCGAGGAAAAGTAAGGAGACGTTCGTGGATTCAAAGGATTCGCAGCTGCCGGCAACAGATTTTTTGTCGGTGACAGCAAGTTGGATACGCTGTCGCCTGACAGGATTTGACTCCAAGAAAGAGGTAGAGTTAGCGGAGGAACCTGTACGAAACAAAATCGATAGTCAAGACAAATAAATCACGTTAATTCTTGTACCGTCAAAGAAAAATAGTACCCATTCGCTCACCTGTACATTGGTGTGCTCATCATGCGGATACATGAACTTGGTGGGAGTCGTCCAAACTGAAGATTCCCACTGATCTTTGTTCTCCTAGAGTTAGATTTACCAATGAAATAATTTGAAAAATACCGCCGTACGAACGGAAGAATGACGAAATACTTGACGAATACCTCGGATGGGGAATCTGGTTTCGGTGGTGGTGGTGGAAAACCAGGTGGTATGATCGGAGTGCGCATCAAGCTCTTGAGGAAGCTCTCGCTTCCGCTCTCCTGCAACGACCAATTAATCAATTGATCCTTCGACGTCGACGTCTTCCAGTACGCATCAGATTCCTTGGACCAAAGAGTGGTTTCGTTGGATTGCTTCCAGGAAATTTGGTTTTCGGTGGCTTGTTCTGTCCATTTTGATGAACACGACAACGGATTAATTGAAACATTGGCGCGGTAGGAAGAATCGCTTTCGAACGATTCGTTGCTGGAGTCCGTATCGCGGTGCGACGATGCCGACGTGGAAGCGGGTGGCAATGGTATACCAACGGCTGTTTCGGAAAAAGAGGAAATCCATCAAAATGTGAACAATTCCCGTAACTCCACAAATCGTGTTACGTACCAGCAAGTTTCTTATTTAGGTGTATAATTGTCTTTTTGCGTTGCGTCAGCTGTATCGTGACTGTACAGGGCAAGGCTTGCAAAAGCGCGAACACTGTTGAAAATCCGTATTTCGCAGGTTTGCAGACAGTACCTATAGTTGACAAGTATGCAGTCTCAAATTGTGGGAGTCTCAATGATCCGCCGTAATTCATCATCACGCGGTATAAGTTGCAAGCGAAGCTGTGCAACGGACTGAGCTCTATGTACTCCTCGTTGTCTACCGTTGTAAACTAAAAAAAGATCGTCGTTTCGCTTGTGTAAAGAAATCATTCGGAAAATTCTTTGTAGCACCATTCGTTTCGAGACTTACCTTAACAACGTTCGACTGATTTTGTTTCACTTCGTCCATGTTGCATTGCTTCGAATAATACTGGCTGTACAATTGTTGGAACTGTTTAAGCGTCGTTTTGTGATCAGGTTTGTCCATCAATACACGACGGCATTGCAAAGTTAATTGTTGCAAATGAGACTGATCGATCATCGCAACTACTGGGCCAGTTGCCAAATAAAGTATCTGAAAGTTGCAGCGTCGTTAGTTAACGTAAGCTGAAAGCGAATACGAGTTTTCGATGTTGATCTTGAAGTTGAGACTACCTTCACTGTATCTCCAAGCTTCTGCATAAGTTGCAGGATACACGTACAATCGAAAAGTTCTGGTCTCAGCGCGTAACCAAACTGTCGCAGGAAACTCTGTGGTATACTGGAGACGCTGAGACTACCTTTCGACCGTCCGATTAATTTTGATATCTGTTCGGAAAGTACGCGGACACCTTCCTTTTCTGTTAGGGAGATCTGTCGTTCCCCTGAATTGTTATCCTCGATCTTGACCACGTCCGGTATGGCCTCGAACAGCTCGATCAATTTGGTGAAACCATAATCGGATACTCGACATTGATGACCAAAATGATGATGATACGAAGGCACGAATTTATTAAACTGCATTCTACATTGAGGCGCGTGTCGTAGCAATTCCACAACCTGTGCGCAAAGGGATCAATGCAGTTTCATTAAAGCACAGCGTGAGTCTCGTAACGTGACGATCTCAAATAATTCGTAAGTTAAAAAATGTTCCCAACAAATGTTGTATGGTTTCCTGTCGTATTTTAAATAAGCAGGTAATTTTGCTTGCAAATGAAAAACACATGTTGCTAGCGAGTGATTGAGAAACAAGAATGTACAGCTTATCTGAAAGATGTCACCAAGTTGTTACAAATAATGGAAATTCTATCATTGAATAATAAACATTAACACAAATATTAAACATCTATATCTTTTCTTTAAAATACGACAGAACTTTCCCTCCAACCTAATAATTATCTCCACAAGATCTGGTTACTATATTTTACCTCTACAGAGAATTGTTTCGTTCTCTCGATCTCTTCCGCAGTTTGTTCCCGTTTCGGTATTGCTATCAATTTGTCTCCGTCGTTGATAGTCGTGACGACAACGGTGTTTTCGGACACTTCACCAAGGATGTCTTCAATCTCGCAAACGCCGTAATCAACTATGTCCCATGGCTTGGCTGTGCATAGAACTCCGATTACTTATCTGATCTCAATACAATACGATATTACAATATAATTGTTTGAACAAATGAAAAAGAAACGTTTAGCTACCTATTACTCTGACATAAACACTTGGGAACTCTGATAGCGCCACTTGTTTGCTGGCTTTGGATTTTAAAACTCTTAATAGGTCTGATGTGAAACGACGCACTTGAGCTCGGTGAGACAATGTTACCACTCGATTGTTTCCTTCGCCCATCACCTGGAACGACGAGTGATGTAATTGATATTTCTTCTTCTTAACCCTTTGCACTCCGAATTGTTTTTCAATTTTGTTGCCAACCACTTTCTACTATTTTAAGTGTTTTATTTCAAATTTTCTTTAAAGGACAGTTCGTTGACTGCTACTTGTTTTAAACAATTTTGTTTACTAATTATGTTAAATATAGCTCTCAAGCTTTGTTGTAATTTATATTTGTGGAGCTTGTATTTGTTTTTAACTAGAAAATACTACTTAAATAAATAAAGGAAGAACCAAATACGTATAAGAATACATTTCATACATTGACATTTTCCTTTCTCCGATGCTGAGTCACACTCGACAAAGGAGTGCAAAGGTTTAAATTCAATCTCTTGCAAACTACGGACGATGAAGAACACCGAATAATGTTTTCCTCGATTTACCTGCACAGTATGTGTTAGCGCTTCCAATAGATCGATAAGTTTAGTGAATCCGTAATCGGCGACCCTGCATTGGCGTCCAAAGTGATGGTGATATGCTGGTATAAATCGATTAAACGGCAATTGACAGTGAGGAGCAGTTTTCAAAAGATCGACCAACTCGCGACTGAAGAGTGCCAGTTGATTCGCAAGTGGCGGACTTACACACTTGTTTTCTGGGGAAGAATGCGGTACGTGGGTGTTTATCGTTAAAAAAAAAACAAGGAAACGATATTGTACGTAATGTAGATTCCGATCGAATGATCTTACCTTCGTGATTATGATCGTGGGTTTGATCCCCTGTCCAAATAAGATATTTAACGCTGCCCATACCTTGCTTCAATTCTACGCAAGACAAACAGGATACCAAATGCTCCAAAGGTACCCCGCTATCAACTACCTGTAGTTTTTCTTTGAACTCGGCCTCATAACAATTTGGCAAGCTGAAACGATTAATCACGGGTAGATTGATTGAAAGAGATACGATACTGAGCGCGTCAATTACTCAATTACAACGTAAATAAATTTTAATTCAATGAAATTACTACTTCAAAATGCAAAACAGATATTTGCTGGTCAACACCTTCGTTTATGCTTGAAACACTAAATTTAAAGTTTTGAGGTTGTAAATGCTGTATGCGAGTAATTAGAAGTTAATGATATCGTAAATGATATACCTAGGCAGTGGTAAACTTCCGTTGTGTGTGCTTAGTAATTGATGTATACGCGCATCAAGAACTTTTAAAGAAATTTTTACATTAGGAAGCGACGCTACTTTCTGTTCAGCCCATCCTTTGTCAGACCATGGTTTTATCATATGAATGGTACAGTATGGTAGTTCCACTTGTTCCTCCTAAAAACGAGACATTTCCCTTTGATCCTGTGTACACGATGCATTCGATACAAGCAAGCTATATTTATTATTTCAGAAACTATTAATCGCTTGGAGCTGTCGTCACGGCTCTTCGACGGTAAAAGGAGCAACGGTGTTACTCTACTGTTACTGGAAAAGCTCGAACTCGGCTTCTTTTGCATCATTCTTGATTTGTTGATTATATCAGATGATTGCACAAGTGTCTTTTCTAATTTTAGAAAAGAATGGCGACTATATAATTTATTAATAGAGATGTATTCTTTAAAATTTAACCATTGAATTTTATTTTCAAATAGGGCACGAATTTATGCAATCATCTGATAATTTGAAACGCTCGATAATGCTAAAGATTTCAACGACACACACCTGAGCCGTTGTATTGAGACAAGGCGATGGAGTATTCCTGTGATCTGGATTTAGAGATACCATCCTACCACCAGGATTCTCGGTGACGATACAAACATCCTTCATCTTGTACAGCTCCGAAACGCTGATGGAAATCATGAAACGACTCTCGTACATTTCACGGAATTTAAAAAGCGGAAGCTTGTGCCCTGGTACTTCTTGCAACAACATCACGATCTGCGCGCGTACAACCTGGGGACTTGCTCTACCGCTATGGGCGTACGCTATTAGAATACGTTTATAGCCAACTTTGCGTCGATGTAATTGGGAAATCGCATATTGAGCATCCGACAGAGAAGGTACTTTGACGCTGGCAGCAAAATTACCATCGGACTGTGTAAAAATTGAGACGTTTAATACCTGAAAAAGTACGAGTACAGTGAGTATTTATGTTGCTCATTTGTTATCCCAATGAAAATGTTAAATGTCAATACCATAACGTGTTCCAGAAAGATCGAGGCGAGCATGTGCCTCATCTTTTTTGGATTAATACTTTGGTCTAGATTTGTTACTTGCAATTCGATAGGCGTGCAAGTTTCGTTGTTCATTGAACTTCCATTGTGGTTATTTATTGGATTGAAGAATTTCTGAAATAACAGAAAGATCCTATATGTAATAGTTGTCTAGAGGACACAAGGAATTACGATTGAAATAAATAAAAACAATAAAGCACCTCTACTTCTTCGTTCTCTGCATCGCTCAGTTGATAAGGAGACGTACGACTGTTCTGATGACTGGTTGGCTGTATGGAATTTTCGTACGGTGACGGTGTTCTAGCATTAGACGCAGAGGTAGGTTGTTGATTCTTCGAAAATAAAGAGACGAACAATGAAAATACATAGGTGTATGAAAATTGATTTCATACATGATATATTTCGTACCTGTCCATTCCACTGATTTCGTTCTCGCGGTTGCAGATCGCACATTGGAGACGGACTGCGACGTTTGAACGAATTCAACTGAGAGTGTCCGTTTCCATTGAAATTAGCTGAAACATTTAATTGAGGATGTTGCTGCCGTGATCCAGTCCACTCTGGAGGTTGAACAAAAGAATTATGTGTTCCTCGTATACGCCTCAAACCCTCTGGAGTTCGAGAGGATGCATTACTCGTGGCTGTAGTATCCCGAGCCTGCGGGATATGAATTCTTCTACTAAGTAATTTTTTCTCCACCTTCAAAATATTCGTAAAAATCGATTACCACAAACATTGTAAACGTTTACACCCGTGAAAGTAATATAAACATTTTCTACATACTTTATACTGCTCCTCCCACATATGACCAAACTGTGGTGAACCAGAGATTTGCCAAAATAATGGAGATTGGACCCTTGCTAGCTCATTATAGGCTCTATTAAAAGATATATTATTATTACTCGAGTATGGTCTTCCAACGAAAATTGACGGTTGTTGAATCATCCTGTAAAGGGGAAATATAACAGATGAAAGAGAAATATTTCCATGAATTGTATCGTAATCTTTTGCAACGACAAGTCAGATAAGATCAAAGTTCAAACCTTCATTGCCCGAATCAGCAAGGACAATAGTAATCGTCTACTTGCGACTCGAAGGCTCTGATCTCGAATTTCATCATTCGTGAAAGATTACTTATTACTAGACTGCGGAAGTTTATGCAATTTGCAATTTTTAAATCTGAAATACATCAAAATTTGACTAAATTCTGTCAAAGGATATATTCTGGCATTTTTTAAAACTTTTAAGAAGCCATAAATGCATAAAGCTCCGCAGTCTACTTATTACTAAATACATATATCATTATCTACCGGAAACTTGTTACTAGATTTTGTTTGAATAGCCATGCTATATCACAAAGAAGTTTAATGAATTCTCTTTCGTTCAATGATCTCGAAAAAAAAGAAAGAAGTTAGCTGGTAATATATGCCACTCGAAATAATTGGTTGGCTTACAAATAAAATGGATAAGGCAAGTAAAGCGTTGGATGCGGTGCATAGAATTACCCTGGCGGAGCAGAGACAGGAGCACAATGAGCATTCCAGGCTGAAGCATATGTTCCAAGAACTGGTGACGCCGACTGATAATGTGGAATTTGAAGGGTTCTTCCACCCGAAACCGAAGTACTCGCACTATACATTTGTTTTGACGAATTAATTGCAATTTCTGATTCACTCACTGCACGATTTCTGTTTGCAAAGTTTCCTGTGATCATAAATCATTATGTTATTAACGTGTATCATATATATACATCAACCTAGAGATATAATACCGGAATAAATTACCTTGAAATTTTTGAAAATAAGTCTCGCTTTTATTCAGCAATTTTACCGAAATTTCCGAACCAAGGACAATTTTCCTATTCATATGTTTCAGAGCCCTAACAAAAAAAGCCACGTTGTTATTGAGCAATGCTGAGTAACTGTAATTACAAGGTTCCACTACAGAAGACAATCAAATTTGTCTATAAATGACCTTTGGAGGACGCAGAACATGTTATATTTATCGTATAATAGATATTTGATATAATAAATATAATATGTGGTTGATATAATAGATGTTTGAATATTTGAATGGATTCTTTTAGTCACTTTAAAATACATAATTTTGTTCTTTTAATTTATGTACATATACGCTAACGACTTACCTTGTATATAAATAAAATCATTGGATCGAGTCAACGGTGTAACACATAAAATAAAACGATAAATAATAACGGTATATCGGATAATAAGTTTCAATGGTAACAGCACAATGTACATAAATGAAACAAATACGTTGTACAAATCTAAATTATAATCTTTCTACAGTACCACTATGTTCGTTACATTGCTGTTCACGGTTTGAAATCTATCTTATTTATATATTTGTCCCTACTACTCGGGAAGTAGGTGTTTTCTTAATACTCGACAGTCCAATGGAATATCGGTAATTACTAATAGGTGATTGGTTCTACAAAGGGCGGCCTCTTTAAACCCGACCCGTATTACCAACGTTATTATCGCGTTGCGATACAATGAAAGAAATGGTAAGAAACTCACAGAATGGTACTGCACGTATATCGTATAAAGCTACGTTTAATATTGTTTAACGCATAAAAAATATATACCTTTTTGCTAACATTCGCGAAGTGAAACGTACAACTGCATTACTCGATTGGACTTGTATTACACGTCCACCACAGTTTTCTGATAATTGTTTAAGGCGACGTTTAATGGACGAAACATCTTGATCTTTAGGAAGATTATAAACTAGAAGATAATAAAATGCAGTAACCTGTAAGGAACACGAATTTTACAAAATACTAAAAAGTTGAAAATCTTGGGAGAACTAATACTTTTGTTCGCCATGCAAAGACACAAGTGTTAGTAGCAACAGAAATGTTAATGAAGACAAACAAATCGACAGAGAGACAAGCACAATGTTCAAAATTTCAAAAAAAAATTAGAAAGCGTAAAACTTATGAAAAGCAGTTTATTGTATAATGTAAAAAATTTATAGGCCCTTATTACCGACTGGTAGGACCCAGTGCATATTATTGAACCTTTTACCTCTAGAGTATTGGACGGCAGTGATTCCATAAGTTCTGAAAATTCATAATGCTCGTTGGCACAGAGTATTAACGCATCGGAAGTATCCTTCATATGTATAAGTATCACATGGATTTTCTTTCTGTAACGTAAATCACTGAGATCAGCGGCGAAATCAATATCGCTAGATATCAAAATCACAGCTGCTGGACTTCCGTGTATGTCCGCGAACCTCCTTATGGATTGTTTTAGCTTTTCGTCTGCAGCGTTCTTACAGCTCCCAGAAACGTGTATTAAATTAACCTAATGTGAAAATTTCTGTAGAACAGATAATACAAATTCTTTACAAATACGTTTGATTAGTTTACCTGAGCATCGTTTAATTCTTTCACAACCTGACTAGTTTCCTTCCAAACATCACAAACAACAATAAATTCTGCTTCTTTGTAACCGCTAAAAAATTTATCTCTAATTACTTGTGTCGCTGCTATAGCAGATCGTCCTTTAGGAACCTGAAATGTACACTAATACTTTAGCTAATCGATCAATCATTTGTTGACAATGCGATACGAACATGACAATTTTCTATGTCCCAAAATACTCCGATAGGTGGTAGATATGCTGGTAAAGTTGGCAAATTGATCGGACTCTCATGATGTAAAAGGGAACAATTGTGTTTGCCTTGGCTGAACGGCCAAGTAGACGCTTTCGTTTCATATCTAAAGCTACCGTTATTGGTACTGGTGTCGCTCAGCGTATGCAACGTGTCGTTTCCAACATTTTGCGACGAAACTTTTTGTGCGGATAATAACTGTAACAATCTCTCGTTAAGACCTTCAATTTCGTCTTTATCGTTTGCACAGAGTGCATGATAATCTGTAGCGTCTTGGTCTGCCATGTGTTTTATGAGGTATCATTTAGCATCCCAAGCGTATAACCTGCAAATAATAGAACAAACACGATATAATACAATTTCTAAAACGTACAAACGAAGAGAAAGAATAGCACTAGAGTCTAAGAAATGTTATCAAATGATAAACTCAGTACAATAATCTGATAACTGGACTGCAGATTTTTCTGCGAATACAGATGTTTTTATTGTTTTTTGAAACTTAGAATTACATAAAAGTTTGCTTCTTTTGTGTATGGATTTGAGAAGTTTAAAATTAAGTGAATCTTACTGAAGCATTTATTCTATTGCATTCATCGTACTTCTACACGCTATAAACGCAGTAAATGCGCAGCCGAACGAACAAACACACGTACAATTATATCTAATCTTGAGAATGTTATGCAAAATTAATACCAACAACATTCACAGCGTAATACAGTGTAGAAGGATTCGTACGTTACCTAAAACATTAACTCATTATAGTCGGAAAAGTGTCTATGAAAGAGACGCAGATAAACAGGATCGTTGTCAAACGTTGGATAGATTGCAACTTTCTCAATACGTTTTAAAGAATACACGAAATATCGCACGAATACACAAATTCATGTCCGAAATTCATACCACGTACAGGAAGCAAACACCGAGTAAGTAAACGAACATGCAACTATACTATGTATGTATCAATGTATCCGATTTACTATCTCTCGGATCTCTCATCTCTCCCGCTTCTTGCGTACCGTGAAATGTGAAAACGCACGCATCTTACACAGAGAGACGCAGAGAGAGAGACTGAAGAAAATTGTTCGCAAGTGGTAACTTTTATATCACTAGCCGAAAAATGACTAAATTGTGCTCGAACAAATTGGAACAAATAAAAAAAATGTCAATCTATCGCAAATAGATTATTTACAGGTATTCATTAGTTCAAATTTCATTTCATTAGTAGTAAATTTCTGAATAATTCGAACATCGAATAGGGTAAAACTGGCGGCAGAAAAAACTCCGGGCGTGAGTGCTCTGGTGCTCTCCTGGTGCTCTCGGCTCTCATATGGCTACACTTCCGTCATTCAAATTTGGATGCAATGCAGACAATTTTTTGTTATGTAGGGAACATGTAAATATGTAAATCAAATCTGATTAAATTATATCATGGTTTTGTCGTTCTTTACAATTCTTTATGAAATAATTTTTAAATGTTTACGAAATAATGCATAAATATATGTGAATACACACCTCGGTTTTATATCGCTATCTACTATTTTGAATTATCTTGTGACGTCAGTTGTGGGCATTAGATACTTTGTTATCTTGGAACGCTGTGTCCTTTGCCGGGTCTACTACTATATATGTATACTATATACTATGCCACTACATACATATACATATATGTACTCTGTGGATTCATGATTGTTGCTGCGCGGAGAGTTGTTCGAGTTCGAGTTATGGTCACTTCAAAAATTTCGGTAACATGGCATCATTAGAGGACGAATCATTTCGCGAAGTTAATAGACATTTCGAGGATACTATGCAAAAAACAGAATGGATTCCTTTGTCTCTTACTTTAATCGAGTATCCCCAGGGCAAGTACCTTTCAATATTCTAACATTTACATATGTAAATTTCGATTACTTTCAGTATGTGCATAAATTTTATTTTCCTTTCTTTAGAAGAACTATTATTTGAATGGTATTCCTAACATATTTTCATTTAGAATTTAGCTTATATTTCACAGCTTGTACGTTAACCACGAAATTACTTTTTTTATCACAGAAATTTACGCATGCACGACATTTAATTAACAATTTATAATATAGTTGAAAAGACACTTGTTGAAAAGATGCAGCTATAAATTTTCAACTGTTGACGAATGTTATAGTTGTTGGAACAATGTTGTGTACTTTTTGTCTGACTTTTCACTCACTTTTTCTATTGTAATTATTATGTTTTCAGGTGACCTATTCGGAAAATTCTTAGCTCTGATAAGTTTAGCACCGTTTGCTATTATAGCTGGTTTTATAACATTGATCTTATTTAGAAGAGACTTACAAACGGTAAGTAAGAATCTTGTAATACTGACGATTTACAAGTGATATAACATTGCTACTTTTGTGTTTGTAGATCACATTTTTTAGCGGTATTATAATAAATGACTTCATCAATTTTGTATTGAAACATACAATTCGCGAAGCAAGACCGATGAGACGCGATAGTGTTTTCGTTGAATATGGTATGCCGTCGATGCACGCACAGTTTATGTGGTTTTTTGCTGCGTATACAACACTTTTTATATGCGTCAGGTAATTCACATTTTTTTCTAACAAATATTCAGGAAAACTATTCCTTAATGTTTTCCTATTTTCAGGCTGCATCATAACAATAATAGCAGCGTCTCAGAAAGATTCTGGAGAATTGCTACTATAGCTGCCTGTATAATTGTTTCTCTTTTAGTGACATACAGTAGGGTTTATTTATTATACCATTCTATTTCTCAAGTTCTATATGGTACGCTCATAGGAATCATATTGGGCGTAATATGGTTTCTAATAATGCATGTAGTATTTATACCAATTTTTCCTTATATTGTTTCATGGTATGTAACAATGTCGATAATGAAAATTTTATACAATTTACGATACAAAGACTATAATATCATAATGTAATTTTAGGCGGATATCAGAGTACCTACTGATACGTGATACAACATTAATTCCTAATATTCTCTGGTTCGAGTATACGAATATTCGCACGGAAGCTCGAGCACGTGCACGTAAACTTGTATCAATGAAATCGCAATGACGTCTAATGTCTAGCCACAGGCTGAAAACAAATAGGAAATAAATGACTGAATAATATACATATATATTATATATTTAATATACTTAATATATATGTGTATATATACATATATATTGTATATTAAAAAAACAAGTGATATCATTCCTTCGGTCAGACGAAATTAAACAAATCCAAAAATTCGTTTGGTTCAGAGAAACGTCTTTGAATAACAAGTGGCCGAGTCTTTCGCCATTAGTAATATTTCTAAACGCATAAGGTACTAGTACAAATTTTCCATAGAAATTCTTACAATTTATATGGTTGGAACCTGTACGTTTCAATAATTTAAGTTTTTATAATTTTTCATAAATTATTTATACGCCATACTTAACGAGCAATATTTATATGTATATCTTTTATCTGTTTACCTTCGTAACTAAGTAATGTATATACATTATGCGAATAATATATGTAAATCTTTCAGTTTTGTAAAGGCAAATATTGTTTATTGTAGAATATCGTAGAACCGGATACACGCGACATTAACTAGCAATATGGAATGATAATTTATTGAACATTTTTACCATTCATCTTTATGGGACTGGTAAAAGACATGAAATCTTGGCTATGATTTGTTATTGAATTGTTAACAGTTTGTAAGTTTTAGATGAGTTCTAAACATTGTACATATATAATTCCTTCGTTTATTGCTAAACAGCTATACGATAATTATTATTAAAATTCGTACATGTACCTCGTATCAAAAGACTCGAAACAAATGCAAACAGACTAAGCAAACAGTTGAAACAGAATTTTCAGATCTAAAACGAAAAACAAACATTGGATCAAGTGTTTGATTGAAATCGTCTGACTGTACTGATTTGTAACTTTTTAAACGGTATAGCGTTGTTTTATCAAAGTAATTTACATTTACCGCATAACGCTACTCATCGTATCGAATTACTTTTGTTATATACATATATATACGTGACATAAACCACCATATTATGTTGCTCAATTATAAGTACTATCGCTGTAGCAATCGCATAAAATTTGTTATGCATTCGTGCAAAAATTACTGCGATGTAAATATGCAATAAAATTTTATAAATGAATTACACGCTTTTCTATATTCCTGTACCTTGCTATATTATTTCTAACAATCATTGTGAAAAGTGTTAATAATAAAAACAAATAAATATCAAACGTGCGTGTTAATCTATAATTCGGAAAGAACTTTTGTTGTTTAACAAATTCCGTACCTATCAGCCTGTTATAGTGTTATGTATATATCGATTCACAGCGTTAACCGGATACGTGACTCAACGATACGAGGAATCGAGATTCAAGTTTGACAAGATGTCGAAAAATTGAGAAACCCTGATAAGAATTCAAAATCAAATTAAACCGATGAAATTATTTATTAAATCTTCATTGTCATACATAAAGCTGAGACTGTAGATTAATTCGTAAGTGAGACTGGTAAGTTTAGCCGAGAGTATCTATCGATGGAATCTTTATTGATGTCCAGCTAAACAAGTATTTATGTACATAGATGTCAATTCGCGTCGTAACATGAAATCGAGCTACTTCTGACAATATTTAATTCTTACTCGATACATGAAATGTTTCACTATTTCCTTTTAAAAAACATATATATATATTGAAGCCCGATCTTTGTGAAGAATTAAACATAATTTCTTCGCTGAGGTTACCTTCTATTCTTTTCCAGCTATTTATACATGTATTTATCAATTATCCTACTGAAAATAAGTCGTAAACATACGTAAATTGAATAAACGGTAAGACGATAATTGGTAATGTATATTATTGTCACGCTGTAACGTGAGAACTATACGTTGCAAGTAATATCAACGAAAATCATTCATTGCATATTAATTATTGGATTTATACCAAATACATTCAATGGTACGTTTTCCTTGTGGTTCGATTAAACGATCAGTGTGTGTATTTGTTTCAGAATTATAGTAAATTCTTTGAATCACAGCTGAGCTGTTTTCTTTTCCTCAATGAACCCTGTTCTGACATGTCTTACACTGAATTGGAACATGGTTATCAGGTAAGCAAGAATACTACTTGTTTAGAAGATGGACAATGATTTTACTCGAATAATTATTTATTCACAGGGTCTACGGAATGCCAGTCGACCAATTTTCTATGTAGGGGATTTAAATACAGTTCAACCAACCCTTGTGGGTCCTGTTGCTTCTTCTATATATCGTTCATCGAAAAGAGTAAGCTTCATTTTATTCAATTAAACACGCTGCCTGTGTAAATAACCATTTTCGATCGATTAAACTGTATTTCTGTCAACGAGGAGTATGTAACGTTACTGATACTAGAACACAAATAAGTTTTTAATGTTCACACATGTATATAGCACATTTGTATTTGGATAATTTTGTTAATAATTATTCTATGAATATTGGATGATTTATCAAAGAATAGTATACTTTTTACTGTTGCAAGATTTACAATGAATCGAGAGTCTATGTTATCTATAGGTGTTTAACGCGAATAAGTTTTCGATCGATTAAACTTTTTTCAACGAAGAGTATGTAATGTTACCAATACTAGAACACAAATAAACATTGCTTTCTCGTTTAACTTTTTAATGTACATACACGTATATAGCGCGTTTGTAGTTGTATAATTTTGTTAAAAGTTATTCGACGAATATTGGATGATTTATCAGAGAATAGTATACTTTTTACTGTCCCAAGATTGACAATGAATCGAGCATCTATGTTATGATAATTACGGGAAGATATTTACACGAATACACTTACACATGGTATATATACGAGCAAGCTATTCCGTTCGCTTGTGACTACATTTGTTTTCATTAAGATAGCACGTTTATGTAACACTTCTTAACCACTTTATCTTCTTCTTTAGAAAAAAAAAAGGTGAACACCTATCATAACTAGATGCTACGATACTTTCATTGCTGCTTAATTGATCTGCTTTTTCGATTACTCGCGAACAATCTGGTAATTTATAAAACGAAGAATACTTGTTAGCTGTTGCTAGTCTAAAAATAGAATTGGCCTATAAATAAAGCCTATACCAGATGCATTTTGGATTCTTCTTTAAAAGCATGTACAATACGTAATTATCACATTTTTTACACGATGTCGATGTTTTTCTATATACGTTGTAACTTTAATCGGTGAATATTTGTTATCATTGGTACTTGAGAAAGATTAGTGAACGAATGTACAATTAATGTGCTCTGTGTGTTTATTGTATGATCATTACGAATCAAAGTGGAAGGTCATTGTCTTTGTGATCTAAATTTATTGTACACTTATGAAATCTCTGACTATTATAGATTTAAAATAAATAAAATATACTTCTATTAATATTGTTTTTGGTAGTCGCATTCTTGGAGACCAATGTTTTTAAGTGTATTGTCATTTTCTTTCGAGCGATGTACTCTACTGGTTGTTGTTCGTACGTGTACTATGTTTTAGTAACATTATTTAGATAAGAACATTCGTTTCTATTTGTGTACACATGCATATCTAAGTAATTGTAAACAATTCGAGTCGGGATCAATAATGGAAAATATAAATTCTCCTTTGTGTGCTACGGTTCCCGATGTTTACATCTTTGATAGCGATAACGAAGCAGAACCATATTGGCAAATGATGGTAGAGTTGCTATTTTCATTTTCCTCTCTATTAAATGTTTCTTACACCGCTTTCTTTTCACTTATGCTTATTTATCACTAATATATTGCGAATATATTTGAACATAGGGGAACTACAGGATTTTAAGAAATTTATTCTCTAACTTATTGTAGAAAATCAAACTTATACTATATCGTACAAAACATTCGAGTGATGCAATTTTATGGTAACATAAACTGTGTAAAACAGGATTTATTAACCACACAATTCTTCCTTTATCTTTAAGCAAAGAGTTTTCAGTGTGTTTGCTCGTACTTGTTCTCGATTAAGCATACGATTATCCGACTAGTGATCTCTCAAGACTAGAAGAACTACAAAGTAGTTTAACATAGAGTCATGTTCATTTTAAATGATATTATAAATTGATAAATCATCGAATATTTCAAATAAACGATTAGAAGTGAGATATATATATATATTTTTTTTCATGATTTTCTGCTATTAATTTTATTGTCGAACAGATACTATATTTACTTGAAAGTATAATCTTTAGATTCCATTTATGTTTCCCTTTTTACATAGGGAATAATGCTTCTGGTCGGTCTATAACTTTTACATCTAATTGCATGGAAAGTAAAGTACATAACACATACATAATAGAATGAATAGCGAGTCAAGACTGCATGAGAATTACACAGAAAACACTCTAGACAGACCTGGTTTTTTATCCTGTTTGAAAGCATATTGGGTGAGCAGTATTTAACACAATGATTAACATAAATCTTCATAAAATTCATAAATATCAAATTTACATTGAGGATAGTAATGCAAGTTACATTCTCGAGTTTTCATAAACATATTCGTAAATTTAATATTGTGGATACTAACAAAGACGATTTCGTTGCTCTAATAAATTCGTTGTTATTAGCTTTTGTCAAATGTATAGAAAAGAAAAGAAGAAATAGCGTGGATGATGTAACAGTAATTAATACGAATTATATGATGGAAATTCGTTATATAGGCCGAACTGTCGGACGGGTGCAGCAATGATGATGGATGCATGGGTGGCAGTGATTTGGAAGGAGAAGGGAAGCAAGTGTTGGTTGGAGTCTGTGCGATGGCGAAGAAGTCGCAAAGTAAACCGATGAAAGAGATTTTGACGAGATTAGAAGAGTTTGAATATATTAAAATAGTGGTATTCCCCGAAGAAGTAATCTTGAAGGTAAGAGAAACGATAAATAAAAGATTAGTCGATTCGTTTCTACATGAAAGTCTGTATACACAGGAATCCGTAGAAGACTGGCCGATTGTCGACTGCTTAATAAGTTTCCACAGTAAAGGTTTTCCTCTCGACAAAGCTATAAGTTATGCGAATCTTAGAAATCCCTTCATCATTAATAATCTGCCAATGCAGTATGATATTCAAGTAAGTAAATCAAATTCGAATGGAGTAAATAACGAGGATTAGAGTTCACTTATAATTTGATGTCGCAGGATCGTAGGAGAGTTTACGCTATTCTCAGCAGCGAAGGTATCGAGATTCCAAGATATGCCGTTCTAGATAGAGATTCGTCCGATCCAAAACGTATGTGAGGGACTTTCGCTTCGCTTAGATTCACTTTATACAAAAAAGAATTTGTTTAGATCACGAGTTGGTGGAGTCGGAAGATCATGTGGAGGTCAATGGTGTTACATTCAACAAACCGTTCGTGGAAAAGCCAGTGTCTGCCGAAGATCATAACATCTACATCTATTATCCTACGTCTGCGGGTGGAGGCAGCCAGAGACTATTCAGGAAGGTAGCTGTTCTGCAGATTCACCGTCAATGTTCAACAGGACGTAATTATACAATTACAACGGTTGTTTCACAGATTGGAAGTCGCAGTAGCGTGTATTCGCCAGAATCGCGAGTACGTAAAACGGGTTCTTACATTTACGAAGATTTTATGCCCACCGACGGGACAGATGTTAAAGTTTACACAGTGGGGCCCGACTATGCGCACGCGGAAGCCCGGAAAAGTCCTGCGTTGGATGGAAAAGTGGAAAGAGACTCGGAAGGGAAAGAAATTCGGTATCCTGTTATACTAAGCAATGCCGAGAAGCTAATAAGTAGAAAAGTGTGTTTAGCTTTCAAGCAAACGGTTTGCGGTTTCGATTTGCTTAGGTGAGTAGAAACAGAGACGGAAAGTCTCTAACAACCGCTCCAAAGTGTACCGCGATAATTAATTTTCCCTCTCTGATTCAGAGCAAACGGTCAGTCGTTCGTCTGCGACGTGAATGGCTTCAGTTTCGTCAAAAATTCGAACAAATACTACGACGACTGTGCAAAGATTTTGGGGAACATGATTCTCAGGGAGTTAGCGCCTACTTTGCACATTCCATGGAGTGTTCCGTTTCAATTGGACGACCCGCCAATCGTACCCACGACATTTGGAAAGATGTTAGTACATTTTTATAATACTAATATTTCTATAATACAATTTGAATGTTTCATAATAACTCTGTGTCCCCACAGGATGGAATTACGTTGCGTTGTCGCTGTGATAAGACACGGTGACAGAACCCCGAAGCAAAAAATGAAGGTGGAAGTTCGTCATCCGAAGTAAGTCCTTGTAGATAAATATACGCGTAGATGCAGGAAATCTTTCGAAAATACCATAAGTCGCACTTTTTACTCTTCGGGATAGATTCTTCGAGATATTTGCAAAATACGACGGTTACAAGCACGGCCACATTAAATTGAAGCGACCCAAACAGCTGCAAGAAATATTGGACACTGCTCGGAGTCTACTGACTGAGATACAGCACAGGGCTGCAGGCCCGGAATTGGAAGAGAAGCAAGGAAAACTCGAACAATTGAAAAGTGTTTTAGAAATGTAGGTATTTCATGCCGAAAAAGAAAAAAGAAGAAGATATTGGTTCAACTTGAGACGATTAATGTTTGGTTACAGGTACGGTCACTTTTCAGGGATAAACCGTAAAGTACAAATGAAGTATCAGCCAAGAGGACGACCGAGAGGAAGTTCCTCGGATGATGGTACAAAAAGTAACACGTTCTTTTCACGTTATCAAATTGGATATCGACCAGACGTTACGTATTTTGTTGATTGGTTTTAGATCGGCTGGGGGAACCGTCGCTTGTACTTATTTTGAAATGGGGCGGAGAATTAACACCCGCTGGTCGGATTCAAGCGGAGGAACTAGGAAGAATATTTCGCTGCATGTACCCCGGTGGTCAAGGTAGACACCTTAGTGGTTCGTATCTTATGTTCATACGCTTGTCATAATCATTTCTTAAGTTATTTCATACGCCACAAAGAATTTATTTCCTTTAATAAGTTTTTTACAAGTTGGCCGAAATGCATAAGGTTGCTGTAACTTGCATAGTGTACGCGTAAAATATTGTGTGTTGAGATCCAGCTGAATTTATCCAGGTGAAAAGCACTTTTTATCTTTAAACTGCCGAGAAAGCTGTCGAAAGCGCGACAAGTTTGTAATTTAATGTAACTTGTACGTTGTAATCGTCTTAGATGAGAAGGGTAGTAGAAAATATATCTGTATTGTTTCATTTTTATCGAAGAAATCTTGGAAATTCACGAACAATTTCAAATATTATTTCAGAGGAAGACTCAGAGATGTTACCAAACCACGGTAACTGTTTATTCTGAATCAACGCTTGTTCCGTAGTTGTCTGTAGATTGTGTCATAATGCATAGACATAGTGATAGCGCGTTCGATTACGATCATCATAACGTTCGAGCAGCATTCAGAATGTATCTGTGCTGACTGTATGTGCACTCTACAACATTCCAATGAATCGTTGCATAATTTGATGGTAGATGCTTGTGTGCATTTTCTGTAGCATTAAATGTATCTATCTTATTCTCGAATAAGTCTGTTCTCTAGTAGTGTTTCACTGCCCATTTATCATGCAGAATTGCACACATCTACACACTTTTCTATTCTTTCTTAAACAGTTTTCTTAAACAGGGCACTTTCTTTTGTTTCAACAGACAACAGATACAAGAATTCATTGCGAGATATTAATAAAGACTATGTACAAACTATTCATACAAGTCAATCGACGACAGAATAATCACAAATGTGTTTAGCAGTTTAAGACAGTCATCGACATATCATGGATAATATCGATTAGCTACGATCTTCTTACCAGAACATAGATCACTCGCAGAATCATACTCGTACTCTATGTTTGTTAAGGTTCAAAGAGACGTTTCAGTTCCATTCTGTCATTGCAATGTGTTTTAAAACGTTTTCTCCTGCGAACATAGGTGATTACGCCGGTGCTCAAGGTTTGGGTCTGCTGCGACTTCATTCAACCTTTCGTCACGATTTGAAGATCTATGCGAGCGACGAAGGAAGAGTACAGATGACTGCAGCAGCATTCGCGAAAGGTTTGCTCGCTCTGGAGGGCGAATTGACTCCGATATTGGTGCAGATGGTCAAGAGCGCTAACACCAATGGTCTTCTGGACAACGATTGCGACAGTAGCAAATACCAGAACATGTACGTACCAAACGCAAAGATATGTACTGTAGAGTGGGTGTACAAAGTATTCGTACACCTTTTAAAAACGAATAACGAATAAATTGTAAGAATCTGCGATTTAAATGAATCGTAGACCTTAAATTCAAAGATTTTTACATCTTTCAATGCCCATAGTTTTTTTTTATGCGTCAGCCGATTTCAATGAAACTCTGTACACGGATATAACTTACTCAGATTTTTAAAAAATATACGTTTCAAATTTTCATTACAGGCACAGATAAAAAATTAAAATCATGTCTCGTATACTTTTTAAAAAATTATTTACACATTAGCTGTTAAACTAATCGTTGTAACGTCTCGAAAAAATTCAAGCTGTTGGGTCCAATTTTGAAAAAGTTATTCGTTTTTAAAACAAAGTATTTGTGCATTCACTGTACACATATGGGAATGAACGCCACGAACACGAAACGACGAGTTCCATCTTACAGGGTCAAGACAAAGCTCCACGAGTTGTTGCAACAAGATCGAGACTTCACTCGCGAGGACAGAGAACAAATAAATCCTGGGAACGCGTTGAGTATCAATGCTGCCATGGATTTTGTGAAAAATCCGGTTCGCTGTTGTCAGCATGTACATATATTGATTCAGAAACTGATGGACATTGTGAGGATTAAGAAGGATGATTCGAAAACGAAAGGTGTTGTATAAAATATAGAATCACGTTATCTTCTATGCCATGCGAATATTTTTATGGAAATTCACGCGACATCTCTGCGTGTTTAGATGCAATTCTTTATCACGGCGAGACATGGGAGTTAATGGGTCGCCGCTGGGGAAAGATCGAAAAGGATTTTTGTACCAAGAACAAGAGATTTGATATATCAAAAATACCTGATATTTACGACTGCATCAAGTATGATTTGCAACACAACAACCATACGTTGCAATTCGAGCATGCGGAGGAATTGTACATTTACTCAAAATATTTGGCAGATATAGTTATACCACAGGCAAGTTTTTCAGTGGACTACTTTTATCCTCTTATCATTATTCGCCTGCTAATACTCCGATTCGTTGTTGTTTACAATAGGAGTACGGATTAACGGTACAAGAGAAATTAACTATAGGACAAGGTATTTGTACGCCCCTTTTGAAGAAGATCAGAGCCGATTTGCAAAGAAATATCGAAGAATCTGGAGAAGAAACAGTTAATCGACTCAATCCAAGGTAAACAATTGCTGACATTATACAGGGTGAACCGCGAATCATGACCAAGCAGAGATTACTCTGTTATTAGCAGTTCGATCGAAAATGATTTTATCAGGTATACCATGGTTTCAAGAGAGCTTTCACTTTCAACGTCACCTTCCATTTTTTGCAAATACACCTATCATTTTTTTATCATAACATAAAGAAATTGCTTTTTTAATTTCTTTTACAAAGAATTTGCTATAATCACGTGAAAGCTCTCTTAAAACCATGCTATATAAGATAAAAACATTTTACAAATCGTGACATACTGTTTCGCTTTAAAATTTTGATTTAATGGGACGAAAATATTCTAGATATTCTCACGGTGTTTCGAGTCCTGGCCGACACGTGCGCACAAGATTGTATTTCACTAGCGAGAGTCACGTGCACTCTTTGTTGACGGTGCTACGTTACGGCGGCTTGCTCGATGTAAGTAACAGTGGCCAATGTTTGCGTTCTCTATTTGTTTGAAATGTTATAGATAGTAAAAGACGAGCAATGGCGGCTTGCTCGATGTAAGTAACAGTGGCCAATGTTTGCGTTCTCTATTTGTTTGAAATGTTATAGATAGTAAAAGACGAGCAATGGCGACGAGCTATGGAGTACGTTAGCATGGTGTCCGAATTAAACTACATGTCGCAAATTGTAGTCATGCTATACGAAGATCCAACTAAGGATCCCAGCAGCGAAGAACGTTTCCATGTTGAGTTGCATTTCAGTCCTGGCGTGAACTGTTGCGTACAAAAAAATTTACCGCCAGGGCCAGGGTTCAGGCCTCATTCGCGAAACGAGAGTAGCCACAATATCGTAAGTTCGCCGAAATGATTACAGTAAAGTCGCGATCTAGCTCCCATCGCCTGTTCCGAGCAAGGACAGAGTTCGTGTAGAGTTTAGGTAAACTATTTTTTTATGACTGCGTCGACCGCGCCGAAAGTACAAAGGATGTCGAACGTAGAAAAGCACAGCATATAAACACGGACCGCGATTCTTGGCCCGTCGCGGGATACCCCCAGTGGAAGGGGTAGGCGAAGGGACAGTGATCGTGGAGATCTTCAGGGAGCTATAGATCGCGACTTTACTGTACCTCGAACGGAAACATCGAAAACCGATACGATCTATATCTTCAGGGTGAAAGTGGCGGCGGATCCACGCAAGACACTATTTCCCAGTGCAGTGCACGGATTGAAGAAGAAGACGTTGAATTGGCAATTTCGGACGACGATTTCATGAATCCGCCGATGCAATCTGTATGCGCTCGTTCATTCTTATTACAAAGCATTTTTGAAACGCTTCAGCTGTCGAAGACCTATCGGCAAAGGCTTTTTCGAACGACTCGACCTTATCGTTAATCGAATAATTATGATCGCGGTATTAGAATTTATTAGTTAAATATTAGTCTAATATTTATTGCAATTTAAAGGACACTCCCCCGCTGGTGATGGAAACCGACGCGGGGAACTCGATGCTGGATAGTCCAACAACGAGCAGAGCCGTCGATATGATGGACCTGGATCCAAACATGATGGATGAACCATTCGACAGTGGATTCTTGCAAAGCTCCGCGCCCATTCCGATAAGGTGGGCGCAGCCGTACAACACGGTGGAAAATCGTGCAACCTGTAGCACAGTAATCCCGCGATCTAAGCGCGACGGAGCTTCCCGATCTCGAGTAGTGGGAATAGTTCTGGGACAATTATAGGCCAGACACTTGGAATATTCATCGATAAAACACTGTAGTATCCCTTCACGATCTCTGACGCAGCACAGAACCGAGAGTCGGCTTAGATTGCGGGATCACTGTGTCTATAGAATCTACAGCGATTTCGACGAAATACTTTTTAGTGCTAGAACAGTGGCGGGTCACGAAGCAGCTAGACTCGGTAGCCAGTTGGCTGCGAGTCAGCGTCAACGACGCGACGCGGAAAGAGGCGGAATCGTGGAGCCACGTGCACGCAGTTACGATCATCAAAGACAAGACAAGCCTGAGAAAGGTAAGAGCGTTTCGGCGTTGATCGGTAGTGTATATATTTTTCTCCAAGCAATAATGTGGATCGATGCTAATATCTTTGGACATGCATGATAGATATGTATCTACAAGCACTTCACTTTTTTACTATAACAAAGATCAAGGACCTGTGTAAATAGATGTCGCATACACTGTGGGTCGAGTATTGCTAGAACCAATTAGAGAAACATTCTTCGCGAAGCAAAACTAACTTTTTTTGGAGAGCGGAATGGAATGGGATGGGCTGGGATTTACCGGTCGACGGGAATTCACGATTCGATTTTTTCATGACAAAGTCTGGTGTTTTTTCATGTCTTTTTATAGCTGCGGACAAGCTGCAGTATCAGAGCTTGGACGCGGTCAACAAGGAAGGTATGTCATTCAGACTTCCTGCTATGGTGTTATAACAGGACAATGTTGAAAAGAATGTGTGCTAGCGTTTTTTTTTTATTTTTCTTTTTCTTTCCCATTCTAGTCAATGATCGTTGCAGGATTTCTGTGACATCGAAATTTGTATAATCTGAGAAGACTCGATTCTTCGTATCTTTACAGATCAGCAATTCTTTGTGTTTTTCTTACGATTCTCTTCGTACAATAAGCATCTAGATCGTTAGATAAATAATTGATCTTTGCTTGGTCGATAGCAATCTTTAGTTGCAACGTAGACTGCTGAAATTTCCGTTCTCTACCTACCGTTCCTGTTATCGATGTAGCATCTTCGCATACTTATTGGTGCTCCGATATCTTTTTTATTAAGCATCCATCCTACTGGTAACCGTAGTAACCATAGAATGATATACACAACCTTATGTATACTAGTGGTTCCCTTTACTGTCACACCGAATCCTTGATATTGCAATGTTCTTTTTTTCTCCCCCGTATTATAAGTGCCACTTTCCGTTTAATCACACTGATTTTTTTCTGTATTGTAGCATACGATTGACACTTGTTTTTGATTTTTCAAGTGTTTCGATACCAAGCCAATTACGTTATTGGAGTTGAAATTGAAATTAGTTGTTCGGTTAAAGCATAATAGTTTACGAGCCAGAGCTTGAACAACGTAATCGATCGAATACGAAAGAGGAAGATCACGAGCATAAGCTGATAAAAGGAAAATTCAGTTGAAATAACTCTTTGCTCAGCGATAGTTGTGCGCGTGGAAGCCAACTAATTTATGTCGGCGACTGTTTGAGTTACACACAAAACAACTATGTATTTGTCGCGTGACTCATTCAGTTGTCCTCCTGATTATATTCCTTCATTCCTGAGCTCACTGTTCCATCAGGATTTGCAATTAACCGAGCTTAGTTGTTCTCGAGGATCGTGTCCGCTTGTTTCTTTTACACGTAAACCGTTAACACATCAGTCTCATTGTATAATCATCCGTTCATCATTCGTTTTCATCCTGTCCGATTTTGTCGAACGTACTCATCCAAAACTTTTCAAATGATTTTCCGGTTAGTTGCCACTAGTGTGTTTCCGTTGACGATTCGTTAACAAGTAGTTTCGTTTGTGTTCTGTACATGCATTTACATTTCTCGTGTGTGAAGCCACGTTTTCTTTACCGGTGTGATAAACAATGCAACACGATATCTGCGTCGAGAGAGTTTTGTGTTCGTAGATCGTCGTACGCGTCGATGGCGATCAAAGTCTCCGAAAGTGTCCGGAGTCTTTGATCGTCATCGATCCTCGTAATTAGACTGCGGATGTTTATGCAATTTTCAATTTTCGTAGGCAAATTTGAAGGAAGTGGAATTAAATAACATCGTATTTTTTCAGTGGTATAGTAGTAAATTTTACATTCCAGCATTTTTTTGAAAATTTTCAGATGCCATAAATGCGTAAAGATCCGCCGTCTACTCATAATCAACGATTCATAATCATCGTTTCTCTTCATTAATAATATCGATGTTGTCTATAGTTGGCTACTGGTTGCATGGCTATCGTGTGCCACGGGTGTCTAACACTAACTAAAGTTGTGCCTTTTAATCGCAAGCGGATGAAACTACAAGTCACATTTATCTCCTCTGTATTTCAGTTAGTTTGTTCCGCCATTGGTTTTGAATCGTTTCCTTTGGAGCGTCGTTGCAAGTTCCAAAAATAATCTTGTTCCGCTAAACAGTTTAACGTCAAAAAAAGAAAAAGAAATTTCATTAGAGAGACTTGTGTCATCGACGTAGCGCCAAAGGTTCTTGCCAATGATTACTTTTTATTTCTTCTACGATGGGTTAATTTAATACTCTGTTTCTCTTCTTTTCTTTTCTTTTCCCTCCTCTGTGCCCTGTCCCGCGCTGCTAAATTGCCATTATTTTCATTCTAACTGCATTCGTTTCATTTCACGCAACTGCATGTACACGAACACATAATACGCGACAAACATACATACACACATACACACACGCTCGAACGCAAATGTAAATGTATTACATACAGAGAAGGGGCAGCATGCGACGACAAAGTCCCGGATAGAGACGTCTAGCCAGGCTTTGCTGCACGTGCCTACGGGGAAGGTGGTCTTGCCGCACTCCTTCAGCTCACCGGAGTTACCTGTTCCTTCAATCGAAACCTCCACTTCGACACCTTTGGTGACTTTACACAATACCCCTCTAGTTTCGCCGAACAGCAGAGCCTCGGATATCACGGATATCATGGTCCCAGTCCCCACTGTTCGTGTCTCGACATGCCTCGGTACCAATCCCGAAGAGGCTGACCCTCGTCTACGTTTTCAAAGTAAGAAATACGGACGTTCCCATACTGATACAATTCTCCCTTGTATCGCGCGTGACCCGTCGTCGACAGCTAGATCGAGTTCGATCAGATCTGGTTTACGGAGCAATCCGTGGACAACGATGTCTTCCCGTTTGTTATCCTATCGCGACAAACTCCCAGAGACAGCGAGAGGCCCGGCTCAGCTCGGTAAACGGTCTCGTTCGTTGTCGCCCTATTTGCCCAGGTGTCTCTGTTATAATTGTAACGTGTCAGAGCTGATCCTACGAAGCAGGGACCTGCCGCCCGTGGAACGGTCTAACTTCGACACCTACTTTGCCCGTTCGTTGTCTCACAAGTTCTTTAATTGTTCTTGTTATCTAAGCCTCTATCAGGACGAGTCGAACCGCTCCTCTTGCAGCGTCTCCTCCACCGACAGCTCTGGATACGAGAGAGCGAAAGATAGTACGCAGTCGGTTAGCTTCGATCTGGAGATTGTTGGCTCGTCCACCGAGTCTCGACAAGGACAATGTCCAACGTCGCTCGGTTGTTCCTTGTTAGGATCCGGAGAAACTTCGGTGAGCGAACGGTATCCGGTGTCCAAGGGAAGACGGAAGTGGAGGTTCGACAAGGAAGCCGTTCGAAGGACGTGCGGCGGTGGTTCTGCTTTCGAGAGTGTTCGTCGACCAACTGGAACAATGTCGTGTCCAAATTTACATAACTTTTTGCTCGGCGATTCGGTTTGCTCGACGGAGAACTTCTCAGCCGGTTGTTCGTTGGTACGCAGATGTTGGTCTTGCACAAATGTGACCCTCCAGTGGCACGGTAGACTGGTAGATGATGTACCCGATCGTGTTAGTATGCTTTACCATCCGTCCTCTGTGCACGGTAATGATGCTCACGGCGATCATGACATCCCCACGCGCGAGTCTAACCATAGGTCCAAGTGTCCACGTGCACCGTTCTCCCGACTCCAGCCTCAGAGATCCTTCTCATCTCCAGACACACGACCTTCGATCATTCAACCTGACCCTACCTGCACAGCAAGGCGCCACCGTCACAGTATCTCCGGACAGATGAGTTATTTCAAGCTGTTGGGCTACAACATCAACAAGAAGCTGACCGGGTCAGCCAACAGTCTGTTCAGCACCGCGGTTATCAGTGGATCCTCCAGTGCTCCTAACTTGAAGGACATGGTTCCTCCTCACGCGTCCGCTGTCGCTGGTGAGTCTCTACACGCTTAGGAACCGCTCGAAACCCTAACACAGGGGTGGCCAACTTTTTACATACCGTGCGGCAATCTCTTTCGCATACGAGTTTATATAGATGCGCCATACAACTTTATCACGCCACTAAATTCATTCATTCACGCCAGTTCGAAAGACACACGATTACTGGAGCACCAATCTGCAATAGCGAGAAATTACCTCTTGGACGAGAGGTCGATCTGTTGAAAAATTTCGACGAACCGATGAGCAAGAGGACTGTATGAATTGAACTGAGAGAACTCAGGTGTTGAAAACACGAAGACAACACGAATGATGAAAACTTCAAAAGAATAAGTAGGCGCGGAGATACAATGCGCCACTTGTAATCATCCAGTGCGCCACGTTTGGCGAATGCGCCGCAGGTTGGCCACCCCTGCAGTCTAAAACAAACATATACGTATACGAGGTATACATACGAAGTGGGGCGTTATGAAAAATGGAAGAAAATGACCAAACATTACTTTCGATACCTGACTTTCTTGGTATCGAAGCGCTCATAATCTGATGTTACTAATTTTTAGTTGACCTCCATATCTCTTCCTGACGCAGCCGCCTATAAAAATATTAGTAACATCATATCAAGTAAGTTTGGTCTGGTGCATTCTCTTCTATCTCCAAAAGCAAGCGAGTTATTCAGGTGATCTGTTCATAACGCCCCACCCTGGTCAGTTTGTTGGTTAGTATGTACATACTACTCGATTTTACCCCAATCAGCGATAGAAGGCTTCGGTGGTGTACCACCCATCAGGCCACTGGAGACGCTCCACAATGCCTTGTCTCTCCGCCAGTTGGACTCCTTTTTGGAAATGATGACCACAGCTCCACTGTTTCGTACACCTGCCTCGTCGCCTCCAAAGTATCCGTCGCCGGGAGGATCCACTCATGAATCCGTTAATCCCAATCTCAGTGTCGGAGGGATCAGTTGCGAGTACCACTCTTCCGATTTGGAAGCTGTCAGGTACCGTAAGAAAAAATTAAATAAACCATCTTTGTGAGTATTAGGACTTTTTATACGATTTTTTTTTTACGATGTCACTGACGTTCATTTCTGGCTGTGTAGTTTTCACCGAATTCAGTTTATACGTACAGTTAAAATACGTCTGTTCTCACGTCGAAATTCATTTTTGCTTAGATACATCACGCCGACTCCAATACAATACAAGTCTTCGAACGATGGGGAACCGTGCGATATAAGGAACCAATTGTCGCCAACCAGTCCGAACAGTGAGTATATCTTAGCTGGGTACGCTTGAGTTCCGTGTTCGTCACACGATTACGCTTACTTAGGTACTGGCTGGAGTAGCGAGCCACAATCGTTTATATCATCCGAACCGTCGTCTCCTGCTCCAACTTCCACAGGAGAGTGCAGTATGTCTATAAGTTTAATCAGCAACGAAGGGTAAGCATCTGAACGATACTTGATCCTTATGTGGGCAATCAGGTATCCAGGTACTCTTGTTTCGACGTTTCGGTTGCCTGCACAAGGATTAGCGGAGAGGAGAGCTGAAGAGAACGCAATGACATTTCTTGTAGGGCGCAATCTTTCAGCACGGGCCCTAAATGTTCGACGACACCTTGCCTGGACGTAGACTTCAACGACTTCTGCATGAACATCGATCAAGAGCATAGAGAAAGTCGTGGCAGCGTGTCGTACACGGACTATTACAGCAACGAGGACGGACAGATTCGGAAGTGCACTTTTGGAACGAATTTTGGTAGCAATTTACAGAAGATCATACGCACCGATGATCTGCCTCTCGACAACATGGACGACGACGAGGACCGTACGATAACGTTGAAGCAAACCGAGGAGCAAAGGAAGCAGGACGTCAAACGGATATTCGAGCAACAGGAGAAATCGAGGAACCCTAGCACCAGCTGCAAAAAGATTGGAAGGTGGGTGTCGTTTATAAAATAGGGAAACCAACGAAAATCTTACGGCGCGCGTTTCTCTCTAGGTTCCTCGTCGAGAGCATGGACATAGCGGACGAGGATGTTAGGATCAAAGAGGACGTCTTCGATAAAACGAAAGTATCTACCTCGCAAAAAGGTGAACCCTCGAACGCTGAGAGAGCTCAGAGAAGCAGAGACAGCGGCGCGGAAAAGACTCATTCGTTCAACAGCTACAAGAGGAAGAATTTCTCCCGATCGCAGAGCGTTTCCACTCCGAAGGTTGCCGCTCCAAAGGCTGAAACGAATCTGAGTTACAAATGCGCGTCGAAATTGAGCTCGTTGTCGAACATGTCGGACAAGGATTTGGAAGACTGGAAGAAGATCTTGGTCGACGCGAAACCGCCTACCTCGCCTTTAGCGAGCGAGCAAGAGCCCATACTAACTGTGGCAGCTAGTTTGACGAACACCTCCAGCGTAACCATAGGTTTCAACGTCCACGAGAACAAGGAGAACAAAGAGAAGGAAGAGTAACTAAATAGTATTACCTCGTTCGAAACGGGTGTATCGATATTAGAACACTATTTTTTAGTAGACGATCGACTATAGATGTAATTTTTGCATACACGGTTGTTGCTTACAAGCACACAGAGAGTTCGCAGGATAAATGAGAATTTCTATTACGCGTCTAACGGGTAAACAACGATTTAGATGCGACTCAGCTTGTGCATTTTATTCTAAGAGGACGACATTGATTTTTCTTTAGCGTTCCTAGACAAATTTGAGTACCTCATTTCTTAACCGAGTTCCTTTAATTCTAGTTTCGTGGATAAGAATACGTATGTATGTCCCGTCGATGGCTTGAAACAATAGTACTCCGTTGTGATTGACTTTGTTGACTGAGAAGGAAGTATTCAATAGCAAAAGTAACATTCCTCCTACCGATGGTTTAACATTGTACTTACATGAATTTATTATATCGAAAGGAATTGATTTTCTTTTGACTCACGCTTGTGTATTATTATGATTGTATTTTTGTAGATAGTATAGGCAGAACGTTCACGTTTCGTCGAGAGATAAAAGATGATGCGAGGTTGATCGATGAAAAGAAACGCTTTACTGATCGAACGTCGGATCACGATGAAACGAACTACTTAAATTCACGAGCGATCAACAAGCTCTCGTTACTTACCAAACACAAAGAATAGAAGAAGCCACTCACAGTATTTTATTGATCGTTACAACTTAATGTTCATTTTTTTATTAATTTTGTATATTAAACTAAATTCAGATGTATTCTACATAGATTCTCGTGAATGTACAAAGGCTAATGAGTACAAAGTGTTGTGTAATCGCTCTGTAACTATCTAATATTCGTTTCAGTGTAAATAGAAGATATACATATGCTATTTTTCTTACGAATGTATCAAACAAGCTTGTTGTCGGAAGAGATACGACGGTTGAAAATTGCAGAGATATAATTGACTGTTATCTTGACGTGGTCTCGTATTTAAGGTGCTGCGTAAATTCACCTGATTATATTCGTAACTGGCCTTCCCCTATTTTTGCCAATAAAACAAATGCATGTGCGTTTACGAGATCGGCGAAAGAAGATCAAGGATGTTTTCGGTAAAAGAATTAAAGCGAAGCATCCTACGTGTTTGTAATTAAATGAAAAGGAATTGAGATTGTTATTTTACTTAATCGATGAGAAACCAATTGATATCACTCTGTGAATCGTGCTCGAACGAAGCATCGCTTCGATCAGAACTTTGAACGAGGTTATTTTCGTCTATTTTTCAATAACGATTGATTTTACGTTTATACAACGAACATCGCAAAAAAATCGTTAATCCTTCGGAAATGTGACTGGAGCTTTTAGTATTACGATTGTAGTTGGCAGATTTAATGTTTGGCAGTGTTACAAAGCATCGTTCAACGTTCTGATGTTAGACAACTTTTTAGAAATTGACAAGCAATACTTCGGTTTTTCGCAAGCACATGTAATTAATTTAGAAATTAATGTTGCATACGTACATACTATGTTTTGATCAAATTCTAATGTAACGAATTGCGTGTAGAAGATGTTTAGAGTACATATGTGGTCAGTGTAAAATAAATAAAATAACGAAAACGAAATAACATTGTTTTAATTTACTGGTTCGATCGCTGTTTATTCCATCCCCACAGATTGAAATAATTTGAACGTTTATCGGAGAAATTCTATAATACTTCTGTCATTAGTTAAAATAATTAATAGAATAACCAATGTCGTGATTATAAAATCAAATTCTATAATATGAGAAATGGAAGAGTTTTGAAATTCGTTGCTGGATGAGCAGCAGATCGGTGTTGTAAATTGTAAAGGATCAGGTTTGCGGCGGAGGTTTCCCTAACGCAGGGAGATTCCGTGACAAATTTGCGTAACAAGCTACGAACCATTGAAAAAGGTGGAAACCCCTGTGACGAAATCGCCTAACTTCTGTCAGTGGCGTGACCCCGTTGCGGAATTAGGGGCTCGTTCATTGTTAGGAACGCATCAGAATTAGATCGGATGAACACGTGCACCCGGAGGGGAGCAAGGATCATCGCTGCTCTGTTCTGTCTTGTTTTGTTCTGATTTCGAATGTTCTTCGCGACGCGATGTCGCGCGTTGCATCATTTTTATGGAATCGGATGGGCAATTCGATTACTTCGATAATTGCCAATAGAGCCCATCTCCAGGACTCTTATCACCACACATACTGATAACTGAATAATCTGATCTTTCTGCAAGATAAACGTTTTCTACGTCAATTATAAGTAGACAGCGGATTTGATGCATTTATGATAAAAATGATTAGGTGTAATTTAAAACAGTATAATAACATTTTCAACATATTAAACATATTATAATATGTTGAAAATGTTTTGTTGTTTTATATTACACCTACTCATTTTTGTCATAAATGCATCAAATCCGCTGTCTACTTATAATTGACGCAGAAAATATTCTTATAAATTTCTATTTCACTCTAGTTTGTTGCAATTCGGGTAGAAAATGTTTACTTTGCATAAAGATCCGCTGTCTAATTTATAAGCGACAGGGGGCCAAGAAAAATGTATTTATTCTTTTCATAGCATATCGTTAAATTGAAAATGTAACGAGCTTCCTCTATATATTCTTCCATCTTCGCTACTCTGTATTTCACAGGTTCGCCATTTTTCGCATAAATCTTTCACATAACATTTTTCTGCACGAAATTACATTTTTCAAACGGCAGTTTCGATTTTGATTATAAAAGGAAACGAGCCTTTCGGTATCGTTATTTTGACGGAACGAATATCTTTCGGTCTAGGAAAGCGTCGAAATTCCGTGATGAAGCATTTCAGCGCCGACGCTCGAGGCATCGATCCGAAGCGTCAGCTTGCAGTTATGGATATAGTGCATATTACTAGCCTCGAATTAAAGATCCGCCGACGCGTTTAGCGGATACAAACCTACGGAATGCGTACCGCGTGTTCAATTAATACGACACTATTTATAATAACAACCGTGGACCGATGAAAATAACTTTCTACTCGGTTCTTATGTCGAGACTGTCATTCGTATTATTTCGATTTGAAATGGGAAGACTTCGAAAAATATGCGAATCTCGTTCGTCTGAGAAAATCTTACGAATAGACTAGAAGATTCTCTCTATGAGAATTCGGCGCGTGTCAACGATACGCTAAACGATCGGGTGTTGCAATAACAGAGCAGCAGCGGGGAATGACAAGAAGAGGGATGATCCCGTTAAAATGACTTCTCGTGGCCGAATATTAATAAGTTGACGCACCCCCGCCTCTCCAAGCGGACACAATAGGATTCGACACGTTGATATTCCGCGCGATGTTTAGACGCGTTCGAAGGGAAAAGACTCTCGCGTCAAGTGAATCGGCTAATATCTATTTAATTAATTTTAGGGGAGACCACCCTCCGTCCAACAATATGCTACCCTTCCGACAGACAGTCCGTTACAACCTTTTGAACGATCCTGCTGCTACGATTCTGGGGCTCGATTTATGAATCAATTTGTCTCGAAATGGACAGTCGGAGTCGGTCAGAAATCAGAAGAAAGAACAACACAACACCTGCAACAACGATGCGAGTATTAGTACGAAAACTATTAGAGGAGCGATAGGTGTTGCTCATGAAAAGAATAAAAATTGTTTTTGACTTTCTACAATTATTAAAATATAATATACATTTTCATTTAACTTCTGTTGCTTACAATTATCCCGGACATGTCTGTACCACACTGTGGAAGCGGAACACGAAAAAATACAGAGATTTACTCCGTGAAATTCCTCGAAGGCTCATATGGAGACCGAACAACTTGAAGTTTTATTTATATTTATAGAAACGATAAGAATATGAGAAACTTACCCTCGAAATGAGATTTACCAGAGGATTGGTCCGCGTGAAAGGATATACCAGCTCTTATGAATCCTTCTTAGAAACGACCGCAGCAGAACCTCGCCTGGTGCGTACTTGTCGGGAAATTGTTCCTATTACATAAAAGCGCAACAACAATTACCAAAAGTATAAATGTAGAAGAAGTATATAGAAAAGAATATCAATGAAACTGAACGGAAAATGCATTCTAACGAGTCAATAAGGGCTTCGGGAGGCACATCTGTGTAAATGCGAGATTTTATACAATAATTTCTAGAAATGTACAAAGTAATAATAGAAAATAACGATGAAACGATATTCGGGAAATATAGAAAAAATTCGTAAAAATATCAAAAGGGATGCCAAAGGGTGGTTTGTCCATCTTTAAAATACCTCGGTCGATAATCCCGATATTGCAGTGGAACCCCTGCCGCGAAACAGGAGACAAGTTACGTGGCGAGGGGTTCCCGTAGGCTCCGCCTGTTCCCAGTTCCCAGACCCCTTCGCCAATGGTTGATCGCTTCGAGAATCTAGACAGGGATGAGTTCGTCGAATGAGAACGCGGGACCGTCACGCAGGCGTCCGAGAATGGTGAATAAACGTGGCTGCAGAGGGTAGTATCCAAAAGGGGCGGGTTCAAAGGTTTAGGAGCCTGATACGCTCTGGTCAAAGGTTGCCTCGACATCCTCAGATCGAAGGTGACACTTGTCCTGGTGACGGACAATTATTTCGAAGAGAATCCGTCCGCGACGTCGAGCCTTTTTTTCATTTTTTTTCATCGAGAACACGGTGCTCCTGAGCTCGCTCGCCGCTGGATAGAACGCGGGATATGAGCTACACCGAACCGCTGTGGGAGATCAATGGAAACCAAGCACCAGTGAGTAGTAGAAAACGCTTTTTTCCGCCGGGCCGGTAGTAATTACTTGGATTAATCGTTCTCTAATCGGTCCTTTATATTCATACCTCTGGATCCTTCTGGGTTCTTCTCTGGATCCCGCCCGATCTAGCTTGATTCTGCAGTCAGAAGTCACTAATTATTACATCGTTGCGGATTTAAAAATTAAACAATTAATTGATTCAAGCGTTTCATATACATATATCGAAACCAGAGCCAGAGAATACGGAGCTTGTCAATATTATAGTACTTTACTGCATTTTATACCTTGTACGTTCGAATCGACCCTATCGTAATTGGCTGCAGGTTCTTCTCTCGATCCCGCTTGATCCTGTGGTCAGAAGACGCTAATTATTACATCGTCGTAGATTTTAAAAATTAACAATTGGTTAAAGCATTTCGTACAATATCTGGAACCCAGTGCCAAACAATGCGGAGCTCATCGATATTATATTTTATTATACATTATATCTTGTACGTTCGAATCGATCATATCGTAATTGGTTGCGGGTTCTCTGGATTCCGCCCGGTCCCGCTTGATTTCGCTTGATCCGGCAGTCAGAAATCAGTAATTATTACATCGTCGCGTATTCCAAAAATAAACAATTAATTGGTTGAAGCGTTTCATATATCTGGAACCCAGAGCCAGAGAACACGGAGTTAATCAATATTTTTCAATCTTTAAAAGAGAGCGAATAAAAATGGCGGACACCTTGTAACTTTATCGAACCGCTTTATCGTTACCGCTATTGAAAAATGTATCGTTGTCTTATTATGTAGGTAAATGAGAATAAATATGAGTAAATGGAGTAAATGAAATAGGTGATTACAGCGGACATGTCGCAATACGTGAGTGGCGAACTCGGAAGCTACCCTATGTGGGATAGTTCTGTTTTGTATCAAGCACCGCCGCCATCGCACTCCCATGTGAACGATCACGGATTGTATAGGCAACCGTGTGCATTGCTGCATCAAAGGTAACAAATAGTAATGATAACGTAGACTACGGATTTTATTCGTATAGGACAAAAATGAGTTGGCGCGATTTCAAGTAGTGGACAGATGGAAAAAGATTAAGTTTTGAAGTTTTGAATAAATTGGTATAACGGACAAATCGAAGTAGCTCGAATGCTTTTCAAATTCTTACTAAAGACGATTCGATTTCAGTCGATACTCGTCGAACGGGAGATCTCCGAATCTTCCATCGTCTACCACGAAGAAACCAAGGCGTCGGGTAGCAACTGTTTCCCAGAGGAGAGCCGCGAATATTCGCGAAAGGCGAAGAATGTTCAATTTGAACGAAGCGTTCGATAAACTCCGCCGGAAGGTGAGTCTCTGTTTCCGTAGATCAAGTACGACCAAAAATACTCGAGCGCCACCTATGTGGAAGCTCTTGTCGCCGTCTCTTTCTTTTGGACTCGAATCTCGAATCCGATCGTTCGTTAGAAACCTTGTTCATCCAGATTTTCATTTCGGTAACCATAATGCGGTAATTTCATTTTGTAACTCGGCTTTCTCTACAGGTGCCGACATTCGCATACGAAAAACGACTATCAAGAATCGAAACTCTACGTTTGGCAATTACCTACATCGCATTCATGGGGGAACTGCTTGGAATCGAGCCGAGTAGTCCCAAGCCGGAATATATTCCACGAGAGTATTATTTGCCGAATTGAATCGACATAGCGGACATCGATCACTCCAGCAATTCGATCGATCAACATTTTTTAAAACACCTAAGGAATATTCGCGAGAAAAGATAATTTCAATACGTATGTACGTCGATAAGCAAGTTTCACGAGAGAAATGCAACTTAGGACGCGCGCTAATACACGACGACTCGACGATGTATTTAAACGTATGTACGCGTAATATCGCGATAAGAACAGTTATTAAGAACTCTTCCATGACAAAGAAAACATTAAACGACACTTAATGTTTATGTGATTTTACGATGTAAGATAACAAATCCGTGTCTTCCATAACTTATGCAAATTTGCGCATTATATACATATTATATTGTCATTATATTTAAATATATTTAAACACGTATACAATGATGGTTTTCTATTCATTCGTGTCCCTTGGAAATCCAGAAATTTTGAAATAGGAACTTTTTGTAATTGAAAAGAGCGGCTGAAAGTGGGCCGAAATAGGCCACGTTTGAAACTAAAATGAACTATCGTAAGCCAGGGTAGCTCTGGGGAACCCCTGATCAACCCCTACATAGGTAGACCTGGTCCCGAAGGATATTCGCCGCGAAGATCGCGAAATACGGAGTACGGAATACGGACAACTGCCAACGCACTAACCTATGACCTATAGCCTATACTGGCCTATAGCTGGGAATGGGATATTGCCAATATTGCCATTGCCATGGATATTACACGGTTTCTACGCGCATGCGCGAATCTAAATACAGGAAGTTTGTGGGGAAAGTAGTGGGGACTATTATTGGCGGGAAAGTATCGGAAGAGTTCAGGAGACGATCTCAAATAGCTCGTAAGTTATTTATTGTATAAAAAAATGTTTCGAACAAAAGTTGCATGGTTTCCTGGGGGACATACAGTGGTGCAATCTATTTTTTATTAATTTGCTTTTTTATCGAGGTATGAGGGTCACCTTCAATTTTTTAAATGGAATGTCTACTATTTCTTTCAAGTTCGGATAAATTATGAAATTCTGCGTAAAAAGGTATTGTACAAAGTGGGATTTAATGAATAATTACTGAGACTTTCTCCTTGTTGTCCTCTTTGCTATCGATTGAAGCAGCTGTGACTTGCAAAGCCAACTTCAAGCCAGTGAAAAATAACCGGCTCCAAAAAGTTTGGATCAAATGTCACTTATCCCGCGCAAGCCAATCTTTGGATTGTTTATGTTTTTTTGTTTCACTAGAAATATTAGTGCCCAAACTTACAGAAATATGAGTAGTTTTGCAGGTGTTAATTCTGTGGCTTATGTCACCGTTCCAACGCAAGAAGTTGCAAAAAAATTAGCACAGTAAGCATTTGAGAAAACAACCTGCAAATTTCTATATATTAAATAATTTCTTTTCATTTGATAGTGGTTTGGTGCAAAATAAGTTGGCCGCGTGTGTTAATATCATTCCCGGAATCACATCTGTGTAAGTATTACCTCGTTGTGTACAGATTCGTATTGCGTCCAATAATGTTGGGTTGTATAAACAAAAATGTAAACACTAAACATTTTCAGATATGAATGGAAGAATGAAATAAACGAGGATAGTGAATTACTAATGGTACGAATATACAAAGTCAATAAGGAATGTTAAGGCAAAACCAAACTATGCATGCTTGTTATTATTTTATTCTGATTACAGATGATAAAGACGAGAACCGATACTGTGGATGCTTTGACCAAATACGTTAAGTAAGTGCAACTTCTTCTATTTCAGAATGATATTACTACAATTAATTTAAAACTCTTTTGTGCAGAGCTAATCATCCGTACGAAGTATGTGAAGTAATTTCTTTACCGGTAAGTAATATTATATTTTCATATGGTATAGTCATTACATGATTTCTATAATAATTGTCTAACTCCATGAAATATTTTCCAGATTGAAAATGGAAACGAAGATTATCTTCGATGGGTCAGTAATATAAACGATAAGAAAATTTCTACTGATTAATTAACGATAGGCAAAAGCTTGTAACAAAAAGATTTATTTGCTATATACCATCACATTTTTCGTCATTTTTCTCCGGTAATGAGACACACGAGTGTGTATAATATGTATAGATAACTTAATGGTAATTTAATCAATATATAAAAACTATACTACATAGAAATAGAATCATATAAACCAATAATTAATATAAAGATAAGTACTACGATTATTAATTGTTTTTTCATTCTTTGGAAATTCATATTTTCCCGATGAAGAAAATGTTATTCTAATTCTTTTATTACTATTATCAGTCAATTCCTCAGTACGATGTGCATTGATAATAAAATGAATTATCAATGTAACAAGATATGAAAGATTTAAAAAAGATGATTAGTGGGAAGGAGGGAAAGGAGTAAGAGGGGTAAGAAATATAGGTGTAATTCGAGTGTCGGTAGAAATGTACGTGAGCGATATGAGAATGAGTGAGAAACTAAGTAAATTGTAAACCAAGTTGATTTCTGGGCTTCGAAGCCGAAATAAATAAAGTAATAATAAAATTAATCATGATTATTTTTGATCGATTATGATTATGTGCACAATCATGTTTGTACCAGCCAAATTTAAAACGCGTTGTTTACCTTATTCCTGTATGAGACTATGTATATATTATAATGAATCTCTTGTAGTCCGGTACAGTTCATTACGAATATAGAATTTTAACTAGAAAAATATTTAATAGAGTCTAAGCGCACTTCAATTCGTATGTATTTCAAAAATAATAGTGATTTTCTTCTAAGTTAATGCTATCTGCCACCCTCATAGCCTGGGTAAAGTAATAGCAAGGCAGACGACAACGATTGGTTAACTTCCATCTTGTAATTTTTGTCTAGTAAATGTCGGCACGATGGACAACAATGTACGCCAGACGAAAAGCTACGCTTTAAACAATTCAGGCAGATATTATGAGCACAAGATGTTGTTACTGGATTGAACACCAATTCCAAACAGCAGGGACACGTAAATCTGAAACGGTATAATTAGAGATTGAGATGAAAGATTACCAGAGAAACATATATTCATAACAATCTACGATACCTTTCAGATATTTGTCGCAAAAACGCAGCTTTCCCGTCTGACAGAACTCGACGACATTCGTCCCACAATTTGTTATTTCCTTGATCTTCTTCGATAAATTTCAGTACTTCTGTCTCTATTTCATAAACTTCGCGTTTCTGCTTTTTCTTTGGCGGTTCTTGCTTCGGCGAAAGCAGCAAATTGTCTATCCCCTTTGTCACTTCATTTCGTTTTTTGCCAGCCTTCTTTTTTGCCATTGCTTCCAAGTATCCATCCGGATACATTGGTTTGAAACCAAGCGCAGCTATTTTTTCTTTACCTTGTTTGGTCCACGGGGCAGGTGCTGGATCGTCCCTTCTCAACAAATACCTCCATACTCGGAAACCACTTTTACCTGTATCTGGATAATACTTGACTACCTTGTAAATGCCATCGTACCTAAGACAAGATGATATCGTATTATGCGGAACGATCAACCACTTGGATGAAGTACAAGCAGTGTTTCTATACCTATTTCCCTCTTCGGGCGCGTACTTGCTGTGTTTAGCAAGCTTAAAATTTCGAACTACTCTTACGGGTATACCACCCTTCCAGTCTTCGGCTGTAGCACCAATCGTTGCATTCAACTTGGCATTGCAGTTTATAGCTAATGCTTTATTCATTCTAGTTAATGTTTGATCGCAACTTTGTTCAGCCGTCCTTTTGTTCCCTTAGTGGATATCGCATAATTCATTAAGATTAAGAAAGTAAATAAATATACGAATAAGTAAGTAACTCACCTGATAAATCCCTTCCTCCAGAACCGGTGTACATAAACTCGTCACCATTATCTATATCGTCCTCGTATCCACCAGACAACACAATAGAATATGCACAATCTGTTTCTCGTCCGTGAATCCCCGCTATATGCGGTCTGTGTATTCCAACTTCAGATACCTAGAAATTAGGTTGAATTTATGGAAAGACAGAACACAATTCTGTGGTTGTAAGGAAAAACGCCGCATGTCACAATTTCAAAAAATTTGAGTCAATGCATTAATTGAGGTTTAGAGTATAGGATTTACATATTTACCAGAAAAAAGTCATGAAAACAAACTCGAAAAGCTCAGAAAATAATGCAATTTAACCAATGTCCCATGTCAAAGAATTAGTGATCAAAACTTTAAACGGCACTATTCCTTTTATTTTATTACATTTATTTATATTTATTATTATTATTACAATTATTCCTTTTATTATTCTTCCTTTCAACCACAGAATTATCGCTGACATTCGACAATACCTCAAACTTTGAATTACCTGTACTCTGTACATCCAACACATTCCAACTTCTACACCTGGAACAGGTCCACGGTGATTAGGAGGAACAATACTACATTCCTTTGTCCTCCCTACACACGCCATTCCAGTACCCCAGTCTCGTTTACTATTACTATTTTCATTTGTCTTCCTTTTTGTTTGCTTCAGTTTATCACCTGCCTTTAAAAAGTTATTAATTATACAATCGCGAAAAATTCTACGAAACAAAAATATACTGTGCAATGAATAACCTTCACAATCTCGTTCTCGTCGTTTTTACATTCCGGGCAATACCAATAGTCTTCTTCTGGTATAGAAGTTAATGGAGGTGTCAAACATCCTAGATGAAACGCAAAGTTGCATTCGTCGCACAATAGAAGATTGTGTTCATCTTCTTTTCCAGCACAGATTCTGCAACCGCATTCCCTACACTTTTTACTAGGATTATCTGCACATGCATGACAGTTAGCTTGCAGACGTCTTCGTTTACCATTGCTAATCATTTGTTGCTCGTCTTCGGGTGTTCTTTCTTTAAGAAGTTTTGGCTCCTCTATTGAAAAAATCTCACCTCTGGGATTTACTTTGCGATTTTCAATCGGTTGATTCCTATTCGAATAGAACACAATTATACACAGAAATTAATAATATATCGATAACGAGTAAAAAAAATTTACCTTCCAATATGTAATATCCCAATAAGCGTTTGTGCTCTTCTTTTCTTCTCTACTTTTGATATTGAAAAATCGTACCACAATCCTGTCGACTTAGGATCGTCCACATTGTGATTAATCATTACTTTCTGACCTATTTTTAAAGCATTAAAGTCTAGAAGGTGCCTAGCACGTGGTCTTATCGTTGTTTCAGGTACATTAAAAGGTGGACTTTTCTCGTCAAACTCCCATTGTACATTATGAAATATCTTGTCTTCTTTTCTAAAAATTTTCAATATTATTGCCTCGAACCAAGCTCCGTTAGTTTGATCCAGGCAATCCACAGCGTCTCCAATTTTGTAATATAAACTTTCAGCTTCGATGAGTCCTTCATCTTCGCCAGAATTATCAACAACTTCTTCGGCATCCGATTTGGCGGTCGTACCGGTGTTACTAGAGGTAGGTTTCAGTTCCACAACATCGACATTTACTTTTACCATCAACTGAATCACATCGTTCAAGTTCACATTGTAATCGTAAAGCTTGTAACCATTTTCCAATTGTTTCCCGCGAAAGAATAATCTCTGTAAATCAGCTTTTACGTCCAATTCCTTTTCTATCTTGTACTGAAACGATATTTTAGAATATAGTACCAACACATATGTGAAACTATATAAATATTTCTAGAATGTTACCGTGTAAACAATAAGATCGCTTAAGTTTCGCATGCACGTTATATATTATTAGATATACGCGTCTAACATGTTGGAGCTTAATAATGTACAATGTACTGGTTTAAATTTCAATGCCTTTCTATTTATGTGTATAAGACAAACAATACCTTGAAATCTTCCACCTCCGTCAGTTTCGAGATAGTCAATATTGCCTCCTGTTTACCATCGATTGTTCTTACTTTAACATACATTTCCGGTGCGTTTCTTCAAAATTAAATAATTACAGAAAAACAAAACGTTCATCTAATAAATACGAAACTAAATACAGGAGTCGTACGCTACGGGACCGCACGGCACAGGACATATGCACCAATATGCACAGGTAAACTGTAACGTCTGTAACGGCTTAGCGCCAATTGTCGCTGTCACCGCTAGTCTCGCCACTTGTTGGCGTCTGGCAAAAATGGAATTTGGCGGGAAAAAACTGTGAAGGCCTGTAGCAGGAGAATAGAGATATGAAACGGGAATGACGTAAGGTACGTTTTCCTACGTTTCCATTGGCGGATTTACTTGCGGACTCGAGGAACAGACCATTCACGAACTCCCTATGGTAAAGTTAATTGTTTTATTCGAAGGCAGCCGTACTCTACTATGTATATATATATATACTATATGCACAATAACTTATACTCAAAAATATTTATAAATGAATGCACGGAGTACATATATTTTCTTTAATTTTAGACATCCCTTTATTACATTCTCGTTTTCTACATTCTTCGAAATCGGAGTATAAATTGTATAAAAATGTTAGAAATTTATATATAAACATTTACGGAATTTTTATACCTGAACAATCGATCATGTTGCTTTGCAATCTCCCGCTCTTTTCGGATTCATATTTTGAATAATTCCATCGAATCGATCGACTAATAATTTCTGCGAGATGTACATTGCGTTCGAAAATGATTTATACAGGAACGAAATGCATCGAATTTAATAAAGATGTAACGATTTAGGAACTGTCCACATTTTTAGCTTAAAAAATTATATATCACAACAATTCCTTGTGCGAATCTATTATAATTCATCAAGACAATTTATCGAAGTTCGAAAATATATTAATTAGGCATTTAAGATAGGAATATGTACTGTCGTTGTTAACAGTTGTTAATATTGTTACTGCCTGGTCTGTAGAACTGCAGAATATTGAAATGATTACAGCACAGTTATACACAATATACGTACAACTTATACATATAATTATATATTAAAACGCGATTAATACATACCATTCTGAGCAGAACTTTAAAGTTGCTAATTTGTTTCTTTTTTTAGATTATACTGTAAGATAAAATTACAATTTATACAGATGTATAATAATATGTAAATATATATTAAAATGTATTTATACATACATAACTGCATTTATACTAAATCTATCCTTAAAGAAAATCTTAAAGAAACCTTTGAGATGCATTATCCTGAAAGAAATTACTATATATCGTCGACTTGCGTAATTATATATGAAAATATATAATTCAGATTAATTCATTTATGACTATGATTACAATAGAATCAACGTATATAGCGATTAAGCGGAACTTTAAAGTTGCTACTATTTTTACAAAACTAATATGCTTTATCTGTATAATTACATATTAACAAGTAATTCGCATAACTTATAAACACGATGATAATACGATGCATTTATAAACTTAAACTCATAGTTTCTGCTCTCTTAACTTATACGATAATCGCAACTTATATAATTACGTTATTAATATATAGTTTAGCGTGATTCATGTATAATTACAATCGTAATGTGGTTAACAGTTCCATCGTTAAATAGAATATTTTAGTAGAAAATGTTGCTCCATCCGTGGCACAACCTATGGCTAAGCAGCACAATATGTACCGGTACGAAAGTATGCGTAAAACAGAGAAATAGTTTTCTAAATCGTAACCGAACGGTGTCGATAAGTGATCATGTAATTCTTTCAATATCGCTCTTTTGACTAGAGAAATTAAAAGACATTATTGACTTCGATAGAGATATTTCGTGAGCTATATTAACAAGTGTAATTATGACTAAAAATTATAGACAGAAAATGTCGTTATCTCATTCTGTTTCGAATATATTTTATCTAAATTATTCACGCTTCGATATGAAAACATAAAAAGTTGTTTTTAACAATACTGTATTTTTCGATATATTCACCGAAGAAATCATTCTTGAGAAAACAATCATTTGGTACCCATTGCACAAAATGTATCACTGTAATAAATTTACACTCTAATTTACTCTAATTACTTTCGACTAACAGGAGTTTGTTAGAAGTGTTTTCTTTTTTTCAAATGCATTCTAAACTCGGGCAATTTTACAAAATATAGGAGACCGAGGTCTATGTACCGGTACATAGGAAAACTGCTAATATAAACCTAAATTGTCAATACAGAATTCTCCAAGTCAACTTCATTGCTCGTTACACTCGGGAAGACTTCCGTTAAATCTCCTGATTGTCTTCTCCAGTCTCATTGTCTACGAACTCGACGTGCGTGAATGGGAAATGACCAATTTTGCCGTGCAGTTCACCTTCCCACTGGCCGTTCATGTTAGTCTTTGTTACTTTTATCACATCTCCGACTTCCAATTTTAGGGCCGTTTTATCGTACGCATTCGGTACCCTCGCTTGTTTTACTTTCGCAAACGCGGGTAATGTTCGCTGAATATTTGATCTGCGTGTGGTCCCCTGTCCGCTTTCTGGGTAAGGCATTTGTGAACCGGTAACTTGTACAGAATTCGAATTCACTGTTGAACTTCCTCCACTTTCTGGACGTGAATTATTTTCCATTACCGAGTGGTTATCCTCATCGTACTTCTGAACGTATGGAACTGGAACCGATCCAGTTTGACCAAGACTGTTTTTGGCAGTCCACCACTGCTCTTCATCTTTTGAAATTATTGTGAGAATTTCACCTGTGATAAATCATACGTATTCGTTAGCAAATTACCTACATCGATCGTTCACAAAATTAAATAAAGAAGAAAGCAAACCTTTCCTAAAAGGCAAGTCGTCGGAATCGTTGCCTTCGAAGTCATATTTTGCTATTACCCTCTGCGTTTTCTTGGGAGCGGGCCTGATCAACGGCGTTGTGTCCAAATAATGTAATTTATAAAAAGCCAAAAGGTTGGGAATATCGGGAAACATTTGATCTCCGATCCTATAACGTATTTGATCACCCTGCTGAAGTTTATTTATTATATAATGGCTAACTTTGCTGTCTTCTCGTACACACAACACAAAATCCCCTTGTATCGATGTGCTGTCACGTACTAAAAACACACCACCTTCTTTTTCACCCATGAGTAAATCCGAGGCATCTTGACGTGACATTGCGCCGAAGTACCAGCTAAAAAACAGTACAATTATAAATACTCCGTTCCAATATTTCATGAGATGATTGTTCGAAAAAACATCAGCAAGGAGTTAAAATCAAAATACTGGATGTTCGACGAATCATCTTCGTACAGATGAAATTTTCTGAGTCGAATATTTTGAAAAATATTCTATATCGCGAAGGTTATTTGAACATGAAACCTCGCGAAAAGTTATGCGATTGGCGTAATGTAGATTTACAGGTTAACAGTCGATACAAACGTCTATTATACGAAGTCACGTCGAGAATCAAATTGATAGACAGAAGTTAGACGGAAAAGAGAAAATGCGTGGTTATTTACCTGGACCTGTCATATTGATCGAACGTAGCAGCCATTGTTTTGCAATCGGTATTGAATCCGTCAAGATCGGTGATGTTGAATTTGTATACTTGTTGATCAATATATCGTGGGAGCGCCTCTTCTATGTGTGTGTGCGAAAAGGACCCGGAAAAAGTAAAAAACGCAATAGGGCCTGGATCGCGCGGCGAATAGCGCCCTTCTCTGGGACGGAGGGAGGCCCGGGTTCGAATTACTTCGAATCCCGAATCGAATCCCTCTTTTTTTCCACAGATCCTGTAATATCAAAGAGCACCGTTCTCGAAGTGGCTTTATTAAACGTCTGCATAGCAGAATTATAAACAGTCCTCCCCGAAGAGTTTCTATCGCTCGGTGCAACGCGTCTTCGAACGAAAAGCAAATAAATACATTCGAGAACCTTTCGGTCAATGAGATCGAATCAATTTTTTTTTGAAAATCACTTGTCAAAGAGTGTCTCGCCTGGTCTCGCCTGAAGTTGCGTATTCGATTGGAACGAACGCAAACATGTTCGAAACAAGTGCTTACTTCCTTTTTTGATAGATTTCTCCCTCACATCGAATACGCTGCACTATTTAATTCCCCGTTCCTCTCTTTTGTTTTCTTTAATTGCACAAAGGATAAGAATTCTTATCGTTAATTACATACGAGTGGGAACGTTTTGTCGAGTTGTACTTTTTCGAAAATGGTAACCAGCATTATCTACCTACGACATAAAAACAACAGCCAATGAGTCGTTCTGGCTCTGCTAATGTGCTAACGACAGAGGATGATAACAATAGAGGCGAAACTCTCGTCGGAAATTTTAATGTTCGTAATCTTGAAATTGTTCATCTAAATTGATCTAAATACATACGGACAGTATTGCCGTTTGCCGTCTCTACAAGTTGATACGTCTGTCCTTTCTAGTGGCCTTCAGGATGAAACAGGACGAAAAGGCTGAATGCGAGAAATTGGAAACGGTGCAAAGCGCGGCGATATTTGAACCGCGTAACATGATAGAAAACGACGTTTCCTTTCGATTTCTAATACGTCGCCGTAATTATTATCAAATCTTAATTAACATAGCATAAGATACATTCTTTCCCACAGACGGGGTATAAGCAATCACCCAATGTATTTTTTTGTCTCACGTCCGGGCTCTATTTAATTTAGATTGATTTAGACTCTAAGCGCCCTTACCATTTCTGTGTCACATGTCACATCCTACCATATCGGTCAGATCAGAACTAATAAAGATTGGGACTGACCAGGGACTGACCACCAGTCATCTAGACTCTAGATTCTAGAGCTACCCTGGCCCTGGCCCACTTCAACCTGCTGATGGTTGACCAAATGTCCTTCAATACCGGCCTACAGTTCTAGTCCATGCTAATGAGGAATAAATTGAGTTTTGATCTGCTTGATGTATATGATAGCTGTATATGATTAGTAATTTTTGAAGACAAATTTCAAGATAGTGAAATGAAATAAAATCCTATTTTTAATGCAAACAGCCTTTGTAGATCCAAAACAAATAAAAATTGTACAAAATTCTATCGAATTTTATATTCTCTCCTTTTTTAAAGATTTTTATAAGTCTAATGATCCACAGTCTAATGATATGTCATGTATAGACTGCGGATCTTTATGAAAAATAAAAAATGTTTGCATTGATTGCAAGACACAGGTGCGAAATAAATTTTAACTGTCTGATTAAGCTAAAGCTGATATGCTGATATCTTTGAATCTCTTTAATATGTTCAATGCTTTAAATTGTGCTTACCCATTTTTGTCATAAATGCATAAAATCGGCAGTCTAGTCATGAATTTTGAAAATAATCTTTTGAAATATGAGGAATAGGTTTAAGAAAACAGTGCTCAACCTTTCACAGATTTATTTGATCTTTTCTTGCTAGCGCGTGAATTCTCTGTAGAATTGATATTGATTTTTTCGTCCTAACACGACCCCATTATCCTAAAAACTGCATGGTATGTGTTGTAATTAAACCAAGAAACACATGGGTTTTACTTAAACGGAATTCGGAGAAACAATGACTCATGTCTGTAGCAAACTCATCGGGCTAACTGTGTGATTAACGCTGCACACATTTCGAAGAATTCCATTGTATGGTGACCAGTCATTTGCGGCGGTGGAAGTGTCGGATCTATAATAAAAATTGTTATTAGAAAAACTTTGAAACAAAGATTTGTATTATTTATGATACTTTACCACGTCCTATTTCTTCTCCTTCTTCGCTAGACAAAGACTTGAAGTCCAACAAATAACTTTTACTATCAACTTGGTAAAGCTGCAACGACATTTTGCTAAATCTATCGGTTATTTTATTTTTCTGACGCACTCGAACACTGTAGGCATTTATGATCTTCCATTCCTAAAAAGAAAAGGTGGACAGTCTTGAATTGTTGAAAAAAATTAGTAATTTTTATGATGTACAAATAGAATTGCTTACAAAGTTAAGAGCTTTCATAGCGCGATAAACTTCGTTCATGATGTCGTTAGGTTTCGACTGCGAGCGTATTCCTAAGTGCCACTTAGCCCGCTTTACCGGAGTGCCACGATTGCCTTGTGTTTGCGACGATGTGCTTCCTTGAGAACTTTGTCGTTCTCGCAACGCTACGATTATACAATATAAATAATAAATATGTCACAGTTAATAATATTTTATAGATTGACTCAATACTTGTTACAACAAACATACGTGCTATTCTTTCCGGATGCGGTCTCAGAGGGCTGTTATTGGATTCGTTGGGACTAAAAGCTACAGGAGGTGGGCTAGAAGCCACATAGAAATCTTTCAATTCTGCTTTAGCAGCCTCGTCGGCGATTAATTTATTGTCTATTATCAAATGGTAGGCGATCGCTAGTTGATCGTGCGGATCTCCACCCAACAACGCAGAGTGAACTTCTGCTTCCTTTACATTAAATTTGTCGCAAACTTCATTTACCGCGTCTATATTGATTACAGAAGAATCCTGTTCGACAGGAGATGGGAACAAATATGTGGGTAAATCCTTCTGGAACCATTCGTGCTTCCTAAAACAAAATCGTCGTTCAACTAAAGCATTGTTACATTTCAAAGTATAAATACAAATTAATTGTATAGAATTTTTTGTACTTGATATCTTCGATGGTTGCCCTTTTCATTGGATCCACTTGTAACATGTGACACAAAAGACTCACAACGCTTTTATTCAGGTACTCCGGAATGGGAAAAACTCCAGCTGAAACGAATATTCTGTTTCAGTTTTCGTATAAAGAATCGATAATAATAATAATTATATAAGTACTACTGACATTTAATTTTACGGAAAAGTGTTGGTACATGTTCATCGTCGAATGGTAACGTTCCGCAAAGGAGCGCATATAATATTATTCCACACGACCAGATATCAACTTCGGGACCAGCATACAGCTTTCCCGAAATTACTTCCGGCGCTGCATAATTCGGTGAACCACAGGAAGTGCGTAGAAATTCTCCATCCATCATCATGTTCGATAACCCTGAAGTTACATAAAATTCGACATAAGCGGAACTCATTTATTCCATGTAAGGTACAAGACATTGATACATAGTTATTCGAAAAGTGAAATAAATTGAATAAATTCCACAAAGGTTTCTGAATGTCTTGTACATTGTCAAAGCTTTTGCTCAATATATAATAAAGTCCCAGCTCTATCCAAATACCGAAGTCTGCTATTTTTACATGTAGATTCTGATCTAAAAGAAGATTTTCAGGTTTCAAGTCACGGTGAACTATCATGTGCCTATGACAGTAATCGACTCCTGAAATAATCTGCTGGAAAAATCTTCGTGCCTCATATTCCTTCAGCTTTCCATGTTTCACAATGTAGTCGAATAATTCCCCGCCCGACACATACTCCATTATCATAAATATATCTGTAGGTGTGCTTATCACTTGGTACCTAATCAAAAATGTAAATTTGATTAACCGTTATTTTATACATTTCAACGTAAAGAATCATTGACATACAATTTAATGATGTGAGGGTGTCTGAAGAGTTTCAGATTTTGTATTTCTCTTCTAATCTTTCCAACCACATCGAGGCTTTTAATTTTCTGGCGATTCAGAATTTTCACTGCAACTTTATGTTTCGTCAGAACATGTTCTCCAACTGCGGAAAAGGTACGAGTTATAAATTCAACAATTATACATTTTCTGAAAACACACACACACGAAACAACTTACTCACTTTTTACTTTACCAAATGTTCCGACACCTAACGTTTGTCCAAGCGTATAATGACCTATCTTAACGATAGGTTGTGGTTGATTAGACGGAATCTTTTCAGACATTTTGAATATTTCTGCAATAAAGGATTAGAAGAATTGTTGAGAGCTAAACACTTGAAACTGTCAAATACGAGTGTATTTTAACATTTAGAGACTTGTCATAAGATTAAAGACAAACCGTTGTAAACACCTTTCACACAACGCAATTAATTACTGTCATCACACGTACGCGATAAATTTACAGCAGATTACAGCAAGGTCGAATAGAATAAAAAATTAGTTGCATTCGGTGATTTCGCTTCTTTTTTTAAAATAGCGATTGTTACGTCGAAGAACATAAAAGTCCGTAAAGTTAAAAGAATACTTATTTTCGCGAAATCGTAAATCAGATTGCAAATGATTTCAATCACCTGACACTATTTACATGTTCTTTGACACTTATTATCTTGAAGACACTATTGCACAGCCATTCGATGCAATGTTTCAATCATTTATCATGTAGCATAAAGAATAGGAAGCCGCTGATCAATTTTCTGTCCGTAGATAGAAATATCTGTATCAATCTGTATCATCTGTATTTTTGATTTTTCGAAAGCTAGAACTGTTCATTATTGAAATGTTTCACACTCTAAGCAAGTTGAAGTAAGTGCACTCTATACAACTTGATACAACTCTATATACGCACAATATACGCAGCACTGTCTTAAACCGGGTTGGCGGCACGTATGAAATTATCTTTTCATATTTCCAAAAAAAAGATCTTCGAAAATTCGAAAATTGTATCGAAAGCTAGACATACAATTAATATTATCGATAAATTTTATGTTCCTCCGATCTAATTTCGTTCGAAGGAATGTATTACGCACTTGTACATATCTCTGAACCGTACAGTTTGGAAAGTTTATAACATTACTTTCCAGGTTTTAAACAAATCGTTGTGTAGTTGCTTCGTTGTTCTACAGCTTGTCAATTATATTCGTAAATAATTAATACAGGAAACCGAATGCACCTACTACGACCGAACTTTGTACTGCAAGTTCCTTCAGTAAAAGGAACAAGAAAGCTTGTAATTGAATCCGACTGTTGAACTTATTGTTAATGTCCCTGTTAGTTTCATACCAAACAGAGTAACGTCGAAATGTCGGAGAAAGAAAGCCCGATTAAATATTTTTTAAGCGGAGGATTCGGTGGAATATGCACCGTAATCGCAGGACATCCTTTAGATACAATAAAAGTAAGGTTACACGATTGTTATTAAATAAAAAAATTAAATACCGTTATAGAAAAAACTCTTAATTGTTTATAAAGCCGAATACTTATATATTCTTCCATACATTCGAAATAAACAGTGATAAATTGGTAAACGAAGCTAACGCACTTGTACTATTTACTTAGATTTATTTATTTATAAAGTTCCTTTTAAATTAAGCACAAGTATTTCCTCTGCCAATATAAATATTATAAAAAGAAAAATGACTGTTAACAGGTTCGTCTTCAAACTATGCCTGTGCCAGGTGTAAATGAAATAGCTCTGTATAATGGAACGCTAGATTGCGCTAAGAAAACAATAGCAAGAGAAGGAGTGCGAGGTTTATATAAAGGTACAAAGTAGGTCGTTGATTCTCAAAATTGATTAGAAATTCTAAGCGAAAAACATGTAACAGTTTATTTACTAAATCATTTACAACACGTACTCGTTCTCTTAGGTATGGGTGCACCTTTATGCGGCGTAGCTCCAATATTCGCTATAAGCTTCTATGGCTTTGGTCTTGGCAAGCAACTATTAAGAAAGACTGACAACGAACAATTGACCCCGACACAATTATTTGCTGCCGGTGCATTCAGTGGCATTTTTACAACATTTATAATGGCACCTGGTGAAAGAATAAAATGTCTTCTACAGATACAACAAGGAGATGCAAAACCAAAATACAGGGGGCCTGTCGATTGCGCGAAGCAACTGTACAAAGAGGGAGGAATAAGAAGTATATATAAAGGTACCTGTGCTACTCTTCTGAGAGGTATGTGAAATATCAATTTATGATTTCTTTTCTTTTTCCATTTATTTTCACAGTGACACAGTACTAACATACATTAACTTTTTCACCGTGCTCCATTGTGTTTCACTATTTTCATTCGAAACTTTTTGTTTCTATATATAATCTATTCCTACCTATGCACAAGTTTATACTACAGATTCAGTTACATTGTGTTTGATCATGCAAATATACTCTAAAAACGATATATTTAAAACAAATAAATTCGTAGAAGCTGAAAATTAAGAATTTTGCTACATTCGAATTTTGCTGTTTTTATACAAACATTAATTACTTGTGAATTGTCTAACTGATGATGTTATTGTCTTCATAAGAGCTCCTTCCGAAAGAAGATTTTTTTAAATGTCTTCTTCTTAAACTCCTGCATTGCAGACCACCTTTTCGTAGCGCATAGAAAACGCCCCAGTTTCGCAATCCCTTCGGAGTCCAGCAACGTGGTGCTGTTTCTCGTAATCTATTTACCTATTTTTGGCAAAAATACAAATGTTTTTGTTAATATGTTTTAAAGCAATTAGGGTTGAAAGAGCACCTCATTTTGTCTTTACCAATTGAGGATTCCATGTGGTCATAGAACAAGTGCAGTCCCATGGATTACTGTCTAATCTTATGGTTGATATTTGCTGTTGTTGTTTATTTGGACTGCGCAGCATCTTGAAAAAGTCTAGAGGTAGTGTGGTCAATTTATTCTTGGTGAGAACGATTTCTTTCAGTCCTTGTTGTTGTTGTAATCCAAAGAGACCTGGCGGAATAAATTCTAACTCGTTGTTAGATAAATCTATGCGCTTAACATGCTGCAATCCATAAAATGCATCCATAGAGACTTTACGAATGTGACAATAACTTAGATCGATATCCTGCAGTTTGATTAAATCCACGAATGCGTCGAATTCTATGCTTGTAATATTTCCACGTGCTTTTAATTGCAATAGCTCTGGCATTCCTTGGAATACAAAGCGTTCCAATATATGTACTTCCAGATTGTATATATGCAAAACTTGAAGTCGATGTAACCCCAAAAATGAGTTTTTCTGTAGATATAGTTTCGAGTATTCCCCTCCTAAATACAACTGTATCGTTGTGTTCATAATTTCGAAGGTACTAGAAGCAAAAGATACGTCTTTAGTGTTTATCGGTGATGTACAATGAATTAGAAACTGTAGAAGTTACCTTGGAAATACCGAATCTAAAGGATTTTCACGGAAATCTGCTATCTTCAGCATCGGAAAAGGAGGCAGAGATAATTCTGATAAGAAAGTTAAATTATTTCCTCTTAAATCAAGATTTTCAAGCATCAGCAAGCCTGCCAAGTCAACGCTTTTAAGTGTTAACAACTGGTTACTTGCGAGTGAAAGCACTTTTACATTAGGTGTACCATAAAAACAAAATTCTGGAATAAATTTTAGATTGTTCTTCTCCAATGAAAGATGAACAAGACTGTTCAAGCCATCGAACATATGCCACGATATATCTTGTAAATCACAGTCGTAAACTCTTAAGTGAGTTAAGCTTCCTAAACCAGTAAAAAGCCCAACAGATTCTCTGTAGCCCTCCATTTCTTGCTTGTAGATATCGTAAGGTAGTATTTCCTTGTCGTTACTGTCATCGCTATTTTGTTGACTTAAAAATATCAATCTATGTCCTGTATTTAGCAATTGCTTGTTTCTATTCTCCTCCTCAGTTGTGTTCATCGGCTTCACTACCAAATTGGCTTTGTTCCTTTTGGTTGGGCTCAGACTTGTTAGCTTCACTCGTTCCAAATTCAAATAAAGAAGATTCAAGCCCAGCGGAAACAAAGAATCGACAGATAAAATGATTCCGCCATGATTTTGGTATTTATTGTTCGAATCTTTCCGTCCAGGTTCATTGAAATCTATGCCTTGTATGTCTAAAGATATTAATTCTGTAAAACGCTGAAATGTTGTAGATTGCAGGAGAATCTCAAAATCTCTGGCACCGGATTCGAGTATTGTAAAAATCTAAAAAATTTTCGAAGAATACACATATTTGAACATACACTAACTTCTCTGACACATAATGAAATGTTTGTAATATCTTGTATTATATTCACTTGTATATCCGAAGGAAGTTTTTCCAAAAGTTCTTCGTAATCTTCTGCCACAACACAGATTGCTACCTTCAAGAATTCGCTGATCATAGAATGATCCATGTTCAAACCAAGTTCTAACTCGACATCACTGGATAAAGTCTATTGAAAAGAATTCGATTAAATTATGAAAGAAGAAAGAACGAATTATCGTCACACATACCTGATCTTGACTCATTCGAATCCAACGCTGCAGAGGCAAATCAGCAAATCGTTGTACCTCGCAAGAACATCCTTGTGGACATTTCACTTCCCAGACACCGCCGATGTCGATTATTTGGCCGAAGCACTCGTTCTAAATGATATGTGTTGTATTATTATTCGATCAACGGCATGTCGTTTTGAGGAGAACTCGTATTTTAAGAAGATAGATATAAAAATAATTGTAACTAAGAAATAATGTCGAATTTAGTACGGATAAAAAAATATTCTCGAAGCGAGTAAAGCTTTTTTTAATTAGGAGAAAAAATTCTGTACCAGCAGAGTGATCAGAAGAATTAAAATAACCGTCATTATCCGTTTGGAACTAGAGGAACGAAGAAAAAGTGGATCTTAAAACCAGCAATGGTACGCTGGTTCGAAGGAAACTGAATTTTGTTAACTGTTATCTATCTGCCTCGATGTCCCCTATCAAACAGGATGTTTCCTATCTAGCAGCCTACACACACTATTCTCGCTTTATAATTATAAATAACGTTTCCACAAGATGCTTGGATTATGTAGATCCAGGTGGAACTTAATCTACTTTCCATGCTATTATTAGAATTAGTTTTCATTGTGCTACCATATTCTTTCTCTTTATGAAGTATTTCGAACGGATAGTTCTTTCTCCTTCTTGTTTCCTCCATGTAAAATTCCATTGTCAAAACTTTCAGATATTCCTGCCAGTGGAATGTATTTTATGACGTACGAATGTCTGAAAAATTGGTTGACTCCTAAAGACGGAAGCCTTGGACTATTTCCTACAATATTTGCCGGTGGTTGCGCTGGTATTGCCAATTGGATCGTTGGGATGCCTCCTGACGTATTGAAAAGTCGTCTACAAAGTGGTACATATATTTTAATTATTATTATTTCTCTTAGAAATGTGCCGTATTATTAAACAAATTTTTACAGCCCCGGAAGGTACTTACAAAAACGGAATTCGAGACGTCTTTGTAGCTTTAATGAAGAAAGAGGGGCCAACAGCTTTATACAAGGGATGTGCACCTGTAATGCTCCGTGCTTTCCCAGCGAACGCAGCATGCTTCCTTGGTTTTGAAATATGCATGAATTTCCTAAACCTGGTGTTGCCTGCTTTATAAAGTGCATTACACACTTAATAATCTAATTGCATATATCGTAACTACCAATATATTTTTGATATGAAGCATAACTGAACTGTACGTGTAATAGCATCGTCATTAACTCACGTTTATTCGATTATATACATATATAGTAAATATAGTTATGGATGCTATTACATTAACTGTTTCTAAAATTATAGTTTATAAGCAATTGGATTGTTATATAACATTGTTTTCTTTGTGGAATCTCTATTTTGTTAATTTGTAATACGAATATTTTGTAATTGCAAGCGAGAAATAAAATCTGGAAATCTTTTTCCAATTTTAACCTGTATTTTTATTTGTTTACGTCGAGAGAACAATGCGATAGGTACAACAAATTTTTCAATAATTCTCTTGCTTCGTGTAGTTTTATTAAACCATGATTTGTTGTAATTCATTCATTGAACATTTCTTGAAGGTTCTGATTTCTGATATGTCAGGACATCCGATTTCTTATCTTATCCTGTCCACTGTATTGGAATTTATGAAATAAAAATTTTGAAGTGTTCCCAGTGTTCCTAAACCTACCGACTACCGATATATGTATCGCTTTTTATCGTCGTGGCAAGTTTACCCTTTGTGACAGTAACGAAATTTGTAAAACATATAAAAATGATATTGAAAGCTGTCATATTAATAGGAGGCCCTTCGAAAGGTTTGTTTTTCTACGGTTTCACTTAGTCTGCTATAGATTTCATACATAAAAATAATATAACCTCGAACCTAAGTGTAAAATTGGAACATTCGTTCCAATACGTCAGTCGTTAGTTAGGTATATCGTTAAATTGATAATGCAAAATAACAAGAAGAAATATACTTTGCAGGAACCCGATTTAGACCTCTTTCCTTGGATATACCGAAACCATTGTTTCCTGTTGCTGGATTACCAGTAATACAACACCACATAGAAGCATGCTCGAAGGTGGAAAATCTTGGTGAAATATTAATAATTGGATCGTACCTTGCAAGCGATTTGGCACAATTTATTAATGAGATGACAGCTACGTACAATATAGTTATTAGATACCTTCAGGAGTTCACTATGTTGGGAACTGCCGGAGGAATGTATCATTTTCGTGATCAAATACGATCCGGTTCTCCTACACACTTTTTTGTGATGAACGGTGACGTTTGTGCTGATTTTCCTTTGCAAGAAATAGTCGTATTTCATACGGAAAAGCAAGCATTACTTACAATTATGGCAACAGAAGCGACCAGACAACAATCCATAAATTATGGATGTATGGTTCTCGGTAAAGATGGGGAAGTTGCACATTATGTAGAGAAACCGTCGACGTTCGTCTCAACATTGATCAACTGTGGAGTCTATCTCGCTTCCCCAGATATTTTTCAAATTATGGCGGACGCCTTTTATGCTGGACAGAATCAAGAAACTTTTACGTAGGATATTTTAGTGCTGGATACGCGTGTACTTTGTTCCAAAGCATCCAAGAACAACACGTAATGGTACTATAGTTTTAATAGATACTCTGTTTCCAGGCAATTGAATGGAAACGGTAGAGACCCGGCTCACATATCTCTCGAACAAGACATATTAACTCGATTAGCTGGAACTGGTCGCTTATTCGCACTACCTGTACTAAGATGGTGGTCACAAGTGAAAACAGCAGGTTCTGCGATATACGCTAATCGTCATTATTTAGCTTTGTATAAAGCAAATCGCTCGGATCGTCTTGCATTTACAACTAATGGGCCTTGTAAGATTATCGGCGATGTTTATATTCATCCGTCAGCTACGGTTCACTCAACAGCAGTGGTAAATAAATTGTTAAATTTTTCTTTGTGGCACAGTTGTTAAAGAACCCATTAATAGTCTTCCAGTAGATAAAACGTTCAATATAGATTGATTCATGTTGTACTACTCCTTTTACAGTTGGGTCCAAATGTAAGCATAGGTCCAAACGCTATTATCGCACCAGGTGTTAGAATAAGAGAATCGATTATATTAGCTAATGCTCACATTCTAGCACATTCAATCGTTCTCCACAGTATAGTAGGCAAGAACAGCTATGTAGGAGAATGGGCACGTATAGAAGGAACGCCGTGCGATCCTAATCCTGATAAACCATTCGCGAAAATGGAGAACTTGCCATTGTTCAACACAAATGGGAAACTTAATCCTTCTATTACAATTCTTGGTAATTAATTTCTCATTCAAGACGTTCTTTGTGAGTGAAACAATTATTTTCTACCATTTACGTTTCAGGCACAAGCGTACGCTTAGCTGCTGAGAAGATTTTATTGAATTCCATTGTCTTGCCGCACAAAGAGCTCACGAGAAATTTTAAGAATGAAATTATCCTTTAAACTGTTTAATATTGTATGCATATGAGTTGGTTGAGCCACCTACAAGAAGACATCCTCGTGGAATGATTTATCTATTTTTACTTTAAGATTTTAGAATCAGTGATTCATGCAATCGTTAACGAAGCACAAATGTCAGTTGCCTAATGAAAGCCAGAGAGTAATGCACAATGCATAGATTGGTCAATTATTTCTATTGACGTAATGTTTTTTGTAAATAATTAATATTTACTAAAGTATAGTGTATATATAGTGATATATATATAGGTATAGTAAGGTTTGTAAACATTTGTATCATTTGTATCTATGTATTTGTATTAACAGGACTATTTTAAATATTTTTATTGTGTGTGAGGAGACTTTTCTTTTAACATTGCTCAAAGAATTTCTGATTTCTACACCACCGAGATAATTTGTAACACATTTTCGATATATTGTAATATGGATGACAGATACGATGAAGGAACTGAACTATTTTAGCTACTGTAAAAATAAAAAAAAATATTTATATTTCCATTATTGAATAAATATCGTTGATCCAAATAATCCACATGTTTACGTAATTGTTCCTCTCGTGGAAGCACACAAATAAAATGAAGCCTACGGTGTAAAATCAGTTTTTCTGATTTGTAAGTTGTATATTTTCTAATAAAATACAGTTGAAAGAGTCAATAATTTATTTTAAAAAGGCGCATATAAAATGCATAGAATAGTAAATTCGTATAAAAATCTGTATACTTAATATCTAACGATCAATTATGTAAATAAACGTACCTGGGCATCCAACTCGGATTTTTGTACAAAAATGACTTTCTGTCGTCCTTTACATTCTACATGGAACAATGTATTGCCGCCGTTAGATTGGAATTATACTTTCCGAAGTCTCACACTGGAAATAGCGCAGTGCAGGACATCTCTCGCGCGACGCAAAAAGTAGAATCGTGTCGTATAAAAATACAGTCTTGTTTTTTATCTGAACTTTTCGGTCAGTTATTATACAATCTCTGAAGATGTATTACTAAAAATATAACTTCAGAGTTTTGTTTCGTGTTTAACCCTGTTTCTGAAAAGCTGATTCGGTCGCTGTACTCCTTGCGAATTATTTAAATAAGAATTTCCAGAGATCACGATAGCTGCCGTAGAATCCGAATTGGGATGCAAGAATTCATTCTGACCGTTCGCTTCGAACACGTATCGCTGTTGCTGATGTTGTTGATGCTCCTCTTCGCCAATGTAATTATTATGACCGTAGCCATTTTTTACGCGAAATTGCACTTCGGAATCTGTCTCGTCTTCGTTGTCTGCACTATCTACATCTCCTGTTGACATGTTCGAATTAAAAATAATCCATCGAAATATTAACAAGACAGATTTTAGTTGATTCGTACCGTCGGAACTGTTGGTGGAAGGCAAATAGAAACGCGTTGCTGTAACCTTGCTGCTTCCTACACGTCGTTCCCGTTCTCTCGCGGTATTATTTGGATGATTATATTTAAATTCACGAGGAAGCGTGTAACTTCGAGGTAACGATACTTGGCTGCCCTCCATATCGCTCATTTCTCCTTCCATTTCTCCTTCGCCCTTTAAGCTTTCTTCTCCGTTTTGACTCGAACGCAATCTAAAATTTATTTATACAGGATGTTCTAAATTTTACAAAGTAGTGACTTTGACCCTTAAGCGTTAAGGGGTCGTTTCCTATTTTTACAGCTACTTAAACGAGACTACCCCCTTAAGTCTTAAGTGTTCAATCGTGTGTTTACCTATGATTAACGTGAGCAGATGGTGCCCAATGCGAATAATGATGAGGAAGACATCGTGGTGCCAGTAAAATTTCTGGAGTGTCCGCTCTCTCCCTCTGCGTTGTCCTCCACGAATTCGAAGGATGAACGTTCGGGTAATAAGAGGAAGATGGTGGTGGATGTAAAAGGCAGTGCATTTTCACCGGTGGCCACGAAGACAACGTGACTCCTCCGTTTTGATCAACTACGGAGGGAGCAGATGTGAACAAGGGCGAGCTAGGAGAGGTATGCAACTTCGTGTTAGGCGGTGGCTGCTGATTCGATGCAGCCGACGACGAGAACGAGGACGCCGATGCCGACGGTGGAGGGAACAATTTTCCTTCTTTTATTTCTTCTTGTATAGCGCGCAATTCTCGCAGCTGTTGCTGTTTTTTCTCTTGGAGCTTTTCCCTGATTAGATTCACGCTCAGGGAACCTCCAGATCCAGCATCCGCTCCGATCTTTTGCTCGTCCGAGTGATCATTCTGCCCCAAATAAGAAATTACTGAATGTAAGTTGAAAGAAACGATTGTCTTCATAAATTTCAAAAAGGCATTCATGCATAGAGCTACGTAAAATATTTCGCTACCTGTAATACACCTGAAGACGTCACGGATCTTTTCCAAAATGGAATTAATTGACGCGAATTACTGTTCATACCCAGCCATTGCTTCGCGTCTCCTGCACCGTTCATAGAAGCTGCGACAGCTCCTGTCTGAGACTGCGATGGCGGAGGAACAAACGTGGTTGGTTTCTTCTTCTTTCGATTTGGATTTACTACAGTCGGATTGGCGAAACGGCAGTTAAATACTCCAGGTATTCCACCGTTGCTCAACTTGACTCGTCTCATTCCCATGTTCATATTTACTTTCTTATCTTCTGTATAGTCTATTTGTTTCTCCTCCAAATTGTCCTGCAAGCATTATTCTTTAACTAATCTTTTTTATGAAATATTTTTCATTCTTTTAGTGAAGTTATTCGCGTATACCTGGTTCGGCAATGTTGCAAGGTTCGACGCAGTCATTCTACCACCAGCCTCGTACCTCAATCTTCTTACGTGAAAAAATCTAAACGTAAAATTAACGATTGAAAAACATATCCCATAAAAATGAAGAGACTATACTGCACGTTTTCATAATTACCTGTAATAAAGACCCATGAAAAACATACCACCGAAAAATAAAGCTAACAGCGTGAGTACTAGAGTTACAGGATTCGGATGGTGTTGATGCGGAAGGAAATCGCTTCTATTAATGCCTACTATCCATACACCGATAAGCAGACTGTTCTCCAAAAACATTACTGTATAAAATATTACCTGCACAAATATATTTGGAATGATCAATACGAATGTTATTATTATTATTGACATTATTACGTGAATATTCGTTTACTCACCATCTTTTGGCGATGATTCGTTTCATGCAAATTTACATATGCAAATATATAAACGAACGCCAGAAGAGAGGCCAGAGAAGTTTTCTTTAAGATAGGCAAATGTTCACCACCGTGAAAAAGACCATCTGGAGTAAGCAGCAGCCACATCAACATCGATAGCCAGTGGAGAGCCATGACAATTAACAGCCACTGTCCACCGTAGAGTGAAGCGTAAGCTACCAATACTCCTACTCTAGCACTTACGGTTCCTAGCCTCCATGCCAGTTGTGCCAGCACACCTAGCCAGGTCAGTACCAAACGCTCCAAATTACGCAGTCGAGCTGCACCTTTGCTAAAACTAGCTACTGCCCAACATACGCTCCATAAAGACAGTCCAGCAGATACTGCAGTTAATTTCGCTAGTTTAACGCTATCTCTGGGTTCGGGTTCTTTCCCTTTCCCTACATCTGTGTTCGAGTCGTTGTTAACTCCAATGGATAACAGGTATAATTGCAAGAGCAACATCGGAGCAGCTTCGCAGAACGCATGAATAAGGCGGAGTACACAAAGCTCCCTCACCTATTAAAACGCAAAGCAATATTATGAATTTGTACATAACTTTATACAGAGTGAAGTCCACAATCTTCCTTTACGAAATGATGCTTACCTCGTGTTTAACATAAGTTAAATTAACCGGTATAAATAATTTGAAGTATCTCCACAATACTCCAACTTGAGTGGAATGAAGCAATAAAACACACCATATCGCCCAATTCCCATTTTCTTTCTTTTCACTGATATTGCAATCGGTGATAGTTTTACCAGTTAATCTTCCTCTGGCACCCCACAAGTACCAACGTACGCTGACGATCTGAAATTAATGAAATCATTACATAACTTGATTGTGATAGAAACAAGAAATTCGTATAATAATTTAGGAAATTACCTGAGAGATAATTAACGACGCGGCGATAAGAACAATGCTCAAAGGAAAAAGGATCGGCGGAGCAACAGAATGATGCGCTAGGGCATATACCATTGCGAAATCGAAAACAACGTCGCAGAAGTATGAAGCAAGAGAAATTATGTTAAATAGTACATCACACAACGGTAAGAATTCGTGCTGATGCTGTATCTGTAGATGCTGGGCCATAATGGGCTTTTGTTATCCATTTGGATTATCCAGCACCTTTTCCTTTTATCAACCTATGCCACACATTCCACGGTAGGAAAATCCGTCTGAAAAATGAAACGATTAATATAAAAAAACAGAAATAGTTCAATCTCACGGTTGTCAAAGAAAATTGAATTTTTTTCCGAATAAATCCAAATAAGATAATCGATTTTTTAACGAGAAACATTTTTAAGTTTCTTGTGAAGTTAGCGTTTAATTAACGAGTGGTCGTAATCGACAGATACGAATTCAAATTGACCGATTCTTATCAGCTCTTTTCCGTGTGTTACCGATCCTCGAACTTGTCCTCGCGTTTAATATATACAAATAGCGAGAAGTTCTGCAAATGGTCTGCAGATAGAATAAACTATACGAACGCTATTAAATTAAGTCGAAAATATAGCGGAAAAGTTTCGAAGGAAAATTTTCTTCCTTGCGTTTCTCGTCAGCCCAACGTGTCGGCATTTTAACGAGAGAGAACTAGAAGTCGAAAATTCTTCTAACTTTAATCGTAAAAATGCTGCGTACTATATGTAGACACGCAGTAAAAGAGAAAAGAAAAGTTCGCGAAGCGTAGGAGGAAATGAATTTTCTTACCACATTCCTCAGATGTCACCGAATGAGTAATCAGAAAAGTTACATTCTCATCTAGATGCTACCTCCCGAGAACCTGGACCAACGTTGGAATGTCAGGAATTTGTCCGTATAGTTGGTGGACGCTTTCGAAAATAGAAGTTTTTTCATCGACTGACCGTACCTTGGTTTCCTATTTGATCGTGGCGGTGCATTTTTTGCGGGTTCACGTTCAAAGGATACCTCTTTATTTAATTTCGGGGAAACTCGGCGAAAGATACCTGTTGATTCGAAGGATATTTATACGGCACGGTATAACGTATAACATTGCACTTATCGTTGCTCCACTGACTCTAAAATGTGAGATTGTCGACCAAGTAGTCAGGAATTCCGAACAGTGGTTCTCAGTTGTATCTATACAGAAAAACGATTAATCAATCTTTCGCATTCTTCACCAGCGGTGCTCAACAGCAAACGCAGAACAGTTGTATGTAATATGTACAGCAATATGTACACAATTACGAGTGTAATTAGTCTGCGAAATCAAAATTTTCTGGACAAGCCGTGCAGACTATCGTTTTACAAATTTATGTGTATATTTTTACACGTTGATGCATGTTATAAATATACTTACATTTTCAATGTGGTCCAGCACGTTATCGTGTGAACGAGTTATGATTGAATGTTGAGGAATGTTGATAGTAAAATGAACTATGTATATAGCTTTTTTTTTTATAATCGTGCCTAGTTTTCATTTCAGTTGTACACGTACATTGTTTTACTATATATGTATTTGCGTAGATAGAAAATTGGATAAAATACTTGTTCATTTGAGAATCGGGTATACTTACATCGCTATAAATTACCAGCTATTATATATAATTATAATCTTTCGTACGATGTGTAAAAAATGAATGACACCATTTTATTTTTCTTCAAATACCATTTACAAACATCCGAATGCACAATGAAATGAAAAATATAATTGTTCCCTTAAAATTTTACTAGATTTAAGAACAGAGTTACGAATGTCACCTTTCTGTAATAAATAATGAAATCGTTCGAACGCGTACATTCTTCGCTACTTCCTTAATATTAATTATAGCGTGTATAAAGATATAAAAGGCTTCCTAGATCTGGTAAAATTTTAAGGTCGATAGCATAAATATGTGCTTATATAGTGCAATTTGGCTGTCATAAAAATGTCACTGTGATCACAAGTTTTACAAGTGTTCGTTTAGTATCGAAATAATAAGCTGAATGGAAAAGATTCTTTACACATCCCTTAATTTACAGTTAAACAGTATAACAAACGTTGCTTACACAGGAGCAGGTCTTTTTATACTATAAAACTATTCGATTATAACTAACATATAAAAAAGACATTCATACGCAAATGAAATGCCGATCTGTAAAATCAGTCTTACATTTCCGAAATTAGATGTGTTTGTATCCGTGCTTGTAACAATGTATAAGACCTGGAATACATTTAAGTACATTGATGTTAAAACAAAATAAAACAAACAAACAAAGAGCAACGGCAATATGAAACGGCAGGGATGAACCTAATGTGTAGGTACCGTTGACTATGACTATACGCTTGTTTCTTCCAAGTACACAACACAATATATCGAAGCGAGTAATTTCATATGCTTATATTTTCCGATGGTGAAAAATCTCGGATAACTCGCGCGGATAACCGAGTTTGCATTGTTATGAAAACGATAATTCCAGGAGAGGGCCCTGCTTACTAAACACCACTTAAATAGTAGTTTGTCAAAATTACGTTAATAAATATTTTCTTCATCAAAATATCCATCCGTTCGATGAAACATCGAATGTTTAGAATATACGCTTACACAATTTATGCATACAGTGTATCTCATCTCTAATATCATCTCATGCAATAAATAATATCACCAATTTCTTTAAAAACAACCCTTAATATTACGACGACGGTAGAAAATAAAATACTTCTGAATTAAAGTGCTGTTCAAGTACCGGCCACGTTATATCTAAATGAAAAAATGCTTACGAAAATTCTTTTCTAATCAACTTCGAACTTAGATCTTTGATCAACGCTACTTATTTAAGTTGCAAAACTTAACGAGAAGAACAAGTAGATAACATGCACCTCGTCCGCTTTTTATCGTTATTCGATAAAGCCTGTATGATATGGATGAGTATTTTATTTAATTTTAATACTATAACCGCACGATGAGATTCTAATGAAAGGCGCTAATGACTTTACACTTAAATCATCGGAGATAGCTGTGACATTTTTTGCGATTCAAGGAATCGTCTTTTTTCGTTTCGAGAACGAGCAATACACGTTATAAAGGAAATACCCCTCCCCCTTTCATCGGTTTAGTCCGTCGGTAAGTCTCGTTTCTTGGAGTCATGTTTTCGATTCGTTTCTTTCGTCTTGAACACCTCAGGAACAACGCAGCATGTCTGAAAAGCTCGATAGCAAAATAGTCTTCGCGAAGAGTATTTCGAGCTTGTTCAAAATCCTGGGTGGTTTCCCCATTCGATATACAATGAAAAGAACAATTCAATCGATCCGACCATAAGCTGGAACGATATCTTTCTCTATCCAGACGTCGCAGTTCGGATAATCTAGTTCGGGAAGCGTGTCTTGTCCTACGATCAGGACTCGTTTCACGCCGTTCGAATCTGCCTGGGGCACTTCGCCGTGCCAAACGTAGTAATTGAACAACTGTTGCATTGCAGTGACATGCCTTTTTTCCTCGGGTGTACGCGCAGCAAACGATCCAAGTATCGCAGCGGCATCGCTGTCGGGATCTGCAAATTGGCCACGCGGGCGTATTCCCACATAGAACGGAATGGTAGTCCGCATTCGGGCTACCGTCAGCAACGGGCAGATCACACGTATGTCGGAGATCATGCTCACCAAACCTTTCAACGTTGCGTTGTAGCGTCTGAAAAGTGAAGCGCGAACGTTTCAATGAAATGGTTCGAAATTTTCCAGCGGAACAAGCGCGTCTACCATTCGAACATTTTCGATATACTTACTTGAGAGCTTCGTCGGCCAGGCCCGATGTCCCCAGCAAAGATTCCCTTACCAGTTTCTCGACTTGCGTGGAGTTTAGAGTCGTATTCGAGTTCAGATATTTCAAAGGAGCTCCCGCGTGCGCCGTAGTGCCCATCACGATCTTAACCGGGAGTTCTTCGCGTGTCCAGGTTTGACCGACAGGCTCCTGAAGAATAGCACGATCCCTAACGAGCCACTCGTGTCTTCTGTCCCTCAAAGTTGCTTCCCTGGCCTCGGGAAGTCCGCCGTTCCCCGAGTACCACGTATCCGGGACAGAGTCCATCAGTTCCTCGACGCTTTTGCTTCTGAGACACGCGGCGTCGTTGCATTTTATAGAATTCAAGAACTGCTCGTTAAGCCTCTCCGAGTCCTCCAACTCTCTACCCGGGAATATCGCGCTTCCGCTGGATATCCAAACTCTAGAAAACAAATCCTTGGTACGACGAATTCCGACGAGCGTGGAGACGAGGGTTCCTCCGGCTCGGTGTCCCCACAAAATTACAGACTGCTTGTTACCACCGAAATTCTCGATATTCAGTTGAACCCATTGCAGCGCTGCTATGATGTCCGATAGTCCATAATTTCCAGACGTGGGCGGATGGGTTGCTCTCGAGAGCGGCTCGGCGGCCAAGAAACCAAAGATGCCCAACCGGAAGTTCGGTCTGACGAAGACCATATCGCGGACACGCGCCAGCTTTGCGGATGGGTGCATTACACCCGGCGATCCTCCGGTGAGAGTCTCCGCGCCGATCATAACAACCACGGGCAAAGGTGAGTCGTATCTAAGCTCGGGCGTGAACACGTCCAAGTGCAAGCAATTCTCGGATCCGATCGTGCCACCCGAAGCATCTCGTTGCACACAGACTTCCGACGCGTTGTGCGCGAGATAAGTATCTGTCCAACAACGTTCTATTCTTCGCAACGGCTCCGCGGGCTGCCAGCGACGATTTTCCAACGGTGGAACCGCGTATGGGATCCCTCTGAATGAAAATGCACCGTCTTCCGATACACCTTGCACCGGACCGCAAGATGTAACAGCTTCCACATAGTTTCCATCTTTTAACGGCTGTGTGCTTGCCTTTCTTGGCCCGACACAGGCAACGCAGACTATGATGACCACCGATAGCAGGATGCAGAGCGTGGCCACTATTAGAGAATATATGATTATTATGGTTATACTTTTTTCCGAGGACCAAAAATCAACAAACCACATACCTAATACAAATAAATTTCTCCTGGCAACGGCTATGCAAGCGATAAGAAAATGTTGCTTAGGAGAGTCGATAGCATCTGGCGCGTCCCCATCCAGCCGAACAGTTTCCATTCCGTCTTCGGACCCCACAGGGTTCTTGTCTCCTGCTCCGTCATCCAGGGTCTCGACGCTGGCTAATCCTGCGGCTCCGGTCGTTCCTAGTTCCACTTCTCCTTCCTAAACGGCCAGAAACATTTCCCATGTAACATTGAAGAGAGGGAGAAGAAAAGCCTTTCCACCGTGCGACAGAGATTCGTTCTCATCTACGACGCGTTAGGGTGCGACCGATGTAGACGCAAGAAGAGGTTGAACGTGGGTCGATCGATTAAAGAACACTTCAAAGAAAAGACTGTACGTGCTCGAGTGCTCCGCGTTACTTACTCGAGTCTTAAGGTTTCAATGGGTTTCGCTCGGTAAATTTTGCAATCGAGCAATCGATTGTTCCGTTTTATAGACGCAAGACAAAGTTACAAAATCGATCCCTAAGCATCACCTTGTTCTTTTTCCGAGGAAAAACAGAGACTAAGGGTAACTTTATGGCGTCAAGGAATCCCTTCCGTCCCTCTTTCTCTTTCGCATCTTTGCTCGGCGTGTTCGCCGCCTTCTCCGAAGATACGTTCTGCTCGTTTTCTTTGGCATTTTTCTCTGTTACCTCGGCATCACCCGAGTCGGCTGGTTTGCTCTCGTCGTCCTAAATAAAAAGAAAAGTTGGAAATGAAAAAAAAAACACTTGCTATGGGTATAGCCGGATAAGATGGGCAAAAGTGACCGGAAAACAAAATTGTTTTTCATCGCATCATTCGATATGTCCCCAAAAGAATGGCACACACGACTATGCATTTTTCCGAGTTTTTGGTTGCAATAGCGATTTTTTAAAAAATTCCAGAATCTTGGATGTTTAACAAAAAAATTGAAAATCTCGCGGGAACAAAATGTATCGTTTCCACGCATATTGATATTAGATGCGTCACTATCGCTGTCGTTATCATTATCATTATCGTACTCGACGTCCGTCATTTAAAGGGGCGCCTGATCAATAATGCCAGGTGTACTGTTCGACTGACGTCATCCATTGGTTTAATGTTGGAAAAAAGAAATCGTTACGGGGCTACGGTCACCCCTCGTAAACACGCTATGGTGCTCGGGGAACTTGTGCTCTTTCAGCAGTATCGGTTTGTCGTAAACAGATGTTAATCGAGCAAAAGGAAGCGGCGCGGCGGTTTCGAGCAGTCCTTGTCTCGGATCGCATCCGCTCAGACGGACAATTTCCGCGTGCTGAATTCAATAAACAAACCACGCAATGTATAATCAAACTACAAACGTTTGTCACGCACAACGAACAGATAAGAGGCGCAGTTCATTTTACTCTAATAAAAGAATTATGGCCCAATAAATACTGGGGGTGGGCAGGTACCCGGGAATTCGGATTCGAGTCGGGTAACCACTCACCCCTACCAATTAATTCCAAGAGCAACGTACAATAGTTTAGGCTTAGGCAAATAAGACGTTCCATTTAATTCTCGCGCGGGCTACTTCAAGAACGTTTCTATCGTTTACCACTAGACTGCGGATCTTCATGCAAAATAAAAATGTTGTGCATCGTTTGCATGACACAGAGAAGCTGCATTTGATTTCTTCGCTTAATAATTATAATAAAGAACGCAGGTGTTGAATAATTATTACTTTGCAAGGTTCCTTGCTCTTTGTACGACAAAAGCCGGGCATCTTAATGCCGCCGATAGGTATTTTCTTCTTGGGCTTCTGTTCTTCGGATTCCGAGTCCGGCGCGGTCGATGATACCGTGTGCTTCGTGTTCTCGGCGTTCAGCATTTTCTCTCTCTCCTCCTCTGCGATTTCCTTCTTGTCCATGCTCTTCTCCTGATCTCCCTGGCTCATGATTCGCTAAAAATATACCAAATAAGTGCGATTACATTTTTACCGGTCGACAAGTCTCGCTACAGGTTTGTTGAAGAACTTTCGAAAAATCTGAACTGCTCTCTCCCGCACCAGAATCACACCGTTCTCGCTATTCTTTCAGGTGTGAGCCGCCCCTTCAACTAATTTGATCCCTTCGGAGCAGTGGTGCTCAAACTCACTGTCTTCCGCCTACGACTCGAGATTTCATATCTAACTGTAAAGTATTTTTCTTCACTTTATATTCCGCAATTCTTTTCGGTGTCGCCGCGCCCAGAGAACGCTTTGAGAACCACTGTTCTCGAGACAGAATTTCCAGAAGCACTATACAAGCAAAACCTTCCCGTTTGTCCCCGATATAAATAATTCTAGTGTGCGTCGTTTTCCTAAAATCATAAAATCTAACAAATGAAAATATACTTTGTCGAACGGTGTGAGAAATCGCAGCGAAAACGCGCGGAAACCGCAATGTGAATCGTCCTGTATCTATAAGCGTTGCAGCTGGCGTCGGGACGCCCAGACGTAAACCGATCGATCGGATGGCATTGCTCTCTGAGCCTATTGCCTTCAGGAGTCTAGCCATACATAGTTACCTGGCTTGCATTTTTCAAGAGCCGGGGGAAGGTTAGATATTTACGAGATAACAATTCAACGACCGGACGAACGTGTACAATCGTATTATAAACATGCGGGAACAGTATAATAATGTTATTATTTATTTTTCAAATCGCGCAATGGCTACTGAATACTTTCCGAATAATTCTTTCGGTTCTCTTTCGCTTGTTCATCGATTTTCTCGTCGATTTATACAACTCTGTAAAATCGAAAAGGTGTCCGTTCGTTTTCAAAATATTGGCCGTTAGAAGCCGAAATAATAGGGACGCATGCATTAGCGACCCTTCCCACTCGACAATGTCCAGGAAACATAAAACATTCAAACGCAGCAGGTGAGGGTGGCAAGCCGGCTAATACTGATCCGCCGAAAAAATTCGACGAACCGAAATGTACACGGGGATTCGTTTCGGTTTGTCGGCCTCTACGAATCAAGCACTGCGATATTACATGCCTCTAAAGCAGATCGACTTTCTCTTTCATAAATCACTACTCCTACATGGCGTACGCGTCCTTCTCTTTACATTTAGCATCCATCTTTTTATTTAAAAAACTTCCCCGTGAAAACCATCGCGATTTTGTCGCAATACATCCATATCTGTATACTGTATAATGATACGAATTAGAACCCTGTTCTATGAATTTAGGATAAATCGTCTTATACATCTTTAATGTTCATGGTCGAAAAATTACTCCGATTAATAGGCTGGAAAACTTGAAAGTGTTATAAATAATATTCGTTGTAACGTTTCTTCTCCTCCTCTCCCTCCAACCTCTCCCCCGTTGTACTTTCTCGAACGATATGATTTATTTAATTAATGGTATAAAACTCTACAGACTATCGTACATTGCATTGCGTTCATGGTGTATATAAAAGGCCCCCCCCATTTAATATGTACATTGTTGTTACGTATCCACAACCATTTGTTTCACTTTTATTTGATAAGTAACAAACTCATTCACGATTCTGTTCACCGAGTTCATTTGTTACACGAATCGTGCGGATTGCGTTCGTTGAGAGACAACGGATAAAAATGAGCATGTAAACACTCACGCTTTTCGAAGGGTACGTCGAGGAAGGACGCCACTGAATTTTCAGGAGGAATTCCTACATTCACGTGGTCGAAACCTTTCGAATGACCAGCCGGTTACCGGGACGAACACGTTCACGTTGCCGTTTCAAAACAATCACTTGGTCGACCGCCGATAGGACGCGTAAAGAGATCTTGGTGGTTTACAGGGAAACGTTTGAACGAGCGCAAATGTCAACGAGGATGACGCCAAGCGCGTGCCTACCTCGACTGTCGTTCCACGATTCCGCTACGAGGCTCTCCTCCACCACCACGGTTTAAATGCGACGCGACGCTCCTATTGGCTGGTTTCAACCGTGCGCGGTCATTTTCGTTTGAACGAGTGCATATGCAACAATAGCCTCGACCAGGCACACGGAATTGCACGGAATACCATGATACATTTTCTGTAAATACAATTTACAATCTCTCTGCCCTTCCGACGTCCTTGCTCTTCGAAATAGAAAGTAAATAAACACCGACATCATTTCCAGTATAATACGAGAACAAGACATATGTGCATGCTCATAATTATGAAAGTGGTCTAAGTCATATGTATGTTTCTTGTTTCACTAAATGAATTTATCAACACTAAATGAATTCAACTGATTCAATGATAACAACTCATTTTTGACAATATCGTAAAAATTACATTGAATTAATTTAGTTTAAAATAATGTGATGTGAAATAACCGATGAACTCGACTTTTTTTACTTAGACCACTTTTTCATAATTTTCGGCACAACGTAAGCAACTTTTAACAAAATCATTTTTCTCGCCGAAAAGAAGACATTTCAAAATAGTTGCTTTACAAACTGCAGAAATTAAATGTTTCAATAACTTTAACTTGTTCATAGAAAGCGTTGCGTCGCGAGAATACAGTTTCTTCCTCGCCATTGCTCGCCATCGAGGAATACAGAACAACGAAACTCAAACGGTACATTTAAAGTTTACACGAGGAAGAAATATATTCTCGCCTAACTAATGCGTAAACGTTTTTAAACAAAACCCGTGAAAATCGCTTGGCATTACGTGGACGAAAATAAAATCGCCGGTAATTGTTTCGAGCAGCGTACTTGTGTAGTTCGCGCTGAATCGAAAAACGCGCATGCGAACTCAGGCTGAAGTGGATCCGCGTCGTCGCTGTCGTAGTCGTAGTGTCGTATTTGCGTTGTGCCTCGTTTCACGGTACGTGGCGTGCGTCGTCGTTCGGTCGTATATACTCGTCTATCTTTTGACAGTTGGATTGGATCTTGTACAACGATCGTTCGATCGGTTGACGTTGACAGGCAAACTGCTCTTGGGGTGAAACGTTTAATCGGGAACAGAAGCTTGTTTCTCGTTTGATATGTTCTCGACGAAGTTCCGGAAGTCGTTCTGTGAAAAAGCGCGCTCGTATCTGGACGCATTAGACACGTAAAGTGTCCGCGATGAGCCAGAAAACCAACGAGTCTGCGTCTACGTGCCTGAAGACGAGATTCCTGCGTTTCTTCTGGACATCGCGGGGTTAAAGTCTCGTCTCGACTCGACACAACAAATAGGTAGACAGATAGATAGATTAGTTAGATAGCGAACGAAGAAGATCGAGGGGTGAGACACCGGAATACCAGCGGCGTGGGAGAAAAATCGAGAAGTGTGTTGTTCGACAGAGTTTCCAATTTGAAAATCGCCAAAAAAAAAAAGACGGCCGATCGATGTCTTATTTGTGATGGGAGTGCCTGCGCGGGGAGCACTCGCGGCGATCGTCGCCATAAGCGCTTTCGTCGTCTATCTGAACAGCTTGAATTGCGGCTTCGTTTTCGATGACATTTCTGCGATCAAGGATAATCGGGACTTGAGGCCTCATACACCCCTGAAAAATGTGTTTTACAATGATTTCTGGGGCACTCCTATGCACAAGGTGGGTTGGTTGACAGGATGGAGGCGCTTTCCCCTTCTCCTTCCCCTTACCCCGTCACTCTTGTCTACCTTCTTGTGTATTGATCCGTTGAACTCTTCTCCTCCTTTTCCTACCTTTCGATTCAATTCGATTCGATCCGATTCGGGTTCGATTTGGTTCGGTTCGAATCGGTTCGATCCGATTCAATCTTATTAAATTTAAATCGATCTCGCACCGATCCGATTTCCTTAACTTCTTTACACGCCGGCCGGCCGGTATTTTTACTTGGAAAAAAAATATTATTTTGATGTTTCTTTTGTACAGGAGCAATCGCACAAATCTTACAGGCCATTGTGCGTTCTCACATTTAGATGGAATTACTTGATTCATCAATTGGATCCTATGGGATACCATTTACTTAATGTGATCCTACATGTTGGAGTATGCTTATTATATTTTAGGTATGATTGCTTTAATGTATATTGATCGTTAACCAGATAAGTCAAAAATCACTTTAAGTTATACGTTGAAATTACAGTAAGTTTGTACAAAATTAATGTCAATCGATGTTGCAGGACTTGTTTGATGTTTCTGTCTGATTCCGCGACGTTCGTGTCTTCTCTCCTATTCGCGGTGCATCCTATACATACAGAGGCAGTAAGTTCCACAAATTGGTATTGATTTCGATCGAATCGATCGACGTTACCTTGAATTTATGTATGAGAATATGATTCGATCGTTATTTCTAGTCGTTGTTCCTCTCTTCGGCGACAATCTTTCAATACTGTATCCAGATTCAAAGGGTCGACGTCGAGCGATCGATCGCTTCGTAGTTCCTAGCATGCAAATACATTATCAGTGGATAATCGTGTATTAAAGGTTACAGGAGTGGTGGGAAGAGCAGAGACACTGTCTTCTTTATTTTACCTGGCAGCTTTAATCACGTATACTAAATGTTGCAGGAGTAAAAGATCAACAGGTGAAGATGGCTCTCTTATACTTCCGTTAAGTTACCATACCTTTTACTTTAAATGGTACGACTTACATCTACATTTTTTATAGAATGGAAGTCCTTGATATTATCTATGTTGTTTGTTTGTACTGCCATGTTGTGCAAAGAACAAGGAATAACGGCTACCGCTGTTTGCGTATTGTACGAGATTTTCGTTGTACAAAAGGTAAATGTACATAACGAGTCGACTAACGTTATGGTATTTTTGTTAAATTTGTGATATATTATTTTACACAGGTTAGAGCAATGGATATTTTCCTGACATTAAAGGCAGCTTTCGGTGGGAAAAAAATAGCCCTTGCTTGGTCCAGTGAAGGTACAAAACGTTTGACTGCCCTTACACTTGTTACATTTAGTTTACTCATACTTCGACTACATGTAATGGGCTCAAAGTTACCTGTATTTACCAGGTACCCACAAAAAATTCCATACGCCTTGTACATAGAATATTAGAGGTGGCTCGCAGATTGCACCGTATGATTCTTTTCGATTATGTTTCAGATTCGACAATCCTGCATCCGTGGCACCAACGCCAGTAAGGCAGCTTACATACAATTACCTCGCAGCAGTCAATTTAAGGCTGTTATTTCTTCCAAACGATTTATGCTGTGATTGGACTATGGGAACGATACCGTTGATAGAAAGTTTTACAGACCTTCGGAATCTCGCTACTATAGCAACACACACGACGGTATTAGGACTATTGGCAACGGCAATTTTAACACCCAATAGGCAAACCTCCATCGTTCTTATTATGGTTAGCATCGAATACGTTTACTATGGAAAATTCAATGTAACACACGGCTGGTGTACATATGATATGTATTAGCTTCTTCCGAAATCTTTATGTCATCATCGTTTGAACAGAGTTTGGCCATGATGATACTGCCATTTTTACCTGCCTCGAATCTCTTTTTCCCGGTTGGATTCGTCATCGCTGAAAGAGTATTGTACGCACCGTCTATGGGGTTCTGTATGCTTGTCGGATACGGATGGAGTATTTTGTGCGATAAAAAGTAAATTTATCGTATTCTCGCTCGTTCGGGAAACCTGCTTATCATTAATGTGTATCTTCTCATTTGTAGATTCAAGAAACTCACACTATTTTTACTAATTACACTTCTGGCCGCCCACTCGACGAAAACTTTTATCAGAAATTACGATTGGTTGGACGAATATTCCATATTCATGTCAGGATTGAAAGTGAATAATCGCAATGCCAAATTGTTGAATAATGTCGGACACGCATTGGAAAGTCAAGGACAATTTAAAGAAGCACTGAACTTTTTTAATATGGCCGTGCAAGTTCAAGGTGACGATATTGGCGCACACATTAACGTAGGCAGAACTTACAATCATCTGAAAATGTTCAAAGAGGCCGAAGACGCGTATTTGAAAGTAAGTTGCATTTGCAAAACATCAAACGGGTTGTATCTGTTAACTTTCCTATACTCGTTGTTACATCTGTTTCTTTTAGGCAAAATCGTTATTACCGAAAGCAAAACCTGGAGAGTCTTACCAAGCGCGGATAGCACCGAATCATTTGAATGTGTTTGTGAATTTAGCGAACTTAATAGCAAAGAATGCAACTAGGTTAGAAGAGGCCGATTTGCTTTATAGACAGGCGATTAGTATGCGCGCTGATTACACGCAAGCATATATTAATCGAGGCGACGTCTTGATTAAACTAAATCGTACCAAAGAAGCCCAAGAAGTTTACGAGCGAGCTCTTTTCTACGACAGTAATAACCCAGATATCTATTACAACGTAAGTATTCGGAGAGATTTGATTGGAGGAGATGCGCGGCAGGAATGTCAGAATTTACAGAATTGTTACTTGTTAAGCTTGGAGTTGTATTCTTGGAACAAGGAAAAGCATCCCAAGCTCTGGCATATTTGGATAAAGCGTTAGAATTTGATCCGGAACACGAACAAGCTTTGCTGAACTCGGCCATTTTACTTCAAGAACTGGGACGCGCAGAGCTGCGAAAAGTAGCTCGAGAAAGACTTCTGAAGCTTTTGAGAAAGGTACTTTCTATTCCTCGTCATGTATTATTAAATTTGTAGAAGGTAGTCTGACAAAATTCGCATATACTTTTAGGATTCGAATAATGAGCGAGTACATTTCAATCTCGGAATGTTGGCCATGGATGATCACGATAGCGGAAGCGCCGAACGATGGTTCCGAAACGCGGTCGCTCTAAAAGAAGACTTCCGGTCTGCCCTGTTCAATTTGGCTCTGTTATTGGCAGACGAGCAACGTCCTCTCGAAGCAGCGCCGTTCTTGAACCAGCTAGTTAGATTCCACCCGGACCACGTTAAAGGATTAATTCTTCTAGGAGATATCTACATAAACAATATAAAAGACTTGGATGCTGCCGAGAACTGTTACCGTCGTATACTACAATTGGATCCAACGAATATCCAAGGTCTACACAATTTGTGCGTGGTGATGGTGGAGCGTGGTAAGTTGGGCTTGGCTGCTCAGTGTTTGGAGCGGGCAGCGGCTTTGGCACCCCAACAAGACTACGTGCACAGACACCTCGCCATCGTGAAGGCTCGTATCAACAGGCTACCTTCGGAACAGCGCGACACAGAGGTCTTCGACGATTCGTTTTGGCAGACCACTCCGAAGGAGAGAAATTTCAACATGGGAGACATTTCGACTGGCAGTAATGCCGGCGGCTCGTCTGCCGCAGGAGGACCTGGGAACATGGTTAACAGTGGTAACCAGTTCTTGGCGAACACAGATTCTGTTTTCTCGAATCACCACAATCATATAGCGGGTAAACAAAGTAGCACAGACTCGCTGAATAATAATATAATACATCTGAAGAGTCCGTCGAAACCTGGAATGGTTCCGTTGAACGAGGCGAAAGCAGACGCGTTGGATACGCATAACGACATGGATAAAACCACGAGCCCGAGCCCGAGTTCAAGTTCGAACGACATACAGGAACATCCGTCTGAAATCGGTTTCAGCGGGGACGCGACGGAATTGACAATCGATCGGGAACGTGCAGGCAAAACGATGAATTCCGAGCAATTTGATCAAGTCGCGCCGATCTTCCCGGCTGGCGGAAAACACGTAGACACCACACGTCAAACAAAGGACACCGCATTCTCATAACAATGACGTTACGATCCGCCGAATATTGTATAAAGTTATATTCTATGTATAACGAAAGAATATGGTGGTACAGCCGTATAGAGCTAATGTGTGAATATAAAATGAATACAGAGTATTGTTTTATATGCTGTACGAATAGAATGTTTTGTAAAATATATTTAAAAAATGTGTATCTCTTGTCTTCTTTTTTATAGATCACCCACGCCATTGGAATTCGTCCTTATTCGTTCGTAGTATCCTTTTGACAATTTATTCAACGTGATACATATGTACATATGTAGTACCATACCGGTATACACTTTATGTTGTCATCCCCGGTACATTGTACCTACCGATTTAACAAATTCTTTGCTATTTCATTCTTCTGGAATATTTTGCAACCAGGTAGGTTTCGCTATTAATTATTTAACATTTTTCACAGTTGATTGGCCACGTGCACCGACAAAGCGTATGCAACGAGATGTCACATTAGCCTTGTATCATCGGATGTTTAATAATTAAAGAAAGGTGACATATGCGTAACGTGCTTAATGAACACGTTCTGATCGATCAGTATTACTAAAGATGCGTCTGCAGCTTTATAAGGAACCCGGTAACCATTTTCAGTGACATAATTTTCTCACCCGTCCTCAGCGTATGTTCACCTTTCCGGAGACCGGTAAGTGTTTATACTACGACGCGCATTAACAAACTCCAGGCTCATCTTAATTCCCTTATCATAATTTCACCGAAATTCATTTATTCATCAACTTAACATCAACTCATTTGTTCGTGCTTCTAGAGTTTAGGACAATAAGAGCTGTGCGAAAACCATGATCGTCGTCGGTTTTATTAATTTGAGAAGGAATCGCACGCCAATATGGGATATTCGTTGTTTGAAAAAATTTTGTCGTTAATTCCAATTACTTCGGGCGACAAACGAAACGTATGAATAAATGACGATGGAAACGGAATGCTTACCATATTAGCGCGTTTAACAATATTAGTATTAAGCAGCAATAATAGATAATGAAGTAGTGCGATAATGTCGGGAATACGACCGCGGCAGTGAAAAAAAGGAAATAACCGAGTAAAGTTGGAGTAAGTACGTCGACTGTTCGCACATTTACTTTCTGCGATTGATACCGAGGAGGGAGCGGCGAAGCATGTATTTTACAAGTTGTCATAATTTTAAACAGGACAGAACGGTTACAGTCGCTGAAGGATCTAGTGTGCCGAACGCGTGCTTTCCCGACCCTATTTTCATTTCTGTCTCTGTATCGAAAGTGTTGAAAGTGTGCATGCAGTGTATTATACCTACAAAATAGTAAATTTGCAACTCGCCCGTGAGAAAATGGTTTCACAATTTCGAGGATAGAAAACTTTTAGTTGCGCCGATATAGATATCAAATGAAATGAAGACAAACAAGAGGAAAAAAGAACAATGCATTGCCACGAGTCTCCTTAGTTTTCCATGTTATTGTAACTTTCATTGCGGATGTTTAAACGATTTTCCCGTGATAATAGAACATTAGATTCGCCCTGGGGAAATCGATCATTTCATCGTGATCATCGGCAAGAAGATTCTTCGCGATTCACACGTTCAAGAGGACATCTTCGCAATTCGTAAAACAAAAAAAAACGTTTCCGATAAAGGGAGAAAGAGAGAAAGAATGCAGATGTTCGAGCCTGCAAAGGAGTTTTTATAATTGTCGTTATTAATTTATCAAGGAGCGACATATGTCTATGACCGAATAGTTATATATACATACAGTTGCGCAAAATAGGAATATATATATTTTTCATCGTTCAAGCATAACTTGTCCTATCGTTCACGTTATTAATTTCGTTTTATCGGTGTACTTACGACTCTCTTATCTGCTTTAATGCATTTGTTTTCAATTCTGGTATACAATTTATAATTTTTATCAAAATAGGAGGCATATGAAAATCAATATTTGCAATACTTTGCCAGTGCTCCGCTACGCTTGTCTCGATTATCAAGCAGTTTGTTAGCCAGTGTTTACTCGTCGGTTTATTCTGAAAATTAGACTACCTGGAATGTTGTTCCTTGATTAATGTAAAGGTTAATGTACAAAGAAAAGAGAGAAAAGTAAAGTACCAGACTGTGATAGCACCTCGTGATATACGTATATGTTTATGCATATGAATACCGAATACATATACAATACATACACATGCACACATATATATATTATACATATGTATACACATATAGATATATGTATATGTCTCCCTGTTTTATCGATTCGTACTAATAATAAGTAAGTAGTTCTTTTATTTATATATATATTTCTTAGTTTTATCATAAACATTTCTCCTATCTGATAAATGGATCGTATAAAATTATGTTGCGTTTCAAAGGATCGTGTTTGGCTTAGCCCTACCTATATAAAATCAAGGAAATACTTGTTCAATAATGCCCATATTAGCAGACGAAGTTATATTAAGATTATATGCTATCGGTGCTCGTGAATCATGCAGTGGAATTAACATTATAAAGTCGAGTGTATCGTCGGTATGGGTTTTTTCACCTAGATCTCTATTTATAAATTCGCACGAAAAAGAACCGAGTACGGGCGCCGACGAGAATAAACATTTGTTTTTCTTCTTTAGCAACGCTTATTGATGCAAAGGTGAAGTTTAATAAGGAAAATAAAGTTAATTAATGAAAGGAAAGAATGCTGCTTTCTAGATGTTTGAGATTTTGGTGCATAAGATCGGTTGCGATCGTTAAAATATTTCTAAGGCCCCTATAAATCATTTCGAATCTCCTTTTACGTGGACTATGGCGCAGCTATATTATATTTGCAAGAATGCTATCTGAAAATAAGTTGGTCTCGTCAAGCGGTACGCGACAGCATGAGGTATCGTTGTTGATAAGTCTCGATAAAAATTCATCAATTATAATACAATCGATCGCTATCGATTTAGAGCGTGTAGAAATTTTCAAAACGATACATTAGTTTCAAGAACGTTGACAGATGCCGCATTACTTTGATCGTTCGAATTCAGGCGCCATAATTAAATTTCCCGCTAATTTCATACATTCACGGTTTCCTTAATTCTTTTCTATTCGGATAGCATTACATTTACAACACGGCTCTCGCAGATTGGTTTATTTATAATTAAAGAGCGTTACTTGAATTTCAGATGTTCGCATACCGATTACTTGTGCTCGTGAGTTTGATACTCGTGGTAACGATCTTAACGTCCGAAGCGGAACGCGCGAACTCGGATTTATTCAAATACAGACGAAATCGGCAAGCTAAGCACGAAGCGCGACAATATTGTGGTCGAGAACTTTCGAGCACTTTACAAATAATCTGCAGGAGCGTTTACAATCCCCGGTTCAAGAAAAGCAACCAAGGTATTGGAAAAATCATTCAATACTTACAACTCGTAAAATATCGGCAGCGTTCCTCAATCGTTTTGCGAGCTAACACAATTCTTTATAATGATAGCACGGCTAAAATACATACTTATACCTTATTGAGTTGAAAAGACCCGCTTTTTCTAGAAATGGACCCATACAAGACCGTGGAAAACGCGAAGAACATGTTGAAAACTCGAAGAAATCGACGGGGTATTTACGAGGAGTGTTGTCTAAAATCGTGCACCACGGAGGAATTGAGAAGTTACTGCGCCAGTCCGTAATGAACCGTTTCTACAACTGTCTCAATCTAGATCCTAGAAAATGAGCCGGATCGTCGTTTATTTCTTTTCTATTTTACTTCGAACAGTAATATATTGCGTGAACCAGCATGGAACCAGCCGACAATTTTAATGGTACATTAGCAGACGTAATATATTTGATTCGATTCTTTCGTGTCAGAATGAAATCGTGATGAAATGGAGAATGAAATGTACCTATACATACTAAATAAATACGAACACATTGATGGAGTGCACCAGTCTATTTAAAAGTTCGCTGCGTGTACATAAAAGTTTATGATAAAGTTTTATCTCATTTGTATTTAATCAACATTATACTAAGCATACATTGCGTAAGAGAAATCGAATTTTCTGTTATTAATCAAATGTGCATGCATACTGCGATATTTTATTTCTTACAAATATGGAAAGAATTGCAACTGATATGTAGGTTAGTCGTACAGCTATCTCGTACATACATAGTAAATATTACTTAGCATACTCTCTTGAGTATACATATACGCGCGAAAGTAAAAATTTTCATAGAGAGACTTATATGTTTTCAATATATATATCTTCGGGAGATTGTGTTTTTGTTATTTGTATTGTTGTTATTTGTATTCTCGTTGAATCAAAAGTCCAAGACACTGTTACATGCTACATCGAGTATTGAAAGTACGAAACAATTTTCAGAAAGGTTTTATACCTATCGGTTATAAAATACGTAAAATCTCATCGAAACACATTGAATGTTTATATTCGATAATCAACAACTTACGATGTGAACGATGAAACATTCGATATTAACTGCATGAATACTTATTCTTAAGTAATGATATTATTTGTAACAGTTCTATTTTAAGAGCAGTAGACAAAAGCAAAGATTCATGAACAATTGTATAACGTGAATGCTTTACGAACAATGGACACAGAAGAAGTTTATAGCCTCGCAATCACTCCACCAGTTATATCAAGGTTTGCAGTTCAATGGTCCGACGACAATCATATATCAGTTCTTACCGAGAAAGGAGTCCATGTATTTGTAAGTGAAATGTAACATATTTTTTTTAGTTGTTTTATAAAAAGATTTGTGAAACAAAACGAATACATTCTACATTATTATTTTGTACAGGAACTAATACCTAGTCCAATGTCCCCACACTCAACCATAAAGTTTTCAAGATCCTTCATTTACGCACCATCAATTTTTCCCACGGAAGCTATAATGGATAAAATAGAATCTACAATTTGGGATTTGCCTCGCGAAGAGATTTACTCATCCTTAATGGAAGAAAGTATGACCCCCAAGGTATCCAATGTTAAGGAAATGATTCCAAAGATAGTGGACTTGGCCTGGTCGCCGCAGAATCTAATATATCCAAACAATTGTGTTCTTACAATTTTAACTACAACAGGGGCTGTTTTACTCGTTCACAAGATTCTCACGGATTGGTACCCCTTGCACGATTTGAGTACTATACGTTACAAAGATATGAAAAATGAAATTACTGGAAACCTGAAAGTTGTTAAAAGCGATCCTACTTTGCTTCCGACGCTAAAGAATTCTATTAAAGCGTTACAAGCTTCTTGTATGACTTGGAGCATGCTTTTCGTAGATTTTGCATATCTTACTGTCGCCTACCAGAACGGAGATATAATTATTTATAAAGTTCCGAGGGTGTTGTGTCGTAATGAAATTCCAGACATCAAAATTGTGGGCACGATACACTTGGACGACTGTGTCAAAATAAATGCTATATATTGGACTAGCGTTGATATAAAAAAACATATAATTATTATCGCATATCTCGATGGACGTATTCATGGTCTGACAATCGGAGAACGTGAACAGACAATTGAACTTAGAGCAACTAGAAAATATTACGATTACGTGGATCGCATACCTATTGGTGATATCAGGCCGCTCCCTAGATTGGATGCAACTGTGAGAATTCTTATTCCAAAAGGTAGTTTTCTTTTCTTGTTGCACTTAGCAACAAACGGAACATTAAAAAGTATACAACACATCCAGTTAGAAGGATTTATGATTTCAGGTATAAAAAGACAATATTATTCTTTTGTAGATTGTAGTTTAACGCGGGTCTTTTCTTTTATATTTTAATGGAATTCAATACTTTTAGGATTGACTTATGCTAATGCGGACTGTGCATTAGTTACAACAGAGAATAATGTGATGTTTGCGATTGATACGAATGAAGATAATTTTTCAAAAACTCAATTAGAGATCTCGTGGCAACAAGGTCGTCCACGATATTTAGGTCTTGCTCATTCCTTGAACTATATGATGTTCGTGAACGTAACATCTCCGAGTTCTGTATATGATCATTTAGTGATGAAAGAGCCCAGTAAACTTCATGTCTTTACTTTAAAGCACGAGAGTTGGGATCCATTGCTCGCTTTAAAAAAGAACAAAGAAAAAAGATTGGAACGCAAATGGGACTGCTTAGAAGTAATTAGATTGAAAGCGACGAAAGTGGAAGATGCTGGAGCTGTGTTGCCAAGGATGCCAAAGAATTTAGAATCGTTGCCATTGAACGAGCTACGGATAGCGATGTGGACATCCGTAATCATGGAAATTTGCGAGAAGAAAAAAGTGATTCATGGTATAGGAAGCATCGCGGGAGAGGTATCAGAAGCGCAGCCTTTAATTTTTATCCATACAGTTTGCAATTATCTCGAACGGCTAGGTAATCCTTCTTCTTTAAGCCAAGAACAGCAGCTTTCTATATACTTGCTAAAAATGTACTTGGAAGTTTATCTGGCGGGAGAAGAGAACGAAGAAACAACTATGGTTTCCAAGCTCGCTAAAAGAGTTCTAGATAAGATATCTGATTTCGATATGAATAAAGTGGAGGCGTGCAATTTGTGCGGCGAAATAATAAAGGATCTGTCCTGGAAAGTTACTAAATGTTCACAGGGTCATATACTGCCTAGATGTGCTGTTACACTCTTGCAAATAACTGATATGCAATACAAGACATGTCGAATATGCGGTTTAATGTTTCATCCTTGTTTGGACCAAGTGTTTGGAGAAACGAGTTGCCTTTTTTGCGACATGCCTGCGCATCAAGAAAACCGGGTCCTAGGCTCCAAGATTATTCCGTCGAACGGAAAGAGTTTATCTAGGCCAGGGAACTATGTTTCGATTTCGGATGATCGAGAAACGGAGGCGGTTCCTGACGAAACTTAATCTATTACTATAGCTGTAAATAGCTTTTCCTGTAAATAATATTTAAGTAATTTATATGTTAAGTAACTTGTACATATGCAACTACTGTATATTTCCTTTGTACTTTGTGGTACCTGTATATGTATATTGAGAATACATAATGTTTTTCTAGAAAAATTAAAAATAATTCATCTTCAGTTAAATGTTTGAACAATAATACACGCAGGAAATATTTTCATGCGTATAATTTTCGGATTGTTCAGCTAAAGCTAAATACTAGATACTTAGGTGTCATTGTATCGTTTGAATTTTGTTAGGCGTTTCGTCGTTAGAGAGCGATACTTGTGTATCGTTGGTAGTGAGAACTATCGATAACTATCGAGAGTTCTCCACTACTTGGCACTGCAGCCCCCTGCAGGGCACTGTACAGTACAGTGTGCCCAGACGGGACACCTTTTCTCGCGCATGCGCGGCGTTTTCAGCCTCAGTAAAGTACGCTTCTCGAGGAAATGTGGCACCTTGAGCGCCATGCAGAATTTTAAGAAATTTATATGATCTCCATGGAGCTTACTCCATGTTTAGTTCTTTGACTTTTGCACTCCTAAGTCGTCGATTTGGACCACTGTGCGTCCCGTCAATTATACCAGTACATTCCTGCCGATATAGGTGCCTCAGGGCTCTGCTACAACATCGCCTCATCATAGATACGTTACTGTTTTGCACGCGCATGCGCGAAAAAAGGTGTCCCGTCTGGGCACACAGTCTGTACTGTGCACTGTGCATGTGTATAAACAGAGAGTATATGAGAGTGCTCACGCTCGGGTTTTGCCCGTGCCACTTTTGGCTGCCATCATTCTTTAGTCCGGATAAGAATCCGTTTCGACTTTCAATCCGGGCAACCACCTATACCGACTTTCAGACCGGACAAGAACCCGTTTCGACTTTCAGTCCGAACAAGATCTTACATCATCTTTGGCCTTGATCAAAACGAAAAGACTATATTGTTTGATTCGCTGCACCCGTATTATATTCTCTTTCGTATCAAACAATATCCTGTATCCAATATCATGTATTAAAATAATTGCAAAAAATAATTATTTAATAAGGTGAAATAAAAGAAAGGATCGCAGAAGTAGACACATTGTGCGGAATAACAAATTTTATTTAAACAAAAAAGAGATCGAACTACATTTCAGCTCTACTTACAACGAACTATAAAATTTATAAAAGGTACAAATTTACAATTCCTTAGGACTTGTAGAAATTATGTTCAGTTTGGAAATCGGAATTTAACTGTGGAATGGTAAATTAAAGAAAATCGAAACAAAACAATTAATCGAAAAACAAAAATCATTTATTACACACATAAAAACAAATATTATAATACATATAGACAAATATAATACAAATATTATAAAACAAATAAATAAATAATTATTATAATACATAGCAACTATTAATAGGAATTTAACAACAATTAAATAGGTGAATGCCGGTGGAGGAAGTAGTGACCTTTTGGCAGGCAGCGATGACAGCGATGACTGTGCAAATAGGAAAATGCATTTTATTATTCAATTTGAAGGCTTTTTTTTACTTTATTTAAATATAATCTATTTAAATCCATTTAAAAAATAATACAGATTATTCATATGTTTGTTTAAACAGTTTTATTTGCCCGGAAAATTCTGTTTATAAAAAGATGGTTATTAAAGAAATTATTTGTGAAAAAGTATACTTTGTTTAAATAATTATATTTGTTTAAACAATTTTACTGTCTTGCAGATTGCCTTTAAAAAAAGGATGTACACTAATAAAAAAATTTTGTTTCAAACTTAATTCGTCTCAAAACGATTGTTACAAAATTTAACATATTTAAAAACTGTACTTGTTTAAATATATTGTATAGACAGGAAAAATTGAATTTATAAAATATTTGATTACCTAATACATTCAAATGAAAAATATATTTCATTGAATTGTAAATGATTAATTAAACTTACATTAGCGGATCTCGATCATTTCCATCGTTGACTTAGCTTCTCCCGACTCGCGTTTCAGCTACTCGGTCCACCGAAACGCGAGCTCGGAGAAGGGTGGAAAGGCGACGGTGGAGGACCAGTTTCGTCACACTCAATTTCCGTAACCCACTTCCGTAATGCTAGAAAATTGTAGCCCCTCAGCAGAGACGTTTCACTTCAAAAATACTAAACTCGATGAAATTTGGTAGGACTGTGTCTAAGTGGATTTGTTCGTGAAAGTATCTTCGAAATTTGTATGTATTTAATTACAATTTTTGCCCATCTCTGCTGGCTAAGGCGACGAAGCGTCGAGGACCTCGGGAGCCGTGGCCAAGTGGTGCAATAAACACGGCCGGGCCCGAGGCCCGAGGCCCCTCGTCGCTTTGTCGTCCTAGCACGGAGGATGGGCAAAAACTGTATCTAAATACAAATTTCGAAGATACTTTCACGAGTAAAACCACTGGACACAGTCCGAATTCTATCGAGTTTAGTCTTTTCTTAATCGGAAGAACGCCACGCACTGGCTCGTGTCACTTTCATGAGAAAATTACGAAAAATCAACAAGTTTAGCATTCACTTGCTAGCGGTTTCATGTCGAGATACCTAGCTGGCCGGGGGATTGCCCGGCGGTTTTTATTGCACCACTTGACCAAGGCGCCCGAGGCCATCGTCGCTTCGTCGCCCTAGCACGGAGGATGGGCTGAAATTGTATTCAAATACAAATTTCGAAGATATTTTCACGAGTAAAACCACTGGTCACAGTCCGAATTCTATCGAGTTTAGTCTTTTCTTAATCGGAAGAACGCCACGAACTGGCTCGCGTCACTTTCGTGAGAAAATTACAAAAAATCAACAAGTTTAGCATTCACTTGTTAGTGGTGTCATGCCGATATACCTGGCTGGCCGTGGGGTTGCCCGGCCGTGTTTATTGTACTACTATTATGTTCTGGTCTCAGGCCTCGGTACGTGTTCATTCAAGCCTCGAGTTGGTCAAAAGGATCTTGAAGGATCTTTGAATTAGATAATTTGTTAACAAAAATCGATTTTTTGCAAAATCCTGAGGTATAAATCCCGAATATAAATAAATATGTATGCAAAATACCGATATTAAGAAACATATATTTTTTTTGGTAAAATATTCTCAAAAAACACTAGAAAAATGAAAGTCTAGAACTAGAACAACATGAAAACCAAATTTTTCGACGAAAATTTAGAAGGATAACTTTGGGGTACGCTAGCGTGGATGTTTGGTTTTCGTCTATCTGTGTCAACGATGGGCTAGTGTTGTAGGAATCAGGGCTTCGGAGTCGGTAGACAAAATTCTTAACTCCAACTCCGACTCCAACTCCTCTTTTTTTTTATCTCCGACTCCGAATCCGACTCCGACTCCGAATCCGACTCCGACTCCGACTCCGACGCCGATTTCGACTCCGACTCCGACTCTCCAAATTGAAAAAATATGTACTCAAAATAATTAAGAGTTGTATTAAAACTGAATAAATAGTTGAAATATTGTATTAAAGTCTAAGAATATGGAACAGATAACTCTGATACAACACAACACGACTGTTACTTTCTCACTTTCAGGAAATAGTTAGAAAATACTACTACCATAACTTTAACTGCTTCTCCTTTACATAGTGCCGAGTGCCGAGGTATATAAATATGTATTACATATACAATACGTTTGTGCTGCAGATCGAATATTAGCAATTTATTTATGTATATATAAATCTATTAATGATTTATAAACAGAAGAGCCAAAGTTGGAGTCGGAGTCGATATATTTTTTTCCGACTCTGACTCCGGCTCCGAGAGTCGATATGTATATAGCTTTTTCTGACTCCGGCTCCGACTCCAGTGATCAGCAATTACTCTCAAACTCCGACTCCGACTCCACGACTCCGACTCCGAAGCCCTGGTAGGAATACGGTTGTAATAAGAGAAAGGAAAGAAAGAGGATGAGAGAGAAGAGAGTGAAGAGGACGGTTGAGTTTTATGAGTGGGGAAAACCCTGCGTTTGGAAAACTACCATCATCCGTGCAAATCGGTCGACGATGGGATTCGCTGTAATGTGCAACATAGAACTATTACTGAGAGATTGTCATTTACAAAGAGTGGACACCGAAGGGGGACAACTTTGAAAATATGAATGATTTAAATTTTATTTCAGATATACACAGGAAAATAGTAAAATGTTCATTTTGGGGAAATCAATTGTAATTAGAACTTTCGTCGGATGGAAGCAGATGAACGTATGCAGAGTTGTGCTAATTCAATTACGCAATTGAATTACATTATATTTCAATTATACAGGGTGTCCCAGCTAGAATGGGACCCAAGGGATACACCCTTGACCACCTTGAATATCTTTGTTGTTTTTCAAGATACGTCAAATGTCTGAAGGACGAAGTTGAATGGTAAAATGGGGCTTGTACGATACCAACAAAATTTTTGTTTTCATGTAATTTTTTTAGAGATATGATATGAAGGTCACCTTCATTTTTTTAAAATGGAATGAGGTATTGTTTAATACATCAATCGATGCAGCTGGACATTCGTTATAAAAAGTACTAACCTATGTATGTCGAAAAGTTAGTAGTTCAGGAGATATTTCAATTTAAATAACTCTAAAATACCATTGCGGTCGTACTAAGACGTTAGCGTTTACTTACTTATGTCTCCTATTCATATCTCCAAAAGAAATTGCATAAAAGCAAAAATTTTGTTGGTATCGTATGAGCCCCATTTTGCCATTCAACTATGTCCTTCATACATTTGACGTATCTCTAAAAACAACAAAGATATTCAAGGTGGTCAAGTTAGCTGGGACACCCTGTATAGAAATTCAACTACGTCGTAACTGAATTAATAATTCAAACCTTACAATTAATTTTTTCAATTACTAAGAATTTAATCAGATGTGTAATTGAAATACAATATAATTAAAATACAGCTCTCCAAATTATAGCACAGAACAATAAAGAATTGCGGCATATTTTTATGTTTTTCTTTCATTATACTTGTTTATAGTGTTTGTGCGGCGCGGCGTAGTTTCTATTCCTCGTCCTCGTTCATAATACGTAACGCTATTTTATGTAATTTAATTACAAAGTATTTTATAAGTATATTATCCAATTGCAATTACGAATTACATTGTAATAATAACAACGTGTATTATAATTGTACTCCATTGCAATTACGAATTACATTGTAATTTAATTGAATGAAGATCTGAATTATAAATTACAATATGACTGAATTACAATGTAATTCAATTACATCGTAATTATAATTCCTGGAGTAATCCAATTGTAATTCTGCACAAATCCGGACGTATGGGATCAATCAGTTATCAAACGGCACACGAATATTTACGAGAGAATGAAATGTTTTGCCTTTCTTTTATTTCCCATTTCACAGTCCAAACTGAACATAATTTCTACAAGTCCTAAGGAATTGTAAATTTGTACCTTTTATAAATTTTATAGTTCGTTGTAAGTAGAGCTGAAATGTAGTTCGATCTCTTTTTTGTTTAAATAAAATTTGTTATTCCGCACAATGTGTCTACTTCTGCGATCCTTTCTTTTATTTCACCTTATTAAATAATTATTTTTTGCAATTATTTTAATACATGATATTGGATACAGGATATTGTTTGATACGAAAGAGAATATAATACGGGTGCAGCGAATCAAACAATATAGTCTTTTCGTTTTGATCAAGGCCAAAGATGATGTAAGATCTTGTTCGGACTGAAAGTCGAAACGGGTTCTTGTCCGGACTGAAAGTCGATATAGGTGGTTGCCCGGATTGAAAGTCGAAACGGGTTCTTGTCCGGTCTGAAAGTCGGTATAGGTGGTTGCCCGGATTGAAAGTCGAAACGGATTCTTATCCAGGCTAAGCACTAGACTAGGGGGCAGCACTATAATGGGCACGGGCAAAACCCGAGCGTGAGCACTCTCATATACTCTCTGGTATAAATAAAGTGTATTCTATGGTGAGAGAAGAAAACGATGTTTTAGCTGGCTTTACCTGCTTTTACCAGCTTTTATTGAGTGGCTAAGCGATTGTGCATGCTTTCTTCTCGGACTTGTGATTCGTTCGACGTACGTATATATGTCAGTTAATTTGCGATACAATAATCGTAAACAATGAAAGTATTGTTGGAATACCAGGTAACAATTTTGAGTACTAAGCAGAAGTACTACAAGGAATTTCTTTCCATTTCCACTTTTAACTTTTTACGAATGTGTTTTGTTTATTAGCATATCAAACTTATGGAACCACTATTTAGAAAATGAACAATTCGCCAAGCGAAAACCTAATCTGCATCGCTGCAAAGGAAAACTATAGAAATAATATTGCATACATAGTCGCCATAATACCATAACAAAAAAAAATAAAATCCGGTATATACAATATATTTTTCGAAAGATTCATTATACAGATTTCACTAGTGTTCCATTTTTATTTCGAAAATGACAACCACGATTATGACGACAGGGCTGTCAGTTGAAATTGCCTAAATACTTCAACGAAATTCCATTGCATGTCAGTCTAATATTTGTCAATATCAACGTATATAGAATCGATATAATTATATTTGAAAGAATACATTTTATGATATTTACAATATTTCGATAGAGTTCACTATCTGGAAATATTAATATTTAATTTATTAAACGGTATTTGTTATATTTGTTATAGATAACTTTCAAAATATTAAATTAGACAACCATTAATGGCACAAACTAATAGTATGGTAAGTGTGATTTTAGTTATACAGAGAATATTAACAAGAATTATGGTTTATTATATAACTAAGAAGTTATTTTAATAATCTGTTTAAGTGGAAACTATATACATATATGTTTACAAGGAAATGTTACTTTCAGACCATTATACACTATAATGTAAATTCTATTGACCTAGGCTTTTAAAGCCAAAAAGCGAACGTATTCTATGTTTAATTAAAAAGCGAAACATTCAGAACATTTGTGCTGCCACCATGTCATCTTCTTCTGAGTAAGTAATTTTCAAAAGTACATTACACACACTAGTTTAGAAGAAGTATCGACAAAGAGATTCGTATATATTTAATAAGAACCAAGGATACTTCTCATTATATGCAAAGGATACGCTCGAAGAAAAAATAAAAATTAAGGAATATATACGTTCAATATATAATTCTAGTTCCAGCGAAGACAGTGGTCGTTTAAATTCGCAAAAGGATAGTTTAACAGATTTTTATGAAAAACTTAAAAAGCATGTAGAGCATAAAAGTGTAGAATCAAAATACGATAGAAATAGCAAAAATAGTTCGGTAGTGAACGTGAAAAAATCAATTTTAAATGATAACACGGAATTGCAAAAGACCAAAATGCGTAGTCAAAAATTTAATGGACCAGAGAGAAGATCTTTGAGATCTAATAAGCATAAAAGCGATGCCATGGACAGGCCAGCAAGTAACAACTCGAGAAAGAGGAAAGATAAAACCGAAGATTCGGAATGTTATAGCAAGTCTGAGGCTGAAATACCTAAGAAACATGTTGAAAGAACAGTGAGAAAACGTGCTACATCAAAATCATCGCAACCGAATTTTGTTCATTCACACAATGAGGAAGCTGATTCGAGTTCTGGTCATGAATTTCAGAAATCTAAAATCTCTTTGGACAGTTCCAAGTTGATAAAAAAGATTTCCCGTGCCAGAGACGATTGTAGGTCGAGTACATCAAGTACCGAAAAACAAACAGACAAGACTCGGATCAGTGAAGACCAAAGTTTGCATTTCAAGTCGAAAGTGATCAAGATTTTAAACAGATTCAAGACAGTTTGCTCGGAGTATGAATTAGAAATGGAACACGTCAAATGGAAATATTTCAAGAAAGAATTGATATATCAAGAATCTGCGAATGACGTGATACAGAGATCAAAGAGCGTGATCAACAAACTGAAAATGGAACTGGACGATCAAGAAAACAAATTAATGACTTTCGCCGAAGAATGGAATAAAAAGTGTTCTGCACAAAACACAGATCGCGACAGTTCCTCGAGCAGCGGGGAAACATTGGAAACGGCACTGGTACAAAACAAATCTAGTCCATCAAGGGACAAAATATATTCTACTACTTCAGAGGACGAGAGCATAGTCTCGGGATGTGACAAAAAGAAAATATTTTCTGAAAATGAAACCAGCGAAACAGAAATCCACAAGAAAAAGAGAAAGAAATCATCGGTTGATGAAATAACAGAAAAAGAAGAGGATGATAATAATAAAAATGCCACATCTTCGGCGGAGAGCGAAGTTGCGTCTCCTATCTTCGGTAGTAGTACAAAGAAGTTACTATCCGACGATCCAAACACAAACGACAAATCAAAAATAATTGATAAATCTGAAGAATGTTCCGACGATTTCCAAGAGGGTAAAGCGAATGACTCTCTAAAAGATATATTCGAAGAATCAACAGTTGAAAACGACATGGTCGAAAATACTTTGGAAGAAGAGAAAATGGAAGTCGGGGAACAGGAGACTTTTATAAGAGAAAATAACGTAGAAACACAGGCAAACGCTGACCTAAACGATGATGATAATACATCGAAAGGAAATGAATTAAATCGAGAAGTTGATAGTATAGACTCAGAGGTAAACGAAGAGGGAACTGTAGTGCTGGAACTGGCTCTTTCTCGAGAAACAATCTCTACGAAAGCCGATGACACAGAATCGATAGATACAGTCAGAATTGAGAATGATACAACAAAACATTCTTGTTCGGATGAACTTGACGACGAAGAAGAGCAAGCAAAGAGGGCGTTGTTGGCATCAGATTCAGATGGATCCGTTTCTGAAAAATCTGGTACTCTTTCTACCAAAACTAATTCGACAGAAGATAAGGAAGTTGAAAAATCAAAGTCTAAAAGGAAGGGCAGAAGGAAGGAAACAGGAGATGGTTCCGTAAATATGAACCCTTTGTCGTGTAAAGACAACGACATTACCGAACTCTCTGCTAAACATGCCCTTCTCGATTCCAATTCAGACAATTCGATCGGATCTTCTTCTACAAAAGGAATGTCTGAGAAAGTACACGAGTCTGACGACAATAGTAAGAATAGACGAGCAAAGGCATCGCTATTACATTCATCGAATAGCGAAAACTCGAGTTCTGACGATGGTAATAGTCTGCAATTTCCAGAATTAGGTCAGAGTACGTCTTCGGAGAAGCAGAAACCTGAAGACGAACAGGAATCTTTGCGTGGCGAAAGTGTGGAGAATATTGACTGCGTGGTTAGCAAAAGAAACAAGAAAAGACGACACAAATTAAGTAATAAGTCCGATTTCGAATCTGATAAAAAGCTGGAAATGCGATGTTGCGTTGTTCTTAAAAGATTACCGAAAGAAATTCTTGCAAAACATGCCGGTGCTTTGGAAAAATCGCGTCAACATTTGGATTCTAAACAAATTAAAAGGTTTCAATTCAATTCGAATTATTTCTATCGAGTGTTTCCTTCTTATCGTTTATCCATAATGTTTTCATTTTCTTTTTTAGTCTTATTAATTTGGATAGACTTCAACGGAGCACCAAGAAAGCGAACGATTCGTCGCATAGTTCTACGTTTAAGAAGTCGAAACCACCCACCGAAACAGAAGAAACGCTTTTGGATCATTTGAAGAAAGTAGAAAATGGGGAATTAACCGAGAACACTGCAGAAGACGCCGTCGCGGAGACTGAAAATATATCTATGAAACCGACATGCGATATTCAAACCAACGAAGAATTAATGGAGGAAGCTGATAAAGTCACGAAGAATCTACTTCTAAATTTCGACGACTCAGACATCGGTATATCGTCAAACTTTTCTTTTCAAGAGTTTCGGAAATTAAATAAAATTGAGTCGTTTATTCTTGTTTTTCAGACAATCAGAACAACGTGGCGTCGTCGAATGGCAGTAGCGACGAAGAGAAAAAAACCAAGAAAAGTAAATCTGAAAGCAATGCAACAAAGTCATCGCAAAAATCAGAGAAGAAAGGTTCCGCTAGCGACGAGGTAAGAAGAATACATTTTCGAGTAAGAAAAATAAAAAGCTAATCAGCTTTTAAACCTAAATTAGGACGCCCAGGAGAAACGAGAGAAAAGTCGATGGAAACGGAACAAATTATTGACAATGAACTTTTCGACTTCAGACTCTGAGGTTGAAAGTGCAAAGTGGAACAAAAAGCATGAGAAACTGAAGCAAAAGGCGGAAGAAAATAAAACGTGAGTTATATTTAGCATAGTTTCTAATTCGCTCGTGAACTGCCGTATTTTATTAAAAAATTTTCTACATAGAGAAAATTCGGATGTCGAAGACACAGTTGTTAAACGTAAGAGGAGACCTAGAAAAATTCTGGATTCTGATTCGGACGTACAGTTGGTGGATTCTGACTCGAACTCCTCTAAGTCTGTAACATTGGCATCTGGTCAATCTTCGAACGCTGGATCGGACGAAGAGAAGGCAAAGAAGTCGCTTAAGCGGAAGACGCGTAAATCTTCTGATACGGATTCGTCTCTTGGAGAGAAAAAGTACATTTTTATTGTTACTTACCGAACGAAGTGTATGCTAACTACAATTTACAATTTCAGAATGAAGCCAAAACGGAAACGCATAAAAAAGGTGGCCAGTGATAGCGACGATGATTCTGATGACGACCCTACAAATTCTCAAGGAACGCCTGGCAAAAAAGGTCGCAAGAATATTCGAAAAGTGCTGAAAGATAAGCAGGTTGCAGATGACACGAAACTAGCTGCAAGAGAAGAGGAAGAGAGGCTTAAACGGATCCAGGACCGTCAAAAATTAGTACGTATTTATTATGCGATTTATCTTTATTAGAGTCGATTGATTTATTTCCCGATTTTTCCACACATAGTACAATGAGATGTACGAAGCAAGATTGGCCAGCGAAGAAAAAGTGGATAAATTGGTGTTAGATTTCAATGCGGAAACGAAAGAAGATCTTGTAAGCGTTCATCCGGAAATAGTGAAGCGTTTGAAACCGCATCAAGCTGAGGGAATAAAATTCATGTGGGATGCCTGCTTCGAATCCCTCGAAAGGATAAAATCGACTTCGGGTACGGGATGCATAATCGCGCATTGTATGGGCCTTGGGAAAACTCTTCAAGTAATTGCTTTAGCGCACACGCTCTTAAACCACGAAGAAACCGGTATTAAGACGATTATGGTCGTTTGTCCCTTGAGCACGGTACTTAATTGGTACAATGAATTCAACTTGTGGTTAAAAGACGTCGACAATTGCGATATCGATGTCTATGAATTAACTAAGTAAGTGATCACTGTTAAATCGTATGTCTCGAATAGCTAACAATCGTGAATTTTGAATTGATCACAGATTAAAGAACTGTCAAGAGAGAAAGTTCCAGTTACAAAGTTGGCACAGAACTGGCGGTGTCCTTCTTATAGGCTACGAAATGTTCAGAAACCTCAGCGGCACAAATAATAAAATGCGGAAGGCTATGAAAGAAGAGTTACTACGCTATTTGATAGATCCTGGTCCTGACCTAATAGTTTGTGACGAGGGTCATTTATTAAAAAACGAGGACACTGCTCTCAGTAAATCTATTAGACGAATTAAAACATTAAGACGAATCATACTCACCGGAACGCCCCTACAAAATAATTTAATAGAATGTGAGTATCGAGTATGATCAAACAATACATATAATAGTCTTTGCGTTTTTAATTGCTATCGATTCTCTGCAGATCACTGCATGGTGCAATTTGTAAAACCAAGTCTCCTCGGAACCAAGAAAGAATTCTTAAATAGATTTGCGAATCCAATAAACAACGGCCAATACGACGACTCTACCGAGTACGATGTTAAATTAATGAAGAAACGAGCTTACGTTTTACACAAGATGTTGAAAGGTTGCGTGCAAAGATTCGATTATTCCGTGTTGACGCCATTTCTACCGCCGAAACAGGAATACGTGATTTTCGTGAGACTATCGGAAGTACAAATCAAAATGTATCGTTACTATCTGGATAACTTGGCTCGGTACGCAAAGTAAAAATGTTAATGTGATTTCGTTAATACAGATTAATAGAAACTTGTTTTCATTCCTTATACGTTTTGCATAGACGTCAGCGCTCTGGAAACGGATCTCTTTTCGCAGATTTTCAAACGTTGCAGAGGATATGGACGCATCCTGTAGTGATGCGTCTAAATTCAGAAAGGGTAGAGAAAATGAACGAAAAGAAATTTTCAAGCGACTCGGAAGGTTCTCTGAGGGACTTTATTGACGACAGCGATGAATCCAACAGCAACTCTACTAGTTCAGACAGTAGCGATGAAAATGATAGCGGACAATCGAATGCTGCGCCAAAGAACTTGAGATGTACAAGAAGAAACCAGCCTGGTGCGATTATTAATTATTCATTCGTAGCCAAATGGTGGCTAAGTTGTGCAATATAATACGAACTATGTATATTCGTGTTTAGATATCGAACCAATCCCTAAGCCCGAAGAAACCGCAAAGAAAGAGGAAGATTGGTGGGTGCAGTTCACCGAAGCCGATCATTTCGAAGATATGAGTGTCTCCTCGAAATTAATGCTCCTTTTCGGCATTCTGAAAGAAAGCGAGCAAATCGGTGATAAAGTGTACGTATTCCAAGTCGTTGTTGTTGGCCCTTGAAATTTCGAATAGCATCATTGAATTTGTAAAACTTATTTTAGGTTGGTATTCTCGCAGTCGTTGTATTCGTTGACTTTAATTGAGAAATTTTTGGCAAAAATCGACGACGAGACGCAAAAAGGTGACGATTCACAGTATATGGGACACAGAAGTAGTTGGTCGTTGGGTTTGGATTATTTCCGATTGGATGGACAAACATCTCCCGAGAACAGAAGTATATGGTGTAAAATATTTAATAGTCCAACGAATACGAGGGCGAGGCTGTTTTTAATATCGACGCGAGCAGGTGGTTTAGGAATTAATTTAACTGCTGCCAATCGGGTAATTATATTTGATGCGAGTTGGAACCCCTCCTACGATGTACAAAGTATATTTCGTGTATATAGGTATGTTATAACGGACAGCGTTGTATGTATTTAAAAGAACAATCTCATGGTTTTAATAATCAAGTATAAAATTGATGTATCTAGGTTCGGACAGAAAAAACCATGCTACGTTTATCGATTTTTGGCGTTTGGAACGATGGAGGAGAAAATTTATAATCGACAGGTGACGAAACTGTCCCTTTCCTGCAGAGTCGTGGACGAGCAACAAATAGAACGTCACTATAGGAATAACGATTTAAACGAATTGTATACTTTCGAGACGAACACGGACGGGGAGAAACCAACGTTGAATTTACCAAAAGATAGACTATTAGCGGAAATATTTTTGAAGTATAAAGATTACGTGGAAAATTATCACGAACACGATTCCCTTCTGGAGAACAAGGTAATTCGAAATAAATAATGGATTTTGATAATCTATTCATGCTACTGGTACTATATCGATTTTTCCTAGTCTGAGGAAGAATTGAACGAAGAAGAAAGGAAGCAAGCCTGGTTAGAGTACGAAGAGGAAAAGAAAGGAAAACCACCAGTGCTTATGTTCGCGGGTGGAGGAGGAGTGAGTTATCCAAACAATGGAATGTTGAATCAGTTCAACAACGTGTCGCCGTGGTTGAATGTTAACAACGATTACGAGAAACTCCAAGAACTAATACGCAAAGACGTGAGTATAGAAATAAACTATCTATGGATTCTCTCTGTTTCTGTGAAACGATTTATTCGTGCAACTTGTATTTCAGTATCCGAATGCAACGCCCGAGTATCAGAAAATGATGACGGCTCGAGTCTTGACAGATATGTACAGCTATTGGGAGAAACAGGCTTTCCGTGGAACATCCGAAACGGTATCTTGAACAGTACAAATTATACCTATAAACTATGTAGACTCTCTTGTCTGAATACGTTCGTACCGCTAATTCCGCGATCTAAGCCGATTCTCGGTTGATTCTGTGCTGTGACAGAGATCGTGAAGGGATACAAACGGCGATACAAAGGCATGTAAACCACTAAATACAGTTTAAATTATATCGTGTTTAGTGTCATTTTAAACAGAAAAATGCCACAAATAACTTGGTGGAAGTCCCATAAAAAAATAATGAAAAATAATGAAAGCAGCTCTAGCTTTGTGGGCCCTCGCGGGGCATGCCCCCTAGGGAACTGGCTTACAATTAGATCGCAAAGCTCCTTCACGCCTAGATCGCGGGATTATTGTATAACGTGTTCAATTCGTACCGCGTTACAGGAGACTCTGAAACAGTAAAAATCAGATCAAATTAAATTTGATACGAATCTAAAGTGGAATATGTAGATATAGCGAAATTGCTATCGTTATCGATAAAGCCTAATTTGTACAGTAATTCGTTGAAACTTCCTAAACGACAGATGAGAACAGCACAGGCGCCGAATATTGTTCGAATGCCTACTGTGGTGAGGAATCTTAGCAACACAAGTGGTCAAGATAATAGAACCGATATTCCATTTACTTTTGTGAATAGTAGGACTGCTGATCCGAAATACGGGGATGACGATGACATTGTTGAGGTAATTATAATGTTTACATTCATTTCAAATAATTGGAAATACTTTAATTTTACTACGATAACAAAATACCGTGTTATAATGTTTATAATAGGTCACTCCGACTGCTACGACAACTGGTAAAAACAAAAATCAAGAAGAATGAGCGCTAGAGGAAAATAAAGTTTAGTTAACTGGGAAATAACGACGCAAACATTGCATCGTTCTACCTATGATGGTAGTTATAACACGTTCGCTACCATTATTCGATCGAGGTAAATATCGCATAAAACATGCGTGACGCTAGTGCGCAAATGAAATGTTCGTACTATACACTATAAACATATCATTCGCATATGTGGCGCATGACTATCGAACGTGTTGGTGTTATGTCACTAGTTGCAGCCGAAAGTATATTCATTGAACGATTTTTTATGTTTTATATATGCATCACAAGTCTATTTCATTATGAGTATTTTACACAATTCATTATTACTAGTGGAAGTAATAATTTGTATCGTATTATATTCTAGCATCAGTATTAATGTAATATAATGCTATTATAACCTTAATATAATAATAATAATGATGATAATAATATTATTACTATTAATAGAGATACGACAGTAAAGGTTCGATCTAAGCAAAACCTTCGATGAGATAATGCTTAGTGTCATTTTAATATGAAAAATGCCACAAATAAGTTGCTAAAAGTCCTATCAAAAATAATTACACTGCTTCACAGTGGAGGGGATTGGCGCTTTGCTTAGATGAAACCTTTACTGCATTTGCTTAATAATATATATATATATATTTGCTTAATAATATATATATATGTTTAGAAAATGTAGATTCGATAATTAAAGATTGTAGAAATTAAAAGTCCATCTTTCCAGGCAAAGCGAACCTCCAGCCTCGTTTCAATAATGTTTTCAAAGTCTCTTTTAGTTTGTGGTATCTTGGGAAGACTACTAAATTTTTATTTTCATTTTTGTCGATTTCATGGTCGTACAATTCTTCTGCGATAAGTCGATTCCAATTTGGTACTCTCGTTTGAGGATTAAATTTCAGCCAGGCTGTGTAGCGATATTTATCTGTCCTTAAAGTGTATCCCATAGCTTTTATTTGCTTAAAATGAGGTTCGTCGCTGTTTGGACTCATCGAAGGTTCGATGCTTGGTCTGGGATATTGTCCAAAAGCTGCTTTCTTCCATGGTAGCGACTGCAAATTTTTTAATACGAATGCATTGTATGTGATTTCGACTGTTTAATTTTCGTTACCTCTTGTTTTGTAGCGGCTGTTATAAGCGGTATAAGAGAAACTCCTTCGCTGCAAACGAGTTCTGAACGCGTAGCATCTATTCTTTCATTCTCATTTTGGCAGATTGGTATTGGAACATTTGCTAAATCAGCGATAGTCGGAAAAATGTCTACCAACTCTACCAAGGAATCTATGACCACCTGTTTTTTAAGTAAATTAAGCGCAGTATCTCCTATGCCTGAGGTCGATATCATTAAAGGTACCCTTAGAGCAACGTCGTAATTACTGTATTTTGCCCATTCCGCATGTTCGCCTAGCGACCATCCTATTTTCAGGAATTCATTTTCAAATTAACAAAATACTTTGTCTTATCATAATCTTAACTCACCGTGATCTGATGTGAGTATTATGGTAGTATTCTTTCGGATCGATAGAACATCTAATTGATCTATTAGTTTTCCAATTAGGTCGTCGATATAAGACACAGCTGCGTAATAGGATTGCATAATCAATTTGCCAAAGCCCTCTGTAAATCGAACAGCAGTAGAAATATAAGGATATAATCAGCGATACGAACTTTTGAATCGTACTTGGTATTCTTTCCCATGGAAAATTCAGATTGAAACTTTCAATGTCCTTCCTCTTTCTTAAATCAATCCAAGGATTGTACGCGATGCTACTAACATTCTCCGGCCACTCGTATGGATCAGGTAGTTTGAATTTACGGAGTGGATGGTGTTCTGGAAGTGTTCTTTCTAAATATTTCGCACAATGTTAAAAGCAATTTGCCATAAATGGTAATATTAATGAAGTTTACTTAAATATCTTTTCGGATACTTGAACGGTATGTGGGGCTTCTGAAATCCGACTGCCAAAAAGAAAGGAGTCGGATCGTTCGCACGAGTTTGTAGAAAATGTTTAGCTTCTCTTAGTATTTCCATGTCTGGCAGGGTTTTGTTTAGCATCGACGAAACTTTCACAGGACATACCTGAAAACATGAGATCTTGAGATCGTGTTAACTACGAATTATTCAGAGAAACGATATTGACGAGATTCTGTGCAGGAGGTATATGAAAATTAGTTTGGCAAACTGGAAGATCTTTGTATCTCTCCGTGTATGGGTGGAACGGTACTTCCGTCCACGAGTAAGGGCTATCATCGGAATGATTTGAACTAATCCCTGTGAAAAATTCCGTATGAAATCTTCGGGTACAATATATGTAATACGTTTTCGTGATTAATAAATAAAAGACCTGGATGAAAAACTTTTCCTATAGATTTGGTAACATATCCGTTATTTTTTAAATGTTGAGGCAACGTTGTAAAATTGCCAACATCTTCCCTCCAATAGCTATAAAAATCATAAAGCTGTAGCGTATCCGGTCTCCTACTTGTTAGAAACGAATTCCTGCTTGGCGCGCACAAGGCTTGCTGAAAACAAATTCATTCTGTTGTATTGTTTCCTTTGCAACAATGTGCTCTAAAGATACTAACCTGAGCAAACGCCTGCGAAAAGATCGCAGCGTTCTTTGCCAAGCGATTTATGTTCGGCGTATAAGCGTTTCTATCGCCGTAACATTCTAAAGCTGGCCTTAAGTCGTCAATAATTATTAGAAGAAAATTGTGTCGTTGCGCTGCACACCAAACGATTGGAATCGTCAAATATAATATTAAAAACATCTTATATGAGCGGCGAACAGTATGATTGAGCCTATTATGAGCAACTAAATTGAAGTGAAGAGCAACGAACTCCTTTTCCAGGTGGAGCTGCAGAGAATGGGAGTACATATGTATTTACGTTACGCGGCTACAGAAGATAATCGAGCGGCCTATTTCTGGAGTAATCTAATCAATTTCAGGAGCTGTTTCTTAGCATTCTTTTTTAGCTCACTATTGCACTTTATTTTTCAACGTACAGACATACAAATAAAAATGCTACGTAATACTTACAGTCCTACAATATCTAGTATAATAACTACAATGACATGTGTGTAATATAAATTACATTAAAATAATACAATAATATAAAATAGTAAAAATCATTATGGAAAGTCAAGAATTTTATGCAACATGCGCGCACAAACGTTGCAGCAAGTTCATCCTGTTCTTTGCACTGTATTTTTAAGTTTGCCACGCCAGGCTTATCGATCTACGAAATTGTATTTACGGTTCGATTCGTTCATTGACTGTTCAATCGAGAATTAACATTTTTCCCATCTGTCTGAGTTGCTTTTCACATTCATCGTACAATTACAAACAATTTGACGCAGTACATTTTTCGTTTGCATTTGATAGCAATATTTTATTTTTAATAGACACCGTTACGCGAAAGGCAGGTGTCGAGATTGCTAAAACTTTTAAATACAAGATATAGAAAAACAACGGTAATACTTTTCTTCAGGTGATGTATCAAGTTAGAAAGTCGCTATGTATTACGTATAGCCTTCGTTTATATTTGGATGATTAGAAGTCATCGAAAAACGACTCAGAAGTTTCCTCTCTATCCCGAATCTCTAGTATTCGGGAATAGAATGATAAAAACGTTGAGTATCGAACAAGGGTCGTTGCACTCAAAATGGTAATAAAAGCGTAACAAAGAATGACTAGCCAAAGGGGTAAAAAGTAATAAAAAAAAGAAAATAAAAAAACGAGCAGGAGAGCTCGTAAAGAGAAAAGGAACAATGATGTTTCTTAAATCGAATGCTTACGGCCCTAGTCGAATACTCTAATTTATACCGCTACAATTATTTATCTTCACGATTAAAGACCGATATTAGTCCATCTTGAATCAATCCCGGGATTCCTTTTTAACAATCGACGATAATCTTTGTTCATCGGCATTTTTCGTACAGTCATTTACATTAATATTATGCTTTGCCTTAAAGTCAGTCTTAAAATTTACTTGGGGACTGGTAGTATCATCTTTGAACATTTCAGTGTAATGAAAACTACTCCCATTTCCAGTCTTTGTATTTGTGCTAGCATTATTGCCAGAACCATTCGAGTGCACTTCACTGAAGTGTTTGTACAGCATTACAGTTGTACTGAATTCTGTTTCGCATCCTGGAATCTTGCATCTGAAATGTACCTTCGGTTAAAACACTTTCGATCGAAACACTAGTAGTGGGTATGTATATACAGTGGACCTACCGAAATACTTCGTTATTCTTAGTTCCTTGTACTACTGGCAGTTTCGAATTAGCATGATTGTCCTGGTAATGCTTCCATAAACCAGTTACATTGCTCACTTGCGCTCCACAGCCAGGAATCTTGCATCTGATCAACGCACAATAAATTAGGAATATTCGTTATAATTAGACTGCGGATCTTTATGCATTTATGGCTTATAAAAATTTTCAAAAAATGCTGCAGCATTAAATTCAACAGAATTTGGAACGATTTTAATTTATTGTGGATCTACAAATGCTATTACCAATGAAAATAGAATTTTATTTGGCACCACTTTCTTAAAATTTGTCTACAACAATTGAAAATTGCATAAACATCCGCAGTCTAGTTATAATATTTCTAATCATGAAAATGTTTGTAAACTTACAAGAAAAAACTGACTGTCGAGGCTTTCCCTTGTTTTATTTTCACTATCGATTTGCTAGAATTTGAACTAATTGTATTGGCTACTAGTTTATGGCTGTCTTGATGATGACGATAGTGGGATATATATTTATATTTTCTTGCACAGCCATTGCTGGCACAGTTGTAGATCTCTTGTTTGTATCTAGACATACGTTGTTTCTTTGGAGTGTATTCTTCGTCGTCGGAACAATTGCTGTTCGATTCTATAGTATTTTCCTCGTTTTTCGAAGCGTCTCGATTCAAATCGTTTCTGAAGATTCGTTCGAGATTATCTAATTCTATTCTGTGCTCTTGATTCCTCGAGCTCATCGTGCAAACCTCGTTCTTCGAGTTTTTGGTAATCGTGATGTCTCCGTTGACATAGACTACGTTATTCTTCTCTTGGGAATGTTCTACTTGAAGTTCCGAACACTTATTCGTATTGCCCTCGTACTTGCATAGGAAATTTTCGGTACTTAACATTAGATTCTCGGCGAGAGGAAAGCCACTGACTTCGTTCAACGACTCGCCGGTAGAAGGGTATTCATCTTTGTTCGAGCTATCATTCGGAGGATTTTGTTCGTGGGGAAGTTCTTTCTTTTGCTGCTGCATATTGTCGTTTCTATGAATACCTTGTTCGTTATTATCGTCGTATTGGTGTGGTTTTATTGCAAAAGTTTCACTCTGTCTCTTCTCGTAGCAATCCTCAGTGCTCTGTACAATTTCTTCGTCCATCGCGTTTTCCAGATCCTCGAAGCATATTACTTCTGGTTCGGTTGGCAGTGTTGGCGGCTGTCTATGACAGCTTTCGATATGTTCTTCTAAATTACTACTGGTTGTGTGTAAAGACCCGCAATTCGTGTATGGACATATAAATACATTTGTTTCGTTATTATGCCATTCTTGGTAATGACGCCACATGCTTCCAGGATCGGACAACTCTTCTCCGCATCCTGGCTCCCGGCAGCTGTGTACCATATCAACGTATTATACATATGAACATTGGAAAATAAAACTGAATCGACTTACATGAATCTAATTTTCAAAGCTTCTAGAGCCTCGTGCGTTTTGTATTCATCTTGGTTTGTAAATATTTTTCCGCAACCTCGTTGTTTGCACGTATAAATTTCCTAAAAATAAAAATGATAGTTTATCAAGTGGATTGGCAGTAGAACGAACCGAGGAAACGAGTGCGATAAACTCTGGGAAGATTCGACTGGATAAACGTTAAAACGCAGCGGCGATTTGTTTTGAGTTAGGGGTCGTTGAACCCGTGAAATGGCTCCGGCGGTTTTACCTTTTTCGGGGCTATTTCCTCGATGGTGCGATTTCTTGATACGAATCTGATGACGCTGACTTCGGTGGGCCTGTCGGTGCAAGCGTCCGTACCCTGGCCCATCCTGGCCGGTGTCCGCGGAAAAACGGCTGTGAACGACGCGTTTCGTGGCCTCACATAACCTGCGCTCATCGAGACGGGTTGGTTCGGTAAGGAATTTTTCCTACACCTTGAATGAAACTCCCAGACCCGCGGTCATATCCACGAACGGGATGGTTTGCCGGGCTACTTACCAACAAACTGCGCTCCCGTTCGCGCCGGTTTATCTTTCCTCTAGCACCTCACATTATACCGTCGTTAATAATATCAATCACTTGTTGTCATTTCAGTGCAACCGGGCTACCATTGCTTTCCCGTCCACCATTTAACGTTCCCCGCCGCACCGCGCAACTAAATACAATTGAGAACCACTGTCAGAGAATGCGCCGCGCCGTTAGAACCAAAGAGCATCCCTACTCTTTGGTTAGAAAACAGTTAGAAAACCATGTTAGAACCAGTTAGAACATAATAAATCCAATGCTGCCTCGGTTTTTTCGGCTGGCAAACTTTGCGGATGCATTTATCCTTGCAAATATTCTCATTCGGTTACGTCTGCAACGTTCGGTAAAATTCATTAAGCATATTAGCAATGTTTATTTCCCGTCTTTCATTGTTACAGAAAATGTTTTTCCTATAAAAGACGTCCTTCCCTTCTCTTCTCTGGGTCTCCATCTTCATCTTCATCTACATTCTACATCTTCATTTTCATCTTCATCTTCATCTCCAACGACTGCGTAGATTGGCAAGCGCCACCACAGGATTCAAGATTCAACTGAGGATTGTACCGACGATGGCGTCAATTTTGAAGGCACCGCTTCAAATCAATCTTTTATACAATACAATCTTCATCTCCGTTTACTTCGCTTATTTCAGAATCGAAATGATAGTTTTACGAAATATGCCATGCAAGAATGAACTTGCACTGCACATGCATGTATACTATACGTATATTATGCTGTCGTTTACTATTGTAGAATTCATTAGAATCTACTCAAAACGCGATGGACTCTATTGGAACGTTTTACCAGGTAATTAATAACATTGTTTAACAAATTTCGCATGAAATGAACACGACGAAACGCGGCCGAACAATGTTTGAACGTTTGTTGAACGGTGTGTTATAGGGTGTGAACGCGTGAACCGTTTGCGCGTGGATGTCAGACGGGTCACTGTCAGTCAGGATGCGTGCAAACACGTCAGTATCGATTTACCTTGGCACCTGGTCTGTCGTACCGCAGCCCAGGTCTCTATCAATCTGTCATCGGTCTCGGTTCAAGTTTAGTTAACGAAAATTAATGTAGTTGAATTTTCAATCGGAGGATGCACCTTCATCGCGTGCTGTTGATCGTTTCGGCAGCATGGTTCCTGTGCTGCAGCCGCTATGCTGACGGTCAAGGTCGGCGTTATCTTAGACTCGATCGCTCGCGTTCAAGTATCTTTTTCACGCTGTTTCATTATTAGACTGCGGATCTTTATGCAAAATAAAAAATGTTCGCATTGATTGCAGGACACAGGGGCCAAATAAAAATTGTATTCCTAATTATCCTATTTAGCTGGGTCTAATACATTGATGTCCTTATACAGTTTAAGTGGTCCGTTTAAATAAGGCCACCTATATTTCTTCAGGTTATTGTGATGCAAAAAATATTTGTTACGTAATGTGCATGGTATCAATGGACCAAATATCTGGCAAGAATATATTTTTCCGAAGGTCATTTTTTTCAGAGTTATCAAGGTCATCGATGTTTTTTTATGCATAACTACATTTCTTTTTATTGCATCGTGTAACTGATCGAAAAATACATTCAGATATTTATAATAACATGACCTTGATCTTCGAAAATTAAAGTTTTACCTTTAGATCAATAAAAACCTTTAGATTATAACAAATATTTTTTGCATCACAATAACCTGAAGAGATATTTAGGTGGCCTTATTTAAACGGACCACCCTGCATTTTTTTAACATGTCCACTGCCTTAAATTGTAGTTGCCAATTTTTCTCATAAATGCATATGGTCCGCAGTCTATTCATTATCCTTTTACTATTCTTTCACGTTCGCAGATGAGTTTGCGGAGACGATGAACGACACGGATAGACCTACGATACCGTCGCACATAGTCGTCACGTCCTGGAATGTACGCCTCGCAATTTCAAACTTTATATACGTAGATTAGTTTCGAACGATTACGAAGCGGTGGTTTATTCTCATTTGAAAAAATTCGATCCGGCGATTGTGAATAATTTGTATTTGTCGCAGGACATGCCGTTCTCTGGAATCGTGAAGGAGAACGGAAAATGGGTTGGCAGAGGATACGCGTTCTATATCTTCGATTTGGTCAGCGCGAAGCTAAATTTCACGTACAGCATTGTCCCGCCGAACCAGCATATCCTCGGGGACGAGAACAACGGTGTTCTCGGATTGCTTTTCGAAAAGGTGAACCATTTTTTATGTTAATTTCATTCGTCCAAGATCCATCCTGATCATCCAAGAAAGCTTATACCTTGAGCACGATCAAAAGAATTATGGTTTTCGTTTGAAGCAGAAAGTGGACATGGCTGTTGCGTTTCTTCCGGTTCTGCCGGAAATGGGACGATTCTGCGAGTTCAGCATCTACTTGGACGAGACCAGGTTGACTGCTGTGATGAAGAGGCCGAAGGAGTCGGCCAGCGGTTCCGGTCTCCTCGCGCCGTTCGAGAGAACAGTTTGGTTCCTAGTTCTGGGATCTTTGATCTTCATGGGACCGATTATTTACTTCTTCGCCATCATCAGGTCAGAACTGTGTTGTATAGCATCGACACGGAAAAATCTTGAAATCTCCGATTCTAATTCTACGAATTTATGTATATTGTTACAGGGCGAAATTATGGCACGACCCGAAACCCGAAGGATTCGGCTTATCCTCTTGCGCCTGGTTCGCTTATAGTTCTCTCTTGAAACAAGGAACGAACATCGTTGCTAGGACAGGTGAAATATTTGATCGTGATATATTTGATTCCTTTTTACATTGCATCGTAATTTTCTCGACTGCAGATTCGACCCGGATGCTTTTCGCCACATGGTGGATTTTCATATTGATATTGACGTCGTTCTACACCGCGAATCTCACGGCGTTCCTCACGAAACCGCAATTCACTTTGTCCATCAGCTCTCTGCAGGACATCGTCCAGAAAGGATACAGTTGGGTCACTTACAAAGGCCGTCTCGTTGACTTTCTTCTTTCTCAGGTGATACTCTATTTTTCTACTCCGTTTGAGGGATTCGCATTCACGATGGGAACTATCTTTTGCAGGGACACGTCAACGATTTGAGTTTACTGAATGACAGCAGATCGCAAGGAAAGGGTGAATTCAAGTTTTACGAGCCGTCGAAAGCCATACTGAATTCTGTGAGCACAAGTACGCAGTATTCCATCTAGTCTTATGTTTCTTATTAAATCGCGCGTTCGTGTTAACGGGTCGTTTCATTGGTTCCTTTAGAAAAACTGTTCCTAGCAGAAGCTCATTATCTGCAAACGCTAATATTCGAGGATTATGTGAGCAAAACTCGCAATCAAACGGACCACAGCTTGCGGTGCACCTACGTTATAATGCCTGGAAGCATTATGGACACGAATCGAGCATTCGGCTTTTCCCTTGGTTCGACCGCTCGAAAGCCATTGAATGAAATGCAAGTGTCCGCGAAAAGTTGTCTACGAAAGGAACGACCGTTTATTAGTCATTTGATTACAGGTTGATCAGATTGGTGGAGTCAGGCATCGTACAACAAACGCAACAGGAAGATCTCCCGCTGGCTGAAATTTGCCCTGTGGATCTTCGCTCGACCGAACGACAGCTCCGCAACACCGATCTTCTTCTGACATACAAAGTTGTCATAGCTGGATACACGATCGCGGCGATCTTCTTTCTAATAGAAATCATTTACGCCTGTCTGGCAGGCTGGGTAAAACGTAGAAAGCAACAGAACCTGCGTAATTCTCGATCAAGAGCAGCGTGGGAGACGAATACTTTCGTTGAACCTCTTCCATTCCTTAAACAAGTGCATTTCTTAAATGAAATTCCGCAAGCGAATCATGGAAACCCCCAACATATATTGACGCAGGGAAAACAACAAGTAATTAACGGGAGAAATTACTACGTAGTTGTAGACCGAGGAGGAGATCGAAGGTTAATACCGGTTAGGACACCTTCTGCTTTTCTGTTTCAATAATATTGAATCAATATGCCGTTTGAATGTGTTTAACAATTGTAACGATAACGCAAATTATAATACGTTAAATGTTAATATTAAATGTGATCTTGATATGATGATCTTGTTTTATTTACGAGAATAACTTGTCGGACGAATAAACAGAAAATGTGTGATCCCACATACATTTTTCAATTCATTACGACAAACGTAATATCGAACGTCGGATGGCGCCATTAGTTAAAAACAACGATCAGGAGCCGTATGAAATGAGCCCAGAAAGTAGGTGGCACAATCCTGATTGTCGCTGGAGCTTGCATAAATATCTGTAAATAGTTTCTAACCGAAACAATTCTCAGTAAATTCTGCCAGAAATTAATTGGTTATTATTTATTCCCTGCCACATTATAAATATTTACATCTATTGATGAAAAATCAAGAATATTTTGGATATTCATTGCAGCAGCAAATGATTCGTGCCGCGTTCCCCATAAGACGCAATGTTAATTCCGGCACGAATTATTTGCTCTTCCTAAACGTCCGTACAGCGCCATTTCATGCAGCGGCGAAACGCTCAAACTGTTAGCCAAATGTTACCGACAGAGGAGTTAGTCGGTAACAGGGCCATCTAGCGGTAGACTCGGAACTAAATTTGGCTAACAGTTTGAGCGTTTTGCCGCTGCATGAAATGGCGCTGTACGGAGGTTTAGGAAGAGCAAATAATTCGTGCCGGAATTAGCATTGCGTCTTATGGGAAAAGCGGCACGAATCATTTGCTGCTGTAATTGATATCCAATATTTTTCATTTTGCATGAATAAATTATCTTTATTGTACAATACAGACACAGAGGATTCTCCAGTATACACCCACCAATTTTTTTAGACTAACAATTCCATTGAATATTTAACCATCCACGGTCACCTGTCAATAACGCGTGCAGTGACGCCACAATCGACCAAAACTGGACTATGAGTTAAGACTTAACTGTTAAGTATACCTTATTGCTCACCATGCTTTCCTAATACGTACCAGGAGATTCGAAGTCCCGTAGGAAAGAAGGTGGCACGAGTGCGACGTCTGCTGTCCTTGTCGCACGCTGTCTCTGTCCTTGTCTTACAGATAGGAAAGATAGGAAGAATTAGTGCACGAACCGGTATTTATACCACTGCATGTAGAATAGAATAGAATAGCAAGAAGTTATATTGACCATTTTATTTATTCGTCTCTCATTGGATACAGAGTAATTTCAGTATAGAATTTTAATTACAATATCCGACATTATTTTATAAAAGTAAATACAATTATATCGTTAACAATAATAATGCGCGTAAATCGGTTAACACACGCTCCGAACATTGGCTAAAGCGTTCACGATTCACCGTAGTAGGAATAAATTTTACAGATATACGCTCACTTATGGTTAATTCGTGTTTAATTACAAACGAAGCCGATCGCGAACGGTTCTTCATCCCGGGGCTTATTTACAAGTAGAACTCGAACCGAATTGATTCGTCTTTCGTGAAACGATTCGTGGTCGCGAGCTCGACGCTCGCAGAGAGGAGATCGTTATTTCTTTCCTTCTTTTTCCCCGGCTACTCAATCTGGATTCTGCATAACTCCGTCCTAGATCTTGGATCGCAGATCCCCGAACAGTGTTTCATAGATGTTACAAGAGATCAGAGTCGGTTTAAAGCTTATTGTTAGAAACGATACCAACTTGAAGACGTTCGGTATGATTTGCAACGAGCTACGAGAGTGAAATGACCTAGATGAAAGGTTGCGAGGATGAACGTCTGAAGCTTCTCGATAGAAACGAATACAATTCGGGATCTACGCGCGTTCGGAGCTGATTGTAACTCGATTGGCAGAGAGTCGGTACCGGTGTCTTGACCAGGGTTGCCATATGACGCCCCTTACGTCTCCGTCCCTCGCCTAGATGCTGCCTACGCTATCCCCACTCTTACCACTACCGCTGGCGCGACCGAGTGCTACAATGAGAGCGGTAGCATGCTACCGACTCGGTCGCGCCAGCGGTAGTGGTAAGAGTGGGGATAGCGGAGGCATGCATCTAGGCGAGGGACGGAGACGTAAGGGGCCTGGCGAGACTCGCATACGGCTTCCCTGGTCTTGACCCTCAAGCTTCTGAACGAAGCTCCGGAAACGAGTGGGCTTTAACACGATCTTTAAAACCCGATCCGCTGTTCCGCCACGCGAGAACAGCGAGATCCAACGAAGATCTACCGGGATACAAATGATCTGTACCCCTAACCACTGTGGTAGCTTTGTAAACGAATCAAACTTGAGATTTGCTTAACAACTTCGTCGGGTTGCAAACCATAACCGTAGAACTCTAGAAAGACCAAGCGAAAGACCAGACTCCTCTGCCAATCTGAAGACGCTATCGACGATCGAAGGATCTAGAGACGCTTGTCGAATGTTCGATACCGATAACAGTGAAACCGCGACAGTTGGCTCGATCGCGAGTCGCTCTCCGTAATCGTTAATCGTTGCTGGTCTACAAGTGCGATCGAGGTAATTACAGTGAGTCGTAATTAACGAATGCAGAGGGTAACCTTGCGATCGAGTCGACGTTCGATGAACGAGACTTGTTGGTTTCCGTTGGTTCGTCCGGGTGAATGGATCGTTCGGTCCCCGGGTTCCATTTAGTTCCGTTCGATGCCGGATGCTTCTGCGGGCCCGCGGAAACTCGCGCGCGTGATCTGTCGTTAAGGCACTTTGAGAATCTGCGTTGCAAATACACGCGGTTGGGGGGCTGCTCGCGGATGTCGAACGGTCCCCCGAGAGTTCGGTAACCAAAGAGAACGCGTTCGTGCTGAGATCACGCGATTCGGAGCTCTCGATCCAAGGTGAACCGTGAATTGTCGTGATCGACGGAAGACCGGTCGCCCGACTATTCCCCGTGTATCTGCCGTTCCAGCGAACCGGTTGCAAGGTTGCAAAGAAACACCGAGTTGTCAACGAAAAGAACGGTAGCAGTCTATCGTCGATCGATTCTAGACCAGAAGCGATTTCGTCTCGGTAGGTGGAGAAATTAACGTATCGTAAATTAATCAATTCGTAAATCGAGTTAGCCCGAGCAGAACTCCATGAGAACTCCGTGAACGCACAGGCCGAGTTTGTTCCGATGCAGCAGAGTGGATATTTTGTCGGAAACCCGATCGAGGTTGCAGTCTGATCGAGCTTTACGAGCTGCTGTCCGTCGAACCAGCGAATCGGTTGCAAAGGCAGTTAATCGGATAAGGCGATATAATCGGGCACGCCGTTGGAACACGACGAGACCGGTCGAATCGGTGATCACGATCGATAGAAGGCTTCCGTCGCCAAAAGAACAATTGCATCAAGCGCGGCGAGCACGCGCGCGAGCTTCGTTCGACCCTTCTTCTTCTCTAGTCTGACTCTCAGTCTGATCCGGTCTTACCCAATGCGACCCGATCTGACTTTTCGTTAGTCCGAGAGATCGAGGGGCCGAGGGGCCAAGAGGTCTCGGAACTTTTCGCCGAACCGGTTACCGAGAAGAACAATCGCTTCTCTCGCTTATCACTAGACTGCGGATGTAATGAAAAACGAATAGGTGACACACGAAACTGCGAACAAATTCAAAGAATGTTATTTTAGTCGTTCTCTCGACTTGTTTAAATCATTTAAAGAAATTTGATTTCTTATAATTGACTTGGGAAGTTCTCATTTCGCACGGAGATCCGCAGTCTACTTATCGCGCACGATAACAGCCGACGCCATACGAATTCTCAATTGTTCAAAGCACGCCGATTCTTCGCCTAATTTCGCATCTTTCCTTTACTATTCTATTACCCTCTCTCACTCTGTGTCGCTCTCTATCTATCTCTATCTATCTACCTCTCGCTCTCTGCGATCGTCACCTGAATTAGCGAACCCCGCACCTCCATTCATGTCTGTGCAATTATAATTATAGCTACCTTGAAGAGATAAAAAAACTCGCTTCTTAATATGTTTTATCGAAATAGATAGTGAGGGCGTGTATCGGTGCGTGTATTGCGCGCCCGCGAGCGAGCGCGCGTCAGATGTGTATGTGTGTGTGTTTCTGTGCGCGCGTAGTGAATGCGTGTATACTGTGTGCATGTGTATATGTGTATGTGTGTGTGTGTTCTCGTTTACATTCGTTCACGTATTTAATGTACAAGCGATTTATATAAACAGGAACGATAACGCTAGAGGTATTATTATTGTTGATTTTTCACTCTCTTTTTGTTGTTGTTGTTGTTGTTTATCGATATCGTCAGAATTACCATTATCGTAAGTATTATCAATATTAATGTTATTGTTATAACTATTATTGTTGTTATTACTATTATCATTATTATTATTGTTATTACTATTATTATCATTATTATTCTCGTCGTTTTAGAATATTAGCGAGGATACAAGGTCACTGACTGAGATGATGACAGGCCGAACAAAAACAAATCGAACGGAAAGAAATGAAAGAACGATCGGCTCCGAAATGATTAAATCGTGGATCGAACCGGCGAATATTGCTACGCAATTGTTATATTAGATACTTGTTCGTCCGATCGCCTATATCCCTTTTTCTTTGTGTTTACCCCATTCTCTCTTCGTCTGTTTCTCTTTCTTTCGCTCCCTCTCTCTCTCTCTCTCTCTCTCTCTCGTTCTCTCAAACATTTTCTCTCATTTTCGTTCACACTCTTCCTCTCTTTCTCTAATTCTCTCTCTCGCGCGCGCTCTTCGATAGACCCTAAGTGATTAAGGAAGGATAGACTTGACAATTGTGTATAGACGCCGAGGCCATTTTGAATCAGCCATGACGTTTCTGCTTGTTGTTCCGTTTCTTTTTTGTCTCCTTGTTTTCCCTTGTTTCCTCTTCAATGTATTCGTCTTCGTGTTGTCGACGCATTATTATTATTATTATTATTATTGTTATTATTATTATTATTATTATTACTATAATCGTTATCATCGTCGTTAGCTCGTTAAGTTAGTCGTTATTACATTATACTTTATTATCGGTATCGTTATTGTTATACCTTTATTATTATACAATAAACTGGCTGGTACTCGTAAAACGCAATCCTTGAGCTCGTTGAAGGCTTTCAGGAGATCTGCACGCGTGCTCTCTCGCGCTTTCTTTCTCCGAAGAAAATTGTTCACGTTCTCGCGATTCACTTTCTCTCTTTCTTTCTAACGCTCTCGCACTTGCTCTTGCTCTTTCTTTTAGAAAAACGAAGTAGTAGTAAATGCTAGTAATACATGGTAGCGATAGTAGTAGTGCTATTAGTGGTAGAAGTACTAGTAGTAATAGTAGTAGTAGTAAAAGTAGTAGTAATAGTATTAGTAGTAGTAATAACTGGTAGCGATGATAGTAGTAGTAGTAGTAGTAGTAGTAGTAATAATTGGTAGCAATAGTAGTAGTAGCAGTAGTAGTAATAGTAGTAGTGGTAGTAGTAGTATTAGTAGTAGTAATAGTAGTAAAAGTAATAGTAGTAGTGGTAGTAATAGTGGTAGTAATAGTAGTAGCAGTAGTAGTATTAGTAGTTGTAGTAGTAAGAGTAGTAGTAGTAGTAATAGTAATCGTAGCAGTAGTTGTAATAGTAATAGTAGTGGTAAGTAGTGATAGTAAATAGTAGTAGCAATAGTAATAATAGTAATAGTCGTGGTGGTAGTAGTAGTAGAAGAAGAAGATGATAGAGGAAGTAGAGGAAGAAGAAGAAGTTGAAGGAGAAGAAAAAGAACTAGAAGACGTTGAAGTAGAAGTAGGAGCAGAAGAAGAAGAAGAAGAAGAAGAAAAGTCCCTTAAAGATACTAGAAATACGATGGCTTAAACTTCATTTAAACATTACTTTGGACGCAATTAGTTTCTTATTACTCTTTCTTTTTTTTTGAGTTTTCTGCTAAAGCGAATGGCGGAATATCGGTTATATCTCGCTTCTCCCTCTTTCTCTCGTTCTCTCTCCTGTACGCGCGCGCGCACACACACACGTTCTCACACGCGCACGCTCACACACACAAAACATACAGGCGCGCTCAAACACACGTACATACGCAAACACGCGTTCACCAAGACCGGCCATTTTTTCATCGGGTTTTTGGATCATCGATCGAATCGGTTTTCCCGTTTTATCTTCGCGGACAGTTTTCTTTGGACGACACGCGAACGATCTGGACGTTACCCCGTTTCTTTCTCTCCCTTCCGTCCACGATTTTATGTCGCTCAATTATTTCGCCCTCGATACCTTCTCTTTTCTCGTTCTCGCTTTGATCGCTCGCTCACACACATTCTTCTCTCTTGTTCTTTCTCTCTTTTGTCTCTTCCGCTCGTTTGAGTAGTCTTACGTTCTTATCGTTATTTCACTAGTTAAATTTAGTAGTAACGCGATAATACTTTAATAAGGCCCAGTAAGGCTGCGTGGGTCAACGAACTATCCCACAGAAATTTAATATACATTTCTCGCTTTTGCTTAAAAATCACACGGCTCCTCTACCGGTCGCGTCACGTTGCGTCGCGTCGCGACGTGTTTAGTCCGTGACGGGCGTCGCCGTCGAGCGAACCTGACACATCGAACCGCCAATTGTATTTTTTTTCCCGTTCGACGCGACGACTCTCTTGGGTCCCCCTTGGGTGGCCCTATCGGCCCTAAACCTTTTAGGCGTCGCTAGTAAAGTCGGTGAAGCTCGCTCGATCGACGCCACCACCCCCTCGTTCCGCAACGAAACTTAGACGATCAAACCAACACGGAAAAAGAAGGAAATTGTCGGCCCGATCGCTTCGAAGCCTTTACCCAAAAAGACCACCGATCGATTATTGTCACGTTGTATTGTTCGTTATACGGACTATCCACGATCCGATCGCGGAAAACCTTCGCGTCAATATTGTTCCTGTCCGTGTATCCGACGAGTTCGAGGGGGCCAAGTCTATCTGCGATTCGCGAGCATACGTGGCGCGGCGTGTCTCGAATCGTTCTCCTGCTATACTGTCGAGTTCGTAACGAGAGTCCTGTTCCTGTTCGTCCGTGTTGTACGTGTACGCGCGAGTGTCGAACAACTTGACTTCAGTGTCGAAACACTTACATAAACGAAGCACAAATCACGGAATGCCCCTAAGACTATGTGACCGCGTCGGCGCACGCGTCCACGCGGTTTCTGGTAACAACGAATCGAAACAATTAGACTCGGAGATACGGTACAGGAAGATACGAGGTACAAGTTGCGTACGTTACGTAGGAGAAGCGAAAAAGGAAAACTTGATTCGGAGAGACTGTCGTAACGGCCGCCTTATATACGCTCGATAGAAAACAAATGTATCGTTGCTCGCAGTTTGACCGTGTATTGCGTGTACGTGTACGTGTGTTCGTGTCCCGTGTCTCGCCACGGCCGACAGACAACACGGCGAAGTCTTCGAGATACATGTACGCGCGCATCATCCTTTAATAATAATAATAATAATAATAATTTCTCGTCTCCGTTTTTGAACTGTTCAATACTCGGCCATCTTGTCCCCCCCGACTCCGTCGCTTTTCAAAAGTATTCTCCCATTCTTCGCATATATATATATATATATATATTTAAATTTTATTTGTATTTATATTCGTATTTATATACACACATACATACACACACACGCGTGCACACAAGCTCCGCACTTGTTCGTATGTATTTACGTGTATGTGCATATATGTATGTGGAGCATTTAATAGTACTTCTTTTTTGTCATTTTGCTAAATCGCTTACTTCGACACTTTCATACGTTTCGCATAAAAAACAAGGCAATCAGATTGAGTGTTTGTTTTCTTTTTTTTTTTGTTCTTTATATCTCGTTTACATCCTTAAACTTTAACCCCGCGCCCGTGCTCAGTATTTATACTCGCGCTGAATCACCTCGCGGGTTCTCTGTATCGTCGTGTATATGTAGAGAGAGTATTATATACATACATGTAGTAAATGCGAAATCACTTTCTCTTTGTTTCTCGTTACTTTCATTGTATGGCTTTCATCAAATGAACATCGTACTCCGTGGTCGCGCGCAACTAATTATGAAAAGACTAATATCTCCTCGAGTCGAGAATCTCGCTTGGTTTTTTGCGCGCACCTTCCCTTCCCTTCCCTTTCCATGCTTTCCTTCTCCTCCGTTTCCCACCCTCTTCTAATACCTATGTCGTAATATATTATATCTCGTAAAAGATGCTTGTTCCTAGATCGATCGAGGTTTCCCATTGATTCCCTCCGTGTCCCGACCTTTCGTTTTTCGGCGTTCCATTCCTTCCGTTCCTCCACCACCCCACTTTCTGCTCGCTCCCATGTTCCCCGCTCAGCGTCGACGCTCTAGAGTAATTCAATTTTATTGTACTAGCTAGAAACCTCGTTCGGAAAACTCTATCCTGGCAGTCCAATCGCGAGCGTACCTCGTTCACTCTAATTCTCTCTCACTCTCTCAAACGCAGTCATCACGCTCACTCGCACGAACAGTGTCTCTAATCACGACTTCGCTACCGATCGCGAGCACGGTCGTCGGCCCATCTAGCTGCCCCTAAAACCGACGATCGGCACGGTCGGTTGCCGGCGTTTCGTTCGCGATCGATCGCAGAGGAATCCTTGGGACCCCATAACCACTAGGAGATCCCGAGCTCTAACTGTAAGAGAAATCGTTTGGACCTGGTTCGAGAACGCTCGGGGATATATCTCTCTCTTTGGCCGTGTTTTCCGATCGGTTCTCGGACGAACTCGGAACGCGTCCGTAAAGCTACAAACGAATCTAAGATCCGGACTGCGTCCAGGCTCATCTGGAACGTGTCCAACGTCACGCTAGACGAACTTTGATCGAAAAGATCGCCGTCTACGCCCGTTTCCCCTACCTCGTTCTCTCCCCGCCTTTCTCTCTCTCTCTCTCTCTTCTTGCGTCCGCTACCCGTTTCTCTCCGTCTTTCTAAATCGTTTCTAACAGATTCGTTTCGGTTTCGACCAAAATCCCAACGGGGATCGGTTCGAGATAGCGAAGAGATCGAAGTTCGAGATCAGAACCGCGCCTTTGTCCGTTCGAGCCGATCCTTGATCATTCTGTACACTCTATCCGGACGGAAGCAGCGACGACGCGGGAACACACGATCGTCTACGTCTACGGACATCCGCACTCGTCGACCACCATCTTCGGCAGGTCTCTCTTGATGATGTTCGAGTCCGGACCGTAGTAGATCAACGACATCGGCGAGAATTTTAGGGGAGCGCAGCACGGCTGCATACCCGCCAGCCGATCCATCTTTCGGTACTCCTCGATCACGTGGGTGTAGTAGTTGAGGAAGGTGTCCGGCGTTCTGTGCCCGGCAGCGCAGTCTCCTCTGCAGTAGTTCGCGTAGTACCTGCAACCGTTCGAACAGCGTCGTTTCATTCGATTACCTCGCCCGATCGAAACCGCACTACCCGTCCACCGGTCTCCTACCAGCTCGAAACTACAGTGACTCGCGAAACAGTGGCGCACTCAGCATTTAACCCTTTGCGCTCGGTTGTCCCCTCTGAGCCACCACTTAAAATTGCTGTACCAATATTGAAAATGTTTTTTTGCATTATTACACTAACGAGCATAACTGATTCAACACACTTTCAATCAGAATAACTTTTTTATGAATGGACCAAACGACTTGAATTTCTCTGTAAGGCTGGAAGAATTAGTTTAGTAAATGACGACTAAAACATATTTTGAAAAAATGCATTTGGTCGGAATTGCAAAAAAAATAGTAAAACTTGATTTTTACTACTGTTTTAGCTGGGCCAATAACGAAAATTTAAAAGATGTGGTTGGTCAACTCGTATAAATTATATACGCTCTGAAAATTTCATTTTAATTGGTTAATCGGTTTACGGGCTATAAACGATCAAATGAAATTGATATAATACCCCATACAATACCTAAATGTTTAGTGATTTAATAGATAACATATCTAGTACCGTAAACAATATTTTCAATAATGGTAGAGCAATTTTTAGTGGCGCCTCAGAGTCACCACTCGAGTGCTAAGGGTTAATCGATTTCGATGAGATGTTCAGCATGTAAAAACTCGTTTTACTTATTATTATTTTTCTTCCTCTGATGTCGAGTCACACTCGACAAAGGAGTGAGAACGGTTAAATAATCTATACATTTCGGTTGGCTACATAAGAGTTAATCGGATCACCGTTGTCGTGTACACGTAGGCAGGGACGCGCGAGTAATCGGGAAGAAAGAGCTGTCTGCAAACTACGGAATAATCTCCTTCGGCCGACGCGGTTCACGCGCTTCACGCGGGACGATTCCGTTTCCCGAAATTGCTGGTAAGTTAAGGGTTTAGGCCGTTGCACTTGTGAGCGACACACTCTGATTTCACGAGATACCATACGAGTGAAGTTCGAGTTGTCGGTTACCGGTTGTCGGGCCGAGGATTGACTCTCTCTCTCTCTCCGCGCCAATAAAGCATCGTCTCGCGTGCTAGCGTCGCACAGTGGAGCAAAATGAAGAATTTTGTGTCAAAATCAAAGAACTTTCGATAGAAATGAGATAGAGCGATGACGTCTTTTTTAAAACTATTTTTAAAAAATTATCATTTCACACACAAATCGATTTTTTTTAAAATCCTCAGGTGGTAGACAAATTTTACGAACAGATTTGAAATATCAGCGTGACATAATCTACGGGGAATGATGTATAGGGAAACATGGTTTTGGATAAATCACAATTTTCTTATAATACTGCAAGTTTAACCCCTCGCCCTACGATTCATTTTACGATTCCAGTGATTAAAACTTTTCTTGTAAATCTTAATTTCCTAACAAAGGAGAAACTTTATACCTATCGTACGTCTATATGTTCTCCAATAGCTGTACATTAACAAAACCAAAATAGAATTTTATTTGGATTTAAAGGAAATTAATAGCACACAAATTTATTAGACTCTATTCAGAATCTTCATCACGAGTCTGACTCGATATTCTAAGGCAAGGGGTTAACAGAGATTTTCAATGTTCCTACCATGATCTCTCTACTTTCCCCATATTCCGCAATATTTCAGCTTTAATTAAAAAATATCATCGCTCCATCTGATTTCTATCGGAAGTTCCTCGATTTTTACACAAAATTCATTACTTTGTGCATCGTCCAACGTTGCTCGTTCTGCTCGCGAGACCCGTACAATATTATCCGACGCGATTATTGACCGATACCGATTCCGTCGCTTACCCCTGAGGCGCGATTATCCAGTCGTCCCAGCCAAGTTGGGAGAAGTTCACGTAGAACCTCTGCTTGCAGCACTGGCCCTTGATCGCGCCGCTGCATTCCACCGCTCGTCTCCGGACGCGTTTCACCGCCGCCGGATCCGTGCGAACCACCAGGAAAGGCCTGTCCGGATCTTGAGCACCTGGAACAGCATCGGCGAGTTCTAGAATCTGGAAAGCTCGACGGAAGAAGTAAAAAGGAATCGGGGATGTTCGGGGCGGGTACCTTTCGCGTTCAAGGACGACTCGATCACGTGCGCAGAGTGTCCGTCGAACGTCGACACGTAAACGTGGGAGCCGCATCCGGTGCAATCGACCAGCAACGTCAACTTGTCCCTCGCCGAATCTCCGCTCGCCGTGTACCAGCTGTTCACGACCCTGGTCACGTCGAATTTCAACCAGCCGAGTTGCCCGATGTTCACCCCCAGTGATGTCACCATTTCCAGGTGTTGCCCGAGTTCCTGAGAAACCAACCCGGTTCTTTTGTACCGTTCTTATTCTTCCCTCTTTTCCCCTGTCTCCCAACTCTCTCTCTCTCTCTCTCTGTTCTTTTTTTCACCTAGACGCGCCAGCTTAGATACTATTCGAAGCTTCCCGATCGGCTGAAACCCGTCAACCGTAGCCGGTTATATTGGACAAATTGTTGGTAAGGCGGCTTAAGATCGCGGTACGTTTTAACGCGATTAAATTTATATAAATCGGATGAAAGCGCGAAAGTCTCGTCCACCCCCACCCCCCTCTCTTTTCCGTTCCCCTGTTGAAATTCGATCTTTGTCTTTCGACTTAAACCGACGCGGGGCAGCGCAGGACGGGTGGCGGAGGGAAGTACCCGAAACTTTCGATCGATTAGCCCCCGCGAAGCGGGTGCGGAGCGGGTGTCGAGTAAGTCGAGTAAGTCGAGTAATCGAGTAGTCGAACATTGTCTCGGGGTCGAGAGGTTTCAGCGACACGGCTATCCCGTTGCGTTCGGGTTGGTTGGTCCCGTAGCAAATCGGTAAAGGAGGAGCAGGCGAGGAATTACCTTTCCACGCAGGTGCGTCGAGTTGCCGCAACGTACCCTGAATACCCATAGCGTGATGTTTCTTTGGTTGGTCTGGCCCGTACGGTGACGCTGATAATGATGGGCGTGCCTGAACTCGACTCTCGCCCAGAGGGTAGCTCGTTTGATCCTGAGAGGTTCCAAGGCCGGCTCCCCGCTGGACATCGGGAACTCCAGCAGCGGTTGACCGTTCAGCGTTCGCCCTGCGTGCAGAACAACAGAGGGAATATACTCGATTCGCTTGATTCTTTGAGAGAGAGAGAGAGAGAGGAGCAGAGGAACACAGGGAGGGAGAGGAGCGAGAGACGAGAGAAAGCGATGAACAGGGAGTGACAAAGAGAGGCAAAGAGGCGTACAGGCGAAAACGCGCGACGCGTAAAATCGCGGCAACCCGTTGTCCGCGCGGTTTTCGTTTTCGTTTTTCTTCGTTCCACGGCGCGGCGGCTGCAGAACTTATCGATTTTTTGAATGCGTTCCGCAAACCACACCCCCGCGACCCATACCCTCGACATCGGGTTGATCGTGGTTCGCGCGTGTACAACGTGTACTGCGTGTAACGCGTGTTCCTCCGGTTTCCCTCCGGTTGACTTCGTCCCGTCGATAAATCTATCGCGATCGTAACTTCCGACCCGGCGAAGTTCGAGCTGCGAACAAGCGTTACACGACGGGGTTGCGAGACAAAGTCTTCCCTTAGCTTCCGTAAATCCGAGGTCCTCCGCCGAGGCGACGCTACCAGGCGACGAGAGAGGGAGACCGAGAGAGAGAGAGAGAGAGAGAGAGAGAGATCGTTCTATCTCGTAAAAACCACCCCCTCGAGCGGGAGATAGATATACGATCTATTTGGGAAATTACTCGATGGGATCGACGGCTCGGGGAGTTGGGGAAGGGTTACCGGGACGCGACCCGCTCGCAAAAATTTCGGAAGACCGCTCCCCGTTGCCCGTACATCGTTCTAATCGTCGATCGACCGGCGGTCGATAAAGCGGAAAAGCGAACAGGAAAAAAGGAGAGACGAAGCGGAAGAACCACGGGGAGACCGGGCAGCGATCGCAGCGGTCAGAGGGTGGATTTTTCTGTAGGCGAAAAGTCCTTCTTTTTGCTCCCGCTGTCTCTTGTCCGCGCCCACCCCTTTGCCAACCTCCGTCGTCGTCGTCGTCGTCTCGGCGTGGCAGAGACCGCGAGAAAGAGCACGGGAGACGGAATGGTTGTAATGCAGCGAGCGTTACACACAGCGGTAACAATGCGCGAATAGAGATATGCATGCGAGCATACTGCACGCGTACGCGCGTGCTTGCGTGCGTGCGAACGCGTGAACATAGATCCCGGGGAGCGGAGGGGTGATGTCCGCCTGTATTATGTGTAGATGCATGGAGGAGAGAGGGTGGCGGTATACACCGATCCCCGATGAAACACAACACGCGAGAGAAGGTAGATTTCTCTCTCTCTCTCTGTCTCTCCGCCTCGCTTTGTTTCTCTCTCGTACAGGAGCGTAACAAGAGATACATCGCGGCTATCGAGCAACGACGATGGCCAAGCGGGAATGCGTGTATTCGCGCTCGCGCCCGCATGTGTAAGTGTGCGTTCGTATTTGCGCGGGGGCATCCGGGAAAGAACGCGAGCGAGCGAGCGCGCGCGCGCGCGTACAAGCCGATCTATCCGCGAATGTCTTTGCGGTGGTACGCGCCTGTGTGTTACATTGAAAGCAGGGCGGCTTCATCCCTTAACGGTTTGGTGAGTCACGGACCGGGAGTCGTTGGAGGGGCGGGGATAAGCATGGGGTGTCTGCCGCCCGTCTGCCTTCCGCCTTTCACCCCTGCTCGCCCTCTTCTCCTTCGCCGTTCTCTTTCTCTCTCTCTCTTCCCCTCTCCTTTTCTCTCCGTTTCCCTCGTCCCGCCCCGGCTCCCTTCCTTCTTTTCTCTTGTACAGCCAGCCTGCAAGCACCACCGACACCGACATCGACACCGACACCGACACCGGCACTGCCACCGACACCGACACCGACATCGACACCGCCGGAGGCTCCCCTACGAGAGAGTCAACGACGCCCACACCCCCGCTCGCGCTCGTCCGCTTCCGCGCGGCGCGCACGGGTCTCCTCGCCTAGCCGCGACGTGGACCGCCGCGACACGACGCGACGCGACGCGACGCCAGCCGCGGAGAAATTCAACCCACCGGCCTCCCGGCAACGCGCTTAACCTTTTAAGTGCGGACCGACCGATATACACCGCCGCTCAAAAGTCGGGGATGCGTCCGATCCAAACCGGAGACGTTCCTCGCTGCGAGGCTTTCGGACCTCGGGACATCCAGGCTTCCTGCGAAGCTGGGTGCGTCGCGCGACCGAAATCGCGGTCGTCGCAATTCGCCCCTTCTCTCTCTCTCTCTGACCTACGGCGTTATCGTCGACGCGGAATTTCCTCGGGACGAAGGCTTCTCCCGAAGAACGGCTCGTTTCGACGACGCTGGGTGCACACCGCAACTCGGTGGTCGTTTTTAGCGGGTGAAGGATTTCGGCGAAATGAGAGGAGGAACCAGAGACACCGCAGGGTGGGATTTCTCGGATATAGTTTGGACGACCTCGACCCGATGCAAAATAAAACGGTGGTCGGGGCTTGGGTTGGCAAAACTCGTCAAAACGAGGGGAGACCGGGTCTTTTCTCGAGAAGAACCTGTCTCGCAGGGGTTGGTTTCGCGACTTTTGAGCGTCGGTGTAGATGGACGAGACGGTTGCGACGCGTCGCGCTCGTCGCTCGCCTTCGCACCCTCTTCTCAGGGCTCTTCCGTGGCCTCTCGTGTTCGCCTATCACCGTATTCACACCTCGTTCGTCGTTTCGCATCCGAGAGTCGCTCGCAGCATGGCTGGAAGCGTCGTCTCGCGCCCCCTTTCGTTACCAACGGTCTCGCGAACACGTTGAAAACGTTGGTGTTCGTCGCGCACACGTCGCCTCTTTCACGCGACGGTAGCTTCGAACGGTCCGTCATCGTCTTTTGTCGTCTTTGTCGTCGTGGTCGTCATCGTCTTCTTTGTCGTCGTCGTCGTCGCCGGAACAAATCGTTCGAGCGACTCCAACCCGGAGGATTCTCGGTTGCTCGGTGGCTCGGTGGCTCGGGAGAGCGTGTGATCGATACGGGATCGTCCATCACGCGCCGCTCGCGGCGAGATTTTGGCTCGCGGATCAGGGAGAGCTGCCACGAGACTGGTCTCGGGGCCGCGGCGCTCGTTTCTCCGTGGCTCCGTGTTTCAATAAGACCGTCGCGTTCCAACCGGGCATTATAAGTTACCGAATTACAGCGGAATAACGAGCCCGACGAGTTTCCTCTAGAAAGAACACTGTCTCTGTATCTTTCCCTTCTCCGTGCTTCTTTTAGGGACGATCGATCGGTTCGATCCTCCGAAGCGGATCTCCTACGAGCTCCTCTCCCTTTTTCCGTTTTCGAGAAGACCGGCGAGCTTCTCGAAACCCTAGAACACCGGAGAAAGAAGAAAAGGAAGCGGAACAGGCTTTCTTCGGGGTCTTGGCGATGTCCAGATTCCTTTTTTTGCCGACTTCGAACTCGGTCGCGATTCCTCGGAACTCGGGCCTCGACGATTCTTTGCTGGTGGATACGATCCTCGATGAAATTCGCACGCGGATCAGTCGAAACGTAATCGCGGATGTCGCGTTCGCTGCGACACTCGATCCACCTTCTAGAGTTTAGGTGGCTGGAGAGGGGCCGGAACCCGAAAGGAAACGATCGTCGGAGTTCGCGAGTAGTAGAAACGAGCGGTTGAGTCCGGCCAGTGGTACGGCCGGAGTGTAAGCGCCAGTAAATATTAAAGATCGCGGGATTTATCGGGCCGAGGAGACGGGTGGCGGGGGAGACGCGACGAACGCGGACGGGGCAAGCACCGTCTGTCGGTGTGGATTTCGACGACCGATACATAAAATAGCTCCGCGAGGAGATACCCTCGATTTCGATGCTTCGGGAACGAACGCACCGTAAAAAACAGGATCGATGGGACATTAATGCCGCACGGTTATGTCGTTCCACATGGCGAACTCTCGAATAACTGTACCACGGACGCTGTTCGAATCGCGCCCCCTGCGAATTCATCTTCTCGCGGCGAAGATACATTCGGCCACCCCTTCCCCTCGTTCTCCCGCCGCGCCACGCCGCCGTACACCTACTACCTATCGCCGACCCGGAATCTCGACATCTTTGCCTCGATCGCCGTTCGATCGGGTTGCATCGTTTATTATCATTAATATCGCTGTTGACGTTGCTTCTCCCGAATACCACGCCCCCGAGTCCACATCCTCCTCTCGAAGGGGATGATCTTTCTTTCGAAAGGGGTTCGGACCACTTCCGGTTACTCCGATGATTGTGATTTGAAAAAATACGATAAATCATAGATCGTATACATCAATAACATACAGTAGACTCCCATATAACGCGATGAGGAAATTGTTGGAAATTACTGGGTATCAGACCGGGTCGGAAAAACATTTTGTTGGTTCGAAAAAAGTTGTGGTTCGACGCCATTAATGATAGGATCGAAATCTCAAAGATGTGCGATGATGCCTTCGGGTTGCGCACTCATCCCAAAATTTGAAAATTTTTAAGAATATTATGGACGGCTTAGAGGCAACCAAAAACACGATTAAAAAATTTTTAATGCGTATGACTTACGTATGTTAAATTGAAACTTTTTGTGTGGGGCGTTTTCAATTTCGAAAAAGATGTTTTTGTAAACGCACAGTCGTCTTACACCATGGAATACATGTAGACAGTATTATTAAACAAGTTTCAGATCGCGTTATACGGGAGTCTACTGTAGGCCAATATAAAATAGCGTTGTGTAATGATTTTTAATTATTGAATGGTTCAATTTCTATTTTGATTTATGCCGCCCCCTTACGGTGCCGCCTCTCTGTATCATAGCACGGCACGGCCCTGGTTCCCACGATTAATTCGGACAGAATTAGTCCTCGATCTCGCGCGATGCGGACCGGTGTCAGGCAGCAGCCTAACGGCGACGATCACCGCTGCTACAAGAGACGAATAAAATTGAAAAGCGTTCCAGCGACGCACAGTGGGGTATTTGGCCTGAAAAAGTGGAAAAAACTATTGTAGCGTTATTTATAGTCTCAAGGTTATAATATTATATATCGTTGGATTCGTCTTTAGATCAGCTACAACATTATGAAATCCAAAATACATTTCAGCTTTTAAAAAATCAAATTTACCTCAATTTTTTGAAAAAAAAAATTTTTTTTAAACTTTTATATATTGAAATTTGTAGACGTCTGTATACTGTTCCTCTTTTGTTCGAAACATTTTTTCCTCAGATTATCGAGAACCCATGAAAAACCGTGGCGATAGTAGAATATTTGCACCGAAAGGCTGAAAAGAATTATTTTTCACATAAATTATATTGAAATGAAGTAAATTATTACTTTATGCAAAATATGTGAATCTCGAATCTTTTTAGTAAATAAATATACATATTATAAGAAAATTTTAAATTATTACCATTAACTTTCATCAGAAAATACATCAGAAATTTCTTTATCAGACATTTTTTAAATATCTATATATAATATATGTATTCTCCTTAAATAGTTCAGATCAAAATAGTACAAGTAGACAATATTTGAGTGATGCAACAAATATTTTAAATGATACTTACCAAGAATCATGTAAACTTGACCAATAAAACGCACATAAAACAGTATTTAAATATACGTTAAACTAATAATACGATAGAAAATGTAAAAGAACACATAAAATGAATAAGAACTAAAATGTAACACTTAAGAAACTAAAAAACGCACTTAATAAATCGCTCTGATCTCCCTGCTGGCAGTTCTTCAACTGAATGCAGAAGGAAAACTGAATGCAGAAGAAAGAAAAACCTTAGTCGAATGCTTATCTGGAACCTCTTATATACAACCAAGTGCCAGTAATATAAACAGTTCCGCAGAAGAAGCTGTAGAGCCTCACGCAGCCGTAGCAAGCGCAGCCGAAGATGCAGGCGTACGCGAAACGTTGTTAAACGCTTCATACTAAATAGGCTATAAAATTTGAAGGCGGACATATGCGGAATCAAACTTTGTGGGCTTTTAATCACGAATCTTTACCGAATGTAATGACACCAAAAAGAGCACTTAATAACGCTTTATACTATAACAAAATTGTCAATGAAGTTTTGTAATTTTTACGAAGCTTACAGAAGGATTGGTAATATTCAAATATTAATAACTATACTAATTTAGATGATAACAAAATAAAATCTATGCGAAAGTGCTCTGTATACCTACCTGAACAACTTTTGTAATACAAGAATTTACAGAATTTTCCTTCAAACACTTCAAAATCGCCAATGAACAGACGCTGTCTTAGAGACTGTTTAAGAACGCCAAGCGCGCCTTAAAATCTCTCGACTTTCGATGAAGTTTACTACTTCACGGGTGTACAAATAGAAAAAATAATATTGCAGCCTTATTCTTCAGACCTTTAACTACAACGAACAACAAAAATTTTATGCCATACGCAAAAATTTAGAAACCGAATTTTTTCCACTTTTTCGGGCCAAATACCCCACTGTGCGACGGTCGAAACGGGGGCGGGGATGAGAACCTTTGTCTTGCCCCGTGGCATGGCGCGGCGTCGCGTATGTGGAACATATGTGGACATCCACAATGGAGGAGGGTATAAAGCGTGGCTCCGGAAAGCTTTTCGTCCTTGGCACGTGATCGACAAAAAGTAATTCGGATTTTTAGCGGTGAAATATCTGTGGCACAATTGCGACTAGAAGACGATGAAATCACCGCTTGCGGCGACATCTCGCGCGAGCATTTATCTTTTCGGGAATATCTCGCGCGGTATTCCTTGCTCCTTTTTCGCCCGTCACACTTCCACCCCCGGGGGGCATCCTCTCGGACTCTTCCCCTCGCTGTCCTCTACCTCCAGCCACCTCTCTGCGCCGTTTCCCTGTTTCGTTAGCACTAAACCTACCCAGCCTTAAAAGGTTCATGTTCCCTAATATATAAATGGCAAGTTTGATTTTATTTAGATTTTAACACGTGCTCTACTAGAGCTATCTATACACTAATTTCTTATGGAATAATTTTTATTATTTCTGGAAACGGTCACTTTGACCGGTGATGGTAGCCAGTGTTGGGCAATAAATAAATTTATTTAAATAAAAATGTAAATAACAAGTTATTTATTATTTGAGCAAGTCTAAATGAATTATTTAAAATAATAAAGCTAATTGTTATCTACAAATACAATTGCAATTATTATTTGTATTGACAAATAATAAATTAAATTGTATTTTTTTATAGCCAGCTAGGCCCTTCGAGCGTGCCCGACCACTGGCGGTATACCTGAAAAGCTTGCTATAGCAGACAAAAAACGCGCACGTGTTCATTGTATAATATATGCAAAATACAAGAAATAAGAGAAGACCAAAACTATTTATTTCATTTCCAGCTCAATCCAAATAATAAATAATCTTTCATTTGCAAATAAAAAAGAAATAATAATTTATTTAAATAAAAAGTGTAGTTACTATTTGCAATTAAAATCACACGTTTATTTATTATTTAAAATAAAATTTACCCAACACTGATGGTAGGTTTAGTGTTAAGCAGAGGACACGAAAGAAAGTACATATTCCGAACAGTTAATTCGCGAGACCGTAAAATTACCGTAGGACATTCTTCGTTAAACAAATACCGGTGTCTCAACAATTTGATAACGACGCGTCGGCCTCTCCGCTTCCCTCGGGAGAGGCTTCTCGCGCCGAGAATCCGTCGGCAAACACTCTTTTCGGGTCGAGATCTTGTCGTTGAGACAGGCCGGGATGCGGTAAACAAACCGAAGAAATAATTACCGGGGGAGACCGAGCTCCGCCGCCCCCGACTAGGGCCGCGGCCGCGTTCGAGTTGCCCCCAATTAATCTGTTGCTCTCTCCACTCGACGAAACAGCTTCTCTCGCTTAACATTTTCTCGGTCGTCGAATCTTGCCGAAGAAGAAATTTCACCTCGGACTTTGTCGGATAGACTAATCAGTGTTATCGTGCGTGCAATTATCGTATCCCGTAAAATATTTCTCGATTGCTCTGTCATTGCCTTCGAAGCGTGGTCGAAGTAGCGTCCAGTCGCAACGAGCATCGGGCAGCAGGCATTGGGCATCGGGCACCGGAGCGTAAAGGGGCGTCGTTCGACTTTGGTCCGGCCTCGTTCGAGACCCGAGGGGAACACTGTACTTTTCGAGGTCGGTACGCAGCGCAGCGCGTAGCATCGCGTAGGATCGCGTAGGATCGCGTAGGATCGCGTAGCATCGGGTACTTTTGCCCCTTCGCGCCGCAATGCGACACCACCGGATCTGCCATCCCCTGTCTTCTCTCCTGTCTCGTGTCTCCTGTCGGGACAACATCATTTGGAAGGGTTGTTAGCGTCGTCGACGGGCTTCGAGCTTCGAGCGGACACTCTTAGTCCTATTTGGGTGTAGAACACCACTGCGACACGGGAGCTGTCTCTTTTTTTTCTGGGGATCATCGCGCCCCTCCCGCCGGGATTCTAGATCTTCAGAGGGGATCGCATCCCCTCGCAGCACGTTCGTCGACAGATTTACACGACCGGCCATGACCACGCGTCCCGGCGTCGTCGTCAGCTGACAGCGTTCTCGTTAGCTCCATCGGAAGCTACTGTCCACTTTTTTCATTTAATTGGACGATCGTCCCAATTCCCAACAATATCGTAATTGCTGTCTTACATTAAAACACGATGGAACCCGTGTCGGTCGACGTGTACGACATGGCAAGGTTCCCGCATCTTGTACGGACCGAATTAAAAAGCTACAACGCAGAATTCTGGGTAACGAACGAAGTAAAATCATAACGAGAGACCTGCACCGGAAGAGGATCGTAGGAGCTCCATTATTTTTCTGGAATGCGAGAAGTCCTTCAGAGACACTTCTCGGTTTCAACCCGAGACGGATGGGATCTAAAAGCGCTAGATAAAAGATCAATCTAGGCCGCAATCGCCCGCAAAAGTCGTATTTTTACGTTTACGATGCGCAATTTGTATTATCTTATAAAATGGCTTTATGCTTCCGAGAATAATGCAAATTTCGCTGCCGAATAATGCAAATTACGCCTCGTAAACGTAAAAATCGGATTTTTGAGGGCGATTGTGGTCTAGAATGAGCTTTCATCTAGCGCTTTTGACTACTGAGAAACCCCATCTTTGCATTATCGAGAAATGAGATGGCGCATCTCGCAGCCTTGCAATCCTGCAGAGGAGAGTCTTATTTCACAACTATCAAAATTATACAGCTACTTCCGTGAAAAATGTTTCAATAAATTTCTTTATTCCAGCACATAATGTGACAAAAATGGTTCACAATCAAAATGACAGACATGTCATTTTCAACCGACTTTGAAAAAATGCACTAAAAAGTATGAAATAATTTCCATTTAATACAATACAATCTTTTCGGAGGCGGCGCAAAATTGAACATTTTCGACACTGGAAATTACGTAAATCCTTAAATTCTTCTACATGCTTTCACATATTAATGTATCTTCTCTTCCCACCTACTGATTTCCAAGTCCACCATATTCCAATGAAATCATAACCAGCAACATCTGTCATTTGGAAAATTTTCAATTTTGCGCCGCCTCCGAAAAGATTGTATTATATTTAAGTTCGTGTGTATTCGCATAAATTAAATGGAAATTATTTCATACTATTTAGTGCATTTTTCTAGTGCGTTTTTTCGAAGTCGGTTTAATTTTTTGTTATCAAATTTGTTTGTTTCACACTTTTTAGTGGAACGAGCAGAATTTGTAGAACACCGTAGGATGGGTTTTCGATCTTATTGGTTATTTGCAATAAAAACCGCAAAGAATGAAACCATTCAAAATTTGTTTTCAAGAGACCAATCGGGAGACATACCCCACAAAATGCAGAAGGCTCCGTCCTGATTGGCCCATCCATCTCGGAGTAATCGGTGAAATAATTCATTTTTTAAAAAAAAGCGAAAAAAAGGCACAAACAGATCGAATTGAGTAACCTCCTCCTTTTTCGAAGTCGGTTAAAAAACCTGGAACCAGTCATTGCGACCGGTGTTGGTAGGTTCAGTGATTTAATATTTCTCGAGAGCTTTCCTTGCTGTCGGATCGGTGCGGTGTCCAAGTTCGGACCGTCTTCGGCGCGTCTTTGATTGGAGGATAGTCGTTTTCGGACAACTCGAACGTTTTGCCGGCGTTGCAGCGTAGCGCTGGCCGGCTGACCAATTATAATCTGTGGTCGGTGTCTATCGATCCGGAATACGAGCAGGGCACACTTTAATAGAGAGTCCCCACGCGACACGCAACAGTCTCGGCGCGTCGCTCGACCCGTCGACGAGGATAGCCGCAACCCTAGCGGAACCTTGGAATAATTTAGACGAAACGGACACGGCTTTTTCTCGGAACGGCCTCGAGCATCCAACAGGCCTAACGTCCGTGTACGTACACCGCTAATCTCGAGCACCGATTTGTTCGACGGTTGCTTTTTCGGACCTCCGTCGCGCGTTTAGCGTTTCGCGTTTCGATCGATATTCTAATGTGGTATTTGGGACACCGGCAGCGTCGTCTTTCGCATCGTAATTCGTGCGTATTCGACCCGGGGTTGTACGCTGGCCTTCGTTTTTGGGTCAGGTCCCGAAGCAGCGCGACGCGACGCGGTGCGCGCGTTTTAATCTTCCACGATTTAATCTGTCGAAGAGTTCGCCGTTCGCCAGCTCGGCGACGTGCGTCGTCCTCCACGACGCGGCGGCGTGTACGCGCGACGACATCGAGTCGGGGAATTGGCGAATCGGCCCAGCAGCATGGCCAAGATGGCGAGAATCGGCTTGACGATTTACAAGCGACGAGAATCGAGGCAGCTAACCGGCCAGCTCGTCCGTAACGACGCGATGCGCAAGAATTATTATCGTAGAAGCGGAATCGTTTCCATATCGTTTGCGAATCGACGTCCGGAATGTCCGATCACTGCGTCCGCTCGTCGAACGGAATTCGGAGCAAACGCGCTCACTGAGAACCGCTCTATCGGCATCAATTTTTCAGCGACGCCAATCGTTAACGTACCTCGTTGGCGGAATTTCGAGCTTCCGCTCGACGAGTCGTTACCGAGCGACGCGCATTCAATTGGGGAAAAAATGGCGGAATCAAGAAAAGGCGTGGATAAAAATTGCCCGATCGATTTCAAGCAAAGACCGTGAGAGGACGACCTCCTTCGCCACGGTCCAGTCCTGGATCTCTCGCCGCGCACTCTATTTCATCCCGATGTGTATTTTCCAGGGACGATATTTCGACGAAACGAAAGCTTCCTTCCCGGTCCTTGTTCCTTTTTCCGCGGGACCGACGAGAGGCGTGCCAAACTCCGCGAGACTGTCATCTCGTTGCCGGCGTTATCCACGCGACATCGTCTCGTTCGTCATCCATCTATTCTATTTTTAGGTTCGCCTAGCAAAAACGGATGCATACCAGTTATTGTTAACGAATCCCTCTACGAATTTCGTGTCTACTCGCGGCGAATATAGACAATCGGCTGCAACTGCTCCAAAGGGGAATCCCTGGACGAAGGAGCAAACGGTACAGAACAGAGTAGGTGCCTCGAGAATAGAGAAATTTGTATTGGGTTGGCAAGAAAGTAATTTCGGTCGTTTTAGGTGAAGGGAAAACCCAATTGGTTTATTTAAGCGGTGAACTTTCATCAATAAGATATTATTTATTCCTTTTGGCGAACGATCATCGAACAAAATGGAAAATATCTTATTTGTTATAGGTCATCGCTTGAATTACAAAAATTCGGCTCTTCAACCTAATACACCGAAATTACTTTCTTGCCAACCCAATAGAAGAGAGATTAATTCGGTCAACCACACCGAAACACCGAATTGCTGAGGAGTGAACGGTGAGGGTCACAGGTGATAAACTGTAGGCTATAGGTATAGGAGAACAGAGCCAGCCGGAAATCCATCGAGTTGACGGCGCGAAACAACCGGACGAGGACACTTCGCCGATAAATTCCGATTTTCAAACCCGAGCTTCCTTCGCCTCCTCCTCCGTCTCCGAGCGACCTTTGGTTCCCTTCGAACGTCCTCTAGTCCCGCGGACGGAGCCTATTTCGAGGGAGGTTCTGCTCTCGAATGGCTCGATTGAAAGGAAACTGGTTCCGAGACGGGAAACAATTTGGCGGGTCGAGACTTGACGAAAATCGTAGCCTCGCAATTTCGTCAAAAAGGCGGCGTCGACCGCTGTGCTGGTGTTTGGCGTCGCCCCCCGATCTAGCCGAGATAGAACGATAAACGTAGATTCGACGTGTCGTCGTCGTTGTCGTCGTCGTCGTCGACGTTTTCCCTCTTCCTCTCGATCGAGAGAAATCCTTTGCGAGACATCTCGTGAAGGGCGGCTGGCGGTCGGATATAGTTATGCAATACCGCTGACTCGGGCTGGATTGAAAGGGAAAAAAATGGTAGCACGTAGAACCGGAGAGGCAAATTCGACCGATGAGACGATTCGATGAGAAGAAGAGAAAGCTTTTACCTTCTTCTGCGAACTGTTATCGCTGTATTCGTGGATGAATGACCGAAAGTCTACCGAATTGATCCCCCTCTCGAGGGAGCCGAACAACAAAGGACTCGTACAAACAAATTCGTCGGGGTCAGATTCCTCTGGTGAGATTGCGAGCTCCACGATTCTACCGAGCTCCGACAAACAGACACACCGGTCGCGGTCGTACCGCGAAAGCCTCCCGGATCCCGAAGGCTCCAGACAACGACGAAAGACATTCGCGTAAACGACAATCGCAGCCTCAAATCCAATTTCTTCTTCGCGTTTCGCAATTCGATTACGATGCTGGAATACGTCCGCCGACCCTACCCACCCGTTCTCCCAGACACGTCGCCCGTCGCGTGGATATCGAATGACGGTAACGTCACGCTCGCGATCTCGTCCGGTGCAAACAAGCGTATTAGAAACAGCTTAGCGGATCGTACGCGAACGGAGATCCGAGGCTTTCGGTCGTAAACCGCGTCCTTTTTCAATCATTTTCCCAGCGTTTCGCGTGCGTATACCCCGCGGGCATCAGCACTCTCGGTCTTCCGACCTCCGACTACTTAGGCTACGGATATACAAGTAAATCCTCTGTAGTCGCAAAAGCCCCGGGGAGGTTCGTTTGCAAAGTTCGTTGACGGACACTATTTTTTTGATCTTCGAAGACAGAGCCGTAAATAGAAAAGCACTGCGACTCTCCGCGTCTCTTTCTTTCCTATACGCTGTCCTTTCTTGCGCCCGAAACTTTCATCGTCAATTCTACCACTAAATACAGTTGAAATGATATCTTGTTTGGTATTGTTTTAATGGGAAAAATGCTACAAATATATTGGCGAAATTTTCATAAAAAGATAAGTAATAATAAAAGAATTTTTATATTGGTATTACATTGTAAGGACGGGCGAGCTTTTGAATTGTGCCGGCGACTGCGACTCTCCGTGTCGCGTTAGTAGCGGTTCACACCGATATACTCGACCCAAGATCAGATTACTATACTGGAGGGGATATTCTTTTTGCATTCATCGTGTACGACCTTTTTGCGACTACAGAGGATTTACTGTAGTGGCTCCGATATCGGACGATTCGACCGACGCACTGTGGAGTATTTGTCTCGAAAAGTTGGCCAAAGTACTATTTTTGAAATCGCGCGTACGATGAAAGGTTTTGGCTGTCTCAAAGATTTTGAAAAAATTGTAATTGTTAGAATGACATGAGAAAATAAAAAAGACGTTCTTTAAAACTTCTTATTAGAGCCCGTAGTAAAAATTTAAAATATTTATTTCGTAGATGTATGTTAGTTGTACACATGCTAAAACTTTCATTGAAATCGTAAGAATCTGTAAGGATGTCGGAGACTGCCCAAAAGTCGCGAGAAACTATGATTTTTACCACATTTTACCACTTGTAGCTCGTGGATATATGTTAATAGATTTCGATGAGTTGTTCAGCGTTTGTACAAGCAACATACATTGTTTATATGTATATTATATATGATATCAGTAAATCTAGTTAATCAGTGAATTAATGAGTAAATCAGATATTAGCGGTCCCAGTTAGCCGTTCCTATTATAATGACTAGACTGCGGATCTTTATGGAAAATAAAAATGTTCTGCATTAATTGTGGGAAGCAGGGATAAAATAAAAATCGATTTCATTTCTTAATGACTTCATTGCAATAAAAGCAACATTACGATATTCTTAAATTTTTCTAATCCTTTACTGTTTTATAAATATTTCGCCCAACGAATTTCTTCATAAATGTATAAAGATCCGCAGTCTAATAATGACGTTGGCCCGCCTGCATAAAAAGGCGACATTTCTAAGAGTTTGTCAACCATAAATGCTACCAGGGTATGTACCATGTTGCGGGTTGAGTGAAAAATGACTCCGACGCCGTACTCGGAGGGTTGATACAATAGGGAATCGAAACCTCGAAATAACGTCGTTAGCCGCCTGTTGGTTCTCCGCTGGTCGAAAGTTAGCGACGAGTCAAAGTTCCGTCGCGGGAGTGACGGGCCAGAAGGTTCACGTCGTCGCGACGTTCTAACGAGGAATCGGCTTAGGGGACGATCGGGGCGAGGCACGAACGAGTGTACGGGTTAGAGGAATCTTTTATCTGGAAATCATTGGACGAGGCGTAGTGTCGCGACCGAAGTAAAAGTCGAGTGTCGGGCACGGCGGACTATCGATAAAACCGTTTAAAGTGATTACGCGACGGCTTGGGGATGGCGGTGGAACGGCGGATGGCGGACGGGGGTCGGGAGGGGTTGGTTGCGGTCGCGAGAGTGCGAGAGGTAGAACGGTTTTCGCCGACACCGTCGCGCGGTAACTCCGTCACCGTCACCGTCACCGTTATCGTCGACGAGCGCCGAGCGTCGAGCGACGAGCGTCGGCAAGCTCCATCCACGGTCGAAAGTCGAACCTCGCCGACCTCAGCGCGAATCTAATTACGCTGCGACACGTAAGCGACGTGTGACTCGATAGTGCCGCGCCATATCGCTAGTGCCACAGCCTCGCGATATATCGCATCTTATAGGGCCGAGGCTATTGACCGTAATACGGTCAGTCAAATAAGAGGGTCAGATATAGCTGGAGCGGTAACCCTGATCCAGATCTATCGCCACGTGGTTGCCTCGATGGTCGCGCATCGGCCAATCGGCCAATCGGCGCTTCACCGGTTTGCCGGTTTTCAGTATCGCGTGTTTCCCTTTCAATTCGCGATCCCGATCGGTTCCTAGAAGGCAGTTCCACGTTTTACGCTTCTCGAGAGCGCGCCAAGGGCTCGTCTCTGTTGCCCTTTGACCGTACACCGCAAGGACCGCCGCTGCACTTCGCGGCTCCCATTGCCAATGAACAGCATGCACGCGGCCCTTCTACCGGTAAAACCTTCGAAAGGTCGACCGTGGTGTAAAGCCAGTAGTTAAATTACATTTTATATGGTATTAACTTTTTCTCATTTGTGTTTGCCCTTTTACTTGTACTTCCTACTAATCGTTGCAAGTAAACGATACCAAAGTAACCACCTTTAGTGTTTCTAGCTTTACTACAACTTGCTACAACTTCTGACGCAATTATTGAATCTTCAGAAATATCTATAAAATTTGAATAAGGCTCTCTATTTAATAAAGGATGAGAGGCATTCGCTATTATTCACGCAGAGAATTTTCCTTCACTGGTCAACTTATCGGTGCTTTCACCTTAATTCAATCCAGTTATATTCTGTTGAAATAAAGCTCAAACCCAAAAATGTTAGGGTGTCGCCTTTGCTCGTACAAACAAAACGATTTGGCAAAAAACCCAGGAACTGCGGAAACGGCAAATTTTTGGATTTTGAGTTTTAGGGAGAGTGTTGAAATAAAACAGTCCTGAAATGAAAACTCAGGATCCAAGAATGCCGGTACATACAATGTTACGAATTGTGTATGGTGGTGCGCGTCACCTCGAAGTGACGATCGGCGGTCGAAAAGACGATCGTCACTTCGAGGTGACGCGCACCACCATACACAATTCGTAACATTGTATGTACCGGCATTCTTGGATCCTGAGTTTTCATTTCAGGACTGTTTTATTTCAACACTCTCCCTAAAACTCAAAATCCAAAAATTTGCCGTTTCCGCAGTTCCTGGGTTTTTTCCGAAATCGTTTTGTTTGTACGAGCAAAGGCGACACCCTAACATTTTTGGGTTTGAGCTTTATTTCAACAGAATATAACTGGATTGAATTAAGGTGAAAGCACCGATAAGTTGACCAGTGAAGGAAAATTCTCTGCGTGAATAATAGCGAATGCCTCTCATCCTTTATTAAATAGAGAACCTTATTCAAATTTTATAGACATTTCTGAAGATTCAATAATTGCGTCAGAAGTTGTAGCAAGTTGTAGTAAAGCTAGAAACACTAAAGGTGGTTACTTTGGTATCGTTTACTTGCAACGATTAGTAGGAAGTACAAGTAAAAGGGCAAACATAAATGAGAAACCGAGTGTTCAGTTCGACGAAAGCGTCGGTATAGGCAGGACATACCTGGTAGTAGTCATCTTTATAATAAAGTTGTTTAGTTACCATTTTTCACTAGACTGTGTTTTATTCCACTGAATATACCTTAACATATTCCACTACGAAAATATACGTGGAACGAGACGGATTCCGCGAACGGGCGACTTTATCAATGGCGGCGCGACGGAGGAAAATTAGAAAGCCTCCGATCTTGATTCGCGCGACGACGATGATTTTTTTTCTTGCATATGTGTCGAGGCGGCGCGGAGTCTGGTTATTACCGATACGCCTGCTTCGAGTGCCCGCAGCAATTCTCCAGAGAAGTCTCGAGTTGACGCGCGTGAAAACGTGCACACGCGGACGGGTTCCCGGGGCGCGTCGTCGGCGCGTCGCGAATCGATTCGTCGGTCGTTAGCGCGTTGAAAAAAAAAAAGGGAAAGAGTGAGGGAGAGGGAAGAGGGGAGGGTTGATTCACGGGGAAATCATGACGCGAATCGACTCGTTTGTTTGGGCGATAAGAAAGCAGGGAGAAGGTTACGTTCCTGGAAAAAAGCATCTAGCGTCGCGGCTCGGTCGTCGATTGTCGCGTGCCTCGTCACCATCCCCATCCTCGTTCCGTAAATATCGATGCTGTTCATTATCATAGCCGCCGTCGCGAGTACGAGTCGCACGCCATCGGCGACCATCCACCACCGCAGCTCCGCTCCGATTTCATTCGGAGTTCGACCTTTTCGACGGCTATCCTAATTCCCCAGTTTCCACTGAAGAGTTCCAGAAGGAAATCCTCCACGACGCTCGCCGCACGTTATTCCCGGTCGTGCGAATTCGATAAAAGTATGTCGGCTCCAGCGACTACGAAAATAATAATCGAGACCGATTCTATTCCCTCTTCTCCACGATCGCGGAAAGCTGTTCGAAATTTCACGGACGTGGTCACCGAAAATGAAAAATAACGGGAATGTCGGCTCCATCGACTGCGCAAATAATAATTGACTCCTGCGACTTGATCCTCGCCCCGATCGATTCTATTCTTTCTTCTCCTCGATCGATCTTACTTCTTCGAGTCTGGCTAGATTGCGAAGAGAAAGCTGTTCGAAATTTCACGGACGTGGTCGCCCGAAATGAAAAATAACAAGCGCGCACGCGGTGGGAAAAATAAAATTACGTTTCAGAGGCGGAGGGTAGCTTTAGCACCGGATCACCGATCGACCCCTCGCGTGGTCCATCGATTTTTCTGGACAGAAGATGTTGATAAAGAACCGATTATTCCATTCCTCGCGTGTTTCTTCGATTTTGCGAAAGATGTTGACAAAGATCCGACCGTTCCGCGCCGCGGACTGCGCAACGTTGGGAGTTGCGCAACGGCGGCGAGCCCTCTCATTTCGAAAAATGAAAACGCTGTCGTTTTAAGTCGTAGAGTTGATCGATTGACTTTGCGGGAAATATGAGACGTATCCGAGGCGAGAGCATCGACGATAGAGCGGGGCGTTTCCCGAGCCAAAGCGTCTCTCTCTCTCTCTCTCTTTCTCTTCTTCCCCTATGCCCCTCTCTATCTTGCTGTTGCGGCGAGGCGAGCAATTACACGAATCATACTCCTTTGTTAAAGGATGATTCCCAACGACTGCCCTTTGTGATCTAGACATTCCACGGGAAAGGAATCTCGCTGCTTTCATTCCGGGCTAGTATCATGATCATTAATTTATCCGGATAACGGGAGCCGCCGCGGAAACTCATCGGAGGATCTCTAAACCCTTTAAGAACGTTCTTGTACAGGCGAATATCGAACCGACTGACCAACCAACCGACCGATCGGGTAAAACTATGCACCGTAGTGATGAATGATCCCCGTGACGCCGGTGACCCAACGATCCTATGATTTTCAATTTTCTTTTCTTTCCTTTCGCCTTTTTTTCTCCAGCTTCGAGGGGAACAGGCCACAAGAGGAGAGGAGAGAGAGAGGTTTCTCGCGCAAGCGCAACCCCGCCAATCTCGGATTACGGCGATTAAATGAATTGGGTACACGGGGTTGGTGAACCGGAAAACCCACGCAGTTTTCGCGTCGCTGGAACGCGGCGATTCGTATTCTGATTCTTTTTTTTCCTCTTGCTCTCCTCCTCGCTGTAAAGGCGGGTCCGCGGAGAAACGGGAACGAATTCGCGGACGAAGAGAGAAGAAAGGAGAAACTAGGGAAAAAAATGAGGGAATTGGAGAAAGGAGAAGAAACGCGGTGGAGATGTACGACACGCGCGTGTGGCCGCGTAAGAATTCGTGAGAGGGTAAAGGCTGGCGGGATAAGAGGAGAGAGCACGGCGGAAAAGGAAGCAGAGGAGACGGCGAGAGGAGGGAGAAACACACCCTCGATTTCTATCCTAGAGCAGAGTACTGTAGCGGCAGGACGAGGAGAGTCAAGAGGGAATAAAAGGGAGTGTAGGAGATGTACGAAGAGCGGCGCCCAGCTGGAGCCACGTGCATCGATCTGACTACAGGCGCCAGCCGTCCTATCCGTCGGCTCGTTCGTCCATGAGTTCGACCCTGTCCCACTCCAACGCATCTCTCGAACCGTTCCATCCCATCCTGAACATCCCGTCAACCTCTCTGTTCCACCTCTTTCTCCTCTCTCTCTCTCTCCTCCTCTCCACGCCGTATTCTCTCTTCTGGTTCTCCTCGGGCTTCTCGGGCTTTCTCGGGCTTCTCGGGCTCCTCGGACTCTCCTCCGACTTCTCAGCCGCTCCCCGTCCCACCCTCGGATCGTTCCTGCCCCTCCCCCCGTTGCCGATATTTCCCGCGATAGCGGAGAAGAGACGGGGGAACAAAGGGTGGAATCCCCCATTTTTTTCTTCCCAGTTGCCATCGCCTGGGAAGGTCGTGCCTTAACCCCTGCTCGCCCGCGTCCTGCCCGAGATGAGTTTGTCCCTGGGATGCTCCTTCAGGTTGAACGAACTCCGGTGGTGGCTCTCGTCCACGACTTTCTCGAACGATTCTCTCTCAACCCCCGCCCCTTCTGCTCTTTCTCGCGACCTCCTCGCAACCTACTCCCTTCTACCCAAAGATATCGTCCGCCGACTAGAATTTCATCCTCGGCGATCGTTCCGCGGTTCGCGCCTAGCGATCCCTTCGACCCGAATGCCGAAGACGTAGATCCTCCGACGTTGACGGAGTCGCTCGAACAGGCGCGACGACGCCCGACGAAAAACTCGTAGGTGTCTCAAGTCAATTCGAGTGGACTATGTTCGGCTTTTGTGAAAGTAATTTAGTACATGTGCGCGTTGCTTAGGTTACAGTCAGCGTGCAGCCTTCTACAAATGACATCATAGAATTTCTATAGACTTTCTGTGATTTTTGACTGTCTGTGAAGGGATCATTATAAAAAAAAAACCAGAAACCAATCATTTGACAGGCGGTGGTAGGTTTAGCGTTAACACGCCTTGCCTCGAATGTCTCGGCAGCAGCCGTAGATTCTATACTATCACAACAATTACCCTTGCGACGCGTATTAAGCGTTGAAGATCGAGAGGAAGCGCCGACGAGACACGCCCAGCAACCCTTCGATCCATCCGCGTCGTTCCGAGGGAAATCGCGAGAGAATTTCGATTCTTTCGTTTAGCATTTCCGGCGAAGGAGGGTGAACTGTACGGACGACATATCGCGAGTCGTTCGGCAGGTACGCAGAGAGTCATCGAGATCGCTCCTCGAGACAGGTTCGATCGAGACGGATCGAGGGTCGGAGAACGGTGAAGAGAATCTTCTCGACCCTGTCCCGCTTCGAACTATTCGCAACTAGTTCGTCTGGTCCTGGTTCGTCAGCCCCGACGTCGTGACCTTCCAAGACTTTCGAGCACCCTTACCTATCGTCTGCGCGTCTAAACTCCCGATTCCCCGCGTTCGAGAGAACCGCCTTCTCTGGGCCGACCGATTCCATCGAGGAGGCACGGTTGTTCCGCGCTCTTTCACCGAGTCTACCACGTACCGTTTCACCGATAGGAGAATCCATTAGAAACCCGATCGTAACGGGCCGTTCCGCCGATCCGTTGGATCCTCCAGTTTGCAGCCAAGGTCGAGAAGGTCTCGGCGGAGCACCTCCTTTCCACGGTTTCACGATGGGCGAGGTGACGAGGCGGCGAGGCGGCGAGGTAGCGAGGCGGTGAGGCGGCGAGGCGACCTTGAATGCGCTATTACGGCTAAGAGCGCGCGCAAACCGATGGATTTTAACGGATTACCCCGCGTCGCGACGCGTCGCCGCGGATCGTTTAATAGCCGTGTACCGTGTACGTGTTCGTGCCCGTGTGGGATCCAGCCAGCGGTTACGCGTATCGATTATATTACCTAATCGTGGCCAGTCCGCGAAAACAAGAGACGGTTTCGTTAAATGAAAATAGATCAATCGCGCGCGCCCGCAAGATTCCGAGCCTTGGCATAGTTTGCCGGGAGCTAACGAGAGACAAAGACGACGGGAGGGGGAGAGAGATGATTGTCTTCGTCCCGGTAAGAAGGATAGAGAAAAACGTTTAGCCGCCGGTTCGGGTACCGCGTTCTCCCCAAAGTCGCTCTAATTCCCCGGATGTTTTCGGTCCTGCGAGAAACGGTTCGTTTCTCGGGCGGACGAGCGTCCGAGGGTGGTCGGGAAAAAAAGAAAATCGACGCCGTACGGCGGTGGTTCGCTGCCGCAGAGGGCGGCGAGGTACCGCTCTTCAGCTTTCATGAAGAATTGCGAAAGGCGATGGCGGACAGGGCCGTGCCGTGCTGCGATACAGAGAGGCGGCGATTTGAACCATTCGGTAATTGAAAATCTTTGCGCAACGCTTGTCTACATTGGTCTATGTTAGTCCGATATGTTGATGTATACGATTTATGATTTACCGCGCGTCTATAGACGCTTTCGGTACCCTTTGATTTCGGTTTCTGGTGCAGGTGGATGGTTGGCGAGCAATTAGCGCAAGAGAGAATTTTTTAAAAATCACAATCGAAGGTTATTTAAAATAAAAAACATTTAAGGGGCGGCATTTTGTAGACTTGCATCATACTGAGAAAATCTACCGCACGGCCCTGATGGCGAAGGTGAGGGAGAACGCGAGGACGAGGGCGAGGGCGAGCCGCAGCCAAGTTCTTTTAAAAGAGAACAACCGTCGAGCGCGTATAATGGCCAGGCCACTACGACAGAAATCTCTCCAGAAGTCTAGCAGAACAGCTCATCCGGCAATGACGAACATTCTAAGAAATAGCGGGTCTCGAGCGTGTATCGTTCGTCGCGACGATTCCTCGTTTATTACGCGTCGCGCGGCGTTCGCGAGACGCTCGTTACCGATATTCCCGTCTTTTCTCCGTCCTCGTGTCTCTTTCCCGGCTGTTCTCGTTCACCTTTGGTTCGCAGAAAAGCGCAAGAAGCGTTAGCGTAACGTAACACAAGCGGCTGATAAATAAAATACGCGTCTCTCTCGACCTCGCGATCGGATTCGCCCCATGCAGCAACGAAACGCTCCGGGTGGGGTGACTTGTCTTATACGCAATGTCTCAAGACACCCCTGACGCTCTGTATCTCGATCGACGTCCGACCTTCGCCATGCATTCTATGAAAACGTACATACGTCGCTAATGGAAATGAAAATAAGTGTGTGCGGTTGCTTTCCGTACCGGTGAAATAAGGAGCTACGAGGAAATCGGCTTTGCGTTCGCTGCGGTCCTTTAAACCAGGAGTAAAATAGAAAATTATTTGATTCTTAACACATTACCGACCCGTGATTATTGCATAGGTTTGTCTGTAGTACAAGGCTAAACACTTTTTAATGGAACCTTCGATAGCAACAGCAATTTTCATTGTGAACTGTCGAGTCACCTTCAATCACGCCATCTAATACTTTCGTTTCAGATTTTATATAGTAAAAGAAAATTTCGATGCTTTCGGTAGGTAAAGTGTTAATGCTATATGTTTAATGAATTGCAAATAATATAAGAATATGACTTAATCGTTTTTGTCATAAATAGACTGCGGATTGTATGCATTTATGACAGAAAGGTGTACGTACTATTTAAAACAGTGGACATATTAAAAAGATTAAGGCCGCCAGGAAAATTAAAAGAAGAAAGACATTTTTACTTGGCTCCCGTATCTTGCGATCAATGCAAACATTTTTTATTTTGTAACAATATTGTACTTGCTAAACCAACCAATCAGTTCAAACCAATAATAAATAAATAAATGAATGCATAAAATCCGAAATGTAAAAATTTCTTTCATTTTTTAATAATGTTCATGAACTGCAACTAATAACATTGATGTTCCTCAATTGTTTAAATCTGTCTACTGTTTCAAATCACAGCTACTCATTTTTGTCATAAATGCATAGAATCCGCTGTCCGCTAATGACCAAGATGTTGGTACGAACTGTATAAATAAATCAATTAAGCAAATAGAAAAATCAGTGAAACGATCGTGTTGCGCGGCCGGCAGGTTTCAGGCACGATTGGACAAGAACATGAGTGGAGCCAGCTCGCATAATAAACCAGACGGGAGAAATGCGAAAAGCGGGGCCCCGTCTGGCCCTCCGGCGAGCCAGAAGTTGAGGGAGGAAGGGGCATAAGTCCTGACATGTGGTTTTTTAAATTGGGGAAGCCGAAGACCATTTCCCCGAGTGTACGCGAAAGTATTTTTTCCACGCGTCCTTAAACTAAAAAAGAAAGGTTTCAGGCGCGAGTCGTCTCTCGAGCGTCTCGACGCGACTCGCGACGACGGTTGATCTCGAATCGAGCATGCCGACTCACTCTCGGGGGACGAACCGCGGCGACGAAAGGTTTCGAGGCTACGGAACGCATCTCATACGAGTCTTATCGATCGGTCTCGACGACGTCTCTCGTCGTCCGACGGATTGTTTTCGCTTCGCGGAGCAATTAATGGGATTCCCGATCGGGGGTGGGCCTGTGGAAAGAGCGGGAAAAGCCACCTTGGGAGAAAGCACGGCCGAAAATCGGCCGACCGCCTCCAGCGGGGAGAGGGTTAACGGAGGCGGATCGATTTCCTCGGTTTCAACGGCCGAGAGGATAAAATATTCAGAAGGTCGCTCGACATTAATATCCGATCGGAACTTTCGTAGAAAAGTTTCTGACGGGCGAGCGTGTCTGAGGGCAACGCGAAAGAAAACAACGGGAGAAACGGGGAGGGCAGAGAGAAATAGAGAGATAGAGTGAGAGAGAGAGAGAGAGAGAAGGAGAGAAAGAACAAGAAGAGAAGCAGCTTTGCGGTCGAACGCCCGGAACAATCGAATACGTTCGCTGTGCTGCGGCTGCGGGCTAACCGCGAGAATTCCACGAGGCGACGCATTCCACGATCTTCGATCTTCATGGACCGGCCTGGTCGTTGCAGAGAAAATCTTTTAAATGTTTGAAGAAATCCCCTGATGATCGAACGATTTCTTCTTCGCTCGATCGGCTCGCGTTTCGTGTGCGAGAGACCGATCGCGTTCACGCGAGGAGAACGACACATCGTTCATAGACTCATCGTTGCAAAGAAAACTAAAAAATTTCGAGAAAACCGGGGGTGATCGAACGATTTCTCCTTTCCTCGATCGGCTCGCGCTTCGGTCAACCGCGTTCACGCGAGACTCGTCCATGTTCGACCGGAGAGTACCACACGCGTTCCAAGATCTCCGATCTTCGTAGACGGGCCTGGTGGTCGCAGACAGAAACGTTGAGAAATTCGGAGAAAACCGGTGACGATCGAACGATTTGTTTTTCTCGTTCGATCGGTCCGCGCTTCGGTCGACCGCGTTCACGCGAATCGAACAACGAGACTCGTCCTCGTTCGGCTGGAGGGTGAGCGCCGAGCGCGAGTCGAGCGGGTTAATTATTCCGGTAGTTAGTTGGGCGTGAAATAGTTGAGAAACCGAGCCCGTATAAAGTGGATCGGAGGCTTATCGGGGTAGGGTGAAAACAAGAGACACACGCGCGGCGCTCGTCGAGCCGCGGATCTAGCTAATTAACCGGGGCGAATGATTGTTGGCAGAGCGTTGAGTCGGTTGTCGCGCGTCGCTCATTGCGCGTAGGGGTGGCTGTAAGGGGTGTAGGAGAGGCCGCCAGCCGTGCGTACCAGCCTAGAGCCTGAGCCGGTCGTCTGTTTCCAGGCGCGACTGGCAATACACTGTGCAATTCCCCTTGTCACGTGTAATGGTTTCTTCTAGAACATGAAAAACTCGAGGCACAATAAACCGCTAAAATTATGACTGCAGGCGGCTTACAACATACGCATCGGCGCATCGTTCGGGCAATGCCGATAGAATGGCTCCAGAGTCCCGAGGAGATGGGAAAGGAGCGAAGGGGGCAAGGGTTCGCCACCACCGAACGGAGGGAGCGAAAGCTTGAAAAAAAAGGAGCCGGAAGGCGGAGAAAACGCCGGTAACGACCGTGTGCCTCGACTCGACTAGGCGAACGAGTTCGACGATCACGCGGAACACGGTGGCAATTATTGTTAGCCGCACCCGTCACATTTTCCACCCTTTTCGCCTCGTCGTGTCTTTCGATCGGCTAATCATGAATCACGCGGAACGCGGTGGCAATTATTGTTAGCCACACCGTGCCCGTTCCATTTCCCACTCTTCTCGCGGTGGAAAACCCACCCTCTCGTGTCTTTCGATCGGCTAATCTTGAATCCGTCGAAGGTCGCCTCCCTCGAGGCGAGACAGCCTCCGCTATTCTCCGCGGCTTCCTCTCTTCCGTTCCGGGCTCGCCCGGCCTTCTCGCCTCCGTCGCGCGATCGTCGGCGTCGTGTCGTCGTCCGTGCGTCGTTATCTCCTCCGTCGTCGTCTCCGGCGTTGTCTCCGGCGATTTCATATTCGTCCTTGACGGCTGGGCGAAACGGTAAAGCGAACGGTGGCGCGCTGTCGACGACGGCTGTTGAGACTCATAAATTCTTACGGTATCTTACGTAGTCCGAGCATCCTGAAATGGCTCGCGCTTCGCTGTCGAAGGGTGGCGAGAATATAAACGTTGTTTTTACACGGTGTCATTACTCACGCGCTGTAAAATCCGACGTTCCCCTGCCGTGTTTGGCCCCCGTGGACGTCGCGCGCGCGCTCTCTCCTCTCGCCGGAAACTCGCCGGTTTCCCTTCCTTCTACCCCTAACCGACGCCGTTTCCCTTATCCAAACCGCGTTGTATCGCATCGCATCGATTTCGAGTGGCGGCTGCGGAGAACCGAATACGCCGCCTCCTCGGATAACCCTGTTAAACCGAAGAACATCGGCGTTTCACTTCCGCGATTACCTACAGAGAGGTCTCCGGTGGCGCACCTTCATCGTCGTGTCGTCGCGTGCCATCTCAAGTTCGAGATCGCGCTCGATCGTTCTCCGAGATGAAACATCGATCGCAACGGCGGCGGATCCAGGTGGCTGGCACTTCCTTTCGAAGGAACTTCCATTCGCTAAACAGGAAACTTTTTCCGCATCCCTCGGGAATTTTCTTTCGAGGCCCCATCTGCCAACGGAGAGGAATCTATCGGGACCTTAGTCGGACGTTCAAGACGTTTCAGCCCCAGAACGTGTCGTGGTGTGCCATAGCAATTTTAAGATCGCGATCAACACGAAGGTGAATCGCTAAAGGAGGAACTTTTCATCCCTCGGGAATTTTTTTTGAGGCCCTAACTCCCTCCACGGAGATGTCCGTAAATTTATCGGGTTCCCGGGGACCCCACGGAATTCGTGGGCAACGCAGATTAGTCGTCGGCCGGACGTTTCGTCAATTCAATAAGATAATGCGTCCGGTCTACGGCTAGAACTCGGACTCCAGCCCCAAAATCGGGGAGGAGACCGTCGGCGTCTCTTCGTTCACCCCGGTAAGGGTTGCCGGACCAGCGAAAGCTACTCGATTCGATTACCCGCCGACGGACATTGCACGTAAGAGGAACGGCACGAACAGAGAAAGAGGGAGAAAGAGAGAGAACCGCCCCCGCGCCGAAAACGGAGAAAAGAGAACGCGGTCTCGACGATCGAACGCGAAGATTCCGGGGTAACAACCCTAATTAAGGATTGCCGGATATCCGCGAGGATCAATGGCGGATCGAAAGTATCGCGTCTCAATCCTACGCGGAGAAGAAAGAAGGGTGGGTGGCGACGACGACGCGGTGATAGCTCATAAAAATGTTCGCGACGGTAATTCCGAGTGCACGGAACATCGTTGGAATACTCGTTCACATTTTTCGCGTACTCTCGCGGCCCGGCCCGGCCGGTCCGGCAATCGCGGGTCTCGCACCACGTCGGCGTACGCCATTACGCCGCGCTGTGCCGATTGCGAGTCGCGCGAATTCGCGAGCTCGCCTCGTCGAAGCTATTCGGCGATTCAGCGATTCCCTGGCTCGCCGATGTGTCCGTGTTCGATCGAGCGCAACGACGCCACCGCTTACGATTTTCGTAACTTACGTGGACGAAAAAAATATGGAACAAAAAGTTTCTCCCCCCGGTAGCCGCCGCGGATCGATACCGGGGAGGCGGTGGCGGTTTATAGTTTCTTTAGTTTCTTCAAAAAGGATGACGTGTTCGCTGGCTATCTATAGAGACGGCGATATTAACGTTAAAGTATCGCGGAGAGCGCATTACGGTTTACGGTGCGCCCATCGATGCGATGCTCGGGTCCCGGCCGACAACGAATGTCTCTTCGCCCGGCCTGTTCCCGGAAAAACCTGAAAATTTCGCGATCCCTCCGGGTCTCGCGCGGGTAACGTCGCGAGCCTCGAGTCGCTAACCGCGAGTGCATTGCTCTCGGTAACCATCGTCGATCGGTGGGACACGTTCGTTTCGGTAGTCTTGCGTTCCACGCGGTTTTATCGGCTATCGACACAGTTACGGAGATCGATACTCGCCGAAAGAGGAGAGGCAACCAACAACGTTCAAACGCACGCGGTTCAAACTTGCGGGAAATGTCAACGATCGATCTTGGGTCGACACCCGGTGGTTCGAACGAATCGTCGAGTCGTCTACATCCATCGTCGCTGAGATTTGTGATCGTTCGACGGCAGAAGGAACGTGGAAACGGTTTCGCGGTGGGAATCGTGGCGGCGTGAATCACTCCGACGGAATGAAACCTCCTTGCCTGTGAGCCACGAGCCTATCGGCCAGAGGTAAAAGCTGCCGCACAAGCTAATGGTACTTAGTCGATGATCCGGCGATCGGTTCGAGAGAGCCATGAACGATAGCTGGACCCGCAAGAGAGAGAGAGAGAGAGAGAGAGAGAATGACGAAACGGATTGCAACAGCGGCTCGTTAATTTACCGGTAGTGGCAGGCGCACGAATGCTAGATACGGATACACGGCGTAACGTGCGGGAATAAACGCTCGCCGGTATTACCGCCTCTACCTCCGGCCGGCTCTATTACCCTTATTGTTAAACTTAGAGTTAGCGAACTACGGAACGAACTATAGATCGCCCCGGTCCCGGCCCCGGCCCCGGCCCCAGCCGCGGCCGTTTCTCGTCGCCCGTTGCCCGTCACCCATTGCACGTCGCCCGCTTCGGAGCTGCCGCAACACCCATCGCCGAACGCCACGTGGCCGCGAGCGTGTGGCTACGCATGCACGCGGACCAAGGTGTCATCCGTGACGTTCGCGGATTTCTTTCTTGCCGTCTTGCTTTCCTTTCTTCCTTCCCTCTTCTCTCTTTCTTGGTCTCGTTCTCTCCCCGCGAACGCGAACGTAAACGCGGACGGCGCGTTCCCAGGTTTTCGGTGCGTCGGACGTCGAACCGGTACACGCGAGCGCTCGCGCGCTCTCGAAAAAAAGTAGCAAGAACAACTCGAACTCGGACTCCGCGTGACAGTTACTCGAACGAAAATAAAGAACGGAAAGAGAACGGGCCGCGGAGGGAGGCACAGGAAAGGTGCGCGCGGTTTGATCCGTGCCGGTCGCGTCGGTGACGTGGCCACCCGCTGAATAATAAACTTATTTGCTCCGTAAACCGTAACAGGTGGAGAGCATTACCGCCCCCGCGGTATGCGGTCGCAATAATCATCGTAATGAGGCTGCGTCGCGTAATCGTTACGGTCGCGGTCGTCGTGTTCGTACAACGGGAAAATAGATTTATTCGACTCGCTCGAGGAGAGGTGGACTTTCAAATGACTTAACGAAGTTAAACGCGGCTCTCGCGGCTGCTAGCTCGCGCCGCGCGCCTGTTCAACGAGTTATAAGCGTCAAGCATTACACCTTGCTGCTAAAGACGGGGTTTATACGTGCTCGTCTCCCCGCCTGCCTCGACAGCCTAGATACGGCATCGATGCCGTACGGTCGTCTAGCCCGACTTCGCCGCGCCTTCTCCGGCCTCCTCTCTGTCCACGTGTTCTCACCGGTACTCCGTGTTTACCGAAAGTTTTTCGCGCGGCTAGCCTCCCGCGGGATCCATAAACCATTCACCGTCGAGACGAGCCGAGCCGGGCTGCGATAAACGCGATAAACGCGAGCAACCCTAACCCGCGGACGAAAGTTCCGCGCGGCGGAAAGTACGAAACTTCTGCGAGCTCCCTGCCGCGACGCCTGGGTCCTGTTCGACCCGGCTGCTCGACCGAGCAGTCGACTCTCTAGCCGCTAGAGTCTAGCGGATTAGTAGACACCGAATTTTATGCATTCACGACGAAAATAACTGTGATATGCAACAGTAAGAACACTAGAAGAATTTACAACTACTGTTATGTTATTTTCAACCTATTAAACACATGAAGAAAGAAAAGAAGTTTCTATTTCACTCGGGTTTCTTGTAATTCGGCTAGAAAAGGTTTAATTCCCATAAAGATCTGCCGAGATTGGACCATTCCACACGCATTTTCGCTTCTAGCCGAATTATTCGCGAAAGTGTGTGACGTCAAATCATTGGCTGCGAGCGAGGACATCCTTAGCCCCTGTGCAAAGTCTCGAGGGACAACTTGCGGGACACGGAGAGTACCGCAGCGGGTGCGACGACGACGACATCAGCCGACAATTTTATTACGATTTTATTGCGGCTCGAGTAATTCATTCGACGTCGTAAAGCGTTCCTCTCGCGCCGCTGCGCCGCTCCGCGAGTCTAATTCTTCCAAAGATAATCGCTCTGAGAAGAATACTTTCGAAAACGGAAAGAAACGCACCAATACTGTGCGGATAAGACCGCACACCTGTCTGTTCCTCGCTCGCTCCTCTAAACTCGTCTCCCCCGAGTTTACCCGAACAGCGTTTCACCTGGGAGCGTGACGGATCGGACTCGTTCACTGGCCAGCAATTATGTACGCGGAGCGCCTAAAGAAGTTTTCACTTCAAAAACTGTAGCGGATTCAACGGAGATCTTCCTTTCGATACTAAAAGTTTATAGATACTGAAAGTTTAGATATATTCAAGAGAATGCTAAAGGAATTCGTTATAACAAATGTATTGTAATATAGATGTAAACCGAAGCAGCTGAGAAAGCTAATAAATAATCAATCAATCAATCAATCACGGCTCGGACACATCGGTGTGAACCACTACCAATGTCAACACAGTCCAAAGGCCTGTCCTCACAATGTAACACCAATATTTAATCTGTTTTATTATTACTCATTTTTGTATGAAACTTTCATCAATATATTCCTGGCATTTTTCTGATTAAAAAAAGACCGAACACGATATAACTTCAACTGTATTCAGTGGTTTAATTGACGATGAAAGTTTCCAGCGCAAGGAAGGACAGCGTATGGGAAAGAAAGAGACGCGGATAGTCGCAGTCGCCGGCACAGTTCGAAATTGGATCGACGATTAACGTTTCGGGCGCAAGGAAGGACAGCGTATGGGAAAGAAAGAGACGCGGAGAGTCGTAGTCGCCGGCATAGTGCAAAGGCCGCCGCGTGGTCTCTCTTTGCACGCGCTGTCCTTCTCTACGTCCGGCTCGGCCTTTGAAGCTCAAAAAAATAGCTACCCGTCTCAGATAAACGCGTACAGATTCCCCCGAGGCTTATGCGTTTACGGTGACAATACTGTATCGTTCAGAGATCGCGAAGCATTCGGAGTCCAATTCGGACAGCGAGAGCTCCGCGAAATGTTTTCGCAATTAGAAACGGGACCCGTTTAGATGAACGTTGCGCTGGTTCGAAACCGATGTCGGCATGCTGTTCCGAACATTTGTCATGCACGCCCATGCGGAGCGGAGCAGAGCGGAGCAGAGCACAAGTTCATTTACGGCCGACACTCGAGCAGTTCATTCATCCCTGCGTCGAGTCGTAGTACGCGAGGCGAGGCGAGGCAAGGCGAGGCGTGGACACGCGTATTCTCCGGTTCGCCGGAAAAATGGGCGATCTCGAGCGATTCGGAGAACAATGAAGAGAGGACGGAACGCGAGAGAACGGCGGAACAGGGACGAAGACGAGGTAAAGGAAGAAGAAGAAGAAGAGAGACTCACCAGGTTCGGCAAAAGTGATGATCTCCGAGGTCCTCGCGTAAAAGTCGTCCATCTCTTCCTGCGCGTCTTGGTCTTGGTGGTCCCCGTAACCTATTCCGGCGGTGTCCTCGGTGGAGCTCTCGGCTTGCTGGTCGAGATTCCGATACGAGTAATCGTCGTCGCCGTAGAGAAACTCGGCCGAGTACGCGTTCTCGTGTTCGTTTCGCGATTTGTCCGGGTAACGAAACGTTTGCGCCTCGGCTCTGTAGAGAGTCTCGAGGGCCAGGTGTCTCGGCACCGTGGCCAGCGTCCTATTCACATCCGGCCTGTTCCTCAGGCCGAGTTTCGTCAAGATCTGATGCTTGATCGCCTCCAACCGGAGATCGTCCGGGGTGGGCGCGGCGGTGTCTTTCGAACCAGTGCCCCGATGCGACTCGTGCATGTGTTGATGCTGTTGCTGCTGGTGCGGACAACCAGGGCAGGTTTGGTGATGGTTGTTCTGCCTCGGCTGAACCGGCGACAGGGTCAGCCAGCAAATCGCCAGGCCTATCAGTAACAGATTCGAGGGAAGTCGGCAGGTTCCTCTGCCGACGGTGTATCTGAAAGCGGCGACTCGTGCCGTCGGGGGTCCTCGGTCTCGATCTTTGTCTCTGTCTCTGTCCCGATCTCGATCTTGCCGAGATCGACCGGAATCGATCGGAGGCGGATCGAACCGAGAAGTGGCAGCACAACTCTTCTCCGAGAGGCTTTCGTTTCGACCTGCGTTTGAGGTGAGTCCCGCTCTGTACGGCACCTGGTGCATCTCGGCGGCGAGTCACCTCCTCCTCCCCCACCACCTCCTCCCTCCTCTACTAGTACTACTACTACCACTACTACTGCTACCGGTAGAACCGCCGCTACGGATGCGGATACCACCGAAGAGGACGGTACCGTTCGCCGGTCCGTTCGCCGGTGCGAGCAGGCCGAGCGTGGCGAGCGCGAGCCTATTCCGCAGGGAGTCGACGTGCCGGTGCCGATCCTGCTGATCTTGTTGGTGCCGGTGATGATACCGAAGCCCGAGTTGCTCTTCTTCTTCCTGTTGTTTCTCTTCTTGTTCTCGTTCTTGCTGTTGTAGCTGCTGTTGGATGTCCGTTGCGGATGTTCTAGCTGCCTCTGACCCGCGGCACGGCGACGAACAACGGCTACGACGTCGACGACGACGACGAGAAGGACCTGTTGAGAGGGCGAGAATTGCGTAGAACGGCGACGAGAACGGCGATGACGACCACGACGACAGGGAAAAGGCATTCTCGCCAAAACCCCCCATTACCAACTACCCGGTGCCGCTGTTTCAGGATCGATCTCACCCGCAAGATGGACCGCCGTAACAACCGGGTACACCCTGCTCGTGTTTTCGGCCATTCGCGCTCCTTTTCGCTGTTGCGGCTTGCACGTCCACAGGTACGTGGCCCACCCCTTCCGACACGGCCACGATCTTTCGCTTTCTCCGCCTCTTCTTCTTCTTCTTCTTCTTCTTCTTCTCGTTTCCCTTTCTCTCGTTCTTCCTCTCTTTCCTCTTCTTTTCCGCTTTCCGCTTTCCTGTCCCTCGTTCCTGTCACCGTTAACCCTCGTTTCCTCGATTCTTCGTGATCTCTTTCAGTTCTCTCTCTCTCTCTCTCTCTGTCTGTCTTTCTGTCGCTCCCTCGCGATCCGTTTCTCCGCTCGTTCTTCTACTTTGGTCTATCTATCTATCTAGCTATCTATCTATCTATCTATCTATCTATCCGTCCAACTATCTATCTAACTATCTACCTATCGCTAGATATATCGGTTCTCTGGTCCTATCTTGTTCCCGTTCGCACCGTTTCACTGACGACAATCGTCACCCTCCCGATCACGTCGATCATACCTTGCCTCGTGCCTCTCGTGCCACTGGTGCCACTGGTGCCACTCGTGCCACTCGTGCCTGTCGTTTCTCGCCGCGACCGGACCGAGAGATCTCGCGTTCGATTCCGATCCTGATCTCGATCCTGGTACTGTCCTCGAGAGCCTCGACTTTTACCAGAGGGAGAACCGGGTTGTTGACCCTAATTCCTCTCCGCGAACTCCGTCCACGTTCCCCGCACAACTTCCGAGAAACGGGAGAGAGAGAGAGAGAGACGATCGATTTCTCTTTCTCTTCGTCGTTCGATGTTCTCCCTTCGACTCCGTTTTGTTTCCTCCGATTTTTGTTGCAACGGCGTGCTTGCGATTCCGCCCCGATCAACGACCAAGAGCTGCGACTAAGGTCTCCTCGACTTTCTCGGACACTTTCTACGCGTACCTAATGTCTCACTACGACTAAGGTCTTCGGAATGATGCACCATTTAAAAGTCTGCCGCGACCGAACGCGCAACGACAGGCATCCGAGCCGGCGCCAGAGCTCCTTTAGGAGGATCCCGTGGTGGTCCAGCCGGCAAGTAAAGCCTTCTTTTCTACCTTCCGCTGGCGGCTGCCGCTTTGTTCCGGCGTGCCGGCACTCGTTCCTACTGTACGTCCGAGAGGAACCGTGATCCGATAAACCGCGTGTTCCTGACGTGCACGAGCCTCTCCGTGCATGTAGATCCCGCCTGCATCCTTCTCCGCCCTCGATCTATCCGTGGATCCGTGCGAAGAACGTGTCCGATGCCGCCGATACCGTTGCAACCAACTACCACCCGACCAACACACCGCTCCTTTACGGTTTTCCTTATTCTCCTTATTTTTACCGAATTTCCTATTTTTCCCCCGCGATCCTCTTCTCCCGACCGTCCTTTTACTTTTCGTTCTCTTTCCTCGGTCGCGGTTCCCACGAGCCACCGATATCGTCCACGATAACGCGAGACGAAACGCCGAAGGATCCCTGTAACGACCGAAGCACGCTTGTCGGAGGCGCGCCGGACACTGAGGGGCATCCACCACCACCACCACCACTACCAATACCGATACCACCACTGCCGTACCATCACCGCTGACAGCAGCAGCAGCACCAGCACCAGCACCAGCAGCACCAGCACCAAGCAGTAGCACCACCGCTAGCTACCACCACCACGAACACCACCACCGACCAACGAAACACCATCCACCCACCCACGATATAGGTACTGCAACGACCGGCTAAACTCCCCGATAACTTTATATAGGTGGTCCCCTGTACACGGTGTTCCGAAAACGTTCTCGACCACGCGAAACCGACGCACCACCCGAAACTTTTTGCCCACGATTCTCCTTCTTCTTTCCTCCTCTATCTTCCTCTTCTGTTTCTCCAAAATTTCTTTCTCGTGCTACGAAAAACGTTCAAACTTATACCTTCTTTCCTCCTCTTCCTTCCCCTTCTTCTTCTTCTTCTGTTTCTCCAAAATTTCCTTTTCCTCTCTCGCAAACGCGACGAACGCTCGCGCTACGTGGAAACACCTTCTTTCCTCCTCTTCGTTCTTCGTCTTCTTCGAAGAACTTCGAAGTTTCTGCCGACGATTATATCTTCTTCTTCTTCTTCTTCTATTTCCCGAAAGTTTCTTTCTCTTCTCTCAGAAACGCAGCGAACGGTTTCGCTACGAGGAAAGAAACGTTCGCGGATCGACTTTGCTCGACGTTGGCTTCGGCGAATCGCGATCGAGTCGCACGATCGGACGTCGACAGAAACGTGTCCAATACGTGTCGTCTGCACGCGAGAGCGGGTAGGTTTCCCCAGCCGCGTGAAGAGTCTCTTTCTCTCTGTCTCTGTCTGTTGGTTTGCGCGTTGCAGCCTGATCCGCGTTTTCTGCCGTTCATCGGCACATCTTTCGGCACGCGTGTACAGTGCAAAGGTATCGCTCGCGCGCAAGCGTTCCAGGTCCGGGGACAAGGATCGAGAGAGACAGAGAGAGAGAGAGAGAGAGAGGAGACTAGACAGAGGGGGCGAGAATAATTTTGCTTGGTTCGGTGCACGGTGCGCCGCTCGTTTCTCTTGCTCTCGAGGATCCTCCGGCTAGCAGGGAAAGAGAGGGAGAGAGAGAGAGAGAGGGAGGAGATCGGGAGACAAGGGTTGTTCCAACGGCCACCACGTGGCTGACGCGTGGTACCACGGCCGCTTCCGCTGTGCTCGCGAGAGACGAGGAACAGGAACGAGCTTCCACAGTTTTTTTTTTCGGTCGGACGGACCGGATGGATTGGTCTTCCGTCGTCACCGTTCCCTTCGTTTCTCCGAGAATCGAAGAGACGGAGGAGCCGTTCGGTGTTCGGAAAGTACCGGTCTCGCGAAATCGAACATTGCCTACAGTTCCCAGGCTTCTTTTGTTCTCATTCCCGTTCCCGTTTGCGTTTCTCGCGATGGAGAATACATAGTTTGTCGTTTACGATAGCCGACTGTAATCTCTGCGGTTCTCGCGACAGTCGCTTCTTTCCATGGGCAAGCAAGCAAGGAAGGAAGGAAGGAAGGAAGGAAGGAATGGCAACGTGGGGAGGGGGGAAGGAAGACGCAACCGGCAAGATAGAAAGAGAAGTGAACTAGCTTTAAGCATATTGATCAGAAGACGGTAGTTGGCCGAATGCCACGTGGTGATGCTGCGAGAGGCGCCGGTCTCTTCTCCTATTATGAGCCAAGGCTCCTATCCTCCTCTCTTACTTTCTCTACGATCCTCTCTCCTCTTTCGTCGTAATCTTTCCCAAAATCCTTGCTGGTACGGTCCTCTCTTATCTCACCCTCTCTCTCCCCCTCCTCGGTCCCCGGCAGCCGTCCCCCCACCCTTCCTGTCCACGTTTGCGACGTTCTTCTTTCGTTCGCTTCGGTGTACGCACCGAATTTGTGTACGTGCTGCGTACTCGTAAACGCGATAGCACCACGATGGGAGACTCCCTCACTCGCTCTAATCGTATAAGTGAAATTTTCGCGAGACCCGAACGCAGGCCGCCTCAAATCAAACCGTTTATTTCTTCCTGGTACCTCGAGGTCCCTTTCCGCTGTCCGTTTCTTCTGGCTCGCATCGATTCCCTGCGAGAACCATCCCGCAGACGACGACGGCGGCGGCTTCACAGCCGCTCTCCGGACCTACCATGCCGCCAGCATCCGAGAGAGCATGCGAGGCCGTGCCGCGCCGCCCAACCTTTCCGATTGAGACGTCGGATTAACAAGCTCGCCCGCATCGACGTCGTGAGGTGCAAAAGGCCGGTTTATCTTTCTTCTCCCGATGCTCCTTTTGCGCCCCTCTTTCCGCATCCTCTCTGTATCTTCCCCGTATATCTGTTCGTCTCTCCGTTTCTCCGGTCTCGTACGACCGCCGCCTTCCTATTCCCGTCTCTCTTTCCCTTCGCCGCGTCGCGTTCCGACAACCTTGACGAAGAGAACCAGCGAAAAAATAAAACGATGGAAGGAGGCCGCGTTAAACAGCCGCGAGCAGAGAGAAAGGGAACCGCCTTCTTGGGTGGCTACCGGTTCCACGGTTAAGTTCTCACCGCCTCCCAGTCACCGTGCATACTCTTTGTCTCGTCCTCTGGCTCTTCTCCTCTCTTCGCTTCTCTTCGCTTCCGTTCTCCTTTTGCATCGTCCTGCGACGGTGCCTCTTCCCGTTCGTCCTTTTCCCCCATCACCGGAGGCGGCCGACGTCGATAAAAATTATGAGAACGCGTCTTTACCCACCACCGGCGACGACAATCCCTCCTGGAGTACGTTTCGAACGGAAGTATTTTAAGTGTAAGTATTTATACAAGCGTTCTAATTATCTCGAAGTTTCTTACCATTTTTGATTCCCGTCTTTCTCGAATGATGATCCCGCCGTTTAAATTTGCCTGGATGCCGCGATGCGAGCTCGTAGTCGAACAAGAGATTCCCTCCAACGAGTCTAAATTGATAGATTTAAAAATTATCGAACATCGGATCTATCGTGTTTCGATACTTTATCGATTGTCGCTGCGAGTTTGCTTAAGTGCGTACAGCGCCAATTGACGTGGTGGCAAAACGCTCAAACTGCTAGCCAAATTTACCGACACTGACCGGCTGTCGGTAAATTTGACTAGCAGTTTGGGCGTTTTGCCACTACGTCAATTGGCGCTGTACAGACGTCGTTGTTTAGTTCCTAAAGCGACCGCTAGGGGAGGTTTAACATGGAACAGAACCCATACGCACTTGTAAAATGCTGAAAATGTGCATTGGATCTGTTCCATGCGAAAGCTGACTAAACTGACTACGGTCCGTTTAAAAATAAGGAGACTATCATTTCCTCTCTGGTGTTAATAAATAGAGTATCGCAGGACTCGCAGAGACCATCCTTCTCGATCCTACTTGGGTCAAAAAGGACAGCAGTTTCTTTCATAATTCAACAAATTTTCAGAATTCATATAATGCAACGACTTCTTCTAGAATTCTTAATTACAAGAATGTTGTTGTGCTTCTTTTACATCCTGATCAGTCTTTAAAAAGAATTCCAATATTGTGGAACACCATTATGCAAAGAATGTAAAAGAGTACGAAGAATAGAGATCCTTCCAGGATCCTTCTCGATCCTCCCTCGATCAAAATGGACCACAGTTTCTTTCATAATTCAACAAATTTCCAGAATTCATGTAATGCAACTACCTCTACTGATATTCTTAATTACAAGAAAATTGTTGAGCTTCTTTTACATCCTGATCAGTCGTCAAAAAGCCATTGTGCAAAAAATGTAAAAGAGTGCAATGAATATTTTTTCAGGATTCTTCTCGATCCTTCCTCGATCAAAAACAAATTTACAAAAGAGAGTCATTGATCTTCTTTTACATCCTGATTAGCGATTAAAAATCCTTCCAATGTTAATAAACATCATTGTGCAAACAATATCTCTTCTGGATCCTCCTCGATCCTCCATCGTTCCTGCGATAGAGGCTCGGTTTGTGCCAGGTCGTGGCTGATAGGAATCAGGCATTTGAATTGCACAACGCTAGATAATTTCCGGCGCGCTCACGTGACTACCAGGTAATTGACACAGCGCGGGCGGAAGGAAGGGAAACAAGAGAAGGAATAGAGGAGAAGAAATCGAGGAAGAGAGACGGCCAGTTCATAATTGAAGATCAATTCGCGCGAGGACATCGTTCGAGCCGCGACGACGACGCAACGCACAGACATCGCTCGCTCGCACGTGCAAAATCCTCGGGCGAATGGTCACCGGGGCATTATGCAAGACACCGAGAACCAACCTTGGCAATGACCACTAACTATGAGTTGCGTTGGCAACTTGTACACGTCGGCCTGTGTCATTAACTCGCCGCTAGAATAATCGAGCATGGCTGATCGTGACCGTAAATCCATCGACTGTTTTTCCAGCGCCTCGCGCAAAAACCATAAAACAAGACATCCTTCCGGATTGGCCGATGACACCGAATTTTCCACGGTCGTCGACAATCCGATGGAACCCCTGCAACAATGGGCAGCTCATTTTTTAATGAATTCGATCGCACCGAATTTTCTACGATCGCCAACAATCCGAAGGAACCTCTGCAACTAGAGGCAGCTCTGTTATCAAACAATACGTGCACACTGAATTTTCTACGGTCGTTAACAATCCGAAGAAACCTCTGCAACTAGAGGCAGCTCTGTTAGCGAACAATTGGAGCACACCGAATGGGTGGCAATAACAAATACCATTTCAGGTGTGCGAATCGGTGTAGATAAAAGTTTTATTGCTTTAGAATTCTCTTTTATTTATCGGTTGACGATAGTTGGTTGCTTAGACTCATTGACAGCAAACAAAGAATTGCATAAAAAGGCGGAAATGCATTTTCATTTAATTTCTGCTTCTGACTATCGACTGTGACAATTTTTATCCCGGATAAAAATCCGCAGTCTCATTACCAGTGATTATGCACGAACAATTTAACCACCGTTTGATCGATAGAACTAATCTGTATCTCATTTGTGTCGCGGTTTGTACATGGAAATGTACGTTTACGTTGATTAACAATAACAGAAAAACGGATAAAATGTTTCGTTCACGGGAAGATTGACAGTGCTCGAATATCCACGTATTGTGCATAGAGAACGAGTAGTCGTCGGACGATGACTCACTGTCAGTCAAGACAAATTAGTCTGTCAAACTCTCAATTACGCTAAGCTAAAACATGAGAAGCGGAAGCGAGGCTTACCCGACGGTGATATCGATACACGACTGGTCGAACAGTCTCGAGTGCTCTCTTTTGCACAACGCAGTATCCCATTGCATGACGACACAGCAATTGTTAAGCGTACACACTCGAGAATCTACTGCAGAAACTGAAATTATAATTCTTTGAAGGCTTCAGCGAACAAATCTTCAATAAGTCTTTTAATTAATGTAATGTAATTTTTTATTAATTAAGCAGCTACTGCAGGTTTCCATTTCAAATTATAAGAACATCTGGAATTCTGTTAGTCAGTGAGACGCCATTTCGGATCCTTTTCGGAGAAGTAAGGCCGAGCAATTTTAAGTATTTTGGCTTGAAAAAGAGTACATTATATAAATAGTCCAAGTATATGCACATAAAGTTGACGAAAAATATTGTAATGAAGTAGCCACTGCACTTTTTCGTTTGAAATTGTAAGAACATCTGGAATCCTCTTAGTCAGTGAGACGCCATTTTGGATCCTGTTCGGAGAAGTACAGGCCGAGCAGTTTTAAGTATTTTGGCTAGAAAAAAATATATTATATAGTCCAAGTAGTAATAAATATATTTATTAGGTGAAGTGGACAAAAAATAGTTTTTATTTTTGTATTTTCCCCTACCCAGAACCGAGCGCCAGTGTCGGATCGCATGACGTTCCCCAATGGACGAAGTGAATTTTCCAAGGCATTGTTTAATTGAAATCGGAATTGCCTAATGGATGAAATGAATTTTCTAAAGCGTTATGGTTACATAGCATTCGCGTTACGTCTGTCGATTACGCGGAGTTGCAGCGAGGGAGATTCAGCTGTTACATACATAAAAGTATTAACATTATCGGCGCGGCGCAAAGATCTTCGCAGTGACCGTGCTTATTATCTAATAAGTAATATAACACAGCCCGGTAACAGATCGTTACATCACTCGCTGGCTCAATTAGCTACAGCGATATTAATTTACCGCAAGAATAACGATCGCGAGATAAAGGATCGAGGCATCATCCTCGGATCTAACGACTTCGTAGATTTTCGAGAACCGTCACGGACCGATTTCGCGGGATCTCGAATTACACGATCGAATTGTTCAACTCTCGTGCGACAGACAATTAAACCAGCGATTATCGGATGCTTAATTGCCGAAGTAATCCGAGTCGTTTGATTAAACGCACTTTTTTTCGACGGCATGTTTATGGCATTGACGTTAATGCACAGTAAGTGCGCGAGATTAAGAACTCGTGCTTTGAGCCCGGCTGTGTTATTTTTCATCGAGTCGTCGCGACGCGATGAAACAACAAAACGATTACAGATTTTCAAGTGTTCGTGACGCAACGCGTGGCGCCGCGTCGATCCGCCATTTTGGTCACTGTATTATAATAATTGTGTATCGCAATGGCCCCCTTCATCGTATCCCATTCACAGTGGAAAAACCTGCATCTTCGTCTGTTCGACACAGTGTTCTCAAGATGCTCGAAACCTGATTATTCTTCGGCGTCGGCAGTGGTCGCCATTTTCTTGATCCGCGCGAGATCAAGACGTGATTTTCAATACCCTCTTCGGTTCGAAACAAGCACAATGTTTAGATTTATAAAGAATCAGTTCAAAAATTAATTATTACAGTGAATCAGAATTCTGAAGAAACTGAAAGTCTATGATGATACATAATATTCTTTGGTCCTCGGTAGTGGTCGCCATTTACTTGATCCGCGCGAGATCAAGACGTGATTTTCAATACCCTCTTCGGTTCGAAACAAGCACAATGTTTAGATTTATAAAGAATCAGTTCAAAAATTAATTATTACAGTGAATCAGAATTCTGAAGAAACTGAAAGTCTATGATGATACATAATATTCTTTGGTCCTCGGTAGTGGTCGCCATTTACTTGATCCGCGCGAGATCAAGACGTGATTTTCAATACCCTCTTCGGTTCGACACAAGCAGAATGTTTAGATTTATAAAGAATCAGTTAAAAAATTAATTAGTACAGTAAATCAGAATTCTCAAGAAACTCGAAGTCGACGATGACAGTACTCTTTGGTCCTCGTGGACCAGTGGACGCCATTTTCTCGTCAAGCGCGTAGCGAAGAAGATTAATTTTGCTCCGAAGAAAATCTAAGAAGATTGGCATAAAGAATTTGTTCCGTTTCACTTTGTCTTACGTCACTCACATTCGCGAATGCTAAAAAGTGTTGAAAAGAAACACGGAGAGTCGTTGAATAGTCTCAATATGGAAATTGCTGTCGATAATTTATTATTTAAAGGATCCCCAGGATTTCGTGAACAGTTCAACGACTTCGAGAGAGATTTCTATTTCGCTGGTGAGAGAGAGATTTAGAAAGCGTTCGCAGCAAATGTTACACACGCTTTCGTCTTCATCCTCGGTCCTCAGGATCCGTCGAAATCGCGTTTGTTCCGTTTTATCCCCGACAGATCAACGTGAACAATCCCTCGATCGTTTCGTAACAATCAGCGTCGATAGATGTAAATTAAGCGCAATCAATGTCCATATTAATCGGAAGAGAAAAACTAGACAAAATTAGCACCGTCCGCGACTCGAAGATGATCGGTTTATGCAAGAACAATGGATCTCTTAACATTAGCATTAGTAATAACATGGATTTGTTGAAGAAAAAAAATTGAAACGGGAGAAAAACCTTTGGATTTACGTAAGTTTACTATTATTGACACGTTGTTACGTTAATTGGTCAATTAATTTTTAAGCTCGGAAGAAAGAAGAAATATCACAGAACTTTTTCAAAGTATTAACAAAATATTCACGATTCAAAGATGATCTTGTCGAATTTTTAAGAGTTCCGCAGACTGATTTGACATTAGCATTAGATACAACGTAGATTTGCAAGAAAATATTCGGATTTATATAAGATCGAGTATTAATTTGCTATGATAGCGAAGTAATTGGTTCTTATGTCGCTGTCGAAGACATGTAAAACGATCGAGGAAGAAACAGAGGAATTTTAATGGCGCCTTTAATACTTACATTAAGACGGTCTAATTGATTACATTGCTACTTAATAAACCGGAAAAAAGTGAACGACGATCACAATGTCGCTAGATTAATATTTATAAATGAGAAGATCCACGGCGACTAGAAGCCACAACGAAAAAATTCGTCAACAGATCGCATTGATGCGGTTTGATTCGAGTTATTTCTGGATCGCGTCGTTCACCATTGCGGTGCATCATCGCCGACGCTTTTTCCCCCCTCGATGATCGATCATTAACGTGCCCAGGAATTTGTATATCTTCATCGGAGGGAATTATGCTTTTGTTGGTGATTTACCTGGCAAGGTAACAATAATGCGGTGTTTCATGCGTATTCAATTGCTTCACTGTTTATGTCAGTATTTTGTAACTTGACCCGGTCCCCACTTTTTCCTAAAATCCTGCGATGCTCTGCGATCATTCATTTTCTCCTCGTTGTTATGCGTTTCGTTGCATAATGCACTCGGGAGACTTTCTCTTCCACGGTGGAATTGACTATCGCCGAATTAATCCTTCCGACCATCAAACTCGAGGAAATTTATTACTATTAGACCGCGGGCTTTCTGCATTTATAACAAAAATGGGTGGGTGTAATTTAAAACGGCACAAACATTAGAAGAACGCTGTAGAATTGTTATGCACAAGCGATTTTAATAGGAAGACAAACTAATAAAAGAATTCAATTAATATAAAGTATTTCAATTAATAGTAATTCAATTACTAAGTAGTGTTTAATCAGGTGTGTAATCGAAATACAATATAATAAAAATACAGATCTCCAAATTATAGCCCAGAACTTTGAAGAAGTGCAATATATTTTTATGTTTTTCTTTCATATACTTGTTTGCTTTATGGTTGAAATTTAAAAACTGTGTAACGCAGAAGTTATTTCTGTTCAGATATGTATTATAAATTTATAAATAATAAATTCCTTTTGTTTGAAACACCTACACATGGATTCTTCAACCTCTTCTTACTTATTACTTTATCATTCTTTAATTTTAATTTAATTACATCGTAATTCATAATTAATGTAATTTAATTACAAAGTATTTTAAAATTGTACCGTAATTGCAATTACAATGTATTTTATAATTGCACTCCATTGCAATTACGAATTACATTGTAATTTAATTGAATGAAGATCTGAATTATAAATTACAATATAGCTGAATTACAATGTAATTCAATTACTTTGTAATTATAATTCCTGGAGTAATTCAATTGTAATTCTGCACAACTCTGGTCCAGGTGTTCAATAAAATGAAAAGAAAATTTTCATCGCCGAATTTTTAAGTTCAAGTAAAGTTAAACTGAAAACGTGATCGGCGGTCGATTGATCCGCGAGGGTTTGCGATCGGCTAGAATCTAGCCGCTAGATCCCCCGCCTAGATCCACGACGGTAATCCCCGAACGAATTCAGCGACGAGATTGAAATCGGAATCAGGGAATCACGTTCCCCTTAATCCTTCTCGATGTTTTATCCTTCTCGTCCTCGTTCGCCAGGGCTCTCCGTTTCCGCGATACACGATACCGGAAGCGCGGCCAAGTAAATTTTAATTTAACGCATATTCTCACGCGTTGCGCAATTCTTTTAACACGACCGATTAAACCGATAAGGATCGATTTATGGTATCGAAGTCGGGAAGGTATTTAGATAAAAGCGAGAAAAAAAAACGATGCGCGATACGAAAAAACAACAAACGATGAATCGGAACAACGCATTGGACGCGAGATAGAACGAGGTGGGGACCAAGAAAAAAAAATGACTGTGAGGAATTGAAGAAGACAGAAGGAAATTCCGGAGAACGGACTACGTATCAGGTTTCGTTCGGTATTATTATGCAACCGTGATGCGCGAACGATAGAACCGCTGTGACCACCGGCAACGTTACACCGATAAGACACGTAATCACACGCAATGGCTCGCTTGATTTTTTTTTTCGAAATGATCCGCGATATTTTTCGTGCGAGTCAGAATTCAGAAAACATTCTGAAGAGCTGTCAACAAAAAGCGCGACTGTGACGTTTGGCACAGGCAATGACATTTTGTCGAACTGACGTGACGTCACACGACTTCTGCATTTTCAGGGCGCTCCGTCCGTCTTGAAAATGCCTATTACAAATTTCGCAGAGATATTCTGCAACAACGTCACTTTCAATTGTTGTCAAAATAATTTTCCGATGCGGTAATGTTTTATCACTTGAGATTTGCCGCTACGCCCGTACCAAGTGATCGTCTCCTTGCCCATTCGAATCATTTTCAAGTTGCAAAATGTGAAAGAATACCTTATATCCATTGTTACACATAAGAAGGGTAAACTTTACTTTACCGGACTCAAAATTAGTGCTTTTCTCGTACGAATTACGATGTGTTTGGTATGTAATCCGGTAGATTTGTACCTAGCGCGGATGCAGACGAAGTTTCGATCCTCTAGGATCAATAGTTGAGGAACTATGATCGCGTAAAGTTGAGCATTTTCGACGGGTAAGAAACTCGAAATATGTTCAACTTTAAGCGACCATATCTCCTCGACTATTGATCCTAGAGGTTCAAAACTTCGATCTGCATCCGCGCCGGGTACAAATCTACTGGATTGCATACCAAATACATCGTAATTCGTACGAGAAAGGCACTAATTTTGAGTCCGGTAAAGTAAAGAGCAGCCCAATCGTGTTCTCCGAGTGACTTCTGCATGTAGAATCGCATAATCCAGGAGTATTGAAAGTTTCTTCGAGATTGCGGTCGGACATTCCTGTGGACGTTGAAGAAATAGGCGGCAAATGAGTGAGTAATTGCGAGATGGAGTGTTAAACGGGAGCAATTTGGCCGAGTCGCGAGGAAAATCTCCGTGCTCGGTTTTCGCGGCTCGGTCTCGATCGTTAGCGGTTAAATATTAAAGCATTGTCCGTGGATAACTCGATCTAATTGGCCGTCTGCACCCACGATAAATCACGGCTCGTTAAATCACGATTCGGAATTACCGTGGATACAGATTAATTGACCCGGTCCGCGACCGCGAAGTCATCATCCATTGTTCGAATTGTTTCGTATTACATCAGTATTACGTGATACCGTTTCGCACGCGAAAGCGATCGAGCGATTTATCCTCGCGATCGCCGAGCGGCGCGCGGCGGATCGCTTTTCTGGATCGTCCCTTCGATCGTGACAGTTTCGTCTGTTGCTTCGCGTTCGATCGAATCTTCATCATTTTTAATTATCATCTCTGGCGATGAATATTTCAGTAAACCATAAAAGGTATTGTATATTGCAATAATTATTGCTACAATGGACATGCGAAATTGGCAGGCATGCAAATAATTCGTTTAATTAATTACATTATTTGACGTGACTTATATTGCCAATGTGACTTACACTAATTTATAATATATGTGTAACGTTTTCGTTTAAATTTCCACGTTTAAATTTTATAATTAAAAACATCTTTATCCGCAAAAATGTAAAAGAGAAAAGATAATTTATATTTCTTCTATGGCTACGTTTATTTTAATGCTTCAATATTGATTGCAAACGAATCAAATATTATTTCTAGACTGCGGATCTTCAGCAAAATAAAAATTTCTTACCTGAATTGCAACAAACTGCAGTGAAATAGAAATTTATTTTTTCCTTATCATGTTTAGTAGGTTGAGAAGAATATAATAGTATGTGTAACATTTTTTAATATTTCTGCTATTTAAAATTACACCTACTCGTTTCTGACATAAATGCATAAAATCCGCAGTCTAGTTATTTCATTTAAGAAGAAAGGCGTAACATTCATATTTGTTAGACCTTGTTCCTAATTCCCATCGCGAGCGCAGAATAAAAATTTAATAATAAAAATTTTTAAACCAATCAGAATTTGATTACCAATTGTTCTAGTTGATTGACGGCTCCCATGCAGATTGTTAGTTGCTTAACATCGGATTAAGTTATCTTGTCGTAGTTTAATCTGTTGATTGATGATCGATGTAAATCAATTAGCGAATCGAGCTACTCCCCTTTCATTTAACTAATTAATCCAACTTTATCATCGAATCGGGCAACGATATTATCTAATAGGTTCGCACGAAAAACAGGAAACTTACTATAACGATATTCCTGCTACAAAGTCGGCGCGTTATTACCCAAGAGAAGCGTGAGAAGAAGATTACTAATTTGATTTACGATACTGTTTCATTAAGCGATGCGGTAATACGTATGTAATGAACGTGATTTATTGGTGCACTTAAGAGGCGGGACGTCGCGGTACATTTAAATGTGCGATAAACGCGTCGTTCAGCAAGCTAAACAATCTAAACGCTTTCGAGAAACGCAAAAACACAGAGAAGGATGGAGGATCGAACGTAAAAACAGAAAAACAACAAATCGTACGATTCGGAATCATTCATGATCGGTCCGTTATCCACCGGTCATTTCGTGACCATCCAGTGGTAATTATTTTCCGATTATCAATTTTCGACGGAGAGGAAGAAAACGGTATAAACTCGCAGGATTAATAACAAGTCCCGCACACATCCTTTATAAACAGTAAGAAAAATAAAAAAAAAAGACAAGAGAGAGGAAGTCCGCTAACACACGTTGCGCGGTTATTATGCAATTTTCCGTGGCTAATGAAATCGCGCGATTAAACGATCCACGTAATTAATGTAACGTAATGACGGCGTGACCGATCGACGATCGACCGACGATTAGAATATCCTTTTTTCCTGGCGATCGTTCGATCGAACGGAAAGAACCTCATCGTCCTGGCGAACGAGTTCAGCAAGCCTGTTCTATCGGATCGATCGAAATTACTTCTTATTCTTTTTTCTCCATCAACTGACCTACATAATGCGTACGTTGATTTCTCGTTACACTAATTACCCTCGGTAAACACGGCGGCGCTCGTCGATTTGGTCACCGAGAAACTAGTTTCGAGACGATTACCGATCGACCAGCGATTTTTCTTGAACTAAATCGTGCTCTCCTGACGTAAGAAACTCGTGTGACGCGTCAATGTTCTTTTTGTAATTGGCTCATTCAAATGAGGATTCTTGTTTGTAGAGAACCTTGCGAATTATTAGGAAATTGTTTCCAGGAACTTGTAAGGTTAAAGAATGTCAATTTGAGAAAAATTGAGTCGGGAGGTCCCATCATGTTGATTCGATGATTCTTTCTACAGGGTGTCCCGAATTTAAATGGCAAAACTTCACGAGCGTGTAGGAGACCGAAAAACTAAGACAAAAAGTCTTTTAGAGATTTGCTCGTTTCTGCTTCGTTCGAGTTGTTGTACACACATGTATTTGTGATTGTTTTGACATTGTGTGAGTTATGACAGTGAGATATGTAAACACTTGATGTTATCCTTTACATTCTTTCGTCGATCAATTCAAGAGAGCAATTAAGAGACCGAATCATAGATGCAGTGCATTTATCAAGTCAGTGCTAGATGTAATGGTTGCATTGCTGCAAGAGAGCAACATTTTGAACAATGTCTACATTAAATAGATTATGACGTAAATAAAATGTAAATAAATAAGTAAAAAAATGAAAACTTGTTTCGTTTCTTTTTTGCGATTTTCTCCAAAACGAAGCAAAACGAGCAAATCTCTAAAAGACCCTACACGCTCCTGAAGTTTCGCCATTTAAATTCGGGACACCCTGTACATTGAACTTCTCGAACTCGAACCGAACGATGTTTCATGATCACGATGATCGATACTAATAATCTCATATTTCTTGTTTTAAAATTGTTGAAATAATCAACTCGTTTCGTGGGGAATAAATTTCTCAATGCAATCATATATCATTATAAAAATGGCATCGAAATAATCTTGTAATTCCTGTGAAGTACACACAGGTATAATAAATTCGCATAAAACGCGGTAAAAATCTTGAGAAATGTATTTCTTCAAAAATTACGAATACATACTTCGTTTTAGAGGTCATTGAAAATCGTCGTTTATCGAGCTCGGCGAATGAAACGACGCCTGTCAAACGGTGTAAATGTAACCACGCGGTAACGAAATATTTATTAACATAAACGGCTTCAAGGTTCGCTGTTGGGGAAATCGAGGAGCTCGGCATTCGTCGAACCGATGATGTAGTTTCTCATGACCGGGCGAACGAGATCATTGAAAGTACAGGCTCGACCTTTCCTTTGAGGCCTTGCCATTGATCGGCCGCGATGTGAATGAACGAAAGTCCCACTCGACTGTCTCAACCAGGAAATAAGTCCAAGGACTCGATCGACTCAGGAAGCCACACACTCTCTCGTGACGAATGGTTTTTATGCAAATTATCAGACCGAACCCTTGCCCCCCACCCCGCCTGGCACCTAGACTCTTCCGTTTCCGATAACGATTGACCTTACATCGGTGACAGTGCTCTATTTCTTTTTCCTCGGTACCCATCTCGCGGGGATTCGGGGAATCTCTTCCGTAAATGGTAAATCTCCTTGTTCCGAATCTGTAGCGACAGGGTTTTTCCAGGGGTCCAGCCTTTTGGGACCTGCTAAGGTCCTTTGGTTGGGAATCCCCGGGACAAATACAGCGCCTCCAGAAAATATAATATTTCAACACAAAATTGTTGCAAGAACAAAATTCTGTTGAAGAGAGAAGAAATATATTTTTTCTATGGCGGCGCATTTACTTCGATGCTTCAATATTGATTACGGAAGAACAACATTTTCTTTTGTTTAAAATGAAAGACACGATCACATTTGTCAGATCTTGTTTAACTCTAAACCTACCAGTGCCGGCCAAGCCGAAGAGTTTGCCGAAGAGTTGAATGATGATTCGCTACGAACTTGATGAATTAGGCCAACATTTACGAGAGGTGTACGAGAAATTGGAATAGTACAATATTTATTGTAGCAAACATCGCGATTTTGAGATAATCATGGCACTGGATCAAGTGGCGATCAAGCGGACACCTTCGACAATCTTGTTTGCGCAGAAGAAGTTGTAGCCGACACTGTTCCCACCCTCGAGCCTTGAAATCGTCGATTTATTTAAGAGAACATTCCCATTTTTTCAATAATTCTTTCGATAGAGGAGTGAGTCATTCAGAGATCGACTGGATATATCTTCAACGACCTCGTCCGTCCGATTGCTATCATAGAAACTGTATCCTCGGCTGCTATTGATACACGATATTCACACCCCCGCATCTTGCACAATTTCTTGTATTAGTTTCAAATCCCTCTTACCAATTTTTTCCAGATGTTTTCCATAGATTTTCGGAACTACATATTTGTTTGAAAGCATCGTCGATTTTCTTATGAAATTGGATTGTTTCAAAGAGTTGCCAAAATTGGAGTAGCTTTTCAAAAGAAGAATGGTTTAAACCAATGTTATTCTTTGATCACGATTACTCCACAATATTAACCACAATGAACCTAGAAAAATTGTCTGCTCGAAGAAGAGTATCCGACCAGAGCTTTATTTTTAATTTAATTAATAAACATATTGATTGTCCCTCTCTACTTACGCAAATCAATTTCTATGTACCGGAACGTGTATTGAGAACTAGAGCAGGATTTCAAACACATAAAGCCAGATCTACTTATGGATTAATTAATCCAATAAATCGCATTATTGCAGACTCTAGCACTATCTATAATCGTATTGATTTTTTAATTGAGTCTTCACACTTTTAAAAAACAATTGCGCAGGGTTATAGGATAATGATAATACCATATAGTTTGTATCATTAGTTTTTGTGCAAGTCCCTTCTATGTTGCTATACGAGTAGTCTTTTATTTTTTATTGTTCTCTATTGTAAACATTTATGTAAGAGGGCTTCGGTCCGTCTATAATAAATAATAATAATAAAATGGAGTTGCAACCCAACAATTTTGGGGATCTACGGCTTGACGTGATCCGGCATCCTCCAGCAGGGGTTACAAAACGAAATCGGATTTTTGAATAATTTAAAATGAGCATAGTGGGCTGTCGAATTTCAATCGGCGTTTGAATTTCCTTTTCGAAAAGTTTCGCATGCCCGATCCGTCCATAAATTGTCTACGAATCAGCTGTACCGAGGAAAATGCAAATCTCCCGTCGAGTTACGGTACCTTCGTTTGCATGTTTTATGCAAAACACCGGCTCGTAAACATCCGTCAAAGGCTCCCCAGATTTATTCGAACAAATCGAAGGATAACATTAGCTGCAAATTGTGCAATACTTTCGAATTTAATGGAATTCTCTTTGCGAGTGTGCCGGAAGAAGGCGCGCTATACCTGTTTTATGTTAAAACAGTCCTGCTCGAGGGGCCATGAGTTTTACATAAAACTCGGTTCGAAAAAAAGTTCGACCTACGATTTTGATTTACTCCGCACGCTTGTTCCGCGTATCTCACGCGTTTTTTGTTACTCTTCCGCTTGTACCGGAAGTGGAAGAAATTCTTGCAAGCACGGTGCCCTAGAATCGCAAAAGCTGGACAGAATTCGTGTCTCCGTTAGCCCCTTGCCGTATTTTGACGAGCTACACTCGTGATGAAGATTTTGAACAAAGTCTAACCAATATAAATGTTACGCCTTTCTTTTGAAATGAAATAAAATTTGATTCATTTGTAATCAATATTTAAGCATTAAAATAAATGTAGCCATATAGAAAATATAAATTTTCTCTTCTCTTTTACGACATTTTTCAGGATATAGACGTTTTAATCACTGTAACCGTAAAGAAAATTATGCGTAAGGGGTTAATTATTATTCATGATTATGCATACCTAAGATATAAAACAGTTAAACGATTTAAATAATTTAATAATGTCGTTATATTATCATCGACTGATTAGTGCAATTATCGACTTATTCAGAATGAGTACTTGACAAGATGGCATCGATCAATCCTCTGTCATTCTGATTTTCTTTAATTAATCTTATAAATAATATTTGACTACTCGAAATCTGTACAAAGTTCTGCAGTTCAAGTGTCAGTGAAGCCATCGACCGTTTCGATGTGTAAAATTGATTAATTTTATCAGTCTACTACGTGAACAATCCGAGGAAAGTTGACAAGTGGATCTTTTCAAGACAATCGTATCGATAGTAAAGAATCATCGAGCCTAATCATCGAGATCAATGAGGAATGACACTGCAGTACTGCAGCTATCGAACCAATCAAATGGAATATCAAAAAGAAATAAATGACAAAAGAGAGAAGAAAATTACTGAAATTGTAAAAATGTTCTCGTCAGTTTTCGAGAGAACTATTGAAGAAGACATTGTAATGAAAACTGTACAAAGCCTCAATCGTAGAGGCAGTCGCGTGTCATTCTTATAAAGCAGTATACACATTTATTACTCGGTAGTTCCAGCGTTAATGGACACCAGTGATCGACAGAGCGATAAGGGAACGAAAAATCGTTATGAAATCGGCTGATTAGATCGCGTCACTGCTAACGATCTTCCACGATTACAAGAATTCCGTTAGACACGCGTGCCGATCACACCTGGCAGCCATCTTGCGATGTGCTACCATAATTATTTTCGTTTTTATTCTCCAGAAAATCGCGAGAGCCTACGGATTCATCCCAAGAACGCAGGGAACGGAAAAATGCGCGGCCGGTGACGAAACGAATAATTGTTTTCAGGAAGAAAGGCATGTCGTGATCATTGTGAAATGAAAATCGGTGCGATCGGGACAAAAAATCGTCGGAGACAGCGATCGACGAGCAGGATTTATTGCTAAACCGCGCGGCGACGCCTTGGCGACGCGAACATATTTCAGTCTTTCGTTCTTGCGACGTCACAGAAACGCGATTCGAAGAGTGACGGTCAATTCAAAACAGTCGATTCGACGTACAGGTGGCTGCAAAAGAAATCCTCGACTGGGATCGATAGATCACCCATTCTATATGGCTACCTGACACCTTTTATGGCCATTGGTTTAAAAAGTAACGGCGAAGTTTGACTAATTTAGCCCTCCATGTAACTCTTTACAAATTAAATAGCGTTCTTTTAAACTAATATTTACAAACGCTTTTTTCAGTATTCCAAGAGGTATTTCTAAGCTAACGAACTTGGCCGTATTTTGTTCGATCTCACAACTTTTTACGGCCATAGGAACTTGGCGGCTGTATTTCCGATTACGTCCATGCACAGAATTGCATGAAATTTTGGAAATGGGTTCCTTTTTGACTAAAATGATGATTGTCAGAAGAACCTTTGGCGACTCGAAAAAAAATTTTTTACCATTTCAATGTCAGTCCCTATCTTACGGACAACATTTTTCAAATATTTTAATGTCACTCTCTACCTTACTGACAAAGTCGTAGGTGCGATTGTCATCTGTGATGAGATATGGTGCGCTATTAGGTCAACAAAGCTGGTAATGATCCATTGTTGCAATTAGTTGAAGATATCAAATATGTATATTCTGGAGATTAATATGAAATGTTTCCAAAATTCCAATTGTTAAACCAATTAATTGAATATTTACAATAAGAAGATTATGCGATCAGCATGAGTTTGAGTTACGTGGTGGGGGGGGGGGGGGGGGGCTGTCCACGCGAACGAAAATTCTGGAGTAGTGTCGGTGAGGTAGAGAGTGACATTAAAATGGTAAAAAAATTTTTTTCGAGTCGCCAAAAATCCTTCTGACAATCATGATTTTAGTAAAAAACGAACCTATTTCCAAAATTTCATCGAATTCTGAGCATGGACGTAATCGGAACCTTCGCCAACTTGGCTCCTGTTTACAGGATGTTTCTGTTGGGATTGTCATAATTTTAAATAACGACGTGCACGAGATTGATCTGATTTCTTATACGAGGTAGCGAACGTGTTAGCAACATTTAAAAATAGAATGCAATTGATCAAGTGAAGTTACACACAATATTTAAGAGCGTTCGGAGAACTATAAGAATTCGCAGAAATGAATTAAACGATTCCAATTCACCGTAAATATGACTACAGAGGTAGCGCATAAAGGACACAGGAACTCACGATACTCTAATTACACCTGGACTAATTTAAAACGTGGCGGACGCGGTTTCCGGAGCACGTAAACAACATTACGCTCACGGTCGTTTATCTTTTACGACATCGGTCGAATAGTATGGTCGTACGACGCGTTAATTGATCGGCAACTGGATCGAGGACCGTCTTCCAATCGACATTGGCATTCACGAGGGTTGTCGATGAACGAGTTCAATTAGCAGCGAATTTAATCGTCCGTTCCCTCTCTTTCTGTCTCCTTTCTCGCGCCTCCGACTTCCGTGTCTTGATCTTCGATCGTTCTTCTTCGTAGACGAGTTCGAGACCGTCGTTTCCGCTCCTGGATCGGTTGAAGATCGCCGTGGATCGTCCGAGATCGGCTTAAATGTCCGTGCTCGTTTCCGGTGAGACATACTGTTCCGCGAACAACAGAGTCGCAGGTAAATTGTTTTGTTAAGTCACTTATTGTTTCGCCTGTTCACTTAACACGTTCACACTCCCTATGTGTGAGCTGGCTATGATTAGCAAACTGCGGATCTGATGAATTTATGACGAAAATGTTGAAAACACAAACCTGCGAAGACGTTCGTTCTCGACATACAAAGATTATTAAAAGATGAACTGCGTTTTCATTTTCAAATAAATTCTGCTTCTTACAATTGACTCGGACTGTTCGTTTGGAAATGGAATCGATTAGAACTTCTTCTTTTTTTTATTACTTTAATAATGGGACAACCGACCCATCAGAATGGCGAATTTCTTTACCTTACAATTTTTAAGACTTTTTATTTAGATATGTTTTCTAGAAATAATCGTGCATTGTGTACTTTGTCGAAATGTATATCGATTATTCTCTGTCACAAAATGACGTACAAGAAGACGTGATGGCTAGTGGTACCCTAATGTATTTTTAGGCTGAGGAATCTTTTATTATGTATTACGCAAGATACGTTCAATTTTTGCATCGTTATTGCTCTAGCGCACACGCTATTCTTTCACGTGCCACTCTAGCCGAGTCATTACATAATATACTGTATAAATAATGTCTGTCTCTTACTCTGAATTTTATCAAATTATTCACACGAGCTGGATTTTATAGAGAGAGTTGTAATTCGATTGTAACAGAAAGGCGCCATTGAAAAACTGATGAGAAATCAGGCTGATTCACAGAAAGCTACTACAACTTATTTTATGCTTCTTCACACGGTCGATTATTAACAGAGCCATTCTTTATGCAAAATAAACATTTTCTACACTTGTTTCAGCAAATAGGAGCCTCCAACGAATTTCCTTTGCACTTTACATTGTCAATACTCTTCCATTCGTTTATTTTTCTGCTATATGAAATTGCAATTACTCGTAAGTGCATAAAATCTGCAGTCTCATGCGAACTTCACAACTTAAAAAATCAATTTTCTGAAAAATTCGAAGAAGCATGATCGTATGAAAACTATCGGAGGACTGATCGAAGTGTTCAAAGAATCGAATACTTCATTGCATCTTGACACCGGAGGATTCAAAGAAGTTCTAGTATCGTGGATCTCGGATCGACCTTCCGGCTACGGATTTATCGTACGCGGACGCTCGTATTTACTAATAATGTATAAACGCCGCGTTGTAATGATCACCGGAGATGTAAAAAAAAAAATGGTCACCAGCTCATTTATGTAACTGACCGCTCGAAAATAATCGCGCACCGGATGCAATTCTGCCGGCACGTGTCCGGTGACACGGGGATCCACGCTATAGATCACTGCGAATTATTTTGTCAATTACGCGGCGGATCGGGATCTTTTTGTTTCTCATGGACGGACACATTGGGCGTGCATTCGACGAATCTAAATCGCTCAAAAAGTTTCTAAAGCGATCAAGACTAAACATATTTTTGCAGGATGCACCTGGGGATGCATCGGTGCTTCCACATAAAACATAAGGTTATAATTATACAGGGTGTCCCAAAATTCCTTCAACAGCCGGAAATGGGAGGTTCCTGAGATCATTTGAAGCAACATTTTCCTTTGCAAAAATATTATAGGCCGCTTTGTTTAGGAGTTATTAACGAAAAATACGGACCAATCAGAGCGCGACCTAGACGCGAGTTGGAAAAGTCGGCCCGGCGCGCCAACTGTCTATTGGCCGACTGTGCCAACTCGCGTCTAGGTCGCGCTCTGATTGGTCCGTATTTTTCGATAATAACTCCTAAACAAAGCCGCGGATAACATTTTCGCAAAGGAAAATGTTGCTTCAAATGATCCCAGGAACCTCCCATTTTCGGCTGTTAAAGGAATTTTGGGACACCCTGTATAAATATTGGGTTGGAAAGAAAGTTCGTAGCGTTTGCAAATGAAGAATCGGAGGAAAATTAAGGTATGTATTCATATGTTTGATCAATAACGCGAGAAGTTACTTCGGAAATGGAAAAATTAGTAGAACAGAATGGAAAATATGTTATTGAATAAATATCTGAATTTTAGCGTTCAATTTTAATTTACAAACGCTACGAACTTTTGTTCCGACCCAATACGTAGTTAGGACGTATTATGACATACGATTTTCCGCTTAAAAAACAGCAGTGACTTGTCCCAGTTCCCAGAATCACCCTGTATAATTCATGCAACCGCCGTTGGACAACTAAATAATTACTCGGAATTACAACACCAGCCGAATATTTCGAGAAACATTCGAGGCAACGCTACTTATCCTCGTTTTAGCACTCATTAACATTCGCAAACCACAGGGGGTAACACTCGCGATCGAGGTCTACGGGTGTGCAATTTTTATCGACCGCTCGTTACCCCTTTACGATCGTTCCTCTGGATCACGGTTACGTTATACGATCACGAGGACCTTCGAAGTCAGTTTCTGATCCAAGGAGAGAGATTCTCTCATCGTTCTACCTTGTCAACGAAACGATTAACAGTCAAATTACAGCCGAAAAGCAATTCCGATTGTTGTTTAACAACTTAATCAATTTAATGCTTCTTTTCTTCGAATTGGTCAGTGGGAATCAATTGCAGTTTGCAATTATTATTGATGAGTGTGTTAATACCCTGAAAGATTGCAGAAAATTGTCAAATATATTGCTTCGAATTATCCTAATAAGGAATCATTAAAAAATGCCGAAGAAAACATTGTTTCTTTCAGTTCAATGAAATCCCCAATTTCACTCGCCAAAGGTCTCGCAGTTTGTAAAAAATAAAATAATTTTATATCGGACTTCTCTTTAATAATTCTAATAGATCAAAGAACATTATTATAATATTTTGCACATTTTTTATTATCTCCAAACAGTTAATACCCTGAAAGATTGCAGAAAATTGTCAAATATATTGCTTCGAATTATCCTAATAAGGAATCATTAAAAAATGCCGAAGAAAACATTGTTTCTTTCAGTTCAATGAAATCCCCAATTTCACTCGCGAATGGTCTCGCAGTTTGTAAAAAATAAAATAATTTTATATCGGACTTCTCTTTAATAATTCTAATAGATCAAAGAACATTATTATAATATTTTGCACATTTTTTATTATCTCCAAACAGTTAATACCCTGAAAGATTGCAGAAAATTGTCAAATATATTGCTTCGAATTATCCTAATAAGGAATCATTAAAAAATGCCGAAGAAAACATTGTTTCTTTCAGTTCAATGAAATCCCCAATTTCACTCGCGAATGGCCCCGCAGTTTGTAAAAAATAAAATAATTTTATATCGGACTTCTCTTTAATAATTCTAATAGATCAGAGAACGTTATTATAATATTGTGCACATATTTTATTATCTCCAAACTGACCAAATATTTCTCAACGGAGCATACGCTGTAAGTAGAGACGGTCGTTGATGACCAGACACGCCAGTCGAGTCCGCTTCGCTGAATATTTCATCGACGAAATCGGTGATGAAAATTTCAGACTTATTGCACAATGGACAAATTCTGGAATTATTTATATTTAACCAGGAAAACATAGAATTCAAATATTGCATTCAGGTATAATTTGCGGTTTTACAATCTCTCGACTAATTTTATCGAAGCACTCCGTTGATTGAGATTCCTTTTTCACAGGCGAAGACTTATTTAAACAACCGATGTTTCGCTGGGCAGAAGAAAACGTGAACTGGATCGAATCGGTGATTGTATATTATAATTCACGGTCAACACACGACTCGCTTTCGTGAGTCAGGTTGCAGATGAAATGGAAACACGCCTGGTTGTGCCATGCCAGTCTGGCGACGCGAAGTCTGCTCGGCTTAATGAATGCAAATCCAGCCGCGTGTATATATCGAATCGGAATAAAATTAATGGAACATTGTCCCGTTTGAAATGGCGACGACTTCTTCGGATTGCTTAGCATAAACTTGATCCGTGCGCCGTTAATGGAACTGCAGACTTAGGGATCGTTACGATTCCGGCCGATCGAATCGGTTCTGTTCCTTTCGTGTTGTCAGTGACACGATCGTTCACAGATTAAATCACTCGCTCGATAATGTGACGAAATCGAAACGTGTGCTAATTTGTTCGACCACTATTTCGATCTTTATTGCCTGTGGGAAAAGTAACAAATTTATTACCATTTTTTAATTTGAATTCTAAATGAAGAGCTTCATTTCATGTTGTCAAAGCGCGGTCGGTCATAGATTAAATCACTCGTTCGCTGATACAATGACGAAAATAGATACTGATTTGTGCGACGATTACCTCAATTTTTACTTCATTCAGGAAAAGATTCGAGGAGGATGTGCCATTCATTTTACAATTTTCTAATTCTCTTATAACTGACATTCTGTGTGCATTAAATGAAGATTTTGCGGTCAACAACACTGTCATTTATAGATTAAATCTCGGTCCGCTAATGCAACAATGAGGACGAAGCACGTGCTAATTTGTTTGACGATTATTTCGATTTTTATCTTCTCCAGGAAACGATTCGACAAAGATACTAATTTAATTTTCTAATTTAAACCCGGTGCGCATTCAACGAAGCTTCATTTTACGTTGTCAGCGCACGATCGTTTACTCGCTAATACAATAACGAAAATAAATGACGCATCAATTTTGTTCAAGGATTATTTAAATTCTTAGCGTATTCAGAAAATGATTCGATGAAGATGTAGCGAACTGCGGTTCTTCGGTTTGTTCATTCAGGAAACCGCAGATCGACAGTGCGCGAATTTAAAGCCGTTCCTCGCGGAAACCGGCCGCCTGTCGCCATTCCATCGGACCGACTCAACCCCGCAACCATAACTCACGTTACTCGTTGTAAACGTCACTTTTTTGTCGCGAACATTCTGACTGGCAATCGTGCCGGAGGTCGCGGCTTTTGTCACAGAATAATATAATGGCACCTTTTACCAGCGAATCGCACGTGAAACCGACTTATCTTCCAAGAACGCTGGACTCGTGTCTGGATCAAAGGGATCCGTTGTTGCGATATCTCAATCACGAGATTCGTTATAAATCGCGAGAAAAATGGATCCCTTCATCTCGTTAATTTTTGTTGAACGAGGACGTGTCCGATAAAGTCCTTGGTCCTTCGATAAAGAGGATTCCGGGAAAATCGTTCTAATCTTTGGTTCTCGACTTGTTTCAGAAAACGTTAAACGGTAAGTCACTGTAACCCAGAAAGATTATCGTTCGCGATGTAATTTAAGAAATGTAATAGAATTCGCAGTCTGATAAATGTTGTTTCAATAATTTAGGTGAAGCCTTAGAAATGTTGTACATTTTTTGGCAGCATGCGCGAAGTCTGGGCAAAGACTTGCAAGAGAATGGAGTCTTTTGTTCAGCAGAATTATGAAGGATTCGAGAATACATGATTTGCAATTTAGTTTTCAAGAATTCTAAAACAGCTGCAGGGCTCGAAAATCCCGAAGTAATGGTGTCCTCGAGATAAGAAGCGTTTCCGAGGAAATCTTCGAAAATCTCGCGTTTCCCGCAACAGTTGGCGCCGTTTCCGAAGACGTTTCAACATCAATTATCCATATAATAAACGGTTCGCAGAAAGATACATGGAGGTGATCGGTCGCAGAACGCGAGACCATTGTCATGTCAATTGTATGGTCTGCGATTAAGAGTTTACTCGGAAAAACCGCGACTCGTTAAAGGTTAAGAAGCGACGGTTAAATCAGGAATCGATTTCGCATAGAGAACACCGGACGGTTCGCGGCCTTTTTTTATCGTAATGCATGGTGCATGTGCGCGTTATGTTAACGTGACCTTAAACACACAGAGAGAGAGAGAGAGAGAGAGAGAGAGAGAGAGAGAGAGAGAGAGAGAGAGAGAGAGAGGCCGTTGATAACGAGAACCGAGACGACCTAGGGACTTGACGAACCGAGAGCAATATCCGATTGCGGATTTTTGTGCAAATTTAAAATTTGTAGCATTGAAAGACGCCGCCATTTTATCACGTTTTTCCCATTAGTCCTCGTTAGATACTATTGGATACACAAAAAGCGAAGCTTTATTTTTATTAACGCATCAATTCTCTTATGCGAAACTGTGAATTGTTCACTTTCATACTTTCTCAAAATTCTAGTTGCGTGTCTCTATTCCATAGGAAATTGATTCAATGCGATAATAAAAGTGCGATGTGGGAAGAGGAAGACAAGATGGCGTCCGCATCGTCACCATTTCCCCTCGAACTATTCGTTCGAATGTTTCCTGTAAATAGGAAATTCAATTTTTAGGCTTTTCGAGACTCTGACAATATTTATCTCGCAGAAAATGAATATAATATGACAATGATATAGGTATAGGAGCCATCTTTCACTAATCAACATTCGCAGAAAGAAAATTCAAATTTTACGATATCTATTCGTCAACTACAGACGTACAGAAACAAAAATTGGACTTCAGCAAACACATCGTTCTGGTGTAAAATTGATTGTATGGATTTGCCATCTGATAGAAAAGTGACGTAACGTGCTAATAGAAATCGCAATGGCGAACAGTGGTGAGAATTTTCGAGCGAGCGTGGCTTCTTCGCTAAAACTACAGATAGAAATGATAATGTATCGTTGCGGAGAAGGCAAACAGATCGCGATGGATCGGGGATCGAGGGAATTCCTCTTGGTGGCGAGCAGGGAGACTGGGAGACCTCGAGACGGCCCTGGAAGGGCGCTTCGCGACGCGGAGCGCCGTTTTCAGAAGAGAGGCGCCTTCCACGCCGCGTATAAATGCGAACGCGCCGGCGAAAATCATCTCAGTGCCGAGTGCGAAAAAACTCGCGACGGACCTGGCTCTCTGCTCGTGCTGCGATCAAGTCGGAACCACGTGCGCGATCCACAACCGAGATCCCGCGCGGTAAACAACGAGAATCTATCCTCGATAACGATCTCCATAACTCGAAAGAATTTAATCCGTTTTTCTATCGAAGATTTTATTTTCTACCCCGTATCCAAGTTTGCCATTTTTTCTGGGATCCAGTCAGGATACTCAGATCCACTCTGTGTTCGGGTAGTGATCGCGACAACGGATTTATCGATCATTCTCGCGAACGACTTTAATTCCACTTTTTCCACCCTTGATCGAAGTTTGAATAAAGACATTTGGACCCACTCTGTGCCGGGACAGTGATCGTGACAGCGGATCTATCGATCATCCCGCGAGAACACCCCCGCGCAAAGTGGTTTACGTCTCCTCTGATCCGCGTGATCCTGAATGATCTCCGCGATATGGAGGATCGAGTAATCGCGGGAACTCGTGGAATTTAGGTGAAGACAATTGTTTGAAGGTAAGGGTGATTTTCTCTGGGTGCAACAATAATTGTATAGACCGCAGATTTTTATACAAAATAAAAATGCTCGTCACTGCTTCACCTTTACCATAAATGCACAAAATCCGCAGTCTGTTAATAACTCCAACAGTGTCTATTGAAATCGTGTTTCGTCGTTCTTCAATACTCTGCTTCATTTTCTCCGATCATTAAAGTCCGCGTTTCTATGACAGGTTCGGTGCAGCATGCATTCTGAATTCGCGGGTCGGTAAAAATAGCCAGGCTTTTGTAAACATGCTGCACAGCGAAAACAAACTAATTTGGTATCCACTCGAGTTCGAGTGAGAGGAACAGTCGCGTGACTCGAGATCAACACGCGTCGATCCCGGTTTACTACGTATGACATCTTAGTTTGCGGCTTTTCATCGATTGATCTTTTCATCGCGAGCTCGTCGATCAATGATCGAAGTCGCTGTGGTTTAATTCTCTTAGCGACACTGGTAAACTTCGATTAATCACTGTTAGCAGAATTTAGTATAAAAGATCTAGAACGAATTGTTCTTCGCAAACATAAATTTTATGTAACAATTCTCAGCGTAACTAGATCTAATATTTGGACCATTGCATAACAAGAGAGCTACACCGAACCATTCTTCACCCACAGAAATAAATTTATTTAATTTTTAGCTGGCACAGATTTCACTTTTCGATAATTATGTAACAAGAGAGCTAGATTGAATTATTCTCCGCGCGGACAGATTTATTTTAATCATTTCTAGCGGAAGTAGATGCGATCTTTTGATTAGTATACAATGAGAGATCTAGACTGGACAGTTTGAACCGCTCTCCTGTGCATACAAAATTAACTTGATAATTTTTAGGACAAGCAGGTTAAACGTGTTGATGATTGCACAACCAGCTGTTTAAGGCAGACCGTTTGCACCTATCCCGTAGATCTAGCGTAATAAAACCATTGTACAGACTGAAAGTGCCGTTCACTGTGGTCCCGATTGCGTTTAATGCGCGCAAAAACTGTAAACCTTTCTCGAAATGAACGTAGTTTCAGGTATTTATCTTACGGAAGCGAAAATGACAGGACTCGGTCGTTTCATAATTGTGTTTGCTGCTCTGGAGACTAATGTTTTTACCGGGTTTGTGAGGAAATAGTGTTTGGTCATAGCGGAAGCTGTTTTCTACCGTTTTGAGCTGATGATGGGTATGAGTGTGCTCGGTGCAACGAAAATTTGTCTGCTGATCTATGAAGTCCATTTTAGCCACTCGGAAATCAAATTAAAATTAGCTCGAGTCACTCAGTTGCTAAGTAAGCAAAAAAATAAAGAGCTATTCAATATTTCCAACTCGCAAGAATATTATTAGACAAAGAAACAAACTATGTTAATATATTCTATGGTAAAATTCTAAATTAATATATTTCTATCAAGATGACTTGCAGAAATGAATAGGCGAAATATGAATCATTGAAACAGCTAGGTTTTAAAAATATCGATAGATTATTTTCAACTTGCAAGAATCATTGGAGGAAGAAATAAATCCGTTTCTCGCGACTCGCGCAGACAATATCGATTTTGCATAAAGAGAGCCGTAAATCATTCGCAGCCGAATGATCTCTCCGCGAAGATCCGTTGATCCCTGTCCGCTCGTCGACGACAATGGGAACGGCTTGTGAATGCGGTAGTTAATTATCGCGTCGCGGGATCGCGCGATGAGTTAATCGTTTCTGCGGTGACTGTTGTGCAGGCAGTTCCGATTATTGTTACCTTGTAGTTTTCGACAAGCCTAACCGGTCGCGCTGTGCACACGCATATTGAATAATGGCCCCGTTTAAATCATCATCATACGCGCGCGTTAGGTTCGAAAGCGCGTACCGCCAAAGTGAGTCACGAGACTCTCGTGATCCTCTAACGAGCCTAGAGATCGACGCTCTCCATCAGGTTCGCACGTGAGCTGCAATTTACCTATCAACGAATTTACCCAGCCCATTAGATTTCGACATTATCTCGTCCCGTGATTAATCTGCCGGGTTGATTCACCGCTGTCACTGCGAATTTATCTGTCCGTATCGGACAGTCCTCGATCGAGTGCCTCTGGAGCAGAACGGGAAGTCAAATTTCCTCTTTTCAAACCTATTCGGAATTTAATCCCTGTGGGACTATGTATTTGGGATTCAACCCTCGCAAACCGAATGCTTCTGATGGTTTCATAGCGGTTGTGACCGAATCTTTATTGATTTTCGAACCTACTTGTCCGAGGTCGACATCTGCTCATTGAATCTAGGATATTGATTTGAACAGGGGGATAGAAAATTGATATTCTGTATTTCAGAAATAAAATCTAGGTGCACGGTAGTTCACCAGCCAAGTTCTCGCACTACCTCCTTTTACACGAAACGACTTAGCTGTTTTTTAGAGGCTTATAACTGGGCACTGGAGGCAGATGGAGAGATGTAATTTCGTACACTTGTTAAATGCTATCGTGTCTCAATATTGACAAAACATTAATCTTCCAACATTAGTAGGTTCCGAGATATAGGACCTCAAATATCGCTAAATTTGTCACTGACTGACTGACAGATCATCTGAACCTTTTGGGTACTTCCCATGGACCTACAAGCTTGAAATTTGGTACATAGGTCCACCATAACAAACACTCAAAGGAATAATGATCGAAGTTTGAAATTTTACTTGGTGATTAATGAAATTTCAACAAAAATTGATGAAATCCCAACAAAAACATCCTGTAAACAGGAGCCAAGTTCCTGTGGCCGTAAAAAGTTGTGAGATCAAACGTAATACGGCCAAGTTCGTTAGCTTAGAAATACTTCTTGCAACACTGAAAAAAGCGTTTGTAAAAATTAGTTTAAAAGAACGCTATTTAATTTCTAAAGAGTTACATGGAGGGCTAAATTATTCAAACTTGGCCGCTACCTCCATGTAGCTCTTTGAAAATTAAATAGCGTTCTTTTAAACTAATTTTTACAAACGCTTTTTTTCAGTATTGCAACAGGTATTTCTAAGCTAACGAACTTGGCCGTATTTTGTTTGATCTCACAACTTTTTCGGCCATAGGAACTTGGTTCCCGTTTACAGGATGTTTTTGTTGGGATACTAATTAACGGAATACAAGATTGATCCGTTCGAATGCTATTGTGTGGAAAGGTGGAAGAGCTGCAGATCTCGTTCAAGCCCCATGCCCGTTTCGAACAAAGAAGGTTTATTTATACTTTGCGGTCGAGCCGAAAGCAAAATGAATCGAAAGGAGGAACGAAGCACAGTGCAACTTTGTGGGGATCAAGAAACTTGGAGGCACGAACCTGAAATAAGCCTCGATTAAAGATAGTTGAACTTGGAGTTGACCTATTCTAAACCTAGATCTCATCAAGATTAAATCCAGCCTTATCTAGACTCCTAAATCAGGCTGAGATTAAACGGAGATTATACCTCCGCTTTTACTAGACCACACCTAAACTGTATCAAGATTAGATCTAGACTAAACATAGACTAGACTAATCGTTTACACGGAACCAAGATGAAACGTACAGTTAACATCAACTAGTCTAACCAGGATCTACACTGACCTGAGATTAAACCTAGCAACTACACCAAAGCAAAACCAAGATTGAGTTGAACCTGCAATTAAAAAATCAAGACCAATTGTAAATTGACCGAATCAAGATTAAACGTAGACTGTGAACACGTTCGGAGTTATCTAAACTCAATTACTGAGAATGATAGTGGTTTTTTTTTTTAAAGCAGTAACAAGAAACCTCTTGAGTAGATTATGCTGAATTTTATAAATGTCAAAGAAGCTTGACAGATCATTTCATTTGCAGACGTATGCTTTATTAAGTAACATTTTTCTATACTAGATTAAACTCACATGTGAAATCTAGATCAAGTTTAATCAGAACCTGGTTTGAACGTCGTAGAACCGCCAAAATGAATCTGCATTTGGTAAATATTGACAGAATGAGCACCTTGACCTTGAACCACTGAGCCAAACGTAGAAATAAATGTCCACGTAGCTCTCGTGTCTCGTAATTAACAAAATTTTTATTTTCCATTTTTTGGTCAAACTCTCCGTAGCATTTGCATTGCGAAATCGGGCATGTTTCATGTGCAACGACCTAATCATACGTTTCGAAGATTTCTTGGGGATTTTTCCGGTGCAGTTCCAGCTGCAAGTCCGGCTGCACGGCGCTTGCATAAAGTCCACCTTGCGAGCAGTATCGTGCAGCACTATAATTACAAAAATCGCCAGTGTTCGGACAGACGAGTCGGGATAATGTCGATTCGTCGCGCAGATTCGCGATTGTCTTCGAAATAGCGTGGCGAACAGGTGTTATTTGCGCGAGGACTCGTCGCGCAGAATTCGCGGATGACTCAAAACAACGAGCAAAAACGAAGAATATTATAGGAGATAGATCATCTCGTGTTCGTCGAGTCGTTCGGGAAACAGATGAACGATACTGTGATTGGTTTAATCACGAACCGTTCGCTGAAGAAACAAGAACTTTGTTACCAGAACAAACAATCCATTGTTTCCTCTAATTTCGCGATTTCATTAGTACGTCTTTGCGTAACGAAAAATTGACATTACAAGCACGACGGAAAAAACAGCTCCAAGATGTTCTGGAGAATGATAATTAATCTATTATCCGAAAAACAATAAACAGATAAAGCACATCGTGTCTCCGTGTGTTCCGTTACTAATTATCTCTGACGAAATAATTCTTTCACGATGTTGCAGATACCGGTTAGAGCACTTTGGATAAGATGATCACCCGAGCGAAACTATGGTGGAAACTGCTACATTCCGGCGAACAGAAAGGCGTAAGGGACATAATTAAACAATTACACGATCGAACAATCGATCCATTCATTATTCGCACACTTGTTCATTCATCGCGATTGAATCACGTCAGACGAGGATGGACTCACTCTCTCATTTTTCGTAGTCGAACCACCGAACAAAAATTCGAGAAACGCGTCAGACAATTTTTAGCTCTCCACATTCATTTTTTAATAAAACATTGGTTTCTTAAATGTTTCCAACTATTGAGTTGAAAAGAAAGTTCGTAGCATGAAATTAAGGTATTTATTCATATGTTTGTTGAGAAGTTACCTCGAAAATGGCAGAAAGTAAAACAACAAAATGGAAAATATGTTATTGAATAAATCTATGAATTTCAGCTTGCAATTTTAATTTACAAACGCTACGAACTTTCGTCCCAACCCAATATTTATGAAAGCTGAAAAATCAATTGTTGACCGTGTACAGTCTATTGATCGCAACAATAGCGCTTCCCGATTTTTTCATAGCAACATTATACGATATCGGTCAATATGATAATCGAGTTGCCAAGCAGAACAGTACTGTACTGGATGAACATCATTAATTCTTATCTGCAGAAAGCGTATGATCTGATAAAATGCTCTCAGCCTACATAATTAGCTCAAACCAGACTACTTAATTACGGCGTTTCACGTGTGTCATCGGTAATTTACATTGATCGACGAACGTAACTTGTTCTTCGACGGTGCTTATCGATCGCTATCGATCTACAGATAATTGCGAACTTAACTAGGCTGCCAAAGGGTCCCGTTGTCCAGTGTACTATTGACAGTGTTGCTGTTAACACTTCGACTGTCGACAGAATTGTTCCACCAAACTTATTGCAAACCAATTTTTATTAGAATCTACTAGCTGTTTACGATTATGATAACTATAACTTTAGTGTTGTCCTATTAGAATCCGCGAGATATGTTACAAAAATTGCGGTTATGATAAACTTTGTCTTTTCCGTTAAGTTATTAGAGTCTGTTAGTTGCTAGAAGGTTGCAAAGATCATTATTACGATAAATTTAGCCTGCTCTGTTCTTGCATTATGAAATGAGTTTGTGGGCATCTGTGCCAGTCAAGTGTTAACAGCATCCAATTGTTGATCGAGGAAAAATGGATCGGCGTAACAGTGAACCACGATCGTCGACAGCGAGTCGACGAGTGTCTCCAGCAAGGATCGAGGAAAACGCCACCGGTTGCATCCGTTGGAGAAGTGTACGCGTAACAATAATGCACTTAAACGATTGCGATCTGTCCGGTAATTATTGCGAATCGGTCGCTATCTGCGGAGAACATCATCAGGCTGTTTTAAACGAAGACGATCTATACACCGAGAAATCTATAGGCGATTTTCGAGTTGTCTTTGGATGCTTTTCCCCAGTTGGATCGCCGTGTTACGACGATCGCGAGACACTCGCTTCGAGCAAAAACCTTCATGATCGTCCTCCGCGGAAAATGTAACGTGTCACCGCGAGCTAAATAGAGTTAGCGAGATGATCGCCCACGGCCATTCCTTTCATCGTCTTTTTAATAAGGAACTGCTTCAAAATTAGCTGAACTGAAAATTGCGCCAGATTTTAATTTATTAAGCTCGTTAACAACCGATTTATTCATCCTTTTACTCGAAAATCAAAACGACCGAAGAATACGATTCATTTCCCAGCGACCTCAGTCTGGATTCAAAATGGCGACAATCAGAATCGTCGGTATATCAGAATATTCGTGGTATAATATTCTTTACTGCATCATTATGTGGGATTACGCTTCGAGTCTGATTTCAAAATGTGTCTTGGTCAATATTCATGAAGACAATAAATCTTGAATTAGGTTCAAATCAGACCCAAATTCAGCTACGGGTCGCCGTATTTCCTTACGAAGCGGAAGATGCCACTATCTGCATTAGCATGCTCTATCTAGATGCAAACAACGCTCCATCCGCGGTTATGCAATTAAGAATAAAGAGGCAGTTAATGGTAATTCACACGGCTGATAAGATAAGCCAGTCAACTAGTAAACCGTGACGAGTTCATCGAGTACTCACTCAGTTGGAGGTTCTCCAGTCGATTTTAACGCGTTAATTGCTGACGACTGTTTCGAAAGCCGTTGTAACTTTTGTCAATCGCACTGACAGGCTTTCGGTAAGTGACGCGATAAGAAATGCATGGAGGAAAGATTCTCCGTAGTCTCCGACGGATCATCGGACCTTTAATCAGAGGATCGAGCAAGGTTCGTAATCGAGTTGGAGCGGAAAAGAAGCTAATCGAAATTCCCCGCCGACCACATCGAAATATTCCTCGCGCGCCTTGCTATTACAATCGTCCAAAGATGGCCGGTCTAGGAAGCGAAACTCATCGTTCGCCTGCGAGATTGACTTCCAAACAGGGAGCAAAGCTCGGGACCACTGTCATTCGAATAATTACAGCCTGCGAGCGCCGGCGATGTACCCAACCACGTCATCGTCGATGACGATCGGACGAGCGCCGATTCTCTTCGTGCGCGAACTCCGATAACCGAGTGGTTTGCGTCATCGCGAGAACGTTACGCTCGTGATTGTTTCGCCGAGGAATCGAGCGGGGACACGCTGCTCGACTTGCAGAACAGAGAACACACGAAATTCCTCGGGTCTTCCGCAACGGAGAGCCCGGCGAAGCAATTCGTGCGCGGCTTACGTGAACGAAACGATGTTACGAACCGGTGCAATCATCGTTTCCGATCACGTTCAAGGAACTCTACATAGATTTCTTGCCACGTACCTGTGGGGCACCCGCACCTAATTGGTTCAACGTGGGTCCACGATTTTTCGGGATAAGTTATTATCCGTGTTTGATGAGGTTCCTCGGGTGAGGACCGTTACAGTCTTCCGGGTGGGGTTGGGATTTTTATGATGCTGGCACATGTGGACACTGTAAAAGATCGATTGGTGTAACAAAAAAATACATGTGACAAAAGAACATGAATTTTTTCTCTATCATTTTTTTCTATGTTTACTTAAGAAAGAGAATCAACTTCAAATTACCTTATTATTTTCGTTGCAGGTATTCGCTGGACTGGCAGCCCATTCAGGGCAAATATCGGTAGGGCTGGGCCAAGGGTTCAGTGCGATTCTGCTCCCTCAGCTTCAACAGTCCAAGTTCGCGAACACCTCAGAACGGTCCTGGATAGCATCCTTAGGGGTTGTGTCTAACCCGTTGGGATCCTTGATGGCAGGATTGTGCGCAGAATGGTTCGGAAGGAGATCAGCGATCGCTTTAGCTAGCTTGCCACATGCTGCAGGATGGCTGCTGATAGCATTATCAACGAACGTGCCTATGCTATACGTTGGCAGGTTCGTCAGTGGAATCGGCATGGGCATGGCGAACGGCCTCTACCTTTATGTCAGCGAGGTACTTAATTTTATATATACTCTTTACCGAGACATTCCCATGACGGGTAACCCTGATATTTAAACAACAAACCGGTTTGTTCAGACGGCAGCGCCGAACCAAAGGGCCTGGCTAGGAAGCTGCGGCCCAGTGCTGGTTTCTCTGGGCGTCCTGATGGTCTATACCCTGGGAGCGTTCACCACGTGGGAGAAAGCTGCTGCGATTAGCATCGGGCCAGCGATCCTCTCATTGGCACTCACTCGGTAATTACTATCCCAACAATGTTTCTAAAAAGCCAGCATTAAGCATTTCCTCTGTAGCTTGTTCATTCTTCCTGTATTAGCATGATCCCGGAAACGCCAGGATGGCTGGTGGCCAGGGGACGAAACGATGAAGCAAAAGAGTCTCTGCTGTGGCTTCGAGGACCTGGCTCTAGCACCGACAAAGAGTACGAGGAGCTCTGCGAGACGAACCTGAAGCGAGAGAAGAAGAAGGAAAGCAGCTTGGTCAAAGCTCTCCACATGCCCAGCGTTTGGAAGCCGTTCCTGATCCTGCTGGTGTTCTTCGCGCTCCAGCAGATGTCCGGGATCTATATAATCCTGTTCTACGCTGTGAACGTGCTGGAAGACATCGGCCTGAACATCGACGTGAACGAGTACACAGCTAGCGTTGGGATCGGCGTGATCAGATTGTTCGCCTCGATCGCCGGCGCTGGTCTGGCCAACAGCTTCGGTAGGAAAGTGCTGGCCTTCATTAGCGGCCTAGGAATGGCGGTCTCTGCCGTAGGCGTCGCTCTGACCTTCAGGTACGCATTATTATTTAATTGGTAGTTTAATTAAACGCGCAAGCTCGAAATAGCAGTCGCTGAGCGACCTACCTTAAGCGAGCACAGTTCCACGAGGACTTCGGAAAATCGATTTCTTCCATCGTCTATTCTAAAAGCTCCCTGAGATTCCCAAATCTCTGCGAAGATGCTTCCGCGTCTCGGCTGATCCGTATCTCCCAAGTCCACTCGACGCAACCGTGAAAGATTCCCGTAGATCGGTCAATGTCGCCCGTCTAGGTAAACCGGAAGACATCGTAGACAGTAATGACTAATTCATAGACATGAACAAAAAAGAAAATCATAATCCTGAGAAAATAGAGCCCTGATTCACAGCTGCTCCATGGACATCCCCTATCCTGATAGATATGTAGATCAGTAGAACGTTTCCTCTCCTTGACACCCATCTAACATCTTACCAACACGATTTCCTGTACAGGTTCAAACTTCCGTCGATCGTTTCCTTGGTGTGCATCGGAGGCCACGTCGGATCCTCGATGTTAGGATTCCTCACGCTGCCTTGGGTGATGACCTCGGAACTGTATCCTCTCAGGTTCAGAGGACCTCTCGGAGGTATTACGACCAGCTTGGCCCAGCTGCTCACGTTCGGCACCATCAAACTGTACCCCGACCTGCGATCCCTAGCTGGCATCGAGGTGGTCATGTGGACCTTCGCTGTCGCCAGCATCCTCGGGACTCTGTTCGCCGTGCTGATCCTACCGGAAACCAGAGGCCGAAGCCTGGATCAGATCGAGAGCCAGTTCTGCAGCAAACCCGAGTGGAGCAACGCTGATCAGACGTTGCACACCGTGTCTACCCATTCGAGGAACATCACCTTGGAGAAGTTCGCGTCCCTGTCCGAGGAGAAACATCCTAACATCGTCAGCAACGTGTACGCTTATGACAATCTGTGCTTGGACTTGTCTCCAAACGACACCGAGAAGAGCAAGAAGGATTTGACCACAGACTCGAACACGAAGAGCGACGTGGTGCACACGATCTCGTTGCAGCATGTTTATATCTGAGAGGAAGAAGACGAAGTTAAAGATTGAGTCGAAACCAAAGCTAAAAAGTCGTAAGTATTTCTCAGGCTGGGCCACGAGGACGGACTCTTCAGGAAAGAGAGGATTGTGGAAGGTCGAGGAAGATTTGCGAACAGTATTCTCGTGGTCCTCGTACGTTTGTGATATTCTGATACTGATGACGTTGGGTATTCAGTTAACGATCTCGATCATCGGTATCACGAACATTCCTATGCCTCTTCTATGTATAATGTGTTCTTCATAAGCCATCAGACTAATATTGTGATGGATCTCCGTGATCCCCAAGATACTTTGAGAACGATCGGGTGCAACTATGTTGGATGACGAAGAGTGCGACTGTGATCGTATTGGTGAGCACAAGAACGTTTTGTACGAAGGCTTGAACAGACTCTCGAAGCAATTTACAGAAACTGCTGAAACATACGGTTATTTGTGTATATACAGACGCGTTTATATTTATAAGGACCACTATGTATTAACATGTCTGTTGTTGTTGCTATGCGCGTTGTCGTATTTGTGTATATAATAGCGACACAGTGAATTCTACATGATGTTATTTGATATTGTACAATATTAAATGTATTTTTGCTAAATCGGGATTGAATTTCATTGTTACGAACAATTGCTGTAAAACATTAACTACCCCAATTAATATTCACAATCGATCTCGCTATTTTTGAAATATTTATCGTAAAAAATTTAAAGAGACCGTTGCACAATAATTATTATTAAATGAAAAACGGAATTAGAGACATTTCGGAAGGAAAGGAAGAGAGGATCCGACTGCCTATGATAAACGGAATTAATAATTTATACACTCTGTGTAGTAACCTGCTCGTACAAGTGTGCGCTGACTCACCTCCTCCACGCTCCTGCACTCCTAACGCAATGGAATAAATCCGCGAACAACGTTGTGGCTCACACTTCTCCTTTCGTCATGCTTTTCTGATTGTCTTGCTTTGTTCTAAACCCAGTCGTATCAATGCACGTCACACACAAGTTATGGTTCACCGCTTGATACATCATGCTACTCTGTCATTCGATCGTCTTTTCTCGTGAACTTCCGTCGTTTTAAACCGGCCCCCGATGTTTACCGTCTTCAGCTACGTACATTCCTGATCAGAAAACACGAATTTCGACCCTTTTCACCACGGGCTGGAAGAAAGAATTTTCGTTCGAACGTTTCTCGTTTATCGTAGCTGTCGCTTCTAACCCTTTCGTTGCCACTGACGGAGGAGAAACAGTGATGGTATTAGGTGCAACTTTTCTCGCGCATGCACGGCCAAACAGTAACGTATCTATATTAGGATGACGAGGTAGCAGAGCCCTGAGGCAGTTATATTGGCGGGAATGTACCGAAACAATCTGTTCCGAACAAAAAGACTCCAGGACGTGTCCTACGAGTTACAAAATATACACATGTTATGCAGTCATTTTTCAGAATCAAATCATATCAATTTTTTAAAATTCTGCGGGGTGCTCAAGGTACCCCATTTCATCGAGAATCTTACTTTACTAAGGGTGAAATTGCCGCGCATGCGCGAGAAAAGTTGCCTCTAATACCATCACTGAGGTGACTGAGGAGAAATGGCTGAACGGACGACTCCTCCTCTGCAACATGGTCGCCTGATCTGAAATCATGAGTTTCGACCCTTCCGATCGTCCTCTCGAGGACACAGAAGATACTTACTTCAAGTCGAATCGAAATTGATTGATCTTTGACAATTTGCGAACATTTTTACACTCTGATCACAAAGTCATGATTCAAAAATGTTTTACAAAAATTGCAAGATCCTAAAAATCGAAACTATTCGATTTTTATTATAATTAGAAGCAGCAGAAAAAAATTATATTTTTATATTATCTTCAACATACGAACCTATTAAAAAAGAAAATCAATTGTATTTTTAATAATTGTAATAAAGTACAGTAAAGAATTCGAGACGGGTCGTATACTTCAAATAATTGTAAAATAAGGAATTTAGGGTGAATCGCGTTAATAATTATAAAATGAAGAATTTGGGGTGAAAGTCTAAGAATAAGAAGACGCTTGTGTAAAAATAAATCGTAACGTCGTTTATTGATTACAAATGGTCATGTAGTACAGATGCACGATACTGGCAATAGCTGTTAAATTATAGCGCGATTTCGATGTGGTTCAATATTAAATTCCCCCGGAACTCGCGTAATGTACGAATGTTTATATATATTTACACATACGTATACGTATATGTGTACACATATATATGTATATACATATATATACATATATATAGACATATATATATGTATATTTTTTTTTATATATTCACGGTTGATGGTATTGAAAAATATTTATCAATATGTACAGTCGATACTGCTTTCTTATCTTTCAGAGAAAAATAATGTATCTGAGTTCTCGCGCGTTTCGCATAGACTACGTACAAAAGCGGAGATTGCTTCGTGTTACAGGCAACTCCTGTATAACACGGCATTCTACAACACGGTTAGAGAATTAGGGAAACCCCCACTATAACACAGCATTCCCACTAAAAGAAGCACGAAATGCCTAAAGATCCTCCCGAGAGAATATAAATCAAAATAAAAATAGTAGCTTCCCTGAGCACAGAATTGGATCATTTTACAACAAGGAAATCTTGTTTGCTGCAAAAGATAGATACATATATATATATATACAGGTTGGTCCACCAAATTGTAAATGTTTACAAGAAACAAAAATATCGACGAGCTTGAAAACTCCGAAAAAAATCAAATTTGCAAAGCATTCACCTTGTGATACCATTTACATTGCATTACAAACATTTGTTACGTCGTCAAAAATGAAGGAGATATTTAGGTGGCTACATTTAGGTGGACCACCCTGTATACATATATAAGTTTGAACAACCGCTGGTCTTTTTGATAAACGCATCTCGCGTAATTGTGGTAGCAAAAATGCTTAGTTCCGTTTTGTTTTTGAAATCGAATACTGAACGTTTGTACTTAGTTTCCCGTGATAGTTTTAGGAACATGGCTACCGTGTTGTACGGGGGTTGCCTGTATTTAAATATATCTATCGTTTCGCCCTTTTTGCTTAAGCGATTATTGCAATATCAGTATATACAATAAAAATACATAAAGTTTGATGGAGGAGAGATAAGCGAAACGAATAAGGACAATCGTACTATTATATCAGCGCGTCGTCATTTCCCGATAACATTTACTTAATTTGTATAAAAAAGAGACATACTGTCCCAAAAACACGTACAAAATGTTCGGACGCGATGGACGTCGGTCGCTTATAATTACAAAATTGATCTTTATAGGCCAGTTCGACGTTCCTTACGAAAGCGATAAATTGTGAATACAATACTGCCTAGAATTGCTTATTTTGATTTTTCTAAACCTAGTTCCGATTCCCTTCATATTAGTATCGTTATTTCTCGCTCGTCACAACCGAAGATTAATGGTACCGCTACCTACGGAGATACTAATATGAATTACAAGAACGATAGCTTTAGAAACTACAAACAAGCAATATTTCTTCTAATCCCATCCTCATCTTCGCTATACGTTCGCATAACGGTATCGCGTGTAGAGTATTCATTGCACATGTGTCCGCAGTGTCACATGCCAAGTAATAAAACTAAGCTCCCGAGAGCTGGAGTTTGTAAAGATTGATGCACCACTTTTTCGCGTTAATGTTCGCTCAAGTAGTGTACTGACTTCGAGACCCTCGGTGGCTCAAGGGTGTTACGACTATTGTTAGTAAAACTCTGAATCTGAACTGTGCTGCGAATCGCCGCTCCTCCCGTTTAAATATACTTCTGAGGTTTGTTGAATAGATGGCGAGTGTTGTGCGGTTTCCCAATGTTGACCTGTAATGTTCATCGATTCGTTTACAATTGTGCTAAACAAAAAGTAAAATTTTGTAGAGCGGTGTTATTAAATGCAAGCTGAACATACTATGCGCGGCAAGTATAGTTGCTAGACAACGTGCCACAGCGCGATTTGGAGCGCATGCGAGTGCAGGAGTGAGGCCCTCGGCGTCCACAGCAACGACGCTTGCTCCTAATTGCAATAAACGTCTTGTCACCTGCAGAATAAAAATTTCTTCCGTTATCGGATATCCTATAAAAATGATTTCAGAGCATAGGAATTCGTTTAATTACTTTTACAAGCCCGTTCCTCGCTGCCAAATGCAACGGAGTGTTGTGCTGCTCGTTGAGCATATTAATAACCGATATCTGTTGCTGCTGAGGCTGCGTTGCATTCTCGCTGTTCGCATTGGCATTGTTCGATTCTATCCACTTCAATAAAAGCGAAGCGGCCGCTGACTGACGCCGTTGACAAGCTAAATGCAGCGCCGTGTTTTTATTGCAATCGTTTGCACTCAGATTGGCCTCCTGCTCGAGCAACAACTCTGCATTTATCATGCAAAGAACAAAGTTGATAAAAAATATTGAACTAGCTGTTTACAGGTTCACCCCTTAATTTTGTCAATCAAACGAAACCTACCAATGACTTCGCATTTACCAGCAATAGCAGCGCAATGAAGAGGCGTCCGTCCCAAGTAATCTGGAGACTCAATGCCAGCTAATTTCGGGCCAACACACTTCAAAATTAATCTCGCGCACTCCAGTGCTCCGGAAGTAGCTGCTACGTGTAAAGGCAGACGATCTCCAGGAATGTCTCGCAGCGCGGCAATTGTTTTCCCTCCAAATTTGTTGATTAACAACTCTAAACAATCTACTGATCCCAGAAACACGGCACAATGTGCAGGGGAGAACGAATTGCCTATAACATATTCGTATAAAATGATTAAGATTATTTTCTAGAAGTGTGTTTCAAAAAAAGAGCAATTTAAATTTATTTGAAGAGAGACATTTACCCTCCAAAGTGTCGACTACGTTTTCCTGTAGAAGATATTTTACGCAATTGTACTGTCCATTGTAACAAGCCCAATGGAGAACAGTGCAGTCTTGGTCGTCCCTTAAGGTGGCTGCTGCAGGATCTGCTCGTACCATTTCTGCCAGTGCTATCACTCTGCGAAAACGTGAAATTCTATATAATCAGAGGGTCAAGAAGATGTACCAGGAATTCCCGTGAACCCACCTTCCGCAAGCGGCGGCTAAATGCAACGGTGTTTTACCGTTCGTGTCTTGTATCGCTACTTTTGCGCCATTCGACAACAATAACTTGCCTAGCTGGTAGCTACGTTCGTTGATTACTGCTCGAAACAACGGCGTGTGTTTGTTCACGTCCGCCAAATTACAGTCGGCTTTGTATTTCAAAAGGGAAATAATACACTCTGTGTTCATGTTTGTCACAGCCAACGTTAGGGCAGTACGCTGCTTCGCATCGTAGCAATTGACAATGCTCGGGTCGTCCACGTTTTTAAGAAGAAGCAACAGACAAGCAGTGTAGCCTGCCGCGGCCGCGCAATGTATCGGAGTGCGTCTGCCAACGGAATCCTACAAATAATAACAAATAGTAACAGGTATACAAACAATCGGCGAATAAAGAAAGACTTTACTGAACTCGTTCATACTTGGATAGATACTAGAGCTCCGTGATTTAACAACAGTTTCACGCACTGCTGATGGCCCTTGCTCGCGGCCAAATGCAAAGGTGTTTTACCAGAGTCCTCTTTGATATTTGTATCCGAAAATAGTGGTAATAATAAACTCAGTATTTTACTGTGCCCATAATAAGCCTGCAAATTCACATACGCATCATCAATATTTCGACTCCAATTGGTTGAGTAAATGAGAGTAAATGAAAAATCCCAACACTTGACCTACAGAACAACTACCTACCCTCCGCATCTGTGGCATCACTAATGTGCAAACGAAAAAGTTGTTCACAATATCGATTTCTACTACATATCCACAAATTATCGACATCGGGGGGGTAGGTAGTTGTTCTGCAGGTTCACCAAATATCGATTGCATTAGTCATACGGCTAGGTGTAATGGTGTTAATCCCGGTGGCGGTGGGTCTGGTTCTTCCGTGTAATTGAACCCCTCCGCGGTAATTAGTGAGCAAGCCTCCAAAAGTGCTACTAAGGCTGGCTGATTTCCACCAGCTACGGCGTAATGGAATGCAGTGAAGCCACGTTTGTCCCGTAAACGTGGATCTGCTCTGTGCTTCAGTAAATACTGCACGCATCTGAAAACATTGAAGCATCGTAGAAGTAAGTTACTTAACTTAAAAATTAAGTTTCTTTTCTTTAACATCGAAAGTTCAATTCGAGTATGGAAACACTCACTGAGCACCAGCATCGGTCGCAGTCGATGCTGCAGCTAAATGCAAAGGCGTCGCACCGTCTATGTCCCGAGCATTCGAATCGCTTCCGAAACCAACTAAAGTGAAGACACAAAAATAATGTCCCTGACTAGCTGCGTAATGAAGCGCCAACCTATTGTCGTCGTCGGTTAATCGGAAATTTGCTCCATTGGATAATAATAAATCTAGACAATCGACGAATCCTTTATATGCTGCTAAATGCAACGGTGTCCTACCGCCGACGTCTTTGGTATCTATACAGTTGCTGTCGGCTTGCAACAATTTCCTACATACCTGTAATTTATCACGTAACAGTGAGATATATCGTACAAGTCGATCAATTTTTATTTTATTATTTAACTACATCAATATTTTACCTCGATGTGACCTGTTAGACAACTGAGGTGCAACGGTGTATGTAGTTCAGCGTTTTGCAGGGCAGGAGAGGCTCCGTATTCTAACAATGTTGTCGTTAAACATTCGTGGCCGAACCTATAATGAAATAAATAATCGATGTACAAATAAAAAAACGAATTGTGACTGAAATTCGTACTTGCTACTAGTAATTACCAAGCCGCTATGTGAAGGGCAGTATTCCTAACTTCATCCTCCGCGTCTGCTATCGCTCCGGCATCGAGTAAACTTTTCGATCGAGTAAATCTTCCATAGATCGCGGTCATGTGCAAAGGTGTGTAACGGTCTTTCGATCGGACGTTGATTTTCGCACCAGCTTGTAAAAGTACTTCTAAACATTCAACGCTATTGGGGCTGGCGGCAGCGATGTGTAAAGGAGTTTGTCGATGAAAGTTAACAGCCTCTGTTTTTGAACAAACGGCGATAATAGATTTTATAGGACAACATCGAATTCTACGAGATCATTGGTAGATCGTCTCACCAATATTTGTTCCACTGGCAATCAAGTCTTTCACCGCATCTACGTGGCCGTTTAAACACGCAATGTGCAGTGTATTCCCACACCCATTCTTAGCTTCGACATCGGCTCCAGCTTTGATTAATACTCTCATACACGACACACTACCAGAAGCTGCAGCCGCATGTAACGGGGTATACCAATTGCAATCCTTAACATGCAAATGTACACATGAGAAAATAGCTCTTAATATTGGCAAGTATGAAATATTCTTTTGCTTTAGGTCTCTCGCATTAACACATTATCTATCGGCTGAGGATTTTGTAATAGATCCTTTGACAGCAACAGAAGCTTCAATCGTAAATAAACAGCTGGTTTCATGCATTTGTGACACAAACGGGCGAGTGAAACTGAAAATAGCTAAGAGATTAAGAAAATTTAGAAACATCGTCGTACTATTTAATAGAAAGAAGATTTCTAAGCTTCCATTCGGTACAGCACAGTTATTGAAAACTCTATTACTTGGCTTCCAGTAGATAAAGTGTTAAGTATATCATCTCGTGACTTATTTTACAGTCAATGAACGGGACGGGCCACTGTTCATGCTTCTAATCAGATTGTGTTCTCTTACTTTATTCTTGACATCGGCTCCATTGTCTATAAGTGTCTTCACGATACTATTGTGTCCCATAAATGCTGCGAAGTGCAAAGCACTGCGATTCTGTTTTCTGTCATATGCGTTTACTGAACAGCCGATTCGAATCAGATACTCCGTCATTTCAAGATGTCCATTGTAGGCTGCGTAATGCAAGCTTGTTCTACCAGTCCTGAAGAAACGAACGAATTATTTTAGTATACTAAGAGCTAATCGTTGTGTAAAATTAGTAAAAAGTATACATCTACAAACCTGTCCACTATATTAACATCTTTTAAGTATGGGACCATCAGCTCTGCGCATTTCACAGCGTTATTCGCTGCTGCTACGTGTAAAGGAGTTTGCCAACAGCAGTCCCACACATTGACATTAGCTTTATGGCGTAACAAAACATGTACTACCTCATGATTCCCTGAGCAACAGGCCCTATGCAACGGAGTCAACCATTTCTTATCCTTAGCGTTTACAGCGGCTCCGTGCAATAGTAGCAACTCTACTATCTTAGAATCTCCCATGTATGCGGCTGCATGCAAGAGAGTCCGTTGTTTTTTGTCCTCCCAGCATGCATCTTCTTTTCTAGATAATAATGATAAAACTTCTTCTACAGCTCCGAAAAATATAGCTCGCAGTAGGGGAGGCTGTAAAGAACGTTATATTAATGAACAAAAATTCGATTGATCTGTAATAGTATAAAATATTCATTGAAACCCCATAGAAACGAGCACCACTCGATTATTCGCATGTGTAAAGCTAAAAATAAATGGTGGTAAGTGAAATTCTCGAAAATTTCTTCGATACGATGACTAATACGTAATGAATAAATACGATCGTTACTGTTATGTTAAAGAAAAGTAAAAAAGTTTTGCAGAATTGACACATGAGTCTAACCTCCGGCTTTTTTACAGTTTGATCAACATGCTCGGGGATTGTTCCGTGAAACGCGTTCGCTGAAAGAAATGAAAACCACTCACCCCATTGTGTAATTCTTGCACGTTCATGATTAACCAGTTTCTCGATTTATACAAATACGGAAGTATTTATAAAAAACACTGTTACAGGACTGTAAAAACAGTTGACGAGTAGTCGCATCCTGCTCACGCATACGCACAGCACGGACGTGCACGTATACACAAAATTCAATGTGTAGTAGCTGCAGTTTTTCACGAATATCTCGAAAACTATTCATTTGCGCCAAAAATGACAATTACATTTTATGTTCAGTATGTAAAAACGAATTGAATGACATATGTCACGTGTCGATCGGAGGGGAGGGACTTCCCGAAGTCTTACCAAAGGAAATTCAAAAAATAAATTTCATAATGTGGTTTTCGGAAACGCCTCAAATATATTGGAAATCTCATACCGCGATCGATTTTGAAGTCAGTCTCATACAGGTAATCGCCAGTAATCGGGTACTGAGTATTGAGCAGTATTGAGTACTAAACACCCTAAAATATGGCCAGAACTAGCACGCGCGGACAGTATCGCCAGATCGAGAAAAATTGAGGGGAATACAAGTACCCCCTCTCTGATGACCAGAGTAAAAGGGAGAGTGAATGGGAGACACGTTGCGCGTGCGCGACGGGGATTGAGTGGGGCGAATGGGAGAGACGGCGGCGCGTGCGTGATGGGGACGCAACAATTACATGACATTTCGCAAGTTTTAGGTTATTGCCGCGTCCAAAACAAAGTCCATTTCTAGACTGCGAAGCTGAAATACATACATCACACTCTTGGCGGACGGCTTCGCCGTCAATAACTCAATAATTGTTATTTTAAGTTCAAATTTTAAACGCCCACACACCAGTCATTCTTTCCAACAGAGTATTTATATATATAGAATGTTTATAATCTCTAGAACGACTTGTATGATTCATTTCAAAGTAGGTACATACATAATAGGTACGATACGCGGCAATAACCTAAAACTTGCGAAATGTCATGTCATTATTGCGTCCCCATCGCGCACGCGCCGCCGTCTCTCCCATTCGCCCCACTCAATCGCGCAACCAATTTGCGGACTTAGAGGGGAACGTCGGAGTGTGCTCATGGTAGTGGAATAGGCTAGTGGAAGGGGAAAAGGAGGAGAGGAAAAAGCCTACCATTTGGGCATCATATGGCGACACTGCGATCGGCGGCATTCTCAACATTCTCAAGGAATATCCGTGGAATACCCCCACTTCTCCCGCCCGCGCGTCTCGCTCCCCGTGGCGGCCGAAGTGCTCGGAACAACTTTGGCCGCCAAGGGGAGCGAGACGCGCGGCCGGGAGAAGTGGGGGTATTCCTTGAGACTGCCTCCGCGCGTGCTAGTTGCTAGTTCTGGTCGTTTGAGAATCTCGAGACTTTCGAGAACTCGTCCCGTCTCGTCTCGATGTCTTCTCGACCCGTCTCGACCATCGAGAAGTATACATTTTCGAGTTCTCGCACACCGCTAAATTATCCTATCCTTCTGTATAACCAACCAGTGACAACCACCTTTCTTTTCGCGTACTCCATCTTTGTTTCTGCTAAGTTTTCAGGAGCTTGTAAACAGATGAATATAACATATATCATGCACCGCTGTCGCGCGAAAATTAAAGGGATTTCCTTAGAATATTTTCAACGTTCACGATCCTCGAAAATTATCAATCAGTCTTCCAATCAATAGTCAATAAAATTGATATCTTATTCGGAGACCTCGAAGTAGACTTGTAATAATGGAATATTCGTTCCGCCATAATTTTCCGATCTTTTAGATTTCAAATTCAAATTGATCGAAATGAAATGCAAACAAGCGCGACGCTTGCGAATCTTTCCCGTTTCGACTGCCACGTTGGTCATATATGTGGGTGACGGCTTATTTTGGGGATGATTGTTCGGCAGTCAACCGTTGCACAGGAATCGCGTGAAGTAATAAGTTATCTTTCATCTGTTTCTTGTTTTGTTGTAAATAAATAGAGCAGTTCCGTCGATTCGACATTGTACTTCGAAATGGATAGCGGTAAATTTGACTCGGTACAATGTTTGAAGATGAAGCCGACAGTAAAGATGAAGGAATATTATTCGAAGGACGGCTTCCTGAATGCGTCGCCGAGAAATTTGAATTTCACTTTCAGTCCTAGAAACCTGAAAGCTCGGGAGAAAACACTAAAAATCACGAATTATTTCCCTAAACCATGCCCGATTCGACCTTTGCCAATGGAAACCCCTTACTTCCGGTTCGGCAGTGCTTCTCAAGTGAAAGAAAATTCTTTGTTCTTAGGACGGGTATCGCGCAATGTATTAATAAATGCTAATTTATTGCAGACGAGGTGGTTAACCCCTGGATCCGTTTACAATATCAACGTTCAATTTATTCCCGACGAACCGAGAAATTACATCGACGTATTAAAGATTCGCTATTTTGACAAGCGTATTTTGGAAGTTAAAATCACCGGGAACGTTAGGACCCATTTTTCTTTTCCTACGCATATCAATTTTGGAGATGTCCCGCTCGGTAAAGCGTAAGTTTGTCGTTAAATTATTTACGAAATTCGTAAATGATGAGAATAATTGTTTATTGTATAGAGCTTGTTACGAAATTCCGATATGCCCTCTCGCAAAGGAACAATTTGCATTCGCGATTTTACCATCGAAGAAAGATCCTTGCGTCGACATCTACCCGCAATGGGGTAAACTGCCATAATCAGTGTCGGTAAATCGAATACACAATGAAAACAAAATTTCATTTGATTTTCTAGGACGTGTCAGACCGAATCAAGCTCCTGTAATGGTAATGGTTATTTATAGACCTATACGGTACATAAGCATGAACTTTCAAATCCGTATATTCATTACGGATTTATGCAAAACACCGTACATTATAAATTTCTCTGCTTATACACGACCAGGACTTTTGCGGTAAGATTGATTATTAATAATCACGGTGTTGAATTATTTTCTTGAATTAAACAATACGCTGTGATACGATCAAGGGAAGCATTGGAGACAGTCGAACCGGAAACGAAGTCCAAAAAGCAACCATCAAAAGTCGGCGCGAAATCTCGGGAAAAAACAAAAGCCACTTTGCAAGAAATAATTCCATCGAAATCGAACGCGATAAAGCCTATTGTGGAATACAAGAGCATCGAGAAGGCATTATTGAAAGAATGTGGCTACTTGCCTTTGTATTCACTGCACACCGTCAATTGTATGTTAATCGCGAAACCTCGATCTTTGTGCACCGAGCACGAGCTAAAAGGTTGCAGATTTTGTATAGAATTTTCTTCGCGAGTAGAAAGAGATCAAACAGTTTTTTTAATTGCGCAGGACCATTGAATCAATGTTTGTTGGACGTCTTAGAGCGAAAAGCTCGACAATTAAGAGAATTTGTGACAAAAGCAAACAATTATCGCCGAGAGAACAGCAGGGCGAAAATTGGTCACAAACCGAAAGTGAATAATGAAACACGAGAACTTAATGAAGAACGAATAACGGAGATAAAAATTCAAAGGGAGAAAGAATGGAGCGATTACAAGAATTTATTGGAAAATTATATCCCTGAGGAAGACATTTTTGAACGACAAAAAGCTCGAAAAATAAAGCAAAGAATTTTGAGACTTGCTCATAAGGTCCTTATATTTCCAAATTGTAAAATATCGTGTACGATTCCTCAGAGATTAATCGCGTTATCAATTTATTTTTAGTTTCCGAAAACTGTGTCGTCGGCGCCTGAAGCAGAGCAATCGTTTCTACACTATTATATCATTACACCCTTTGTTCAGGCAGCCAGGAAGATTATTTTACAAAATCGTTTGTTAAGGGTACTTGATAAATTGAAGAATCTAACACCGGATCGAGTTAATTAACAAATTCGAAAATTTTACCACAAATTAATGTTAATTAAATAATGTATTAAAGACTGTTAATTTCATATTGAACCATGTATTTTCCATATTCGTATTAAGAAGCACGATAATTATGTAACGTAAATGTTGCAATTTCAGTAGCAATTTTTTATGCAAAATGTAATTGCATCTGTGCATTCTCTGTGCAGATGGTGCTCGCGTCGAAACCGCCAAAACTTGGGAAAAATCGTCCGCTTTTTCGACTGACATCAACTGACATGCGTTGAATATGTATTGCGACGAATAAAATAGGTATTTTTGCAGAATGCTTAATTCGACGTGGAAAATGTACACTGTCTCTTAATCTGTAATTTCAGGTATTGAAAATGTGTGTTAAGCAAATCGTTTGTTAAACGATAATCCACTCGATGATTCCTCCTACACTGTGCCTGCTAGTACTGTTCCAATGGATTTGTGTTTGACTTTTAATTGCAATGGTAAGGTGAACTGTAATGATTGGGAATTGAATAAAGATAGTTTATTCTTGTCTGGAGAATTGGAGAACGTGCTTTACCCACAAGATGAAAATTCGTTGCTGGATTTGGACGTGCGACTGTTTGATTGCAATGTGCCTGCATCAACAGGCATATTGGATTTGAAACATTTCATCAAATGCATGGTGTAAGAATATTTTCTTTAATTCGTTTCACATATAATTCTATCTTCTGTTGATATTACCCAAATTCTTTTTCAGCATGCAGTTGAAGATATTGGGCAGCCACGAGGCTTACAATCAGGTTTTTAATTCTATGACAAACGATACTGATTTTTATTATATAAGACGTCTTGTTTGTGAATTTGTTTTGTACACTCGAAGATATTTAAACTGGTGAGACAATTCATTTCTTAGAACTAGTACTAATATTGTATTAAAAATGTTCCTTGTGATATTATTCTTTTAGTATAAAATGGAACCTTCAATCTCTGCAAGTTATAAACGAAAACATCGAAGAAGAATTGAATATGTTATTTATTACTGTGAAACGTTTCCTTAGTAGATTAAGAAGTATCCCGGATGCCACATTTCATTATGCACCTTCTAAGTTAGGCAATCAGGTTTGTACAAAAATCATAATAGAAAAGCTAAGATAAAACCAATAGACTTATTATACTGTTTGTTGCAGTGTAAACAACCGGAATATCATATGTATCATATGCACATAGAATTGCGATGGTTTTTTATCTCGTTGGTATACACCCGTTGTTTATACCACCAGTACTCCATGGAGACTCAACTGGAAGAACTTGAAAATATTCAAACAATAATTATTAATGATCTCATTTATACATCACTGAAAATATTCGAAACGGTAAGATCATCTGCTGAAATGATATTCGCACATATAATATGTGTTTACTATACTTTTTCAAATATATTTCAGATGCCTTTAATAAATATGCAACAGAAGACACCATATAATTGTACTTGCATCCGTGAACTATGGCTGATGCTCCAGATATTCATCGATAGTTTATCCGATAGAATGAAATCAAAGGTATATATAAAATGTAGTCTGCAGATTTATATAAAATATAAAATATTCATCTTTATAGACATTCTGGGACTATGTAAATGACGCTGTTAATGGATTATTAAATAGGAGAGCATCTAACAGCAAAGAAGAATCGATGTGCTACACTCTGGCACCCTGTAAAAACTCTGAATTGTTTTGTCTATGGATTATTTATAATCTTTCACTTTTATACGGATATAACATAGACGGTATCTATTTGGGCTTCAAGTGTTCAAGGGTAGATGTATTTTGAATATTTTTCTTCGTATTGTTCAAGCGTTAAAACTATTAACTATTTGTTCGTGTTTTTAAAGATTAGGCCTAATTACGAGCAGCTAGAGAAGATCTTGAAGACATATATTTCCAAAGGTGGAAAGGACGGCGACCGCGATGAAATCGATGAAGAATTGCGTATCATGATTCCCTTGTTAAATACCATAGTCACAAACTGGTGGCAAACACGAGTTTCTATAATTTCGCTGCTGTGGGACTGTTTTCATAAAAGATTAGACGAGCCATTTTTGTTGCAAACGTCTGGTCCCTGGACTTTGTCGGTCGAAAAGTAAGAAAATAATTTATATAACTATGTGTATTCTTGTTTGATCTGTTAAAGATGTTTTTAATAGGAAAACTCCTGTAGATGTACTGAAGCAAGTGAGGGACAGACTAAGTAACACGGAATGTGTTAAGGAATCTAGTTACGGGATGTTTCTTCATTTCCTCGGTAAATATCCTGTTTGAAAAACGATACTTCATTAAAAAAACATGTTAATGTAAATGATGTATTATAGGATCCTTCCTGAAAATAAATTATAGTAGCAGCGATACGAAACATTGGAATCAAATCAAAGGTCGCATCTACTCGAAGTTTTCTAAAAGCAAAGTGGAAGAATTTTCCGTAACAGGTTTATACAACTTCATTTCTCTGTTTTTAACGTTAGCAGTTACTGCGGATACTACCAACGTAGTAAGTTATTCGTGTACATTAAAATCTGTAAATTTTTATCAACTATATTTGTTATGATCTTTATTTTGTTATAGTGCTCGGTGATGTTAGATCTCTTACCACCAACGAAGGAATACAATAACGAGAATAATAAAAAATATAGCCTGATTTGGAAGGGAAAATTGGCTATTCTTCTTTTGTACAGCGAACTTAGGCTCAATTTTACGAGCATAGCGCCATGTTACATCGACACGGTATAATATTAAATTTACATTTAATAATTTATACATTTGATACAATTAATCATCATTTCCAGGTGAATGCAATAAGTTGTCGCAGGGACGACACATCCCGAGCGATGATGATGAACTTCGTGGATGTGTTTAGTATAATTTTATCATCCAGTACCATGGAGCTGGAAGAACATTTGTTGCTTGATGGCTGGATAGATCGGTACTTAACAGAATGTTCGAATAAAATGGTGGGAACGTTGACAAGGGTACTGGTCAATATTTTTAAAAAATGTGTCAACTCCTTTAATTCAGGTTCGTTGTTTTCTTAATCATTAACGCTAGGTTTACGGAGCATTCATTTTAATTTGTACGTTTACTAGATGGAGTAGGGAAAATGTTAGACGCTTTATGGTGTTATGTTGCATGTAGAGTGAGACAGCTCGTTTTTGATCCTGCACTTACGAGTGATCATTATCGGGATGTCTCACAACTTGCTGTCTCATTTACTTTGGACGCGTTGAGGAATCCAATAACGTCGAAAAAGTACAAACACTCGGCCACGTCTTTATTTCAGCATTTTGCGTCTTCCGTGATTGTTAAAGATATTAGGTATAATCGCAGTATTTAATATTTCTAATACTACAACTACGAAATGATTTATGAAACAAATGATTTGATTTTAGGATTACAAGACATTACTTAGTGTTAATACTCGAAGAACAGCAGGCAGTTGAAGCTCTGAAGAAAGAAATAAAAAATTTCGACACGATACTTATACAAGTAAATTATCAAAACATGATGATAAAATGATTAAATGATAAATTAATAAATTGAATGAATTTCAGGCATGGGTAAAATGCTCCATCATTGGCCACGATACAAACGGGGATGAAATTAGAGTTATACAAGATTACATACTATTGTTAAATGAAATAAAACAGATATTTTTAACAAATCAGGATATCCAAGAGATTCGAGACAGTAACGAATCCATTTTAGTGTTCATCATGTACTCTATGAAGAAACGAAATATTCTAAAAGTATAACTCACTAAAATTATGGGAATAATGCACAAGTTAATATAAAAATAAAAATAAATTGCCCTTTGCAGACTGAACAAGAACGAATTCAATATGATGTAAAATGGAGATCGTATTTTAATCATTTGGAAAAATGGGTTCTTTCTCCGATCACAGAAGAAAGTAAAGATTCAGAATTAGCTCTGTGGATATATAGATGCATTGGAACATTGATTCTTTGTACCTCCACGATGCTTTATACAAAAGTAAGTAATTCTTTTAATATACAAAATAGGCTTGAAAATTGGTGTACTATGTTAATCGAAATCTTTTTTAGAATCAACCGAATAACATGTTCAAAATGTTACTGAATAAAATTATTCTTTCGTCTGATCAACCGTTTTTAAAAAATTTAGGAAAAAAAACATTTTCCATGATACTCTTGGGCATCGAGGCTCTCAATGTTAAAAGTGACTTATCACTTCAAGTACTGATAAAAGATCTTTTCGATCAATATATGCCGCTTTTAATAACTTCGATTAATAATACGAACAATTTTAAAGTGTCCGATTCGTTGTTAAAATTTTTTAAAGATGCAAAAGCGGATTTTATACACTTAGTATTAAAAATCTTGATGACGAACTTTTTTACCATATCGAGTGATAACATGTTTCACAAGCATTTCTATTTGGTAAGTATTAATTTCTTCCTTCCGATGTTTATTATGAAATATTTTACGATGAAATATTGAATGCGCAGGTAATGATATTTCTACAAAATCTGCTCAAAGGAGGAAAAGATTACGCCAGTCATGTAATAGAATATATTATTTTAATTTGTACACCTTATATTATTGGAGGCTACATAAAAGTTCACGATCATCATCCACATAAACAACACACTTTAGAGTTCGTGAGAAATATTGTCAGAAATCCGTATTACAAAGAAAGCCATACTTTACAGTCAGTATCACTATTCTTGGGTTTACAAAGATTCTGGGACTATATTTGATGAAATTAACAATTTCAGAGAGAAGTTCAATACTGCGATATTCAGCACCATTCAAAAATTAATTACAACAAACCAGCACAGCACTTTCGAATTTTTGCAATTACTTTTATCGGTAAGGATCGAGATATTACAATGTTTATCGCCAAAAATTGAACGTACCTTAATTGATTTGGAGAGGAATCGTCACCCGAACGCGGCATCATTCAGGTAATATATATATTATATATTCTACCGAATATAAATTTTAGCAATCATTATCTAAACATTAACGTTACAGGTATTCCTGGAATCAACTGCAAAATACTATGAAAAACATAAAAGCGAATCAGTAGTATAAGTTTAAAAAAATTTATTAATAAATAATCGACAGTACCATGAAGATACTTCTCCATATTAAGCTACAAATCCAGTATGTATATTTGTTGTATAAACGAATAACTGCGTTCGTGTACATATTTTGTATGAAATTATATTTTTATAAATTATACTCACCTCTAAAGAATAATGTACGAACATAAAACTATGACCGAGAAAGAATGTTTTTAATTTTACATATGGTACAGATATGTTGTAATCGTCGAGCTACGAAGCGTACATAAGTATCACCGACTCATAAATGATCATATCTGTTTTTGAAGGAAAGAATTGTATTTTACAAAACATGTAAAAAACAACACAGTCACTTTTTGTTTTTTGTTTTTTCTTTTTCTCTATTTTCGATGTGAGTGTCTCGAACGATGATGCTTCAGTGACGTAGTAGTTGTACTACCGGGGGGCGATCGTCATCCAATTAATTCGAGACGAGACACGGCACTGCGCACAGCGTTTCTTAAAGACTGTTCAGTGTTGCCGTTTATTAATGATTCTAATCTTTCGACATAACTGTCGATATTTTGTAAGGTTGCGCCTTCGTGCGTACCTGAAATCAAAGAGTTACTTTCGTTAGTCAAGGTGAGCCACTAATGTAACAGCTTTAGAGATCTGAACTAAAGTAATAGGAAGACGATGATTATGATCTCTGAGTATTTCGTTCTTTTATACGGGGTTTCCCAACCTGGAAGAGGTACTGTCGCGAAGCAACCAGCTAACTGCGAACGGAGAGAGTCCAAATGACGCTGTAAAGCTTGATTTGTCGTGCGTTGTTGATTTGTTTCAGACTCCAAACGATTTACAGCTGCATACAGACTATCCACGTGCCGTTGAAGAACAGCGTTCTGAGCCTCGTAATCCGACGTTGCTTTTCTTAATTGCCTTAGTTCCGCTTCACATGCTAGATACATAGGAGTTCATTGTAAATATTGATCGAAGCACAAGCGAATTTGTAAACTTCTTATATATTTTACTCACCTTTATTGTGATCTAAGAATTCTTCTGTAAAAATGGGAATATCAAAGCCCGTGAAATCATTGTCTTTCTCCTGTTGAATGTCCTGTGGAAAAAAAGATACTTGAAAATAAGCATAAGAACAATGCGTAGAACGTTATTAGAAAGAAAAACATATGTAATACATTTTGTTCAGAATTGACGTCTGTCCCATTCCTTTCTTTCTTATTCTCTTGCTGTTTTTCTAGAGATTGTTTCTCGTTAAACAACCGGTACGCTTCTGTCTGTTTATAATCACTAAATTCGCGATTGTAACGTTCTTTGTCTTGTTCAGCTGCATCTAAATATTGTTGCTTTAGATCAGTTGGTAATGTGCTCCATTCCGAGGCAAGAAGCTTCGTGATCTCGGCAAATGAGAGAGTCGGATTGTCGTTCCGTACTTTTTCTCTTCGGTCGTTTAAGAACCTGTATCATAATCCATTAACATGTATACTTTCACACTGGTCGTATTGGTGATAATGTATTGGTGACATAAACACAATACCTAAAATATCCTGTGAGCGGCTGCTTCGGAGCAGTTGCATCTCTGGGAGCTTTCTTACGTTTTTTCGATCTATTAGTTGTACTAGTGGTGTTACTTCCAATACCAGAGTTTGTATTGTTCTTCTTCACCCCATTGTCACACACAGAGTCGGGTGCTTTATCTTCCGCACTCACAGGCGATTTATCTAATGGGAAAATGATGATTTTAAACAAAAAAGCAATAAATATACACGTATATTTAAAACCGAACAGATTCAAAATTACTCATATGTTCCTCAGACTCTCCATTAAAGGTTGGCTGCTCAGGTCCACCGTTGCTTTCGGACACGTCGTTCACTGGAGCACTCTCACTCATTTTATACAATTGTATACTATTAATTTACAAGAATGTCTTATTTGGTTTCAATTCAGATTCATAACTGATCCTGTTGAGTTTTGATGCAACAGTTGTAATATCGTTTGGAAGGTTATGCAAAATATCGTTCTCTGTTAAGTACAAGCGAATTATTAGAACGTAGAATACTCACTGTAAATAATGTTTGCATATTTTTCAGAAAGCTAGCGCACAGGTTGAAATTTACGTTGGCGTATTAGGTTAAGCCGTGAATATGTTAACAATAACTCCGCTGCAATTGCACGGGGACGGGACGCTGCACTAAATCATGACCGGTGTTGCACGTTGCACAGCGGTGTGTGTTTCACGGGCAGAAATTAATTGTTCATAACAGAAATAACGTGCGGTGAAAAACACATAATCATTAAAGTTTGGTTGGCATAAACACTAAAGCCGACTCCTCATGGAGAGATCTCGGATGACGCTAATTCAAAGTTGATGATTTTACCGCTGAATTAAAACCCTATGTAGACTCTAGGTCGCTCGCCGCGGATAGTACACAATAGTACACCTTTGACGAATGAAAAGTGCCGATTTCAATTCGAGCCTCCGTTCAACAAAACCATGAGGGAACATTGGCTAAATCACGTGTGAACGCCGATCACTATTTAGCGCAATGTTCAACAGTTGTTTCGCGATGTTACAATGAAATGTTTAATTCTGTCCATTGTGAACAACAACGTCGATGCTAACGATCTAAGATGGAAGTAAATGATAATTCAATTATTCTACAGAGCAGTAGCAGGTAAATCATTTCGTATCGTTTAATCAATGTCATTTCACGCGTTATTAATTTTCATTCAGGAAACAGAACGTCATCTTATTTATTACATTGTTACGATACATTCGTCTATTTTCAGCATAACAGTGGCCGATTCTGTATGGAAATTCATCAACAGCCCCATCATCGCGATCTTTAACGATTTAAAAAATGCAACTGCAGAACAAATGCTTCGATCCCTTTTAGAGTCGATATTAAAGGGCTCCGCTACTTTAACCACAGTTTTAGTTCCTCCTTACACTAATGGATTGCAAAATGACGTGCTGCAGTGTCAATATGCAGGTAAGGAAATAGCATGAGCGGGTATCAAATAGAGTTCTATCTTATTGTTTTTACAGCGTTTACTACCTGGCTTTTCGGGACGATGTTTTACATAGTTGGAGAGCCTCTGAGCAATGAAATTCTTGCGAACAGCATAGAGATTCAAGCCTGTATGCTTAGAATATTGTCCAGACATCATATAACAATGTTTGAAGTCATCAGTGTCGAATATATGAATATTCTTCAAGAATTACTAGAGTTTTATAAGATAAGCGGACACGGGGAGGAACTTACATTAGCCAAATTCAATGCCAACAAAGAAAGCATCGAGAATTTGGATCTACAAGCATTCCCAGTTACGATAAAGTATTCCGATGTACCTGTGGTACAAATATCTATTTTGAAGATTATCGAGAAGACTGGAGTTTCAGTGTGGAATGGAAACATACTTTCAGCTACTATGTTGAGAATATTCATTGAATCTGTTCCAAACATAAAGATTATGGCACTGAATCTATGCACGAAATTAGTAGAATTTTCGTTAATGAACAGACAGGAACTGGAAAGTTTGATACTCCACTTTATCGAGATTGTGAAACTGATTCCTGTATGGATGACCTCTCACGAATTACAAAGAAATCAATTATGTCAGTTTGTACAGATACTTGCACGATTTATTCAGACCTCTCCAGTATTGCCGAATAGTGTTGAATTATGCTTTCGAATCATTCACCTTATGGTTCACGAACTAATCAAACATGGAGATAACATTGAAGCTATGGAGAATTTGAAAGAGATAATATGTAACAAAATTAGACAGTACTTTATCACGGAACCAAGAGTTTTTACAGTCTCCGAGACAAAAGAATTTATTTCATATTTCGAGCACTGCCCAGATTTCATTGTCATTTTCAACCACTGCATTCTCACAGAGATCAGGCGTAATTCTAGCAGCAGTAATTTAGTCAGCGATTTCTGCGAGCCATGGAAGTTAATAAGAAATGAACTAATCTCTACAGCGCAATCAAACAAATTTGATAAATGCGTTCACATTTTGAGAGCGTCGGGCATACTACAGAGTTGGTTGAACGAGGTGAAATTACCAATGAACTTGTACACGACTGATTTAGATGATATTTTGAAAATACTCGTGCAGAATCTAAAGTCTGGACAGTGCCGGCAGAGACAAATCATTTTCGAATGCTTCATACTTATGGTGGCGCATAACGAATCGAATAAGGATGTTCTCCAAAAATTATTGACACTGCCGTTTGTTACACAAATTGAAATGCCTACGGAAATAATTAATAATCATGTAAAAGAAGCAGCAGAATCTCTGGATATTGCAACAAAGTTAAGATGCCTCGAAGCTCTTTGTGAATTTGGTACTGGAATGGAAGCATTGAAAATGTTGAATACTTGCGTATCGAATGGTAGAAGCGATTTAGCAGTTGCAGCGTTGGAGTAAGTACTTTCGTATCTGAAAGTTTGTATATATGTATAACAATGAAATATTTACAGGTGTAGTGTGCTGCTTCTGAGAAACCGGGAAATCAAATTCGAAGATATCGCGAGGTACGTTCTTCAACCTGCGTTGCAGTTGAAAAAAGAAGAAGTTCATGAGACACTTGTAATCGTCTTGGGTAAAACAAGTTGTTACTTGTCTGGACATGCAAATTTTGTAAGGTAATATTTTAATAATTCTCTTCGAAGGCGCAGATTATTAAACAAGTTATTCTTTCTTTCCAGGGAATCAGACAATACAAAATGGAAAATACAATGCAAATGTTGTAGTGATAATGTTGAAAGCGATGTAAATCCGAGTATCTATCATGTTTCAAAAGAAAACGATAATCTTTTGCGTTCATATTTTAGTTTATTATCATCAAACTTTCTTTCGGTGCGTTTACGCATTTCTGAAAATATATTATCATTTTCGAATCATATAAATTCGTTTAATGAGAATGAAATAGCTAAGGTGTGGTCTTCGTACATAGAAGACGGAAACGCCACGACTCGTTCGAATATTGCCACAGCGATAAAAGGAATATTAAATAATAAAATAAATATAACGAAGAAGTCGGTCGTATCTTTAGAGTACGATGTACCTGCACCATTGGATGAATTTGTTAGTTTAATAATTGATACTATGGCGAGTGCACTTATGAAAGCTATTAGAAGTTCTAATCATGCGCTTCACGAGACCTTACTTTTTACAGCTAAAAATTTTGCAAGGTACGATTAATTTAAGATCATTTAAGTTTCGGTGAAATTAATTGTGAACTATTTATTTTCAGTGTTCCATTGTATATAGCTGAGAAACGAATTTTAAACATATTCCTCATCTCTATACTATATGCTACATCGTCTCCAGCAGCAGTCGCGTTTGCATCAGCCGCCTATAGCGACTACGCCAAATTATTAAACGTTTCAACCAAAATGTTATATGTTAAATATAAAAAAGATTTGCTTAAGGTATGTACAGTAAGTCTCATAATTGACGGCATACACTTTAAATTCATTCTTCAATAATCTTCAAATCCTGTTAATTTCAGCTCATAATGCAGTGCACGGTGCACAATTTTATAAAATATTCTTACAACGTGGCCACCTCGATACATCGCGTTGCAAAGTGCATTGGATACGAGGGATCGCGTCAATTGTTGCGCAAAGATGGTCATTATGCAGTGTGCTTTTTAGTTTCTTTCAGTGTCGATGTACCTCACGCAAAAGCCTTGTTGCGCGATATAGCAGAGCTAGTCAGTATGGACGAGAAACAGATGTTGAAAGAATACTTCCCTTACATTTGTAGTTACGCATTTTTAAATATGCCTCTTGCCACTGCCGCAGAATGTTTAAGATTTGTATCGAGCATCACACAGACGAATTTGTCTCTACTGACAAGACAATCGTTCATGGGCATATTTGAGGAACTAATGTTGTACTTCCACGAGTCCCCCGAGAAAGTGATTGGATTGTTGAAAATAATTTCTGATTATGACAATAGTTCGGAAAAGAATTACATTACACACGAAGGAATTGAATCCTACTTGAATTTACGTTTGCACGGTATACTAGTCAATTTCGACATAAAACTTGGCTCGAAATCGGACGAGCACACGCAGCAGTCTGCACTTGCATCTCTGGCCACCCTAATGAGATGTATGGGGCCAGAATACTTAAGTCCATTAAGATACAAAATTTTAGCCACGCTCAGAACTTCTCTGGGATTCAAGAGACCAGGTTTCGGACCTCTCATATGCGATGCATGGGACGCGTTTATTCACAAGTATGTAAAAGGGAATACGAAATCACGCGATGTATCCTACAGCATAATCCTTCTATTCATTATCCAGCATAGTTATCAAAGAACTTGGCCCGCTACTGCCAACCATATGCATATCGTTAATATCGTTGTTAAAAATCTATCCTGATAAAATCATTGGGATGTTGAAATTCCTCGTCATTGAGTGTAATGAAGAAAATTCGAATCACATCGCAGAATTATTTTTCGTAGACGACGTAGATCTTCCCGACGAAATTGCAAATATAATTAAGGCACGTGTTTTGCAAGCCAGGTATGCAAAAACAGATTTTTTTTACCTAATATAAAATAACGAGTTTAATGATTTATACTTTATCCTTTTAGACCGAAAGGTTTCGAAGCAAACTTGAAATTATGGCTGAAACGAATCACGCATGAAACGGATGAAGTGAGGTCTAGAGCTTTGACGTATCTGCAAAAATTCTTGGCGGAAAATCGGTGTCAACTGAACCAAATGATTCTGAGTGACACGGATATTCATCCGATGATAGTTGAGGTAAAACTAACTTACAACATTATAGATATAGTGATTATAAACGTTATCGAACAATAATATTTTTAGTTGTTAGACACGCTGTTAATTGGATGCCAGCACAAAGATGAAAACATACGCTTATTGTACGGGGAATGTTTAGGAGAATTAGGTGCCATCGAGCCGAGCCTCTTGCCACGCCGAATAATCTCTAGAGGTATTCATATTAACACTAGGCTTACGGAGCACCCGTCCGGATGTCCCGTAAACCTAGTGTTGAAATACGATCAGTATTCTACAGACCTGTGACAATATTTTTTTAATTATAGACGATTGTAAATTTATCTCCGATATGAACGAAGAATTCGCCTGTGCTATGCTCTTTGAACATGTGCGGGCCTTCCAAATGCAAAAGAGTAGTCAGAGTATGGATTGTTTCTCGCTTGCCATTCAGGTTTCTATTCGAATCATTTATAAACAGTATGTATACTATCCATAGATTTTTAAAAATCTGTATTTTCATAGGAAATTTTAAAAGCATACGAGATCACACCTCAAGGCAAGAACAGTGGACTGTGGAATGACTTGCCTTTGACCACCAGGCAAATCATATTTCCCTTTTTAACATCACATTACAAAATAGCCGCCGTGAGTGACGATAAAATGTTCCCTCATCCTATTTATGGGTAAACACCGAACGCAATCGTGATTTCGCGTAAATTATATTCTATTGAAGCGTGATTTTGTTTTTGCAGTTCCGAAGCTGGTTCCTCTGTCGAAAACTGGGCCTACAATTGGCTCTGTACCATGTTCAACAACATTCAAGACGAAAGACTCAACAGTGTACTGCGCGCTTGCAAATTGGCTCTGAAAAGAGACATAAAAATATTAACATTTTGTTTGCCTCACGTTGTGTGTAAGTGGATAAAAGAATTATTTTAGAAACCTGTTTGAGATATCGTTTAATATTCTGTTTTACCAGCGTATATAATAACAAATGGCACAGAGCAAGAACACGTAAAAATACGAGAGGAAATGCTGACAATAATTGATGTTCGAAAAAAGCCTACTCTTGATCCTGAATTGTCCCGTCACCGACCGCTTAGAACTGGACACAGCATTAAAGCAGATGAGACAAGAATTTCGGAGGAAACTAGACGCACTCGTTGCGCACAGGTATATCAATTTAGCAAGACAATATTTTCGCAATTCCTTAAATAATTGGTTTTCCTATTCTCTGGCAGATCGTATTTTCAGTACTAGATCATTTACAAAGATGGCTATGGGAGCAACGATTGAATCGTAATGAGAAATACAAGGCAGTAGAAAGTAAGTAATTCGTGCACTGCGGATTTTATGCATTTGTGCATTGATATCTATTAATATTTTAGACTTCTGTGAAAAATTGAATTCGCTGATAGTAGCAGAAGGCTGTTATCAGTCCAGAGAATATCATAGAGCTCTAATGTATTTGGAGCAGCACATGACTTCCTCCAATAAGGGATTGTCTGAACCCATGGAAGGTGGATTGCTAGCTGTAAGTAAACCTTCGATGAATATAATTCTAGAAGTGTTCAATGTTATTTACTGCTTCAGAAAATATATGCACAATTGGACGAGCCAGATGGTATATCTGGTATACTAGCTTCTCAAGATCACACGCCGACAGTTCAACAATTAATCTTGGCACACGAAGTTAACGGGCAGCTTCAGGTAACGTAGGACTTGTATTTGAGAATATTAATATTCTTGTTTTAAAAATAATAAAATTTATAGGACGCAGCTACATGCTACGAAAGATTAGCACAGAAAAAGATGTTAAAGCACACGTATCTGCAAGGGATGATTGAATGCTACCTTGGTCTCGATCAGCCGTTCACTGCAAAGCATATTACTGAAGGAGTTTTGAGCAGCAGGTAACTATGTCAAATTATTAACACTTTGCACTCAGAGCTATTTTAACTCACAAACGAAATTTTATTTTCATTTTAGACCAGAGTTGGAACCATTGATGACCGAGAACGAGCCTTTCTGGAGATTAGCCCATTTCACCAGGCTAGATGACAAACCACAGAAGAACATAAAACATAGTATTTTAGAAGACCTCAAGCAATCCGTGAAACCAGACTTACTATCGTTAAAAAAAAATTTAGTGATGCTGTTGGAGGATGCTTCACGTCCTGGAGCTTACCAACAATGTTACTCCTACATAATGAAGCAAGTACCTTGTCAGTTACTCGTTACTAGCCAGCGGATTTTATACATTTATAACAATTCAGGTAGAAAATTTTGATTTTGCATAGAGTCCGCTGGCTACACATTACGAAGGGTTACATTGAAAAATGTTAGTCATAATTTTCTATGATGGATAATAGGCTACACATATTAAACGAGTTCGATAAGGCAGTGTCCACGATGCTGACAGATATACACCAGCTGCCAATGTTATTCGAAGAATGGGAGAAGCGTGGTCAGCTTGTTAGGTCTTCTCGTGGAGTGGAATTTGTGTTAAGCATGCGTAGAGCTACTCTAGATTTGGCAGTTCAGTTGGATAAACAAATTAACAACCGAGAAAATTCCGTGCTTAAACAGGAGATAGGGAAGATTTGGCTTAAGAGCGCAAAAATCGCAAGGAAGTACGAATTTTCGTTAACGAGTTCGAGTAATCCTCTTTTTATTGTATTTTAAAATTATTTTGGCTCGTTAGGAGAGGATTGCACCAACAAGCGTACATGTACATTCTGTCAGCTAGTGATTCCTGTCCATTGCAACAGCTCTACATAGAACAGGCTCAGTTGTATTGGCAAAAAGGTTGCCAGGAAGACGCTTTCACGACATTGAAGCGATGCTTCTCAAGCTGTTTCAAACCATCTACGTATTACAAAACTTTGTCATCGTCGGAATGTGTCGAAGAAAGGAAACAATGCGCGAAGGTTCGTATGCAACACTGTAAAATAGTATTAAGAACCCATATTACGTGGTAATTTTTCTTTATCTATAGGCGAAACTTTTGTATGCAAAATACAACGATGAAACGGTGAACGTGGATACAGATGCTAACATTATGAATTATAAGGAGGCCATCGAGGTTTGGAGAGAATGGGAGAAAAGTTTACTCTCCTGTGCTCAATATTACGAGTCCGTCATAGATAGATTGTCTGACGAAGAAAAGGACAAGAAAGGAAGGTAGTATCATCTTACATTTTATGTAAAACTGTTTATATAAAAGTAACGTAATTAATGCAAAATTGTTCCAGGGATTTGCAAGTACACACCATGAATTTCTATGGAAAATCACTTCAGTATGGTTGCAAATATATTCATCAGTCTATGCCAAGGATGTTGACTATATGGCTCGATTTTGCTTCTCGTGTAACGTCTAGATCTAATCAAATCAGCGATGAAGTTAGGAAATACCGTCGCGACGCGTTATTAAAAATGACGAAAATCATGGGTGAGCGTAAACGAGGAATTTAAAAATTTACAGAAAACTTCATTGATTATTTTTGTAATATAGAAGTGTATCAAGAACGGCTGCCGATATTTATGTGGCTGACTGCGTTCAGCCAACTCGTGTCTAGAATATGCCATCCATCGGTAGAAGTGCAGAACACGCTTTGTACAATTCTAGTGAAGCTAATTCATGGTTACCCTCAGCACTGCTTGTGGATGATGGCGTCGGTTATTAACGTGAGTTCTCAAAAGTACTAGGAACTCGAATGTATTAGGCTGTTGCACGTAAAATGTTCGATTTTTAACAGCGATGTTAAACGAACGCTTTATGACATTTTTCATTTTGAAATCAGACATTTCATATGCGACAATATATTTTTTCCAGTCTTCCTATCCTGCGCGACAGAGACGTTGCAAAGCAATTCTAAATAATTCCAAACTAAAAACAGACGAAATGCTGAAACTCATCAAGGACTTTCATGAACTGTGGGAGAGACTAATTGAGTTATCCAATAAAAGAATACCGGATGTGAGTAACAAGTGCATCGTATCAGAACTGCACAAGTATTCTTTACTATTACGCATTTTTATGAATTTTGCAACAGGGTATTCATACCACTACAGTCAGCCAGCTATCGCCAACTCTACCTCGTCTACTTTCACGGAAAGACTTCAGTTCGATTATGATGCCAACGACTAAATTTAAACAGCTTCATCTACCCTCCAAGGGTGTGTCACTAGAGAACCATAATCCGTTTTCGTCGTAAGTGAACAAACTTTTGTGAAACTATTTGGGCCTTGCTGTTTCGGAATTAGGTCACATTTCTTATTTAGAAATTGGGTGCATATATCTGGGATAGAACAAGATGTATCCGTAATGCCATCTCTTCAGAGGCCGCGTCGCATTACGTTGAAAGGATCAGATGGTAGGCGGTATCTATTCATGTGTAAACCGAAGGACGATTTACGTAGAGATTTCAGATTAATGGAGTTCAACGATATAGTGAATAAATATCTACAGAACGATCCAGAGTCTCGCCAAAGAAGATTGTACATTCGAACATACGTAAGTATTTTAAAATATCAGACACTGGCACCTGCTAATGCGCGTTCCTCTCTTCAGAGCGTTGTACCTTTAAACGAAGAATGCGGTCTAATAGAATGGGTGCCGAATCTATTAGGCTTTAGACCGGTCATAATGAGTTTGTATAAAGAACGAGGTCTCACAGTTACGAAAAGGGAATTCAAAAGCATGGCATCTGGTAAGCAAAGATCTATCATCGTGCTAGTTATACTTCGACAGAATTATTGTAACGCACGTCGAAATTAACTTACTTCGTTGTTTCATTGTAGAGATTGAAGACCCTCTGGAGAAGAAGAGAAAGAAGTTTGTACAGCAACTCTTGCCACGACATCCGTCTGTTTTCGGAGACTGGTTCCGTCTTACATTCCCTGACCCATTAGGATGGTAAAATTTATAATTTACTTGTACAAACATTATAATAACTTACTATTCAAGTGTAAGACAAAGTAAATTCGTGATACAGGTACGAGGCACGTACCGCGTACATTCGAACCACAGCAGTGATGTCCATGGTGGGATATATTCTTGGCCTAGGAGATCGGCATGGGGAGAACATACTGTACGACTCTAAATGCGGAGATAGTGTGCACGTGGATTTCAACTGTTTATTCAATAGGGTACGCCCGATGCACGATGCTAATTAATAGACATTAGAACGAACGAATGGATATTTACAACGTCGAATCTTCTTTATCAGGGGGAACAATTCGACTGGCCAGAGCGAGTGCCATTTCGTTTAACGCACAACATGGTGGACGCTATGGGACCATTAAAAATTGAGGGGCCATTTAGACGCGCTTGCGAAACTACTATGAGAGTTCTCCGGCAACAAAGCAGCACGTTGCTGAGCGTGCTAACTCCGTTCGTTTACGATCCACTTGTCAGCTGGACTAAAAATCAAATCTGCGAGGGCGGTGAAAAAACAAATGAAAAGGTAAAACGCGTAAAAATCCCATAAATTGTGTACACGATGAAATACTATAAAAATATTTTAGGCTGTGGAACATATAAAAAATATAGAACAGCGATTGAAAGGCCTGATCCGATCGCATGGGAAGAAGTTAGAAAATATCGCGCTAAATCTGAGCGTTGAGGGGCAAACCAATCATCTGATTCTGGAAGCAACAAACATCGATAATCTTTGTCAAATGTATTTGGGTTGGGGTGCGTACATGTAAGGAGTAATTAATACTTGACCATTCAACATTTTTATATAATACAATGATCGTCGAATATCTCGAATTACAAAAATCGATTCTTGAGAGTCTTAAGCTTCCGCGTTGAAGCTTCGGAACATCATGAAGTATGATAGTGCAGTACTGAGAGTCTACAAAAATGCATAGAAATAATGTATGTAATTTTATATATTTTTATACGTAAATCTGTGAATCAACTTTTACCGCGCTGAAGTTTTCCAAATGCATAATGTACAGTTTCCCTGCGGTAATGTAACTGGGTTTTTGCGAACGTAACATCACCATCGATGCTTCACACCTAAGGAAAGCCGACACTCTGTACCACTGTATAGAGTATATAGCTTGACTTATGCCACTACTCTGTTACAATAAGTAATAACATCAGATTAAAGATATTGTTTTGTATAGAATAGTATGATTTCATTTGTTCGAAAATCATTTTACCTGAGAGATTAAGAGATCTCCCGGAAAACAGAAAAGCAGTAATTGGAAAAGTGCCATCATCAAATGGGAAGCGTATTTCATTACCTTAGAATGATCCATTAAAGTCTATAATCAAATACATAAATAATAGACAGCAGAATATACTCTACATAGAAAATTAACAATTCCAAAATGATGCTCACTGTAGTAACTTGTAAAGCAACGAAACAGAGTATAAGACTACTGGCCACAGTTTGCATCAACAGCATAAGATGAAAGTTCTTTTCCATATTATCACAAAACCTAAATTTTATCAGACTAAATAAGAAACCAACTCGCTTACAAGTAATAGATCAACTTACCAAAGTATGACTTGATGATGCTTAATAATATGTGCTACTCGAATCTTTATTCTGTACAAACTTGCACTTATGCTTCCTGAATTATTTTTTAAGTTATTTAACTACAAGATATTATATTTTTTTAGATCGTTATTTAGGCTGTAACGAGAGTGATTTTATACGTACACAGTAAATCTCTGAGTCTACTTGCTTCAAATTCTCTTTAAGTATTTGAAAATGACCACACGTATGGAGCAAGGCGCTTGCGATCAAAGTATCGGTCGCAAGAATCATCAAACCACAAACGCTTGTTGCCACCATTTGAGATACATAAACTGTCTATATATAATATGTACATATAGTAAAATTAAATGTTGTGACGATATATTTACAATAAGAGTAAGAAATAGCAAATGATTAGAGGTGTGCGCAAACCAAACAAAGGTCGGGGCGCGTCGGATTCTCGAAAATTTCGGAATATCCTAAAATCCTCGTCCCGAATAAAATTCTCGACCCTTACCAACCCGACACTTTCGTGTTCTCGCACACCTCTACAAATAATACCTCATAGAATGGAAAGCTATAAAAAGCCAAAGGATACGATGCAACAAATGGAAAGTCCCTTAAAACAGTCGAGTTATTGTTCGAAACATAAGCTGCGTTAATAAATATTTCAATGATAGGCACACTGAAGAAAAATAGTAACGCATTCACTATTAAGAACAGATAGCTCCTCGTAACTTTTTTAGCATGTCTGAAACAGTGTATTACACATAATGTATTTAAATAATATATTACACTCTTCAACACTCAAGATCATTTACATTGCATATTCCTGTAAGTGTTCAAAAACGGTAGTTTCGCCTAATCTCCAATAATCTGTTAACATGAAGTCGATAAACAATTCCAATTTTTTTCTCTTCGAAAACCAGATTAATGACTTCAATATAGCAAGCGATATTGTCAGTAAAACAGAACTGCAGAAAAGTTAATAATCAATCATTTCATTCAGACCAAGCACGAATTAATTTTATAATCAATCACGTTCAAACCTTGTTTCCAAAAGAATGTTCAGACTGTCCAAATTTTTATAAATGTGCGCTGCTAGTGGTATAACAATGAGTATAATGCAACAAACGGATATAATATATCTTATAATATTTATTGGATAAAGTCCAACAAATTTTAGAACGAACAGGTTTATGGATATATAGTTCTCAACATTCATTATATTTTACTCTCAAAAAGTAGTTCGTCAAAGTAACATACTTCCGACACTTTAGACTTCATTTGCCACTGTGAACGTGCTTCAGCGAATAGTGAAAACCGTTTGTCAAATGATTATTAATAATTAATTGTTCCAGCGCTCGAAATCAATTTGCGATTCATCTATATTTTAGACTAATTTCAAAGTCTAGCATGAGTTTAATGTACTTCGTCATTAGCGCAAATTGCATTGTGGGCTTTGATCTTGTGGTAATTTCACCGACACAAGACCCATTAACTATGTTTAAATTAAAGGTTTCTTTTTCTTTTGAAATTATACCTTTTAGTCATACATTATTCACATAGAGTTTTTGCTATAGAATTCCGCGAATAATGACAAGGAAGAAACACTTTGAAAACAGAACTGTATGTTTCTATAGTGTTCCTACTTCTACAGAAGATACTTGTGGCAAAGGGATACTGATGTGCACGCACGTCGATGTTAAAGATTTGTATTTTCCACGGTAAGTTTTTATAAAAATTTTAATACAACTTTGTATACACCATTTCTTATAAAATTTTATTGCGTTTATGTGGTGCATTGATAATAAATAAAACTTTCACTTTTTTGACTGCATATTTTACAAGTCATTGTTCAATATCACTTATAAGTAAAATATACTTATCTTAGGTCAAGATCAAAAGCACGTTGCTTTTAAACGAATCTCGGAGAATGTGAAATTTGTCACTGTATGTATACGTATCTTTTTATAATTTGTTTAAACGTGATCTTTCAAACCTATTTGCTTATGAAAAGAAACTTTCAAGGAAATGTTTGTACAAATATGAACGACATTATAAGACGAGGTTAAATGAAAATAACTTATTAATCTATGGACATTTTCGTTCTACTTGACTCTTTCCGCTCTCTTCGTATTCTTGACTGGAGATCCACATTTGTTGGAAAGTACCGATTGAGGCCAATATAGATCCACCGATCCATGCTCCGAATCGTCGTTCAGCGCATCCGTTTACGCTGATTAATTTCAGTCTCATACTAGACGGTATTCTCATAGACAGATCTCTGTTTAAACGTTCTGGGAAGCCCTGTGCAATACAACAAATTCGAACAAATGTGTTATAATTTGGCTTATTAATCGGCATCCGATAGATGAAGTGATAATTAATTAGATTGTGGATCTTTATGCATTAATACTTCTGAATTTTCAAAAAATGCCAGAATATATCCTTCGACAGAATTTAGTCAAATTTAGATATATTTCAGATCTACAAAGGCTACTACCACTGAAAATAATGTTTTATTTGGTTCCCCCTTCTTAAAAATCGTCGCGAAAAATTGCAAATTACATAAACGTCCGAAGTCTAGTGATAACAGTCTAATTATACCTGAATGAATGAATTTCCACCGGTAACAACGACACTTCCATATAAGGCTGGTCTCACATCAACATCACACATTCCGACACTGGTTTGTACAATGTGACCTACTCCTAGCATAGTATTACCAACCATACCTCCACGCATTTGTACCATACTAGGATCGAAGAGAGCTTCTGGCATGCGAAATCTCTCACTTCCAAAATCCTTGAAATATTATTATTTGTTAAACAAAATAAATATGTATATTGTTGGCAATGAATATTGCTGTTATATACCTGATGGTACCCAGTTGGAAATTCGTACTGAACTGCAGGAACCGTGGAAACAATTTTTTCATCGAATGGAGTTTCTGATACTTGTAACACAGTAGCTTGAAAATCTTGAATAAGTTTCTTCACCATATAGTTGTGCCAAGATTTAGTGACTTCTGGCAAGCCTTTCTTTTTAACCCACCGAGGTTTGTCATGATCTTTAACAACTTCTTTACTGCCCACCATGTAAGAAGGAGACAGATCAATGTCATTATCCTGTAATAATTTAAACAATATGATTATTCAATGTTTCTACATTACCAAACAGTTTTGTCTAGTATGTTCATACCTGAAGAAATTGTCTACACTGCATGCTAATATAGTCTCCTCCAAGAGGAGATTTTACTATCGCTTGTGTTAATACGAAACCATCTTGAACAGGCACAGCAGAAGTATGCGTTGCTCCGCTATCGACAACAATACCGGTTGCTCTGCCATTTGCGAAAGCAGCGAGCACTGCATTTTTAACCAAAAAGTATGCTGGTACATTATACTTTTCAAACATTAATTCAGTTAACTTTTCTCTCTTGCTACGAACATTCCACGGTGATTCGGAGAACAGTACCGGATGATATTCTGCATCCGATTGAATTACTTTGGAGTAAGTATAATCTAAAACCTATTAATTATAGTTTTACGTTATTTATTATAGGAAAGTAAATAATTTCAGCGAAGAACATATGTTTATGTTACCTTTTCGAAATGATCCCAGTCCTCTATCATACCGTCTTTCATGTAACTTACAACTTCCATATTTTTTCGTGGAACATGTAGTATAGTAGTATCGATATAATATTTGGTCCCAGATTGTGTGATATTGTTGTCTGGCTTTTTATCATCGATGTCCATCGGTTCTGTTTTTGTAGCCGTACAATTGCCATCCTCTCCTATTCCCACAACTGCGGGGATCTCGGCCTTTGGAGTATCCTCTTGAGCATAACCAACTCTCAAAGAATGATGACCCAAGTCAAATACCAAAGCTCCGATTTCATCTCCTCCATAAAGCATGCCCCCTGACATTTTGTTGGTTTGAAAATGATCTATGACAGTAATCGAATTATTTGTACGGCTCTCTCTCCCTCTTACAACAATTATCACGACATTTTAATTTTCACTTGTATCGGCATCGAAAGCAATTCGGCAGCGAACTTCTATCATAAAAACGGTGTAAATACTAAATTTAGTATACATAAGCCGGATAGGTAATAACTTATATTGAGCACGGTACGTTGCGAATATAATTCCCACATTGAACTTGCGACTCACCGTAACGCCTTTACAAAAATAACTCAATGAAATGGTTAAAATATATGTACTTGACGGCTACATGAACATTTATTTATGTATTCTTTTTAATGCAACAGAAACATAACCTCAACTCAGAAGGACGCTTAATGCCGCCACCATGAACATAGCTACTTCCAGATTGTCCCAGATTAGAAAATCTAAATCGCAGAATCTCTACCTCCCCCAGTGGGAAGAAGGAAACGACATTCGAAAGCGTTTTATTTATTGCGAATTGCTCCAACAATTCATTTCTACAATTATATTTATGTAAAAACTTTTTATGTTCGGCAGAATCTTTATATGTGAACACAGACTAAAGGAGTAATTTATTTAAACGATTCAATTGACTCGAATAAGTTAATTAAAAACAGGTAAGCACATGATATTTTGCAATATCTCTCAACAAAATTGAATTGAAGAGTTATGAAAATAGCCATAAATAAAAGTAGAAATTTAAAAGTCACGGTCGGCAAGGAAGGGATTTCTAAACCACCTGTTAGTTCGACGTTTCTCAGTGGGCAGCGCCACGGTCGTTAGGGCCCGCAAAATGGCGCTTCGAGTCAGATTGTCGCACGACTCGAGACAATGCGGAGGTGTATAGCCGTCCTTTAGCCATGTTCTATCGTTGGGTTCGCGACAGTGTAGTGCGAGAATGAGGCTGACGGATGCGAGATTCGCAGGATCGTTTGACGGGTGACGGTGAGCCGAAGGAATTGGCATGTGTTCGCGGGACAGGACATTGTATGCTGGTGCAGCGATCGCGTGAAGAAATTGCGCTGGGTTTTCGTACGCGTCGGAGTCTGTGACACCCGCTGGCCCAATGGAGCCGCGTACTCTCGCTGTCCCGTTGGCTTTGTTGACATTCGTCGTATCGGGTAAGTTCCCCGTATCGTCGTCCTCTTATCTCATGAATCAACGTAATTTTCATCGCACGGAAATCCCCGGCAACGTCGATTCTGTCAAAAATCTCTCGTTTTCACAGGAACAAATTTAAAATCCCGAGTGATTGTATATTGTGCGAACGAGAGACCGAGTGTCTGCGCAGGACAGCATTGTCACTCGCGGATATATCGTGGAAACGGGCTCTCGCGATCGCGGCGAAAAATGTGATAAAGCCCTGTCGACGCGTTCTGCACGGCGTTTTATCGATGAACGTGGAAAACTGGGAAACACGGTATCGCTTCGCGGTTACCGTTGTTTGCGTTTCGCCCCATTGTAGTAGTTGGCAAATATTTACGAGAACCAATCCGCGATTTTCTGTTTGCTAATATCTTTACGCCGGAGATTACGCCATGGAAAACGGTCTCGGTCCTGTTTTCGAAAGCCGCGTTTTGCTCCACCGTGAGAATAACTATTATAGATACGGGTATTCCTGTAATGATTAACGATGATCTTGATTCTTCGAACGAGACGTTTTATTGTTCGCCGCCTCCGCCGCATAGCCTTTGAATTAAATAACGAGCTGTTTTGCCATGGGTGCTCTCCGAGCGCCAAACGAAAACAATATGAATGAACTCGACTGCCGTAGAAAGATATTCTGAGAAAAGGATTTCGGCAAATTTTTATTTAGGCGCCTTTTAAGAATTAAGTTGAGAGACACTGCACCCTCGGGTGGCTATTATTGATGCAGAGAGAAGGTTATCTCGTGTAAGGGGGTGATTCGGGGTGTACTTCCGATTGCAACGATCTGGACAGTATCCCTTGGCAATACTGTCGCAATAACGAGGGCAGGATAGCTCCCCTGATAAAACTAACGATGAATTGGGAGAGGTAGAACGCAGGGCTAGGGACCATTGTTCTAGTCCCTGGCCCAGTGTACACAAATATAATAGTCTCTGTGTCCTCCGCAGCACAGACTCATTAAGGGCTAGTCTCATTAACAAACGAACTTCTTTTTTTTGTGGCGGAGTTAACGCTCAATTTACTATGAATACTACGGTTAAATTGCAGGATAGCTGAACATGATTAAAAAAACTAAAAGAAATTTCAAACATTTTCCAATGGTTAATAATTGCGTATAGTTTGATAGTTTGTAATTTGATTCGTTTGAATTACGAATATGAATTCAGTCACTTAATAAATAAATTTTCTAAGAGAGGAATAAGGAAACTGGGACGAGAACACGTTTAATCTACTCTGGGTAACAACGATGTAATTAATTTCAGCGTTTTATTAACTGGATCCTCCCGCTTAAAAGGGATTCTTTTAATTAAGAAATGGTTGGGCATTTTTCGTGGAATTTTCTCCTGTTAGTAATACCGCCAGAAGTGGTTACCGCATATTAATTCCGAAAAACTTGGAAATCCAAACGGCGGTTTTAGAAGGCGATCATTTCGTACCTCGAAATGAGAGTGCCCCATTAAAGAAGTTGCACCGCTAGGAGCATTTACGTCAAACACTCGAGTAAAGTATTCCAACAACGCGGCAAGCCTCTCCTTGCGATTTTATCATGATAGAAAATGCATCTACTAAACGTCCGATGTCGTTACTTTAAGGCGTTCCGTGCATCTGGAGAGTCAAATAATTTTATAGAAATGTTCGAGATTTCTATGTGGCGATACAAGCTTCGCAGAAAAATTGCTGACATTCAGAGACACTGGATAATACTCTCGTACGATATCTTATGAAACTGTCTTACAGGGATCATATTTCTGAATTACGAGAATTTCGAGAAATTTTGTAAGGCTCTATGTAAATACACATGGTTTCAAAACCATTTCGTTTGCTTTTCCATTTCACTAGCTCGGGGTTTTGTAAATATACCCGACGGAAAGATGTTTGTAGAAATTAATGATGTTCGCGATGCCCTTCCCGCAAGCGTCGCTCCTCTTATTATCCTTTTTATTTACTTTTCATTATTACATATACGCGCGCCTAGTTAGATATAAAGATCCATTTCCTGTGGTGGTGAAGCGTTCAAACAATGAAAGGGGTCTTAAAAGGGTGCCTTCCCCAAATAAACCAGTTAGCTTTGTCTGGGATACGGCACTACCAACGCGCGTAGCTCGCCTGCAGAACAATTATGGGCCCAAACAAACAGAACATGATAAGTTCAACACCGACATCGGCTCCCGATTTCAGTTCATTGATCTCTCCTCGTAGACCAATTTCAGGCCAATTTTTAGTCCGGGAGAACTCGTGTCGGTTCATCAAGTGGAACTGATTGATCACCGTACGGTTCGATAATTCAAAAGAGTCCGATAGAGATACGTTGGCCCTTTCCACGGACTCGTTATGAACTTCGAGATGCAGTCGATATCTTGAAAACTCTCTTCCCGGTTGAAAGAGAATCTGCGAATCAAAATACACATTCCTATTGAATATCGATACCACGGTAATAAAGCGACGCCTAATGCTCTCTTCTCGACAAATCTTTTCCCACATCGAGAGCGGTTTACGTTATCGCCGTTGGAACCGTGTCCGTATAAAGTATAAGGGCTTGCTTATAACGTAAATTCGACACATGAAGATCTACTCTGGCACTGGTAGCCCAAATACGGAACACGATCGGGGCAACACAACCGCGTTTGAATGTGTTCCCTGTAAAGTGGTATTTACAAACGCGTGTACTGCGCGACCGATGTCGTAACAACACCTTAATGGTCAGCGCCCACGCGGCGTACGCGCGTGCATATTGATGTATAGGGTGATTTACCTAAGACACTCTCCGCATCCCAAGGAACAGGCCCCGATTAATTTGATTTCGACATGCTACCCCCACCTGAGCTCCTCGGCTGGTCTCCAATTAATTTCATGATTCCAAAGCCTCCAGAATTTGTCTACAAAACGATACAAGTCTACCTTCCTAAAAAGAAGCTTAATCCATTTTCGCCACAGTTCTAAATGGGAGACCCAGTAAGAAAATCCGAGATGTTCAATTGACAGTCGAATGCGCAATTATTCCGCTCACGGATGGAAATGTGTTAAAAATCGAGGATTTATTGTAAAGATAGGCTGCACCGGTTGTGTTGTAAGGAACATGGAGAGTAACGATATTACAGATCCATCCGAAGGTGAAGAGATTTAGGGTGGTAGGTTCGTGCCGGCAGTGCGGTTGTTTTGTAAACCCGGTCGCATTGCTTTTTCTTCTCCTTACAAAGGTATCACGTTCACTGGCGGTTGCATCACGTTGGCAATTCCATTACCGCTATACCCTGTCTCATGGTTTCGTTATCCTTTCAGGGCGTCCTTTTCCCAATTCTCGTCTGTTCGTGGACATTTCGCGGAGGCAGCGCGCGCCTGGAACGGAAGTAGTAACAGTCATGGTACGAAGAAGATAAGAGAAAGACAGATGAGACACCGGGCCTCGTGGAATTCATTTATCGATCGCTAAAGTCAAGCCTAGATTTTCGTCTATCCGGGCCGGGCGTCAGAGTCGTGTGCTCCCTGCGACCCCAACTGTCGCGAACGATTAATTGATTCCCTCGCAGGAGGGATCGTAATATCCTTCATCCCCCGAAGGCGCACCGGTTTTATCAGTATTTATGTGACACCCCGTATATTGGTCGTGCCACGGTGTATACGTACCTTGCCTTCCTTCACGGTCTGTTCGTCACATGTCGAGTACTTTTACCACGTTTTTCAACATTCTCCCTCCTTCCCTTGCCGACTTCCATCATGGGCATGCAAACTCGCCCCACGAATTAATCCGTGCCGCGCAAAAAATCCCCTCGAGGATTTATTAACGCTAGAAAATACGTATCGTATATCGTATACGTAGAACAGTCATGGAGATCGGCACTCGGATGCAATAGAGAAGGTCAAATTGCGATAACACAATCGCTGCCAATATTTGTTCTAGTCCCATACTGTGGTGCACGTTCGTACATTTTTTTCCGAATGGAAATTTTCATTACAATATGCTCTGTATTTTTACATTTGTGTAAACAAAGCTACGTAGTACACATTTCGGCCAACCCGAAGTTCTTCTGTGCCCCTTACGTCAACAAGCAACATGTTTGCAAATGGGGTGAACCTTTTTTGTCAGGGATAGTGTTAATGCTCACACTATTCGAGCACAAACACGCGAATTGTGATGGTTCGTCGTTTATGTGTTTACTCAGATGGTTTTAAATCGTGATAGGTACCCGCGATGGCACGATAACTTCTTGGAATAGTAGTATTTGTTTAAGTGGACTGTGTATATGTTCCAACTGCGCATCTCTCTAGCCTGGAACACAGGAAATAACTGAGCATCGACTACTTTATTGCGGTTGCGGAGTTTTATGTATTTGGTTTTTTCGTAGGGTAATTCCTGAAAAAGGTGCATTTACCAGTAGAAGGAGAAAGTACCACTACTTTCTAAGCATTTTTGTCGAAGTGTAATCGTTCGACGAGCCCCGTGAAAACACTTTGCATCGTGAAACGATTCCCGCATCGATCGTGTGAACCTTATCTGCAGGAAATTATCCGATACATTTAGCTCGTCCGAGATAGCGACTTCAAGACTCGTTGTAAGTTTGTACGCGGTACTTACGTCCTCCCTCCACTGTCTCTCTCTTCCGCTCCCGTTATGCTACTAAACAAGACGTATAAACCGATGTCTGACAAACACCTTGCCTACAGGGTGTCGAATAATTCGAGCTGAAACAGAAAAATTCGAGATCAACATTCATCGAATCGTAATTGAGAAGAAAAATAATTTTTTCTTCCAAGATAATTGTTCTCGTAGTTTGCTATTTAATACCAGTAACCAGCCATCTCAGTTGTTCCTATTAATATATTATTTTCTACATTTTTTTGTACGAGGACATGAAGCTGGGTGTGAGGAATAGGCTGACCATTGTGCACATTCGAATTCACAGGAGTTCTTTAGAATTCCGTGATTGTACGGCAAAATAACAGAAGTCACATGTCCCGTTGTTGTTATCGTTTGTTATCGTTATCGGTTTAAGTATATTATAAATGTGTACCTTATCTGAACTTACATAATTTCTGTCATTTTTCAGTTGCAGCAAACGCTAAATAAATACATTCAGTTAATAGTATAATATAGTATTATATATTCTATTAAACTTTATATTTATTTACCTCTAAATCGAAAACACTCTTTTATCGAAAACAAAAATTTTCAATGTGCTTTCTTCCTTTCGCCAACATTAGCGTCGTTTTCTGGACTGAACTTTGCTTTCGTAACTGCATTTTTGAATGTGCCGCCATGTTGGATACATTAACGCGCCATCGACGGACTTTCAAAACGCTGTTCGGTGGGAGAAGACAATTGCTCGTTACTAATATTTCGACGAAAAAAGATGTTGCAGTCGCACGGAAAGATTTATAGAGCGACCTGTACGAAATAAGGTGCAGTGGTTGTTCCCGCGACGGATTTACCTCGGCCGTACACACCGCAATGGTTCTCCTCTTGATCTATTTCGGTATGCCGTGCGGTAGGTTGTCGCCCGCACTCATAAATCAAATAGTCAGACGGCGAACGGTTTATTTTCCTTGAGAATGCAGCGTCGTGGCGCTATCGGGCGCCAAATTTCGCACGTTCCCTTTTCTCTTTTTCATTTGTCGGCTTGTCCGAGCTCGGCGCCTGTTGAACGGACCTGTCAAGCGGAGCGGAACTAATTCGTAACGATTTTTCAAAGAGAAAGGTGGGGGGTTTCGATAGATTCGAGAATCGAAAGAATGAAATAAATCGATACGACTTTTTCTTTGTCGTGATCGAGCGAAGTTGGCTGCGATTCGGCGGCGGTAAAAATTCAAGAAAGAAATCGACACGGCGAGAATTAATTCTCTATGTCAATCATTGAAGACGTGTTCGCGCTCGTTCGCGAAGATTGCACGGAAAGGTGACAGACCACCGTGAGCGTGAAACTGTAACCCAATAACCGTAGACAGTGTCTCTCAATTTTCTGGAAGCGTCGATCGAATTAGCCAACTCCGGCCGTTGATGGACGTCAATTATCGATTGCTCGTCCCTTTCGCTCGCCGGGGGACGAAAAAAGCGTATCCAGTTTTATATCCGATCGATATCCTGTCCTACGGTATCCGTGGACTGGCGAAGCTATATGTATACCCCTTAGATCATATATGTATACTTATAGACCCGGCTTCAGATAACATTATGTGTTCCAAGATTACTTCATCTACCAGATGACGGATGTGGGCAAAGTGCTATACTTTGAAGTCAAGCTAAAGTGTATCTAGAGGGGATAGAGGAATCGTCGCTGTATCTCATCAAGTTTACAATGTAATTTTTACGATATTGTGAAAAATGAACCGTTAGATAGTGCTTGTTATTTCAACATTATATGGAATTCATTTAGTGTTAATATCCTTTTCCTTTAAATATCTCGAAACAAGAAATATATGACTTAGACCACTTTCATAATTATGGGCACATATATGTGGTCTACGGTTTCTAAGCGATACTCCACCGGGCAGGCGTTCTTCGTACATCTTCTTTTTTATTTCTAGGTTAAGTTTCACCGCGCGTCTTTCGAATTTTCCATTAATCGAGAGACGCTCGCGGTTCACCCGGTAACGTAACGGGTTCCGCACAGAAAGTAGGGTTCCCGAGGCGAGGTCTCGACACCGGAAGATTGTTAGCCCGCGAAAATATTCATAATTGTCCCGCGCATAATGCGTATCTCTTTCATAAAGAGCCTTAAGAATCTCGGCGAGAAAGGATTTAACGAGCCGCGGTGGAATTTCTTCGGCTCGGTCGATATCGGCGTTGCGTGAATGCGAAATGTTTTATCATGGAAATAACGAAGCTCGCCTCAACGCGAATAATCCGTGGAAAATTTATGGGGAGGATTGTTACCGAATGGAGAAGCACAGAAAAAAATATCCGATGTATTATAACCCTGTATAACCCCGTGCGAAGTCGCACGCCGAATCCACATGATCCCGCGGCAACTTGAAATTCGAAATTCTTTGTTCCCCGCCACTGTTCACTTTTGCGTAGGAAATACCTCTCGCGGCGCGTATCGATTGCATGGAATTTAAAAGGTAAGAGAGCTCTCGCGTTCGCTAGAAATCATTCGGATCGCGTCCCATAAAATTGTTCCCGTCGAGATTCTCTTATTCCTTTGTTCTCGCGAAGGGCTATTCAGAAAACGACGTTGAATCGTTCTGCATCGTGCGGTTGCGTACGTCGTATCGGACGATCGCAAAGCCCCAACGAAAGAAAGAAAGAAAAGGAAAGAAAAGAAACGAAAGAAAGGAAGGAAAAGAGAATTTAGGCACTCGGCTCGGGTGTCTCGCCAAAGGGCCAAAGGGTGCCTCTGTAGGGTTGCCGACCCTTTATCCCCCTCCCTCTTCCCATTTACACACCACCACGCGCATCCCACATCTTCGTTAGGTAAACCCTCACAAGTTCTCAACATCCACTATCACGATACTTACGCGGACGCCTACGCACGTGTTTAGTAACTTACGGGAGATGCAATCGAAATTTGATAGTCCTGCTGCCCCTATCGAGTTTACCCTGATGATGGTTAGCAAGATAGATGTCTGCTAGAATACCCGTTCTTTTTACACGCTTTTTCTTATAGCGAAAAGTAGAGGATGGTGTTCTTTATCATGCTAAGCCGCACCTGGGTCACAGTGTCTCTCAATGGGTGTCAGACACACCTGTACAATCTGATAGAGATGTAATTTAGAATACAAAAAGTTCCATTGTTTTTCATAATTGAATCGCAAGGGAATACAAAAAGATCTTTCTTAACAATTCAATCTGGAAATTGAGAAATTTTCCAAATTTTCAGTTGATAGATCTTTCCTTGTTAGCAAGCGTAGAGGAATTGTACGCTAATAATTTCACATTATGGGAAAGTATAAGTCGTTCTTGTCCTTCACAGCCAGCGCAGGTGGTTTGCACTTTATCATTGAGCCACAAGATGCAGTGGTGGAGCAGGGTGGTGCGGCCAGACTGGACTGCGAAGCCAAGAGTAGTTACGGGGAACCGAATATACAGTGGCGAACCGATGATGGCCAACCGATTAATTTTATTGGGGACAGTTTTCGGTAAGGATATTCGGTATCAATATTTATAGTCCATCTAACACATTCTTCTGTTGTACTAATTCTGTTCTTCGATTCTAGATCTCAGCTAGCAAATGGGTCTTTGTACATAAATAGCGTTTACGGCAGCAATCCAGAATTGACTGGAAGCTATCAGTGTTTAGCTTCTGTAGACGATGTGGGAGCTATTGTCTCTCGAACAGCTACAATTAAACTTGCAAGTTAGTATCCAGTACATAGCTTTATGAAGTATTGTATGAACTAGAAGTAAACCAAGAATTCTGTTTTAAAGGTCTGCCAGGATTTGAAAAGGAGCCTCAAGACACGATGGTTCATCCAGGGCAAATTGCATATTTAAGTTGCACGCTTCCTTTGTCCTCTAATTTTATAAGTATACAATGGCTGAAAGATGAACACCCACTTGAACTGGATGACAGTCGAATGACAGTGTTGCCGTCAGGTAAATTGCTATGCTGATAGCAGATAAAATACAGTTTGATTCGAAAGTTCATTTATCTTTTCTTATTTGCCTAATAGGTGCATTGGAGATCGACAATGTTAACATACTAGACGTTGGATCGTACAGGTGTAATGCAAGTAGTTACGGACAATATAGACTGAGTAATAAAGCACAATTAGGTTTACTGACAAGTGATATCGGTTAGTACAACTCTTAAGGCCTGCTGCTATAATACTAGAGATAATACTAATCTCTTGCTTTGTTGTATCACAGATCAAGAAAGTACACCACCAGTCTTCATAGCTAAACCATTTAGGCAAGTGGTTGTTGAAGGATCAACAGTCACTCTAGAGTGTGCTGCCAATGGCTACCCAAAGCCAAGTATACTGTGGCTAAAAGATGGTACAGCTATTGACTTAGCATCGCTTGATTCTAGGTGTGTACAGTGGATCCATAGAAATTATACAGAGCTGAAAGAGAATTCTTGTTTGCTAAATGCACGGATTTGATTGTTTAGATACCGGAAAGTAGCTGCGTCCAGTCTCGTAATTAATAACGCCCAAGAAATAGATGACGGTTCGTATCAGTGTCGCGCGGAAAATGAATTCGATACTTTGGATGCAGTTGCTGACTTAATTGTACAAGGTAGGCGTAATTTATCAGTTCCATTTGTCCTTCTCTCTTGATATCGCTGACATAATTATGCCTTCGTCTTCAGTGCCACCCAGATTTATAAAAAAGCCAGAAGATAAGGTAGCTAGCGAGAATCAAGACTTAGAATTCGAATGTGAAATCTATGGAAAACCGGAGCCGAAAATTTCGTGGCTCAAGAACGGAGAACGTATCACGTTTAACGCATACTGGCAGATCATTAACGGGTAAATTATTAGTACGATTAGAAACAAGCAGCTTGAGTTTATCCCATGAGATAAGTATCTTCGATGTGATTACTTCCAGCAGTTACCTTAGAATTAACGGTCTATTGAAGATAGATGCTGGAATTTTTCAATGTATCGGAACGAATTCTGCTGGAAGCGTGCAAGCCGCAGCACGTCTAACAATTAGTCAACCTAGTGAGTACCCGTCCCACTGTACATAGAACTTAGCTCGCAAATCATTCTGAAAATTATTTTGTACATAGTTCTCGTTTTATCCATTATTTGATTCAATTCGTCGATGTATGCAGAGTAAGTCACGCGATATTCTGTACCTGAATATCCGCAGTAGATTCGATAAAACGAAAGTGAATATAAACGAATATTCAGAATGTTATATCCTGTTTTATATTTCGGTAGAAGTTTCTGGTACGAGAGGTATTCAGGTATATTCCATTCTCTGTGACTAGCTCCGAACGATTCATTATTTTCTTCGTGTTTCCGTTTGAGATTTTAATTTGGTCTTTATTTATTTTTCCATTTGCGTGTCCTCCTTGTTAACTGTGTGCATGCTAACCACCGTATCCAGAAAAAGTAAATTTCCACAAGACAACCACGCCGAAAATGATCCCCAAGAAAAAGTTACCACAGCACCGTCAATTGTACAATAAAACGTGGCAACATCCGAGCACCCTTTTGGGTCACACGATGTCGGCATTCACGCAGAATCCGCCGCTCTCCATTAGCCCCTCCGACGATCCAGCAGATCTTCCAGGATCTGTTCGATTTCCTAATTCTCCTCACGACCCGACATCCCATTTTGTAGACGACACAGACAGCCTGGAGTCGATAGAAGGAAGCGTTCCCTCAGCCCCGAGAAATCTAAGTCTCGTCATTGTCACCGCACGATTTGTCACCTTGAGGTGGCAAGAGCCGGAAAACACGAACGGGGAGATTGTACGTTACAAGATTTATTACAAACAAGAGGGCGCTCAAAGGTGACCGCAAAATCTTTTTAACTCGTTCGAATAAAGAAATCGATCCGTTCGTTTATATCTCATGTATATTGTCTGATCAAATTTTCCAGAGAAAGAGTTGTAAACACGCATCAAAAGTTAGAAGCTATGATACCGGGCTTGCAGCCAAGTATGACGTATCAGTTTCGGGTGGTAGCCTTAAACGCGAGAGGTCCTGGAACGTCTAGTGAAGTGTTGCAAGTCATTACGCTTACTGAGGTCCGTTTAGAATTTCGAAAAGAATCGGCGAACGTTTCTCTCGGTTTACTGTGTTTGTTATAATTGATCTCTCGTAACAGGCAAATGTTCCCGGATCTCCATTGAACTTAGAAGGTCAAGCCACGAGCAGCGTGAGCGTCACATTGTCTTGGGAGAAACCGCAAGTTGTTAACGGCAGAATATCGAAATACTTGATCACGTTTGTCGAGGTATAGAAAAGCTTTGCCTTGTGAAAGCATCGATGATTGTTAACACTTCGAGTGCCAACCAACAGTCTTCAAAATTCCATGAAATCAAAGAAATTTATTAAATCCAACTTCGAACTCTGATAGATGCGGCACTCAAAGTGTTAAAGGAGAACAGAAATGAGTATTTATTGTTTGATTTTGAAGGGTGACAATGAGGAAATCATTCGCGAGACCACTAGTACCATGCACGAATTGGTAGACCTCGTGCCTTATACAGAATACAGTATTAGAGTCCAAGCCGTGAACGAGAACGGCCCTGGCGCGTTTAGTAGAGATATCATAGTGAGGACTTATAGTGCACAGCCTACTCAACCACCACACAATGTTACAGTAGAACCAGCTAGTCCTACAGTGCGTATTATACATGGGACCCTTAACACTAGGTTTACGGAGCACTAAAAGTGACTGTTTTACATTACTCTGTAAAAATAACACGAATGTGTCTATCCAAATTTTTGTATCTACAGAAATTAATTCGTCGAATAATTCCCAATGATCGTAAATTTAAAATATTAGAACCCGTAAACCTAGCGTTAATGTGCGTGAAGCACGTATCTAATATGTTTTCTTTTCGTACGTAGAGTATTATAATAAGGTGGGAGCCTCCATTGGAGGGACAAAATGGAATTATCACTGGCTACAAGATCCGCTATCGTCGACACGATCGCAGCTCACAGCCAGTTACTATAACTACCGAAGGAAGTCAACGCTCAAGAGTGCTCACAGGACTTGAGAAGCATGTCGTTTATCAAGTTCGCATTTGTGCCTTAAACGTGAATGGTACTGGGCCTTGGACGGAGTGGATACAGATAAAGACGTACGAAACCGAATCGGACGAGAAGAGAGTGCCGAACACACCGAGCAATTTAAGAAGTTAGTCGGACCTTTATACCCTTTGCCACGATATTATTTTATTTTCACTACACTCGAATCCTTAGTCGTGAAAGAAATTTTTAATTTGCACGAACGTTCGTAGTCTTATAATCAGATTCTTTATTTACTATGACTTCTTGTGCATCGCAGCAAAAGTGAAGTCGGACAGTATACAAGTATTTTGGAACTCGCCGAAGGATCAGAGTATCAAAGTGAAGGGGTACAAGCTAGGATGGGGTAAGGGCTTTCCTGACGTTGAAGTACAGCTTCTCGATGGGAAGGAACGTTCTTTCACCATAGAGCATTTAGGTACGCCTTTGGAGCCTACATAACTGATAATAAGGGAACAGCAAACTTAACACTTCGTTCACTGTATACTTTTATAGAACCAATGACGGAATACGTTATAAGCTTGCGAGCAACAAACGACGCCGGTGATGGCCAGCCTGCTTATGCGAATATCCGAACAACTGAACGTTCTGTATCTGAATCCTCTGCGCCTTGGATACCGCCAGTTGGCCTTAAAGCAGCTGTTTTGTCAGACACTACCGTAGTATTGTACTGGACCGACACAACATTACCAAAAACTCAGGTATGTTGATAAAATGTTTTTTTCATTGTACACCTACGGAATTCTTCACTAAATAGAAATGAATTGATGTTGCAGTTCGTAACGGACAATCGTTACTACGTGGTACGTTACATGAATCATCATAGCAGTACCTCTCGTTACAAGTATCACAACGCTACCGATCTGAATTGCATGATACACGACTTGAAACCGAACACTGTCTACGAATTCACAGTCAAGCTGGTCAAGGTATGTATTTGAATCGATCGTTCTTGCTTCTTGAACACTTTGTGTGTCTAGCTTGCTGGCTAGCCTCAACATTTCCGACAAAATCATTTCTTCAGGGGAAGCGAGAGTCGCCGTGGAGTATGGTTGTCATGAATCAAACGCAAGAAGCTGCGCCAAGTTCTGCGCCGAGGGATTTGCTGTTACAAACGATGGAAGACCGTCCGACTTCAGTTTTGCTACGATGGCAGCCCCCTAAACAGCCTAACGGACCAATCACAGGTATTCAATGATTTTTGATTTGGTAGAAATAAATTCAAACAACTCCGAAACTATATAAACCATTTTCAGGATATATTATATTTTATTCTACCGACAACACGAAGTGGGATCGCGACTGGCTGATCGAAGCAGTTCTCGGCGACAAGACTGAGTTCATCGTGAAAGTCCTTAAACCAAACACAACGTATTACTTTAAGATTCAGGCACGAAACTCAAAGGGATACGGTCCGTTTTCCACCACCGTTCCATTCAAAACACCACCGAGTAAGCATTCCCACATATTACAGAATCTCTATGCACGCACTCGGCAATTTGTTGGTCTCGGACGAGTTTGTTAAGCATTCCGTACAGTGTTATCGTCACCTAAAGCAATTCTCGTTTCCTTTGATCTCTTTATACCGTCTGTAGAGTATCGGTGTGTGTTTAATTATTCCTTTTATTTTTTTATTTCTATGCTAGGCAATGGCATGGATGTCTATGATGAATTGCATGATCGAGGTAAGATATTATTCTCTCTCGAATCATCATCCGTTATTATAGAATCGCATGAAGTAATGAATGTCTAAGTAATGCATACAGTAAAATGGAAATCGACATTTCATATTCGTTGCATACGTACCATACAGTTAAAAATTTACTTTACGAAGATGGTAGTAGCGACCAATACTGAGGAGTTAATTTAATTTGCAGACGGACGAGGACTCTCGAATATATTGATCTATATCATTGGCGGTTGTTCTATTGTTCTGATTCCTGGTGTAGTGATTGTAGTGGTAGTGATGTGCTGCAAACGCAATCCGGATACTCCAGACCGAAAGAAAGGGTGTGTATTACAATACACGAGCGTACTATTGCTTAATGTTAATGTGATCAATGTTTTTATTAAATAAATGCTATTCAAATCTTTTAGATACGCGAAAGACGTGAATCAAAAGACCAACATCAAGCCACCAGACTTGTGGATTCACCATGACCAGATGGAGCTGAAAGCTCTCGAGAAATCATCGATAAATGGAGAAGCATCTACCAGTGGCGTAGCCAGTAACACGTTGCCCAGGCCAAGCAATCCGGATTACAATCAGGAGAACGTACACGGGAATTCCAGTTCCTTGGACAAACGCACTTACGTGCCAAGTTACATGGGTGAGTTACCGGGAAGAAAATAACATGGTAGAGTCACTTATCGTACCGAACACACCGTGCACAAAACTTTATTTGCGTCGTATTCTTTTATGATCACAGAAACGAATACAACATGTTTCTAACATCGTTTCAGTACACAGTTTTAATGATTTCTGTACGTACAGTTCTTTGGCGTCCTTGGTTAATGCCCATCACTGTAGAAAAGATAATTATATTTCGTTCGCTGTTTTCCTGATTTCTCTTCGGTTTTTGTTCGTTCGCTCGATATTAGGTAACACTGACGAGAAGTGCTCGACCCTGAGTAGACAGCATAGTCGAGGAAGCCACAAACCTAAACTCATTACACTGCCTGTTGACAGTGCGTCTTTACACCAACGTAAGTCAATGTTGAATATAATGACACGAATTTGCAGTGAATGGTAGACGTGCAGTGAGCAGAATTCATATTCGGTCACTTTTAAAAAGACAATAACTTTTGTTGTATTCGACAAAGAGTGTTTTAAGAGTGTTCGAATATTAGTTCGAGCCACTGTATGCTTTGTCTGTGATAACAAGACAGTTTTCGAGTTTGTAATACGTAGTAGAAGTTGTTCGATCGATGTTGTTAAACTGTGTGACAAAGCTTTCGACCTGTTGCAGCTATAGCGACTGCTACGCCGATCGTGAACACGAGCATGTCGCAGCCGACGATTCACACCTCCTGTAGCGACACGCCATCCGTGAGACAAAACTACCCTCGAACAGTGGCGCAGTATAGCCTAAGTCGAGCGCACATTACGCTGGAACCGACCCCGGAATCGAGTCCAGATTCTTGCAACATTTCGAGCTCGTACGAGCCGTTGCAGAGTCAAGTAAGACGTTCAATTCGAAATGTGATATAAATCTAATCGTGAAACCGGACACACTGTATAAATTATTTGAACTTGCAGCCACTGTCATACGGAGCAAGCGGACAGCCGTACACCGGAAGCACTCAATATGCTTCCGGTCATTACGGCAACAACAATCAGCCGTCAAGTAGCAGCGGAGGAACCGACGGCAGCGGTAGCAGTAAAAGGTTGCAAGGACATCCTTTGAAGAGCTTCAGCGTCCCGGCACCCCCGCCGCAATCCGCGCCTTCTACGCCAGCGCAACAAAAACATGGTGGTTTGTCTCAATATATTCAAAGTATCTCTGTCTCATGATTCATTGCTACTTGCGTATTATCATTGTCGATCTTCTGTGCAGTTTCTCAAGTAACAGTGAGACCTACGATGTCCGGTAGCCCCTACAAAAAGCCGCAGAGCACCACGCAATTAGCGAAGAACCGATTAGCCTCGGTTTCAAACCCAATGCATACTTCGGAGGAAGTTGAACGATTGAAGGTAACGAATCTCTTAATCAAATCTTCGCTTGACGATGTAAAACGGCGAGAATGGCGTTTTAGTCCCGTATTACAAAAACGAACCGTGGCATGACAACCTCTAACGTTCGATTAGTATTAGACTGCGGGTTTTATGCATTTCAGTTTTTTAGCTATCAGTTTCGTCGAGTAGATAAGAACACTTGATTAACTTTTATCGCTTTCCATAGCCTTCGTACAGTACAGAAGAACTGAATCAGGAAATGGCGAACCTGGAGGGTCTGATGAAAGACCTGAATGCCATAACAGCGTCCGAGTTTGAGTGCTAGAAGAGGTTCCTAAACCTTGTGCCATCTCAATTCAATAGACTGCAATCATACATTCTCAATGTTAGTACCTGAGAGATATAGGTGTGTGACGATCACGTTACACGATAACAAAAAAGAAAAAAAGAAAGGGAGAAACTCCTCCGCGGGGATCATGTTTCGGCACACGGAAATGCAACGTAATTGGCAACAGACGTGAGCCGATGAACGGCGTCAGTATCGAACGGTTTCCGAAAAAAAATGGTTCGCCTACAAAAATGATCATCATCAAGCCCAGTGTGACTGGAACGAGAGTGTTTCCTAGTCAATTTGCTTTTTCCTCCGGTACTAACGTTGTTTTCTTACGGCGAAAGCGCAGAAGTATACTTGCCAATTGTAACTTGACACTGCCACACTCTTGTAGTGGACTTGTAATTCACAAGACTGTGAGTGGTACGGTTTTACAGTGAATCGACGCGAGAATAAGACATTTTATTACGAGCGTTTGATGGTGTATGTGTTCTCTTTTTTATGGCTGCTTGAGTGCATACAGTGTGTGCATACAACACACGAGACGAGAGGAAACTGATAAGTTTGTACCTTATCTGGGATTACAGGCAACGCATGGGATAGACCTATCTGTTCAGTATACTTCTATGTCGTGCGAATGTTGAGCGAGAAGTATTCAAACTCAACTTTGTCAAGAGTACCAGGACCCGGCAGCTATTCAAAGTTACGCGCTGAGATTATAAATGTTCTTTTTTAATTAATTGCAACGGTGCAGCTATTTCTATTTTTACCACTAGGTTTACGGGATACGTTCTAATATTTTTAATTTACGATTATCAAGATAGTCACTTTTCAAAGATTAGGTCTATCCTGAGTGCACTGAAATCCTTTCTCACGACTAGAGTGCGTTTACGTTAATGACACATCGGATTTATAGCGAAGAGAAACGGTTTTGTGTGATTGGTAATCGGATTGATTGTCTTTTATGTGCTTCGGTGAAACGGACGATCTTGCCTAAGGAGAAAAGAGAAGGGACAAGCAAAAAGAAGAAAAGGAATTCGTACTATATCGAAAAAACTCACGTGCTCTTTGCCATTGTTTGTAATTTATACTCATAAGAGTACATTTTCTATATCGATACTGTCGACTGCCATACTTACGCTTAGGATGGCGAGATCACGTGAGTCTCTTAAGTGTGAACAATTTACGGTTCAGTGTGTGAGACGAGAAACTAGAAATGCCGTTTCTATTTTTTCATCCGTCAGAATTCTTTAACGACCGTTCCGATGATAGGTTTTCCTACGGTACAGTACTTTCAGACTAGTTAATTTAGTATTAAATAAAGAGAAATTCATTGTTAACACGTTGACTGGCTTGCGTCACTGATGCTTCGTTATCGGACGATCTTTATGCAAATTTTCTCATTGAGCTTTATAAATGGAAACGAATTTTCTTTAACGATAGTGTGGCTAATTCAGAATTTCGCTGATCATTGATCTGAACAGTTGACGTGTTATCAGGCTCCGTTACGACCAGCCGTCTGTAGATTTCACTGAAACAGTTGCCTGTGATTCTGCGAGTTTGATTTGACAGGTTGAGAGAGACTTTTCCACGCTGAACCATCTGTAAACGGCCTTAAAAAGAACAAAACGTTCGCGTTCGGTTGCCCTGTATTTTATGGCTGCGGCAGCTCGCTAAGGAATTTCATACGCACTAGAGAATGATACGCGTGTATTATTCTAACCCGAGACATTTGTAGTATTACGATCTCGTCGAGAAATCTTATTTTAGAATTTAAATGAAAGATAGAAAGAAGAGACAAACAAACAAAGCGTACATCGAGTATGGGTATTACGGTAGGCTTTACTGCGTCAACGTGACAAGAGTATGTTTTTTACAGTTTCGGTAGTTGATTTACCTTAAAGTAACGATTACGTTCTAAACGTCCAGTTAAGGGTACGGTCTAATCGAATAGTATATGTATAAAATTAAATTCGGTAGTCGAGTTTCGCGAGCTATTTTTTAACAGATGTTTACAAATTGTTGCTTGTAAGGTGTGCGCGTATACGTTGTTTTCGTTTATTCGAGGACGCCGCGAGAGCGACCGTGGTCGCTTTGAAAATTTTTTACCGTCACACGAACATATTGGATACATCCGACACCGCATATTTACAATGGAGAATATCTAAACGACCGTTTTTTACCATATCCGTCGAGATATATACATATAAATAATAGAATTAATACTTCCTTCCATTGCTAGGGATTTGCTACGTATAACTTTTGTACACGTTTTACGGCGACCATCATGCGGTCTCTTTAGTATTAACAAGATTGAGATACCGGAGATAAGCAGGATCACGTGACAATTCGCGCGAAGAAATTGTGACGCGATCGAGGGCGTACGTCGCTTGTAGTATTCCGTACTATATACCATCATTTTTAAGCACTTTCGTATTTTCCTAAACGTTGAGTATACAGGGTAACACAAGACACCCTGTATTGTACAAAACAGTCCTGTGTACGCGATGGGTTCATGCACCGACACGGGGGTTTCCGTTTTGCGGCAGAAGTCTAATATGGATATAGTACAAAGCAATATGTGATACTCCCGCTTTAGGAATCGTCGGGCTGATGCCCAGAGTATTGCATATTACTCGAATATTTGATGCCGCGCGTGAAACACCGAGGTTTTTCGAGCGAACACGTTCTTTTTGTCGTCGGCTTAGCTCGGTTAGGGTAACGCGAGTAGTATTAAGACACCCGTAGTCGTGCGCGCACGAGTTTCATTCATCCCAACATTTGTAATTTTTTTTTTAATTTAATTAATGGACGAATTTACACGCGACCGTACAGAAGCGTCTCTTCATCTAGAACACCGTGCGAACATCGGCCATCTTGGCTGGCTCAAACTCTCTTGAAATATTCCGGTGTTATCAAGACAATGTCAATTCACCCGCCGAAGGGTTGCTTCGTTTAAGTCTTTTGAACTTTGAAGATTGTGAAATGATTTATAGTATATGAAAGTTGTATGGAAAGTCTGTAGGGAGCCGGTGACCGATGTTGGCGAGGTCTCTTCGAGCGAGCTCTCTGTATAATATTTTTTTATTCGTTTCGAAATCTGAAGTATTTTGTAAAATGTTACGATTAGCAGTGACGAGAATGCGTAGACGCGTTTGAGCTATACCGATAGGAAAAGAACAGCTTGTACAGTAAGTATATTATATATATGTAATATATACATGAGAATTTGTAATTATCGCGCTATCCAAGGGGCGACTTGCTCTTTGTAAGTAAAGTAAAAACAGGCCTACGAGACGGCCTGCGGAAATATTTTACCACAAAAGTATATAGTAGGATAGCTCTATCCTTCTCTATATAATTATTATTTATTGATTTCTATGTATGCTGGGAATATCGAGGATAAATGAATGTTGCGAGATGCCAGAGGCTGGTTGCTTTTAATCATTTCCATCGACATCATATATTGTAGTCATAATCTTTATCATCGTCATCATCTTCACGCTCACCCCATTCTTCTCATTCTCATTCATTCTCATTCGTATGTTCGATCATCGATTCACGGACTCGCTATTGTTGATAACGAGATCCGATGATAATCAAGGATAAGAATTAAAAAAAAAGAATACAGGCCACCGATGTATGTACATAAAAACACCGCCACTTTATAAGATAATTAAGTATTTATATACATTATATACATATATATATACACACAGCCATTATAAAATATAATTATTATATTTGTACGATACGTATAAGGCAGCCATCTCCAATGAAACATTCATAACAAGTGTGTGATAATATTTGTAAACCTTGATATCCAATAAACAATCTTATGTTCTTTACAAATATAGACTGAACGTAACATTCGTGATATGGGATAGTGATATTCAATCTCTCAGATGTTTGTACCATTTTCAATTTCATCTACTCAGTATCAGTACATTTGGATTTCGCGCCTCCGAATTTAAAAATCAATTTTTCGCGTAACCTAGTACTAGCGCTTGCCGCTAGATGGAGCCGTTGACCTCTTCCGCATTCAATTTGACAATTGATCAATCAATTAATTATTATACGCTTTCCGGCATGTTTTTTCGCTTGAGGAACACTGTAAAATATTTTTTCAAATATGTTCTTAATAATTCACACTGTACATCGAGTATGTGTAATTGAAAACAGTAGAAGCACAGAAGAATTTAGAAAATAAATTTCTGTTTTACTCGCGTTCAGTGCAGTTCCTCGAAAATTTTCTATTTTTCACAAAGTTTCATCTAGTAATCCTTGAATGTTTCAGATTCGCGGCAAAAGTAGAATTCAAATGGTGTCTGGCAGAGCCATCTGGGCGGGTACAGTGGCGCCCTCTGGCCGAATGATTTTTAATACGTTCACGCGTGGACAGATAGCGTCACCGATAATCCGTGCACGTTTAAAAAAACAGCAAAGGACAACAATAACGCGATCCCTCGAGAGTGCGGTGAAAAATCGGTGAAATGGTGGAGTTGTGTCGCGGGTATATTTAGAAGAAGGTAAGCGGATTAGTTGGTTAATTAAACGGCCCTGTTTCGTTTACTGTCCTGCGTGCGGGAATCGATGGTGTCGGAGTGTCCGAGCGATTTTCTGTTTCATTTCGGGCCGTCGCTTTGTCCGTGCGACGGTTTACGCACCACCGTATACAGAAACTCGGTGGTGAGAACGGGGCTTTAGCAGGCCCACTAGGAGTCTCGCTGTCCGAATTTCGACAGCGGGGAATGAAAATCGGTCGACGGGCATATCCTCACGATCGCTTCGTTCACGGAACAGTTCGTGCTCGTCGCTCGTTACCATGTACCTTCGTGGATCATAACCTCTTCGCACGCCACACATAAGATCCGCGAATCGTTTCACACATGCTCGCCGACGCCGCATACCTGTACGTATTTACAAACACTCTCTACCCGTGTCGTGCGTTTTTCCCCGGGTAAAATCAGTCCCGAACAGCCGAAAACGCGTTCGAAAATAATGGAGAATCGGGACTGAAGAGGACGGAGGCGTAACAAGGCCGCTGTCTTGTCAACTGTTTGTTTTCCGAGACGGTGTTATCGTTTCTGTTTTCTTTTTTTTTCTTTATCATTTACGTTCGATCAAGATCAGCTCGTTGACATTGGATCCGAACTTTCCAGAATCACCGATCAGATGCGATATTTAACAGAATTCCAGCGAACAGTCCACACGAGGATCGATAAACAAGAGGCGATGGTTTAAGATTAGCTTGAACTCTCGCGTTCACAATCCTCATTTGTTTCCGCGGCAATCTGGAGGGGGGATGGGAATAATTTTATTCGAGTAATAAACGCTGAGAGATCGCATGAGCGGGTATATGTATACGCGAAATGAAATATCGTTCTGTTACACGATTAACATTCTCGCGGTTATCGGTGAACCTTTTCTCTACCCGTGGCCTTTTATTTAAAGTAGAACGGTTTTATGGATATGGGAAGGTCACGTGACTCGGTTCCGTTTTCGGTGAAGGAAGTGCCCCCGTATATCTGTTTCACGAGAAGTTCGCCGGAGTTTCTTTATTCAACAACAAATCTGGAATAACGATTGAAACTTTGAATGTTATAGATGTATATATACTCTGAATCGATACGAGCTTTCTAATTATAAAATAAAAGTATACTCGAGCTTGCACATTGTTTCTGTTCATCATTTGTTAGTCGAATTCAATTGTTCCGAGAACGCCGCTTTTGGGCGTTCCTGGAACGGAAACTTGAACGAAATATAAATTAATTTCACATGTTCTATGCATCGTATGAAATTTTGAATTACATAAATGGGGCGCTCGATTTTATTAAAAGCTGCACTGTAATAAATGAAAGCAGTGTAGTGGCTGCTGCCTGTGCATAATATAGCTATTTAATATTGAAAATTTATTGGAGGTTCAATTAATTACTGCGGATGTTGATGCATAGTTGATTGTGCTCAAACCAGAACCAAAGGATTATTTATTCAGTATTTTACACGATATCTATTCGAATTGGGCCAAAAATGGGTCAAGAAGGACCTAGTGAACGTAGTAGGTTGGAAACATATCGTCTAGAAATTAAATATTTGCTGCATTTCCTAAGAAACGTGTAAAATACGTTGCCCAATGTTTTTCAGGGGGTTGAACAATTTCTATTGGCGTTTCGGCGACGGGAACGGATGCGAGAGGTGCATGGTCTGGTCAGGGACGACACGGGATCGTTCGAAATGATATTTTTTCGTTTCGGAGGTGGTCCATCCCCTCCAGAGGCGGTCCGAAATTCCACGGTGGCTTAATACCCCCCAGCCCCCCACCATGATCCGGCCTCTATTGATTGCTCTACCGCACTACTGCCCTACTTTTATGACTTTACTCGAGCCCCTCGTCCCTCGCCACCCTCTATCCGCTCCCTCGGTCGGTCGATCCCCCTCGCACCCCTCCGTTGTATCGCGGGGGCAGAGTCATGGACTCCGCGGCGGAATCGAGGAACTTTCTGTTCTGTTTATCGAAGACGGCTTTTCGGCTGCACCACTATGCGGAAGCGTGCCGGTTTTAGCTGTTCCCGGAATTTCTGAAACACGCTTCCGCGGTGAACGTCTACGTGGCGCTGCGCCGTTCTCGTGGCTCTGGAATCGTCGTCGCTACGAAAATCCCACGGATCCCACTGGTTATCCACGCTTTTCGCCGATGCGAATGCTAGGGAAATGGTGTTCGCGAAATTTGGAGCTGTAGGAGGGGTTAATCTAATTCGAGATTCAAATTGTAGGAGGGCTGCAAGAACTAATTGCTCATTCTCCTCGTGAATATTGTAGTCGGATGACTGTGAATGAGAAATCGTAGTGTTAAAATGCAATGTAATGTAATGTTAATTTTTCAGGGGATATTGTAATTAGAAAACTGTAAATTTAGAAATGCAGGATACAAAAGATTATAAGTGTTGAAGTCAATTTTTTATAATTAGGAGAAGGGGTAGAGTGCAAAGACTAATCGTTCATTCTTCAGTGAATATTGCAGTTAGGAACCTGTGAAAGAGGAAGCGTGGTGTTAGAATCCATAAGATTGATGTTCGGTCTATAAAACGGAATGAAGTCAATTTTTTGTAATTACGAGCTGACAGGGGTTGAATTCTAGACTGCGAAGCCTGATGGTTAATTTTTGCGCGAATATTGCAGTTAGGAACTTGTAAATGAGGAAAAGTGGTGTTATGATCCAAAAGATTAATGATGTTTAGTACACGGAAGGGGATGAATTCAACCTCCCGTAATTAGGAGCTGAAAAGGTAGGCTTTTCACTGAATATTTCCATCAAAATAATATAGAAGAGAAATCGCGTGTTAGAAGTTTATTCCGTAGAATAGGACGAATTCATTTTGCTTTATAACTACTAACTAAACGGAGTTGAATTGTACATCCCAGTTGCTCATTTCCCAATGAACGTTTTCATCAGACTATAACTCAGGAGCGAGGGATAAGTCCAGCGTTTTGTAATTAAAGTCTGAGAGAGCGTACAGGTGGAAAGTTAATTAAGCGTTGTCAAATGAACATTGTAATTAGAAAATGGCTCAAGGGAAAATCACTTGTAATATCCACAAGATTAACGGCGTTTGATCCCTGCAAGCAGATGATTGAACTTTTTTGCAATCACGAACGTTTCCAATGGTATGCAAGTAGGAGCATTGTCTTTCTGTGAAAGTGAGTGACAATGTAGACGAAAGGAGGTTCTGTAACAGTAGACCACTGCGGAAGACGAGTCAAAGCTTTTCCAACGCGAGGCTAAAAGGGTGTAGGCGTGAAGGATCAGATTCTCCAATTGTGTATCGGCTATCCGAGCACGTGAAGCATTAGTATCACATTTTTCACGATGTGGTATTGATTCGCCAACCGAGGAAATAGCCGCGCCATTTACCACCCTGCAATTACAACCGTGCGGTACTTAATGAATCTTTCACGGGAATTGTTCGACCACAACTTTCGTTGCAGCAAAACTTTTCATTTTACTTGCCCTCGTACTTCCAGGTTTGTGTACCTTGTAATTTTATATTCTTTCATACTCTTCAAAGATCTCGTTCTTTCTCCGTTGTATAATAAATTCTATTTTCCAATTATTCTACGTGTTCTTTCAGAGTCGGAATTCTTAAGTCTCGCCTTGCGAAAGGCAATCGAAAATTACTTCAGTAATCCTGGAAGTGGGAGGATTCTCTAATTTCCGACTGGGTTGAGGTAACCGCGAAGAGTGTTGCCTTCAACTCGAGGCTAGCAGACCGCCCCATTGTCTCAAACTCGATCAGTAGGGTAAAGGGGTGGTTCACACCGTGCTCGTCGGGGTCGCATGCACCGGGAGTTCGCGCGCGTTACCGTTTGCGAGACTCCCTCTCTCTCTCCGTCCGAGGTCTGTGCAATTCGAAAGCCACAAATCGCGCGGCCGATCGTAAATTTTCCGAAGCCTTACCCCCGTCCCTCTGCCATAAATCGGCCTGCAATATTATGCGGTGCCGGTATGCGGCTGAGTGTGCACGTGCGTGTGGCCCGCGCCGGCACCGGCACCGCTTACGTGTCACATGTGTATGCACTGTTGCGTGCACAGGATCAAGGCTGCACGTGGTGCAGGTTTATTTTCGAAGAGGCCCTGTAGCCGCGCACACCGTCGTGTCCGGAGGTGCAAGGCTTTTTTTCTCCCTCTCTCTCTCTCACTTCGTTTCTCCCCTGCCCCTTCACGCCGGTTTGCATCGTCTCGCGTGCAGCCTCGGGGATATTTATACTGGTTCCCCGTTTTCCCACCGTGTCGAACCGTTAATGTGTCTCCGCGCGGCTCATCCGACTTCGCGCGACCCGTTTTTAGGTCGAGTGACTGCTAATTAGTCGGCTTATCCACCCGCGATTTCGCTTTCAGCTTTCCCCCTTCTTCGGCCACGATCGCCCGACGATCTGTCCCTGTAATTATCGCGCTCGCCAAATCGTTCACGCGGCTGCACCTTTTTCTTTTAGCTTATCGATTCGCGCATTCCCCCGACGCGGCCGAATCGCTAATTCTTCTTGATCCCAGGATCCCTGGGTTCATGTTTGTTGATGCTGAACAATGGAATCCTCTTTTACAAGCAGTAGTAGAGTCCTCTCTCATCTTATTTTTTCATTGGAAACCAATTTTAGAAAAAGGTCGTATAAAATTCGACGATTGAAAATAAACGGAAGTATATAAACTTTCTCGTTAAAAAATCACGGGATGACCCGGCAAAACTGCTAAATCTGTACATACGTGTTTATCGAATTTTAAAAAGTCACATTTACCTACTTTATTTTTAAACTGACTTTTAGTTGGCAATGTCTAACACCCTTCAAATTGTTTCAGTAGATGGGAAACTATGGTCTGGCTTCTTAGTGGCCCATTGAACGCCTCTAAGCCTGATTGTTAAGTCACTGCGTCGGTCATTCCGCTAATTCCCCTGAAAGGAGTTGAGAAAACGCCGAAGAAGTTCCTCTCTTTACTTACTGGAAGAGTTGTCTTTGATCTTCAAAGCCCTGCTTTGGCAACAGCCAGGTGGATCCCAAGTTCTGCGGGTGTAACCGAACTCTTTAGTGCTTCGTTCAGTGGCTGCAGGCTTAATTGGTCAACGCGAAAGCCGTTGCGGGCGATCGTGATTGGACTGGTTCCACGGATAACGCTGAGGAAATGCTAATGAGTACAATGTCTTCTTAGGAGCGTAAAGTTGCCTTTCATCCTTAAGTTCTTGCTTCGGCAAGAGTCAGTTGTGTCTGAATACTTGAGTAAGCAGGTAAAATATTAGGTTGTAAAGAAAGAAATGCAGGATTTTTTATGTGTATGCAAAATAAATATTTTCTCCGTTGATTGCACGAGCTAGAAACCAAAGAGAAAGTTCTTTCTTTATTTAAAAATGATAATAGATTGAAAATAATATATTGACACGTTTAAATTCTTTGATTGCTCTCTACTATTAGTTTGTGAAGAAAGAAATGCAGAGTTTTTGTTCCTTTGTTCTAATTGCAATTTTATACCAATAAATATTTACCTTTATTGAATGAGTTACATGTCATTTTAAAGCTTGTCTTACGCTCTATTTAATTGTGCTTTTGATATTTCATTTTATTCAAATTTTTATTAAATTATTTGGCTGTCGTTGCCAGCGCGAAACTTCTAATACCAGCGCTGCACTGGGCATTCGTTGACACTCCCTTCGCCCCATACTTAGTTGATATTCCGCTGGAGCGGCACTTCGACCTAGTTTGGACTCATAGAAAAAAACAATGCGAAAACCGCGTTTTGACATCCTGAAATAAAAGACAAATAATTTAATACAAATTTGATTAAATGAAATATCAAAAGCATAATTAAATAGAGCGTAAAACAAGCTTTAAATGACATATAACTCATTAAATTAAGGCAAATATTTATTTGTATAAAATTGCAAGTAAAACAAAGGAACAAAAATCCTGCATTTCTTTACAACCTATTAGTAGAGAGCAATCAAAGAATTTAATCTATCAATTATATCAATATATTATTATCAATCTATTAAAATTGTTAAATAACGAAAGGACTTTCTCTTTGGTTTCCAGCTCTTGCAATCCACGGAGAAAATAATTATTTTGCACAAAGATCCGCAGTCTTCTGATATAGGCGAATGCAGAATGAATCGATAATATGCGTGAAAATCAATGTCTGGTGTAGGACCGCGAGAAGGTTAGCAAATGGGTCAGTTTTTGAGTGAAACTCATCGGGGCTTATGGTCGCGGACGACGTAAAACGGGTTTTGTCGTTAATGTCCTCGTGTCGGAGTATTTCCTGCGACAGTTCGAACCCCGTAAAACAGAGCCACGGGCTCGATCGTTGCGGGAACGTTTCCGGCCGTTCCCTGAATCGTTAAATGTTCATTAGCGTGCTTTTTCCTGTCGCCTGCGTGGGCGATCGTGACTCCTCGCATTGGGTTAGGTCGGCACGGTGTCAGCCTTTTGCATTTCCACCGCGTTTAGGGCTGCGTAATAGTCGGTCACGCGGTGACCCTGTTCCAAGTAGTGACGCCCGGGGACTAGTCAGACGGTCACCGTACACGGCGATACTACTTAGTTAGTCCGCAGACTTCATTGATGTTTTCGCCGTTGCGGGCTTTCCTTCACCTTCCGGTGGTGTGGCTGTAGGCTTACACGATCATGTCTCCTGGTGCTTCGTCGGGATTCCTTAAGACTTGCTTGACGCAAGACTGTCGTCGCTCGAATCCCTCTTATGGGTTTCAGATATCCTCACTGCACTCCAAGGGTGCGAATCAATCGTGTACAGTGAATTTTCTTCGTAAAACGTGCACGTACTTTATAATGAATGTGTTACTATCATTATTAATGAACCGCAGAACTTTATGCATTCGTGGCGTGCACAAACACTGTAAAAATGATAAAGCTCTGGATTACATAGAACATAATACAGTTTCGCTTTATCGTCATCTCTTTCATGAATTTTAAAGAGAATTATTCAGTTTCCAAGTTCGTTTGCTCACACTAGGCTTACATTTTTAGCGATTTCATATACACAAGCAGGTGTAGCAGATCTAGGATTGTTCCAAGATTGTGTTACACTGTTTTAAATTTAAATTTATTTTTATAACAAATGCATAGAATCCGTAGTCTAATTATAAGATGATTTTTAACGATTGTTTACCGCGAATTTGCAATGGTGCAGTTTCGCTGAGATTCAAGGACGCGGAGAAGCGAGCTGTCCCACCAGGGCCGAAAGGGTTAGATGCAACGGAGGTAGGCGTGTTCGGGTAAATAGTGGCTCTGCACGGTATAGTTCGCGACGATTTCGCGTAATTCGTCGCGGAGCGGATCGATGCGGCCACGATTCGCTCAATGGCGGAGGCATTCGGCGAATCCCGCGTGAGTCATCTCGTTTATTCGCTTCAACGATGACCTTGCCGGATAAAGACAGTGCACTGCGACGCGAGTACTACCTGCCGGTGGCTGCCGCGACTTTCATCGACGTTTGATCCTTGATCGCGGCTGTTGCACGCGACTCCCGCGAATTTCCATCATCCCCGGGCACGAGGGTTGATTATCGGACTGTGTTGCGTACGCATGGCTGACTGTAATTCTAAACCGGTTAGGGATCTTCTTTATCGCCGTTGCCAAATTCGCAACCATTCAATTGCGGCTCTTTATGCAAATTTAGAACTCTCACCAACATATTCGTGACACTTTTCCGGTTAAGATGACTCCGAACACGATGCAGTAGAACCTCTATTATCCGAAATAATCAAAGCGACTGTTCGGGTAATAAAGGGTGTCGCGAATTTAAATGGCAAAACTTCAGGAGCGTGTAGAGGACCGAAAAACTGAGAGATCTCTTTTAGAGATTTGCTCGTTTTCGCTTCATTTTGGAGAAAATCGCAAGAAGAGAAACAAAACAAGTTTTCATTTTTGTACTTATGTGTTTACATTTTATTTTCTTTTATTTTATGTATTTATTTATTTTTTAAATGTATACAACAACTCAAGAGAGCAACTGACAACGAGATATTGAATTTTTGCGATTTCGTCCAAAACGAAGCAAAAACGAGCAAATCTCTAAAAGACTTTTTGTCTTAGTTCTTCGGTTCCCTACACGGTCCTGAAGTTTTGCTATTTAAATTCGGGACACCCTGTAGAATAGATAATATTGGTTTGGCAAGAAAGTAATTTTAAGGTTTTAAGAGTAAATAAGAAAATATTTTATTGATTGAAGTTCATCGCTTGAATAAAGAAATTCGGTTTTATTTCACCTTAAAATACCGGAATTACTTTCTTGCCAACCCAATAGTTAGCTAGCCGCAGTGCTGGATTAAATCTTTCTATCGATTTGTACAAAGAATCATGCATTATATGTGGATTTTATATTGTTTATATTGAGATAAAGCAGAATTTAGATATCATCGGTTCGGATAATCAAGGCTCCAATCGTGAATTGCACAGCTAGATGCGATCCTAATTGTATCGTCTCATTTTAACCAGAAATGAACATGAACGTATGGATGAAAGTTTCATAAATTGAAGGCACAAAAGAGGTATCGTCATTGATTGATGCTAGGAGAGACAAATTGCAGCTGATGAGAGGGTGGGAGGCTTGTGGTGCGGGTTGGGATGATTCCCGTCGGTGAATTCGCACGCGAATCGCTCGATTGCATCGTGGTTGGATGAAAGGCCGGGTAGGAGTCACGCCAACCCTGTTCGGCCCTTCTTAATGCGGCACCACACGTGTGCCCTCCAAGAAGGTTCTGTTAACCTTCTTTCGGGGGGATTCCCGGCGTTGGAGGCTCGATCGAAGGTAGCCGTGCTGGGTGAAGGTCAAGTTCACCAGTCGGACTCGGCCTATCTCCTTGATTCGAGCATCGTTGCACACACATACACATACACAGACTGTTGGGCTCTCCGAGCCTCCTCATTTTCTTGATTAATCCACCCCCGCCCTCCGAGCCGCCCGGACTGCGATTATTACACCGGGTGGCTCTTAATTACGCGACCGTGCTCGCAGCCGCGAATCTGGGACGGATTGTTGGTTTGCTCGGTGGCAATGCTGCCATAATTCCGGCGAAACAGAGCCTATCATTTGTGCTGCCTGTGTTCGACGAGTTCGATTATTAACACTAACCGTAGTACATTTTGTATTTTACAATTATTGAAATTAGAAATGATTAAAGTACTGTTGTGCTGACCACGAAAGCTTCAGGACAAGATACAAGATAACACAGTAGATTATTTTTTCACGAACAGATCTATCGAAGAATATTTTAATAAAAGATCGAAAGATGTGATACAGCGAAGTCGTTTAATTAAAGTCGGATTAACGAGAACGGAACACGCAATTTCGAGCGAGCTTATGGTTATCGTCTCCGATTCCCCGGTGTTGTCTCCTAATCTGGCCTCGGGGTCAACCGATTCTCCATTATTAATGGAATTGTGGCCACAGGTCGCGGAGATTAGGGGGAACAGGAGCTCGAGGATCATTTCTGAACGATAGATCGACGTGGAGCGGTGATTAACGGCGGTACAATAAAGAAAAACAGTGATCAGCCGTGGATAAAGACTTCGATAAGAGATAGCGGGGCGTGTAGGAGGGCTCCTCGAGGTCCCTGGAGATAAAAAGTGGCTGCAGTGGCCCTCGATTCGACGAGGGTGGCGTGTTACGGTTCTATAAGAAACCGAATTGCTCCTCTAAGGACTTACCCGTCATCCCCTTAATGAGCTGTTGGCTTCTTCCACACCTACACTGTCCAGAAATCGACTTCTCCCTAACGAGACACCGCCATCGCTCGACCGTACCCTATTTGAATCGGGTCCGCAACTTTGTCGAACTACAGTCACTGAAAAAAATCTTAGTACACCATTTAGAACAGAATAACTTTCTCAAAATGCGTTCGAACGACTTGAGTTTGCTCGAGGTGTTAGAAGGACTGCGGATTTTTATGGAAAGTTAAAATTGTCTGCATTTATTGGCAGATATAGGAGCTACATATTCATTTCTTCTCTTAATCAGTTTAATCGATTGAAAAAATGCGATACTATTGACAAAATGTTTAATAATCGCTACCACCGTCACACATGCGACATCCATAATCCGACAGTTCACTTAAAAACAGTAAAATCAATTTCATGCACTTCGTTGTTTAAAGTCATACTAGAACGCATAATTTTCAGAAAATCTGTGATTTTCTTCTGCTAAACTGTTTTAATAATTCAAAATTGGGTACGTTGCAATTAATAACACTTTCGAACAAGGAAGGTAAGCAACGAAACAAATGCTGGTAGCGTGGTTGAATGGATTTTCGAAAAATTTTTGCTCTTGAAATATTTCATGTTCAGTGCACTTTCAAAAAAGTGACTACCATTTTAGGAGTGTGCAGAGGTACGCGACTCTTTCGACAGACTGTACGTCCGCGAAAAGTTCCAGCGAATTTATGAGCACAATGTAGAGCGAAACTACCGGGTTCGACGGAGTCGGAAAAAATGTATGCAAGCGCAGACAATGTGTTCGACAAACTTACGGATAATTCAGTGGACGATGCATCGCAAAACTATATTTGAGGAAGTTTCGAAACGTACGTGGTAGTTCAGACAAGCTGCATTAAAACTATGCTCGGGGAAGTTTCGAACAAATTTGTGGGAGCGTGGGCAATTTATTGACGTGCGCGGCATGGAATAATTACAACGCTCGCCGTAATTATCATCGTTATTGCTGGAGGCGTAGGTACCTGTATGAAATAGAAATTTGAAACAAATTGTTTGTCGTTGCTTTAAGCGCGCACCGTTTAAGAAGTTGGGAATTCGACGAGCCTCAAATATGGTGAATAAATAATTGTTTTTTATTCACCATATTTGAGGCTCGTCGAATTCCCAACTTCTTAAACGGTGAGCGCTTAAAGCAACGACAAACAATTTGTTTCAAATTTCTAAATCTAGAGAATTTGCCAGACAGGATTACAAAACAATGTACAAATATTACAATTTCTGCTGCGCGTTACGTAATCGCGGAAATCGACTTCCGGCGTGTTGTATACAACTTTCGGTCGGCTCGTGTCACGTGAGTGGAACACGTGCGCTTATAGTCAGACCACTATACCTTTCGACGAGTTGTCTCGCGAAACATGGTTGTCCGGGTATGGATTCTGAGTCATCGGACAGGCAAACAGGGTCACGTTACATCATTAATTTCCTCGACGTCGACGTTTCGTGACGATTGCTCGTCTCGGTGGATTTTAACGACGACAGACGTTGGTTCGTTTGGCGACCGAGTCGTCGTAACTCCCGAGCCCCCGGATTGGCCAACGAATTCCTTTTATCTCGAGTTTGAGCGAGCTGCGTTCGCCTAGAAGTGAAAATTGGAATTTTTATGAATTTTTTAAGCCGTCATTTCGCTCCCGTTTAATTGCATTTATCCAGTTGGAAGCGTTCAATATGGACGCCACTTGTCACGATCATAATTCCGAACGTAGGTAATATGAGAAAGGACATTTACATTTTAGATGGTCATTTGGCGTCGTGACGTGCGATGTGTAATTTGAATGATAGGTTTGACTCCTGTTTTACATGTTTTAACGATTTGTGAAATGTTGCTGCTTTGAGACTGGTTCTTTATGTTGAAACTTTGTGCAGATTCGGGAAGAAATTAGTCACCTGAGCGGAGCGTTCGATTTTCTTTGTTTAGAAGCGTGGCAACAGAACTTGCTAGCGGCTAAAATTGCTGTTAAGCCGGATAAGGACACCGGTTGACATTTAATAAGGCTTTTCATCGCGAAATGCCATTCGGTGGTGGCCGAGTCAGGGTCGTTCGCTGAAAAGTTCGTCGAAAAGCGCGTGTTCGCTCGGGAAGGGCGGCCGATCGCGTCATGGCACCGTAATAAATTACCTGTTCGGCTTCGTGTTTTCCGTTTCGGTGGTCGCGTGCGTCTCGATCTCGTCGCGGAAACGTTCCTGGAAGCGAACGGATTAGAATCGGCTCGGGAAAACGGCGAGGAAAAAATTGTCGAATGATTGATCTGTCCGATACGTGTTTTCCCCGGGTCAGTTTCTCGCCGCGAGAAAAGCCACAGACGGCGCGTGCACCGCGTCGTTGCAGGGACAACGACCTAAAATTTCCATGACCCTCCCTCGCTCGATCATAATCCATCGGTCGACAGGATCGCGGAGAGCGCACGTGTACGTTGCATTTTTCATGCGACAATTGACGGTGTCTTTGCCGTCCAAGCAGGAAACGGACGGAACGCGTCTGTATTACTTCGCTCGGTCAATTTCCCGTATGATTGGACCTTATGGCTTATGGGGCGTTCACAATCGAACCCCGTTGCACCCTCGGAAAATTATTCGGCGCTATATCTACGTTTTTGAGAGGAAACAGGAGTCATATTCAAGTCAATGTCGGACATAACAGACTTTGAACACAGTGCCTCGATAGTTGATCATCCGTGGATACGCAGCCTTAAGATCCGCTACAGTATCGCTCTCATAGAAGTCAATTTATTAGAATGTTTTTTCTGGTATAGAGTATAATTTTATGAACTATTCTCAAGCGAATATCGGACACAACAAACTTTGAACACAATGCCTCGATAGTTGATCATTTGTAGATACGCAGCATTAAGATCCGCTACAGTATCTTTCCCGTAGAAGTCAATTTGTAGAATGTTTTTTCTGGTATAAAGTATAATTTTATGAACTATTCTCAAGCGAATATCGGACATAACAGATTTTGAACACAGTGCCTCGATAGTTGATCATCCGTGGATACGCAGCCTTAAGATCCGCTACAGTATCGCTCTCATAGAAGTCAATTTATTAGAATGTTTTTTCTGGTATAAAGTATAATTTTATAAACTATTCTCAAGCGAATATCGGACACAACAAACTTTGAACACAATGCCTCGATAGTTGATCATTTGTAGATACGCAGCATTAAGATCCGCTACAGTATCTTTCCCGTAGAAGTCAATTTATTAGAATGTTTTTCCTGGTACAAAGTATAATTTTATAAACTATTTTCAAGTGAATATCGAACATAACAGATTTTGAAATTTAAGATCCGCTTCAGGACGGTGCTTGTTCAAGTGATCAGGGTGTTTTCCCCGGTGTGAACGGAGCTTAAGGCTCGGGTGGAAGTAAATGGCATAGCACGATACGTCTGCTTTCTTTCACATGTACCGACGAACTTCTGGTCAACGTGATATGCCTCATATCAGCTGAATAATGCAACAGCGAGCTGCAAGATGCACAGGAGACTCGTGCATCTATATAAACGTGTGAATCGCACGATCTCCACCATCAGTCGTGTGCCAGCTAACTGGTTTTCCTAGATCGGAAGCGTTGATCTTCCGCAGTCGAGAGACAGCCGTGTCTTGTCAGTAGCGCATACTGCGAACACATTCTTCGAACTAAACAAAAACCTATCAACACGCTCACACATACGTTCGAGGCATTATACATTAACAAAAGGTAAACTTTCGTACGCTTATTTTTAATTAATCGCACAGCTCATTCTAATGTTGTTTAAATGTATTCACCGAGAGAACGTGGAACAGTTTGTAAATCGGGGATGGTGAAATGTTTGTTCCGGTATGTTAGAATAAACATTAATGGTTCATAAAGAAATGAAACAAAGCAAAGTTAATATATTGACCAATGATAATGTAATATTTAGCGACTTGCTTCGCTATATGTTCGCCGGGGGTCCCTGCTCATGACCAAGTAGAGAGGTATAGGGACATTTCGACCAGAAAGGAACTTTATATTTTCCTGATACGCGACGTTCAATGATATTTCCATTTCAATATTGTTTGAAGTTCCCGACGGAAGTGATTCGCACCTGAGGCCACCGAAGTCCGCGATAAAACGACGGATTACGTAATCGAAACGCGAACGGATCGACGCGATTGGAGGGCATTCAGTTGAACGTAACCGTTCGGTAACGAGGGGATCTAACGGCGAGGACTATCGTCTTCGCACGGCCAAGGAGCTCTCGGTGAAAATCGCTCCGGCGTTAAAACACCCGCGTTATTTTTGGTCCACAAGCCTACAGAGAGATATAACCTGTCAACTCTCGCTCGAGCGGCTTCTCGCCCTCTCGCTTCCTCTCTCACGTTCTTTCATTGATGCTGGCGTCAGAGACGATCCTGACGTAGCCCTGGACTGCCGCCAAAATTGACCAGGCCTCGTCGGGAACGTACGACTTAGTGGCGGTTACTTCGTTAAATACAGTTGCTACACTGTCGGGGATAGACCCGTGTTGTATTCAACGGAATCAACAGGGCGCCCTTGTCCTTTCTTTCCTTTCTTTTCTTCCGCGTTGCTCGCCCACGCTCGAACCTCTTCGACGCCCACGCTCCTCGCTCGGAAAACGCGCCCGGTTTTCACGCCACGGTTAGTTTTTCATAATAATGCTCATCGATTCTCTCCTTCGTTTGCCGCCCCGAGAAACGCCTCGGGATCTTGGAAACAAACGAAAAGAAAACGTCTTGGAAGCACTGGATACTTCTATCGAAGCACTACTGTAGATTCGTAAAGAAATGCAAGATAATCATTCTAGCATTTTCGAATTTCTTGAAATAATCGTACTGCGGTATCACACGAATTCCTTTGTAACATAAATCAGCAGATTCGATCCACAAATGAGCAATTATCGAGGCACTACTGTAATTCTTCAAGAGAAATGTGAATCTCGGAAAAACTGCGGAGAAACCGAGTACACGGTTAACGAAATATGCAGTGACGTGGACGCAACCGTACCCCCGCCTGTTATCGAGGTGTTACCGTAGACGGTGCTCGTTGGAATCCGCATTTCCATGCGGGAACACGCGAGGTTCGTTTATTAAGCGTCAGAATGTCGCGTATGCCGTTGAATCATTCCTCGCCGTGAATTTCGCAGGCTTCGTTTCTATTTAATGGACTTTAATGCGAGCCTGTCAGCGGAGTGGACGTTGGTAAGGACGCGGAATGCGACTGTCGACAACGAGGGAAACTGGATACGAACGGTATTGATCCGGCACGAGCCAAAACCCGCGGGCCTCTCTATAGCTCCTTTCAATTTCAGAGCATTCTTCCGGGCCGGCCGTCCGTGAATTCGTGTACTTTGATAAACGGTCGCACGTGTTGCTTCCCTAACATCTCGCTTGCCTCTTCCCTCCGTATATCTCCTCGCGTCCGTTTCTTTTATTCGAACCCTCGATTCACTCGGTAGAAAGAGAGAGAACCCTTGTGCATGCTCGATCCGCGGAAAACACTCGGGGGAATTTTCTCTCCTTCGATTCAACCGGCCTCTTCATCTGATCGGCCAAAGGAGTTTTCCTTTGAACGCGAAGTATAATGTAGGAAGGAAAAAAATGATCGATCGCACGTGTGCTCGGTCAGGTTGAAAATAGTTCGCTCGCCTACGGGTTCCATTCAGAACCGGCGACGTGCACACCCAGCTTTGCCACACGCTCCGCTGTAACGGCGAAATCGACGTTTCAATTAGACCGTCCCAATTCGACGGCGAAATCACGACGAAGATAAACCGCGAGAAATTCGCCCGGTGACGTATCGTATCCGCCGGGACGTTATTAGAGCAACGATCGTATTAATTAATCCCCCGAGAACCGTTTCGGGCCTGAAGCCGCTCCATCATTTATTTCCGCCTTTTAGTATTACTCGACCGAGAGGTGCCTTATTCATTGCCGGCTCGAAGTTGCCGCGAGAATACGTATAGCCGAACTCGGGGCTCGAAAACGCGACGAGTCACGGGCGAATCGCTGTTCGATGGCTCTTAATTCCACTCCTACTGGAACCGACGAAAACTTGCTCACTCGTAGCGGTATAATCTCATCCTCGGTGGCAGATCCCGTTAGGTTTTAACAGTTGCAGATTCTGTAGCGTTTAATACCGACCTTTTCTACTCATGAGAATATATTTTGGGGAATTGAAGTGTCAGAGGGGGCTCTCTTCATCGAAAACATTTCACTCTTTGATATCTTCGCTGCCTTCAAGAATCAGATGAACATCCGCGAATAAATAGTAAAATTACAGGACACCCTCGATAGTTGTTCTCAAGTGAACACACACCTTCACTGTCTTTCCACTGTTGTCTCTCAAACATATGATTTCGGCCTCCAATACTTCTTCTTCCTTGGAAAATAAAATTTCTTTTTAATTTTCCACGGAACCGGACACAATCCCCGGATAATTTCTCGCCCGCGGAGACGCAGCATAAATCCCGGTGATCCGGGGTGTGGCGAGCGGACCTCCGGCTCCGTGTTCCGCCGTGGAAATCAAATCTTTCGAAAAACAAATCCAGTCGATACGCCGTCGGGATGCACTCGTCTGTATATCGTGGACTCGAATATTGGGTCGCGATTGCTTCCCGGAAAAACAATACTCGATGAAATTGAAGGGAAGACGTACCGGGGAAATAAAATTTCCACCGCCGCACGCGGAAAACGCGCGGAACGAGATTCGAGGCTGTTCTGGGGCTTTTCGTTTTGTTTATTCCCGCCCGGAAAACGGAGAAAAAAATGAAAATCGGACGTTAAACCTCCGGTGGTGCACAGGCGGCTGCTTGTATCCGTCGATCTCCATTTGTCCTGCGGCGCCGGAATCGATTCGATTTTTTTAATGAAAGGCGGAGACTGCACTCTGTTCGATGTTTTCGAGCTGTAGTTTGTTAAACAATTTTTTCCTGCAGCTGCAGGGTCGTCGAAATTCGTCCAAATACGTCAGTTTTCTTTCTTTTCACTCGTCGTCCCTGGAAATTTTATATTCGGTGCATTTCTGAAGCATTCAATTGTTTAACAAATATTCACAAATATTTATTAACAAGTACAATCTTACTTCGACTTGAGAGAAGAGTCTGGCAAGATGTAATATATTCACAAAATGAAAAATGTCATTTACAGTGGAATTATTCTAGGCCGGGAGAAATGTTTAATTTCCAAGTTAAAATAGCTCCGACTGCAAAGGGTTAACAATTTAGAATGTTCGCAATGGCTCGGAGAGGTGTGCTTCATGTTTCACATCGAGGGAGTTAGGTGTTCCGTAAATTCTTTGAACAATGCGGCGGAGAATGCGTTTCGAGTCGAGAGACCGTCAAGTGAATATTCGCGCGACCGCGGTCCCTCGAGGAGGAACCGCTGGTTAATTGTTTATCGTTTGCCGTCGGTAAGGGTGGAAAAAAGACGTCGAGAGATCGATGGACGTAGGTGCTAAATGCGTCTCGAGATATATATCCGTCGATAGATACGTGGGCAGCTCTCGGACATCGTGGCCGTCGTGAAAATATTTTCATTATAAATAGCGGGCGACCGGCGCGGAAGCCACTCGCGGCTCTTCCTCGCGGCGAGCGCCTTCTCGTCTGGTCGGTTTGTCGTCGAGGAAAATCTTTTCGTCGATATCCAGCATTCTCCGCCGTTATTTGTCGCTCGCCGAAATAGATTTTCTCCTTTCGAGAGAACCGCCGATTCACGGCAGAAGCGACCGATTCGTTCTGGAACGAGCAACAATGGAATCACCGATGTCGAACGACATCTCTAAGGGAGCAAATACATTTATCTATTAGCGCATTGATTGCCAGGTTGCTCGCTTGTTGGTCAAAATTGACATTTTTCACTCGAAAACCGAACATTTCTTCCGACAGAGAATATTTCATAAAATACTTGCACGTTTAGCAATTTATTAAATACGAACAAATTTAATCGTCTAAAGGGTTGATTTTCAAACTATTGTTCCAAATTATTGTGAATCTAAGTAACAAATGTCGCAAGCACTTCCGCAGTCCTTCGTTTCGCGAGTTTACACAGCAATGAAATAACAGACTGGGTCAGGAGGGAGCAGTTCTATTAGCAATTAAATGGAAAGCAGACATAGTTCAGGAAATAGAAAAGCACGTCTCCAATGGGTTGCTGTTGCCTTCAGGAGTCAAACATGAAAACTCGTGACAACTTTCTGTAACAACACAAATATAATTGCCACCAGACTGCGAATCTTCGTGCAAAACAAAAATGTTCATCGTAATAAAATCTGCAGATAAATCATTCTAACCAAATGCGTCAAATCCGCGTACTAATCATTACAAGCGAACATTGTTCGATTACCCTCCGCTCACTAAATCTCTGTCGGAAGAAAATCGATTTCCACTTCGCTCTAGTGTGTCGAGGCACATTTTCCTGTTCTAATGTTCGAATCGTAATTTCCCGAAAGGTCAGTTATCCAATATTCAACGCACCAGCTGCAGCTGTATCCAGGAGGCGTATGATTGATAGCGAATCGGATCAATTATCCTCCAGCGAGCAGAAAAGAGCGGCGACGTGCAATATTTCCCCGGGTAGCGAGTCCGGGAGAAAGTATGCTTAAACGGAACCGGATGTCTCGGATCGGGGGAGGTCCTGTTCGTTTGATGGAATCGCGGAAAAATCGTTCGACACTGGTCGTAGCGTGGGAGAGCAGGTTTCATGGTGGGGGAGTAGCTCGATCTGTCTTCGTCGTTTATTCTCTGCCCCATTTGCTGGAATATAGGTCACGGAGTTCAGCAACCCTCCTCACCCGGGTCGACCACTGTACGGGTTGACCTGAATAAAATTTATCCGGTACACCGATTCCCCATGATTTTCCCCTCTCTCTCTCTCTCTCTCTGGTCGTGCTCGCCCAGGCTACAGTGTCTTCTGGCATCCTGCAAGAGGATTCATCATCTTTCCACCTAGAATTTCTCTCTTCCGCAACGATGTAGAACGCTCCGGGGTCGAGCAGGCAGGCAGGCGAGTTCTACTTCTACTTCTCGTTACTTTCTCGGCCAGCCAGGTGGCAGTAATTTGTCTGATCTGCCCGCGCCACGCTAGTTTTTCGTTAATTAGGTTGCTCGAGCATGGCCGGCTCGCTTCAGCCTCACTGAGCCCAACCGTGGACCCCACGCCTTCGCCTGTTTATTGTCGAACTTAGGGGATTCTCTGTAATCCCGTTTCAGGGATTTATTCACCCCGTCCATCCCTCCTCGGCTTCCCTTTGAATTTTATTCCCCGGCTCTGTCTCGCAGCGTGATTTCTTTAGAGACAAAGGGAATCCGTTAATCCTGCGTCTCTTTTTACTCATCCCTCCCTTTCCCTTCAACCTGGAATATTCCGCGAGCCTTCTGAAAAATTCTACGGAAATTTGCTCGGGATACTTCCAGGCTTGATGGTCGAGGTTCGAGTGGCTCTGGTTAAAGGATATTCATGTTTGTAATTATTTCGCGACCAGACTGCGGGTTTTATGCATTTCTGATAAATACGAGTAGGTGTAATATTAAAAAGTAATTACGAATATCAAAGGATTTTCTGCTTGGCTCCTCTCGCTTGTAATTCAGCTGGACAATTTTTATTTTACATAAAAATCCGCAATCTAATTATTACTTATCCAGGTGCAGTTTAAAAATTATTCACGTATATCAATGTGTCGGTTCCAGCTTGTTAATACTATTAAAAAGAGAAAGGATTTTCTACGTAGCTCCTCTTGCTTGTAATTCAGCCGAACAGTTTTTATTTTCCATAAAAATCCGCAATCTAATTATTACTTATCCAAGTGCAATTTAAAAATTATTCACGTATATCAATGTGTCGGTTCCAGCTTGTTAATACTATTAAAAAGAGAAAGGATTTTCTACGTAGCTCCTCTTGCTTGTAATTCAGCTGGACAATTTTTATTTTCCATAAAAATCCGCAATCTAATTATTACTTATTCAAGTGCAATTTAAAAATTATTCACGTATATCAATGTGTCGGGTTCAGCTTGTTAATACTATTAAAAGGAGAAAAGATGTTCTTGGCTCTTCTTGCTTGTAATACCGGCGAACAATTTTTATTTTCCATAAAAATCCTAAGTGTAGTTATTACACATCTAATTATAATTTTCGACATTTCTCGCGGTGTCCATCGAGCAGCAATTCCGAAATTGTCTCGAGCGAGATCAATCGACTTGACGGCGACGTCGAGGCAGCATTAGCGGCGATAATCCAAATTCAAGACAGGCGGGATAGGCGATCCTCGCGGTGTAAACCGATCTGGAGATTGCGTTCCGGTGGCGAAGCCAGACGCAAAATTATCGATCGCCATCCCGGAATAGCGGGAAACCGCGTTCGGACCCCCTGTTTCTCGGTTGATTTGTAAGAACGTGCCGCGGAGGCAGCTGCTAACAACGAAAAATAAATTCCTGCCGATCGCCGATTTCCTCGTTCTGGGCCTCCGGAGGAACGCCAGGCTCGCGGCTAGCTTGCTCCCCGGTTAAAAAGACAATGGCGAGAGAGAGAGAGAGAGAGGCAACAGCGAAAAAGAGCCTGAACGGAGATAGAACGAACGAGAGAAAGAGAGAGGAAGAGGCAGAGGAACAGGCAACTAGCTGGCGACGCGCCAATCTGTATTATTTTAGCTGTATATTCTCCGCTATTAGCCGACGTGTCGATCGCCTATTACGACATTACCGCGATCATTCACGCTCGTTGCCCTGGTAATTTCGATCACCTGACCTGTGTCGATACCCTCAGGCTCCATTTCAGGAACCCTGCGATATTCATGCACAGAGACCGAGCACGGTGGATCCCTGTTCTCTTCGTGAGATCTTCCTTTCGTAGGGGAGAATTCGGACGATAATAGAATGCTCTTCGTCGTTTGGGGAATCGATGCTGAGGAACAAGATTCGCTTCGGTTTGTACAGGGTTCTCAGAGATTTTTGGAAACTTCGAGCTTGGGACTTCGAGTGCAGACTGTGGTGAAGTTGATCAGTTGCAGCGCATTCTTTTAGTCTAAATATTTTATTAAATTCTAAAATATTTCTTTTGCATTTTCGCTTGCCTGATTAGTGACTAATGAGTAGACAGCGGATTTTATGCATTTATGGTAAAAATGAGTAGGTGTAATTTAAAATAGCAAGTCCGTTAGAAAAATTTAAAAATATTGTTGTATTATTTTCAACCTGTTAAACATATTAGGAAAGAAAATAAATTTCTATGTCGTTCCAGTTTGTTGCAATTCAGGCAGAAAATGTTTATTTTGCATAAAGATTCGATTTTTGGAAACTTGGAGCTTGGGACTTTGTGTGCAGACTGTGGTGAAGTTGATCAGTTGCAGCGCATTCTTTTAGTCTAAATATTTTATTAAATTCTAAAATATTTCTTTTGCATTTTCGCTTGCCTGATTAGTGACTAATGAGTAGACAGCGGATTTTATGCATTTATGGTAAAAATGAGTAGGTGTAATTTAAAATAGCAGGTCCATTAGAAAAATTTAAAAATACTGTTGTATTATTTTCAACCTGTTAAACATATTAGGAAAGAAAATAAATTTCTATGTCGTTCCAGTTTGTTGCAATTCAGGCAGAAAATGTTTATTTTGCATAAAGATTCGATTTTTGGAAACTTGGAGCTTGGGACTTTGTGTGAAGACTGTGGGGAAGTTGATCCATTGCAGCGCAGGATTCTTTCAGTGTAAATATTTTATTAAATTCTAAAATATTTCTTTTGCATTTTCGCTTGCTGGATCAATGCGTAATGAGATAGATAGAACGAATCGATTGGATTTTTGGAAACTTGGAAATGGAACTTTGAGAGCAGACTGTGGTTTTGGTTTAAATATTCGATTAACTTCTAAAATATTTCTAGTGCTCTTTAACTTGCTAGATCAATGCCTAATGAGCTAGATAGACCGAATCGATGAAACTTTTTTAAACATCTGGGTTAGGTTTGTGGGTTCGAGGGCCAGTAAGGGTTGATATTCTTTTCCTGGCTGGCGGACAGGTTTCGGAGGCCGTGTCAGTGAAATTCGGCAATAAATGCGGTGTGTATCGGCAGGGAGTGCGTGCCAACGAAGCTTGGCAGCGTGTCGCAGTAATTAGGAGCCGCGAACGAAGTGTGTGTTAGGGGTAGAAAGTCACCGGCGACGTTCTAAACTGAGTCAGTCGGTTTGCGAGAATCGAGCTAGAAACATTCGGGGGGTTCCATGGTTCTACTGCTCAATGTTCTCTGCTTGTATTCCTCTGGGTATTCGCGTTTCTTCGAAAAACTTGAGCGACATTGCATAATCAACAAATCTCGACACTCTGCGTCGTAATCCTTGATAGAACAATTAAATGAAAATACAGAAGAAAATTGTATGTCTTGAAAACCAGGTCATAACTTACATGCCACTCTGTAGAATACGATTGCTTCTAATGAGACAAATAGAACACGACAGCACGCGATTAGGCAAGTAGAATGTGACATCTCGTAATTGGACGAGTAGAATACAATCTGATCTGGTCAGGCTTGCGGTTATGACAGTCCTTGGCAAATGAGCATATTGCTAATTAGACAAGAGAAATGGGACGTGTTTGGGGAGACAAGTGAATTGGGTCGTGGATGATCAGACAAGTTGCAGAAGACTGTTGCTACCGTCAGATCAGGCCAGTAGAATGTGGCTGCTGTTGATCAGACAATAAGAAGATTATTCATTAGATTTTATGCATTTACGACAAAAATGAATATGTACAAGATAACACAGTTATAAAAGGAATTTAAGAGAATATGTTAGACAAGAATAAGGGTCCTTGCCCACTAGACCGTAACCTCGGCGCGGCGGAGCGCTGTTTCTTTGTACTCTGATCAGGTATAGTGGGCGCACTCCCATTCAAATACACAGGAGGCAATTCAAAACGGCGCTCCGCCGCGCCGAGGTTACGGTCTAGTGGGCAAGGACCCTAAGAAGACTAGCAGTCTGACAGTAGAACAGAGCAGTTCTTAGTCAGGCAAGAAGAATAACACAGTAATCAATCAGGCAGCGGAGTCGGAGTGTCTCTGATCAGTCGTGAAGGATTGTCTCTGATCAGGCAAGTAGAACGAAACTGTGTATGGTCAGACAGTCGTAAGTATACATCCGATCTTTATGCAAAATAAAAATCAAGAATGATCAATAACGTATGCTGATTCCCAGCTAGACACGTCGACCATCTTGAGCCTTCAAAGACCGACCTGAAACCGGTCTTCCGAAAACGAGGTCAGGACTAACAAAGTTCAAAGGGTATCCTAGATCCTCTCCCAAGAGGTTACCCCACCAACCCAGTCATCGACCATAAAACTTCTAAGCCCTTTCCCTTCGAACCGGAAGCAACGAATCATCTGGTACACCGTACACAAAATTTCCGCGAGGTCTATCCTTCGAATCTGAAATTCTAATCGTCGACGATTCCCGCATCGGATCAGCGTGTCGCAGTTTCTAGCTCAAGATCACCGGGTGCAACGGCTATGGTATAGCATAGTCTGCGATCAGCTGTCGTCGCACGGCTGCTCCTCGAGGAGAGAGGAAGCAGAGGGCGAGCGGGAGGGTCGGAGAAGGGTTCAAAGAGCAGCAGATATCCTTTATTCGACTGTTTAACACGCGGAGGGTGGCCGATGCGTCTGTCCAGGGAGAGTAGGTCGTTTCCATGGCGACAAGGGGTGCATCGGACTGGCACGTATCGCTAAACCGAACGTACCCCCCTGGCAGCCTCTAACCTACCCCCTCCAACGGGACCCCGTACAACGTTCCCACCTCCTGCGGAACATCCTGGCGTGCTCCGGCTACCTCCTCGCGGCTGGCTGGGTCATCCCTCCCGCAGGAATTAGGTTACTTCCTGGAATTGGGTTTTCCGGGCGATTCCTCGCGACTGAAAAATTCACCTTGCCGAGACCAGCCCCTCTCGGATCCGGAACTCCGCCAAAGAAAGTGTTTCCCTTACTAACAGGGTCTATTTTGACCCAACATAATGAACAAGGCAAATTAATTAAATGAACAGCGATAGAACGATTTTATTTTGCATAAAGATCCGCAGTCTAGTTGTGAGAATGGTCGATGGTGTTTCCGGTATCAATAGGGTCTGTTTTGACTCAACATATTCGATCGTGCAGCTTACGGCGAATTAATTAAATGAACAGCGATAGAACGATTTTATTTTGCACAAAGATCCGCAGTCTATAAGAATGGTCGGCCGTGCGAGGGTTAAGGGGATAGGATACCTACGAATCTAACTAGAAAGGAACTAGAATCTTACTAGATTTTGGGTCGAAAAAATGGGTTTCTTATCCACGGCTTTTTGTCCTTATTTCAGCAGATTTTGGGCTGGGTGTGGGCTCATTCTAAAGAGGAAGGTTAAATGCAGCGCGCCCAGCTTATTATGTAACGAGATTATGTTTATATTTAATATTATGAGTGTCCAAAGTAGAGGAAAAATCGAGAAAAAATACCCGCAGATTTCAATGTATTTTCCTGCCACCAAAGACTTTTTTGACTGCTGTAATAAGCTGAGCGCGCCGCATTGAACTTTCCTCTTTCGAATGAGCCCACACCCAGCCCAAAATCTGCTCAAACAAGGACAAAAAGCCGTGGGTCGCAAACCCATTTTTTCGACCCAAAATCTAGTAATCTAGATTGTAATAAAAAAGGAACTACAATCTTACTAGTTTTCGACCCAAAATCTAGTAAGATTCTAGTTCCTTTCTAGTTAGATTCGTAGGTATCCTACCCCCTTAAGAGGAACTGAAGAGAAATACAGCGGGGAATATTGACACAAACCGTTCAGAGAATAATTTCATTGCAAGCTGCTTGCAATTATTACAGCCTTGTTGTTCGATATGCCGTTCATTGGAACATGCCAGCCGTTAGAGTCCTTATCGACGTAGCTGGTGTCTGTGGGAAACACTGTGGACCGTTCTTTGGAACAATGGCATGCGGCCGCGCGGACCTGTGATTCCATCCCCCGAAACCATTAATTACCATCGGTCCCGGTCGAACCGCTCGATGGAACGAATAGAAGCGTGATTAATTCTGCGCTACTGATAATAGCTCTGACCCACTTTCCTCCTGTCGCCTTTTTTCTCACCCTCTCTCTCGTGCTGTTCTCTCGTCGGCGTTCACCGGCCAACAACTGGACCGGGGTCGGTTCTCCAAGGTAAACCTTTGAACTGCCAAGATCCGATCGCGATCGACAGAGATTAGCCGTTCAATCTACCCCGGTAAATTTAGCATCGGGCTGACTACGCGTCGGGAAGCACGTCGAAGAATTTTTCTTTGACGGGATTTACCGTCGTCCGTACCTCGTCCCGCTCAACCTAATTTGTCTTTCCGTGTTGAGTCGGTGGAACGGTGAAGGGAGTAATGCAGGATGCAGATGCAAGCTCAAAAAGGAGCTGTTCAAATTCGTCCTTTGTATCCCTGTTTCCGTAAATAGAAACGTTATCTTGCAGCGCGACAACTAAATAAGTGAATAATTAAATAGTTGAATAAATATATTAAGGCTTATCGAGTATAACTAGCAAATTTTATTATAAATTTTTCAGTTTCCCAATGTTCAAATTAGTCCCTTGTGCCTTTATTTCTGTTTCCGCGAAACGTTATCTTGCAGTGCGACGGCTAAATAAGTGAATAATTAAATAGTTGAATAAATATATTAAGGCTGATCGAGTAACTAGTAAATTTTATTATAAATTTTTCAGTTTCCCAATGTTCAAATTCGTCCCTTGTGCCTTTATTTCGGTTTCCATGAACAGAAACGTTATCTTGCAGTGCGACAACTAAATAAGTGAATAATTAAATAGTTGAATAAATATATTAAGGCTTATCGAGTATAACTAGCAAATTTTATTATAAATTTTTCAGTTTCCCAATGTTCAAATTCGTCCCTTGTGCCTTTATTTCTGTTTCCGTGAAACGTTATCTTGCAGTGCGACGGCTAAATAAGTGAATAATTAAATAGTTGAATAAATATATTAAGGCTGATCGAGTAACTAGTAAATTTTATTATAAATTTTTCAGTTTCCCAATGTTCAAATTCGTCCCTTGTGCCTTTATTTCGGTTTCCATGAACAGAAACGTTATCTTGCAGTGCGACAACTAAATAAGTGAATAATTAAATAGTTGAATAAACATATTAAGGTCTATCGAGTCACTAGCAAATTTTATGGTAAATTTTTCAGTTCCCCTATGTCCAAATTCGTCCCTCGTACCATTTCTTCTGTTTCCACGAATAGAAACGTTAACTTCTGGCGCAACAGCTGAACAATTAAGTAAAGTTATTATAAATTTTTCAAAGTGCGAATGTCTATTTCCACAGTTAATTCAAAAGAACTCAAGTAAAAAATTGTTCCACCGTCTAGAGTATTCTGTTTGGTAGATGCGTGCAATTCCACTGGACGAATGCCGGTGAATTTTTCAAGCTATTTGCTTCATCGGGAAAGATAACATTTGTTTAATTGGAAAATGGCGTCCGGGAGCGCGCGTGGATCGATCCGTTGAATCCAGTTTCGAATAGATTTTCCGTAAGATTCGCGAGCGCCGGGCACCAGGGAATTTCGTCCGGTGAAAAAGAGTTTTATTTCATGTTACAGGATGGTAATCCCGTGGATTACGATGGCTCGCAGCGTTAATTAATGTAAATTGTAGCTGACGACTGTGTTCAGTTTCGAGCATACTTTCGCGAAACTCGAGTCTGTGTGTGTTCGAAGCTGTTAAAATATTTTCCTTTGGTCGGGCGAGGATTAATTCCTCGTCGTACACTGTCGGCCATCTTGACTCGCGAGAATTTCATCCTCCCGTGATCGCATCGAAACAGCACTTATTACACAAATTAATTTCCGATGAGATTCAGCGAAAATTGTTGTTTATATTGTATTTCCAAGATACAATTAAATAGAAAATTCTTCAGAAATTCATTTCGAGCTCGTTAAATTCCCGATGCTTCACCATAATCTTCTTTAGCGTTACAAGAACCTATCAAAGGCAGCCATATTGTGCATTAATTTCGTCTTCCAAGAAACTCTACGCAAACAACGCCAACCTGTACAAACACTAAAAAAATGCTTCAGAAGCTCAGGCGCAATTAAATTCATCTATAATTTGATCCCGCGGAGTTCCAAACGCGCTTTGTCACAATTCTCTTTGATCTCAAAGAGGACCTTGCATCGAAGAACAGCGGCACACTGCAGTTCCATGGCACAGTTCGTTTGCAAAACGTTCGTCCTTTCAAGAAACCCGGGGGCCGGGGGTTCACCGCGTTTCATATAAATTCAATTCGGCTCGATTCAACCACTCAGCCGTCGATAATCGAAGGATTAATGTCCTGTCAGGTGGTTAAAGGATCCCGGTTTCCATTCGCCGGAACGGTGTATCGATCGTCGTCGCTGGTTTTTAGGGTCGCGTCGGGAATGTTTGCGCAAACCGGTGTCGAGGCATCGGCAAACGGAGCGCACCCACATCGGATCGTTTATAGTCTTTTAGCCCTTCCGCGGGGCGTGATCCTGCGGAAAGCAGGCCGCAGTTAGTATCCTGGCTGATTCAGGATGCGTCATCGAGTGGGAATAGCCTGGTCGCGTGTCATAAACGATCGAAGAAGTTGAAGGTAGTTCGCGATGAATAAAAGATCAGATGTAATTTTTCTAGGGCGAGCGGTGGCCTTCGAGTCCTCGCAAAATGGTTCATCTCTTGCTCAAACGCCCGCCGACATTTCCAAATTTTTCTTCTCGAAATTCTTTCATCATTGAACTTATGAATTAAAGATAATTCATGTTCGGGAATGTATCGCTACTACTTAAAACAATTTTAGTTAAATGTTCGCAGTATTCTAAATTGAAATATTCAAATAGTTGAATAACGCGAGTTGGAATTGATAGCAATTTACTTGAAAGAAATGGCTACCAAACATTTAATCCAACAGTTCCCCCCTTGGATCTCGGAAGTAGGTCAGAGAGGGTAGCCCTCCCGCAAAAATCAATTTTTCACCCTGAAGACCAACCTTGAAATTCAGCCACAAAATCGTTAATTTTCCTCTGTGAAGGTCCACCGAATTTTTCGAGTAATTGTGTGGGCGGCGTTGCGTTATCGAACGTGCGCCGCAGTGTTTCTAAAAAGAGGACACCCTGTATTATTCCAGGGGATACAGAGGTGCACGACCTAGTTACGCTTGGGCGTGTTATATGGGTCATAGACACCATTCGCAGCCAGTCATACGTACACGCACGTGCATACGGTGGCACACGTACGCGAAGAACGTATGTGTAGGTGAATACCTGCGCGAGAGGTATCCAGGAGTATAGTAGTTTCCAGGGAAACGCGGGCTCCCGAATATGGGACAGTAAAAGTTTTACAGCTGACATATATAGTCCTCTCCGCAATTATCAACCGCGATCAAACGGATTGTCCCCGGGAGCCGGAAACATAGGTCACGAAACGAGCAGCACTGAAACGGGCTTGCTCTTTCGATGCCTTTTTCCCCGCGAATATCTTGGCAACGGTCCCTGAAAATCGACTTCCCTCGCGGGAACATGCTGTTTGTTATGGTCGCCGACTGCTAACGAGCTGCCTCAGTTTGTTACTCAATTTAACCCCGCCACCATTTTTCTCGTGGGCGTGCGAGGGTTAAAGCGTGCATCCAACAGTGATATTTCATTGTCAGATGGACAGGCTGTAAGGAACAGGTGTTATTTCGAGAACGGACTAGCAGCGAGGCTTTACCGTACTCCTGGAATTGATCTCCCAGCTTCCCGACGCTGTTACAGAGTCATTTAATGCTTACGGCTTATTGGAAATCGCTTAGAGCTGCTAAACAGGTGATGCATCGGTGTTAAATGCGTTTTGAAACGCCGTGACCTACTACAGAGGCGTTACTGTAGTTCTGAAATTTATATTTAATGTTCGCGTGGTATTAAAAGATCGTTGTTTCGGAATTTAAGTTTATTGGAAATCGTTCAGACTTGGGCGAAGTTCGACGCGTTACTTAATGGTTGGGATCTATTACAGAGACATTACTGTAGTTTCATCTAAAACCATCTATCAAGAATTTCGTCCAATCTACAAACCTAAACAGATTGATACAAGCATTCGTATACTTGTTGTTTCCTCTATTGTTATCATACTTCTTGGAAGACTAGTAGAGAGACACTACCGTGCTTCAAACTCACAGACCCGACGAAATTCTTAGTAGATTCGGTCGAACACTCACAACCCTTCGCGATATTCTCTGGAGAACAAGTAAAGAGGCACTACCGTGCTTCAAGCCCATCTTCGGACGGTCCTTAAACTAACTCGAAGATTCAGTGGCCTCGAGTAAGCTTTATTAAAGAGCAACTGTAACAGAGATTTATGAATCCTGGAGCGGCAATGCGCGAGAATAAGAGAGCGATGAGAGAGAGAGAGAGGGAGGCGAGGAGGATGAAAGTTCTTCCTGAAACAGATTTCCCCAGTCGTTCTCGCGAATTGCTTTATCGTATCGATTGGGTTGCAGGAGAGTTTCCCTCCTGGAACATCGGTCTAAGAAAAAAGGAACCCTGCGACCCTCCTCTCTCTCCGCTCCGCCGCTCCGGGAGAAGCAGCTTCAACCAGGACCTTCGGTTTTTCGACGTTCCAACGGCGACGGCCGTGAGCATAAAAGAGAAAGCGGCGCTCGCAATTTTCCCTCGGTCGGTTAAAACGCCTTTTCACGTCGACCTCCATATTTTTCCCGAGGCTCGCGACGTCGGAAAAAGAGCATCGCCGAGATTCGTCATCCAGATCCTTGTATGCACGGCCGGCGCTCGCGTGCGCACAACAGAGTAATGTGTAGCGTTCTGCTTGCGCCACAAGAGCCTCCGTTCACATCGATCGTTTTCATTCAAATCGTTTTGCGGAATAAATTTCTGGTAATGGCCGACTCCCGCCGCCGCGCAAAGTCTCGTCCTCGAGGCCCGCTTAATTACCGTCGGATGAATAACGACGCCAAATTGTCAAGTTCCGCACAAAAGTACACCTCTCCACTGGAAAATCGTCGGAACGGCGAACTGGAGGAGTCGGTACAGAGAAAGGACATTTTTTTATTTATTTAACGACAAAAGCTTTGTTGTCGATCATTATTTTTTCCGTGAAACTTGTATTGGCATTTCCTGATTGAAACGAGCCCTCGCACGATGCAATTCAGATTCAGTTTGCCTGTTCAATCCACGATTTTCTGGAACCTCGGCTATTCGAATCGAACGATTCTTCATCGACCGAATACGCGACTGTACAATAAAATACTATTAATTTCTATTATCATACGCTTTGTCTCAAGACAATTTGCCAAATCCGCAATGCAGAGACGAATCGTGTCAATATCTGCGAGCTACCCTTCGAAAAAAAAGATACATCAGTGTCATCGGAAACCAACCGAATCTCCGAGAAGACACTCCCCCGCAGTTTCAACGGCGACGAAGGTCACTTCAATGTCGCGTGATCCATTCGTCCGGGGCGAGAACAAAAGGGAACAACCGACAGTGACGGAAGAATCCGACTTGATTCCAGCCCGATGTACAAACACAGAAGACATGTCCCGCAAATGAAAATGCAGAGCGAGCGTTATCCTTAATCCTGCGGACCTGCTTCCCCACGGAGGCGGAAACTCGGCCAAGAAAAAGATGCAGAAGAAAATCTTGCGTCTCCGCTGTTCGATGGTATTGCGCCCCGGCATTAACGACGAGGAGAGTCGTTTTTATCGTCGAACTTCCCTTTTCTATCTGTATTCCTCTTGGAATGGTTAGATGGCATGTCCTTGGAGATCACGGTGTCCCATTTCAAATGTCCCGTGGAGCTCTTAAACCTTTTTTAGGGCGCTATCCTGCCTCGAGAGCGATCATTCTGCGCTGTTCGAAGTGCAGTTTTTTTACTTGGAAAAACGTATTCCGCGATCTGATTGAAACTTTTGCTTTAGCGATATATTCGCGATGGTTTTCTGGTTGATACGAGTCCAAACACGATGCGGTTTGGATGGTTTATGCTTGTTTAATCCGCGATATACTGTGACCTCTATTATACGAACTCGGTAAAGGAATGCGATCGCTCGCGTAATAGAACAGCTTCTAGCTGCAGTTGACTGTTTGCACTCGAATGGAGATGCTGACTCGTGGCGAACACTTGAAATGTAATGTTATGTCTTTCTTTTCAGACAGAATAGAATTCAATTATTCTGCAGTCAATATTTCAGCGTTAAAGTAAATCCAGGTATACAATAGTTGCAAATTTTCTGTTCTCATCTGTGAAATTATTAAAGACGAAGAAGTAATTATTGTAACCACGAAGAAAATCGTACGACAACGGGTTAAGCTCTGAGACTTCGACTGGGACTGAGGCTTCGGCAACCCATCATCATGCAGTCCCCGCTGTCGAGGTTTTTGAGTGCAACGTAGACCTTTCGAACTTGTTTCAAGTCGTCTCAAGTCTCAGGTGTCTCAAGTTCGATGCCTGGACAGTAAAACCAGGTACGAGCAAAGCCGGAGACAGAGTCCCTGAAACGCAAGTTCGCTAATCGGCCTCGGCGCACTCGTAAACCCAGCGAATCATCCGGTTGGCAAACACGATTCCATGAACTCCCACGCGGAAGTATCATCGAGCATCAGCGAGAGCACAATAACGTCGCGCGATCATCTACATCTACGCAGAGCGGAGAGAGCGGTTCACTCCACACCCGGTAGACTTTGGCTGTTGTTACGCGTGCGCGAGCTGCTCTCCTTCTCTCTCTCTCTCTTTCTCTCCTCTTGTAGCACGATTTTTCCTCTGTCCCTGGTTTCCCATTTCTTTTTTCTCTCCTCGTCTCAAAATTCAGCGTCGGTGCCCCTCTGCAACCCTCACCATGTCCTCTGGGTGCCTCGGTTCCTCTCGTTGGCGACTGGTTCATCCGCCTCTCTCTCTCTCTCTCTCTCCTCTCTCCTTCTCCCCCGACTAGTTCTATCCTCGTCGACGATCAGAGGGACCGCCGAGCGCGTTTCTCTCCCAGTCTCTCGCGCAAAGCGGTTTCGTGGCGACGTGCGCCGCGTTGCACTCGATAGATTGCGGCTGGTCCAGGTCTCTGTTCTCTCGTTCCTCTCGCCGGAGTTTTCCCGCCTTCAGACTCCCATCTTCTTCTCTCTTTTTCTCTCTCTCTCTCTTTCCCCTCTCCCCACACTCTATCTTGAGATCTTCGTCTGACCGAATCAGCCTCCCTCCGAAAGGGGATGCAGCCTCTTGGAAAAGAAACGGCAGCTCGGCCGAGATAGCCGCACACCGACAGAGAAAGAGTGTACTGCTATTTTCGAGACGCCGTGGAGCCCGGCCAACGCGCGCGTCCGGTTCACCGGACGAAAAAAACGACGGGGATTCGCGGGTGGAAGGTCGTCGGATGATCTACGCCGAGATCCACCGCTCCTGGATCCAGAGATTCCCGAGGAACGTGCTCGCAAATATCCTTCGCCTCCGATCTCTGTTCACCTTTGAGGAAGCTGGCTCTTCCGACTCGAACAGGAGCGCCGAAGTTGAGGTCTTCGGCCCGTGATCTAGCCAGTTACCCGAGCGATCGAGCCGATCACACGATCCCCGGGTGTTGACCTGCATTAACCCGATCGACTTCGGGAAATTGGCCGGCTGATTGCTATTGAGGAATCGGCCCGACCCGGCCCAACTCCATCGCCCCTCGTTTCAACATTCAGAACTTTGCCTCCGCGATCTCTCGAAACCTCTGCAGACCATTCGGAATGGAAGCCAGTGGATAGTGCGATCGGTTCCACAGAGACAACAGTTGTGTGTGAGTTTTGTGCTCGACGATGTTCGAACTGCAGAGCCCCGGGTCTACTGTTTGCCGTGCTGAAGAGTAGAGTTAGCTTGGTGCGAAGAGGATGCGCTCGGCGAAGAGCTGTTTCTGAAGTTGTCTCGCGGAGATGGTTCCCGTTGTTTGTCCGTTGATCGCCATGGAGAGCGGTTTTTGGAGGTTTGTCGTGGATTTTGTCGAGGTGGTTTCTTTCTTGATCCTGATCGAACAGTGTGATCACACTTCACTTCAGAGACTTCCGTGTTCGTCGCGGTCGAACTTGCTCAAACCACGGCGCGTTGGTTGATGTTTTAGTTCTTGGAACTGTATTTTTGCTTTCGCAGTTGCCGAAATTATGAAAATGTTTTCTCTTAAAAAAGACGTGTCGATTATTATCCTAGCTTGTGCTCGGTTTGAGGGGAGGAAGCAGGGTTTGAACCAGTTTGATAGCGTCCGACGAGGAGTTCCGAAGTCCACCTTGAAGTCTCGAGAGTTTCTTCGAATTTGTACTTGGTTACGGTGGTTTGTGTCTGTTTCCGCAACTTCAACACTCGGGCAATTTTCATAAATGAGACCCGTTCTAATCACGCACCAAAAACCCAGCAAAATGACGAGTTCGAAACTCGCCGAAACAGCGGCGTCTATTAATTTTTCCGAGTGAGTTGATTGATTATCGCGCGATCGAAGCATAAATAGTTTGATAAAAGGTCAAACAGCTACACCCGCGAAAGTGGCATTGATACACGGAATCCAGCGAATTATAAATAAAAATGACCAGTAAACAATGCGGAACATCGTGATAAATCTCCGCGGGAAAAGTATAATAGCGAGGGGATCGATAATCGAGAAAAGGGGTGGTTAATAAATTTAGCCCGAATGAAATATCACTGACTCCTCGAAGTATTTAACGTCGGGTGTCATGCGAGGAGAGTTCTCCTTGTGTTCTCGCGTGTTTAATATTATCCATTGTCGCAGGTTTGATGAATCAAAGTGTTGTCGTCGATGACTAACAATATTCCCGGATCGTACACGCGTTCACCTGAAATTACGCTGCTTTTGGTGCGTTCCTTAAACCCCCGCGGCGCAGTCGAGTTCGCAACTAAACTCGTTAGCCGTTCGCAACACAACTTCCTCCTCGATGTTTTCGAAACGGGCCAGGTCCCGAACTTGTCGGACTTCCATTTTCGAATGTGTTGCATTGATTTTTCCTTTGACCCGTGTCGTTTCCGCGTGTCTCGTTCTCGGTGCCAATCTTGCGATTTTGCCAATCGAAAGTCTCTGCAGAAGCTCGCGTTTCCTGTCCGTAAATCAATTTTATTGGACAATTTACAAAATAATGTTCATTCCGAAGCTTGAATAAATTCGCGCGAATATATTATAAAGTCTTTCTTCTATTTAAAGAGGCTTGCGATGCATCGCGGATTTTGTACCAGCTTAGAAGTGGCTTAAAAATATTTCACGAAGAAAATTCACTGTCGAGCAAGTGGAGACACAGCCTAACAGTATGACTAAGGTCTCAACTATCCTATCAATGCTCGAGTAAATATCACAGCGGTGAAATCGCAGCTATGTCCACACTGAATCACCAACAAAAACATTGCTCGACGTTGGTTCAGTGTGCACGCAGCTTGATAGTATACTATAAAGCCTGTTGTACGCTTGAAGATCGCTCGAACACCCGGCAATGGATTTGCAATTGCGCGGCCGTGTCTAACACTTAACAGCATCCTGTGTTTTCTGGCAAACTGAAAAGAACAATCGTTGACCGTTGTGTTTGTATCTGCTTCCAGAGTGTACGATGTTGGAAGGTGGACGTGCAGTGGTCTGGCTCCTTGTATCAGCCCCACGAGCTGCACGCCACCCGAACGATTCACGTACTAACCCAATTACACCTGTTTGAACCCACCAGTTGCAGAGTCCTGCACCGTAACCCCATGACGCATTTAACACATGGCCCGCCTGGAGAGTAAGTGCTGCTCACACGATTTTTCGTCTTCGTCCCGAGCCCCTCGCCGCTCCTGCACCTTGTGTCCTACCTCCGCATAGTGATTCACGGCCGGTATTAGCCGTCTACGGCGAGCTGTGCATACAATTCACGCCAGTTCCCAGAAGGTCCCTTCCACGTCGAACTGTGAATCGCGTCCAGGAGCTTTAACACTCTCGCTAACCACCCAGTCCAACTGCGATCCTCACCTTTGCTATAGTTGCCTCGAATTGACTAGTTCAACAAATCCCCGAAGCAGTGATTAGAGCTACCTAGACTCAGGGAAGATTCTTCTGGCTGCTTTCAGGTAGTCGGTGAGTGATTTAGGTATAGTAAAGGTGTCTAGGTAGGTTTAACCATTGTCACTAAGAAATTGTCGCTTTCTATTGATTGTGCGATCCTTCGACTGATCTCTCGAAGACGGTGCTCGGATCTATCCAGACCGAAGTTACAAGAAGCTTAGGAATCCCTTTGGATCTTGTAATGCCTAAACACCTTTGAAGAGAAGCGGACGAGCAGGTGTCTGGGTGGGTCCAAGCATCGTCGCCACGAGATCATCGCTTTCCGTTAATTGTTTAATCTCCCGACAATCCTTAAGTGCTATTCCCAGCCGATCACGTCAAAAGAGATCAGAGTTCCATTTAATTGTTGCAGTACCAAGCATAGTGGTGCATAAAGGCAGCAGGTCGCACAGCCGACCTGAGAGTCCCACGGTGGTCGTGGGAGGAGGAATGCCCTCACTGCCGTCTTCCAGGCAAGGCTTCGTCATAGGTGGCCCGAACGCGTCATATCAGAGCAACTCGGAGTCGGATATGATAGACGGGAATGCCAATTCCAATGTCGGCTCATCACCCTCGCTTCATCGTACCTCGCCCTCCTGCCCACCCGACAAGGCCGACACTGAGAACAAGAACTTTCGTAATAGGGTACGTCTCGATAAATCGAAGATAAATTGCATAAAAAACCGGTCGTCTAATTGGATGATGTATTCTTGCGAAGGTAAAGTTGCTGGTCAGGAGTCATGCCATGAGAGAGTCGACGTCTCCCCCGAGGGAGCCACACAACGGTTCGTCTTCTCCGCACAGTCCCCAGTCGGTGGACGGGGAGAGAAAGCACGCTGGCAACCTGTCCCCTAATTCTACCAACACCAAGCTCAACAACAACGAGCCAATGTTCAACAGCAATCTCTGCCCGAACCAGTCCCCGAAGCAGATGCGCAACACGGCTACTTCACCTACCTGTCGAGCTCCGTCGCGAAATGGTAACCTCCAACGTCTTCACCTACTCCGCGGATTCGCGAGCGGGACAGTAACTTCAGATTTCTATTTCCAGGTCAATCTAGTCCTTCTCAAGTTCACTCACCAAAGAATAACACATCTCCTACGAACGGCAATAAGTCGGAGTCCCAGCGTTCCAAGATGACCGGTTCGAACGTGATTCAGAAATGCAATAACTGCGTGAAGAACAATCAACACGACCGGCCCGGCTTGCTACAGACGCCCGTGTCGCCCACGAAGTCCGGCCAGGCGTTGCAGCACTCGCCGAAGAGCATCAACCTGGCCCAGAACAATCAGAACAATCAGAAGTCGGAGCAACGTCGACCGAACTCCCTGAACATATGCAACAATCAGTGCGGCACGCAATGCGGGAACACTCTCTCCGTGAGCAGACCGGGTTCCAGGCACAAGCTCAGGCACCAGAACTCGTCCCAAGGCAGTTTCGACAGTGCTTCACCATGTCTGTCCAGAGGTCTGAGCTTTGGCCTAAGAATTCACTGACATTCGTTATCATACAGTACGCTAACTCCTCAATAGACAGCGGATCTTTGCGTGAAATAAAAATTTTCTATCTGAATTGCAACAAACTGGAGTGAAATAGAAATTGATTTTCTGTCTTAATATGGTTAATAGGTTGAAAATAATGTTTTTCCTGTTTTAACTTACACCTACTCAGTTTTGTTATAAATGCATAAAACCCGCTGTCTACTTATCAAGTATGATGTTCAAACAAGTTGTAAAATACAAGAGAGAATTTACTTTTAGAATTCTCTCGGGTCCTAATCAATTCTTCCATTTGTTCTATTCACAGACAGCAGCACAGAGCTGTACACAGACAGCACCGGCATAGATTTGGAGCACTTCATCGCGGAGACCATAAATCGTAACCAGAAGGACCGCACGGTCCTATTGAAAATCGAGAAGGATCTAATAGAGTTCGCGAAGGACACGCAGAAGGTCTGTCACAAGTTCCCGAACATGTCCTCGTACAACAGGATGTTGGTGCACCGTGTGGCTGCTTATTTCGGTATGGAACACAACGTGGATCAGTCTGGTTCAAGCGTAGTAGTCACCAGGACGAAGAACATGCGGATCCCCAACACCCGTTTCAAGGAGCACATCAGGGACGATCTGATTCTGTCGGAGGAGCCGCGTAGAAGCATCTTGAAAAGAGACTCGAGCTCGTTCGAGGACAATTTCAACTTTAAATCGCCCGATAGATTGTCTGGAGACTACTGCCGGCAAAGTAAGAGCTTCGAGGAACGGGAGGAGGAGTACGAGCGTGCCAGGCGAAGGATATTCAAGGATAACAGTGGAGACAGCAACGAAGTTCATTCCTGGCCTTACTGGTCCTCTTCGGAGAGCTCTGACTCTGCCAGATACCGTCTGCTGCATCCGTCGGACCATATGATGAGGTGAATAAATGCATCGGACGTGTTCACGTGTTTGCTGTAAGAGAATTGGTCGAGAGAAGAGGAATAAAATGGTTGTTAATTTTTAAGGCAAACGAAGTTGATGAAAGGGGAGTCCTTCGACGGGAGGGAATCTTGTCGAAGTGGAGTTCTAAGGCCATCTGTCTCCAAATCGTTCAGTTTCGGTGGTTATACCAGAGGCATGCTGTCCAGAGGAGACAGTGTCACATCTACGCATAGCGCTGGTGCTCGTCTTATGAAGCAAGGTTTGCTATTCTTCTCATTACAGTACAGGGTCCCCCGAAAGTCCTGGAAAGCTCGATTATCTCAGAAACATAGAACAAATTTTCAACGGTTCCGGTACTTTTGGAGGACCCTGTATATTCTTGTAAGCAGCGTATTAGTATCTTGTCTACGGAATGGACTTCTCGGTTACAGATTCAGGTGCTAGTATGTGCTCTCGACTGAGCCCCTCGAGCAGCGGCTATAAGTCGCAGAGTCAGCGCAGCGACGCGACGATATCCCCGTCGCCGTCGCCGTCGCCGGTTGCGAACATGACGTGCAGCCACACCCAAGTATCTAGTCAGGACCTCGCCTCGCCGGAGTCGAGCAACCAGACGGTGATGTGGGCGGTCACCAGTATATCCAGCGTGCCGCCCGGTAGCATAATCATCAACCCGCAGACGAACCAGCCGTACACGAATCCGGACGGCTCGATATACCGTTTCGACCCGGAGAACCCGCCAAAGTTTTATACCGCTGCTGTGTCGCCGCACGAGAACGACAGGAACACCGTGTCACCGAAGAACACGGAACCGTCCGAGCCATCCAAGATGATCAACAACAACGGGAGGAACGACGGTCGAAAGAGGTCGCAGCTAAACAAAAACAACAACAACAACGGCAACAATAACAACAACAACGGTGGTAATGCAACGACGGTCACCCACGTGACGAACACCGCGACCTCGCCTAGTTTACCCTACACGCCACCTCCCCAGCTGAATCCACAGCTTCAGCATCAGCAGCAGCCCCCGCAGCAACAACATCAACTGCAGCAGCATCAACAACATCATCATCAGCATCAACAGCAGCAACAACAACACCAGCCACAGCAACAAACTCTAGTCAAATCGTCGTCGACGGTGCAATCTTGTAACCACAACCAAACGGCTCAACCGTACACCACATACATACCTACCTCAGAATCGTACAACCCGGGTGTTTATCCACCCTCAGTAGGGCAGCAGACTGTGATGATGGCTCCCCATCCGAACCAGGGTCAGCCGAATGTACAGAATAACGGCCAAGGGGATGTATTTAATCAGAACTCGGTTTACGCGAATTATGCAGTACCTGTGCAACAAGGACCAGTGTCGCAGACAACGGTAACGAGCGTTTGGGTCGGTGGTTCTCAACCTGGAATATTTATAATTTTTCCATGAATCTATTTTTAAGATTGAGGGCTCTGTCCAGAAAACGGGTTGAGAACCACTGATTTTGCTGACATTACATGTATGGTGACTAATTCAGCTGCTAGAACAATGGTTTTGTTGACTTTAGGAAATAACGGAACTGTCTGGATATTTTATGGGTATGAGTATCTACGATCAGCGTCTGTCCGGTGATAATCATTCGACGCCACCGCATTCTTATCCGCAACCGCAACCGTCTACGCATCAGGCGGTTCAAAACGTGCAGTCTATGCCGCAGAACTATTGGCAGCCGCCGCCAAACTCAGTCCCGGTATACTTGTTATAACGACTGACTGTCTTAACTACCTATCGGTGAATATTCAATAGTTTTTCAAATTGTGCGATTCACCGTTGAGGATTCCAATAGCTATAACTAGTTACGAGAATCAATATTTAAAAGAATATTTTCTGGTAGGTGGAGCGTTAAAGGGCTCGGTACTCGGTATATTGTTATTGTAATGCTTATTTCAGGCGCAACAAACGATGTATTTTGTACCACCGCCTGGTACAGCACTTTCGGTCAGTCAGGGTCCAGGTGATAGGCAACCGTTGCACCAGCAACAGAGATACACGACGAATTATTCTTTTAACGCGCAAACTATGACGCCTCCGAGCCAATCAAATTGTGAGTCGAGCTCCTCTTCTCGGAAGCGTCCCTTCCCGGTATTGATTATTTAATTATACATTTTCTATTTCAGCCAATTATGTGGGCAGCTACCCAGTTCCTTACAATTCGGTGCCCGCTGTGACACCGACACCGGGAGAATACAGCTACCAACCACCGGTTCACATGGTCCCCACGTATTACCCGCCAGGACAAGCGGCGATACAACCACAACCTGTCATGTACAGAGTACCCACGCCCCCAAACACCCCGACTTCCAATCAGGTACTTCATTGACCGCCTTCGTGCAGCTAGCAGTCTAGAGATCTTTAGCAGGAGATCTATATCCCAGAGCTGGGCATTAAACGTTTGACCGAAAATACCTTTGACTGCTTACACAGTTCTGTCGACAGAAAAGACTTTGAGAGTTTTATCGACAGAGAAATGTCTATATCCTTACTGTCTAGACTTCATATGACTAGCACCTATTTTTTACGGAATTACAATATGAGTTTTGTCCAGCTTATGATAGCAACGCTGTGCGGCCGTTCGACGGCACGTTTCAACTTTAGGGAACGATCCTCTGCTAATGCTAACTGAGAAATGTTGCAGATGCCACAGATGCCGTTGATGTACGTCAATTCAGGCAACTATGCATCGCCAACGATGGTGTCGAATGGAACGTTCGGTCATCAAGTCGGGCACAATGGCGCATCCCCCGCGCCACCTGGAACTTACATGACTCCTGCGCTGGTTCCCAATCTCGTTATCAGGCAAAACGGTCCTGTAAGCATTGCTCTTCACGCCTCGGTCATTTTGGAAAATTATTCGAACCAACAGGGTGTGTTAAGATGTCGATCCACTTGCAGGTCGTTGCTGGTGTTCGAGCTTCGACGCCAGGTAACTCCCAGAGGACCAGCAGGTCGCCGACTCCAGCACACGAGCTGTTCGGAAGTGGGAGCGGGGACAGAAGCGCACAACCCCAACCACGCTACCCACTGCCAATGTACCAGGGTGTCCATCTTGTTCAAGGTATACAACCCCTTTGTTGAATGATCCCTTGAATTATTGTTAAAATGTATCGACGTCTACATCGATTCTAGGGGATATGAGATTGATGCATCCCGGAGTACCAGCTAATCCGCGACTGCAGTATGCACCAGTACCATCACCACCTGTTGTTCAAGGTTGTCCACGACCGTATCGACCGCCTTCGTACTCGTCGAACACCTCAGGCGCTGGCACTCCCACCTCGTTCGATGGCAGAAATCAGAAAATTCGTAAACAGAGGTAAGGCTTCGTTGCTGAAATGTCTGATCAATATTTCAGTGTTAACGAAGTGGTTTAATTTTCATGATTGTTGATGGGAACTTGTTGATCAGGTCCAAAGTAACACCGTTGCCACCGACAGGCCCGCGGCCCAATCTTTATCAAACTCCTTCCATGCCGTCGCTCTCGTCCAACGTGCCGAAAGATCTCAGAGAAGGTAAGGATCGATCATTGACACGAGGATGTAGAATCAATAAGAATTAGATGTTCGGCTCGTTTCGGTACGTTCTGCTTGGAAAGCTCTCTCTCTCTCTCTCTTTCTTTCTCTATTTAGTTTTCAACCTCTTTTTGTTCCGCTTACGAAAGAACGAAAAAAAAAGAAAGAAACGAAATGTAACACAACTTTTGACACGTATCTCTTGTGTATCCCCTTAAAAGCGAGACCTGTGGAAGACAATATGATCTAAGGTACAGAATCTTCATCAGTAATCAAATACTACAACGAACACGGTATAAAAACCACATCGTTTACCATAGGCGCTTCTTTCACACCGCGTTCAGTTCGCTTCTGGTCGATATTTGTTCGTGTGGAAGTATGCCTGGAAAGATGCTTCCTATTTTACCATTCTTAAGAAATGGGATTCACTAAACCAGCCTGTGACTGTTTATTGTTATAAACAATGTGGGAAGCTTCAATTTTCTGAGCATTTTCGATACAACAGTGCACTGTCCGCTTACACGCTCATGCGCAAAGGCGATGTCACAGTATTTTCTCTCTATAATCTCGCGGTTTCTGTCATTTTTATTATTGTACTATGTTATACGTCATTGTAATGTCCGATTTTTTAAAATTCGCTGTAAGAAAAAAAATTTTAAATCGAAGTAGAACCTGCAGCGAGGAAATACTGTACTATGCAAAAGTATGCCTTCAGACTAGTCGAAGTGAATGTCGTTTCCGCACAATTAATTCATTTCTTATTATCTTTTCTGTTTGAGTGAGACTGTGTAGCGTTGGGCTTTGTATCGCACGATTCTCGTGGTAAATGGTTTACCAAGAACAATTTGGTAATGCACACAGCCCGCGAACTCCGCCGCGTTGCGATCTACTCAAATTCGTTTAGATCGGCCGTTCACGGTCTGTCTCGATATTCAGATATTTTCTGCCGATAGTAGAACACTCTATACACCAGTGTACTCCTAATCGCAGAGTCGTGATTTGCACAAAAAAAAAAAAGAAAACAGCAAAACTCACCGGCATTGTGTGTGATGAAGACAAAGAGCGTGGAAATCGGTCAACGCTGCTCTCAGAAGTAATTGTTCTAATCTTGCAGGGACCGTGAAGGTGACAATCACCCGTCGAAATCAACTGGTACAATATTAGGTAGCTGGTCCAGCCGCGAAGAGTGAGACGAAGAGGAACGATGAGAAGAGAGCAAGAGGAAACCGTGAAAAGACGGAGGAAGAACATCGTCGAAGGCTGATAGTAAAAAATCGAACAATTGGAGCTGGACGTCGAACCAGTGGTTCGCCGACACGAAACACGATTCTTATTAATTAAACGTACTTTTAATCGTCAACGAGGATAGGGTACGCGAGCGCACACCGCCGCCATGGAAAAATATACTCGAGCAAACGGAGAACGCTCTAATTATCGAACGATTTACAAACAACAACAACACACACACACGTACACATACACGATACACACATACATACAGTCACTGCAAAACTTTTTGATAAAACGACCGAATATCCGAGCAAAAAAGTCATCTGTATCGATTAAGACAATTCGAACTATCATCAAGATCAATTGGGGATCGGGAGGGGTGGGGGGGAGTCATTCAAGGAATTCTATATACACGTGTGCGCTAAAGAACAGATACGAATGTGCGTTATTCTTATTTTTTTTTCGTTTTTTTTTTCGAAGGCGTAGAGCACGATAGACACACAGTGGTACACCGTACAGAGAGTTACTGAACAGAATTTTACCTATTATAATTATTATATATATTATATATATATACATATTATATATATATACAGTATATTATATCTGGAGATATTTTAATCGCGGTTTTACAGATAACTATATGAATGTGAGATTTAATTTTAAGGAAAGTGGAAGAAGAGGTACTTTTAAAAACGGACACACGCAAACACAAACATAAACAAATACAAACGCATACGAGAACACAACGGCGATGACCTGGACCAACCGTACGGGGTTGCCACGGGTGTCAGTATATAATAATAATAAACACTAATGTACGAGTATTGTAATGTACGCGTTTACTGAGTACGTTTACAATTTGCTGCGAATCCCACTGGATTCGCCGGAAAAGTTCGTTCCGGGACATTGCTCATCGATTCTCCTGCGTACTGCCACCAAAGAGTTGCTTTAATCCTTAACGGGAACGAAGAAAAATCGCTGCCGCCCGCGATCCAGAGCGAAATTGTTTGCTACCTCAATTTTGATATCGAGAACCTTTTAGAAACCTGCTTTCGTCGAGGTCACGCCGACTCGGCGAATCCCGGTTATTTTGCGACGAGATCCAGGTCGTTCCGGAAACCTTCTCACATTCACTTCGTTGAAGATAACAACGATTAATCCATAGACTGTGGAACTCTATGCATTTATAGCGAATAAATATTTTCGAAGAACCGCGTGTAAAATGAAAAATTCGATGACATTGTACACTGCTTCATCTTATCTTCATTTCACTGTTCTGAACAACGATACAATTTGATGCGAAATTTGTGCCCTATGAGAATTTGAATTAACGTAAAGTTCCACTGTTTGACAGTTTTCGCGTTGAAAATTTGGTAATTTGAGGATATTCTTTTGAGAGTTTGTGGGAAAGAGATTCTATGGAACGACCTGCATCGCAGTCGAAGTTCGAGCGTTTCCCGGAAACGCAGCGTGAACCACGTGTCTAGTTTCTTTGATGCCATTGATCTTGAGATGTTCGACGATCATTTCGGTACAAGTTGACGCCGCTTCGAGTGAACTTGTAAACGTATTCAGTACATGGTCTATATATCTAGTTCGACACAGAGTAGTTAAGTAGCGCGAAACCATCACAGCTTAGCAGTCGAGAGAAAGAGGAGCCTTTTCGACATCGTTTTTCACGTTTCGTTCCGCCTGTCTAGAAGAGAATCGATATCAACGTTCAGTTAGAGCGCTGCCTTTAAGGGGATTCACCAATATGAATTTCGTTGTCAATATGTTGACAAAATGAAGCTAGAAACAAGCTTATAGTTAGCTACGCCGATAAGACTTTTAACGAATGAAAACACTTTGAAACATTTGCTGAATTCTCCAATTTCACCTTATCTACACTTTATCTACCGGAAGGCAATTAATAGGATTTTCAAGAATTGTATTATATCAAAAGGAAGCTTAAAAATCTTTTATATAATAATCAAGAACGAAATGATTAGACTAATCGCTGGTCGATGGTGTGTTAAAAAATCTGTTTTCAACTATACCACCAAAAAACAAGATACTGTTCTTTGTTCATAGTGGTGAAATCCCTTAGCCAGTACGATTAAACCGTAAAAGGAGGAACTCGCACACGGTGTAACTATGATTCGTCTTCCAAAGCTTTTCACGGCACGCTTCTGAGTCACAGACCCACAGGGACACAAAGAGACACGCAGGTACTTACACACAGGATGTCAGAGCTAAAGAGAGATCATAAAGAAACCAGCAAAAAATATACAGAGCCCGATTCAACGTTGTATCAGTTCGTCAGCGGTGATGGTAACGCGTGATCGTCGTAAATAAACAAAAAATAACGTCTCCGTCTGTGAAAAAAAAAAATTAACAATTCGAGGACCAACTGGGATCAAGCCTCACAGTTTCTCGACAAAGTTTCTCCGGTATTGGGGACGCTGAGGAACTGATTTTTTGGATCTTGTCGAAAGTCGACTGGTTTCCGAAATTTGTTCTTCAGGAACTGGGGAGTTTTTGATTCCCGTTGGTTCTCGATCGGGAAAACCCAAGTGGAATCCATCCAAAAGCTTCGCTTACGGTGAATTGTACTTCAGGACGTAGGTGAAGGTGCGCCTGTCTTTTTACGAGATCCCGGAGCCAATCGCGCAATGGTACTTTCGAACAAACCGGTGGCATTTTGTTCTCGCTTGATCCAGATGTCGTATAGATCGTTGGATCAAAGGGGATCGCGAAGGGGACACGTTAGTCAGTTTTCGATTCTAAAAAGATGGGCGCACAACCGTAGTGTTTAACTGTACCTAAAGTCGTCGTAGAGATTAATGAAGATAATTGTACCTATAATGATGAAAAAAAAATACACATACATACATACACATACTCATACACAGACAGACACAAATACAGAGACACACACGAAGAAAAAAAAGCAGTTCACGAATCTCTCTAAGACATAATTAACGAAAAGCGGAAAAGAAGCAAAAAAATAACGAAAATGGATTATCGGCTACGGAGGGAGCCGCCCGCGAGCAGCGTCTGACATTTTGTTCTTTCTGCATCATTTTCTGTATAATTACGTGCGCAGGTTGTCGCATGATATTTGAAATGCTTGGAAAATGGTAAAATGAAATTTTGACTGAGAGATTATTTAATTTTTCATGGGATGTATAACCAAAGCCATAAATGACAAATCGTTTCACTGATTAGAACAAGTGCTTCGGAAGGCTGGTTCAGAAAACTAATCTGTGAAGTGAACGGTGCATGAAAAAATTTAGATTATTGAAAATTGAAGAGAAGAGGAAGCGTGATCCCATGTTTATAGAGCTTCAAGGATGAATTCTCTTCGTTGTTTGCATCTCGGATCTGTCCGCGGTTTTCAATGGTTTCATGAATGATCGAGACCAGGTGCCAATGAAATTGAACGAAGCCCGTGAACAGGTGTTCGCACAAGTTCCAAATGGAGGCTGCTCGTGGGCGGAAGCGCGTCGAAACGCGACCGGAACAGCTGAACCAAAGTCGTAATTCGCCAATTTGCACGGTCACGTTTATTTATTTATTCATTTCGCTCGCGTGTACGCTTTTATCGAATGCTCGACGCTCCTGTATTCCGCCTGACTCGATTAATCACATACGTTTGATGACCATCGACTCATTTATCAATAGACTGCGGATCGTTATGCACTTCCAACGTGTGCGAATCGGTATAACAGAAATGAATTTCCATTTCATCGCCCGGCGATCTTTTTACGATCTTCGCTATAATCAAAAGAAGACATTTTTGTAAAAGAACGTGGAAACTTGCATAGAGGTCGGCAGTCTGTTCATTTTCTATTTATTTTGATGCAATGTACAATGACTTTGAAAGTGGAAGACGAGGAGGCCATGTCCAGGTGGTCGGGCAGGTGTGTCGAGCACGATCGCCACAAGTGATTTCGTAAATTCGCCTGGGCTATTCTAAAAAAACAATGCTAGAGTGAAGGACAGGGTGGGAAGGGGGAAAACGAGAGAGAGAGAGAGAGATAGAGAATGAGAGCGAAAGAAAGAAAGAGAGCACACCGAAGACGATGATGGCATCCGGTCGTCGGATGATCCGATGAACTATTTAACTAACGATCGAGGAGAACGGGTGATAAAAAAAAGTCATTGTAAGTTTCGCAAGACCTCACGTTCGTTTCCTACTATTTTTGTATGCAACATAAAACAAAAGGAGATTGATGGTAGCGAGAGTGAAGAGAGAAATTCGCGTGTGAGAGAGAGAGAGAGAGAGAGAGAGAGAGTGTGAGAGAGAAAGCGAGCAAGCAGAGCATGCGTTTCATTAGAAGAGAAGACGAAGAAAGTTTATTTATGACGCTTCTCGTTCGGGAATCCACATCTTCCTGATCACCTTCCGTTGATTGCACGTCGACGACTCGTTAGCGAAACCATTTCTGTTTTGTCACATGCGTTGCTTAGTCCTTTATACACACATTTAGCTGCAGATTCATTCATGACCATCGCACTCGATTTAGTGAGAATTTTGTTCGTTCGACGGCTCTGCGAGAAGTCACGGAATTTTTTAATTTACCGCGTCGATTTCGCGCATTTTCGGTTCTCGCAAAGGTCAGTGATCTTTGGTCCTCGTTGTCTCATCCATTTATTTCTGTTCGAAAGCTGTGCGGGACACAGAAAACAAATTTAGTCGTCCGTCACTGACCTCCTCGATCTGTCGATGGACAAAATTCTATTTTTCATATGTAAATTATAACAAACCGAACGTTCATTCAACAATTTTTCTTAGATATTACTAGACTGTCTCGTTTATGCATTCATAGTATTTTGGGTCCCCTAAAACACGCACGATCCTTTTGGAACATAACAGAACCTTCGACGAATGAATGGAAATGATCAGCCCATAAAAAACTATAGGAACAATCCATAAAGATCTATATTTGCATAAAGATAAACAGTCTAATAATTATTTACAAGATAAGTTACATGTAATATAGAACTCGATGAACATTGTCATTTTATTCATGCTCAGGGAGCGGAAACAACTCTCAAAGTGTGGGACTACAATATCTAAGAATTCCTTTTGAAATCATTAATTGAAAGATAATTTTTAAAGTGTTAACTTTTCCTCTGTAATTAATGGATTCTAAGACAACAATCAACCATGGTTTACAACCCCAACTTCAAGGTGTATTTTCACACCCTATGGAAAATGCTATTGAGTTCTATATTATATGTGAACTTTATCAAAATCAGAGGGGACCATTTGGATAACAGCCCCTGTTTTATAGCAACTCGGAGATCATTTTTGTTATTTATTTAAATTTAAGTATCTTGTTTTCTGATCAGACGTTTAATCTTTAACCCTGCTGCAATTTTCTTAGAGTTCTCCATCAACAAAATACAAAACATGAAAATGTGGTCGAAGAAGAGTCTGAAGAATGTAGCAGGGTTGATGGACGGAGCGATCTGCAAGTTTGTTAGTATGTTTTATTTTCTTGAGAGCTGTTTCGCTTGAAAATGTTGCCCATCTCTGCATCAGACGTGTTAGCTGGCGTGAACTCAACGTTTCGTTGTTGAAGAGCGAAGTATCCTGCCACGATTTCGCCCTCGGTGAACATGTTTGAGGCTGACACCCCTGGACCGGTGTGAACCAGACCGAGTTCCAAGCTGACCGTACACACGGATTCTTTCTAGATCATGCCTGATTATTTGCTTTTTGTTTAGACATATCACACGGTACAAGGATAAACGATGGCTGTGCCTTTATGCTTAACTCTGTAGCTTTAGACTTGTTCCTTTTTGAACTGAGCTTGGTGTGCGGTCTCGGTTGGTCCTTGCGCTCTGTCAACCATTCAGATTCGAGTTGACTAAAGATAGACAAGCAATTTATATTTGTTTCGGGTGGAGAAGACAGTTCAGACATATTCACTGATACCTTGCGGGCCAAACACTGTTAAGATTGATGTTAACTCTTTGAGGCCCAGGGCTGGCAGGCATTCGATTCAGGTGGATATGCGTTGAACAAGGAATTGTACAATTTTTTGTGTGTTAATTAGTAAGACGTTTTCTGTGACATTGCACAGAGTGGCCCGTTAGAGACAGAGCTTAGAGAGAAATGATTCGTTTCACAAAATGCAGATGTTGAGCGGTAAAGTAAGATGTAATTATATAGTCTTTCTACAGATGTCTCCAATTGTCTTGAAGAAAGGTGGTCCTCGAGCAGAGATTGTTTTCATGCTGTAAAATCGTTTTAATCACTTTTAGGTTGTAATAGAATCTCACTTCTGACGGATCATTCTGTGCAACATAAAATGGTACAAAAGTAGTTGCAGGATTGGTGAAGCTGTATGATCCTCAAAGAGTTACATGGAGGACATGTTGACGGAGTAAATGGGAAGCGAGAGTGTGTGTGCGTGGGATATGGGAGGAACAATGAAGAATAGCAAGGAATACTACGACGAATCGGAGAGGATTCGTTTTGCAAATCGAATCGCGAAAGGTGACCGAGAAGGTGGGAGTGAGATTAGGTATCGTATGATGGAAACAAAGAGCTATACTACCAACCCAAAGATGCACAACATCATAGAGAGCCGGACAATTTGATAGAACTCATGTCAGTCTAATTATATTTCTTGTTATATTATATACATATATATATATCATATTTTCCAAAAACGAATTATATATAATTCAATAAAAAAAAAGACACTCTCGTTTGATACTTCGCGAGACCTTTCAATTATTCCTCTGTCCAGTTGAAACATTTATAATTTCATAGTTTTAAGACATTAAACCTAAAAGCAGAGATTTCGTTCAAACGTTAATTCAGCTTAAAATTTGTTAGAAAATCCTAACGTTGATAATTATCGATAAGAAAATTTATTTTAAGTACATTTGTTATAGTCTGATATAAAATTTTTATTTAAAGTAATATGTGTTTTAATTAGTGATTTTTTGATTGAAATTTTGTTAGCAGAAGGAAGATTCGGTAGAAAGATAAGAAAAACATGAAAATTAAATAGGCACCCATTAGTGACGACGCAGGATACAGCCCTGGAGGACAGCGCCTCTAGCGCCATTTGCCGAAAGTGCTTATTCGCAATGGATTCGAAGATTGAAGAGATTCCCGCGTGTTCTCGCGTCATTCCTCACGAAATTCATGAAAAAAGAAATCCAAATGATGTTTTGAGGGTGCTGAATGGTAAGAAAACAAAGTCCTATTGAGTCTTGACTAATTTTGGTATAAATCATTAAGAATAACTGCGAAGTATCTTTGTTTGATCATCTTGATCATACAATAACAATATACATAAACTGTTGATGTCAAGAATGACTGCGTCGGCGTCGGCGTGGGTAAAACGTCGACAGATGAATTCAAGAGACTCGTTGATTTATGGTTACAAGATTTATTACGTTTTCGTTATTTACACAAGTTCGTTGTAGGTTCTGTTGACAAGGGTCCAGAGAAACGTTGCGGGACATCAGTAGTTTCGCGTGTCCTTAAAAAAAGTCTCTATACAGGCATTTTCGTCCCCAATGTCGCTATGAACCAATGCCAATTGCCGCGAGCGAACGCTGACTTTCACGTTTGTCATAGACGTTCGTCGGGTGTTTCCAATCCGCGATGGAAGTCCTCAGGATCGTCGATCGCTCGACGTTATTGCACTTGGTTCCGATTTCCGGAACACTGCGCCGCAGAATTTCCAATTAATCAGTCAAATTCCATATCGATATTTTATCATTCATCGACGAAAGTCCAATTAATTGATCGAACGCAACTCGATTCGAAATTGTTCAACTTGAACGATATGATAGAAATTCATTTTTCTTTAGGAACAATTCGAAATTCTGACGACACTCTGTGTTCCCGTTGGACATGAAAAGCAAAGACGAATCCTCGAAGAACGACCGTCGCCAACGTATAATCGCCTCCGTAAGTCGAATCGAATTTTTTTTAGATAACTTCGTCTAGATCCTTCTCGAATCCATGGGTTACGAGTTACACTGGCGTGTCTTCCATTGTCACTCTTTAAATGTAAATTTTACGATCTGTACCCACCACCACGTTGGACCCAGTTACGCGACTGCTATCCGCAGTTTGTTCTCTCGTTCGCGACGATTAACAGTTAAGAACGGTTCTAACAGTCGGCACTTCAGCTTCTCTCGTTTCTCGCGCACAGATAGCGCCATTGTAACCGGTGTGACGATAGTGCTCGGCCCGAGAAACCTATTCCTGTCGATCTTCGGTTGTGGAAGAATCGAAGGAATCCTCGGTTTCGGCGGACAAACCGCAATTTAATAGATAGATCTTGAAGACTTGGATTTTATAAAGAATTGAGTAGACCTTGGGGAGGCCTTGAATATACCTCGAAGTGGCCCGAACGCATTTCTGGCAGATTTTGACTAAATGTTTCTGTTTAGATGAAAACAAGAGCCATTTCTGGAGGCTCAGCGAGTTTGTCCACAGAAAACCGGAAGCGGTCCGCTGAAAGAGTACCGACATCGGAGCAGCACCTCGATTCAATTAAACTATTTTACGTTTAAGCGTTATAAATGGATTACAATCGGATTATACACTCGCTTTTCGCCACACTCATGCGTTGGCCCTCGTTGCCGGAAATACGAAGCGTACGAACAGCTGTGCTCTCTATCATAGCGATCTGATAATTGGTCGCTATCGTCTGGATCAGCTAAATTCCCTCGTCTTTGCGGCAACGTGGCCTAATCTCACGTAACACGAAGCACGTCGCCTCGCCGGAAGCACGTAATAACCAATACATCCCGTGCAACTATCATGTTGTCGGTCAGGGGAACTATAACTCGTTGAAACTCGTGAAAACTAGTCTCGGATTGCGCCTGATTTTTCACTATAATTAAAAATCCTACCGGAAGTCTCTATCATTCTTTACGATCAGTTCAATGCTTTCATTACTTCAGAACGCACAGATTATTGCAAGGAGAACTACAATTTACTTTGTCTTCTAGTTTGAAATTCCTGGAATCCCCAGGAAATTAAGCTTCTTTAATTAGTCCACTATTAACACGTTCACTGCCGAACAGTTGCAAAAGATTTCATACAGTCTCAGTGATTCCGGCAGATTTTCTCAGCTCGGCCAATCGGAGACAGTTTCCCACGAACGTAAACGGTACGAAACATTCGGGCGACTATAAATACGAGGGGACAAGGGTATTGCTATGGACGGAGGACAGTGAACGCGCCACAATCGGCGCGTCAGTCGAAGAAACAAGGAGATTCGTTACGTAGAAGATCACTGGGGCGTTTGATTCGCTTAAGACAGTCCCTCTGTACTAGCTGACTTCACCTTAAACGCTAGACCGTAGTCGTTCTACACGGACGGTTTAAGTTAAATTACCGGGGAATGATAAACGGTGATAGACATGGGGGGAGTATCCGTATGGTGCTCGCCATTTTTCATTTTTTTTTTAGTGCGGCTGCTAGTGTTAGCTAGGACAGCGTATACCGGACTAGTATACAGTATGTATAGAATAATAATAATATTAATTATGTATATATAACATACAGGTATCTATATTTATAGATTTTTATATATATATATTAGAGTTTAATCCTAGAAGTTCGTGTCGATTCGATCCAAGTAAGTCAGGGCTAGGCTACGATTTTTTCTCTAGGGCGTAGGTCGCGGCACGTGCTCGGAACAATAGTTCACGGGACACCATGGAACTGTGGGGTATTAGTAGTCCATGGAATTAGGGCTCAAAAGGTATCGAAACGGTATCGAAAGGACAGTAAAAATTGCGCTGCGGGTCCGATGAGAAAGCTTTTGTCTTTTTCCACGAGCAGACTTTCCTCCGCGGAAGAGCAATTTCTAAGTGGCTCCCCTTCTCCCTCGTGAAAGAGGGCAATTTTTTCTTTCTCACTTGAGAATCATTTACCATTTTCATATATGAGAAATTACTTCTCTCTTTAAAAATTGTCCATAACTGCGTCCAGCGACCTTGAACACGTCTTTCTCGTGGAACCCACAGCGATAGTTACCAAACCGATGGCAAGATCTCCATTAAACGATACGAAAATAGCGTTGAACACACGCTGACTGCTTCTGATACCTAGTTCGCACGTGCCCGGACCCATCTACTTCCTCGATGAACAAATAGAGACAATAGCATCGGCAAAGTTGAGCAAAGGGTATCTCGTTCAATAATCCACCTAAATTCTCTGCACCTCGCCGCGACCCTAGAACCGATATTTTTTTTCCTGAAGATCGTTCCTCAAGGTCGTCGACTGAATCGACTTCTCCGATAGAAGCTCGACCTCGTTTTCTCGAGCTTGTTCGCTCTTCGATTTCTTCTGTTTCTCTACTTCATCTTCTTCTTCTTTTTCGTAGATCGTCCCTCGTGTTCTTTATTCTTCGTAATCTCTTCGAGGTTCACGTGGACAATTAACTGCTGTGACTGTACGCGGTGTTCGTGTACGGACCACTGTAGATGGATGAACCTGTCGTCGAAACGCTCTTATGTCGTCTCTTTGCGAGCAGTACCAAAATGGCGGCCACTACTGCCAGCATGAGGATCAGGCCAGCGATTGCTATGCCGATGGCGAAGCTCTTCTGCGAGATGCAGAAGCTGTCTGGGTCGTCTGTCGCCTGGAAATTAGATCATTTTTCCGTCAGTCGTTTGTGCGAATTTCTAACAAAATTTTTTAAACGAAATTTCACAACATGATCGCTCAAGAAGACTATGAATAACAATTGCTTGAACTGCGAGGTTTTATAAGAAGTCAAACGGGGTCCAATTTTGTCAGTTCACTTTCCAGGACACTCTGTTGCAAAATCGAGGTTCGCCAATCGGCGACGGCTGCCAAGGTCGGCCGCCGTTTCTAAGAACGATCATTTCGGATCACGAAATCGTACAAACGAGACTCACCCTTTCTCTGACGACGTCATCGCTGTAATCAGACCTGGAGCCAATGTCCGAGGCTTCGTTCACGTATAGTCCGCTGTAGACCTCTATGGTCGCTGGTGTACCACCATCCAAGCCCTCGACACTTTTCACCGCGTTGTCATTCGCAGTGTCCCTGCGTCGCCTCGACACCGAATTGCAAGCTGGCGGCTGCAACAACGGAATAGTGATTGCCTCTTTTGGACAGACTCCAAAACATGGGATCCTCGATCATGCGAACGGAATTTTTTCGATTTCGTGCGTTAGTTACAGAATGACTGAGCTTCTTGATGACTAATAACCTTTTTTATTCTGCGAATCTGAATTATTTAACATAATGGGTGGGGAATGAAGATTTTAATACGAAGCAAAGTGAGAATTGCAAAGTGATACTTTTCACTGGTTCCCATTGATACAGATTGCATTAAATAATCGTGTGTAAAAGAAATCCCAACCGGACATTCCATGCCCGTTTCGATCGAGGAACCTGTAGCTATAAATAGGCATTATGAGAGGATATGGTTGTTTCGCTATCCTGTAGCCATTCACAAGATTCGATTCCCGTTTGATCCGATATTGCTAAATGATTATTATACTATTAAAAGATGATCATCGTGTGGGTAATTCGTGGTGGCATTAAAGGGGAAGGGATTATGGGGGATCCTCTGAGCCGCGTGAACCTAACGGGTTGAAAGCGGAATTTTCTTATTACCGTGTTGGTGCATCCTCCATCGTGTTTCACGCACAGCCTGACGTTGCACTGGTAGTAGACGCTCGCTGTGTAAGGGAATTTGTGCGCCTGGAAGTTCACCTTCGCCTCCGTTTTGTCCTCGTTGTACGTGAATTGTCCCATAATCTCGCCGTCCACCGGGCAACTGGAATAGGAATCGAATTTCCGATAATTAGTACGCTGTGAACACGAATTAGCACATTTTATCCCGCGTATAAAGTACCACTTTTCTATTTTACAAGCAGCTAACGCTGGGTCCTCGTAATCTCTAAAATTATAATCTTGTAAAACGGTTTTCATTATTTTTAGGACTCAAGCCTTACGTTGGAAGGAGTTCTGCGATTTTGAGGACACGCATCTGACGATGAAAGGACTCCTTCAACTTGTAGGACACAAGATTTCTGCCAAAGGAGCTTCCCTTCATTTTTGGGTCGAAAGGTTCGTACTCTTATAATTTTTAAAACGCAAGTCCATGTTTTTAGGACACAGAAATTGAAAGTAGTCGGGTTGCGACATAAGTTTCGGGTGTCCCTCTGTCACATTGAACAAGTCGAGAGGGAAAGTGTCCGCGCTACAACCTGTCCGCGTCGCATCAGCTGATTTGCTTATGAAAAGAAGTCAGTGAACCGACCCGCTTTGTACTGTGAATTCCGAGCCTTGAATTATTCATCGGACGTTGTGACGTGGTCAATGCGATCATATAGATAGTAGAATTGTTCGTTGGAACGGTGTTTGTTAACAGACGTGGCAGGAATCCGAAAAGTGAAGAACAACAAATTCCAAAAGAGTCCTCGATACTCTTGGAAAATAAAGAATACGAAAGTTGTTCACCATAGAATATATACAAAAATAAATCACTAGGCCTGAACGAAGAAAATGTACGTATAGTGCAAAACCTGTGGTGGATTCTCAGACAGCGATTTAGCGAACAAGACATTCGTGGGGCTAGGATAAATGGAGCTTCAGAAGAGGAGGAAGCGCAATAATTGTAGAAAATAGGTGACCCGGAGCCCGTGAGAAACAGGGAAGCGTAACTCATGAAAAAATCAGGAAAGAGAAACTCGTTGGATGTAGGCAATAAGTGATTCACGGAAAATAACGTAATATGAAATTACCCTTCATCGTTTATGAGCCTCTGTTCCCCCCATCCGAGTCCGTCGCGCACCAAGCAATCGGAGATCTTCAGTCCGAACATTTCCTGTTTGTCGATGCTAATGACCAAGGTCAGGGGGTCCCCGATCTTCACGTTTTCCGCCACTTGATGCCTCGTTGGATCTCCGCTGAAGATCTTCATCGTGCATCCTGGCATAGGAGCTGTTGCCTGTCAAGAACATTTGTTCGTTGCCTCTTAATGCTTTCTAGACCACGATCCTCTATTTTCACTGCGATAAACCCGACACCTACTTGTCTGCCTTCTCTTTCAACTTGGCAGACTTTTATTCGAAGTTTTCAATTCTCTTATACAAATTCTGTAATTTTCTATTCTCATTCAAATCTTCAAGAAAACGGTAAAGTGAGGAACTATTGTATTGGAAATTGTATGTATTGAGGAGAAAAAATGCATTCTCACCTGCAACGGCAGGGACTGCAACATGTCCACGTGCGTCTGATCGTTCGTTACCACTTTGTCTCGCGTCTGGTATCGACATCTCACGTGAAAACCTCTGCCCTGGTTCGTGACCAGCTTCAGGTGTGGCTGCACCACTATCGTGTTGAAGTATTCGATACCGCCATCATTCTGTAACAGAAATCAAATTTCAAAGATTCTAGGTGTGAAAGGTTCAAAATTGCGAAACACCTAATTCCGAAGGTTCAAGGTTTCGAAATGTCTAAGTCTTTTATCTAACTTTCAAAAATCGAAGGGTTCAAAGCGTTCAACAACTCAATGATTCCAGAAGCAAGTCGTTCGACGACTTCTTCGGCGCGTTCGCAAAGCAATTTTCTCGAGCCGGCGTGTCTGGGTCGTTTGGATGCCGCGGCAAGGATATAAAGTAAATCAAGTCACAATGTAAAACCGATCCCAATCTCCGCTCCCTTTCTGCCCCGTGCTATCGTAATTGTTTCAGTCATTGTTCGCAGCCCAGCGGACGCGTTTCGGTGTGCCGACTGTTGCAATTCTCGGACGCGTTTACGAGCCGTTTCGGTCACTGTAATCGCAGTTACCTGGCCTGAAAGTTCTCCCAGCGTTCCGTTTGTCCTTGCACCCTTCTAACAAAAACCTAATCGTTCTGCTTTATTATCTGCTGGTCCCAGAAGAACTAATTTCTTCCTCCAAATCTCATTTTTGCGAAATGATTACCGGAAGCCATGTATATTAATTAAAATGTTTAAAATTATGGTTTCAGGTCGAGATTTTTTCTGATCGCGATTGATAAGATCGTTCTTGAAACATTCACTCTTCCGTGCTCTTTTTCATGTTCGTTGGACTATTCATGTTCTCCATCCGCCACAAAATGATCACTTATCAATTTCCCGACCCGAATACCTCTTCATCCTCTTCAGGATTAATTTTTCATCTACAATGCGTTACCGCCCGCGGCTATTTAATTTTCTTCCACGACCGAGCTACTCTTCGGCAGCCCTGGCAACCTCTCCAGACCAGTCATTATCATTAATGCGAACGATAATCGCCGTTAATGAGGTTAATTCGCAATCAAAGCTTCCGCGGGCATTGGGTATAATGGGAGGATGATAATCGTCTTTAGGGGACGCAGATGATCTTGTCTAGCCTCGATCGAGGGCCCTGTTTAAGCGTGTTTGCTTAACCGAGCCTTTCTAGAAGATCGATTATCCCTTAACTGCTTTTTCCGATCGACCGGTCGACTATTTACTAAAGGACCTCGGTTCCTCATTATCGTGGACAATTTACCGTGTGCGAAAGACATTCTATTTCTGCAGGACTCATCGCCCCTGTGAAATTTCTCCGAAGCAAATTACAAGTTTTCCTGCCGTTCCGTCGCAAATATTTATTCCAACAATTTTCCAGGAAGGAAAAGAAAAATCATCCATCATACTTATCGTGGACAATTTACTGTATGCGAAAGACATCCTATTTTTGCAGGATTTATCGTCCCTGTGAAATTTCTCCGAAGAAAATTACAATTTTTTCTACCGTTTCCAGGAAGGAAAAGAAAAATCATCGATCATATTTATCGCGGACGATGCTCCAATGTTAGAGGAAAAGGAAAATCATAGGAAACGTAAAACCACGCAGAAAAGAAACGTACCAGCAGATACTATAATGGTTAAAGATCATCCAAGGATGATCCACTAGCGAAGATTCCTAGAACGGCCAGCTGACCGCGGAAAACCACCGGATCTGACCAAGTAAGAACATAATACAGAAGAAGCGCGAGCGACTTCACGGAATAAATTCCTCGGCGCGAGAACCGCAAGAAAAATCGATGCTCGAGGGAACACGAACTGGCAAAAATTCGTCGCGTCCAACGGGGTGGTCTGAAGAGACCGGAGCCCCGTAACGAAAAAGGAAGAGGACGATGAATCCTTGCTCGTTTTACACGGGAGTCTGATCGGCGTCAGGATCGTGTGACACAGCGGCGCGCACGCGGCTTTAAGTTGTTTGCGGTGTCGCCGGAGAGAAATCATGCTCTCCGCTGCGATCATTCGAGTCTTCGCACTTAAACCTATCGGTTCGAACACTCCAGACTTCACGCAACTACCAGAAGTATTGAAACAGGATTTTTCGGAAGGGAATCAGACATTTCTTCTTGGCTGAACAGTTTCTTGCAATTTTTAAGAACATGTTCACTAGAATTAGAATGGCCACTGGTATGGTAGAAATAATAGAGGCGATTCAAAGGTCGATCAGTCAGGATTGTTCGAAAGGCGGAGCAATTTCATTGGATCGAGTGCTCGAATTGTTACACCCCTGATATCTGACCAGTAAATAGAGGGCCCCCTGTTTGTGTCCTAGGCATACGAGGCACCTGTGGCTCGTTGCTAGGTGTGAAATGTAAAGTCACCGATCTGACGGGCCTCTCTCGGGCCGATGCACCGCAGATTGCGAGTATCCTTGCTGAGGTCGGACGCGGGGATCCTCGAAGGTCGTTGCCTGCTCGACATATACGGTGTGCGTGGAAAATCTTCGCTCAGCATGCATTCTTCCTTAAAAGCTTTGTAGAATTTCCAGCCTCTTCTTGAATCTTCCTACTCTTAAATTAAAGGACTCATTAGGTCCTAAGGATTGAATCCTCAAGTTACAGATATTTCGAACATTCTGCGTTCGAAATGATATTCCTGCTTGATGCACCGGTTTCCCAGAAGCGGTTTACGCAGGAATTAGGCGAACGCAATTAACCCCGGGGTTAAGTGGGCGAAGGCACCTCGGTAAACACTAATTTTCGCGTAACAGAACTAGCAAGCTACCGCTTCCTGATGTTGTCTTCATTAGAGGGCCGAAAACGACAGAAACCTCTTTCCCAAAGGACACAATCCATCCTCAGGAAGTCTCATCCTGGAGCACATCGTGTTTCCAGTTCGCAGGAGATTCTATCTCCTCCGTGTAGTCTAATTAGTGGATTCACGAAAAGGACCATTTTTTCGAACGATCGTTTCCCGATTAGTTGGTTATCGCTCTTTGTTTGAAATTTAATAATTCACCGGGAAAGAGGTGGTGTATGAGAGGATGGTAATTATTCTGTGTTATCGCGGCGCTTTAATGACGATAATGACAACGATCGGGAGGGTTCCTGGAAGATCGTGGTAAGGCTATGATCCCTCCTATCAAAGTGACTCCGATAAACCATGCTGTTCTCGTGTGATGTTCGTTGAGTATGGTGGAAAAATTGTGTAACGTACTTGACACTCATCAATATCCTATAATGCGTTGGCAAGATATCGTTATGGTTGAGAAGTGGTTGTTGAGATCGTTTTGCTCTTGTTGGTCGTCGCGAAAATTCGATTCGTTAATGACTAGTGGCCTCTTAGGACCTGGTTACGCGGACGATTATTCCTTAATGACTTGATAAAGCGTCACGGACGGTTTCGAGATTGATATAGTCATCCTTTGATAATTCCGTAATATTCCCAGGGGACTCACTCGATTATTTATAGACTCTTTAGATTATTTTCAAATGGAGTATTTATGTTTATGGACTCCTTAGATTATTTTAGACTGGATTATTTACAGACTTATTTGGTTTTCTTTACATGGTCAACATATTTTCAATGAGACGAGTACAGAGGTGGTATTTCTAAGGTTTCAGAGCACTCGAGTCTCATTACTGTACAGGTGAAAATACTTTCAGTCTACCAGGTAACTCTTGGTTAACACGCTTCGCAGCTTGCTAACTAATTTCTAGTTGATGTGTTAAACGAGTGTTTTACCGTTCGGCAATGGTAGTGACAATGTCACAGAATTTACAGTGAAACAAAAGGTACTGTCTTCTGTTTGTTAACATGTCTTCTCTTGAATGTTTTATATATTATAAACTATTACACTCTACTGTTAGACGATCTCAGAAATTCAAGGTTCCAGAGGCTCGAACGTTCCAGTGTCCAAAAATGTCAAAGTTTCAAAGTTCCGATTTATAAATAAGAAGTTGTCATTCGATGATGTTGACTCAATACTCCCGCGAACGACTGCATAAATATTCCACGAAAGAAGCCAGCATTAGCATAAACATCCAGGGTCTCGGTGCACATTGGCGGCGTTAAATAATGAAGGTAAACGGTCGTGGGAGGTGTTAAAACGACTAGCGTCTCGGGAGTAGCTCGCTAGTCGCTAATTCGCCTCGGCAATCATGCAGATTCGAGGCTGGGCGGTGCTCAAACGCCCCGGATTGGTTTTGCCGAGCGAGTGCCCACACCTGAATCCGTATTACCACAAATTGCGAGGATCATTACCGGAGCCTACGCAATAAACCTCGCCGCAGCAGCGTTGCTAACCACCGGGAGGTGCTCATTGCTCGGGTGAGGTCACGCTGGTCCTCGATTAATCCGATCCGCGTTACACAACCGTCGCTCGCTGTCGATATTGGTTGGAGACTATTGTGGTCGCTTGATCGAGACCTTCCTCGGCCTTCTGATAGGTCAATTTTCGTTTGTACCACATAGATCGATCATGTAAAAGAGGATAAGGATGAGAACGATTATCCCAAGTCGTGTACAAAAGCTAAGGACAAGAATGATCATCTTAATCCACCGATCACATCCAACTGGAAGTAAGGACGTACGTGTTAACTTTTTATCTGAAAGATAGCTTTGGATAGCTTCGAAATGAATTCTGCTGGGTATTTTCAGTTGATCGCGTCCATAGCATTCGGTTAGGGTCTCTCGAAGGAATACTGGAGGTGTTTAGTAGTCAGTGGCCTTTGGTTTCTTTGGGATCCGTCTGCTAACCCTCGGACTATCCTGGAAGGCGAGGTTGGTAGTTTTCGAGGTCGTCGATATGGGAATCCTCCTACACGAACTGGTCCAGGCGGGTTCGAGGACACGGAGAACCTTTGCGTCGGTTCTCTCTCCCCCGCTCTCTCCACATGCCTTTATAGATGAAAAGGGGGAAGGAACAGCGATACGAGCAAAAAGAGGGTCGGACCTCACGGCGGAGAAGGAACTTTCGAGATGCTGCGACGAGGGGGACCGACGACAGACTGGCTGAAATCGTTCTGACGGACGCGTAAAACGAGTTTTACGAGCATCTGTGGATTTTAGTGGAGACGATCCGGGGTGGTTAACGATCGTTTAAGCAGGAAAATTGAGCGAATCCCTCGGCGGGATTCCCTTCTTAACGATAATTGCTGCCTCGGGTCCTTTACGCATCTGCACCGCGACGGAATGTGCGAAATCCGAGGATATTAAATTAGTAACGTGCGCTGCCGTGCTTTTCGGTCGCTTTCCCAGAGCGAGGAGTGCCGCCAATGTTTCTGCTATTTCGCGTGTATCTTAACAAAGGAATGTTTCTTTGCAATAGTCTTGGGATAGCGATGATCGTCTTCGTCTATCCGAGGAATGTGCCGGGGATTTTTGTGCAAATTGATTTTGCGTATATCGGTACCCAAGAATGTTCCTTTATGTTTTCGCGTTTGATTTTTAGCGGAGACGCATACTGATCAATTTTATGTAAATTGTTCGCGAGCGTCGAAGTGGGACGAATTTTACTTATACCGTTTTTTATTCGATGCTTTATACAGACTGAGAATTTTATTGAGGAAAAAAATATTCTCTTCTGACACGAGTACTTTATAAATTATGTATGAATTTCTATGCGAGCCTGGCGACACACAAATCTTTAAAAATATCAATGATTCTTAGTGAGTTCGCAATGGTACTTGATGCAGTGGAACATTAACTGGAATATCTGGAGGATTACCAAAAATTGTACAGTTTCCAAGTCAGCAGTACTTAATACAGTAACTGCCAAGGCAGTGTTAACACGATCAACAATGTCTAAATCTGCGATTGGATCTGTAATCGAACAGTACCCGGCACCATCAGAAATCCTTGGATAATCGAAAACTAGCTGGACCAACTGCAGTTAAAACTGCCTCACGGTCAAAGTGAGCGGCGAAGAATTCGCTCCGGTTCGAAGCCGACACACCCACCAATCACCACCGCAAGAAAACCCGTCCTCCGCCTCGCGGAGAACGCGAACTGTTACAACGTACGGTGAATCGACCGAAAGCTGGAATTCATAATAAAGTACCGTTGCGCTCACAGATCATACGCGGACGGTTCCGTTTTCGCGCGCGAAGGTCGAGAGAGCCCCATTGTGTGTTCAGTTCTCTATCTCTCTTTCTTCATCTTCATCTATGGTTGTGTTCTATAACGGTTCAAAAATCCATCGAAATCGCCGTCATCGTGTGTTGTTGCGTGCCGCGATGCTATACCGTTCAGGTTGTACACACAGAAAGAGAAGAAGAAAGAGAGAGAGAGAGGATGATCGCGAAGAGGGCCCTGTCACGGGCCAACAAGAACGACAGGAGTCGGATTCCATCAGCCGGAGCCGAAGAGTTATCAGACCGCAAGGCATCCACGGTATTCCCTTCTTGCCTAGTCACGGACGTTCGACATCATCGGATGTCGCGTCAATTCCCACCAGGACGCTACGTACACACGATCTCTGTGACGACTTATTCCGCGGAGAACGCGATGATCGCTGATTTCATTTGAGCTCCACAGAAATTACTCTACCGATGGCGTCTGCTTCGTTAGAGGATCTCCTCGAGCGGAATCAAGTTTGTTTGATCCGTATGAAACTCGACGAATTTTTTAGACTGTTGATTTTATTCAAAGAAATTCTTTGAATGATTTTGCAAAATAACTGCTCTGAAGAGATTTTAGTCGAAGAGGAACTCAATGGATTTTATTCAAAGAAATACTCTGCAAAAATACTCTTCAAGGAAATACTCTTCAAGGAAATACTCTGCAAGAATATTCAAGGTACGAATTTCAACGAACTTTTTAAACTGTTGATTTTATTCAAAGAAATTCTCTCAATGAATTTGCAAAATAAATGTTCCGAGGAGGAACTCAATGGATTTTATTCAAAGAAGTACTCTGCAAGAATATTCAAGGTACGAATTTCAACGAACTTTTTAAACTGTTGATTTTATTCAAAGAAATTCTCTCAATGAACTTGCAAAATAAATGTTCCGAGGAGGAACTCAATGGATTTTATTCAAAGAAATACTCTGCATGAATATTCCTGAAAGAAGTACTCTGAATAAATTTCTCTGAAAGAAATACTCCGAAGAAATTTTCCTAAATGAAATATGCACATTCAGAGCCTCGCAGAAACGTTCACAGAAAGAGAAAAACGAATTCGAATGAATCAGACGCCTCTTGAATTCAACTCTGAAGCATCTGAAGTTTGCAGGAGGAAATGGCGATGTTCACGAAGGAGATCGAATCCCGAGTGGAACGGGGGAACACATCGAAGGCCGATCGAAGTCAAAGTTGAAGCCTGATACACAGGCTCTGTTACTGGCGGCGTGGTAGACCACCCAACGCGGAGCCTCTCTAAAAATCCCGCAGCTATTCTTGGCTATGCGAGACTCGTCCTGGCGTTCCTGAAAGACACGCCAGGCATCGAGGCATGCGTTTCTGATGTTGGTCGGATGCTTCCTGGACTGTTTATCCTGACCGTGGATCTTGAGGCGTTCGACGGCTCGGTTCATCCTTGCATCGATAACGATTGCCAATATGTCGACTCGGGAGATGCTGCTTGAAGTCCTCGACTCGGCGACTTGGCGAGAAGCGTGTGTCAGAAAATAGAGAAACAAGAAATCGTTGGAAATTGGATGAGGATATTTGCAAATATGGAAACAGGAATTTTGTGGAATTTAAACGGGTTCGCAATTGGTGAGGAGAATACAACCTCAAAAATAAAATAAGATTAAAGAACAGGAGTATAACACGAACAATGAAAAGCAGCGAGTCTCTCGAAGCAAGTCTTTCAGCTTGTTTAAATCGTGTTTCACACCTCCCACACTCCCCACGATGGTCGAATAAATTATCAACTTCTCAGCACCCACCGCCGCGATCTCAAAAATAGCTCACGATTGAATTAAAACGGCGGGAAAGAGTGTAGAAGTAAAAGAACATCCGTGGCATGTGTTATTCTTCTTTGTCCGAGGGTACACGTCCGTTGTCGACTGTTATCTGCGCAACGAGATGTTTTTACAAGCGATTCCCCGGACGATTTTGACGAACAGTTCTGCGATTAAAATTACCCTAATTACGGGTGTGGGGGACGAGAAATGTTGCCCGGGAACAGCGCATGCAACGCGGGTGAGAACGTCGCTGCTAACATTAATAATAAGAATCAGGGGGCGGCACTGATGAGTCCCTCTGATAGTTCATTTGCATGAAACCCCCGGCTACCGGGGCTTATTCTCGTGCCAGGGGCCAAAGGGTGTTGTGCATCCTGCGCGCATTGGTTTGATGAACGCTGAACGCTGTATCCTCCTTCCATGCCTCGGGAACGGGAACGAATTCCTGCGGACCGTCTGCAGATATCAGATAGTCGGACTGTAATAATCCGTTGCTCCAACGATTTATTAAAGACCGGCCTGCATTGCGGGGCCTGTGGAAAAACGAATCTGCCGATGGGAACCAGTCCTGGAACGTTTCTCCGTATAACTGTCCCCTTCAGCTTCGGAAAGCTCTTCGGATTTCCACTCCCACTCATTTTACTTTTATTGGTGCTCTTGTTCTTGTGGTTTAATGTAACTCCATTTTATGTCTGAGATTGTGGTGGTACACAGCGGTTCTATAGCTAATTCAGAGATTCTCAGATACGTAAAAGGTGTGAAACGCAAACCTAAAGTCACATTCGGAACAACAAAGGCTCGTTTTGTGCAGCGATCGTCTATTAATTTCACGTTTGGCTTGGATTAGATGAAATTCGAGGCCGCGATAGCGCCGAGGGGTATGATAATGTCTTCAATGATTCTCGGAGGTGTAGAACACGTTGCGAAGAGTGTTCTTTCGCTAGAGGGGTAAGATTCGCGAGAACTAAACCGGGGAATGCACGCGAGAGCCCGTATACGCGCGTGAACGCGCTGCAACGCGGTGCAACGCGTTGCAATGGCCGGTGCAACACGCCGCCGCGATTCTTGTCGGAGATTTATATTCACCCGGGACAGTGATATTAATTCCGCCACGACCAGGAACCCACCGGAGATCTTATTAGCCAGAATTTACGTAACGGCCGCGAGAATTGCTCGTTTCCGTGACTCGTAGCTCGCGGCCGGCTGCAGGAAGCTTTCCGATATCCTTGGAATGCACGTGGGTGCAGTTTGATGCACGAACAAATCGAGCTGCGTTAGAGCGGCCGTAAAGATGTCCTGCTGGAGTATCTGGCGGGCCCGTGGACTTCCTGACACCGGTAAGAACGTTTCTCTGAACTTGATATTTTAGTTAAACATTCCGCTTTGTTGGGATTGAAACAATCTGTTTCGAGGATATGGTTTCCCAGAATGGAAGGGAACTGAACAAGCTCACCAATTTTTCAGCTTCTCGACATCCTCGCCTAACTGGACCTACCATCTACAGTCGCAAAATGGCTCCGATAACAGTACCCTGAGCAGAACCAAGTCAAGTCGCTCGCGCGAAGGATCCCCAACGATTTTCCGGCGATCCACTTGTCGGCAGGAGCATCAAAACCGCGGAATCCCGTCCACCGTTAAAACAGCTATGGCAGCGATGCGATCGGAAAGCAATAATCCTAATTAGCCTCCGGGTGTACTGCTACAACCGGGAACAAAAAGAGAGAGAGGGAGAGCTCTATACCGTAGTACCGTGGATGGTCGCGCGGTGGCTAACTATTTATAAAAGCTGGCTAATAATCGAAGGCGTCACGGTCGTGGAATCCCGGCTCGTTAAAACTGTTCAACCGTGGACGATCCTTTTTCCCCCGCAGCGATCAGAAATTGGCGGTGTTGGACCCGGAGAGCCCGAGAGCTTGGCAGCGAATAGACAGGGGAACGAATAGGAAATGTTCGCGCGTGTTCCGCGCGCGGACAGCGGCGAAAAGAGGGTCTGGAAGCAGCGAAAAGAGGATAGCCAGTCAGAGTAGGAGAGGATAGGAGAGTCAGCTGGCTAGCCCGAGAGAGGATATCGTGTTTACAAGGATTACAGTTCCTCGTAGCGCGTGGCGTAAGATCGAGGCTCGACTGGCAACGGCTCGGATGCAGTACCTAGATGCAGCCAGCAGCAGCAGCTGCAGCAGTTGCAGCGTAGAGCGCTCGCAGCCCTGGACTGACCGGACGTCGAACCCGAGAAATGCTTCAGCCGGCCAAGATACATCGTAATAAGTACACAAAGTAGCCCGCGGCCAGGGCGAATCCCAGGATAAGCCAGTCGTATTTACATACGTCGCTCCATGAATCTCCCGGATCCTCTATCCATCTTGCCACGCTCCTCTCTCTCGCCTGGGAACGAGAACCGACCTTAGAAATCCCATTTCCTCCGGGAACACCGGTGCAGCTGGCCTCTACACGCTTGTAGATCCGCTGATTCTTCGGTTACATGCGGGATATTGGATGGGGAGGACGTTGCTGGTCCTCCGGGTGATTGCTGATGGTCTATAGGCTGTAAGGAACTTCCTGGTCGGTTGGGAATGTTGGATGATTGCTTCCTCTTTTGTTCGGAATTAAGAGGACTCCTCTTCTTATTCTTCTTTTCATCCTTAAAAGTCTTCTTGGGGGGTGTTGTTCTTCTTAATGTAGAGGATATTGGGTTGGGAAGGGCGTTGCTGCTCTTATGAGTGATTGCTGATGGTGAACAGGCTAGAAGACACTTCCTGGTCGGTTGGGAAAGTTGAATGATTGCTTCTTCTTTTGTTCGGAATTAAGAAGACTCCTCTTCTTATTCTTCTTTCCATCCTCAAAAGGTTTAATCTTCTTTGGAGATGTTCTTCTTAATGTAGAGGATATTGGGATAGGAAGAGCGTTGCTGCTCCTATGAGTCATTGCTGATGGTGAATTGGTCGGTTGGGGAAGCTGGACGATTGGTGGATCGTCGCCTATTTTGTTTGAGGATGAAGAGGATTCTTGGTTTCATTTCTAAGGGATGTAGTACTGTAAACCGTGTGAAATATCTGGATTGTCGGACACATTTTCGATCGAATAGGATCTTCCTCTATCTCGCACCACCGAGCGAGATTAATAGTTCACAGCGCGGTACCATTAATATTAGTCGATGCCGACGGTAGCTCGTCATTCATGAAATCACGTCGACGGGTACAGTTATAGTACAATTTCGTTGATCGCGCCTCGCTATAAATAATTCTGACGCGGTTCGCGTGTTGCCAGGAGTCGACTGTAACCAGTGATGTCATGCTGTCCACGTTGCTGAATGATAAAACCGCCGCGGACAAATTTCTCTCGTCAATATTTGCCGAGCGTTGCGCATGCGGGCGCGTCTTCTTGGCGCGACAACTGCTTCTCGGACATGCTCATGAATACATGCATAATCATTATGCAACCGAGGCGGTCGGACAATTTTCTGAAAGACCACAGCTGTTTCCCGCAATGTTCTACTGAACACAGACGCGTAGAAAACCATCCACATACATTAACAATTCACCAATGCTTTAACAGCCATAGATTTTATAAATTCATTGGTAGCGAACCATTCATTTGGTTTTATGAAATTCTTTGTGAAAAATGTTCTGAACTTCGACAAGCAGAAACATAATGAATAATTAAGGAACGAGTATACGATTTCCAGGATCCCAAGGTTTAATCGCCACATCGATTATGCGAGTGTAACGCTCGGTATTATTCTGGTTCTCTGGGTGGAAGAGTCACGTTTTCCGTTGGTCGGATCTAAAGGGAGAGAACTTAATCCGTGCAGATAGCATCGATCCACGGTGCATCTCTGTGAATGCAGGTTAATTGCTGGATGCAATCGAGATCGGAAATTAAACGACACGCGATAGGTCCGGGGTTGACACGAAGATTGGAGCCGTACGACAGCTAGGGTACATCGAATATTGAATTTCCGTGCAACTTAATTGTGCCGGATACTACGGAATATTCATTAAATCGTTATTATTATGCAGTTGGTCCCCTATTATGCGTCGCGGTCATTATCGCGCGAGAGAAAGAACGGTCTGGATAACGAACTCGGTCATCTGCGCTCATTATACTTCCCTATTTATGCTTGTTTGCGCTTCGTTAATCGACGATTAACATTCTTATGCGAATTCTAACGTAATACTGTATAATTTTCGTGCACGTTTCATCCATATGCAAATGAATGTTTGGGTAGGTTCGAACGCGAAAAGAAATTAATTTCGTATTATCCTGCGTTGATGGCGCAAGGGGAAATTTCGCCCATTATTATTCACTTAATCATGCAGTCGATTAAATTTTTGGTCCATTGTAATCTGCTCAAATGAATTTCATATTACATCAGTTCTAGTTCTGTGTGATTATAGAAATATATCTACTTTGTCCATTATGATTTATTTAGTGGTAATATTATTTTTCGTTTCATTGAATAGATAATTGTGAGATGTTGGCGTGCGGTTTTCGTACGAAACGAACCGTAAACGATGTGGAATGGTTGCAATCATCGTTATAGGAACGGAGCGCACCGTGTCCGATGTGTGTCAATGCAATTCGAAATACGCCGTGGCACGCGTGACAATGAGATGGGACATAATGCGACGCGTACGTGACACCTGCAATGACATAAAAGCATGCTGGGGAAACGTTTAAGCCTTTCCTGCATCGGAGAACTGTAATTTCTTGCATAAGTGCTCCGCGCAACCTAATTCTCTCTGAATTGCATCTAATTGACGAGAGGACGCTCGAGATGCGACTCTTAAAAACTCCGAACACATCCACGTTGCCTCGTTAATTTTTATTAAACATTCTACAATCTTATTGAGTTCCAATCGAAACGGAAATTCTGCATATTGTTTAATTAACCAGCAAAGTTAATTCGCGTAAACATCGCAGTTTATTGTGTAGTTGGAGAGGAAACGATCCAGCGAAATTTCAGCGAGCCATCGAGTGAAATTATTCAGTGAAATGTCGCTCGACTGGTCGATCGAAAGAGATCGAACGTTCGAAAGTATGGCTGCCGGTTTTTGCATGGATTTTAATCGACCTGCGACGAACTCGCGACTCCACGATCCATTTATTTAACATAATATAATGAATCTTCAACACTGGGGTCACCGAATGGATCAGAATAAATTGCTCCTGATTTTATGATTGGAGGGATTCTCGACTAAAAATACTTAACCCTTTTTGTTTCAGCGTATTAGCATATTAGCAATGTACAGGGTGAGCAAGGAAAAATTCAAGAAATCGCGAGATGTTTGAGATCATCGTCGAATCGACATCCCACGCGGGGGATCGATACGTGGGCGCAAGGATACATCCTTGCAACGTAGGAGACGAATCCCAATCATTAGGTGAAAGTCTAAATCCTGCTCGGAGTCGTCAGCACTGTCCAAAACAGGCCTTCCCGCGTGGGTGTTGGTTTATTCGGAAGACTATGATTCTGACCTCTCTGTTGGCCTTGGACCTCGCCTTTACAGAGAAATCAAGTTCCCTGGTTCGCGACAAAATTGTCTCGAACTACCTAGCCTCGTCCCACGTGTCTGTTTTTTTCGCTTTCTTTTCTCTTTTTCTCCATCTTGCATCCGCTTATCGGATTGAGCGTGTTACGCTCGCCATTAATATGACATCAGACCACACGATCAATAAATAGACTGTGGATCTTTATTTGGATACGGCGTCTTCTGTATTAATCCTCGCAGGCTCATGATTTTATAGTTAGGCTATTAGAAAATTAGTTTAGCTGAAACGTTTCTCTGGGTCAGAATGGACCCAAGTCCCGTTCAGATCCTGTTAGCAGAAATTTATTACGATGTTTTTAACTGTTCAGCGTTTTTACTGTTGCTTCATGCGCTGTTTCGATGCCCGAAGCGTTAATGATATTATAATTTTGTGAAAATGCAACTCGTAAATCTTTGATGTGTGTCGTAAACATCCCGTGAAACTTATGTAGATTCGCGATTTAGCGGGCAGATTCGAAGAAATCTGAGTTAAGCAAGATCTTTCGTTAATGATCTCGGCTAAAGAAAATAGGCGTAAAGATGGGCTAAACTTTCACAGTTTCTACTTCTAAATTAGCTTGATTTATTCTTATCGGGACATTTCATAATTCCTCGCAATAGAGATACTGCTTTTTATCGTTCACGAAGACCAGCTTCAGATTTTGAACAGCACGGTATGCCTCGGCATTCTGGTTCTCGGAAAATCTTCTTAATTACACAGTCCGTCGATTCCGTAACCGAGCAAATATTAGCTTTGTGATGGACAAGATCCACACTTCGCGTATCTCGAAGAGCTACCGTGTCGTTTCGTAACTCTGCACATGCGAGATCCTCCTTTCAAAAACAGGAAATATTAAAAATTCAGCAGACATACCTTTTTTGAGCAGTCTGCCCACTGTAAACGTTCGATGCAAATGCACATTCGAGAGACATGGCGTCCGAATTCCATCTGGACGCCATTGTCGCGACTGGTACAGTCTCGGAAACGAGCCGAGTGTGTATTCTTTTCGGATCGGCAGTATTTCAATGGTGGAAGAGTTAAGTCGTCGATTTATTTGCGGGCGACCTAATGGAAAAGCAACGGCACGGTAGAAAGTAACCGTGGCGGGGATCGTCGACTTCCTGCGGACGTGGAACATTGAATAATCAGCAGGGCAGCAAGTCAGCAAGGCAGAGCAAGGCAGCTCGCGGGATGCTGCGTGACCAAGAAGGCCCTCGTGTCGAACAGAATCGGGCATAAATCCTCCGGTGGCGGTCGACTCGTCGAAGGGTATAACTTAATCAACGTGTCGTTTCGCCTGTCCTTTGTTGGCCGGCGAGAGGGGTTGCACACTTATAATCATAGGACTCTGGTCCTTTGATCCGGGCGGCTGGTGATCCTGGCTCAACGATTTATAGCGAAGGGACCGACTACTATAGCTCGGGGAATCGGCGAACCCGATCCGCTCATTTCCCGAAGATCCGGTTCTACGATCGAACGCGATCCCGGCAGATACGTCATCTGGCCAGAGGATGAGTCTATAGGGCCCCGGAGCAGCCACGCCGGAAAGGATCTATCATTATCCTTGCGCATGAAGCCGGTGATTCGGTGTTACGTTACTCGCAATTAATCCTTGCCTAGCGGGTGTTGCGGCCTGCAACGATTCGCCGACACTTAGCCGGTTGAATTAGCCTGATCGGACACTTTTAATGCTCACCGAAGCACCCGGTGCCCGGAGTATGATCGATCCCGAACGGGTGGATCGTTTTTCGGAATTCGTGGGAACGTCGCGATCGTTTCAGATTTTTGTTCGATGGAAAATCGAGGTGAACACGTTCCATAATGATTCTACCCTGTTTTCTGTGCAGAATGTAATAGTGTTGTACAATTACGCAGACACGTTGCGAATTTTATTACGATTTTATACAGCGTCTTTCGCTACTCCGCGCGAAGTACGGGATAATCGCCAGCCGAATTCAATTTTCATCGGAACTCTCGTTGAGGAATGTCGCGACCGTTTTCGAAGAGGTTCCGCGGGAGGAGAATCATGGGGGCAGGATATTAAATAGAGAAAATGGAGGCGAAGCGAACGGACGAGAAGAAAGCAAGCAAGCCCAACGACAACGTTAAAGTCACTTCTGCGCGTTCTCGCGTCATTAACTCGCCCCCTACCTCTCTCGCGTGGCCCCGACGTTTCCATCGTTTTCTTTCTCTCTTCGTCAACCCGTTCCCTCATCCCCGCGAGCGCGATTTTCTATTTTCCCCCTCGCCTACGATCGCCTTCCGTGTTCTGATAGCGCGCAGCCTCCTCTCTCGCTTCGGTGAGCGCTTGCTCCAACCGAGTTCGAGCAACGAGACCGCCACCACCGCTGTACGGCCGCGTCTTCCGGAAATTTCAGTCCCGGTTAATCAACGGCCGATCCGGTTATCGTCGCGATCATTTTTAATCGCGGCGCGATCGATAACCAGCCGTTGATTAAATACTCCTGGGAAACGAGCACCGTTCGCTCGCGGTGCGATTTCTCGCGCTTATGACAAAATTAACGCAATCTAGGAAGGTGTTAGAATTGTTTCTCGGCCACGTTGGAAGTTTTGTTCCTTGTATAAATATTTCCTGATTGTTCATGAATTGGAATTTCTGCATAATTTTATTCCAGTAATAAGATTTGATGCATTCGATTGGTCGAGACTGGATCCATCGGCCTCTGCGCGAGGTCTCTCGGAGGCTGTGGAAGTTGGATCGAATCGGATCCACGGGAGAGAAATCGGCGGTTTTAGTGTTAGGCTAAAGAAGAAGATACTAATCGCGGTGCGACGACCCTTGGGTATTCGGGGTCGTCGATACCACGGCACGGCGCCAGCATTGTCCGGCGGATGATCCGTCTGCCGGACAAGGATGGAAGACAGTGCCGGGAACAAAGACGGCGAGTCCCTTCAGCAAAAGAGGAGACGCGATTGGAGACCGGTCTCCTCTCCTGGCGAACTTGTGCCGTATCCTTGCAAGAGCGTTGCGAGCGTCCTCCGGCTGAAAAACTGGCCGGCAGATATGGCTGCTCGCCCTCAGTCAGAGGTCAACAAGGTTGGAGGACCTGTACCTTGATCCAATACTAGCGTACCCGGGTCCCTTTCTCTCCCTCTCTCTTTCCCTTTCTGTCTCTGTTTCTCCTTGGCAGTGGTTCTCAGGGGATTTTCGATGGGCGCGAAAAGAATGGAGGTTTGGGAACGATTCTGCGAACTTCTGGATCCTTGTGGTACATATTATGATGGGTAAAAAGAAGATCGACATAAGAGATAAGAAGTTAGGGTAATAATAGTAGTAAATTTTGATTGAAGAAGGAAACAGTGAAAAAAGAGGATTTACAAGGAATTTATTTAGTGTATAAAAACAGATCTCATGAATAATGGTACTAATATACTTTTCTGGAAGCAGATAAAAGAAGTAGAAGAAACGTATGCACTTACAATCATTATGCGAAAGAAGATTTCTCGGTAAGTGTTAATAAATGTTCCCGGAAGAAGAGGAAGAAGCGTAATAATCTAGAAAACGAAGAAGAAGAAGGAGGAGGAGGGAAGACCGCCTCGGCAAGAAGATAAATCGCCGAGTTGCACAGTTTTTCCACAGTTCCACAGTTTAACGAAGTTCCAATGGACTCCTCGGGCTCACAAAGGACTGTAAAATAGACCTATTGCTACTTCGGTAGCAGTGCGCTGCATCCTAATGTAAGGAAGACTTTTCTTGAAGAGAGAAGAGAGCCCGAAGAATACCATAGTACAGGTAGCCGATTGTTATTCGAATATGCTTCGGCATTGGATTTTTTCGCCGGGGCGAGTCGGTGTGTCCCAGTGGCGGCAGTGGGCGCGTTAACAAGCAGAGCAGCCTGTTTAACTTCAAAGGGCCTGAAATTGCGAACAATAGGCCATTTGACGAAGAGCACCGACCGGCCGTCCTACCGATGCAAGCCTAATCCACTGTGTGGGCAAGAAATATGCAGCTTCTTCTTCTTCTTCTTCGACCCTAGAAGGCCTGCGCCGCGGTTCGAACGCGCCAGTAGTTCTCATCCTGTCACCCGGCCTTTCAATTCGCACTTTCGCTGCATAATGCACTGTCACCAGCGTGTCATTCTCCGGACAATATTTTTCTCGTCATTAGACTGCGGATCTTCTAAGCAGAACAATTCAACAAGATGAAACAAACAAACCCAGACTTGAACAAATCTAAGAAATAACTCGACCAACGAAACCAGCAAAATACAAAATCCGTATCTCTTTGAAAAGTGTTATGATGCAACAAGTTTGAGCACTAATGGTGCGGATATTACAGAAGAAACTCCCGGAGGGAACAAAACACGGACGCACCCCTAGGTCAGCATGATTCCCGTACCGAGGACAATCGAAGGAAGCGTGTATAATCCTTTATCCTCGAGGAGCCACGGAGGTTTCCTCGGTCAAGTGTGTCGGCCTGTAAACATCGCAGGAAGTCGTTTCGGTTCCACGGCCGATCGATTTTTCCTCGCTCGATTATTCCTCGATATAATGAATCGATCCGCTTTGAAGGGAGTCCGCGAGGGGAGCACAGGCGAAAGAGGGGAGGGAGCTATTCCGCGTTCGCTTCACCTGGAAAATGTAACGGGTGACGTAACGGTGTTTCTATTAGAGGGGTAACACGCCGTGACAGAGAAGCTCTGGCGCGGCCATTAAAATTCCCGGTGTTCCTTTTTGCCAGGACGGCCATTATGCCACTTAGGTTGCACGGCGTTGCCGGACCGGTGACCTTGGGCTGATTGGAAGCTGCATGCGCGCCTTATTCTACCGACACAGCCGATTCCAGACGTGGTTCACCCTGATCTTCGAGTTTAACACCTTGTTCGTACGGAACCGGGCCTCCATTTTTCGAGATTCCCTCGGCAGTGAATTTTTCCCGCGATATCTACGAACATGCTAGCCGCATTCCGCACCGTTCGCGGTATCGGAAGTATTAATTGCGATTCCAGAAGTCGATTCCACCTCGATTTAGTCTGTTACCGAGGCCAACCCTTCGCTGTTCTATATTGAGCGGGACTTGATGCTTTGTAACATTGCACTGTGCACATCGTTTGCAGGCGCGACGCTAATCTTAACGATTCTGCCTTCAGATTTTACTTACACACCTAATTGTTCAGCAGCGGATTTTACGCATTTGTGACAAAAACGAGTGGGTGTAATTTGAAACGGTAGAAACATCAGAAGTATTTAAAGATACTGTTGTACCATTTTCAACCTGTCGAACATATTAACGAAGAAAATAAGTAGAGTTATAGTAATTTCTACTTCTGTAAAACTTCGTTAACAATCAATGAATGTGCAAAATATTAGATGATTGCATAAGTTCTTGCTCGATTTGAAAATAAAATTCAATGGTTATATTTTAAAAATTTTGTTAAAGATTGGTTAAATTACAATTAAAAAATTGTCTGCAATTAGGAAAGAATGGTGACTATATGCATAATTGATCAATAAAGTTGTATTCTTTAAAATTTAACCTTTGAATTTTATTTTCTAATAATTATACCACATTATGGTCCACGTGAACTCTTTCCATAATGGACATTTTTAAAAACGGACTTGTTCCGCTTTTTCGGATCAAGTGCTCCGCCGCGCATCCGTTCAGAAGACGAACAACGATAAAAATCCGGAGCAGCCTGAGGCGACCATAACCCTCACGAAATAAACCACAGCAGCACCACCGAAAGACTATTTAGCTCGACGCTATAACAATTTTATATCGCAGACCAGTCGCTGGCTAATGGCCTCGGTTGTGCACGGGCACCTCGCATCAATTTTTACGAAATATGCCCTTATACGGTGCTCGATGGTGCGTCCGCCGAAGACGCTTGTTCGGTTAGGCGACGGCTTGTCCGTGACGGATAATATCTTCCTAGTAGCGAGGTGTAACCACCGGTTTGCGAGCGAACACCGAGGGATAGGTGCATCGACATCCCCGGAGGACCAATTACATCGTAAAATCCGCGGCCGGTAAATTGCACGGGAGTTCCACCCCGCTGAACGACAGCTCTTCCCCCTCTCCCCCTTTTTCTCCTGGCCCCCTCAGCACCATAGGTGCCCTCAGGAGTCCCCCCTTTCCCCCTCACGGTGTCCCGGATTTATCGCCGACGGTACGCGCATTCCGTGTCCCCCCGGCCCCCTTCGGGAAAATTGTTATTCCCCCGGGGAGCAAGATGCAACATTGTCCATTAGCGGACTTCCTGTTTTACGTGTACCCCCTTCTAAACGATCCGTGGAGGTTGTCCGAAGGGTATCGGGAACGGCGAAGGATGGCCAGCAAAAAGGGTAAGGGATCGAATTGGAGAGCTTGTCGGTTGCATCCAATGTTATTAAGGGTTTCGCGGCTGAATCGAGGAAATAATAGCAGGCACGGTACAACCTCGGTAGTTGCACGCGATCTTGGTCTGTTGCGTTTCGTCAACGCGTGGTGGGAATAGATGATAGACCAATCGAACGCTCGTTCGCCCCCCGCTCCAATAAATTCGTGTTTATTGAAATTATTAATTTGAATGAAAGTATTAATATAATACTGTTTCATGTAATATACATTCTGGTATATTCTATTATGTTCTAATACGTTCTTGTATATTTTGGTATAAAATCTTGTACATTTGAAAACTTAGTTCCAAGATTTTTTGATGGAACTGTCTAAAATTATAATTTTGTAGTGAGGAAAGCATAACTGAAAGTTTTTCGAGGAGTGATAAGTGAAATTGAATGTTTGGTGCTGAATCTCTGCGGAAAACAACAATACTGGTCTGAACAGTGGAAAAAAATAAAACTTTCCTGGTAGGATCGTGATAAATACTAATAATGGGAAAAGAGAAATTGGCGCGATTGTGGGAAACAATCAAGATAATGGAGAAATTAGGATTTAAGTGATCTCGATGGAACGATGTGAAACAACAGCAATAAAATATATACGCTTACTATTGTGACGTGTGTGACGTAGTATGTGATTACTTGGGTGAAGGAAGATAGGATAAAATCACTGATTAATGGAGAAGGGTGGGCGAAGTTTAAAGACAGCAGCGACACGGAATCATTTCCATGGTTTCTACGAAGATTTACGAGACACACAGCACCGAAGCATTACGGCTGCCCTTTTGCGAATCCTGTAATCACTGGCGTGTAGTATTATCGTGAGAAAGAAAGGACTGCGCGATGTCCAAGGTGGTCATCTCGTGATTATCCATACTCGCTGGCTTCGCAAGGATTAATGGTCGACTTTCACCTCTTTCGTTTCCTCTGGAACCACTCACGACCTCCCTTTTGCTCTCCCGTCAAGTCCACCGTACCTTACACCATAATTCCCCAATCTTTTCCGTCTCAAACATTCCTTTCACGTAGCGACCACAATTTTTCCGAGAACCGTTCGTTTCGCGACAAAAAGTAATGAGACGTTAAAGACGCAGCCTGTCCAGGTCTACAGGTTTCGTTTAACAAATTTTTCGACGTGGTAAATAATTTAGAAGATACTCGGGAAAAACGGTTTTATGATCATTAAATTGATAATTTTCATGTGTAATCGATTTCCTGTTATCCGATCGAGCTCAAAGTTTGCACAGATTTTTTTTGAAATATTTGGAACAACTCTGGGGGTGCCGTAAGAGAAATTAGAGAGATCCACCCCAAGCCACTTACACCCGAATTTCTTCGGACCAAAAATGAGAAGCACGAGCCTGACTCATTGTTTACAGCCTGAATATTTACGATTTATTGGTCATCGAGAGTGACTTAATTTATTCATCGGCACTTTCGATTCCACCGATACCAGGATTTCCATGAACCTCGTGAGTTTCTATCTCGTCGATCCCGCGGATGCGGTGTTCACCTATCGACTTTCATCTCGACTGCCTCCCAGGACACTAACTCACCTTGATGAACACTTCGTCGTGCCTCGGAATCCACAACCGCATCGAACGACACTAACATTAACCTTCCCGAGGGAAAATCTTCTTCGAACATCCGAATCAGGCGTAGACACCAATTCCTTAACCATACACAGAGAAATGGTAATCGGGGTCTACAAATCACTCGATTTCGAACCAATTGGAAGGCAAGTTTCAAACTTGTCCCAGTTGCGAAAACAAAGATCGCTTAATGATTAAACCCATTTAAAAAACGTTGAATCGGAGTCGCCAGATGAGGGGAAAAGCTACCCTCTCTCTGCCAGTACCGGATTGGTCACGTGATGTTGACACGTGACCGAGTAGTGTTGTAGAAGGGGAAGGTGGAGTGGGGACACAAGTCTTAATCTGCCCACTCTGCGTTGAATTAATAGATTCTTTAATGCACAACAAATCTTTTAATCCCACCGATGAAAATATTCGAAGGACACTGAACGAACAGAAAATGGTAACGTTTAATGGAATCCGTCTCCAGTCTATAACCAGCTGGAATCCTGCAATTTTTCGCATCAGCAGACCCAAGGACTTAATTAGGAGCAGCCAGAAAACATCCAGTAAAACGTTCAGCAAGCAATTAAATCACATGGTCACTTAAAATATTTCAAGGATGCCGGCCGAAGAAAAATGGTAATGAAGTTCTAGGAGATCCCTTTTCAATTTACAACCAAACCAAGCCCCGCGTAATCCTATAAACGTTTCAAATTTATTCCGGTTGCAAAAACAAGTCCCCGATCATCTGGATTTGCATGTAAACTCGCGTCGCGCTAGCGAACCGTCCAATCGCTCGGATATTTTTGCTACATATTTCATGAGTATGGTTCCATCAATCTTCGAGGGCTCAAGAACGCCACGCCGCCGATCGCCGCACGCACATAAATTCCGCCACCTAATGATCGCTTGGCAAAAGCGGGCAGAGCGTTTACGGCTGCCATGCAAATGCGCAGACCTCGGCCCAGAGTTTTAATAAAGACAAATAGCCCTCTCCCTTCGCGTCGATTTTAACGAACCTCTTACCCGGCGCAATAAACTTTTTCGCCCATTTCGCGCTTTATTAAATCATTAAACGTGCCCTGACATTTTAACAAACGCCGGCCACGGTGCGTTTAGTCCAGCGGACTGTGGAGACACTTTATTATACTCCCGCGGTGCCGGCCATTCATCCGGCTCGGTTGAAAGCGATATAAACGATGATGAATATCGAACAAAGTTAACATCGAAGTTGAGTTTGATTAAGGCGGTGAATCATCGTGTCAGTTTAACATTATTAGCGAAATTAAAGATTTGATAAGTAAAATGAGAATATCTTTTTAGGACATATTCAAATTTTTTTAAAATCATTTGTGTTTTCCACGAAAATTAAGAACAAGTTTCAAGAAAGTTGAATGCACCTTCTATTTCTGGTCGCTCGTTCGATTCTCTTCAGTGATCGCTTGATGGATTAGAAGGAACGTCTTCCACGTTCCTCGGACGAGAAAGCAAAATGGCGTTTCCCAGACGTTGCCCAACATCAAGATAATAATTTTTCATTTTCCTGGGGCTCGACAAGTCGTCCAGCTTTTCCGCCGCGGTCTCCTTTGTCTCGTCACGCTGGTTAATTTGCATTTAACGAACGGTGAAACCGATCGTTTCCCTGACGATCACGGAAACATCCCTCATACTACTGTTCGCCAGTGTCCCACGGCTGTTAATACGAGTCTTGTCGGATCGACTCGAACGAGATCGGACTTGATCGATCGCTGTGCTCGATCTAGAAAGATCATACACTCGGAAGTGTAGACGAAAGCTGTGGTTATCGAAGGAACGCTCAATTAAGTGACATATAAAACTCTTTACACAACATAGAATTATTAAAAACAATCCCGTTGTCATACTCGCACCGTCGGCTGAAGCAGATCATTTTTATTTTGCAGAAACTCCGCAGCCTAGCGATCGGAGAACGGGCGACTCGAAAAGGAGCAATGGCGGCGGCTACGGTTTCCGGCGCGTTCAACTCTCGGCTAACGCGAATTTCCGGCGCGGAGCAGAGCGGAGCGGAGGCGCGAAACTGCGCTAACTGTACGCGGCGTACCTTTCCACGAGGGTGTATCGTTGCATTCGTTGCACACAGGTGCAACGACGCGCTGGCAAGGCCATCGTCAAGGATACCGTAGCCACGAGGTAGTTAGAACTGGATACACCGGCGTGCCGGCCGCCCATTTTGCGATTTACTGCGGCTGTCGAAACGATCCTCGCTCCAATGTTGTTCCCTCTTCGGCAACACACAACACACGGGCCTCGCGTCGCGCTAGTTGGACGACATATCGGGCCGATGCTTTTTTCCGACGGCGGTATGTACCTGTTTTGTTTTTCCCCTACTTTCTCGAAATGTCAGGTCGTTCGGAAAGTCGTTTCGTTTTCTCAAGGGAAAATGAAAGCCGTTTTTTAAACATTTAGAATAAGTTCTATTTTGTTCTATGATCTTTTGCGATTTTCTGGCCATTTAAAGGCCCACGCTCGTAGAATTTCTGTTTTTTATTAGCAAGAAATTGAGCTGTATGACTTTTTACGACTTTATTTGGAAGCAATGCCATCTCTGCACGAAAAAGGAACTTTCCTTCCGAACGACCTAACATAATAATGATAATTCAAACGCTACCGAGAACTTCGATCAAGATTTTGAAAAATACTCCTCGAAACTCCTGATTTTTCGAAAAAGGAAAAGCTCGCTCGCTCTCGTTTCACATTGTTTTTCAACCGGTCGGAGATATTTATTAGCGGGATCGCGCGAGCTGGTTTTATCGAGAACGGGCCGCGATTAGCGGATGATCTATCATCTCGATCGTCCCGAGTACGTTTGAACTTCAGGATCGCTCGTGAAAAATTGGGAAACCGGTTTCGCTGAATATTTAGAGGCTTGAGGAATTTTCTGGTGCATCCGATGCGACTGGCTGCATTTTTGGAATTGCCTAAGATTGAATTCTTGTTTAATACATAGTAATTGAATGGACAGTATTTCTTCGCGCAACGACCAATAGCAATTGCGAGCTCGGTAGAACTATCCAAGACTGAATTTACTGTTCTATAATTCCCTCTAAAAATCGCGTAATCCTGCCGCAGCTTTAATCGCAAGGTACGACGCGGTAAACTATACTTTTCCGTAATTAACACGGGTCTAATAATTTCTTATCGGAATCTCCGAGAGCAATCCCCCGGGTTTCTAATTCGCGTTGATTCCTTAAGGGAGGCCGCCGGTGGAACACGAATTGAAAATATCCTAAATAATCGAAATGATCGAGGCTCGCAGGATAAAATAGCGGGGTCCTTATTTGTACACTTAGCGCCGTCCGGATCGTTTTTATGGGGGCGAGAGCATGGTTAAACTCGTCGATGATCCCGGCAACGGGATACTTGAAAACACTTAATTTGCTTCTTGTTAAACGCGCCAGGACGACCGTGGAAAAATGCAGAACTGGTTTCGCTGAATACTTTGTGGCGCGGGCTGTATCCTTGAGCCAGGAATTTTACTCCAAGGATCATTGAATTCGAAAGGATCCGACGCGTTGAAATTCGATAATCGTCACCGGTGGTATCCTTTAATCGATTCTATTTTACGGCGCTCGATGCTCGCTCAAGAAGTCGTTTTTTGCCGGGAACTGATATTTATTACCTGGCGCACGGTTTTTTATCGTGCCGGAAGCTTGATTAACTCCTGGATGATCTATCAACCGAATGCTCGGATCGATTTCATTTGCTTCTTGTCGAACACCGGCCCGGGGAAAAATGTGGAACTGGTTCTGCTGAATACTCGAGGAATTTTCCGCGTGCAGAGGATATTGAATTCGATAGGCTAGCGACGAGCTCGAGTCGCTCTCGAACAATTGTCTTCGAGAACAATTGGAAACAATCTGGCACAATGAAATTCCTAATACAGAAAATTCAAAGGATACCATTTTATAAGTGAATGTGAAATAATTAGTGAAGGATTCGGACGGTAGATCTTTCAATATTGAACTCGATAGGGTAGTGATGGGCTCGAGTCGCTCTTAAACAATTGTCTTCTAGAACAATTGGAAGTTCCGAATAAATGTGAAAATTATTTCAACTGAAGAACCACTGGCACGAAGCATTCTCGAATGGGCGGGAGTGGAATTAAATGCAAAAGGAGATAAACAAAGGAGACGTGGTTCGCATAATCGCGGGGGCGGGCAACCTGTGTCTCATCGGATTCGCTAGATCGATAAAGTCGTCATGCTCTACAGGCTCGTTCAAAATCATTCCTAACAAATTAAATTCTTCCGAATACATACTTTCATTTAGAAATTGCACCCACTCGTTTCTGTGATAAATCAGCGGTCTGGCTGTCCGACATTCTTAGATTTCTGCACACCTTTAAATTCAGAACACTCCAATTTCGGCGAGACCTTTCGAAAGCCTCATACATAATCCGAGATCGTGCGATAAATTCCCAAGGATAGGAGACAATGCCTGTTGTTTTTTACAGCGAAGGTCGTTCCGCTTTTTCGGTGGACCCGCCGACGCGGCTAGTCCTTAAAATGACTACAGTGACTATCGAGTGGGTTGACACGCTGTGGGCAGCGAAGCAAGCGGCTGCCCACGCTCGATTTGTAAAAGTAAAAGTGTACGGCCGGTGTGCTGTGCAATTCTACGTATTCGAGGCAAGATTTTCCGTGTGTGGTCAGAATAGAGGCTGATTCAATCGATCTTGAGCCTCGCGAGTAGTATTACAATGGCTGGGGTTAGGTCATCGGAAAGAACAAAGGAAAACTGCGGCGGGAAGTACTGATTAAGAAGTACCATTTTTACGACCATTCTCCGACTATTTTTTCGAGAATATATCGGACAATTGTTAGGATTATTTTTGACTTATTTTTGTGATTTTTTTTAGGACTACTTTTTAAAAAGTCCCCAATTTTTATGGAATTTGGAGACCATTATTAGGAATGGGATCAACTACCTCGCAAACAGGTTCGAAGTTCTTCGAAAAACAAAAATAGTACTCCTAAGTATACTCGAACCTGTGCCAGACAGTTTCGAACCTTTTATAAGTACTTTGGTAAACGGAAACAATACTAGCGAAAAATAGCATACTAGCCCGATCATCCCGTTCAATGTTTTCGTAAGCCGATTCCGGTGTTCCGCCGATCGGCTGATATCATCGATGTCGATTTCAGCATTTCGCGAGCGTTAAACGGCTCATCCATATTCGCCAATCAACGTCGCGAAATCTCTGGCCGAGGGAAGAACAAGCCATGCCGAGCCGAGGCGAAGTCGGTCAGACGTTCTTTCGAAATCGATAACTTTCCCTGGCTCATCCAAAACCGGTGGACCGGCCACGCATGTCCTCCAAACTTTCCACACCCTTGCGTAATCGACCTCGCGAAATTTCGTGATCGCCACGTAATCAGCGAACTTTCAAAAAATTTCTTCAGGGAACACACCCTCGGTAAAAGGTGTTCAGAGCATCGGCGAAATTTAAAAAAATTGTGCTTCAAGTATTTCTTGATATTCCTCTGGAATTGAAAATTTTACTACAAAATACTCTTTAAAAAAAACAAATGGCGAGCAGCCGGGAGCGGTATTTCGCCGGCGAATTCTCTCACGGTGCACGGGCCATTAGCGAGAGAGAATGATTCGGTTCCACTCTCCACCCTCGACGTAGCGGAGAGACTCGGTTAGGTTCGTTCGGTACGTGTTTCGCGTGGAAATACAAATGGCGGCGAGAGAGCCGGCCCACCGTGCTGTAGAACCACGCTATAGCGAGATACGGGTGCCGTTAATGAGCAACGCAAGCGAGCCAGTTATTTCGCATGCATGTGCGAATATCCGAGTCGGCTTTGGCCGCGCGTCGAATCGGAGGTTTGCGAAACTCTGGAGAAGAGCATCCTACGGTCACTACGCTCGCGTGATCCGCTGCCATTTTGGCCATTACGAGGAATCGTTGCGAAACGATGATGCTCGGCCAGAACTAATCGACGACTTCAATCGTTTAAATAATTTTCGCAGAATCGAGGTAATTTGGTTCGTAAAACCGGATCTAGAAAGTAACCATTTTTTGGGTACCACTTTATTGCATTCTAAAAATCCTGATGAAATGTGACGATTTATGTGGGTACCATTTTAACCCCTTGTCGCAACATTTTCTTTACAGTCACAGTGATGTCTTTATCCCCAAAAATGCCGTAGAAGAGAAAAGAAAATTATTATATTTTGTATGGCTACATTTATTTTAAATTTTAAATATTGATTACAAACGAATCAAATTAAATTTCATCTGAGAAAAAAGGCGTAAGATTTATATTTGTTAGACCTTGTTAAAATCTTCATCACGAGTCTGATCGGTTAAAATACGACAAGTTAAATCCCCAAAAATGTTATTTCAAGCGAATGCGCTATAATTCCCGGTTACTTAAAAATGTCTTCCAGTGGCACGAACGATTAAGATTCGCGTTTTGGATACGTTTTGTAGCGGAAGCGTGTTCTTTCCTATGATAAATGGCCCCGAAAGCCATTCTCGTTACGTCGATCGCTGCGAGACGAGAGATTTTCTTACTGGCCGACAAAAAGGTACCATTTCCACGGGAGAGGAACCTACAAATTGCCGGCAGTCACGCAAAAAACGAACGACAGATTAATGAAAGAGGCAGGGACCGTTCTCGAGAAGTGCAGCTGCCCCGGAGTGCATAAGCGCTCGACCGCTGCGAAATGGTCATCGCCGAGTCTCCGTTACGTAACGGGCAACTGGATCGACTCGCGGAAATGGCTGCATGAGAACCGATTACGTAAGCGACCGAAATGTTGGCCCGGCTTCGCCGTATTTGGCCCGCGTTTCGACCGGTGCCATTTTTCATTCCACCGCGTCCCGTTATCTCGTACTTGCTCTGTACAGCGCTGCTCGCAAATTATCAGTGTAATAAAAACTAAAAATTCGAAGAAGCAGAAGACTTTCATACTCAATTTAATAGTTTCAATAAATTGAAAATGGCACATCTAGTGCTTTTAATTCTTATCAGATGATTGCATAAGTTCGTGCCCGATTTGAAAATAAAATTCAATAGTTAATTTTAAAGAGTACAGCTTTATTAATTAATTATATAGTCAGCATTCTTTTCTACAATTAGAAAAATCGGGCTCGAATTTATGCAATTATCTAATATTTCTGTTCACAAAAGCAAAGGTTGTTGGCGTCTGTTATGGCACCAATTGGACAGTTATTTAAAAAATGGCTCTACTTAATTTACCTATTAATGTCACTATTTCATCTTCACGAGATTGTACTACAGTTTCCGGAAATTCGTGTAGAAAATCTCTAGCGATCGGAGCGAAATGAAATCGAGTTGAAAGGAACGATGGCTGAGCATCGTCGACTGCAGGACGAACAAACAAACGGAAAGTTTATCTTGGCTGGACGGAGGATCGTGAATTTTTCGCGTGAGAACGATGCACCCAGAAGTGAGATATCCCTAGCACGGCGGATGAGTCATCCCGCATTGTCCATTATAATGATTATGGACAGCTCTCGACGGTGGCCGATGCGATAGGTGATTCGAAAGGCCGCATCGCACGGCAACGACGAAAGTACCGACACGCCGCGAGGTTGTTTAATTTACGATTCGCATGAGCGTGTTCGTATATAAAGCTAGCCATCGTCCAGGATGTGTCCGGGCTGCCCACAGTTCTCTCCCTCGAGACGCCCACCACGATCTCGAGGGATCGTAGAGGTCAAAGACACTGTTGCTCACCTTCCTCAACCTTGTCCCGGGCCTAGTCGGGCCGCGCGGCGCAAGTTTCTTCCTTCCCGGGACAAATTGTTCCCATCGGCATACCAGCCCTTAAATTATGCAGACCCGACTTAACCGTCGCCATTTACTCTCGAGGGAGTCGGGACCTTTCACTTGACCATACAGTTGCCGTACCCTCTTATTCCACTGGGTTTCTTCTTTCTGACCCCAACGAAGCGTAATTATTTTCGCCGTGTGTGTGCCATTTTGCCTCTTCCGACGCGGCGATGCTTTATTGATTCTAATCGCGCGCGCCATTTTCAGGTACGTTGTCCCTGGACGTACAGCGGGTGCACAAAGTACACCTTCAAAAAACGAATAACTTCTTCAAGATTGGACCCACCAGCTTGAGTTTTTTGGAGATGTTACAAGGGTTAGTTTGCCCGCTAACGTGTACATAATTTTCTTTCTTTAATTGTTATTGGGAAATGGGGTAAGTGCAGACTGGTTTTTGTAAAGTTGGATTTTAAACTTATGTATTTTCAGTCTGGTATCTAAATAGTTAACGCTGTCGGTATCTCAAACGCTTTGCACAGTTGTTACTGGTGAATTGATATTACGTAGGATTCTAATTTTTCTTGAAAATTTTCATTTTGATAGGATATTGTACAAAATGTCAACTGCTCTGCAAAAATAAGACAACAGCGTAACTTAGAGTTAAAAATGCTTTCGAGCCTTGTTTCATGTGCAACGAGGCAAGAGCAAAATTGCATATGTACTTCTCACGTGAGGAAAACACCTCTATTCTTGGGCGACATCTATGTCGAACAGTTCACATTAACTTATAGCACATTAATAAATACAAGCTAGAGAAATTTCGCTCATATAATAAAAATAACCAGTATACGCACTTGCAAAATTCTGTATACATTTCCCGAGATACATTCAAGTGCATAAAATAATGAAAATGTTCCGGAGAATTGAAAGAAATGATATTTGCGATGATCGTGGAACCAACGGTAGAGAAAGGGACCTCTCTAGCCCTTGAATGGTACAGTATTTACTCAGATCACAAAGTATCACACCAGGATCTTTCTAAAATTCTGTATACATTTCCCGAGATACATTCAAGTGCATAAAATAATGAAAATGTTCCGAATAATTAAAAGAAATGATATTTGCGATGATCGTGGAACCAACGGTAGAGAAAGGGACCTCTCTAGCCCTTGAGTGGTACAGTATTTACTCAGATTACAAAGTATCACACCAGGATCTTTTTAAAATTCTGTATACATTTCCCGAGATACATTCAAGTGCATAAAATAATGAAAATGTTCCGAATAATTGAAAGAAATGATATTTGCGATGATCGTGCAACACGGTAGAGAAAGGGACCTCTCTAGCCCTTGAATGGTACAGTATTTGCTCAGATCACAAAGTATCACACCAGGATCTTTCTAAAATTCTGTATACATTTCCCGAGATACATTCAAGTGCATAAAATAATGAAAATGTTCCGAATAATTGAAAGAAATGATATTTGCGATGATCGTGCAACACGGTATAGAAAGGGACCTCTCTAGCCCTTGAATGGTACAGTATTTACTCAGATCACAAAGTATCACACCAGGATCTTTCTAAGATTCTGTATACATTTCCCGAGATACATTCAAGTGCATAAAATAATGAAAATGTTCCGAATAATTGAAAGAAATGATATTTGCGATGATCGTGGAACCAACGGTAGAGAAAGTTATCGCACAGAAATGTTGGAGCCAGAAGAGACCCCGGTGCACCATTTGAGGGTTGCGGAAATACTTCTGATCGGGAAAAAGAAGGAGAACGAAGAAAGAAATCGAGGAACTGGCAGATCAATCGAACAATACAAAAGTGTATGGAGTGTGCTCGTGATGCGGCCGTTGATTATCTGCAAATGGCAGGAACCAGCGAAGCGGTCCGTTAAGGACACGAGCACGCGTTTGCATGGCGGTCTGCATGTATCGCTGACATGAGGCGTAGCAGAGCCCAGGCTAGCAGAGTACAGAGCTAACGCTCGTAAGAAGAAGGCCGTAAGTCCGGTCACATAACGGTCCAGTTATGGTATGGCGAGGAAGAGATCTCTCGCCTCGAACACACGATTCCCTCGTTACACACGGAGAGCCTATTCCATCCACCACCAACACTATCTCCTCTACACCATCGTCGTTATTCCTCCTCTTTCATCCGTCTCATGTACGACTCATCTATCGCGTGTGCGTTCGCGCCTCTGATCCGTGGAATGGAATAAGAAAAATCAATCGACTCGAATGAAAAAGGAAGTGCAGCTCCCTCGGACTGCATTGCGATGCACACCCCTCTTAATGCGTGCAAGAAGAATGGGCGAGACGAATACTTTGTAGAGCGTACAAGGACTGTTCGTTAATTAATTATGAAAATGGCCGTATCGAGCTGCGTTAGCACTGTTCAGCTACATGACACATAGAGTACCTTTGAAAAATGTTTTCTTCCGAATAAAGAGTTCATCGAATTTATGAGAACAATACTGAATAAAAGAAATTGCCTTATTGGACAGCATAATGAAAATGCTCCCGAATATTTCAGTCTCTGAGAACCTGGTAGACAATACCCGAGTCTCTGCGGCGGAAGAAAGTATCGTGCTTTCGGAGAGGAGACCTTGAACTTCATGTTTAATGACTTAGAGGATCATTAACCAGTCTCTAGAGATTGTTGAACGCGCTGTGCTGCGAGTACTTGGAAGTCTTTGAGACTTTACAGCGAGGAGAAGTGGTTGGATTTGAGGGAACAGGTTTTGAACTTGATTGTGAGTAACTTCATAAGATTTCAGTATTTCTCAAATATCTCAGTCTGCAAAAATGTGAAAAATAGCAAAAAATGGGAGCTGGTATTGGCAAGAGAAGAGTTGAATTTGATGGTCAGTAACTTCATAAGATTTCAGTATTTCTCAAATATAATATCTCAGTCTGCAAAAATGTGAAAAATAGCAAAAAATGGGAGCTGGTATTGGCAAGAGAAGGGTTGAATTTGATGGTCAGTAACTTCATAAGATTTCAGTATTTCTCAAATATAATATCTCAGTCTGCAAAAATTTGAGAAATAGCAAAAAATGGGAGCTGGTATTGGCAAGAGAAGGGTTGAACTTGATGGTCAGTAACTTCATAAGATTTCAGTATTTCTCAAATATCTCAGTCTGCAAAAATGTGAAAAATAGCAAAAAATGGGAGCTGGTATTGGCAAGAGAAGAGTTGAATTTGATGGTCAGTAACTTCATAAGATTTCAGTATTTCTCAAATATAATATCTCAGTCTGCAAAAATGTGAAAAATAGCAAAAAATGGGAGCTGGTATTGGCAAGAGAAGGGTTGAATTTGATGGTCAGTAACTTCATAAGATTTCAGTATTTCTCAAATATAATATCTCAGTCTGCAAAAATTTGAGAAATAGCAAAAAATGGGAGCTGGTATTGGCAAGAGAAGGGTTGAACTTGATGGTCAGTAACTTCATAAGATTTCAGTATTTCTCAAATATCTCAGTCTGCAAAAATGTGAAAAATAGCAAAAAATGGGAGCTGGTATTGGCAAGAGAAGGGTTGAACTTGATGGTCAGTAACTTCATAAGATTTCAGTATTTCTCAAATATAATATCTCAGTCTGCAAAAATGTGAAAAATAGCAAAAAATGGGAGCTGGTATTGGCAAGAGAAGAGTTGAATTTGATTGTCGGTAACTTCATAAGATTTCAGTATTTCTCAAATATCTCAGTCTGCAAAAATGTGAAAAATAGCAAAAAATGGGAGCTGGTATTAGCAAGAGTAGACCTTGACCTTGACGTGTACCTTGAAACCAGTATCGTCTCGCAGAAATGACTACCACAGATTCCTCATCCCAATTTATGTTAGGATCGCTTACTGCTCTATACTTTGATTCGGAGCAGACAAAGGCCGGCCCAATTATCCCGGATAAATCAGAATTAGCCTCCATCAAGCAGCATAATTCGCTAAAACTGCTATCGATATTATCATCCGGATCTATACCGCGCTATACCATGATCGTCCGCGTCTGGATCGCAGAATTTGCGCAATTATCGAGTCGGCTACCTAACAGGCTGAACAAAGCGCGCCGAAGACACGCCTACCAGCAGGGAAACATCGTAGAATCAATCTGGCAATTTCGTCTCATTAATCAAACTAATGGGTTATTATGCATGCTTGATTCGCTTATGGTTACCGCAGGGGCCTGTGTACTCCGAGGCAGTCTACGCGTGGTAGATTACAAGTTGCCAGGTTGTCACGACTCTCGCGCATGGTGGTGGGAAGACGAACACATTATTTCTTTATTTTCTTTTTTCCGATCGAACACCATAGGCACTTACCAGCTCGGTGGGCATGGTGTTGCAAGACCTCAGGGGCAGGTTGTAAGTTATAGGGGTGGGCTGGCTCCTGTACTCCTGCAGGCAGGAGCTGTTCTTCGACAGACCCCGTGGATACACCAACCCATGGAAATCCGTGTTGCCCTCCGTCGAGATGTGCACGATTATCGACTCGCTCGCGCACTCGATCTGCACTGTGCTCGCTATCGCTGCGGTTGCTGCAACAGACAAAACGAAAATACGTCAGCGATTTTTGGAAATTCATTGCGCAACATTCGATCGAAATTCATCACTGGGAAATTAGTGGCTGCGCGATGCCGTTGAAATACTGGCCTGAACGGACCCGCGAAGGAAAGTACTAACGTTCCATTTTTATTTTAATAAATGGTACCTTTGAGTTATATAATAAAATTATTTGCTGAATTTAGATAATATTCTAATAGCTACGTGAAACCATTGAAACACTGGGTCTAAATGGACCCTGGCCCCGCAATCCAAGTGGTAAGGGACAAACCAACGTTCCATTTTTATTTTTATTTTTAGAAATGGTAATTTTGAACTGGATAAATAAATTATTTGCTGAATTTTCACAAAACTTTTCTGTTATTAGGTGTACAAATAAGTTCGGTGCCTTTTGAGCATAATTTTGATCTTTATTTATAAAAAAAAAAGGAATACACAAACGGAAATTGCTTTTTGAGTTACACCAAGTTTCTACTAATATGTACCTCGGTCGAAACAGATTAAAAAGGGATCGGTTCTTTCAAAAAGTATCTAGAAGAATGCTAGGTGACTGACGTAATCTGAAAAAAAATCAATGATCCAATTCCCAAAGAATCGCTAACAAGAATCGAAGCCACACCTCGTCCACTAACGAGACACGCTCCTCGAGTACCGATGACTTATCAATTGAAACATTGAAGACGTCACGATATACTCAGCTAACTGTAAACCGGCTGATGAAGTTCGCTCGTGATGAAGTCTCGAAATCGTTGCCGAGAGTGTGAATGACATAACGGTACCCTTTCGTCGGTCAATTATAACCAGTATCGCACTTTGATTCGCACGATCGTGCGATACACCGTCCCATTAGGTTCGTAGAGCCCTATCGGACTTCTGAAATTTATCGTTAATCATGCTGTCCACGCTTTCCACCGGTAGTTTCGGGGTCGGTGAACCGCCGCCATTTTCTAATCAGAAGGAAAGCAGCTCATACTTAAAATCATCTGATACTGAACCTCGTGTCAAAATAATCAAATCGAGAACATCGAGAACACTTTATTTTACTACTTTATTCTGTTATTATCATAATGTGGAATTTCATTGCGTGGATATTTCATTAAATTTCTATATTTTATTCAATTTCGTATGGATGGTCAAAAAATGGTACCTCTCTGAATTGATTAATTTAGCACTAAACCTACCACTGCCGGTCAAATGACCGGTTTCATATTTTTCATTTCACAATGATTGAAACTATGAAGTTGGTTACATGAAAATTGATTCGATAGATTTTTTACTCAGGCATATATTGTAATAAAAATTGCACAGAATCTAAATAAATAGGGCCTTTTTAAGACATTATACATAGTCGCTTTTAGTGCTCGGTAGGTTTAGCGATAATAAAAATTCGGATTCCAACGAGTTCCTCGACGAAATAAAATTCTGAGAAACTGCTCATCGGTTGCAGAACCGGATAAAAATCGATTGCAAGTTTTTCAACGATTCCGCGGCGTGATTTAGAGTTCGTTCGCCCTGTTCAAGCCAAAGTCTCCGTAGAAAATCACGAAGATCGCTGAACGACGTTTTTGCGCGATCCCGCGTGGAAGTCGACGATGAACACGCACTATTACGTGGTCGTTCGTTCACGGTTCATTAAAACGTTCTGCTGAGCGATCGCCGATCGAAAAAACCGATCGAGCAAAACCAAAAACTCGAGATCGCTTCTGCTCACCACCTCCCGCTGCTGATAACTGTTATTTTTTCTCTACCTACGGGATTGGTTGTGAAAAGGAGGAAACTGTACCGTTTTCGATACAGCGAGAGAAAAAACAACCGCAATTCGATTGTTCATTCGGTGACCTGCCACCAATTAGACGCTCGGGTGCGTTCACCCTAATCAAATCGCGTACCGGTACTTAATCCCCCTTCCCGATGCTAATTACGCTCGTCATTACCGCGATCGGTGCCAGACGTGTGGAAACTTTACTCCAAATAGGCTGGAACAATTTCCATTTCAAATAAGATCGAAATTGTTCGCATCGTTTCCTTCCACATTTTTCTTTTCAAGGTGGCGGGAAGGTAACTGTATTTCAAATTGGTTCACAGAAATTAAGTAATCATATTCCTCGAATTGTTCTCATATTTATGCTGATGCAGCAAACTATTTAAGAAATTATTTTAGATTCGTGTCCATTAATGTCTAAAAGATTTTGTGCATTTATGAGAAACATTCACCTGTATTTACTTACGAAATACCATCCACAATTGTATCCATAATTGTTAAGGAAAGAAAATTTCTGATGTCTCTTACAAAACATAAAATTCGCAGTACCATCAGAAGGGAGAAAATTTTTATTTGATCTTGAATAGGAAAATTTAACGAGACTCGTTCACGGAGCTTCTGTGGAGCCTGAGACCTTCGGATACGTCTTCGTTGTAATTGTCGCAGCTCTCGCGATTACGAAATGACGTGAACGGTAATTGTTAGCCAAGCGGCCGCGAATTAAGACTGGATTCCGTCCCTTGGTTCAGCTCGCGTGCAATTAATTCGCCTGCTTAACGGCGGGGCTCGTTTAGGTAGACGATCCCCGGCGAGCTCGACGAGCCAAATGACAATGATCATCGTCGCTTTAGCATTACCGTCGACGGGAAGACAGACAATGATGAGAGAGTCGTGAACTTGACTCCACGTGGCGTCCTCGGTTTTCTCCCGGACCGAATCTAGCCTCGTTCGATCGATGACAGTACGAACATACGTCGCCATTCACTACTATTGTAATTCGTCATTGGTTTCATACTGTCATTCGTAGAATTAAAATCAATATGTAGTCCAATTTCAATTTTCAACTTGCTTCAAGTTCGAAACAAACAAAATCGCTATACAGGGCGTCCCAAAATTCCTTCAACAGCCGGAAATGGGAGGTTCCTGACGTCATTTGAAGCGACATTTTCCTTTGCAAAAATGTTATCCGCGGCTTTGTTTAGGAGTTATTAACGAAAAACACGGACCAATCAGAGCGCGATCTAGACGCGAGTTGGTACAGTCGGCCAATAAACAGTTGGCGCGCCGGGCGGTTTATTGGCCGACTGTACCAACTCGCGTCTAGATCGCGCTCTGATTGGTCCGTGTTTTTCGTTAATAACTCCTAAACAAAGCCGCCGATAATATTTTTGCAAAGGAAAATGTTGCTTCAAATGATCTCAGCAACCTCCCATTTCCGGCTGTTGAAGGAATTTTGGGACACCCTGTATAGCATTGAGATTTTTTCAGATTTTTTCATAGAAAAATACGAAAATTTATATTTATTGTATGCGTATGTTTTCTCCACAGGCTGTATATCGACTACAACAAAAGAGAATTTTATTTCAGTGTAAAGGAAACTAGTAATGTACATATTTCTTTGAGTCTGTTCAGAATTTTCATCACTAGTCTGACTCGACATTGTGAGGCAAGGGGTGAACACACTAAAAATTGGAGCACTTGATAAAATTGTCGGCATTTTAATTCAATTGTAGGTTAAGGTGAGTTTCTTCGGAAACAGGAATTTGCATAAGAATGTAATGGCGTTATAATGAAAACAAGAAGGTGTAGCATCAGGGCATTAGCTACGGTGGAGATTTGAATGCTTGGAATTGTCGTCTGTCACGTTGGAGACTTCAATGCATGGTAATACACGACTGTCGCATTAGAGACTTCAATGCTGGGTGACACGGGACTGTTGCATCGTAGATTTCAATGCGTGGCGTCGCAGCACTGTAGCATCGGACGGTGACTTCGACGCCTGCTAAATTAGCGTTTACGTATATTATAAACTAATCTTCTTCTTTTTTCTTTACAGCTCTCCACATCCTCTCAACTGATCCGTCACTGTGAGTAAAATATTCAATATTTTTCTATGACCAAATTACTTTAATGTGCAAAGGGTTAATTTATCGAAAGAAAACACTGAACCACTGAAACGATCACTCAGACACCTTCATCTATCAGCTAGAAATTAACTATAAAAAGATCCCCAAGCCAAAAAAGCGTGAAGAGTGACTAAGGTCGAAATTGAAGCGCGTCGATCGGAAACTGCGGATCAAAGGAGATCGGTCGGCAATTAGGTTCGCCGTGATTGGCACACCTATGGCGACATTTCAGGTGGACAACCCTTTCCCAGACATTATTCGCAAGCGATACGAACATTTCCCAGCAGAAGAATCGTCGCCCCGGAGAAGAGAGGGAAGCAATTAGCCGCACGCGAGTATCCATCGTGCCAGCGATTGGCTCACGATCGGTTCTTTCTCGGCGGAAGTATCGGCGTCAGAGCTCGAAATAAAAAGGGAAAAAAAGGAGAAAAAACACCGTAGGGAACGGGAGGAGACTCTTGCGGGGTCGTCGACCGGCGATCATCTTCTTCTTCTTTCTCCCTCTCTTCACGCTTCCATAGTGGCTCGTTTCGGGTTTTTCAACGGCGTACCCCCGTAGCGGATCCATGGACGAGGAACACGGGAAAAACGCTCTCGCGGACCTTCACCTCTTTCCTGGTACCGCGGTTCCAGCAAACGCCACTTTTATGGGGATCTGAGAAATCGCTGCTGGCTCCACTCGAGCAAAAACCATAGGATTCCATTTATTCGTACGACAACCAGATTTATTTCGACGATCCGTCACCGGGATGCGAATCTCATGCATCCTCGACTAAAATGAATACGCGAGACGCGGCAAAAAAGAATGCAGCATTGCGACGAAGACGCTGGAAGAATTTTAAAGTGTTCATATATGAACGATGAAGTAGTAGATGATTGCAAAAGTTCGTGTCCGATTTGAACATAGTGGTTAAAAAATATATGAGAAATTCAACAATTTTTTCGTATATGAAATTTCGTTAAAAAGTCTGGCGCTACAATTTATTTTTTTATCACAACCTTCTAGAAGGAAGAACAAAATGCTTTATTCTCCTACTTTATAATTGCACGTGAATTTTTGTCGTAACTGGATAAAATCTGCAGTTTAATAGAAATGTCCGTACGAAGAAGAATCTTTCAATTTTGGAATTGGAAGTGTTTCCCACAGAAAGTGTTCAATAATGTATGACTCGTAAGAGGTTCGCAGAAATTTCGTTCATTTATGGCAAGATTCGCGGAAGATGGAGCGCGTTAGGTGTCCGCTTCCTCGAATCGGCGTTCACGAGGTTGAAGAACCAGGATTCGCGGAAAAAGGTTTCTTTTTCGCGCCAGCCACGTTTCCTTCTGCTGGTTGTCGGAGCGGCGATGGAGAAGGAAAGAGGAGTCTCGAACCGGAAACCGAGTGGCTCGCGTGTCGTTTGCAAATCGTGGCCTCGGGTACACGCCTTTGTTTCACCCCGTGCAAAACCCATGACTCGATGACTCAGGTGTGTAGAGGAAGCGACACACAGTCCCTGGTGATCTCCTCGAGGAAGGAGAAAGGGAAATCGAACATGTCTGCGGAAAACGGTTTTTCGAATCGTTTCACTTGTAACGAGCTGTACGCAGAGACACAGAGAGAGAGAGACAGACACTGCGGTGCTCATGGAAGCGGACCCTAAGGTCAAGTACCCTTCGACTTCCGGCGTGACTTACGCCCGGCCGCACGTGGCTACGATTTAACCCGCGAATTCCGCTCTCAGGGAAGAGGATTCCTGGACGGGGAACGTGGAAACGTGGAAATGAACTCTTACTAGGTATTTATGCTCGATCCCTGAGGACTCCACTTCCCCGAAGCAAGTACAGTGGAGCCAAAAAGTATTCGAACACTGAATTTTTCGAGGAACTCTCGATATTTGAACTGGGATTTTTCTATCAAAAATGTATCTTCGGGTTTTCACCTGCAGGATCGTGCACAAATATCCCAAAAAATGAGACGACTTTTATTATTATATTAGGTTGTTAAGAATGAAATGCAGGATTTAAACCTATGTTTTTAAAGTGTTATAACTCACACAAAAAATAATTTTATTAAAATTGTTTTGATAAGAATAATAATATGAAAATTAATTTTATAGAAAATTTATGAGAATTGATTTTAATGTTATTGAGAGGAATAGTATTAAAATTAATTTTACAGAGCATTTAATATTATTTAAAAATATATAGTTGTGCATTCGTTTACACTTCCTTCGCCCCACACTTAGTTGATATTCCGAGCCGCTTGAGTGGCACTTCGGCCTAATTTGAACTCATAGAAAAAAATAATGCGAAAATCGCGTTTTGACATCCGGAAATAAAAGCCAAATAATTTAATAGAAATTGAATAAAATTAAATATCAAAAGCATAATTAAATAGAGCGTAAAAAAAGCTTTAAAATAGCATATAACTCATTAAATTAAGGTAAATATTTATTGGTATAAAATTACATTTGAAACAAAGGAACAAAAATCCTGCATTTCTTTCTTTACAACCTAATACTATTTTTTTTAACGAAATGACATATTAAATACCGGCTTTAATATGCTTCTGATAAGAGATAGAGTGGTGTAATGCTGAGGAATGTCTGTAAGATTGGCAACGAAACGATGCAATAAACGGCATTAATTGTGTCGAATATTCTTGTAATAAATGGGAAATAAAAATTGGTGTCGCCTACGTATGGTTGCGATTACGGTCACGAATGCTGGCGAGATCGGTGAAGGAACATTTGACCGAGCCGAGGATCGAAAAGCTGCCGCACCGGGACGCACAGTTATGCAATAGCTCTGCGCGGCTTCCGTGCGTGAGATTTTAATGCACCGTGATGAACACGAGCCGCATAATACATCGGCGACGTAACCGATCTACGCCACGCGACTTCCTGTCACCGTCACGAATCCACTCTATCGATTATACAGAAAACATTCCGTCCCTCTAATCCCATGCTATCCTTGAAAATGAACAGTGAGTTAAATCTCATTCTATCAACGACGTTCTCCTTTGCTAGCTTTCATTAGTTCCTTATGCAATTCCTGGTATTGAGCGCTATGGATCATTACCACATAGCCATTATTTTTAATCGGAGTTTACATACTGTTGCACATGTTAAAACGAAGATCTTCATGTACTCCTGGAACTTATAAAACGTTCCATGCTAGTCGCTTTTAATTAACGATACTTTCTTTCTGCATTAAATACTTAAATTCCCATTAGTCTGAATTTTCTCAGAACATTTATAGTTACTTTGACTGATCGATACTTCAAATATTAAACATTACAATTATTCTAAAACTCCATGAAAAATTGAGATCATACGAGATGCTAATAGACAGGCATTCCTGCAATTTTCTCAACACGTTTGCAGTTACTTTGAATAATTAGTACTTCCATTATTCGGAGTTCTCCAGTAAATATAAAAATCATACGAGACCCTAATAAACACATTCCTGCAATGTTTCCCTCGCATCGTAGTTACTTTCAGCGTTCAGTAGTTCCATACTTGACTCCTCGAGTTCCCTCAAGGATCAACAATAAAATAATTTCGCAGAGTTTCGAGGATTCGCGGATTCATTAAACTGTCAGCGGGTAAAGGCTGTATCATTCAGATTATGAACTGCGAATCCCGTGAAACGGCGACGATTCGCCATGCCGCGTTTCTTATCCGACAATAAAGCTGCGAACGCAGCTGCATAAACGAAAAAATCTCGAGTTTCGCGGTAGCCTGAGCGGAAAGGAATTCGCGCGGACTCATCGGGACTCGGGCAGGTGAATCGTTCCAAAGCTGGGGAGCTTAGTCACCGTTCCAGGATAGAACTCTTTAAGCAATTTTTCCCCGCTGCGCAATCTCTAATTCACCTCGCCAAGCCGGAGAGGCTGAACACCTGGCCCTGATTGCAGGCCATCTTCCAACTGGAAACGGGTTAACGAGCCCGAAATTCAGTAACGAGACCGATTAGCATAATCGCCGGACCGCGTCTCGCCGCGGTCTCTCCGTCGTTGCGAAATTACCGCCGCGCCGCCACGTTTTTTGATTGTTTCCATTCGTTTTCGGTGAGGAAACGCTCGGCGGGCGAGCATTTGCATATCGCCACTCGGTCACGCTAGTCCTTGAAGCATTTCCTCTCATTTTTATCGTTGAAAGTGTGTCTCCAATTTTTAGTTGCTTCTAAAACCACTTTTTCTCTCTTGCAATTTATTGAATGATTGGAAAAATTGATACTCGATTTTCTTGACTTTACTTTACAATTTCTTACTGACTTATAGCGATCTGCCAGAGTTGTTGTCTCGCGAATGTACGGAGCAAATCGACTGTCAAAGAATAAAGATAGGCTATAAGGAAGTGCGACGCCAAATTAGCAGTGATTATAATTGATTTCGGTTCGATGGCTGGGCAAGGTCCCCGGAAACACGGTGGACAACGAGCTATACGACCAGTCGAGCACAGGAATTCCGTTAGCCTCGGAAAAAACGTTTCCATTGACTTGCTCTGTACATTATAACTGTCATATTGCACGCGACCCGCGTCTGCATCCTGCGCGTCGTGGTCCCGCTAACAACCGGAAGCTCGTCGCAACGTTACTCGCCGATTAATACACGCTCTACGCTCGTTTAAATCGATGCAAAATCACATTCCCTCGATACCATCGTCTACCACCATCTCTGTTATCATTAGACTGCGGACCTTCATGCCTTTATGGCAAAAATTAGTAGGCGTAATTTAAAACAGCAAGCAAACATATTATAAAAATTTAACGGTACTGTTACATTATTTTCAACCAGCTGAACATAGTGAGAAAGGAAATAAATTTCTATTTCATTCTAATTTGTTGTAATTCACATAGAAAAGTTTTATTTTGCATAAAGATCCGCTGTCTCGTTATCATTAATCCCTTGCACTATAACATCGAATAAGACTCGTGATGATTCAGTGATACAGTGACTCCCATTAATATTCGCATATTTCTAAGGCTTTTTAAATATTCGACCGTGCGACTCTTCCACTATTATTTTCTTCTTCAAGGTATTTTTAAATTATTATATACAGTCGAGTACAATCAGGCGAATCTAAATCGGCAACGTTAATCTTCAGGGAACAGAAACAACGAATATATTTTTCCGCACAAAGCGGATGGGTATGCGTGTCGTTCCGGCCGAAGACGTTAAACAATGGTTTGATAATTCGCGTCGGCCACGCTGGAAATTACGAGCGTTCTCCGCGCAGTCTCGCCGAGACTCGGAACGTTTACCAGTCCCGATCGAATCGAATGCATTTTATAGCGTGCTCGATAATATTTACTGGTTCTCCGACGAATCTAAAGGAGATCGAAATTGTATGGCGCTAATTGCGAGTGCGTGCACGTTGCTCTTCGAGCAATTCATTTCGATGGTAAATAATTTCAAGAATGAAATGGTACTTTTGCCTGTTACAAACGCATCAAAATACACGATCTATTTCTGACGATATTGAGTGTGAAATTAAATATTTTATTGTAATATTCGAGTGTTTCTACCAAAAATTGAGTTTCTACTCGAATATTGTCACAGCACGAATACAATTTTGATTAGACTGCGGCGTTTATGCATTTATGACAATTTAAAATAGCAAAAATATTTAAAAAATTTGAACATGTTATTTTCAACGTACTGAACATAATAGGAAAGAAAATGAATTTCTACTTCACTCCAGTTTGTTGCAATTTAGATAAGAAATGTTTTGTTGCATGAAGATCCGCAGTCTAATTATGATTAACCCTCATCCGTCCCTCATTTCGCGAACTGAATCTGTCCCTCGGTGTCAAATTGACACAGTGATACAAAAAATCGATAAAATAACAAGTCGAACAGTTACTTTTCGATGTTTTTTCCCTTGAACTTGATGAGTTAACATTTACATTTTAGGTTTTTGCAGTTATATGCTTCGCATTAAAAAAATAAAAGTCACCAAGTTTCGAACGAATTTACCTACAAATAACAGAGCAGTGTAACTTATTTCGGGAAAACTGTATCAAATTGACACGAGGGACGGATGAGGGTTAAATTAAACACAATGCCAAGAAAATTGCAGCAACGGTAACACCTGCATTTCCCAGAGGGAATTTAATCAAATAAATGTAGAAGAGAGGAGTGCATAATTATTTCCGCGATGTAGCTTTTAGTACCGAGGATTGTAGAGTATCCGCGATGCACAAAGGGTTAACGAGTCTAACGAGCGTTCTCTGCAGATTAGGTTCGTCTAAATCGCGGAGGAGTTATCGATTTCCAATCTGGTAAGCTCACGATGCTTACCGATTCAATTAGTTTGCCCTCCCCGGGTAAGCGTAACCAAGTCTTCATTGTGCCCGATTAAATTGTTCACACTCGGCTGCTAATGAACGCGATAGGAACAGAAAACAGAGTGTTATATACGCTAACTTAGTTCCGCGGGTTTGCCGACATCCTTCCACGACATCCTCTTCCAGTGAACACGCGTATACATCCGAACCTTGAACATAACGATCAAACAGTATGATTCTTCCTGTGATTTGTTATTATCTCCGGTGGATTGAATTTTCATGTTTGGTAATTACAATTAAGATACACCATCTCGAGTACGGTCTCCTTGAGTTATTCAGTATACACCTGCTAATATTATTCATTGTTCTTCTACCTGCTACTCAGGATATCCTTCGCGAATTAGACTCCTTTGCAATGGAAAAAATAGGTTTCGCGTTCCCCTGTTCCCAGGATTCGCTGTTTGGAAAATTCTTTGGGGGAACTAGAAACCTAGATTTAATGAACCATATTCCTGGTTGCACAGTGTAGATCCTTACAATGTTGCAAGTTTCGATAAAATCCTTTCTTGATCTCCTCGAATTTTTAAAGAAATATTTCTATCAAATGAACTATATTTTTGGTACTCCAACTTTTTCTTTAAAATATTCCAAGTGCCCATTAACTCTTTTAAAGGAAAATTAAAAACATTTGCTATAAATTAGTATTTCACACTAGAACTACAAGATGAGTCAAAATGACTTGTTCCTGAGTTCTTCTATTAGAAATATTAAAATTCTAAATCCGTTTTTCTGAGAAATTTTTTTAGTCAACTTCTCTATTGAAGTACATATTTAAACGAGACTGGTACAAAATCTAATCTTGTCATTATTATAAGTAATTATTATAATTCTAGTGTTAATCTCCCCGAATTTTTCAAAGAATATCTGTATCAAATTATATTTGTGGTTCTCCAATATTTAAAATCTCCACATCAAATGCTCTAAAAGAAATTAAAACTTTGAAAAATCATCGTGCACTATATTCTGACGAGAGTATCTATTTTCTACCGATTACTGTTGGATTTCATAACGAGGATGGAGGATGCAGTGTAGATTGCATTAGCTCCAGAATTTTTTGTCGATCACGAGAATCGACAGTGCGGGCGCGTGATCGAGATGACGCGTAGGATCCACGGTGCTGCGAGATAGGTGTCCGGATCGAGATTACCATTCCACTTGCATAAGACGAACGTGTCCTGCGTTCGGAACGAGAAGAACCAGTCTCCGCGGACATTGAAGCGTTTCAACCGACGGTGAACTCGTAAAGCACTCTGCGCTACAAACCAGATGGAAAAAAACCGGCTGCGATCTGGATCATCCGGCATTCTAGATCGTTCATACCTCTGGGAGCCCCTTGGGTTAATCGATAGCCTGGAATGGTCACGGATTCAGTGCAACGTCAAAATTCTGTGAATTCCGGCTGCTTATAATTGAAAGACGAAGAATGCATTCCTGAACCGGACAATTTTTATTTTATTTTAAAATGTTTAAAAGCAATGGAGCAATTCCTACAAAATTGTGCAAGCACAAAAATGTTTCTATTAAACTGTGCCATCACTCAGGTCTTTTCCCGGAGCTTGTGAAACGCCAGTAAAAATTCAGCATCGTCACCAGAGCAGCATGGAAGTTCCAGAGGTGAGCTCGGCTACCCTAATCTTGGAAACAACAGGTAGAAGGCAAGGGCCAATGGCAGCGAGGTAAAACAATCCTCGGTCGTTCCCGTGTTCCATCCACAATCCACGGTTATTAAAGGACCCCCTCCGAACAAAGGGGGAATCTCGCGGAAGCGATTTCCACGGAGATTCCAACGAAATTGGTCGGATTGTGTTTCGCGATCGCAAGGTTCGTAGAACGGTGTCTATGATTCGACCGACTCCAGCACAGGGAAACACACGGATTTCCCAGGAACGATTCCGCTGGCGTGCCAGTGTAATCGTGCTGGCCTTGGAGAAAATTGGCAGATCCTCGATGCCCCGAGGATCGACGATCGGCCGATCCTTAAGCTCCCTGCACACTTCTCGGAAGCCTTGCGACCCCAAAACGCCTCCCATCGAACGGGACCTTAATTTCAAACCGTATTGAACGCACTGAGAAGAAATAATCTCGAATCCGGAATTTCCAAAAATTATTTTCTTTATGCTCGAATTCACTTTAAGTTGGTGAAAATGGCCATTGAAATCTTTTTTCTAATTACATAAGCAAAATTTGTCTGAAAACTTTTTCCCTCAGCTGACTTTTTAAAGCACATATTACAATAAAAATTTACAAGGCAACACATGCCAGCCATTTTTAGAACTCTGTAGGTCTAATGTAAAAGTGAATTTGGGCAGTAAAAAATTTTTAGATTGCACGACAGAGAAAGGAAAAATTTTACAAAACAAATGTTCGGGTTAGAAATTATTTATACGAATAAAGCAGCGATCATTTAGCGTATCTGCACGAGAGTTTATCGGAGGGCGTATCGCGGAGTGGGAACGCGGCTTAACGATCGCAGGAAGGAACGACTGGTTGCACCAAGGTGCGGAATAGTAACGAAGATTACCGTAACTCTACCGTAAGAGGCTACCACCACGGTCATCGCGCTCAGAGCAAAGCCCAGACCGTTATGAATCGACGTTATTTTTGCGAGAGACGGCCGACGAAATCGCAACAGCTTTTACGGGCACTGGTATCTCGAAACGCTTCTCTCGTTTCAAATATTTAAATTCGCTTCTCCGGAACGACGTAGTTTGCGTGTAATTAACGGAGGGGACGAGCGCGCACGCGAAAGGTGAACCGTTAACATTCGCGAGGATTTTAATGCTGCTGTGCATACGCGTCCGCGATTCTTTTTGCCTAAGTGGACCCGGTTCGGTCAGAAAACCGGCCAACGATCTCGACTGTCGACTCCGCTTCGAACAGCCGGAGGATTGTAAATACGTATCCATACGGTATACTAATTGATGGTTCTGTTAGCCGCGAATCCTCTATGAACGATGATTGAGCGATTTGTAAAATGTTAGGAGATTTAACGTCGCCAGTTGCTCTACCGTTATGGCGATTATGTGGGCTTGGTGGCTCTACCTGGTTGGTCTAATCTACGCTTACATGGATTTCATACGGTTGCGGAATATTAGATTATTTAAAAATTTTGATTAGATAGATCTTTCCTCTGGGATGCAGAGTTTATGTTCAGTTAGAGATCAGCTACGATATTTTGAAAAATTAAAGATGGCTGGACAAATATTCCAATTTGAAACAATGCGGAACTATTTGGAGCTCAAAAGATGTTCCATGTCGAAGGGAAATAACTTCGACAACTATCATTAGTCCACGAGAATGACTTATTTAATAAATGACGAACAGTGATCCTCTAAATTTGAGGTGTGCACCATCAAGGTAAAAAAATTCTCTTCATTAAGAAAAATAAATTTTTTAGAAATATTAAATAGGTTCAGCGGGATTCACAAACGAAAATTAGTAATATTCACAACTAATAATATTCACAAAATGTACCTTGTTAAATGCTTGTTTTAATTACAATTTTTCTATACGAGACATGATACGAGACAAGTCATTTTCTACCAAATGAACTGCTAGATCGGCTGTCTGGACCACTGTGCATCAGGACAGAAGTCTCTGACCCAGTCTCAAAAAATACGCACAACCAGCACCGTTTAAAATCCCGAATCTAGCAATCGGAACACCATCAAACTGAGGAGATCTCAGCGAGGCGGATGCTCGTTCATCGGAGCGTGCAGCGAGGCAAGGCTGCAAGGGATATCGCAGCATGCTGCGGTGTCTGGGGAAGAGGATCGGCTGGTTTTCGAGACGCGGAGAGATAACGAGGGCCATGGCCGTTGCTGATGGATCGATACGTCGGTGGATAGGTGGATAGGCATCGGTTGTGGAGGAGCACGCGAGCAATCGGTGGCTTTGTGCGTGCGGAGGAGGATCCTCGGCCGATAACCAGTCGGTTAGCTTGCTAGCCGCTTCGAAAGTGGGTCGGACGTTTTTCATCTTCGCCGGCCGTGGCCATTGTTGTTGCCAGTTGCGGCCAGTTGCGTATCGTTGTGGCAACAACTGCAGCCAGTTCCTTAATTAGGGGATGCGCTTATCTTCGCTCGCCGATTAGATCGGTTCTGATCGAGAGGATCCAGACGAAACACCCGACGGGAAACGCTGGCTCGTGCTTCCCTTCGGGGATCAACGAGTATTCGATCCGTTGAAGTTGCCATCTTATTTGCAATTTTTCTGCGAATTCCGGGAAAGATTTTCTTTCCTGTTTTCCATCAATTTCATATCCGTAAAATGAGAAGAATGATGTAGAATGGAATAATTCTAGGTCGGAAGAAATGTTTAATTTTCGAGTTAACGCTAGAACTGCCAAGCACTGAACGCAATTGGGATATACTGCCTTATAATAATGACATAACTACATTGATTGCAAGACACAGCAAGCAAATATAAATTACTTTCTTCTTTAATTATCTTATTAAGCTGAAACTAATACACTGGTGGCCTTAAATCTTTTCAATATGTCCACAGTTTTAAATTGTATTTCCCCATTTTTGTCATAAATCCATAAAATCCGCAGTCTAATAATGACAAAATTGCATTTATTCAGATTTCGTACCAGTTTCGTTTAAATGTGTATTTCAATAGAGAAGTTCGCTAAAAAAATTTCTCAGAAAAACATATTTATGATTCGACAGAGTTAAAAATACAAATTATTCCGAGAGGAAAGAAAAGTCCGTGTCTCCATGTTGAATTGAACGCAACTAGTGTGCAGCCATAAAATCGTCGCAGCACGTGACTCGCAAGAGCTGAAATCTGAACTCGATGGTCCCACGGTGAGATTTGAAAGAAAACGCGACAAGGAAAGGAGGCAGCACGCACACACAGTATTCGCACCATAACTCCGGCACGACCTCTGATCCCCCATACGGTATCGAGGGAAGATAGTCGTCCCCTCTCCTGCACGTGGTAATTTCCCGATAATCGTTTTCGATAGCGCGTTTACTGCGTGGACTCGATAATAGCTAGGCTAAGCCGTGCCTATGAAAACCGCTCTATATAAACCATCATTATATTACACTTAAGATATCCTATTGGGTCGTTCGGTGCCCCGATCGTTCCTTTCCGACAGATTACAGCAATTTCAGCAGCTGATTAAGGCCGCATACGCATTGACAACGAGCATTTTACGTTAAAAAGTACCATTTCTCGTTCCGTTTCAGCTGCAAACGGTAATTGCACGCAGTTTCCACGTATTCGACGCATGGCCGCCGGCCATTTCTGAATTATAATAATCGCGGCACGTTTTCCCATTGCCGATAGCGTCGATCGAGGCCTTCCTCGACTTAATCTCCCATGGTTACCGGCCATTATCGGAACGTTACTCGATCCTCGGCCCAGAAAATCGTCCCCTATTTTTTCACAGTTTCGCGAATTAACCCTTCGGCGCAAAAAGCATCAGGATCGAGGACTATGAATCCGCAGAATTTGTATGCGTTCTAACAATAATTTCGTTACGACCATCTAATTTGTAGCATCGTAATCCTAATTCCATGCTTATCGAGACCCGGACCATAAAATCCGCAGAATTTTCGTTATCAACTAGATGCGCTCGTAAAACTCTACTTTCAGCAGCTAAATCCTTTGGTACTGGATCCCCGTGTTCCTAACATCAACTCGCTCTTTCTTAGATAAGTTCTTGTTTTACTGCCTGGATCCTCTCGCAGGCAAACTGCGATCCATTAAACGGTTCTCGTTCTTTTTTGCCCAGTGGGATGATAAATTCCCGGTTTTAGTGCTCGCCTCTCCTATTCCCAGAGATCTGTGACGTTTCCGCAGATGTTTTATGACGAGATAAGACGAATGTTTGAAGTGTTCCAGTCCTATTAACGTTCGCGAACATTCGAAGAATCTTTACTATCTTCGGCAAACGCAGCACCGTTAGCTTCCATGAAAACGGAAAGTGGTTATTTAATGTTCTACAGCTGTCAATATTCGTGCAGTGGTTACGCGTTAACCTTCCTCGTGGGAATCAATTATTTTTAACACTGGAAGATGAATTTTCCAAATGTAAAAATTTCTGGTGGCGGCAAAGACAAAGAGCAATGCAGCTCCCAGAAGGACGATCATCGTTCCAGAGGATCAAGCCACGGAATAGCATGTTCATCTTTCGCCGATAATTTCACGCGGCCAGACGCGGCTCGCAAGGCGTCCAGCTAACAAGGAACTAAATCTCACGGCGGAAACGAACGTTTCTCGTCTCGTTTTCCTGAAACGAGATACCCCGGTGGCACCCAGCGTCTTCCTGCTAACAAGCCCGCAGAGCTCCTCGACGTTTGTCATCCGGCTGTTTCGTTCTTCACCGTCGGCATTCCAATTTCCCGCTCGTAAAAGCCTCGTATCAGCTCGGTTTTAATTAACCGCGCGTCACCGCTACTCCTCGCGATGAACCGCCAAGGACTGCCTTCGATCCGGCCCGATCATCCTCGATGACCTCGTCCGGCTTTTCGTGCGAAAATCCTTGAGCATCAATCAATCCGCAATCTCTTTTTGCAGCAACCGCTAATCTGCGACTAATCAACGCGCTAATTGGACGATCGACGCTCACGGAGTTACGTCAGCAATGTTACAAATGACGAGAAGACTTCCTCTTGAAGTAGCCTCTATGTCCATGCTGAAGCAACGTCAACAATTTATTGAATATCTTTTATTCGGAAAGGAGACTCTTGAAGTGTCCTCTATAACCACGCTGGAGTAACATCAACAATTTGTTGAATATTTTTTATTCAGAAAAGGAAGCATTATACAACAAAAAGGTGTTCGAAGAAGATATACTCTTCTTAAAGTGTCCCGTGTGACCACGCGGAAGCAGCATCAACAATTTATTGAATTTATTGAAATATTGAAAAATATTGTTTATTCGGAAAAGGAAACATTATACAACAAAAAGTTGTTCGAAGAAGATAGACTCTCCTTGAAGTGTCCTGTATGACCACGCGGAAGCAGCATCAACAATAGGCGACAGAAAGTTGTTCGAAGAAGATGAACATTCTCTCCAAACACGAAGTAACGATTACAATGCTTCAAGCGACGTCATAAGACCCGAAGTCGCAAGTCACTGAAGAGACAAGGAATCCTTCCGGTATTAAGAAGAATCTGATCAAGCTGAAACCCAAGCCATTTCACCTGGATTCCAAGGGGATCTAAATAATGATGAAGCCGGTGATCGACACATGGAACAGCAGAGCGGATCTCACGTTGCACATCCAGCGGGCAGAGGCCTTGACCACGATGCACCAACAGAGAAGACAACGGATTCAGCGAGCAGAAAAACCGCAAGCGTAGGATCATCGTACGCCCAGGAATACCGTTCCTGGCGGACGCGACGGACGTATCCGAACACCGATAACGGGACAGCTCATGTAGAATCCACGGACAATTCATCCGTGCCGGTTTGCGCGGACGCGGACGTCGCTCGCGTAAGAATCAATTTGGCGAGGAGCCGTTAGACGCGCACACGTGCTCCATTCGCTTTGCTTTGCTCCGCTTCGCTTCGCTGTGGTTCACTTAGCTTTGCTTTGCTTCAGATTGCTTCCGTTTACCCTTCGTTTTTCTTTGCGTTGCATCGCTCGATCTTGATATACTTTGCATTCCTTCACTTTTCAGATAGATTCTAATCCTAATGATTGTTCCGAGATCCTTGGATCAGACTGGCGATCAATAGTCTCATCTTTCGAAAGAATTCTCCAATTCACTTCGTTGTGGTTCACTTAGCTTTGCTTCAGATTGCGTCCGTTTACCCTTCGTTTTTCTTTGCGTTGCATCGCTCGATCTTGATATACTTTGCATTCCTTCACTTTTCAGATAGATTCTAATCCTAATGATTGTTCCGAGATCCTTGGATCAGACTGGCGATCAATATTCTCATCCTTCGACTGAATTCTACAATGATAAAACATTCAATGAATCTCCCACGCTGGGGGAATTCTCTAATAATTATTCCAAGATCCTTCGAGCGGCTCCTGCATCTCTACGGAGATCATCACAATGTTCTCACCCGCCTCGAGCTTTCGAAAATCTTCAATTCCGCAGTAACAAAACTTTTTTGTCAATGATTATTTTTTTATGGAAGTTTTAGTGGCATAGGGTAAATCATTTTTTGATTATTTTAGAATGCTCTTTTTCGTCCAAAAAATTACCAGTTGCAGATGCTTTTCCTCCCTATAAGATTCTGGGGTCAAGTCTGTTCAAAAACTAATACAGCTTGGGAAAAAGTATTTTTTTTGTGGTGTGACATTTATGGTACGGTCTTAATATGGCACACCTTGTATCCCTAATATGACACCTAGTGCCATATTCAGCAACCACACCAAGAATGTCAATAGCTATACCCATATTAGGGAACCCTTGGTAGTGCCATATTGGGAACTCCACGTGGACTGATAATGCTAGCTACTGACAAAGAGAAAATGAATTTCAGCCCAAAACAACAGTTGGCAAACATTAATATAAATAAACTGAAACTACAGGTATGTTCGAACATTTCAAAATCGCTTACCTTCCTCGAAAAGATACAATCGAAAATCTAACCACAAAAATATTCAACTCGTGGAGACACAACTGACGGAGGATCGATACTAAAATCTATAGATATGATGCGATTCAACTGCGCACTATTGATTAAACGTGGTAAACTATTGTTCGAGGATTTTCTCACTAGAGTGCGACTTCTCCTTTACAAGATATAAGGCAGTGCCATAATAGGCGACTATACCATATTTGGGTAGTTTACCCTATGTGTGACATTTTTCTGATCAACACGAGACCAAACGTTTCCCGATTTCTCGAATGCGTTTCTAGATTTCATTGCCAAAATTTTCACGTACGTCGGGACATCGTTTCCGCCGAATCCAGACCGAATCCATCGACGATCCGCCAATGGCGCCGCACGATCTCCGCGGCATCTCTCATTCGTGCAGGGTCGCGGGCCATTATTTGTCGTGGTCGAACAAAGAGCTTCCCTGACGAGTGTAAAACCACGAGTATAAGTCACGAGTAAACCCGGTGGAAGACAATGAATCACTTAGGAAGTGATCTTCCGTGCGATCGGCCGCCGGTGATCGATGGCCCCGGCTCTCCCGGTGGGATCCACGAGATCGTTACGATCCATTGCGCCCCTTCTACGGAAGCTTGCGTCCTCTTCAACCATAGTGGCAGGCCCTTGAATTCGCGTTGGTTCGCGCGAATAGCGAATCCCTGTCCTTCCTCGCGCGGTGCGGTGTCCTCGTTTTTTCCTCCGTATCTCTTCGTTGAGGCCAGCCTGTTTCGAAATCATCCGGCGTTCCTCTTTCACGGAAAAATCGATCCTGGATTGCACGCTCGTACTGGATAATCGTCGACCGACAGCACCGAGCAATACCTCTTCGCTGTGTAATGGCCGGTGTCGAGCACTGCACTTCTTGCGCTGCACATGCGGTTCCGATTCTCCTCGTTTGTGTCTCCACGCTGTGGAAATCGTTCTATGGACTTAGCGATGGGAAGAGTTTAGGGATAGTTTTGTTCGTTTTTGATCGAGAAAATACAGTATTCTTAAGAGTACTTCTTCCTTTTGCGTTTCGTGCCGAGGTGAGTCGGCCGAGAGTCTCCTCCTCACCTGGCACGTTAATTAGCCCGTCAGGTTGGTTCTGTGACGAGCCAGGAGACCGAGGAAGCGTTTCGAGAAAAATCGTGCTGCGTACACAACAGTACAGCAAAGCTAAGCAAAGCGAAATAAAGGAAAATCGAACCTAATTACTCGGATTCCCTCAGCGTGGGAGATTCAATTGAATGTTTGATCATTGGAATATTCAGTTGAAGGATGAGAATATTGATCGCGAATCTGTTTCAAGGATCTTAGAACAATCATTTGAATTTGAATCTATTTAAGAAAGATTGCGTTAGAAGATAATCAATCTTGGTGATCTCTGAAGATCCAAGGATCGTCTGGAAGATGTGTATCAAGTGAAGCCGCATTGTGCGAAGGTTAATTGAAAGTTTAATTATTGAGAGATGAAGGAGAAGTGGCGGGACTAAAATATGTATGACGTAGATTGAAAATCTTCATTGTAAAACGTTCCATTGAGGATTTAATAATAGTAAAACGAAAACAAGCCTGAGAAAGTTGCAAGACAGAAGTACTGATCTCAAAGATTACCGTAGAAGTATCCTGACGTCGTCATGAAAGTTTCCACTGAGAGCTGTAATTATCACTAAACAAAACAGAGGCTGAAGAACCTGTTGAAGAAGCGATACCGATCCTGAAGATTGCTGAAAGCAAATCTAATTACGAAAGCCTCTGCTAAAAAGTTTAATCACTGAGCAGTGAAAAAGAAGCTGAAGAAGTAATGTTGAAAACAGATTTTAAAGTGGTTGCGCAAGTTTTCGCTGAGAGGTGACGAAGCAAAAAGCTGAAGAAGAAGCGGTTGAAGAAATTCTAACCACGAAGCTTACTGAAACCTAATCCCAGATCACTAATAAATTTTTCCACCGCAACGGTTTAACCACGAAAACTTGAATAATAAGATGAAAAGGCTGTAAAGTCTAGAGGAAGATATTCTGATCTGGAGGGTCGCAGAAACCTAATCCCGGAGCAAAAATAAAGTTTTCCGCCGGCAGGTTTAATCACGGAAAGCTGAAGAACAAGCTGACGAGGCTGTGGAAGAAGAAATTCTGACCTGGAAGGTTACTAATTTTTCCAGTGGAAGGTTTAATCAGCAAAAAGTGAAGAAGAAGCTGAAGAAGCAACGGATGCAGTACCCGAGGCTGGCCGAAGCCACGAAGACTGCTTGGAGGGTCTTAGAATAGTTCCGGAAGTTTTCGCAGAAAGCTTCGGATTGGCTAGCAGAAGTGGCATACTCGCGTAGTAGCATCATCTCGGCCGGGGAAGAGCAGTTATCTAGAGAATCCGATGAAGGCTTAAGTGGCACTCGTGCGCAGGCTTTTTGCTGCATCGCTACCGGAGTAGTTTCTGTAGTCGAAGTAAAGAAGTTCGCTCAGGGGATTCACCCTTGGAAAATATTCCCCTTTCAGTCGAAGGTAGCAAACAAGCTTCGCAAGGTCCCCCGATGACTCTTCAGCAGCCTGGTGTCCGGTAATTGCTACCTCCGGAGGTAATACGAGTGTGTGTCCCGAAGCGATGAACTTCGGGCCGAAGATACTGTGACTTCAATTTAACCAGGGAAAAATAAACCTGCCAGCTCTTCGATCATCCTGCAGCCAAGTAATAACTGGTAATTGCCGGTTTGCCGGAATGTACAGTTCGTTACAGTTTTAATGGCTCTATCGGCTATTAAGTTTGAGTGAATATGTCGTCTGTGTCACTGGAGATCGATGATAGTACACGCCTTCGATCCCGAACGATCTATCCAGCGATTTTTCGAAAGATAGTTTACGCCACCCATTTCAGCACGTTCGTTAGGACTAGAATATGGTCTCGGCCGTTTTCCAAGCAGAAATGCTTTCAGTGCTTCGCGGTGTAATACTTATTTATTACCAGACAGCGGATTTTATGCATTTATGACAAAAATTAGTTGGTGCAAATGAGAACAGTAAAAACATTAGAGGAATTTAAACATTCTGTTATATTATTTTCAACTTATTAAACATATTAAGGGAGAAAATTAATTTCTAATTCACTCCAGTTTGTTGCAATTCAGGTAGAACATTTTTATTTCACTTGATGATCCGCTGTCTATTTAAAAAAAACATTGCTGATTTCGAAAATGACCTTGAAAATGACCATGACCAAGAAATTGCGTCGAGCAAAACGGGATATTCGAATTGATCAAGTTAAATCGATGGATCGATCGCAGCGTGTTCGCGTCGAAGAGGGCACATCAGTGGGGCAACCGTTATCTTCGGTGACCCCCTGAGGAATAGGTGAGAGAGAGCCCTGGGCCCGCGAAATATCCGTATTTCTGTCCTAATGCTCTTGTAATAACGCCGGTAACTGTACGTCCCGCGGGACCATAATTATCTGGCTCGACCCACGGTCAGCTGGACCATAAATAGGAAACGGGAAGGGGGTTATAAATGATCCTGGCTAATGACGATCGCAAGATTATTAAGCGGTCAACGACGCTTCCTTCCTCGACCGGCGTGTTCCGTTAGACGCGAATTTATTCGAGAGGATCTCGTGCAGGACGCGGCCACGGCTAATATCGGTTTTCTGGTCCGTGGCGAATAGGATCCTGCGTCCTTATCGCGCGACAGGATCGTCGATCCTATCCTTTCTATCCTGCTTCGAACACACGTACCATCGGGCGATTTATCGTCGCTTGTTCTAACAGTTTGCTGTCCCTCAAATATTACTGATCGCTCGTTCAAGCGAGTATCAGTTTTCCCGTGTCTTCTCGTATTTCTCAGAAGCGAAATAAACTGCACAATGATTCGAGACGAAAATGTAATTTGTATCGCACATTAATGAAATAAAACAGCGACGCGAAATTTTACATACATCGGAGAACCGAAAACGGCCTTGGCGTATTACCTTCGACAGGCGATACAGGCGAATGAAAAGTGAATGTGTGCGGTCAGGCAAGGGGAAATCTTTTGCGTGTTCGCTAATCGAGTAAACGGACAGTTCCCAGGCTGGTAACAAAGAAATCATAAACGAAACGCGCGTTAGAAACTCACGAATTTACTATGAAAACAGCCTCACCGAGACTGAAGCAAATAGCTAACCAGCAGTTAATTATGCGTTTGCACACCGACAATTTCCCCATTTCTATTTGCAAAATTATCCGCACATTCCCGCGATTAGGTTGCAGTCACGTGGCGACTTCATGGCTTCTTCAATTTTTGAATTCCTTTTTCGAATTTCTTATTTGTAACCCCTTCTGGTTCCTTTTCACATTTTTTTACGACCCATAAAATTGCTCTTTAACTTTCATAATTGATTCGATTTTATTCTGCATTTCAAAAAAATTTTTTTTAGTTGTCTTTTAACATCTTTGTTCGTTCCAAACAAGAACTATGCTTTTCATACATCATCTCCAACAAGTTCACAGTCCTCTTCTTTTAATTCATTCAATAAATTCTCTCACCTGACCCGAGTCAAAGTACCCAAACCGAAAAGTGCAAGTTCCCAATTAGTCCCAATTATGAACAGAGAATGCTCGGTCTAATTACAACAGATCATCGAACCGAATTCGCCGGTAAACTAATTAAGAGGTGACTGCCACCGAATGACTGTGCGAAACCTGGAGTCGTCTTCATTTTCTCAGGACTCTCTCTCTCTCTCTTTCTCTTTCGAGAGAAAGAGATATCCGGAGCCGGACTATGTCAAATGTTTACTATGGCTGGCGTGCCTACTCGCAGAACCTATAAACGCGACGAAGACAATGCTTCACGGTGAGAATAATGGCGAACGAACGCGAGAGAATGAAACTCTTTTCGCATGCGAGGCTGCGCGAACTCTGGAAAAAACCACTTTCTTTCAGGCGCGGTTTCACTTCGAGAGCAAACACAGCTGAGCCGACGATCGTGATCAACAATGACGCGGACGAGCCTCATTTCGTACCGGGACCATCGCGAGATTGACTTTTCCGACGAGAGGTGCACGCGAACCCCAGGAAAAGCGTCGTCAACGATGAAAATCCTGCCTAATTGCTGTCACCATTAAGCACCGGTTTAGGGTCCATTCATAGTTCACCGATAACGATACAGTAAAAGCTCCTTCGTTGTCCAAAGGCCGGGGGTTTGAGCGGACAACGACCGTGCCCGGACACTATTTTTGATTTATGACTGGGTCTTTAGTGAAACGGCTAGTTAAATGACAAAGAAAAGCATTCGCAGTCAAAAGCGGTCAACTGTCTGGCTTTAAAAAACTCCTTATTTCCTTGCCATATTCCTTTCCTATTGTTCTCCGTTCTGCGCGGATCTAGACAGTCCTGGGACACATCTGGCGACCAGATCCACGCAGGCCTAATCCTCTCGTTGACAGGCATTGGAGTGGGTAGGCACTGGACAACGATCGTGCCCACGATTCAGGACAACGAACGAGCGATTACTGTAATTGGATCACTATTCTTACCCAGGTTTTAAGTGGAACCGTTCATATCTGAGCGATAACGACTTTTTGGCGACGATTCTTTTCTTCGAGTCGGTGAGGCCATAGATCTCGATCGAGTTGGCGGCTCCCTGCTGTGCGTGGCACAAAAAAGGTTTTTATGGGATCCACAACTCCTTAGGTAAACTATCGGTAGCTCGCCATGAACTAAACCATGAACTAGCAAGACCGACACGATTACACTGTCCAACAAATTTCAACTTTTTTTATGTTCCCAATATACTGTTGGGTTCTTCTTATAGAGTTTTTTGCGCTGATTCCGAATCTGACCTTAATTTTTTTCCTATACGCACAGTTTTTGAGGAACATGGCTTTAAAAAGAAAACATATTTTTCAACTTTAAACAAATATTATGATGTTATTATAAAAGATTGTTCTTTACAGCAAAAGATTCTGTAGACTTTCCCGAATCCAGTGATATATAATATTAATGCATTATGTATTCACTGGCGATAACTCATGTCGGGCGAAGATATTTTGCTTTCTAGTTCGGTAAAAACGTGGATGCTGCAAAAACTTCCAAGGGGGGTTTTTCAAGATAAAAGTCTGCTCTATCGCGTGGTATAGTTCGATTTTCCGCTGGACACTTATTTTTTGAGATAAATTGAAAAACATCCTCAAAAATTGGTGCAAAAGTGGTGTCTCTCCGTCTTTAAACGTTGTTTAAACATGTTTAAACAATCACAATGCATTAATATTATATATCACTGGATTCGGGAAAGTCTACAGAATCTTTTGCTGTAAAGAACAATTCAATATCTTTTATAATAACATCATAATATTTGTTTAAAGTTGAAAAATATGTTTTCTTTTTAAAGCCATGTTCCTCAAAAACTGTGCGTATAGGAAAAAAATTAAGGTCAGATTCGGAATCAGCGCAAAAAACTCTATAAGAAGGACCCAACAGTATATTGGGAACAAATTTGGTGTTGGACAGTGTTATCGTTCCGTTGAAGTATGAATCGACCCTTCTGACATACAGTATAACATATAAAACACCATATAACATTTAATATAACGTAATATACAGTTAGGAGCAAAACTGATCACACACACTTCAAATCGGAATAACATTTTTATGAATGGACCAAACGACTTGAATTTCTCTGCAAGGCTAGAAGAATTAGTTTAGCAAATTACGTCTAAAAAGTATGTTGAAAAAATGCATTTGGTCGGAATTGTGAAAAACATTGTTTCGAAATTCTCCTAATTCCATATCTACCTCCTCGAGAAAAATCATAGTGAGTGAAAAAAGTGGAGCACGTCCGGTAATCGTCGGGAGTAAGTGACAGTTTAATAATCGCGATCTGCGGGATTTTCAGGGCGGAACACTGTTTACCTCTTCTGCGTTCACCCAAGTGTTTGTTCCCGGTAAAAAGTAAAAGTTCAGCAAGCTCGGAACACTTCTGATCGATCGATCGTTCCGGTATCGACTCGCTCTCCTCATTAATCGATCGACAGTCGACGTAACCCGTACAGAACCGTGACATAAATCCGTTACATTCTATTCCCAGCCGAACGATTTACTTTCGACGACTCCCTGTTTCTCTATGATACAGAGATCTACGATCGCCGGCGGTTTTTGTGGATCACGCGAGCCATTTTACAGCTCGCAGTCGGACCGACCTGTCTGTTCATCGCTGACCGTTTCTACTTATCTCGATCCGAGGGTACTATGCATATTTATGAACCCGTGCCATTTTATAACGCGCAAAGTGCAGCGAAACGAGGTCAACAGGTATTTCTTTGCTTCGGAAAAATTAGTTCACGATCAATTTTTGTTGCAGTGAAGTGAAATCGGGATCCGTTAATCCCCGGGCTGGGTAATTAATTATTAAAGTCTCGGGTCAGCCGGATTTTATGTTTCTATAAAGGGCTGGTCAATCTCGAACTTATTGGGCTTACTAAATTAAATCTTACTGCAATATCGATTTAAATCTTATTATACAAGACGGTTTAGTGAGATTTTATGGGGCCCGCGTTTCTTTAAGCCTCCGTTGGATATTTGCATAAATATTGAAAACCGAGACTCGAGCTTCGAAACGTTTCTTCACGGAAAAAAATATTTCTGCATCGATTGCAACAGGCAGGAGTTAAATAATTTTATCCCAGAGAACTAATAACACCAGTATGTGCATTGAAGCCATGTGTGTCTCGAAGCAATTTAATGGTTTGCTGCGAATAATAATAATTACGGTGAATCAAGGTGGTAATATCTCCACCCTGTAGATTCTTCTTGGGACCTAAGGGGTTCGATGCTGTTATTCTCCATTTGGTAGGAGATCCTCTGCAAACGAGTAGGTTGACGAATAGCTCCAGCCTCGTGGGAGTAGGATGTTAGTTCACGAGGCAGGAAATGGTCGTTTCGAAAGAGAGAACCTTTTGTAAAATCGCGTAACTCGACTGCCAGTGAAATGACTGCGGGGCGCCGCGACGCGACGGTAAAAGGTAAAAGGCTGAAAGTGTTCGACCGCTGGTTACTTTCGATTCGCATCGATGTCGAGAAGGAAATCGTGGTGCTCGTCTCTCGTTTATAATCGTCATCTCGTTTCGTCCCGCTCTCGTCTCTCTTTCTGCCCTCTTTCTCTCCTCGCGTTCTTACTCTCTATCTCTTTCTTTCTCTCTTGGCCATATGAGAATCTAGGTCGCACGGCCGCGTTCACCTTCCAGCAAAGCAATGTCTTCCAAGGAAGGTCGTCGCTCGTCTGGAAAGCCTCTCTTTCTTGACCATTCTTTTCCCTTTCTTTCGATCACCCTCGCGGCGTCGTTTCCTCTCGAATGAGTTCGATTAATCGCTCGATTGTCAAGGGGGCGCGCGAACTCCCTGGGACGCACGCATCCAGTCACGGTAATATTCGGTCACTTTTTTATTTATTTTATTTCTTAAATTATATTCTTAAGATTCGACCAAATGACTTCAATTTTTTTACAGATGCCAGAAGGATCGGTTTCCTGGCTGATAGAAAATTTTATAGGTTGCTTTTCACAACTTTTTCATCTGGGCCTTTGTTGATAATTTGAAAAATTGCATTCGGTAAAATTTTAATTTTTAAATTAAAATATTTTCCACGATTCTGAGCAATTGCAGTTTTCAAAAAAAATTTTAAACCATTAAACTAAACCCAATTTCCCAAAGAAATCGAAATCGGAAGGTCCAATCTGCAAAAATTGTCTCCTTAACCCTTTAGCTGCTGGTATACACAAATGTGTCTGTCTAAACGCAAAAGAAAATATATGTAATGATATTTATGTACATAAGAATGGCAAAATTAGAGGGGGTAAACGAGGTAATTACCTCACCCCTTTAAGATAATTACACGTATATATTATATAAAAAATACGTTCGCTAACAAAATCAGTCCCTCTAAGCTTGTCTTATTTATAAAATAAATAAAATTCTAGTCTATCGACGACAGCCGTAGTTGAAGGGTTAAAAGTGTTCGAATATTACCGAGAGCGACCATACAATGCGTCCATAACGTCGTTATGGCTCCCCGGTTTCGTTTCCACTAAAAAACGAATTGAACGAAGTTAATTCAAGGGCAAACGGTTTTTAACCTATGCCACTGGAATTTATTTATAGGCCATAACGTCTACGCGTAAAATGCGGTTCTTCTGTGTTTTGCAGAGCAGCGGTTCACTTGTTGGAGGATCTACTGTTTTGTTGCTTGCACGATTGGTTATTATTAAACGAATTCCTCGATAATCTCCGGAGACTCGTCGTTATTTATTTGACGGAACAAACGAGGTTCTTTAATTATAACTGATCTCTCGGAGCTTTCCATTTCGATGGGACAGGTTAATATCCCGGAGTTTTACGTAAAATAAAAAGATTGTACATCGATCGCAAGATACTTAATTTGTCAAAAATGTAGGTCAAAGTAGATTGAGATATCGGGTGTAATTAATCGTCGATTCTGTCGTCCCGCGAACGACACACCGGCTATTACCGCGACGAGTAATTAATTGACCGTCCGGATCAATCAGCCGACCGCTCCCTGTCGCGCTAATTAGTCGCGTTCATAAGGCCCGTTATTGTTCCTGGAATCATTGTCATCGCGGCGGAGCATTGTGCTATTAGAAAGCGGTGCCGCGAGTTCCATGGAAAATCATCCGCGATCTTTTCTCCTTCTCTCTTTTCACTGGAAGATAATTTTTGGCGATGGGGAAAATTCAGTCGTCTCCAAAAGTCCCTAGACTGCAATTAATCAGCCTCAGCTAAATATCAGCAAAATATGGAAGAATACCTTAGATCCATTGTTATAAAAATATTAACCCTGTACTATTATGAAATGTTACCGTACCTCACCGTTCCTCCAGCGGATTAGGCGATATACCTGTAAAGGACGTTATAGCAAGCAAAAAACGCATGCGAATCTTCAACCCGACATATCAACAACACGTGCGACGAACCCATCGAAGCGACGAGCGGACTACCCTCATAAATCACGTCATTGATGACCGTAAACAATGCCAAAAGGAATTTCTTTGACAGTTTCCCCACTTCTCAACCTAAAGTCCTTCCGACACACCCCCGTCCAATAAACAAACGCAACATTCCCCCGCCTAAATCCACCCTTAAACATTCATGAAAAACCGAGGTGACAACCGCAGTACTATTTTGACCGTTAGTCGGAGTAACTTCTTCCCGTTCGTTGCCACGATTGCGGAAAGTGTGTTGTGTAGTGTACAGCGATTGTGTAGAAGTGTGGTGTTTTGTGCTTCGTCGTTAATAAGACGCATTCGCGAAAATGGCAGTGTCCACTTGATTCGACGGAGGAACAGAAGATTCTGAAAAATTGGTAAGTACTGTTGAGTGCTGACAAGATGATCCCCGAGGGGGCACAGAGGCAAGAGGGGTCTATTGTTTTGTGTGACAGCTTCGGCCAATGGAAGGCGCGCTCCTTCCAAGCTAACCAATCGGGCGCGCATTCTTGCCTACGTCACCGCATTCCTGCCAGGGATCATCTTGTGAGCTCTCAGCGATACCTATACTTGACTATTTTATAATGTAGGATGTTGTTATGTGTAACAATGGATATAAGGTATTCTTTCACATTTTGCAACTTCAAAATTACTCGAATGGGCAGGGAGACGATCACTTGATACCAGAGTTAGGCAAAAATTTAATCAACGATTGACCAATTTTCTACTTCAATCGTTAATCGCAATTAACAATTAAATTCCTACTTTAGTCGTTAATTGCGGCTAACGATTACATTCTTTTCAATTGTAATCGTCAATCGTTTAATTGATTAATGATTAACTGCTGAAACTGTATGCATACTGAAATAGATGTAAACTGAGTTTCTGTTGAGATATATTTCTGTCAATTCTCCATCTCAGCTCTCTGTCTCTCTCTCCCTCCTTATTACAATTTATGGATGAACCGTGTGGCGATTAACTTCAACAATTGATTAAATCAGTCTCCGATTTTGCGATAATTTCTTTTTTCAATCAACGATTGACGATTAACTTCATCAATCGATTGAATCAATCGTCCATTTCCCAATGATTACCTTTTTTAATCGTACACATTAATCAATCAATCTTTTACATCAAGGTATTCATCTTAAGACAAACTTTAACAACAATTTTCTTTGTTATAAACAATCTCGCGGTCCAGAGGCGTAGATTCAACTCTAGAACGGATGACCATTAGTTTTTATACATCCTGTACAGTATTTTTAGAAAAAAATTGCAAAATTGTTGGAGAAAGAAATACATTCTTAAGAGGCTCTTGTTTTTGTTGCAATCGATGCAGACAATTTTTATTTTGCATGAATATTCAGTTTACACATAACATGCTCTAATTTTGAATTTTAGTTCATTAATCGACGCAGTATGCGACCGACAATTAGAAAGCTGGAACAAACAAGTGCTATACTCACACGTCGCCAGCTGCAGAGGTATTTGGGCCGCGTGTACGCTGCTGTGCCTCGCTATTGTGATCTAGAACAAAAAAAATAATGGCTCGTTAGATCGGCTACGGAGTATTTCGTCCCTAGATGTAGCTAGAATACCTAGGTGGCGCGCTCTTGATTCTGCTCGCATAAATATTATTCATTGTGTCACAGTGACTCTGCTTTTATCCTGCGTGTCGTTGACTCGATTTTTTTTTTTATGTAACCTCCTTGCGTAACTCTTTCATCACCTGTTCCTTTCGTGCCATTTACCCGAGGATTCGTTAATTTTCTGATATAATTTGACACATTACTTCGAGCAATTCCGAAAAAACTGCTTGGGTAATTAATTCGAGAAATTGGAGGTTGCAATTCTTTTAACCTGATTATTTATGTAAATGATCACGGGGTAGTATCAAAATGTTGTGTAACTGTTTCATCATTGAATTGCTGATTCTATACAATCTGGATGTTCTGAAAACTTGTCTAAAATTTATTTCGGTCTTAACGACATCAATTAATACATGAATGTTTACGTTTCTATAAAAATCTCCAGTCTATTTTACCACGTTTTTATTAACTCGCTTTCTTGTCTGTCTGTTTGTCTGTTCGGTACAAATTTTGCAATTGATTTTTTTATATTCAGATAATAGCAATATGAATGAATATGAATATAATATAAAATATTATATATGCCACACAAACAGAAATAAATATAAATGCCAGAAATATTGTCCGGCATTATTATTTCTGATTTGACCACATTCGCGCGAAGTATAATTACCTTCACTTTCAATAACTTTCTCCACACCATTAAAGCCACTGAAAGTTCAAAGTGTACGTGTCCGAGACGCGCTTAAAATTATTAGAAGTTCTAACGAAGTCCGAGTCGACTCTGCTGCATCGATCTATCGGTTCTAGAATCGGCGATCGACGCACAGATTAAAACCGCGATCGTCATCGATCGAAAAGTCCTTGCGAAAATGTCAGGTAAACTTGATCCGCCGACTCTCTCCGCTCGGTCTATGAATCATGCGATCCGAGATGCTCTAGCTTGCACATGATCGAGGCTCGCGGAATCGAGGCTTCATTTCTCATCGATTAGGCTTAATTATTAACCGGCGAATCCGTGGAAAAGGTGTCGATGGAATGCAATTTTAAGGACAATCGGTAACATCTTATCGCGTGGAACAAAACGCAAGGTGTTTCTCAGCAATTATATTTTATTGGTTTGGTCGAAGGCCGATGGAGTATAGGGAATCCGATTCTGCGTTGCTCGAATCGACTATTGTTTGTTGCGTATAGCGTGTGTATACTCATCTGAGGGTCCCAGAAAATTATTAAATAATCGAGGAATCTCTGGAGGCCTATTTAATTTAACGATAATTACAGTTGAGAAAATTACGATTTTATTAAAACCATAAAGCGTACATAAAGAGGTTTCATTAAAGAGATGATGGCTAACTCGGGAACGAATGATGTTTTTAACCCTCATCCATCCCTCGTGTCAATTTGACACAGTTTTTCCGAATTAAGTTATACTGTTCTGATATTTCTAGGTAAATTCTCCCGAAACTTCGTGTTTTTTATATTTTTAATGCGAAATACATAACCGAAAATCTTAAGATATAAATATTAACTCATCAATTTGAATATAAAACATCGAAAAATAACTGTTCACCTTGTTATTTCATCGATCTTTTATCACTGTGTCAATTTGACACCAAGGAACAGATTCAGTTCGTGAAATGAGGGACGGATGAGGGTTAATTGTTCAGACGATCGCCGAAAGATAATGCTGAAGTAGTCCATATTCGAACCCGATGATCCAGAATAATTTAGTTCTATTCCCGTTGAAGAGCGAAACGTGTTAAACCGATTTTCAATTGTCCGGACGACCGGAGAACAAGTCCTCGGAACGAGAGAGTACAAGCGTTCGCCTCGCAGAAAAACCGCGAAACTAAGGGAACCAGTAATCTACAGCCGCGCCGACTATTATCATATTATTCCCCGTCGATCATAATTATTATAATTAATCGTATATAACCGGGAGCGGCCGTTCCCTTCTATTTTAATAGGAAAGTCAGGCTCAATGTTCGTCGAACAACCGATCAGCTATTTTCGATGGTTACATCGGCTCCCGTCGTACTACATCATCGACGATCAAATACATAATTTCTTACGACGATACGATCGCTCATGCGTGCATATTAAGAGCAGGCTGATCCTCGATTAACCATCATGCTGCGTAGACATTGAAAACTGCGCCACTTCGGAGGAAGATCTCACGGTTCGTTGATAATATTGATTGCTGTTACCATTTATGCATTTATTAACAATTTTCGATCGTTCCCGCTCTTTATTCACTGTGTCGGAAAATGTTTTAGATTGTAGTAGGTTGGCAACTAAGTTCGCGACCTCCACATTTTCTCCAACGAAATCATTTGTAGATATTATTTAAGCACGAGTGTTTTATATCAAATTAATCGCAAAATTCAGAGCTTTCTAATGATATACAGTTCGAAAGGAATGGTCACTGAATGAGGTTATAATTAGGAATTAGATCAAGTACTTCGCAAACAGGTTCGAACTTTGATTGATTGAATTGGAACTGTTTATAAGTACTTCGAAAAACAGAAATAGTACTCCTAAGTATACTCGAACCTATGCCAGACAGTTTCGAACCTTTTACAAGTACTTTGGTAAACAAAAATAATACTTGCAAGTATATTCGAATCTTGGTCGAACAGATTCGAAACTTTTCTGAATATCGTACCAGAAATTCTCTGATCTTTCTAATAATTACTTTTTTACTTTTAAAATCAATTATGCTGTCCTTCAGTTGACCTTGAACCAAATCATCTTAACATCTCAGAAAATAATAAGGCTGAAATTGAAGGTAGAAAATTGACGATATTTAAACCGAACTGCAACTGTTCAATTTTGTTATGAATGCACCAAATCCGCAGTCTAATTATTAATGAAAAAGATTAATTTTATTTTGCATAAAGATCCGAGGCGGAGTTATTTCGAATGTAAAAAGGATCAAGAGGATCGTGTCTGACCGAGACCCTGGCAATCGCGAGTGAATTAATTTAAATCAGAGTCACCATGATTCGATCCGATCCGATGAATAATAGTAAACGAAGCGGCCGGATGATTAATTCCGCCGTTGAAACCCGAGAGCTCCCCGGTTTCCAGCCGCGGCAAGGTTGTAAATAAGACCTAAAGACGGCTGTTTGTATACAGCCGGCGACTGATTGGATAACGAAAAGGACGAACGTGTTTCTCAACCGAGTTAGCTCACTCCTAATTACCCTATCCGGTAAAACACGCCGTCTCCAGACTATTTACCGATTAGCGAGTGGTTACATGCGTCGGATGATTGCGTCGTTGCCGCTTGTAGTCGTTTATCGCGAACAATCGACGGCGAAAATACGCGTGACGCCAACGGGAAGAGGATTGTCAACTCATGCTTGGTCCTTGAAGAGGATTAACAAAACATGGTTACATCCAATCATCAACCGCTTACGGCGGTGTGCATCAGAATATGTAAAAACATTTCTTTTTGCTGCACAACTTTTAACCTGGAAGAGGATAATTAATTTATGATGAGTCCTTGGACAGGATTAATAATTTTTGTGAGGTTCAACGAATCAATTTTAACATTCTCAGTCTTCGATGATTATTCTTCTAATTTCTTTTGACATGATACACAATGTCGAACGAAGGCCATCGAAGTTGTTCACATTTCCTGGACTTTGTTTGCACGAAAATAAATTCAAATAATCCCGGACATTAACAGCATCAATGAAGAAAGACGGAATAATAATTTAGTAATAAATGCAACAGAGAACCGAAGGAAAAACAGGGAAGAATTGGAAGGTGTTAAGAAAATATTGCTGCAGTGAATCGAGGAAGAAACGGTGATCGCAACGATCGCGTTAATCGCGGTCCTCGAAGGAAAGCACGCGGCTCGGTTAGGTATAATTAGAAATTTTTCCAGCATAATGACCAGCGGAACCAGTTCAGGGTTGCGTCGATGTGCCCCGGAGACATCAACGCCAGTCGAGCTGCGCAAGAAAAACGAGGCAGACGTAACGCTTGCGTCTGATCGGCATCGGCAATTACACGCTCGCCTGGCCGGTCGCGACGCGACGCGGCTCTCCTCTACACACGCTGCACCGCTCGTTTCTGCCGATACCTAAATCGGCAGCGTTCGGAAAATAAAAGTGTGTCGAGGGAAGTAAAAGGTGTCTTGATTTGCCCTTGCCGGCGACCGACGCCATTACTCGACACCCGAGAACCCGCCAATCTGTCGGAACGCTCGCATTATGCTCTTTTGCTCCCTTCCCGATCGCTCCATTGTCTCCACCTTCTGCGATTAACTCGCTTTTTGCTTTATTTCGTGGCGCTAATTTCAGGAACGAACTTCTTTCTTCTCCTTTCAAGGGAACTGCTCGTCTCAGAACCTTTTGTTTCTCGACATTTTTTCGAATGGAAGAACATTAAGAACTTATGAGAATACTAATCGAATTGTAATTGATTTTCTTATAAATATCCCCGCGAGGTTTTTCTGGTTGAAACGACTCCAAACACGATATAATTCACGGTTTAACTTATTGCTAATTTTTTACTTTTAATGAGTCAGGGAGACCCGTTCAAGTTTCTGTTGTGTCTTTCTTGTTCTGAATCTTTTCACTTTTCCGTCAGAGACACTGCTCTCATTCTGCTCCACTTTTCGATCACTTTTAAGAGAAATCACACTTTCGTCGGGGAAAAATCCAGCGAGCGGTATTGATGCGTGATTGTATCTCGCGATCCATGTTCCGAGAATAGAATCGTTCGTGAAAGTGATAGATCTTCCATTTTAATTGTCTGAACGTTTGCCTGTCTAAAAAGAGAAACCTTCAGAAAATTCTAATTTCTTAAAACATTGGTTTCGAAATCTCAAGATCTAAATATAATGAAATTTTGAGCTCACACTACACCGTTCGGTTATCAACAATCGTGAGGTAGTTTAGATTATAGTTTCTTCCAACTATAAATCATAAATAAAAAATTTCACTACTCAACGAATAGGTTACATCCACGATAATCAGCATAATCTTCAATAACCCGTTATCGTAATCGATTCCACAATAAGCCGAGACTCCTGACGAAGTTTATTAAGTCATAAATTAAAATGTCTTCTGTTATTATTAATAACACATAAAGCAGATATTGCTTAGCTATAGATCATAAACGGAGAACGATGCGCGATGAAGCAATAACTTTTAGAGGCATTTAGAGGTAGTCAAGACCGTTTTGGTGTTCAATTACTCAATTCTCGAAATTCTTCCGACGTCTAATGATCTCCGTTTCGCTAGAGAGCCGTCGTCTCGAACTTCTTTACGTAAATAAATAACCTTAACCAATTAACTGATTAAGAGATCGCGGTAAAAAGAGGGTGAAATGTAACGCGGTCCCCGATGGAAAGCGAGATTTCGCGATACATACGTTTCTCACGTGCGGCGTCCACGGCCGTACTAGAGAAATTGTCTAATAAACACCGACACGTCTGCGTTGTTAATGCCTGTGCACACTTATCGGTTGCACGCCGATGAAAGTGGTTTAACGAGTCAGCAGCCATTTCGTGGATACGCGTGGCACGCGTACTGGGTGAATGTTCTTTCGTACGTAAAATCCATCGGGAGATATTTCAGCATTTGTTTTGTCATCGCTCGATCCTAGCGAGGTGACGGATTTTTAAAACCTATCTTTCAGTGATCTCACAGTTATTTTTATTTTATAGGATAATTCGGCCTATTATAGTTTGTTAATCTTAAGCACCTAGGACCCAAAGTCTCAACACCTCAAAATTACCTACGCCCCAAAGTTCTATGCGCCAAAGTTCCAACGCGCCGAAATTTTAAAGCCCCAGAAGACCTACCGCGCCACAATTTCAAAGCCCCAAAGTCTCAACGCCTCAAAAATCCGTATGACTCAAAGTCCCAACGCCTCAAAATTCCCTACGCCCCAAAGTTCTACGCGCCGAAATTTTAAAGCCCCAGAAGTCCTACCGCGCCACAATTTCAAAGCCCCAAAGTCCCAACGCCTCAAAAATTCGTACGACTCAAAATCTCAACGCCTCAAAATTCCCTACGCCCCAAAGTTCCAAAGCGCCGAAATTTTAAAGCCCCAAAAGTCCTACCGCGCCACAATTTCAAAGCCCCAAAGTCCCAACGCCTCAAAAATCCGTACGACTCAAAATCTCAACGCCTCAAAATTCCCTACGCCCCAAAGTTCCAAAGCGCCATAATTTTAAAGCCCCAGAAGTCCTAACGCGTCAAACTTTCATAGCCCCAAAGTCTCAACCTCTTAGAATCGTAATCCCCAAGGTTTCAAAGTCCCGGAGACCGGTAGTTTGTGCAATATTTTGTACAACGAGCGTATATATATATCTGTCTAGGTGTTATGATCGTCAGTACCGCGAAAAGTGCAATCGACAGTCCGCAAAACGCGTAATTAGATGCAATTCGGTCGCGAGACCGCAAAGGGGGCGATCAACGTTGCAGCGATCGCGGCCGTGTGAAAAAGTGAACCATCGTCGCGATGATCCGGCGTCCTCGACGGATTCCATCGGATGATGAGAGGACTGCTCGGTGCCTTATATGGTTGGGGAATCATCGAGTTGTTGCGGTGAGCCACGCAGAAGCCTTGTTTTCATCGGCAACGCGCCGGCCGAACGTTTCCACTCACGTACGTCGTGTTCGATCCAATTATACATAATCGCGAAGACTCGCGGTGCAAAGTGCAGGTCCCGGTTTCGGAAAAATGTCTGGCCTGTTGCCTGGCTTGGTCAGACATCCTCGAGGATCAAGCTGATCGATGGGCGGTCGGTGTGTAAACTGCTCACGGACCCACTTCGAGGGACCCGTTTATCTCGCACACGAGAATAAGACTTTGACGGGACGATCGAGAGGCAGGTGGATCGCTGGATCGAACGTGTCTCGGTTGTTGTTTGCTGTCGCTGATGTCTTACCAGCCGGATACACGGGTTCCTCCGACGTTAACGCTGTGAAGACTTGTACGCAGATTACAGGCCTGCTCCTTGGGTCTTATGAGAATCCTATGACTCCTCAGTACAGATTATGGTTGCTCAGATTTTCTGGGGAATCTTGATATTGTGTTTAATGGATAAGGAGGCATGTTTAACACCGAGGGAGTGGATGTATTTGTTGCGGGACCCTGGCGATAGGGGACTTGGGCGTTTTAGAATTTCGGGGTGTTGGGACTTCGGAGCGTTGTGACTTTGGAGCTTTAGAATCTTGGGGCGTTGAGACTGTGGGGTTTTCAAATTTTGGGGGTTGAGGCTTTGGAATTTTGGGGAGTTAGGAATTTGGGGTTTTAAAATTTTGGGGCGTTGGAACCTTGAGGCATTGGGACTTTGGAGCGTTGGAACCTTGAGGCATTGGGACTTTGGAGCTTTGAGACTTTGAGGTTTTGCGACTTTGGAGCTTTGAGACTTTGAGGTTTTGCGACTTTGGAGCTTTGGAACCTTGGCGTTATGGGACTCAGGAGCGTTGGGACTTTGGAGCTTTGGAACTTTGGAGCGTTGTGACTTTGGAGCTTTGAGACTTTGAGGTTTTGCGACTTTGGAGCTTTGGAACCTTGGCGTTATGTGACTCAGGAGCGTTGGGACTTTGGAGCTTTGGAACTTTGGAGCTTTGAGGCATAGGGACTTTGGAACTGTGTGACTGCTACGCCCAACAAGATCCTTGATCTACCGCGTCCCTAATCGCAGCGGCAACACGTTCCGTGAGATCTGGCACGATGTTTGGCCATTTATGGCAGAACATGTCCGCTGAAAATAAAAGGACAGTTCTCGCTGACCTCGCGACTGACTCAAACGCATTCTATCCGAAAGCGTGCAGAGCGCTGACGTCACCGGACTGTACACGGCACTGGCAGTAACTGGCAGCGATCGCTCAGAGAGCACAGAGTGACTAATGTGATTCCTCGAGTTATGGCAGCGTGGACCGGAGCGATGGGTGGCGTTCTCAAGGAGATCCCAACCTACGCTAGATCCGCGTCGTTCCGATTACCCATTGATCCGCTCGATAACCACGATAGATTTTAATATACGAAAATGTCGGGTTTGCCGGACGGACCGTGGCCATTACGTTGCCATATACGCTCTCATTACCTTTCTCGCATGCTTTCCGCCTACAGGAACTATGTTCGCAACCCCTTCGTCTTTACTGGTAATTATTATCATTCACCGGCTGCAACAAAGCGGACAGAAATTATCGGAGCCGCTCTAAACGCGAGCTTTCAAGATTCACTGCAAGCACGGGGAAATTTGTACATTTTTCTTTGTCTTCCAAGATCCCTTCATAGTTTCAGTGCGTCATAAGGCTTATTATACTGCGCAGAGTTGGGTTTTAGTACTATCATTTTCAAATTTTGTCGCACCTTCTCAATTTAATCATTCTCGACTCAGGAACACACTGTAATCTATGTTCAAGCTGTAATTTTTTAAATGCACAACTATTTAGGAAATTAGCGGAAGTTTATCGAGATGAATTACCAGAGAGATAAACGGGAATAACTAGATTGTATATACATATTAAACATAGCTGACAAAAACCATTTCTGTTTCAGATGCCCTGGAACAACCAACTCCAAACATGACCTGAACTTTACATCGCGGAACGTCAAGAATGCAGCTCGGTGAGTCTTCTTAATTGCAATAACTTTCCCCGTTCTATTAATAATTCCCCGAATTGTCACGTTACATTGCCCATCATCGTTCAAAGACTAGTTAAAGCTAGTTAAAGATGTACCCTAACGCACACGAAGCAAACATCAACGAAAACCGAGAGTCATCGAGGTTACGTGGGTGTAGCGAATGATTATTATCAAGTCTCCGTGAAATTCCACGCCCACTACGTTTTCTTTGACGGACAGCATTCCGACGACGCCAAATTCGGCTTCTCTCATTAATAAGATTCGTTTCGAAAGTTGTAAGACGGACGTCACATGTGAAGTCTGTTACGCGTGACGAGTCGATTCGACGAATCGGGGAAAGATCATTTACGCAATGCGAGTGTTAAACTTGGCCGCGCGCGGACTTTCTCTCCGGTTAAACAAACGCCATTTTCTATCGACCGATCGCACAATATACTCGATTGAGTCACCGCACTTCCGGTTTTCCTTCCACAATTCCTGTTACCGCCTGCTGCCCCGGAGCTTGCCAAAGTGGGTCAGCTTTCGGAATTTGGCGGGGCTTTGGGGTTTTAGGACTTTGGTACTTCTAAGATTTTGGGGTTCTGGGACTTTGGGGCTTTCGTACTTCGGGGCATTGAGACTTTTGGGCTTTCGTACTCCGGGGCATTGAGACTTTGGGGCTTTCGTACTCCAGGGCATTGAGACTTTGGGGCTTTCGTACTCCGGGGCATTGAGACTTTGGGGCTTTAGAAGTTTGGGTCGTTGGGACTTTCGGGCGTTGGGACTTCGGAGCATTGGAACGTTGGTCTCAGTTTTCCACCGTCCGTGAACGTGTGAACTGCCAGGCGAACCACTCGCTTCCGGTATCGGGTCTGGTGCAGTGAAACGTCTGTGAAAACGGGCCCCAAGAGCCTCAAGATAGATCCCGTGCCGATATTTAAAAGTACGGCCGAGTAAAAGTGGGCGTGGCTGTTCCGAACGGATTGTCTTTCCTTCTCCACAGCATACCCACACCTGTGTGCCCGTTTACGCGACTGTCTGTGTATCCATTTACGTGTCAGTGTACCCATTCACTTGTCTGTGTACGGTACGCTCGCGCAAATATTTACCTACGCTTCGAAATTCTCTGCTCGGTTCGAGGACGGCCGTTTTTACGCTTCAACCTGGTCCGTCAGTTTACCCAAAAAAATGCCAAATATTTGAGAAGATCGAGAATTTCACGTTGTCTTGTTCGCATATTTGCACACACTGGACATTTTTTTTCTTAGAAAATATTGCCTCTTCGTGCGTCTTTTATTGTCTTTTTTTCGCGCCACGGTGTTTGCTCGGATCGAATTTAATCTCTTTTTCAGGCTTCTGAGACGTTTCGCTAATATTTGAGACCTCCTGTGAAGTTCTCTGCAGAGTATAGTGATTTAACGGCGATTTTTTTATGTTTACGAATATGTTCGAGGATCTAGGACGTTTGCTTTAATGGTGCTATCTAGGGGAAGTTGATTTTGGAACGGGACTTTTGTTGGTTGTTGAACAGCAGAGTTCGATGACCGTTTACCGAAAAATGCTAGCAGAGGTGAAAGCCGTCCCTTAAGAAATCTCAATTCTTCACATAACCATAATTGTTAAAGTATCTCGAAATCTGCGCAAAACACATCAAAGAAATTTAATAAAAAGTTGTAATGTTCTCTATGAATGCCATTGCAAAACGGTAAACAACTTGTCAGTGATGAAAGTGAAATCAAACGAAGGAAATATTTCTGCCAAATCTGCAATGTAGAGTAATTTTTAAAAAAGTTACAGAAGAAACGTGCAAGGGTTCCCAACTTTCCCTCGAGACCCGAGCAGATTTCTGCGGAGAAAATTCGCGTTTGTCGCTCGCGGACTATATCAAATACCGCGTTTTTTCTACCGTGTGTAACGACCGTTACGCGATAGAGCTGCGCTGTGAACGGTCCCTGTCGGAGCGAAGGTTACAAGAGAGATAATTCGGGGAAACGTTTCTCGTTTCTCTCATGGTAATCGCTGCGAAGCATCGTGTCGCGATAAAGAGAAAGAAAGAGAGAAAAACAACGAGAGAAAGAAAGAGAGAAACAAAGGCGGCGTCCTCTTGACAAAGACCGGCGGATTCGAAGTCGTTAACCCATTCGGAAGGTTGCAATCCCGGGTGCTTGTGCAACGCTTAATAATTGACAATTACGCTTAAACTTGGCGTTTACGCCAAGGGGCTGGTGGTTCCCTCAAGTGCGCGTAATTAACTAAAACGAGAGTCGCTCTTCTTCTTCTTCTCTATCATACGCTTCTGCTCAATGATTCCAACTACACGATTTTTTCATATAAAGTTATTTCAATGGAAAACGGTGCAATATTTGCAGCTGTATCGATTAGAAAATTCACCAGAAATTAACATTTTCTTCGTTGAACAGTGCAGTCATTCTTTTCAGCACATTCTTACATTATCGTAATTTGTTATTCATCATTAATGTGACAATTGTTGAAATTTACAAGAATTACTAAAAAGGGTGGACTCGAGTTCTGGCTGAGAAAATGGTAGCTTTAAAAACAATCACTATTGAATCAAAGACTTTAATTAAAATTGTAGTGTAAATAATTCAGCATACTTTAATTAGCTAGAAATAGCGGATCCAACTTCTGACTGGAAAAAATGGTACCTCCACATAACTTTTCTTATTCCAACAGCTAAAAGACTTGTTAAAAAAGATGTACAAAAAAAAATTGTTCTTCGTCAATCTTCCAGTTGTATCCATAAGAAAATTCGCCAAAAATTACCATTTTCCTGATTGCAACTCAACTCCTCGGCCCGACGAGCTCCCCCATTATCGGTCAATCGGCCCAGCAATTAAAATCGCCGGGTAAACCACCGTGAAAATAACTGAAGCATCAGTCTCGGGAATCGGAGCAATAGTTTCCGAGCAAGCGCCGAGTTGCCATTCACCTGGCGGCCGAAAAGTTGCGAAGGAAAAATTAATGTTGCGCGGGCTCTCGACACAATTTTCCCGACAGACGGTTCTGCGGGACGTTGTGCCAACAAAGGATTACATAATTCCCCGCATTCCTGGCGAACACACAACAAGAGCCGGTTGTGTCTCGTGTCGGCACGATACGAGAGAGAAAGTATTGTGCACGCACTCTCGAGAGGGCCTGGATCGAAATCGAAATCGAGACCGGGATCAATCGAAACCGAAGGGAGCTGTTGCTCGGTCATCCGTTGATAATATTAAAGATCTAGAGGCCCCCGGGGGAATTTCATAACGCGTTGCACTCGTTGCACAATCCGTTACAGAAACTTTTTGCCTCGCGGGTCTCATAATAATTGATAAGACGCGTTCTAATTGGACTTTCCAGCGTCCCCTCCCCATTAACGGGACGGTTTGAATTAATTGCGCGCCCGTGAGCAATTATCCTGAGTGTTCCCAACAATATTGGACAGTTTGCGTCGCTGGAAGATTCGGATTTTTTTCGTCGAGAGGATGTTATTTCGCGAGTAATTAGCGCTGATGATACGGTAATGAATTAGCCGGCCGTTTCGACGAATTTATCTTGTATCGGAATTTAATCGGTGGAGCTTCGTTAGAGTTCGTCAAAACAGCCAGTAAATTAATTGCCACACGCGGGACCCATTAGTTACGTTTATCTTTTATCGGGTTCGAATTACAGTGGAAGCTTCATTAAACCCTCGTTACCTTTTCTTCGGTTTACTTTTCTTTTTGCGGCAGGCTAGACTGCGGGGAAGCTCGGATTTGCATGAACATTCGCGGCGCGATGGAAATGCAAACTGAACGGATACGTAATTATCTGTTTCTCTGTGCCGTGCTGTGGAGAAAGTGTCTCTCAGCGCATACGCGCGGAGCTAACGAGAAAACAGTCCGAGGAAAACTGAGCTGAGAGTTGATTGTACTCTGTTATCTTGCCTAATCGTTCTCATCGAAAATCGGTGCGAAGTAAATTCCTTATCCTGCAATCCAAAAAATGTAATTCCCGGCTCGATTCATTCTCCCAGGCTTCTGCTGCATTCTTTACATCGAATTAAGCTTTGAAATTTAATACTTTGAGCCTCCAACCAATTTATCTAGATTCATCAAAATCCTCGTTTACTACCCAACTATTACAATTATTCAAAGACTGAGAACAACGAAACGGAAGGTATGATACAGGCGATTGTTAATCGTTGTTAATAATACGAATGTTTACTCACCAATAGAAACGCCAACACGACCCTCCGCCAGTCCATGGCTAAAATAAAAGAGAAAGTCTGATTAATAACTGGGTCGAACTCCCATGAGTACGATCGACCGCGCAAACGTCTATCGCGCGAGAACACTTGCTGCGAAAAATAGTTTCTTTCCTTAGTCCCTACTCCCTAGGATCGCTCAAGAATCGTTCTCCATTCATGAGATGGTAACTAGAGTCTCAGAGCGTCATCCGGGTTTCGTTCCTTAATATTACCAGATGACGTTCAGACTATTTAAACGTCTCTAATCGGTCAGTGGCCGCTGCGAACCATCCCGCATTCTTTAACTGCGCTCTGGAGGTGTTTCCCATTCATAAAATGGTAACCAGCATCGTAAAATTTCTCAAACTTTCCCACGAGGTAACGCAGTCTCTTAGCTGAACACATCTACTTGATGTACTAATGACTTCATCAAAAGGCCTGCGATCGGTCAGTGACCACCAAAAATATCTTCTATCGACTAGCTTGTCCCTAGATGGTAATTAAACTTTGGATACCTTCTAAAAATCCACTATCTACGCATCAAAACACAGTCTAGTATCCTCGCTATAACGTCTCTAAGCGGTCAGTGACCACCACAAACATTCTCCACCCACAATCTCAACCCTACACACGTTCTCCATTCATAAAATGGCGACTAGCGTCCCAAGCCTCTGAGAAATCACAGTCCACGTACAAGAACACAGTCTATTGTCCTCAACACTCCCATCGAGCCTCCTGAAAACCTGACGAAACGTCTCTAATCGGTCAGTGACCATCGTAAACCGTCCTCTATCCAGCGTCTCCTCCCTGCACGTGTCCTCCATTCATGAAATGGTACCCGCAGCGACGAACGTCTCTAAAAATCGCATTTCTCGGAGAAAGCGGATTCATAAGGTCACAGATCGACGTCCCGATCGATGTTAGGCGACATCCTCGATCTATAACGATCCAGGACTCGTTCCGGAGCGCGGACGACGGTGGTTTTCGAGCTGGTTAGTTTAAGATCCGTGTCGGGCGGCTCGAGAAAGCGACGGCGACGCGGAGTTTCGCGAGCACAACGCAGCAACGTTCACTTTTTCGAGGAGCATGAGAGACCGGTGCGAGGAACAGTATCGACATAATGCACACTGGACCACCGCGGTTGACCCCCCGAACAGACGGCGGCCATTTTCGCACTGTTCACCACGCGCGTTCTTTTTCCACAGCGTGTCCTCACGGTGTTTCACGTCGCAAATCGCGACCACACGAATCGCGGGATTTACGTGGCTGGTCGATCGACATCCCGCGAGGTTCTGGCCACCTTCTTTCCACCTTTTCTCGCGGACGGGAGGAGGCAGGATCGTGCCGAAGAGATCGGCGCACCTGGGCGAAAACCAGGGCCGTAACGATCGCCACCTTTCACCTGTCTGCCGCGCGAGGAAATGGATCGTTCGACGGTCTAACGACGAGACTGGAGTGTCTTTGTTGGGCCACGGCTCGTTGCGGAAATGTAGATCGTTCTGTATTTTTGTAGTAACTTTTATACCGCTGCCGAGAGCCTCCGATGCTAATAAATGTGGAGCATGTGGCGTAATCGTGATTAAAATTGAATGAAGTGTTTTCTGAGGGAGTAAACCTTGAATAAATTACCAAAAAGATATGTAGACTTCACAAGGAATGTACCAGTCTTACAATTCGACCGAGATACTGTTATCAGTGGAATAATATTAAATCAATCCGGTGTAAAAAGTGGTTACAAAGAATCCATATTCACGATTTCGTAACGCTGAATATACAGCGGGTTTAAAAAGTATTCGCACGTCCTTTAAAACAGAATAACTTTTTTATGATTGTACCAAACGACCTGATTTTTTATAATCAATTAGAAGCATTGGTTTACGAAATGATATTCAGGAAAGATTCTCCAAAATTAATCATTTACCAGGTTACATGCACAAATAAAGAAGGCAATTTTTAAAACTTTGTAATTTGGCCCTTAATGTAAATTTAAAATATGTGTTTGGTAGATCTATTATCAAATTTTTATAAATAATATTACTCCCTCAAATAATATTAATCATATAAAATTTCATATGTATGTTAGTCATACACATGCTGAAAATTTCATCGAAATCGGTTGACGCAGGAAAAAACGATACGCATCGAAAGATGTACGATCCTGTGGATTTTAAGCAGAAATTGATCAAAAGTCGTGTAATAGATCGACAAAACATATATTTTAAATTTTCATTAAGGATCCAAATAAAAAAGTTTTAAAAATTGCCTGTTTTATTTTCGCACGTAACCTTGTAAATTATAATTTTTGGAACATCTTTTTTGCATATCATTTCGTAAACCAATGCTTCTAATTGATCATAAAAAATCAGATCGTTTGGTACGATTATAAAAAAGTTATTAGTTTTTAAAAGGTGTACGAATACTTTGTACACCCACTGTATTTATAATGAAGGCCGATAAAATATCGAGGACGAACGAATCGAGAAAGGTCAGTAAAGAAAAAAATGGTGAAACTTTCCAATGGACCTGCCCGTATTATAATGAGAGTGAAAGTGCGTTTTCATGTAAAATAATTTTTGGGCTGGCTGTGTCCAACAGCCCGTTTCGAAATACGCACATAGATGCCCGGACGCGCCGTTACGTTAGGGCAACGCGTAGGAATCGGAAGAGTATGGTCGTCACGTAGCGTGCCCACGTCATGGCTTGTCGCGCGTTGAAGTCACCGGCGACTAGGACGGATATAGTCATCGATATACATGTGAGTACAGTCGTGTGTACGTTCGCGCCGTTACGACATCTCGAAATAGATTAATACGTTTGACGCAGAAAAAGAATGCCTACTGTCAATCATGGCGCAGTTATTTCTGCTTTGCTGACACCGTACACGCTCTGTACACCGTGTGTAATAATCAGGCTACCATTGAACTTAGCTCGGGCACCCGGATACAATTCTTCGATCTAGATCTGGATCGTAAACGAACACTTTCGGATTTTCCGAATCAGTGGAACGATCAAATTGGGATTAAGACTTTGCCTAGTACATACACACTTTCATTTTTTAATTCTTGTCGGTCAAATTTTCAGCTTGCAAGTAACTTATTAGTAGATAGCAGACTTTATGCATTTATAACGAAAATATATTAAGTTTTAAACTTTAAATTTAACTTATTAAATATATTAAGAAAGAAAATAAATTTCTATTTCACTTCCGTTGGTTATACTAATCAGTAGACTGCGGATCTCTACGCAAAATAAAATTTTTATATATGAATTGCTAGCTATACGAGCTAAGTAAAAATTGATTTTCCTCTTTAATGATTTTTATATGTTAAAAATAGTATATTGGCGTTGTTGAACTCTTTTAATGTTTCTCCTGTTTTGAATTACACCTACTCATTTTGTCATAAATGCATAAACTCCGCTGTCTACTAATCAGGTAGAAAATTTTTATTTTGTAAACCTTGTACAGAATTCTTCCCGATTTCGGTGTAAATCAAAATTTTCTAAATAACTGCGGAAGCTTAATCGTCGATATATTCGCTATTATTATTACTAGACTGCGGATTTTTATGCGAGATAAAAATTTACTGGTACACGTCACTGTAATGTGTCGCTTTTCTGGCAGTTTAGAAATGATAATGTCCAGGATTGTTAAAGGAGCTACCGTTCCACAACGATCGAGATCGATCCGCGGATCGCGTGGGCGGCTGGATCCTTGGCGGCCGCGTATTTGGTCTCGCGCCACCTACGGCGAGGATGAACAAACGGAGCCTTGTGCTCGTTTTCGCGCTTGAATCCATTGCATAACTATGTACGCGTTTCATTAAACCGTCTATTAAGCCCGCGTTGTCCATTCAGCCGGTTCTGGCCGGTCAACGGCGACGTTTTCCCGTGCATGTCTCTCTCGAGAAAGGAAACACCCGCCGCACAGCTGTCGCACGCCGTTCTACCACACCCGCTCGTTTTTGGAACGTGTACACACGATTATGCGAATGTAGACGAATGTTTTACGTGTGTCTGTGCAACGCGTGACTCCCCCGCAGCCTTAAACCAGTAATTTTGCTCTCCGGAATCTAAATTTTCTGGAGAAAGCAAATCCAACTCTGCAGATTGTGGAAATTTCAAAGCAGTAATTTTGCATACTGGAGCCTAAATTCTCTATAGAATATAAAGTGGAACTCTTCAGGATGCACAGTATTTTTGGAGTAATAATTAATCTGACACGCTAAATTACGAAGCAGTAATTTTACATTTTGGAGAATCAAATAAGAATTAACAGTAGAACTACCAGACCAGTCAAAATGACTGGTTTTACAATTTCATTTTAAAATTCCTACTTCATGTTACATTTTTTTCCCGCAATGATGCAATGACTTTTACAGCGAGAACTAAAGAATTTTATTTTTTAGTTTATTCAGAATCAAAGTAATTTTGTATCATGGCTACTTACACCAATAGCAGTCATTCAGTCTGGTACTTCTCTAAGTAGAAAATTATTCAATAATTTGTTTACTGAAACCGAAATCGTCTTATTTTGGCGCCACAGCATAAACTTAAACATAGCTGCGATGTAATAATATTTTCAAAGACATATTCGGCCCCATATTCCTTTTGTAAGATAGTAATAAATCAATAAATATAAATTTCTCAAAGACCAGTCATTTTGTCTGGTTTTGGTAGAACTAGCCTCGTCTTAACCTCAATAGTTCTAGTGTTAAAAAAGGAGAAATAAATTTTGAAGAATGCAGATCAGCTCGGCGAAACGAATAAAATGGCAGGGCCGATTGCAGAGCCGTACGTTGAGAAACAGCTCGCTTTCGACGACCTTGAGAACCACGGTGAGAGAACCATTTGAAACGCGAGCGTGCGTAAGCGACGAGGATGACGTAAGCCGCGAATTTTTCCAGGGATCATTATTTCCCGATCGAACTCCGCGTCGCGTTCTGTTCTCCAGGAACTCGTTCGCCAGGCGCCTTCGCGCCCTTGAACGTCCGCCAACGTGGTCGTCGTCGTTGTCGCAGCCTTTCCTCGAGCAAGGAAGTGTTGCGCCATCTTGGTGTCACCGTGATTGGAAGCGCAAAACCCATAGAGACGTTTCGCAGCCGCTCGTTCGCCTATCTTTCCCCTGATATCTCTGATAACATCTCCGATAACGTCCGCGCCGATCAATATTACCGGTCGTCGGAGTTAATCGGTCCCGGCTAATCGAGTGGAAGTATTGTCATTCTCCTTGAAACGCTATAGATCAACCCTAATTTACCCTTTCGTACGTGGACTGTACTGAATTTCTTTTTCTATCAGGTTGCTGCAGAATTTTCTTTCGAAACGTGCATGAATATTGTTAAATAACACGAATATAACGCATCTAATGTCTTATTATTAGAACTAGTAGGCCCTCACCATCGATTGGCAGTAACATTATCTTAAATCCAAATCCTTTATCCACCGATTTCAGGCGTCCAGTAATTATTTATAAGATGAAGTAAACGCGCAGAAAGTGTCGGAGATGGTTTTCGACAATGTGTTTGAATTATTCGTAATTAGTTTGTAATTTCTTAACACTAAACCTAGCAAGCATTGAAATGAACCAGTAAATATTGCCTTAGCAAAATGGCTACACTAAATTTATTGAGATTGATATAATTTCGATGATTAAACCGGTCATTTGACCGTGATAGGTTTATTGTTAGGCTACCTCCGACTTCACCGCGTGGACGAACAATCCCGTCTACGGATAACACGATAGCCAACGAGTTAAACAATTTTTGAACGACACTATATACGGGAGTCTACTAAATCCGAATGACAAGTGTTCCGGTTTCGGAAAAAGGGAAAATGGTAACCGGATATCTACCTGTCTCGATCGACGTCCCAGCGTGCATGTGTCCGGAGTAGATCTTGCTCGGCCCAGAGCGAAAACGACGAAAAATCCGCTCCAGCTTTTTCTTGCGGGCCCCGTTGCGAAACGTTCGATCGCGAGTCGAGCGTGAAGCGATTTAAAGAGCGAGAGAGAAGGAAAGAAAGGAGAGGGTGAGAGAGAAAGAGAGGGACCACCACGAGAAACGGGAATAAAACCCAGTCAAGAAGAACAACAATCTAGAGGGGATCACTGTTGACAGGCTCGCGGGTTCCTGGGCAGTTTGGTCTGGCACTCGTCCATCACCAGCACTTCCGGTAGCACGGGGGGCTGCGTCTTACGCGCGTCCTCGCGGGCAACGAAGTCCTCGCGCGCCTCGACATCCCCAAAATCTTGGATGATCGATCGATGACCTTCGGGTCTGACCACTGTGTGCGCTTTCATACACCGCAAACCCGAGGATCGGTCATTCTGTAAACCGGTCCGTGTATCCTGGAGCTTGGCGGACCCACGCGAACCAAAGCGAAGTCGAAGAAACCTAACGACTCGACCTCTTCCTGAAGCACCCGCCTTGAATCTCCGCTGTTGTCCAGCTGGAGGAAACTCTATCTAGCTTTGGTAGACCGTGTCAAGGTCCCAGGAGGATCCTTCATGGTACAGAAACTGTCCCGAAGATGTTCGAAGATGTTGGAGCTCACAGTTTGAGCAGAGTCTGTGCGATGTTTCGAGGTTCGCGGAGGGTCTGGTCTCGTCGAGCGGGTTTCCGCTGGAGTTTCAGGTGGAGGCGAGTTTCTATGTAGTTTCCCTTCGAATTTCGTTCACGTTTTCGCCACTGCACCACACACCTGCCGGTTCGTCGATCCGCAGAGAAGCAGCCGAGCATGAAGAGAGCCGCGGAAAAGAAAACCGTTGCGGTCGACGCGAGGCTCGAGACTGCACTGTGCTCCTCGTCCTGTGTTGTTACGCTCGTGGTACACGCAGGGTACCACGAGGCGGAGAAACAGGGAACCGGTGGGACGAGAGAAAGAGGGAGAGAGGAGAGAGAGACAGGTAGAAAAGGTGGGGGCAGCAGGTTGGACGCTGAAGAGAGACGGGGGACTTGTGGAAGGATACAGTAGCGATAAATGTGATCAAAATTTGGAGAAAGCTATCGGTTGGTCTCGGGGACCTTTTTCGGAGTTGGTGGATCATTTCTCGAGAAATATAGCCTAATATAGTCGAATATAATTGTTAGGCGAATTTAATGACACAGGAGGCAGCTGGACCTGAAGAGAAATGAATTTGTGGAAGGGTGTAGACGTGATTAACTGTGATAACAATTTGGAAAACGCTACTGGTTGGATTCGAGGATCCTTGTCGGAATTGATGGATGATTTTTTTAGAGATTTGGTGAATTTAGAAGATCCCCGGTGATCAGGATAGTGGGATATGTGGGCTGAAGAGTAGTTTGCCAAATGTAGTTGAGAGGTGAGAGTGGAAATGGGATGTCCTTTTGAAGTCATGGATTTTTTGATGGAAAGTTTTCGATGATTATTATACTGCTGATTGGATGTACTTATAAATGGATTAATAGAATTTAATAGTATCGTTAAATTTTTAATAGTTTCCAGTACCTTGAAATTAAGACAGAGAATTTTTATTTTGCATTCGATCGATGGGAGAGTAGTTGAATTATGAGAGAAAGGAAGGAAAGCAGCATTGGCGAAGAAAGTGACAGAATTGCTTCGGAAGGACGAAGAAGTGAGAGAAAGAATTTTCGAGATAGCGAGGATCCTGTCGAAATATATCTTCGAGAAGAATGTTTCTTATACAAGGATATTTTTCAGTGTAAGAATTTCTTAGTGAGGCTGTAAGAAATAGAGAAGGAATTCTTGAGACAGAGGATCCTTTTAAAATTATTTCCAAGAAGCAATACGGTGATTAAAATTTTCAACTACGGGTATAAGATAGATAAAAGAATGCTTTATTGATAAAAGCGGGGGGCCAAAATGATCAAGATAGAATTTTGTTAGCAAGGATAGCGAAATTGTTTTTTAAGGGATTGGATCCTTCCTAAGGAGACTGGGTAATTTTTCTCGGGGAAAGGAACAAAGGATACAGCGGAAGGAAATGACAAAGACCAACATTAGTAGGAGTGAGAGCGAGGATCTGCAATGATCTACGGAGTGATTGCACGATCGACCGGTAGAGCGCGACACTGAAAGGACTTTTATTTGCTCGGCACTGGATCTGCGATAGCGATGGGCACTCCCATTGTGTCAATGGAAGAAAAATAGCAAACACATTTATATTAATAAAAGCAGTTTTTGGCATCCGTTTAATTGCGGTAATGAAAGAGAGTAGTAAAAGATCTAAACTGATGGAAGTATATTTAGATAGAACAACTCTTCGTCTTTGAGTGAGAGTTTGCAAAATGCGAATCTATAATCAGTCTGAAAAATGTGCCAATTTGCTTGAGGAGCAAGAGAGAAAATTTGTAAGAATCGAGAAAGATAGGAATTTCGGAAACGTTCGAAGCGACTCGAACCCATCACTAGCGACAGAAGTCTCGCGAAAAAGGGGTAGAAGGAATAAAGTGAGAGGAAGAAAATGGCCGCGGATTGTAAAAGGAAGAGGACAGACTGCATTTACGTCATCGCCCGGGTTAGATGCTGTGCCACGATCCTCTCGAGGGATGCAGACTTCTGCGATTCTTCTCGATTCCCTCCGAGTAAAATACTTTGTAACCGATCAGGCGAAAACCTGTTGCGCTCCGGACGTTTTCTTTTTTCCGGTGAAAGAATTGGCCTCCGATACCTACACCATCGTGTACATGGACAACATTTCTGGAACACGACAGAAACATTCCAGCTCTCAGTCTCCTTATTTTTCAAAAACGCTTTCCGTATCAACGATGGCTTGGTGTTCCTTAAAAAATCGCAAATTGAGAATTGGGGATATTCTTTGGTCAATTTCTCAGAGTTGATATTTATAAGACTTTTAATAAGTTGTTGAAAACGTTACTAATTTATTAATTTGTAAAGAAAGGTCTAATTGTAAGTTCAACTTCTATATGTAAGATCGTATAAGATTAATCAATTTATTTCCTTTTGCCTCCGTTAAAGGCAAGTGAAACATTGTCTGATTTATCAATTATTCTCTTGTGGGGGTGTAATTAATTTTTTCTTTTTTAAATAAGCGTCATCTATCGGTAAACATGGATAACAAGTACCGCGCGGATAGGATCTAAGTCCAAGAACATCGGATAATGAAACCTGGTCACTTTTTTAAATTAGAAATGTAAATAACCACTCGTGTGCGGGGTTACAATTGCTCTCATGAGCTGGTTCTCTTGTCGTTCTCGCACTCATGTGCAGAATTATAATTGCACTTGCGAGCTGATTGCACTCGCACTCGCGTGCGGGGTTACAATTGCTCTCATGAGCTGGTTCTCTTGTCGTTCTCGCACTCATGTGCAGAATTATAATTGCACTTGCGAGCTGATTGCACTCGCACTCGTGTGCGGGGTTACAATTGCTCTCATGAGCTGGTTCTCTTGTCGTTCTCGCACTCATGTGCAGAATTATAATTGCACTTGCGAGCTGATTGCACTCGCACTCGCGTGCGGGGTTACAATTGCTCTCATGAGCTGGTTCTCTTGTCGTTCTCGCACTCATGTGCAGAATTATAATTGCACTTGCGAGCTGATTGCACTCGCACTCGCGTGCGGGGTTACAATTGCTCTCATGAGCTGGTTCTCTTGTCGTTCTCGCACTCATGTGCAGAATTATAATTGCACTTGCGAGCTGATTGCACTCGCACTCGCGTGCGGGGTTACAATTGCTCTCATGAGCTGGTTCTCTTGTCGTTCTCGCACTCATGTGCAGAATTATAATTGCACTTGCGAGCTGATTGCACTCGCACTCGCGTGCGGGGTTACAATTGCTCTCATGAGCTGGTTCTCTTGCCGTTCTCGCACTCATGTGCAGAATTATAATTGCACTTGCGAGCTGATTGCACTCGCACTCGCGTGTGGGGTTACAATTGCTCTCATGAGCTGGTTCTCTTGTCGTTCTCGCACTCATGTGCAGAATTATAATTGCACTTGCGAGCTGATTGCACTCGCACTCGCGTGCGGGGTTACAATTGCTCTCATGAGCTGGTTCTCTTGTCGTTCTCGCACTCATGTGCAGAATTATAATTGCACTTGCGAGCTGATTGCACTCGCACTCGCGTGCGGGGTTACAATTGCTCTCATGAGCTGGTTCTCTTGTCGTTCTCGCACTCATGTGCAGAATTATAATTGCACTTGCGAGCTGATTGCACTCGCACTCGCGTGCGGGGTTACAATTGCTCTCATGAGCTGGTTCTCTTGCCGTTCTCGCACTCATGTGCAGAATTATAATTGCACTTGCGAGCTGATTGCACTCGCACTCGCGTGTGGGGTTACAATTGCTCTCATGAGCTGGTTCTCTTGTCGTTCTCGCACTCATGTGCAGAATTATAATTGCACTTGCGAGCTGATTGCACTCGCACTCGCGTGCGGGGTTACAATTGCTCTCATGAGCTGGTTCTCTTGTTGTTTTCGCACTCATGTGCAGAATTATAATTGTTCTTGTCAACTGGTTGTATTCGCACTTTCGAAGTACTGATTCAGTCAGTGAACGCGAGAATGGTTACTTCTGAATTTTAACTGTCCCTCAGGGGCTCACTCACGGTTAGGGCCGTGATGTGGTATTTCAGATCACTGTAAGTTCCACGTTATCCCCGCGGCCAGACGCGCCCGGTTACTGGTCTCGCTGAATAGTACTGGCAGCTGGCAGTCTCGTCGGTGACCACACCACGTGCTATATTGGAGAAATAGCATAAGCATAACAGGACTCAAACATGGCCCGTGCCTGTCGTATTACTACAAATTTTTATCCATTATTAAATAGCAAATATTTAAAATGTTCAGTAAATATATCGAGGTTTCGATCAAGAAAGAGCACCTCACGAGTAGTCCAATCATGTAAGTATTATGTTTACACAGAATCAATCTCTTTGACATCCTAACCTCACAACCACTACATTATTACTTGTTTTCTCTCATACTTTTTTCCGTCACCAAATAATGCGATGTGGACGATAAAATATCATTCATCCAGTTTTGTTCTGTATGCTTTTTTCTTTCAATATCCCCTTAAACTTTTTTATTTAGGTATCATTTCGTCAATTCTAACCTATATTTTTTCAAAATAGTTTCGCGGCTAACAAATATTATATACATATATGTATATACTTTGTTTACATGACTAAAAAATATATTTATTATCACGTTAAGAAGTGATTGGTAAACATAATATATTAACAGTAGGTTTACTGGACGAGTTAAAATGACGGCTTCTAATCTTTTTGATTTACGATTATTGAGATTGTAAAGATGCATCCATGAATTATTTAACAAATTTATGTCTTTTTATTATATTTATGAAGTAATGTGAAATAATCGCTTTCAGTGCTCCGTAAACCTAGTGTTAAACACTATTTGTTCAGGTTATCTATTGCAGTGGTTCTGAATAGCGACTGTCCTAGCTGTTTTGTTTGTATTTCACAATGCGAAACATATAAGAGGAGTAAAAACAGTAACAAGAATCGAAATGGAATAATCTCTACAAATTCATTTCATAGGTTTAGACGAAGTACCTGCCGACGAAAGAAACTTTTACAAAATGATTCAACAAAGACAAAATGAAGCAAAGAAAACCATTGTAGTGCAACTGAATAAATTTAATGATGCTGCCGAATGCACAGACTACTTGAAGTCGTTCGGAAAAATATCTTGTGTATATCATTATGTCACAAAAATGAGTCACGTATGTATATTTTGTTTGTAACTGTTCTTGTAAAATTACAAAGGAGTTTTCACCATGATTTTGTCATCTGTAGCCAAACATGTTATTAGTGCAATTCAAAATGAAGGACGATTTGGGAAAGTTAATAAATTCAGTCAAATATTTGGATACCAATGCGTATATGAGTGTACCTACAACAATAATGCAATATCAAGCTGATGGTCTACAAGCGGTATTACCACTGTCAGGGGGCAAGCTCAACTTTCGAAAATATAGTCATCATTTTCCCACCTGGGTTATGATCAAATCGAACCTATTGTACTCAAAATCTGTAATGTATTATCACTTTATGCATATTCTCAACTTTAATGCGATTGTAAATGAACAATCGAATTTTATCTTTCAGATATCGGAACAAATGACAATGCTGTGTAAGACATTGAAATTCTCGGACATCGATATAAGATTAAGATTCTTCACCGCTTATCAGCTGTGTCTCACCTTGGGTAAATTATTTCCAACCCTTTCCATCTTACCATTTGGTTCATCCATATCCGGCTTTGGACAGCTAGGAAGTGACCTGGACATAGTATGTACTGTTACAAACCGTGTACCAATAGCTCATCAGGTAAGTGTACATTCTGATTTCGTTTTAGATTTCCACGTGACGCACGTTTTTATCAACTTTGTAAAAATTGTAAAAACTTCAGCACATATATTTTCTCAGAGGACCCACAAACAACTAATATATTGTTCGAAACCATTTTCTCCTATCGAAAGGGCTGAACAACAGGATTTCCTGAAACCGCTAGCTATGTTGCTGAGCAAATTTGTTCCCGGTATAACTAATACGCAAAGTATTCTCAAAGCTCGGGTCCCCATTATTAAATTTTCCAATACTCTCACAAGCATGCATTGCGATCTTAGTAGCAACAATCTGTAAGTATTATGTGCTCGTCACGCTTTCGCGTATTTAATTCTTATAAGTAATCTGTATTCTTACTCGTGTTCTACAGGTCCGGTTTCTACATGTCCGAGATTTTGTACAATTATGGTATGATGGACTCGAGGGTTAAACCACTGGTGTTCACATTGCGTAAATGGGCATACAGTCGGTTAATAACAAGCGACGTAGCTGGCCAAAAATTAACAAATTTCTCTCTGACTCTGTTGATAATGTTCTATTTGCAACAGATGAAGATTTTGCCTCCTATAGTGAAGATGCTTATATCACAGGGTCAACTAGGTGAATAGACTATAGATAATTATAAAAATGTCCATTTGCCCGCTTAATTTTATGGCGACTGAATAAAAGAATTTCTTTCGTTTGTCAAAATCCATAATTTACTGACTGACAGAAATAGCTACACGATTGACTCTAAATGCTATTCTTTCTTTTGTCTTTCAGTTCAAAATGAAATGAATGTAGTTCTTAAACCAATAGTTCGGACGTTTATAGACCATACGTGTACGAACAACAGCTCATTGGAAGATCTTCTGTTCGGTTTGTTTGAGTTCTATGCTACCTTCGACTTCAGCATGTACGCCATATGCATCCGGGAGGGGAGGACCAAGAGAAAACCGGATCTCTCGCCTATTTATCTTGTGAATCCGTTGGATCCGTTATTGAACGTCAGCAGGAACGTCAGCGCCACCGAATTGAACATGTTCATTAAACAGTGTATTGATGCGCTGAACGCGTACAACGACAACAAAATCAGCAACATTTTACATCTAATAGAGGCAACTAATGTTAAAACTAATCAGAATGAAATAGCAGCCGAATTATCGCACGATGCACAAGTGCTAGAGTGTGAAATCGACAAAGACGACGATGTGGATCAATCGAATAAATTAGAAGAGATAATAAAATAATAATTAATGAAACTGCTGTGTCATTCTAGATTAGCAGCTCTCGTACAATCAAATTTTATACGACTCACCTGGTCCTTCGTCAAGTATAATGATTTCCCGTGTTTCTTGATTCGAACTGCTCGCATAAATTTGCAGAATACGTAACAAAAAATAGGGGATGAGAAAGATGACACTGGCGTACTTGATAACTTGTATATTTCTCTATTATCAGCGATTCGACAGTTCTCATACATGCTTAATCGTGTACATTTTCTATAATTGGTAACGTCCGCGCGATCCGTCCTCGGACCATGATCGTTCTATCGATCGTGTTCGGCTCTCGCGAGGATCGTCCGCGCATCCTACTGGAAGCTCGATCGTGTTCGCGATCGTTCTGGCGGACGATGGATCCACGCGCGAGTACGTTCGCGATTAGGCTATTGTTGCTCCTCGAGCGGGGGAGTGTCGTCGTTTAAATTCGTAATATGTACTGTGGCTGGCAGTGTTTTAAGTTCGCTAACTACAACGTCCTCCTCCCAACGGGATAAATTCGTCGCGCGACGCTCGACGTCGGGTGTACACGTTTCTGTGCCTGTTTCTCATTTTTTCCATTTTCCTTTTTTTCATCTTTTCTTAATTATTACAAAGTAGCCACGTCGCCACGTATTCTGTGTATATAAACTCTAATTACAATGAATCAGTTCGATCGGTCAATTTCATCTTGAGCAGCTTCGGAGACCCGGTTCACAGCTATGGAGAACCGGCGATAAAACGTCTTCGTGGTTCGACCCCCGATTTCAGAACCTGTTCCGCCCCGGTTCGGCGATTATTAGGTGCAGGGAACATTCTGGAGGCTTGAGACTGTGTAAATAAGCTCGATCGTTCAAGCGCTTTTCGATTACAGTACCCGGAGACTGCGGATTCTGTGCATTCTTACCGTAACCGAGCGAAATACGATCGAATAATGTGTTCACGCTTTACCCACCAGCGATTTGATAGTTTTACAACATTTGTTACTAGTCGAATGCGGATTTTTATACGAAATAAACATTTTCCAAGTGAACTGCGAGCAATGGAAGTTAGAGTAAAATGTATTTCTTCTTTCAATCATTTTAATTGTACGTCGAATATGATGTAACACTGTTTTTTTAATTCTTCTACTGTCTTTATGCCATTAGCCATAATCTAAAGGAATATCAATCATCATTTCTAAGAGATTCTCGGTAGGTGAAGCGTTAACAATGCTGCACGCGCCGTAATTTCCTTCTGGATGTGTTCGTCGAAGCAATAAATTGTTATCGAGTTTTAAATCTAGTTTGAGCATTGTTACGATTTTTGTGAGTCATTATTTTGCATGATCTTCTTGTACAGACTTTGTCAACTACCCATTTTTGCATGAAACATCCGCAGTCTAGTGGTTGGAAGACTAAAATGAAAGAAATATTTCTTCCATCGCCTTAAACATCGACAAAGAGTTTTTAAAACTGTAAAAATGATTGTCACTTAGATCATTGAATTATTCGCTTGCAACTTTCAAAATCAGGTACCTATCCCCACTTCAGAATGAATTTTCTACGAAACCAATAATTCAATTACAATGCCAACAAAGTGAAAAATGTTAATGGATACTTCTGAACCACCCCATAATTCTGATTGTTAATTGAAAACAGAAGTTTAAAGCCACAGAATTCGTTCCAACACCTAACAATCGTGTCGCGCCTAACAAAAATAGAAAAGATGTGAAATTCCTGTATTTTGAGAGAGTCTTCAGCCCCCAAAGGGTGAATTAACGAGGAGAGCTGATTTCGAGTCGAGTCTCCGTTTTGGAACGTCGCTGGAGGTGTTTCGTCGACGACGAGTATACCGGACAACGTGTAATCGTTCTTTCTTCGTCTTCTTCCTCTTCTTCGTATCTCTTTTTTTTCAAAATTTTCGGTTTACATATTACTCCACTATTGGCAGCGATACATCATGACCTTCGGCGCTTCGAATTGCAATAAAAAAGCTATTCAATAAAAAATGGAGAAGCGTTCTACGCTGAAGGCTAGCGATGACCCTGAAACAACCCCTTGACCAGACACAAAATGGGTATAGAAAACTCGTCGAATTGGGGGATCGACGAGAACAAAACTCGAAAACCATTTTATATGCTATACGGTCACTCGCGAAGGCGACGTTCTTTTGAGCTGGCCGCGGATGTTTATGCAAAAACGATCTTCGACATTAGATTAACACTTTGCCAACCCTTATGCACTGCTACATTAATCAACAATTTTGTATCTAAACAAGTTGTCTCGAAAAACAAAACGATTTCTTGTTGGATTGTTATTTAGAAAAAAATGATCAAGCTTCCGGTAGATAAAGCGTCAATTCTAAAGTTCTAAGTAAAAATTCGCTTTTTCCATCATTGTAAATTTCAACCCCTATCTAAGCAACCTATATTTCTAAAATATTCCTTTAAGAATTTTTCACGTTTCAGTGAAAACGTCGCGAGACCTATCTTTTGAGCAGTGTTCTTCAGAGTAGATATTTATATGTAAGAGATTTATGTAAATATTAAAGCTTCGAACTTGTTTATTCGGTTTGCTCACAGAAGGGTTGATTCGTTACGATAAAATCTTCACGCGACGCTCGAACATTGCACGAGGGTTGCGGTTCAATTGGACTGTCCATAGAAATGTGTTTTTCCGACGACCATGTACGCTATAAATGCATAAAATCCGCAGTCTGGTTTGAAGGGTGCACTTCCTCAAAGGTGCGGCGGTTTTTATTCTTGCACGTCTCTCTGTCTCTTTCTCTTTGTCATTCTCTTCCAGACGAATGATTCTTGGCTCTCGTGAACGCGGTCGATTTGTTTTTTTCTTCTTTTTCAATGCATACAATAATATTTATACACGTCACGCGAAATGCCCTTTGATCATCGTTCGTGTCCGTATATCCCTAATAAAACGCTCAAAATGGTCGAAAAGAATCTCGTGGAACTCTTTCGCGTAACAATATTTCTCTACTAATTAACAATGTACTAATGGATCGAAAGGTATAGTCCTTCGATTATACTTTCCCGAATGTACGCTAGGTGTTTGGAGGGTTTTCGATTCCCTCCCAGATAGCCGAACACGCGACCGAGTCATCATGTCGCATAAATCATCGTTGCCCGACAGCATCATCGATCTAACGTAAATATGTACTGTGTTTTAGGTTCGCTGTTCTGGCCACTGATGAGATCATTGAGAGACTAACTTAAATCGAACTTAGTTCTGTACAAACGGAAGTGAACGTACTCCTCTGTTCTGGTAACGTCGATGATAGTACCATGGACGAGTGATTCCGTGAAATACTGAAGAAGCTTCCGGTGTCGCCTTCCGGTGGATTGGCCTAACTTTGCACCGAGTCCAGAACACAAGCAGCAATTGGTCTCAATTGTCACGTATTCGAGCCATTCATCATCTGGGCTGGACATTGCTAAAAAAGCTTATTGAGCATCCGTGTTAGTTCTTCTCACGGTAAATAGAAGATTCAATCCGTTTATATCAACAATTCTAAAGGGAGACACTCGGATCTAATCGTTTTATATACTTGAGGTGTTTAAAGACATTCTCTGAACCTCGATTTAATTTTTCCCATAGTGAGAACGAACAGAACTGTTTCTCTTTGGCATGGACATGCTCAGACTTCAATTGAACCATCTCCTAAACTGGACATTCTCGAAAAAGATCGTTGGACCTTGATACTTTCCGTGTGGTAAGTATACAAGCTTCGATCCATTTTTATTAACGATTTTAAACATGCTTTCTGAGCCCTCATTTTAATCTTGTTGGCAGTGAGAACACACTGGAGCTGCTTCTCATTACAACAAAATTCTCAGACTTGAATCCTAAATGGGACGACTCTAAAGAAGCTCACCAACCCTAGCGTTGAGGTAAGTTATAAAAATTGTCTGCATCAATCGCGAGACATAGTAGTCGTTTAGAAGCTGTTTTCCTTGTAAGAGCCCTAATAAAATCCGCTGTCTAGATTTAAGCATCGATTCATTTTTGTCAACAATTCTAAAAAGAAAACACTCTGTTCATTTTCTGGGCCAGGCTAGTTCAAAGCAAACTATTCGGTTGTTGCGTGCGAAATGTCCGATTTGTAACAATAACGTTAAAGAAACATCACAAATTGTTTCAATATTTCATAAAGGATGTGCGAAAACATTTTGCGTTAATAGGCTTCCGGTAAAGTGTTAAAATGTAAATTAATAAATCGGTTATTTCAGATCTACGAGTGTCCAGATCAGGCTTGATCAAAATAACAATTGCGTCCTAAAATCGGACGTTTCGTACGCAACAATCTAATGATCCTTGGGTTACCTTTAAATCACTGACAATCATTTAAAGGTAACCCAATGATCGTTTACAATCAGGCGACCGTCGACGATGGTACCATCAAGGAGTCCAGAGAAGAGGACCACTAGCCGAGACAGACAACCAAACCGGGGCCGTCCGACTATCTGGCCTGGACACCTCGGAAAGCTCCCCGAACCCGCACCCTGACTATCCCCGTGTCGGCTCGGCGCTTCAATTCGTCTTGCTCTTTCGGTGATGGCGGCGATGATGCATGTAGTGATGGTACTCATGCGACCTGGTCTCCTGCACCGCCGCCACCAAGTTGCGCACGTCCTCCTCGTGTCCCTCGAAGCTATCCGATTTCTTGAGCTGGCCGAGGGATGCGGTTGCGCCCTCGCTGCTCCGTTTGTTCTTGAGCCGGGGGAACGTTTCCCAGGACCGCTGCTTCTGCACCAGAGACGATGACTTCGATGTAGGCCCGATCAAAAGAACCAGCGTTTTCCTTGGTTCCTGCGCGGATTGACCTACCGTCCCATCGGCGATGCTCGACCGTCTGCTGCCGGATCCGGTGGTGCTCAGGCTGTCGCAACTCGCGCGACGACGTCTCCTCACCTCCGTCGACGCTTTTTCGTCCGCATAGAACACGTCCTCCGAGTCGCTAGCCGGGTACACTTTCGTGCCCTTCGCGGACGGGATCGGTTGGTCGTCCGGGACCGCGTGAACCTGCGCCTGGACACGTTTCTTCGCCTCGCCCATACTCGACGCCTCCGAGATCCGCTGGTACTCCCCTTCTTCGCCTGCTGGAACAAGCAGCCCTTCAGCGAGCGTACAGGATGCACGGAAACCGATGGTCACCGGTTCTAGAGGTGAATCTAGAGTCCACCTCTGAATCGGTAGACATTGGGATAATAATTTAAACGATGAACACTCTGTAGTCTCGGAAAAAATTGCTGAAGTAGTATCGAAGGTCCTCGTCTATTCAAATCGAGTTTGCTGTCCCGCTGTGTAACCGGCTCTGAACGTAACTGTATATCAGTCCCGCCTCAATTTCAATGAGACCGTGCGAGAAACGTGTGTGAAAATTGTTGGCAAAATATGGTGGAACGCGGCCAAAGTGTACGGGCGAGCAAACATGCGATAGGTGCTCCTCAAAGTCCTCATTCGAGAGAGAGAAAGAGGGAGAGAAACTGTCTAACGGCATAAAGAAATATTTTTCTTGCTTTTGATACCGGAGCTCCGTCGTACCGAAGTTACCCTAACACGTTCGATTTCCGATAGTCCGTGGCGCCTCACACATTTTGATCTCCCGGGGACAATTAATTGTTCCGACGCGGCCGGAGAGTACACAGAATCACGTTCGACAGACAATCCAATCGGACCACGAGCACCGTTTCTAATTTACTCCCCCGCGCAAAGGTGTTTGTCTGATCGTTTTATGCCATTGAACGACGCCGAGCCGCGGAGACAATCGAGCGCTGGTTTTAATTGAATCCCGGCCCGCGCTCGCACGCGTTGTTTTAATTGCGATTCTAATGGCGTTCGATCGGGAGGACACTCGAACGGCCGGAGGCCCGTCGAACAAAGGTAACCGTCTCATTATACGCCCGAGGAATTATTCCACCGACCCGTTAAATTTATTACACGGGCCTCGAGCGGTTTAATCAACCTGTTTGTCAACTTAACCGCGGACAACGATCTCTCGCGTGCTCGCCGAAACGATCCGAGGCAATCGCAACTGTTTCTGTACTCCGGTAGAAGCGTCGTCATCAACTCTCATCCGACGAACTACACTGTCCAACAAGCCGAACTTTTAAAAAAACTCGAGTATAACAGTAAAATTGCATTTCTTAAGAGATCCAGATTATTCCATTTTGCATTGTATCAACCTGCCCCTGTATCAACTTTCCCCTACGCGTTGGACAGTGTCGCTGAACAACAGAGAGAGAGAAAGAGAGAGAGAGCTAGACAAACACTTTGCACATGGTCCTGAATTGGGCACGAACGAAGTATAATAATTCTCGTGTGCGTTCATCAGGGTTTTATTTCCATTGAATTTATAATTGCTATCTACATAGTCCTGTGGTGGTGGTGTGTGTGTGTTTTTTCAGAAAGAGAGATATATGTATAGAGCGAGGGGGGTGGGGGGAGATAGAGAGAGTCGTCTCATCAGTTTCCGTCGGATCATCGGCAAATCCGTGGTCACTGTGTCCTAATTCGATCCAGGCCCACTACCATCGCGGTTAGTTAGTCGTGCAAGCGATCTTCACGGATTTGTTCTTACCAGTCGTGTGTGACTGTGGATGCTGGGAGTCCGCGTATCTATCCGGTTGGTCGAGGCCTTCCGCGGAATTGTCGCCGCTGCCGCCCTTCAGGGAACGGCACAGGGAGCGCACCTTGCTGGCCGAATGGCCAGGCGGTGTTTTCGGTTTCGAACCGTCCGGCGATTTCCTCGATCGTCGGCTCTGGCTTCGATCGCGGCCGTCCTCCCTTCCCGGCGATTTCTTCCGGTCCTCTTTACTCCTAGCCTTCTCAATCAGCTGGCTGAGGACTCCCCGCTTCGACTCGGAAGGCTTTGTGGTCCCGTAGACCACGATGTTTCCGCTGGAGTCCAGCACAGCTCCGACATTGGACGGGGTGCAACAACGCGGCGGCATCTCCTTCGTTTCTGCAAAAAGCGGTCAGACTTAGCACCCACTGACACTCCTGAATCCACTTGTGCGTTAACAGTCCTATAGTGCAGTGGAGAAACAACAGAGGACGGGAACAATTAACCCTTTGCGCTAGCGATTTTCGTTACTTCTTTGTCGTTTAGAACGCCCTAGAAGAAAAAGGATACGTATACTGATTGTACCCCTAAGCAACAGAGTTGTTTACTAGATTTTGATAACTCGATGTCATAGAGCAAGGGACTAACGTTTTCATGTTTTATGACTGTGGATTTTTCGTATATTTATGACGACAATGTGCAATTGAAAGACTAGGAAGATTAAAAGGAGAGTATATTGTTGTCACGATCTGATGATTGTTTTGTATACCTTTCATATAGAGAGCATTGTCGGCACTGGTGACAGTGGACCGTGGCTGACGGATGTCCTTGACCGGTGCTTGGGTCTGAGGCTGCTGCGGCGGTTCCTGCATCTGCAGCCGCGACAGATGATCCAGCAGCACCTTTAGATCCTGATTGCATGCCGCGTCTGAGACCGCCATGCTGACTTCACCAGCTGTAACTCCCGTCGTGTAGGACTTTATAAATGGCTCCAGTTGCTGGGCTAAGTTCTGCAACTGCTTCACCTGGTTCCTCAGGGACAATATGTCGTTCATCTAAAACAGCATCGAAATAATCGATCAGGTCAAGGGTACACGAGGTTCGTCTCGAAACAGGGGAAACTAGCTGAATTTAGACCAGTGCTTACGTTGGACCTAATCTACAATTCATGATCAACGAATACCATTAATAGCACTGTGCATATTTTTCTTCCCCAAGATATGCAGAGTAGAATCACCTTTGTAATTTGGGTCATTGCATTTTATTTGAAAAAAAAAATCAAGGTTGACCTTTATATCATTTCTACGCCTATAAACAAATTAACGGCACCAAATTATAGGACTCTCAAGGGGCTATTCTGGTTTCTCATTTTCAAAAAATCGATTTTTCTTTCTCTGTATTTTTGGAACTTTGAAATCTAATTTTATCTGATACCATTCTTTTCCTTATAGTACCTGAGAGTGGAAGATCTCCTTCTCCATATGAATCCTACACAACTGTTCGTCCCACAAGCCGTCGAACACGTTCCTGAGCTTCTCTAATTCCAACTGATGGTGCTCCAACTGTCTTTCCAGCAGCCGACAGTCCTTGACCACGTGCTCGTAGCGTAGACCCAGGGGTGGAGCGTTGGCCCTTCTCAACAGAGACACGTCGTGATGAAGCTCCCCCAAACGCTCCTTCACCATCAGCAACTGCTGGTTCAATTCCTTGAGCCGAGTGTCGAATGTCCTACAGTGATTGGTGAATGGTTCACCATCCATTCCACCTTTCGTTGGGATCCTCTGCGGAGCCTTGCTGCTCTGCTTCGAAATAAAACGCGTCGTATGATCTCTAATCGTTGATCCGATCGTGTATCATCGATACGGGTCTGAGTAAATCGTCTGACTAAGAACACATCCTGCTAAGAATACTAGCGGGAAACGAAAGTTGTCGGTCTGGCGTACCGCCAGTTGCGCTACGTGAACGTACTGGATGTTCTGTGGCAGTATTTCCAGAGTGGATTTAGCAATAATTAGCTCCAACGATCGGTACAGGTCTCTATAGCTTCCGATTACAAAAGTAGAACTTGTTAGCTACGAAAAAAGTTAGTTTTATCGAAGGAGTCCTCTTGGAGCACCACTGGTACTCTGGTTTTTTTGTTCGACAATGTCACCGCTACCAAATCCAGCTCCGAGCTAGGTCCTCCTTTCAGCCGAGAACACCCAGCACAACAGTTCTAATCTGGCTACGGACTACCACCATATACCAAGTACAAGCCACATCATATTATATCGAGAGTAAAATCCTGTCAACGAAAATACTTACACAGAAGTGTGCACGAGAAATGCAGTGAAAAAGAAACTTGTAATATGAACGTAAAGATGGAGAGAGTTTGTAAGTCGAGAGAGCTGGCCAGGCCGAATGTGGTTAGCTACCTGAATCACCGGCGGCTCCGGCTGGATGATCCCGTGAGTCTGATCGTATAACGATTCTTTCGGGGTCTGTGCCTGGCCTACGAACGGCTGCATCACCCTGGCGAACTCGTTTCTGTAGTTGGTCTTCGGATAGGCGGTCATTAGCGGCGGCCTGGATGGATGACCGAGCTGAGCGACACGGTTCAATCGTTCCAGCATGGGATGGGCCAGCTCGAGAAATTGGTATTTCGTCGCGCTGCTTGTGAACGCGGTGCATAGCATCAGGTGCATCCGTAATACAGGAAGAGCGCTACCTAGCGACAACAGCTGAGTCTGAACCATTCTATCTTTTGTCTCAAACTGTCTTTGGAGCTCTGTTAACACGCTCCCGTGCGTCTTGGTTATAGCCTCCTGCATGCCCTGGCAGAAAGAGTTCAACGCCTTCTTCTCGGACTCTAGATTGTGCTGCAATTCCTTCAACTGCAACATCAGAGCCCTCACTCCGTCCTCCACTCCAGCTTGCAGCTCCCGGATCGACTTTACCGTTCTCTCCATCTTCTTCGATGCTTGCTGGTAAGCGTTCTCAATATCCACGCAGTGTATCCTGGCTTCGGCTGGTGTGTCACGGAAACAGGTAGCACAGAGCATGCACTTTGCGGTCTGGCAGAACATTATATACTGTTCCCCATGGGTTGAGCAACGACGCTGAGTGTCCTTGGTGCACTTGCTCATGTGCACCACCTCGTGCGAGGAGAACATTTTTGCACGGTGCGTGTGCTCTCTGCAGTGCGTGCAGAGGGCTTGTCCTGGAGAAGATTGTGCAGTTGTATTGTGGCATAGTGTCGATAGAATGTTATCGGTAGACTGTGGGTCTTTACGCAAATTCTAAATTTCATTATTTATTTTAGGAAAACCGCACAGGATGAGGAACAAGTTCAATTTATCAACTAGAAAATTCCTTATGGTGTTTCTTGTATTTTAAAAGTGTTCACATACTATAAATGCGTAAAGATCCGCAGTCTAGTTATCTGGTATGAATTTCTGTTACGCACCACATGTTGTACAAAAAAACATAGTAGACTTGTCTCGCTTATCGCAGTTGGCACATGGTGGGTTCTTCGAGTTGGCCAACTCGACTAGCTGACGGATCAGCTGATCGGACGGTGGTAGTTGTGCTCCATCACTCAGCTGCGTTTGTTGCCTGTGCACAGTAACATTTTCTATATTTCAGTAAGCCAAAGCAAAGCGTCAAATTAGAAAAGGGACTTTCACATGTAGACATTATAAATTTTTAGACACGACGTACCCAAAAGGGAACGGAGGTTTCGAAAAGTTACTACAGTATGAGTCGCAGTAGTTTCATAGCGCATGGTAATCCACAACATGCATGCTTGGAGCAGGTGCTCGCAGTGAAAATCAAAGTCTCTCACGGAATTAGAATGATCATACTCAGATTAACGTAAATATAAAATTCTAGCTACTGCATTGGAAAATATGCAGAGGCCCTTCGAGTACCAGATTGACCAGAGAACACGAAGCGAATAGCGAGAGGAACAGAAGATCTCAGACGGTGTGCGGTTCGCAAGAGTATTTCCAAACTGATACTCCTGTGTACGACAATGTGCTAACAAGGTAATGTGCTTCGCAGTGCGTACGCATTGACAATGTGACTTGCATATGTTAGCCAAACTTAACCAGGGATCGTCACCCACCCTGAGGATGCCATGCAATACCAGTCGTGATCTACCTGCAGATAGAACAGGTGACCTTTCCATCGATGCAACGGATGCAGCGAGCACAGAACGTGTGAAAGCAGGACAGCAGGCAGGGCTCGTTGTAATAATCGTGGCAGACAGTGCAGATCAGAGGGTTCCTGGGTCCGCCACCGGGTATACCTGTCGTACCGTCGCTTTCGCCGACGCCGACGCCGACGCCGACACCGACCCCGTCGACGGCCGACCCCGAGCTCGCCATCGTCGGCCAAACCAACGGCGGCCACCTGGAAACCAGAGAGCACTCAGACCACCCGACCCTCTTCTGGACACTCCTTGGACGTTTCACATTTCACCGGATCTAGTTACACCCTTAACGCCGCCGAGCCACCCCCGTCGCAGAAGCACAATTACACGGGGGTGGTTTTCGCGAACGTAGAAGTAAAAATTACGTGTAGGTATCTGTGTTTACCCCAAGACCGTTGGCCCGCCCGCCGCAGAAAACCCTGATGGATAGTTTATCGGCTCGTCATTCTAACGTAGTTTGGTGGGCAACCCCGTTTGCGCCTGACGATCGGCTCTGACGTCACTGAGGTGCCACCAATCTCGCACACTTCCACGCTGGGGTGATACGTATACAGAGAAAAGGGGACGGGCTGCTGTGCTGTGCTGCTGCACGCGGCTATGGAAGTGTGTGCACGTCGTGCACACACAGAGACCTTGTCACTCCATACACACAGACCCTCCTCTGACGTAAGCGCGAGAGGGTGGTTGTGCGCTTACGTGCTCGCCCGCCAGCGATGGCTATGGCAACTTCATTCCCCCGGCGAGCGACGAACAAATCACTGGATTAATCCACCATTGTACGATGATTACGTCTCAACGTGTAATACCCGCTAATACTGTAACCATTCTCTTGTAAAATCCCTTTAGACCACTATCGGGTCCGCCAAAGGGTCTACGTTAGATAGTTTCTCAGTAAACGAATGTAATTGCATATACTGCTATATAGTTGCAGATAGTTCCTGTAATTCATGTGACGCCTCTAGAAAACCTAGATAGGCGTACCTAAACATCCTATTGGTAAAAGATGTACCTACTTCAGCCTTTCTTTGAAAGTGATAACTAGACAGCGGATCTGTATGTAAAATAAACATTGTCTGCGTCAATTACAAGTAAAGGGAACTAAATTAATTCAATGTAATTTTTACGATATTGTCATAAATGAACCGTTAGATGTGTTAATATCCTTTTCCTTTAAATATCTCGAAACAAGAAATATATTTGACTTAGACCACTTTCATAATTATGGGCACATTTGAACTTTCTTCTATTTTGTGTTCTCCACTTGCTCGTTTTTGCCATAAATGCATAAAATCTTCAGTCTACTTATAATATTCTGCATACGATAAAATATCCGAATTTTGTATAGTTCAATGGCTTCGAGGACAAAGACTTAAAGACAACAGGCGTGAAATCTTAGGGGTGGCGGGTGGAATCACTGTAGCCCTATTCTCCTCTATTTTAGGAAACTACCCCATCCTACTATGCTTTGTACAGAGGTCTAACTGGTTGTTGTGTTTCAGATGAGCCAGCGGGTTTGAAGCCATCGCTGTTAGCGGGTTGTAGGGGTGTTGGTGCCACGGGCTAGGATCTATGTGCGTGAGAGTGGCAACCCCCGGCGTCGCCGCCCCTCGGCACCTCCGTCACCCCGTTTTCTGCACTCCTGCAGGGATCTATATGCCCGATATATATACATTCGACCTGCCGACGTGTACATGTGCGAGCTGCTGGTACCGAGAGACGAACGTGTTCGACTCTGCACGGGAGAGAGCGTGGGCTCTCGTATATAAAGCGGTGGAAAACAGTAAAAAAAAGAGAGAGAAAGAAGGGACGAGTTTCGAGGATGGAGGGACGGTAACAAAAAAAAATGAAAGAAAGAGAGAAGGGAAGTGGGATTATGCATATCCCCTTTGTATCCGGACGGCTTTTCGTTCCGCAGTTTTCATCCACTCGTCGCCACACGATATTAACGGGACGTAATACTAAATTTGTCCTACCGCCCTTCACCCTTCCCCGGCGCAGGGAGCGTGCGCCCTTGTAACCTACAAAAGCGGGCTGGCGACTGCATAAGCACGCTAACTCCTTCCCGGCAATCTTTCCCCGCGTCTCCTGTCTCCGTTCGCCAGACGATCATCCCCTTTTTCCACCCCACCCTCTTCCCGGTCTTCCCTCGTTTCAACCCCTCCATTTTTCTCGTTCTCCGTGTTTCTCTATCGCCCGCGGATTCCGCGAGAACGACTGGACGGACCTTCATCTAATCGTTCCGCTCGGATTCCAGGATTTATTTGTCTGCGACAATGGCCGGCCTGCAAGCGAACCGGAGCACCACACTACCCCACCAGCCCCCTATCGATCGTTTAAAAGATCCTACGGGAGAAGGACGCGTCGGAAACGTGCACTTTGGACCGCCAATCTGCAGCCAGGAATCGACCGATTGGCACCCTTGGACCAGGACCTGGATTTGAACCTGCATATACCCGGAGCCACATCAAACCGCCCTGATTAATTAACCGTTTCGCGGTTGAGCGTCTCCTCAAGGATAATGAGAATCCACCAACGGATACGGGCGCCGAGGACCAGTAAAAACGTCCGATTGTCGCGCGACGCTAAGGGGAAAACTCCTGAATAGTCTCGGACATTCTTTCCCGGCGCATATTGTATTAGGTGTACCAAATTCATTCGCCGCTCTGATATTTAACCCTCATCCGTCCCACATTTTACGAACTTAATCTGCCCCTCGGTGTCAAATTGAAACAGTTCGAGATAAAATTCGTATTAAAAAATAAATGTCGCGAACTTTCGGGCAAGTTTATCTACAAACAACAGAACAGTATATACAGACACAAGGGACGGATGAGAGTTAATGAATTCCAACTTTATATCGAATTCGAATCTTTCACACACAACCATTGTAACAATTACTAGACTGTGGATCTTTATGCAAAGGATTGTGCACTACGAATGTTCAGCCACATTCTTGCACTTCCTCGCGAATGCGCAAAATTCACAGTACACTGATGATGATAGCAATGTATATATACGCTCCTTTGTTGGGCGCCTTGAATGCACCGGCGGCTAGTTATTTCGTTAATAATCCCTCATGAGCGCTAGCTGAGAGTATCCAAGGCCATTGAATTAGTTCGGAACCCCCAAGTCCGATATGCTACGCGTTCGACTGGAGAAAAACACGGCCTACGGTGCCAGGGAAATATCCGACGACCGACGAGTGGATATCTGACCCTCGAACGGGTCAGTGAATGCTAATTCCACGACCCTTCATCCCCTCACCGGTAACCGCAATGTACATCTCCTTCGGGTTGCACCGGAACCGGTCCAAAAAACCCATCCCCGTAGAAGGCATCAGGGAAATTACTGCGTCTACGTTTCTGTAATGCCTCGTATGATCCAGTCTCGAGCCTCATCTTCGCCGACGTCCTTTTGTGATGCACCACGGGTCACGGGTTCCAGACCAACCCTGCTGAATGGCGCAACAGTCATTGTACTGCGAGGTTTCTTGCTTCGAGTGCACCTTCGACCGCGATGCAAATGTCCGACTCTGAATTACTTAAAATTGTGCGCGCTGCATTTCCTCGAACGAGGTCCGTTTTAACAGAATATGCGAACTGCATTATTTCAAGTGTTCCAGACTCGTGTGCATAAAAATTGGTTCTTGCAAGTATTAAGTACAAATGAGAGCAAAAGTTGAGTAAATCTTTTATGTATATAGAACCAGGTATTTGTTACAACAAAATCAATAGTGAAAGGTTTTACTTGTCTTTAGCAATACTTTTAATTTTATGCATATCTTTAAAAAGAGCCCTCTTTCAATGATCGTCGGAGGAGATTGGGAAAAGGTTCCGAGCCACAGAATTTTCAGAAATTAGTAAATAGTTGCGTTAATTTCGTGTGTCTAGCGAGCTGCTCGAAAACTGCAAAATTGTAATAATCAAGGCGGCCCGAAGCTCATAACCGGCGTAGCGGTAATAACCTGCAGTGGGGTGCAAGGAATGCGTCGATTCTCCCGGAACAGCCGCAATTTCCCGCGAGGGCGTTCCCCATGCTGCAGCTTTCAAGGGGCGGCTCCTGCGAAACGCTATTTAATTTTTCCGTCGTCACGGATTCGCGAGAATTAATATACGCCGGTGGCTTTCAATTAATTAAAAGTAACTCCGGCGCAGTTATAGGGATAATTCTTTGGCCTACGTGCGTTGCGCTCGTATGTGCTCGCGAGCTGGTGTGCGCGTGTACGCAAGCGTCATTGTAACTGGTCGAGAGTGTTCCACACGCTTTTCATTCACCGATACCCAATGTGCAGAGTCTCCCGTTCGTGTGATCCGATCGACCGATGAAATTTCACCGTGTTTGGGTTTATTAATATTCGTTTAATGTAGCGGTGACGATTATCGGCGGAACCTGAACTTTAGAGAACAGGCTGCTCTAAAAGTGAAGGTCTAAATTAGAAAACGTTTCGTTCATGGACTTTTTAAGAAGCCAAGATTAAGTCAGAGTCTCTCGTTATTTTAAACGTAAGCTACGATTGTCAAGCTGAAAAATGTTTACAATTTGTAGGAATTTGTTGCAAAGAGACCAATGCGCTAACGCTTTCGTAACTCTAAGGGTACTTTATTGAACATATTATAACAAGTAAAAAGTCATTTGTAGATATATGCTCAGAATTATGAAAGTGGTCTCTGTTATTTCACATCACATTATTTTAAACTAAATTAATTCGATGTAATTTTTACGATATTGTCAAAAATGAACCGATAGATAGTGCTTGTTATTTCAACGTTATATGAAATTCATTGAGTGTTAATATTAGACTTAGACCACTTTTATAATATTATGAGCACATATGTCTAAAACGCAGAAACTAATTTGAAAATGGCTGGAGACTTCCACGAATATATTATTTCATTTCGCCGAAGCGATCAGACTGTGGAGGAATGAATTTAGTAAGACCAATATGTTGTTCCTATGGGATCGGTATTGTATCTCATTTGAGGATTTTGAAACTGCCTGTAGAAAGTCACCGGCGAAGTTATTACATTCCGAGGCAGTTCCCCGCGGAATAGCGTTCCATTCTTTGAAAGTTAGTTAACCGGCGGCGTCTGCGGCTCTTTTCTTCCATTGCACCTATGCTCTGTATTCTCGTGGTAGACGTGGTCGTTAATGATACGTGGTTCTTGGTATTCGCGTCCCATTCAAGATCAGTCTGTGTATCCATGTATCTGCCACCGTAGGTGTTGGTGTACCTGTAGCTTGAAAATTTTTTACAGATGCGGCATGTAAAGGACGATCCCATAGACACCATTGATCTCGGACTCTCTCACTTAACTTTTAATTACTCGCATATAGTACTTGTACAATCTCGAAACTTTAAATTTAGTATTTTAAGCGTAAACAAAGGTGTCGACCATACTAGCAAATATCTATTTTGCATTAAAGTAGTTGGTTTATTCAATAAAAAATTTAATTATATATGTATATATACATATATAATATAATTTTCTATTCTATCTTTTCAGAAACACAAGTGCTGCACCAAGTCGATCGGAAACCAACCTGTTCGTCGTTAGCATATACCACAACACAACACGGATATCTACATTAGCAAAGACTAGTACCCATTGGCATCTACGATGTATGCGAATCTACAATGAATAAATAAAGATAATGTAATTCTTTATCCGCGTGTCTGCGTACATATTTATTGAACCACCCATTTCTCCCGAATGTCCACCTAGTCGTTTAGTTGTACTACTGAAATTTCGAATACCTCCTTCGATATCATGTTCTCCTAATACTTTTTCCATTTTTCGAGATTTTCGAAAATTTTCCACAATATTCGGACGTCTCACTTGTCGCTGAGTTGTACTACTGAATTTCGTGCCACCTCCATCGATATCATGTGCTCCTAATACTTTTCCGAGATTTCGAGATTTTCGAAAATTTTCGCCAATTTTCGGCCGTCTGACTTGTCGTTGAGTTGTACTACTGAATTTTCGAAAAATTTCGGGCGTCTGGCTTGACGTTGACTTGTACTACTGAAATTTCGAATACCTCCTTCGATATCATGTTCTCCTAATACTTTTTCAATTTTTCGAGATTTTCGAAAATTTTCGCCAATTTTCGGCCGTCTGACTTGTCGTTGAGTTGTACTACTGAATTTTCGAAAAATTTCGGGCGTCTGGCTTGACGTTGACTTGTACTACTGAAATTTCGAATACCTCCTTCGATATCATGTTCTCCTAATACATTTTCAATTTTTCGAGATTTTTGAAAATTTTCACCAATTTTCGGCCGTCTGACTTGTCGTTGAGTTGTACTACTGAATTTTCGAAAAATTTCGGGCGTCTGGCTTGACGTTGACTTGTACTACTGAAATTTCGAATACCTCCTTCGATATCATGTTCTCCTAATACTTTTTCAATTTTTCGAGATTTTCGAAAAATTTAGCCAATTTTTGGAATTCTACTAGGAGAACATGATATCGAAGGAGGTATTCGAAATTTCAGTAGTACAAGTCAACGTCACGCCAGACGCCCGAAATTTTTCGAAAATTCAGTAGTACAACTCAACGACAAGTCAGACGGCCGAAAATTGGTGAAAATTTTCAAAAATCTCGAAAAATTGAAAAAGTATTAGGAGAACATGATATCGAAGGAGGTATTCGAAATTTCAGTAGTACAAGTCAACGTCAAGCCAGACGCCCGAAATTTTTCGAAAATTCAGTAGTACAACTCAACGACAAGTCAGACGGCCGAAAATTGGCGAAAATTTTCGAAAATCTCGAAAAATTGAAAAAGTATTAGGAGAACATGATATCGAAGGAGGTATTCGAAATTTCAGTAGTACAAGTCAACGTCAAGCCAGACGCCCGAAATTTTTCGAAAATTCAGTAGTACAACTCAACGGCAAGTCAGACGGCCGAAAATTGGCGAAAATTTTCGAAAATCTCGAAAAATTGAAAAAGTATTAGGAGAACATGATATCGAAGGAGGTATTCGAAATTTCAGTAGTACAAGTCAACGTCAAGCCAGACGCCCGAAATTTTTCGAAAATTCAGTAGTACAACTCAACGACAAGTCAGACGGCCGAAAATTGGCGAAAATTTTCGAAAATCTCGAAATCTCGGAAAAGTATTAGGAGCACATGATATCGAAGGAGGTATTCGAAATTTCAGTAGTACAAGTCAACGTCAAGCCAGACGCCCGAAATTTTTCGAAAATTCAGTAGTACAACTCAACGACAAGTCAGACGGCCGAAAATTGGCGAAAATTTTCGAAAATCTCGAAATCTCGGAAAAGTATTAGGAGCACATGATATCGATGGAGGTGGCACGAAATTCAGTAGTACAACTCAGCGACAAGTCAGACGTCCGAATATTGTGGAAAATTTTCGAAAATCTCGAAAATTTTAATTTGTATCAGGAGAACATGATGTTCCGAGGAGGTGGCACGAATTTCAGTAGTACGACTCAACGACAAGCTAGTCTGCCAAAAATTTGTGTTTTTCAAAGTTTCGCTACTTTTGCAATTTCGAATCAGTAGAGTAACCCAATGACAAGTTATACGGGCTTGCGTTTTTACGGAAATCAGTAGTATAACGCTAGGACAAGGAGGATGTTTGTTAATACTTATTCTCTCGGTTCCCTATCAACGAATTGCATTTGTATAAACTGATTAAAATATGCCTTGAACAAAGACACATTTTAATTTATATGAAAACGTTCCCCAGAAGCACCGACGAGTATCACGTCGGTGGTTCTGTTTCCTGCTAAAGATGATGTAGGTTCTGTTCCATGCCAAAAATGATGTAGGAGCTGTTCCAGGCTAAACATGATGCGCAGACAAAAGTGGCCCGGCCAATCCCCGGGCGTGAGCACTCTCATATACTCTTTGGTAGCAGCCAATCTGTTTCGCGAGCATTCGCGAGTCAGCGTTGCCCAATGTATGCAAACAGAGACCTCTCTGATGCAAATTAACTTGGGAATCGATAGTCGTGTAATCGATTCGATACGTATTGCCCGCGTAATAAAAACGAGTAATTACGGAATTTTAAATTAACCATGCCTTCACGGGGCGAAGATATATTAAAGGGTTTCCAAGTGTATCCTTCTCTATTAAATTTAAGTTTAATCTCAAACAGTTTGTCATTGCGTGCATGCTTCTATAGGTCCTAACCTAAGAAGTTCTCCTAAGAAGAGAAAAATAAACGCAGCAACGGATTTTGTAATATTTTCATTTATTTATTTGTTTAGTATTTCCTTGACCTAGTTATTTACAGAAATTGGATGAATTTACGAGATGCAGATAGTGGGAAAATATTATGGCAAGGCAACGAAGATTTGTAAGTACAACATAACCTGTTTATGTTCTTTATACTATCGTTGTACTGTTTGTTTACACTGAAATATATATTTTTTTAAGATCCGTACCTGAAGTAGAGCACGAAGCGAGAGTTCCCAAGAAGATTTTAAAATGTCGAGCAGTTTCTCGTGAGATTAATTTCAGTTCTGCCGAACCTATGGAGAGATTTAGGTTAGAACAGAAAGTACTGTTCAAAGGACGCTGCTTGGAAGAATGGTTCTTCGAGTTTGGTTTTGTCATACCAAATAGCACGAACACATGGCAGAGTTTAATCCAAGCTGCGCCGGAAAGTCAAATGATGCCAGCCAATGTGTTAAAGTACTATACTTTCACTTTTTAAGCTGTAAATGTTTATGCGAATCCATAACTTCTTTACGCCAACAGAAATAGGAATCAAACGATAATTTAAGACTCGTAGGGGTAGACTCGTTTCCAAATTGCATTCGGCAGCATGTAGCTGTCGTAGCTTTATCAAAATAATATTTGCTTTATCAGAATAATGCAAATTATGCCTTGTAAATGTAAATATAGGACTTTTGAGGGTGACTGCAGCCTAGATTGATCTTTTATCTAGCGCTTTTGACTACTGATAAACCCCATCTTTGTTAGAAGATGCACTCTGCATCCTTGTAATCCTGGAAACGAGTCTACCCCCTTAAAACTCTGTGCTTCCATTTTAATATCTTGCAACGCAGCACATAAAATTCACAGTCCGTTAGTTACCATATGATTTAGTCGAGTAATTTTCTTTTTGATTTGTTTCTAGCGGCAATGTGGTAATAGAGACAAAATTTTTCGACGACGATCTGCTGGTCTCCACGAGCAAAGTTCGACTTTTCTACATCTAATGATCTCTATTCTATCCAAGCATCAACACATGGGTCCAACGAATACGTTTCGATGCACAAAATACAAGATAGAATACAGAGACTACAACGATTCTAAACAAAAGTTCATATTGAACGAATTACTTTATGCACCTACTGTGATATGCACGTGCTAGATGTATTTTTCTCACGAGATTCACTTGGCAGAACGAGTGGCACATGTTTGTGACTTTCAAATAAGCTGACAAAGACTTATTATAATATTGTTGAATGTGCACTTTACAGCACATTGCGTTTTTATTTATTAAGTACGGATGGATGTAGTAATTTTTGTACATATTGTAATACACTACACTGCTATAACAAAGCAATATATACATATACATACAAAATGTGTATTTTATATGCTACCCCTACTAACTATTTTATAAATGGATGTTGTAACAAATGTTTAGTCATCGAAACTTCTATTTTACATTTCTTTTATTGCTTCTTCAGTTCATTGCACCCTCCGTCTACCGCTTGAAAAGAAAGAATCAGGGTGCATCTCTGTACGATATGTGACGGTAAATATTTATAACAAAACAAATCCTAACTGTGAGGACTAATCCCCTAAACGATGGCTACTGAAAGACTAGATGATTCATTAAAATTAAAGAGAGCTACTTGTGCTACAACTCTTGTAAGAAGGATTAGAGAATCCATCTCTTTGTTATTGCAAATCCTTTAAACGTTTTTATGAGAATAGTAAGAAAGACATAGGTGTTTTATTATTCAGTGTAAAAAGTGAATTAACACGAGTATAGATCGATCATAAGTTTCGAACACGTTTGATACTGTGCTTGATCTCTAATTGCTTATCGTTGCTCCACCAAAATGACTAAAAACTGGAGCTCCTGATTGCAGCAGCCCCCTGAATCGTGGTTTCGCGATTTCTATAAAACAAATGAGAAAAGCTGGGATATACCTTCGTCCCCCTGTACACCCGTGCTATTGATTCCTGGTGTACAAGCAATACATTTTTGAGGCTTCACTACCCCTCTTGAGGGAGTTCATGTTGAATATACTCTATCCCCTACCCTGTCTGCATCGCACAGGTGTAAGGAAAAAAAGGAGGAAAAGAGAAAAGAAATAGCGGGAGTTGCGGAGCCACTGTGGTACCCACACGAACTTCTCAACCTGGTAGTGATTCAATTACCATTAGCCTATCCTTCATCGGTCCGTCGTACCGGACAGCCTATTCCGATGTTTAATAATTAGTTAAAACGATTATCGTTCGGCGAAGTATCTCGCGATGGATCTAAAGGAGGAAGACGACGGTGGCAACGATAGTGGCAGACAATTGTTTTTGGTTGGTGCACCCCGTGATCCGTTGGTATCCGCCGGTGCGATCGTCGCCTCTGCTGGTGTGCCAGACGAGATCAACCCCGGTGGAGATCTGCAGTCGACGGCTCTGGCTGGTCTGATAGGCGCGCAATCTTCCTCGGTTTGCTTTCCAACAAAATTCTGTAAGTGCACCCTGCCACCCCAGACCTGATTTAATTAACTGGCGCTCTCTCTACCTGTCGGCCCGCAGCAAGTTGGGGCAGTCCTCAATTAAATTATTGCTAAATGCATTAAGCGAATCGGCAGCCCTTGTTTTAAATAGAGTTAGTGGTAATCAGTTTAACAGTTATGAACCATTTTGCCTCGTGTGAATTCAATGTGATTAAACACGGCGCGCGGCGCGCGGATCACTTCGGGAATCGCCCGTTGATCCATGCCTCGGGCCTCTAGGCTTGTGCCGTACACGATTCTGCGGTAGTGTTCCTGTAGTTGATTTCGTAACGAGAGAGCCGAGATCACTGTGATCGCTGAGGTCCAGAAGTATGCGAGAACCCGAAAATGTCGGTTCTCTAATGCCGGGTACTCGAAGGTCGGAACGAATCGAGACGAGTTGGGATTCTCGAGTATACCTAATATGCTTGGAAATCCCTAATATTCTAGAGAATCCCGAAATTCTTGAGAGCCCGTCCCGATCCCGAATAAAGTTCTCGACCCGTCCCGATATTCTCGGATTCTCGCACACCTCTACCAAGAGCGTTACCGTGCTTGATTGCAGCTTACGACTTCTCGCCGAGCCCGGGAAGCGAGGACAGACAGTCTTCCGGTGTTGGTAAGAGAAAACAGCGCAGATACCGCACCACATTCACTAATTTCCAACTGGAGGAACTGGAGAGAGCCTTTCAGAAGACACACTATCCTGATGTATTCTTTCGTGAGGATCTTGCTCTACGTATACAACTGACCGAAGCCAGAGTGCAGGTACTATCGTATTTCCATCGCTGCGAGATGTAATCGTTCATTGGTGTGTCACTGTTCACTGTTCCGCTAGGTGTGGTTCCAAAACAGAAGGGCAAAGTGGCGGAAGCAAGAGAAACAATGCAAAGTAACCACTCACATGCCATCGCACTTGCCACCGTCGGACTGCCAAGAAGTTCAACAGCAACAGCAACAACAGCAACAACAGTCGGATCACTTGTTGTTGGAACCACCATTGGGAAGCCCACCGCCCATATATCTTGGCATGGAATGGGCAGGCTTTTCACCGTACAGTAATACTGCCACTGCATCGCCTCTTGTGGTTAACAGTATGAATAAGGCACTGGAGTCGGAGACAGATGACAATCCTTTATTGGACCCGGAGCTATTGCAACTTAAAACTCCACGTTCCTAATGTTACCAATGCATGCCTATACAGTAGTGTAGCGCGCCAATACTATTCCTTCTATTCGTATAATATAAGTATATTTCTTGAATGTCTGATGCAACAATTCTTTGCGATGGCACTTGAACTATGTAATACAGCGTGAAGCAATGGCAATTATTGTTTGAACACACGGAATTTGGAAATTAATATTGAAACGGTAATAATTGCTGCCTCACCCTGTACAATGAGTAATATGACAACCAATTTTGATCGAGATTATCATTTAAGAACGAGGGACCAGAGACTTTTATCATCGAATGGAAAATTAACGCTAAAAGTACTTCGACTATTGTTATGTAGATTTTGTAAGAATATATGTATAAATTGATTCTTCCCGTTCGACGAATCCCGCGCGAAGCAACGGCGATTGTACATTTAAGAAAGAAAATCAAAATTAAAATATCTATTCATGGGAGATGAGAGACCGTCGAAAAAGAAATCGTCCCGACGTAAAATAGTAACGTTAGCTTTATTTCGGTGTGCATATATTACAAATCATTGAGTCAACTAAGTTATTGAATCGGTTGATCTTTTCAGGAGCAAGTAAGTATTTCAGGATGCTTCTTCTGATCTTCCCATTCGAGAGATTCTATTTAGAGAGCATTATCAACGAATCCTCTTTTTTCTCTTTTGTTTCCTTTTTTTTTATTTATTTATTATTCTTTTAAGAAATATCTATACGACAGTCGACTGTACTTTCGTGTAAGTATTAGCAAAAGGGTTTCGTAATATTGTGAACGATCAAGTGGAGCATCCCAAACGAAATAAATTAATGATGGTGACAGATGGTACATTGAAATTATGCGACGTACGAATACTCATCTGCCTTGTTCAGCGTGCGCTCGATATACTGCTTATCTATGAGGGCTTCGATACACTTTTTGATCATGCCAATCGAGGGAATGAACGTTACTTTTGGTTGACTGAGTACCTGGAACATGTACACACCATCGACGTTCGATCATTATATAATGTTCTCGCAAAAGCGTAATAGAAACGATGGAGAAATAAACTATTTTACCTCCTGTACCAGTTGATTGTGTGTCAAAATCTTACGGCTCTTCACGATACGGACTATGGCTGCTTGCAGGTACAATTTTCTGTCTTCGTCGACACTGCGATGCGTTGCTTCGGAGTCGTTGTTCTCTTGCGACACTTCCCGTTGCGACGAACCAGTTATTCGAAACTTCGTTCTCTTATTCGTATAATCGAAGTTCAGCGACAGGACGGTATCCTCCTCTAGATCTCCCTCCGTAGACTTCTTCAAAATTCTACTATCTACTAAACTAGCCGCGTGTCTCATTAGCTGGTCGTGCGACAAATGTAGCGAGGTCGCAGCCTCTCGGCACTGTATTGAGTTGCAGTGTTCGAACAGAAACAGCAACGCCATTTGGTAGGTGTGCAGGGTCACTTGGTACGGCTTCTTCAAGTAATTGAACTTGAGCTCGCCTTGACAAAGGTGATACAACCAAGTAACCTTCCGGCCGTTGAATTGAGCATGATAAAACGTCTCGAACGCTTGTATCGCCTTCTCCAGCTGTTGAGGGATGTGAAACGGTCCTTGCCACGGAGGCACCGCCAACGGCCACGCACCCGCTTGCAACACGTTCACCGAGAAACCTATGCGCAACTGATTCTCCCTGTCGCTCTCTCGCAAACTAGCAGTAAATTTAGCGTTCAAGTCCGCCGACACTGAAATGTCGGTGAACATCCTATGGAGCTTGTTCGTGAACTCGTATCCGCAAGCTTGCTTCAGACGCTCGATCATCGACTCCTCCGCGTCCATCGACTGATATAGCTGATGAATCAATCGCTTCGCCAGTATACGAGCGTAGAACTTCTGAAAGACGTCCTTGTCGTTGACGTATTTGAACACAGTGATGCAATTCGCTAGTTTCTCCTCAACTTCTCCCTCTGACACGGCCCTGGCCGATTTCCTCAGCAAAGAGTCGCAGTATCTAGCCAACTGAAATGGACACGTTCCAGACCGTAAGGATCGTCATTAATGGAAACTGGTGAAATTACTAGAGGCGTGCGAGAACTCGCAAATGTCGTGAATCGAGACGGATTCTCGAGCATGTTAGGATCCTTGAATATTATCCGACATTTTCGGGTTCTCGTACACCTCTAGAAACTATCATTCGGTTACTCACTAGTTCCGGTGCTTTGGCTGGCTGCCGTGGACTTGTCTTATGATTCACTACCGCCGAGCAAGCTTTATCAAGAGCCGCTACGAACATTAAGTCAGCTTGGAACACTTCCTTGATTAATTCTGAATATTTTTTATGCACATCCAGCATGCTCTCTACGAATTGTGTGTGTATCTAGATTCATGGGATTAATACATCAGTTTTATAAGTAACATAAAGAGGAATTCTCGTGTAACTGCCGATACGAATTTAATAAATAGATTTAGAATAAACATTACTCGACAATTGACTTCATTCTTGTTTAAGCGAGAATCACCCCTTAATCTGTATTCGAGTATTATCGTTTCACTCACGTTGTCACCCTGTATATTTTCAATGGCCTTCAGTCCCTGCTGAATGATGTGTTCGGTAAGTTTTTCTACAATAGGAGTTAAACCGTTGGGCAATGACCTTAACAGTAGATACAAGAGCGATAGATCCTTTCTACTTTCGTTCTCTATCATACTCTCTGCTTCCGTGTGAAGCCAGGATTTGCATGAAGCTATCATTTTGTTCTCACAGCACATTTTTACCTGCAAATCATTACTGTCGAACAACCAACTACTTTAAATTAATTGGATAAGTGTGTAACGCATAAGAAAAGGTGCGTACTTTAGGCACAGAACTTGAATGAAGAAACTTATGAGCGCGAAGCTCCTCCAGGGCAAGTTGAGACGAAACTTGTACCATGTAATGCAGTACGTCAGACTTTTGTCGCAGGGTAAATGCTTGGCTCGTATAAAAGTCTCCACTGGCTTCGAGGAAGGGTTGTTCAAATATCGTTTGGTACAACTAAAATAGAACAAGAACAATATACTTTCATAATCGAATACACAATCCGGGAATACAAGAAAACGAAATGTGAATAATTACTTTCAGCTTTAATACCATCGACTTGTACTTTTCAACTTGAACAAAACTATGTATAACACCCCAAATAACTTCTGTGTTTGTTATTTGAGCTTTGCCTACTCTGTCCGCATGAATACAGTCTAATAATTGCGATACCAACTGTTTCTTTAATGGCATGATCATTCGTTTCTTCCAAATATCTAATCCGAGCTCGCCTACTTGCAGTTGTTCTTGGTAATTCGGCATTGTGGAAGACGTGCCGTAAATGATATCAGCATCTGAAAACTTTTGCTTCCTAATGTGATGTTCGTTCAGATGCAAATACAAGCGATGCAGATACTTGGTGCCCTGAGAGTATTCGCACCAAGCACGATGGTATGCTTGAAGCAAATTAGATTCATTTTCGGCGGACACCGTTGTTAACAAGTGACAGACATGCTCCTCCAGAAACTTTTCCGTTTCATTGTACAATTCGTTCTCAAACGATTCTGGATAAGCAACACACAAAGAATAGATATCGCTGAAATCAAACATAGATCACTTGTTTATATCGAAGCGGATTCCAGAATTTTCGATTAGCAGTTAGCACGCACAAACTACCTGAATCTGTCGTTCCACACCGCACGTGGAACATTAGACAATGTTATTATATTCTTTATAGTCTCTTGCAATGCTTCCCATGTTTCCTTAAAATTAATGTTCTTGGGTTTCAATGACATCCTTTTTCCACAATCGAAAGAACGCTTGAGCAATCAATCGTGTAGAGATTCTACAATGTAAATACCGAACTAGTAAACCTAGAAAAAAAGAAAATTCGATCAGTGACAATGCAAAATTTAAAACATTTACATAACAACAAAGAAAAGTGACAAAATACGGAGAATCTTCTCTCTCACTGTGCTCGCAGACAAAAACGACGAAAAAAACTCACGAAATTGAAAGACGTTTAAAGAACTATGCACGCAATATCTACTCCAAGAATAATCTTTTAGCTATAGATAAAGACAGACGGAGTTTACAACGCTTTGTTCACGAATTTTCTACATCGACGGTTCAAAAATAACATAAATGCGAAAATACGTTGCTAAGCATTTCCGTTTCGCAGTTATAATATCCCTTTCCATCTACCACAGCAGTAGCAGTATCTTTTTGACACCTTTCTTTTGTTGTGCACGAGAATGATTTTTTTCGGTATATAGAATTATTGTATCGCGACTAGATCGAACCGATTCAGCACACTCGAAATAGCGCCGTGCAGGTCTCGGTCTCGAACGATGGGAGATTGTTTTTAACGATTGTTAGACGTGTATCATTTTTCGTATCGGGATCTCGATCTGTTATCTATCGGATTATACATTTGGTTGACTTGTGACGTCTCGATTCGATCGTTGAACGAACGATAAGCTGCACGCGTATACGCGTGTTACGAACTACAGCTGACTGGTACCACAGTACCATATCCAGATGGTCGTGATCGGAACCACTAACCAAAAAGTCGTGGAAAGAGTGGTCGGTGCGTGTGTATAGAGTATAGAGAGACACGATTACTGATCGAGTCGGATGAAAAATCTTTCCCGAACTCTTAACCTCGGTATCCCGTCGGAATCATTCCCTGTCGCAAAATACATGACATTTTCATCGAACACATTCTCTCTTTCTTTATCCCTCTCGTTTCCCTTTTCTTTTTTTTTCTTTCCCTCGCGTGCTTTCTTTTCTCTCACTTTTTCAAACCATTGACGAACAAAAATGTTCTCGATTTATGCAATGGACAAACGAATTCTAAAAGGCACACCGAACTACCTCCGATTTCTCAATAACGTCGCAGAGCCATTATGCCCTTTGCTCTTGACTTTCTGGGATTTTGGGGGGGATGGTAGCGCGGATTGACTTAGAGATCCCGCTCTCTATAGAGAATACTCCATTTTATTTTTTATAAATATAGAGCGCTCTCGCAACGGGGCGAAACTTCTGCCGGAACTTTTGATATCGTTTGTATCCCTAAACTGAGTAACCTTGATACACTACGCGCGGAAAATGTTCTCGCTTCTTTATGTTCATACTCTCTGGCCTCTGGTTTGTATATTTTCATCCCTTTCTCTGGACCACTGAATGAAGAAAAATCGGAAACGTTGTAAAGCGCGGCAATATTTGAAATGTCAGGACTAGGACTTGCACCATGATAGAAAACAATTTTCAACAAATGAGGTATATATAGATTTAAAGTGTTAATAATTAGAAAAGCTCAAAGGTTTCTTTGTGGGCATTCGTAGACCTATTTACGGACATACACTGGACGTTGATTTTTAAAAATGCCAGAATTTCGCCTCTGTCCAAGTACTGCGTGGTTGAAATTGAAAACGAAAACGATGTTATACATTTTGTCTAACTATGTCATCTCTTTCTTGCACCATACAACACTATAAATAAAGAATGCGGTAAACGCTAAAGATGAATGAAAACAACAGCTAAAAAGCGATACCCCCTTCCGCATCTACATATAATATTCCGAGACAGTATTCGATAAAAAATTTAATGAATATAAATGATAAAGTACCATATCTTCTATGTAATTGTTAAATGATAAGGAATTGGAGTTTAACATCTTTACCATCTCGTTTTACGACGCTATTCCCCCACTCTTCCGCTACGGTTCGGTCACGTGATGCGTTTCATCTCTGTCGCGCACTGATGTATATATCAGTGTGTCGCGCATGTGTCATCATGTCACGTGACTAATTTGGTACTGGGCCAGTACTACTGGCTGCCAGTAACTGGCAAAGAGAGGGAAAGTTTTTCCCCTCACATCACCTCACTCACATCGAGCCAATTCCCCTGATATATCTGGTGACTCTGCTTTTATTCTACGTACTCCGTTCTCCGTACTCTATGTTCCGTGATCACGATTCGCGTTCGAAACAGAACTTCACATTGTTTTGACTTCAATCAGTGACAAATAGTAAAAAAGAGCTACCGAAAATGGTAATTATACGTACATTGAACAATAAAATTGTTATGTATATCTCTGGTATCAAATAACATTGGTTACTGTCATACTTTAATAGCTTTAAAACAGTTGCAAAATGAAGCAAGGTTATGTTGCTGTCAAATGTAGGGATGATAGTGCATATTTGTTAGTTGACAGAAAATAGTCATGATTACCTTTCGAATTGAATGATTTTTCTTATGTGAAACAAGACTTTTACTTAACACGAATAAATAGTTGAACGAAGTTGATTATTACCATTGTAATAACGATACGTAAATCTGTGTGTGTAGGATGGTATAAATTTATGTTTCTCTCCCTTTCAGAGTATTCTAGCATATAACGGAGGTGCTACTATAGCTATGAAAGGCAAGAACTGCGTGGCGATAGCTGCTGATCGTAGATTTGGTATCCAAGCACAAACGATAACGTGTGATTTTCAAAAAATCTTTGAAGTTGGACCACACTTGTATCTCAGTCTGCCTGGCCTTGCTACCGATACCCAGACAGTAATGGAAAGGTTAAGGTTTCGCTGTAACCTTTACGAATTGAAGGAAAACAGAAAGATGCAGCCTAAGATATTTGCATCCATGATCTCAAATCTTCTGTACGAGAGAAGATTCTCACCGTACTTCGTAGAGCCCATTGTTGCTGGATTGGATCCAGTAACTTTCGAGCCATTCCTTTGTAATATGGATTTGATAGGATGCATTTGCTTGCCAGGAGACTTTGTGATCGGAGGAACATGTAGCGAACAGCTCTATGGAATGTGCGAATCGCTTTACGAGCCAGATTTGGAGCCAGATGATCTTTTCGAGACTATCAGTCAAGCTTTAGTAAACGCATGTGACAGAGACGCAATGTCTGGGTGGGGTGCTATTGTTCACGTAATGTACGTTATTTTATATCTTTCCTTTGCTTTTCATCGATCCCTTCAAGATAGTAATGCAAACATTGTTACAGAGAGAAAGACAAAGTTACAACAAGGGTTGTCAAAACAAGAATGGATTAAACTGACAACACAGATTCACATTATGCATAAGACCATAACTCGGAAGCACTTACTAAAGAAATGTACACCCTGTTTAAATAAATTAATAATTTTCAATAAATCGGTTGTGGATTTTTTATCTTTGTTAATTATTCTGTTCTCATGTTGGTAACACTTCGAGTGCGCCGGCTGTTCGGGCTGTTCATCGTGCGCGTTATTTAGGTTATGTTAGCTTGTTTAGAACGGTATCGTCTGCTCGATTCATAATGGTCTGAAATATTTTTACCAACTATACGAACGCATGTAGAACATAATTATAATAATGGCTTTCAATAGATTGTGCGTAGCATTCCGGCAAGTAACAATCAATAAGCAAGGTACGTGCGGGATCTAATTTTTAAATCACCAAAAATAATAACCTAAAACATTCTTTTCCCAAATTAGAAATATTAAAATGTCCTGAATATTAATCGAACTTCTTTTCAGGTAATGTTATTGCAAGATACCTTTCCTCCCATTTTTCAAGAAATGAATATAACAGTCAGTCTTCTTATTTACTTGAAAATGCAACGAACATAACAAAACCTGAGATAAACATTAAATTTGCACCAAGAACTCTGAATATAAATTTTGGAAATCTAGACAATAGAATCATCAAAAATATTATTGAAATACCACTAAAGGATATACCGTCGATAGGAGATCCTTCAAGGCAACATCCGATTCAGCAAGATCTGCCGCTAACAGATAAAATTTTAGACCTTCCTACATTAGGGAATGTCGTGGAGAAGCAAGCAGTACGTCTGATAGTGATTCGGAGGAAGAAAATGAAGAAACATAAGAGGAAGAAGCTGCGTAAAAGAATGAAATTTCAAATGGAAACTATAAGAGCCAGGCGTAACCTGAAGAAGGAGAAAGCATTTCAGGAAGAATTACTTGTGAGCATCAAAGAAGCTGAAGCATTCAATGTGAAGGAATATATTCAGGAAAAATTTGATATACTGCTTAAAGAACGTATACCAAAAACGTATAGAGGAGAAATATTGCCACCAGAAACGATCAAGAAGTTTTTGGCTGAAAAGAAGGCGAGACTGCAGAAAAGAAAGGAGAGAAGTAAATTCCGCTTAACTTTGGATTAACTACATGTACTAGACAAATAAATATTCGTTGCACTATGAATTCTGCATTGGTTTTAATATTCTTTGCCATGCAATTCTAGGCTTGTATGAACTTGTAATAGGAAAATACAAATGAGTATTTGTCTTTTAATAATAGTATGAAGTGTTCATTCTAATAGATCTCGCACGTAGGAAATATGGAACGATATCAACTGTTTAATAAATGTATTCAAAACTAATTGATACTTATAAAACACTTTGTATTGGAGAAACCCGCGTACATTGTCCGACGACGGTTTAGAAACATTATTGAAACAGTCATTTATTAATTACATCTTGTCTTTTGATCACATATGTACAATTGTTATATAATACTATGATAGAATAAATAGCACCTTTGTTTATCTTTGCGCGGGTATCCAGAAATTATGATGCGATTCTCGAAAAATGTATATTCATTCGCGAGTATATCCGACACTTTCGAATGTATTGCAATATTTCGTTTCTATAAAAATATACAGCGTCTCGTTCGCCAGAAGCATACACAATTTACGTTGTAGTCTTTAGTCAATAAATACATTTAATCGTTAACTAAAATAATAATCCTACCTAAAAAATGAGAAATAGAGTATCGATAGCGAAGTCTTAATATCATGCAAATTGACTTTATGATCGTCCCCTCAAGTCTCTTGGTCAACCCTATTGTGTCTTGCTACAAGACGAACCTCATCTTAAACAATGTTCTCTGTTAAAAGTACATAAAAACCAGCTCGTTTCAACGCTTAAAAACTAAAACAACTGTAAGTCAAACACACATCTATCCCTGCTTTCAATGGAAGACAGACTCTGCGATCTACATTGCATTGATATTAAAAAAAAAACATGTTCGTCTAGGGTAATACCTGACCCTTCTTCACTTCTAACACCTTTGGTTTGTTGACGCCTACACTGCCAGTTTTTAAGTCGCTATTTCTACCAGAAAAATAGTCCTCGATCTCCTGAAGCGTTTTACCCTTCGTCTCCGGTAAACACAGGTAGAAGAATATCGTACCGAACAAAGATATACAACCGTACAAAATAAAAGTACCATGCCGAGTAATCGCGCTCGCTAAGAACGGATAGGTTTTCACCACGGTAAAAATGAAGGAATGGGCTGCCATGGTAGTTAGACCACCGATAATACCGCGCACTTGTATCGGGTATACTTCCCCTATCATTACCCACGGTATCACGAGGAAGCCGAGGGTGCAAGTTATTGTGTACGCGAATATGCACAAGATGGGGAACCAAGTGGCGACGAGCGGTAGATCGTTCTGAGTCCAATACTCTTTTAACCACAAGTACCCTCCTAATCCTACCATAGACAATCCACAGCCAATGGAGGAGACCATTGTCAGAGGTCTTCGTCCGCATCTCCTGCACAAGATGCAGGCCACAATGGTGGATGTTAATCGGACTGCACCGAGGATCACCGCGGCTAAGTACTTGTCCAACGACGACCCTGAGTCTTTAAAGATTTCCACAGCGTAGAAGGTGATCACGTTTGTGCCCGACCACTGGTATATCAGGAAGTACAAGAACAGTAGAGTGAACGGTTTCAGAGCGTTAGGCTTCAGAAGAGCGCTCACTATCTCGCGGAATCCCGTCAGACGTTTGATGTTGTTCTTATTCGAGAAATTGATAAGCGTCTCCATCTCCTGGTTGATGTTGCAGGTGCTGCCGCGAAATTGTTGCAGAGCCTCTCGCGCTTTTTCCGGCCTGCTGCGAGATATAAGATAAGACGGCGTTTCAGGGAAGATGAACATCAGCATCAGAGCTGCGAGAGGGAGTATCCCGCTGATAGCCGCGCAAATGTTCCAACTGAGCATGCTGCCCAACGCGTACTCGATCAAGACACCGGTGCTCACTCCAATACTGGAAAACGCGGTCAACATCCCTCTGAGATGCGGTTGGCTCACTTCCCCGGTGTAAACTCTTGCCGGTGCGCCCACCATGCCTGACCCAAGACCCACGAAGAACCTGCCAGCGTATATCATGCGGATGTCGGTGGCGAATGCAATTAATATCCAGCCGAGTAACGCGGGAATCTCTGTGATGATCAAGGATCTCTTTCTTCCAAGGACGTCCATCATGTACCCGGACATCAGACATCCAATGGGAGTTCCGATGGAGGACATGCTAGCTGGAAAATGAATTTTATTGTTAACGTAAGAGTTCTTGTAAATTTTTGTGCTTCGGTAAATCTTTTTTTAATTTCGTTACCTATCCACGACTCCTCCGCCGAATCCGCAACGATGGGAATTGTGCTATTTGGTTCCTGAAGCTGTGGAAGAGCAATGGCGGAGAAACCAAAGGTCATGCCTGTGTTGATAGTTCCAAGCTGGGCCACCAATGCTGCTAGAACTTGCCTAACAACGCTTCCTTTGATGTCACCTCCTTCTAGATCCGTGTGCGCGTTGTCCGAATCCAATGTGGCCTTTTCATTTTCCGCGTGGTCGGATGGTTGAATCTTTGGGAGGATGACGGAGCCCACCAAGGATGACTTGTCCGAGCTCTGAATGTCGCCATTTTGTCTGTAACAAATTATTTCAGCTGGTTAGTTGATTGTAATAATAGGAAGCATTTACCGCTATGAAAGAGAAAAAAGCGTTCAAGGTGATTTTCAATTACTCTCGTTTGGGACAATTAACCGTGAAATGCGATTGTTTCGTGGTACAAAAAACGCTATAACTTCCGCGGTTCGCGAACGACCATAACGGACCGTGTTATTGATGCATTCACGATTCTGAATTCGTCAAAGAGTAATACATAATAAAGTATCTCCTCAAGTCTTCATTTCAGATTACTGTAAAATTAATATTAATTGTCCACTATTGACGTAGCTGAGACGGTCGATAATTATTTATCTGTCAGACAAAATAAAACGATAAGTTTGATCATTTTTATTGCTCGTAAAGCAGATACTTAGTAAATATCCTGAGATCAAACGAATACTTTGCAATTACTTTGCAATTGGAAAAACAGAAATTAAACTTTTAATCAACGTTGCACATATTGCTGCGGCTTGCGTCCAGAACAATGACCATGCTCACGCTTCACACTAGCATGATTCATACTCACTTCTGTTCCGTATCTTGCTTCCTTTTCGACTTTTTAATGCGACGAAAGGTCGCGACGGAAAACGCGTGCGAAGCATACAACTTTCTTTGTTCTCATGCTACTGCTCGATCCAATTTTCCATCGTACACGGCAAAACAAAAAATGGGAAAATTTCATTGACCGTTGCAAACGGCCAAAACGGAAGAAAACCTCGCCATCGCGAACTCACACGATAAGAATAAAATATCATCGGTGAACGTTCCAGCGTTGTTACTAAATAACGCGCGAACAATTCGATGATGCAACATATAGAAACTTCACAAGACGACAAATGAGAAGGCGTGATTGCTTTCGTATGCAAAACAGGATTGGCTGGAACAGGATTCAATGTAAACATTTGCAGCTTGGATCCAGCGGATATATTGAATTTTCCGACTGGACTGAAAATTCATCTTTTCCAATAATCCATGATCCTATCTTTTTTTTCTAATTCCGTTAGGTAATACGATAATTTATTTCGCCGCGGGACTGCTGCAGAAAGTCAACACTGTCTATCTATGTATAGCGACACAAAATTAGGGTATATTATCAAACAGAGCAACGCGCTTGAATAGCCTTAACCTGTATCCTCGTCGTTTACCTCGGAAACCGAAATAAACTTAGGGGTTCCTCTACGAAAATATTCTACGTTTACAAAATAAGGATTTAAACGCTTCTTTGAGCTTGAGTTGTAAGAATTATAGCCCTGAGGGGAGCAATAAAGTGATACTACACTTCTTCGATCACCAAAACTAAAATGAATTCCGAGATCCAACTCTTTTTCTTCTTAAACATATAATTTGTATGTAAAAAATTGTTGATCCAAGAAATTCAAGCGCTGTGACCTACAGCTAGTGGAGCTATTCGCAATTCAAATTAGGAAGGATAAGGAAAACATCGTAGACGTCATGGAAATTTTGGCATAATCGAGACGGACTATTTTAGCCCACAAAAGGGTTCAAGTGCAACGCAAACGAATTGTACCTCGGGTGAATACTATTGTCCCAGGGTCTACCGAGTATAAATAGTTTAATTACATCACGCGTGTTTGACAACGGAGAAAAACGAGCGATAAACTTTAACTTGTGGTCAGCTGTTACGGAATAGAGCAAGAAAAACATGTGCGACGAACACGGTCGAACGTAATGACTGATCGTGATCATTTTACGAACGATCGCGATTTGAAGCCGTTAAAAATATTAATTAAGCTTGAACAATTTAACGATTCAATTCGATAATGGCAGACAACTGTTTTATCCAACTAATAGTTCATATTATCGGTACGATTATTTATTTTTAAATAGTCAATTCTGTAATGATTACCGACGCCACTGTCTACGAAAATAAACCGTAAGTCATCTTGCAAGAATAAATGCGCCCTCTATGTTGAACTAAAGATACTAGACGCATAGATGACAAGTTCGAAATCAATATTGGGTGAAGCAAAATCAGCTGCCCGTTGCCTGATCAATGGTTAATAATGCTACTCGACATATTAATAGATAGTTATATCAAACCGAGGGGAATAGACTGCTAGGAACGCGTTAATCACAAGTTATTTGTTTAAATAGAGAACCAGCATTCTTTATCCAGGATGCTTAAACGATTCTCGAAAGTAACGAGCTTTGGCAACGAGCGTTAGTATTTATTAAATTCGCACTGTTGTCGGCTTATCAGTTTTATGTAAGTCGCACATTCCGCTGATCTAGAATAAAAATAAATGCCAGCACGAGTTATGCGGCGATGTTTTTTCCGCACGGTGTGATTAAGATAATTTCTCTGTATAAAGAGCCTGCTGGAATGAATAAACTAAATATGCGTGGATGACGTAATGTTGGGAACGGGTGAATGAACGAGGCCAGTGAAAAAGCCAGGAAAATATGGCGACAACATTCCCAACGTGCAACTCGTTTGGTAAACATCTGTCGAGGGAGTTACAGCTGAACGTGCAACAAATAGATAACGCAATTAGCGACGATGAACGGCGTGAAACAAGGCAGAAAATTCACGAGAAAAATTCGCGCCGATCCGCCGTACGTTCTATAAATAAACAATAATCCGATCGATTCTGTTTGTCAAAGCTGAGAACATTAATCTCGATCGTCCGTCAAAACGACGCGACGCAACGCGACGCCCTTGACGGGCGTTTGTTGACCATCCTCTGTATCGTTAATTATTCATATGAGAAATGCCTACTAACAAACTCTTACGTATTTCAACACAGTGTGTTCAACCTATTCTTTATTATTACATAGCGGATTTTATGCATTCACGATAGAAATGAGTAGGTGTAATTTAAAACAGTTACAGCATTAGAAGAATTTAAAAATATGTACTGTCACATTATTTTCAACCTATTCACCATATTCAGAAATGTTTACTTTGCATAAAAGTCCGTTGTCTAGTTATTATAGAATAAAATATAGAAAATAGTGTATAACCTTCAGTTACTCGCACTCCATCATAAATCAATGTTTATTTATTTAAATAACTACTTTAATGCGGAATAGGTATTTGCTAGTGTACTCGACACCTTTGTTTACGTTCAAAGTACCAAATTTAAAGTTTACAGATTGCAAGTACTATAAGTAATTAAAAGTTGATAACAACGGCGCTCAAGATGGTCGACTAATTGAACCCTTCGCGGACGAGGGTATTCGAAAATACTAAATAAGTGAACAACAACATTTTCCACGGAGAAAAAACTTTGAATTAATTCATTAGAAAGAAATCGTTGAACGACCGTTCGAATTTGTTTCGTGGCACAGCGGAAAGCTGTTAAAGTTTTTTTTTCTGATCGGAGGAAAAAGAATTCCAAAGTACGAGTCGGCTTTCGTCCTTGGTCGCCATCGCGGTAAACAAGGAGCCGCGTTGTCTTCAAGCGAGGAAGAAAAACCATCCGCGTTTCCTAGTCGATGCTCGATAAAGAATGCCGGCATTGCAACGGTGCCAATAAATAAAAGACCGGGGTTCGCGTTTCTCGTTTTAACCGGAGAAAATTCTATGCGACTGCCACGTGCTACCGTAGTGCCAGTGTGCCCGCGCGCGTGCGCGTTAAAAGCCGAAAGTAAACACAGGATTACTTACTCTGTCTTGGTGTTCGTCATGGTGATCCTTTCCCGCGACGATTTTTTTTCCGGACGAAGTAAAAATATGTATAGGTTATGTATAAGAATATCTATGTATATTATCACAGTCGGTCGATCACAACGTTGCAATCACTGCGCGGACGAAGAAACTCGCGCGGTTCATTGCCTCCTCGTCTGTTCCCTTCTTTGTTTTCTCTCTGTCCTCTTTGCTCTACCCGTGTTTTCGCCTTCTTTCTTCTCCGCTGACGCAATTACGCACTACGCGTTCTGGAATAACCCTCTGTTCTCTCGAAGAAGGAAAATTGTCGCGCCGATCGTGCGTCCCGGAAAATCCAACGGACGTCTCCTTCCATGGACAGTCTATACCCGAAACTCACCGGTTCGTTTTCCTTTCTTTTGGCGATTCGCGGATCGGTGATCGATCATGCACGATCGCGAACGATTTATCCGCGGGAACGAAAATCACGCTGTTTCTTTCGACTTGTTACACGCTAGTTGTTGACGGCACGACGCGCGCGCAACGAATGTCCCCGTGACACGCTCCCGCCGCTTTTATATGCGAAAGTGGTCTGCCGGTGGTGGGAGGGGCGCGCGCGAATTTTGTTATCGCGCACATGCGCCGTTCGTACGCCCGCCAACGTTTCTCGAATTTGTACCCTTCCCTGCGATGTTTACCGATAAATGCGGTAATGCAGACAGGCGTTTTTCGTTTTGCAATTTCTTAACGATGCTCAGGAGGCTTGCCATCATGTTTTCCAGCGGCAACAATGGTTTTTTGTTATTTTTTTAGCGGTTAGAAGTTGTCGGGGTCAGCCAGAAGATTGCGTCATTTTTCTGAATCAACGTTTAAACGAATAGTAGAAACGTTAAATGTATGATCCACTGTATTTTTTACCACGTTTTTATTAACTCGCTTTCTTGTCTGTCAGTTTGTCTGTTCGGTACAAATCTTGCAATTGATTTAAACTAACTTCCCGATGAGCTAGAGACTTGAAACTTTAAACATTGCTCAGGACTGGGTGACAATGCAATATTAAATTAAACAAAAAATACGTTTTAATAAGCCACGTTTTTAAGACGGACTAAAAGGTATAAAATAATTTTTCCTAGCCCCATACAGATTCCTAACCCCATACTAGTCCTGAAAATTTGTGATTGTGAATTTTTAATAGCTGTGAAAATACTTGTGAGATTTAAAACAAAAAACGTGGGGCGTATGTAATAGATAATTGATGCATGAATAGTTCTCCTAAGTCATTAACAATTTTATTGCACTGCAAATTATATGAACTGTTGTGCGAGTTTTCTCAACGACAGCTACTGTCTACACTCCTTACTATTATCTTGCGCCCAACGTTTTTCGTTATTTTAAATACAAGTATTTTCATTGTATTAGAAATTCACAATCACAAATTTTCAGGACTATCTGTATGGGGCTAGGAAAAATTATTTTATACTTTTTAGTCCGTCTTAATTCTCACTGAATTTTTAACACGAATCGTGCCGAGCTATAACAGACACGTGATATAAAAAAGATTAAAAAGATTTAATTTATTTAGACTTTGAAATAACTTTTAAATGGTTTCTTGTGACAGTACTTTTACAATTTCAATAATTGTAAAATAAAAAATCCAGAACCGGTTGTTTGATTGGTCGTGGTAGGTTCCACAAAAATGTGAAATAAATGTATCTTGTATCTTATTGTTCCTCCGTAAATATTTAAATTATAACATTTAAACAGTTAACGTTTTGCAACGACACAAGTGTGCCAAATACATAATATTTTCAAAAAGTGTTCCTGGTACAATGGGGGACATTGTTCGCCGAAGTCGTCTCTTTCGTTGTTTTGGATTTCAGCTCGTGTTGGAAAAAAGAGCGTGGCCGTTCGTTCGACAGCTAATAAAATAAAAATTCTGTGACCTTAAAAGCGAGAGCTCCAACGCATCGTTCCCGATTTCTTCTCGGGTTGACAATGTAGGCTGCGCGTCTCGTAATCTACACCCGAATCGATAAGAACAATCACGAGGATTTGATCATTTGTTTATCTGAGAAAAATGGTGCCGTATCGCTGGGCGGTTCTACCGACACGTGACTGAATTTGTCACGATTGTTGTTCGTGAAACGCGATATCGGCGGACCACAATGATTCTGAACAAGCGAATCGCGATAAAACATCCGCGCGAAGTCAAAGTAATTGTCACACGGCAGTGGAATTACAGATTGATATCGACAAATGAAGTTTCGCTGTCGTCTCTCCTCTCAATTTCACAAATTTTTCCACAAAAAAGTAGCATTTCGCTTGTAACGGGGGTATTTTTAAAATATTGAAAACATTCACACAGTCTAGAGCAGTCGTTCGCATACGAGTTCTACCTTCTTATGTTCATTGTTGGGGTTGGAAAATAGGAACAGGGGAGAATTTGCTTCGCTTAGGGATGAGGTAGACTGAGTCTTTTGGGATGAGTCATTTCTCGATAATACAAATACGGGCTTTTTCAGTAGTCAAAAACGCTGGATAAGCTCGGCAGCGTAATTTGCATTATTCGGAAGCATACAACTCGTTTAATTACGCCGCGTAAACGAAAAAATAGGACGTTCGAGGGAGATGGCGCCTTAGATCGATCTTTTATCTAGCGTTTTGACTACTGAAAACCCGCGTGTTTGTATTATCGAGAAATGAGAAGGCGAATCCCGGAACCTTGCAATCCTGGAAACAAGTCTACAAGCCTTAAGGGAGGGAAAGGGATAACTCAATCACGCAACTAAATGAATTAATTCACGCCAGTTCAAAAGACACACTGACGAGTAAGTAGGCTCTATGAATTCATCTGAGAGCACTCAGGTTTTGAAAATATGAAGACGGATTTTCATTTTTAATTTGTTAAATAATAATATAGATTGTTCCGCTCTCCTTAGGCAAATTAATCTTTATGTACCTGAGCGTGTTTTGAGAATGAGAGCAGGATTTCAAACGACGCAATCCAAATCCTCATATGGAGTAATGAATCCTATAAATCGGATTATTTCGAGATCAAACACACTTTACAATAACATTGATTTTTTTAATGGCACGTTACAGGCATTCAAAACAAAATTACGCGAGATTATTCGCTAATATCGTACCTTTATTTGTTGAGTTCTGCGCTTGTCCATCGAATGTAAAATTTTTAGGTTAAGAAAATTTCTTTTTTTTTCTTTTTCTTTTCTATGTTCTTTTTGTATATTTTTGTTATTTTCTATTTCTTTTATAAGTTATACAAAACGTCTGTAAACCCATGTATAAAAGGACCTCGGTCCGTACATAATAATAATAATAATAAGACGGATTTTCAGTTACAATGCGCCACAGGTTGGCCACCCCTAGTCCAGAAAATGTCGCATAAGATTTTCAAGAATTTTCGAAATGAGCACCGTTGTTGCGATGTATTGTCTCGATTTTAAGCAATCGTTGCCAAGGACAAATGAAATTGCAATACGGTCAGAATTCTCGAACGGTAATTTGGACGGGGATCGACTTAGTGTCCCCTTTACGACTCATACCTTTAAACCCCGCCTAATCGTCGGGACTCTAAGCATATAAACCAGGTCATAAACGCGGTGCAATTAGATTTCACGCGGCTGACATCGCCTAACGAGTAAATTTCCCATCCGAAGATACCTGCGCGAGGATTAACGTTGTTATGGTCGTTGGTCAACCGTGATCGATGCCCCGAAAATTCTTTGACATCGAGATCAATGGCTCGTCGTGCGAACTTTGATATAAATAAACAAATAGCAAACGAGATTGAAAGTGATCACCGATTATTATTATTGAGAGCGTCGGCGAGACGTCTTGTCGCCATTTTGTCGGTACAAGCCGCGCTGCAGAGCGCACCGATACAAGATTTTTATTTCTTTTCATTTCGTTTTGATCAATTTAACACCGAATCGAGACTCACCAAATATTCAATCGTTCATTCAACGAATACAATGATTGTTCTGATGGCGATGGATAAAATGATCGATTATAATCGTTCTTTCAGAAAACTATGTTCATTCTGTAATAATAATTCGAATCGCTTCGGAGAGTTTCGTTCACTGCGATTATATTGATTCATACACTAAATGATTCATTTGGAAAGAATCGAGTTCCGGGAGCAGACGATCGTCCGAAAGAAGACCGATAGCCACCGTTATCGTTCACAGTTTCGTTGATTTGCCCGCGATGACGAATTTCGCACACAATGGAACGAGTAAAATCTGACCGGGCGTGAAGAAGATAAACTCGCATAATAGTCCCTTTCAGGTAAACAATTTAATCATCGGGGTTGGCGTTTTTACAGCGGGTTTCGCCCGGCTCAGTTACCATTTGCGGGAAACGCCACGAACGTTCGTTCGAACGCGTATTATATTTTATCGGAATGTTTTTAAAATTAGAGAAAAATCGTCGGTGTAGGATTGTAAATGTAGTATTAATAAAGCGGATCAGTGGAAAATCTTTTAAGCGTTTATCAGTCGTTAATATGGATTAGAATCAGCATCTTACCCCGTCTTAGGAGATAAATGGACAAAAACATTCGTTTTGTTGAGATATGAAAATGCAATTCGTTTCGACGTCTTGAAATTTATTTGACGAGGAGAACCCCCGCTCTGTCCCTCACGGATTTAGTTCAGACTTTACAGAGTTATAGATCTCGTTCCCCTGATTACGAAAATACCCCATTATAGGCGCAGACGCTCAATAGTTTTCGAGATATTAGGTAAAGTAAAAAGTTCTGAGCATTTTTCGCTTATATAAATATTTGCAATTAAAGTTTCATAACTGTAAAATATCAGTTTAGTTCAGATTTTTACCAAGCAGTGGTGTGGAACCCGCAAGCCCGGGTTCGAATCCCTTCGTGGTAAATTATTTTTTATTGTTTTTTTCTCATGGAAAATGCATTTTCAATGTTAAATAAATTTTAAATCAAAATATTTTTATTCGCTAAAAGACTAATTGAAAATGATACTTATTATTTTATAGAAGAAACACTATATCTATTACTACTGTCTGTTTTGTATTGACTGGCTGCTGCTAGAGCCCACTGTTGCAAATCCCGTGTGGTTACTTGTTGAAAGTTTGCACGAGCCTCTTTGAATCTATCATATGTCCACTGATTAATGGCATTGTGCTTGTCATAAATTGTACCCCCGTTCTCGATATAATTCTCCCAGCGTAAAAAATATTTTTTGTTTTTTAGAAATCTGTTAAAATGAAACTTTAATTGCAAATATCTCGAAAACTATTGATCGTCTGCGCCTATAATGGGGTATTTTCGTAATCAGGGGAACGAGATCTATAACTCTGTAAAGTCTGAACTAAATCCGTGAGGGACAGAGCGGGGGTTCTCCCTGTGAGAAATAGTTCACTGTTTCATCAATTTTCTGATCGGTGAAATTAATTCTTATCCAACGCGCACTTCGATGCGACATTCTCACTGCGATTTAATTATTTGATAATAATTAGCTGTTTAATCTAATCAATTTTTAGACACTTTAGATTTGTTTGTTTGGTTGTTTGATTCACGCTTTACGTTTGTTTGATTCTTGTGAGAAATTTTATACGAACTGTCATCGAAACTGTTGTTCGAATTTGTACTATACGTGATGAATTAGTTGTTACGAATAATAATATGTTCAGAATGGTACTCACCTCTCGGAAATGGACGCGTTCGGGAACGTCTCGTAGTTCTTGTTCCTGGCCATGGCTGTTCGCGGACTGAACAGGTTTTGCGTACTGTTGTGGTCGATTAAATTATTCTCTAGTGGTTTATCGGTCCCCGTGTCACGAGTTTCCTCGTATCAAGGCTCGCAGTCATGTGCTCTGCTGTCTTGACCGTCTTGTTTTCTGCAATTTCGCTTATTTCCAGGCCGATCATCCAATGTCTTCGCTCCGCTCTCTTCCAACAGCTCGAGCCACCTAGAAAGTTTCACACTTGATCAGGAATCCGGCAGATATCTTTCATGCAACCAGAGATCACGCTAGAAGCATTTGTTCCAAAGATAAAAATGAAATTACAATTATTTCGTAAATATTCAGCAAATTAAATTTCTTTGCAACTCGACTTCAGCTTTGTTTCCATAGAGTAGAATGTATTTAACCATAATAGAAGCATTTGCTACATCGACTAAAATTGAATTTTTATTATTTCGTAAATATTCGGTAAATTAAATTTGAAACTGAAACTCCACTTCTGTTTGTTTCCATAGAGTAGAATTTAATCATAATTCCCAGGGTGTTCTACCTTGAATCAGTGATTGAGACGCCTGACATCGTTGCTTTTACTGGTGATAAGAAAAGGTGCAAAGAAATTGCTTATTCGAGAGATAAAACGTAATTTCAAACAGAGGTGTGTTTTAAACAAATATTCATTCACTTGGATATTTAACTGTTACTGTCATCGAGGGGTTTTACTAAAAATTTTAGTGTTTTAAAAATTGTCAATATGTAATCGGACCAGTGAAAAAATATGTATATTTGTTTATTAAATTTTGCAGTATTTTCAGGAGAGAGATAAGATCGCACAGATTCGTCTTTCGGTTCCTCCGACTGGAATTGCGTGTCGAAGAGCTCGTCGCAGTTATTGAATCATCGATGCACTGTTATCAAACGAAGATAAACAGACCACAGACTATTCAATGAAGATTAGTGTCGGAAATACACGCTGTTAGGATGCTCGAAGGACTATTGCGCGTTCCCGTTCTGTCACGTTTATTGGATTAATTGATGCTGCAGCGTGTTATTCTCGCGACCAATTCATCCTATGGAATCACATAAATACTGCTGAAGAACACGTTTTTATTTCCACGATTACAATCGCACTAATTATTTTATTCTTCCAGTTAAAACCTGAAGTTTACGTATTTTTTCCGGAGACTCTCATCGAACAAAAAATTCCAGTTTTTCTCGAAATGTGAAACGTAGGTTGCAACTTTAATTGAGCCGTTTATTTTCGAGAAAAATCAAACTAGCAATTCTAATATTTACATTTCTACGTTATCTTTTCATTCAAATTGTAACTAATATATTTAAAATCACAAAGAATGATACTTTTATTTTGAAAGTGGACTAAGTTCATTTGTCAGTTGTCTTAGCAGTTAGAAGATTTCTCCTGAATTGCACGAATGGTGTTTTTCAAGTTTTGTAATGAAATATAAAATAAATTGAATATTGTTTAGTCAATTTGAAGCATTTTAAATTATATCGAATGGACTTGGACTGTTTCAAACTTGATGACAGATCTAGTTGTTAATTTTGAAAGTGGCTCAAGTCCATTCTTAGTAAGAAGACATATATTATTCACTAGATAATTGCTATCATTGTAATAGGAATTCTAAATTTAACTCTCTTAGGTACACTTAAGGAGTGTGATACATTGGTAACCTACACGTATATTTTTAATTTCATTGAAACGCAAACTCTTAAATATCTCAATGTAAACTTAAATGGACTTACGCCACTTTCAAAATAAACGGCTCAGTTATCAATTTTTCCAAGTCGAGTGTTAATCGGTTTTGGAAAGTCACGAGTTTCGATGAAAACACATTCGATTATTTTCAAGCGATTACAGCACGGTTATGCAACAAAGACCTTAAGTTTAATCACTTTCCATTGCAATTGAAACTGAACGGCCTGTTTAACGCAGCGAGCCAATTGCATTTAATTAACGTGCTTTTTTTCTCACTTCTGAACGGTGCTGTGAAAACGCGATTTCCATCGAAGCTCGCGTGCTCTGTCTATTGTACGCGATCGCAAGCATCTCGTTTCCGGATGAAACAACTTCGAGTTATGCTAATGCGCGCATGGGAAACGTTTCTTCTCGTATAATGCCTATTTTCGAAACGGTAGATCCGATTTGAGATAGCGTTTATATTCGCCACGGTGCAGATCAAATAAAAGTTGCCCCTTATTCAGGCACCCGTAGATAAACCGTTAGAAAATATACTGATAAACATAATCCAGGATAGAAGTTGTCCGAGTTCTTTTTTGCTGACGACCGATAAGCCTGTTATGCTTCCGTAATCAAAACGATTATGCGTGTCTGAGCGGAAAATCGTCGCAAACATTCGCGGGAATTAGAACTTTATGCACTTTCCCAGAATAGACGCAGAATGAGCAAAAGACGTACTTAAATGTAATATGTTACAAATGTGTAAAAGATCAATGTATAATAATCTTCTCACAATATAGTGAAAACTAATTTTCTGACATATTCATGTAAAACTCGATCGTAAAAATAATCAATGCAAAATTTATACTTTTGGAGGTAGAATTTAGACGCACTCTTTCAATTTGAAATGTTGAACTTACACAAACATCTGCAACCCACAATACACTTATAATAAACAGTCAAAGTCGATAAAATAAAAACCAATGAATAAAAATGGTCAAATACGAATACAAACGAAACTCGAATTCGATATTTCACGACACACCGACAGAAGATCACTGTTTTCTTAGAGAGTAGTGATAACGCCCGATTAGATGAGAAAATGGCCGACAGAAGCACTTGGTCCGAACGACGACTGGATAAAAATGGTCAAACACAAATAAATCAAATACAAATAGACACTCACGAAATTCGATGGGTATTTCACAACGAACCGACAGAAAATCACTATGTTGTTTTAGCGAGCAGGTGATAATGGCCGATTAGATGAGAAAATGGCCGACAGAAGCACTTGGTCCGAACGACAACTGAATAAAAATGGTCAAACACAGATAAATCAAATACAAATAGACACTCACGAAATTCGATGGGTATTTCACAACGAACCAACAGAAAATCACTATGTTGTTTTAGCGAGCAGGTGATGATGGCCGATTAAATGGGAAAATGGCCGCCAAAGGGACCGGAAATGTCGACGGAGGAACGGTCGATGACCGGCGAGAACGACGATTGAACCGTGAATGAAAATGGCCACCCAATTGGGCCCGGCTAGCTCGAAGGTTGCCCAATGATAGTAGTTTCGCCGTTATCAATGACGGTACGCGCTAATAAAAAGGAGTTCTTGGACAGCGAATCTTCGTTATCTAGCTCTTGAGCCGTTTCGATTGGAGACACGTGTTGCAACGCGCGAAAATTACACCAACAGTTTTGCGTTTCGATAGCCAGTGGACGATTCTCACCGACTTCTATAATCATTCAACTTTGAATTTCCAAGAAATTTTATTTCGGAAAGAGACACGGATTTTCAACGTACAGTTGAAACATTTAGGACAAGTATCTAACATTTTTATTGTAAGATACTCGAATAAAGAAATTTCCTATGAAATTGAAATATTTTCTTCCCAATGTTCAATAATTGTGGAATAATAAATGTAGAATCGGTCATTCGACCGCTCCTGGTATTTTTAACTTTAAGAATTCTTCCTGCAAGTGAGTGAGAAAATAGTTCTCAATGTCATGAGCGATTTCAGTGATTTTCTTGATTGCTTGAGCGGGATTTTGCAACGATGTTGACGTTGGAGAAGGTCAGTAGTGAAGTACGTATAATTGCAGAGTCTTCTGAATTGGATGCATGCGACTGATTTAGCTCGGTTTGTAGACGATTGTCCCGTTTTGTTGATCGTTGTTGGGCGTATCTGGTCAATTTATAGCAACCAGAGAATTTTATCTTATGCAATTCGCAGCAATTATGTGTTTTACTACAGAGGGTATTTCACCTAACTTGACCACCTTGAATATCTTTGTTGTTTTGAAAGATACGTCAGAAGTCTGAAGGACAAAGTTGAATGGTAAAATGGGGCTCATATGATTCCAAAAAAATTTTTGTTTTTATGTAATTTTTTTTAGAGATATGAAGGTCACCTTTATTTTTTTAAACGGAATGAGGTATTTTTTAATACATCTATCGATGCAGCTGGACATTCGTTATAAAGAAGTACTAACCTATGTACAGTAAAAGCTCCTTCGTTGTCCAAAGGCCGGGGGTTTGAGCGGACAACGACCGTGCCCGGACACTATTTTTGATTTATGACTGCGTCTTTAGTGAAACGGCTAGTTAAATGACAAAGAAAAGCATCCGCAGTCAAAAACAGTCAACTGTTTGGCTTTAAAAAACTCCTTATTTCCTTGCCATATTCCTTTCCTATTGTTCTCCGTTCTGCGCGGGTCCAGACAGTCCTGGGACACATCTGGCGACCAGATGCACGCAGGCCTAATCCTCTCGTTGACAGGCAGTGGAGTGGGTAGGCACTGGACAACGATCGTGCCCACGATTCAGGACAACGAAAGAGCGATTACTGTATGTCGAAAAGTTAGTAGTTCAGGAGATATATCAATTTAAATAACTCTAAAACACCATTACCGTCACAAGACGTTACAGAAGTAAGTAAACGCTAACGCCTTACAATTAGTACGATCGTAATGGTGTTCTAGAGTTGTTTAAATTGAAATTGGTCAAGTTTGGTGAAATACCCGCCATACTAGAAAGTGTATTGTAATTTCATATAATTTCTATAAAGATTGTCGTCTATTTAATAAATATTTAACAAATTCAATTGGCCAATTCGATCTGTAATTGCTAGATACGACACGTTTATGCACCTACTGGGAAACACGATCGCGAGAAACGCAGTTGCAAACGAATAATCGAGTTGAGTAATATTCTGTTGCAATTTCAGCGCGTTAAGCGATAGCGCAAATTAACTACCATTTAAATGCGGACTTCGCGAATTACTTGACCAAGGAATTTTTATTTCAACCGCAGAAATGTCTGCATTCCAACAGTCGCATATTGCAGGTAGTTATGCGTTTAAATCAAGAATTATACATAATTGCAAGCCTACGATTACCTCAAAATCAACAGTCACAATTTTCTGTGAACTCGATAATTTTACCTCACAGCCTCGTTTAACGATTATTAGCTATTAATTAGACAGATTAAATCGGGTGAATGGATGTTCTCGAGATTCAGAAAGGTTTAGCAAGATCATTAGATCACTAGATTGATCACCGATTAATGTTAGTCGAGATAGGAATCGTCGATCCCCAATCTGAAAATTTAATGAGCTCTACCGAGAATCGGTGGTCAGCAACTAAGTCGTGATTGTCAGCTTGGATTAGTCGTATCGGGGGTCAACGACACGAATTCGTTAATGAAAGTTCGAGAATGTCACGTACTGTCGCTTCAGTGGTCAGGATCGACGATAATGAATTAATTACGCGGCTCATTACGGCCACGAGTGTCGCGTGCCACGATAATTCAACTATCGACTTGACACGCCCAATGTAAACGATCTTTTTTCCGCTTCAAAATTTTTTGTTACTGGCTCGATAATTAATTATAGGCTTTACGAATTTTTTGTAGTCTCTGCAATTTTTTTTATAGAACCGACAACCTCTCCGTAGCTTCTACAATTTTTTATAGAACCTACAACTTTCTCGTAGGTCTCAAAATTGATTCATATGCCTTCTGACTTTTCTGGAAGGCTCCGCAATTTTTCAATGAGTTTCAAAATTTGTTTATACGCTCTACAATTTTGTTCATGGTGTCTGAGCACACACCATGTCCTCGAACCGAAAGTCCGTTGTCAATGTTAGAAAGAAGGGTTCCATTTTCAGAGCCAGTTCTCGACAGTGAACTCATTATTAATAACTCGGCTGGTGGAGTCACGACGACCAGGAACGTTTTCACCAGTCATTCTCCGCTGATGCAAGAGCAGAATGTTGATCAGGGAAACCGGGAAGTGTCCCGCGTTTTTCGCCACGCACTCAAGAATTTAACGACGATGCGACACCCGAGCCAGTCATTGCGCAATACTATGTCACCAACGAAGGCGTAAGAATCCAGCGTACGGTTCAAAGGAACTCTTGACCTTACGCTACGGCGATAACGCGGTATCGATTCTGTCAGTTCAGTTTCGAGGAGTGCGGATCAGCTGGTTTCTCGTTGTAGGCGGAATTGATCGTGATCCGATCCAATCATCGAATCGACGGGGATAATGGTGCGTCGCCAAGCTGTCTCGCTGTCGTTGCACGATGATTTACGCGATCGGGGAGCTCGGATTATGATAGAGACTTCGCCGGACGAAAGGAAATATCGATTGGATCTCAGACTCTAGAGTGTTCTCGTCGAGGACAGGGGGTGGTGTGGATTTATTAAGGGTGTCAAGGTTGTCAGGCTCTTCGGATCATTGTGATCCCTTCAGGCTTCTGTGACGGCTTAATGTGGCGAGGCTCTAGGTTAGGCAGAACTGGCAAAAAATGGTAGAGGCACCTGGAATTAATTTAGAGGTCCAGAATATCAATCTTGAGTACTCATTACTCACTATATGGACTCCCAGAGGTGCTCGTTGCAATTCTTCTGAGATCAGAATATCTAGAGACTTTAGGATCCATCACATTGATTAAGAGGCAACAGTTCTCAGAGTTCATCAAAGGTCTTCCCAGCTCTGTAGACAGTGTCTAAAGGTTCTTATAGCAATTTTATAAAACCATGATTTTTAGAGTCCTCAGGGTCTAGTAGATTTATCACGACTCATTAGATGGTCCTTATAGCGATTATCTAGATTCACCAAGACTCCTAGAGTCAGTCTCTAGAGGTCATCTAGAGGTCATCTAGAGTCCCCATATCGATCTTAGGGATCCACTACAGATCCTTAGAGATCCTTATAGCAATTTTCTAAATTTACAACAATTCCTGAGTTCATCAGAGTCATCTCAACTCTTTCGTGAGCCTCTAGAGTGCATTTAGAGTCCCCATATCAATCTTAGGGATCCACTACAGATCCTTAGAGGTCCTTATAGCAATTTTCTAAATTTACAACAATTCCTGAGTTCATTAGAGTCATCTCAACTCTTTCGTGAGTCTCTAGAGTGCATCTAGAGTCCCCATATCAATCTTAGAGATCCACTATATGGACTCTCAGAGGCCCTTATAGCAAATTTATAAATTTACCAAAATTCCTGAGTCCATCAGAGTCATCTCAACTCTTTCGTCAGTCTCTAGAGTGCATCTAGAGTCCCCATATCAATCTTAGGGATCCACTACAGATCCTTAGAGGTCCTTATAGCAATTTTCTAAATTTACAACAATTCCTGAGTCCATCAGAGTCATCTCAACTCTTTCGTCAGTCTCTAGAGTGCATCTAAAGTTCCCATATCGATCTTAGGGATCCACTATGGACTCCTAGAGTTCCTCATAGCAATTTTCTAAATTTACCAAAATTCCTGAGTTCATCAGAGTCATCTCAACTCTTTCGCGAGTCTCTAGAGTGCATCTAGAGTCCCCATATCAATCTTAGGGATCCATTATATGGACTCTCAGAGGCCCTTATAGCAAATTTCTAAAAAAATTCCTGAGTCCATCAGAGTCATCTCAACTCTTTCGTCAGTCTCTAGAGTGCATCTAAAGTTCCCATATCGATCTTAGGGATCCACTATGGACTCCTAGAGTTCCTCATAGCGATTTTCTAGCTTCACCAAATTCGTCAAGCCACTTGATTACCTTCCATCGAAAATGGTAATGAAGGAAAAATGTAACGATAATAATTTTGTCACCTATCGTCCAGCAGCACAACGTAGTCTACAAGTATTATATCAATGCGATTTTTCTATGAAGTTTCCTTCACAAATATAGGACATAATTCGTTATGTTTTATCACGAAGAAAACACAGTCCGCGACCCAGATAAACCCCGTATCCGTGTCAATGTTACAAACCAAAGAAAAAAATACCGGCTCGTGTAACGACCCATCGGGACACGTTTCCGACAATGTGGAAGAACGTCGCTACAACATCCTAATTTCGCAGCGGTAATCTTATCTATGCCGGCGTTTTGAGAGGCCAGGGAGCTGTCAGTAGCAAAGTCGAGGAGTTCAATCGCTGTTACGTGATCAGAAGTGATGTCACGCTGCCCGATAGCGATGGGACTCACTCGAGGATTCCTGGACAGCGTCCAGAGACTCACGAGATCCGATAAGTTCGTGGAAAATGATCGTTGGTTAGTCACGTGCCGCGCGATCGCCTAATCACGTAGTCATCGGACCAAAATCGGGAACTATTGCTCTTAAATCCTTAGTCGTCGGACGAAACAATCCTTTCCTGATTTTCTACCGTTTTTGTTTCAAGTCTCCAAGTAATCTAATCTTGAAGAGATTATCGAAGATTTGACAATCTGTGATTTCAAAAGAGAAAACAACTTTTTATAAATTGCACAGAAAACATTGTTCCAATTTTTATTTCATTCTTCAAGTGTGAAACCCTTAATTGGAATTAATTAATCCTTAATTCGTCCTTTATTTTTCTTGCTTATCCTTTGTTAATTGGATGGAACGCTTAAAAATCGATTTACTGGAAAAAGAGGAGGCAAGATTAAAATAAGATACGTTTTCAGAAACGGGGAAAAATGTGTCAAATTGACACAACAACATCCGCCGAGGGTCGATCAAATATTGATGGAGCGAATTCATGAACGATCGATAATTCACCGGGAATAGGAGACAGTTTAAAAATACGATCGAGGAATTTGTCAACCGTGTTTGAGCATCGAGGCTCAAATTATTTTGTGTTCAACAGATGGGACATATGTATGTTTACCGGAACTGACGCGAGGAGATAATTTTCCCCTTGGGAATCTGCTTGTGATTAGCGCTTCTGTGCTTGGAACATTGTCGACGATTTAAATGAATTTTGTTAACGGAGGGTTCCACGTGTGGTTACCAGTTGGTCGAACGTGTTTTCCATGTTTGATAAACATTTTTAGGAAATGTGTTAAGATTTGATTTTCATGTTGTTCTAGGTGATACTGTTCCTCTTGGGTTCTCCGAGGAGAACACAAAAGTGCACAGTGGATCGTAGCAAAGTTAATAACTCGATAACAAGGCAGAATTGAAAGACACATAAAAGAGTATTTAACTAATTGCTCTGACCTCAATTAGAACCTGTATCTACTCGTAACATTGTACTCAGGATGGTTATTCCCTTCGTGATTCTTGAGTTGATAGTCCTTGTACCCTTGCCCTACGATTTGTTCTACGGTTTCAGTGCTTAGAACTTTTTCGTAGATCAGAATTTCCTAAAAAAGGAGAAAATTTATATCTATTGTATGACTATGCGTTCTCCAATAGCTGTACATTAACGAAACCAAAGTAAACTTTTATTTCGGTTTAAAGGAAATTATTAACATACATTTTTATCAGAATCTTCATCACGAGACAGACTCGATATTGTAAGGCAAGGGGTTAAATCAAGATAAACTCGCAATCCCTTGATCTCACAAGGTACCTCTAGAAAATATTTCACCATTTTCACGACGAATAAAAGAAGAAGCATTTTTGCTATTTGTATACCCTAAATTAACATGCGGAAAAAGAACACTGACAATAGGAGAATTTTTCTACTGAAGATTAAGAGCTCTTGAAGAATTTTTAACAGCGTTGTGACTTTTAGCTAAACTTCTAATACTTCACCTGAATATTCCGAACTATTGAAAAGCGTTTAGCGTTGCAAATACTAGTTTGTCTTTTGTTTCTATGAATCATCGTCCACATTTTGACGTCATAACTTTTCATTTATCTTTTAACTGAATGCTATTAACCATTGAGTAGTGTTTAGCATTGCAATATTTCGTTTATCTTTATTGTTTTTCACCGAAAAATATTTTGCAACCTCGAGAATTCTAGCCTATCTTTTTAACTAAACACTATGATTCACAATATTCAATACTCAATACTATGAATCAACGTGTCAAATTTTTGCAATAAAGAATTTTTACAGGAAGCATAAAGAGTATATAATGTTGTTTACTGGAAAATTTAGTGTCACGAGTCTTTAACGATTCAATTATTCTGTGATTCCATTAATATTTATCAATAACCCGAAGACAAATAAATTTTTATAGCATCTAAACGACCCGTTACATCCCGAAGCGGAGGATACACACTCTTTTATTATCGGAGCGCGTGGTACGATTAGTCATTCTATCTTTATCGACCACGTGCCGCTAATTACATACTAGTTCCAGTATACGTCTGGGAGCTGGAAGAAAGTAATGGAACACATGTTATACCGCAACGATACCGGCTAGAGATACCGATGTCCTCTGCAACGACTGATAAAACCGTTTCTACCGAGCCTCTTTTCGAAAACAAACATGGCTTCTCGGAAAAATATGAATATTATAAATGTTCATCACGTTTGAACAACCACCGAGTACCTGTAACGTCATTCACTGAACGCGGAACCGCGTGTGCAACATCTCCCTGCAATTTATTTGTTGCGTTCCATCAATACTGACTCAATTATTCAAAATAAACGTTATAGAAAAGAAAGTAAAAGAGTATCTTCTTCAAAAATAAAAATTGTTGTACATGAAAGTGAAGAGATATACAAAAAAAATGAATAAAAAGAGGTCCTCAAGAAATAACTAGTTGAACTGACTCTTCAAAAAAAGTTATACAAAAGAGAAAAAAGAAACTTTGCTTAAAAAAATGAAAATAGGAAGTGATCACTAGACTGCGAATGTTCACATATTCTCCAATTTTTGTGGACAAATTTTACGATTTGGAATAAAATAAAATTCTATTTTTAAGGGAAACAGCCTTTGTAGATCTAAAACAAATAAAAAATGTACAAAATTCTATCGAATTTTATATTCCAGCCTTTTTCGAAAATTTTCAGGAGCCATAAATGCATAAAGATCCGCAGTCTAGTGATCACATATGAAAATAAAATCACCATCCAAAAAAAGAATGAGAAGAAATTACAGTAAAAGCTCCTTCGTTGTCCAAAGGCCGGGGGTTTGAGCGGACAACGACCGTGCCCGGACACTATTTTTGATTTATGACTGCGTCTTTAGTGAAACGGCTAGTTAAATGACAAAAAAAGCATTCGCAGTCAAAAGCAGTCAACTGTCTGGCTTTAAAAAACTCCTTATTTCCTTGCCATATTCCTTTCCTATTGTTCTCCGTTCTGCGCGGGTCTAGACAGTCCTGGGACAAATCTGGCGACCAGATCCGCGCAGGCCTAATCGTCTCGTTGACAGGCAGTGGAGTGCGTAGGCACTGGACAACGATCGTGCCCACGATTCAGGACAACGAAGGAGCGATTACTGTAGTTTCAAAAACTAAGAAAGGAGTAGTACTGTAAACCGGAAATATACTCCGGCTATAATTATTAATATTTCCAGGGACACGACAGCACCTGTTCCATAAATATGCACACGATATTGCATCATTGGTAGCTTCCTTGTGCAACCGCAGGACACAGCTACAGATGCAGGATCTGCAGGAACTGCATAATCGACGACCCACGCGTTCCTTTTTTCTTACCGTTTATCCGACAGTTGGATCATGAAATTGGTGGCAGGTTTGTATATTAATTAAATCACGTGATCGCGGGAACAGGTGAACCACTCTGTTGCGTAAACGATGCACGTGATTATCATGTCGTTACATTAACGCGATTAGAGGAGGACGCGATTGATCTACCACCATCTGTCGTCGATCCTCGTGAGAACGATATATTCGCGAAGGCGACAGATCGACTGATTATCAATATCGATAAATCTTCGGTTTGTCGTGATTTTTCTAGCGTGTTGTCGCGTTGCTGGGCGCCATTTTGCGATCGATTAGTCGGGGATTTCGGAAGGTCTTGTCCTTGAGGCAACTAAACGATTTTTTATCATTTAGTATGGTCGAATATATTTTAATTGATTCTTAACTCGATCGTATATAGATTTAATTTCTGCACTAGAAATGAAACATGAAATGAAACTAAAATGAAAACAATTAATTTTTCAAAATTTTATGAATAAATTCTTTTGTCAAATTTTATGAACAAATTCCTTTGTCAAATTTGATGAACGAATAGGATTTTATCGAATTTCTGCTGCATTGAATTCGATTTTGAATTTACCTGTGAACTTGTGTCTCCTCTTTTATTTTGTAATATATGATTTAGGTGTTTTTGGATTTAATTATGCAACCGTGTATTTCCACCAGCTCCGGTGATCATGCGATTGCAGATTTCATGCGTTTATTGCACTATTTCGTGCTGAAAGTGGAACAAACTGGAAGACAATCCCGCTGAGATTTGTCGTTGCAGTAATTATACGTGTTAGGCTCGTACCATTCGAATACGAGAGACACAGAGGAAGTACATTCTTATCTAATTGTGGATAATACCGACCGCATTTGTGTCTTGAGCATAGCTTTCGACACGTGCTCCGTGGCATTCTTTGTCTTAAGTATGTCCTGTACACTACAGCAAACAACGTGAGGCTGCAAGCTAAAAATGAAACTAAACTTGAGATTGACGAGATTGGCTGATCTGGAACAATGTAAGAGCAACATCAAATTACAGATGATATATTATTTTCGATTCATTAAAATTAAGGTAAAACAAATTCGCTGTCTAGTGATGACTTCGAAACCAATTTTCATTTCATTTTCACTGAATCGTCCATTAAAACATCAAGGTGGTTGAACACTCTATTCATGAGACATGTTAATTAATGATTCAGCGTTTTTGACCATGAATGATCATTCCCAGGGAGTTTTTTCGTCCGACCGGTGACTCACGTATAGGCATCTCTTCTCACATGATCTGTCTCCGTGCGGACGCACACGCGTCATGCAAGTAGATTAGGATGTCACATGACGAACGCGACGTGTATTCCCGACGCGGCCGATTGCAGAACAGAGGGAAAAAAAGAATCTTGTTTTGTTCTCGCGAAGAAATTAATTGCATTTCCCGGTAGACGAGAGTCCGCGATGTCTGTTGATCATGCTCGAGCTTCACTGCGTGGGCTGGGAGGACGAGCGAGAATACAAAGAAATTGTTCAAACAATTCGGGGTTATTTTGGATTCCTCTCTTTCCAAATACAGAGCCATAAAAATTCCAATAGAGGAGCTCAACACTTATTGCTGTATTTATTTCATGTTCGAACTTACCTTTCTGTATTCGGAGCCTTGAGTGGATCGCCGAGCATCTTCTGCTTCAATTTAAATTCGTAGTTAAAAAATTGGACAATTAGATAGGAATTTAAAAATTTTGAAAAGAATTGTTTAATTGTCTCGCAGGGTGCATAAAAATTCTTAGAGCATCTCGTAGTGATCCTAAGGAATGATAAAAAGTCATGGAAGATCTACAGGGTGTCCCAAAATTCCTTCAACAGCCGGAAATGGGAGGTTCCTGAGATCATTTGAAGCAACATTTTCATTTGCAAAAATGTTATCCGCGGCTTTGTTTAGGAGTTATTAACGAAAAACACGGACCAATCAGAGCGCGACCTTGACGCGAGCTGGCCCAGTCGGCCAATAGACAGGTGGCGCGCCGGGCCGACTGGGCCAGCTCGCGTCAAGGTCGCGCTCTGATTGGTCCGTGTTTTTCGTTAATAACTCCTAAACAAAGCCGCGGATAATATTTTTGCAAAGGAAAATGTCGCTTCAAATGACGTTAGGAACCTCCCATTTCCGGCTGTTGAAGGGATTTTGGGACACCCTGTATAGTGATCTTGAGGGTCTCCCAATATTCTTTGAGGGCCTCATAATGATCCTGAGGATTCGTAAAAATTCTTTGAGGGTCTCATAATGATCCTGAGGGTTCACAAAAAATCATGGAGGATCTATAGTGAACTTGGGGGTTCATAAATATTCTTTGAGGGCCTCATAATGATCCTGAGAGTCCATCAAAATTCTTAGAGGCTCTTATGGTGATCCTGAGGGTGCACAAAACTTCGTGGAGGATGTGAAATGAATATTCTCCTGTTTCTAAGTAGCATTCACGTGACACCTCTAACGCCGTCGACTTCACCGAACAGTGGAATATTTCTGGCGATCTAATGATGTCGCCGATCGATTAACATAAATCACCAAGCAGATAATTTCCATTTTATCAACTGTCTGCGAGTCACCTGCACTTAACAGAAAAACATGCGGAGCACAGTTCGCTGTTGCTTATCGCGTCCTCCGCTATCTGCTCGGCTGTAAACAAATGCTACCGCGTCTTAAAATACAAACATCGAAAACGGGTAAAATTAGAAGTTTATAGTTCTCAGCTGACAGCTGTCAGCCGACGAGGAAATGATTCGACTTTGGAAACGACGAGCTCTGAATTGGATCGTTAAATAGAGAGACCACGTCGATTCCCAGCGAATAATACGAAAATAGACGAAATGACAGGTGGCGAGCGATACCTGTTTTCCATGGATCGTTGGTATTTTTTATTAGAACGGCGTTAAACGATTCTTGCTGTCATATTCTTCGAAATAATTAGAGGGCAGTTTACAATCGGAGATTGTATTAATAGATTTTCTGCATTTGCGGTAAAAATTAGATTCAGAGAATGTAAGGACTCCAATGTTTTCGGTCGATTAAAATTATCAAAGAAAAGAAAACATGTTTATTGGGCTCGAGTTTGTTGCAATCGATACAGAACAATTTTGTAATTGATTTTCTTCTTCTATTTGAGGAATCACACTTTTATACTAATCTCGAAGCAACAATACGCAGAAAACCTTATCTCATAATTTCCTTGAAGTCGACAGAACAACAAGAAGTGCCATAATTCCTCGTAAAATCGTCTAGCAATAAACAACAGAGCAGATTCTTCGACTGTATAAAATTACTCATAAAATCACCCATGATTTTTAGAAAAATACTTATCTACAAAATTATAATAATGTACTTTCAATTTTCGTTATTATTTTCTAATGAATCAAATCGCGAGCTTCTCCGAAAGTGAGCAGATCTGTTTGTGTACATGTAAACTATTCACGATCATGCGAGGCCGGTTGAGACTGGTCAGTCGCCTTTAACTATAATAATCTCGGCAGACAGCCGGTGAAGATGAATCAAGGCGGCCGCACGGACATCCGAAATAGAAGGTCGCGCGTTCAGATCGGTTCTACCAGTTTCGATAGCATTTCCAACATGAATGAGTAGAAAAAAAGAATTTAAAGATGCCCCCCACTGTATTAATCTCGATTTATTACAATTATTAAGATCATAATTATAATCGATCTCATGTGGCATCTGGTGATCGTGAAATTTCCAAATTTTTCAGAATAAAGTGTGAGAAAAAATGTTTAAAATTAGTTTGTAGCCAATTCTAAAAGGCTCTTTGTTGGGAATTGATGAGTAATTGATTGAATACTCAGGATGGATTCTTTATAACTGCTTTATTAAACAGCGCGGAAGGACGATCTTTACCGTTCAACTAGCGGACTCGAAGTGAGGAAAACGAATGTAGCAGGGGCGAAAGAGAAAATCTGTCGCCCACTTGAAAGAAAGAAAAACGCAAGGCTGCATCGTTTATTGCCCTGGCCCTCGGGTACGACGAATACCAGGCCTATGGGTCCGATGACGTCTGGTCTGTTCTAAGATAGAGAAACTGCAGTGTTTCTCATGGACAACGAAATTCATTTTTGTTCTTTCACCAGTTGCATTATTATTGCTAATAACACTGTCCAACAGCCAAAAAGTATTTCGATTCCCACTATGCGATTCTTGTAGAGTTTTTCGCGCTGATTCCGAATCTGGCCTTAATTTTTCTCGTATACGTACAGTTTTTGAGAAAATGGAGTTTAAAAAAAAAGACATATTTTTTAACTTTGAACAAATATTGTGATGTTATTATAAAAGATATTGAATTGTTCTTTACAGCAAAAGATTCCTTAGACTTTCCCGAATACAGTGATATATAATATTAATGCAATATGATTGTTTAAACATGTTTAAATGCATTAATATTATATATCACTGTATTCGGGAAAGTCTAAGGAATCTTTTGCTGTAAAGAACAATTCAATATCTTTTATAATAACATCACAATATTTGTTCAAAGTTGAAAAATATGTCTTTTTTTTAAACTCCATTTTCTCAAAAACTGTACGTATACGAGAAAAATTAAGGCCAGATTCGGAATCAGCGCGAAAAACTCTACAAGAATCGCATAGTGGGAATCGAAATACAAAAAAAAAGTTGAAATTTGTTGGACAGTGTAATCCAACACTCTTTGCTCTCGGAGGGATCAGCCACGAACCACATGATCACTTTAGGTTAAATGACGATGATCACGCAGCATGATCGATCCTGTTGCGCGCTGATTGACAGACGCGCGGTTCTGAAAGTGGGGTAGAGGTAAGTGGCCAAACGGAATCGCGTTCGATTGTTCGCGCGCTTGAAGCGTCGATACTCGCATTATCGCGACCTTGACCCACACGCTCGATGCTTTCCGGGGATGGGAGGAGTGTGTTGATCGACGGATGGCTCGTTGTTTGCAGAAAAATCCATCGAGAACGGGAAATGGATGATTGCTGCGAGCTGAGGGCGATTCGATGACTTCGGTGGGGGGCAGGACGTCATTCAAAGTGCAATGCAATCAGAGTAGAGCACAAATCGACTAATAATTAAAAATGTCTAATAGAGTCTGATTGATTGTTAGTCATAGCAAAATAGTCACTGGTTAAAACTTTTCGATTAGTTAGTCGTAACTAATGTTAAACAAAAATTGAAAATTGCATAAACATCCGCAGTCCAGTGATCAGTTATGCTCGTAACTGTATACACACCAGTCACCTTTGATGCTCGGTAGGTTTAGTGTTAAGCAATGTCAAAAAACAGGTTTTTCGTTTGATCTTGACTCGCTGAAAGGAGAAAGAACACCTGTCCTTTGGATTACAGGTAATTCTGACAGTGCAGAAAACGAGTGCGATTATTATTGTAAATTATTCTACGCGAAAGCCACATAACATCTATAATGAATGCGTATATGTATATGTATGCAAGTGTTCACGGCGCAGAGAGAGCGAAAAGTTTCGGAAAGCTAAAGTGTGGATCAGGTTCATCGAATATTTATAGTGTGCAAAACAGCATAATGACCGAGGTATCATTATTTTTAGACCGGCACAATGCGTTCGAAGTTGGTGAACGCGGTCGAAGTAGCTTCGGACATGGTTGGTCAGACCGAAGCACGTGAACCGTTCATTAAAGATATCGAATAGGGTAACCTGCAATTTTTTTCTATAATTGGTAGATGCACTTATGCTCGCATTAATGCACGCGCTTAATCACTCTGTCAGCGTCGACCGAAGAATGCATCCGCTAAATTACTTTTAATTTCACCAAGTGCGACTGCGGAATGCATTAAGCAAAGTGACCTCCCGTTTCCATTGCCTCAAAGAATTCTCCTCGGCCACTGAAACAATAAAATAACAATGAATTTCTCCTCTTAATAATTTTAATGGTATATCCAATAATAATCTTGTAATATGTAATGTATAAATAAATGTACGTTTCCACTGTCTCAAAGAACTCTCCTCGGCCATTCAAACATTAAAATAACAATGTATTTCTTCTCTTAATAATTTTAATAATATATATTATTATATAATAATCTTGTATGTCTACGCAGTTTTCTATTAGATTTGTTTCATAAACGCATTATATCCGCAGGCTAATAATAACGAGCTAAGGTTAAGTAGTTTGAGACGTTCCAGGTCAGACGAAGCTCGTCATAAGTTTCATTTAATCATTGGCTATTTTTAATCGCTTCTTGGCAAGGATGATCACTTTTCTCCTGGAATATTGATTCGTTATGTGGTTTTCAACTATTTTAATCATAATGCAAATTAATAATTAACCTTCTGTTGACCTTCAAACTTTAAGAGAACTGTGGAGCACAGTTGGGCATTAATCGATTAAAATTTTAATCATGATTGATTATTGTGTACGATTAAAAAAAGAAATCATCGAAAAATCGACAATTGATTCAATCGACCGATGAAGTTAATCGTCAATCGTTGATTAAAAAACGAAATCGTCGAAAAATCGACGATTCATCCAATCGATTGATGAAGTTAATCGTCAATCGTTGATTAAATTTTATTATTTCACTGTGTTTCTATTTCCGTTCCGATACAGAACAATACCATAAATATAATTTAACACTAAACCTACCACTGCCGGTCAAATGACCGGTTTTATATTTCTCATCCTACAATTATTGAAATTATGAAGTTGCTTATATGGAACTTGATTCGATAAATTCCTTTATCTAAGCTCACATTGTAATAAAAACTGCACGAAATCTAAATACCATAAATAGAGGCTTGTCATTTTTGTATGCTAAAATATTTGAACGCTTTTAGTGCTCGGTAGGTTTAGTATTAATTGAATGATTGCATTTTTAATCTTTGAGGTTATCATTGAAGAGTATATAGAATGATAAAATATATAAAAACGAGTAGACTATTATTGAGTTTATGGCAATCAGGTTCGAATAAATTTTCACCGCGTGTTAATTGAATTTTTCTGCGCCAATGGCGATAAAGAGCGTCGCGTGCACGAGCAAAAACTGTTGCGAAAAGCTCTAAACCCGTCCGATTATATCTCGCTGAGACACGAACGTGGCCGCGAGGTGTTAATTCGACAAGCATTATTGTCGCAGAGAATTGTCGAAACGTAGTTCGCATGTTCGAAGTCGGAACACATGGTGCTACCCAGCAGAGTTGTTAATTCCGCCGCGAGTATAACGCCGCGCATGATGTCAACAGGCGAGCGAAGCGGACATATCAATAAGAAACCGATTATGAAACAAAACGAATGGCAAAGCGACAGACTAGAATATCAGTTTTATGATAATACGTCTGACCGTTTGTGTTAGATGTTACATACATAGCAACCAGTGTAGGCGACTGGCGGATCTAAATATCAACACGACTCCCGTCAAATAGACCCATCGCGACACCCAACGTGTTTTGTAAATGTGCAGTGCACTGTTCAAACAATTTATTATTAGACCAAACACGGAAGCTTTGTTTTTGGATGTCAGCTCTTTCGGTGGCGAACATAAATATGCTGTAATTTTTAGTTATTCATTTATGAGAGGTATATGTCATTTTACAAAAATGACAAGACTGAATTTATTCAGATTTCGTGTGTGCTCGAGTGAAGACATTTATTTAATTATTTCTAATGCAAGCATCTTCGTGATTTCAATAATTTTATGCATTTATGACAAAAATGAGTAAGTGTAATTTAAAACAGTAGAAACATTAGAAGAATTTGAACATTAGTCCAGTCAATGAATGCTAATAAGGGGGGTGTAGAGGGAAATGGAAGGAACACAATTTTTAACTTTGGGACTTTGTTTGGACTAGTTAGGAGGTAAACGTACTAAAAGTCCCCACTCCTAGGAGGCGAGCGGGGTGCACGTGGAGGGTCCTCTTTTTTGGTTTTCCGCTTATATCTCGGAAACTATGTGACCTAGCGATAAGACCATTCTATACAAAATTAAAGCTGGTAAAATGTGCCATAAGATTGGCTCCATTCAGCTTTTCGCTGTCTCGCATAGTTTCCGAGATATCAGCGCTCAAATTTCACTAATTGTGCTGAAGAGTTAGCTGGTCTAATAAGGCAACAAACGTGAGGCAAAAATATCTCGGAAACTATGCGCGATAGCGAAAAGCTGAATCGGATCAATCTTGTGGCACATTTTGTCAGCTTTAATTTTGTATAGAATGATCTTATCGCTAGGACGCATAGTTTCCGAGATACAAGCGGAAAACTAGAAAAGGGGACCTTCTACGTGCCCTAGGAGTGGGGACTTTTAGTATGTTTGCCTCCTAACTAGTCCAAACAAAGTCTCAAAGTTAAAAATTGTGTTCCTTCCATCTCCCTCTATAACTTTTCGTTGACTGGACTACATATTCTTATATTATTTTCAATTTAGTAAACATATTAAGAATGAAAATAATTTTCTATTTCACTCCAGTTTGTTGCGATTCAGGTTATAGACAATTTTTATCATGCATAAAGATCCGCTGTCTAATCACGATCACAGCAAAATGGAATTCAAATTTAATCGTCTGTGGTCTGTTTAGTATAAAATGGGATTTGATAGTTTTTTGAATTACTGCAAAAATGGTGGACAGCGAAGATGGATTTGTTGGTACAGTTATCATCGATGATAGGACTGTTTCGTGTCCGTTGAATGCTCGAGAAGGTTCCAGCTGCTTTCTACGCGATCTGTTCGCGGCCAACAAATACATACAACACGATTCCGCGGGGCGCTGGCATTCACGTGACGCACCTCTCGCCTCTCGTGAGCACGTGACGGCCACGTGGACCGGGCATGTGTGCTGCACCGTTTCGCATAAAACTGCACGTATCGTTGCATTCGACGCGAACTTATGCGGGCGACGGGCGATGCGTCACGCAAAACGATCTAGTCGCTGCGCTAAGCTGGTCACCGTGCAGTAGGCCACCAAACAATAAAAACGCGGACAATTTACAACTCGTTCCCTCATCCTCTAACACTCATTTCACTCGTGCTTACTTCATTGGAATCGCTGGACAGCGAATTTCATCGCACTTTTGAAACCAATGTTCTTTTGACATTACAAGAGTTTAAGAAATATTGTAGGTTGCTTGTTGAAATTGTTAACAGAGGATTTGTCTTTTCACTTCTGTTTCTTAGTCGACTTACACTTTATTTAGCATAGAGATTGATTATTTTGTATCTCATCTCTTAATTGTATTAATTGTACCAAACGACATAATTTTTTATAATCAATTAGAAGCATTCGTTTACAAAATGGTATGCAAAAAAGATTTTCCAAACATTATAATTTACGAGGTTACATGCAAAAATAGAAAGGGCATTTTTGAAACTTTTTTATTTGGGCACTTAATAAAAATTTAAAATATATATTTTGTAGATCTATGTTAGTTATATAGATGCTGAAAATTTCATCGAAATCGATTGACGCAGGAAAAAACGTCACGCATGTACGATTCTGTGCATTTTAAACAGAGAATGATCAAAAGTCGTGTAAAACTACGATTTTCACAATTTTTTATGATTAATATTTTAATCGGTTACGATGAAATTTTCAGCATGTGTATAACTAACATATATCTACAGAATATATATCTTAAATTTTCATTGAGGGCCCAGATAAAAAACTTTTAAAAAATCCCTTTTTTATTTATGCATGTAACCTTGTAAATTATAATTTTTAGAAAATCTTTTTCACATATCATTTTGTTAACCGATGCTTCTAACTGATTATAAAAAAGTTATTAGTTTCTAAAAGGTGTACGAATACTTTGTACACCGACTGTATATTATGTAGATTACTGAAGTAATGGAATAGGTTACTGAAAAATGGAAATGATGTTCCCAGACAATTTTCATTCTTATTAGAAAATAAACAGGCGTTTAAAAAGGTGATCTAGTGTCGCTCCTAAGTAACTGTAATGTATGTCTCGGGATTTCATTTACAGCGTGGGAAATGTAAAAGAGATTGTAGAATATTTTAATATTTATGAAACTTATCTGGAAAAGTGGGCACGGAATCGATAGATGTTCTTGAAATCGAGTACACAAGGCGAGGCACTTGAAATGACCACCTTGAGCGACGTCGATACCATTATCTTCTTGAAGAATTAGGTCAGAAGTTTCACGACTCTCCTAGTCTTAGAATCATACTCGAAAATAAGCAGACGTGCATCATCGAACGCAGTACATTCGCTAAATAAAATGTCTTCTCTCGTGAAGTTCTGTTACGCTGTCGAAGCAACTTTTGCGACACAAAAGGAGAGAAAAAAATTCGAATGACTTCTGATCTTCCAGCTGTTGGCTGCAATTCATGCGTGCATGCCGCTGTGAAATGTATGTGCCTGTTGGCTTCCCAACAACAACTCGTATCTTTCAACGAAGCTGTTATTTATCCTCGTCGAGAAAGCGTTAGAATATCTTTCGAAAAGATTCTTTACGCAACAGCCACTTCGAGTTTCGAGTAAACGGCGATGCCTACTTGAAAACTGGATCATGCTAGCCTTCGTGCTGCCATTATCAATGAAAGATACCGTTTCAATAAAATAACAGAATGCTGCAAACCGGATTTCATCGCAAACATCTAAACACGATGACGATGACCCGAAAATTTCATCTGTTTGTGCTTTCTAGGTTTCCAATTCTATTCACAATTAACAATCAATCAATTATCTCTGTCAGATCTATGGGACTCGTTAAAAGAACGAGTTTCACAATTTCGTTAATCTTGTAAATTTAATATTGAGATTTCAACGGATAAATATTACAATAAAAATCATTAAACAAAGAAGGAATATGTGCTTGCTATTTTTATAAAGTGAAGCATAATTGTCAATTTTAAACCGTCACATTCATTTATTCTTTATGCAAAATAAAAATTTTTTACCTGAATTGCACAAACTGGAGTGAAATAGAAATTAATTTTCTTTCCTAATATGTTTAGTCGGTTAAATTCTTCTAATGTTTTTACTGTTTTAAATTACATCTGTCTAATAATAAATAATGCAACAGTGGTTAAAGGCTGTAAAATAAATTTCTCGATGTGCTAATTAAAATATGAAAAATTGAAGCGAGTGTCCACTTCAAGAAAAATTAATTTCGTCCTTACGGACCATGTCTGACCACCGCCCACCGTTTCCACTGAACACAGGAATTGCTGCGAATAAATTCGAAAGCGACCTTCTACCAAAATTCTGCATTTCCTCATTTCCGCGGTATTTTGGCGAAGCGAGTTGCGATTCCCGCGAATCGGAACAATAAACAAAGGATTCAATCCGTCATTCATTGCTGTAAAATGTATTTTAAAGCTAGACGCGTCGAGGAACCAAGGCTGACTCTCTTTATCGTAGCCGATCGTAAAACGAGAACATGCATAATAACACGACGGGACTTGTTTGTTAATAGCGTGTCTGCAGTCAGTGAACGATAAGAATGCGCGCAACGAAACCGCGCCAGTGAGTGCCATAACGTCAGAACATTACCGAATTGTTTTTGTTGGGGTTCGGACGGCGATAACTCTCATCGGAGATGGCGAAAATTCAATGAAAATAATAACAAACCGGCGGATGGAAGTTTGTGCATTCGGTGCGCACGTGGCTGCATACAAATCTGCATAATATAGTTCTCTGTTTATAAAGGCTACTGAAATTCGTATTCCGTTTGAAGCATCGAATGGGGTAAACACGATCTTGTTTACTCTACGATTATGGAAATCGGCCCATAAAACTCTGTCTTCGTTGGAATGTTTTTCAAACTGGTCTCCGTCTTCAGAATACAGCAATGTATCTTTGGGAACCATGGTTTTTGAAAATTGACACGGAGATCATTATAAAAATGAGATAAAACCTCCATTCAATTTGTATTCTGTGGAAATCGATGTTCGGGTGAGTGATTCATAGCGTATAGAGACAGCTAAAAATTAAAATAAAGTTCTCAATCAATTCTTACGCGTGGAAACAGGTATTTAAAAATGCGATGTGCCATCATGATAGCTGTAAAATGGAAATTAAGTTCCTAGTTAGTTCTTATCTTCGTTATAGCCTACTCAGTTTTCATGGTCGGGAACAGATGTTAAGAAATTCTCAAATAATTTTTATTTTCCGATTACAATTTGATTTGTAGAGGCTGCTAGGAAATTGAAACGAAGTGCCTCGTTGATTTTTATCTGTGACGACAGGTGTTTCAAGAGATAATTGAGTGAAGAGGTAGCTGAAAAATTGACCTGGAGTTCCCAAATAATTTCTAATGTTGGGCTAGAATTTGATTTAGCGTAGGGGCTGCTGGAAAATTGAAACTAAGTGCCCCCTCAATTTTTATCTTTGACGGCAGGTCTTTGGCAAGGTAATTTAGCGAGGAAATTTCCTAAATATTGATCTGAAATTCCTAAATAATTTTTATCTTTGGGCTAGTATTTAATTTAGCATAAACTGAGGCTTCCAGCTAATTTTTAATTGTCGCGAACTAGAATTCCATACTATAACTTAATATATAAACCCGGCTCTCATTATGCCAGCCTAAGTGTTTGGAAATCCAAAACACAGAATTGCAGCTGAAGAGACAGAAACAATTGGTAGAATTCCTTGGGAGAATTAACTGATTGAAATGATTGAGCCAACAGTCGAGCTCGCGAACTCGAATTTACCGGCTCAGATGGAGCTTGCCAAGGATCAATGTCGAAAACAAGTTCGACGAGCTCGATGGTGGCAGCGGCTCGCGTGACAACAACGCCAGAGTTCCGCGAATAATTTTGGCAAGGATCCAGCACGGCCGCCATTCCGGTCAATTCGACGGGTTTTCCGCGAAAGAAGTGTTACGAACGGGTTTCCCGAGTGTTCGCAGGATGTCCGAGCTAAACAGCAGCGTGGACGAGCACACAGTCCTGGATCACAGCATCGCCATCTTATTTCCGGTAAGGGAGATGCGCGAAACTCTTGGCGAACACCGGTCCCGCTTTTACGAGCGGCCGAAAAATGTCTGCTTCCACTACTTGAATCGATTTCATTGAAACGAGCCAGGGTCGCTTAAAAATGGGCACTCATTTTGTGGATTTGTGGGATGTGTAGTTTACGATATAAATAATTTTTCTAAGGGTCCCTAACTCGTCACACTTGTTTCTATGCGGTGTTTTTAGCAGTGATCGATGCAGAGGAAATTTCGCAGTAAACGACTCGTGAATTATTCATCGTGTAACTATTTCGTATGTACGGGGTGATAATTTATTTACACGTTGGCTTCGCGACCAAAACGCAAAAGCTGGTTGATAGCAAGAACGTAAACAGTGTCTACATATCTAGCACGTTAATTTATTCGAGAAACATTTTATAATAACATGGAAATATTTGAAACGAGGCAGATACTCGAAAAGAAATAATTTAAGACATTTCATCAATAGATACAAATTCAGGAGAAATAATTTGATACATTCGAAACGACATTTGTGCTGAAAAAGTCAATGTAAGTAGGTGAACATTGTTAGATCAATAGCACTTCTCTGTGCACAGACGTTTCATGCAATGCATTTACTACGGTTCTGAATTACCGACTCTGTAGAGAATGATCTGGCACGATAGAGAACTCTATCCACCGACGAGATACTGACAGCCCCTGTGCTATTCAGCGAGACAAGTAACCGGGCGCGACCGGGCGCGGGGGTAACGTGGAACTTACAGTGATCTGAAATACCACATCGCTAAAAGTTCTACCACCGACCAGATACTAGTCAAGTAGAAGGAGAATGATATAGTTATAGTAGAATGCTCACATTACCCATTCTGTAATTACCTTACAATACTATCACCAACGAGATACTATCTCGTCGGTGTCGGTGGTTCCGCACTCTTTACCTAAATAGCACCAGAGAATATATGACAGTGTTCACGACCGGGGTGCAACAGCTTGAATAATACATATATTTTGTTCTGAAGGAAGGTGAAATTGAAATCTATTGAAAATCAACATAATTATTAAATGTGCAGCTATTAGCTCGATATTATCCTCTATTCATAAGACACTAGAAGTTCTTACAAATAGAGGATAATACCGATTGCCGAGGTCTCACCACGAGGAGGTTGCTGCACAAGAGACCCGAAAGGGAGTCAGAACGAATGCAATATTCCTTCTGGCTCCCTTTCTTACAACGACGGACTTATACTAAATTACGCAAGTATGTCGAGTAATTATCGCGGAGCAGAAGGTGTGAATCGGAGAAGAAGTCTGCGATCCACGGGAAGCAAAATGCGAATCAGGCAGAAGGCTCTGATTCTTACAAAGTGAGAAACAAGAGCGAACCAGAGCAGAAGGCTCTGATTCGAAGGGGACGCGGCGCGTACAATGCTTGCTGCCCAGCACCGGCCAGAACCGATACCCGACGTGTCCTCACCGAGAGGAATGGCCATGAGAAGTGTTCAAACGATATCCCATTTCTCCACCAACTACCTGTCACCAAACAACAAAAGTTGAGGTGAACGCGGGTAGGATTACGAATAGAACACTTCTCAATGAACGACTTCTACTCCTTTTACATTTCCATTAGCTAGAGTTTACAACAAATGTTTATAATAATTCCTTTTGCTAATTAATGATGTTAACGAGCACTCCCTTGACCACCTTGCCATCTAATTTTTTCGTAAAAATAGTCAATAAAACTCGAGATACAGAATAACTTTTAAACCATGAACATTCGCACGCATTAATTTATTCAACATACCACTACGATACATTTATTAATTCTAACTGTTTAATGTGTGTAATAATTCCTTTTGCCAACGATGTAGACAGGCACTCCCTTGACCACCTTGCCATCTAATCTTTTACAGTAAAGTCTTTTACAGTAAATTATATTCGTCCGACCGGAAGTCCCTCCGGAGCCCGCTCACGGGTGAGGTACCATCTTCTACTTTTAATTCAAGGTCTGAAACATTGAAAAATTGACTCGAAGAATCCCCTGAAAATCGAGTGAATTTTATTTGAGCTCTGTCACCTCACAGTAACTCGCTGAACTATCTATCGAGTGTCTTCTTCACGCAGTCGATACCACAGGCATCGTCAATGATGCTAAGATTCTTGAATATGAATTTGAAATTCTTACCTCTTTAAACTTCCTTAAGTCTTTTGTTTCGCAATCGATCTACTCGTTTTCTCTATTGATAAATAAATATGAATTAAAGTCGTACCACTTTTACTATTATAGTTTTCTGACAAAAGTGGTTCAACCACCCAGACCAATTACCAATCTGGCAATGCTATGTCGAAATGAGTAAGAGAGCAGGTTTCCGAGATTAATTGTATGATGAAACTAGTCGAATTAGGAGAATCAGAAAGCGAATAGGACTCGCGTGGATGGACCACGTGTTATGGTGGCAACTCGCAAGCCGGGTACACGTGACCGGTCGCAGGGCTTCGAGCAACCGGTGCCATTAATTGGATCGATCGAGCTCCACTTTTAAGGTCACCAGATTATCGGAACAATGTCATTCGTTGGTCGAAGCCCTAAGGGGAACGATGGATTTCACCCACAAGCGAGTCTTCTACATTCTGTCGACGATCCTGGACCCGTTGGTAACGGAGGTTCCGCCGGAGGAGACCGTCGAGGATGAAACATAATACTCGTCCAACCCCGACAATCTCGGAGTTGATCGATTGACATACACTGGAATTGTTTCAAATACGTTTCTCGGTTCACATTTCAACTGCGCCCGACAGTGTTCTCGCGAGTCAGTATGAAAGCCGCGAAGTGTCGCAGATCTAGATCCACCAGTGACTTTGCTACCGTGAATCTGAACGATCTGGATGACTTGTTGCATGGGAAGCGGATGAAACTCTCGAAATCCTCGTTTCGCGTAAGTTCGAGCTTATCGCGAGCTTATTTATGTTGAGGATAGATCGAGTAGGAAAGTGATAGTTCGGGTGCTCGAGTGATCCTCCATTTTGGTCCCAATTCGTTCTAGAATATCTTAGAAACCTGAAGAACTCTGACCGTTTATCAAGGAGTGTACAAAAATACGTTAAATATTTTCTAAGAAAATTTTCCAATGATTTAATTCTTTAATTGATAGTTGGTCGACCCGGAGGACTGTTCGAAGAAGTCAAAGGACGAGTCCAAGGAGGATGAGAAGAATTACTGTCCCAACTGCGATTCATCAGTATGGATGAGGTCCTGCGAGAAGGAGGTGATAGAGCCTCTCCCAGGCAAGATCACCGGCACGATTCCATCATGGTTGAAGGGTACATTGCTGAGGAACGGTCCCGGGAGCTTGAAGGTCGGGGAGTACAGCTTCAACCACCTGTTCGACAGTTCAGCTCTGCTGCACCGGTACGTCGACGTTACGGGATTATGCTAGATTGGTCTAGGAACGTCGAGGAGTCCCTTTGGAGAAGGAATGATAAGACTTCGGTGGTGAAACGGGCGCAGCAGCCACAAATGTGTTGCGCAGCGGCGAAGAAGGGTTAAAGAAATTAGCTGGGCTGACGAAACACGTATCAATGTGTTATCGATCACCCGGAAGCCACACACCAGCGACCGCTAAATCCCCGAACCGTCGCTAAACAACAATTACGAAGACCAGGGCGATTAACTTCGAAAGGACACGTCCCAGCGAAAGACAGCCGTGCTGTTTTCGGTCTTCCTTTCGTTCCTCGTCTCTTTTTAACGTGCCTGCCACAAGTTCAAAGTCGAATATGCACTGCTGTGGCTTCGATCGGGAATTATTTATCATTTCTTTGGATCGAACTATATTCATTGCAACAGCGAATTTAGTGGAAGTTAGAAATCATTCCTGTATGTTTTCCCGACGCTGAAGACTTACTCGAAATAATTTTCTACTATTTTTTCCGAAATATTTAAATTACTGTTTCTAGAAAAGAAATACGTTCGCCGAGTCTTAATCAGCACGAATTTTATAAACTCCATCTAGTGGACGTAAAGATTCGCAGGAGCGGTCCTGTTTGCTTTGAAAATTAGTTTCTCAACGAATGAAATGATACGTTTGGTTATTGGTCATCGTATCTGCGTCACAGATTTGCGATTTCCGATGGCAAAGTGACGTACCAGTGCAGATTTGTTCAGACTGATGTGTACAAGAAGAACAAGGCTGCTCAGAGGATAGTCGTGACCGAATTCGGAACGAAGGCTGTACCTGATCCCTGTCAAACTATTTTCCAAAGGTCAGAATCGATACTGGAATTCTAGAAGCCTGTGAGAAGCTTGACATTGATTTTTCTTCAGGGTCGCAGCGGTGTTCACACCTGGCGAGGACTCTGACAATTCGATGATATCGGTCTACCCTTTTGGAGACGAGTATTACACTTTTTCGGAGTCCGGTATGATCCATCGTGTTGACCCTGTCACCTTGGACACCACTGGCAAGGTAGTTGTTATTGTTACACATTTTTCAAATGAATCCGTCTTAGATTAGTGTTAGCAATGAATAGTCAGTCATCTTCTTGCTTAGCTAGTTGTGTCGGAGTTCTCCAATTTTTTCGACAGTGGAGTGTTAACATTAACTGTCTGCATTCTTTGCCGAGGTGGTAGTGTCAGACTACGTTGGCATAGTGAACCACACGTCCCATCCCCATGTGATGAACGACGGCACGGTATACAACGTGGGGATGAGCCTAACTCCTCGTGGACCAATGTATAACGTAGTGTGCTTCTCACCGGGTTACGTCACCATCGGTTAGCAAACGTTCTGGCAATCAAGCAGCAATCTTGACAAAAACTCTCTCCATCAATTCCAAGAGAACATGATTTTTCAGACGAAGCAGGGGAAGAGAAGGAACTGTCCATGTTCGATCAGGCCACCATAGTGGCCACAATCCCATCCAGGTGGTTGCTGAATCCCTCCTACATGCACACGTTCGGCATCACCGAGAATTATTTCATAGTGATCGAGCAACCCTTGGCGGTGTCTCTGACCACTGTACTCTCGTGCAAAGTGAAACAGGAACCGATGCGTGCGGCTTTAAAGTGGCACGAGAACGAAAACGTAACTTTCATTTATTTAGTTTGACAGCTTGACCATTCAGTGATTTGTTAACTGACTTTAATTAATTGATTTCAGACCCTTATACATCTAGTCTCGAGAGAGACAGGCCAGCTGGAGAGGACCTTCGTCAGCGAAGCATTTTTCTACCTTCACATCATCAACCAATTCGAGACACGTGACCATGATTACGTGGTCCTGGATGTCTGCTGTTATCGCGACTCGAAGATGTTGGATTGCATGTTCGTCGACGCGATGAGGGTACTTGAAAGTTCATCAGCTACGTAATTGATCTGTTTACGTTAATTTCCACTTCCATTGACCTGGCCAAGTTTTCAGCACCTACACGAGAATCCTGACTATGCTAAGATGTTCCGGGGCAGACCACTGCGCTTTGTCCTGCCAATGAACCGTCCAGACCCAGACACCCCTTTGGAACATAATTTAATCACAGTGGAGACTGTGAATCAAGGTCTAGAATCGTTTAAAGACCTCGTCGAATCTCAAGAACCGGGCTCTACCTCAAAAGATGAGACTTCAGCTAACAAAGACAATAGAAGTGACTATAGAAATGTCCTCGAGAGGAAGGCATCTGCACATAGACTTCCCGATGGCAACATTTTCGTGAAACCAGAATTGCTCTGTGATTTAGGCTGCGAGACACCGAGACTGAACTACGACTGCTTTCTTGGCAGAGAGTATCGATATTTTTATGCTATATCCAGCGACGTTGACTTGGAGAACCCTGGAACGGTAGTTTCAAACATCTCTTGTTTCTATCCTATTTTTATTTCTAAGTGTTAGGTTGCAGGGGAAGTTCTGTCGTATTTTAAATAAGCAATGTCATTTCGCTTGTAAATCAAAAACACATGTTGCTAGTAAGGAAATTATATCATTGAACACAATATTGAACATATATTTTTATAAATTGATTCAAATGTTTTCTTTAAAATACGACAGAACTTCCCTCCAACCCAACTTCTCGTTAGAAGGTAGTCACGAAGCGATCATTTCCAGATCATCAAGGTAGACATCTTGAAGAAGACGAGGAAGACGTGGCACGAGAAAAATGTCTACCCCAGCGAGCCCATTTTTGTTCCTGATCCGAATGGGAAGGTACGTTCTCGACAAATTATTATTTGTAACTATAATTGTGATTGCAGCTCTTTGAAACCCAGAATTTTTATTACGAATGCGAACAAATTGATCTAACTTGAGAAATGAAACTTGACAACTTTTTGATTTCAAAGGAGACATAGCAGAGAGCGAGACTCTTCTGTTACATTCTGCAGAAAAATGAAATTAGGGTGAAAAATAATTAATGTATCAGTGTAGGATTTCAAAAGTTCTACGGAGCTGTGGAGGTTCAAGGATGCTAAAATGTTTCAGAACGAGGACGATGGTGTGGTGTTGAGCGCCATTGTATGGTCGGACAAGGAGTCTCAGGTGGGCCTGTTGGTTCTAGACAGCGTGACTCTGACAGAAATCGCGAGGACTACCTTCGAGACGCCTGGCCCGGTGCCAAAGTGCTTACACGGCTGGTTTACCTTGGACAAGTAGAGTAAACTCCGATTACAAAGCGACGAGTATTCTTTACTGAAAACGTGACCTAGATCTTCTCTGGCTTATGTGATATATATATATATATATTTTACATCGATTGGTAACGCAAATTGTATACGCTTCTTTCGCTCTCCTCCGTACCGGCGAGCTACACACTACTATTTTTCTATGTTAAATGACCGACTGTCTATTGATTAAACATTTAACGCCTATCGATCCTCCGGATCAACGAATGGTTTGAATTAGTCGGGTCAGAACGGACCCAGGTCGAATCTATTATATTATCAACTAGCGGCAAGAGGAAGCGCGTGGATCTTGATAAATATCGACACAGCACAATATGTAAATAATATAATAAATTATTTAATGTCTTCTCCCGATATTGTACAGATTGTACAGATACTCGGCGGCCGTTTTTCGCTCGTGGCTAGTGCGGCCGTGTTGACGCGCGGCGAAATTTACAATAAAATGGGATGCATCGTGAACTTGTTCTTCAAGATGGAATGTAAAATGCCCTACGAGAATCTTTTGTCTTAAATTAAACAATTGGACGGCGTTGGCCCGCCTCTGGTCCTAGATAAACGTTCGTCCGTTAACGATCAATTAAGACATCGTTTTTGTTTCCTTTATTATTATCGGTTATCGCTACGTCATTAAAATATCCTCTAACTAGAACGACACCACCCTCGATTGCTCTATTTAATATTCGATTCGTTCGTCGAGGTGAAGCGTCGTGGATCTTCGTGAGATCGCGAGGATCTATCGAGGGAAAAAAAAAAAGAAACGTTGATCCATCTCGTCGATTCGATCCGCCGCGATCTCGCGAGGACAGGAGAAACAGCATAGATCTCTAGATGACTCGAGTCGAATCTTTCGCGCGGTTCTTTAAACGATTAAACAATTAGAATAAATAGGTTGGCACAACCATGGTCAGACAGTTTACAAGCTAGAGCACTCTGCGAGTCCCGGATCCGCGTTCCTCCTCGATCGATCGTCGATCACGCTCCTCGCGGAACGCTATACATTATTGATCACCCGGCCCGTGATTCAACGTCGAACGATCGTTCCTATGATACGATCGCTCCTAAAGCACCGTCTCTGTCTATCTTTCCTCTTTTCTTTGATCGTAATTGTGATCCGGCTGCTTAGCATGGGCGTCGAGGAGGATCCTTTGGACACTGACGTCATCGTGAACACACTCTCGCTCTCACACACGCCTGATAACTTCCTTTGTTACGCGACACGCGACCAGAATGCGAGGGATCGTTCCTCGGGGTTCGCTGGACGCGCTAGGATCGAAACGGGAAGGATCTACACGCAGACCCTCGCGGAGGATCGAGCTTTCGCGATTAGGTAGACTCATACTGCTCCGGAGCCTGTTCCGCTTTGCCTGCGGACGGCTTCTTGATTTGCAGTTTGCTTCTCAGAGGTCCTATCACTGTGGACTGTGGATTTTATGCATTTTGTAACGAAAATGGATCGAATATAAAACAGTAACATTATTTAAACGATTCAAACATACTGTGTTCTATTCTTTTGAGTATGTATAATAACAAAAATGACTAAAGATTTGCATAGACAAATAGTCACTTTAAGTGCTCCGTAAAAAACCAGTGTTAAAATTATTCACAGAACTGACACAATTTGCATAAAGATCCGCAGTCTACCAATGACATGCTCGTCTGTTACATCGAATCTTCCTAGCACCGATACCCTAAACATTCCCAGGACCTCTGGAAGCTATCTGCAGTCTCGAAGCCTTGACTTCATTCATTGCAGCACTGTTCTCCCAACTATGGTGAAGCAGCGTCGACCGCAGGACCCCTTTCCCGAAGGTCTCAGCGATGATCTACAGCAAGCAACGCGTCAAATCTAAATCCAAAAGCCGTGATGTACGTCCCGTCGAACGTGCGGTCTGGGAGGAAGCGTTTAAACGCGGTTTGCATCAATCCTGTCCCCATTTAAGTACGAGAGGAGCGTTCGAAAGCGATCTACCGGCGACTGGTTGCTGCTCGAATGTCCCAGGACTGTCGAATGGGTCGCGGAAGGAAGAGGATATCGCTATTTAAAAAGGTCTCTCTTGTCGTTCGGGGTCGCGTTGCCTGGCCGGCGACGCGACTATCACATGTTTGCTTCTACTTATCTCTCACTCTCTCTCTTTCATACTTCATTCGTTGCCTATTCTTTCTTTTCTTCTTCTCTCTTTCTCTCTCTCTCTCTCTCTCTTTCTTTACCCATTTATCTCAGACTTTCTCCACTTTCTCGCACTCGACCGAAGCGATGGAGTTCATCGTGCTGACATTCTTGCTCTCGGTGTCCGTCTCGCTTTTCGCTAAACTCGAGCTCGAGATACCGAGATGGGAGTCCTGATGAGTCGGCAGGATCCCGGCGTTTGCGTCCTCTATCGCTTTCCTCAACTGCAAGTGGATACGGTTTTTAGATTCTTGGAAGCATTATCTGTTGATGAAGCTTGTGGGAAAGGTCTGACTTTTTTGGCAGCTTCGGGAGAGCTTGACGATGACGTGGTCGTTAGCTTTAGGAGAACGTGCTGGACACCAGAGGAGTCTCCTCGGAAAGGAGCAGGGATCAGTGGAAGTTACAGTATAGTTTGACCATTGTTATGATGGGTGTATCTATGATCAATCTATGAACCTGATGTTTTATCTTTTCGAATTACGTTAATTCTCTCGACATACCTCTTTGAGCCCCACAACTCCAACTAGCCTTCCAATAGCAGTCACGTAAGCATGGTTCACTCCTACCATGCTGAAGAGACTATGCACCTTCAGCAAGGACGTCCTCTCGACCAGCTGGAAGGGTGCAGGGTCAATGTGACACCTGGAGAAGTCAACTTCCAACGCCATTTCGCTCTCCTCCCATCGCTTTTGATCCTCTGTCGACATGTCTATCACTCTTTCCCGTGGCTGGTAACATAAACGAGTCCTCCATCGTTACGACGGTACACAGGTAGGCTGAATGAATAATCAAGGTGCAAACTTACCAGTTGAACTTTCTTCGAGGTGGCTGGACTAGGAACCAACATGGGTGTGTGCGGCTGCACGTGCATCCCATCCTGACTTTCTCGTCTGGTTCCTCCTGATCCTATCTCTGGGTCTGGGTCGACATCTTGAAGGGTGGCCGACTTCCTGAAGATCGCTTCGAAGGCCAGACGTATCCTGGAACTGGAGAAGTTCGAATCAGGAAAAGGATATTCATTCTGGTTCTTTTCAATCGTTTAAAATTGTTCGAGAAAAACAATTTTCATCAGAACAGTAGATCAATTAGTAAGTATTTCGCACCTGCTCTCAGCTCCAGTGACAGTAGTATACGGAGTGGCAGCTGGGCTGACCAAAGGACTGAATCCCTTCAGGGTGAAGGAGTTGGTCTTCTTCAGGATCGATTTCTTCGGCTGGCATCCGAACACCGGCGAATGATACGTGTGCTGAAGCGAAACGGGGCCGCGTGAGACGACACGAGAAAGAGGGAGAGTGAAAAATGGAAAAAGAGGTAGCCGGATGACGTAGGCGGCTAGTTAGGCGAGCAAATATACACAATTCGCGGGATATGACGTCAATGGGGCGGGGGCGTGACTCACGTGGTCCGGACCGGTGCCGTTGTTTGGAGACATCGTTAGATCGTTGACACTCTGCCTCTGCATCTTTAGAATGTCTGGCGCGGGTATCACCTCGAAGCGAGAGGGTCTTCTGGTTCTCTCCTGGTCCCTTAATTGACGTTCCATTTCCTCGCGTGCCCTCTCTTCGGCTTCCTTCTGCCATTTTTGGGCGACCTAATCAATCACGCACAAAAAGTAAACTTCCGGTTTTGTCGAAATGATTTTTAATTGAATGTGTATTCTTTTAAATTTAATCTAATCTTAACCATTTGCACTCGAAGCTATTTTAACTCGAGAATTGAACATTTCTTCCGACCTAGAATATTTCCATTCCCAATGATTTTTAAAATTTTATATATATATATAATATATTTAATAATCCAAACAATATTTTGAATAATGGTACAGCAATTTGTAGTGGCGCCTCTCTCTAAAAATGAATATGGAATTATTCCAATTGATTTGACGAATTACCTGCAGTCTCCTCTCGCGTCCAATATGCTTCTCGATAAGCTTGATCAGCTCCAACCTCTGAATAGATCCGAGCAGGATCATCGAGTCAGGATTGTCCACTAGAGGGAATCCTCGGAGTTTGCGGTTCTCCTTCAAGATCTCCTTCAACCTCTGATAAGTGATCCCATGCCAGATGTACTTGATCTCACGGACCATAAAGTCCTCGACGTAGACGTTGTACATACCTAACGAAATTAGCACTGTCAACTGGCGAGTTCTATTTCGAAGACGCCGACATATTATAAATAGAAGAATATTCCATAGATTCAGTTACCCAGTCATGGAGCTTCCTTCGCGAGGCTTGTTAATAAATTGTATAAATGTTAGTTCGGGATCAAAAATATCGTAGGTGCTAAGCTCAATCTAACACTAGATCCTAGCGGATAATTCGATTCACAAGTCCACATTCATTTGTTCGACCAATTTGGACTGCATGCGATTTTCTTCATTTCGAGAACTATTTTTAAACAACCCCTATTCCTATTGCACATCATTCAATCGTGTAGAAGAATTTTCTTCGCTAGTTAAACGACCGATAAACGAAAAATTATTGGAGTTAGACGCCCGATCAATACACTAAAAATAAACGACCTCGTTGGTAGCCTTTTTCGTACTGAAGAAAACTTTCATGTGTTCAATTGATTTTTATAACTTTCCCGTCAATGAACTAAAAGTGATCACGGTTGGGTGCACGATCAATAAGTTCTCTGCCCGAGTTGATACGAGTCGATGTTTTTGATTCGAAAAGTCGTCGATTGAACTTATGGTTGTTTACCTGAGCTGGAAGGCAACAGATCGGGCAAGTACGGCAGCTTCTTGATCAGTATGATGCTGTCGTAAATACTAGGCTGCAGGAGAGCTGCTATAGCGTTGCTGATCAACACTGCTATCATAATAGGAACGATGTGAGTGATCTGGCCAGTCATCTCGAACACTATGACACTGACAGAGATGGTGTGGGTCACTGCTCCTGAAAACGCAGCTGCGCCGACCGTAGCGTAACCCCCTGAAAAGAAACCCCATGAAAATGAAAAATTGTACAACTATACTAGAATTGAATTTATTAAAATATCATAGAATTTTTATAGTAACTTGAATAAAGAAGTATACTAAAAAATTGCCCAAAAAGATATTTTGAGAAAGGGTTACCTGGCACTATGGGGGTGATTATGCCACCGTATCGAACACCAGTCGGGAACCAAAGTGCCATAGCCTCCCCGACGGCTCGTCCAAGCGCTGCTCCGATCTTGAAGACTGGGATGAAGATCCCCGATGGCACGGGCACCGTCGAGCTTATAATGGAAAAGATGAACTGAAATCAAAGGCCCCTTGGTCGACTGTGCACTCTCCCGTTCGTCCGTCGATCCACCGTTCCCCGTGGATCATGATCGAGAGCGGATCTTACCGTGAACGCGACGAACCCGAGGAGACCCGTGAACACGTCCGTGTACGCCGTCGACCAGTGTTTCACCATGTTCATCTCCTCGACACCCAACTCCTGTTTCGTCCAGCTGAAGTTCGTGAACAGACCGTACACCTGGTCGTGGGTGTTTAGATCCCCGGCCATGAATTGGCCTAGTCCCAGCGGAAACGAGACGGAGGAGACCAGCAGCGAGACGATGCCAGGATATAAAAAACGACTGAAACAGTTCGAAGCGGTTTCACAGAGTCCTGGAGAAGTAATCGCTGGTTTGTGGAGGTTTGCTGGGGAGTTTGGTTATGGTGGATTTGTTGGATGAGTGGATTGGCTGATGTTCGAGGGTGTTTGATGACGAATTGCAGTACAAACAATCGGAATGATCAGCTGTGAATCAGTTCTACGAGTACTCACTTCTTCTGCAGGAAGCTGTTCATGCTCTTGTTCTTCCTCATGAAGATCACATACTGTCTGTGCAGCCAGACATAAAACGCGCCGCCGAGTCCGCTGCCAACTCCGATCAAAGCGAACACGAACAGCTCTTGCGGGTCGAACGGGAAGTCCATGGTAAAATTGGTAGCAAACATCGCGGTGATGGTCTCCTCCCTTTGGAACCAGATGGCCAGCAATCTGAACATCGTGGCTCCGCAGACGGCGGCGAAGAATCCTCTCCAGTAATTTCTCACGGCGAAGTACACCGTCGTGACCTCGATACTGAAGAGGACACCTCCAATCGGAGCAGCGAAACAAGAAGCTACCCCGACCGCACAGGCTGCTGCGAGCATCTCGCAGTTCCTGCTCTCGTTCTCGTAGATCCCTTGGAAGCTGGTCACCAACTTCGACAACAAGGTCGCCACTATACTGGCGATGTGCACGAACGGACCTTCCTTGCCCAGGGGCAGGCCGGAGCCCAAGGTCGCCGTCAGACCTATCACCTGTTCATGATAAAAATGGGTAACTACTAAAGGGTCTTCCAATAAGAGCGATAGATCTTTCAATTGGCACAGCTGTTGTTTGTACTCGGTAATGGTCGGCAAGTCATCGTGGATAGATACTCGCAAGGAGAACCCCCGCTCTGTCCCTCACGGATTTAGTTCAGACTTTACAGAGTTATACAGGGTGTCCCAAAATTACCTTAGTTTAATGAAATGGGAGGTTCCCGAGATCATTTCAAGCGACATTTTCCTTTGCAAAAATGTTATCCGCGGCTTTGTTTAGGAGTTATTAACGAAAAACACGGACCAATCAGAGCGCGACCTAGACGCGAGTTGGCACTGTCGGCCAATAAACAGTTGGCGCGCCGGGCCGACTGTGCCAACTCGCGTCTAGGTCGCGCTCTGATTGGTCTGTAGTTTTCGTTAATAACTCCTAAACAAAGCCGCGGATAACATTTTTGCAAAGGAAAATGTCGCTTGAAATGATCTCGGGAACCTCCCATTTCATTAAACTAAGGTAATTTTGGGACACCCTGTAGATCTCGTTCCTCTGATTACGAAAATACCCCATTATAGGCGCAGACGCTCAATAGTTTTCGAGATACAGTAATCTCGTGAATGCTGTCAATCGAATGCTGTCGAGCACCTACCCCATCCACTCCCAGCCAACGTCGCGCCGAGACGCACGGCGGCGATGATTGATCTCGGTTCGGGTATATCGGTGTGAACACCACACATTGACTCGAGTGAATCGAATTTTCAAACTTCTTAATTTTCATTATTTTTTCATGGGACTTTCACTAACTTATTTCTGGCATTTCTCTGATTAAAATGACACCAAACACGATATAATTCCAACTGTGCTTAGTGGTTTAATCGACGATCGAAGTTTCGAACGCCACGAATAACAGCAACAATGTGGGCCTTTAAACTGTGCCGGCGACGGCGACACGCTACGGTCACCCGATCCGTATCTCATTCTGTCCTTCTCTATGTTCGGCTTTCTATTGAAACGCAGTCAAAAAATATACAAGCACGCGAACCCTGTCGCTCCAGTTCCCGGCTGCTCGACAGCATTCGAAAGATTACTTCACCTAATATTTGCAATTAAAGTTTCATAACCGTAAAATATCAGTTTAGTTCAGATTTTTACCAAGCAGGCCCGGGTTCGAATCCTTTCGTAGTAAATTATTTTTTATGGTTTTTTTTTCATGGAAAATGCATTTTCAATGTTAAATAAATTTTAAATGAAATATTTTTATTCGCTAAAAGACTAATTGAAAATGATACTCATTATTTTATAGAAGAAACACTAGATCTATTTACTACTGTCTGTTTTGTATTGACTGGCTGCTGCTAGAGCCCACTGTTGCAAATCCCGTGTGGTTACTTGTTGAAAGTTTGCACGAGCCTCTTTGAATCTATCATATGTCCACTGATTATTGGCATTGTGCTTGTCATAAATTGTACCCCCGTTCTCGATATAATTCTCCCAGCGTAAAAAATATTTTTTGTTTTTTAAAAATCTGTTAAAATGAAACTTTAATTGCAAATATCTCGGAAACTATTGATCGTCTGCGCCTATAATGGGGTATTAATCAGGGGAACGAGATCTATAACTCTGTAAAGTCTGAACTAAATCCGTGAGGGACAGAGCGGGGGTTCTCCTTGTCAGTTTGCTGAACGCGTTGAAGTTATTAATATTAATAGGGTTATATCGAGAAATTCGGCTGTCAATTGGCCTCCAAGATCTTGCGACTTAACGCCATCAGACTTTTTCTTGTGGGGCCATGTTGAGCCTCTTGTTTATTCCAATAAACCACAAACTGTTAATGAGCTTAAAGCAAAACATAATTCGTGTTATCGGTGAGATACGATCTGATTTATGTGCCAGAGTCATCGGAAATTGGGTTTGTCGTATTCACTCCACCAAACGCGATCGTGGTGGTCATTTATATTAGGCGAAGTAAAAAGTTCTGAGCGTTTTTCGCTTTATTTCGAAAGCAAAAAACGCTCGGAACTTTTTACTTCACCTAACATGATATTGTATTTCATGTATCACTACGTCGAGTGTACTTTAAAATAAAGCAGCGAGTACTACGAGAAAGAAATCGAACGAGGACAGAAGCTAACCTTGGCGATCAGAGTGCGGAAGGTCAGGTACTCCTTGAGGGCGACTCCCCGGAGGATGGTCTTCATTTCCGGGATTCCGGAGCCGATGCTCTGAGGCGCGACGATGTGGACGAATCCTGCGCTGAAGAGGATCAGGCAGACCGGAAGCGACACCCACGCGAGGTACTGCAGCGCTGGGTGCTGTGTCAGGTCCTGGTAAAGCCATATCCTGGCTGGTGGAACAAGGACACTGTTAATGACTCGTTAAAGGTTCAACATGATCATGCGGAAAATTGGATAAGAAATGAAATTAGCTGAAGTTAATCAAGTCTGGACTGACCGTTGTTACACATCGAAATGCCACGATCCATGGCATAGCTGATAAGCGCCATGATGATACCTAGAAGAGCCAGGAAGACCCAGTCTTCGCCTAATCGAGCTCCAGTGTGTTTCCAGGCGAACGCCAGCAGAGCCAGCAACTTCCGGCAGAGAGGACCTCTCCTCGACTTCCGGAAGTCCTCCTCTCTGCCTTTCTCATACTTCCGTCGTTTGTCATGGTACTTGAGCTTCTGAGCCTCTTCCTTCGCGTACTCACCCAGGTCTTTCGTGTAGCGACCATACATCTGGATTCATAGTCATTTGTTTTTTTATACTGTTGGGATTATTGTTCGGCTTACAGTCCGATTATATTGCGGACTGGTGGTGAGCTGTGGTTTAATCGTTACTCTTCGTATAGTAAAAAAATTCCAGGATTTTAAAGATACGAGATCACTCACGATTGTAAAGAATTGAAAAAGTAAGCCAACTTCGAAGACTTTAAGCCTCCGGAACGTCATGGATCACGAGGATTTTCAAAAGATCACGGATCACAGAAGGTGCTTCGAACGTGCCCAATCATTGAAACAATCTCGCCAGCTTTGAAAGTTGGAATTTGTTAAAAATTTTGAAGAAGCACTTTCACCACCAGTTCACAAAATACAGAACTGTCGCTGTTGACCACTGAATGTTGATATTATATGCGTTACTGTAAAATTATCTTGATATGCAACAAATAAATCTCATTTCGAGAGGACACGAAGCAGTTTCCAAAGCACAATCGTTAAATACATACCAAACATGTACGATCCCCGATCTGTCAGCTCGATCCTCGAACTCGATCATTCACTCGCGGCACTCTGAGCTCTCTCAACTACCATAACCCCGGAACCAACGGTAAAAAATCTTGAAAAAATCCCCACGAGGTAGAATCAACTGACTTTACGAAATTTTCATTGAAAACTGCTAAACGGGAAACGAACTGGATCACAGTGCTCGATCGATTAACGCTTGATCACACGACCGAGCCAGACTCTATGGCATTAAAGTGTGCCGATACAGATCGATCGTCGTCTATCGGGCTGAACATGATCGAACGGATCTCTGATTTATCTTACAAGGATCGACAACCTTTTTCGAGTTATTTTTATGTTGCGTTTTACTGTCTATTGAAGAGGATGGCCATGCTCGTGCAGAGAAGCGAGCGAGATTTAGCGAAACACTCGGCCCTCGAAGGATTACGTCGAAATTGGGTCGAGCGGAGCTTGGAACGGTGGGAATTAGGCGATTCCGATGGTTTTAATGCGCGTATTATTTTGTGACAATCGATATTCACCGGTGATAACTCGCCGGGGATGAGATAAGGAATTATCGGCGACAGAAATTTCTGATGGGAACAATGAGCGCTCTTGATTCGAGTCACATGCGTGCCGATAGATATACAATCGAGATCGTTGCTCGATCGTAAACATACTATTCGGTTCTAACAGAAATTCGTTCGGCTGCTAGTATCTTTTAACGCTGCCACGTTGGTCGTGTATGACTGACAATCTTTTTATCAAACTTGAACCTTCATTTCGATTACAATGTACAAATCAAAGATTATCACGATGTACGAGATGCAAGAATGCTGTCAAAGTAATCACTGGACTGCGGATTTTATGGTAAAAACGAGTAGGTGTAAAAAGAGTTTAATCGATGCGAACACAATTTTTATTTTGCAGAAAAATCAACAGTCTAGTAACTACTATAATTTTGTGATTGATTGATTGATTGTGATTTTCTAAAGTTCTACAACGACTAAAGGCTGTACCGTTAAAAATCAATTTGTTCCACTTGCTGAGAATTAAGTCCTGAAAAGCCCACCCAAATCCCCTCCACTTGGGAGAACGTATTTTCCGCCCTGCCCCAACAAATCCATCAAACTCCACCGACGTAGACACACCGAAGAGAACCGTGTTTCTCAGAAATCGACTTAAGCAGACCAGTTTGCAACAATCGAGACACAAACAAGATCTCTGCCAGCATGAAAATAAAAGGGGTGATTAACTGTAACCGAGGAAAACACACGTCCTGCTAGTAATAGTCACTCCAAAGTAAACAACATCCGAGGAACCGATGATGGCCACTCGAGGAAAACTCGATTTTCGAAGGTCTCACTTACAACATAGTCATCGTTACAGACGAAATAGGCTCGATTCAGGACGCAAGCCGGCATGAAAGCTGGATCGATGATCCTGCAAAGCTCCCTCGATCGTTTCGCGCGATCAAGTCACGAAGGACGAGGCGTTGCTCGTGCGAACCGAACAGAAATCGCACATTTTCCTACCGATTTATCTCGATTTCGACTCGTCCTCGTCTCAGATCCGGTTAAAACTGTTGTAGATCCTTGTAGATCGTTCAGCACTGACTAATTACTGCGTCATTGTAGTCGCGTATGCCAGTCGCACACCACAGTCCGCTGGCAAACCTCGGAAATCGGTATTTTTGGCAGCGGCTTACTGCGAACCGTTCATAGTTCTATTGTTTCCTCTTTACTCCGACACTGCCAGGACCAGCTTCTTGTCAATGCAGACGACCACAAAATGTTCGAAACAGTCCTGCACCCTCCACTGTTTTTCGATTTACCGCTTTCACTTTGTCGATTTTTTCACCCCCCGGGACTGAAGTATGCCCGAGACTGTGGACTTGTTGGAGAAAGTGTTAGTGAGTTATGGTAGCGTGTTGTGTGACGATTTATTGTATTGTTGTGCCTAAAAGTTAGAGGATTCGACGCGCTGGTTAAGGGTAGAAATTTTATTGATTTATTGTGGTTTGAATAATATGTTATCAGAATTTTTAGAATGTGAAAGGGTTAAAGTAGCACCCACTCAATCTTGACTTTCTAGTTTTAGTTTAATCAATGAGATTATTTTTAGGGGTAGTTTATAATTTTTTTAACGAGTTAATAAAAGCTGAGTTTTTGTCTAAATTTTGCAAGTCTGCATAAACGTTCAACTGTTTGATTTTACAATTTTTTTCTGATCGGTAGTGTGATCAGATTTTATTTGTTAGTAAGTATTCGATTGTTAAGTGAAAAACTGACACTCGCGTGTTGTTTGTAACACTTAATTTGCCTTGTGTTTAAATCTTAATTAGCAGATGCTTTATGTGTCTTCTTGGTCGTTGATTGCCAGGACTCTTTCGTCGAGCCAACAGAAACTTTTAATTTCACGTGATCGTCCTGCAATTCATTCCGATTCCCTCCAGCAGAATATTTACATCGTTCCTATTTATTTGAATTTTATATTTCCGTCTCGATTCCTCGAATACTTTATTGGTACTGGACTCAGTTTACCAGCTCCTCTTCAATCCTTTGAACTTCCACTCGCTTCGAGTATTTATTGAAATTCGTGGGAGCCAGTGATCCATAAGATCATATCCAGAAATCCCTTCAATAAAATGCATGGAAAGACTCGATCCACGTCGTTCGTACCTTTTCCTCAATTTTTACTATATTCTTCTTCGCTGATTCTTATCAATTCTGAAGACCCAGTTCTCCGGAACGTTCCTCGAACTATTTATTTATTTAAATTCCAGAGTGCCAGGTGTTCCGTACCACTCTTGCTCCGAGACATCTATTTCTGATCTACACGATCAATCATTCTACCGGACCCTGTATCATGCTTCTCTGAAAAGGTGGAATCTGATGATGCTTAGCACTCGTTAGAACTGTTCATTTAACTTCCAGAAAGTCAGGTCTCCTTCTAAAGTTTCGAATTTCCTTTTGAGAAGAGTGCACATAATACTCGAAGACCTACAGCTTCTCCAAAAATGATAACACACTTGTTCCAACTATCTACTAGAACTCCAAAATGTCAAGCGTCCATTTAAAGCGTCTATTACTGAACTTTTTACTTGTCTTTCAAAAAGGATTCACATAGAATTGGAGGACCTACAGCTCCTGTCAATTGCGCGCAGCAGGCTCGATCATTTACCGAACGATTCCACTAACTTTGCAGCAACATTTTCGCGAAACGCACGTCACGCGGCACAGGTTTGCGAGACGTCTGCTCCGCGTGTTTCCACGATATTTTTCACGATCGTTGAAATCGATTATCGGAAAGTGCAACTTGCTAGAACGGACGTGTGCACGCGAACTTGCGGATGAACGACAACTGAACGACGCCGAATTCGAACTTGGGGCCGCGATATTTGTTGAAATTTGGCAACCGTCAAAATTGATATTTTTAGCGGGGCTCGGCTGCCGGTCAACGACGGTTCCATCTATTGTTTATTGCCGTCTATTAAGTGTCTTGCGCGCGCTCGTTCGAGCAACAATGTTATCGTTACCAGCTACAGTGGTCCTACAGCTGTCAGTCTACCTTGCTCGTGATCCATCGATCAAGCCTGATACGTGAAAAAACTCCTATTTTATTTTATTAATCGTAAATTTCTTCGTTGAACTTTCGATTTAAACAAATAAGCGAAGATCAACGTTATATTGTTATTATTATTTGTTGGTTTGCGCAAATTCTCTGGTCGATCTGCGGGTCTCGCAGCAGCCCGAACTCAAACAATTTGCTTTCGGGTGCACCAATGTTTGATTCATGTCGGTTCTAAAGCGGGCGTTCTGGCCCGTAAGATTTATTCGAGCGGTAATAATTCTGTTACCGACTTTATGCAACGAATACATAATTGTTCCACAGTGATTCTGGTGCTCTGTATGTAGTCTAGGCGTCTATGTAGTCGGGAGACCGTGAAACGGCGACAAAACGAGTTCGCGGACTGTGGATTGAAATATAGACGACACCTGAAGCGAACCTGTGCATGGACTTGACGTCAACGGCGGCCACGATCCACTGGGCAATCAGCCCCTAACCCAATTTTAGTAATTGAGCATGACCGATTCGCGATACAATTAATAGACGGCCGGCCCGCACTAAATAGATACCGGCTATCCTATTTTCGGACCTAATTAACCCTGGACAACGATACCTTCGGCAACACAAGGACCCGAACACTTTATCCTTGCGATACTAAATTATCCTTTTGTGTGATGCATCTCTACCACGCGATCCTATACGTTCAGTTCGAACGACCTCAACAGATTTTGTAATAAGATCTAATTTAGAAGAAATTTCAACTGAAGGAAGATAAGCACAAAAATGTAATCATTACAAATGTTTTTCATTTATTGTGGGAAGTAGGAATCAAATAAAAATTGATTTCATCCCTTAATCACTTCGTTACATTGAAAACAACATTACAGTATTCTCGAATTTTTTACTGTTTTGTGTTTCACCCAACCAATTTCGTCATAAATGCATCAACACCCGCAGGCTAGTCATCATCATCAAAATGCATATCTATTAAGAATATTTAAAAAATTTTCGAAAATAATTTTCGTAGGAACAAGTCCTTTAAGAGTACAATAAGAATAAAATTGATATCCATACGACTACAACCTGCTCGAAAAACTATTTAAAAATCATTTTCGTAGAATGTGATATCGTCCCTTTATAAAATGCAGTCGTTTCTTCGAGGATCAAATTATACTCTGTATTTTTAAAAAGGCTTGTAAGTTTATCTTAATACGATTACAACCACCCTGAAAAAAATATTCAAAAATAATCTCTACAGGGAAAATTTTGCTCGAAATGCAACAATGACGAATGCAGTCCCTTTACAAAATGCACTCGTGTTTGCGAAACGAGCTAACTTAAAAATCAGGAGAACCATCCCGTAAAGTGAAATTGTGTTTACAAACTGCAGTAGCAGAGTGCAACTAAGCTTGTGGACAAGCCGGTGCGTATTCTATTTCGAATATTCGAGGTAATCGTTGCGGGGGCGGTTCGACGGAATCGGATAAACTCGGAAATCCCGTGGGAAAATGTGTCTTCCGCGGGAAAATCTAGGGGAAACTGTCCGAACGGCCAGCGGCTTGTCGTCGTCGGCGGCTGCACCCGGAAACGATGCATCTGCATACCGTAGGAAAGAGAATCGCAATGCTATGTGGGTGTGCGTTCGCTCGACGTGCATGTAAAAGCCATAGATGCACACGCGTGCACCGGTCGAACGTGTGCATCACGTGACGAGCCGGGAATCTGCATGCTGGTCACGCGTGTCGGATAAACGTAACGAGTCCTTAAGCGCTCATTCATGCAGATAAAGGCATTGCTTAGAAAGGCGTCGCTGCGAACTGTCGGCGTGCACTTTTGCTGCTCGCAGGATTATCATTGGGAATTGCGGCGCGATCACGCGGATCCATCAGGATTTCGCGGGCAATGATCGATGACCGACCCGCACGCGACTCGTCATCCGCCGTCGTTTCGATGACTGCGGTTTTAACCAGGGATGAACCATTATTGAAACGGAGAATTGATTGGATTGGACAGGCCATTCGCTGGGTTCAATCATTGAGCGATCGTACAAAATTGTTGTATAAAACATTTTCCATTATGCTGTTATCTGTTTCCTTTTTATACTTTGAATCATTCAGATGGAGTTTAATCATGATTTTATACTGGGAATTCATAAAATTGCGAATAGGTCAATCCTTATACCTTCCTCAAACATGATCGTGTACAAGCAGTATTTTTCTGTGGTGGTTTGTCTATTTTTATTGTATGCTTTGATTCGATCAGACACTTTTTAATCGTGATTTTATACCGGGAAGGAATCGATGCAATTGCAAAGTTGATAAGATTTTATAGTGTGTGTCTAAAAAGATCCTCAACAAGATTTTTCAGTAGTGTTTCATTTATTTTCCTTTTATACTTCGATTCATTTAGCCGCTTTTCAGATGCATGGTCAAGTGTGGCTAATTTATTTGTTTTCACACTGAGAAAACACTGATTTTTCTTTCCCTCGATTTTTCTACAACAATTGAGCCTACAATTTTTTACATTTTTCGCAAGTCCTTGAAAGTAAGAAGAATCGAGATTCGATGCGACCGATTTTGCACCCACAGGTTTCTATTTCTCTGAGGTTTTCCAAGAAAATGTGGACTTCTGGTTTAATAATAGCGAATCGTAGCGTACGACAAAATGCGAAGAATGCATTTGGAAATAGAATTGAACGGGAATGAATGAAATATATCACGAAAATAGATTGCCATGTAGTAAATTATAGAATTTATAAATAGCAGCGAATCCCACATTCCCTAAACTGTAGCAAACTATAAACTTCTAGTTTCGCGGTCCTAAATTCGCAATTAAATCGCGATCAGAAGACCCACGCAGATATTAACGTGGATCGCTCTTCGGGACGCATAAAACTCAGTTAGCAGGCACCAGGTGACTTATGCAACTGATTTATGCATTCCAGACTCGGCAGAGCTTGGTTATGAAAAGATCGATTTGACAGTGACGTAGAAAAACTTTTTCGCCGTCTGTTTCGAAAGCCAAGCACGGCGCCGCGCCGGCCGAAAGAGTCAAGGCGGTCTGCTCGCCTTGCGAACTTCTAATTTCGTGGAAGTGCATTCGGGGGAAGTGCAGTTGGTCACTGCAGTCCCGTGATGCGTGTTTCGTGTCAAGGTCGGTTCGCACGCGGCTGTCAACCAACGAAACCGTACGCGTCGTACGATCGACGTTTGTAGAGTCTATTCCAGAACTCTTTCCGCAAGAACGTCGGCCTTCTTATTGCGAGTGGAGAGTCCGCATCCAAGAGGACTGTCAAACCTGTCCCAAACCGTTCAAAGATGGATAGGTCGGGGTAGATAGACGTGGCTAGAGTTTATGTGACAGAGCTGACAGCGACCCGCGATTTGCTAGTCGCTCACACGGAACGTTTATTTCGAATGTAGCCTCTCTTTCTTTCGCGTTGTCCCCCTTTATCTTTCTTTCGCGCCCACTTGGCAACCGTTCAAAGGTCGCGCCATTGCGCGCTCCGCTCAAGATCGGTGCAAACTCTCAAGCGAACCGAGACTGTAGTCTTAGGCTGCGTGCACACCGAGGAGCAACTATCGAGGCAACAGCTTTCCAAATTGTTTTTACATCAAGGCAGACCATCGTTAATTCGAGGGAAAATTTTGAAGAAAAAAACCAGATAACAAGGATTAGATTGTGTGTCCACTTGAGAACAACTATCGAAACAACCCCTGGAAACTGCTTCGCAAATTATTTTTACATCAAGGCAGACCATCGTCAATTTTAGTGAGCATTTTCAAGAATTAAGACGGATAACGAGGATTAAGCTGTGTGTCCACTTGAGAACAACTATCGAAACAACCTCTTGAAACAGCTTTCGGAATTGTCTTTGCATCAAGGCAGACAATTGTCAATTCGAGGTAGAATTTTGAAGAATTGAACCAGATAACGAGGATTAGGCTGTGTCCACTTAAGAACAACTATCGAGGCAACCTCAGGAAACAGCTTCTTTGAAAATTGTCTGTACATCAAGGCAGAAAAATACGAGATTTAGTGAGCGTAACGCAGACATTAGCAAATATTGAGGATTAGGCTGTGTGTCCACTTGAGAACAATTATCGAGGCAACCCCTCAAAATATATTCCAGAAATGAATTAGAAATATTCATAGTGGTACCAAGCTGTCGTATTATTTACTGTACATACATACAGCATATATTGCAGTATAATACATAAAGTATAGTCAAATTGAAAATTCAAAAATTCCAAATGCCGTGTCAGAATAAATTGAACATCTGAAAAAGTAGATCCAGCCTCAATGCTCAGACACCGTTTGACCAAGAAGTGCAAACACCATTTTCCCCGTGAATTAAAGTCGCTCCTGCAAACATTTATTCCCGGCCCGCGATTCGTTTTGGTCCACATTTCAACGAATTCAATTCCAACATGCTGCCCACGGGAGTTCGGTCGCTCTTCAAGGGAGGAGAACGTCAGGAAGAAGTATCGCTCGGACCGTAAAGCGAAACAAATGGACACTGGGGGAAGAACGGGAGAAGCTTGTGTCGCGTATTGGCAGCCGATATTGGCAGACGATGGGCCGTGTCTCTCGTCTGGGATTCGTCTAGCGGCGTCGAAGACGGTTTAATTTTAAAACCGTCGTCCGGCATTGGTTCAACGGCATCGCTGGACGGATAGCGAGAAATCAACCTCCCCCATCCTCCACCAGCACGTGATCCCGTTGGTATTTCTTTTCCGATAAGGTGAAAGGAAAGCGACGTCCATTTTTCTCCTTTTTATCAACGACCACGCACTGTGGACGAACAACACGATCACGTGGCGACCGACCGTATCCGCTATGAACCACCCGTGACGTCATTGCCAGTGCTATTGTCGAAGACCTGTTTCTCGTTCCTCACGCAAATAAAAATAAATTGTGTCGAGTGATGACTATTCGAAGATTAATGTCGCTGTTTAAAGATTGATGAATGACCGTGGGTGATTGTTCGGTGCTCAGGAAGTGATGCTTGGCAGCCGAGCGAATATTTTCGGAAGTCGGAAGACAGATCTTGCAGAAGCGCGACATTCAGAGCTTCCATCATGCGAACGATCATTAAAATTCGCTTACAATCGTGTTAATGTAATCGAAGGGATCGAAATCCTGTTGCTCCTCGTCCGCGTTCGGCGGAGGACATGGATAGAAAGTTTGCGATGGTCTGACAACAAGAAAATTTCATGTTTAGTTCGTCCGATCCCAATCCTGATTTTCTTTTGATCGTTCTACAGGGTGGCTCGTAGCTGCTACTACTAAAATTAAGTCTGAAGCATTGACCAATTGAAAGAACAGATTGCTTTCGCATTTGATAGAATAAAATTGTATGCAACGCGTTGCAGTGTTCACAAGAACCGAATCCTTTGCAATTATTAAAATTTTAATGATGCTTCAGACAGATTTAGCGTTGATACTACATTCTCTATATATTTTTTAAAATATTGAATCGTACTATTGGGTTGGCAAGAAAGTAATTTAAAAGTTTTATGAGCGCGGAATTATGAAGCTGTACCAGAAAGATGGCAAAATATCATCGAACAAGATATTTTACTGATTAAAGTTCATTGCTTGAATAGAAAAATTGGGTTGTATTTCACCCTAAAATACCGAAATTACTTTCTTGCCAACCCAATACATTCCCCATTTATTTCGAGCACAATTCAGCGCAGCAGTTACGAGACACCCTGTACATTCCCGAGCCCGTATTTCTGCGATTACACGCATAAGTCATACACCGCCATTATTATTTATTCCCCCACTTGACTACGATTACTCAATAGAACTCTCTCGTGATGCTAGCCATTAGATGGACGAACAGGAAATTTTCCTCGGTCTCCCTGAAACACGATCCGAAAGAGGAAGAAGAAGAAAAAAAAGAGAACTGCTGAGGGAAGCTACCTGTGCGGCCTTTCCCGCCGATTTTCCTTCAGCTTCGCCATCAGCCTGTCGAATTCCTCCCATTCTCTATCCACTTCCTCCTGACTACCTTCCGGATGATGGTAGTGCAGGGTCTCGTCGAGGAGCTCCATCTTCGTGCTTTGGCTCGACATCCTCCGAGAAGCTTTCCCCTTCGAACGCCCTCAAACGCCTCGAAAAAACCGTCGATCAATCTTATTCGACGGCCGCTGCGAACGCGACTAGCGTCCCGACTCTCAGCGCTGGTCTTCAGGTAGCTGAGAACTGCAGGACAGGTTGCGTAACACGGCGACAGTGTTTCGCGAGCATGAGAGGGACAAAAATCATAACTTCCGGTTCAGACGTGTTACATATCCTTCTCTATCGATTGCAGAGGAACCACGAAAACATTCAATTTCGAATACAAATAATTTCAAATTGTTCTTCTACGTTGCAAGTTACAGTGGACTCGAGAAGTGTTCGAACACTTTTGCATCGCTCATTCTCGTAGAAAATGTTTCTCCATGGTGAGTGGGCGAACACTAAAAAATATTTTCGAGTCGACGAATTTGAAGATTGAAGTTCTTTCTTTACAAAGACACCCTGGAAGCAGATGTTAGTTACTGTTCTATGCAACAGAAAAAAATGAACAAGTCGCGCGAAGTCCTCGTGCTGTAGAGGATTGATAGTTACGAAAAATCTGAACTTCGTCAACGATCAAGGAAGGTTCGTTACTAACGTAATCACGGTGCGCGATCGTCTCGGATCTTACGCTTGGGCTCTCTGATTTTTGTCGATCGGGCGAAACACTGTGCAGCCGTGGGAACGGCGATGATCCATCGAAACGTCGTCGATCAAACACGATCGTCCTCTAGAAAAGATGGACGATCAGTCGCGAGAACGATCGACAGTGTCGAGGTGTCGCAGCATTTGTGGAGCCGACTATCATCGCTGGGAACCGGTCGCAGTAGCTGCGATCGTCGATCGATCTCATTTCTCGCGTCGACTCCTCGTTCCTGCGAATGATCTTTGATCGGCCAGGATCTGCGAGAGTCCGAGGACTCGCCAGAGGATTTTCGACGACGACAGCGTGTGCGTATCGAAGGATGATAGTGTTCTCGGCGACACTGACACTGGCACTGCACGCGTCGGCGAAAAAATATCGTGGGCCAGGGCTGGCAGGCGGAATAAAATGTTGAAAATAGAGAGAAAAAGATAAAGAGAAGAATCGTTTAGAGCGCAATTGAATCGTGGGCTGGACCGTCGCACACCAAGCCAATGAGTCACACTGACAATGTGAAGAGAGAACCACCGTGCGGACCTCAGATGGGAGGGCCCGGCCTGGTCCAATTTACGGACTCATTAGCCTCGCTCCGACAGTTGTCGACGTCGACGTCGCCGTCGCCGACGTCGCAGCGCCGCTCTATGCTCCGCACTATGCTCTATGCGTTGCTCTTTGCTCATGCGAACCGTTCTCCCCAGCGAAATCGACACGTCCATTTGCGATTCTGGACACCTATATCGGTGCGAGGACAATCTGCGATCATTCGAAAAATTTTCGTAATACAGTAAAAGCTCCTTCGTTGTCCAAAGGCCGGGGGGCTGAGCGGACAACGAGCGTGCCCGGACACTATTTTTGATTTATGACTGCGTCTAGATATCGCGTCGACCGCGCCGAGCGACTTCAATAGGAAGCCGAACATAGAGAAGGACAGAATGAGATACGGATCGGGTGACCGAAGCGTGTCGCCGTCGCCGGCACAGTTTAAAGGCCCACATTTTGTTGCTGTTGCTCGTTGCCTTCGAAACTTTGACCGTCGATTAAACCACTAAATACAGTTGAAATTATATCGTGTTTGGTGTCATTTTAATCAGAGAAATGCCAGAAATAAGTTAGTGAAAGTCCCATAAAGAAATAATGAAAATTAAGAAGTTTGAAAATTCGGTTTACTCGAGTCAATGTTGTGGTGTTCACACCGATATACCTGAGCCGACATCAATCGACGCCGCCTACGGAGCGACTCGGCGTTGACAGGCAGTGGAATGGGTAGGCACTGGACAACGATCGTGCCCTTGATTTTGGACAACGAAGGAGCGATTGCTGTACTTCGTTTATCATGTATCACGTTCTCAACATTTTTACCCGCAGAAACCATACTGATAGCTTTCTCAATGATCGTGCCATGTGTAGAAGAAGCTTAATAATAATGTTCTTCCGAGTCACAGAAGAAAACGCGACTAATTGCATGCAATGGCAGAGAATCGCCGATCTATTTGAAAATCGTGTGTCTGAGTGGTGACTCAGAGTCACGAAAAATTGCTATACCATTACCCAAAATATTGTTTCGATTATTAAATATGTTGGTGTCGAATCATCAATTATTCATGAAATATTCTAGGTCGGAAGAAATGTCTAATTTTTGAGATAACACTAAACCTACCAACCATCAAAAGCGACTGATGAGTAGACTGCGGATTTTATGCATTTATGACGAAAATGGACACGTACAATTTGAAGCAGTGGACGAATTAAGAAGATTTAAGGACATCGGTGTATTAATTTCAGCTTGATAGGATAATTAAAAGAAGAATACAATTTTTATTTGGCTCCTGTGTCCTGCAATCAATGCAAACATTTTTTATTTTGCATAAAGATTCGCAGTCTACTGATGAGTTACTGATGAGTATTATATTATAAAAATAGGGATAAAAACACCTCTACAATTTCTATAATTGTAAAATCATTGTTTCCAACGCCTAATCATATGTAGAACGAAATTTGCAGTAGGTGGACCGGGTGTTTTACGCATTTCCGACCAAACTGAGTGTTCCGAGAGTGACGACGAAGCGTCGTGACCACGCGGTGCGGATTTTAGCCTAATCTAATGGTAGAGCGCGCGAACTCGTTGGCCAGACAAAGAAAGAAGTCTCGAAAGTGGTCTTAACGCGAGGATTTCTAGTAGCGACTGTACGGTAGCCGTACACGGCAATTGGCCACTTCCCTCGACGAGGGCTCGTAGGAAGCTGCCTTCAAAGTCACCAGTTATCATTGATCAAAATTACCACGTAATTTGATGAATGGCTGTCTTACCCGATGCCGGCACCGGTCTCCGATCGATGACTCTTTCCTCGGACGCTCGGCGCGCGAAAATTCAATCAACCGATCGACAAAACCAAGTTTTATCGTGTCTCAATTTTTATTCTTCTTATCGCGAGACCGCGCGCGTCGTTCATTGGCCAATTTTTGCAAGATTTTTAATGAACGTACCTTTTTTTCCAGCAAAGAACGTATCCGGTTTCTCCCCGAGGTTTTCAACGGGTACAGGTGAACGATTAACAGAGCGGCGGCCAGCGAATTGTTCGTATTTATCGCGGGAACCTCGCCGCTTAATTGCGAACACGAGAAGCCGTAAATTCGCGTGTTTATCCCGAAGAGATAGCCTGATAATGCATCGGAAAGGGTACCGACTTTGTCAATTTACCTAGGCGAATTTCTGCGTCATGCCAGCCACCGATTGTTGAACATCGTGCGTCCGGAGCAGCCTTCGAACTTTTGCAAACGGAATACCGCGATAAAAACATTCGATGACGAAGACCTTTAAATATTGTCGATATTATTCGCTTCGTACTAACCCTTAGCGAACGAGAATATTCATTGGATTTGCATCGAAGTCTTAATTACTGGGAAAAAGAGACGTACAGCGACTCCCACTAATATTCGGACACTCTTAAAAATATGTATAACTTTTTTATTATTGGACTATGGGATTTGAACATTTTTGGGAAGCTAGAGCAATTAGTTTGCTACAGGATGTGAAAAGAATTTTTTCCAAAATTGGTGTAACATCTCCAGCATCGGCCACTGGATAGACCGTTTAGAAAGCAGCAAATAAATTATCCTACAATAAACTATTGTATAATCGATATTCCGGGATTACTTTTCTCCGGGGACTTCCAGAACTGTTTACGTGCAATGCAAATTTATAAAGCCGTCATTCTCCACCGCGCCTTTCACTTAGCATATTAACGTGTCACATGATTACGATTTTTCCTCATTATAATCGCAGCGCGTGACCACCGATGGAAATGAGGGAACGCGTTTGCGAAGCTCTTGGAATGTGTGCAGCCACCAAGAAATTTGTTAAACAAAATGATTTTTTTTTCGTTTTCTCGAATTCGAGATGACGAAAGTTTCTTAAATGTCGTGTATGAGAATGGTGCGAATTACCTGTAGATATTTTTTGAAACGCGTCTCGCGAACAATGGACTGGAAGGAAGCAACTGCTTCCGGGACACCGAACACTGCCATGGAACTTTTGAGGGAGAATAAACCAAGGAAGTATGCTTATAAACGACTAATAAAGAAGTTCAATGCGTCAGAGCGAGGTTGTTCTTCGTTGAATCTATGAAGATAGACGCAAGATGCATTTAATATTTGTGGCGTTATCAAGAGTTATAGGAGATCCCATTTCGCAGACGCAATACCTCTGGGAATTGTGCTCGTCCAAGAAAACGTTCGCATGCTCGTGATAATTACCACTATTTTTAGGCAGATAAACATTTTCATTAAATCTTTGACGACCACTCGGTATACTGGACAATCCCTGGTCACTGTTTCGGCGATGCTCAGCGAAAGCAGGCTTTCAACTTTCTATCTTTCAATTTTTTATAGATTGTTTATCTATACATTCAGGTTTCTTGTTTACGCCGTGCCCAATGCAGTATCCTTATCGATATTAATAAACAGTCGAGGTGAAACTATTTTTCTGGTGAAATTGAGAAGGACATTACAGTGCGTACCTGGACGACGTAATATTGCGTCAGTCGATCACAAGATGTTTTGTTCTGGATAGTAATTAAAAATTATTTTTATCCATTTTCCATCAAATATCATCATTCAATTGCTATTCAAATTTGGAGTGAGATCAAAAGGATCGACGTAATGTTGCGTCGCAGCTAAAAACTGCCATCAATCAGGGTGTCTCAAAATTTCTTCAACATCCGGAAATGGGAGGTTCCTGAGATCATTTGAAGCAACATTGTCCTTTGCAAAAATGGTGACCGCGGCTTTGTTACGGAGTTATTAACGAAAAACACGGACCAATCAGAGCGCGACCTAGACGCGTGTTGGCACAGTCGGCCCGCCCCGCCAACTGTCAATTGGCCGACTGTGCCAACACGCGTCTAGGTCGCGCTCTGATTGGTCCGTGTTTTTCGTTAATAACTCCTAAACAAAGCCGCGGTCACCATTTTTGCAAAGGAAAATGTTGCTTCAAATGATCTCAGGAACCTCCCATTTCCGAATCAGAGCGCGACCTAGACGCGTGTTCGCACAGTCGGCCCGCCCCGCCAACTGTCAATTGGCCGACTGTGCCAACACGCGTCTAGGTCGCGCTCTGATTGGTCCGTGTTTTTCGTTAATAACTCCTAAACAAAGCCGCGGTCACCATTTTTGCAAAGGAAAATGTTGCTTCAAATGATCTCAGGAACCTCCCATTTCCGAATCAGAGCGCGACCTAGACGCGTGTTGGCACAGTCGGCCCGCCCCGCCAACTGTCAATTGGCCGACTGTGCCAACACGCGTCTAGGTCGCGCTCTGATTGGTCCGTGTTTTTCGTTAATAACTCCTAAACAAAGCCGCGGATAACATTTTTGCAAATGAAAATGTTGCTTCAAATGATCTCAGGAACCTCCCATTTCCGGATGTTGAAGGAATTTCGAGACACCCGGTATACAATGGATCGAAAATAATCATCCAGGTGGAATTCTTAAGCGCGACTTCAAATACCGTACTGAGAACCATCGACGTAATATTACGTCGCCGTTAAAAGGCTCGCAAATCGGCGCGCTAAGAATCCGTGCGATCACTATAAAGAAGCTCGCGCGACGCGGCAATTAAAAATCCAGTGCGTAATTACGGCCGATAAATATTGCACGTGTAAGATGACTAATTCGCAACACGCTGACGCGAATTGTCTCTCGCGTAAATTCCTTCCGGGAACGGGTCGACCGCATAATTGGCCGGCTGCCCCTAAATCGACCGTTTTGATCCTCGGGAACAAACGCGGCCCATTAGTATAACACAGTATAACGCTACTCCGACGGCACTCGGCGAGATTATTTTCCTTCGCATAATTCCCTGTCGGCTTTGTTCCTGCACGAACTACTTGCGCGTCGTGTTCCTTCGGTTTACAGTTTCGTTACTTCTTCCAGAAGAAGAAGAATTCGCCATTGGCAACGGGAATGATTGATTTAATGACGACTATTGTGACGGTGGCGTGACACTGACGACAGCGAAGAAGAGCTTCCTTTGTCTTACAGATTCACAGCTTTTTGTTAGTGGCAATTGCGATGTACCAAAGAGACGCCGATGGAGATAAAGGCCTTTATTAAGGCCCCATTTTTATGGAGATTGAAGAGAGGACAATTAGATTCGTATTCAATGCTGCTTCAATGCAGAGTGGAAACTCTGACATTGTTGTGATTTGTTCTTTGCGTTGGTAGAAGTCTAATGGTTGATTTTTTATGTGAAGTGAATCGAAATTTAATGGAAAAGAATTTTTAGTGGCTGATTATTGAACTAAAATTAGAAGAAACAATGGATTGTTGATGAAGCTAGAACAATTTGCAAAATTGTCCGCGTCCAAGTGTCGAAAAGCTGATGATTGAAATCAATGGAAGTGTTTGAAAGATATGAGCAAGTAGATCGAGATCCCGCCTAGATCCAAGACGGGTCAATGTATAGCTCTAGGAGATCGGCGAGTAGCTACCGCCACGGATGTCCCATGGGTTCACGACCCCATGACAGTATATTAGAGCACTGAATTAGTTAATGTCAGTCACATGGCCGGCCAGAGTCGAATTACCACTCTCTCGTGATGATGCGTCAACAGTGCATACGATTGCATTTTGGACAAGATCGTTTTGTCCAATCATTGGCCCTTCCTTCCTGTTTAGCTCTCCCTTGCCCGTGATTGTTTACCGTCTCTGATTCCAACGTCGCTTTGCCTGATTGCCGTTGACACTCAAGGTTGCCGCTGTACCACTAGCCCGATCTAATTCACAGGATCTAATTCACTATCCCCCGCGAAAAGTATTCGGACAGACGGACAACTATATTTCGCTGTGATCATAAAAATTACGCGAACTTTATTTAACACTAAACCTACCACTGCCGGTCAAATTTTATATTTTTCATTTTATAATTATTGAAATTATGACGTTGCTTACGTGGAAATTGATTCGATAGAATTCTGTGTCCAAGCACATATTGTTGTAAAAATTGCAGAAAATCTAAATGAATAGAGCCACGTCATTTTTGCAAACTAAAACATGTTAATCGCTTTTAGTGCTCGGTAGGTTTAGTGTTAATCAGAGTAGAGACAAATTACGATATTTATCATAGTTATAGCTAGACTGTTGTTTATGCAGATTCCTGTCTTCATAGATTATTTCATAGAGATCAGAATTTTGTTATTTACTCGACCTTTGGAAAAGGTCAAAGAAAAATATTATCGACTTTAGCGCATGCAAACATTTGAAAACATAACATAATAAGTTTTCGTAATGTATTTGCGTAATGTATTTTAAAGGTACGTGTATTCGTGATTTTAATAAAGTACATCATTTACAATTTTAAAAAGTACATGCATTTATGATCTCCGTGAAATACATATATTCATGATCTTGGCGAAGCACATGCATGTATAGTTTAAAAAAAGTCTACTTAGGATTTTAAGAATGTACATGTATTTTAATAAAATACACGTGCTCACGATTCTGCAAGAAACTGAAGTTTCTCGCGCGAAGCATAAGGGACTACCGTTCCCCGAAGGAACAAGGACTCGACCAGAGCCATAACTCTTCGGCAATAGGGTCTAGGACAGCCAAGTGCGTGCCGCACGCCAGCCAGATCTCGATCCGAAGAGATAAAAGGTAATTAACGATTCCCGGGCACGAGATTAATCAGCGTGCCGGCGCGCGATCTGTGTTCTCTCGCGGAGGAGACATCATTGAGCGTGACTCAACCGAGATTTGCGATGACAAGGGAGCCGCGATGACTTCTCCATTTACGGTCTGCCGTTTTTTTGTAACCCCTTCCTCCTCTAAAACCTCAACGTGTATTTTTCTGTTCTGTTCCTTTCCAGAGAAAAAAGAAAAACGTCCCGTATTCGCGGGCGCGTTATCGTCGACAAAAATAAGATAGAAGCAGGCCGAGAAGTCATGCTCCACGATACGGCCAACAAACAAAGCCAGCTGATAGCTGATAACTTTTGAACCCCCTAGTAAGTGCTGTTCGTCGGTGGCCGGCAAAACATTCGTTTTAATTTATTGTTTCCTCGTCGAAGAAAAATTGCGGCACTTTTGTTCCACGACTTGGAAAAAAATCCGTTTAAGCATTTCAGGGTCTTGCGCGGGGTTAGGCTATTTTTCTCGTGGTGCCTCGACACGGAGAAAGATTTGGACTTTTCCGTGACACGTGTGTGGACAGCAAAACACCTAGAAAGTACAGTTTACCGACACGTAGCCGGCCAGTGACGAAATTGCTAATCCACATTTCTATTCGGAGCTTGGACGCGACTCGCATGAAGGAGACCGATCTGATCGATGGACCGGAATACAAATTCGCAAGATAATCGATTTCCAAAAATCGATGGCGATCGCTTCGCCGAACGTCGATGCAATAGATTTTCTATCTCTCGAGAAATTCGTCTGCAACGACATTCGATCTCCATTTTGATAAATTCGACTAGAACCTGGCAGACGAACTTAAAAAAATTTATTTTTAGATTTAGTCTAACTATAATTTCAGATAATATTAAATAGGACAGTCTGTCTGTCGATTTAATTTAATAGATTTGTCTAGAATTAAATTCGATTCGCAACCTTCCAGACGTTCCAAAAAATCGAAGACGGTGTTATTTTCTGGGAGCATCGATTCAATAGTGTGGAATTGGAATTTTGCAGCACGCAGAACGAATATTAAGCAGTGATGTAACCGTTCGCTTTTTTAATACGTGTTAATCGGACCAACGAGGACTCGGCGAACGTTATCGTCGCCAAATCAATTACCCCGAGGCTCGTGCGTTCTATTTTCCAGCGAATCGCGAACGATAAGACGGTGTCGGAGAGACACGGAGTCTGCGAGACTCGGTGATAACCCTGTTTACAGCCTCTCGAGACGAGAAAACACGGTGGAATCGCTCGCTGGACGATCACCTCCGATATTTGCAAAGTCTCTGCGAGAGAACAAAATCATACTGCGTCGGAGAATCCTCACCGTCCTCCAAATTCCATCCACCAGCCCATATAAATCCATTCGCTTTTCAAGGAATTATTTTATTCCATGTGGATGTAATTTTTCTTCGTCGTTCAATTGCCATCTCTTGTTTATTTGCGAAATATTAATTCTTTGCTGCAGACGTTGTGATAGAAACATTTCTGAGAATTGATTTTGTCTCTTAGAAAAATGTCATTCCTCTTTTTATACCTTTTTATGCTTTTTACATTATATCAAAACAAGACTGTTTTAGAAAATTAATTTTGTGTTCAAAAAGAATGTCATTCATTACTAAACTTCTACCTTCCTGCTCCTTTCGTTCATTAATGAAATGTAAATTCTTTGTCAAAACAATTCTATTCCAGGAAATTAATTATGTATTTAATATTCAAGATTGAAATCATCTTTTACGGCAACGTAGTGCAGAAAATATTATACAAGAGGAGTGAGGCTGATCAAAAAAGATCAGACTGGATCTATTAGAACTATCACATGCAATAATCGATCAGCCAATCAGCTGGTCCATAGGTGTGCAAATAACAAGAGAAAATCAGGAAAGATCATTAACGAAAAACCACGGAGTCGAATTTCCATGGATCTCGTCGTCGATCTCCACGTGACAGATAAGATTTCCCCGTAGAATCGCCTTATGGACCGGATCGACACGATCCCTAGGATCTATCGATCTCGTCTCCGGTGTCCCGATTATGCAAATCCCTAGTGCGCTTCGTTTACGCGCCGATAATCACGGGCGTCGATCAATAATGATCGAGATCCAGCGAGCAAGTCCAAGGCCTTTGTCATCATCCTCGACAGTCATCATCGAACGACGATCAGACCGCAACATGCTCGCTCGCGCACGAGAAGTTATGTCATCGCGAGCATAGTTTCCATTAAATCAGTGAAACGAGCACGCGAACCTCTGTAAACACCGCGCGAAAAGTAAACGTGCTATTAGCGGATACAGGGATCTATGGGATCCGAGCTGTGATCGCCGGTAATAATTGGATCGAAGATGGACGGTGCGCTCTATGAAAATAGACGACGCGATTAGGCGCGTGTTTGCTCGATCGTTGATTCGATGGCTGCTACAGGAAGTCGAACTGATTAATTAATTTGCGGAAATTAGGAATTGTTTGTTCGATGCAGTTCAAACTGATGAGTTCAGATTTATTATAGTGATTTCTGGAATGACCGTCTTTATGAATTTATAGTTTGTATAGGGTTTTAATATGTATGTATTATTCAATTAAATACATTTTTGATATTCCATTCTACTATAATTTTCTTATGAATCCCTGTTGTCCATCATGCTCGTATATAAAAATGTAACCGGTATCAAAAACTTTGTATACATATTATCACGAATATAGATATATAAAAGCGTGTATAACTTGTGTCCTATTAAAATATTTAAAACCGTTTGTTCAAAAAACAAACATTCATGCGTCGAATTCAACTATTAAGATTACTTGTTGTACATACTTGAGATTATGCTCGTTACTATCGGCGCTTAATTCTTATTCGTTACTTGCAATTAGATTGTGGAGTTTCATGCACGTGTGAATAAATTTATATTGCTTAAAAACTGCTGAATAGCCGGAGCATGGAATTGTTAAAATATAAATTCGCATGAACCTCCACAGTCCAAAATTTGTCGCTCGCTCAACCGGTATAAACAATCTCAGTCTTTCTTTCGCGGTGTTCGTGACAAAATATCGTTTCAAATTTCAGTAGTATGTAAAACTAACGTAGCCAGGCATATCGAAGGACAAGAACTGTTCTGGTTACAGATTCGCCTGGACTAACAATAAGCTGATTACACGTGTACAATGTATCGTTACATAAATCGGATTATGTTCGAAATGCAGTTTGAAAATGCGATGCTGCATTAACGATGCAGTTTTCCTAGTCGCCTATATACGTGTACCCGTTTTCCAGTGGTCGTTAAGTGTCGGACATAACTGGCAATGACAATTAAACGTCGCGTCATCGAGAGCTAAAAACCTAAATCATGAAATTGTACTGCTTTAGAAAATCGTTCAAGACTAGTCTCGGGAAAATCGATCCTCTCAAAGTGTACAATATTACCTCGTTCGATGTTCACCTCAATAAAAATTCTATTTCTTCGATAAACTATCCGAGACGTGAGAAATTTCAACCTGTTAACCGAGTGACTATTAAATAACTGTTGTACGGTACCACCTCGTTAGATGTCCACTTCGATAAAAATTATTCTCAATCCACCTTCTCTTAATATACCCGTAATAATTGTCAGTCATATAATAACATATCTCTAGAATGAGGTAACAATCTATAAAATGGTTATAATATTAAAAGCTATCAGCAACTATCCTAATTTTTCACATAATATTCGCCACCTATTCACCTCAATCTTAATTAGCCTTCGCAGAGGCGACTTTCATAGGCTGAACTCCCAACTCCTTGGCAAACAGTTCAGCATCCACCAGCTGATTAGGATGATAAGCAATGCCCCCAGACTTATCAACGCGTTCCCTAGCCTTCCTTTCAGGGTCTCCAGCGACTAGAACAGGCTGATCCCCAGCTTGAGGCATGTCTCTCAACTGTTTCAGCAAGGTAGCCAGTCTGTCCTTGGACCCAGGGCCGAAAGCTTCAGGATTGATGGCCATGAAGCAATGTCCAATGTCAGCGACCCTTTCTTTGCCCTTCCACTGTCTTATATTAGGTCCGAAGTGGCTCCCAGACAGGATTCCACAGAGGAGTTCGACCATCAGACCTAGCCCATAGCCTTTGTAGCCTGAAGTCTTCTCTTCTCCACCCAGAGGCATCAGTATTCCCGTCTTGCTGGCGTCTTCAGCATCGCTGGTCACCTTCCCATCGCTGCCCAGAGCCCAACCAAGTGGAATGGACTCCTTTTTCGTCACTGCCAACTCCACCTTACCCAAAGCCACGGCTGTAGTCGCCATGTCCAAGTTAAAATCGTCACCGTTCGAAGCACTCATCCCCATAGACAGAGGATTGGTGCCCAATCCTTTACCCACACTTCGCGTGGGTGCCATCAGAGGGCTGGTGTTGGTGCAACTGAACCCTATCAGACCCTGATCCATCGCCATTCGAGTGTAGTACCCGCAGATGCCATAGTGATTCGAGCCGCGGGTCGTCACCATCCCAATCCCGAACTTCTTCGCCTTCTCTATTGCTAATTCCATGCAGAACTTGCCCACCACGTGGCCAAGGCCGTTGTTCCCGCTGACTAGAGCCACCGCCTGAAAGAAGATCCGTTGATCTTCACCCGTGTGAAGTTTAGAAGCTAGGAAGTAGGCTTGCTCGGTGTCGTTTGAGCGAACCAGTCTCGGACAGTTAGGACGAACACTTCCGGCTATTTTTGGGGACCGAGGCTCTGGTGAACTGGTGCGGATCTCTTCGAATTTTGTTGGTTTCCGTTATTTTCATTTGTGATCTGACAATTTATCAATGTAGGGGATGTTCCAGTTAACTACCTTTCATTCTGACACGTCTTTCAGCAAGTTAGCAATTTAGAGGATCGAGGCTGCAACGAACCACTGCCATTTTCTTGGAACCAGATTACTTTTACTTGTTACCCAGCAATTTAGCAATTCAGGGGGTGTTGCAGCCAACTAGTGCGATTTTCTTGGAACTCGATTACTTTCACTCGCTCTCCAACATGTCAGCAATTTAGAGGACAGATGTTACAGTGGTTCTACTAGTACGATTTTTTTTTCACAGGACTTCTATTTCTTTTCAATTCTTTTCATTTTTAAATGCCATTAATCAATTTGGCAATTCTCGGACTGCTGTTCTCACCAGTTTCAGACAAACCTGACAGATCTACCGAGTATCAAAGTTAGTACAACGACAGCAGATCTACGAGGTCCATCTGAAACATATTACTAAACCACCGTCAGTATCTCTGCAGAAATAATTTCATTCCTCCCGTTCGTTAATTACTTTCCTGTTTTCAAGTGACTCTAAAAAATTTGCTCAATCAACGAAACCGAAAGCTGTCGAGCTTCCACAACGAAGTCGAAAGGACACGCGCAAGTTCCCAGAGCTCTCGGTATCAATGAGTTAAGTAACGACTGATAAGGATTCGCGCATTCGATCCATTTCGACACCCACACGAATTATCTCTGTTGTTTTTCAGCCGAGTCGTCGAATTCTAGAGAGAAGACTCGATCAACCGACTAAGAGAGTCATAAAAATTGAAACGATGGATAAGACAACTCCTTTTTCAAACGGTCCCGGTTTTCGCGCGCGGGAAATACAAAGTGTTCAAACGACAACCGAGTAAACCGGTACAAGCCGGATCTCCAAGCGACGTTTTTACTGTTAGTAGGGTTTCCAACGATGAGGTTGGACGCCGAGTAGCCGCGACGCGTAACGACGCTGATTCTTCTACGTCCGAAGCTATTAGCCCCGGGAATGGCTAATTAATGCCAGATTAGTGCCGACGGACAGCTTGCGGAGACGCGATCGAGTCACCTCCAGCTTCGCCCGATCTAGCACCAATTTTTGTCGATCACGGCCAGACTGCGGATCTTTATGCAAAAAAAATTACAAGACACAGGAATCAATTAGAAATTGATTTCTCTCTTTTGCAGTTTCATCACTAAACAATATCTTGACACTATCAAATTCTTTTCATCTTTCCGTTTCAAATTACACTCACCCATTTACGAATGCAGAAAATCCGCAGTCTAATCGTGGGACTTCTGCACTGTGTCTCCTCGAATTTTTCCCCAAATTATTTAACGATAAACAAAATTAAATACCCAACAATTCCAAGGAGACACATTCCCGGAGGGCTAATCTCTCCTGCCGCGTCCATCGTCATCGCAGATCGCGAACAAAACGAGATCGTCGAAGATCGTCGCGATTACCTGAAAATCGTTGACGATCTCCGGCTTCGCGGCAGCGTCGGTGATCTTGCTTTCTAGATCATGCACGTACAGCCTCAGCCTGTTCAGCCCATGGCTGAAATGACCGCAATAGTCAGCGGTCATCAGATGATGACCAACCACCTGGCCATCCTCCTGGGTAGTCCCGACTTTGCACAAGCAGTCCCGAGTGAACCTGACCACCTCCTCTTTCGGAACCACCTGCTGCGTGGATCCTCCCGAAGCCATTCTCTGGATCGTGATCGAGCCGAACCCGTGGTCGAATGATCTCGTGGCGAACCTCGCCGCGGTTAAAATACTTCTGCCGGCTTTGGACATCGTCCGACTCTGTTGCGAAATTATTATCAACCGAATCCTGGTTAACCTATTCCCCTATCGATGAACTTTTTCCTGAATCGGTGATCCACTGGACCGCTCGCTGTACCGAAGAGCACAATCAGTACGATACAAATGATCCAGGGACAAGTTATCGACGCTCTTATCGGAGACTGAGAAAATGTTTGTTATGGAGCGCGTTGAAACTAATCACTTCTATTAAGCTCTCTATGGCTCTTATCTATTCTTGTTATCTATACTTGGAGTGTAGTTTTAATTGTTGCTACTACCGTCGATATGATCTACTTGTTAAATTATATCGAGGAGTGCTTTCCTAGATATTTTATAGACTAGTTTCTCAGGTGTTTTACTTTCCAGATTGTGTTTTACCTCTCTCAGTTCTGTTACTTTGCCACAGGATTTCGTTTTACTAATATTTTGTCGGTTTTCGACAATTTCTGAATTATTCTCCGACAGCTTTATCGTATTTCTAATTTATTCTTTATTACTCAATTTTCTAGGTTTACGTACTTCTCGTCTACATACCTTCCTGATGAATCACAACGTACCTCTAAAGAGGATTCTCTCTTTTTCGTCACTGTACAACTTTTCAGTCTCGTCCTCTTAATTTCTCTTTAATGAATTATGTATCAGTACCTTTTTCTAGTAATTTACACCTTCGCAAATCTTTCTTCAACCTCTTGATGGTCCCTGAACCTGTCAAACCGTGTGTCTCAAGTTAGAATCTCTATTTTTCCTTCGATTATCCTTCCTTTACAAAGAATTCGTTATTGCTCCAGTATTTCGTCAAAATCTTTTAAGCATGTGAATTTCCCGCCATGCGAAAAATAGCAGACGCCCGTATCGCAACTGTTGCGTAACTTTCGGCTGCGATTCCTGTTCACAAACCTCCTCGACGATTGAAAACGTGGCTTTAGACAAACGGTAGGCTCCCCTCGACGTGCTGTTATTGATCGACGACGTCCTCGAACGACAGAGCCCACCAGCGGTATACAATGATCTATGGATCACCGAGCGAGACCAAGCGGAGCGTGGAAATCAGTGGAAACACGTTTCGCTATCGGTGAGGAGATGGTCAACCACTGACAGACTGGTTGACAGTGGCTGCACTGGCTGACGTCAACCGGCGGCAAATTTGAACATTGGAAACGCTGCTCCAGTTTCGTCGCAGATATAATTTCATTATGGAAACACCGTTTCGATTATTCGCCGAGGGAAGCTTCGTTGGACGAACGCGTCAATCTTTGAGGAAAAATTTATTGCTTGGAGAAGAATGTTGCTTGGCTAGTTTCGCTGGTCTTTTCTCTGCGAGAAGAATTTTTCTGCGATGCTTTATCTCCGAGAGTTATTGGGTACGTCGAGCAACGTAATTCTGCGATGAATTTGTAAATGGGAGAACGCTCTTCCCTGTGCAGATTTTATATTTACATGTAAAATTCAACGTCGACTTGTGACACTTAATATTCGTCTACGAAATAGACGTTGAAATGCTTTCTACACAATTCGATTCAGTCCGAGTTCTTTCAAATTCGATTTCAATTTAATTTCATTATTTAATCGGATAAATCAGTATTCTATTACAATCAATTTGAAGCGAATTAAAATAGCACAGCTGTTTCAGCACGGTAGCTCAATTGCTCTCGCAGCCAGTAAATCAAAATGCCATTAGCTCGCAGTTGGATTACAGTATTCTTTTCGAAAGCGTCGAGCGAGGAAAATCGGGAAAATTGTTTACTGGGAATTGCTCGACGGTTTTTCTCGAATTAATTAGCCCCGCGGTTTCGGTCTGCGGTTAAACTACTCGATGACGATTGCCAAGGCGTTTCTTCCACGCTGGAGTCGTTTCTAAGCTACAGGAAGAAATCGCGTATCTCTATCTCCGCGCTGATAAAACTGTCGGTATCTTCAACGCGACTACAAACTTCGGAAATCGCGAGTACACAGACGTGTGCTCTCGCGTAAACAGAGAGAAATGCTAGTCTAACATTTTAGGAACCTCTTTGATTTTCGATTTCAGAGCGACACGAGATACATAGTTATAGAACACTGTCCATCTCGCGCTTGTGCTTTTTTTAGAATCTTCCGATTGCTCGGGGGATATTATTAGCGCACCGAAAAAAAAGGTTCAAGCCTGTCGATTAACCTTATCAATTACTACGATGGCTCGATCGACGGCGAATTACACGAGGCCACTTATCCATCGCTCGAAAACGACTTACGAGGCCGATAGAGACGCGCGATCATCGACGGATCATCCGATGTTCGATGAATGAAGTGCATGCACCGTGCATAACGTTTTCGTCGTCGGAAAATAATTTTCTAGGAAGTTAAACATTGTGATACGCACTGTTATCCACCCCTCCTACTTCTTTTAGTGTTCTGTGAACTGTACAGTATTTTATAATTGTTTGTGACGATCTGGAAAACATTTAAATTGTATTACACCAGCTTAAAATAATTTCTCACTGAAAGAGAAATTCTTCCATGCATTATTACGCTCCTCATTCATTCTAGATATTTTAGAAAATTTTTTTAAAAATTGCGATTAAAATATTTCCGGTCTAGTTTAAGAAACGTTCGTGTCAAGTAACCTCCAGTTTCAGAAATCTCTGGAGATCTAGAATGGAAGCTGCGAGGAGGATCAAGTAAAACGGGGAACTATGGCCCAGTAACGATCCGGTAGAATGATGCAGCCGACAAATAGAAAATGATTATCGAAGACGGAGAATGTCGCAACTGAAAATGCGACAGGAACAGGTGGAAACAAAGTGGATGAGCGAGCCACGGTGGAAGGTGCAAGGCAAACCGGCTAATCCGGCCGCAGAAAAATCGAGGATCGACCCTGCGTTTCCGCGTGCATTCTACTTCTCGCGAAACGCTCATAAGATTCGCACGACGACCCGCAAATATTCGGCGTTACTACTCTATTCATTTTCCAGATGCAACTGATCGTTCGATTTTCTACCGTCAATATTATCACAATTCTTATTTTTTCCAGATTCACTTCTCAATCAGAACACGCGGGAGGGTCTACTTTATTTTTATCATTTTCATTTTCTCTGGATTTAATTTTTTAGACGACTGAAACACCGAGGCAGAAATTCCAGATTGAGACTTTTCCCCCGCTCTACCTTCCCTCTCTACGACGCTCCCCCACGCTTCCGCCCAGTCACGTGACGCGTCTCATCTCTGTCGTGTATGGGTCCGGTACTGGCAGAGAGGAGCTAACTTTTTCCCCTCGATTCGCGCTCCCTCCCCTATTTGACCACACTGCACGAAGGCGTGTTTTCCGCAATTTGCTTAAAATTTTGGGGAAAAATATTAAAATCATTTAACTGGATTCGGTATTTTATGGAGAACCAGGAAAAAAATTATTTCTCCTGTTTAGTGCATTTAATATGAGCGTGGTTTTTAAAAAGTTGTTTAAAAATCAAACTTTTTATAGTTTCTGAACCATGTTTTTAATCCTTACTAGCAACGTTACTATTTTAATTCGTTCAGGTGTCGATCCGAACAGATCGATTCACCGATTTTTTGGAGCCATGAGAACACAAAGAGATCGATTTCCGCAGCTAAGTTCTGTAATTGGTGGATCGGATTTTTCGGACGGATCGACACACGCCGAGATCGTATGGATCGCGCAAAAATCCGAGCCACAGGTGTTGAATGACGACGACCGTCAGAGCTCCACGTTCCGTTTCCTGGAAAACGAGCCTCCAGAGTAACATCGGCAAGCATTCCGAGTGTTTTTAGCTGAGACCGAATTTTTCGAGGTGCGTTCGATCACTGTCATCGGAAAATCCAAATTCTCTGTCTCTCCGAGAATTCGCAGACCGAAATGAATTTTTATTCTCCGAGCGGAAAACAATATGCATACGATTAGATTTTCTCGTGGGACTCGATCGCTAACCAGTTCACCCTGGGAGACGAGTTGGCTTGCATTCACACCTGACTTCATTTCCCTTGATTCCCTCTGCAGGAAAATGTTTTATTACCTTTCCGTAGTGACGCGAAGCAGATTGCGTCAGCTGATCAGGAGATTCGATCCGCGTCTAAACAATGACTGTGAGTGTCTGTTTTGAAATTTTTATTTTAACTGAAGCTACTGCAAAATGATAGCAAGTTTCATCTAATTTCTGTCTCGTAGGTTGCTCAGTAGATAATTGGAAAATTGTCGAGAAAAAGGCAGAGGAAGCACGAGCGATTAGGTTCTTCGCCAGTCGATGTACATCGCCAGCTCGTTATTAGAATCTGTCAATATTTGTGTTCCAGTTCTATGTGCGAAGTCGCATACAAGGTGGCCTATGTAAGATGAATCTAAAAAAATATTCATCTCGAAATCCTAATAAATTAATTCTGACAACCAGACGATATTGATTTAGACCTCTGAAAGAACAAGAATTTTTCCCAATAATTACTTTCACGGAAACGATTGGATAAACTGATTTTCTCGAATTTATATTACTGCATTGTCAGACATAGCATCTTTTAAACATTCTAACGAAGTTAACGAAGTGGAAATAATGCGACAGTATATTTAACCACGTTTTATGTTACGTAAATGCATATAGGCAGTCGAATTATAACGAAAATTGTGTAGAGCCGACGTAAATTAAATTTTATCGTGTTTGCGAGACAGCATATCTATGTCAGTCAGCTTCAGCGGACTCGGGCAGGTTCAGTGTCAAAGTTCTTTTCAAGTGTGCGAAATTTCAGAACGAAATGGAACGATTTCCACTTGAAAGCAATTTTCTTCTGTACAAGCTCCGATCGACCTAGATCGTTGTCTGAAAAACTGTCTGAACGAGCGGGAAGCGATGATAGGAAACGGCGATCTTCCATCGAAACCGTTATCGTCATTGCTCACACTCAAGGCCGTGGGTTTATACATACAACCGTCAAACTAATCGCTCTGATAATTAGATTTGTACATTTCGTGAGCGAGTTCGCTGCTCCGTTGGATCCATTGGATTCTACGAAAATCGCCTACTCGGTTCGCCTACGCTAAAACTTCACTTCTCGCCAAGAGAATCAACCTTTTCTGTTGACAACGCGTGTCAAAATTTCTGTCTCAATTCACAGGCCAATTAATGAGCTAATTTTTATGCAGAATGCAAATTCTGTGCATCGATTGCAAAATATACAAAAATTTATTTCTTGTCACGATCGTTTTGAAGATTCTTCGCTCTTGCATTTCGATCATGGGTATTTTACAGTCTATTTATTATCTCTAGACTGCGGATTTTATGCATTTATGACGAAAATGGACAGTTTAAAACAGTGAGGTATTAAAAAGATTTAATGCCACCAGTGCATTAGTTTCACCTTAATAAGATAATTAAAAGAAGAATGAAATTGTTATTTGGCTCCTGTGACTTGCAATCAATGCAAACATTTTTTATTTTGCATCAAGATCCGCAGTCCAATTATCTCACTCCACAATTTAATTAATTTATTTTTGTACGTTATTACACATTCGTTTGTCTCGAAGGAAACAAATTGTGCAACAACAGACTAAACAAACTTGGTGAAGTCCTTATCTTTATTTCAAATCTAGTTAATTTGTGTCCACGCCGACTACTAGCGTCTTCGAGCTTCTTCATTATTATTTTATCTCTCCAGAGAATAAATTGTGCTTTGAAGCTAGCAATATCACTTAATCAAATTCTTACCCAACCGACAATCTAAATAATTAATCTTTTCATACATAATATCGAATGAAATTGTTTTCAATCACCTCCTCCATTATAAGAAGGATAAATCACGTCTCCATAAGAAAAATTCTTATCCGAACCCGAAATCTAATTAAACTATTACCACACACCTCCTCGTAAAATCATCTTCCGGCGGAGTCTCAATTATAACGTTATTTCCGAGAAGAATGAATTGAGTCTTCATACTTAATTGAACACTCTTATCCTAATCTACAAAGTAATATTTATGATTTTTACACGACGTGTCCATTTTCTTCGTGCACAATGCTGCGTAAAACGGTGCTCCTATCGGCGTTTAAACCATTATTTCGCGTTTCCTAAGTCAACTAAGCTAAATAATCCGTAATAAAGCTGTTATCTTAATCCGAGATCTTTCTTTACTATGCTCTCCGAGTGTCCGAGTAAAACATCTGATCATTATACCGGTGATTTTTAGAAAATGAAAATTGCATCAATTGCAAGATACAGGAGTACTTCTTTTAGCTGAAATAAATTTTTAGTAGAAAAATATATGGTGTCGATATATCCACTTATTAAAATGATTAAAGAAACAAATTTTTACTCGGTTCGAGTATCTCGCAAATGATGCAGAAAATTTTTATTTTCCATCACAATCTTCGCAGTCTAATAATAATATAACAGTATTGATAAATTCTTTGTTTCCTTATTTGATCTACTAATTTCTGCTGATAACAAACGCAAGGAAAAAAAACGCAAACAAAGTATGAAGCAGATTAATTCTCGCATTCGAACGCTGTCGTCGAGGTACGATAGACAGGATAAAATTTATGGTATTTGCTCTCAGTCACGGGACTCGGTTCGACAAAATATTTGTTCCGCGAGTGAAAGATCGATTTATTTAAGTCGTGCGCGACGCGATCGATTAGCGAATCGCTGGGCCCAATTAATACGCGTTTGATTTCGCCTCGAAATCGAATTAGAAATCGGCTAATCGCCGCGATAACTCGTTTAGAGCGAGCCGTGATCGATCCCGTCAATTCCGCTTGCATATTTATACGAATTATGCAATTGCATCGCGGCCAGGCGCGTCTCGATTCAATGTTACGTCGAGTGTGCGCGCGCGCTGCTGGATGCTAAAAAGATCGACTATGATCGAAAGGATGCGCGGGTACGATCGATTACTGTGTCGGCGACTGGTCTTTCTTCCGATTCATGGCTGCGAGGATTGGCAACATGGCAATTTTAACGTTAACTCTTTGGTGTCATATCCAAAATTTCTATCCATCGGGACCAACAAATTATAAATAGATATCTTAAATTCTTTTTGGAATTTCGTTACAACCCAATAATATTGTATATACAGTGGGTGTACAAAGTATTTATACGCCCTTTAAAGCAGAAGAACTTTTTTATAACTGTACCAAACGACCTGATTTTTTATAATCAATTAGAAGCAAAGAATCGTAGTTTTACATGACTTTCGATCAATTTCTCCTTAAAATCCACAGAATCGTACATCTGTCGATGCGTGTCGTTTTTTCCTGCGTCAACCGATTTCGATGAAGCTTTCAGCATGCGTATAACTAACATAGATCGACAAAACATATATTTTAAATTTTCATTGAGGGCGCAAATAAAAAAAAAATGCCTTCTTTATTTTTGCATGTGACCTTGTAAATTATAATTTTTGGAAAATCTTTTTTCCATATCATTTCGTAAACCAATGCTTCGAATTGATTATAAACAATCAGGTCGTGTGATACGATTGTAAAAAGGTTATTGTATTTTAAAGTTCGTACGAATACTTTTTACATTCACTGTATACATATATAATATTGTAAAATCATTAAAAAAATGACAGTAGGATTTTCACCAAAATTTTGCGCAAATATTCAAAATTTACTGATTCCACTATTGTATTTCTACTATCATTTGATCCACGAATTGAACATAGAACAATGAATTTAGGTGCTGGAAATATCAGTCGATATCTCAAGCCTGGAAATTCTGTGAGAGTCGTTATCAGCGGCGGACCTTCGCAACCAGCGAAACAACGCAGACTGTAAACATTTTCGTTTTTCTCGGTGCGAACGATTGCCGCACAGGAATTGCATAATCTCGATCGAGGCGAGCCGATTCGATTCGACAAAACTCCACGAAACCGTGCACCGATCGACTAAACGTTGCTCGCGATTACATCATTAATATTCGATCGCGTTACGTTATCTAACTTCTCAAGGGTAGAAGAAAAAGTTGCAAGCACAGAGAAGAATACCGGCGTTTGTACTACGGGATCCCTGGAAAACTCGCGGATCACGAGGAGTCTAGCGGAACTTCAAACGGGAGATCGTTAATCGACGCTAATGAGGTGACATCATCGACGAACGATCCTCGGTGCTCCTCGATTTTTAGAAAAATTGGAAACACTAGGTGAGTACGATTTTTAGCGGCGACGTTGAAGACACGTATGCCTTTCTGAATAAAATTTATTCATCGAAGTAATGGCCATTGTAATCAACGTATTTTGCTAATGAATTAAATTTTGTATCGTTCTTCATTTTTACTGGATTCAATATTTAAGATCGTCATCTTTCAATTTTTGGATTCACTTATCACCACATTTTGGCCAGATTTCACACAACGCTATTGTCTATTTATTTTTTCACTCGTGTAAAAAGAACAAATCTTGTTGATAGACATTGCAATTAATTTTACATAAAAGTAAAATTAATTCTATAAAATTAACACTAGAACTACCGAATGGGTCAAAATGACTGGTTCCAGATTTTTTCTTTTAGAAATATTGATATTATTGTAAATATGTTTTTCTGAAAAATATTTTTAGTGAACTTCTTTACTGAAACACATATTTAAACAAAACTCAAAGGAAATCTAAATGAATACAAATTTTGTCATGAATATAAGTCAATGTATGCCAATCGCGTTTAGTGCTCGGTAGTTCTAGCGTTAAATAAAAATAGATGGCTAGGAGTCGCCAGATGAGGGGTTACCCCCTCTCTGCCACTACCGGATCAGTCACATGATATTCTGACACATGAAACATGGAGGAATAGCGTCGTAGGAGGGGAAGGTAGAGTAGGAATACAAGTTTTGCCTAGCGACTCTGCTTCAAACCTAGTAAAAAGCTTAACAAATGAAACAATTAAGTATTATAAATATTATGGAGCCATTTTTGAGCCTGGAGTACGTCTCTGTGTTGTTGATTTGAAAAGAATGAATCACGTATGATGATTCATTAGTCAGGATACGTGAAACGAACTACCGAAGGAAATGGTAAAAAGATAATTTGCATCAGAGAAAAAAAGTGTTGACTTGGGAAGCTTGTTTGGAGTAGTGTTACGGTATTATCGATTGATAAACGAACTAATTTCGTCTCTGACTGGTTTGCACTAAATGACTAATTAACGATGTTCATTGTCTCGGTAAGTGTCACGTTGTTAATCGTCGCAACATGCTACGTACGAGGAAATCGAAGCTGAATCCAATGAACGTATTTAACTATCTCTAAACGAAGATACACTACATTCCTAAATGCGATTAATAAATCGTCCGGAATGCATCGGAATTATTCCATCAACATAAACAGCTCCGACAAGCCCGAGGCACGTGAGAAAAAATATTACTATTCATTTATGCGCTGCATACAGAATCATTTCTCTCGTACACGGAACATTAGACAATATTATTTTTAGCTGTTCGAGATGCACAGACTAGCGACTCTGAAATCCAATTGCAGTATGTTCACAAAATAATAATAAAAAGATGCACATTTGTAGAGAAGCCCACGTATCACGTTTAACATATTAAAATGATTAAAAAAAGAAATGAACAAATACGCAGCTTCTGCAATTAATGAACTCAATTTTTATTCTGCTTAAAAATCCACAGTCTAATGATACAATTCCTTTTCAATTAAAAGAATAATTTCATTCAAATGTTTAGCTTACAAATTTTTGAATTAATTCCACCCGTTTTGTGGAAACAGCAGTGTGCAACAGCGGGCGATTCAGGTTTCGCGTACAATGCATGGGGAACCCGGCGCAATGGTGTCCCATTGATAACGCGGCGGCGACTTCATCAATGAACCGTAGTATGTACTACGTGCGTACTACAACCGGGGATGAATGAAGCGGGAAAACGTTCTTGCCCGGTCAAAGAAGATTCACATGGAAATGCGTGCACCGATTACTGGAGCATCTCATCAGAATATCACGTCCAGGATCGATTCACTAGCGATTTATAGAATCCTTTTTATAGTCATTCAGTAGTGCAATAACATTTATGATAAATATGCATTCCATAACACCTCTGCGTTATTTTCAACGCCTCAAAATGATTAAGAGAACGAAATGTCTATGTGGATCCTATAACTTGCAATTAAACGATTATTTTCCATAAAAATCCGCGATTAAATAATTAAGATGCGAGGAGAAAACTATTTCGATGTTGGACATTTGGTGGAAGCTAATATAGTAAAATTCAGAAGATTGCGAAATGAAGAAGCGATGAAAGTTCGATAGCAGAAATCCTGTAACACTTAATTCAGTATAATGAGCAGCTATTGTGAGTTTACGGATTTCAGTAGATTATGAAATGGAGGAACGAGATAAAAGTTGAACGCAGCAAATTCTGTAGACGTTAATCTAAACGAGTAGCTCCAGCAAGCTAAATGAATTAGGTGTATTGTGAAATGAAGGCCAACTAAAATTTCAAGGATATGAATATCGCATATGCGTATTGTGCGCCGAGGTATCGGTTTGTCTGCGAGTAACAAGATGAAACAGCGAAGCCGAAAAATGGCAACCTGCCCCGAAATTCTGCGGAAGCTGTTTCGAAAGTGACTGTGTCTACTCGAGGCCGCATTGTCTTCGCGTTCGATACATAATGCTGTCTGCAAATCTCCGGCGAGCTGGCAGATGCGAAAATAATTTTGCAGTTGCAAAACCATCGCTCGAATCGAGGGTGACTTAAACGACCGTATTGTTAGTCATCTCTCGAGCAACAAAATTCAGGCGAGTCTCTCTCGAGAGGGAGAAAGGGAAATGCGATTTCGAAATTGACGATGCGAGCATCGCAAAACTATTTCAAGCTTTAGCAAATTGTACCAAATTTTATTATCGTCGAGAAATTTTACAAGCTTGGTACGCCATAAATGTTTCTTCAAAACGCTACAGATACAAAGAATAAACCCTGAAGTTCTATGAATATCATATTCCACATTTGAATTTTCCATTGTCAGCAGTCAAATATATCGGCGCCCGCGAAGATGTAATCGTTTGAAGAGCCTCTAACAATAAGTGTTACATTGAGCAGAAGCAAACATCAATTCTCTGATAAGAGATAAGTTGATTCGCCGTTGGAAAACCACCTGCGTGTATCTGGAAGTCCGCACGGTTCGAAGCATTCGACGTAAGGAACAAACGAGGGTTAGAGACGAAGAAATCAGAAAATTACCAAAAGCTGTAAATCCAAAACAAAAATCATAAAAATAAGACCAGCGACAGCCAGGTCGATTTGCATCCAGTAACAATTTCAGTATCGCTAAGAAACCATATTTCATCGAGAAAGGGACAAATCAGCGACACACAACGTCCAAAAAAATAATAAAAATAAGATCATCTACTCCCGGGTGAATCTGCATCGTCCACCGGAAGTCGGAGGTTACTCTTGAGCGTAGGAGACGGCGTCGTTTGTGAATGATTCATAGCGTGTCGGTCGAGAGTCGGATCCGTAGGCAAACACGCGTCGGCCGGTTGTAATCCGATAAATTCGCAAAGGTCGATCATCGCGTGTGCCCGTCGATCAGCTGACGATCCGCCTGAATGACTCTCGCCACTCTCTTTCTCTCTCCCTCGCTCTTATTCTCTCGGTGTGCCGCCGCAGGAATGGCGAGAAACGGCCGCGCGTGTGTGCACGAGATCCGCGTGAAAATCGCGCGAAAGTACGCGCGAGCACGTGGCCCGGCTCTCTCGGCACCGCAGACGTATAAATCGCGGACTATTCGCGGCTACCAGCGCGCCTCGCGCCAAGAATAAACATGAAAATAGGTTTGCAACCCTTACCTCGCCACGATCCGCTCCGACCAAGCCGGGAAAGCGCGATTATGCGAGCGACGAAAATCGATCCGCGTTTCACTAACCGGTTAATCGATTTTTCCGAACCTGTTTTGAGTCTACGATTTTTCCGACTGAAATATTTCGAGCCGACCCCCATTAGCATCGTAAAAACGAAGAATAATTATCCTCCTGTGACTAGCTTTTTTTTTCCTTTTTCCTGTTATAATTAATAGTGTTCATTGTCCGAACATGTGAACTCGAATATAAAGGTTGACAAGGACTTTTTTAGAAGCGATAACAACTCGTTATGTCGTGCATGAGTTACAGCGTCCTTCGACGAGCTTCCGAGAAAACTTTGAAGTTGGTTTTTTTGTAATTGTACGATCGAGGATGAGTTATTGAATATTTATGTGTGAATATGTAAACCCTCGTCCCTTTTTATTTTCCTAAATTAATTGGTCTCTCGGTGTCAAATTGATGCCAACCGAAGCCAAACCGCTTTCAACGGATTTATAATCTGTTTTCGATTTTCAAATATCAATATCAACTCTTCCACCGAACATAAACAAAGCGTGCACTACATCGTGTCCTCTCACCGATCCAAATAGAGCCACATTCGATCGTTCCAACTCTCCACCCCGGTTCGAAACACGAATATTACAGCTTGTCTGGCAAGGACGAGTCATGCTTATGAATATTTCGAACTTAATAAACACTACCATTATCATTCCGGCGAGAGATTAAAGAACGACATTATTTCGCCGTTATCAACGTTCAATGGTCGTAATGTGCGAACGGTAGCAGAGAACGAAGTAAGTACTTGTGCAATTTCAGCTGACGTCGCTAATTTATCACTAACCCCGAATTATAAACAATTTTCACCAAATTACGCTTCGAAGGAAAATTCGTTATCGTCGCGGAATATGACTAGGCGCGAACAATATCTCATTTATCGTCGCAACGGCGATAGCACATTAACAATTGAAATGGAGTCGAACGGAATTCATTGCACCAGTACTTTCTTTGTTCGCTGAACTGACTGCAGACTTTTATGCTTCTCTTAAGTAGCAAAACTGAATCAAACGAAGCGCGAAATTGCGTGTATCGGTATCTCGAGATTTTCGTTTGAATTGAAAAAGCTCGCAAAAATTCGTAGTGCCACTACAAAATTGTTAACACCTGAAGTTCCCCAAAAATTCAATATTGAATAATTCTTCATGCAACGCAAAAATATCTATGTAAATATCCCTATTCTTGAAATTCGTATCTCGAGATTTTCGTTTGGATTAAAAGCTCGCAAAAATTCGTAGTGCCACCATAAAATTGTTAACACCTGAAGTTCCCCAAAAATTCAATATAGAATAATTCTTCATGCAACGCAAAAGTATCTATGTAAATATCCCTATTCTTGAAATTCGTATCTCGAGATTTTCGTATGGATTGAAAGCTCGCAAAAATTCGTAGTGCCACCATAAAATTGTTAACACCTGAATTTCACCAAAAATTCAATATTGAATAATTCTTCATACAACGCAAAAATATTTATGTAAATCCCTATAAATCCCAAAAATTCATAAAAATCGATATTTTACTCCCAAGTAAAAATGATTAAACTAAGTACAATATTGGATGATCCTCTATCTACAAAAAGTCGGTACCTCGAGATCTCACAAAAGTCCGCAGTTCAGCGTGAATAAAAAGATTGTGAATAAATCTAAGGACTCACCAAAGTGTTCTGATAGCCGAGACCATAGTCCTGGCCATCCTCGCTGCTGGACGCCGCCATCGTGGGAATCTCCAGCAAACTCGAAGGAGCACAGAATCCACAAATCGGCCGGGAAAAACCGCGCGGGAATGAGGTAGATGGGAAAAGATCGAGACGAAGGAGAATCTAGATCCTACAGTCTATCGATCGAAGCACAGTTACCGCCTCTTCCACTTCCGCCGCGGCTCGACTTCCGACTGAGCCGCATTTATTCGTGGGTCCTGCGTCGAAGCGGAAACGAGCGAGCGGATCGAGATCGTTTCTCAATATTCATGGAGTCCGGGGCTCTCTTGATCGCACGCGAAATCCCGAAGGGAAAACTTTGCACTGAAAGGGAAAAACCGTCACGTTAATTTCTCGGCTGAGGATTCAGCGATAATCAGCGGTCGATTGACCGGCGGGCACAGAGATCACGGTGATAACGCGGTTCCGATGATCCCGATCGCGAACATTCCGAGCGTGTGTACAGAAAGAGAGAGAGAGAGAACGAGAGAGATTCAAAGTCCTCGGCGAAGACTGCTTCGCCGGTTCCGCAGACGAACTGACGGCCGCACGGACGCGAGACGCGTTCACCGGCTGTCGAACGCGGCAAACGGGAACGAAAACAAACCCCCACCACCTTTACCAGCGGGTAGCCCGAAATTCCCCCCTCCGGCGTGTACACGCTCAAAAAATGACCCCAGCCAGCGAGCAACCTCGGGGAAATTTGGTCCCGGACTTGAGCTGGGGCCCCTTCAGGTAGAGAAGGGTGGATTTTGTGGGGGTAAAGGAGTCCCGATTATTCACAGAAAGGTTCGTCTCTCTTGTGCCCTAGGCAGGTAGCCTCGAATTTAACTACGTATTATATTTGTGTCGAGCGAATTTCGTATTCTTCAAGATTACCAATGTTTGAACCCAGTAGATATCGCATTGCAAAATGTCAATTTCACGGTTACAGACATTATTTTCCCGCGACCGCGTAAATATTTACGAGTGACAGGGTACATAAATTGTTTCCTCCAATTCTTCTGACAATCAACAAATGACATAAGTCTATTACGAAAAACAGAAACTACGTTTACTGTCGAACTAACCGCCGAAGGACGCTCTTAAAGTTTTCGATTAGTGTGAAGTAACAATTGTTTTGTTGTCGTGCATTTTTATCTCGAGAATGCAATTACAGAAATCTGAGGAGAACGAGCTTCTGTTTTTATGCGAGTTAATGAGCAATTCCGGTTGAACGAGATCGTTCATTCTATCGCGAGAAAATGTGATTTTTCTGAAAACGGTCGATAGGTTTACGATGCACCTTAATAACGCAGTTACTTGACATATTGAAGGCCGGGTCTATCTTAACCCGTAATATCAAAATTACTGGCGGATTTTATTCGCGCGTTTATGACTATAGATGTAATTTAATCGAATATAGATGTAATTTAAAACAGTGGAAACATTAGAAGTATTTAGAAATATTGTTTTATTACTTTCAACCTATCAAACATATTTACACTAGACCTACCAATCACAAAAATATAAAAAACTTAAACTTTGTTTCTAATTAAAATAAAAATCTATCCAACTCCGGTTTGTTGCAACTGAAGTATAAAATGTTTATTTTGCATGAAGATTCCCAGTGTAATGACTAGACAGCGGATAGACGGTTGGATGGGTTGAAAACAATATAACAAGGTATTCGTACACCTTTTAAAAACTAATAACTGTTTTATAATTGTACCAAACGACCTGATTTTTGATAATCAATTAGAAGCGTTGGTTTACGAAATGATATGCAAAAAATATTTTCCATAAATTATAATTTACAAGGTTACATGCAAAAATAAAGAAGGGATTTTTTAAAACTTTCTTATTTGGGCCCTTAATGAAAATTTAAAACGTGTTTTGTGATTTAAAAAATCCCTTTTTTATTTCTGCATGTAACCTTGTAAATTATAATTCGAACATCTCTTTCTTGCATATCATTTCGTAAACCAATGCTTCTAGTTGATTATAAAAAATCAGGTCGTTTGGTACAATTACAAACAAGCCATTAGTTTTTAAAAGGTAAATTTTTCTAATTCGTTTACTGTTTTAAATGATACCTACTCATTTTTGTGATAAATGCACAAAATCCGATGTCTAGCAATGACGAAGTGTGGAGAAAAGTGTGTTCGGTGGAATTGGAGGATCGGAAGGGGTCGAAGTTCGCGCGATTAATGCCGCGGGGCCACGAAGTCGAGCGTTGTTTGGCAGGCGCGATCGGTTTTCGGACTTTCACTGATATCTCGTGGATTCACTGTGCCCGTGATTCTAGACGCGAGGACGACGGAGTTACCTCTTTGGCGCGAGACGGTCCCGTCGACAAAAACCAAAAAAAAAGAGAGAGTAACCTGCGACGTATCGTTGACACCGAGGCGCGCCTCGAGAAGAGCGACTGTCCGGTCGGACGGTCGTCAGCCGACTGATAGGTGTATGAATGAAGCGGCCGAGATTTCTGCCTCGGTTTACAGGAAAATCGGAAACCTCCTCGGCCACGTGATCGGCCGCTTCATTTTCGATACACACACCTGCCGCGACGCACTATCGCCGGAAGACTATCTCCGCTACCGTCGCGTCGATCTCTGCTGCGGATCTGCACCTTCGATCGTCGAACCATTTTTTTAACACGCTCGCTACCGCAGTCGCGCATATGTCGCGTTCGCAATCTCGCATTTGCTCAACGATAATAACATCCATTTTCTATACACATTGTCATTTAAAGTTATAATACATAGCGCAATGTTCAGAGACTCTGTGGTCTATTAAATTGTTCTTCATTTTCATTCTCTCATTTATTCGTCGTTTTACCCAGTTTGATTCATCTCTTGCTATCAAATCGACACATTCTTAGAAGATCCATATAATGGAAAAACGAGTAATTAAATAGTAAAATAAATCTTCACTTTCAACCTTTACGCAAAAATTAATTTTTAAGTCGGGCCAAACAATTTCATGTATTACTAACATTCTAACACCACTCTCGAAACCAGCACACCATAAAAAGCATAGCTCACCGATGCGGGGGCAGAGAACACAACAACGATCGCATAATTCTGTTCCACTGACATTGTTTATCGCGCGGAGCACGTCTAGGGGCCGTTGATTCGCCAAATAATTCCGCGGATCATGAAACCGTCGTAAATCACCGGGATCAACGGGTGGCGTATATGTAGATCGTCGAGCAGCGCAGGCGTCTCGATCGTCACGCGGAAGATTTGCGTTTTCCCTTGGTGGTCGTGTAAAAAGTTCATGCTAATGGTCCGCTGCCAAACAATGTCGCTCGTGAGACCAGGATCGTTTTACACCGTTTACATCATTTTACAATACTCTCGATACGGCTCCTCTGTCTCGTGAACGAAGACCTTGGCCATTATTCGTTTCCTCGGGCGCTCGTGCGCGCGTACTATGTTTCCGGGGGTACCATTCTCGACGAGGAGAACGTCTGATGGACTAATTGGCCCTCGACCACACACTAATTTCGTATCGCTCGTGACATTTCGGCACACGAGGCTTCGAACTTGGATCGCGAACAAATTGCACGTCCTGGCTCGATCAACGATGAACGTTCATCGTCGTCGTTCTAGAGCCGTGCCGGGTTGTACCATAAATCTGAGGATCTTTTTTAACCATTCAGATCATACTTCTCTATCAAAGTAGAATTTTTATCGTGGAAGTTTGCGATTGCATTAATTGTTTGTATTCTTAATCTTATAAACTTATTATTAAACGTGGTAAAATATATTCAATTTTAAACTTTGAACTTTTTCAGACAATCTAAATAGCTAATCATTTCAATTGCATAAATAAATAGAGTTTACATGGAACATTTATAAGATCGGATCAAAATGGCCATGCTCTTCCCATAGAGACAAAAGCGTTGATCGCACTCACCCTAATCGTGAATAGGACCATTCACATGTTTTCAGCTTACTATCGCTGACCAAGGCCAATGGTATTGTTTGGGAAAGTAGAATAGGTGTTTTTTGGGAGAATCCCCCCTGTGGGACAGGACGTGTACCTTGCTCTTTTCATTCTCTGAAACCTCAATCTCCTTTATGTTATCATTCCATAAAAATTTTTTTAGAAATTCCTGAGGTCCTCTCTCTTTTACAGAATTATATGTTAATTTGCATAAATGCTGAATCTCTTCTACTGTGTAAACTATGGGAGTCTATTGCAAATAAGAATGGGAAAAGTCAGGTGATCATTGAATTCGTAGGGCCTCGTGATTTCGGATTGTTAAAAACGAAAATAAAAGGCCGGCGTTCACGCAGAGCATGCATATTTATGAGCACGCAGGTTCTAAGCAAAGCAATTGGGCGGACTTTGAAACGAAACAGAAGCTTATTGTTAGCCTCTGTCAAAATTGCGAGCTATTTGCTAGCCGTTGATAAAATAGAATGATTTCTTGCAGGAAATCGTAGAGATGCTGAGCATCTCGTGACGTATTAATATTTGGTAATACATTTCTTTGAAGATGACGGTATCATTAGCACTTTGTGCTACTTAACTTTTTCCTTATTCTTTCTAAGAACTATCACCTGTTTTGAGGTGAGTGCTTCGTCATCATGTGCAATGATTCCAATGATTAATGAACGCTTACATCGATAATTCTAGGAAACTAACCATAAAGAAAATAAATGGATTTTGAAGAAGAAAAAATCGTGTTGATTTCTGTCGAAATAAAACGAATGTGTGTGTGTTGAAACAATATGAAATAAACTCACTAATCTCTTAATTTGTTACACTTAAACTTATAAAAGTGCAGCATTGAAATAAAAAGAATGGTAAAACATATACAATTCTTTCTCATATTTATTGAAAAACAATAATTCCGGATTAAATTAAAATGCACAAACAGTACTAATAATAAACCCTTAATACTAATTAATGTATACATAATACTAATTAAATAAAATCATTTTGGTCTTGGATAATGAAATGAATTATTGGACAACGACAGCTGGACAGGGAGCTAGGCCAAACGGGAGTCTGAATGACTCAAAAGTTGTTGGGAAAAAGTATAAACGTTATATTATATATTATATATAATAAATGTACAATAAGCATTTTAACAAGATAACATTAGGAATTGTATTGTCCGTTTACAGTTTCTAAAAAAAAAAATAAAAGAAAAATCATGGAAAGGCCACCCGTATTAATACTGCAGTTAGTTTAGTTGTGCGTTTGAATAAGTTTAAGTCTCAAAAATATATAGATATATGTATGTGTACGTATACAAAGATGTAGATATGTACATGATGCTGGCACAGCAATTTCTTTCGAGAAGACTGCAGATTATATTGTATTGAAGAAAATAATTTTGCCCGTAACTTACATCGTCCTAGTGAATCGTCACTCTAAGACAAAAATTAACAAGCCAAGCATTGCATCCCTGTCGACATAATGCCATTAATGGCCTTCATTCGGTTCTGATGACGAGCTGGGCACAAGGGAAGCTATTGCAAAGATTAAACAATGTAATAATCAAGTCGACCTGCAAAATTATATATGTTTACATTGTTCAAACACGTACCAATAATGATGATTAGAATGATCACGCAGATAATCCCGATAATGATCATCATTTTGAGATTCTTCCACCAGTACTTCCTTTTCAGCTTGCCAGCCTGCTGCTCGAACTGCGTAGCACCCTGCTGCAAAGCATCGGCTCGGTTCTCTAGCTCGGAAAGCTTCTGATCTCTCTCCAATACTTTCTCCACGTTTACTTTCATTATCCCCACAACCTCGTTCACGGTGGCCTGAGTTTGTTGCAGCTTTTTTGACGCAGCCGCCTGCTGCGGGGTGCGAGGCCCACCCACTTCTTCTTGTGAATTACCGCTGCCTTCCATGTTTCTGCAATCATAAAATCACGCGAATTAGGTTAGATATCCGAGCAATCGTGCGTTGCTCTTTGCACTGACTTTTTGCCAGCAAAAACAGGTCCTAAGTGCAGCTGAGAAATCCAAAGTACAATTTTACCAGGATTATCTGCGCATACTATTCGCAGTATTGTAAATAACTACATAAATACGAATCTTTTGTAGCCTAATCGATAGAAACGGGCGTGGAACAGAAATTTATTTAGCCAACGAAGAACTTCATGAATTCCGCAGTCGGATAATTACCGTACACACCCATAACCTCAAAACGGAAACTGTATAATAGCGAGTCGGTTTCATCTAATTCTTACTTGTCATCGTGACATTATTTGATCGCGCTTGGCAAAAATCGATGGAATGCAAGAGTGTCATTATTGTTAAACAAATACGAGGCATTGAAATGCATATTCTCGGTCGCCGTGAAGCTGAAACAGCTTTCGACGGATTCGAGGATCTACCTGTTTATTTTTTATGCGCAACGAACAGGGTGAACGCACTCACGTGAAAATAAGAGATCCGTGGAGAACGCAGGCGAGGATCTGATTTATTTATAAATAATGACAGGTATTCCAAACTTCGTTTCGATGACGAACACACTTTCACGACAACAGTAAATGACACATGATAAAAATGGCGATACCCGTGACGTCACGTTTATTCCAATAACATTCCGCGAACACAATGAAAAGAAACCACTATTCCCAGTATATCTAATCTCTGATTCATAAGACAACACCGTAATCTCTTTCTTTTTTGGTTTTTGCGGTTCCGTGCTACTTGTCTTTTTTAAAGTCAACCGCACCTCCGAAATTCAAATTGACTGGGTGCTGCCATCTCGAGAAGGTAGCGTCCACTTCGAGCGCGTGTTCCCTGTGATTATACCGACATGCAATATAATTAAATAATCAATTTATCACTGGAAACTTCGGTCTTCTACGAATGCCAGTTATGTGAAATTACATTTGAATGATTCTTGCCGCTGTCACCGTGAAAGGCTCGGTCAAAGCAGCAAAAATTTTCCGAGTATGTTGGAGACAGGAACGCAAATGATTCTTGCTGCACATGCACCCCTGAAATTATTTGTGTAAATGTACTGGATAAGTTGACTGCACAATGATTTCGAATTTTAGTAGATCAAGTATGTCGTACTGTAAATATTAGAAGACATCTCCGTAAATCAGAAATATTACCAAACTTCAAGAAAAATTATGAAATACATTTTGTTAGATCAACATCACCCTCGTTCGAATGAAAATGCTTAAAATAATTCATCAACCCCATTCAATCTTCTAAATTCGAGCGATAAACTGAAAAATAAAATAAATAAAATTTGCAGGGGTTGCGCAAAGAATTGGCATGACCTTAAAAGTGCATAAGGGATGTCAGCGAACAAATTTTCGATACAACCCTCGACGAACTACGTGGACAGTCTAAGTCTTTACGATGCAAGCTCGAAACCACAATTTCCCTGTTAAAAACGTGAACTCACCATCGTGAAGAGCCATGGTTCCCATCTTCCGTCGGGTCGCAGACATTTTAGCGGAGCGTGGTTCACGGCAGCCTGGTCTCACGGCAAAAATCGCAAAGAATATAAATAAAATATCCTGCGGATGCTCGTGCGCGCACTCCCAGCGCATCTTCAGGGCCGTCGAACCGCCCCCGAAATCCTCATCAATAAAAACAAACTCCAAAACCACCCTCGAATCATCAACTCCTCTAAGCAATTGAAAACATCCGTGAACTCTCCTCAAAAAATCATTTGCAGCTCAATTAGAGGATAATCCAGATCCAGTCCAAGTTAGAAACTTTTCAGATACATACGAGCAACACTCGGTCGTTGGCCTATATTCCGAAACGTGTTCCCCGGGCCGTGAACAGAAGAGGACAGTCCTGGGCCTTGGCTTCAGGGTGTGTTTGCGCATGAGGGTTACAGCTAGCTCGCATTTATTGACTGGGAGGCTCGTGCATGCGCAGGTGTCGTCTCGAAATTCTCTGTCGACCTTCGATGGATCGACTGGTGGCTCGTTGAGGGTCCAGGAAAATTTCGAATTACCGAAAACCAGAGCGGAATTTGGTTTTCTCCGTTGAGCTGGTTTCACCGAGCTCTTCCTCGCGGTCCGGTTTCGTCGGGGAGACGGGGTCGAAAAGAGAAGGGTTTTACGGGAAGTTTTCCATCGAGATTCGAAGGTGCGTAGTCGATCGAGATATCGCAACAAGCGGCGGCGATATCGCGGCGGTGCCGCTGGAAATTTTATCAATACCGCGACCGTCTAGTCGCTAACAGTCACTCGTGAAAAGTACGCGGTCATCCGACGGGGTTGCCAGGCAAGCGGATAGCTCTAGCCGAGGAAAGCAGAAGCGAGCGACGAACAACATGTGAGTACACCAGCGAGAAACGTTCCCATCGCGTTCGTCGACAGTGATTTTCGCTTCGAACACCATCAGCGATAGATAGGTCCGATGATAGGCCGCGGATCCGCCAGGGAACCGCGATCCTCTAAACTCGTCGAACGATCCCGTGTCCACCTGCCAGACACACCGAGACCCTCCAACGTCCATTCCTTCATCGGGAAACATTCCAGTCCCAGGTTTAACGGCTGATTTTCCTCGAGACAACTTTGCCACCCAGCCCCTTGGACACTGTCGAATGTGTGTCAGCGGGAAGGGAGGCTTTTTGGCCGAGATTCGAGCTGCTTCGGTGGATCAGTGGATTTTCAGGCCTGGTGGATCGGGGTCTTCCCAGCGGGACTATCTGGAAATATTTAAACAATTTCGATCAGTGTGTCGCATAAAGTAGAATCCTCGAGGATTAGTGGATCGATGAGGATTTTTTCGCCAGCCATCGAATAGGGGTCGCGCTGGTTTTTAGAGGATTTTTCTGTTGTTAGAGAATTCGTTTTCTGGATGTTGAATAAAAAGTTTGACGGTTTTATGGGATCAGGTGGTTCTCCGGTGTTTGGGGTTGGTTGTTTGGGCATCTTTCCACCAGCCATTGGTTCTCCGGAGGAATCGAAGCCCGCAAGGCGGATTTTAAGACGCAATTTCCTAGGCCTTTGTCGGCAATCGATCCTCTTGCACGGCCAGGCCGCGACACACGACAGAATTTCCGATAAAGTGCAGCAAAGCTTAAAGCCGACCAGCGAGCCCGATTTCTTCCGGGCGGTGAAATTGCGGTCATTGAATTCCGGGGCCTCGGCGTGGCCCTGTTTCGCGATCGAACGGCGAACGATCGGAGACAGCCATGAATTGTGCAACAATCGCCGGATCTGCGAGACATGGTCCGCCGTTGATCGACCGCGGGCAATTTTCCCAACGATTCGTTCACCCGAAAATAATTCTCTGCTCGTACGATGGTATCCTGAATATTAGCTCGTCCCGAAAGATTCTTTCGCAATGTGTACGTCTAACCCTTCGACTGCGATAGACGTATATATCTGTGGTTGCCAGGAAAAACGCCGCATGTCACAATTTCAAAAAATTCGAGTTTATGCTTTAATTAATAAGCTTTACAGTATAGGATTTACGTCTTTACCAGAAAAAAGGTCATGAAAAAAATAATGCAATTTAACCGATGTCCCATATCAAAGCATTAGTGATCAAAACTTTAAACGGCAATATCTCGAAAATGAAAGTATGTGACATGCGGCGTTCTTCCTTAAAACCACAGATATACGCCCTCACATGTTTATCAATATACATGAATAATGTATATATACTCCAAATGATTCTCACTATAACATAGTTACTGTTTTACTAAACAGCTTTACTGGTCAAACATCAAATTTCACTCTCAATTTCGAATCGACTCGTATGAACGTTAGCCCTTCGCTTCGTACGTGTTGATTTATTTCAATTTTGTGATCGGTGGACCGCGGATTTTATGCACTCATGATAAAAACGCGAACGAAATGTGCACTTCGGTGAATGAGCGTAACGATATGCGACAGCCAGCCGCAGCGATACGTTAATATCGAAAGTGCACCGCAGTCAAAAGGTAGCTAGATAACTCGAGCGTATGCAAACCGTGCGATTATCTGTTCATTAACGTTTTGTTATTTTCTAACCACGTTATTTGCTTTGTGAAACGTATATTGAAACACCATGGGTATCGATCGGAAACAAAACAAACTTTCCGGGCAACCTAATATCAGCATTTATAGATATCCGATTAGCATTGCATTCTAGAAACTTGTATTCCTTCGATGATAATAATCCGGAACGGTTCTTTCGAATTCGACGAAATCAATCATCGCGAGTCGAGTCCGGCTGCTGTAATGAGTTTGAAATATCGATGTTTGATAGCGGATCGCCGGCAGCGATGAAATCGACGTTATCGCAGCGAGACAAGAAAGCTAACACATTTTTCGAACCGTGAAATCGCGAGGCTTAATTGCGAACACACACGTACCGGCGGCAATCAATTGCGAAACACACGGTGCTGTACGTTCTACTGGCTGTTTCTATATTTAGATAATCAATGCCGGGCACATTTGCAGAAACGTTCTACGGCTTTGCCGATGAAAAATTGCTCTGGCCGCGCCGCGTGCCCAAAATTATTTCCGACGGTGTACGCCCGCGCAGACAAATTTCAGCCATTTTTCTTCGACACCTTTTTTTGCCGAGCTGCAGGATTCTCCGCGGGCTGTTTCGTTTCGTAAAAGTTGGTTCGAGCGTAGGATGGATCGGGCAATTTTCGAGATCAAGTAGATTAGTCTTGAACAAGTCGGACGAATTGTGTTCTACAGGAATTCGTTCGCAAAGAATTGTTTGTGCTTCGAATTCGCGTAGCATAAACAAGGTTTATTCGTGAGCAGGTTATGCTTGCGAGAGTCGGACATGTCCGCAACACTGTTAGTGTAACGCTCCTTTAAACAAATATTGATTCTACGTATCGTCGCGGTGCTCGTTTAAATGCAACGAAGGTAGATATCTGCTAGTAGATCCTTCGAGAACTGGTCAGACACGATTGGGTCAGTTAATTCAGTAGATTAATCCTGTTCGAGTCGGACAGGTACGAGACAGTAGTCTCGTAAATAGATAGAGAGTCTCAGAAATCAAATTCGATTATAATCGTCCCTGAACTGGCAGGACATTTATAAAATCGCCAAAATTACACGTCGAACCGCCACGTACACTTAAACGAACAAACTGGAGGACAATAATACGTCATCTGTAAAGAACTTGATAGCAGTTTTACACTGAGTCACTAATAATCCTATTTAAGTAGATTATCCCTGCCGTGGCCGGGCAAACTAGAAGTTCCACTACGAGAAGTCCATTCCGGACGCTAGGCTCTTGTTACTTTGAGACCTAGTGACGAAGAAGTTGAAAACATTGATTCCCAGGGTTCATAGAGTTCATGTAATATTTATTCTACTAAGATTGACGTGTTATAGGCAGAGTTTGAAAGCGACTGTGGCTCGACTACGTGTTAAAAATGGTTAATCATTAAAATCACCACGTTCATAGAACATTTCGCGAAAGTACACATTGAAGTTATAGAGGCGATTACAAGCGAATGGTCTCAAGTAGATTATCCTCGTTCAAGTCAGACCGAAGCGAGCAAAGTCCCAGTGAATCGAACTGGAAGCACACGTGGGCGACAGTCAGAGGATTCGCGAAAAGACACGCAGAAGAAGCACAGGACGGATTATCCGGGAACTCATGCTGAACTTAAAACGATAAGTCACTTTCCAGTCGTCTCTCGTTTAAAGCTGCCGAGGAACACTGCCTCGGAGCCACTGATCTTCTCTTTAAACAAGATACCGACCGTGCACAGAATTTCCAACGATCTGTGGTCGACCTGGCGCGATCCCCGACGATTCTAAGATTAGAACGCGCGTGCGAATAGTTTTTTTAAACGAGACTGACATTTTTAAACAGCGGCTAAAGTTTGTTCGTGTGTGGGCGGCCAGCCAGCCAATCGATACTTGAAGATGACTTTGGTCTTGTCGATAGGAGCCTCGGATTTGTTTATTTCTATATTATTGTCTCTATTCCAACTTCTGCGAACAAAATCCACGAGAAAACTCAGAAATTTTATGCTAAACAAAAGATGCTTAGATTTTTATAATACGTCCACTCATTCAAATCTTGAGTATTTCTCTGAAGAAAATTCGATATTTCTGTGAATCATTCTTTTGCAGAATATTAAATATTTTTGACTTAAACGTGTGTTGTATAGTCGTACAATAGTCATAGAAAAGTTTCGTTATTACTTATCCTGCTATTACTTTTTAGCGTCGGTTCTCGAGAGCTCCGCAACTTCGAATATCATTACTCTTATCAATGCCTCCATTCCACTGTAATTAAGAATTCATTAGAAATTCAATTACCAGCACAGTTTCCATTTCCAGAAGTTCTATCGCAATCAAGGATCCGGAAGAGCCGGGAGGATCCACCGCGAATCCAACTTTTGTTATTCGATTTAAAAATCGACCGGTGGTCGGACAGGCTCCCGTATCGCTCGATTAATAAACAAACCACTTCCACGAGAACCATTTCGCGTCCGCTTCGATAGAAATTCAATAACGCCGGCAGCCGGGCCCGACCAGTCGCCGATCGATGTATTAATCCGATTATATAAGTCGCTTGAACGCGTAAAGCTTGAAAACCAGGTGAACCTCTCCTCGATGCTTTGGAAAAATAATTTAAAAAATGGAGAATCTCCTTTTTGCGAAAAAATAAAATTCGCCAGCATTCGAAGCCTCCGGTCATCCAGAAAATAATTAAAAACGGCCGATTGCTTCTAAAAAATATCCCCAGTTGTTTAACCATAGAAAATCGAGCTAATGATTCCATAATTATTAACCCTTATTTACTGGAACATTCTTCTGTGTTGGATTTATCGAAGTTTTATTGAAACTGTTTCCCCGGATTTTGAAGAAATATCCAGAGCTGCGAATGTATGCGAATTCTATGATCTCCCTCCGATACGATTTGGGAACGTATCGTCAGAGAAAGATTCTGTTCACGTCGAAAAGTCATTCGGCGCATACCAATCGAGTGCTTAGAAAATGCGATCCGGAGCGTGAATACTCGAAATTCTGTGTACCCGTGTACCCACGGCGTTCGAATACCGGATCGATCGGCTGTTGCCACTCGCCGGTTCGATCGGCAACCAAAAATAAAACCCGCACTCCGCTCGACCGCTTTTCAATCTGCCATCGTTCCATTTTTCTCCGGGAATACCGAGTCGACGTTGTTTTCACCGTTCTTCGATTTTCCCATCTTTCTTCATCCGCACGGCAAGGCAACGCAATCCTAAAACACAAAATAACGGAATAACGTTTATCCTGGAAAAACACTTTCCACACCGTCGAGCTTAATAAATAATTCAACCCATATTAATCCACGACCATTTTCATGGAATATTATGTTATTATTTCGTGAAGACATTCTACGTTCAATTTTCAAAATGTGGAATAAATTCATTTTGTCCTTTTTGTCACAAATGCGTAAAGTTCACAGTATCGTTCTAGAATTTGACGTTGAGTAAGAGTTGAAATAAGTATCGACTAAAAGTTCGTGTGTCGACGATTGTGCGAGAATTGCCAGCGAAATAAGAAGCTCGTTAAATTGTCATCGGGCCGTTCCCGTCGCGTTATGCACACTGGTAAATAGAGGGATTGCGTAAAGTTCCCCGTCCAATTATAATATTACATTTCGAGGCACCCATTGAAGACCTTTGACGAACTCGAAGAAAACTCTGGCTCGCGAATCGCCCCGAGAGAAGAAAAAACTGTAAATTGACTCGATCAACGGGGGCAGCATGTTTCCCTCTTTTCCTCGGGGCTTCCTTTTTTTCTTCTCGCGAGAGGAGGGCAAAGTTTCGTCGTCGGTCCGCAAAGTTCCATTGGCGGGGCAAAAAGTAAAATGGAAGCGGAGAAACGTGGAGAAGTCGATGGAAACCGAAAGGTTAATATCAGCTCAGATGGTATTTGATTCACCTGGCCGCAGCAGGTATATTTCATACGTAAATACGGCTGACCTTTCCCCGCCGCAGGGAAAGACCTTTCCCCTGAAACAACGTACGATGTTAGTTTAATTATCATGAAAGAGTCCTGCGTTGGCGTCAACGTCGCGTTCACGTTTTCATATTACTCATTATTTCCAGCGCCGCGTGTCGAGTATCCGGTATCGATCGTAATTTGCCAGATAAAATCCTCCATTCCAACGAGATTATTGCTGGATCTCCTTAAACCAGCTAATTGTGCTATTATTGACTCAGCCCGGACTCTTGTTTCAACAAATTTCACGCCCGAGATCGTGCAAATATTAGAATTTCGCGTTTCAATCAAATCCGCCTACTTTTTCCCTCGGCTCTCGCCGGAATTGCTACGGGACCAGTAGAATTTCCCTCATTGGCCAGACCACCTGAAACATCGACCCACGGTTTTTCATATTTTCGTACATTTTTTTAGTGGACACAAAAGAATTAAAACGATGTTATTCCGATATCAGAATCGAAAATTTTCATCAAACCGTGATCAAACGAATATACGATAAATATCAGTTCCTGGCCAGGTCGAAGCTTGAAATATCATCCGGACGAAAATAGAAAGTTATATTGGGTTGGCAAGAAAGTAATTTCGGTATTTTGAGGTGAAATGATGTGTGCGATGACCTGAAATCACACTTGGATCAGTTTTTACCGATTAGGACCAGATGTTTTATGAGCGTGGAGTTGTGAAGCTACCAGAAAGATGGCAAAAGATCATCGAACAAAATGGAAAGTATAAAATAAGTTCGTTGCTTGAATAAAAAAAATTGGGTTTTCTATTTCACCTTAAAATACCGAAATTACTTTCTTGCCAACCCAATAATAATCGAAGATGTGCTGTTTCGCTGAATCTGATTTATCCAAGCGACGGAATCGAAATGACTGTAAGTAGATTACTCTTGATAGGGTCAGGCAAGCTTGGAATCCAACTGAAACAAGAATAAAACATTGCCATGCTATTTTGATATTGATTTGTTGAAGTGGTAATAATAAATACAAGCAGATCATTCCTGGCTAGGTCAAACGCCGAATTCTGATACGAATTCGCAGAAATTACAGCTACTACATCCCCGTTTTCTCGTATCTCCGCGATACAGTAATCGCTCCTTCGTTGTCCTGAATCGTGGGCACGATCGTTGTCCAGTGCCTACCCACTCCACTGCCTGTCAACGAGAGGATTAGGCCTGCGTGGATCTGGTCGCCAGATGTGTCCCATGACTGTCTAGACCCGCGCAGAACGGAGAACAATAGGAAAGGAATATGGCAAGGAAATAAGGAGTAGTTTTTTAAATCCAGACAGTTGACTGCTTTTGACTGCGAATGCTTTTTTTTGTCATTTAACTAGCCGTGTCACTAAAGACGCAGTCATAAATCAAAAATAGTGTCCGGGCACGGTCGTTGTCCACTCAAACCCCCGGCCTTTGGACAACGAAGGAGCTTTTACTGCAATACTTTCCGCGAGTTCTTCAATATTTCCATTCACTGCTTTCCCGAGCTTCATCTTCATATTCAAAGCAATCCTGTACAGTTCGAGAAACCGTCGCAGCCGTGTTACGGCCATGAATAGCTTGGAATCAAGATGAAGACGCTTCTGATGATCGACATTATGCGAATCTATGCGTGATTCCCTTCGCAGTCTTCAATTCACAGTTTCTCCTGTTTAAATATTCGTCTGTGTTTCTACTTCGACGAAGATTTCTGCAGTAGTTGTACAGATTCTTGTACATACATTTGTTTAATAGAGAAATTCTTCGTTTCTAAGGTCTGCGATTGTATACTCCCAAGCGTGCAACGATATCTCAGGGAAAGCTGTTCGCAAATCTGACTCGAGTTCCCAAGACGTGATCGTATTTCTCCCGATCAATCCGCTGGAAACCGCGACACGAATGTCCAAAAATAAATCTGCATCGTCTCCAATATCCCCTGAAAACTCTTCTATTTCTGTTTCCGGACTATCTCCACTTTAATGCTGGGAAACCTGCAGTGCTATCTCATCGAAAGGTTCGCAGTGCTTCAGCGAACTCGCGAAACGTTATTTTCCGTTTCGCAGGTGCTCCACAAGCAACTCAATCTCTCAAAAATAAAACAAATTTTGCGCGATCGTTGCTGAAGAAGCAATGCCAAAATTGCGAACGGAACAGGAATGTTACTATTTATCACACTGTTTACCTAGTGGCTCATCTTGGGCCCCAGCCAACTGAAAAATCAGATTTTGCTTAACAATTTCACGCGCGAACAGTAAATTGTTGAAATTTTTCTTCTCGCTCTAAAAATCTGCGATCCTCTCTGAAAACGAGAGTGTCTCCCGGGGACTCGGGGGTCCCAGGGGAGAGGAGAGGAGAGCGGCATCGCCGGAAGACAGCACGCATTTTCGTGGTCGGCCGCGCAGCTTTCAGAACCGTGTCACGAACTTTGCCCTTTCGCGATCGTCCGCTCGTGGCCAGGGTTGCGATGGGATGGGACCGGGTTCGCACCCCATGGGGACAGGATCGCCACACACCATGGAGCGCGCACGAAGGTCATGGGTTTCCGGCGAAGCAGCCCGGTTTTCCGCGCGCGGAGGTTCCGTCGCGAGTCCCACGCGAGAAATGAATCTTCCCCGGGCCATTAATGGTCTCGTTTCCGCGTGGGCGTCGCGTTAAATCAATAACGTGACGATGCCTCGGATAAAAAGACCTATCAGAGCCCGCGTGACCGCGCCGGACCATTGTTGGAAGAATTCAATTGAATCTCACGCCTGAAATTTACGCCGCCATGCGACGGAATAATGGTAGTTTTTATTGACGCCCGCGCCCGGCCGGGGGAATATTATCGGGGAAACGATCCTTGTTCGAGCTCGATGGGAACCTGGATATCTCGTGCTCCCAGCATGATTATTTGCTTTCCACGATGCTGTGCGAGCTGATGCTCCGAGTCGGAGTCACGCGCTTCGGTTGTTGGTGGTTAATATGATTTTCAGAGGAGACGATCCGGTAGGAGGTTGTGCAGGCTAGAATGATCCTTGGATCGCGATGCGACTAAGTGGAAGTAGATCGATCCTCTCCGAGGCAGACATGGTAGACTTCTTGCCGATTCATTCCATGTCTTGAAGTAGATTCATATCTGGGTCAGACAAGGTTAAGATGTGGGTAGTTGGTATGATCTTTTGAGGATTGGATTTAGTAGGACATTGTGAAGGAGTTTATTTGGAAAGTATTCTTGAACTTTAAGGTTACTAGGTTCTGAAGACGACGTAGGTTGATCCTATCCGTGTAACAGACGACTAGGTCATTTATAGCCGCTTCGGTTTTTTGAAGAATGGTACTTTGTGCTTTGGAGACTTTCTCGAATGTTGGTTAAACGGTCCCGAGTAGATTATTTCTGTCTGTGTCAGACACTGAATCGTCCATCCTGTATTGAGTACGGTTCCTCGAGGAAATAATTGTGTAGAACATAGTCGTCACTTATTTTGGAAGGTTCTCTAGCTTCCAACGTTGTGCCCGGATTAAATCGGACACTGCAACACAAATAACGATTGAGAATTCTTCTGTGGGAAGGCATTATGTAAGTAACGATATCTTGTACAGAATTTGCTAGTTTATTGTCCCTGCGCTCGGTGGTCGAGTTATTGGAAAAATGTCTTGAAATAAATATATTGGAAATAAATTATTTTCTTCTGAGCTCCGTACGGTAGAATATTTGGAAAAATCGATCGTTTCGAAACACTGTTGCTGTGCGCGGCGGGGAAAACGGCGGTGGACTAGTAAGTAGATCAAAACGAGGCGAGGAGAAAAAAGGAGAACGGAAAAGCGATCAGATTAGTTCCCACGGCTGGTTCCGCATTCAATGAATGCTTATGCAAATCTCCTCGTGAAAACTCGTCCGGGCGCCTTAAGATTTCCACTCGCTTCTAATCCTCTCGGCGTACGTATCGCCCGGCATTATGCGCCTGCACTTCCGCCGCTCGCCATTCAATTTCCTTTTCCGAGAGATTAGAGAATCGACGCCGAAAGAATCCCTTTGCATTCGAGATTAATAGCGGATTAAATATCGCGGGAATTCTTTCAGAATTCTCGCGAAATTTTCCGCGAGAGCAGTTGAATGCAGTTCGAAATTCTATAGTCGAGGATGCTTTGGTGTAATAAGCATCCGGAACGTCGTGCAGAGGATTATTTAAAGCAATGATGGGCAGGGATGTTCGTAAAAATTGGTTCCATAAAGAACTGTAGAGATCTGTCGATGCTGCATAAAAGTCGTATTAGTAACAGTAATAATAATGATGTAACGAAATGTAGCTGGCGGTCCGATTTTCTGCGTATAGTAATAACGATGATTCGCGTTTGTTTCAGGGCCAACGAAGGCGATCTAGCACCGGATGCAGCTGCGGCCGCAGCAGGCCCTGGGACCGGTGAAATCGTTGGAGGTCCCAGGACGCCTCAGCAAACTGCCGCGCAAAAACGATTGCAGGCGACGCAGGCGCAGGTGGACGAGGTCGTCGACATCATGAAAACGAACGTCGAAAAAGTCTTGGAGCGTGATCAGAAGCTGTCCGAACTGGACGATCGAGCAGGTAAGATCGATAACAATGTCCATAAAAATTCCGGGAGCTGCTTCTCCCGTTCTGAAACACGGAAACATATTTTTGCAAATTTTATGGTTGCGAAAAGAAGGATTAAAGAGTACGTGCAGCGCAAGTAGAACGGCCTTGTTTGGGTCAGACACTCTGGGAGACTAAAGAGTTGTGAACAAAACGTTCTCCATTTGCTGGAAGACAAACAATAGTACGCGTTACTGCAAAAGAATTCTTACGAGACGCTCTCAAAGGAGCGAACGAATTATCTTAAAACCAACTACGCCTTCATTCCATTCGGACCCGAACAACACTCCCATTCCATTTATTACGCGCCGAAAGTAGATTATCCCTGTCTTATCCAGACAATATCACAAAAGAATTCTTTAAGGTCGGCTCGAAACGAGCAAAATGCAAATGAAGTATCTCTGTGCAAAGTACATCTCCACTTCATTAAGAGTCAGACCACGGTTCCAGCTATCACACAATTCCAGTAGATCATCCCTATCACGGTCAGACAAGCGTACAATCCACCGTAAAAGAGTTCCTTGAGAATACTTCCGCAGGGAACCATGTCCAAATGAATTTCCTCGGACCGAAGGTACTTTCTTATTCCATCCAGAATCAAACAATGGTCTGTGTTTCACGCAGCGGAAATAACTTGTCCTAAGCAGTTCAGACCAGAAGGTGAACTATAGAAGACTTTCTGAACGTAGTTCTAACGCGATCAAATGTAAATCAATTATCTAAAATCGATTGTCTAAACATTTTTTTAATGAAACACAACCGAGTATTAAATTGCGATTGTACTGATTAGAAAACTGGAAAGTATTCCACTTAAAACACAGTGTAAGTAGGTTGCTGCTGTCGTGATTAGAGGCTCGTAGGAAGACTTAGAAGAACGCGACTCATGGGAGCGAACGAAGGTGTATTATTTCAGGCCATGCTAACTGGCGATCCTACTTATTAAAGATCGGACAATATTCCGTATAAAACACAGTGCAAGTGGATTGGCCCTGTCACGAGCAGGCGGCCACGCGAACCCGTCCAAAAATGAAAAACCGGTTCCAGAGGTAGAAGATACAGGTCCCACTCCACCCGCGCGGCGTCCAATTACTAGAAAATAATTCTGTAGCGCATTAATTGGCAATTACTACAATGCACGGGGCAAAATGAACGGCAGGATTGTTCCGTTAGAATCCGGAGCGTAATGGCATTACATAAAGACAAAGCAGGAGGACGGCATGCGGCAGGCCGGGCACAGGAGGAACAAATGAACACGGCCGAGGTATTATGAATGGACGGTGGATGTTCGAGCGGAACTTTCCCCCGTAGAAAGAACGGGGGTTGGATCGCGAGAGCGTTTAAGGTGCAAAACTGTCAGACTAACGATTACGGGGGCGGACAAAAGGCACAAGCACAGGATTAAGCCGAAGGACGAACAGTCGAAGCAGCCCGAAGGATCTTCCCTCCATTCATTCTCGCAGCGGCGTTCAAGTAGTTCGACCCTGCGCGTCCGACTGCACACGGATATCGATTACTGTGTCGAGCTCGCGTAATCGATGCCGAGCCCCGCGCCGCACGGTGCTGCATTTTCGTGAGAACCTGGACAGAATTTCATTTCCATTTGTGACACGGATACCGATGCATCGAATGTCCCCCCTCCCCCCATCAAAATCAACTTTCCTGCACTTTGATGTCTTCAGAATTGAAAGAATGTTTCAAGTAAAATTTATATTTTACACTAGAACTACCAGACCAGTCAAACTGGCTGGTTTTACAATCTCATTTGAAAATTTTCCCGCAATGATGTAATGACTTTTACAGCGATAACTGAAGGAGTAATATAATTAATTTGATTTTGGTTTTATTTATTCAGAATCAAAATAATTTTGTCGCATGGCTACTTATACTAATACCAGTCATTTTGACTGGTACTTCTCTAACAAGGGAAGGACCTCAAAAGTCCGACTTCGATTTTGATAATTTTTTGTGAGATGATGGTATATGGATCCCTAATTATGTATGCAAAATATTAGGTGTGGTTACTCAATAGTTTTAAAGATATAAACAATTAACTACAGCTGAAATCATGGTATATCAACAAGGTATGAAACTTTAATTGTTTATATCCTTGAAACTATTGAGTAACTATACCTAATATTTTGCATACACAATTAGGGATCCATATACCATCATCTCACAAAAAATTATCAAAATCGAAGTCGGAAACTCGGGGTCCTTCCGTTCTAAGTGGAAAAGTATTAATAATTTGTTTACCGAACCCGAAATCGTTTATTAGATATTTAGATAGGTTTATTGATGTTTTGCGCAACGTCTTATTTTGGCGGCACAACATAAACATAAACATAGCTGCGATTTTGTTTCACGCGGTCATTTTGTATACCATAGCCGTTGGAACAGGACCTAATTCTTTTTTATATAACAATATTTAACTAGTCCTAAAAATGGCAAAACGATTGAAAATCTCTGAATTGTTGCAAAAAGTGAACAATATACCAATGGGATGCTCTGATATCGAGGATAGTAAACAGAAGTGTAAACATTTTAATATTAGTATTGTTAAACGTACAATCGCAATTTAATATTTTATACGAATAATAAGAATTCAGTGAACCTAGGCTTTCAGTTAGACATCGATTATTTTAATGTAAATTCGTCCACTTATAAAGGTGGCTTTAATTATTCAATCGTACACTGTAGGTAATTTTAGTAAAAGTCTGTCTGATCATCGTCGAACCCATTCTACTGCGTGTGCGGACCATAAACTGATTCACACCACTGTCCCCGCAACCGAGGGCGATTAAACCCGTGAAAGCCTCTCGCAATATTCGCCATGTCAAACAATTAATGGTGACTGCGGCTTCGTCCCCGAAACCGACCTTCTAATTCGACGGCCGTTTGTTTCAATATGGCGCCGCGAAATTAATACTAAATGGATGGTCGCGAAAATTGTCGGTCTCATTTCTGTCGCCCGTTGTTATTCAATTTTATTCGATCGCATATTTCGGGATAAATTTCCAACAACTATTCAAATCGTACAACGAAATTAAACGACGAATCACGCGACAAGATATTCGTAACAAAAGCTCTTTCTTCAGAAAGCTTCGTGAATGAATTTCCCTGATTAATCCCCCCACGCACGGAAGAGAAAATCCAGCTGGCTTAATGTACTTTAGATTAGATTTGTTTAAAGGGCACGTTTGTCCGTCGCGCACCAAAGGATCGAGTAAATTAACATTCAACAATTAAGCCTGCAGAAAGAACTCGATCAAAAAAAATTCCTCGAAGCGAATTACGAGGGAGTTACGTGCAAGTAAATTTTCCAGCGTTGTATTTATATTTTTCGAAGTAGGTGCTTTTTCATAAGCTCGGGGAGCTTTCGAACGTAATCTTTTATGATCGCATGGATCCTCGCGAACAGGCGAGTCTCCTCTGAAGCTGCTGATTCTATGCTATGAAGATGCACAATGCACTCCAGTGGGATGTTGGAACTCGTTAGGGAAGTACCGTCTACGTAATTATCCCTCCCAATTTGTTCGTCACAGCACCGAGCTGACGTCGTCGCATTCCCGTGTTCATCGCGTCGCAGTCCTCCTTCGCGTGAAGTTTTCCTGATAATCCTCGCGACGAATTCGACGACACGCTGCAAAACTCGAGAACCAGAACAAAAATTGAGAAAAACATTATTTACTTTTTGAATAACCGCGTGGATCGATGGACAGCGCGGTTATTCGTTATTTTTCTAACGTTTTCCAATCTTTTTCGCAGATGCGCTTCAACAAGGGGCGTCGCAGTTTGAACAACAGGCGGGAAAACTGAAGAGGAAGTTCTGGTTACAAAATCTGAAGGTGAGAAAACATCCTCGTCAATTTTATAGTATTTATTTTTTACATATTTAATATAACATCGATAAATCGAGTACGAATTGATTTTATGGTCGGATAAAAATATGTCTCTGTGCATGTAGCCATTGGAAAATGAAAATATTCTGGACGAATGGAATTTTACTTCGTGGAGTATTTATTCTTCCGACGAAATCTAAATAGAGGTGGAATTTCGTTTTACGGAATATTTGATCGGCTATTTTTATCTATTTGACATTAAACTCCGGAATCCAATAATTGATTTTAAGGTTTCATCCTCCTACACCTCCTATCGGAGACAGGAAGAATTTGATTAAATTAATATCGAAGAAAATTTGTATCTTTACTATGTATTTTGGTCTCGTTTGTTTAACAACTAACAAGAACAACTTGGTTTTCTTTGTTTCGTAGATGATGATTATCATGGGCGTCATCGCACTCATCGTATTGGCCATTATCGTCGGTAAGTAGCCAACGGTGTAGATGCACTTTGAGAAAGCTAATTACACCGCCACTGTAATCGTCTCTGAGTGTTCCGTGTCATTTCCTCGATGACACCCACGCCACGATTATCGAGCGATCGATTCAGAATTCGAAATTTCATCCAAAAAGGTCAATCCAGAAAGAAAATCAATCTCCATAAACCACTAGTGGCTTGTACTTTGCACGTGTGTGTTAGAAACATTGTTTTCAAATGAATTTTAACGTCAAGATAAATTTTATCTTGGTGTGGAAGAGATTGAAAATTTTCCGAATGCCATGAATCGATCGTTCAAGCCCACTGTCACTGTCAGTCTGCATTTCCGTGCTAAGAAAAGGTCTCCACGACCAACAGACTGTGTTCACACGACGCAACGGGCAATCGAACTTCACGGCAGAAATATCGCCGATAAAATTCGATAGGTGCTCGTGGAATTCCCCTGGAAAATTCCTCGAGAATTCCTCGGGAATTCCTCGGCCGTATATATACATGTATGTATACATATACATATCCGGGAACGGTTTCGTCCACAGAGAAGCGTTCACTTTATATCTCGAATCGTTCTTCTCGGCGACGAGACTTCCAAGAATTTCGCCAACGAATCGAATTTATTCGACGAAAACTGGAAACATTTTAACGCCAATTTTTTCAACGAGATTTCCCGGATTTCTGGAGCTAACCTGAAAATTATTCGAGGAAATATCAACCCTTAAACTTGAACGATATCAATTTTGTGGAATTCATATTCTATTTCTCATTTTTACCACGCTTATATTAACTTGCCGTGTTGTTGTATGCGTCAAATCTTGTAATCGAATTTTAAACTTCTTCCCATAGATGACAATAAAAGTAGAAAATAAAATATTTATATTAAAATGCACTAAAAAGGAGAAAATAATTTTTTCCCTGGTTCTCCATAAAATACCGAATCCAGTTTAATGATTAATCATATTTTTCCCCAAAACTTTAAGCAATTAGTCCAAAATTTCTTCTGTTATAAAATTAGTGTCGGAATAGATAGAAAATTTAATATAAATTTAAATAAAATAATGACATCAGTGATGATTTTACCATATTAGCGTAATCTTCGTGGGCGCTCCACGCTTTTATTTTTATAGTCACTAATGTCATGATTTTATTTAAATTTATATTCAATTTTTCTAACATTATAACAGAAGAAATTTTGAACTAACTGCTTAAACTTTTGGGGAAAAATATTAACTGGATTCGGTATTTTATGGAGAACCAGGAAAAAATTATTTTCTCCATTTCTGTAAAAAGTTTTTTTTATATATTTTATTGATAACAATTTCGTCCAAAGAGTTCTCACAAATAAATATTGTCTCGAGCCACAATTCAAGAGAGAACAACTCCGCGAATCTAACAATAGAATAGCTATTTTCAGAGTTGCATATTTCGCCCCTGGAAGTGCGGTCGATTGTATTAAAAGTTTGCAGACCCGAAACCGCAATTAACAAAGTGCAAAGTGTTGCATACATTTTTCGACCTGTTAATTGCTGAGCTGCACAATTTCTGAGCACGAGTGGTCCCACCATAAAAATCGGAAATTGAACGAAGTTGCTCCAGAGGTCTGGGAAAGTTCCGCTCGAAATTGGCGCGGGGCAATTAAAGAACTCTCTTTTCTAGTCCTTCGCAATGAATTCGAGCTCTCGACAGCTCGCGGCGACGAATTTCTCTGAACGACCGAAGAGAAAAAAAAATAACCGTGGCCTTCGCGATCATTTTCTCACCGATTGAAGTTTAACGTGTGAACTCTATGTGTTTCTCTTTTCCCGTCTAGTGAACATCATGTAGACGTGCTGGTTGGTGGAAGAGATTTGTGTGTGAGTGAGTCTGAAGGTAGAACCAAAAAAAAAACGCAACACACAAACTGCGACCGTTTCCGTGTTACTGTTGTCTCTATCTCTGTCTCTCTGTATATTTATTTCTCGTTATTTCCGCTCTGTCCACCTGTGCTCCTTTACCTTCTTCTATTCTAGTAGGTCGTGTGTGTACGAGTACCTGTGTATACGGACATGTGTATATCTCCGTTCTCGTTGTTTCTGTATTACCAAACACCCACAAAACACCCCCGTTCAGACAACTCGTCGTCCCCCGAACTTCGTCCCGCGCAGCTGTTCGCTGTTTCGTCAGAATCTTTCCGGATCTTTGTATCCATTCACCGTAAAACAATCGATAATTAAATAAAATTAAGTTCACAATCCATACATTGCTCGCAGGATGCAATTTCCACCCCTTCACCGAGAGGGTAGTCACAGCAGAATTATCGATATTCCCCGTGCTTCCTCTCTGTTTAATCGAATGCGAAAATTCGCAAAAAAATCTCGAATATTGCCGACTTCCAGATGCACATCCACGAATTTTTTCCAATTTTTTTCCGTATCCTTTGTATGTTAATACAAGACGAAGAGCTTCACCAGACTCAAAGTTGTACTTTAGTTTTAACACATTTTCTTATTTTTGTTTCGTTAAATAATTTGATGAAACCAAGAAAGATTCTGGCGAAACCGACGCTTGACGTCGCTATCTGTATTCTATTCCCCGTAACAAACCGTTCCCGTCCTTCGTGGCTCGTTGTATATTCATGAATCACCGATTTAATTGGCCCGAGGCTGAATTAGCGATCGCGGCCGCGTACCGCGCGAGGACAAAGGTTTCGAAAAACGAGCGGGGTAAAAAGATACGAAAGAAAGGGAGAAAGGGGAAGATAAAAGAAAAAGGTGGTTCGTGAATCCTCGACGGGCTGTGAGACCAGTGTCGAGCCCAGAGCAACACGATCAACAGACAGCGACACCACAAACATCAACAAATGAGGGGCTTTGCCGAATCAGAGAGCTTAAACGCCGTGAATCGATGCTTTTAATGACTTATCGACGGGAAACCAATTTTCCAAATTAACTCACAACCGTTAAACTTTCGACGTAATTGCACCCGGCTGTATTGGCATCGCTTTTCCAACGTAATTGCGCGAATTATGTATTTCAATATCTTATCCCGGTATTTAATTTTAAAGTGCATTGACGGTTTTGATAACATTCCACGAAAATTTCGTATGAAATGGCGCAGCTTGCTTTGGTATTCAATTTCAAATGCGAATAGACGATTTAACGTTTGGACACGTAATTTCACAGGTGCTTTCGTTATTTAATTTTCGATATAATTCTGCAGATTATTCAAATGTTTTATCCATTTTAAACGTTTAGTGTTTCATTTCAAACATAAATTAACAGGTTGTGTTTTATTGGATGTTGTACGCGTAATTGTACATGTTTTCAATATTTTATTCTCGACGGATTCGAATTGTCGACTTCATTTCGAACGTAATTGGACAAACTATTTCAGTGCTTGATTCTAAGCACAATTATGCAAACTGTCTCACTGGGTATAATTTTATTGAACTCTGATTAAATTGGTAGAAGTTGAAGACGCCACGTACCGAGCCATGCAACCATCCTATACAATTCTACTATTTCCACACTGAATATTAAACGGAAATTTGAAGTCTTCGTGAATGTGATGAATAGACTGCGGATTTTATGAATTTATGACAAAAATGGGTAAGCACCATTTAAAGCAGTGGACATATTAAAAAGATTTAAAGACATCTGCGTATTGGATTCAGTTTAATTAGATAATTAAACGAAGAAAGAAATGTTTATTTCGCTCTTGTGTCCTGCAATCAATGCAAACCATTTTTATTTTGCATAAAGATCCGACAGTCCAGTGATAAATACGATTGATACGATTCACGAAATTTAAGAAAATCAGAATGCAAAGGTCTCCGAACGATTTCTATTTACAAAATCATTTCGAGACGAATTGTGAACATCGATGTTCCGATAGAAATTTTGTTTTATTTTCTCGATTCCGACGTTTAGAGTTCGCCAGAACCTCTCGCGATTTCTCCGAGTATTTTGCAACAGGTTTTCTGAAACTATTCTAAGAGTAATCGCTGTAGACCATGAAGAATGATCGGAACGGAAGCGTAGAACACTCTCGAACGAGAACGCTATGTTAGGAGTCGGTGAAACCATTGGAAACAGTTCAAAGAATTCTCGAGAAAGTAAATATTTGCAACGCGACGAAACGGTTTCTCAAGAAAGCACACTAACAACTCACTCCCCGCCACGTAATTGACTGTTATGTGTCTGTCTGTACTCTTTTGGTGGTATTACCCTGTGTGTCTTCCCCGAAGTTAGTCCCAGCCAGTGGTTTTCAATTTTCTGGTGGTTCACGAGACCGAAACTATGTAATAGAAACGGAACGTGGCGTGTAACGATCGGAACCGCAAACAAAAAGAAACGCTTTAAACGGATAAATAAACGGGGAGAGCGACGGAAACGAAAGTAAAATGTATAGAAACGAAAAAGTCAATCGAACGATCCGAAACACCACCGAGAAATGAAAACACGAAATGGACACCAGCACAACCGACCATTTTTAACAACATCAACAACTACTACAAGCTTTGACAATATCTCTCGTTTTACAACAGTAAAGAAACAACAAGTACAACATCAACAAATTTAACCAACAACAGTAACAGTTATCGATCGACTAGAGTCGATGTCTCTGTATAAGCTTTTGTTTAAACACCCCCCTCCACTGTTCTCTTCGGTACGGTAAGCTACAACTTTTACTGATGCACTTTGGTACCATTTCCGATCTCTTTTTATACTTTTTTCTGCCATTATACCACTTCTCGGCGGACGGTCGAAACCGAACTATCTCTTTTCACTGACAAACCTGGTCGATCATTATCATTGTCTTCTGAATAACAACATGGAAGAATTTTTATCAATTTTTCACTGCAACTCTGACTCTGCATATTCATTAAAAATTTTTGTTGGTACTCATATCTTGGGAAAATTCATTAAGTTTCTGTCGCGATTAAGGAATCTTTAGAAATGTTTTTTTACATCGAAGAGAATCTTTATTCCGCTCGTTCAGTAAAGAATTATTATATTATTAAATCGAAAACTGAGAGAAGTTTATCTATAGGCAAGAATTTTTTAAACAAACACGAAAATTTTGTATTTCGGTTTCGACTTTCCGTTTCTACATCCTTCAAGCTCGAGGATACCATACAGGTTCTAATCTCAGTTCTTAACCATTGTACTTTGCGCGCAGAATTGATTGAAAAATTGATTTTAATCATTAAAAAAGTGATCGATATCTAATTTATCTTATTCAAGCTGAAAAATTACGTTTTCCTTCAGCAAATTGCGTTGATTAATTCATTCTAAAATACTGATGATCAGACTGTGGATGTTTATGCATTTATAATGAGTCAGTAGATTTTAATACACTTTCGTATTAATCGTTGCCTTAAGGATAATTTAAAAACAACATTTAAAAATTCGCATGAAGATCCACACTCTACTAGCAACAAAAGCGAATCCGTAAATATATCACTATTACCGCAGATCAAAATCTACGCGCAAGAAATTACAAAATAAACGATATTTCTGGGAAATGAAAAGAAGAAAGAAAAAAATTCTGCGCGCAACACTCGAATTTTCTGCATATTCGATACAGCATGAAACTTCGTCTTTTCTTCTTCTCCACCCACAAGCCCTCCCACCGGGAACTCAAACACCGTTGCAGAATAATATATAATACAATTACCGATCAATATATAATAATATATATTGTCTCTGCGACTAGGCAATTATTTCTGGGACGATCTTCACTGAATCGCATGCCACGTATTTATTTTCTCTCGCTTGCCGAACGATTAAGATAAAGCATGCCGCGCGTCCTCCGTGTTGTATGTTCGGTAGACGGAGCTTGTGCTCGCGCGAGTCGCATGGCTTGATGGATCGCTGGGGAGTTTGATAGATCTCTCGTCGAGACTTCCGGTTGCTCGATCAGCCGAAGAAAAACCGTAGAACTGGCCGGGAATTCTAGCAGAATTTCCCTCAGGATGTATTATCGTCGGAGATCTCGAGCGAGACGTTCTCCCAGCTGTGTTCGAGTTTGAACGATCGGTGTTGTAGATCGGTAGCGATATTTATAGTATGAGTAGTCTGTGTTCTTTATCGTTGTTGGTTGCATGCGATTTTCTGTGACTCCGTGTACCGTAGATCGCGGAAATTATTTTCGAGGCGAACGAAGATTCGGGATCGAGAATTTTCATGGGAAAAATTATTGGTCTCGTCAGTTGGCAGAGCTCTTGTTGAGCCTGTCTTGACCCGGAATTAGACGGCGGATTTTATGCATTTATAATATTAATTGGTACGTACAATTGAAAGCAGTGGACATATTTAAAACATTTAAGAACAGCAACGTATTAGTTTCAGTTCAATAAAATGATTGAAACAAGAAAGAAATTTTTATGCAACCTCTGTGTATCTCGCATAAAGATCCGCAGTCTACCCGGAATATTGAAACTGTTGTTTAATAAATGTGGTAGTCGCGACTGGGTTCGATCAATTAATCATTTGTTCATTTACTTGTTTTTGTTTAATATTGTTGAAGAATTTCCCTATTAAATAAATTCGCTATTGAATGGAATTTCATCTTTATCGCTGAAGAATATATTATACAAAAAATTAAGTACCCAAAGAAGAATCATTTACCAAAAGTTTCCCCATGAATAATTTTCTGATCAGTTCTCTGATCGCTCGAACAAGTTACGAAATTCTCAATAGCGATCGATCATCCTCGATCTTCGTCCGCGATTCTGCATGCGATCGCGAAAGAAAGCGAATCGGCCGACCGAGCCAGCCGGAAAATCGAAAAGCGACGGTGATTAACGAACGAAAAAAGATCTAGCAAAACGAAAGAAAAAACAATACGAAAAAATGAAACCGGTCCGGCGAAAAACGAAAGGGGACGGTACCAAAACTCGGCTGTTGTTGTTCTTTTGCAGCGAGAGCCACCGGCGGCAGCGACTCGCAAAACTGAACGCGCGAGTCAAACTAAAAAAAAAAAGAAAAAAACGCAAAAACAAAATACAAGCAAACCAACAAGCAAATAACCGGAAAACCAAAAAATCTGGAAAGCAAAAAGACACACAAAAGAGCAACAAATAAATAAGCGACTCACAGAGACAGTGATACGGGGGAACCGGGCGAACAAACCGAAAAAGAAATAGAGAGAAGGATAGAGAAAGTGTGAAACGAGATTAGAATCGAACCGAATGTTAAAAACGAAAAGTTCTAATGAATAATAGACGGGAGGAAATAAACGAGAAGATACGATCGAGCGACGATAAAAGAAAAGGAAGAAGATTAGGGGGAAAATAGCTATAGATCGTCGACGAAGTGTCCCGGGACGGTGGATCTTTCGGAACAAGCCGAAGAAGGATCGCCGATCATCGTGGTCCAAGCGAGACGAGGTTATAGTGATCGAGGAGGATGAGGCGACGACGCATCGATCGCGGTTCCTTTCACGGCTCCGACTGCTGTTCGAGCTATTTATCAACGATCCAGGCTCGAGCAGAAGCGGATCTCGATCGAATTTCTTTCGCGAATGGACGAAGGCTGGCCGGAATCATCCAGAAAATAGACTTGGGACTCGATCATTCGATAAGAATACGCGGGATCTAGACGCACCGTGAGGACGAATTACGAACGATCGATGATAAGAATAGATAGAGAAATCCTTGCCTTCCTTCGTCCATTATGTGAATCGAGGATCAATTCGATGGCCAGTGTGTGTGTAAAATAAAAACGAAGAGAACAGATGGTAAATTGATGAAGGGGGATGCACGGGATCTAAATATATGTGAAGAAAAAACGACTCTAGATCCCAGGTGAAGAAAACATGATTTTCGACGAAGGCAGAGCCGGTATCGTAGGGTGTTTCTCATTGTACCCCTTTCCCCACCGTAATCAAGTGCCGAATATATAAATAAATGCGTGTATAAATGTATATCGACGTTTACTTTATAAACACGTGTGCGCGCGCGCGCGCCTACGAGGACCGTGTGATCCAGGAATGTTTAAGATCCACGCTGGATCAAAATGATATTCGTCTCGAGAGAACCGAGGTAACGTTTGATCGTTGGATTTCGAGATAGTTGGTTTTTGTTCGAGGATTTCTGTGCTCTGAGATCGATGAGCGAACTTTTAAGGAAAGGATCTATAATCTCACCAATTGTTTAAACGATGAAGTCTCCGGATCTATGATCACCGGAGTTTTTAGATAAGGGAGCTCCAGAGTCCAGGATTATTAAAATTTTTTGATGAGGAAGCTTCAAGATCTATGGCACTGCAATGTTTAGATAACGAGGCTTCGAGATCTATAATCTCAGCGATTTTTAGGTAGTGAAGCTTCAGGATCTATAATCATTGCAATCTATAGAGAGCTTCAGGATCTAAGATTATGCTTTAGGATCCGGGATCGGTACAATTTTCGTGCAAATAAGTTCACTGAATGAATCAATGTGTCACCTTCTCTCCGAGCAAAAGAAGAAGTTACTGATACTTGGAACTAACTCGAGTAAGCTCAAGGGGAAATAACGAAGAATCGGTAAAGCGTCTACGCTTCTAGATCACTTCCGGATCCCTGGATCACGCGATCTCCCGCGTCCCAGCGAACACGTGCATCTCGTGCTGTAAATAATATCATTTTCTCCTTCACGTTCGCTCGATTACGACCAACAAACGCCGATTAAGCCGATTCAACTCGAGGAGAAAGAACGCGAGATAACGAGTGTGAACGAGAGAGAGAGAATGAGAGGGAGAAAGAGCGAGAGAGAGAGAGAGAATGAGAGTGAGAGTGTGAACCTTTATTCCTTCCATTTGGTCGACGAAAAATAGAAGAGGAATATTTAAGGAAAAACAAATCTTAGCGTCCGTCTGCCCTCGTCGAAAACGAAAAGCGAAATCTCTCAGCGAACCTGTGCGACGAACACTCTCGCAAGAGAACGCGAGATCATAGGAAAATCTGGTGAATATCCATGGGAATTACATGGAGAAATATAGAGAAAAAAATGTTACAAGCAAAGAACGAGAATGAAATCGGAAGAGAGAACGAGAGAGAGAGTGAAAGAGTGAGAGAGTGAGAGTGTGTGTGAGAGAGAGAGACGCCCCAGGGCAAATATATAGATTCGTTTTAAGGCTTGAAGAATTATCTACAGATGTTATGTATACATGTTAATAATATTAATAATACTAATGATAATGGTGACGATGGAAACGACGATGATGCTAATAATAACGTGGATAAGAATAATTACGATAATAATAACAACAATAACGATAATAATAGCGCGGGGAGTGAGCGAAAGGCGTGGACAAGTCGATTGCGATCTTCGAGATCGAGATCGAGCGCGGGATCTCGAGGGAAATTTAAATATCCCGGGAAATCCGCTCTCGAGGCAACAGAATCAGAAATCATGCGAATTTTTTTGTTTAGAAAATTTTGACTCTGAAACCTCGTTGTGAAAAGTAGTCTATTTTTCAGAATTAACTTGGAACATTTTTCTTTCTCTTCGGATAGTGAAATACTTGTGTCATCGCGAGTGGAGGACTAATGAACGTTTTTGCTGATCTCGGGAGTTGAGCTCAGCGACTTTTAATGATTTTATTGTACGGGATGGATGCTGCAAGATTGTTTATTATTCCCCGACGAGATCCCGCGCACGATTCCACGGTTGAAACGGTGTCCCCGAAGTTTCTCATCGCCCATCCGAGACGGATCCGATTTAAACGAGATAGATGTTCAAACACCATGACTTTTTAGGCAGATCGAGAAAATCGTCGATGGGTTTCCTTTTCATTCGTTCCGTTTGTTTTGTCGATAGTCCTTCGGGGCATGTGTTCGAGCATTTATCGAGTCCCTTTCTCCGCGCGAATTAATCAAACGATCCAACGAAAATTAATCGTTCGAGCACGAGATGGAAGAATCTTCGACGGAATTTTAATTAATTTTTGTTGGAAATATTTACCGATTGCAATTCAAATGGAATGTTCAAATCGATTAAAATATCTTCCACGCATCTTCTTCAAGATTTCAATACTCTTTTGTTTGAAATTAAACGCATTTGAAGGCAAATCTTCGAACTCGAATTTGTTTAATTGAATCAAATGATCGTTCAATTCTTTGATGCATCATAATCTCTATCAGAATAAACTAAATAAATATTTTATTAATCGCAAAGGAAAAAATTGAAATTCTTCATCTTGAACAAAATCATTCAATTTTTTAATAAATCTCAATCAGAATAAATCGAATTCAGTGTTCTTGAAAATTTTAATATTCTTTAATTGAAAATCTTGATTTTAGAAATCAATTTCTGAATATACTCGTCGTGTCTTTTTGTCTCGCGAGAAGGAAAGACAACGTTTCTTTCCTTTTGTCTGATTGCTGCGCGAAGAAGGGGGCGCAAGAGTTGTTAACGAATAAAAGAGAAATAATAAATGGAAAGCATTGTTGATCATTTGCAAAGATAAAAGGGAGGGGGCGGTGATGTCTTCTCGAGCATCCGAGAACTATAGCGTTCGTGACGATCGAACAGCGTTTTACGAATTACTTCAAACCGCTCTGTACGTCATGCGATACCATTTTGACCGTCGAGGCGTTAACTATTAACGACGATTATGATCATAATTATACCGCTTTCAAACATTGTACAGTGTCGAATAAAAATTCCAGTGCGTAGTCAGAAAAACGAAAGAATCCCACATAATGCCGTGAAACGAAGGAAAACGTAATACAGAAAAGAAAATCAACAGTCGTGTGCGCTAAGTCTTCGATATTCGATCGATTTCACTTTTAACCCTCGTGCAAATTAATGTTGTACACTTCGCAAGACTCACACAGCATAATATTTGCTCGCTCTGGCGGCGAGCGTGTTAAATAATTGAAGACACGATTAACAATGAAAAGTAAAATTATAAAAGTATGATTCGCTCTTAATTATTGACTGGAACGGTGCGCGAGGGTTAATCGTTGAGAAATATCGCCGAGCGAAGTGAAACTCGGCGGAACTCATCTTGATCACGATCGTGGCCGGGAAAAGTATCGAAAAGAGGGTTCGATCGTCTCGACCCTGCAAAAAGAAACGCTTCTTCACGCCCACGCAGAAGAGGATCCATTTAAAACCTAATGTATACTTGATACGAATAGGTAAGAACACCAGATCATATTTTTTTTCCATTAATTTTGCTCGATCCAAATACACTCCTTTCTCCCCCCGATAAAGAAACGATTCTCTGAATTCATCTCGGCGAGACGTCGACACGTCCCGAAAGGAAAGTTTCCGAACAAGCCTGAAAATGGCCGAGAAGCGTGTTAATTAGTCGGGAACGTATCAAAGAGCGGTTCCTTTTATTCGACACACGTTCGACACCCTCATCGATCGCCAATAAGCAGACAGATACATAACTCCTCGCTCGCTACAGTTTTCTTTTCGATTCGAGAGCTAGAGATTCTCGCCAGTCGACAAAATTCAAACTAAAACTCGAGGAATCCTATTCTCTCCACTAATTTATTAATTACATAAATCTGTACACGTTCGAATATTTATCGGTAGACTGTGGATCTTTATGCGAAATAATAATTGCCCAAGTTAATTTCAGGAAACAGAAATGAAATAATAAACTCTCTCTTTTAATCATTTTTTAAAGTCTCCTGATATCCTCACTTATTAATATTTACCACGAATGCATAAAATCCGCAGTCTGTTTGTCAGAATAGTTACAATTTCGTTCGAACGGCAAATGTTTTGTGAAAATCAGCTCCCACGTGATCCCGCACACTTCTCCCGACAATCAACCGCTTCCATTGTCCAAGAATTGATGGGAATCATTGCCCCTAAACGAAACGAGAGGACACAAAGTGAGACCGAGTCGCCAGCCAACGAGACGATCGCAGAATCTCGGTCACCGCTCTCCATAGTCGCGTAATCGGTCCCAGCTCGTGCGCTATGGAGAGGGAACAGCGTTTATACCCGGTGGACAAGGTTTAGCGAGATTGCCTGCATCTTTTCGGTGACGAAAAAGGTTTATTTGTATAAATTGTAGTTCATTTTCTTTTTGCACTTTTACACATTTTTGCAAGAATTTTTTAAGGAAGCGTCGTTCAACCTGGCTTTACTTATTTATTGTTAACTGTTACTAATTCGTTTAATTACTGATTCATAGAGTGTAAAGATCTTTGCAAGTACGCTCTGCCTTGTCCACCAATTTGAGAGAATTGATTTGACCTGAAGAAGTCAGTCTTGTGCGAGCGGGATTAACGTTTGCAAATTTCCTTTTCCAGCGAAATTCATGCCAGAATCGGGACCGCCACCACCACCTCCGTACGGCTATCCACCGCCAGGCATGCCTGCACAAATGCAACCCCCTGCACCTGCTCCACCCGCCGGTGGTGCAGCGCAACCCCAAACTCCTGGCGCAGCGCTGGTCAACAACAACCTGGTGCCCAGAGTGATGTAAACCGCTCCACCGTGGTCGCAATACAAATTTTCCAAGTAAACTTAAGCGAATAATCACACACGAAACGAAACCGAGAGAGAAAGAGCAAAAGAAAATACAGAGAAAGATTACTTCAACCGAAGAAAATGCCGGCCGCTGACGAGACACCGTCTATCCCCAATTAATCCTGCAACTAATAGGTCTCTTTTCGATCACACGAACAAACCACACACACGCATACACATACACGAGATTGTTAGAAGAAAATCGAGTGTCGAATAAAACGTTTGAGCATTCAGAACCAAAGCAGGATCGCGGTGATCGATGATTATTCCTTTGCGAGGGTACTTCAAGATCTTTGAAGAGAGCTATCGTGATCCAGATCCTGTCTTAGGTCGATGGAACGAAACGTTGAAGCATTGAGAACCAAAACAGGATCGGTGATTATCGATTCGTTCGGGATCTCTGAGGATCTCTGAGGATCTAGCTACCATGATCCAGATCCTGTCTTAGGGTGTCTCAGAGCCTTAAACAGGGAATAAAAGCCAGTTCCTTCGAGCAGCAGACGCGGTACATTGGATTCCTGTGACTCGGGACCTCTTCGTGGCTGAGGAACGTATTTCGCGATGATCAACTGCAAAGGAAGAATACCGAACTTGTGAATATAATTAATAGTATAATAACAGATCAATCACCGGAGCTTCTCACTGTCCATATACGCGCCGAATCACACGAAGATCTACGAACATCTACCTAATCTAACTCGCTGGAAGTCTCGAAAGATCCGAAACGGACCCTAGTCTCTTTCCTTCGTGAGATTGTTTACGAAAATCTTGATTCCACCGAAACTTTTGTAGTTGAATCTGTTAGATCCGTGATCATTCAGTTTCTCGGCGGAAGGGGTCCCCAGAAGGAGAAAGTCCGTCGCTTCCGGTCCGTGTCGATCATTAAGAGGGTGTCCGAGCCCTCTGAGACGTTCGTTTCAATCCAACGATAGAATAAAAGACGATCTACGAGCGTGATCCTCGACGCCGTGAATCCTTAGCTAGAGAGACGATCGGGAGAGCGAAAGAGAGAAAGAGAGAGAGGGCACGAGAGAGATGAATTTAGGAAACCTGTCCGTTCACGGGCGAACATGTGCGTCCACGGACGCACACGTGTACATGTACATAAATTACTACGAATCGTCGATGTAAGATTAAACTATGCATATATATATATAAATATATATATATATATATAAATAATGTGACATATAAATAACAGTCTAGAGAGAGAAACAGAACACGAGGAAGAGGAGAAAAAAAAAGGCGAAAAAGAGAGAAAGAGAGCGATTGTTAGATAAAATTGTTTCTTATTATCCACCGATTGTATACATGGCTCGCGCGGGATTTCTGATTGTTGTTGCCGTTGTTGGATCATTTCCGCGTTGAATATCCTCTGTTCGAGTGATCTCACCCCCTATTTTCGCGAGAATTTAGGTGTAGCCTGTATATTAGCAAATCTGCACGGTTGGCTAGCACGTGGACTTCGCTACCTCACGTTTCTGCCTCTTTTCAAAGGATAATACGAACGGAACTTACGTAGATTCTCGTTGTTTCTCTATCGGATTATTCCCCCCGTCCCCTTCGGTAGATTTTGTTTACGAAATAAAACGATCGCACCGTGAAACTTGCACTCCTTGTCTGTCATTTCAATCGCCCGTGTATTATATAGTTCTATCGGTTTCAATTAAAGCACATGTGATCGGCAAACGGGAGCTCCAAGATCTTAGTAAGTCGCGTTTAGTTTTCTGGAAATTTCGATTAACTCCTCCGCCCTGTCGAGATAATCGTTAACGATCAAGGGTATAATTAATGGTTTCAATTTCGATCGATCACCGGCCTAGTTCGATCCATTCGCGACGGTGCTTCGGTTCGCGCGTGTTCTCCGCGGGATAAAGGAAAGAGAACAATTAGAGAAGAATCGTGAGGAGAATCTTGGCGAGTTCAGCAAGAGATCATGTTGCCGCATTACTACTTCATCTATGTAAAAAGAACACTAATTAACTTAATCTTCTCGGGAAAAGAGGAAGCGTAAGGTCGATTAATATCGATTCGAAGATACTGGAAATTCGAGATACGGAAAGGGAAAGAGAAGGGGAGGAAGCCTCTGCTATTTTATTTCCGCGTTAATAATCGCAACTCTGCCGAGATTTCAGGATCACACCGAAGGTATATCGATCTCTCGATGCATCCTTGCTCAAAACGCAATTAAACGAAATCTCCCTGTGAACCCTGCACCCTATCCACCAGAAATTAAGATTGTATGTACCTTCTCTTTTTCTCCGAGGCGCTTACCGTTATGTCCACGAATCGATTACAGAATAAAAACGATGAAATAAAACAAGCAAGAAACCCACTACTTAAGATGTTTGTAAGTACGACCGAAAATAATTATGCGTAAGATGGCTTCACCACATAGGCAGTTAATATCGTAATTAATACAAGGTACGAATAATAACCGTGATAATTGGTTGAGTTCGAGCGTCATACGATTCGCTGATTGTGGAATCTATGTTCATCTAGGAGATGATTATGTCTTAGACGTTACTGTATATTAGCCTTAAATAAATACAATTATGGAAAAGACACGAGCTCGTCCGTTACTGTCCCTAATCTATTCCCAAACATTGTCGAACGATTAAAATGTCTTAGCCTCCAACACGAGATTATAGTCCTTCGAAAAAGCATAGTCAATTTAAAGAAATAGTAATTCTATAAAATCGACAGTGTACATTATGATTACACTACGGATTTTTTTGTGTAAAATGAAGAGTTTCCGCAGTCCGATTATAATTAAAAAATATTTTCGGAATGCCCGGGCCCTCGTTTGGCCAACCACGTCCCTGATGTCGACGTCGACCATGAAGAGCGTGGCGCCGCCTATGAAGAGATTCTTTCAGTTGTCGACCATTTGTAAACATGCCTCCGGTGAGTTTCCAGTCCACGGATAAAAGCGAATTATTTAGAGAATGTGTATAAATTATTAAAAAATTTGACGAGAAAGTGAATCCTCGTATCGCGAGGGTTAATAGCGATGTAATTGTGTCGATGATTTCCGAACGATCACATAGATTTCGACGGATAATAAACCGTCGATGCAAACATCACAGCAGTGACTGCACATGGATCCGTCATCGGACAGGCAGACTTTTCACGAATCTCTTTTCAAAATGGTAAATTGCTCGTTTTTCAGGCTGTCGCGAAGAAGTCGAAAGGGCCGACGCCCAAAAAACAAACCCTTCGGGGTAAGGGCCAAAAGAAAAAGGTGTCCCTCAAGTTCACCATCGATTGCACACATCCTGCGGAGGACAATATTATGGATGTAGCGAATTTTGTAAGTTCCTTTCAATATCAGACTCTCGTGGCTTTCAATTGATCAACTTTTTATGTACTTTGAAATTGTCTTGAATTACTTTCTTGGTTGACTGCAATAACCTAACCTAAAAGACCTCATGATAAGCTTGATGCACCATGTCTAATATTTTACTTATTATTTCAGGAGAAATACCTGCAGGAACGAATCAAGGTTGGAGGTAAAACGAACAACTTTGGTAACAATATCACATTGGAACGCGACAAGATGAAGCTGTCCGTTAACAGCGACATCGACTTCTCTAAGCGGTGGGTATTGGCGTGTTCTTCAAGGATCTAGAATTGGCGTGTACTGCATCTTACCTCTTTCTCCAGAATCTAGAAATAGATTTAACCTTTTTTACCAATTCAATTGTATATACGAAGAGACTTTATGATAAGATACAGTACAAGTCCAATTGCTTGAGAGCAATGCTTGTTTCGCACGTAATGATAAATTCGGCTTACCATTACCCTCTCCAAGATTACCGATATTTGCACTGATTTGATTGACGTGTACCCATAGGTACCTTAAATACTTGACGAAAAAGTATTTGAAGAAGAACAAGCTGCGTGATTGGCTTCGTGTAGTGTCTGAAGACAAAGAAACGTACGAACTGAGGTACTTCCAGATCAACAGCCAGGAGGACGACGACGAAGAGGATCCAGAATAAAGTGTTTTTATTCTATGCGAATTTACAGAAACATCTGTACATATTTCTATTAATAAATATTAAAGAACATATAGGTTGGATTTCTTTAAAAAGAAAGTACCGCGGATGGCCATTTCCTATTGTTTATTTATCTTTAGAGCTCCTATCAGTTCAGCATCGCATGAGTAATAGAAACATTTCTCTAACCCATCGGTTGACGATTGTAGACTGGATCATGTTTCATGTAACTATCAATGAGAGATATTAGGTACGGAAATAATTATGATAAACTGGATGTTTTGCAATAATACGAAAAAAATAGTGCCAAATTTATCATTATGAATGCATCTCTGGTTCCCCTTACGAGCACAAAGGCATGCGTCACCTGACGCGTAGTAATAAAAAAGAGAAGTCACTCTTTATCATCTCCAGTGCCGTATCTCGTTGAGGTTCTTTCATTTCCCTGTGGACATATTACGCAAGAACTCGTTGTTGTTATACAATTTGTCCGATCGTATCTGCCTTTTTCACCGACTCGATAAACGGTAATTAACATTTCTAATCTTCATCAAAAACTCAAATCTATATAAGTGAAAAATTTCACACTTGACTGTTCGATAGAACGTGCAAACTCTGCCTGAATAATTCTCGCCGCTGTTAACCGAGCGAATCATGGTCGGAGCGGCAAGAATTATTTAACCGATGTTTATTCGCGGTGTATATTCAACAATCTTTCTTGCAATAATAATGTACTCCAGCATATAGTGTCGAAATTGAATTCTCAGTGAAATATCGACAGAGGGAACAAATTTTTTAAATGATATATGTGATGATTTTTAAGATACGGTGAAGAGAACCGCGGATACGGCACTGGGTTATCTACCAAACACATCTGCGAACCATTCTTCCCAGATGAGGCAGACATTGCGATAACGCTCGACAGCACGTTTCGTGAACGATAATACACAGCCGAGCGATATCGTTGGATCTGGACAAGTGATTTTCTAAAGTTTTTCCCGTGAAAAATCGAGGGACTATTTCGCGTTGGCGTAGAGAACGTCGTAGCAGCGAGGGAAAGAGAGAGAAAGAGGACGAGTGCGGAAGGATATATCGTGTTGCGCAGACGAACTGACGTACGGTGATTGTTGTGACAGAAGTGTAGAAGAGTATCGTATCGTCGTCTATTCCAGTTTGAAATCAGCAAAATCCGTTTGAATCAGTTCGAAACGAGGAATACAAATCAACATAGGGTTTACCACGCAGACGGAACGCCGTGCGATTCGGTTGTTCGAGTTATCGCGCACGATGAAGTTTCATTACAAGGAGGGGCACCCCTTCGAAAAGAGGAAGGCTGAGGGTGAAAAAATACGACGAAAATACCCGGAGAGGGTTCCTGTGAGTAACAGAGTAACCGACCGTCCAGAAAACCGATCCTCGTCGACGGTCGAAATCCGCGTCGCGTTGACGCGGACACGATCGTCGACGAGAAGAAACCCGATGCGTCGTGGATCGACATCGTATAGCTCCCAGAACCGTTCAGAACTTGTCTATTTAATTTGTCGCAGATCTGATTCGATCGTCTATCCCCAGAATATCCCAGGTCTGGAATGGGCCAAGGTCGATTTTCTACGCCGTATTTTTCCCTCGTGATCAAAGATGATGCGGACTTTTCGTACTAGCAGCCTAATTGAAGCACGCTCGTATCGAATTTCTTTTGTGTGTTCGCCTATTGCTCGCTCTCGGGGTCTATTGATCTTGCTACGCCCACAGCCCTGTAATTTTCCCGATTGATCAACGGGATAACCGATATTTCGCCTCTTTTTTACACCGTAGAATTCCGTTTGGGTTTCACGGTGAAACGGCCAGACCAGAAAAATGTACATATGTATGTAGAACAGCTGTTCTCACTTCGGAGACTTGGATAAGTGTCAATACGCACATAACCGAATCTCGGATTCGAAGATCCGCTTTTGTGATCTTGACGCTCGGCCAAGGTTCTCAGCGTTTTTGCGGTTCGGTCGACGAATTTTCTGTCGGGATGCTCGGTCGGAGTGATTTGCATTTTCCAGCGGGAACGTGTAGGACATCGGATTTCCCTATCGAGAAAATCCTTGAACCTTGAATAATCTTTCTTAGCGATGTATCATTCACACGAGATTTTCATGTTTATTTCCCCAGGTAATTGTCGAGAAAGCGCCGAAGGCGAAAATGAGCGATTTGGATAAACAAAAGTTTTTAGTACCATGTGACTTGACCGTTGGACAGTTTTATTTTTTAATCCGAAAACGAATTCATCTTCGCCCCGAAGACGCTCTGTTCTTCTTCGTTAACAACATTATTCCACCCACAAGTGCCACCATGGGTTCTCTCTATGGGGTAATTATACGATGTATATACGTATATAACCTTGAACTTCAATTGTATGTGTACGCACAGATTATTCTGATTGTGATATTAATTATTCCCCCAGGAATATCATGAAGAAGATTTCTTCCTTTATATAGCGTACAGCGATGAGAATGTGTATGGGAACTAAATTGTAACAAAGAAGATAACATCAAACGAGAAGAGCGGACGACAAAAAATTTGCTATCGATAATGTAGTCCTTCTAGAGGCTTTCGGAAAGTGTTAACAAAATTGTATAATGTCGAACTGTTTTAAGTGAAATTCTAAATATTAGCACCGCACACACACACACACATACGCTGGACTAAATTTGCTTTGTTAAGATAAATTGGATCTGTCGATAATAATGATGTTTTATTCTTCAATTCGATCACTTGCCGCTGGCTAAACAAAATCTTAGGATAATAGAGAGTAAGGAGGACTAATCAGAGCTGAGCTATATGATCTCGCGTCATATCTAGCCTGATAAATACGAGAAAAGAAACAAAAAAATTGAAAAAAAGTTATTAGAAGGATTAAAATACTGTACAGCATGAGAAGCAACTAACTTTACTGTTGCTAAAACCGATTATTCACATGCATTAATGTTCATTTGAAAATAATTACTAATACATACTTAAAAGAACAATGTATACAAAAATTGTGATTTTATGTAGATGTTTAATGTGATACCATTTTCTTTTCTTTAGGCTAGTGTTAATTGTATTTACATGATTTAATGTTACGCAATCACAAAGGAATGGAAGAAGTTGCTGAATTATATGGTGAGGTGAAAATTTTTTGTAGCGCCTGAATGCGGGCCAATAAAAAAATATAAAAAACGAATCTAACAAGTCTATAGTTTTCCTATCCTTTCTTTCGCTAGACCATCATTTGGATGTAGTAGTAGAGAGAATGGTAGAAAGTACATGTTCTCCATAATTAATGTGTTTTGCTCGTGGTCCACCTATTTTTAACTTGTTTTTCTCAGACTATGAGAACCCTGTACCCCTTAGTTGAAGGTATTGCTTCATCGAAGAATGTTTCCATCTAACATGGAAGTGAAAAGCAATGAAACAAATATAACATCTTCTGTAATCAAAGATCCAGGTGTTATTTCTGCTTACAATCTTACTCAAGAAGACAGTAACTGGATCGTAACAAATTCCTTTATAATCTTCACTATGCAAACGGGTAATGTTACCACTAAATAACATATTTGAAGACTGTGACCTGAAGTTTTTCTTATTTACTCAGGATTCGGTATGTTAGAGTCTGGTTGCGTGTCTTTGAAAAACGAAGTCAACATTATGATGAAGAATGTGGTAGACATAGTACTTGGAGGATTAACTTATTGGGTATTTGGCTTTGCAACGAGTTTTGGGTCAAACAAACATTACAATTCCTTTATCGGGCTAGGAGAATTTCTGATAGATCCCCCGATCGATGATCTACACATGGGTCCGAAACACGCAGCATTTTTATTTCAATTAAGCTTTGCGACCACTTCAACCACCATTGTCAGTGGAGCCATGGCAGAACGGTAATTATGTGGTTTCAGAAACTAGATCAATTATTATGGCTTACATTGTGTAATTGCAGATGCAATTTCAAAGCATATTGCCTATTCTCTTTTTTGAATACAATCGTATATTGTATACCAGCTGGATGGGTATGGGGTGATCATGGTTTTTTAAAGAACCTGGGTTCTGTAGACATTGCTGGTTCGGGAGTGGTTCATCTTGTTGGAGGTAGTTCTGGTAGATATCTCTTCGTACCTAGAATTTAATTTATATTCGGATGCTCTAAATGCTGTTTTTTTATAGCACTTGCATGCGCCATTATGTTGGGACCAAGACTGGGCAGATATGATAATGGAATTGACCCATTACCACTCGGGAATCCCGTCAATGCTATCATGGGTTTATTTGTACTTTGGTAATGAATGATTTACAGACTTCAGATTATTTGCTATATTAACGAATACTGATCCTCAAAGGTGGGGCTGGCTAGCATTCAACAGTGGTAGCACGTACGGTGTCAGTGGGCAACGATGGCAATATGCTGCCAGGGCAGCAGTATCTACGATGCTAGGTAGTATGGGAGGAGGTTTAATCGGATTAGGTTTTAGTTTAACTAATCCAAGCGGGATTGACATTCTCAGTCAGATAAATGGAATTCTTGGTGCCCTGGTTGCGGTAACAGGTGAATTTTCCTGCGCTAACAATTTGTGAACATTGAAAGAAAATTTATCTTTACAATATCACTTTTACAACGTTGATTAGGTGGTTGTTTCCTTTATAGAGCTTGGGAAGCTATACTTGTTGGAATGGTCGGTGCTTTCATTACATGTTTCATGATGCCCATGTTAGATAGACTGCACATTGATGATCCTGTTGGAGCCAGCGCAACTCATGGTTCTATTTTGATACATCATGATTATTTGAATGTTCGTCCGATTGTTATTCTATTAAATTCGTTTCATGCAGGAGCAAGTGGAATTTGGGGAATCGTTGCTATTGGTTTATTTGCAGATAATCCGCATCCCCTTGACACCACCAGTGGAAGAAAAGGCTTATTCAAGGGTTTGTAATAATCGATTCATATTTTCAATTGAATTCTACAAGAAACGCTCGGTTTTACAGGAGGAGGATGGTATTTGCTAGGTGTGCAGTGCCTAACTGTTCTGTGCTTAACATTGTGGAGCTTCTTTACATCGTTTTTTTTATTATGGGTAGATTCTATTAAATATTATTTAATCTGTACAACGTAGCATCTTCTTTAATCGTATCTATTGCTTAATCGGTGTGGTGTTTCTCTTTCTAGGTGATCAATAAAGTAATACCCATTAGAATGAGTGTCCATGACGAACTGCTTGGAGCAGACTTAATGGAACACCGAATACGACACATGCAGGTCTACATTTCAATTACAAAGTAGAATTTAATCATACGCTCAAGAAACATTCTACTTGACACAATCGAATACTACTGATTTTAGATAGGTGTTAGCAGAGCCATGTCTGCTCTTCGTACAGATTCTCAAGAGCATGATATGGGTGCGGTACATCCTGTAGGAATAAATCCTGGTAAGATGCGTCGTTAAGCAGGGACTCGACAAGACTAATCGACTAACTAATATGCTCATTCCTTTGCAACAGGTCATGATTCATACATCGAGAAATATAATCGTAAAAATCGTTTGAAAACAGGAAAACCGTTGCCTGTCGGCAAGAAATCGTCAAAGACACGTCAATCTAATACAATTACAGATGCAGTATTGACTAAACAGAATAAACCGCATTTCGCTTGGATGAATTAATATTTCCTCGAACGCTTTCTAACAATTTATCGAATGTAATTTATTAGAAACGTATAAATGTATTCGCATACACGTTCTAACACTTTCACACATTATTGGGACACGTACACGTTGTACACACATTCTTTGATAAATAATTAAAAATCTTATGCTGTTACGATAATTATACGATAATTACACACACCAGAATAAAAAGGGAGCCAATCTGTCCAGAGATCACAGACACAGTAAATACACGTTATACGATATCTATATCTATATCTCTATATATATATATTATAGTAAGAGAATGTCTAAACAGCATGGCACACATGAGAAAGTTATCTCTACCATAAAGTAGGATCTGCTTCAAATAAAATATTTCTTGTGAATAGTAGTCTTTTATAATCATTACGGACGTAATATTGGACGTTTCGTCATGCTGTCATTGGCAGGAATAAATCGTCAAAGACAGTATCGATAGATCACAAAATAAATTTCATCTACCTTACTCGATACTCTCGATAGTTCAATCTATTTACAAGTTCGTGATAAGACGCATACAGCTGATGCAAACGATGATATTGCCTGTAAAAACACGTTACGTAATTGGTACAGCGACTTTTAGAAAATAGTTGACATTACTCCAATGGCTTAACTAGTTAGTTTCAGTATATGCGAGGGCATATACTACCGAAGTAAACACGCACACTAAAACATTTGTACAAAATACAGCATAGGAAACTGAATTCCGCCTTCTCTAATAAATAGTTGTAGCAAAATGGATTTTCGATATGGAACCAAACGTTTTGCTACTTTCTAGCACTGATGCATTTCTCCATGGAAATTCATGGAAAGTAACGGATGCCCGCTAGTAGAATACTTTACATGCTAAAATTACAGATGAGCATCGCTAGCACGCGACTTCCAAATGGCGCCTGTAATTTCATGCACAGATTATCACCATTATACACTGCTCAAAGCCCATTGAGAGACTTCTGTCGGTATTCCAGGATAATTTTTCACAGCTTCCATGACTTGCTGGGATGTTAGCAAGAATTTGTAATACTGATACTCTTTCTCAACCTTTGAGTTTATGCCGCTTACTGGTATTAGTATCTCCAAGTTCTATGAAAGTTTCAATTTTATTTCTCGAACACTATAACGAGGACGTTATTTCTAGCTAGTCCTTACCTTAATGTGTTCAAAAGCCTTAATGATAACAGGCCTTTGTACACTTTGTATAGATGAATGCTGATTGGCAAATTTATTATAACGATTATACACCGCTTCAAAATTTAATGGTTCTCCTTCGTAAATCTCTGTTTCGTGTTTCATTGCGATTATCTAAAGTATTGATACAATTAGAGTCCGTTCACTAGGCTCTGTACTATATGGGTGGAAGTAACAAATACACTTACTAAACATATTTCTATAACAGACAATCCCTCGAGCATCAAAACCTTATCGTCCTGGGTGAATATTTTACTGGCTTCCACAAAATCATTTACTTCCAATCTCTGATGCTTCTCTGACAATGTGGACACAGCCACCGCCAGAAAATTTCTGAAGCTCCTCTCGCTCACATCCATCTGATACATTCTCTTCAACAAGTTCACCATAGTTGCGTTACTGACTAAGCTTTTTATGTAATCGTTCCACATCGAACCAAATTGTGGATCTATTGTGCAATCGTCGTATTGCTGCTCTATCCTATTTACATTTTCGTCATCGGGAAGACTAAGAAGATGCTGGAAAAGTTCTAAACGATCGTCGAATGGAGATGTTGGCTGTTCAGCAGACGATGTGTCACCGGGGAACAAAAATATCTGACGATGGGAGAATCTTGATTTAACTCTTTTTTCTAAGAGTTCTATTACATCCAATCTACAAGTCATTCCTATCACGCATATTGGAGCCTAAAGAAGAGAGCACTTATTTAAATAGAGACTAAAACTTACGGTGAACTGTTTGCGTTCATACTTACCTGAGCAGATTGAGCAATATCGAACAGATTATACAGCAAAGTCTGATTATGGTGTTCGCAGAATAAATCAAATTCATCCAAGATAAAAATAACTGGTTTGGAACGCTTTTTATCTCCTGACTTCAAACATTCAAGCAGAAAAGCCAGGTTCTCGGCAAATGTACCGAATACCTTGTCTCCTACCACATTTTCGAGTTGCATTTGACGAGTGGCATCTTTCAGTGCTAAACGATCATCAGTATGAACAAGACCATGAAGATTTACTATCAAAGCATTCTCTTTGAAGCTCTTTATGGATGATAGCTCTTTCAAAACACTGTTAATCAACTGCAACAATAAATATTCATAAGTATGAATGGTAAAAATATTTAATAAGAGACTTTAAGCGAAATAAAACATACTGTGGTCTTGCCGCTACCTCTAGGACCAATTAACAAAGCAGAATTACTTTCTCCCATGTCAACTGTTCGCTTCAATAACTCCAGAACATGCATGCGTTCTTTCACATGATGCCTGAACTTTGTTTCGGGACACATAATTTTGCGTTTCAAATACTTTCTTGTTAACAGTATCATGTTATCTTGAAAGTCAATAGCCATACTCTTTTTCTTGTTCATGTTGCTATCCTCCTAAAAAGGAGAAAATTTAAACTTCTTTTTTATGTATAATATAAACTGTTTTAACGCATGGTTGGCTGATTTAATATCTTTTTTACAAACGAAGTTGTTGCTCGTTCATAAAATAACTATTCGAGAAGCTTACACGTTTTATAGTTTAATGATTTTGTACAGGCACATTAACAACTTGACGAGTGTGTATTTAGCGTCCCTGATTAGCCAAACATAACCTGCAAATAATAAAAGAAACTGTATGTATGCAATACCTTGAAAAAGTTCTTGCTCGAAAATTTAATCCACTTAATTAGTTTTGGTATTAGTTGAGCAGGCAGGAGATGAAAACTTGTGTTCCCAGAAATTCTAAAATAATTGAGAATTATCAAATCTTCGGGTAGAAAAGCGTTGGGGTCAGGTTGTTTACAAAACAAATATGGAAGACGCAGAATCCAAAACGGACAAGAAAAATTGTACGTTTTTATTCAAAAGAAGAAAGATTCGAAGTAGTGCGGCCCGGAAACGCAAAGGAGCAAACGATGAAGACGGTAATTACGTTCGTGAGATCTCCAATGTTTCCTTCTCGCTTGAATAGAGTGTAATTTCATTAGATAAATTCGATTAGCATCTCGTATAGGTTATACGATTTGTTTATATATTTTCACACGTATTTTGTGTTTGTGTTTCGATTAGAGAGCAGCGAAGATGAAACCACTGTGGTTAAAAAAGAGAGGAAACACGGTGAAAAGAATCCCATGAAACAAAGCGTAAGTAATAACGCTGTCGTTGACATTGACAAACAATATGGTTTCAGTCACATGAAAAGAAAAGACCACTGTTCAACCATTGGTCAAATTAGAATGTTTTGTAAATATAGTTTGTTCTTTTTTACAGACTAACACGAAAATGGTGAAAGATCAGCAGAATGCTATTGAAGATGACACAAGCGATGAGGAGAGCATCACAGTTTCTTATAAAAGTACACGGACTCCCATGCCAGCTGGGCCGAGCGATCAAGGAGCAACAGCAATTTTAGAAACAGAAACTGAGAAGGATAAGGATGCCCAAGCTCTATTCGAAAAAGCTCAAAAAATAAACGAGGTATCTGTTAATGTAAATTTTGAAAACTAAAGAGCTCTGGCGTAATATAATGTTTTCAGGAACTCGAGGGAAAGGAGGATGACAAAGTTTACAGAGGATTAAATAATTATGCCCAATATTATAAGAAAAAAGACACGGCTGCGGGAAATGCTTCCAGTGGAATGGTACGTAAAGGTCCGATTAGGGCACCGGCTAATTTAAGGGCGACTGTGAGATGGGACTACCAGCCGGATATTTGCAAAGACTATAAAGAAACTGGTTTTTGTGGGTTTGGAGGTAAGAGATTGAAAAAAAGCTAACAATATTATATTGTTCAATCAAATTTCATGTATTCATTTCGCTTTTCAGATAGCTGTAAGTTTCTCCACGATCGTTCGGATTACAAGTTAGGCTGGCAATTAGAAAGAGAAGCAGCTACAGGAGAGTACAACAACAGCGGTGACGAGGATGACAAAAAATATGAGATTCATAGCGACGACGAGAATCTCCCATTCAAGTGTTTTATTTGCAGAAACAGCTTCACTGACCCTATCATTACAAAGTATGTAGAACTGTCTCAGTTAACATCTTAAGATAAATTAAGTAAACTTTCTTTTCAGATGTAAACATTATTTCTGCGAGAAATGTGCATTAGATCAATACAAAAAGAGTACCAGATGCTACATCTGCAATGTGCAGACCAATGGCGTATTTAATCCAGCTAAAGAGTTAATTGCACGAACGAAATTAGAAGAGAGAGGGAGAGAAGAAGAGGAAGATGACAATGAATCCTCCGACGATGAATAAACTAGATATTTTTTCTTTTGGACAAAGAACTTGTTTTCTGACTAAAATCCTATGAAACAAAATCCTACATTACTCCCTTGAGACCATATTACAGTTTATTATGAACCTAAGAGTGCGCAGCAACGTTCACAGCAGGCTCTTATCGCGACGAATCAAATATTATTATGTATCTTCAACTCACTAATCGGAATCACTCGCAAAAAAACCGAACAGAAGCTATTGCACAACCCTGCTCATCCAGAAATCGATGCACACCCTTAAGTTTCAGCCGCGGCTTGGAATTCCTCTTTCTCGAAACGGTTCGCCAAAATGCTGAATGCGGTACCCTCGAATCGGTTCATAAATGCGTTAATAATAACTCCCGTGCAAAAATGAAGAGGGAAACAGAACGGCGGGAACGGGTCGACAACCCTCCCCAGCAAAAGGTCTAGATTTGGAAGGTCTGATCTATGAGCCGTTCCGCAAACACTCGTCGAGTTGACGTCGGCACCGAATCCGAGGGGGAAGAAACACGCCGGCGCTTATTATACAGGGTGATTTGTATCCTTGTTGGTCGCTTCAAGGCCGGTGGAAGAAATTTCGAAAAGACAGATTTTCAACAGAAACCTTTTATTTATTCTTCAGAACCGGAAGCTGTGGAAGAAAATTGTGCCGCATTTGATGAACTCGAGTTCTATTGGGTCATTCTCTAAGTCGACTCTAAGGATAAAACACGATAGTACCCTTAATCGTGGATGTTTCAAATGACTTCTTTTTATCCATTAATCAATTATCCTTTGGAACAGAGAATGTCGTGTTTTGGATATATGTATACTTTAAATATTGACGAGAGGGTGTCTTTTAAGAGATGGACAAAGTTAATGAAATACGGACGTTTATGTGGCACTTAAATAGTTTGATTGGAGGATCTGGGTATTAGAAGTATAAGATAGATGGATTTGTTATTTTTCAGGGTTTTCATGAAGCCGCTCCCCACCATCGGCCAGGGGTGGCCGGATGGTCTGGGCCGTCCTGTATCGGACGTAGGTGATTCTAACGGCTCGTAGTTGTTCCCTGAATCGATACACGCGCAGTGTTGTTTGCCTCGCACTATGAAAATGTTGCCTGGCGGCTCGCTTTTCACGGGCGTCCATAGAATGCGAGAAACCGGGCCACGAACGTTGCAGTGCCGTTCCGTCGCGGTCCGAGCCGACGACGAGTGAAAAAGAAACACGGAGGACACTTCTCGAGGCGCGGTGACGAGAGAGCAAGAGAGAAACAGAGAGAAGGAGAGAGGGAAAGAGAGGAGGTGTCGCTTGTTCCGTGTGCGGCTGGAAATTCGAGGGCCCTCGTATCAGCGGCTTCCCTGCATCGATTTCCAAGACAGCCCCGCTCTTGGTGCAACGTGATCCCCTGAATACGAACCGTGAAAGTGTTGATTCCCAGCCATCGTGGATAACCGATTAACCAGTGCGTCGGAATCGGGACTGCGAAAGGGGTGGCCTGCCGCCGGTTCGAGCCCACTTTTTTCCCACGGAGGGAGGAATAGCCTGGGGTCGACAGGCAACGGCTTAATCGAATTACTGCTCGCCCGGAATACCGACAGGCGGCTTCTGGTTTTTTCTCGGCAAAGGAACTCTGACGGTATTCAACGACGACTCCTCTGGAAAGTGAGATAATAATGTCGGATAAGTGTCCTCCGGGTGGACCTCCGGTAGCACTTACGGTTCCTCCAGGGACACCGTGCTACCGCGATAACAAGGTGCAATCCGTTTCCCGTCGCGACACAGCAGCTTGATTTCAATGTGCGCAATCGATAAGCATTGATGATCAACGAACTTCGGACGAGGTTTCATTCGATCATTATCAACGACACGTCCGCTACAATACGATTCGTGACGAGGAAAATACCCAGAGAAGAGACATTGAGAAGGTGTCGCGTTTCACGAGAACCTTTTATCAACCAGGTAAGCGGTGCGATCACCGTCCAACCGCGATATACTAATTGCAATTCGCGGATGAAAAATTCTGTGTTGCTAAACGGGTGGTCCGTCGAACGTGTTAATCTGTTTGTTCGATAACCTTCCGACATCTCCGTATGCCAGATCGTACATCTAGATTATTGCGCGCACGAATATCGCGTGTCCGGGTAGGAAAGGAGAATATTCTGTTGGCCCGGCTGTTAGACGAATATACATTTTCTGCTGTTATTTGGTCCGGTTACAAGTGCGAGTTGCACATCAGGTTATTTTAAAAGCGACACCCGGCCGTCGCCCATTGAAAACCAGATACGGCCGACAATGCGCGCCGGGAGGCTCCGCTGTCTCCTAATTAGCGATAATCACCGATTAAATACAGTTATCGTTACACCATGCAGAGCCGTGGATCACCGTTGCGCACGATTGTCACGGATGTTCCGACCACACGGCTCTCTGTGTTCTCGACGAGTGTCAGGGACCGAGGGGAACGTGCTGTTGTCGAAAAATTTTCTGTTATGCGTCATCACGCGGCTGCACCGCTGCAGGCCCGTCGAGTGCACTTTAAACGCGTCGCAACGCAACCACGTGCGGCTATATGTATGTCTCTCCGTCGGATATCTGCAACCGTCCCAGCGTGTGCCGGATATAATTTACGAGCGAGTATTACGATCCGTTCGAATGCTAATTTTGATCGTAATCTCAACAGAGATTCGTCTGCATATTCCCGTAGAAAATCTAGGAGAAGCGTCGCTAAAGTGCGCCTCCTTTTTCATCTATTTTGAGAAGCTTCTTGGTTGCATCGCGTTGTCGCGAAACTTGGCAAATATTTTTCTCGAATATGCTCGTAATCATTAATATTCTATTGCGCGATCTTCCAAGAGGAACGTGCATAATTATTTTCTTTGGTACAGTATTTACGCCGTCTGGTCGTGGGAATGAATTCAATATCTCTCATTCAATTGCAAATTGTTCATGCATGCATATATACAGATAGCTTCGATAACTACAGTTCAAACGACTCTGCTCGCTCAGAACGTGAACGATCCTGCCAGGAGTGGCAAGAATCATTTTCAACTGCGTCTGTTTCTATATGTACGCATAATGAATATATTAGCTGTCGCAATTCCCCGGTATTAACTAAAAATAAGCAGACTCTCGCGTTGACGGGAAACGCAGCGTGTGGCTGCTGCTCAGTTTCATTCTTTTTCGTTAACGTTCATTTGGATATAATTAACGGGCGTGAAAAGTTGACACGTGGGTGGTGGTATATTCTTCCGACGGATAGGGGTGGCGGAACCGACGTCGAGCGAAAATGTCGGGACGGGCAACAAAGGTTCGCGGAAACGTAGCCTCTTGTTATAGTTAACAATGCCACCGACGACATCGACGCAAGTCTGTCACGTGTGTGTTGTGTATATTTAAATAAAGAATCGGGTCCTGTGAACGCGTGCTCGTGGGCGTCCGCGGCTCGTTGTGTGTGTGTAAACGCGAATCGATAAATTAGTTTGCTGGTGCACGTAAACGTGCGCGCGCGCCTACGTACGCGAGCGAGCGAGCGATTGCTTGTGTGCGTATCCGTGTGTTTACAAGTCTTGTACATCGGATGTGACACGTTTTATAAGTTATAACCAATAACAAGTGCCTACAAAAAATGCGCGTCTCCCCGGTGTAACCCGCGATGACGTCCGCCGTTGACGCAAGATAGCACTATGAAAGTCATATTTTTTAAATTGGTTCGTTACCTTCCGGTTAGTTCGTTAAGGCCAAAGGGTGCATTAAATATTGACACGTAGTTCTTTTAAAATTCATTTAAAACTCTGTTCCACCTTGGTCGATCGCGTCTTTGCCAGCGGTTTTTCCATTATCCTACACGCTAGTTGGTACTATGGTCCGTTTAACGAACTTCACTTGAGAGTCTCTTGACGTTCCGTTCTAATGATCGAAGGTAATCGACCGAATGCGATATCGGAACCAATGTTTTCTTTCGAGTTCATTTTATTTTTCGACAGTTAATTGCTTCTGGCATAGCGTCTCCCGTTTCGCTGTCCACTCGTCGATTCCACGGTCCTCTTCGCTCTTAACGAACTTTACTTGAGAATCTCTCGGCGCTCTCCGGACGTACTAATGATCAAAGTTAACCGACCGTGTGTAATACCGGGAAAAACGGATGTTTCTTTACGCCTCTTTCATTAATCTCACTTTGGAGGTAATAAGTAAGCCGTTTATGTACTCTACTACATTTAATTTTCTTGTTTTTCTTGCATGAATGGAAGCTTATGGACGTCGTAAAAATAAAATACCTCTAACCCTTTACATCCCGAACTATGCTACTGCTTTAAGTTAAAATTAAAAAGAATTGAAAAATGTAAAGTTTTTAAAAATGCACAGAATTTGGAATGGTTCATATTTAGCAATTTATTAAATGTGAATAAAACTAGTAATGTAACATTGTTTCAGATGATGATACGGTAGTTTTTAAGTGTGATGGGTTAAATGCGGTTCATAGTAGAATTTAGGTGAAAATATTGCTATGAGAATGTCGTTGAGATGTAAAGGATTAATGGAGAAGATGTATTTTGGTTACCTTGTTTGGTAGGGAGATGGATTCACAGGTGGATTTGGATGATGTTGCAGATGGTTTGTGGCAGTGATGCCCTCGTCGGAGGAGGAAAGCCAGTGGCTCGTTGGCAGCGGGGGTGGTCCCGCATCTTCCGGCGGTGGCACAGCATCCGGAACTGGAGAACGCACTGTCACAATTAGAGGAGGATTATACACCGAGGAAATGACGACACAACCGACAAACACGAACACCGCAGGTGTGAACGCGGCTTCCGCCGATTCCGCCGAGCACGATCTCATCGACTCCACCGCCGACGCGACGCTTTTGGCACAATTTCACGAAGACGCTATCAAACAGGTCCGTTGCTCAATTTCTCATTGAGAGAAAATTTCTAATATGATTTTCTCAATGACTGTCAACTGTCTTGACCGTATGTGAATCGCGCGGTAACTTTTCTCGATATCGAATGGCATTTGAATTTTGACAAAATGGCCGCCGACGAGGGCGCAGTAAACACTATATTTTTAATTTAAATGACATACACAGGGTGGTACACGAATCGGCCGCGAAAAGCACATTGATATCAACAACAAGGAAAATGCTTCCTATTTTCTTTACGAAAGCATTACCATTTTTGTTACCAATACACTTATAGTTACACTGATAATTAAATTAGCCATTTGATCGTCAATTGGATTTAATGATCAACTATTAAAATTTTTATTACTGAGACTAATGGAATCTTAATGATCCACTCCAGAGAAAATGAGGTTAATATCGGATTTTCTGTGTATTTTAGTTGATACAACAACCTACTATTATATCCCGCGTTTCTGAAGCTTGAATACTACGGACGAGAGTACATTTTAATTAGCTTGACCGAATTAAACCCAATTAAAAGTCGTGAAATTCGAGGAGCACTTTACCGGACAACAATCGTGTTCTGGGGAACTTCGTCCATTACTGAAATTTGAATTTTCTGTACCATCAATTGCGATTATCGAAATATATCGAATAATTGCAGATCGATCGATAATCTATCGGAGAGACAGCCCCGCGACCAATGAGCTTATACAAATTCGAAATCTGTATTTACATTGGCTACTGTGGCCACTGTGAATTGTGACGTATCGAAATTGTAAAATCTGGCACCTCCCAGAACTTTACAACAAAAACATAACCTATGTTAAATGGCGTCCTTTTTAGATAAATTGTTTTGTGTAGGATTTTAATCATTTTTCTCACTGCCACCGTATCAGCTTCCTAGTGCTCCAGCATGGACGAGGTCTTGGATAAATCGATCGTGAAACCGAAATATCAATCGCGGGAAATTCCGGGATATCTGAATGATTTTCCTGTAAATACTTGTACTTGTCATAATATCGTTTGAGGTTACATCCGTAGTTCTATTGACCGTAGATATCATCATTTTTTATCTGACTGATTCAGACGAGTTACCCACAGATGTTAGCACGGATACGATTAAACGTCATCACGAAAATTAGTTTTTCGTTTAGAATCGCGTATTAACCGTGTAATCAGTACAACGTTTGTTAATCTTTATGTTTCAGGCTGGTGTTGGTTACTTTCAAGTATTGGCTGCTCTGTGCACTGGCTTGAGCCTTGCAGCAGACACCGTTGAATATTTTGTTGTACCATACATTTTACCGAGTGCAGAGGTTGAATTATGCATCGAGGACAATGAGAAAGGATGGCTTAGTTAGTTGACCACAGTACAAACATTTTTGTCTTGTGTTAGCTTTAACGAAACGTTGTTTTCATACTGTTATCTTATAGGCAATATTACGCTGATGGGTCTAGCATTAGGTGGATTATTCTGGGGTGGTCTAGGGGATAGAATTGGAAGGCGTAGATCATTGTTATCCGCAATGTCTGTACATGCTTTGTTTAGTGGTGTTGCTACTTTTATGCCAACTTACGGCACATTTATGATGGCTAGATTTTGTTCTGCGATAGGGTAAGATTTTTCTTTTTCTACTTGCACGTAACATAGCTGCATGTTAAGTAAAATAATGAAGAGTTTTATTCGATCACAGAGTAGGAGGATCCTTACCATTAGCGATCACATATCTGGCCGAATGCTGTCCAAGACTAAGCAGAGGCCGTTGGGTAGGTTTACTTGTGGCAGCAGGAGCACTAGGAGGCGTATATGCTGCTCTTTTAGCAGGGGTAGTTGTTCCCACAACCGGAGAAATGGTCGTTCTTGAGAATAAAGAGCACTTCAGTGCTTGGCATCGTTTCCTTCTACTTTGTTGGTTACCTGCATTATGCTCTACTGTGGGACTTATTTTTATACCAGAAAGTCCAAGGTATTTGGTAGAGGCAGGTAGAGACGTGGAGGCAATGATGGTTTACCAGGTATTTCTATTTATATTTCTGTTCGGGATGTTTGTTGAACTTGGTACTAAAATATTCTGTATGCTTTAAAATCTCTGTAGAAAATATATAAGAAAAACAATGCACGAAAGGGTGCAACAGGTGCACAATATCAGCTGTCTGAATTGGAGCTTCCAACTAAAAGGCCTCGTGGTTTGGCACCTCCATCTCCTACTAACCACACTAGTGTAATGGCTGATATAATTTATTCTATTGAAATGGTAAGAGTTTACCATATGATTTTCGTTGAAAAATTAATACTCAATGCCCGTTGAATTTCCAGTTTTGGAATTCTTTTCTGGAACTATTTGTATCACCGCATTTACGCGTGTCGATAGTGCTTATAATTATTTGGTCAACCGTGTCATTTGGGTACGTAATTTAAGTAAAGAGTATTTGCATATAGATTAATCTATAAATTATATCTATAGATTAATCAACAAAACTCGTTTACTTCTCAGGCTATACGGTCTTATGGTATGGTGTCCCGAATATCTGAAACTTATACGTGCAACAGAATACAAAAATCATACGGAACTGATTAACGGAAGAGACTATAAAAACGAGACGTTCACTGGTTCTATAGAGAATCGTCAATACAGAAACTCGACCTTTTTTAATTGCAAGTAAGTAAACAAGAGGGAAACCACTAACAACTGTACTGTTTTATATACACGTCTATCTATTATTTCAGATTTACTAAGATGGTATTCAGCCACGTAGATTTTGACAATTGTACTTTCCAGGCTGTAGAATTTAGTAGTATAAAGTCCAGCAAAACTCACTTTACGCACAGCGAAATTACATTCTCGAAGTAAGTAGTTATAACACAAAATGCATAACAACTTACGAGATAGATAGGATACACGGGATCTGTTTCTTCTTTTTCTATAGATTTGTGGATACTGACCTGTCCGCGCAAGTTTTTACGAACTGTACATTAAGGAATAATACGGAATTAAGTTTAAGCGGACCTTGCCCGACTCTCGATTTGGATTACAATATTTATATAGAGGAAGCACTCAATGGTCATCTCGTTGCTCAATTGGCCTTCGTGCCTGCAGCTGCTCTGGCGGGACTAGCACTTACTGTACTTCAGCGGCCAAAAATGATTGGCATCTCGTTATTTTTTTCTTCAGTAGCTGCCCTATGTCTAATTCTAGTGGGTACGAACAGTTATGCAGTCCTTGGCTTCGAAGGTGGTTTCATAGCCATTTTTGCTATCGCTTGGACGTCACTTACGTTGGTCACAGTCGAGAGCTTCCCTACACATTTGAGGCAAGTGTTCCACAGGTTCTACTCTATTAATCCTCGAACAGCTGACCGGAAACTGCGATGTACTAGGCCAATGAAAATACACAAGTCTTGCTTCAACAAGTTGATCAGTATTCACTTTTCTACAAATTTCAATATAAAAAAATTTAAAAACTATTTTTTCACATAAAATGAAGGTCACCGCGATTCTTTAAAGGTTAATGTATATTTTTGACTTAAAATAATTTTGACCACAAAAAACTGGTTTCCAGCCTACTGTGCAGTGATCCGGATTCGACTGGATGAGAATTAATGGGAGAGGGGAATAATAATAAATAAAATCGATTGACCTTTCGAACCAATCTAAAACATAATGGTAAAGTTTATTGATGTTCACAGGTGTACTGGTTTCGGTTTGATAGCGGCTGTTATAAGATTATCTGGTTTGATAGGAACCGCAACTTACAAAACTTTAGTCGGCGCACCCTTAATCGCGCCCGCACTGTTGACTGCATTGCCCTTGTTAATAGCTAGTCTCACAACGTTCAAATTGCCTCACACTCATACAGTTTTCTTATAAGGACCTTAACGAGTAAGTGAACGAAAGAAAGAACGAAACAGGAAGAACGAACACAAAGGTACGCTGTGTGAAAACAAAATGGAAAAGACGTTTTTAATCTATATTTTAATGAATCGTTTACGAGTTGAGCCGACGTTTTTACATGATCACACGCTCACGACAAGAAAAATTTGGTCAAGATCGCGTCTTGAAGACCTTGAAAATAATCGATTCCTACCTAGAATGGTCTGAACGAAAAGAAACCGTAAGTGAAGTGTTCTGGACACAAGTGCAAATTCGTTGATTTGCAGCAACCACCTGAAAAAAACGAAAGATTCACTTGTTTCTTCTCTTTTTTATTTTCCCTTTTTCTCTTCAACTTGGAAGTGTGATTTTGTAAAAAGTGACATATCCTAAAACTAGCAAACGGATGAATCGCGGTCTGTGAGGAGAAGGGGGGGGGGGTTTAGTATCCAAAGCGCACAGACACCGAAGAGTAATCATCTCGTACGCTAGGAAAAAAAGTTTGGACGTTCTACGAGAATTTTCATACAAGTGTTTTAAGAGTCAACGAAGATCATTGTCATAACGGAAAACAAAATAACTTAGGACAGAAGAGGAACGACGAGTCGCATTACCGAAATTCGACGTAAGACTTGTACTCCAAGATTTTGCTCCATCTTCAAAGTCAACTTCAAAGTCTAATGCAGTCTGCGCGACCTCTTCGGGGGTCGTGAACCGTGCATAGATGTTTATAAAACTATTTTAATAGGCCGATAGCCGTGAAACGTGTCAATTGTAACCGGATATGTTAAGAGGCTGAACAAATCATCGTCTACAATGATACGTCGAGGCATAATGGATTGGAGGACAGATATACCACAAGAAAACGTCATTTTTCGATATCTGGAATAGACGAGTTGCAGAATGTTATCCGCGAAAGAAACAAACGTATAGATGTTTTTTCCGTTCGTTGTTAGACTAGAGAAGCTGTGCATGATTCCATAGTCGTTACGTTTCAAGTTGCGGTTCGTTCGAGCAAATTTGTCAAGGACAAAATCATAGAAATTTTTATATTTGCAATCGCTGCATACGCTTTTACTATTCGAACCGATCGTAAGATGTATTCTAAGAATTGTTTTTCTTACTGCGGGAGAAGTAACGGAGATGTTCAATAATTTGTTGCTTTTTATCGATTCAAATAGCTTGCAGGAATTTTAGAAATTAGGCACAGCTAACAAAGAGAGGCATTATCCGCATAAAGATGAAAGAGTTGCCGTACAAAAATCCTAAATTGTTAGCCGAAGACTAAAAAGAAAAATGAGATAGAAGCTTACGCTTCGTTTTAGCATAAATCCAAGAGATTATCGCCTCTAGTCAACTTTTAATCGTCTTTAAGCTTTTTATTATTCGTGACGAACTTGACAAAGTAAAAAAAGATAGATAAAAGAAATTAAGAGCAAGAAGAACACGTCAAACTTTCTGATACTTGCAAACAACGTAGAATATTATTTTCTACAAGATGGCGGCGGCTATTACTGGTGACGGTCGCTGTTACATTTATGAAAAAAATAACAATTTTGCTAGAATTTTAATGTCGTCTCGGGACGACGAGCCAAAGTTAAACAAAAAATACTGGTTCCTCAGAATGGACAACTACTCCTAGGCAATAAGAGCGTAAAGTAACTTTTACGAAGCGATTATCGAGGTATCTCATTCTTACTGAAACTCAAGATATATTAACTAAGTATATAAGCGAGTTTATTAGCGAGATATTAAAAGAGAAGAAAAACAAGAAAGAAACAACAACAACAAACTGCTGTTGGCAAAGTTAAATCAGATGCGAAAATTAACGTCCCGTCATGGTTTACAGAATTTTTTCATATCAAATTGTTGGCATCTAATTTATCAAGGATAAGAATGTTAATGTTGCGGATCGATTGTCATTTTGGAAGAAGTAGAAACGAGTCGAAAGTGCTCCGTTGACCGCACAATTTTTCGTATATAGTAATTCTATTCTTTTTGTTTTTTTCAGCAATTCATTGACTAATAACGTTGGTCGCTTCAGGAACTAGAAAACGCTGCTCGTTCCTACTTCTATAAGCTGTACTCACAAATTCGACAGTGGAACATGCCTGTGCTGGCGTTGCAATAAGTGATACAATCATGAAAATTCCTCTCAAGTGTACACGCAAGTACATATAGCGCTTATACAATTTTGTTAAACGTAACCGTGTCTGCACTATTTTAGTCGAAAGGTTTTTCTTCTTTAGCACAGAGGAGAATAACGCGTTTTAAAAGCCGAACATTAGTTTGAGTCTTACTTGAAATTGGGACCACTTATAGATTCTGAATTTGAGTACAATCATGGCGAATCTTCAGTCTAACGATAGCTGTATTAGTGGAAGGGACATATTATTACTTGTTATTACATGTTAATACTTCGACCGCCATGTCAAATATGGATGGTTACAACAAAAATTGTATAGTTTTTGTTTTAAGTAGAGATGATATGAACGTTTTATGAGAAACGTTGGAGGTACTGGACTGGCAGTCAATGTGTTAATGAAGCTTACTGTTTTTTTAAAACTTATACGAGCATTGCCAGCACAAGCAGTTTCACATTATAAATTATTGCTACAGCATTAAATTCATTGTTGCCCGTAGGTAATACACTTTACTCAACATATCACTTATGAGCGAGCACTCTAGATTCGTAGGCTTTAATTAGACTATTTGACTAGACATATTTAGAAGTATGTATCAGCAATCGTAAAGAAGATGAAGTCCCAAATTGATAAAAATAGCAGTGTGCGTGTGCGTGTGTGTATGCGCGCGCACAAAGAGGCTGTTACGGATTACGTTTTAGAAGTTTCTTCTAGCGAGTAAAGCTCAGAAAAGCGATTAACAATGGATAATTTGATTGTACACGGATTGATTATCAGCTGATCAAACCTCATGATTGCAGCTGTTAAGAAATTTCGTTTTAATGAACCGGTAAATACTCGTGAAAGCGCATGAAATGTCGTTCAGTGCAATATCGTTTTTATTATTTTATCCACAATTGATTGTATAGCTCAAGCTACTGTCACTGCATCATTGAATAATTGGGTTTATCAATTATTTTAAGCAGTGCATCCTACACAGACTGAAGACAACGATCGGTTGATAATCACTGTGTATATTTATTTTATAGAGACTGTTCCCTAACACTTAAATTTTTAATGTTTAGTTATTTATGTAGGATTTTCGGAAAAAGAGGGAACGCTGAGGGAATGCAATCTCGAAATTCATGGTTCGACTTTTCTTAATTTTCTATGGCTCTTGAGGGGTTTGGAGAGTTCTGACATTATGATGATCAATGTTCTGTTTATCCTGGACAAGCCTGCAAAATGGTTTTAGGAAAACGAAGGAACCAGGATTTCGTGATTTATAGACTTTTAGCGACTTTTCCTAATTTCCTACGTTTCTTAAAGGTCCTGACCCCACCTTTATGGGGGGAAAATGGTATATATTATATATAGTCCAGAGAGAGTGATTGCGAGGAAGCCGCACCTAAGTCGCTGGTTTCATGGGAATTTAATTCTGGTTGCACATTCTGCTGAATATGTCTTACGAGACTGAAATATTTCTTTTAGACCTTTGAATCTACTTTGCAGCAAGCAACTTGCACTTTCGATTCTCACATTGTATAAGGCGAATGTGTTAATGCGGTGTTAATTAATGGAAAATATCTCCGAATTATGTAATTTATTAATGTATTTATAATTTATCTATTTTTCGGTTTTGGAAGCCGTAAGAGTAAAACGCAATACTATTCAACAATCTATGCAACCAGTACTTAAAGAAAAAGACAGTTTATATAATTATTAAGAAATATTACACATTGTTCCAGCAATTGGGCTACAGAATATTGTACATTAACATTGAAAACATTCACACCATTTAATAGAAGATATTGATCGTATGATAGAAACAGATTTTCTCCTACATGTTTAATTGATTTTATTAAAACATATTTCCTTTTTACTACACAAGCGTAGTCCTCCTTCTTTTCTTTAAAGTTTACGAATCCATCTTTACAGATTAATACAACGTTGATATAAAGGTAAGGTATAAATAGAAAAAACGAACTTTTTAGTATACCTAATCTGTAAGTTTTCCAAGAATCTTAATAAGGAATGCATGTATTGAATTCATCAATTGGAAAAAAATTTGTTTACATTCTACATAGTTAAAATTATAAAGCAGCGTATAGTAAAATAACGGATACGTCAATGACAAGAACTTTTCGCGCGACATTCAAATTGAGGGTGTGCCGCCATTTCTCAATAGATAAAGAAAAGCGATCGTGCCGGTAAAAAACGTACACCCACTTTATCGACCGTCATCAATAAAGAAATCTGCAAAATGAATCATCAATTATCGCCAAGATGTCAACAACAATTATTTTGAATCCCCTCCATCGAACATGATTCATTCGGTTTGTCAACCAACGAACTATTATTAAGTCTAAACAGCTTACGCAATTCTCTTAGTCACCGCAGCAGGTAAATAATTTAAATGATCATGAATATATTATAAGCAATCGCTAATGATAGTCACACTTGTGCAACTATAAGGTAATCAGTGGGACACCGTGCACACGTGTAACTATACTTTTCCGTCGATCTGTTCTCACCGATTGTTGACCTTGAGCTTGACCTTGGGCGTGACCTCGACACGACGAAGCAGTACGCAGAGGATTGTGTCAAACGAGCCCTGACCTAACCTATTCTAGGCTATGTCTCCGTTCTCCGTATACAGACAAAGCCTAGGAGAGGCTAAATCAAGTTACTCCGGTTCCTAGAAACGTGTGTGTCATCGACGGACTGTCTTCCAGCGAATTCGATTTCTATTTATAATTCTTTTCGCATCGTTTTCCGTACCTGCGCGTCGCGAGATCATTTTATAAAATCTAGGATCGAATAAAATACAATATTCTATTTATTCATTGATATTGAAATTGTTTCAGAATCATAACCTGGCCTGACGGTCTCTCACGATCCGAAGATTAATCTTTTGAAGACGAACGTCGTCGTACCGGCGACTTCAAGCTCGTCAGGTTTGTAAAATCGCAAACAAACAATACCAAAAGCCAAACACGTATTTTTCTTCTCTCCCCGGTGTGCAAGACTTATTGTTACACTGCAGATTTTATGCATTTACGACAAAAATGTTGACAGAGTTTATGCACATCAATATATTATTTTCAACTTAATTAATTTCTTGATTAGAAAAGAAAGAGATTTTGATGTGGCTTCTACTCCTTGCAATAGATGCAGACTATTTTTATTTTGATTAAAAATCCGCAGTCTACTTATTACATACGATCCAGAACTCCGGGAGGAACAACTTCGTACAAGCCGACGTCCGCGAAGGGTGAGAACGTGAAATCACGGATTGTCCCGTTGGAAACGGGTCCGATGACGTCGTTGGATGCAGAAGTCGCGAATCCGTCAAGACAGCGGATGTCGGTTTTTCCGATGGGGCCTCTTTTTACGGCGTTGGGCCCCGGGACCGCACAAAGAAAGCGTGTCACGCCTAAAAATACGCGAGGCACGCAGGCAGGTAGAGACGTGAAAAGGTCGTGGGGGCTGGGAAAGAATATATAAAAAAGAAAAAGAGTAGAAGAGAGAAAGAGAGAGAGAGAGAAAAAACGGCGAAGTAGTTGCACAAGAGCAGCGATTTGGTATTCAAATCGCCAGCCGTGTTCCCGCCTCACTCGCGGCACAGGTTCTCCTCTCTCGTGCCAGTAATACGAACGGGTGTTTTCTCTTCTTGTTCTTCCTCCTCTTCCTCCGCCTCTTGCTCCTCCTCGACCTCCGGTTCCCGGAGTGCTGGCTCGTAACGTTCCTCGATCCTTCCTCCCTTATCGCGGGTTTTATTCGTCTCGCATATCTATTGCATGGAATTACACCACTTTTCTCGTCCCTCGGTGCTAGTCTTTATCGCGAGCCCCTCGAGAGAGAAACCGCCTGTCCTGTCCTCTCCTGCCCTGTCCCCCGGTCCCGGTCGCTCGCTCTCGACACCTTTTTCTCCTTGAAACTCCGCTCGATTCGCACTGATATCGAATTACCCGGCGCACTCGTCGTCCCGCACGATGCGTCTCGCCAAACCCGGCCGCTGCCACGCTCGGTGGTCACGCGCAAAATTCGATCGACTCGCACAGCCTTCGTTTCATTCGTTACAGTCCTCTTCATTACGACCGCGAGGCGAAAGAGAACCGAGGACGCGAAAGCGCGATCGAGACAGAGAGAAAGAGAGTCCCCGCAAGCACGATTTTTCAATTACATAAATACAGTTCAATTCTCAGGACACCGACGAAGTATGGAGCATGCAGAAACACCTCCCGAAGGAATTTGAATCGTTGGATAGAACAGGATCGAATACGGGAGAGAGTCTTTATAAGTATAATTTACGAGTTACATAAATATCATCGCTGATTGGAATAATCTGCATTATCATCCTCAGGTGAGCACTAGAGAAGACAACAACGATATCGCGGAGAGGATACAGTTCGTGGAGACACGTCCCGGAGGAATAGGTCCGAAAGAGGACCAAAGACGCAAGAGTGGGAGAAAGAAGTTCTCTATAAGTAGGATTTTTAGTATGACTACTACGCTAGACTGCGGATTTTTATGCCAAATAAAAAATTATTGTGCTGCCAGAAATGGATTGATACTCTTAAATTCTTGTAATCTTTCTATTATTTGAAATCACTTCCACCCATTTTTGCCACAAATGCATAAAATCCGCAGTCTGACTACCACTTGTATTTTGTAATTAATACGCGTTACAATCCTCAGGTGGTCACCAGAAATGCCAGCAACATAGGAGCCACGAGGACACGGAGGGAATTGACGTCGACTAACCGTGAGACGAAAGAGACCCGAGAGGACACGAGAGGGGGAGAAGATTCCTCGATAAGTACGATTTTTAGATAATACAAATATGAACACAAGTAAATCGAAGATGAGTTAATCCGCGTTGAAATCCTCAGGTGAACACCAGCGTAGGCAGCAACAATATCGCAGTTCCGAAGGAATTTGAACGCGCGTAGCGGCACGGCTCGCGGAGACTTCGATGCCCGCACGTGCAACGTCCGACTGCCGCGGTTACATAAACGGAACCAGCGAGCCTCGGTTTATTTCGTATAATTTCCGAATGTAGCTTCACTTTCTCTGGCGCACCAACCGAGTCGTCGTTTCGTTTCGTTTCGTTTCGTCACGATACAGCGAGCGAGTGAGCGTGTCCCGAGCGTTCGCCAGTGGGTAGGCCGTATCTGTTCGTCGTTTACCTGGTGGCTGTACCCGAACCCCGCGACCGCCAGTATCTTTGCGACGAACAGTAGATCACACTTTCCACTTCCTTTGACGTAGCAGCAACAGCAGCGGCTGTCCGTGTTCTGCCTCGCCTCGCTGTCATAGAGTCAGCCCGTCGACGGGTCCAAGGTCCTCGGGTTGGGTCACCGAGACCGTCGCGGATCGGTGCGATCAGACCGGGATCGATCCTCGGAGCGATACGCGGGACACACCAGTAGATCATGACAGTAGATCACCCGTTCCAGTTTTTTGTCCTCGGGCGGGCATCCGAGGCGCAAGAAGCGCGGATAACGTGGACGAAGATCGGCATACGTGGCACCGGATTGGCCAGCGGCATACCTCGACGACACGCGCGTGTTCTGTGCGCTCACATCGGCAACCTGTGCACCCACTAACCACTAACCGGCGAACCACGGGAGGCCAAGGTGTGCGCGCGCCAGGATAATATATGTATCTACGTGCGTTAACCACGTGAGACCGGCCAGCATCTTTCCACGGCCCCGTCTGGTGGGGACTTCACCTATGGACTGCTCTCTCGCTCCGTCTCTCCCTCTCTCGATTTCTCTCTCTCTCTCTCTTCCTCTCTCACTCGTCCTTCCTCTCGCTCCGCGAACCTTGGATCCCCGGGAAATCGTTAGAATCTGAACGTCGACGAATCACTTCGCCGCCGGCCAATGGTCGGCTATCTGTCCGATGCATGCGCACCGATATCCTACGATGATTAACGTTCCGTTTTTAAACGTTCGACGGATTCCAGGTGGAGTATCCTCGCCGGATTCTTATTACCGAGTAATTGGCTGTCGTGGGATCCATTGAATTCAGTGGGTGTGAAAGGGCTTCTTGTGCGTGTCGAAATGAAGCTCGGGAGTTGAGAATATTCTTACCTACCTTGTCCAACATCTAATTAAAGTCTGGGGATTGAATTCCGGTAGCTGAATAGTCACTGACCGTGAGATTCATTGGATTCGATAGCTGTGTAATAGTCCTGTCATCTATGAGGTTATCGAAAATATTTTCGTCCAGTCTAGAATAACTAAATTTCAGTAAGCATTAGTTGATAGATCAGTAACCGAGTAGTCTGTGTAACTAATGGATCACTGACCGCGTGACCTAAGTAGCTAATGGTCACTGACCATGCGATTCATTGATTTGTATTATTAAATTGTTATTATTAAATCAAACTTGTTTTTAAATGAGTTGACTTCAGCAGGAGCGTCAGTATCAGAAAGTTAGGCGCGACGGATGCGTCCCTGGGGAACAATTCGACAAAATTGTATGTCAACATGTGCGATCTTTGTCGCGTCTAATGAAGATCTAAGACAGTGTTAGGCAGGCAGAACGCGGCATGATTTTACACGGATCCCGCGCGTCCGCAAATAGCATAAACACGTGCATCGGCGATGCAGCTGGGTAAGTGGGTACGGCTCGCGTATAGTTCGTACGACCTTCATAAAAACTCGCCGATCAGAGATTGCCGGGAATGTCGAGTGAGAACTCGCCGTCTACGGGGTGGCGAATAAAAAAGTAGGCGCCTGGCTTGGCGAGCGCGAGAGTGCGAGCACGAGAGAGAGAACAAGAAAGAGAGATAGACACCGGACGCTAACTACTGCGCCCGGGTAAATGGCAGCGGAATGACGACGAGTAAAAACGTAAGTCGTCTGCGCGAAGAAACGAGCTCCGCCTGAAACGTATGTATGCGACAGGACCCAACACCGGACCGGGAAAAGAACGGTCCTCCGTTTATAGATCGGCCGAGATCAGGACAACAGGACTATAATTCGCGGACAGGGGTTACCTTTTATTTCCGCTTACCGGACGTTTTTTACCCCGGCCGGACAACGTAATCTGTCCAAAGAGAACAGCGGGAGAGAGAGAGAGAGGATTCCTCGTACTGGGTGCTCTTCCCTCGATCCTCTTGGCAAAAGCAGCGCCTACTCGTGTATTTTGCTGTCCAGTCACTCCCACTGAATGCTAATCGAAGGCAGCACCGCAGACAAATGCCCGCTTTTGGTCCCCCGAACTATCTCGAAGATGGGTGAGTTCCAAGTGAGTTAGATCACTGGCTTCTTCGTATTTATTTCTAATTTGTCGTTTTTCTTTTCATGCAGATTAGAAGAAATAATTGGACGATTTTACCGGGGGTGACTTGTTGGTTCACAACTGGAATTGTTGCCGCCGTTGAAGGATCCATTAAAAAGTCTTTAGTCGCGGACCATAGATTTTTAGGTATTAGGAAATGGTCGCTGGCCGGCAATGAATTAAACGAGTTTATTAGCTGGAAAGGAGTGGTTCTCCAATTAACGACGCGTCGATTTCAGAGAGGAGGATCCAAAATGCAGGCCGAGGAGAGACGGCATTTTCTACGAAGGGATAGAGCGAGTGTCGGGCGCAGCACGGAGCCAAGGTCATAGCTGGCGATGGTATCTCGACGACCGTGGGTGGTCTATAACGTTTTTTGAGTCTATGGCAACCTTCGAATGGATTCGCAGCGCGAGAATCTCTCGGGGACTTCCAACCTTGGCGTTCCCGTCTGAGTAGAGAGAGAGAAAGAAGGCGCGACCGATTGAATGGGATTTTTAGCAACAATGAACGGGATCCCGGACTGGCCGATTGATTGAATAATTACGTTTCTCCCATAGGGACAAGTTGTCCCGAACGCAAGGGCAACGGGTTCTCCTTGTTCTTGCGCGCTCATGGCACTCTCCGCAATCAGGCGCGTCCCGCCTTTATTTCGCAATCGGCTCTCGCTCGCGCCGCGGTCAGTATTCCGAATTCCCATTTGCAACGTCGAAGATTAAGATGGCGGCAGCCTACGATAATTTATTAACTAGTCCGGCGAGTCAAACCTGTTGCTTCCCGGCCGGACGTGTTTCGCCGTCCGCGCGTCGAAACCCGAGAGGAAACTGGTGTCCTCCGATACATCGCCACGATCAGATAATTGTCTCTTTATTCCTCCTGCTTCGCCGATTCCATCTTTTCCACTTGATTTTTGCACACGGACCCGACTTACCGTTCGCCGAGAGCAACGCATTCCATCGCTCGGTGGTCCGTTTCTATAAAACAGGTGGAATTAATACGAACATTTTTATGCCATCAAATAGGTTCGCAACACTTGATTGAGATAGACTGAAGAGGGCATTTGTTATATAAATAATAGTCGTCGAACAACGTGTCCGACGAGGCGAGGATTTTTCCACTGCAAATCGTCGTCTGAGGATCCGTCGATGAAGTCCGCTATTGCGACAGTGGTTCTTGGTACTGGAATCTGCTCAGACTTTCTAGTACGTTTGTCCAACAGGTTTACAATACTGTTTCTCATTTTGTACGAACGCTGGAATAATAATTTTAATTTTATTTTAGGATCGCAAAGGGTTAATGAAGTTTGTTCGATGGCGGGTTTGAAGAGACTGCCCTCAGTCGGTCTGGGTTAATAAATCGTGAATTTTACGAAGTGATGGAGGCGCCGACGAGAAAGACGGCGCGGTTACAACGTCGAGCGTAAGGTCACGGTATTAAAAGTTGAAAACTGGTTGCAAAACGTGTCCGGGCCCGAGCGCAAACACCTCTTCTGGCCCGAGCTCGTTCGTTTTCGAGTCACGTCGCCCGGCCGTCATGCTCCCCCTAATGCAGCAAAAGCAAACCGCGAGATATAATTTCCAAGACGTTTACGTGGATTCTCTGGATTCTTTCGTTCTGCTCACGGCTCTTTAACGGTTCGATATTATGCCGGTACACTGTGATCCGCGATGGCGACCGGCCAGCGGGTAGGAAATTCTCCAACAGTGACGTAAAAAGGTAGCGCCCCGGGGGCATTTCTTTAACGCGGCGCCACCCGTGCACAGGGGCTCCGGCTTTTATACCTGCGCGAATCAAAACAGACGGCCTTATCTTCCCCGCTCGAGTTACTTCGGTTCCCTGGGGATCCTCCGTTTTTAATTAGGATCGGGGATACGTTGCCACCAGCCGTGTTAAAACCGTACGCCATGCTCTAGCTCGTGGAAATACACCACACTAGACTCCCGCATAACACGGTCAAAACATTGTTTAATATGTTGACAACCGCGACTCAGTAACCGGTAGTAATGTGTATAATTATGCAGCTGATTTTATGCATTCACGACAAGTTCAACAAATGAGCCGAAGGCTCGAGCGGTAGACGATCTTTGAACGGACGCTGGAGACGAGTTCGCGAACCCTCAGCCGTGCAATTAGGATTCTTTTTCCGCGGACACATAAGTCCACATAGTAAAAGCATCGGCATTTAATCAGCATATGCTTGGGAGGCGGCCACGTCCGCCGATGACCCTGACATTTACTACGATGCACTTCACGCAAACGCCACATTGACGCCACGATCGCATAATCAGTTGTATTTCCTCTTACGCGCCATTTTGACTTCTCGGCGACGCCGTTGCTTACGGAAAAATTGTACTTGTGCGACCAGAAAGCTGTGCAAATTAGAATACTCCTCCTCTGGAAGTTGGGCTTATATTATTTAAAAAAATGTGGATAGAAACGATCTTATTGTACAATTGAATTATAATTGAAGACCTTGTAAAAAGCAGGCAAGTCGACTTTTTAGTAAAATTGTACTCGTCGAAGTTTGGCATGTTTTTGTATATTCCTGATTGTGTAGTGCTCGGATCAAGCAATTTTTTAGACTTACCGATTTTTCTTTAATTATTTACAGATCAAGAAAAATGATCGGGAAGCGGAACTAGCTTTCTATTCAGCCCTGTAGTTTCCAAGTAGCGTGACTGGCCGCAGCGAGAAGTGACTACGCACTATATTTTGCAGAATCGAGCGATTCTTCGGCCGGTACATACCTGTTTGCAAATCGGTGAGGCCGTGTTGACATTGTCGTGCCCGCTCGCTCGCGGACGCGCGAGCGCTGAAAACGAGCGAGAAAACCTGTTTAACGTACAAATATTGAACCGCTACTAGGTTCCTCTCGCCTCGTAACAGTCGTTGGCAACGAGAATAACGCGGGTCGCCGTGAATATTAATCACGAAATTGACTGGGCCCGTCGTGCACCGTCGCCTTTCAATTCCAGACTCGAACTGTCCTTGCACGAGTGCTGGTGCAACGCGCAGTTGTCCCAAATCGAGATTTAGCCGTTCAGAATCAATATAAACAACTGCTGTAAATGTTGATGATGTTGCCAGTTGTAGTTGAACTTGGAGTGGGACATAAAGAGAATTATTTGACTGGTACTCCTATTTTTAGTCATAGAATCTGAAAGTAGTAAAAACAGAGAAGAACTTGATAAGATTGTTATATTATTTTCAATCAAGCATGTAGATCTATCAAGAAAGTATTTTCCATTTTACTCGTTGAAAATTAATATTTTGTATAAAGGTGTTTGAATTTTTGGTTCGAAACGAGTGCGGTGTCGAAACGAAGCTTTTGAGCTGGTGAAAGAGGTTGCGGACCAGCGCGCGACACGGAGGCGGTACAAAATTTTTGAAAAATCGTCTGTCTGGCGAAGGAGGGAGCAAAGTGGATCGCAGCACACGGAACCGTGGTGAAATCTCGGCCGCGATCGGTCGTTGAAATTAAATGCAAATAGTCCGCAGCGGTCGACGCCGCTGTAAAATATGTTCCAAAAGGACGCCCGGGGCTGCTGCAATCTTCCTCCGACGATAAGATCGCCATGCTAAAAATAAAACGGTTCGTACGCGAGGCCGTATTGAGAGCCGGCTACGCAGGTACGAGTTGTTGCACGGTACCAAAAATTTACGACGGCCTACGGTACAAGGATTTTATTAAGATTGGCGCCCGGAGGAATGCAAGCTTAACGGGTCGCGCTGGCCCAGCCTTCTTCTTCTTCTTCTTCTTCTTCCTCCTCCTCCTCCTCCTCCTCCTTCTCCTCGGCCAGCATCTCGATCCGTCTGCTCCCACTTGAACGCGCATTGCTGGACAAAATGATAAGACCCCATGGAAATTATTTTTATTTTCGTCCCTTAAACATATAGCACCTTCCGATTTTCCGTGAACTTTCGTATGGTTTCCTCATTGTCGGAAATGTTAAAATGTTTTCCAGACGCTTAGCGCCTTAGCAATCGGAAGCCCATTACGTTAATGGCACAATATTGCATAACACGATTGCACAATATTATCGCTCGCCTGACACGCGAGTTTCAACTTTTCTAAGTGGACAATTACCAGAATGCTACTTACGGTAGAGACGAAAGAAGCGTGATGTTAATTTTTTGTCCAATAATTGTGCCATCCACAATTGTGATTCCACAAATGCACAAAGATCCGCAGTCGAATGACAATCTTCGGCGCAACGCGTGGGGACTAAATGTGAATCGCATAAACGTTGAATCGTAGGTGTTTATGGAGACATCAATGCCTGGTAACAGGTATCGCTCGCCGAAGAAAAGGAAGGAAAGGAAAATGGAGGACGTACTCGGAGAACTTTTATTAATACAGAAGAAAGATTATTTATGTTGTAGAAGAAAAACAGCGAACTGCAGGGACTCTCTCTCTCTCTCTCTCTCTCTCTCTCTGCAGCCAAGGTGATGGTTTTCATTCGGAACGCGCGAGAAGGCGGTCGAAATTGATAGACTTTCGCGAAAAAGGCGACAGCATTGTCAGCGCAACATTAATCGCTCAGGCTAATCGAGCGTGTCGTTACTTGCAGGATTTCCTGTCGGCACGTGAAACAACAATGCCGGGGCCTTCGGACGTCGTAGATGGACCGTGAAGATGGACGAACTGTGCACCGTCGAAGGCTGCCAGCAAGGTCGCATGTCCCGCCGCATTTCTGATGACAGTGGAACAAACGGATCGATACGCGCTAGATCTAGCGGGAAGGCTCGATCGCGACCATACTCGGCAACCCCGTAAATAGCAGATCGATGACTGGCCGGTGAGCCTTGCGAAACCCCCCGATTTTTATTTATTTATTGTCGATCGGTCGACCTCCTTTTTCTATAAATAATCGGGTGTCGCAAGCTCGCGGTACCATGAAACGAGCTGCAGTCCTTGCGAAACGTTAGGACGCTTATTATTAGACTGCGGATTTTTCTGCTCGACTGTGCACAAAACTGCAACTGGAAATCCGAACAAGAAATTTGTTCCAAGTAAAAATTTGCAGATTTTTGCGGTTCGTGCCTGGGAGTTCTATCGGCGGCGGATCTGTATGGTTCGTGGAGGTTGTCAAGGACTTCTAGGACCAAGGGAGAACCGATTTTGAGGAAGTTCGAGGGTCCGAGAGGACCGAGTTGTCCGAGGGAGAGACGAAAGGAGGATCGGTGACAGAAAAATCGGCCGGTCTCGGGAACTTCCGCTATTTATGTCGTCGATTTGCCCGGCGAACCTGATCGCTGCTCTCGCGGTCGCTCGAACGTGGGCGTGAACTTTTCAATAAAGCCGGTCTCTCTCTCGCGGATGCTTGGCTGAACGCGTGTATCGGGATCAATGACACGCCCGCAGATTCCCGAGAGGTATCCTCTACGAGGTACGTAGAGGCATCCTGTAGAATTCCAACCACCTTCCTCGACTTCACAGCAGGACCTACTGGTTTCTATTTATACACCAAGCGAGACCTTGCAGCTTACGGCTCGCACGCTTACGGACTCGGTTCCGGACCGGTTCAAAGCGCTGTCGGGACCTCTCCGGCCTCGCCAAAGGATCCATAGAAAGATCTTAGTATAACAATTCACCCATTTTTGCTCTACACTTTAACCCTGGAGAACTAAGCTTATGTTGTGTGAAAATAATGACGCCAATCAGAAACACGAATATAATGAAATGCTTTTTATTTAGCAAGAAAAATATTTTAGCTTCCGAAGAACTACTGTGAGCGAAGTGTAATAATGTAGTCTGACAATATCGCTTTTATAATGAACACGAACTTCTTTTTACTAAAGCATAATAAAGAACATTTTAATACAGAATAATGCTTCTACATATTATTTTGCATTGTATTAAAAGTAAATATCCGAAGAGAAAATACTTAAATGTTTGTTTCATTTTTTACTCGTGACACCGTATACATATCAACATAAATAATTTCTACTTTAGGCAGCGACGAAATATTGTTAAAAAGTTCGTTTATAAAGATGATCTGCATAGTTACCACCTGTTGGTGAATTAGGAAACGCTGTAGATCATAAATCTTTATCCTAGTTCCTCGGTATGCTGATAGATGTCACTATCAGGTACTTTATTATGGCGGCATATTTGAATTGATTGCTCAGGAATCCTGAGGAATAATAAAGTTAATGAACACTTCATACAAATAATTGATTTATACAATACCCATTCTCATATATATCTCATCTTTGCACTCTTCCCACTGTCGCCGGCGTTAGTAGAAGTGGATAAGGGGCCTGGCGGACGGCGCATATGGCAAGCCTGCTCAGGATTAGAGAATATGTCGTTTTTGCTTTATTAATAGAGTTGCCAGTAAAGCTATGTGGACATTGTATTAATAATGTTTTATTTTTTAATGTGTAGTAGTAGTATATAGTAACCGTCAGAATATCGAATGTATTTAAAAATTCTACATGTATTCTCTACAATTTTACTTTATTAGTGATTTCAAGATGCTCCGCCACATAATAATTGTCCGTTTTCTAAAAGTTCTTACGCAAGTACAATTGCAAAAAGTTCCACAGACTCTCTGAATTAAACAAACTAATATTTTCTATCGTAAGTTGAATAGCCTAAACAACAAATAAATGTTATTGCATAAAAAATATCACAGCATTTTCACACTGTTGCAAACAATTACAATAACATGATAAAAATTTGTTTCAGTTTCTAGTGACAGGAAAAATTGAGCATAGATGTTCTAGTAACTTTCCTCTAGTAACAATTTCGATTGTGCGAGTTTGTCACTATGCGGTGCTGAACTCAACCCACACGATTTCTCGATTGTGTCACCTCCATTGTGTCTCATGTTCTCCGGTTTCCAGTCATTTCTTGAGCGCGTGTTGCACGGTTTTTGCAGAGTGGAAACAATAAAGTTTTCGTTGAAATATTGAAATATTTAGAGAGGAAGGTGCCGCGAGCGATTGCATTTGAAAGATAAGGGAACTGGCAAGCTCAGAGATCCCTTGTAAGCTCACGTACAAACTTCGGAACACGCCCGATTCAAGAAACCGATCAACGATCCGAGAATGACGACGAGACCGAGCGGCGATGGACAGAGTGCCCTGGGCAAGGCATACAAAGATAAAAGCAAACCCGCAGATATTCGAAGTAGCAACATCCACGCCGCAAAAGGTGAACAGATCTGTCCACGATCCGATCGTATTTTCCGCGTCTAGTTCCTCGCCGATTGATTATCGTGCCGGCAGCAAATGTCTTACCTTATATAGTAATGTCCGGCACACCGTTGTTGCAACCCATTAATTTCGTTATCTGTCGCAAACCGGCAGATACTCGATATTCCGACTTTTTAATTCATTTAGTTAACTACCGGCCATTTTAAACAACCAGTTCCCACCGCCTTATGAAAATTACAAGACCACCATTTTTATTACAATATATGCCTGCGTAAATAAATTTCTTTCTAATTTTAATATTGTTTGACAATGTTTCAGCTGTCAGCGATGCGATCCGTACTAGTCTCGGTCCCAAGGGGATGGACAAAATGGTAAACCTGTGCTAACGATGCATAAATTTGACTGTATCCCAGAAAATTAAAAAGTACGCTGGTAATAATTTGTGTTTATGAATCTAGATCCAAGCTGCCAACGGAGAAGTTACGATTACAAACGATGGCGCTACAATTTTGAAGGAAATGAATGTTATGCACCCTGCAGCAAAAATGGTAATTGCTGTGTACTTAAGTAGCGTGATAATTAGACAGCAGATTTTATGCATTTATGACAAAAATGAATAGGTGTAATTTACTATAGTAACAACATAGAAGAATTTAAAAATACTGTTATATTATTTTCAATCTGTTAATGATATTAAGAAAGAATGTAAATCTCTTTTTCACTCCAATTCAATGCGATTCAAGTAGAAAATTTGTATTTTGCATAAAGATCCGCTGTCTAGTGATAATGTAACACACTCTTAATTATCTATGGTATTATGTTCTGTATTTAGTTGGTCGAGTTATCGAGGGCACAGGATATCGAGGCTGGAGATGGTACCACAAGTGTTGTCGTATTGGCTGGCTCCTTTTTGGAAGCTGCAGAACGTCTGCTCCAGAAAGGAATACATCCTACCATAATCAGTGACGCGTTTGAAATAGCTGCGAGTAAAGCAGATAGTGTTTTACGAAAAATGTCCATACCCGTTAGTTTGATGGACAAAAAATCATTGGTCAGAGCTGCAGCAACTTCTCTGAACTCAAAGGTATATTTATATCGGGCAGCAGCAATCGAGGGACGTTGCTCTTTTACAACAGGCTAATATTTGATTTTCCCTCTTAGGTAGTGTTTCAGCAGTCGAGTCTTCTGGCCCCGCTGGCTGTGGATGCAGTATTAAAGCTTGCAACGGATTCGAAGAACAATGTCGATCTTAATGTAAGCACATCAATCTTAAACGTCGAATGATAGAAATTAAATATGTATAATTGTGTTATCGTTTTCATTTGCAGAACATAAAAGTAATTAAGAAATTGGGTGGCACTGTTGAAGATACGGAGCTGGTAGAAGGACTGCTGTTCACACAGAAGTCTTGCAACGTGAATGGACCGAAACGCATTGAAAAGGCGAAAATAGGTTTAATTCAGTTCTGCATTTCTCCGCCTAAAACAGATGTAAGCTATTCAGCGACCGAAACGTGTATCTCATTGTCTCTCGTTACAAATTTTCATTTTTACTTCAGATGGATCACAATGTCGTTGTCTCCGACTACGCGGCAATGGATCGCGTCTTGAAAGAAGAAAGGGCTTACATATTGAACATCGTGAAACAGATTAAAAAATCCGGTTGCAATGTGTTGCTGGTACAAAAATCAATTCTCCGCGACGCTGTCAGCGATCTAGCCATACACTTTTTAGATAAAATCAAAGTTATGGTGGTGAAAGACATCGAGCGCGAGGACATCCCGTTCATTTGCAAAACGTTAGGTTGCAAACCGATCGCCTCTTTGGATCACTTTGTGGCCGAGAATCTTGTCAACGCAGAACTGTGCGAGGAGGTGATGACCGGAAATTCGAAATTTGTTAAGGTCAGTACACAATCGAGGAAGATTGGTACCTAGAAATCTAGATTATACAACGATATTTTTCCTTACAGGTCACTAAGATCCAGAATCAAGGACCTACGGTAACCATTCTCGTCCGAGGCAGCAACAAATTGGTGTTGGAGGAAGCAGGACGATCACTGCATGACGCGTTGTGCGTGATCCGTTGTTTAGTTAAGCACCAAACTCTGATTCCTGGAGGTGGAGCGTCCGAGATCGAGATTGCGATACAACTGGCAGAATACGCGCAGAGCTTAAAGGATGTTCATGCTTACTGCGTGAAAGCATTTGCTGATGCATTTGAGGTGAGAACAATCTTTTAAAATACTTTTTTTATTGTCAAAACGGAATGATTACTATAATCAAACGCACGTGAATGCTCCAGATAATTCCGTCGACGCTGGCAGAAAATGCAGGATTGAATCCTATCGCAACCGTCACGGAACTCCGGAATCGACACGCCAAAGGTGAACAAACTGCAGGTATCAATGTAAGAAAGGGCGCCATTACCAATATTATAGACGAGAACGTAATTCAACCGGTCTTAGTTTCTATGAGCGCCATTAAGCTCGCATCGGAAACTGTTCGCAGTATATTGAAGATTGATGATATTGTGAATACAAATCAATAAGAGAATGAACCAGAGTTTTATATGTAAACTGCACTTCGCAAATATTTCATCAATCGCGTTCCGCCAGTCACAATTTTCAATTGTTGTTCGGCTTCTAACATTTTCTACGATTCTCTGAAATAATAGCGCTCGATTTGTTTAACGTTTCTTTCTTTTTAATACTTTTCATTGTGGTTCGTAAATAAAATTGATCTGCTTTCGTCAAGAGAAAAAAAAACAGTCTTCGTTTAATGTTGAAACCATACAAGACACGTTATTTATTGCAATGGCTAATATATATGAGAGTACGGTTGTTAAATAAGGCTACACTTTCTTAAAACGCTAATAAAATATTTATTAAAAAAATACTTGATTGGTTCTGAATACTGTGACTCGCAATTTAATTCGAGAATTGACGATTCGTTGCGGAAGGTATAATGGAAACGGTGAGACGAAAAAGTGTAATACGTTCGAGTATAAAAATGATTTTATGCTTTATTATTGTCCACCCTTGCGGAGTGCGTAAAATCGAATACTTACATGACGTGTAAAAAAACAACTAATTACGCTACGTGTTAAATTATGCTTAAAATTTTAAATATGTGACTGAGTGGTTACAATCTATAACGAAACTATGCGCCGCATTTTTATACAGTAAAACGTTTTATCATTATTCGAACAAACTGACCTGCCATACGTTCCATAAAATGAGAATTAAATTAAGTGTTTGAACGTCCAAGAACAAAAGAATAAAGAAAAGTATCAGTTATTGCACGTAAACATTATAAAATATATACATAAGTTCTAACATTTAAATGCAAATGCGAAAACCTTTGACTATCGTTTAATAAATAGAATTCGCGGAAGCGCCGCTCATTTAAAAAAAAAGAAGAAAAACGAATGAAAATTTCCTGGCATATTTGAGTTATTGAAACAAATGGTACAGATAATGAAACACGTTTTGCAGCTTTCATTGTACGAGACAGAACCGGCGTGTTCACGTCGAAAAGGAAAAAGTGTGATAACAAGAGTCGTGAAACGTAGTCAAGCAAGCGTCAGACCAAATCTTTGTGCTATCTCTGGTGAATGAGAGGTCGCAACTGCAAGTAAAAGCGGTATATCTGCTGCATCGAGGTCAAGTGCATTCGAAAGGTTAGCAACACTGGCATCGCAAAGTTCTGTTGCCATCAACATCTCGGCCAACGCCTCGCTCTTTAGCCACATTTCTCTTAGCTTTGCCTCCAGAATACCCACACACTGAAATTAGATTTACAAATTATGTTTCACCGTACAACAAAGTCATCTTCTTACACGTTACAGTATCCTTACATGTGACGTTGAATGATATTTCCGCCATAAGTAAGCAAAACCCTCCAACATGTCGGAAACAAGTCGCGACATGCCCACCGGCAACGGTGCCGAATGCGATGGCATGTTGTTCGATATGATTCCAACGTGCCAAGTATCTAAATCAGCTAAAATACAGAGTGATTCGGTGATCGGTTGGTCAATGGTCGGAAAACGAACACCAGCGAGACATTCTTCCCGTAGGTAGTACCACCATTCGCTCTCTGTCTCAACCTCGTCGTTGTTTCCCTTTTGTCTGAACGTTTTCTTTTTCCTTCTCTTCTTCTTCGGCAGACCTTGTAAAACTAAACCCCACGTGTACCCTGTCTCAACGTTACTTGTCCCGTGGGATACTTCGTTCTTTATCCTGGTTTGTATAAGCGTGTTCGTGAATCCTGTATCCTGCCTCAAATCAGTCTTTTTCATCTTCTTCGACCTGCAATTGAAACAGCCAGCGTTTAGATTTAGTCTCGATGCACGACTGCGAAGGGTATAGCTGGATCAGGTGGTGAAATTGTGCCCCCAAACCAAATTAATCTTTCACACCTCAAGGCTATACCCTTTTATACGTTTGGCAAACCGTGTTACTATCGAGTTATCTACAAACTAACCGTGGCATTGGCAATTCCACGACACTGCTGGCTTCCATCAAAGCTTCCAGACTATTTGACCTGGACATTCCTACATTTCCATCGCCTCCACTGCCACCGCAAGTACGCAAGACCTCGGTGGCGTTGGTAGGCGTTTCCAAGACCTGTTTGCTACTGTCAAAATTCTGAGAAGATACGTAACCCTGACCGTTACACCTTTTACAAAATCTCGCCGTCATACCGGAAGGTGCACCGGGCGACGTTTGTATACTCTTCGAGGACTCTGGGAAATTTCTCTGAATAATTTTTCTCAGCACACCTTCGGGCAATTGCGCAGACGTGCTTGGTACTCTGGTGAACATGTACGAGCACTGGCAACTGTGGTCGAGCCGTGTTCGTGACAACATTTTCGCAGACTTCTCTTCGTCGCCCAGCATGAAAAACACTTGAGAATTTTTCATCTCCTCAGCCATGGTCTGGCCCGATTCGAAATCCGGCCTGCTAGAATATAATTTTAGAGCGTCGATCGACGTGTCGTATCCCTGAAACGTGCTGGATTTGAAATTCGCGAAAGATTCTTCAGTATCGTCATCTTCTAATTTCTTCTCGATGTTACGCAACAAAAATTCGGGACAATGTTGGGCATCAGTCTTGGTCACATCATTATCCTGCGACGCGCTACAACTTACTATAATTTTTACTTTGCTGGACGCACAGGTCTTCTCGTCGACAACGCTGTTTTTATTCTCACCGTCGTTGCGAGGAACTTCTTTTGGAAGACATTTTGTTTCTCTCTCCAGCTCTACCGGCTTTAACATAAACGAGTCGAGGTTCGAGCCCGATGTGGTGCTACGCTTTAGCGGGCTAACGGAACCTTCTGCTCTTAATCTATCCATGCTGCACCGCGCGTACGAGCGTTGTGTCGTAGCGTTGCTGCTCTCTGCGTCGCATGGACGTTCCTGCGCGGGAATTTGTTTGCGAGGAGACGCGAGCGCGGCGCGCCTGGAAATGCCCCGGTCGGAGCACGGTGCTTTTGTGTGAAATAAATGGGGACGCTTTAGTCTCGCTTGCTCCAGAAGATTCGCAGCTTCTTGGATGTCGTCTTCGGTTGTGCAGAAATACTCCGGACGCTTCTGTACGATTCCGCTGCGGATGAAATATGTCAGGAATGACAGTACAGAGTTGATCAGCTCGACTTTCTGAGGGTCCCCTGCGACCACGGTGTGTGCTGCTCTTACGGGATTGCCCAAAGCGCCGTACAAGTCCCCTAACTGAGCCCACAGAGGATTACAGGGGTACCAGGTGCCCATTTTTTCCATCTACAAGAAATATCATCGATGTACCATCCTCCTTAATGAAGTGACCCCTCCTTAATGAATAGTTACCAATTGTCGGTCATGAATAGGCAGTGCAGTGTATATCCACCCAAGGTGATATGTTAAAACAGCAGTCACGACGGTACTCAAAAAGCTAGAACACATTGTTGTTAGGACTGATCGATCGACAGTGAGACACGATTATCTTCAGGTACTCACAAGTTGGTCGACTTCGTGTCGATCTGTTCGAGTAACTGACACATCCGCTGCAGGTTGTAATTCAACGTGTCCATCTTGTGCTCTATTCTAACTGAGTTGAGTAATACGTCGTGCCATAATAAGGGCGCGCGCACGTGATGTCTCGCGTTAACATTGATAAGTAAACGTAGTAACGAAATAGCGAATTTGAAAGAAGATTTGTAAAGTCGCTCCGGAAGCTGCGCCCCTTTGTTCCGTGCGTATAGATTGCCGGATTCTATGCAGAAGTATCGCAGGCGGTCCAACATTCCCTCCAAGAGAGCCATGTGCTCTAGAAGAGAAGCTTCGATTCTTCTGCAATGGTAAAGCTTGTAAATCTATATATTCTATTCGTGGAACATCCTGTACACTGTTATGGAACGGATCAAACCTTTCGTGGCCCTCGGCTAGTCGCACTAGCATCGTTAAGCCCAGTCTTGTTTTGTGACGCTTGCCATGATTGTCTCTATTATCTGACGTATTCTCATTCCACTGCATCCCAAACACATCGTCGGAATCAGTTCGTGCGAGAGATGTAGAAACTACCCGCAGCCATCTACGACGCAAACTCGAGAGACTACCGATACCTGAGGAACCACTGCTCTCCAATGACTGGGAACCTGGATTATCATCACGTTATATCTGGCACAGTGAACACCTACCGATAATGAATCATGCGTAACTTGGCGTGAACTTACTGCCCATCGGTGGCGGTATGTCTATGTCCCATCCACTGCCTGTGCTAGAGCAAGTGGAATTCTTTCTTGGAGCTGCAGTCAATTCTGGCCCGGATAAGTTCCCGGAGCTTGGCTGAGACACTAAAAGAATGATCTCGAATCAATCCCAAATAAAATGTTACTCGATACGAGTCGGTTCGCAAAATTGCTGTAAGCCAACATTAAATTCTTTGCATCCTCGGGTACTTTATAATTTTTGTAAAGAACATGCAGGTGAGTTATACTCTTTAATTTCCACTTACATAGCGTTCGTATGCTAGAATTAGAATCCAAGTTCATGGAACGACCCAACCCTTCGTCCGATACTTTCTCGCTAGAAACAGAATTGAGTAATAAGTCAAACACCATGGCCATAAATCAACCATAACGCGAAATCAATAACTGGCATATCGGGAATGAACAAAACCCACCTTGGTTTATACACGTGATGCTCTGTAGCAGGGAATACTTTAGTGCACATAATGCAGGGTGGTGAGTGCATTGAATGGATCTAAAAAATAAAACAAGTTTTGTACTACTTGATTAACAATGTTCGTGTTGCTGTGGATGTTTATGCAATTTTCAATTTTTGTAGACAAATTTTAGAAAAGTGGAATTAAATGAAATCTCTCTCTCTCTTATTTTCAGTGATAGTAACTTGTACAGATCTGAAATAAATAAAAATCGTATTAAATTTTATAGAATTTTCTATTGTAGCATTATTTGAAAATTTTTGGGAGCCATAAATGCATAAAGATCCGCAGTCTAGTTATTATTGTTCTCGAAGTTCACCTTGAAAGAGGATCCCTTGTAGGTCATAGCCACGGTACCGAAAACCATTTCGCTCAATAAGCTCACGTCATCCTCGGCCGTTTTTTCTCGCTAAAAAGATAAAAGCGTGTTAGTGAAACATGTATTAAACCATTTTTTCTGGAACTCGATAATCCATCGCCTGATAATTGCGACAACTTACGAAGTTAATTGGATCGGCTGATGGACTGGCATTATTTTTGAGATCGTACGCAACCGATTTCGATTTACGCCATTGCTTTTCCAATGATAAGGAATCGAACAAGAGCTTTCTTCCGCGTGACTCGCATTCTCGAAACAATAGGATCCGAACTTCTCCGGTACCGAGACATAGCGTGGAATCCCTATAAATATCACGTACAATAAATAATCAATATTAAAATAATTTTATTTTTCATTTTCATACTGCCTATTTTTAATTCCTATATTTTAAAAATAAATTTGTACGTTTATTCCGGTTTCGCAGCGAACCAAATAGACGGTAATACATTTTAGTATAATGTTACGAAAATGTATTAATAAATTTACAGTCAAATTTATTTTGTTTTCGGCGATTTCGTGTGCATGACGGAAGCGAAACGGAAACAATGTCTCCGTTTGAACGTGTGATCATCTAATATTATACGAGCATTACATGTCTGTTCGTCCTTATATAACGCATTAATCTATAGCAAGTATCAATTTTAAATGTTACAACAATTCCCGCGATTCTTGCCAAAAGCATCGATTACAATGTGCTTTCGAACATAGATAAGAACCGTTAGATGCGTTACATCGTTTCCTGTGAAACGGTTCCCGTAAATCCAGTCCCCCTAAATCACCGAATACTCAAAAATTCCGTGGGCGGGACAAAAAAACAGCGGATTCTCATGTGCAAGGGGGAATCAAATTTTCGGCGGGTTCATGTGAAACAGTTTCGTTAGATTCGATAATATTCGTAACAGATGTTTGGAAAGTTTTAACTTGGAGGTCAATTTCACGGCTCGGTGCAGAAGCCAAGTCACGAGTGTTAGTAACGAGCTGCGATTATGTCTCCCGCCAACGGGGATCTAGAAACGAGCGTAACGCGAAATAGGTTAAGATCCCTCGGAAATCTAATTTCCGATCAAGATTAGAATTCAAATGATTGTTCCCGCGGTCGTGAACTTTCGAAGGGCCGCTATGTTATCGTGCAGAAGAGGGACAAAATAAAAATGTGAATGATTTAGGAGCACCGATGATCGATATACAATATCAACGATAGATATCGATGCAACCAATAAGACCCGAAAATATAAAAGGTACGGTGATATTAGAGGGGCAACTTCGAGCAAGGTGAATGCGATTAAACAAGGGCCCAAGCCCGAAAAAAGCAGCAGTTCTCACCTATCATCTTCCTGCGACTCGACATTCGACGCCACGATTGTTTGTACATTGTTTTTGCGACTCCTCCGTGAAGGGAACAGCTTATCGAGTAAAGGCATCATAAACCGACGACCACTTACAGTTACCGCATTGCTCGCTAACTTTGTTTCGTTTTCGGTCTATCATGTCACAAGGAACTGCACCATACATGTTCGCGAGTATCAGTCAACTGTAAATAAAGTCACGTGCGGTGGAGTCATATGATTGCCCGAGATTATCATGTTTCGTTCCGGCCAATATCAAACGGAACGTATCGTGAGTGTTTCTTTCGCCTCTAGTCCCCGTGATCCTTCGAGCTTGTCGCCGGAACCGGTTCGCTGGAATGTCGATGAAAATTTTCGAAAAAATTAGAAGAATTGTGGAAGAGAATAAATTCGTTCGATCCGGAGACCAATTACCGACTCTGCCCAACTGTTTTACCGACAAAGAAATTACTGGTAGCAACACTAGATCGCGCCACTCGCTGTTCGCACGCATCGACTTTATCTTGAGAGAAATCTAATTTATCGGCGAGCGTGAGCGCGCGAGATTCGAATTGTACCAATCAATTTTATTGATTACTTCGTCTCCTTAATTTATTAACAAAGTTAGAAGGTAGGAATAGTGGAAATAGAGATTCGGTGTAGTACAGAAATTTTTGAAGGTAGAAATAATCCTCGACACAGTTTTCAATTATTTATTACATATCTTCTCTAATTGTTTGGCTTCGTGGTCGTTGGGATCTCGGCGTACCGGCACATCGAAGTCGACGTTCATTCGCATTTTATTCGCTAGTATGAAACGATGAACGAATTCCGTGTCCTTGATGTCGCCAATCGCGTCGAAAGCTCTTCTAACAAGGTCTTTATTAGACAGCGGTAGGTATACGGGAAATTCGATTTGGAACACGACGATCAGAGATCCTCTTTTGTTCGGAGTTTCCGGAAGCGGTAGTCCTTCGCCAGGTATGGACTTCCGGTATCCTGGCCTGTTGCATACAAATATTTTTATCGTTATCGTATACGCATAGATCACATATATGGGTCATTATCATAAATTGTTCGCGATAAAATTTGTCATCTTTCTGCAGAACATTCGAGGGAAACGACTCTTCGATGTGGAAGGCGCTGTTTCGCACGAATAGCACGGATAAGGGAGTTGAGTCCCCGATTTTCCTCAAAATGGCGCGTCCATTTACGGAGATCTTCTATTTTCGCAATTTCTGAGGAAAATAGAGCGACCGATAAGATCACCGCTGGAAACAAGAACTGAACGAAAAGCTTCTCGGGTTCCGCGGATATCCTTGCAGATCGACGTTCCTCGAACACGGGTACACTTGTTTCATGATTTTGACAAATTCTTTTTGTATCCTTCACATTCATTTCTCTTTTGAAATTATTTCCAGCAAATTAGAAATCGATTTAAAACTCAAGAGGACCGTACACGAAATAGTTAAAATTATGGTATGATATGGGAGCTGCACAATTTTGGTAGAACATATAGCAAACATACTTTTTAATTTTTCTTTTGAAATTATTTCCAGCCATTTAGAAATCATCAAACTCAAGAGGACCGAACACGAAAGTATTTAAAATTATGGTATGATATGGGAGCTACACAATTTGGTAAAACATGGGAAATATACTTTGGTACATTTTTAGGTGTGTCGAGCAGACGAGGAAACGAAGTGAGAAGAAACAGTGTGTATGATAGGAATACGACGTACGTGATGACAGACGTTATTAGGATTCGAAGGGTTCTGTCGTCGAGGGTGTTGACGGTGACCACTGTTCCGGTCAGTGCCTCTCGCAGAAAGATATCGACCGTCATGTGCAAGTCAGAGCCCTCTCTTCGGAAGGTCTCGTGGGGCCGGTCCTCCGTGATGAAGATTACATCCGCTACGCTGACGTGCTTCAGACTGAGTAAAGACATTACGCGAACCGACGCCGATTAACCCATTTCTGTCCGGAACGGGATGCACGATGCATTTTAAACGCATCCTTCGCGATATTCGAATCGATACCACACGCCGGACACCGGCAACGGGCTCGCCTCGCGGCCAATCTGATTTTATTCCTGGCCGCGTCGCGTCTTGCGGAAACTGTTTCCCTTTAACACACTTATCGGACCGGTCATCAGATTACTCGGAAGCTATTGTACTCTAACGTAGATATATATTCGGTTGCAAATATGATCATGTAATTTCCGGAATTTTGGTACGACTCGTTACAAACGCAATAGTTCGGTCTACTTACACAATTATGTGTTGCCTATTTGTAGCCTTCACTATTAATATTTTTTTGAAATATTCAGACGTTTCGGACAGGAATGATTAATCAGATTTTGTTTGGAAACGAAATGAAAGAAAGTTTCCATAAAACTGTTGCTGCGTTGTTTTATTTTAGGTAAAAAATTACCGGGAATCTTGGTGGGTCCCTGGTCGCCCTCTTTCGGGAAAACGATCCTAGTTCCTCGGGGGATGCCCGGTTTAATAGGTATCGTTAGGATCTTCTCTTTCGTCACTGTCCTGGATTTATCGTCCTCCACCAGGACCAATCTCTGAATCTTCATTTTCTTGATTCCTCCATAAAAGACCTGCTCGTGTTTACAAGGGCCTACAGAATATATGCATACGCTAGGATAGGTATCAAAACGACTGCGAATTTTGTACATTCATAGAACACGAAAATTTTACTTTTAGGACAGTCGAGTGCAAAGGGTTGATTTAATCTTCGACCGGCGAAACAAATTTTTATTATAAATTTTTGAACGATTTCGTATAATCATACGCAGTCTGATAAGAAGCGTGTCTAGCCCATCGAGAAACATGATCATCGATCGAATGATGGAATGCTTAAGCGTCTGCCGGGTCGAAGCGCTAACGACGAGGACACGAAAAGGATCACGCACAGACGGCGGTTGGTGTAGTGGGTATCGAGTTGCAAAAAACAAGTGGGTAGATGGTTTGCGGCGGCGATTATCACGTCGCGTCTACGGCGATTAACACCGTGCGAAAGGAAAACTATAAATAAGTAGAACGTCGATATAATACCTCCAATAGGGATAGGTACAAGGTTTTTATCAGGGGCTCTTCTTTGCGCTTCAAACCGCGTCCCTCGGGAAATTCCAGCAGAGTCGAAGGCTGCGATAGTACATAGAGTAGATCAGCATGAGGACTGTCGGACCCGAAGAATTCCCTAAAGAGGTGCCGATAGATCAGATCGTAAATATTCAAAGTTTTTAAGTGGCTGTTAAGCTTAGCCAGTCGAGCTTGCGCCTCGACTAGCTGGATTACAGAAAGGATCACGTTAATCGAACCCGGGTCTCGAAATGCAATAACAAAGGACATAAACGCGCCCGCCACTGCCCGTCGATTTTGCATCTGTTTAGAAATTCATCTCCTTTTTTTGATAATATTTGATTTTAGTAATTCACACAAACAGGATCGTAGAATTACCGAATAACGTTTCAGCGTTTTGTAAGACTGGCTGAAGTGATGAATTCTTTCCGATGTTTCACTCGAACCAGTCGGATAATTGCCGAGCTCGATCGTGGAAACTTTGGAGAGTTTATGGTAGCCGCGCGTACCTGTAAGTTCTCATCGACTCCCCGTGATAAACGTAGGGTTCAATGAATCCTTCTGCGCTCGGCACGCCATTTTTAAGGCCTTCCTCCCCGAATTGATCGTATATGGCCCTCCTAAGGGGATCCGAAAGCACGTCGTACGCTTCGGCCACTAAGGCGAAAATCATCGCGAAGTTCTCGTCCTTCATTCCTTTAGGGTTGTACCGTGTCGCCAGTCTCCGAAATCTGGAAATATGTACGTAGAAACCCTTTAGCAATAGCTCAGGCAATTTCGTACAAGTATTTTACAAATATTGACGAACAAGCTTCGATATTATTACAATTTAAGAAAAAGGTAACAGGACTGTTCGAGTCAATTACAAACGGATGTACACAAGTGACTGCGAATTTTTATGCATTCACAAGAAACGCGGACTCTGAAAGGAACCTATACGAACAAAGATTAACAGAGTCCCTGTGTTATCTTAAATCTTCCGGCGGTTGAAATACATTTTTCTGTGATTCTGGTTTCCTTAAAAGGGACGACTGCGAGGAGATGGAAATTTGCATAAACATCCGCAGTATAGCAACGGAGCGTGTCTGTAAGTTTCTACGTCTTCGAGGAATAACAGAGTGTTCTCTGTGCATCGTAGGAACTTCTGAAACGGAATAATGTCTCGCATAAAAATCGTTTAGAGAAGGAAATAGAGACAAATAAAAGGGGTGCTCGTGCGCCTGCAAACCATTATGAAAATTGTAGAGATTCAGAGTCGCTCATTACTAGAAATATCAGAGCTTGCAGAAAATAAAATCGATTTTGTCGAGAGACACGAAACATTTGTTTACGAAAACACTGGAAAATTGAAGTATCGCACTGTCGGGGTTTTTTCGAAATTTGTAAAATAGGAAAACATTGCTGTTGGACGCGGTCCATAGCTGTAAAGAAACCTGAGAGGTTGTTATTGGGAACGGATTGAATTTCATGTCAATTTTTAGTAGACATCGTTTCGCTCCGTAATATTCGTTAACAGACTCGAAAGAACAACGTAGAATTTACTTTTTAAAACGGAACAAATTTAAACAGGCTCTAAAAATCTAGTCATGAAATTTGACACCGAAAATATAGTTTTATTTATTTATTTGTGGTTGTTATGTGTGCTTTCGAGGGTTTTTCAACGTTCGAAAAAGCGGAAAACATCGCGAGGAGAGTGTGGGAGGTTGTTATTGACGATGGATTGAATGTCGCGTCGATTTTTAGGCAGCAAGAGGTTGTTCCGCGTGGAGAAAGCGTCGGGCGACAGAAGCGGAAGTGGAGGAACGTCTCGCGATGCGGAGAAGATCGATAAAGGAAGCGACGGGGAAGGGTACACGGCAATGCAACCGAGAAGATCTCACTTACGCCTGCTTGATCTCCAAATCGTTAGCATTCTTTTTCAACGACAGCACGCCATAATAATCTATGCTTCGCTTGGCGCACGAACAGTCTTCCTCGCACGACATCTCTTTTACCGTCGCAGACAAAACGCTACTAAAAGACACGATTCGCAACGTGCAGCAACACCCACGAAGCACTGCTCGAAAATACACCGATCGCCGAGACTATGTCTGTCCATCCGTGGCTAATGTCAGAGCAGAAAAGCTGGGAAATCATGAAAAAAAAGGATGAATATCGACGGATCGTCGTTTCAAGTGTTTTCAACAAACCAACGCGCCCCTCTCGACAACGAAATAATAGCAACGCTCGTGTGTTAGCTCCCGTGATTATTAGTCGTCTCGCGTTCTGTATTTATTGTTAAAGACGGTGCAATAATTTGGTGATCGGTCGGTCGATCCTGCGAGCAGAAGAATCAGCATGGAGGCCTCAGGATTAATTTTGAATCTCGTTCGGAAAGGTGAGACCCGATCGCAACAATTTCTTCGGGCGCAGCGTTGTTATTGTCATGATTCTCGACCACGGAAATGCATTGTAAGGCGAGCGTCGCGGTACTTCGAGCAATTGTAAATTACTTTCCTAACAATCTTTCTCGGTGTCGCTCCGGTCAATTATCTCGACTGTAATTTTACTTAAAATCGTCCAGATACGTACATTTTCATACATTTTTCTGTTACAAACATTTACGGTACAAACTAGCATGTTGAAATCCTGGTCAGAACTGAAAAAGGCAGTTTTTATTTTGTTCGAAGATTTGCAAACGCTGTAAATTCGCAATAAACGCGTCACTGTGATCAGCGTAATAATAAGATACGACGTTTCAGGAGCCGCGAGGACGGAAGCGAAGGAGAAGTGTTCCGGGGAGCAGGTAACGAGCACCGAGGACGTGGCATCATCCTCTGATCAACGTGCATCCATCAGGAAGCCGTACCCTTGCAATTTAATCGAGGAGTCGCGGGACGATTGCACGAAGGAGAGGACGACGGCAGGGGAGACGATATTCAAAGTATCTTTGAGAACGGCTGATGAAGATTTCTCGAGCGATAAGGAGAATGGGTCAAGGAAGAAGATCCGCGCGGAGCCGAGGCAGATCCCTGGCAGCCGGGAAAAGAGCGACGAACAGGAGAAAATCTTTGTGCTGCAGCAACTCGGTCGATCGCAGATACGCCCGGAAGGATTCCCGGCTTTCCTTTGCATCGATGGCCGGATTGCCGACTCGAACGGAGTTAAGCGAAAAATTCCGAGGCCGGCGAACGCGTTCATGCTATTCGCGAACGAGTGGCGGAAAAAGCTCGCCGCCGAGAATCCTCGGGAGTCCAACAAGGATATCAGCGTCAGGTGTTTCTCCACTCTGATTTCTCTCTGTAACTGTTTCACTATTTCTCCGCCTACTGACGATTTACAGTAGTCTTCACGTTTCTTACCCTTGGAGAATCGAATACGATTATCCAGACAAAACTGTTTGTTCGTTGAAATTTTCTTAATGTCCTTGTTTCTAATGGATCATTTTTATCTTATAATTTCTTCCTTCTTTTATAAAATAGTTTCGGCGAACAGAATATAATGTATGGTTCTAAAAATTGTAGAATTCTTTGAGATATTGACGAAGCTGTTCTGTGCGCAGATTGGGGATCCTGTGGAAGAACATGACGAAGGACGTGAAGGAAAAGTATTTCGCTCTGGCGCGGAAAGTGGACGCGGAACACAAGAGGAAGTATCCAGGTACGCCTATAGTTCTCCTCGAACCGATATGACCCCGTTTTCGCGTTTGTAGCGGCTCGCCGAAGTTTATCGATATGCATGAATGTTCACGGCGTGCGTTCGGTTGGTACACGATGACTGGTTGTATCCTTAGAACCATAGCGCACCAGCGAAACCTCCGCGGTGATAAAAATCCTCCGACCGCAAGACACTTTTCACAGTTCTGTTCCTTTCACTTCTGAAGCAGACTGCGGATTTTATGCAGTTATAGCGTACGCAGTGCGCAAAATATCCGGTGAACCTTCGGGCACGATTCACTGTCGTTGTCCTATCATTCAATCTGTTAACTATTCTCTAATAAATTCTCTTTGGTGTCAGCTGTTAAAATTCGCAGTCTGCAGCCATTTTTCGTTATTTGCACAGGGCGAGGGCAGCGCCTAGCTCATCCATGTTATTGTCAGTGTTGCAGCTTACGCTTTTTCTCTATTTTACTCTGGTTGAAAATTTAATAGAGCTCCATAAAGTACGGGGAACCATTAAATTTTTCAGTGCTGCGCATCCTGCTTTTATCTATTTTGCTTTATTCTCGCGTAATGTGCTTGGGGCATGTGGGGATCTGAAATTCTTAAACCATTTTTCTACAATGCCAAAAATTGATATTCGACTCATAGTAAATTCGTTTCAGGTGCACGGTTGGGTACACCAGATGGGCATCGCACCTATCAAACTATTATTTTACCCATTCCATTTTGCCACTTCTCAAAAAGAGGTGCACTAAATACTAAAAAACATTTTTCGCAGATTCCTCTGCATCAAGTTGGACAGGGGGTAGAGCACCGAGTGGGCGTGTAAATTGTAAAAACACGGATGGACAGGACCGGTGTATCAGCCGAATATTACGAACAAATATTTTATCGAGCGGGTATGGTGGTGGAGGCTGGTGGGTGCGAGGGGTGCGCGGCGAATTTTTCTCGCACACCCCGTACAGAGGACGGCGGTGTCTGCGGGGTTGCGAATAAATCGCGGCTCGTGTAATTGGGCCGGTTCGACGATCGGTTGATCTTCGCGGGGTGAGCATTAGGATCATTGGCTCTGGGGACGGGTTTTTGGAGCGGCGGCGGGTTCGCCGGTCGTCTGGCCCGCGGAGAGGACATTTAGCCGCGTGAATGCTCGGTAACGCTTGGGATACGTGAGGAATAATCGCGCTTGTCGGTGGGTGTAGGTTGTAGGTAGGTGTAGGTTGTAGGTAGGTAGGTAGAGCGCGGTCGTGTATCGGGCAGGTTCCTAGAGTCGCGTCGCAATCAATACCTCCGGTCTCTACTGTTCCCTCCCGCGCGTTCTCCGTCACTCACCCGAGAATATTTCTCCGCTTGCCACCCTGTGCCCTGTACCTCGACCCGCAAAACTCGTATCGCTCTGCCATCCCACCCACAAATCGACGAGCTGTAATCGCATTTTAGCTCCCCCGTGATCGGTCCTCCTCCCACTCCCTCTCTTTCTCTCGCTACATCTTTTTCTATCTTTCTTCCTCTCTTTCACTCCACAGTCTGTCTCTATTTCTCTCTCTCTCTCTACCCATCTCTTCGTCCGACCTCTCTTTCTCTTGGCTAATAACGGATTTAGCTGCGAAAAAAAGTCCAGGAATTCATCCCCCATTTGGGGTAAAGGGTTTCAAGCTATCGGGGATGATGGCCACGGGAAAAAGATTGAGAGACCATCCGGCTTTGATAAGAAATATTCGCGGTGAATTGATTCAAGCTTTTGGGACTACCGGGCGGTTTTTTTTCGTTTTTAGTGGAGAGTACATCTTTGAGGATGATTTTCGGTGGAATTGTGTGACGGTCGAAGGAAGATTTTTACAATTTTTGGTATAGATTGTACTTAGAATAATGATCATGGTTGAAATTTCTCAGATTCGTTCCCCCGTTTTGAGCCGAAGGGTTGAGGTTATTGGGAGTGATAGAAGTTAAGTGAGAAGGTTGATGGGTTAGGTGAAAACTAGCTTTAATAAGGGAAAATGAGAATTGAATTAGTGTCACTCTCTCTCTGGTGGTTTCAGGCAATACTTGTCGGACGGACTTAATGCTTCCCTTGCTCGCAAAGTTAGGCAGTAATTGATTATTTCGCGATTAACGAACCGCGGGTATTTAAACGGATTCACGTTTTTATTGGCAAAGTTTCGTGAACGGTGTTTAAAGAAAAACTCGCCGTTCCTGCTAAGAATATTTTTAAAGTACTTGATAAATATGAACCGGCAATAACAACGCAAATGATCAAATAGAATATTAATAATGGAGAATGTGAATTCGTTAAACGTCCATTATTAAACAATCTGCACGTAAATCCGCAAAATTGAAATCGGAAATTATTCAACCTAATAAATCTAGTTAATTCAACTTAAACATTTTATCATATAAATTTCTACGTTCGCCTGGGAATTTGCGAAATTATTTTTATCACGTGAAATTATTTGGTCAGCGAAATAAATTTCCCGCTTGCGTCGGCTTTCATAAAATAATCTATCGGAGCGAGACACACCGCGTAAAAATTGTGCAGTTATCGAAGATTTCGTGCTCCTTTTTTTTATATTTCACTTACGAAGTGGTTTTATGAAATCTCCGGGAACTGCGAAAGAGTTAAGGGGGGAAAAATATGAAGCGCAGAAGCGGTTCGCAGTTTTCTGAGGAATTTCGCTGGGTCAGCATACCAGTTGCGTCTGCTGTAAATGCATAAAATCCGCAGTCTAGTCATAATCGATCCTTTTGATTACGCTTCTGCATTTCGACCCGTCGACATCGTTTCGGCGATGCGAATTGAGTAATAGAGGCCGGATGGAAGGGGGTTGGAGGGGGTTGAGGGAGGTTGCAGAAGGGGACGCGCACGTTCGACTGTTCTAACCGTTTTAATTAATTGGGAATAATCCATGAATGCTGTAGATGAACCGATATACCGAGCGCAAATAGTAATTGCATATTAGACGGATCGATCGCTTCGCTCTTAACCTAATCTCGTCCCCCTTCTAATTATCGTGTTTACATTACAATCGATCGCGAAAGCCAGAAAGTGAGGAACGCCTATCCACTTGCCACCATATTACAAAAGAAACATTCGCGACGTTCTCAAACGAAAATGATTCTTTGCAAATCGTTTTCAAAATTGTTTCCAATTTTCAACACTGCACAATTTTTTCATTTCATTCGACATCTTTCTATCTCAGAAAATAATAAATTCGTTCCACCGTCGACGAATCAGAATTCTTTATTGAATTTCCCGGTGATTTGAAATTCGATAAAAATCCAAAGGCTTTTCATTTTTCATCGATGGCTCTAATAAACGCCTTGTCAACGTTAACAAGCAGGAATTCGTTCATTAAATTTGACAGTGTTTCAAATTCAATGAAAGCATGGAATTTTTTATTTTCCGGTAATTTAATCGAAAGGCTATCGAGCATTCGTAGAACTATATTTTTATTACACGAACGTGGACAAATATTTCCAATTTCGATACAAGGAAACACACTATGTTGCTGGCGAATGTACCTGATGGAAAAATATAATTCGTCAGTACATCGTTAACGCAATGTTCGTAGAATAACGATTTTACGCGGGAGATTGAAAAGAATAGTAGCAAAGTTTCGAATGGACGCAGCTATAAAATTGTCAAAGCATCTGCGAGGGTTAAGAGAGCATTGAACAACCTCAGCGGTCGCAGAGGCGTTACTGCGTGATAATCTCGGCCGAGGGTGTCAGCCCCGACAAAATTTCTGGGCCGTGGCCCGAGGTGCGAGATTCGTGTGCGGGGGAGGATATCGCGGACCGGTAAACGGTCTCTCCTCGTCACCGATAGCCACCGCCGGCTGAAAGTTCGAGGGGGTGCAAAGATCCAAGCTAAATTCCCCACTAAACGTCGGTCGCGCAATCGACACGAGTGGAGGCTTGGGGGGTTGGTTGCGCGCCTCGGCCCCGAGCAAGCCCGAGTGGTCAATTAAGATCACCGGGAAGCGTCGATATGGTCTGCGCGAGCGTTCGAGGAACGCGGCACGGCGAGACCGGATTCGCGTGCATCTGCGCGACTGCATCGCACGCGTGACGATGAGAGAGGGGCGGCTGTCCGCTCGGCTCCGCTTCGCTCTGCTCGGCTCAGCTTGGTCTGCTTTGCTCTGGTTTGGTCTGCTCCGGCTGGGCCAGGGTGTGGACATCGCTTTTGCAACCGCACTGGTCATAACTTGCAGTTCGCATGCATTTTGAAATGTGTTCAAGCAGGAGCTTGTCGAAAATAAAAGTATTCAAACATTTTTAAATTCTAATTTTCTGATATTTTGTGGCTCATCAATTCAGTTTTTTGGCAATAGAGAATTATAAATTATTAGAGACTGTAGACATAGAAAATAAATTGCAGTTTGTATGCACTTTGAAATGCGTTCAAGCAGGTGTCGAAAATGAACGTGTTCAAATATTTTTAAATTTAAATTTTGTGTCTCTTCTATTTTTTTGGCAATAGAGAATTAGAAATCATTAGAGACTGTAGACAGAAAATAAATTGCAGTTTGTATGCACTTTGAAATGCGTTCAAGCAGGTGTCGAAAATGAACGTGTTCAAATATTTTTAAATTCTAATTTTGTGTCTCATCTATTCAGCTTTTTGGCAATAGAGAATTAGAAATCATTGGAGACTGTATAGACATAGAAAATAAAAATGTCCCAATACAATGGTCAATGGCTAAAGAAATAAAGGATTGTGTAGAAAGCTAAAATTTTCCAATGCAATGACCAGGGGACAAAAAATTGCATGTTCTATGGAGCTGGAAAGATTGAACGTGTATGTGAAAAATTGTAATTTTCTGATGTAATGGAAAGGGGTCGCAGAAGTGACAGCCAGTGTGATTCGAAAAGCGATTTCCACACCCTGGCGCTCCGGTAGTTAGCCTGGCCTGGTCTGGCGTGGCGTGGCACGGTCGCGCCAAGAGAAGCCGTCAAAATGTCGAGGCTGGTGCATCCAGGTGGCACGTCGAGCCGAAGACACGTCGGGGGAGGAGTCTCTCTCCCTCTATTCCTCAGCGTCTGTAACGATCGCCGGTCATCGATCCGCTATCGCATCAATGCGACGCTCGGTTGCTCAAGAAAACGAGCCACGTCGACGCGCTCTCCTCGTCGGGTTGCCGACGACGCGACAGCTCCGACGGAAAATCGCGTCGAGGAGCTTCCGCGCGCTCCTCCGTGGGAATTTCTTATGGTAGGCCGAGGAACTTGAGAAATCACCTCCTTCTCGGTGCCACTTGCGGAGACTGCGGCTGAATGTTTGCTTCTCTCCGTGATTCGGATATCTTAATCCTTCGAGCGCTGTTCCCCGTTTCTCTTTCTTCGATTCTTCTCGCCTATCCTCATAGTATCATGAGCAGCCCGCAGATTTTCATGTCAAATACTGGATTAGGACCTTATAATTCTAAAAATGTTCCCCGTATTAACAGTTCGAAACCTGCAGAATTTTATTTGAACAACTCAGTGACTTTTTCAGTGAATTCTGACAAAAATTACTCTGTTGCAGCAACGACACTGAGAAGACTCGGGCACGGAATAACCTAAACCGGTGGCTAGATCCGCGCGCGCGGATTTCTCTGCAGATCTCATGGATTCGCATGGTTTTAGGGGTGGCACCGATGTGACGGCGCGTAAAGCGGGTGCCTTTCAGAGATTCATCGCGGCACCGGAGAGTGCAACAGATAGAAACGCGGCTTTGCGACACTTATCGATGCATCCACCGGATCGGCGAGATTGTTTATTAAAGGAAATAACGGGTTCGGGAACGCGGTGCACCTCGCGCGCAAGTCTTCCCGGGTGTCGCGAGGGTTGTTGGCCCAGCGACTCTACAAGTGTGTAATCACCTGAATTACAAACTTCGCCTATTATCTTAAACTATATTCGTGTAAGCTCGGTCGAGCACGGGGAATTACAAATATATTCATTTTTCGGGGAACTGCGGCCTCTGGAAAATGCATTCTCCGCAGGAAAAAGATTCTCTACGCTGAATTGTTGGGTACTTTTTACGAAAACGTAGCTTCACGATTTTTAATAATTAAACTGCGAACTTTATGCGTTCAAACAATTTTTTGTCTCACGAGCGGTCTAAAATTTGCACTTAGATTGAACCGAGGTAAAGCATGATCAAAATTATACATAAGAATAGTCTTTGAATGGCGCCGGTCTCGCGGTATAATGTTCTATTAAACATTGAATATTTTGTAGGTACGGTGGAACGATTTTCGATGAATGAGGCGCATCCAGTTTCATAGTCCATTTACTATCTTTCCATGAAGAGCGATTCGGAACTAATTGAGCGTTGAGACCAGAGCAATGTAAAACTGTTCGACCGAGTTGATTTTAGCATACTAACGCGCTCCGCGTTTAACAACGTCCTATGCATCGACTTACGTTCTCGTTGCGAAGTCAGACCGCTAGAATTACGGTATCACTTTATTTTATATTATTTTTAGTATCCCATCATTACTCCCTTTGATAGCGTTTTAACATATTTTATCTTATAATTTCCATAGTGACTAGAATCAGATTCTTCGGTTTTAAAAGTAAAAATTTTAGTAAACTAAAAATTATGATATAATCTATTATTGAAATAATTTGCACCGCGAGCCAAAGGACCAAGCCCAACCAGAATTGCACCGTGAACCCTTTGCCAATCAACCCTACAGAACTTTAACATCAGCATAATTTCCGTAGCGTCGTGGTCCTTAAAAACAAATCGAGAGACCATCGTCAGAATCGGAGGAAACAGCTCTGGCTATAAAATCAAACGGGAAATCGATCGTGCAGGGTGTCGGGAAGGAAGCCGTGGAGCCGGATCGTCGAAACTGCGCTCGGTTCGAACTCTGTCCGGGGTAATCGATGAGGGCCGTCGGTGGAGGTAAAAGCAGAGAGAGAGAGAGGGAGAGAGAGAGAGGCAAGGGAGGCGAAAGCAGAGAGGCAGGTAGAGGTAGGCAGGCAGGCAGGCAGAGCAGCAGGCAGGCAGTAGAGAGAGCGGCAAGAATAACACGGTACATCGATCAGCTTCCGAAACGAGTCCACCGTTCGATCGTCCCGACACACACACGTCGGCGCGACGTGGTGGTCGTCGACGGTGGCAGCAGGCTAGCTAGCTGGCTAGGCTAGTATCGTCGAGGCGAGGCAGGGCGAGGCGAGACGAGGCAAGGGTTCGTTCAATCTGACGGAAAGATTCGCGGCGTAGGATCAAGGAGGAAACACGGGCGGACGGAATCGATAGGCGACGGAAGGGTTTCTTTATTTCGCGGAGAGGGCCGAGAGACGGCGGCGGCGGAGGTGGAAACGGTCTGGCCTCCTCGTGGTGCGTCCTCCTCCGCCTCCACCTCTCTCAGTCCACCTCTTCAGGGTGGGGAACTATCCTCCCTCTCGTTGCCACCCTTCCTCTTCCGCAGGGGTAGGGGGGGAACCGTTGCGCGTCGACCGGCGACGACGACGTCGGATTCGTCGCTGACGAAACCGTCGGTGTAGCTCGCTGCTCCTCCGCGTAAATTCGTGGACGGTGCACGGTGCTGCCGCGTCGCTCGCGCAACACACGAAAATCAGTGCGACCGGAGTGCACCGCGAGGAAGGAACGCGGGTCGACCCGTGCGCGGCCTGCGGTTCCCGCTTGCGGCACGCGCGCCTCTCTTCTCTCTCTCCCTCTTTCTTTCTCTCTCACTCACTCTCCTCTCGTCTCTCTCCTCTCTCGCTGGGCTGTTTTGTGCGATACCGCCGCAGATACCGAGAGACCGCCGCGGAAATAGGTCGACGGACGCGCGCGCACCACCACTCTCTCGCTCCCGCTTTCTCTCTGTCTCTGTCTTTCTACCTCTCTATCTCATCCTCTCTCTCTCTCTCTCTTTCTCTCTCGTCGACGACGGTAAACACTGGTCCCAGACCACGCCGAAAACAGACCACCGAACCGAGCACCAGAGAGAACACCTCTACGCGCCCGTCTGCCGAGAGCTGATTCCAGCTGGAGACAATAGGGGACGTGGCCTGGCTCGAGGAGGGAAAATATGAACCGTGTCTGAAAACAACCCTGCCGACTCGCTGCCGACCTGCCGAGATTTGATCGGTATGGACACTGCAGATTTAACGTGTTGTTCGGATAACCGATGGTCTGCCAGACCGCTCTGTCAACGTCCAAGCTGGTTCAGAGTATAGGGTTGCTCCTCGGTGTATTCCGAACATTGGTGTTCTCGTAAGAATCGTGTGCGAATCGGTATGGACAAGTTGCCGGAGGTTTTTCGATAATGGAGTTTCTGGACTGTTTGATCGGCGTCGAAGCTGTTTAGATTGTAAGGGTGTAGGGTCGGTGTTCGAGATTGAAACTGTAAACGAGTTCTCGGAGAATCGTGTGTCGATCGGTATGGACAATGAAAGTTCGTAGTTCTTGTCACGTTCTTCGAATAATGAAGCTCTGATGAACTGTTCGATCAGCACAGAAGCTGTTTAGATTAAGGCTGTAGGTGTTTGACGAAGATCGAAACTAGTTCTTGTGTGTTGATCGGTATAAACATGGGGGTTGTTCGGTGCTGAAATTGTTTCTGGAGTGCTGTTGATTACTACAGACTGAACTGGAGGTCCGTCTTGAAGTACCGAACATAAACAGAAGCTGGTGTCTATGAACATCTATCCGCCGAACAATTCTTGACTAGTGTTTGAGTCTTGAATGAATCTTCTAACAGAAGGGTTCGAGAAATAGGGGAAGAATTGTTGGTCCAGACCCTTCCGGACCCTTCCTATCGGAGTGACCGCGTTTTCTGGTATCGAGCCACCGGAGGTGGTAAATAAAAGATTGGGTATACCGCAGAAATTACTGCAAAATTAAAGGAACCATAAACGCATTACAACAAGCGATCACGGAATGAGTCAACAAAGGAATCCTGCATCCATCAACTGAAAACTTGAGTCAACCCTCCTCGTGCAACGCTCTGCCAAATCCGCCCGAATTTTTCCATTCCCGTGGGTGTCATCGTCATCAAGGAAATAGTGTCAGCGTGTCGGAGAAGTACAGAGATCAGGTACTCGAAGAGAATCCGTTTCGCGTGTCCCGGAGTGGTCGTCGCGGGAGATTCGGTAAATAATACGGACTCACTTTGGACGCAGGGGGTTGAACAGTCGAGGTCCAAGGGGCAGTCGTCGAGGTTGATCGAAGTGTTGGAAAAGTGGCGGCGTTTCCTCCCATTGAGCGACCCCCGGCGGCCGAGTCGGAGCGGGGGGAATATGAATCGCGGAGAGAGGGAAAATACGAATACTGCGTCGGAAACTGCACCGTGAATTCGGAACGATAAATTTGATCAAGCGGGGGGTGTAAACGGTGCACGGGAACAGAGGTGCTGACCAACCGCTGCCCGATCAATCGCCGGACACTTCCGCCCAACAGACTCGAATACGCATCGATCCCGATCGACGAACCTGGGATCGCGAGAACAGCTGGGACCGCTGACGCAAGAGGAATCGTCGGGCGATCATCGAGCTGAAATTACCTTGGGAACGTGAGGACCGATTGGTCAAGATTGCGGGTTCAAATCAAAAGATACGAGGAAGAATCAAACGACTGTCTTCATAATTATTTTCCGGGGAAAATAATTGATCAAGCTAGTTCGCATCCTGTTACAGTTAGACTCAAAGAACACCTACTACACCAAAAGGAGATCTAGCTCATGTTATAGTAAGATTTGAAGGAAAGGACTATTTTATAAATAACTAGTGCAAGAATCGGAGGACGATTAGCATCGGCACCAACACTCAGGAAAATAATCGATCGGACCGGCCAGTTCTGCCGCTATCAAAAATCGAAGGTATCTATCTCGAGCTACGGCTTTCCGCATTTCAGAAAAACGATTGATCGGCTGGCTGCGCAGCACCGAGTCAACAAACTCCGGTCGAAAAAAAAGATGAATCTGCACGGACGAGGTTTGTCATCCGAATTTAGGACACCGGAAGACAAAGGCTAGTTGCCGGACGTCTAGCACACGTGATAGCGAAGAAGCTCCTCGCAGGGAGGGAACAACCGAGCGAGAAGGAGGGGGACAAAGACAGAGAGAGAGAGAGAGTTCCGCGGGTGCGTAGCCGGCGAGCCGATTAGAGGAGGTAAAACGGGAGCGGGAAGGGTTGGAGGAAGAGAAAAAGCTTCGAGCATCGATCTCTCGTCCCCGGTGCAGCTACCATGACGCGGCTGGTCGGATACGTCGAATCGTGTGCACCGTGGGATCGGCGGGCCGCCTCGTGGCCCTGGAGACGCGATCGGCCGAGCTATAGTTAGTCAGGTGGGCGCAGGTCGAATACAGAGAGAGAGAGATAGACACACACACATACACGGAGAACAGGGCTGGCTTGTCGAGGACAACTCGGACGATGACGGCGATGAGGACAAGGACAACGTCGCCGGGGACGACGATGACGCCACGCGCGACCAAATTACAAACGCTGGGTCTTCTCGACGGAATGCAGGAGGCCGATCGAACGCCTCCTCGCGACGACACCCCGTGCGTGCTCTTCCCACGTAAATTCGATTCGGTGACGCGTGCATCATGCACCCGTTGAGCCATAATCGTCCGACGATCGACAGACAAACGGATATCGAACCGTTCCACAGACAGCGCCGAGGGAACGATCGTTCTTCTTCCCAGGACCGATTTCTTTCGGAAAGAGAGAGAGTCTCCAGGGAGAATCTTTCTTTTGGACACAGTTTGCTCGAGGCTCACACCCGAGAACTCCCGCGCCCGATATTTACCCGCGTAACCAACCGAGCTGATAAGCACAGCGCAGAAGCGGTTCAGCGCACCGGTTTCCACGATAAGGACCCGCTGCTTTTCTCCCAGAGATGGACTGCTGCAACTACGTCGAGGCGTACGCCGCTGGGGGCCACTTTTATCAGCAGCAACACTACTTTTGCTACGATAACCCGAACCCCGTCTACGCCGGTTACGAACCGGCGCCGATCGCCGCTGCGATCGACAACAACCCGCGATACAACGGACCCGTGCCGCCTGGCTATTCTGCAGGTAGATCGTCGAGATCTTCTTTCTAGATTTCGTACCAACCCCACCGATTTTTTCCTGGCACTTCGAGTACGTAGAATCCCTAGAATGTTAGGGCCACTTGCGATTTTTCACCGATTTTCAACCCTCCCAACATTTTTATAACTAGACTGCGGATTTTTTAATTATTTCAATGAGCAAGAAGTAATACGAGAGTATTTTTAAATTCTTTATTCTCATTTTCGTTGTGAATTCATAAAATCTGCTGTCTACTTATTTGATTGATGACGTTTAAGACTATTCTCTGTTTTATTTATCAATTTTAACAAACATACTTTTGACGGTGCTGTTCGTTTTCAGACTTGACGGAAAATAGTCCTACACGTTGAGGGCGGGACATATATCGTTTTATTGAATGTTCTGTTTTAGAACAGTTATGTTTTTTAATTTTGTTTAAACGGATCTCGATGGTTCCGAGAAGATACAGTAAATATTTCCGAATGTATGCTATTCGATTAACCATAAGTGGTTTAGGGGTTGCATGCTCGAGGGGTGAGTGATCTTTTGCGCCTGCGTGTTGGTCAGCACACGAGCCTAACTGTGACTGCATCTAGCTTCACGAAAGTTTTCCCGATTGATGTTTCTTCTCCACTTCGGAAATCTTTAAGTTTTGTTGTAGCAGTAACGATTATCGCTACTTCTCCGACACCATTATGGCACTATATACACCGCGAGTGTCGCTGCCGAGTGGAATTTATGGGCGTTAAATAGAAAATGATTTTTAAGTGTCGGTGTAATCGGTTTTCATGGGTACAGTTTTGATGCGACGGTAAAGATTATGGTTGGGCTGCTATAAAATCCTCTTTCGGTGACGATTTTCACGTTAATGACGTATCAAACACCTTTGATGACCAAATACGACTGTGATCGTAAAAATAGGAAATTATGAAGTTCGAATTATTATCGATTTATTGGGCTGCAAATCATCTTTGTAGCTGTTCGACCCTTTCTCACTTCCATTATTAGTTTATTCTAATATTATGGACAGTTTACTATCAGTCATTGCACGAGAATTTTTGTTGTTACTATTCTTTAGTGACTTTAGCATTCCTTAGCGAGTGATTTCTCACTTAACCCCTATTAACTCGATGAACTTTTTTCTAGTAAATGTCATTTCATTCTCGCACAGAGAAACAATTAGCAGAACTATCTGCAGAGTCAATGTTAAAGTCTCAAGGATCGCGTTACGCGAATCTTATCTACTTACTTACACAGTTTCTCGTCATCGCGATAAAAACAGAACAAATTTAAACAATATCGTGCGCAACTCGTTAACCGTTCGGTCTTTGTGGCATCATCAATCGGGTTTTCTCCGTTGCGCTCTCGAAAATTCATTCCTCAATTATTTCGCATTGTGTCTCCAATTGTGTGTCACAGCACTGTTATATTATTTTCGACGTGCTATACTATACTACTAAAATTATGAAAAAAGAAATTAATGTCTAAAAATCTTCTCGGCATCACGCCCACGAAAAATACAAAAGAAACAACAGGAGTGGCACGGTGCGAAACAACAGAGGCCAATAAAAGCATAAAGCGATACAAAACAATGAAACATAAAAAAGCATTTCGGCCGACGAGAAGCAAAGATAATTCGCGATACTAATGTGCGAAATGTTTACCTGTGCAGATTACGTGTACAATCCGAAGGAGGCCAGGCTGCGAAAGGCGATGCGTGAGCAGAGTCGCGAGCTATCGAGGCGATCGATCCTGCAGAGCGCTATCGCTCGAGCGGGCGTGATCACGGGACCGGTTGGATCCGCCGGTTTCCTGGATCACCAGCACCGGTTCGGCTGCGTGACAGCTTCCGGTCTGCCGATCAACCCGCCGGTGGAATCGGATCGTGTCGCCGAGCCCTGGTTCCAATCGGCTCCGCGACCGAAACCGATCCATTCGCCAAGGATGGCCGATTGGTACGGCGAGCCGATCGACAGACTGCAGGTGCATGCCGCCGGGATGCATCAGCGTGCAACCGCTCTCGACAAGTGCAAGGACCCTGCGATCAGGAGCACGCAGACCAGCGTGGCCCCTGGCGGCCCCGACTGTGGCCCCAGCTTCCCCGCCGCAGGATACCCCGTTGACTTTGCCGATGTCAATCGGGAGAGAGAACTACGGCGACAGGAGAATATGCAAGAATACGGTGAATTCACCGACGGCCAGAAGTGGCATCCCTATCAAGTAATGATGGAAATGATTCTGCAAATTGTATTAGGTTGTCCCAAAAACATTTTCTGGCGACCTAATGCAATGGTATTAAACCTCGTGTGGCGATCAAGTCGGTTTCCTTTGGTTACAGATGTTGGTTATTAATAGACGGCGGAATAAATCCCAATAAATTCATATTTTGCAAAATAAAAATTGTTTGCTTACTGCTTTAAATCGTACGTGTTCATTTTTATCGTAAATGCATCAAATTCAATTAGAATGTCTGTACGTTGGCTGTACGTTTAAGAATGTGACGTTGTATCTTGGAACATTGTGTACACAATGGAAACTTTCCTGTGCCCACTCAAGGGTTAAAACGTGCGTCTATTTTAGTCGGTTTTGCGGTTCTTTTCGCGAAGGTATCGATTAATGGCTGGGTTTGGTGCATTCTAGAACGGCGGAGGTTCTCATCAGCATCCCAGGTCGTCGCACCCTTCTCAGATGAGCGGGATTCTTCATCCGAACGTCCAGAGTCCGAGTTCGCACGGACATGGACCATGGGGCCAATTTTGTCACGGTGTATTGCCGCGTGAGTGTTACAGAAATCTTTTAGAAAGATTTATGATAGATGATCTCAATGAAATTACATTTGGATTTCTCTGTTCTCAGATGTACCGACCATGCCTCGAAGCATAGGAGTTCGTGGACCACGACACACTGTTTTGTTGCGGGACCGTCTGACCGGTAGACATTGCGGATTTACCGAGGAATCGGCGCGGATGCCATACGCGCCGAATAAAATCGACGTGGAGAGCATGCGAGCGTCGTACTCAACCCCTGAGCATCAGGTCTCCTCCCTTTTTCATTCGTGATAGGAGTTAGTCGAATTTGGACCGGTTCACAAATGCATCTAGCAAAAGGTCGATTGAAATAAAACATTGTACAGAGTTGCAAACTGAGTCCACGTTCGACTATTCTCTTCTGCACGTATAAAACAATGTTAACAGGAGTAGCAATATCATAATGCTTTTGCAAACTAATTGTAGATGCCGAGACTATTAGAATCGTCGGTGGACTCCATGGTGGACTCTACAGCCACTTCGAGAACTCGACGGGACGACGAGGGACCTAGGTGGGAGCCAAACACCATCAACAATGGAATTTCTATGGAGAACTTAACACCGACCACGGTAAGACTTCCATTGGCTTTGCTACCTTCGTCTACAAAAGAACTCTGGGAAAATCGTCGGGAACATTAGCTCACTCCACTATGCACCTATCAAGTTTTATTTATTTTGCATGTGTATAACTCATTTTATCAACTTCCATTTAGGTATTTATTAGATCAGGAATATTCTAAAGGAGGACACCACAATTCTATTTAGAATCATTCGGTATTTTGAAAGGGTATCTCATTCGTCTGTTATCACTCCTTGAATATGAACGATGGTCGCTAACGAAAACTATGTGTTTAATATTTTTGCAAGAAATGCGTCCCACACAGTTAATTTTTTATTTTTCACGGAGATTCGTAGTTTATTTTGAACCTCTAAGTCGTCCTTATCCATTCCATGTCTCCACCTGCTGTAATAGATTGTATCTCGTCTCGTTGGACCGATTGTGCTTTAGGGTAGCAATTTCTAAAATGAATTCGCATCAACAGCAGGAATCGAGCGCGCCGCGCGAGAAGGAGCCGCGTCGTTGCGTGGACCGTTTCGAACCAAAGAAAAAAGCGGTGAGCAAACAACCGTTGCCCGGTTTCCACCAGGCGTTCGGCTCGACGGAGATCGGCCGATTCTCAAGGTCCGAGTTCTTCGTGAACATGGTGGGCGGCGAGAACGGCGGGAACGTGGAGGTGCCGGACACCGAGAGCCCCGACGTAAGTACCGAACGTATTTCGGATGTGAACAACGGGGCTGGATCCGCGAGCCACGAAGCCGCAGCCGCGGTCACCGCAACCGCAACCACCACGGTGAGGAGCTTCAACGGCGACGAGAACGAGGAGGCGGACTTCGATGAGTCGAGCAACGAGCTCGTCGCTCCGACGTCCATTGGCATGTACTGCGGACAGCCAACCGCCCCTCGTTGGCACAGTCCTCACGTAGGCGCTATAGGTAGCGAAATTTAAGCGGATCTTTAACCCTTTCGTGGGCTACAGCGTTTCCCGAACGGGCTCTTTCGCCTAACCCTTTGCGAGGGAGTTGGTGAACTTGGCTGAAGAATGATGAGGAGTCGATGAAGCAAATGGTTCTGTTGTTTAGGATATTTTGAAGCTAATTTGTTCGTTTCAAATGTCTTCATTATTTCGAATACTAAATCTGTCTGCACCCCTTGCGTGGGGATAGCTAAGCTTGGCTGATAACAGAGTAGTAGTTAAAATGTCACCTAAACTATTAGAATTAATTTAACAGTCCACTCGACAGCCCATTTCCTTCGAGTGCTCTTTGTTACTCTGTTCAATCAGACGCATCCTCGTATTGGGAAACGTTAGTCTATGAAACAGCTTTAAACAACTATAACGTTGCGTCCAAGTGTGTAAAGAGTATGCTACACATCGGTCGGGAGGAGTAGCATACGGTCGACGGTGCGAGAAACCATTGTACACATTCTTTACTGTACATTTACAAGGCAGTCGTTCGGGTATACTTTATTGTAAAACAATCAAATGCGTTCGCGCATCGACACACGATCAATTGATTCAACTATACAATAGTTCGTTTCTCCTGTTAGAGTTTAAGCAAAGTGAACGACAGAGGAACGGTGGGAGTAGAGACACTGCGAGGAGCGGGTCCATTTTGTATGTCGCTGCCGACAGGACATTCTACGCGAATTTTTGATTATTCGAGGAGCGTCGGGCTCTTCAACTTATCGCTTTGCCTATCGGGAGTCTATTGATAGGCTTCTTAATGAACGTGCCGTATCAGTGAGCACCTGAATAATTTTCAACAATTCTGTGTTGTTGTGTTGTCCATGAGTGGACTGCAATTTTCGATGAAAATGAATAGAATTTTTGTTGTGATACATTAAAATGGGTCATGCAGCGAAACCAGACATATTTTATTTCACGTGCGAATTCGCAGTCTATTCATGATGATTTCTTGATTATACTGCTGTGGATCATACAATTTTTTAAAAGAGTATTAACTACCCTCCGATAGGTGAAGCGCTGACTATAATTACAATTACGAGTGAGTTTGTGGGATTATCTTTCATTTCGAAAGTTCAAATGGCCCGCGAAAGGGATTAGCGATTCATCGAGGATGCGGAATAGCGTCCACTTTCATTTAGGAGTAAATTACTATCTACGACGTCGACGACGCTTTGTGCAAACCGAAGACAACACCTTGAGTCCGTTCGCTGCGGTTCGGAAACTAAATTGTTTGTAAATCTAATTTATGAATTATCGTGGCGACTAAATCGCTATTACGGCTTTATTAATTGTTTCGATGCTGATCGTGAGAACGTTGGATATTTCTTCGACTTGTACGAAAGCGACAGACTTCGGAGATACTGTAAATGGCGTACGAAACGTATCGGCGAATTTTGTTCGCCGAGGTTGTGCCTTCCAGGCGATCGCGGAGACTCGGAATTCGCGGCCGTGTGAAACACAGAAAAATCAAAAACAGCACGATATTCGAGCGTCTCGTACGTCAGAAGCTGACTGAGCAACCCGTAGCCCGCGCCGAGCACGATGGAGGATGTAGTCTTGGTTGAATTCAATTTTCTTGAATTCTAAAATTATGAAATGAAGAACTTTAAAATTTGCAAATGTTCGAGATCTCCGCAGAATTTTATAATTTCGAGAACTTGGAGAACGCCGACGACCTTGGGAATCCCAAGATCCTCGAGGTTTGCACTCCAGCTGCGAAGATTATTAACTTTAAACAATCTAGTGATATAATTTCAATGAATTTTCAAGTCAGGTTGCTCGGGCTAGCTGAAATGTATAATCAAAATGTGTCGCTGGAAAGATTCGGTCGACACCTTCCATCAAGTTGTTAGGTATCGTCGACGATACACGATGCTAGTGTACGGAGACGATAGGTTATGAAAATATATTAAATTATATATATATATAAATATATATATTTAAAAAAGTATATATATATTGTACTTATATTAATGGAGGAACGAAAAATCGCGCGACGAAGTACATATATAAATTAATTATTTAGTAGAATTATAGGCGACACGTATTGCCGCGCGGAGAAACGTATAAATAAAAGTGAAATAAAGAAACATTCCGCACGCAGGAAGTCGAGGGGCCGAAATAAATACCCTTCCGGTTTTTTTTCGGGGAAACAACCCCATTTTCGAAGGGATTACACGGTACTTTGTATTCAGAACTCGCTCGCCTAAGCAAGGATCGATTTTATCTCTCCTATCGCGATCTTAATATACAATATTATCAACGCGCACCAAGCGACCATGATGATCGACGAATTTTCCGAGTTTTGAGATCGTAGACGATAAGGCTAGCTAACTGAATTTTTTATATAACCCGTTTTATCGTGTATTTATTGTCGGATTTATAGAAAATTCGGGACCTTTTCGATGTTACTTATAGACAATGTTTTAAACACTTGGATCAACCCCCTGCCTTTTTATTCTTTCGAACGTTGTCATCTCATCGAGACATAAATCTGAAATAATTATTCGTTAAATTAAATTAAAAATTTCACATGTTGGAATTCTTCTTTTAATATTTTCATTTTAACGTTCCACAATATTATAGCATATATATTTATAATATCAATAATTTCTTTGATGCAATTGTTTCATTGTAGATTGAACTTGATATTAAGGCAAGGGATTCATCAACTGTATATCGTACAACTCAAGGACCCATTCTACGTTCTTCAACACTAGAAATACCAAACAGTCCAGAAAATTAGTCTTCAATTTTTGTATAAATATTACAAGATTATCTATCTCAATTTATTCTTCCTTTCTCCGAGTCTTTAATTTCATGCACTTGTATATATCACATTTTTTTATTTCTATCAATTGGCTTGGCCAAAGAAGCTTCGTGCGCGCTTTAAGGCCTAAAAGCAACTTTTATATCATCAAACTATGAAATATGCCTACTGTAAGTATTATCCTTTTTGTTCTGATGAATTCTGCTTGTAAAATATTAGTTCTTTCCGCTTTCGAAATGCGAAGAAAAAACCATGGGGATCAACGCAATACGTCGGTAGAACGAACGAATAAATTGTGGAGATTCTACGAATGAATTCAGCGGAGAACTTCCCTCGTGGTAATTGCGAAAAATTTGAAACGTTCCTGACCCGTTTGGTAGTTCTAGTGTGAAGGGAGTTGAGGAAGTTGGAGGCTTCCGTTCCATTCTATTCGACGCACGTTCAATTTACGGTACTCGAGAGTTTTTTAAAAAGGTACTCGAAACTCCTGAACATTTCCCCGAGTTCTCAACAGTTTGAAAAAGACTCGATGAAAAAAAAGAAAAACCCCCGGTTCGCATTGACCGAATCCCGCGCGATCGATTTGATAGAAGACGTTTTTTAAAAATCCCATCTACCGTTCGGAATCGAAATGAGCAAACGAATGAATTTTTGGATGTGTATTACACCGTATACTTTTATGATCGAGTTCTGAATCCCCGTGTCGGCGTTCGCGAGCCACGTTGATCGATCGATCGGTACATCATCGACTTGAACAGAATTCATGCCGGCTAACCCTGTACCTATCATGGGACCAAATCAAAAGCGAAGCTTTTATTTCACGTTCACCGTCGCGCAAACGTAACACGTATTGTCGCGTTCTAAGGAAATCCTTCTTCCCTCGTTCTGTTCGCTGGGATCGCTCCGGATCGGAGGCGAGGATCCATGCTGGATCGCACGGTGCTCCTCGATCCTCCTTTTCATCGCACGAAATTCACGAATAAGTATTTGAGTTGACAATCTCTCTAAAAAATGATGAGTGAACTTGTGTGCATTCATAGCATTTACAAATTGAAACGAATTAACATTCTTTTTGTCTAACAAAAATAAACTGTATGACTTACTCTTATAATTATTAGCTGCTAATTTTCTCGAAATGATCAGCAACCTTGTGAATTATCTGTTGTCTTTTATCAATTGGAAAATTGTTCGCAAAATAATGACACAGAGTAGTAAATAAAAATGCATATTCGCATTCACGAATCTGAGAAATATGTTCAAAATTGTCCGCGGTTTGCGAGAATTCGATAGGTTTATGAATATTGATGCGAGGGGGGAAATTTTTTGGTGGTCTGCCCGATGGAGACCGCGTTAATTAAGCGATGAATCACGAGGATCCCGAGGAGCATTATGCTGTTCGCCATGACGTAACGTTCTGTCGAGCAGACAGCTACGAACACTGTTCTATTTAAGAAGAGTGAAACGTTGAAGTTTATAATTATTATTGTCCGTAGGCGACACCTTCGACGGGTGTTCGCACCTTCGTTTATCTTCTATTGGACGAGCGTACGTCCGGGAAACATGAAATGATGTATAATGCTGTGATTTGTTTTAAAACAAAAATGGTGGGGGCGAAGGAGAAATTGAACGATGTAGATTATAGAAAGAACGATTATAATTGTAAACGCGTCGGTCGATGACGAGTTGTGATAGAAACCGCGCAGCACATTTTAACGATACACGCGTAGAAACCGTTTGTTATTGAACGATCGACCATCGGCTGTCTTCGCTTCTGGATCGTGGATAGCGTAAAACCGAGAAAAATGATTTATCAATTTGTACGGGTTTTTTTTAAACCGCAAATTTATTTGTACCGGCCCAATACTTTTTCTAGCACGTAGCCAGAAGAAACTTGTTATTTATTACTGAACTCCGCGCGTCAAGCGCGTTTTATTATACTTGCAATTTTCTCGGAAGAATTTCAATGTGGCAAAATATTTGAAGAAGAAAGACTTTGGTGCGATGAGACGGAACTGTTTAAACGAAGCTTCAAGAGCGACGAAGCAAGGTTATTGATCAAATTGAAAGGGAATAGTAACAAGCTCGTTTTTAATTTTACAAATTTTCGATATTGAAGGATTAATGATTTCGGAGCGTCTTCCATGCCCGACAGGGTAAAATCAAATGTACATTAAAATATCGAAGAGAAGGTATAAGTTTGAGGACTAACAAGTAACTTAATCGACAAAATATACAGGAGTGTTTATGAAACGCCATTTTGAAGCGTCTTCCAGAGGTCTCGGCACAGCCATCTTGCCCACACAAGACGAAACCAAAGAATTCTGTTAATATTTTAAAAGATACCTACAAAAACACAGATAGGGTTAAAAATAATGATTGTAGAACGATTGAAAAATAAGATGATTACGTTTTCGATGATCCAGAAGCGAAAGTGACGCCTATCAACGAACATTTCATCGTTAGAAACCCGCCGGAAGTCGCGAATCCTACGACGAGTGCAGTAACGCGTTGATTACTTGAAATTTTAACTAATTTTGTTACGTTACGGTCTGTCTTTGACGGCGGGGACTGTGTAACATAGGAGTACAGGACGTTTCGCGGTTTTAAATGGTGGTTTTAAGGGTCCCTGGTGGCCCATGATCCCGTTATTGGCAACGACGTTAATGTGTAGATTGTGATAGGACCGTCGTCGGAGAGACGAGAGGGAAAAACGGAAACGGCGTCGAACGGTCGCGAGAGTGCGGCGAACCTATGCGTATATAAACACGTAAACGACTTTCTGTCTAATTATTAGCGACTTATTAACCGTAATCGGTAGGTGGATCGAGATGAGGAAACCGGAAATGAGGAGAGTAGGAGGGCCGCGCTGTCAACGCGATTTCGGCAGGAGGAGACGACAGATAATAGTACTTGTGTACATCCTCTTAGTTCTGCAAGTGCCAACGTCGGTGTTTAAAACAAAAACAGAAAAGAAAAAAAAGATAACAGTCCTTCTAAAGGCTCGTGTTTTATTGTATCGAATTCGAACGATAACGCGTGTTTGCGCTGACGGCTCCGTCGGACGTCGGATGTTCTGCGAGAGCTTCCAGCTCGAACTTTGAAATGGTTCAATGTGTTTCGAATGCTTCCGACGTGAAAGCTGCTCGAGCTTTCAGACAGTTTAAACCGAAGCGATTCGAACTTTCAGACAGTGTAGATTAACAAACTAAAGCGAATCAAATTGCCCGACTCAAAATCCAAACGTCAACTTCAAAATCCTGATTATCTCATTCGAAATTCGAACACCTCGAACCATTCCGAACGAAACAGCGAGCTCCGAGTTCTCGCGACTCCGATAGAAAGTAACAGGCCCGACGGAGTCGAAGGATAAATGAAATCATGTGAAACGTAACGAATCGTGTTTAATTCGTGCGGACGTGTGTACATTGATAAATGTATTGCCGGTGTATTATTGAGCTTAAAAATGAAAATGCGAAAATCGAGGGTGAACAGGATCGCTCCCTGATCGAGCCGCAAGCTCGCTCGACCCAGGGATACTTGTGACGTTATCCTCGAACGAAAAATGAGAAAATGTGTCCGATTAAGGATCACGTTGCGTGAGTCCCATCCGAGTGAAACGAGCGCGAGCAAACGTAAACGAGAAAAATAAACGGATATCTATGCGACAGTCGAGAGCAAACTGTTCTTCTAATGGCTTTCTTTCATTGGTTTTTCTCAGTTACACCCGAAGACGTACCTGCCCTCTCCTGTTTTGTTTCCCTTTACGACGAGATCCTGCGGTATCCTCGGAGCTTCCAGAATTCACAGGATCAACGGGAACGGGGAAATCGTGTCGCGAATTGTCCCGAACGAGTGCTGCTGGTTCGCTGGGCAGCAGAGATGCGGAGGGTCGAGGATGCCTGACAATATTGTGGTAAAAAATTGTGACACTTGGGTTCACTTCTCATCGTTTACATTCTCAATCAATAATTACTAGACAGCGGGTTTTATGCATTTATGGAAAAAATGAGTAGTTGCGATGTAAAACAGTAACAAACAAACAGACAGACAGACAAGAAAGCGAGCTAATAAAAACGTGGTAAAAAACATTAGAAGAATATAGAAATACTGTTGTATCATTTTCAACCTGTTAAACAGATTAAGGAAGGAAATGTTATGTCACTCCAGTTTGTTGCAATTCCGGTGGAAAATTTTTATTTTGCGAAAAGATCCGCTGTCTAGCAGAGTTGGACAAAAATTTAATCAACGATTGACGAATAAATTCCTACGTCAATCGTTAATCGCAATTAACAATTAATCTCCTAGTTTATTATTTAATTTATCAATAACTAGTCAAGGATTTCGAGGGGGAAAGAGGGGGGCATTATCAGTTTTTTATTTGGTTGGCGTTTTCAAGGTCATTTGAAGGTCAACTTTGTTTTTCAAATAGAAACCTATGTCTTTTATTATGGGATCTTATTGTACGTAAAAAGACCAGCAATTTTCGTAGGATACTTTTTTTTATCCGCGCACTAGCGTCGGAAATATTTAAAGAGAAGTAGAGCAATATTTAAAGAGAAGCAGATTAATCGTTAATTGGGAATTACGGTCAAATTTATACTGTAGTCGTTAATTGCGATTAACGATTACATTCCTTTCAACTGTAATCGTCAATCGGATAATTTTAATCGATTAATGCCCAACTCTGCAGTCTAGTAAGTACCGAGCGTGAATTTGTTTCGAAACTGATATTTGGAGTTTTAGTCGGTCCTTATGACGCTTTAAGATTTTGTGTATTTTGTTCAACTATGTTTGGAAAGATGGATTTTATAGAATTATTTAATAGTCGGTTTTGTCCCCACAATCGTCAAACGAGGCATTTTCTTTAATTCTGTTTGTGTATGAAAAATTATAGAATTGCACCGCATTTCTGGATTGCTCGCACCGCGCAAGAGACAAAGAATGGTTCGGTCGAAGTAACGTGGTGCATCCGTCGGGCATGCAAGCTATACTCCGTCAACGAGAAAATTATGAAACCTATCAAAACGAGCGGAACAACGAAAGCTACATAGTAATAGGCACCGGAAGTATCAGCAACAACAACAGTCCCTCGAAAGACAATCTCAAAGACGAGACAGAGATGGCACAAAGGAACCTGAAGCTCGAAGAGGAAGGTTCACCTAAACGTTCGAACATGCTTCCTGCGAAACAAGCCGAAAATGTTTTATTATAAACGAAGATGAAATTGTTTTAAACTCATTAGACCTTGTATATTATTCTTACAAGTGTTACTTAACCGTTAGAATTAAAAAGCAGTTATTTTTGTTCAGTTCTATCTAATAAGGATTTCAATTTATATTTGCAATGCATTTCCAAAAAAAAAGGGTCGAGAGATTAGGACCGAGTGGTTTGACCTTATCAGTTACTGTAAAAAATTATTGCTATTGACATAAGGCGCAGAAAGATAGAAAGTAAGTTTGCGGTCACTCGTATCATTTTCTAATAATTCGTGTTTGCAATTGTATTTCGAAAAAACGTCAAAAGATTAGAATTGAGTGGTTCGACCTTATCGAACGTCTTGGGAAACGTCGGTTGTTGACACAGGGGTTGAAAACACGGTAGAAAATAGAAAGAGAGAGGCAGAGAAGGTCGTCGGTCACTTTAATGGTCCGTTGCCAATAAAACAAATTAATCATTTCCGTTGTTCTGCCGGAGGATTCACCGGTAGAATGCAACTTGTAAACAAAGGAACAAAAGCTCCGGGTCCGGGTTCGGCGGTGATGGTTTATCAAAGCGATTGTAATCGTGGATGTTTATTATGGAGGAACCAACAGAAGGCGGCATTCTTCAAACGCGATAAAAACGAAAATGTCGTGAACCTCCCAATCCGTCTGTGGTGCTACCTAAAACCGGCAGGTAGTACAGGTAGTGGACGGGATATCCGTATCATAAACGACTTACGGGGCACGATGAGCATTGCGTTGCGTTCTATAGGATCCTCGGGGTAAGGGTTTTTCTTTTTATTGCACCCTGCCACTGTTTACGGGATCCTGCCGTCGCAACTACCGGCGAACCCTGCATCCACGAATCACCATTTCTCTCATCTCTAGACTCGCTCAGATTTTATATACACTTTTAGAGAATTTACAATGTTCTTTTTATCATCGACACTGCTCAACTGTTTTAACCCTTTGCACTCGGAGCTATTTTAACTCGAAAATTAAACATTTCTTCCGACCTAGAATATTTCCATTGAAATTGGTATAATACCTCATGCAATACCTAAATGTTTAGTAATTGATTAAACACCGACATATTTAATAACTAGACTGCGGATCTTTATGCAAAATAAAAATTGTCTGCATCGATTGCAAGAAATAGAAACTAATTTGAATGTTAATCCTCCCCTTAATGATTTTAATAGAGAAATCATATATTGACATCGATAATTTTAAAATTCTTCCAACAATTTTCAATTTCATCTACTCAATTCTGCTATAAATGCATAAGGATCCGCAGTCTATTAATAACGTAAACAATATTCTGAATAATGGTACGTACAGCGATTTTTAGTGGCGTCTCAGAGTCACCATTCTAATTTTCAGCTACTCATTTTTGCCATAGATACATACAGTCTACAAATAACCGAGGGGGCATGGAAATCTTTGAACAAACACAAGTAACAACCTATACGAAGATGGGCAGTATAAACTTCACGTTAGAATTCCACTAAAAATGTCATCATGGCTGCAGAAAGATGTAATTAATGAATTACTGATGTTTCCACGATTTCGTTTCAGATTCGGAGGACATTTAGCCAAGTAAAGGAAACTGCTAACAACGAAGAGTGCAGAACCGTTGAACAAATGATCGAATCCCGATGGTACATCCACTCCGTTACGAGGACGTCGTCGCGTCACGGCACCGATATCGCGACTTTTTTTCATTCCCCCCGACGAAATTACTAGGACAAATATCGGCCAGGGCTGAATGGTTACTTTGCCAGCCGAAACTCGCGCGCTCGGGCAAACAAGAAACGGTCCTGGTCAAATATCTACTCGACGATACATCGGTCGGCCGGACGTAACTTGCTGTTGATTTTTGTCATTTGACTCGGGGAACGGTCAGTACAGTCTATCCGTCGAGAACGGTTAACCGTTTTCGCCTGCAGCTGTGGTGATCCACCGTGGCCAGGACCGTTTCACCTTAACCCGTTAACCCCATCACGATCGAAACCGCGGCTGCTTTACTATCCGCGAAGACGAATATGTTTGCTCGCGTCGCTATCTTGTCCGCGAGCTCTTGCAAAACGATGCGAATGAAGAAATAATCACGTGTTGCTTGGCTTTCTTATTTGGTGTTGTTAACCCCGGGCTGTTTACGCGAATGTTGATCCCTTAAACAAAGTTTGGAAGACTCGGATCTTGTAGACGCAAGACTAAGTTTTAATTAAATATTTGATTGAATACTAAAAATTTCCTTGGAAAGGAAATATTCATTTTTAAAAAGATATAAATGAATCATTTTAGTAATATCATTTTAGCTTCATTTGATTCGCGAGGAACGAAAACAAAATTTTACTGCGATTTTGAAGGCTCTCTCAACTTTCAGTGAATCTATTTGTTCGCAGCGTGGAATTATGAACGTTATATTGGAGAAGGAGCGGCAAGACTTTTTGGCAAGTGCAGCGTCGTTTACGACCGTACATCTAAAGCGAAAGTTATAGTGAAATCTTTACGATTGTCGCTATCTTCAGTTTCACTTTCGATAGAGCAACTTTCACTGGAGACACGTAAAAATTGCCAGAAATACGAAACCTATGCTAAATCTTTTGAAATCACTTTTTGGTCGCGTTATGTGCGCAGGAATTTACTGTGGATTCAAAAATATGGTTCTCACGAAATTGCCAAAAGCATCCCTCTTGCAAGGGTTGACCATAATGTATTGTTCTGTAGCATTTCTTCAGAACAGATGTAAGATTAGGTATGTCAATTGAATTCTTATTCTGAAACTATTTACTAAAATGGTACAACTATAAACACGTTCGCTACCAGCATTTGAGTCTCTGCTCATCGTCCTCCTCAAAATATTTTATTAAACGAATCCAAGGAGTTCAAACAACAAAATGTGCAAAACTAATTGAACTATCTTTAACAGCGTGTTAACTGAAGTCACGTATCCGTAACGATGGTAGCGAACGTGTCAGAAACAATTCACCAAAACCCAGGTTTCTCCCGCAACAAGATAAAACAAATCAACTAATTACCAATCACTGCTTCCAGTCTCCAGCAAGTCTCGACTCCGAATCTTCTCAGTCTTCGCACACCGCACTCTTCAATCCTCCAAAAACCAGATCCGTAACACCACTAAATCTCTACTAAAACTCTTCAGAACACGACTGATCCTCGTCGCACTTCAACTTGGCAGTTAATCCGAGGATCACCCGAAGAGACTCTTGTCGAAAAAAGTAGATCAAGCCAGTGGAACAATAATGATCGCGCAGGATCAAAGTGAGCAAACAAACAAATCCTGTGGTATAAAGAAAGAGAGAGAGAGAGAGAAAGAGCCTCCGGTTGGATCGAGAATCTAGAAAGCTGGATCGCGAGACTCCCGCGATCGCGACGACAGAGGCGATCCCGAGGATGATCGCGGAGTCAGGCGTGGGCGGACTGACTTGCCTCGTGGTGCCGTTGGGATCGACCAACCGACGTGTAATCGCGAAACGTAACTGTTTGAGGATTGGCCAGGTGTATGGCTGATTGGCCGAGTGTTGGTCGAATAGGCGGCGACCGGTGTCCTCGATCCTCTCCGGAGAAAAGGATCGAGCCGTCGGTTGGAGATCGCGGACCAATCCTGGCCGATCCTGACGGTAGCCGCCATGCTGCTCTGCGTGCCTTCCTAATTCGGACCTTTAATTAGCACCTGGCTGGACCGGCGGCGGGGGCACCCGGTGCAGGCATCGATTGGACGGTGCCCGGCGGGTACCTTTGTCGGGAACAGAGGCAGGACAGAGCCAAGACAGACTTTGTCGAACAGAGACGACGATATCCGAGCCAGTCAAGTCCGCGGCTCGTCTTCGCCGACTAGTGTGAAATATCGCGCCCAAGTGTTACGAGCACGGCCACGCGGACCACGGGGCCGAAATAGTCTCCGGAAGGAATACGCCGCGCCCGTTGTCCTTCTTCCACCATCTAACGCCGACTTTCCCACGTTTGTTTCTCTTTTTCTCTCGCGCCCGTGGACAATCGGCGGAAAGATCGAACGCATCGATGCCGATCGATCGGACCCACCCTGCACGCCACCCCTGGTCTCGGTTAACCGGTTTGTGGACGCGTTCCGGACAGCGGCAGCCTTTGCTGAAGAGATCGACGGGTGGAGAAGTGATTGAAATGTTGGTACACTGGTCTTGATCTGGGGATGATCGATTAGCAGATCAGTGCATTGGTCTGGATCGAGATTTGCCGCGTTTGAGTTGGTCAATGTTGTCTGGAGTTGAGCTACAGTTTGAGGGCTGTCGAGCGTCTGGAAGTTTAGGTTGACAGACTGTGGCAGTTGGAATTGGAAGACAATTGAATATTCTTGCGATTACTGTTTGGTGACGCGGAGATTCGGGACAAAGTAATGGTCGGCGGTGAAGTGATACGGAAGTCGAAGGATTCATGGATATTGGACAAAGGAGACATTGCAGCACCTTCGAGTTTCTTCGTAGTTTTGTAAACCAAGTCCCTGAATGCACATTTGACCTGTGACCTTCACTGTGGTGAAAGTTTGGGAGCATTCTGTGTGATCGTCTTCGAGATCGAGGGAAGATAATCTGTGAAGTGAGGAGAAGTTGAGAGACTGTTGGATTTTGATGATAGGGGATGAAATTCATCTTCCTAGTGATCAAGTAGTTAAATATTCTGAAGACGATGGGGAGAGGAGACTGTTAATCATCTTGAAGACAGGATACTTCCATTGACAGTGACGGTCTAAACCACAAGGAGGTCGAGCAGATTCTAAGTTTGAAACCTTTCCAGGCTGCGCCAGCTTCTCCTGCAAGACTGAGGATAAAGCAGAGGCATCTGGTTGTCGCAAGAATTCTCGAAGTAAAAGAATAGCTAAAGATTTGAAGAGTTGGAGGTGCGAAGATCGAAAAATAGAAGATTAGAAGACCGACAACGCAGAGTTGGAGAACAAAGAAAATGCAGCAGCCAGCGGTCAACCCTGGATCGCCAGCGCGATCTTCGTGTTGCGAAAGAGAGCGAGAAAGAGAGATCCACGATGATCGAGACAGGGAACGTGGCAGTGCTAGAAGTCGATCATCGCCTGAAGGGGATCACGAGGAGCAGAACGACGAGAGGACAGTGGTTTCCGGGCAGAATCTTGGTGGCATGACGATCACCGGAAGCCAGGGTCTGCCTCTTTCTTTGTCTCTCGAGGATCGAGATCTATGGATCAAGTTCCAGTGTCTGACCAATGAGATGATTGTTACTAAGAATGGCAGGTGAGTGAGATGAAATTGTTCGTATAACAATAATTGCTAACAAAGAAACTAAATTTACAAATTGGAGCTTTAATAATATCCATGCAATCGATCAGATTAAAATGAAGAATAGGTGAATACGTAAAATTACAAACCAGAAAAGTGGAAAAGCGTTAACAGAGCACATCAAATAACAAATTGCTGTCTCGGTAAAATGCTTGCAAGACCAATCAAGGCGGTCGAATAATAATAAGGAAAAATGTCGAATTTCGAGACGTAATTTTCCTCGATGACGAGAAGATAAGTCTCGTGACATCGCGACGTCACTCCGTGCAGATCTCTTTGCTTGTAATAATTAATTCCCAGGAATGACGCGATTATTTCGATGCGGCTTGGTTGTTCTCGGTTGTCTCGTCGTGTTCGAGAACGTCGAAGGATCTCAGGTGGTCGAAAGATCCGTAGCAAAGATGGCTCGTCGTCGCTGGTAAAAATGACTTAATTAGAGCGCCGGTGTGAACAAGGCAGAAGGTAAAAATAATAGTTCATATGCACCACTCGGTAGAAGAAAAACGGTGCGCGGAATGGAAAAAGATCATTGCGAAACGTTACGAGAGTTTAGATGATTCACGCGAACCTGCGTTCCATGCACGAGATAAAACCACTTGGTAGTATTCCTTTCTCACCAGCCACCATAATTGGACATTCTGTGTAATTCCTTTTATAATTATCATCTTGCTTCAGCTCTTCTGCGTCTGAAAATTTGACAAATAAATTGCCTAGTCTAGCAAGTCCATTTCTGTAGAATTAATATAAACTTCCAAACTAAATCTTGAAGAATTCGAGCAAAACTTAACTTATAAAACGGAGACATTTCACGAACTTTGAAAGCAAAGCAGCGTCCGCGCGAACCAAAAACTGCATTGAAAATCGGTGAAATAGATTTTTTCGTTTTATGCGCTGTAAATGCATAAAATCCGCAGTCGGCTAATGAATAGCAAAACCGGAAACCGCGAAAGACGGATGAACCTGTCCAAGGGGAAATCGGTCGCCGCGCATGCCGGTGGATCAAAGAACATCCGGTGCGGCATCGGCTACTTTTACGATTCGTAATATTATTAAAAACGATTACGGTTTGTCGAGCGACGAGGCGTTCGCAGGTACCAGCTCGACGGGAGAATGTTTTACGCGGGTATCGTTGGGCATCGTAAACTTTTATTGCAGGCGGCTCGATTCTTCTCCTGCTGATCGAGCTGTTCCTCAGTGTTATTTTCATTAGTGTTTTATAAAATGTTGTTGCTCTCGAGGCCGCGCCGCGCCACGCCGGGTTTCTTTATCATTTTACAAAACGTGTCCGGTGGTAGCTGGGACCCCGAGGTGAGATCCCGATAAGGATAAGGGCGTGTAGACACCGAAGAACAGCAGCCGGTAACAGTTACAAGACGAATATCTTTCTCCCGGTCCGCTACAGCCCTTTGTCTTCTGATTTCAGACGGATGTTTCCGGTGGTGAAGGTGGTGGCACGAGGACTGGAGCCGAAAGCGATGTACACGCTTCTTCTTGAATTCGTCCAGGTGGACCCGCACAGGTAAAATGTCTCCATGTCTGTTGGATTAACCCTTTACCTAATATTCTAGCTCCTAGGTAACGGCAATTACGAGTCACATGTTTATATACTTCGGTTTTAATGGCAATGTTGCTCCTAGTTTACTATAATTATTATTTTTAAGCAGAACGATGTTCACAGATGGAAGTTCGTGAATGGAGAATGGGTACCAGGCGGTAAAGCGGAAGTTGCTCCACCGAATCCGATCTATATCCACCCAGAGAGCCCTAATTTCGGGTCCCACTGGATGAAAGAAGCAGTTTCGTTCGCCAAAGTGAAGTTAACTAACAAATCGAATGGGAACGGACAGATAATGTTGAACTCGTTGCACAAGTATGAGCCCCGAGTTCATCTTGTCCGTGTGGATGCCGTGGAACAAAGAACGGTATAATATTACCGCCAATACAATGTCTGTGGACCTTGTAATTCAATTTATTTTCTAAATGATTTATTATATCCATCTTATCCAGGTGCTCACGTATCGTTATCCGGAGACACAGTTCATAGCAGTGACGGCCTATCAAAATGAGGACGTGACGAACTTGAAGATCAAGTATAATCCCTTCGCGAAGGCGTTCCTTGATGCCAAGGAACGTCCTGCTGATCCGCAAACATATCCACAATGTAAGTGTGCGAAATTATAGAATTTGTTAGAATCTAAACTCTATATTTTACTTTGCAGACACGGGAGCATGGTTTTTACCTCAGCCGACTATGGGATACGAGTATAACACGGCTACCGCGATAGCAGCTGCGCAAAACCAAGCATCGGTGACAGTCAACAATCATCTGACTAATTCCTGTACTGTGTCTACAGCCAGCCACAGAAATACGTGCAGATCCACGCCGTATTCTCTGAGACATAAATATATACAAGACGGTAAAGTCCTCCTCTATGAAAAATAGTGAAAATGAATGAATTCCACCGTTCAACTTCTATTTACAGAGCAACGCGCGGACCCGTACAGTCCAGTACAACTTCTGCACTCCACGGCATACGTGACAGCATCAGGATGGTCACCGCGTAGCCCAGAATCTCTGCAAACTTTGAGTCCAGCTTGTCTACCACCTGCTCAAGAGTGGCCTACGTCTCCGTCGCCGTCACCAACATCATCCTCTCACGCAATATTCAGCAGAAGCGTTGTCGGCGCATCCTCGCCAACTACAGCCGCAGGATGTGCCCTGTACGTACCATCGAACCTGCCTTCTGTGCCCCAAGAACATGGTCACTGCACCGACGCCTCGGCCTGGATTCATCCCAGCTCTCTCTCGGAGCAGCAGCAACAACAACAGCAACCCTACTTGAACTTGAACCTTCATCTGCATCACCAAATGTCATCTTACGCTTCAGTTCCTCATAGCGGTATCCATCATCCTCTGCATCCCAACGGCACGGACACAGTTCCTCCAGTCGACGACTATGTTCACGAGTACCAGGCGTCACCTGTTCAGTCTACAACACCCGACCGCCACCAGCAACACCATCATCCTCAAATGTTGCACCTGCAACCGATCCAACAGACTGGAACGGTATCGCCCGTTAGTGTAGAGTACGACACTCCACCGAAAGAACATCATATACCAGTCAGTTACGCTGACCAAAACGCGGATACGATGAACGATGTACAGCCAGACGAGAATCGAAGATACTTGACGACGGTCATCGACAGACACCATCGGCAGGAATCAGACATCGCTGCCAACGACCATCAAACTACCGCTTGGACTCCGTTGACACCACCACCGGCCCCGCAAACTACAGCGATTTGATTTAAGTATGTGATACAATTAGTTTTAATAATGCTGGATCGTTGCTACTTCATTTCTACAATTATTCTGATAGCTAGGTGATTAGATCAAGAGAAAAGGACTAACGTAGAAAACGCGTCTACGTAGGTGCAATATGAAAATAGTAGAGCTGCACGAGGATCCTAAAATGTCGGATTCCCGACTAAAATCCCCGACCCGTCCCGACCCGACATTTTAGGGTTCCCACACACCTCTATAAAATAGATGTTGAAAGGTTCTTGACAAAGACCTTCGTCACAAATACTGTAGAACTATTTTAACTCCTGTTATTGTAAAGATTAATAGGAAGTTTTGTCTTATATTTTAGATATACCGAATCGAAATAAAAAGTGTTTGTTAAATTTTCTAAGTCGACAAGCTTTTTTAGACGAGAATGAAAATTTATACCGCCTTTGCTACGGACCTCTCAATTATTGATAAGCCTCAGTATGCATTAACGTTTGTATCAGGATCGAACTGTTGGAACGAAAATAATTTAAGCGTTTTGTAATCGATAAATTGATATCAATTCAATATCGATTTCCAAGAAATCAATCCGTCCGAAGATCGTGTCTTAATACTTTTAAATGGTATGTATTGGATAATATAATTATTACAATAAAGTATACTGAACATGAATATATGGTGTCTTCCTCAGAGTTCACAGAAGTCTGATCGAATCGCAAACAATTAGATTATTTATTCGTAGATAAAGCAAAGGTATTCGTTTAGTTGGTAATAATTTAGTACAGTTTGTGTTGATATATAAACCTCCAACTGTTACGCATTAAATAGTAACAAAATCTTTGGGAAACAAGAGTATTTTAATCAATTATTTGTAGAATTACAAAATAGTATAATTCGGAAGAGCTATACAAAAACTGTAATGTATCTTTCGAAAAATGTATAGATCCTATTCCTTTCTAGATACTAAGTCAACTTTTAGTATCTAGTTCTCCATAAAATCAGTATATATTGTGTCCAAGAAAAGAGTGTTAGGAAAAGAAAGGAGTTCAGAGGTGATTCTAAGCACCTCAAGAATTACCCCTTTCTGGGACAGCCAGTATACAAATTTTATTCTATCTGCATTTGTATAAATTAATAATATATATATAAGTTTCTCTAAATGTTCACTGTATATTAACCGAACCAATGGTTACCCATGCATTCTCTTGTCCATTGGGTTTGACAAACCCAACACCAATGGTAACCACAGCCGGCTCTCGTACAAACCATGTGCATGCATCCTCCTGAAAAATATATTTCATTAATCTTGAACTGTACATTGATAATATTAATTTGTTTTACGTTATTGTAAATACCATCTCTTTCAGTTGGTGTCCTGCATTTTGGACATGGTTTTGTCGATATTTTTATGGTCACCATAGTAGCTTCGTCCCATTTTGCCTGGAGAAAATAACGTGGAATAACTTTTGTGGGTTTACGACAAATGGAACCTGTATAAAATAGCTTTAAGTACATCTTTAGCCCTTTCCGGGTCCACCGAATATCCACCGGGTTTTAACATTCCATTGGAAGATTCATACGGTTGCAATTCGCACTCTCCTACGTGAAAACCTTGTAGACATCTTCTACAGAAAACATACTGCAAGCGCAATCGTCTATTTGTTATCGATGCTCAAAGCAGCTAAAATTTGTAAAATATTTTTACACAAGTATGCTTACTCCACAGCCACCAATACATTGAATTCTCCTACACGCATCATCAGAGGTACCGTCATCAGGGGAGGCTGGTATAATCCCCATCCCACAATCTGGTCTGGGACATAGAAGACCTCCAGCACGTAAAACATACTCCTCTGTACTAAACCTTTGATACTGTTCATACTAAATAATGCACAGGCATACGGTAAATATCCAAAAATGTTTCAGAATTTACAACAACTTGCAGTACTATTTAGTATTCGAAGTACCTGTTGCTGAGAGAGAAGATGAAAATGATGCACTTCAGGAATAAGTGAGTCAGGGCATCCTGCTGGGCAAGGTAAAGTATAATACCCTCTAACATCATCAAACTGGAACTGACGTTCCCTTAGGCGAACTGAGCAATAATCTTTGAAACAATCAAGGCAAGTTACGTGTCCTGCTTCGCATGGAAAAACTAGTACTATATCTCTGCAATAATATAACTTTGTTTAGTGATACGAGAACCTAGACCATGCTACACAAAGTACAGTAACTACCTAACATCTGTGCATGCTAAACAAGGAATCTTCCTCAAGTTTGGTTTAACAAGATATAGTGGAACTGCTTCATCTTGTTCTCCGAGACTGGCATGGTTTGCACATTTGAAATAAAAATGAGCATACAGAACTTGTGTCTCGGTATCGTCAGAAATTGTTGCAGGTGCAGGACACAGATCATTTTCACAATGAATTGTTATTTTCCGTGGCTGGAGTACGTCTGGCCAGCATTGGGGATCTCTGTCTACTGTAACTGCTCCGCTATTACAAGTTGCGCATCTCACTCTCAATTTTCCTGTTGTAACTGCTTTGCAGGGTGCCGAACAGTACACAAAGAAATGAGCTCGATTCTCTCGATGGCCTGCAAACAATCATATGATTATTTGCTGAAACTTCATGGTAGATTACATTGATAGATATATACACATTAAGCACATGTGTTTACCCTTTAAAAGGCTACGATTATTCTACCTTCCTTCAATGAATTCTCTTGCAGGTCTGAATCATCCAAAGGCAAGTCGGTAAGAGTTTCGTTCATTGGCTTGCCGCCGCTATCATTGAATTCAGATACCTCGGAAGACTCTTCGATGGTGCTTGTGTCTTTGCTTCTGTTGAGTCTTTGGTGAGGAGTTTTGATAGCGTGCAGGATACTTTGTTGCCCTAAATCGCATTCCTACGATAGCATAGCATTGAGAAAACTAAATATCTAAACAACAGTGTCCATCGTAAAGGCTGTTGCTCACTTAACTGCATTGTAGATGAACGACACCACTTTTTTCCTTTTTCCTCCTTTCGACAGAAATGAATACGTTGACATTGGTCCGGTGCTGTTAAGTGAACAACAGCCTTAATAGGTTATGATACCTAACTTTAGTATATCTTGTAAAAGCAGATTTGTCATAGATACTGTCAAGTGAAACGCAATAGCTTACCTCTATTATCGTCGAGTTATGCAGCTCTTTTCCCGCGAAAATAATTTTAATGTCTTCAGGTGATGTACCCATTCGAGGTGCTACTATCTCTTTCACATTTTTTATGTCCCATTTTGGATCCAGATCTACGGCAAGTGTATTGCCAGTGTTCGTTTTCACGTATATACACAGGGAATTAGATATCCTCCGTTTCCCGAACCAAACTAGCTGCAGCATCTTTAGAAACAAATTCCTTACAAAGTCGAAAACAAAACTCATACCGATACCGACCACGCGACACTACGATCGTCAATCTGAGAGGAACGTAGAAAATCGAACGAGAACAGTGTTATAATCAACTGTATATCAACAATTGCGTTTCGTGCTGAAGTCCACTTACACCACTATGTTTCGAACCAGAAATTAAACATCAGCTGCACAGTCGCACAGTGTGCCCGCGACATCTTTGATCCAGCTGTTAACTAGAATTCGAAACTGTTGATAAGAGCGCGAAATATTCTTGTAAGGCGTAAGGGAAAATCTAAAGTTACGCACATAATTGATCATTATGAATGGACCAAACGATAAAAAAGTTATTCTGATTTAAAGTGTGTGTGATCAATTATGTGCGTAACATATAATTCGAAAATAATGAGGTCTCATCTAATAAATAAACGTTTATTGAAACAATAATTTCTTGAAAATAGTGCATAATCAAAATAATGTATAGAGCTAGAAATAACAATCGTACAACAAAAGCATCATTTCGCAATAACTGTTGCGAAAAATGTGAATTTCATTCACCAACTCAAATATCAACTAATATTTATATAATATTCAACAAAAAATTTTTTCTTACGCTTCATATAATTCGCCAATTGTCTTTTTCTTTAACGTATCTTTTGCCGTCTAAATCTCTCACAGACCTTATGGTAGGCATACTTTTCATCGATGTCCCTGCCATTTTCGAATCGCCTTCGTTCAACTCGTTCGCTCTTTTTCGCGTTATTCTCTGTGCAGAAACCAAAGATTTTTCATTTAAATTCTTGGTGGCATTCTCGAATAACATTTCCAGTTTTTTCGCTTTTAACCTAGTCGCATATGAACAAAGATCACTGTATCTTCGGAGTTCTTTAGACGATGCTCTCTCCACTGGTTTACTTCTATCCAGTTTTTCTTCTTCTTTAATTTTCGTATTTTTCACATTCTTCTTGGTGATCCGCTCATTTTTCGAGCATGACGGACCAGCCCGGTGTGAATCCGAATCTCCTATTGAACAAATCTCGACTTCAGCATCTTTGGGTTCAGGAAACTGGTGCAGGTCTGCAATGTATTTTCTAGTCGCATGCGAACAAAGATCATTGTGTCTTTGGAATTCTGTAGACGATGCACTCTCCACTGATTTACTTTTCCGCAATTTTTCTTTTTCTTTACTTTTTATATTTTTAACATTCTTCTTGGTGATCTGCTCATTTTTCGAGCATGACGGGCCAGCCCGGTGTGAATCCGAATCTCCTATTGAACAAATCTCGACTTCAGCATCTTTGGGTTCAGGAAACTCGTACGGGTCTGCAATGTATTTTCTAGTCGCATGCGAACAAAGATCATTGTGTCTTTGGAATCCTGTTGACGATGCACTCTCCACTGATTTACTTTTCTGCAATTTTTCTTTTTCTTTACTTTTTGTATTTTTAACATTCTTCTTGGTGATCCGCTCATTTTTTGAGCATGACGGACCAGCCCGGTGTGAATCCGAATCTCCTATTGAACAAATCTCGACTTCAGCATCTTTGGGTTCAGGGAACTCGTACGGGTCTGCAATGTATTTTCTAGTCGCATGCGAACAAAAATCATTGTGTCTTTGGAATTCTGTAGACGATGCACTCTCCACTGATTTACTTTTCTGCAATTTTTCTTTTGCTTTACTTTTTGTATTTTTAACATTCTCAGTGATTCGCTTATATTCCGAATATGTCAAATTCTCCTCTTCAGCATCTTTGGGTCCAGGGAACTCGAACTGGTCTGTTACAATGTTTTTCCTGACGACTTTTCTCGAGATTATGTCACAATGTCCACGTACTATGTACTTGTGCTTTGGATCATACGGGCCCATCGCTATCTTCTTGGTGCGCCAGTCTTCTTTTTTAGTAGCCTTGCCTATTAACAAAATGAATACTTTACTTTCAAAGAAATTTTAATCACATTAACTTATATTAACGCTTTGTACTCGATGCTACTTTAACTCCGAAGGAGTTCATTGTATACCTTTATCACTCTTATTTGCGTCCTCGCTCTTTGAAACGAAAAACTTTGCTTTTTGGCGTTTCGCAGGTGGAGCAATATACTCCTGCATTTCCTCTGGATGTTCCCTGACATACTCATCCCAGAGCATATCAGCTGCTGTTGTATGAATTTTTACATCGATTATCCATCGCTTAGATTTATCAATATTGATTTCAGCTTTCCTTTTTCGGCGATGTGCCACACCTGGGTAGGTCCTGACTGGATCTCTTCTTTCTGAAATTTAAAATTAGCCCCAAGTTAGTCCGCAGTCTAATCATCACGTCTTTGTCAGTTCAAAGTTAAAAACAGTTTAATTACGGGGCAACAATTCCTCCTCTTCGTCGCTGCTATCAAACACGGTCCGAAGACACGGAAGGTCCTTCACAGGCAAGGTTTTCTCTCCGTCCCCTAAATCTACCCTGACTGGACTCAAGGCATCTTTGCGACGCTGGCGAACAGGCGGATCAAAATGATAGTCGTTACTGGGGGCTTGATATTTGCGAACCAGTTCCGGGGACGCGATATCTTCGAACAGTGCAGGTCCCTTTGTCGGAGACCTCACGGACTGCTTCAGGTTTTCTTTCTCGTTATCCGTGTGTTCCTCTGTCGTCAGCCAATCGCTGTCGCTGCATACGAACTTTTTAGGCTTCCTTTCCTTGCGGTTTATTCTCGCTTTCGTCTTCTTCCCTTTTTTAGCCCCCGCCGGTTTCTGCGTTTTCTCAGCTTTTGTTGATCGTGTCGGGAGCCGTCTGGAGATGTTCGACGGGGAATTCGTGTTGATCGAAGACTCACTGGTGATATATGGCTTGCGTGACCCTTCTACAGGGGTGCTATTGTAAATCTCCGTTTTCTGCATTTTCATCCGCCTCTGTCGCACCTCTTCCCAAGAAGAAGAAGAATATGACATCCTTCAGCCTATATATATGCTCTCTTACAATATTCGATCTCGCTTCCGGGTTCACCGAAGAGCTCCCGGCGCTTCTTATGAATTAGATTCCACCCTTCGAACCCCGGTATCAGAAATTTAGCCGGAGGGCTGAAGCGCTCGTGTTTCCTCACACGTGAAAGAATATCGGTCCCGTCATCACCGACGCCGATGAGGCTCGAGTTTCTGCTTCCGTTTCACTTGAAGAGATTACTCACGGAACTACCCTCTTTGCTGCTGCGGTGACCTCGTAGTGAACACGTTGACTGCCACTGTTTTCCCTGTCGTCGACGCGTCGCTCTAATGAAATTTCAAAGAATCGCTTAGAAACGAGAAATTCTAGGTGTTAATCTTGTTGCGCCACCCTTAGCTTAACACTTTACCCGAGATAAAATAAAGGCGCCACAGTCTTTTACGAACCGAAGCTTAACAATTGAGAACTCAGAGGTTCGAGGTTTTGCTGAACATACAGTTTCCACTGCTGAGACTTTCAGGAAGAAACCGTGTTCTTTCGGAATTGTTTCCCGACGTAAAGTAGTCGTCGATAAAATTGTTAAGCTTCTTTTAAATACAGTACAATCATTGAGAAAACTATCGAAGTGTTAATGAAAATTGCGACGCAGAATTCTTTCAACAATTTCACGCAAGTTTAGCAGCTTATTGTTATACTTACAGAATCGCGAAGGCTGCCGTTAACTGTAGGTGGTAGTTGAATTCTTTAAATTATTTAATTTTATTGTCACTGTGGCAGTCAACGCGTTAACGTCTCCACTGCTTTTCCTCTTCAGTATTAAATCCACAGCACAGGAGAACGTTCTAGCTGCGAATGTCGACAGCCAACTAGCACCACTCATTGGACGTTTAGAATTCGACCTGCAAATACGCATTTTGAAAAAGTTGTTATGATACCCAAACATATTTCGAGGCAATACGAAGACGTCCTATTAGGCTGTGTTTATAGTACCATGATTTACGCAGAAACAGAATCGGCCGTGCATATTGTGTTCAGTAGAAAGGGGTACCTCCTCTTCGAGACACGCTCCTGGTGGGACTTCAGGAATCGTGTCTGACAAATCCGAGATTTTCAGAATAGTTGACTCCGACTAGGAGGTTATCAAACAAATTCGCCGAAGGTTGACCCATCGATGCTTCGTATCGATATCGTTCGATTCCCGCGAAGAATAAATATAGAAATTCAACATGATAGTGTCGATTTGTCGACATGTTAACGTCGATCATCTATGAAATAATTGTTATAAATTGTTACAAATACTGTCTGGGTTTTGTATCAATTTTCTAATATCCTACAATATACGATTATTTTCTAATATCCTCAATTGATCCTTTTATTGAAATTTTATTGAAAATTTCATACCTCCTATACATTTTCAGAATCTTTTGCAAAGCTATTTTCTTCCAAACAGCATTGCACCAACGATAATCGTCACCTACAAACATGCTCAAATATTTAGCATCTTAAAAATGGTGTTAACAAAAACAATAAATTCCACGATACCTTGCAGCCTTATTTCTACAGGAACGTCTTCAAAATCGCTTTTCAGATAAAGATTTTTGGAGCATCGACGAGAGCACCCTCGCAGCCGCCACCTTGTTACGCCACTGCTCGGCAAAGGTGGGTATAGTGGTGGGGGTTTCTCTAGGTGCCGTCAGTCCATGCTGGCTCACGGCGCCGGCCGGTTCGTATTCGGGTTGCCTCGTCGATTTTCAATCTGACATTTACCCTAATCCATTTCGAGTCTCCTTTCAATTTCTCCCGCGAAAATCACATCGATTTTGCTCCATTTAATCGAGTTCACGCATCCGTTCCGCCGAGGCATTCTCGTCAGATCAAGAAAAAATCTGTAACAAAATATAGAAACGAATTCAGTGAGGTGATAAGGAAGATGCCAGCGGACGCAGAGCTCAGCAATCTACTCAGCAGGCGGCAGAGGATCAACGACGAACTGGAGGAGGGAAAAGAAGTGAAAAAGCAGTACAAATTCGTGAACGTTTACATAGAGTTCCACGAGCTGTCCCGCCGCGAGATCAAGCAGTACGAGCAGACCTTCAACAGGTGAGTCCGTTTCTTTTCTCCTTGTCTGCCCACGATTTTCGACAACCGCGAAACTGTTGTCCCACAATATCACCTTGCTCCTCAAAGACCCGTGGACTTGTCTTTCCCCGTCCTAAGGGCCACAGTTCCCATAGAAAGCCTTTGTGCGTAGAAAACGGACCGAATGTCATTGTTCCACATTGTACACTCCGTACAATAGGCGCGAACTTGTTCCTATTTTAAACTCTCCAATAATTTTAACATCTTACCTACTGGAAAATCAAAAACACAACCTTAAAGGAAACTTAAAAATCTTCTTCCATATGAATGGTAGATAACGTCGTGAACTTTTATTCAAATTATTCGAGTGGGTGCACGATTCGTATTGGAGCTTTGTTGAGCTGCTTGACCGAATTTAGTCGAATCGAAACGAGTGTTCAATTGAATCACGAGTTGATCTTTTGACGTATCGATTAATCGTTGGGAATAATTTACTAGATTCGTAGTCCCTGACTGTCAATGATTGTTTGGTGAGGACGAGTATCGTCTGTATCGGTTTTTTGATCTTGTTTGTCATGAAAGACGAAGAATATAGCGGGATGGAGGACGAGAAAAGTGAGAGTGATTCACGTCTGCGGTTACGAGCCGACATTTTTCTCCGTGTTTACGTTTACGTTCGGGTTTATTTAACTGCCCACTGGCGGATCGTGTTCCCATGAATAGGTTGTTTTTGTTTTGCATGGGAATATGTACGCGAAATTAAATCATGGTGAAATGGAGTATGTTGTATCCTGTTACGATATCACGTTGTTTCCAGGTAATTACGTATGTTGTTCAGCATTGTGTTATGTTCGTGCGGATTATTTTCAATGCTGGTGAGTTGTTATAATAAATATGGCGGGAAATTATGGAGCGTTTCCTTTAGTGACTTTTTTTTAAGATGGCGCGCAATTAATGTGGGGAATATAATCTATCGAAAAATATTAATAAAATGATACTGGAAGGTAAATGATGAGGTAAATAACTCGATTGCTGAAATCATATTACAGGTTTATCGTACAGAGAATTATGACGGGAAGTGCGTTAACTAAAGTGAGTAATGCATAAGCAAATATTACTAGAGCGATGAATCAACTTGGCTCATAGTCATTACTATACATTTCTATGCATTTATAACGCATAAATGTCGAACGTTTTCTATATAAACATTTTTATTTAATAACAAAAAATCTTTTACCTTCAAAAAAAACAGGGATGAACAAAATGCGTTTGAAATATTTTTAGGGATTTTTATAAAAATGCACAGACTGTTAAACAAAATTTTCTTGAGCTCCCATTTGGTCGACCTCTATTTCACCCCAAATCCCACGCGATCGATCGTAACAACTGGTCGAACAATAAATGGTACCCACGAATGGTCCCGGAGGCGTGCGAAACCGAAATCTGGTTCGCATAATCTCGGTGGCCCATCGTGTTCCAGCGGACCGTACAAAACCTTGCGGCGATGAGAGGAGCATTAGGTTGCTGCATACGAAATGTCCGATTTTTCACGAGCATAATTCGAACAAGCACGGTACTGTAAATATTCTATCAACAAATTTAAAGGTTCTTCATTGTAACACGGAGCAAATTGAATTTTTCAAGAGATATCGCAACAGACGAAGTTTGTCTCTCTCGATGTTCTCGTCGCGGTTCCGTTTCTGTGCAATATTTTATTGCTTCGTGGACAAAAATTCACGATGTTGTTCCCCGATTTATGAAAAGAATTGTATCACGGAGCAAATTGAATTTTTCAAGAGATCACAACGAACGAAGTTTGTCTCTCTCGATGTTCTCGTCGCGGTTCCGTTTCTGTGCAATATTTTATTGCTTCGTGGACAAAAATTCACGATGCTGTTCCCCGATTTATGAAAAGAATTGTATCACGGAGCAAATTGAATTTTTTAAGAGATCACAACGAACGAAGTTTGTCTCTCTCGATGTTCTCGTCGCGGTTCCGTTTCTGTGCAATATTTTATTGCTTCGTGGACAAAAATTCACGATGTTGTTCCCCGATTTATGAAAAGAATTGTATCACGGAGCAAATTGAATTTTTCAAGAGATCGCAACGAACGAAGTTTGTCTCTCTCGATGTCCTCGTCGCGGTTCCGTTTCTGTGCAATATTTTATTGCTTCGTGGACAAAAATTCACGATGTTGTTCCCCGATTTATGAAAAGAATTGTATCACGGAGCAAATTGAATTTTTCAAGAGATATCGCAACAAACGAAGTTTCGGAACAAAGTTGGTGATCTTCGCGGTCATTCTTTTCCGGAGTAGATGAAGAAGAAACAGACTCTCTCGAGGTCCTCGTCGCGGTTCCGTTTCCGCGACTCGAGCGAAAATAGCATTCGTTCCATCTAGCCTCCGGAGGTTCTCGCAGTTATTTCGCGGCACGTAGGCGCAGCTTTCGAGGATGGCCAAGTGGCTCGCAAACTCGCAACCACCCCGCCTTCTGGCTTGTCAAACCTGCTGTGCCCGGCTCACTCCGAAATACCTGTAAGAAGAACAAGAGGAGAGACGCAGGACAGACTGGGGCCCCGAGGTCGTCTGCCCTGGGCCCCTGCAACCATTATCCTTGCCTCGCATGATCCTGCGCCTCGCGCGTTATCCTTCCTCGTAATCCTCGAATTAACCCCTCGTCCCATTTTTACCTCACTACCATATGCGGGTGACACAATTTATCGTTTTACGTTAACAAATTCATATTTCTCACAGTATCTTTGCTTACCCAAATCTGATTAGGACTGGGTTCTAAAGGGTCCATTTGCAGTTTTAATTAAAGCGGCTAAATTACTTCGATTTAACGGTTCCCCCGGGAACTACCAAAAATTAATATATCCAGACTGCGGATCTTTATGCATTTATAGGAAAATTGAGTAGATGAAATTGAAAATTGTTGAAAAATTGAAAAAATTGAAGATGTCAATATTAGGGGAAGAAATATCATTCAATTTAGTTTCTACTTCTTGCAGTCGATGCAGACAATTTTTATTTTGCTTAAAGATCCGCAGTCTATATACCGGGTATTTCACATAACTTGACCACCTTGAATATCTTCGTTGCTTTTAAAGATACGTCAAATGTCTGAAGGACAAAGTTGAATGGTAAAATGGGGCTCATACGATGCCAAACAAATTTTTGTTTTTGTGTAATTTTTTTTAGAGGTATGCAGGCATGGAATGAGGCATTTTTTAATACAACAATCGATGCAGCTGGACATTCGTTATAAAAAAGTACTACCTATATGTATGTCGAAAAGTTAGTAGTTCAGGAGAAGTAGTTTCAATTTAAATAATGGTACGACAGTAATGGTGTTTTAGAGTTATTTAAATTGAAATATCTCCTGAACTACTAACTTTTTAACATACATAGGTTAGTACTTTTTTATAACGAATGTCCAGCTCATTCGACTGATGTATTAAAAAATACCACGTTCCATTTAAAAAAATAAAGGTGACCTTCATACCTCTAAAAAAAATCACATGAAAACAAAAATTCTTTTGGCATCGTATGAGCCCCATTTTACCATTCAACTTTGTCCTTCAGAGATTTAACGTATCTTTAAAAACAACAAAGATATTCAAGGTGGTCAAGTTAGGTGAAATACTCGGCATAACGAATAAATTGATAACGAAAATATTCTGGAGCACGTAAAATTGATGCGAGTCGGTGAGCTAACTCGGCGGTTTAATTGATACGCGAGTTTCGTGTACTCGTTCAAGTAGCACAGCTTTAAAATAGTCTGAACGTAATCTCAAGATCTAGCAGAGGTTCGAGGACAATTGTCCCAGATACCGCAGCGCACAATTACAGTAGAGTTTTCCTTTCATCCGAAAGTGTGTCCAGCATAGTCTTCTGAGCCGGGGGCCGTAAATAGCAGATTGCACACGTCGCCCGGTAATTAATCGTTGTCATACGGCGTCGACTCCCTTTTAAGCTGCGCTCGAATCGTTCGAACAACGAGTGTACGTAGTTGCGACGCCGAAACAATGAGGAAAACTGGTTTTTCTCGTGCGCGAGTCGGTTTCCTTTTACGTTGCACGAGACACCTGGGGATCGCGTGTCTCTGGATAACGTAGAAGAGGATTGAAAGACGTATTGTGTGTTTAACGTGTCGCATTTTCTACTGGACGCGATCTTAACTCCGTTTAGTTCTTTCTGCTGTATTACAGTGATTTTAATGCAGATTGCATTGGAATTATTTTACCGGCTTTTCCATCCGACTTTGAATGTTGTCCCAAATAAGATTCGATCCGTTGCCAGAGTTCCGTCTTGTAGTTAGCAGACACCACAACCAATGATCAATGGTACCCGTAAATCGTGGGCCATCATTGACCCACGCGACACGCGAGTATCTCGACGAAACTATCTATCCGTGTACAACTTTCGTACGATAATGAATATCCCTGTCCGACGTCCATGGAACATCGAAATCCAGGGAAAAGTGGGTAGCTAAGTTTCTCGGACGACAAGGACAGCTCCTCGGACTTTATCTTTCTGGCTGAGGTATCATCTATCCTGCGCACGATACCTGTGCTCTCTTAGGTCGCGGTGAAACTCTCCGGCTACCAGATTTATTCGCTATCTGCTCGTTGATCGCATAAATAATTGAACGAAGCCTGCCCCTCGTTATCAATCGCTTGGGAGCCGGATTCGCGAGGAAGCTAGAGTTTCACTATCTGTTTTAAGGAAGGACACGATCTTTTACTTCGAACGTCGCTGATTTATGCCCCACGTTGAATTCTAATTCGTGAAAGCTTAGAAATCACTAAATACAAATATTTGTCGAATGTATCTACGTATTTTTCCTTGTGAAATTATAGATAGTGAACAGCTATGAAAATTAAACGAAGCGAAGGAAACGGTGTGTTCTGTTCGGTGAAAGGTTGGATATTTTGTTGTGAAAAAATATATAAAAAAAGGTTTTCGAAAACCACGCTTATATTAAAATGCACTAAATGAATACCGAATCCAGTTAAATGATTAATAATATTTTTCCCCAAAATTTGAAGCAATTAGTTCAAAATTTCTTCCGTTATAAAATCAGTGTCGGAATAAATAGAAAAGTTTAATATAAATTTGAATAAAATCATGACATTAGCGACTATAAATAAAATCGTGGAGCGCCCACGAAGATTACGTCAATATAGTTCAGCGATCCACGCTTTTATTTTTAAAGTCACTGATGTCATGATTTTATTTAAAATATTACATTTTTATCTTAGAAGAAATTTTGAACTTGTTGCTTAAAATTTTCGGGAAAAATATGATTAGTCATTGAACTGCATTCGGTATTTTATGGAGAACCAGGAAAAAAATGATTTTCTCCTTTTTAGTGCATTTTAATGTAAGCGTGGTGTTTAAAAAGTTTTTTTATATATTTTTATTATAAGTGTGTATACAAAACAGCAAGATTGGACTATGGGAAGAGGTGTAAAATTCGATTACAAGATTTGACGCATGCAACAACACGGCAAGTTAATATAAGCGTGGTAAAAATTCCACAACACACCGTGCGAACATGTGAGAATGAAAAATTCGGAAAAGTCCGTGGAGGTAAGACTGTCGCAGCAGGAAGTGGCTAACAGATAACCGCAGCCTACGTCGACGCATCCAGTATCGGGCGGCAAACTATACGACTACTATCAAATGTCAGCGAACCTATATCATCTGACCACGATACAAAAGCCACACGTATTTATAGTCGTCCGAGCGTGATAAGCGTTTAGTCGGTTATCGGAACATTGATTTTCCTCGGGGCTATCGCCTCGCCATTAATCATTTCCACCTGAGCTGAGCCAACAAACCGGCATCGTAATTCTTCCTCTTAAACTCTCCCAATTAGTAATCGTTTCGAAATCGCATGGACTGACGAATTAAACTGCGTGAACGTATTTTGTGAATTTTCAAACGAACTCTTTAGACCAGTGTTTCCCAACCTTCTTTGTGCTATGCCCCACCTAAGCCCTTCTTAAATTCATTTGCCCCCTATGTAACATATACATAATTTTTAATATTCAAAAATTGAATTGTTCAATGAAGAAAGAAGAGGGAAGAAATAGGATTACCACAGTGGAGGGGATATTTTTTTGCATTCATCGTGTACAACCTTTTTGCGAATATAGAGAATTTACTGTATAACTTAATCTCTGGCCGAGTCCATTTCCGAATTCGCCCACTTAACAATCAAATTGTCCCACGTTGGGAAACACTGCTTTGGATTAATTAAAACGCATGGATTGCTCAATTTTTTAATTTTGGAAAGAACCCAACTGACTAGGCACCAGGCATTCGTACCGCGACGAGAGAGATTCCCCGCTGCAATTATGCATCGCGCTGCACCGTTCAATCGCGCACGTCACGGAATTAGGCGCAATCAAAGCGGCGTCCTCAAGCTTCTGTGTACACTTGGATAGATCGAGAGCAATCGGGAGGATCCGGGCCGAGGGTAATTCAATCACGCGTTTCTTTTGAAGATTCATTGAGCGAATCACTCTCCGGTGCACGTCGAATCCCGTGCAACTTGACGAATCGGTCCCAACGTGAATCACGCACGCGGACCTGGGTGCACGCGTGCGAATCAAACCGTTGCAACGCGTTGCACCGAGTCGTTGAAGCACGGTGAATCACGGAGCTGATTGGCGCCAAGCGTACTCCCGATGACTTCCGGTTTCGGGGAGCACACGCCAATAGGTAATTCGGAAAAGCCCCTATTGCGTGTGACCCCCATAAAAAGTATCTGGCAGGTGGGCACGTGTAACTGTTTGTCGCGGGCGTGTAACACTTCCCTCGTTCAAGCCGGGAATAAATTAACCACATCGGCTTCTAATTATAAGCCCCGACGAGGCGAGTGCCCGTGACTCCTTATTTAATCGCTCGGCTACATTTTCATCCACCGCCGATTAAAATAACATCGATACGTTGCACTTTTGCCGAGGAAAAACGTGGTCTTGCATGTTCGTTCGTGAGAAATGGAAAGTGGCTGTCCATCGTGTGTTCAACAATTTTTAATCTAATTCTCAGAGTAGTGAAAACGGAGTATTTAATACCTGTGCGATATTTCATTGCTTCGAGGACAAAAATTCACGATTTTATTTCCCGATTTGCGAAAAACGTTTCTACCAAATCTTCAAACATTTTTAATCTATTTTTTGGAAACAAAGTATTTAATACTACCCAATTCTTAGGTTCTTTGAATGTTTCCGCCGTTTTGAATTGCGCCAGCTCGAGCCTGAAATGCTCGGTTGATTTATGATTAAGCGAATCGACTGGTATCATTTTTCCAGCAACCGGAGACAGTTTAGTCGGCGAGCGAAAGAAACGGTAGCATGTTGTTCACCTCGAGAGGCGTTATGCTCGTTTTCGTTTTTCTGAGCGCGTAAAAGGCGGCCGCTTTTAACTCTTTTTTCGCGGCATTATCTTTTCCTCCTTTCACGGTAGTTCGCCGGGGAAAATCGTGACCGATTCCAGCACGGCGAACGTGTCGCAATAAATTCTTCTCACGTGTAAAATATATTATCCATTCTACGGGCCGTGGCGCACACGGTATCACAGCGTATTAACACGATCAAGCAATATGGAAGCGTAATAGAAACGATATGCAACAATAGATCGCTTCCGCCTTTAAATCTGTTAAATAGGCAGGATCAGTTAACTCGCGCTGATCTGGTTATTTCCTTCCTCGTTTGGATCGGCATTTTTCTAGAGTCAATTCTTATGAAAACTTGTTCCCGTTTTAAATCAAATATTCCATTGAAATATGAATAAATAATACTTCAGTTCCCATCGTTTCATTCGGGATTTTGGTATAATCGCATTAAATGTTTATACATTTGTACGTCTATGTCCAATAATTTATTAATGTTCGGATTAGATCAGTTTTATTAAAAGCAACAATTTCATTGGTTCATTCTCCAATGAAAAATTCGTATTATTACCGTCATCGAAAAGCCAGTTCATACATTCGTACGTCTATGTCCAATAATTTATTAATGTTCGGATTAGATCAGTTTTATTAACAGCAACAATTTCATTGGTTCATTCTCCAATGAAAAATTGGCATTATTACCGTAATCGAAAAGCCAACTCATTAATATCCATCAAGTATTTAAATCCACAGAATGTCAGGCACTCGCGCATGCCATAAATGTTTAAAACCCGTGGTCCGGTAATTGAGCACTGTAATTGGGACGAGATCTAAACTGACAATCGAATTTTTCGACTACAGCCGGTTCCATTATAAAATACACATCCAACTTAATCGAGCGATTAATGTTACGATAACGGGAGAAGGTCCGGAAATAGGAGAACGTATTTTCATCATTTGCTCGATGGAAGTAAAACTAAATTTTACGAAATTTACCGTCAAGATTTGTTTCCCACAAATCGTTCGCTGAAATAATGAACGTACATAGTTCGCCAAGCAAAAACAAGGCAAAACGAGAAATAAGACAGTGACAAAGTTCCCCGGCGGAGAAGAAACAAGTTCCTTAGTCACCGCGTTGTCCATCGGATCAATATAAAATATCCTCACGTCGTCGACCAGTTATCGAATGAATTTGCCTGGCGCTTATGTATTCGGAACGCGTGGTCTTCGCGAATAGTTCTGAAGTAACGGTCTGCGTGTCGTTATGCGACAACTACGCCAAACTCGGAGCCGCAAACCGAAACTGCGCGAAGCATTCTTTGCAGAGACAAGACACTTTAATTCCGGAAAACGTGTAATGCTACTTCGCGAGACGTAATCTCGAGGATAATTAGCAAGTAAAATTTCCCAATCGTTTTACCGTGCCAGAGTCCGCATGCACGAGTGGTTGAGTCTGGGAAAATGACTTTTGTCACGAGCAGCCAGCAAAAGTGACGCGGAACAGCGCAATCGGGCGTCGCAGCGGCGATGACGTGCTCCCGAATACAAAAGGAGAATCTCCATCGCATCGATCTCGGTAAGAATGGGTAGAAGGGCGAGAGGAAGGTATCAGCCAAGTACCGGCGTCCACCTTGACCCAGTTCCTTGGAAGCTAGTCTTGGAAAACGACGGTGAACGTATCACGCCGCATAATGCAAGAATTGATTCCGCGATAACGACATCTGACTGCCACCCCCGACACGTCTCCGGATTACCTGGCGCGATTAGAGTCGACTCTTGTTACCACTCACGTCTTGGATCTACCTTGAGGGAACCGTGACTTGGCGGACAAGTCCTCGTTACCACGTTTTTATTTTTTTCAGATAGTCCAGTAAACGAAACGTTGTAGAGGGAAATGGAAGGAACACAATGTTCAACTTTGAGACTTTGTTTGGACTAGTTAGGAGGTAAACATACTAAAAGACCCCACTCGTAGGAGGTGAGCGGAGTGCAAGAGGGCACGTATATACAAGGTCCCCCTTTTTGGTTTTCCGCTTATATCTCGGAAACTATGCGTCCTAGCGATGAGATCATTCAATACAAAATTAAAGCTGACAAAATGTGCCACAAGATTGATCCCATTCAGCTTTCCGCTATCTCGCATAGTTTCCGAGATGTCAGCGCTCAAAGTTCACTAATTGTGAAAAAGAAATTATTGCCTCACGTTTTTTTCCTTATTTGACTAGCTAAACTCTTCGGCACAATTAGTGAACTTTGAGCGCTGATATCTCGGAAACTATGCGAGATAGCGAAAAGCTGAATAGAGTCAATCTTATGGCACATTTTGTCTGCTTTAATTTTGTATAGAATGGTCTTATCGCTACGACGCATAGTTTCCGAGATATAAGTGGAAAACCGAAAAAGGGGAGCTTCTACGTGCCCCCTGCACTCCGCTCACCTCCTAGGAGTTTTAGTATGTTTACCTCCTAACTAGTCCAAAAGTCCCAAAGTTAAAAATTGTGTTCCTTCCATTTCCCTCTACACCCTCCTTATGAGCATTCATTGACTGGGCTAAGAGCAATCGGTGAATTACGAAACCTCGACTGCATACCAATCCCTTGATAGAACTTCTTTGTCTTTGATCATTTCTTTGTGAAACTTTTACTGCGACATCCGCCACATTTTTCTGATTGAAACGAGTCCAAACACGACACCATTCGGACCTTGTTTGCTCGTTTAATCCACGATTTAGTGGAGCCTCGATTATACGAACTGATCTCTAAACTCTTCATTAGGCGAACGAGTTCGAATAGATCAACTTGCAAATCGGTAAGCATTTAATTCTGTCATTCAAACACTTGTTCTCTACTGACTAGTTCGGATAATCGAGGTTTTGCACTGTATCGTAGATCGAACGAAGTGCCTCGTGTTTGGTATCGTTTCAATCGGAAAAATGTCACGAATACGCTGGTGAAAGTTGCTTAAAAAGATCATTGAAAATGAAACTTCTTTACGGGGTTTACGTATTTTATAAATTCGTTTCGCGTTTATGTTCCTTTTCCGAGCTCGCGCTTGTGTCGGAGATTTAATTAGAAAACAAGCATGCGATGACTTTTGGACGGTGGATACAGCGCCGACAACGCTTTTATCGTCCTTATTTTCCGCTACGAAGCGTGCGATGTCAGCGGCGCAGATATAAAAGAGCGAAAGGTCAAGTCTACGCTAAAGATCAAGCGGGCTCGTTCCATCCGTCCTCTTGATCCTGAATTCGGGATTTTCTGGGATGAATTTCGGCGATATGAGAATTTCTTCTGACTCATACATCTTTCTCCATCTTCCCCCTCCCCCCTTTCTCTCACGGTTTCTTACTGTTCAATAATCCGAGCACGTAGAAATGTGAACAGTGTTTCAGTGAAACATACACGTGTATTCTCGAGTGGGAAGCGTAACTCAGAAATTCGTTCTTGGAACATTGTGAAACATTTTTGACTGGCCTACGCACGAAATCAAAAATGCTGTATCTACATTCGAGCCGTGTGACGGGAATACATTACACGGAAATACAGGAAATAGTCATAGATATATGCGGATCAAATGGCAAGGGTCACAAAGTAGTGAAAATATTCCAAATAAATGAATTCTAACATTTACAGTCATAAAAAAAGACCGCACAAAAACAGGTTTCACTGTATTGCCTTTTTCACTATTCTCTTTTCTCGGAACAATTATTTCCGATTTTTCCTCTCTCACTGTTTACCTGAAGCTTCGATTTCGCTTTATTCGACGGCGCGTAATAAATGCGAAATAACGAAGTATCATTTTTACGAAGCAATTAACAGCCACTCCGTCAGGTTGCAAAAGTTGCGAGATTCTCGTTATTGTCGAGAATGGACTATAAATCGAGACTTGTTTTTCAAACTGTCCGTGGCAAACAGCATTGAATTCAATCGTTCCGATTACGATAATCGAAAGAAAATAGCTGCGACGACGAAACGGATCTGCTCTCGTCGACATATTATTCAACCGATCCGTGAAATCGCGAACGAGCGTGTCTCCAATCCGACAGACACGTGGGGGAGATACGAGTAACACCGTAGAAACGCGTATCTATAGTCCTCTCCCACTCTTATTGATCAGGCGCGGGCTTGACCGAGCTCATAAACGTGTAACCTCGACCTTCGAGTGATGCTTGCAATCTGTGACACTCCGTGTCGACGAAACCGTGTCTAAAAACGCGGCAAATGGAAATCGTTGCACATGCATTATTTATACGATCGATTACAGAACAGGTCGTCGCTATAGCTACAATCTTCGAACGAATTCTGCGAAAGTATACAGCTACTGCGCGCTCCAGTTTCTGGGATCGTCGCGACAACTGACTCCGAATTGGAACAAAAGTGAAATTAAACGAGAGCAATGGATTTCGGATAAAGAGCTGCCGGGATAAAAACGGTGCGATAGGCCGGTCGATTCAGGCTACATTGTCCCGCAAGATTTCCACGTGGATGGCAATAATCGGTCGCCAGTCAGTCGAGGAGAGGAATTCGATCTTATCGGACGATGCGCGCCGTTGGATCGAGAGTTACACCGGTGTAACACCCTGGAAAGCCGTCCGCGGAATCGAGCTATCGGAATCGTTTACACGGAAAGTCGATTTCACGAGCTTCCGGCTTGCAGAACACCGCTGACACATTCTCTCCGGGACTTTCGAAATCGAGCCGCGCGGAGCCGATTTCGTTCTCACGTACCCGCGCGTCGCGTCCTCCTCCTCCTCCTCCTCCTTCCGATCTAATTATGTTACACTCCAATTAAAATAACGAGTTACGTGATTAAATAGCGGTGCGGAACACTTTCGTTAGTCCCGGGGATCGATCCGAACGAACTCACCCCGCAGGGATCGCATTCGACGAGGGCAGGATGGATTTTAACAAGAGCGAATCAGCCGGCCGACTATTTTTATAGCCGATGTGCGTGGCCGCGGAGAAATCGGAATGTTTATTCTTCTCTTAGCACCAGCGTGCGAGGATATTTTAGATACGAACACGTAAGATTCTATCGAAAAAACCGCGCGATCCATTCGATATTGAAAAATTGGAAAATAGTTGATACTAGCGTGAGTTATCAGACCGACGCGCCATAAAATCGTGTTCACACGAGCCGGTCGTGATAACGATTTTATCGCAGTGAAAACAGTTGATTGCGGCACTAAGGTGTGCCATATTAGAAAAAACCTAAGCCAAATTCACAAAAATGTTTATTAATCACTGATCAGTCCATTTCGCAGAAGTCGAACGATATGTACGCACGTTAATTATTACGTAATGGCGATGATACGTTCACGTGCCCGCGGACCCGGAATCCACGATGATCAACAGTTTCCTACTTCCCAGAATTTTCCTCCGCAATTTTTCCAATTACTCCTTTCGCCGCGAAAGACGACCCGGGTAATTGTATATGATTACCATTTAATTTGCGCAAGCGAGGATTACACGGGAAAGAATTGTTTCTGCGGACGAAAGTGGCGTTTGAAAGTTGAGGATACGCAGAACTGATGTGTTTCTTCTATTCAAACAATCCTTGTTGCTCTTTGAGAGTGCTATACGGAAAATTTGATTGAACCACTTTGCCCAATTGTTTCCAAATTGTTACGGAATAATTTCTATTAGGTCGTTCGAAAAGTCATTTCGTTTTCTCAAGCGAAAATGAAAGTCAATTTTTACTATTTAGAATAAGTTTTTCAGGCAACTTGAAGATCCCATGCTCGTAGAATTTCTGTTGTTTGTTAGCAAGAGATTGAGTTATATGAGTTTTTATGACTTTATTTGAAATTATGACAAAAAAATGCTTGGAAGGTTAGAAAGCACTACAACACAGGAAATGACGTTCTAAATGTCTGCTGTCAAGATACAAAGTTTAAGTAATAACTAGACCGCGGATCTTCATGCATTTATGGTTTCTAAAAATTTCTTAAAAATGCTGGAGTATCAAATTCAACAGAACTTCGTACGATTTTTACTTATTTTGACCTACAAATGTTTTACCAATGAAAACAAGATCCTATTTGGAACCACTTTCCTAAAATTTGTCTACAAATAGAAGAAACGTCACCTCTACACGAAAAACGAAATTACTTTCCGAACGAGCTGATATTTAACACTACAATTATTGTATAAAATTTTAATTATTGTATTGTATAAAAGAAAAGGACTTGGGATAATATTTCACCCATTCTTGCTCTACAGAAATCCTCAAAACATGTTTCATAATTATAGCGTTACATTTTAATGAAATATTTCTGTGAACATAGACAGAGGATTAATCATTTGACAAGTATTTAAAAATTGTAAATTGGTGAAATGAGGGTTAATAAAAATGTATAAAATAATTCAACACCGTATATGCCACGGTTTCAGTGAAAGCGTAACGAGCAAGAATGGTAAAATCGTTAGTTAAACTAAGTATATAATTATTGTTTGCAGATTTGACGATGGCCACGATGGATTCCTGGATTTATCAGAGCTGAAACGGATGATGGAGGTTTTGGGAGCTCCGCAGACCCATCTCGGTTTGAAGTCGATGATACAGGAAGTGGACGAGGATGGCGATGGACGGATTTCCTTCCGCGAGGTTCGCGATTTCACATACTGATTACCGTTCATTTTCGGGAAAGATTGCTATACTTTCGATCGCCCCGCGGGTATAATAGATAAACAAGCAGGAAAGAATTTTCATTGTTTACGTAACCGTTCCATTTTTCCTCCGGAAATCGCCGCCACAATGAGCACTTTCCTACGTTCATTATGGCTACCCCTCGATGAGCAGCTTTTAACGGGCCCGAGTCGTCCCGTTCCATTTCACTTTCTACCACGGAAATCGTTTCGTTCTCTGCGTCGGGGACCGTTTCAACCATTTCATCACCGCAAATTGGACACTCGATTCTTGGGAAATTCTCTACCTTTATCCTTCCTTCGCAATCCGAACTCTGGCACAAATCTTGTTGTAAAAACAGCAAGACTGCATTTTACGCGAACTGTATTATCGGCGTAATGAAATAATGTTCTACAAAACGGTTCACTTCGGTCCAATAGCAGTCACATGGAAATCTGAAAGCAGCTTTTCAGCTGACCTGGAAAATCCAGCGGATTGTTGTCCAGAATTATTGATCCTCGCGTGAAGACGTAATTGCAGAACTTTGCATGGTGCACGTGGAAATATTCGCAGAATTTTTCAACGGCTAATTATATTTTATATTTTGGTGACTTGTAAGTTACCGAGGAAAGCGCCCTTACATTATTCACAATTTAACTTCGGAACTTTAAAAGATTCACTTTGTTTAGTTTCGAGGAGGATAAGTCTGTTTCCTCGGACCACGTGCTATCGATATCGAGAAAGGGTTGGAGGACGGCTTTTAACTTTGTGGAATTATGGGTCTGCCGGTGGAAGCATTGAGAGCACGTGCCATACCCCTCGTAAAAATAGCGCACCCCATGGGGTGTTTCAACGTGAATCTCGCACGTCGTTCGACCATGGCCACTGTTTACGTGGTTGTCCAACGTCCGCGGGGGTCTATGGTGTTCTATTTTAATGAAGCACGCCGCAAACCAGCGGAAAGTGGCCTCAAAATACATTTTGAGGGGGCATCGAACGTGGACTCTGGAATTCCAGATTTTACAAAACATTTCAATAAGGGAGCCCTTGACCTAACTAGGAAAATTATAAAAATTACCTTAAAATACATTCCGAAGAGTGCATCAAACTTTGATTTGTTCTGAAGTTCCGGATGCAAACCCATCAGGAATAAAAACTGCAACTGTATCAATAATAATTTCCTTCGAGATTTATGACGTCCATAAAAATGAAAATCATTATCGTAAAGTTTCGAAAATAGATCGACGAATATCCCGTTTCTGCTGCAATACCAGCCTCAATCTAATCCTAACTTGATTACTTCAGAAAAAGAGTCACCATAAACAGATGCGTTCCCAATTTCATTAAAAAGTGCCGAGGAACGGCTGCACTTTACTCGAGAATAGTAGAAAGATCGTAAAGCCGAGCTAACATATTTGCTGCACATTTTCCGCTTGCTTCATTAGTTTCTCGATCATCTTTACTGCAATACTGATTGCAGTAATAACCCCGTCGAGCTGCTCTTTGAAAAATTCACTCGCTTTACATTCTCATAAACCGTGTTTGATTTCCCTCTAATTGCGCTTCGACGCGACCGCGCTCGGAATACGAAAGTGTGAATGGAACTTATCGAATAAGTAAAGCGAATATAATCGAGGTGAAGTATAATCGAGGGTATCCATTGTACGGCGCAATTAAATCATTCTCCCGGTGGCGGCTGGCATATAAATAATGAAAATAAACAGGGGGAATCGCTAAGCATGGCGCCTGCTAGGAAACTTTCGCTGGAAACGCGGCGCGGATAAATCGCGAATGCGAGGACACGCTCTTGCATCGAAGGAAAGTCCGCGATGCGAATGCACCGCTGGTGCATTCCTACGTGACTTTTCGTGGTTCGAAAACAAAGCGGTTCGATCTGCATGCAAGCGATCCACGCGGCCACCGGTTCCGTAGATCGCGAACGTGATTCACGACGCTCAACTATAGTGAGTGACCACTGTTGTGCTCCGCCGTACTCTTACTTTATTAGTCATCGTCCTGTCGATATATGTAGATCGCTCGAGGCTAATCGATTATCCTTCGTCACCGAGGAACGGCAACCTCCACTTTTCCTGGAACAGATTCACTGAAATCGTTACTGCTCATTATAGGACCTAATCAAATTAGTTTCTTTTCATTAGGCGTACTTCAGCACAGATGAACTTCCACTTTTCTTGGAAAACATTTTCGTACACTCTCTGTAGCTCGTTGGACCTAGCTAACCAATTTCCAAGAATTTACGTAAAATTAGTCGTCAATTTTATACACTTTGTTGTCTACAGCACACTGTGTAATATTTCGAGATCCTTTGGCTCTCTTCTGCTAAATGCTAAATGCCTTCAATATATTTTATGAAGGAGGTACCGTTACATTTAACACTAGATTTACCGGCAATTAAAATATACCTATTTCTACCGAAACCAGTCAAAATGATTGGTCTTTAGAAAAAATGCTTAGTTATATATGTATACTATATACAGGGTGCCCCACGCAATAATTTTCACGATTTTTCAATTAAGTGCTTGCGATAATCAAAAATCAGTAAAGATTAAATATCGCGAAACCGGAAGTGGAGGAACGGTGGTCGCTGACCGGCTGCCTCTGAGACTCGTCCCGGAAAACTGAGTCATTTGGACTCGTAACATTGGTACACGTGAACATGTATGGTTTCTGGCTTGTTACAGTTTCTGTTGATCTACCGCAAGGCACGTGCCGGTGAATTAGAACAGGATTCTGGGTTGGGCCAGCTGGCCCGGTTGACAGAAGTCGATGTGGACGAGGTGGGAGTCACGGGAGCTAAGAACTTCTTCGAAGCCAAGGTACACGCATCCTTTTTATACAACATTATTTATGAAATCGTCCGATTATCTAAAGCATTAGAAAAACCGACAACTGAAGTCACAAAATGTGCACCGTTTAGCGTCACTTTGTAAGTTGAATAGTTGAAAGAGTACTTTAGACGGTCGAGGATAAAGGAAAAATGTATTTCATCGATTCGAGGCTTAGAAACGGAAATAAAACAGCCATTAATCTTTATCAAAGCCCGAGTTTCGCCAAGGAAACACGAAAATACAGTGACCCACAAATTTCTTCCGAGATGACCGACGTGGTTTTCAGACCGAATCGCTTCTGGAATCGGATAAGAGCATTTTATTTCCTAAATTATGTTTTTCCTGGATTTGCAATTGCTAGCAGGTGAATCGATTTGTTCGAATCTTGCTGGGAGATCGCTGAAACGTATAAATGAATAAACGAATAAAAAGAGGAGAGGAATTCACGTGGCTAAAGTGGGTAAAAGTATTAAACAAATAGCTAAGGATGGGAAAAGTAAATTAGGTAAATAGAAAAATTAACGTAATTTAACTGACTGAATGAAATACAAAGAATGGAACAGATGGAATAGGAATATAGAGACGATCAAGAAAACTTCCATAATTATGGGTATGTACATATAAAAGAAGATAAAATGAAGTAGCCGAGGATAGGTGAAACAAATGAATGAATCAGTTGAAGCAGAGAAATAAACTGAACGGAGTTCAATGAATTTTCTAGCTAAAAATAAAAAAAAAACTTGTCGCTGGCTGCACAAAGGCGACGACGCGAGCAGGCGTCGTTGCACTTGTTGCATCGAAAGCTCGTCGCAGCTTGTCGGTAAAAAACGATAGAAAGAAAAAAGACGGTCCGTTGATGATGCGCGCGGTTCGCGGAGCGTGTTAATGAAATTGTGAACGAGTGAAACTATGAATGACTTGGTTCTAATAGCGTTGTAGTGGATGCAGGACTCGCGAAAGCGTGTCCGCGCCAATTAATGTTTCCTGCGCATCGATTCATGAGGGCCTCTCATGTGTATTTTTCTTCTCGCAGATCGAGCAGCTGAGCAAGACGAGCAAATTCGAGGACGAAATTCGCATGGAACAGGAGGAACGGAAACGGGAAGAAGAGGACAAGGCGGCGAGGCGGGCGCAATTCAGACAGAAAGCTGCCCTGTTCGGCAATTGAAAGGGAAAACAGAGAGTCGAAAGTGGCGACTCCGCTACCATAATGGAATTACAAACGATTGCCTTCGATATATGTATCGGTTCACCTGTTTTGTACGCGACACCGTCTGTTCGCATGTTGCGCAGCGACTCACACACTTCTATAACGCCAATTCGATTGCGGAACTTCATGCAAAATCGAATATTTTAACTTGTAAAGTCTGTTGACAGGCGTTTTAATGACTGATCTCTATTTAAAAGAATCTCAATAATTTTCTTTCAAATAATCATTTCCGAAGACGTTGTTGTTGTTACAACATATTGATTCTAAAAATTTATTGAACTATGAATGAATGACATTACTGTTGCTTTTAAACAATTTATTGAGAAATTCTTAACTGTTGATTTTCAAATGTAGTACAAATGCATAAAATCCGCCATCCTAGTAATGACTGCAACCACTGTTGGGTCGTCGTGAAAGCCTCAATAATGACGATTGTAATGACTGTATCACGCCGGGTCGTGCGAGCCTTAAACTTTTATCGTTTTATGGATACTGTTACAATTGGCCAGTCTTCACGTTTTCCTTCAATGTTTATAATAATGGGATGAATAACATAAATAGAAGGTAGAACATAAGATAATTAAAATCATAAAGCCAACTGCTGCAGAAATTATGAAAAGTTTCATATCACTATTCAAAAGAAAGTATTAGAGAGGAACGATAGAAATAATAAAGAAAGTATAAATAGAAAACAATTTTTACTCTCGATTGTTGTTTCCATTGCAACTAAATAAACAAGTGAGTCGCTGTTGCACGCGTATACTAATCCCCGTTGCGATCGCGCATCGTTAAAGCGTGGCCGTTTGATTGAAAAGAAATTGCGAAAGTTTATAATTGTTTCGAAATCCGTGAGATATTTTATCGTCTTTTCAGCGCATCGCGTTTTTATCAAAAATGATTATCGATCTTTAAGAAGTTATAGTTAATTAGAGAGCACTTGAAATTGAATGACCGATAGCATAGCACCGCTCGAGCGCGTTCTAATATTAAAAATTCCTAAGATTACGTTGAATCGTTGAAAGTATTGTTTACGAAAAACGAAGCTGTTTTTTATATTTAGAAAGAGAAATGGGTCAATCCTGTTGTCCGTTGTCGATGAAACGATAGACGTTCTCTGTTTAGTGTTGTAGGTGTTTGATACTGGACTTTTTTTCGACGGTTGTATTTTAACAGACGACGAATAGATTTCAACGACTGAGTTCGCATGAGTACAATTTAATGTATATGTGTGTATATTATTTTATAATTTGAACGCAGACGAAGAGAGTAACGTTTGGCGCACCTTTTTGGTCGGGATCGTTTTTGTCGGATCGTTCGGACGATTCTATTATTCCGAGGAAAATTATAGTTGAAGTCTTCAGCAACGTACAATAATCTTTTAAACGTGTTAGCTTAGTTGGCGTTTGTATGATTAAGATTTTAAGCAACGTCAGAGGAGTCGTGGCTCTTACCAAACGTTTACATTGACACTGCAATATGTAGTGCAATGAAAGAAAAAAGGGGGGAAGTATATTTACATACATTTTTTTCTGGGAGAAGAATTGTCGTAGTACGTGTAATAATTAGTCTGTGGATGTTTATGCATTTATGGCGTGTATAAATATTATACATATAACACAGCCGAGCATGAAATTAGAAAGCAGTGGACACAGTTCTTATTTTACCCTCGGTGCTTTTTGACTCTGCAATTATTGATGTCGATATTTTTTTGACACTGTGAAGTAGTACGTACAATTAAAAAAAATGCGTAAACATTCATATACTAACAATAAACAATCCTGTATGTCAATATAGTGTCTTGTATTTGCATTAATTTAAAATTAGCTGAACGAAGCGGATTCGTAAAAGAACAATTTTTAATTATTTTTCTACGCATGGAATTATTAAAGCCACGAGTGTTGTTGTAAACTGTACATATACATGATACAAAGAGCCGTGAATGTGTCTCGGATACATTTGTAAAATTATACACTGTAAATAAATTTGTTTAATTCAGTTTCTCTTAACAGGCTTTCGTTATACTGGTAAGGCGAGGTCACCATAGCGTTGTGTTGATATTGTGATAAAATACTGCAAATTAATGTAAAATAAACAACTGCTTTAAAGAAAATCGGTGGCGGTTTCGTTACTACCCAGTAAGACATTTTCAAACGTGGCGCCATTTATTTCCTCAGCTAGTGTTGCCAATCTAACGATCGCACATTTCTAATCCTCTAATCCTGGAGAGATAAGATTTTTTTATAGTTCATTAGTGTTCATTAGTCGTCTAAAGCAAACAAATTTATTGAAATAAATTTTATTTTTTTATTTGCAAATAGGAAGAATAGTGAGTTTCTACGATATAATTTTGATACATTGCCAATATTGACTATATACGTGTAAATTGGTATTCTATACTTGAAAATAAAATATAAAATAACTCGAGCAGGATTTACTAAAAGTTTTTCTTTTATTTTGCATATAATTTATGTGTTTTCTAAGTCTCGACTGCAGCAAATATAAACAACGAATAACGCTTATGAGCAATCGCAAAAAATAACCTTGCCAGATTTCAAAGCAATTTTTTTTTCTCCTTTTATAGAAGCCTGTGATTGTTTTGCGTCGCTTTCTGCATTTACAAAGGTATTTATAAAGTTATTATCACGTGATAATGTAACGAGTTCTGATTTTGAACATCACTTTATCGTTTGCACATCTTGTCGATGTTTAGTTCTTATCAGGATCTATATAAGATTATTTTTACAGAGCGCGTTCATTGTATTTTGATAAACGAACCGGTGGAATAGACGTCTCTCCGCAAAATGGCATCGCCTCAGGTATTTATTTAGAATAAATATTTTTATACGATAAAATTATGCGATATTTTAAAACCGTTTTTATTTGTATATAATAATACATGTATTAATTTTTGTAGATCGAGAAAATTGTCAATTTGTACAGGACATTGGCACGAAATCCATCCTTAAACAGTGCAAAGATCCTTCAAGCCACCGAGAAGGAAATATCTATTTTGGGTGGATGGTCGCAAAGAAACTTGGAAAGGAGAGTGAACCAAAAGTTCTGCCAAAACTACACTTTAGATTCAAAATTGCAACTTCTGTCTGAAAGTTTTCCTATCGATGTTACAACAGAGTATGTCACATTTGAACAATTTATCATGTTCATAAGAATTGTGTTTCTTACATTCTTCGTTCTAGACTTTTATCTGTGTCGACCGAAGATGAACAGCGTAGAGCAGTACTAAGACAAGCTATAGTTGATAATACCACAAAACAGTTCATTGAAATATGGGATAAACAGAAGCTTGTGAAGAATTACGACTTAGCCACTTTAGATGTTCATGGAGATGTGTACACAGACTGTAATTAAATATTATATATTCAATATTATTCCTTGAAGAACTAAAAACATATCTTTCATTTTTGTCTGCAGCTGAATTTTCATCATTTGAGTGGTCGCCGGATCAAACAAAGATTCTGTATATCGCAGAGAAGAAACTTCCAAAATCAAAACCATTTTACAAGCAAAAGGCTCTTAATTCGAAAGATAAGGATAACAAAGATGAAAGTGAAGAATCTGTGGTAAAGCATTTTGATTTCTATCATGTACATACATCGGTGACATTTTTAATGTTAATTATGATCAAATGTTTGGAATAGGGTAACGAATATTTTTATAAACCCCATTGGGGAGAGCAACTGGTCGGTAAACATAGACCAGTGGTTGCTGTTCTCGATACCACAACAGACACAATTTCAGCTCTCTCCAATATACCCGATGAACTATCGCCTGGACAAGTGTTGTGGAGGAATGATAATCAGGGAATAATCGGAGTAGCGTGGAAACACGAACCGAGGCATTTGGGTCTTCTTGTGTGCAGCAATAGGCTTTCCTGGATATTCTTGTGGAAGGATGGAGAGTTCAGTAAGTTGTACACTTCATAGTCGAATAAACGATTCTAATTTCAAATAAATATATATTTTTTAGAAAAGATTTCCGCTGACGGATGTGCTGTTCGCTGTCCTCGACTCAGCCCTGATGGAAAGAGTTTAGTTTGGTTGGAAAGAGATGCTGGCGGTCCCCATCATAATGCTCACAAGCTAATGCATTTAGAAATTGATTCCGAAAAACAGAAGGTAGTTGTATATTAAAGTATCAGTCCAATATAAATTTCTTTAATTTAAACTTATTCTCTTCTAGGCCAATATTCTTGTCGATATCGTGCCTACTAGTATAGCTATACAAAATTCTGAGAAATTTTGCGGTTTATACGGTCGCTTACCACGCAGATGTTGGAGCAACGACTCGCAATACGTATTCTTAAGTTCACCTCAAGCGAACAACATTCGCTCCTACATTGTTGATATAAGTAAGACATATATTTGGTCTTGATTAAATTCTAGTCGAGCACAACACTGATAAAGAATCATTATTTGCAGAAGCGAAGAGCGTGACCGAGATTGAAAACGATAGAAGCAGCTTGCACATTTTGGATGTGAGGAACGATGTTATCGCGTTTCTGCAAACATCTCTTTTAGAACCCACTGCCCTCGTGGTCGGAAAATTTGAGCCAGCGATAATTAACAGTGGTAGCATTCCAAGAAATAAAATTACAACTTCTACAACAATTCCTGATTCTGAGAACGTAATGTACGAATGCTGTGATTATGATTATGACAATGGCGATGAAATTAGTGAGTAGCTTAAATACTCCAATTTATGTAATGAGTTTAGTTTCTCATGCTTAACTTCCAAAAAATTCTAGAACACTTCAACTTCATCTATTTCGGACCAAAGGGCGGAGACAAAAAATCTGTACCTTTGATCATTTCACCACACGGTGGACCTCACGCTAATTATGCAAACCAATTTGCAATGGATCATTATTTATTTGTATTATCAGGTAGTTATTAGTTAAGTATTGCGTTGTGGTGCGCCTTGTTAAGAAAGTATAAAAACCGCTTTTTCTGAAATTTTTTCAGAATTTTCGTATAACTTTGTTGAAGAGTATAGTTCAATGATTATAATCATATTTAAGGTTTCGCCATGGTGCAGGTCAACTACCGTGGCTCAACAGGAATGGGTTCTAAGAATGTTGAGTACCTGCTAGGAAAAGCTGGTAATGCTGATGTAAAAGACTGCGTAACTGCCACACAAGAGGCTTTAAGAAAATATCCATGGTTAAACCCCGACCAAATAGGACTGACAGGCGGATCTCATGGTGGATTTTTAGTGGCTCATTTGAGCGGTCAATACCCAGTGAGTTTACGCATTGTACAACTCGAAGCTTTTAGTATGTACATACAATGTAACAATCATATTTTCAGGACCTGTACAAAGTCGTTGTCACAAGGAACCCAGTAATCGACATCGCCGCGATGTTCACGATATCAGACATCCCGGACTGGTAAAGCATTATTGTATTTTTTAAAAATCTTTCATACCTCTGAATTGTCATAATTATATATTGCAGTCGCACTGCTTTGTCTAAGGAAGAGAAAATTAAGTACCATTACGATGAGTAAGCGCAAATTGTAAAACAAGATATCTTAAGAAGCAAACATTAACTAACGCAATAAATCTAACCGATGCTTTAATGGCAAAAATGTCGAGCATAATCTACAACGTCTGTCGGTACTTGGTCCACAATTTTGTTTTTATTCATCATTCTAGGTGTTGCACCGAGGCAAACTATCCTTTCGACGAAAGCAAACAGGTGCCAGAGGACGGCCAAGTCGAAATGCTTGTGAAAATGTTCACGTGTTCTCCGATCATTCATGTCGGCAAAGTCAAAGCCCCAACTTTATTATGCCTAGGCACAAACGATTTGCGTGTGCCATGTTCTCAAGGAAAAATGTGGTATCAGCGGCTCAAAGCGAATAACGTTAAAACAAAGTATGCTCTTAAAAAATTGTACAATATCTTTAATCTCTTTAAAATGAATCAATTAATTATTTGTGGAATTTCTCTGCAGAATGCTCCTTTACGAGGACAATCATTCTCTAGCCACAGGACCAGTGGAAATCGATAACGTTATCAATGCTTGCTTGTGGTTGCAAGAACACATCTCGCCTGACAAGCCAGAAGGTGTAAACTCGCAGGAATAACGATACGACGAATATTAATGACTTTCGAGGATTTTATTACAAATTTAATATTTACACAAATTTGCCATGTATACGTATATAAAGAGATTCCTAACAAATAAATTTTTAAGATATTCACATGTTCGTAGAGGTTGTATAATACTATAAAATTTTTATACTTTTCGGTACACGTATAAAAACATTATAAATATCTTACATATGTATAAACTGTATTATTCCGTGTTCGCGAAAAATTCATAGAACTATCGTCCTACATCGTAATAAATACGCATTCCGATATAAGGATATAATTGTTGCATAGATTATCCTAATACAGAGTACCGACCTTAAATGATGCTTTAATTCAGCTACTTACAATGAGTCGCAAGTATTTTGACACGAATTAAAAACGATCTCGTATAAATATTACATTTATTAAATACTGTACTTCTTCCAATATTTAAAAAGAAAGGTCTTACTATCTATCGAACGAAGTTTCATCTAATAGAGTTCGTTGTGGTTAATCGAATTTTCTAAAAGTAAGTTTCTCATATCTTGAACTCGAGCTGTACAGCCGTTGTCGCATATTTGTATCTCAATTATGGCAAAAGAGTATTTATTTCGGAGCGGCAGAAACAGTAAGTTTTAAAGATAACAAAATATAAACATTTACAACGTTGCAGTAAGTCGAAACAGCATAGGAAAAAAAAATTATAAGTATAAAACACTAAAAAAAAAAGAACGATCGAAGATCTAATAGTTTTGTTCTTGCATGTACTTAACTGTAACTGTGTATCATTTTCATTCAGAAAGGCACTCATTCATACCATATACATATGAAGACTGCACTGTGCACAGCAGTATCTAATTAAAACATTAGATAATATGCTGACGATAGTTATTACTAGACTGCGGATTGTTATGCAAAACAAAAATTGTCTGTGTCAATTGCAACAGACTGGAGTTGAATAAGCTTCTTCAATCATTTGAACAGGCTGAAAATAATAAATTGACATTCTTAAATCATTTTACCCTTTCTACTGGTTTAAGCAGCACCTACCCATCTTTGCCATAAATGCATTATAAATCTGCAGTCTAGTTACATATTACTTATACTTAATAACTTACGTTTGAGTCGCTATTATGATCTAACCGGGTTACTTGGTTCCGGGAATAATGAATCGTAACTCGGCGGCAGGTCTTTGTCGGCGACAGTCGAGGACACAGCGACTTCCAACATCGGTGCTGTGGGTACCGGTGGGTTCACTGTTCCTTCAGTTTCATGTGGCAGTGGACCTGGTCTTGATGAGCATACTGTTGGATCAGAGCAGTCCAAAGACCAGCATAACTTCTGGGATCTCTTGCATATCCATAAACCCATAATGAATATAATAAAACACAGAATCATTGTGGTCACTGCACCTACTGTTACTTTTGTACCAGTGCCAGTGCTAATGAACTCATTGGCATTCGTTGGACACTTCTCCTCATCTGAACAAATATCTGGCGCGCAATTGTAAATTCCATCGCAGAAAAAGTCTTTCTGCAAACAGGTGTTCAGGCGAATCGGCGTATATTTGGCTGGGTCTGTGTTGTTGCAGCCTGCAAATAACGAATGCAAAAAATGATCTTCAGATTTCTAATTGAAGTTGCGATAAGAAAATATCCAGTTAAATTCCATGTACTTTTATATGGAGTGTAAACAATGCTGAGGGCAAGATATTCATCATCCTCTAACTTATTCTTCGAGATGAATATTTCAGTTTCCAGTTCCCCTCCAGACTTGCGTCCACTCGGATCGTATTCAGCAAAGGTTGTTGCGGCCGCTACAGGGACAGACGAGTACTCGCTGTGCTCGGGTTCAGGAACTGGGTAATACTTTATTCTACTGCGGTCCAGTGTACCGCAGAATTTTTCTGTCCGATGGTTGTCCTTCCTCTTAAACTAATACATTGAATCTCGATCATTTTTCTGTATCAGCGATTGTCAGAATTTTTGTAGATAAAGTTACAATAGAAGAAACTGCTGGATAAAATAAAACAATGTACCTGCACATAGTCCAAGCACTGCGTTCCATTTTTTCTGAATGACATTTTCTGAATGACTCCGAACAAACCATCCCCTTTAGCCGCCTTGATGACAAACTTACAGTGAACATTCTGGAGGACCTCCCAACGATCGAACATCTGCTTGGGCAAGACCACAGCGGCTGCATCGTTAGTCTCGATGGTAGACTTTATGCCGAGCATGTGGCAGACCTTCTCCGATTCCAAACCATCTGAAGGAAGAAGAGGTTATAAATGAAGTGACTGAAACTATAATGCGAAAGATTTCGATACGGAAGACTCACATATATTGTAGTGACGGCCGTAATAAGAACACGAACTGTAGTTCACGCAATTGTTCGCGAGTAGCATCAAACACAAAAGATACAAAACGTCCCATCGAGCCATTTTCGCAGGAACTGTCAGAAAGCCATAAAGGACACGGTTAACGTCACCGTTGGTCAACGAATAATCAAGCCCGTGATGAATTTCTCGATAATTCGCCGCGAACGCGATCACGAGCACGGCGGCCGAGAAGAATAATCGGAAGACGTGGGATATTTTCGCGGAATAGTTCAGGTTCGATTCACCGTCTTCGAGGATACGTCATCCACGTATCAAAACAAAACGAATGCGGCTCTCGTGTCCGAGAGAAGGAGAGAGAAGGAAAGAGAACGATCCCTGAGATCGACGATCCCTGGTCTGCCTCTCTGTATTTCAAAACGAAAATACACGTCTAAACGAAAATCATTCTCATACAATAACGTCCGAACGAATCCCGCAGGGATGAATGGAAATATCGGGAAAACGATCCGGCTGAATTTCGACGATGTGGAGGTCGGCAAAACGGCGGTAAAAACCATAGAATTATGGAACGAGTCCTGTGTAAGTATCCGGTTCTCGCATTAGCAGCGATTACAAAACGTTGCACAAAATTGCACTTCTATCGACGCGTAATTTTTCGCTGGAACTTGCAGAGGAGCGGAAAAATAATACAAACTTTGGGAACGTGTGTAAAGAGTATATAGCAAAATTAGCTTCGAAGGGTTCGAATGATAATTTTTCTACTTTATTTTGTAACTCGAAAATTGTAAGAGATAGAAAGATAAATAAGTTATGAAAGTTAATTGTCAATTAAGAGTCACGCGTTTGTAAATTCGTGCAGAATTACGAACTGACTTATCAAGTCCAACGAGATCCGATCACGAATCCTCTGGACCACGTTTTTCATTTACGATCGTACACTTGGGTGCTGGCGCCGAAAGAAAAATACGTGTGCGAAATACGTTACAAACCGTACATTCCATTTTCGGTAAACGTGGATTACTTCATCATCACGGACTCCTTCGGGAACTCTTCAAAAATAATTACTCGCGGGTCTTGCATCGGTGCGCATAATGGAATATTGAATTTAATTATACGTGTACAGGGTAAACCGAGAAAAATTAAATCCGCGAATATATTTCACGCTGTAGAACTCACGACAAAAGGTATACAATTACAATCATGATGCTGCAAAAAAATAACTACAATTTTTTCCATCGTATTTCATCGTTTACGATTGTCTCGCGAATGACACCTTCGCGTGACCTTGCATCGTGAGTCATTGTACTGGTCTTTGTTTAGTTTTTGCTGTTAAAGTATAATTAAAGAATATAACATTACTGATATATTTCTGTGAATTTTTATTTTATTTAAAAATATATTTTCCTACAAATAACCTTGAACGACCTTGCATCATATTTCTCTTAATGATAATAATTTTTATTGGTTCACCCCATGCAATGATTATCCTTTTTTATATTTCATATTGCACAATCTTTTTAGGTCCCAACGTGACTTGCTCGACGTCGAGAATCGTCCTGATAAGTACCGACAAGAATCCTGAACCAAAATGGCGGATCAAGCTCATAAATAATTCAAGGGCACCGGCTCTTTTCATGTTCGCTATAGACGATAATTACCAGCCATTTAAATCGGATAAGAAGCACGGCAGCATTCATCCTCTTGGCTGCAAATACGCAACGATTACGTTCACTCCGTCCGAGGACGGAATTTATAGTTATCGTTTGTTCATCTTAATTTTGCATCAGGTGAATTAAGATCCGAGTTCCGGAATTACTGTTAATAACAAAATTGTTTTTTTAACTCAGGAGCCGATCGTCATCGATTTATACGGATACCATAGCGCATCTTATAAGAGAGAGGATCCGAGTTATTTTAATTTTCCTCCGAAAGAAAAAGATGGTTTTGTAGGATATGTAAACGATAGCATCGACACAACTGTCGACTTACCTTCCGTGTCCTTATCGAAAAATTATTTCGATTTTGGCCGCACCGAATTTGAAATCGAAGATGATAGTCAGAGGATCACTCAGGCTGTGTGTCTCACTAATCACAGTCCATGTGATCTATTAATCGTCTGGGAGAAAGGTGATTCAATTTTATTTATAGACGAACAAATTATACGCACTAATTTTCTTTTGGGACTATTACTTAAAAGAAGATATAATTATAAGCCTCTTTTGGATGTATACCAAAAACAAAAATTAACAAATTTTAATACCGTTTCAGATCGTGACAATGTTTTCAACATGACACCAAATGAGCTGCTTGTGAAGGGGAATCAGTCAGTGTTGTTTGATCTTTCTTTCCATCCAAACGCAAGCAACAATTTATTTGGACGCGAGATTGTCGCTTCCGTTTTCAGAAGACACTGGGAGGACATTGTGTTCCCATTTGTTATGGCGATTAGAGTAATAGGTGTGATTATTTTAGATTAAATTTGATTAGAGACTGTATATATAAAAATTGAATCTTGACTATATTAAACCAAGCAATCTAACGAGGCAATGAATAAGGAAGGGAGATTTCAATTGCTTAGAATTTAGAAAAAAAACTAATTTAAATTATTTGTAGGTCACTCGTTTCCGGTTTCATCGAACGGATGGATTCCGCAATATGAAATACCTCAAACTGTAATAATGCCGCCATGCGTGCCACCATGTCCGGTTTACACGACGTTCTTGGTCAGAAGGTTCGGTCATTTACCCCTGATGTTCCAATTCGTTCCACCACCGAACTCCCGCTTCACTGTGAAGCCAATGCTCGGCTTGATTCACGAGTACGATCATTATATATCATACTATTTATTAATAATGAGGTTTTCGTTCGCGATAAGATTGACAAAACTGAACAGATTCGAATCAGTGATGTCAGACTGATGTCACGCTGCTATGATTCAGCTCAGGTGCCGGTTACTTATAAAGTTCCCCTAATTAGTCTAGCTTACACATGAATTAAAACGTTGATGTAGCGTGACACATAATTTTAGCTTGCATGGATCGTATTATTTTCATTGTACGTTGCAGAAATTTTCAAATAGTTATGGTGAAAATGACGCCGAAAAATGAAAACGAGCAGATTTATCTAGAACGATGGACAATATACTTCAACGGGAATACTAAGAACGCCAGTTACATAGATTTCAAGGGCTACGGAGAGTACGCGAACATATTGTTCCTGAACGGCGGTGTATTAGATTTCGCACCGGTTTTACCGCGGTGTCAGCAATTCAAAGAATTCGGATTTCGAAACACCACGAGACACAAGATCAAGTAAATCAATGGGAGTTTGTCCCGGAAATTGATTTATTTGACGGCATTCATATATATTGATGTATTGATATGATAGATACCAATTTTACCAAATACCAACCGAGCTCACTATGCAGACATCGAGCGGAGAGCTTGAGCCGAATGAGACTTTGATTCAGGAGTACTCGTTCCAACCGAACGAACCGTACGATTACGATTTCGAGATACAATGCGTATTAATTATTATAAAAAATGACAGTATCATCGGGTTGAAGAGGTGCGTGATTCTACGGGTTCGCGGACGATGCAAGGAGGGAACGTTAGTGGTAAGAATTTGATGGTAAAATCCCTTTCAATAATTCGTTTTCCAATTGAAAATTCGCCTTCCGTTCTAGGCAACTCCCGAGGAATTAAACTTCCGAGAGATGGAATACAATTCCACCAAAACACTGAATTTTAATTTGTTCAATCATAGCCAAGTAAATATTCATTACAAATTAATTTGTGCCCATCGAAATTGGCCACTTGGAGATCTTGGACAAGATATTCAGATTCGTCCAGCTATAGGAACCATTTTCACTACCCATCCGAAAAAAATCTCGATTTCAATTACACCGCATACCCCCGGTTATTACGAATTTGTTGTCCAATATTTGGTCAGAATTAATTCTCGAATAGATACTGTTTTGTCCGATCAAACTCCTATCAGAGTTTGTATCGCGTGCTGTATGTGCGTATTACCCACTTTACAGGTGAAAGACTTTTCTTAATTACTTCCTATACGTTATTGTCATATTTTAATTTAATATTTATGTTTCAACAGGTTCATAATATATGTGCCTATGGAATCAAGCAAACATCTCCAATGAATGTGAGCAAACCATTTTTGTGGAAAGCTCTGGAAATAGATAAGTATGATCACAAGAGTTACTCGGTTATTATGTGATCCGATTGAATAAGTCTGATTATTCGTTTTATTTCTAGATTAAATACAATTTTTAAGGAAATAGTACCAGGAGAAAGAGAGAAATGGAATGTAACATTCTTCCCGGTGATTGCAAACCAGGAAACTGTTTTCGTAAAATTAACTTTAAAGAATTGCTCAAGATTTTCTGTTCATTGGAGCTTCAAGATGCATCCATGTGGCTGCAAACCTGTTCTGAAGAAGATAGGCTATTCGTTTCAGAAGAAAGAGCTCGATTGTTTTCACCAAAAAATTTGCTTTCTGCAACCACTGTCTGGCGAACTAGAAGTACACGTCTTTGGTTGTTAATAGACTGCGGATCTTTATGGAAAATAAAAATGTTCAACAGCGAATGTGGGCAGCAGTAGTTAAATAAAAATTCATTTCATCCCCTAAAAGTTTTTTATACCTGAAAGCAACATAACTTTTCATTGTTTTATATTTCACCTAGCCAACTTCTTCATAAATGCATAAAGATCCGCAGTCTAGTTATTAATATACAAATTTTAAGCAACAATGGTTTGTCTATAACGCCGCGTAAAATTTGTTAGGGGTATACGGAAGCTGTGCTCACCATAGAAGTCCATCACACAGTTCTCGGAAAATCAGAGTTATCTTGGGACTTGGACATAGGACACAATCGCCATATTACTTTAAATATGTTAGTTGATTGCATATCTGAATCGGAGCAGGAATATAATTTTCTATACGGAACTAGCGTAAAATTCGGACATATTTATATTGGAAACAGAGATGCAGCGTACAAAGTAAAATTTAGTTTCAATCACTTCTTCGGAATCAATATAAGGTAAATCCAATTGTAGGTGCATTGGATATGTAACATTACGAATACGAATTTAGCGTATTGCGTGAACATCGATGATATATCCAAGATCAATGAGCGATATCATTGTGAAGTGTTTTCCTGTTTAACTATAGCTGGCATTGTGGAAGCTCGATCAGCCATGCCTTTGCTTTTAAGATTTCAGCCTAGAATGTTTGGGCTATTCAAGGTATGAAAAATTGTAATTCATACTTTAAAATGCTAAGAAAGATAGTATAGAATGTTCTCCTCCCACAAGGTAGTAGTTCCAATAACATTGGGTCATCATACGATGGAACTGAGATTAGAAGGAGAGTCGTCCGGTGATTTTAGATCAACTATAGTCGGAAAATCAATACCAATTTATTGTACCTGCAAAAGTTTAGGATTTCCTGTGTATTTCAATGTAGACTGCATCGATATGTGGTCTCTTCCTATGCACAACACCATTATTAAAATGATTATTATACAAAACAACTTGGATCAGGATGCACTTGGCTTCGAATGGAAATGGTAGCTTCTGAAATTCTCCAGTAAAAATTGAACACTTTCCAATTTTCATATTCTCAAAAAAATCATCGAACTGTTTTAGCAAACATGCACAAGAGATACTTGGAGTCGAGGTATTTCCCCGTAAAGGGATCATCAGTCCAAACACTGTGAAATGTTTCCAGCTGAAGCTATTCACAAGAGGATACTCGGGCAGATGCGATCTTGATATATTCTGCGAATTTATGAATGCCAGTGATGAACGCAAATATCGAAGAAGTATTCTGAAGTATAACCTTTTGAGCAAAGAATTGGAGGGACAATTCGTTATCACAGAAAAAGGCACCACTGTCCCAGTAAGCGGTTCATGTTAAAACGAACTTTCATGAATATTTCTACCATGACTATTTTTGTCGTAGAAACCGTGGTTAAAAATACTGGACAAACCAGAAGCATTTCACAAAACATTGAGTTTTCGTTGCACCATATATCCTATAGAAGATGAGTGTCTAAGAGTCAGCTTAAAAGAAGAACTGGAAGCTGCACCCTCGCATGCGATTTTCCTCAATGACAGGGCAAACTATAATATCACACAGAGCGAAAAAGAACTTAATATTGCCACATTCATTTTGGAAGGTTTGTTATGGTAAATATTAGTTTTGATTAAAAATATATATACGGAATAATGAAAAATCAACCCTCTTAAAAATCATATTTTGTAGGGATATTGTTAACGGTAGAAGATTTCTGAAAACGATGAAAGAAAGTTTAATACCTAAGACGAAATTATATTATTCCCAGTTTGCGATGAACCTGGCTGAGCGAAAAAGATTAATAAAAAGATCATTTATTTCCCCACCATTCACATTTATTAATTCCATATTAGAAGAAGTATATATATATAACGATAATAAAATCGATTTGTAAATTTTCTGCAATGATATTTTAAATAATATTTCTTCCCAGATATTGTTTCTCATATTACACGAAGAATTTTCTTTGGATTTGGCTCATTTAATTCCCAAGGAGGATGTAAGACACGCTAATTACATCAAAACTATATTAAAACAACATATACCTCACGAGGAAGAAGGTAATACAGAAACATCATTTTAAAAAAAAATCAGTTCTTTAATAACATCCGTGTTTTAATAGAAACCACTGTATAAATGCTATTTTCTAGATATTCCTTTGCCTGTTGGTCATATGAAAGGACGTCATTCAAAAGGAGCATTTAGAGTGTCCTTTTCAGAGTAAAATTAAATAGTAAATACTTAAACAGTAAGTTATAATTTATACTAACTAATTTCTTTTGTATATGGATCCGGAATACGTCTGAACACAGCCAAGAACTTGTCTCCCTTATTCCTTGTAACTTTCTGGCCTTCTTCTGTACTTTCGTACAATTTTTCCACGATAGGATCTTCATTCTGCACAGGAAATGAATTAATAAATGATGAATTCATACGAAACAGTATTGGGATTCTCGCAAACTTCTACTTATTCGTATTCAGAGAAACTTACACATTCCTTCTCAGGAACATCAACAAACAGTGGATGTTCACGAAAATGTTGTACTATCCACTCGTGTAGATCGTGAACGTCTGTTACTGTATATACAATTGCCTTTAAATAATGCACACAATTAATGATTTATATGTAAGAAAAATATGAATTCAAGATGTTCAAAAGAAGTACTAAAAATAATATTACCCCTACAGCTAACGCATAGGCATACTCTGCCAGGAGTGTCTTGTTTATAATCCTCCATTTATGTTTAGACCTCTTGAAATGTGGATCTGGATACAAAAAGAACATTTTCTTCAACTGCAATAATATACAACAGCAATTAAATTCGATGAAATTTATTAAGTTTTTTGTTTAAAGTCATACTCTGATTTGTACCTGCCCTTTGTAAAAATAATTCGGTAAATATTTCATTGCGTTAGTTCTCAGACAAGCTATGTTCTGATATTGTCCGGGATTCTGGGATCTTAATGCCGCTATACGATCCATTACATAGTCAGAAACTTTTACTCTGATTTCCATACCAAGAATCAGAGTATCAGGAAACATCGGTGACAATGTAACTGTTACAGAAAATGTTATACCATTAGTAATCATCAGACTGCAGACCTTTATGCGTTTAAGGCGTATGCAAATTTTCAAAAAATATTAGAATACAATATTCAATAGAATTTGGTACAATTTTTAATAATTTTGTATCTACACTTTCTTAAAATTTGTCTACAAAAATTAAAAATTGCATAAACATTTGCAGTCTAGTAATCATTATTACAACTGTAATTCTACGTACCTAGCAAACCTCCGTAGCCACATCCAACATCAGCAAATTCTACAAGTTTCTGTTCGACATTTTTCCCATCGGATTCACTTTCACTGTTTGAGAAGTAATGTGGATATAGAGAACTCCAGTTCATTTCATCAGGTTTGACAGGACTAGAAAGAATTTCATTTAAAAGTGAAGTCAGAGAATTTCTGAATGAAATTTTACAGTAACAATAACGTTGTATGTATTATGATGACTGTGAAACAGTATCGTTTTACTTGTAAAATGAAATACACACTATTCTATACAGTGATCCGCTATGGGATTCGAGTGGGCCCGTTGTCTGTAATATTTTTTTTGCGGCAACGGTAGTAGCTCTGACATGATTGCAGGGTTCAACGAAAACAAGTCCACATGGAGTGAAGTTTCTTAACCTAACCCGAATGAAACCCAACCAAATTGACCATCCGAGCTATGCTATAGTTCTTATGTAGTTCTTCGAATGTCTTCGATATCGATAAGTAGCAAGTAGCCATTACGCTACGCAAAACCAGTTTTACGTTCCCTACAGTATTTCTAAATTCTTAAATTCTTGAGAGATTTAATTCAATGGAAGGGGAAAAGAAAAATCGAATTTTGTAGTTTGATTATTTAATAAAGTAGTTGGAACTTAATTTTAATAAACAGTTGAATACTTTTGTATTTTGAGATATTGATTTTTTTACAGATAAGTGCAACACAAATTTCGTGTATAAAATTCATTTTAACAGAGACCATTTCAGTTGCTCCTTGGCAGACTGCAGAACCTAGAACAGAAACGAAGCATTCACAAACGTATATGGAAGTTGCTTAGGTATTGTTTAACAACATTGCCTTCCAGGTTCACAAAAACTTACAATCAGAGACTGTGCGAAGAATGTAGAATGATGCATGAACACAAAATAAAGAAATCAAAAATGTTTCTATGTTTCAAATGGACACAAACTTTACTAGAACAATAGGTTCATCAAGATTGTCACGTAATACTAATTGTTACCTGTGCGACTGTTTGTTCTCCCAGAGGAATGTCGTCTATTCTCAATGCAACTCTTTGAACAACACTGGAGGCGTCGGCATCCAAAATAATTCTAAAACAATTTTGTTTCGCATTATCTTACCGATGCTAACATTTCATTTATTTACTTGATATGTAAATGTTAATTACCCTCCATCACAAATTTCATCCATTGCCAACATAACTATGTCCAAGCTATCCAGAACTGCTCTTTTCTCGACATTTTTTCTTAAGATTTGACTTACTGAATCATATAAACAATTTAACACACTCATCAGGATAAGCTGGAACAATATGAAGAAATACATTATAAACTAGTATGATTCCTGTTGCTACTAATTTATATTTAGCACTTAATCCTGTAGGATTTCCAGGATAAAAGCATATTCGTGCACCCCTTTAGGCTACCTATGTACCAAATTTTAGCTTTCTAAAGCTTCTGTTTCAAAATTTTTTTTTACCATTACAGAGGACAGGGGAACTGGCAATTATATATATAGATTACACGAAATAGTTTAATTAATACGAGTGATATTTAAAGAAGGTACGTACCTCATTTTCTTGAGAACTGCCCATTACATAAAAGAACAAATCCACGTTACTCCTATAAACACAGGTCAAACCATCCAGCATAATGATCTCTGCGTTTGCCCTGTGAGTCTTGTTGAAAAGATTCTTCTCGAATGCTTTCTGTTCCTTTGACGATGGGAATATTTTCTTGTCGTAATATTTGGCCAATATTCTGTTGCCGTCATTGTCAAGGATGGCCATGCCCTTGACAGTATAAAGTGTCGGTTCCTAATGTAAAAAGAAAATTGTAAACCGAGAGGGAACAATGTTTGTATTCGAGTCTTTCCACGTATGCACCCATGTAATATTTGATTACAAGTTTTACTAATCACAGTAAATTGCAAAAGGTTAGGAAACAGTTTTACTTGGTACTACTGTTAGGAAAATAAACAGTAAATGGGAACAGACAGGAAAAGTAAACATAAAATCAATAGAAATCATACGCGTTGTAGGTAATCGCGATCCTGGTCACTCTGATGCATCGGAGAGAGGTTATGTTGCACAACTTTCGATGATCCACCACGATTCATGATTACAATCGTACGGGTCAGTATTTACACTATTTACATCAATTACGAATTATTATAAAGCGTACTATAATGCGAAATTTGCGTAAAAGAACGTAAGACGTACAGTAAACGAACCTACCAATAGCTGGCAACCCATGTTCACGTCAAACTTGACGCGTCAATATTCTCGCAGATAAAAACGAACCTGCTGCCATCTATATTAAAATTACACTTCGTTCTTGTCAATATTTACATTGTATTTACCTACCTGTACGTAACGAGCATTAATAGAACTTCAGAATTAACGCAATAAAGAATTCATCATGTGATCATGTCAATCATGCGTCTTATTTTCATCCCTTCCCAACAAAACCTATGATAAAAGCAACATAATGACTCAAATAAGATAACAACGTTGAATGTAATCTATTGATAAAGCAATAAACGTAATAACATTAATTCTATATTACAACAACAGTTTGCATTGGGCGATTATTAGGCGTAGTTACAAATAATTCGTTCCGCTAACATTGTGTTATCACACGTAAATTTCGGTACGAATCATCCTTTTGGCGTCATCTACGGTGGCGGGTTTGTGAACTAATTTTCCCTATCTTTCCTATGTGTAAGACAAGGACAACGATAGTGTGCGACAAGGACAGAAGAAGCTCGCTCGTGCCACATCCATTTTTGCGGCGCTTCGAATCTCCTGGTATTACTAGGCGCACATGCCGAGCAAGGAGGTATCCGAGTAGTCGACAAGGACAGACTTATGCAATTGACGGAGAGCGAGAAGGACAGACATAGACCGCTCTCACTCGTCTATCAAATCAATCGATGATTCATTAATTACTCGCTTCACAGCAACAATTTATAAACTTTAGCGATTGGACAATACAAGGCGGGCCTCCTGCTACTTTCACGTATAGGTTTTGATTAGGTTTTGTTAGTTGTTAAATAGTTATTAACAATTTTCCGGAGCTCTGCTCAGAAGTGAGCTTAAAAATATTGACATCATCTTAATAATAAATTATTATCTCACTCTGCAGACATAATTTGTAAAGAATTATGATCGAAGAAACTAGAATAGACCTCTAGCAACAATTCAGTAGCAATTGTTTGTAGATCAGGCTCGTATTTAATTAGTTATTAAGAATTTTTGGAGAAGCTACGTGTTTCTCCAATGCCCGTAATGTGTAAGACAAGGAGAAGTTGAGTGCGGGAAAAGGACAGAGAGAGACTCACTCGTGCCACCTACTTTCAAGGCGCTGCTAGTCCCCTGATACTTACTCCTGATAATATGAAACTGTCAGAAAATCCATTAATAACTCGCTTTCCGATAATAATTTATAACAATTTATGGTCGTAGAATGTAGGATTGACCCTTAGAAACTTTCACAGTGCATTTTTGTTTCTAATTGGTTTATAATGAATTAGTTATTAACAATTTTCCAGACCTCTGTCCAGAAGTGAGCTGGAAAATATTGACACCATCTTAATAATAAATTATTTTCTCACTCTGCAGACATAATTTGTAATGATTTATGAACGCAGAAACTAGAATAGACCTCTAGCAACAATCCAGTAGGAATTTCGTATAGATCTGACTCGTATTTAATTAGTTATTAACAATTTTTACTGATGGAATTTGATTCTCCTATGCCCGTAATGTGTAAGACAAGGAGAGGTTGAGTGTGCGATAAGGATAGAGAGTGACGCGACAGTATCGCCATCTCTTGGGCGAGATTGTGAACTAATTTTCCCTATCTTTCCTATGTATAAAACGCTTGTGCGGCGCTTAGAATCTCCTGGTATTACCAGGAGCACATGATACGCAAGGAGGTATCCGACAACGGCAGCAATGGCCGATCACTTATCCGTAAAATCAATCGACGATTCATTAATTACTCGCTTCACAGTAACAATTTATAAACTTTAGCGATTGAAGAATACGAGGCGGACCTCCTGTTACTTTCACGTATAGTTTTTGATTCGATTTTGTTAGTTGTTAAATAGTTGTTAACAATTTTCCGGACCATTGTCCAAAAGTGAGCTGAAAAATATTGACACCGTCTTAATAATAAATTATTATCTCACTCTGCAGACATAATTTGTAAAGATTTATGATCGAAGAAACTAGAATAGACCTCTAGCAACAATTCAGTAGCAATTGTTTGTAGATCAGGCTCGTATTTAATTAGTTATTAACAGTTTTTGCAGATGGTATTTGTTTCTCCTATGCCCGTAATGTGTAAGACAAGGAGAGGTTGGGTACGGGAAAAGGACAGAGCGAGACTCACTCGTGCCACTCGAAAGTGAGAGCGGTCTATGTCTGTCCTTGTCGCTCTCCATAAATCGCATAAGTCTGTCTTTGTCGAATACCTCCTTATTCTCATGTACGCCTACTACTACGCCTGGTATGTACCAGGGGATTCGAAGCCGCGGAAAAGGAGGTGGCACGAGCGAGAGCATTCTGTCCTTATCGCACACTATCACCGTCCTTGTCTTACACATAGGAAGGATAGGGAAAATTAGTTCACAATCCCGCCACCATAGATGGCGACACTGTCTTCTCTCTATCCTTGTCGCACACTCAACCTCTCCTTGTCTTACACATTATGGGCATAGGAGAAACAAGTAAATACCCTTTGGAATCATTAATTACTCGCTTCTCAGTAACAATTAATAAACTTTAGGGACTAGGAGACACGAGGCGGACCTTCAACTACTTTCACGTATAGTTTTTGATTAGATGCTGTTAGATGTTAAATAGTTATTAACAATTTTCTGGATCTCTGTCCGGAGAAGTGAGATGAAAAATTTTTTTTACACCATCTTATATAAAAATTGTTTTCTAACTTTCCAGACATAATTTGTTTAGATTTATGATCGAAGAAGCTAGAATAGACCTCTAGCAACAATCCAATAGCAATTTTTGCAGAGGGTATTTGTTTCTCCTATGCTCGTAATGTGTAAGACAAAGAGTGTGCGACAAGGACAGAAGAGGTCCTCGTGCCACCTCCTTTTTCGCGGCGCTTCGAGTTCCCTGGTAAGTATTAGGCGCACATGATACGGAGAAGGACTTAGGGAGAATTTGCAATAAAAATGCACAATTTACTGCTCACATCCGTTTATTGAAACAAATGCTTTTTGTGATATATTATAAACTATTGTATAAAAGTAACATGATTAGTACGTTCACAACGAGGCCGTGCTTTGACAATCGTGTTTGTACCACCCGTGGTACATCCCGTCACGAACGTGTTAAATAACAAAGCTAATTATTGTAAAGTGTAGGTGTTATATACAATCATGAATTTCTTCATAAATAAATTGTTGACTAAGCGAATGGAAACTATTACAAGCTCTTTTCTAGTTTGTAGTCTTTTCTTTCTTCTTTATCAGCTTCGTATATTTTCGGAAAAATTCTGGTCCATCCCAATGGCCACTGTAAATGACAACAATATATAAAACTTGGTTCCCGGTTTTTGTTGTCACATTGAAAATGTAAAAATGATAATAAATTTACCGTAACATTAAATGCCAGTAGAGCAATGGGAAAATGTAGGTCTTGAGAATAAATGTGAAGTAATATTCTCGTCCCTGATTGACTGGAAATGTTTCCAGCGGTTGCAATTTATAATCGAATTCGGCTAAAATACATTTGGAGTAGCCAGTAACTAGAGGACAAGACGAATATCCATTGTAAGCCATGGTCATTGGTTTACCAACTAAATCGTCGCAGATGTTTTTGTATAATACTTTTCCTTGGGCCGCTGAAAACGAAATATATATTATTAAACAAATTCCAAGTCGAATTCACTAAACATTGCAATACCTATTGCAGCCATTGTTTTCGAGTTTGGAGAATTTGTACAATCTCCTATTCCATATATGTTCGAATATTTCGTGTGTCGTAAAGTTGCGGGATCGACAGAGAGGAATCCCACTTCGTTCGTTAATGCAGTATTTTGTTTTAAAACTTCCGGTGGACCCATCGGTGGACATACATGAAGCAATGAATACTAAAACAAAAGAAGAGTATGTTCATATATACTTATACTGTTAAAAGTCACTTTTACTTGATCTTCTTCTTTTTAAGTACCTTTTCAACAAATATCTCATCCGGTTCATTTAATTTCTGAAACACAGCTTCCTGAGAAGCTGGCCTTATTTCCACAAGATTCGTTTGGACGTTTACTATAATGTTCCTTCGTTTGCAGACATCCCACAACGCGTCGGCGTATTTTTTCACGCCAAATATAACTGGTAGCGAAGTGTTGTATATAACTTTGATATTGTCGCGTATATTGTTCTGTGAGAGACAACGTAATTATAAAAATACAAACATACAAGTGTCTACATAAAGGCTCACAGTTTAGTATTAATAGAACATACTTTACGGAAATATTCTTCTGCAATGTACACAATTTTCTGCGGTGCTCCAGGACATTTAACTGGACTATTTGGGAAAGTAAATAGCGCTGTGCCCTCTTTAGTTCTTTTAAGTTTAGTATAAACATTGGATACAGTATCTGGTCCATAAATAGAGCAAACTTGCGACGTATAGTCCTTGAGACCTTCGGCTAAACCTGGTATCTGGCGTAAATATACATCACAATTAATTTCCATTTGTTAATTCAATGATATAAGATAAATTTTCCAACCTCACTTTTTCCCACTGTAGTTGCAGACCCATTGCAACGATCATGATCTCATATTGCACTGTATCGCCGTTGCTCATAGTCACTTGGTTCTGTTCTGGTTCGAAGCTCATTACATTTTCGTGGAGCCACTTCGCATTTGGTGGTAAAACCTGTTTCATTGGTTTCTTAGAGTCCTCGAAGGACCTTATACCGCCACCAACTAAAGTGAACAATGGCTGATAGTAGTGTACCTATGAAATATAATTCCAATTAACGCAAACAAGTATTCGACGATGATAGGAACGTTGTATATGTTGAAGAATGAATTTACATCGTTCGGTTCTATAATAATAACTTTGTCAGGGTCTTTATACTTGTTGGCAAACTTCGCAGCCATCGAGCAACCCCCAGTACCGCCTCCGACTACCAGTATCTTGCACCTGAAGTATTTTTTCAATTGAAACATAGTCGTTTGATTCGGAGTCTTTAATACACTACTGTGCAAGAGAAAGAAGCACCCAGTATAATGATAAGATATAATGACAAATATTATTGCATTTAAAGTGATAGATAATCCGCAATAACACGAATATTCTCAGAACTATTCAATTAAACAGCGGAATCCTCTTTCAAAACTTAGCGTGTTCTTATTTGATTTCTTACGCTTTTCTATTAAATATGGCTGGGTGCTTCTTTCTTTTGCACAGCAGTGTATATGCAAAATAAAACTTACGAATGGTGAAGGTGTCGGTATCCATTCTTTAACACCAAGTTTCTCGTAAATGGCTCAAGATTGCATGTAAAGAGACAGGACATGGGTTGCCGTAAAAATTTAATGTGACGCATTGTAGCAGCTGTTAATGTAAAAATATAAATTAGTTACATTTCAGTTCTTTAGCAGATAAAAAACGCAAAAATTCAACTATTCGATAAATCAAATCAATCAATGAAGTTTGATAAATAGAAATAACTGATGCAAAAGAACATTTGTATTACGTTTCAAAACGCAATCGCTTAGGGTGTGTAATGTGTAATCTTGTATACAGCGATGATCACAATGCCGAAAAACTGCGCCGATCGATGAATCGAATAAAATGTACAATATAAAATCGTCGCTAAATATATAATAATAATTCGATCACGTGTAAACGTTACGTAGCCAAGATCTGTCAGCCGAAGTCTACAAAATACGGGTACATACTGCAAAGTAGCAAATGTTCCGCGACCGCTATAGCTACATACGTATCTTTTAACCTGTTCAAAACAGTGCGCAAACGCGTATTTCAAATTTCGAATGGAATAAAACAATTTCATTGACCTCTCCCCGTTTTTATTATTGAATTATATAAACCTGCTATCAATTATTTAGAACGATATAATAAGCTTAATCTTCTTATCGCGGCGATAAAAGTTGAAGTAACGTAATATGTCACACCTAATTCAACACTTGTATTCACACATAGGTGCTAAATATCGTAGACTTATCAGCGAGACCGGATGGAACATGATTCTGCAGGCCATATTACGTTGGAAAGAAAGAATAACATTTTTCCATTCGATGTTCCATTTTTGAGAAAATCGAAATTTAGAAACCGCCGGTACCACGTGCCCGAACTACTGGCGCGGCTGACCATGATTTACTGATTCTACTTACGCGCGTACTCGGTAAAATTTTGGATTTTTATTCTTTTTTTCGGTATATTTAACACTAATCGTACCACGACCGGTGTCACATTTTTTACTTTATAATTATTGAAGTTGCAAGGAAATGAGTTTTCTCATTCAAGCACGTATTGTTATAAAAATTGCAAGAAATTTAAATAAACTCAGTGTTGTCATTTTTATGAAACAGTGTATAGCAATCGCATTTTGTGCTCGGTACGTTTAGTGTTAATAATCTTTCGAGGAACGAAATAGGGGCAGTGGTGATGAAAAAGGTTGAGGTAAAGAACAAGTCAGCAGCTAGTTTTAGTCATTCTTTTGCTTCTCTCTTTATTGAGGATAACTTTTTTTTAACGCTGCCTGAAACTAGGCAAGCCCAGCTCAATCCCGAAGATCGTCAGTCGTGAGAAATCGAAGAAAGGCTTTGCCACGTTCTTCCTTTTCCGTTTTCATTAAACTTCTCTCTAAAAATCTCTAAATATACACGCTGGAAGCGAGTCCACATCATGATACAATGATTGTACTCGTGGCTTGAGGAAGGATGCTAATAAATCAGTGGACAAGACAAGGCTCGCGAATCATTTCGCTTCCAAGAACCTTCTTCGCACCATAGAACGACTCTAATTACAGAAATTTCGAGCAGGAAGATCTTGAAGCTTGTGTCTAGTACCGTCGAAACTTTCCAAATCTAATTTTTATTTATTAGATCCCCTGAATCCTCAGGGTCTCTCCGAGCACCATATCTTGTTCACCGATGGCTGCGCTATCCACCTGCACCATGGACAAAATCTGTTTTTAAAAAAAGTAAACCGAAGAAATAAAAATGTTCATTCTTCTAGTATTATTTTCGCATCTTCTCTGCAAAATTTCGATCTTCGCGCCAAGAATTTCGAACGAAGATGATTTTCCCGCGACTGAGGACTTCCGGAACGAGCCTGTATCCACGAAACGCGGCCAATCTGGCCTGCGCGTGAAATACAAATGCACGATTTGCAAACGATAATAATAATAATAATAATTAATAATAATAATTAATAATAATAATAATAATAAGTATACACTCTCCACGAATCGTCGTTTCTGTTTAAGTCCTTAAGAATAAATTTATTTACATCGCGGACACGGTTCGTTAACTTCTGTTTACTTCGTTAGAAAAAAAAAAGAAAAGAAAAAACATTTACTCTCTCGTCCATTTTCATAATATCTCGCTCAAGCTGCTGCACAATTTTCTTTCGTCGGCTTTTTCCGAAGAAGGAAACGGTAGAGAGACTCCTTCTCTCTCTCTCTCTCTCTCTCTCTCTCTCTCTCTCTCCGGACATTTTTCTATTTTGTTCTCCCTTTGCTCGTTCTTTTTTTTGTTGTAAATCGGAAATGAAACTTCTCGAGCGAGTCCGTTTCGATCTTCGAAAAGAGGAAAAACCCGCGACAATAAAACATCGCCGGACTTCATTACAATCTAGGATTCTTGTTTGAACAATGGAAACGGTTTCGTTTGTCCGCTGACTGAGAGAAAAAACAATTAGCAATAAACGTCGTTTGTACCGCACAGCCAAGAGAATGCTAAAGAAGTTTGTCAATTAAAGCTTAGCGTCGCTCTAATTTTTTTTCCTTTTCTCTCCGGTTTCTCTTCGTTTTGTTCTGTTCTATAGAGATGAAAAACACAAATATATGGTTTCGCAGCCTCCAAGCAGAGTTCCTTCTTCGAATTACTCTCGGCCACGGGACATACGAAAATACATATGGTCGGCGCGATAAAATAGGCTCGTCGGCTTCTTCCCCATCCGTTTTCTAATAAGAATGAAAAATATCCCTCGCAGTGTCGCCACCGACGAGCAAAACCATGTATTTTATCGGGCCGAGTCGCCGCACACCACATTTATTGCTAACGGTACCATTTTTTCGTTGAACGAACGCGCCAAAGGCATTTTTCACATCGATTACGATTACACGATCCACGATCACCGGCAAGGGTTGTTAGCCGAACAACCTTCCACACATTTCAATGAAACACAAATACAATGTAAAGTTCGCAACAATATTTCACAAGTAATATATACTCAAGTATACTAGTACATACTATGTCTCTGTACCGATATCTTCCTGTTTCAGGGATGAAAATGGCGCTCGAAGTCGAGTTTGCAAACCAGATTTTATATTTCTTACTTTCAACAAATTTCTGTGATTCATAGACTCCAGTGTGGTCCATGCACATTAAAAAATATTTGACACTTCCTAAAGAGTTATAAAAATTTTCAAACAATATCGCTTATAATATAACATAAAAAGTTCTAATTGATCTGCGTAATCCGAAGACTGTAATGCTAAATTTAAAATATTAATGTATCTGAGATCTGAAGCTTGTGTGAAGGAGAAATTCGAGATTGTCTACGGTTCTTGTATATAAATTTTAAGATAAATCAACGCTCATGCCAGAAACTTGCAAAAAGATCTTATTCTTCTATATATATATATATATATTGAAGAATAAGATATATATATATATATATATATATATATATATATATATATATTGTACAAAAGAGTTGTTTAAAAATGTATATTTACATCGGCGAATTCAACAGTAAAAAGCACGCAAGTCGTACACATAAACTTTCTTTCTACAATTAATACTTTCCGTGATGAACGACTTGCATCCCCTATTCTCGGGGCTATTTTCAACCCTTAAATAGCAACAGTGTCTGTTAAAAAAATAAATGTCGAATATTTTCTCCAGCTCTACAATAACAGCGGTTCATAAAAGATGAAATACAAAAAGAAAGGAACCACGACCATTAGCCTTTTTATACTGTTTCCCTTCTGTTCTATCAATCTGTAGAATGATGTCGTATAAAAAGCTAATGATCGTGATTATATGCGCTCGTGTTTTATCTGATAACAATACGAAAGGAATAAAGCCAGCTAGGGCTCGCTTGATAATACATAAAAATCGGAGAAGATCGTTTGGCCAACATCCCTTGCTTAACAATTCGATCCCACAAATCGCAGAATAAATACAGACAATTCTATATTCGCAAATTTCCTCCCTATTTTGTCGCTTCGTGCATGTTCCTGTTCATTCTCATTTCTGTCCCGTTAACGAGAAACAATTAGGAGGAGGAGGAGGGGATCGACACGACCCTCGATATGCACGGAAAGAATTAATTAATTAATTACGACGACGAAGAAGAAGAAGAAGAAGAATAACGATGGCTATGGGGGTGGCTGGCGGTGAGGTTCGCTCGAACATCCTTTGAACGATACATGGGGGTCGATTTTTGTTCTCCACCGTTTCGCGGTTCTTATCGTTACCATTATCGTTACATGTATTGGTATGTACATATGTATGTGCGCGCGCGTGTGTGTTCTCCATGGTGTGTCTTCTTGGTGGGTCGGTCTCTGCGTCGGTGTTATTACAATAATCGTGATTAATGGTTTATCAATACTTTTTTTTTTTAAATAGTAATTATTATTAATAATAGAACGGGTTAAAGGGGGCTCCGCTGTTCTCTCGGTATTTTTGTTAATTCGTCGACGCGACAACGGAAATCGCTCTCGGATTACGAAATATAGAATATTTTTATGGTGTCACTCCCATCTTTTGTGGAAAAACCGGCAGACAAAACGATTCGCTTCGCTCTCCGGTATACAGTAGCACGGCCGTTTTTTTTACAGGGGACGGCGTGTCTCCCCGATTTTCCCATTTTTTTTTCTTTCTCCACTTAAAAAATAATCGACCTACGGTGAACGGAACTGCGAGTATTAAACCGTGGTTCGCTAACTATGCGCATGCTTCGTTAAAGATATCGTGTGCTGTCTCATCCGATGCCGCGTACTGTAACTTGTACCACGTTTCTCTTCGCTTTTCTGTACTTGCAGGTAACGACACGAGTTCTTGGACAACCCGACAGGACTATAAGAGGATCCTCCTTTAACTCTGAACATTTTCTTATTCCTTAAAAGCAATTGCAATTTCATAGGATACTAACAAGCCACTGAGAGGAGATGTTCTTAACGCTATAGGTTCACAGGACACTAAAAGTGACTATTTTACATTACTTTAGAAGAATAACAAGAATTTGTTCACCAATGTTTTAGCATTTCAGTTGTAACGTGTATTCAAAGAAATAACATAGTATTCACAGCGAATAACATAGCACGTAAAGTCTCCGCTCGTGGTCCTGCTGGATTGCTTCGCTGACCATTGAAATGTATACTTGCAGGTAACAATGCGAGGTAGCAAATCCAAAGTGTTCATCTACCGAACCTTTTTCGCAAATCCAGGACTGTCTTTGATAGCCAACAATTGATTACGATAGGAAAAAAAGTGAAAAAAGTTGTACTGATTCTAAGATAGGTAAGTTCTACGTTGACTTCCGAAGCTAAAAGTTGCTTCGTACCCCTTCTGGGTTGTCTTAGTTCGGGCACAATTGAGTATACGCTTGCTGCCTCGTTATACCTCCAAGTACACAGTAGGAAGTAAAGATACAGTAAGGTAGCTGACCCAGTTGGACCGTAAACACTTTCATCGTGGGCTCCGGACAGTCTACAGAGTGTTAAGAGTTTTCAGAATTGGTCTAAAGGAGGAACTGGCATCGAAACTTCTTGCACTCGGTCCTGCTGGCTGAGCAATCCTCACTGTTATCGTTACCCGTAAGTACATACTCGCATACTTCCACTTCCCTGCGTTTCTCTATTCCTCAGTGTTTTGTGTACGTGTACGGTGTGTTATAACATGTATTGTAACGCGAGACTGTGTGACCATTGTGTGTCGAGTCATTTCATTTGGTTTATTTTGGCATACAAAATAATTTTATTTACAGTCTGACAATAATATTAATTATTTTATCTATAGTCCTTTATACTAAATGGCGATAGTATAATTCGAATTACTTACTATATTATGCAGTTTGTCCGGCTATTTACATAACAAAACGGCACGAATAAATATCATTGGACAATGGACCAAGTGGTTTTTTCCCTTCCCTTCTCCCTCTATTCTCGTTCTCTGTCCGTCCGTCCGTCTGTCCTGCGCGCACGCTCGTCAAGAAAGATTCGCTGCTTAGGGACACGTCGAGAATCTCGATCACCGGTTCCGTCGTGGAACCGGCAGGGAACAGAACCTCGGGAGACGCTGCAGGACTAGGCAGCAACGAAACAGGCGTGTCTGCTTCCATCGAGATAAAAAACAGATCCCGAAAAAAAAGAGAAGAATTTCTGATTCTCGAATGAGAGAGAGAGAACGCGGTATCAAAAAGAGATTAAATGCACAACGAATGCGAGAAAACGGAAACGGCCAGCTAAGGATCACGATGAAAACAACGATCCTGTCCGCGTGCCTCGTCGGCCGGATTTGCGAATCGCTTCGAATCGTTTACGAACCGTTTCCGGGAACGTCCCTGCTTAACGAATCGATCGACGATCAATTTACTAGCCGTCAGAATGGCGACGCATCGTCTTTTCTTCTCGTTCGACGCAAAGAGACGTGGCAGTTGAACGGGATAACAAATGCAAAAGGGGCTGGGAACGAAGCTGCCCTCGGGATCGGGGCCCGGAAGTTCTTAAATTCGATCATCCAAACGATTAGCTCGTCCCATAGATTGTTTCTTATCTTACTTCGTAAAAAATAAACCGTATTTTGTTTACGCCATAGTTTTGTAGACATTTCTTCCGAGTATGAAACTAAACATTTTACAAAAAGAGTCGAACAGCTGATCGATAGATGGAAGAACAAAAATTATGGTCGATGCATCAATGATTAAAAGAAACTGTACGTTTTACACTCGAAGAATGAATATAAGTATTTGCAGCGTCAGTTTCGACTCATCAAAAAATCAGGCAAGTCATAAATAAAATTGAATGCAAATGGGAAGAATTACTTTACACTTGTAATCAGCGTTAAAAGATGAGACGACTTATGGGACGTTCTAATACACATCATCTCGCTAACATCGCGCTTTTTTAATCATTTTTTGTTTATCATATTCTACCTATTCTAAGCTACTCGGAACACAGCTTCCTGTGTTCCCAACTCGCGCGATGTCACGGATGAAATACGAAGAACTATCTACGGAGATAAAAGAAATGAAAAGAAACCTCTCTACAATCTGGTTGCCATTCGCGCGACCTTACGGAGGGTAGCATCTTTTCGGTGCCATCCCTAGCTTGCTACAACTAATTCCTCGACTACTAATAAACGGATCACCGAAATGGTAGCGAGCAGCGTTCCCTCGACATTGTACAACGCTTTGAATCGAGGATACCATGGAACTCGGAACGATCCCGAGGCGCAACGGTAGAAATCGAAGTTACGTTACAATGTCTGTTGCAGACGCGCGAGTGGGAAACGGGAGCTTGGATATCGGTCGCGTGATCCAACGACCAAGGACGAAGTGAAAGTTTGCTTTCCTCTTATAACTTATCGCGTACCTAATTTCACCTGAGTATAAGAACATTATCTTCCCCGTTTGTGTGATCTCCCCTTTGTTCTAGTCGGAAGCAGTTAATCGCTGATCGATTCGCGTTAAGCTTCGGCTAGCCTAAAGCGGCGTCTTTCCGCCGCGGTACCAAAATGGCGGCCGAAACACGGCACCAAAATGGCCGGGTGGAACGGGCCTCGGGAGCGTCTTATCTTGGGGGCGTCCGTTTTTTCTTCTTCTTTCTCGTTGAGCAAGCACGATCAACGAGGAAAGGACACGAGCTCCTCTTCGAGACCTCCGATCTTGATAGGCAACGACGAACCACAGCAAAGATGGAGGCTTCCGGTTCATGGACGTCGGTGTTGGTCAACCGTGGCCGCTCGCAGACTTTTCGCTTGGATTTTTTTGTTTTCCTGTTTTTTACCGACATCCTCTTCGACCGGGATCCGAATACTACGTCGCGTGCGACTGCTGGGACTGCGACATCTTGCTCGAACTCTTGTGGTGGCTAGACGAGTGCTTCTCCTGAAAATACAAACAGAACTGTGGTACTTTGCTCCCTCATCGAAAGATCGAACAAAATTTCCCCACTATCGGCTGGTTCTAGATCGATATCGATCGGTTTGATTGGTCGAATTTTCAGTTCGAGGTTGAACGATGCTGTTTAGGAAAGTTGCCTAAGGTCCTCGCTCGTGAAGGGTGTTGTTTAAGCAACCCCCTAAGATTTGTTGATTAAATTCGATGAAGTGTTTCATACATATCTTGTTTTTAGCGACGATCATTCGTGTTCAGAAAATTGTAGAAAACATGTTTAAATAAATGTTTGTACGAAATATACATTAATAAGTAGGAATAGAACCGGTAGTATCAAAACAATAATAAAATGATTCACAGATTCCTTGTTAATCCTTTTTGTAAAATTGGTTGCATCACCTTCATTAATATGCAAATCTTTTTCGTTTTTAATTTTAATTCTTTCCTCAAACACGAATGATAATCTCCAAAATAAAAATAAACGCGTATCGAATATTTTTCGAGTTCTGTGCTGAGTCACTTCATCGGAATCGTAGAAACTGATTAGCATCCCTTGTTTAATAAAACTAGGAGAATTTAATAGAAGATCAACCGATAGTACGCGAAACAGTAATTCGCTGCACGAGTTCAAGAACACAGGTTCCTCCGTTTTGGACTAATTACTGCGGTTTCCGGTAGAATCGGCCAGCTTGATCACAGTGGAAGCCATGATGGCCGTCTCTAGGATGTTCTCTTTCGTCCTTTCCACGAAATACTATTTCTATTCGCCTAATCATTAACAAACTGCGGATCTCTATACAAATTCCGATTTTCTTAATCAATTTTATGAAAATAAGAAATGTTGTCTGCATCGATCGAAAAGATTCCGCGAGTGGTTCCCTTGCATTTTGTTAGGCGAGTGCAAAGATTCTGGTCTTCTCTTGACTTCTACTTCGTATAAAATCAATTTGGGAAATATTTTCCATTCTTCAGCAGAGATATCAGTTTCGAGGCAATGAATTGATACGAAAAGACTAAAACTTTTGCACACACTTAACGCTAGAACTACCGAGCACGAAATGTGACTGATATATTTACTTCTTAATAACTTCTAAGAATGTTCAATCTACTGCGTGTTTGAACAAAGAATTTTGTGGAAAGCTTCCGAAAACTTAGAAAGATCAGTCACTATGTCTGGTAGTTCCAGTGTTGATAAGAGTGTACGCAATGATTGCACTCATGACTGCATCCATGATTGAATCGTGAACGAAGCTCGATGCGTGAAGAGAATCATGATCGCTTGTCCGAGGAACAATCGCGATCGCTTAAACGGAGGTCTCGATGGATTTGGATCGATTGTGGGGATCGTATCGGCGAGTTACGTGAACGAACCAGGAGTCAGGTGAGAGGGGATCATGAACATCGCGTTTGCAGCTGGCCTGAGAGCCCCGGATGAGATCGAACCCCGTGGGATGCCCATTGAACGAGTGTTAACCGTGTCATCGGCTGATTCCCATCGGTAAAAGGAGGTCGAATGAGAGACGCAAGTCGAAAGCGTGTCTTAAAAAATTGTACGCATGCACGCAAACACAAATGAAAGCCTGCTACCGCGGCGCATGCCCATGCAAACACACACGCCCACGCAACATCCATCGCACAAACATCAACAACAACAACAACAAATCAACAACTTCAACGGCAACATCCACAAAAGGTAACAACAACAACAACAATAGCGCCGATGTAGAACAATAACAACAATGGCGAATCGCAGGTACCCTCCACCAAGCGAATGTCAAAATCAAACACGCGTGCGACTTAATTTTACCGCCATCCTAATCAGCGGACCGGTTATACTGCTCCTCGGCGTGGTATGATATGTATGTCAATGGACCGACTCTTACGCATGATCATCGTAATTACATACTAATAGCTGTGATCCATATATAGATATATATACATATTTATATATATATATATATACACACATATATATATGTATATATAAAATGTTAGTACACAAAAGATGCGGCGAATATGATGTGCGATAATATTATATAAGTAATTAATACACATGCATGTATATCCGTATAAATATATATATATATGTTTCTTAATTTTATATACATCTACATACCGTGCGGTATCCTAGATGCATACGTTTGCCTATGTATATATTTACGTATACATATATGCATATGGTGTTGTGTTAAGAAAGAGACAAAATAATCACTAAGGTACTTTTCGTTTCCACAGAACGTTTATTTGCGATGCTTATTTTTTTTTTTTCTTGGTCGAACACGTGACGCGTACGATCCCTGTAATTAATACACGATCTACAAACAGTCGAGAACTCACTGTTCCGAATCATCTGCGTTCGCCATATATGTATAGTATATTCTGTCGTCATCGAGAGAATTCCATACGCGGGTTCTCGGCAGTCCCGTTGACTTTTTCTCTTGCCTCCGGCGAGATTATGCGACCTGTCCACGTCCGGGGAGACAAGTGGGTCACCGGTGGCCCATGATCGAGTCCCTTTCTCTAGCCACGATACGGAAAACTGCTCGACTGTGTCGTGGATCACCTGTGACCCACAGCAGATCGTTCTCGGAACTTTGTTCGCGGAGTTCGTTTTTCTTTTTCCTAGAATCGTTCGCTTTTGAAAGGCAAATGAGAAGCCGGCGATAACGCGACGCTGATACCGCTCGAACTTGCCTCGCGCAGTCGCGAGAAACGACGTTCATCGTTCGCCGTTTCCTGATCGTTTTATCGCCATTTTCATGCACCTGTTTTGCGAATTGGTCGACGTCGGCGCGATTAACCCTTGGAGGATTTCTTAGAAACATTTCTCTCGGAGATTAGATTATGCGTTAGAGGCTCAGATTGCGAGGAAAATGATCGATGCATGTGTTTCGTTACGTACACATAATAGCAGACCTTCGTGCACAATTTTCTGCATCGACTCCGACCAATAATAAGTACATCAAATCCGTAGTCCAACTGCAGGAATTCGATATTCAATTCTGACGTCGCCGATATACCAACATTTCTCCTCGAAGGGTTAACACGACACTGTCGACAAAAATATTTATGAATCGGTTGAGTTGATTGTTTGTAAAAAATTGAAATTTGTACAATCTGTATAATCTAGATCCGATGAACTTTTCATAGACTGTTTGATGACATCGATGTCGCAGGAAATGACTGAACGATCGATAAGGAGGATGTGATTTTTGCAACGAGGCGATAAGATGAAAAAATCTTTTGCTTTTGCGGGAATAGTTCGAGCAGAATATTTCATGGACTCCCTTTCATTTGCCTTTCGAAACGACCTGATCTTCCTGACCGGAAATCCGAATGGTTTCCACAGAACCGATGCAAAAGTGTTTGATATACGCCGTGGAACGCAGATGTTTTGTCGTAGAAAAGAAAAAATAGAAAGAAACAGGCAACGTACGCGACAAGTGGTTGATTATACATTGTGTACAGTATTGAATGCAGTGTTTCGCAATTTGTTACACATCTTTCTTTGCCGCGTTCCTCTTCCGTAGCTTATCAACGTCCGTATTATCGTTTATCACTCGTATCGATCGCTGGTCACATATGTATACGTGGGCTCGTGTTTTAATCGTTAATTAATGTATATTTTAATAATATATCGTAAATGTATCTATATATCTATATATAGATATACATATATATATATGCGTGAACATATGTGCATTGCACATATATATATATAATAACTCTTTCTTTCAAAAACTTCATTTTTTTTTTTACTTTTTAATCTCACTATCGGAGAGTACAAAACCTATATAATTTACCTTAGCAATTATTTTGTCTTCGTACGACTGCCACAATTGCACATATAATGTTCTTTTTTTTCTGTTTCTCTTTGAAAACATCTAGGCCGATCCCGTTCGATCTCTGGAGCCTGCATCGACCCTACACGCTACACATTCTCTCGATCCTTTCTCTCACTCTCTCTCTCTATCTCTTTCTTTCTTCGTTACAACGCCGTCACTAAATTAAGGCCAGGATAAAGAGGTCCTTAACACCTAAAGGTTATTCGTTGCTTTTTACATCCAGGAAGAACGCGGGGTTGCTTCGTGATCCCGAAAACAACGTTCCCAGGCGCACAAAAGAATTGTCAAAATTTCAAATTAAGGGGAGAAGGGATCGATGTGATTCGCGTGCGAAAAGATCGGCGATACTTCCGAACGAAAAATCCCGGCGTTCTTCCTGAATCCTCCGAACTGTTCCGTGGGTCGTTTCGAACAACCCCGGCCGTGTAACAATTATAATAAACAGAACGGGCCTCGATCTCTCGGGGTTGGGGGGTGGGGGTAGAACTGTTTCTCGAAAAGACCGCGACGCTGAATAATCGTACAGGTGCGTTCGTCGCCCTTCCGCGCAAATTTTCATAGCGAATTCGGATAATGACTCGTGCACTCCGTGCATGCGAGAAAAACGCGTGGAGAGGCCTGGGAAACGAGGCGACCGATCATAGCAATCACACAGTACACATTTAAATGGTCTACGTCGAGAGTAGTAGGTACTAATCGTGACAATAATTATAACAATCAACAACAATGACATCGGGGCGCTATTTAACGCTAGCGGGCACGATTAAAAGAATATGTTTCTCTTTCTCACTCTCTCCCTCTCTCATTATTCTTCCTAGTTTTAGCTCTTTTTCTCCTTGTTTGTCTGTCACAAAAAAATGGCAATCACAAATTACACGCGCCGTGCATTCGTGTTTATTATATAAACGCATGCTTAATAAATTTATATGTTTGTATATATATATATATTTATATCTTTATAATATATTAATGTCACACTGTCTCTGGTTCACACACTTTCTCTCTCTTTCTTTCTTCCTTTCTCTCCCTCGCTCTCTCTCTCTCTTTCTTTCAACGCGTTCCTGAGATAATATCCTTTCTATAGCAATGATTTATTCCTATTTTTGTTTCCCCATTTTTTTTCTTTCTGTATATATTGTCGAAAACGTGGATATATGTATATAGATGTGTGTGTGTGTCTGTGTGTTTAATCGTGTATGCTTGTGTACGTCTATTATTAATAAGAATAAAAAAGGTCCCATGCGCGCCACGATACTCCAAATAAATATAAAAACGAACTACATACACTCACGAGACACGCACGGTAATCGAACTTGAAGCATTATTGTACAGAAGAGTGTAAAAAATAAAATTCTTAGTTGACTATATATATTAACTAATAACTAATTGCACGACGAACGTACTGGTTCGTTTTTTGTTTTCCCTCGACCGATACGATTTCTTGGCCTCCGAGCACAGTCGGGCACGAGAAACTCAATCATTGTAGTCGGTTGTAGTCTGGTTTTGTTCTTTTTCGATCCTCGGCGATCTGCTAGACTGCTTAGATAAAGTCTCACACATTATCATTCGCAAACTCATTAACTTTCGATCAAATATTAAACAATCTGACAATCACTGTGTGTTTCCACGTTTGTGAGAGACATCAATATAATTGCTAGACAACTGTGTTTTGCCTATCGTCCACAATCAAGAATATTCTCTTTCTATTTACATAATAATCTCACAGTTTCACTGCACTGTGTCATAGAACTCAACGAATTTTTGCAGCTGTTATTAAAATATTACGCGTGTAATATGTGATTTTCAAGGAATACTTTCACCTTGAAGAATCAAAAAATTGACACTTTTGCTACTGTCTTTAGTAACGGAGTCTCAAAAAATAAAAGCGCGTAAAATTTGCAGTCTGTAGATCACCGAGAAATTGTTTTCATCTTAAATTCAGCAGAAACGCCTTCGAGATATCCTTCTTTCTTTTTTAATCGTTTGAAGTAGTTCACAATTAAATGCAACGGTATAAAAGTGGAAGAATCGGATCTCCGAACGAGGGACCAAGAGAATCTGTATTTCCCCGGTAGCCCTCGACCTGCGATGCTCGGGTCCATTAAGACCCAGCCTCAAACGCTTCTCAGTTTCTTTCGACTAACCGAAACAGCTTAATTTTAATAAATCGGTGGATAGAGAAGAGTAATCCTATCTAGAAAAATTGCTGAAGACCTCAATGGACCCGGAACATCAAGAAAAACATCCCCACTTTCGCTATCAATAATTACTATGCAAAAGAACCCGGTCAGTTCACGGAATAACCACAATCTTTCAGTTTCTCGATTCCGGAGGCGAGGCAGGAACGATTTTCAAAAATGTCTACGCTCGATCTACTCTTTCCTCCGCTCTTATCGATCCAATTTCGATCAGAGAAGCTCAGGGATACAAGAAAAATCGGATACGTGCAGAAGTCGCATCGCTTGAGCGTGTCGATCATGTTCCTCGCGATTCCGGGTCCCTAGATCTCTCGCGAAACGATCACTACGAAGCCAACCGTTGTGATCCAGCCATCCCTCGATCGCGGAACAACCTCTCTGGAAATCGTCGATCGTCGAAAATCGAAAAACGCGGATAATCGGTGTACGATAGTTCCTCGAATCTTCACGGGTCGATGATAGTTCTGTCGACGGCCCGAACACTGACAGAGTGATGTACAAGTTCGCCAACGAAGTTACATAGAACTTTACAAACACGTGAACACTTCCGAGCAGCACACACCGAGATAATACACTCTTACTCTACTTCATGTATACAGATTTTGCGGGATTGTGTGTATCCCTGTGTCTGTGTGTATAAGATATCTTTTTTTTAAGTAACTTTGTAATAAGTTTTTCATTTTTTCTTCTAGCTTTTTTTTAGTTTTTTTCCCCTCTCTCTCTCTCTCTTTCTCTGTTTTCAAGCGTTCACGCGCTACGAAACGCGACGTCCACCCTCCCTGTGACCCTTTGCCAGCAAAGGAACTCGACCGTCCTGAAACGAGCTTTCCTCGATATATCATTGATATTACAAAGAGGGGGTGGGTGGGAAAGAAGTATAAAAAAAAACAGAAACAGAAGAATTGAAAAAAGGGCCTATGTCTCTCGCGATTGAGCAGGTAGTTAGGATCCACCGACACGTTTCGCCGTGGCCGGAAGTTATGTAGTTTGCTTCCCCCTCTATTCATCGGGCAGTACTTCACTCTCAACACAACGTTCCTCTCCAAAATTATATGAACGGTCCGATGCAAAAGTGATGCGAGTCAATTGACCCTATCGATTCCTTTGTACAACAACCAATTTTCGAAATTGGTTTATCCAAAATGTCTATTCGAGGTGGCGCAGTATAGTAGAACCTCGGTTAACCGAACTGATCGGGGAAACGTGGGTGTGCCGGGTAATAGAACAGCCACTTGGGCACTGTGCTAGATCAAACTCTCACTTATGCGATAAATTGTGCTATAGTTGGACCACCTTATATCGAATAGTTCAAATGTGAAAGACGCTCGGATACCAGAGAATTCGGACATCGAAGGTGTTCAGATAATCGAGGTTACTAAATACTTTCATCCTCATCGTCCAGTGGGCAATTCTTTTTCACTCACACCGCTTTTGCATCGAATGTATCGCGTGTCTCCTTCTTCTCGATCGAAATAGATCATCGCGAACTTGTTTCATTCCCCTAGAACAACTACCCCTTCGACAACCGGCACTTTGTATTCATCCCGAATCATCATCAGAAGTCAGACACTGTTCAACTCTTCAACGAATCGCGGACACTGTCACGTTGCTCGATCTTCATGGCCGCAGTTTCGATCCTCTTTCTCTTCCTAGATCCCGAGGACCGTCAGCCCACGCGTTCGTTCTTTGACGAAGACTCTCCCGCACTCATTTTCGATAACTACTCTAAGGAGATGCGCTACAGGTACAAAGGTGGAAAGATCGAAACATGGTGATTCGTAACACTAGGGGATAGAGATCGTACGGCATGCTGCTACTTCTACCATTCACAAAACTGGAAGGGGTGAAGAAGGGGGGATGGAGACCAGGTGAAAAGATCCAGCCACTTCTCATCCTCGTTTCTGTCTCTTCGTTTGAACCGGATTTTTGAAAAGTACTTCCAAAGTACCAGAATTTAACGCTAGAGCCACCAGAACAGTGGTAAACAGACTGCGTGTGCAAAATAAAAAATGTCTGCGTCTGTTGCAAGAAGTAGAAACCACCTAGGAATTTCTTCCTTTTGCGAATTGGTTTAGCTTTTAGCTGGTCGAAAATAACAGTTTATCGTTCATATCCAGAGAATGTAAATAGTCGTCAAACTTATAAATAATTCCTGTTTCTAAGAACAAATTCTAATGATGCGTTTATCATTCGCCTGATCAATTGCATCAAGTCATTGTAAGTAATAGCAACATACAACGGTTTGCTTTTTTCTTTCAAGGAAACCAAGGAGTATCTTGGTTAGGATTTTGCAGTCTTTTGAACTTCAGTCACACACTATCGGAACCCTCTTCGCCGATATAAAAAGATTGTTAGGTAATCCATGTGATTGATAAATAATGTTGTACTACCTAGCCAAATTTGAAGAACTACTTTCAGCTCCTGAGCATGAACGATAATCGAAAGAAATACGTGTTCTCTATCCTACACGTTAACAGGTTTGTCAATCCTTTAACCAAGCATTAACCTTTGCACACTGCTCAAGATAATTCAGATATTCATATTTTAAGAATTGGTCCACAATGAACATTCGATTCTGAGACGAAGATCTAGTACTTAACTGCAATATCCACAAACTGTTGATATCAAATCAATGTCCATATTCCAGCAAGAAGAACTACTATTGAAAGCAATAGTCTGCTTTTGGTTGCGATCAACATTGTGTAAGAGTTAATACTTAGGCTTTCTTGACACGACCGTTTGAAAGAGATCAACAGTGCAATGACTTAACATTTTCATTAACAATATCAACTCGGCTTGACGAACAGCCCCGAGGAGTTCGAGAACAATGAAGGACCGTTATCGAACCGAGGTACATTACTGGTCATGGAAGTATGGACACTTGAAAATTAAGAGAAAATATAAGAACAGAGATTACAGTAACATCGTTTCTAAAGATGGTGCTGACATTTTTTTTTAACTATTCTGCACTGACACTTTTACCTTTGTATAAAAATATAATTATTACACTATAAGAAGTTAGATGCAGTCGGTTAACGTTGCTGTCAAACGATGTTAATATCGGATATTACTGGCGTCGACTGAAGTCATTTCTGTCAAAGTCGTTGTTGGTTAAAGACGTTGTCGGCAAAGTTATTGTCGGTCAAATCTGGAGTCGGTGAACACTATCAGTGAAACCTGTGTCGGTGATTTTCATGGGAACCGTTGTACCAGTGTCCAGAACTGGCTTTTAGAATTGGAACACTTTTTTCTAACGCGTACAAAAATTAATGTGTATTACTTAAAAAAGAAAAATATTAGTGACTTGTTATTTGGCAAATGAAGGATGATAATATAAAGATATTTTATGTATACAAGTCATGAATGACTATTTTAACTTTGTTAACGAGATGTCGATACTTCCATGAGCGACAATGTATTGAGATTTTCCACGGAGTTGTCCAGCAAACCCTTAAGTACTCTTGTCTATACTACGAGAGGATCGAGAGAACGAAGAAGTGGCTGAAGTGGTGAGCAAACGCTACGTTGGAAACTACCTCTGAAAGTCCACTACAAGACAGGATTTCCGTACGAACGTTATTCCGGTGGCGGGGGTGGCGGTGGCGAGGAACTAGGGGGTGGTCCGCTCGGCAATGGTGGCGGTGTCTTGGGTTCCAGCCGAGCAGACGGGACAGGGATCATGCTCTGGTTCTGTCGCATGTTTTGCGGTAGGGATGGTGGCGGTACGGACGTGTCGATGGCGCCGTCTGGCGTCATGATCACGTTCCCCGCCGGATACATCGGGTACTGTTGCTGGTACTGATAGTACATGACGGACATGTATCCGGCGGGGTGATTGTACATCGAGGGTGGCGGATAATTAGCGTAGAAATAGGGGTCCGGCTGGGACTGGTTGACGGGGCCACCTCTCGAGTAGCCGCCGCCTGGATCGCCGCGGCCGGACGACGGATGGGGATGATGGGGATTACGAGCATTGTTACTATTGTAGGTGTCTTGCTGATAGTAGCCGTCGCGCTGGCCGGGAGCACCGTAATGGCCCGCCGATCCTGCTGGTGGTGGACCACGCCCGATATACTGGCGGCCGCCTCTACCGCCTCCACGTACCTTGTTATTGCTGCCTGAACTATAGTGTCTGCCGTTCTGCCGTTCGCCCGGTCGGTGTTGCCCGTAGCCCGCCGAGGACATCTGCGATTGCTTCTTCGACGGCGGTAAACTGGTCGTCGGGCTTTCCTTCGTGTCGGCCCGATCACGTTTCCGACTCTCGTTCGCGAACTCTGGCACGACGTTGCCCGAGCTGTTCGTCGTCGACGACGCGCCCGTCGAGCTCCGCGACATCCCGTCCGTACGGATCTTAATCTTCAACGGACCTTGCACCATCGTCGGCGCCGGCGAGCTCGACACGTTCTCCGCACCCTTCAGCCGCTCCTTCGGTATAATGATCTTGATGCTGGTGTTCTGCGGCGACTTGTTCTTGTCGATTGACACCGCGTTCCCAGCGACGTTGCCGCCCGTAGATTCGGTGCTCAGGTTTAGCTTGTCTTTCGGTATCGTGATCTTGATCGGCACCGCTGACACAGCCTCCTCGCCCCCCTTCTCCTTGTCCTTCTCTCGATGTTTCTCTTTGTCCTTGTCCTTGTGTTTGTGCTTGCGCTTCTCCTTAGTTTTATCCTTGTCTTTGTGTTTGTGCTTCTCCTTCTTCTTTTTCTTCTCGCTCTTATGGTGATCCGATCTCTTCTCCTCGACCGGCGCCGGCACCGTCAACGTCGTCGTCGACGTCGGCACAGAAACGATCGATTCGGTGGTACTCTGCACCGGCCCGGAGATAGCGCTTATGTCGACAGTTGAAGCTATCACTGGCTCGCTAACCGTCGGCAGGGTTAAACAATGAGTCTGCACAGGGACCTGATGATCCATTAGTAACATCGGAGGGGACATAGGTCGCGGTTGCTGTGTTTGTTGCTGGTGTTGTTGATAGTGTTGATGGTGCTGATGGTGTTGTTGATGCGGTGGTAATTGTTGCTGTTGCATATGCGATTGCTGGAATATTTCGTGGGGCATTTGCGGTTGTGTCATTGACTGGTTGAACGATTGCATGCTCTGAAGCAGAGACGGCATCGGTGCCAACGGCTCCTGGAGCAGAGCGCTTATGCTCTGCGCGGACTTCATCGGCGACATATATTCCTGTTTAATCTGTTGCTCGATCTTCTTCACGTCCGCTTTGTACGAGTCCTTCTTCGTGTGGAACTCTTGAGGTTCTTGCTTCACCGTGTCCAGCCCGTTCGTCATCCCTTGCGGATTATTCGACGACGTCTGCTGATGTTGCCCTCCGCTGAACCGTTGCATCGTCGGCTCGACGTCGAACGGCTTGATCAGCTCCGGCATCTTGACGTCGTTCATGATCTGGCTGGCTCTACCGTTCGACGGATTGTCACGGATCGGCTGTATCAGCTCCGGCACCCTGCCGAGCATCTTCGCCGCCTCGAAGCTGGACGTGTCCTCCACTTTCACCTTGATTGGCTGGCCACCCTCGCTCGCGCTGCCAGAACGATGCCTCTTGTGCGACGACGCAGAGATTTCGTTGGCCGAACGTTTCATCGAAACCGACTCCTGTTGCTGCACGGCCGGCGGGCTCGCGAACGGCGACACTAAATTAAAACCTATTGACGCGTCCGACACGCGCTCTTGCTTAGGAACTTTAGCCGCCGAGGGCGGCGTCTTCTGTTTCGACTTAGGCCTCTGCGAGTGCGACTCCCGCGGAGTCGGCACCTTCTCCGGACTGAACAGAGACTTGTGCTTGCTCGGCGGCGTCTGCAACACGCCTTGCTGCAAATCCAACGAGTTCTTGTCGAGCTCGTCGTGTCGCGGCCTCTTCTCCGTCTTCGGGTCGTCGAGATTGTTCAGAGACGTCAGACTTGACGCTTGGGAGCTACCGTTTTTGATCGTGTCTTTTAATATTTGCGACACGCCGTGGGCGGTGTGCTGATTCGACACCGTCTTCGAGGACAGAGGCTTCTGAGAGAGCAACAAGCTCGAACTGGAACCGGTCGGCGACTTCTCCTGCGTGAACGAGCCTTGACTGGCCATCAGTTTCCCGTCGACGGAGACCCCGCCGGCTTGCAGTTTCTCGGGTTGATTATATTTAGTGTGGTGGGTCGGTTTCTGCGCGTTCGGAGCGTACGGCGCGTCGAGCGTCGGCTTCGGCAGAGGTAACGGCTTCTCGATGAGCTTCCTTACCTCCTCGCACCTCTGCTCGAGGGTGTCCGACTTTCTCTGACGGTCCACCCTCGACGGGTCCGGGTACTTGTACGACTTTTGCTCGTTGTCTTTTCGATGCTCCACCGGCTTATGCCTCGGGTCGTACATCCTCTTGTCGTGACCCTGGTGCTTACTCTCTACGCCGCTTAATCTATGCACACTATGGTTATTATTACTAAGTTTCTCCTGCATGGTTCCGTGCGACCCCGGCTCCGGCAACGACCCGACGTCCGATCTGTGGGCGGCGGAGTCCGTCAACGAGTTCTCCGCGCCCGACTCCTTCGACACTGCGTGGCTATGCGAATGAAGAGTACTACTGCTACTCGTACCGCTCGACGAATTGTACTCCCGCTGTAACCTCTGCCTATTAGGATCGCGATTTGGTTCCCTAGCTTGACTACCACTCGAGTGTCTCTGCGGTACCGGCTGGCCGACCTTCACCTCCGGTCGGTGGTGGTGGTTGTGGTGAAGCGCCTTCTGTCCAGGCGGCAACGGATGCTTATTCAACACGTTTGTACTAGATACAGGCTTGTGATGATGTGAATGATGAATGTTCATGTCCGACCCGTGGGTCATGGTTGCTGTTGTCGGGGCTGCCGCCTTCTCCCGGCCTAAGCGTTCCCGTTCCTTCTTCTCGCGGTACTCCCGATAGTCGACAGGGGGTCTAGATGTAGCGGAAGCCAGCTGCTTCTTATCTTCTTGCTTCTCCGTGTGATGGGGTCGACTCGTATGGAATGTTGGTACACCATCGGCTGTCGTCGCCGGAGATTGCACTTTGCGGGGCTCCGCGTCCTGCAAATGAACCTCAGTGGAATCATCTTCCTCAAAGAGAATTCTACAATAGTCTAATTCCTTAAGACCAGGGTTAATTTTGACATAGTGAGAGATTATTTAGTCGCGATTGATAGTTAAAGTGTTAATGTCCAGACATGGATACTCACAAAAGGTGAATTTGGTAAACTAGGATGATTGATGCTTGGACTTTGAGTGGCGGATATGCTCATGATTTTCCTCTTTAATCTCGAGGGGCATTTATCAAATATATGGAGGAATTCTGCGGTAAGCTCTTGAAGAAGTTCAGATGTGACGCTCCTGTCGACGTACCAGAACCAATGCTTTCCTTCCGTACTCTGTGGTATCTGTGCAAAAATAATTCCAACGTTTGAATCGATTGTGTTTTCTGTTGCCTGGAAGTTTGGCGATCAATTTTGAATAATAGTTCGAATGATTTACCTCCCAATTTGACCATTTGCAGGCGAGATGAATGCAGAAACAGGCAACTACCGTTGGCTTGTACTGTAGACACATCGTCGTCAAATGTAAACTGTAAAGAAAAAATTATTTCATGAGCTCAATAGGAAACTTCGGCGTCTCGTGTACCAGCGACTGTTCCTTGTAATATAACCCAGGGCATAAAAAGAACTGTACTATAAAAAGTGAAGTACAAGTTCCATTAAACATGGGTAATATCGGGATAAAACCAGGACGAATTTCTTACGATTCGTTCAAAACGATTGACATTATTTCCAATTAGAAGTTTCGGTCTGTGAGTGCAATTTTTGTTTTTTTTTTTCTTTCAATTCCAAAGAGTACGTTTCCAAAACAGTGAAAAAAGAACACATGCTGATGCGATAATATCGATAATCCATTCTCGCGATGAGCTGTACAAAATTATTTATAAGAAATTTTTGTTTACATACGTGATTATCAGTATATGCCCTACGACACTCTGTTGTATCGTAACAAATTTTATCGAAGTTTGCCCCAACATAATCCCATGATAGAGTGAACAACAGTACCATATTCCATTATAGGTGAAACATAAAAACAAAAAGCTAAAATAATCCATATTTTTATTCGATATCTTCATATACTCGAGAGAGAACGTATTGTTTTAAGTAAAAAGAATTTCAATTATCTTGCTTTTTGCAACAGAAATAGGTTAAGGCTTGATCCAAACTAATGATTTAATCAAACTCGTTCAATTATTATTTAATGACCGTTCGTGTTTCACATCGTTAAATAATATTTGAACGTACTGGAACCAGATTGTAAAGCAACGTAACCGTATCCTAACACTGAAGTTTGTAGCATAAATAAATTCTAATTGCATGTCTATTTATCCTCTTTTTCTTTTTTCGTTAATCATTAAATATCTCTATTCATTCACTCAATCGTGTCACTGCTTCCACATTCATTTCATTCACTCTTTAAAAATTTGTTTTGTGCATCTACAGCTTAAAAGTAAGTGTATGTAAATATAAAAATAAAAACTGGACAATATACCGTAATTTAAGAGAAAACGATCAGTCCTTAAGAATATTTCATTTACCTTCAATTAAGCAATCCTCATCGTGAACTTAGTTTACGAAATAAACTTCGTTTCGCTTTGGCATACGTTCTCTTTAGAATCAGACATTACCGCGACTGCAACGCAACATTCCTCCCCAAAAGTTACTGTTGACAATTTAAACATTCGCATTAGAACTCGGTAAACGCATGAAATCAAAGTAAACTTTCTCATGTTCTCATGATACGTCGCGCAATGTCTTTGAATGTCTCGCCCAATTCTCTATCATTATAGTGTATCGTTTGTATTCAGCAAGCAGCAGATCGAATTTTTCTATGCAATTCCATTTCACGTTTACTTTGCTTTCTGATGTAAGAACAGGTCAGAATGTTGCGCCAGTGGCTATTTGCCTGACAGTCTTAGCTTGGAAATATGCTCCAGCTGGCATCTATTTGACCAGAAGACTGCTAAGAGTAAGAGATACTAGGAAATAATGTGTAGCCACCTGTTAGATGCCATGAAGTATGAAGTCTGGGCTAAGTCCTTGCTCGCTGCAAAAAAACGTGTACAACATTAATAGAATTTAATATTGCTAGACACCTATAATATAAAACTTGTCTTGTAATCTTTTATTTGCAAAGCTTTTTTATGTAGTTACAACATCTTCAAACGTTTGGAAAAGTAAACTGCATAATACCACAAAGTAAGTCAGCGATATACGTACCTTTAACCAGTTGACAACACCTAACAACATGTGTGTGGGGATGATCAATGGCGACATCAAACCCCAATGTTTGTAGTAGGACATTTTCATTGAAAACCAGGTCCTGAGCTCGATCAAGATATTGCTACAAATGAACGTGTAGGTGAATATTTGTCGCGCCAACAATTTATCTTCAGTTTTTCGTATTGATTTCTTGTAATCTTACCTCGGACCCGGTATCAGGTGGGGGCTGATCTCTGTGGAGACACATGTGTGCCATTTTGATAACATGTTCTAACTTGCGCGGCTGTTCTTCTACTTTTGCTGCTAAAAATAGTGCTGCAGCTGCTATTGCATTCCTGTGGAATTGTGACAGCGAGTGGAATACGTAGAACCTGTGCATGTACACTATTGCTGTGTTGATACATAATTGCGATCTGTTGTTGACCAGTTAAGGAAAATATCAAATAAATTGCCTGTTACATTTTAGTTTTTAATATAATAGTGACCGTACACTTTGTTCTTCAAACTTCAAGGAATGTCTGTGCTATTCGACATTTATCCTTAATTTTAAAGATTATTTACAGTAAATATATCGTCATTTTCAAGTTAAATAATTAAATCATTGGCCAATGAAACAAAAAGAAAAACACGTAAATAGAGTATTAGAAATTGAAATCTTATGACACAGGAGATACGCAAAACATTTAATGCGTATTTCATAACGTAAATCAAAATATATGTATACGAAAATCTTTTGAAGTAATCATTTCATATGGTAAAATATGCATTCGTAGATTTACCACACAAGTTGTAAAAATAAAGTAGAAAAAAAAGATAAAAAATATATTTAAGTAATAAACTGCATTCATATATGAAAAGATTGTTACATTAAATGGTAAGATTAGAAAATAGAGGGAACAATAGATTATACTTAAAAAATTTTATTTAAACTGTAAATTACATTAATATAAAAAACTTGATTGACTAAATCACAATGTTGTGTTTTGTATTCTTGCCTTTTATCTAAAGATCTTCTGAGCTTATTTTTTCAACTGTTTGTATCATACTATGAATATACTGTCAATAGTTTCTATTTTAGACTATTTATTATCTCGATCAATGATGCACATAAATTCAATTGTCAGAATAACTTACAATAGAAAGAAAAGAGAATAATCCAAATGAGATTGGTACTCTACATATTCGTTAAACGTTCAGTATATAAAATTGATACAAGAATACTATTGCATTATAGAATGGAAGAAGAAGAATTGAAATTATAATTCTCTAAATAAATTTCATATGAACCAATAATCTCGAGATACACTTAATAGTTTTTAATTCAAAATGATATGAAGAATCTGTTGAAGTTCTCACAACTGGTATGGCTATTAAGAATTTTATGACAAACATGTATCTGAAACATAAAAATGTTATAGAGAGCATAAATGGTTGCTATGTTCCACGATTTGGAACGATCTACCAAACATTTCAAAGATACCAATTCTGTTAAATAATCATAATCTTACAAATATAAATTTACAATCTCGAATGCAAAAGTACCCAAGGTGTCTGGCAACTGGTAGGAGAAAATTTAATGGACAACCTTACAGAACAATGAAAGACGAAAATCAAGAATAAAAGAATTACTATATCGGTTTGCTTTTGAGTTAACGACCAAATATTTTCTAGATAAGTTAATAGCTTAAAAATCAAACTAAAACTATAATTCTTTCTATTTTTGACTTTACACTGTCCTGTAGAATCGCCTCTTAAATGTTCTCTCATCCGATGTCGAGTACCCTGTGTACGTTAACTTTCTTCACAAATAAATAGTAACGAAGATTGAAATTCTGAAAAGTGAATTTGATAGTATAAAGATCAGTCTACCGTCAGAATAATATTTTGATTATAAGATATGATACCAGTAAGAAAGAATCGGAATGGTCTATCGACCGCAAAACAACATCAATGATAAGAATCTCACGGAGCTGATTAGCCATTGAACAGTTTTCACATAGATCGATTCGCAACAACATTGTCACTGGCAAGCTAGATCGACTCTTGATGCAACAGAATGATGCGTAAACAAAGATAAACTGAAAATACAAGAAAAATGTACTTGCATAAGGAATATTAGCAGAAACTGTGCCTTTGGTTGGTACTACTGTCAAACTTGGCTTGGCAAACAATGCAGCCTTTCCATGACCCTATTCCCTGTCCTCCTTTCAGCTAAGAAAACTCTTCTCGACGTTCTATGGGTACCGAGATCGTGTTCTATGGAACGGGACGGTGTCGAATAGCACAAAAATCCCGAAATTCCCGATGCACTGAGAACGAAACACGAGGAAGTCCAATATGGAGAATGATAATCGTGACGCGTGACCTCTTCTTTCGCACGTCACTCATGTTTACAACACGTTACGTATTTCGCGTTTGGACGAAATTCCGGAACGATCGAGGGATCGTTACGTAAGGGAAAATGATCGCGGCGATCCGCGATCGTTCGAGGCAACGTCTCCGACGAGTAAAATCGTCGTACGAACCCGTGAAACGTTTGATAGGGACAGGGGGAAAGGGAGGTTGAGAAACACGCAACCGAACCGAACCATGCACTCGTTAAAAAGGATACACTACGAGCCGCTGTCCCATATCCTGAATGAAATTGGCCGCCTGCTGCCGGGAGCTCAGTTCCTTATCCGCGTCGATGCCGCATTTTCTGCTCGGCGTGTTTATAAGCTGTTCTTTCGTAAAGTACCATTTTTCGTCAGTCGCCATTTATATGTACACACAACTCGGTACTAACGATGCGCACTTCACGGCGGTCGCGATGGCGGCGGCGGCGGTGGCGAGCACAAACGCACGATCGCGACACGTTGGAAACTTCACGTCACTACGCTAACCGGAAACGCCACTCCGAGTTCATAGCCGCGAAACTTTTCACAGTGTATCATAGTTTCACGTCGATCAAGAGGAAAACACGTATTCCCCTTGTCTCAATTATCTAGATCGTCACTCCACCTTCCCAGAGAAAGGTTCTCTTCAATTTTCTTTTATTCGACGATACGACGACCGAAGCTCGTCGGCTTTTAATATTGTTAAGTTACTCGTGGTACGCGTCGACATGCCCCATTCCTTTAAATCCCGGAAATGGTGATCGTTCTCTCTTTCTCTATCACTCACACACTCACTCGCTTTCTCTCTCTTTCTCGAATTATTCCGGTACGCGTCAAACTTCACCGCACTGCTTCGGAATCGTGCAGGAAATGAAAAAATCAACTTCAGAAATGCATCAAAGGCTTCAATACTCTCTTATATTTATATGATAATAGATTGTCGTAGTTTACAGAGGTTCGTACGGAACTTCTTGACACCGTTACGATATATCAGTTTCGATTTTTTTTTTCGTTTTTGAGGACGTTTTTTATTTATACTCGAATAGTCGTTTTACAAAACAGGATTTTTCTGTATAATTATAATAAGTTAATAAAATCGTCTCTTTGACAGGGCATCACAGTAAACGGGATTTATTTATATTTTAAAATTCATTTATAGGGGCCGTTGCGTTTTGCTCGTTTGTCTATTTTTTTACGTGTAGTTTAGCCCTCGCAACTTTCTCGGAAACATTCACGCATTTAAAACACGGTCTTAGAATCAGTGTGATTTAGAACTCGATCTATCTATATGTATAGTATGTTAGGTACACAAGGTAATCAACGTTGTAAGGCGTCTATTATTGCACGGAAATATTCTCCGCACGCATCATTTATTTTCTCATTTATTATCGTGTGTTAAGCGACTTTCGTTTAAAGTGTTTGTTTTTCTTTCTCTTTTTGTTTGTTGGCAGGCTATGAGGTTGGTTATAGAAGAAAAAGGTTATATATATATACTCTGATTCAGAACAAACTATTTTAAATACTTTCTATCGTTTTTGTTTTTCTTTTTTGTTTCGACGAGATCGAATATCTTTTCCCCACCTCTTACGTAACAATATATCTTGAGGATACTTAGCGGTTTTACGCACTCTCGTAAAATTTACCCCATTTTTGTTTCGAGAACCATAAAGTGCTATCTTGTGGTTCGGTTGCACGAAAAGATGCAATTACGTCGACACGGTTAGTGCGACGAAAGCGTGTGCTCGTTCCACGGGACGATGGTCGAGAAGTCGAGAACTCTTTTTCGATCGTGAGCACGTTTTCGGTAAATACGCGTGCGTAACGTAAAACCAACTCGGCTAACACTTTTCAACCAACGTCATAACCTACCTGAACTTTTTTCAGTCTACCGACAGGTATGAATCACGTAGTTTATCAATTAGAACTTTTGAGCTTTAAACTCCCGGAAGTGACGCAACCTTCGTTCAGCTAGTAGTATGTGCACGCAGCCAATGTTATCCCTGTAGTAGCGTTCCCGTTATCTCGGTCCTACCGAAGGACCCAGCTCGCTCTCTATCAAGTATTTATTAATTTTTCTCTCGATTCGCATACAATCGTTTGACTTACGGCACGATCGCCACTACTTTACGTTTCACTGTATTATCTTTTTCCCCCTCTGAAGTTTCCAGAACAACGTTGACGGTGACAAGCGTGAATCGGTTGGCACTGTCTTTCCGTTTCGGAGGATTTGATGTAAGTGATCACGGTGAGTTTCTAAAAAGATTTATGTCTCGCGGCTTTCTCAAGTCCCGCTGGTTTCCCTTTTTACCGATTTTTCACAAAAACCAATCACATGTCCGCCTCATTCTTTCGAAATCCGTACATACATCAATGAAACTTCATTCAACATCCCACGTACAAAATGGCGGCCGAGTACCACTTGTTACAAATATCGTTTCCTTCATACTTTCATCTCGAAAACCAAATGCAGATATACACGTTCACGCTGAATTATATTTTATACATTTTTTTTTATGTGCTCGACAATTGTCAATTTCTGGAATCTTGTCGAACAACCAAATGAATATATTTGTTTTGATTTCCGATGTGAATAGTGGCGGCAAATTTGAAATTATAGATCGTAATAAAATTGATTTTGCACTTCGAGATGTCTTTTTCTAATCGATATTGTTTTTATTTTTCACATAGGCAAGGTATGTTTCGTAAACCACAAAAAATGCCTGTGACTATAACGGCCACAAAAAAGCCAAAGCAGACGCAAGCTTGTTTATACACATCTTACGAGTGCACACAGCCTTGCCTCGAGGGATACAATTATTGTGCCAAGCATATTCTTGAGGATACAAACGCACCTTTCAAACAATGTGGTTTCGTGTATAATACTAATGGCAGAAAATGCCAAAACCCAGCACAAAAGTTAGATAGAAGGGATATTTCGTATGTACAATGGCTAAGTTTATAAAGATCAATCTACATAATATTTTTTCAGACCTTGTACGACTGTTTACATCTTATAGATATTGTACCGAGCATACCAGAAAGGCTCAGATAGCACGTATAAAGTCAACATCCCGGCATGCATTGCCGCAGACACCTGAAATGCTTTTACTCAATTTAAGTCACTATGTTAAACCAACCGATTCGAGCACAGAAGATACTGAAGATGAAGAAGGGAAAGTGAAAACATTGGATCCTTTCAGTAAGAATTAAGTTAAAATCTTTATTACAAACATGTTGAATTGTGAACATTAATTATGCACCTTTACTTCAGCCGAAGTCAATGCGTTTAAAGTGAATGCAAGTGGATGCGATATTTTGGACTACGCAAGTTCTTCGGACAGTGACGTTGAGCCTACTGTAGTAAGCGATACTTTAAGAGGGAGCTATTTAGACGATAGTGATAATGAAAGTTTGTACAGTGCACAAGAAGACCCCTTAAAGTAAGAATAGGATTATGCAGCAGACATTACAGTGTCTAACGCATTTAAAAAATACGAACCTGCTTGTAGAATATTGGCTAGCATGCTTCAGCTTGAGCAAATCTTTCCTAAACTATTAATCCTTTGTAACTTAATTCCCAGAATTTCCGAAATTTCGATACTACTCACTCAACTTTTGTAGCTGCTTAATGCAAAGATAAGAAACTTATTTCTATCGAATAAATAGTATTAATTTTTTAAGGCATGCAGGAATTTTTACTGCAGAGGAGGTGATATATATCGCGAGAGAAAAACTGATACGATTACAGTCACTTTATATAGATCAATACAGAAGACTGCAGTACACATTGAAAGAAAAGAGACGAAAATATTTGCATGGCCTGAAAAAAGAAAAGGAGACATTGTGTGCTGTACATGATCAACCGAAGGAGACTGCGAAAGAAAAGAAAATGTATGAGAAATTAAAAGCATTGAATCGATATCACAGACGAAGCGGAGTCGAGGCTATTCTGTATAGAAAATCATTAGAACGTAGAGCACAGGTAATACGCGAATTAATAATTCTATTTCAGAAAAATTCTTTTCGATTAAAAAAGAATTTGTTTTAGGCAACCGAAGGACCTACGCAAAAACTACCGAGTATGTCAAAATGTATCTTCACAGAAGGAGGAGTGAAGTGTGGGGAGAGAACTCTACCTGCTGCAAAACATTGTCGTAAACATATTCTTAAAGTAAGATTTTTTAATTTCTAGTACAATGCTATTAAAAACAGAACTGTAACAGATCATGGTCTTTGGCAGGATCAACACCAAGTTTTGTTCAAAGCTTGCGGTGCTGTCAGGGCAGATATAGAATGCCACGAGCCGGTACCCGTGATTTTTGATACAAATTGCGTGTTCCATATGAATTTACCATCTGAATGTAAACTAGAATCCATGAAGGTAAATGTTTGGATTACTCCTTCGTAGTTATGTGTAATGAATAACATAAACATAATTGTTTAAATCAGTTTAAGGAAATAAAACCGGAAGTGCCAGAGATGTCGATAACAGATAGTCAGTCGATGGAGATCGATGTAGTGGGTGAAATGCAGGAAATTGATCCAGATGATGACATGGCTGGGTTAATGAGAGAAATGAGCGACGCTTCTCACATAAAGCCAGTGCTTAATGAAAGCTTAAATAGTGAAGCTAGCACGGACACTGCGTTTAGCTTATCAGCACAAATGAGCGATAGGGACGACCTTGTTTCTGTATGACATGATATTTTTCTATGATCCCTGACAGTTGAATACTGATATCTGTTGTTAGATAATATTTGGAAGAATTACTTGTACAACATCGTATTACCGAGTAAGATCGAGATATGTAACGAATTGGAAGATTCATTACGGTCACATTTATTCATTGTTTAAATGCTGGAAAAATATTTTGAATAGAAGATGTATGTTATGTAACAACAGAAACCCATTCGTGTATATCATATTTATTGTTGAGTACTTCATTTGTAAATATGTCACTTACTAACATTCTTTTACTAATCAATATGAGAAAAATAAAAAGGTTAATCGTTCATAAGCCTTTCTTGAATCCTTCGTGATTTATGTATTCTTTTCCTCTAGATTTTTTATATTCTCTTGCACGTTCTTTTAAATTCGGTAATACGGAGTTAGGAAACGAGGGACTCCTGCTTTCGAAGTAATGTGCCTCTGTTACATATAAGGAAAATTACAACTACGTAGGAAGTATAATAATATGTAGAACACGTGATAATCTGTCAAAACTAACTTCTTTATACTCAGCGTTTGAATTTTTACAAAAGAAAAGCGCAAATCATTCGGTTAATTACATCGGTATTAATATAAGATGCAATCGAAGAAAAAATGTGCGCTTACAAGAATACAACGCTTTTTTCAATTTTTACATTTTCTGTAAAAAAATACATTGCTATCGAGCGTAGCGTTAATATTAACATACATAAAAATAATTATCATAAGTAACTTACAATAAGTACATGAGGTTTTTTTCCGCAATTTGGTTGTTTAAATGGTACATTCTTGTTTTTTGTTTTAAGTAATAGAGAAGGTGCATAATACATATTTGCACGGACATTCTACTTTCTCACGGTAGTTGTCACGATAAAAGCAATAGATCGAAATGATTGCATACGACATTGAGAAAATAAATCTCGTTCAGAACATAATTTTTTTTTCGACAATTTAAAGATCTACAATGAAATTTTCTTTTCCTTACAGTCATGTGTGGATAAAGTTATTATTAGTTTACATAAGTACAGCTAAAAATATTTAGATTTATGGCTACAATTATTTGGATTTTAAGTTTCAATTGTATATTACGGTGTGACATGCAGATATGTACATAGAATGATAAGTAATTACCTATAAAACAATATTGGTAATTACGTATGACAGTAGGAGAATATCCGAGAAGTTTTTTAATATTATCCAATCATTTTGTGAATGGTGTAGTATTTTTGTACAATTTTCATTCATTTAGGTCAATATTTAACAAAACTACTTCATGCACAAGAGTAGCAGAAGTTACTTAGAGCGTACAATAGCAAGTGTGTAAACACTTTGTTTCATAAAGTCGATCTCTGAAACAAAAAGTCGGGTATGCACCTTTCTTGTAGCATCGTAATTTCAAACTTCGTGTACATCGAGGATAATTACATTTGATTGCGATAATTACAATAAAACATCGTAAACCGGAGGAGCACCTAAGTTCTCAAAAAACAAACGTATCTGTAAACTCAAAATGCAAGTACGATTAACGAATACATCTAGTTTCCTATAATTTGATATCGTCATAATATCAATATCTTTTCTTAGCATTATTATAAGTTTCATGTCTCAACTAACGCGTATTTACTTGACTTTAAAATTATCTTAAAAGATATAGAGCACTTTGTTAATTTCAATAATACATTTGATGACAGCATTATTTGCGACATCGATTCAATAAAGTGGTATTTATCTGAAATAGTATCTAAATTATAGTACCAAATTAAAGAATACAATTATTAATAATATATGTATAAATGTATATTAGATATAAACCCGAGCACTAATAGTTGTGAAGCATATATAAATCGTGTGAACGCCAAGCAATTGATGATTAAAACAAAAGTACAGATCTTGATTTATGTATTTCGTAATTATTGTTTAGAATAATAATTTTATAGATCTTTTGGGGGCTTTAATTACTTTATTAATAACCAACAGGACAACTGCATGACATTTCCACAGATTTACGCGATCTTCGTAAGGAGTACATAAAAAAACTATGCAGTAATAATCAACTATATATTTACCTATCGTCGTAATGTCCTGTCTAACAAATTTCAAAGTATTTAAACCTTAGCCTCGATCCTTTCTTTTTTTATGTTACTTTAAGAGAACATAATATCTCACGTAGGTACAATTTCTAATAAGTATACTTCGAATATTGTCGTTGTATTTGAATTATCTAAGTTTCCTCGAATTGCCTATTTCATTCGTAGTTGTGCACTGAATACTCTTAACGTTATAAATGTTATAAAACATTTAGCATTTGTTCCGTTTTAGTACCGTATTAAGTGTTTTCTTTTCTTTTTAACAATAATAAGTATGTTGCTGTCAACAGAAAATCTTACTTAGCTAGGCATACAAAGAAGGAAAAATAAATTAGCCTTTTTTACAATGAAAAGTATTGTTTCGGTAAGAACTCACAACTAAAGTTTTATTGACTCAGGTAGCGACCTATAACAAATAGGTCTGTAGGCAGTATTGCAAGCTTACCATTGTTTAAAAAGTTGTCAGTCTTTGTAAATTTAATCACTGAACATAGTCTTAAGATCGTGTTCATAGAGTGCTATAATTAACATTATTCCAAGGCCACACGATAGCCCTAACCCTTGTAGAATACACTGCCACTGGGAACTACGTTCCGCAGAATGACTTGAAGATAATTCTGGAATCTAAATTACACATACACATCTGTTATATCATTGGTAATAGGTATTACTCTTAACTCAATAGAATTGTTCAGGAAGGAGATAAGTGTCAAATGTAGCTCTTGGACCGTTCGTATGGATAGAAAAGATTAAACAAATAAAAACTAGATATTACTCACCATGTCTACTAATGCTATATATATAAACATTCCTGCAGCAGCTGCAAACATCCAGCTACTCACAGCCGGAGTGCTACCCAACAACACGCCAAATACCATTCCAAATAAGCAGAGTACAGAAGATAACAGATTGTAAAAGACAGCTTGCTTGGCGCTCATTCCAGCTTTTAACAAAACTGCGAAGTCCCCTATTCAGACAAATAAGTTCGAGTCAAATCTCTGTATACATACTTTCAAATATTTTTAATAGTTTCAAAAATGACACAGTAATGTAATTAAAATATAAGTTTCATACCTATTTCATGAGGTAATTCATGGCAAAACACAGCTATAGCCGTTGAGAAACCGCCTGCTATGTTCGCAGAGAAAGCAGCACCTATGGCCATACCATCTGTGAAGTTATGCAAACCATCGCCCATAACCACCATCCAAGCGACGCTTGATAAAGACTCTGGTGCCGAATGTACATGACCTAATAAAAACGTTGAACCACTTAATTGAGCTACTCAACATATATGCAAGTAACGAAGTCAGATTAAGCAATTAAATTATACCATGGGAATGGGTGTGGCCATGGTGTTTCGTTTCGTGCTCCCGTATAATAACAGTGTAACTTTCAGATTTGTTTAGTGGTATGTCAGCACCATCCGTGTTTTTCTTAGTATTTACAATTGATTCATCTAATCTCCAATCCTCGTTCGATTTCTTTTCACCGTCGTTCGTCATTATCTTAGACACTGAATTGCAATTTGATGTCAACGGTTTCTCCTCTTCGATCACGGGAGGCTTTTCGTGGTTATTGTGTTGACGATTATGATGATTATCTAAATAATACATTTCCGTTTTAACAACATTAAAATAAAAAGGATTTAGAAAGAGATATTAACGTATCGTCGAGTCTGATAAAAGCGAATACGATAATCTACCTTGAGTGTCAGTGTTAATTTCACCATAACAATAAGGGTACGATGAATATTTGTGTTTGCAAAGTTTCTCGCCAACAACGTTGCTGTTTGGTCCGTCTGTTTCGCGCATTACTCTAACACGCGAAGGGAGCTAAAACGAATTATGCATATTGAACATTTTATTCTTTTGACTTTAAGTCGTATCGTTTACCTTGTTACGACGTTGCCGAAGCTTTCGCCATTCTGCAACCAACGTCAGAGCTTTCTCGGTAAAAAAAAATAATACAAGACCCGCCATTGCAACTAGCCCTTTCCACATATTTATATTGTGTTGTTCCTTGTGATCTACCTCGGCATGATTATCATCGTGACCATGGTGATCATGCGTGTGATGCGGCATCATTGCCTGGAATGAATAACGTAATTATTACATCACGATGATTCCTAAAGATCCATTATATTCTTGATCGGAAGTCTTACATGGGGTAACAAATGAATAAGAGCATCGCCGCATAATGTTCCTACAGCAAGAGCAACCAGGAACTGCAATAATTGGTGGTAGTAAATTTTACCCATGAAAGGTATAACAGCTACACCAAATAAACCACAAAGACTAATTATTAGAATACTGATTAAAGAATAGGCCCACACTGAAATAAAAGAAAACTGTATTTAACAATCCAAAAATAATTCCCAGTGTGTTAAGAATCTGCGCGCGTTATAATGTGTTTTACCTTGAACCATATTACGCGATACATCCTCTCCAAGGTATTTAGTAACTATTACTGGTTTATAATTCTCTGGTACACGAATGCATCCATTTCTTTCTGAACTCGATTCACCTGCTAATTGGTAAACAAGAGCTGGACACACACGTTCAAAAAGCCAACTTGGTAATATTGTATTATTATTAGTGATGGAATTGTAGGGCATATCTCTCGCAACAGTACTTAATAATTCTTTGCTATTTAAGCACTGAAATTTTGGGACAATCACGTGAGAAATATTTGATGTATTAGGAAAACAAGTGTGTGTTTCATTCTTCTATAATAAAATCAGACTTCAATAATTAAAACTCATCTTACCCGTTCTTTTCTGACTCCATTCTCGTATTCTGATAGGCCACTATTTTGTGTGTTCTTTGATTTCTCTACAACGAAAGATTATCTCTTTAGAAGGTTATTATGTATGTGTATAACAACAAATTAGTATCAAATAAACTTGTACAGACTTATCTTTGTAGATGATAAGATTATATAAGAAGGATATTATTTAATTATATCTTATCAAAACGTAAGTAGTATTAAATTTTATTTATACTATCAGGACTGTAAATCAAGTGTCCTTCTGTGTTAATTTTTTTTCTCACAGTGAATCACTGTGAACAGGTTTTAATAAAGAACCAATGAGCAACTTAACAGACCCATTGGACAGAAGTTTGGACCCGCAAATTAAGCTAAATTATTATCATTAAGTACGATTAAAGCAGATGTGGATGTAGATATATTAGGGGAGATTTATTATGATTGATAGGCTGTTAATTGATAATTAAAAGTAATATACTGATATTAACTATATATATCGTGTATTCAAACATGTTTTGTCTTTCATGTGTATAATCATTGTAATTAAACGATGAAAATAAACTCACCTAATGGATTTTCATGACTAGCAACAGCATTAAGATCCTCTAATTTATATACATCTGTTAGTAACCTCAGTAATCCTAATTTTCTCAATAGCTTCTCAAAACCTTCTATAGTCACACTAGTACCATCCCCGTAAGTTTCAAATATTTTTCTCATGAAGTACTTTTCATCTATAACATCTGCGTTCCTTTTTCGTCTAATCATATTGACAGAGTCAAGATTTTTTGCAGACCTCGAAGACTTCAATTCCCCATTGTAACTTATTTCAGTCTGTCCTAGTCTCTCCATTATTTCTAAATCGTTTAAAGCTGTAAAACTTTTCTCTATCTCTGGAACACGAGTGTCTTGAACATTTTTGTCTACTTTCATACCCTGTGGGGTGGTTTTTCTTTTCGCGTGAACTTCATCAATGGCAGATGGCACTAACAATGTAGGTATTTTGTTAACATTATTATTGTTTAATACACTATTAGAAAAGTTAATAGCACCGTTTTTAGAAGTGCCTAAATTATTTAAATTCACTTTCTTGTTATCCTTCTCTTGCAACTTTTTAAATTTCATTAGCAACCATGATGGCTGTAGCTGTTCATTGAGTCTTGGTAAATTCTCAGAATTCACATTATCACGAGCTCTCTGTCCCGTAGTCGACAATTCAGTGTGTGCTGAGCAAGGATTATGCGTGGCGCATAAAACGCACACTACGCAAACTGTGACAAAGTGGTGCGACATATTGAATTACCTGTAAACTGAAACGAAAAATTATATCTTAGACGATTGTATATCTTACATCGTAACTACACTGCAGATTTTATGCATTTATGACAAAATTGAGAATGTGTAAATTAAAACAGAACAATTGTTAACAAAATTTAGAAAGGCCCTTCTATTTAGCCCCTACCTCTTGCAATTGATACAGCAAATTTTTATTCCGCATAAAGATCCACAGTCTAATCGTAATAATCATGGATCCTGCTCATATATTAATGCACAACTTACGCATAACTATTCGCTATTGCACTTAACTAACATTGCACTGCTTATTGTGCATTCTCGTAAAGTACTTGAAAATCAATGAAATAGAGGATGATGAGTAAATAACAGAATATTATGTCAAATAGGAAGTTGCTATCTGTATAGCAATCCTTGTGATAGTGAATCCATTTATAGCTATGAATGTTATTGAATAGCTTACTCATAAAATTATATCAATCATATTTGTAAGTCACACTAAGGAATAATGATCTGTGTAAAAACAAAATCTTTTGGATATTAATAAAATTAGCTTCTTCTTATTTGACTCAATTATAAACGAGTTATTTAAATATACATTACAACTCTTGTTCTATGAAAACTACAATTCTATGAAAATAATTTCAAAAAGACATAAGAAAGCATAACTAGCTTTTCCAGCAATAAAACTTTTCATACAAGATAATTCTAAAAATATTACAAACTTCTATTTATAACAAGGTGAATAATAAAAATAGGAGGAATATAGATATCAATTACACAGATATAAGATTCATACAAGATTATATTATGATTTGACCAATTGATCTAAATTTAAATAGTGATTAATTCTATTTTCAGAAATGAGACTGTTTTTGTAATATAGTAAATATAATACGAACTAAAATTATCCTTTTCTCTACGATTAATGTATCCGCGATTTTATCATAGAACTACATATTTCGAAATTAATATAAAATTCATGTTAATTGCACAAAATGAGATTCATTAGTCTATTTACCAATTAATATATTAAACATTTCTATAGTAATCTGTAATACTTTTAAATGTTCTCAAACATTCGATGACATTTTATTCTATGAAAATGTGGAATTATAAAAACGAAGATATACAAAAATATGTCCACATCACGTGAACCTATGCATTCTACAAATTATAATGTCACGAAGGAAAGAAACTAAATACAGAGCACGATATCCTTATTGAAATCACATGCATATTAAAACCGTGATTTAAGTATGTACTACCATATAAGTGCAAAGCAGAAGAATCGCGGGTAAACAACTAGCACGTTCACTGGTTACGGAGATTAACGCAGGCGACACGGACATAATTAATTGTCGTTCGTAAATAGACGTATAATTCGGCAGCCGACGGCGAGATGCATATTTCCAGCGCGGAATTCTGCGTAAACGATTCAAAACGTGTTCACGGATCTTATCGTAGCCGAAATAGTCAAGATGTTCGATCTCGCGGACGCTTCGTCAAAAACCGTATTTTTAGCTGTCAAAAAGGGAAGGAGACTAGGAGACCCCGTGCTTGTCGCCCTCCTCACCCTACTCCCGTAGATCGCGGCCCGTGACAGAATTTGGAATTTAGGTTAGAAAGGCGGCCTTTTACTTTGGTAGAAAAAACAAAAAAAGTTCTGTCAAGTTTTGACTCAGGGTCGGCTCAGTTTTTCTTGGTATAGAAAATCCGTGCGAGGACCACTCGATCGTGGAAACGTATATATCTATACATATATATGCATAACGTACTGTCATGTAATTACCTTTATTCGATCAGTGAAACAAAATTCCCGCTAGGAAGTAGCATATGCTAATTGATCGGGACGCGCTCCACCAGCTTGCGGAAAGCTTGCGAAGTCCAGCGAAAACGTGAGAGAAGGAACCCTTGGACACCGTCACTGTCCTCTTTCTTCCCTCCTCGACCAACCGCCAAACTAACTTAGCCGCGTGTGAGCAACAAGTATACTATGAACGTTGCTGATCGTTCAACAGAATGACAAACCCTTGAATAACTCACTTTATTCGAGGGTTACGCAATCTCTGAAGTTACGCAGTGACGCTTTCCATGGAGTACTTCAGAGTACTTTTATAGACGCGCAGCTACGGCGCTTCTCGATGATCAATTTCCAGTACGCATGTGTCTGTAAATAGATGCCGCATTCAATGCGTATATATACACAATTTGTACAGTGATAGTCAAACACTCTTTCAAAGAGAACAACTTTTTCAAGATTCAATCAAACGACTTCAATCTTTTTGAGAAGCTAAAAGAATTTGGGTATTAGATAACGTGTAAATTAAAATTAATTGATTTTTACGATTCAAATATTGCCGCGTTTCCCGATGTTCCAAATTCCTCAGTCTTCCTTCCATCTTCTTTCATCTAACATAGAGAAGGACGGAGATATATTTGCAAAAACGACAACACCTTCTATACTGGGTGTCCTAAAAATTTTGTATGTTTTTCAAAGAGGTAATTCCTCGGGTGTTTCTCGGGTCATTTCAAGTAATTTTTTTCATTTCTTTTTGCCATTGGCCGAGCCGGAATTCGCCCGTAGCAGCGCTTTGATTGGTTCGTGTTTGTCGTTAATAACTCTTCAACAAAGTCGCGAGGAATATTTTCGTAAAGGAAAAAGTGACTTCAAATGATCTCAAGAATTATCACTTACTAGGAAGTACAACATTTTTGGAACACCCTGTATATGTAGATTGTAGATTACAAATTTTGAGGTCACGAACATCAAAGATCTCAATACAAGTTTCGCCTCTGTAAGAACGCTCTGTGGTTTGAATTACATAGTAGGTTGGCTTGAATTGTTCAATTTATACTTCACCGATGCAGAAATGCAAGTAAGACTTCTAATTTTATTCAAACGCAAAGTATATGGGTGGTATATGGGTCAAGAAAATTCTTCCACTTCATGATTGTACTGTAATATGTATGTCTTCGATTTCCACTCTATATATAGAGCAGTGATGGGATTCGGGGCGCTTTTTTCGCGCATGCGCGACGATTCTAGCCTCTATCAAGTACGAAGATCGGCTAAAATGGGGTACCTTAGTCACCCCAATAATTTCGCAAAATTTGTTACGACGTGATTTTGAAATATGACTGTATAACATGTGTGTGTTGTATTAAAATTTAATATGTATGCACATACGTATAACACATAATATATGAACTTCTGAACTCTTCCGGTACTTTCCTAGCAGTACTAATTCCCCACAAACTTCAGACGTAGATACGTTCCTGCCGAAACTCGTGCATGCGCGAAAAAAGCGCCCCGAATCCCATCACTGATATAGAGTGACCGAAGTTTGATGTTACAGCACAATCTGGACATCTACGAACACACTCACACATTGTATGAGTTATCAGCGCCATTGCATGCCACGGTTTATTATTTACTTGATCGTGTTGCAATTAAGATGCGAATAACTGATTACCGTGGTAGAACACGACTGTCAAAGAACTTAAAACGGACCATTAGAAACGCTATTAAATAATCGTTCGAAGTGATGTCTTAAAAATGACGTAAGTTCGAAAATGTTTAAGGACAAGTTCGATAGATTGTCACCTGTCCGTTGTCATTTGTGATAATCGGCATGGGACGTGCCAACTCACCTACTATCAGTTAGATACTATTTGTATTACAATGATATGTGTTTATCAAGGGATTGTTTATAGCTTACAATGAAATAGATTTTTATAGTAAGTCTGTGAAAGAGGATCGAAATACGATGGCGAACGCAGCTGTCGGGACGAACCCAGAGAATACTTCAAAATTTTTGGAGTCATTGCAAACTGATTTGAAATCCCTTGCCTCTGAAACGAAGAAGAAGTACCCGCAGATCAAAGAAGTATGCTTTTATTCAGGCTTTATCTAATAGCTAAATGTTTATTTTAATATATAACATTCTGTGAGAAAGTTAGGTTAGTTCTTCAGACAGTTAAAAAACATTGTTGAAAAAGATTACGTGGGTGGATACACCTTTCCTCGTATAAATCGTAAAATAAATACTACAGTTATTTATACATGTGTTTTATTTTAGTCATGCGAAGAGGGAATCACGAAAATAAGAACTGCGTCAAATGCCCCAGGTGCTCCTATTTATTACATTGTCAATCAAATCTTGTACCCTTTGGTTCAAGGCTGCGAAAGCAAAGATGTGAAGATTATTAAGGTATATTCTTTTTTATCCCTTAATCACAGCTTTTTGTCATACAACACTATCTCAAACTATACTTTTTCCTATTGTTTTAGTTTTGTTTAACTATAATGCAAAGGTTAATTACGCAACAAGCTGTTGATCAAAAAGGTGCACGTTACATTACGGACACCCTATGGATGTTGATGGAGTCTGGTACAGAAGAAGTTAAAGTGTTACAGACTGTAACTTTGTTACTTACAAGTAATACCATTGTACATGGCGAAACACTTGCAAGGGTAATAATCTGCATTGGATATGAAATTGTAAACGGTATCTTAAAGAAACAAGTCTGTCATTTGGATTAATTTTCAGAATCTAGTTCTTTGCTTTCGTTTACATTTTACAAAAGATAGTACAACAATCAACACGGCAGGAGCCACTGTGCGACAGCTGGTGTCATTGGTGTTCGAACGTGTTGTTGCAGAAGATGAACAAAGTCCCGATCATGAAGATTCGGATGACATTAACTTAGAAGAACTGAAAATTCCTACTAATCAGGCACCCAAAGGTTTAGGACCATGTGCTGCCGATGCATATTTAATGTTCCAGGTAAGTACATTTGTATTATTTATCATCCGATACTGTAATATTAATTTTTGTAATATCTTTCCACAGGATTTAGTTCAATTGGTAAACGCAGATCAACCTTACTGGTTAATCGGCATTACTGAGATGACACGTACATTTGGACTGGAATTGTTAGAGTCTGTTTTAACAAACTTTTCCTCAGTTTTTTTCAAGGTACTTTAACTAAAAATTTTTAAATTAAATATGACTGGTAATGCAGCAATGTCTTGTTTCAGCATCCGGAGTTTAGCTTCTTGTTGAAAGAACGGGTTTGCGCTCTTGTAATTAAATTGTTCTCGCCAAATATTAAATACCGTAATTCTGTCCCGGCATCATTACAACAAGCCACGCCTTTGGACAAGCCTTATTTCCCTATTAGCATGAGACTTCTTAGAGTTGTTTCCATATTAATACAAAAATACCATTCTCTTTTGGTAAGTAAAATATTTTCGAATTACGTTGCATGCCGAGAGAAGAAGTAACTACAGTAGAAGTAATTTGTCAGTTGAACACATAATGCAAGATTTGATATTTTCAGGTAACGGAATGCGAAATATTTTTATCTTTGATTGTGAAATTTTTGGATCCAGACAAGCCAAATTGGCAGAGAGCTTTAGCTCTGGAGGTTTTACATAAGATGACAGTGCAAGCTGATCTTCTTACTAACTTCTGTGAATGTTACGATTTGAAACCTCACGCAACTAATATCTTTCAAGATATCGTTAACAGTTTGGGTGCCTATGTACATAGTCTGTTCGTTAATCCGCAAATGATGAATCAGAGTAATATGGGTAATTTAAAATATATCAATGATTATAGATCGTTACATAAAATGTTATTAATAGCTTCATAATGCAGCGGCAGGTACAACAATACCACAAAACACTACATCTCCATTGTTCACTGCAATGCCGATTGGCCCTGGTGTTTCACCACAGCCTGGTTTTTATTCTCGCGGTATTTGGTTGCCGGTAGTCGCAACATTCCCAAGTGGTCAAGCTAAATCTACGTAGTAAGTGTAGAAATTATAGTCTTCCATAATTCAATCCGCTTATCAGTTTCTAAAAATAGTATGTTCATAAAAAAATCATTTTCAGTCTGGATATGCTCGATAAAGGCGAACCACCGCAAATACCAATAGGCTATGGAATCAGCATAGCCTACGCATGTTTATTGGATATTATACGATCCATTGCCTTCGCTATTAATGGCTCTGGCGAAGCTATGACAGGAAATCAATCGTATAAACCGGCCGAGTCCGAACGGAAGCTCCATACACAGCTCATTAATTCGAGTTGGTGCGGTTTATTGGCCGCATTGAGTCCTCTGATCGACACCAGGTGCATAAATATTATTTCTCCCGATTTTTTACCGCCGTAAAAAATATATGTAAATAATATTTTATCGTAATTATCAGCACCGACGAATCTGCGACCGAAAATGTGCTGAAAGCTATCCAGATTTTTGCATCTCTGTGTGGACAACTAGAACTGCAAACTCCTCGTGACGCGTTCATTACCGCGATATGTAAAGCCTCGTTGCCACCCCATTATGCGTTGACGGTACTGTACAATGCTCCACAAGGCATTCCAAGTGCGAGACAACAAGACTCTGGACAGTATAATTTAACTATGGAACCAGACTACCGACAACAGGTTGTGGCTGTTGGAACACCACTGCCCACTGCATCGCTGCCTGTTGGTACGTAGAACATGCCTTGATACTTCACCGATAGTGATATTTAAGTATGTAACACACTGCATCATATATAAAATTGCATTTCGATCGTGCAGGTGCACACCAGGGACCTGTGATGTTAACAGCAAAGAATCTGCAATGCATGCGCGCATTACTGACGCTCGCGCATTGCCACGGCAGTATACTCGGTGGTGCATGGCATTTGGTACTTACAACGTTGCAACATCTTGTCTGGATACTCGGTTTAAAACCATCCACCGGGGGATCCTTGAAAGCTGGCAGAACTGCTGCAGATCCAAACGCAGTACTTACAAATGCAGTTATGGCGGATCTACCTGTTCTCAGCGCCATGCTCAGTAGATTATTTGAAAGTAGCCAGCATTTAGATGACGTAGCTCTGCATCATTTGATAGATGCACTTTGCAAACTGAGCCACGAGGCCATGGAATTAGCTTATTCTAATAGGGTAAGCAACAATACGGCTGTAACATACAGTATTTTTTTTAGAACAGGTCACCTGAATATTTCGCTTGTATTTTTTCCATCGTCGATAGTAAACGAAATGTTAAAGTATATTTCGAGTTGTACAGCTCTTTAGAATACATTGTGTCTGCCCATGCTTAGGAACCATCATTGTTCGCTGTCGCCAAACTGTTGGAAACCGGTCTGGTGAATTTGCCCAGAGTCGAGGTTTTATGGAGGCCACTGACGAATCACTTACTAGAAGTTTGTCAACATCCGCACATTCGTATGAGGGAGTGGGGAGTGGAAGCTATCACGTACCTTGTTAAAATGGCGCTTCAACATAAGTATCCTCAACCTTTGCGCGATAATCAAGTATGTCCATTTATGTCCCGCTTCTTGACCCTAATTCATACAGGGTGTCACACTAACTCAATAGGACAAATTATTTGAGTTTGTGACTTTTTATAGTGGGACACTCTGTATATTTTTTATGTTAAGGGTTAAAATCAGCTTCCAACAGATTCAAGTATTAAAATTTGATTCATTCTTTGACACAGAAGTTGCAGACGTTACTTTTGGGACCGTTATCCGAGTTATCATCGGTGCGGCACGGTGACGTGAGACAACGTCAACTAGAATGTGTTCTGCAAGTTTTACACGGAGCTGGGGAAACATTGTATCACGGTTGGCCCTTGGTACTTGGTATCATCGGTGCAGTGTCCGATCACCATGGGTATATTTCGCATTATTTAATGGATCTAGCCTAATATTGTTAAATAACGATCCTCCTTCTAACGTTTTACAGGGAAGCTTTAGTTAGAATAGCTTTTCAGTGTTTACAACTGGTAGTAACCGATTTTCTGCCAGTGATGCCTTGGCGGTGTCTTCCGCTTTGCGTCGACACGGCTGCCAAGTTTGGCTCGCAAACACAAGAATTGAATATTTCACTCACTGCTGTCGGATTGATGGTAAGAACCGATTCTTTGGAAGAAGCATCTGATATCTAATATCTGTGTGTTAATCGTGGTGTTACTTGTGCATTTCTTTTCAATCGTACAAGAGACGAGCGAAGCGAAGTTAAAAGTATCAAGCCATGGAATTCCTATGGAATAATATCAGATCAAGAAATCATGATTTAGAGACGCACACCTTTGATTGTAGAAGATTTAGAAGCATCTAACATTGTTAAAGTCCGAGCAAAAATATCTTGAACGAATAAAATTACGATCAAGGCAATTGAATAAAACAAACAGTTCTTATCGTATATAACGTGTACAGTTGAAGTAGATAAACGAATCGATAGAACATGTACAATTTACTTGTGGTAAGTTCAATTTATTGCATTTTCGTTTTTTTTTGCAGTGGAACATAAGTGATTATTTTTATCAAAATCAAGAGAAACTCTGCGTTTCATTGAAAGGAGATTCGTCCTCTGTATTTCCGGATTTTCCTGGTACAACAAACATGCCAGCGTTTGATAAGCTTTGGATGTGCCTATATACGAGGCTAGGTAATAATAAAAAAACTCAATAAAGCAACGTTATAATTAGAAGTGGAATGTATAAACGATACCGTTCTATTTTTAAGGGGATTTATGCGTGGATTCTCGACCTGCAGTGCGTAAATCAGCCAGTCAAACTTTATTTTCAACAATATCCGCGCACGGTAGCCTCTTGCACCAGCCGACATGGCAAGCTGTGCTCTGGCAAGTTCTTTTCCCATTACTGGATAAAGTAAGGAGTTTATCCAACTCTGCCAGTAGCGAAAAAGTAGATACTAGTGGAAACATACTCATTCATCACAGTCGGAACACAGCACAGAAGCAATGGGCTGAAACGCAGGTAACAATTCCACGTATAAGTACAGGATGAGCCACTTAACTGTACCACCTAAATTTATACCAACTTTTGTTTCAAACAGTTTTTGTGATGCAACAAGTAGGTTGTGACTAAATTCAGATGGTATACTTAAGTGACTCACCCAGTATATTTGCTATCAGTTGTCCGTATTATATCAACGGATCTTTTATTTTCACGTTGTAAGAAAATAGACTTTAGATTTATTTTTTCAAGTATTCTATTAGTAAATAGAATAAATTTTATAGGTACTGACATTGAGTGGCGTTGGAAGAGTATTTAATACGAAACGGCAGCTTTTACAAATGTTGGGCGATTTTCCTAGAGCTTGGTCGCTTTTGCTAGAGTTTATAGAAAATTCTGCACTTAGTAAAAATAACGAGGTACAGTACTAACATTGTTTTCTCTCGCGAAAGAAAATACCGATGCTTAAACTTGGAAGTGTGAATCGGCAGGTATCGTTGGCAGCTCTGAAGTCGTTTCAAGAGATTTTGTATCTTCAAAAAGGCAGCGATAGCAATGAGGCGATACAATCAAACGATTCGGAGGCATTGTGGGTTGTTGCATGGCGTGTGTGGCTCAATATCGGAATGGAAAGCACGACGCCACCGCAAGAAGGCGAAACAGAACCTTATATACCGTCGCAGGCGTTTTTAACAGCGTTAGTTCACATATTTCCAGCTGTCTTTCAGCACATCAGAAACAAGTACGTTTTTATACATCTTAAAAATTAAGAGCATTTCTACAGACGTGTAAGCGAAATATAATTTCGATTGTTTCCCATTTGCAGATTCACTGGACCGGATTTGCAAAAGCTTTGCATAGTACTGAAAAATGCAGTCGCGGTTCCGGTGCATGGTGAGTCAACGCCCTACATTTTACCTACAATGCCAGATGTCGTCCTTACACATTTACAGGACGGTGTGCTTCATTCCATGGAGCTTCTGCAAAAAGTTTGTAATTTCGGTCCCTTTTCTGAACGATTTATTTCTATTCGAAATTAATTCGACTACTTTTCGATAGGAAGCACTAAACGGACCTGACAATCTGCGAACAATGATTGTCCTAATCTTTCTGCAACTTCTGAGCTTCTCAAAGTTAGCTTGCGAAGCACCCACGTATGGTAAAATACCAACGAAGCACATTTCTCAAGTTCGAGGTGTATCTGTACGTATCTGCGTACCTACGTACTATTTCGAATCGAATCGATTTTTTGAAGATGAAAAACTAGAATACCTCCTTAAACGAATATTAATTAGACTTTCTCATTTATTCAGACTGACTGGGTCACCATGAATTATGTTCCTTTCGGAGAGAAAGCCCTGTCAATGGTCGTGACGCTGTACCAAAAGACAGCGCACGAAATCGCGGTAATAGAAGGGCAAGTTCTGAAGCACATTATAGAAGCGTTACACGTGCCTTTGTCGATGAAATATGCTTGTCCGTCGCCAACTACTTGGAAACTAGCCGTTACTAGTCTGCTTGCTGTTTTGCATACTGGTTTGCCACTGGCTAGAAAATGTCCAGAACAATTTCAAAGTATGTGGCCAGAGCTCGCGAGTACCTTAGATGATTTTTTATTCCCCAAAAGGTAACTTGTAAACATTTCCATACTTCCATTGCTCCGTAACAGCTTAATTTTTAATATAATCGACAATATATATTTTAATCGTAGCGTACTGAACGTGGAACGAGGTGTAGAAGAGATTCAGGCAGACGAAGCTGTAGATTGTCAAGTGATGGAACTTCTACGTGACGAGGTTTTGCCACATTCTCAATATATACCTCATCAATTCATTTTACGTGTGGTAATGCTCCTAAATAAAGGTTCTATACATTCGGCAACCACAGCAAATATTGGTATGTAGTTCTGTGTGTACATACATATCAAACAATCTACTCCGTTTCTAACAACACTGTTTTCATCTTTTAAGTAGAGAACGGCGGTGAAACAAAACTGAGGGAAGAATTCGCGAAGACCTGTTTCGAAACGTTACTACAATTCTCTCTTCTGGATGGATTAAATACTGAAACAGAACACGAATCGTCGAAAAATCCTGAAAATGACGAAGGAGGAGTAGCTGGAAGATTGGCAGTCACTGCGCTTCTTCATAGGTTCCAAGAAGTATTGCGGCGATATATAGAGAACGAAAGGCGTAGTGGAAAATGTCCGTTGCCCAGGTAATGGTTTCGTTTCTTTCTACCGATTCCTGCTTTCTATAGTTAACGATATACAATTGTATGAACGCCCGTGTCAAATGAGATGAATTTTCATTTGTTTTTAAGTACTTATTATATGAACCTTTTCTAGGTACAGATTGTCTGAAATATCGTTTGTTTTGAAAGCAGTAGCGACACTTGTTGTGTCGCTGAAGAAGGCACCGCCGAATAAAGGTAATTCAAAAATACTATTCTACTAATAAGACTATTACTTAATTATCTGTTCATTATTGGTGTTCAATTCTTAACTTCAGAGCTACATTCTTCAATTGTGTTTTGTAATAATAATCTGATAATAAGTCTAGATACTTTCTCAAGAAAATTAGTGGTGCTTTAAAAACCTTTCTACATTAATTTTTCAGTTGAAAAGTCAGTTTGGGAGCAACTGATTGGATTGTATCCCTGTTTAGTAGAATGTACAATTGCTACCGCATCGGGCCAAGTTTCAAGATCTTTACGTGAAGCTTTGCTGCAGTACCACGATCTGTTGAGGCCACCAATTCAAAATTCCACAACGTCAAATGGTGTTTGACCACTGCATTCTTTACTTCTATCCCGAAATGGTGATGTTTACTACAGCGCCAAGTAGTGAACTTCTCGTAACTACGGTTACATGTATAATAAAATTTATTGCAAAATTTTTACTTCCGCGTACACGTACGAGTCGAAGTGTGAAGTACCAAGGTGATGTACCGCCAGCAATATTTTTCTTTACACGTGCTAAAACGTATGTCTCTTCACACATTTTTCATCGCTGTTGTTAACAGGTGAAGAAATTTAATGCCATTTTTTTTCAAGACCGCAAAATTATTTTGATTTTGTAAATTGCAGTAGTTTGTTTTCTATAGATACCAGGTTACAACTACATAGTAGATTAGCGATAAAGTACAAAAGAAAACGACTTTAGTTATTTATTTGAAACTTCCATAACGTCTGTGGTTTCAAACAATCACGCCCGTAAAAAAAGCCTTTCCTTCGCGAAAAAGGAAATTCTCGAGATAACGGAACAATACCACACAACACGTGACATTTAAAGATAATGAAAGATGCATATAATTTTTTTGGAATTAACATTATCATCTATAAACAGCAAAAGCTTACGTAATTGCAATGTGGTCTCATACGTGAGTGAAATAGCACACGAGCAAATATAGCGCTAGGAAGTCGAAGCAAGTATACAAAAGATTGTACTAAATAGCTAATTCGTAAGTGCAAATTAATTAATAACTACAATTTATACACATGCCATTCTGCTGTACATAGTCAATGTACAAGTTGGCTTTTTCTAATACACATTGTAAATATCGAACTAATCATGATTAGTATACAGTATAAGACGATTTTATAAATAACATAAAGTTATTATTCGCTATTCTTACAATGATATATAATATCGAAAAATTTTATGATATAATAATGTAAATAGCTACACAAAAATTCAATAAAAGTCTGAAATATTTATTGCTATTTTTGTATAGAAATCGCGTCGCCGTATGTTTTTTGGCTTCGTATATTTTTTTCACATATTTTTGTGATTCGCAAAACATGTAACAATAGTTGTTTTATATTCTAACATTTAAATACAAGAATATTGTCTCTAATCGATTTTGTAATGCATTTACAGTATGTTAGCTGTATCATCGTTTAACCGTGATCAACCGTAGCCGTAGCATATATTTATAATAACGTAACCGACGTATAAACTTTCTTTTTCTTTGCATCAAACATTGTAAATAGCATTAGGTAGTTCAACGAGTGGTACTTGGTTCGATTTCTTTTAATGGGCAAGCGCCGTTGTAAGAATTGGAAAGGAAGCTTCTTCAAAAGATAGATGTCGCGTTGGTAACCGGAAAGCTTCTCGGAAGTAAATCAAGTTGCGATAAAAACCTTGTCGCGAAATAATATTCTATTTCCTCGACGCGAGGTTTCCCGTCGGACGAGAAATAAATTCGATGAATTTTCCCGGCAGCCGAGCAGTTCGAAACACGTGGACAGATAATCGAAGTGTTGAATTTGATTTATGATGTATTTTCGAGCGACGCCGCAGCCATGATTGTTTAGTTTCGGGGGGATGAAAAGTGAACGCGAGCGAGGGATTTGAATGGAACGCGTACATGGATAACGTGCTGACTTGTTTCTGTGTTTAACGAGCGTGCCGGTTAGTTCAGAGATATGGTAAGCGATAGCATTAGTCCGAGCATCGGTTAAGTGTCTATCCCCGGCGAATAGTTTTCGCGCGAATTTTCAGGTGTTACGATTGTTGTTGGGTGCCGCCGCTAACGCGGCGCAACATTGCACTTTCAAACTTTCGATCGATTTGCACCGAATATTGCGACTATAAAGTCAAACAGTTATCGAACATGGGCGATCATTTCCCGCGATTTCCCTTCGATCTCACGACGATCGGTTGATCCCGCGTCCAAATCGCCTGTCGTTTCTCCGAAAACGTTCGAAAACGTAACCGGGTATTACACCGCATATAAATCGATATATACTTATAAATGTATGCTGCATGTGTGCGTACATACGCGGGTTTGTGTGTGTTTCGCTTGGTGTGACGCTCGGACGTGAGTATATATGCACCTACATATACAGTATTATACAGGCACTACAAGGTACGGATGTTCGATTTCGATTCGATTCTTCAGAAAATCGATTCTTTCGGCAAAAAGATCAATCTTTTGAATGAGAATCGATTCTTTGCTGGAAAATCGGTCTGAAAAGAATCGACCTTATTTTTCTTTTTTTCTTTTCTTGTAAGAAGTAAAAACAGACTGGCCAATAGGATTCTTTCGTGTACCATCGATTCGATTATTTTCAAGAATCGATTCATTGCGGAAGAATCTTATTGGCTAGTCTGTTCTTACTACTAAAAATAAAGGGCAAAAAAGTCAATTCTTTTGAAACCGATTTTCTTGGAAAAATCGATTTTCAGATGCCGAAGAATCGATTCTTTTCGGAGAATCGAACATCCCCACTACAAGAAATCGTGGATCAGAAACGCCCCTTTTTACGATACGATCGAATTTCTTTCCCGCGCAATTTCTGAAATATTATGAAACGCTAATTATTCGGAATTTCGAAATACGCATAGTATTTCTGATCGACGAGCGAGAAGATTTTACCCGATCACACGTTCATTCTCGGCCGAACGACGATTTCTTTCATTGTAACGAGACTTTTTAATGTTTTTCATTATTTCTAATGGCATTATAATTTGTTTTAGAAAATTTAGACATTTCTTTGAAATGTGGTTACGAAGTGAGCATGTTAGCAGAAGACTGCGTGGTCGCTTAAACATAAGCAGTATACCGAGATCAAAAATTTCAAACCATCGAATACAATTCAGCAGTCTAAGGAAACTCCCATCGATCGGTAATAATAGTCATCGTATTAATAAACCGAACAAATGCAGCAGATTAACACGTTGGAGGCGTAGATGCACGCATTTCCTGAAAGAAGTAAGCAACTACTGTTACTTAAGTTCCAAACTTGGATTATCTTTCGTGTACATGATACATTCATCTTCCGTATGATCATGTTACTGTTATTCGCTTATTATAAATGATCTTTGCAGGTCATTTATTAAAGCAAAACTTGACCATTTCTTAAAAAAGAAATACTTTCTAACTAATCAGCGATTAATGGTTAAAAAGAGTGACTGACTAACTCACGAGGATGTTATGTAATTAGATTTGTTAGACCTGCAATCGAAGCCATTTGGTTACTATAAGGACGCCAATTCAGTTTTGTTAAAAAGATTGTTATCTTCGTAGGCTTGTAAAGAAAATGTTTTACATTTTACGAAGTCTGCGCCTATTAGACGAGAGAGAGGACCTCGTAGAAGAAAATGCATAAAGCGGTCAATGGTTACTTCAACTCCGTTACATCGATCGTCTACAAAAGATGCGGCTGCTGTAAGTGGAAAACCATCAAAATTCTATGTATGTTGCGTTACACTTTTTCATATGATATAAACACATATAATTTACAATCTTTCAGCCATCAAAATGCACACCGGTATCAAAAGTTTCTGAGGAATCTAAAGAAAACTGGAATACAACAATTCTCTCTTTGTACTCGTCGATTTTGAACACAGACACATGCTGTTCCTCCATATCCACTATACATGATTTCAAGCCTTCCATTCCAAGTGTATCATCACTGACAAATCTAATGCCTCCAGCATCTATAGGATCATCACACACAGACCTTTCATATGTATTAGATGATGAAGAAAACAAGAATAATGGTAAACAAATTTACTCTAACACCGCAAAACAATTGGATTGCTCGCCTTTCAATGCGAATCAACTATTATTTCGTTTTGTTGCAGATGCCAATTCAATGTATTACTCTGCTTCCTGTTTGCAAACAGACACACCCGAAGAATACTATAGTTTAATACACTCTACATCTATGTATGGAACTCGTACTTTCCCGACCGACAAGTATTTTCCAAATGGAAAATACGCACTTAGCAACAATAATGAGAATAGCAGTAATTTATCAAAAAATCAATATTCGCTCGACAGTCATTCACCGAAATATGAACCAGGGTTTAACACTACGAAGTACAATGCATCAACCATGTACAATATAAATCATCATCATTCATCAGACACAAATGGGAACGTTACGGAGAAATATGATTCCGATGATATCGATAGCGATTATCACGATGCCGAATACATGGAGGTCGGAAGCGAGGAAATAGTAGAAAGTTGCGATGTAGAGAATATGGTTACTCATGTTCAGGAAGACTGGGAGCCATTCGATCCTTATGTCTTCATCAAGCATTTACCGCCCTTAACCCCGGCAATGAGAGCTAGATGTCCCGCTCTTCCACTTAAAACACGCAGCAGTCCAGAATTTAGTCTAGTATTAGATTTGGTACGTCCAGTTCTGAATTGAATAACAAAATATTAAAATTGTGCGAAAGTACATACAAATTTAAACTAGTCCTTCGTCGAGTTGCCTCCCTTAAGGAATTCGAGAATTTTAGCTTTGTATGATTGTTAGAATATCAATACTAAGACCAAAATCTACCAGACTTTCTAAAGAGAACGCAAAAGGAATACAGAAGTATATTTTTGTTATATAGGATGAAACGTTGGTTCACTGCAGTCTACAAGAACTCTCGGATGCTGCGTTTCGTTTTCCAGTTGTCTTTCAAGATGTAACATACACGGTGTTTGTCAGAACGCGACCGTACTTTCGTGAATTTTTAGAACATGTCTCATCATTATACGAAGTCATTCTTTTTACCGCGAGCAAGCGTGTCTACGCGAACAAGTTAATGAATCTGTTAGATCCGACAAGGAAATTGATAAAGTATCGTCTGTTCAGAGAACACTGTGTTTGTGTTAATGGAAATTATATCAAAGATCTGTCTATATTGGGTAGAGATTTATCTAAAACTGTTATTATTGATAATAGTCCACAAGCTTTTGGATATCAGGTAGATATGGATCTAATGGTAGAAATTGTTTCAAATTGTTGCTTATTCTTAACGAATATTACTATTTACAGTTGGAAAATGGTATCCCTATAGAGAGCTGGTTTGCTGACCGTTCGGATACTGAGTTAATGAAGTTGTTACCTTTTTTAGAAAACTTAATAAACTGGGTGAGTAATCTCATATTTGATCATTAATTTGCTTCTATTCAGATGTCGTTAATAATACAGAAAATATTAATTTTGTAGGGAGGGGATGTTAGACCACGTATTAGAGAAAAGTTCCGACTTTTTAGTTTTTTACCACCAGATTAATTTAGGTAGTAAGCACAAAATTAATGTGGAAGTATCAGCCTACCTAGGTATCTATATGTATGTACATCTTACGAATGCGTGCAATACCACACGCCAAAAAATTGATATAATTTGTAATAATCATCGTATGTTTATAAGTACGTCCAGTGAAACAGATTTTTATTAGAAAGTACACTTGCTTTTGTACATTGATTTAATCATGATACATTCGTTCGTATTCCATTTACTATCGTCAAATTATGGATGGTACTTTTCTCAAAAGTATTTTTTTGTATAAAACATGATTGATTTTAAATTTATCTCGTAAGTCTTAATACGTCGAAATTGCGTTGTTAAGAACTATCAATCAAGACAACCTAGGAAATATTAGAATCTATATCTATTAAACTTTGGGCAGGTACCAATCAATTAAAATGATAGATAATGAATCTTTATAGTTCACAGACCAATCAAGATTTTTAATAATATTGTCTGCTAGAGCTTATTTATACATTTTACAATGCACTCACTCATTCTTACATTAAATGTAATGCGTACTATTTTCATTTGTAATAATCGAGAAACATTGGTTCATTTGTTCGTTATCAAAAAGTGCTCTAGCAGCAAACGTTCGAATAGATCCAGGCGTCCCTCCAATTTACATGTACTTCGTAGGAAACCAATAATAGAATTGTAAATTATATCATTGAGTGCATGATGTGAAATCGGGAGATGCCTGAACCATATTTTCATCAAAAATATGATAATTCTTTTAATCAACGATTAAAAGTATTAGAATCAAGTTCATTAAATGTGCTGAATACTTTTAAAAAGAGCATAATAATATCAACACACGATCATATATTCGCAACTGTCTGTTCTTTTTAAATTTAGAACTATGAAGCTTATCAAATTCAGTTTTGGACAGTCGAATATTATAGTTAAATTGTAAAGTTAATTACATCTGTTACATACAGAAGTATGCGAAGCACTTATTATACATTTATCTAATCACAAAGCTAGCTTAAGAAAGCTAACACTCACAAGATAAGATCATTGCAATAGCTATCAAACAAAAAAAAAATAGTAAAATTCATTGAATAGAAAGAAAATATAGTAGTAGTATACAGATAAAAGATGAATATAGAGCAAACTTCCAGTTATAAACACAAGTATCTTCCGTTTCTCACAATATTTTTACTTATATATATATACATACATATGTATACAATTTATATGTATATTATATATATGTGTATATGTATATATTATATACTTACATATATATATATATATACATAGTGAAAAAGGAAATCATAGCCATGTAACAGGAAGTCCATAAATGGAAATACTGAGCTCGTACCTTCAGTACAAAAAAATGATTGTATTCATTGTATTTATAGTTGACTAATTCAACTTGACTGTGTTTTTGGCAAACCTGTCTGCACAAATAACGTCAGCTATCTGTTGAGATAACGTCCTAAAACAAATTCGTACTATAGTTTGTTTATTAACTTTTTTTTTTACTAGATCTTTGTTTACTATATCGTAGTAAAAGTTACAACGTCTTCGATTCAAGCTTAGTCATTACAGCAAAAATGATCTCAGCCTGTTTTCCTTCAACCCTTTTGTTCCTGAAGGTGGCTGTAGTCACTCTTAAATGATTGTCAACAACTCTGGTTGAGTTCAATATTCAAATTTCAAATTTAATTAGTCCAACGCACACGCGCGCACACACACGCAGTTGTTTATGATTCGTACGTATATTATATACAAATCATTTTAATAAAATTCCAGTGATTCGTGCAATACAGAAATCCGGTATATGTGTAAGTTTATTGGAACGAAAGGGTTGAACAGTGTATTCAAACTATAAGTGTTGAAGCTTTAGTTGAGCACTACAAGTATAAATCAATATAGATTGCAGGTTATTCGAATGCATATGTATTTATATTCGTAATTCCAATGATGATTATGAATACACAATATGTATGTATCTGTATGAGCGTGAGTGTGACAACTATATTATTATAACTACACCTAATAAAATTATAGAGTTGCGTGTAATCCATAGACGGAGACCTATATCAAAACAAAACATCCATGCAAAATAATTTAGCAAAGCGAGAAGAACGTGAGAATTTATATCTTGTAGTCCTTGCTATACTTCAAGATCACCATAATACGTTTCACATTACGAATTCACAGATGTGTAAGATCTATCCTGTTACAAAGAAATGGTAGAAGTGCTCGAATTCTTTTTTAAATTAAATGCTATTTTTATCGATTACCTGATAAGAAAAAGAGAAAGGTATTATACAAAATCTGTAGAATGAAACATGGAATGAGAATCATTTTCAATTTTGTATGTGCGTGTTACGTAAAAATGGATTCAGTGTTCTAGTTTTATCGCTACAAATTATTCTGTATATTTTTCCTTTGATACAATGATCTCTACAATTACTTTTTACTTGATGATCAATCATGAATTACGTACACCTCTGTTTAAATCATAAATCTATACATTTCTGTGTAAGTTGTAATAGAATCTCTCAATCATATTTGTTATCGACGGATATTATCGAGAAATAAAAATAAAAGTAGGGAGATTGTACAAGAAAAATACATGCTTGTTATGTGCGAAAAGAAGCGTTTGTATCATTAATTCTTTTTATTCGTCATTTAACATTGAATATAGTAAGATTTAAGTTTACACTAAAACTGCGAGCATTTCCTTTTTATTTTAGTAACATGCCACCACATCGAAAAATACATTTACAAAGTACATTTGAATAAGTTAAGGTACTTTTTTTACAATTCATTTAGTGCACAAATGTTTTCATAATTGTCGATATTTGTTTAAATATATATAAGCAATTATAATCGGCGTTTGTTGTATAACCGAACGCTGGAGACAAGAAGTATGTAACAGACTTATTAGCAATGTAATTGTAGAAATACAGACACATAGTGATGCAAAGTTGCATAAATATTAAATATTTATTTTCAGTAATCAATTTCGCATGATATAAAATCATTTGAACATTGGTGTCAATAACTTATATTTACGTTGGGCAGTGTTTTATGATACAGAAGTACGTCGTTTTTTAAATACAATTTCTAAAAGTACAATTATATACAGAATATGTATCTATGACTGAAAGACCACTCATTGGATGATTAACGCCTTCTAGTCGCGTTTAACGTCGAAACAATTATATATATAATATAAATGCTGATAGCAGGTACGTTGAAATAATCCTTGGAAACAAAATTGACAATAATTATTAAATAAATCGTTCATCATTACTTCCGACAAATCTTTCTGTAAAAGCATCTAGCTCAGAGATACCTTTCGTCGGTTATATACTCTTGCGGTATTCCAAGAACATACATTTGGAAATCTCCAAAGTCGCACTTACTTACTTCTCGCCTCCAACGTTTTCGTTACTCTATTTGACCCCTATTGCTTGAGGAGAACAAATGCTGAAAAACGTCACGTGCAGTATTATGTACTTAAGATAATACATTTCATGTTCAACATTATTATATTTTCTCTAAGTAACAGTTACAACAAGTTAACTAAGAATACTTTATTTTCTATACAATTTACTACTATCCCACCATACTCGAACTTCAGACACATTGAAACATATGTTTATTGCTGCCATTCTAATAATATCTTCCCTCAGGTATTTATGCATTTGTAGTGATGTATGGCATAGCATATTACGTTGTTACTGTAATTTATATAGGTTGTCCCAATAAAATGGAATAAATGGCATATGATAAAAATTGCAACACAATAAGGACTGTATAGAAATTTATTTTAACGAATCCCAAATAATATACTCGGTTCCTTAAATTCACCTACTGATTTTTGTTATAAATGCATAATATCCACAGTCTATTTATCGTGTACCCTCTGAAATAATATAATTTTGATCTGTGAAGTTTTTCTAGACACCAGTAAATACATAATGCATGTATTTAGGAGATTCCATTTGGCTGGGACACCTTGTATTTCTCTATATCATACATCGTTTCACTTTTAGAAAACTATATATTTCTCTGAATTTATTGAATGCTGCACAGTGTCGGCGTCACGTTCTCATCTTTGCGAATATCGCGTGCGAAGCATAGGAACTTAATGTCAACGCAATCGGTATACCTGAGCTCGATGTATTCGAAGTTCGAGTGTAATTCTATCTAGTCTTTTGGATGCCGGTAATACCTAGTCTCAATGCGTTTGCAGTGCTCCAAGAGCAGCGTATATTTCTGGACAATATTCGCCAATTTGTTATCAGGTAGATTTGTCGTGATTATAGAAAAAACATGTCCAAAGACTAAGGCGTCTAATTCGTTGGGTGTCCTAGAGATATAATTAAGTAATAAAATTGATCATTCGTGGACTAATCGAACGAGTTAAATAATAATAATCGAGAGATATAAATGTATGTATTATATTTCATGCAATATAACAAACTTCGTAACAAAATAATATAACAAAATAAGCCTTCAGAAAAATCAAAATTCAGAAGAGTCTTCTGACAGCGGTGGCAGCGATTCAAGGGACTCTGAACAATTCCAGAGAGTTTCTTTGGAAGAGGTACTGATAATTTCAAAATCATCAACAGATCTTGCCGAATCTTGCTTGTCTAATAATTTATGGATTCTTTTTGTATGATTAATAAGCTTGGGAAATTGCTTTATAGTTGTAGCAATATTTTGTACCAGTGTACAATATTGTGGGCAAACAATAATTAGGAGAGAGATATGACCGTATACCAGGGCATCTAGTTCTGTGGGCCTTTTAAATTGAAAAGTATATACATAATGTAGTTTAAAATAAATATTAGATGAAATATTAGATGTGAAAATTAGGTGAGAAATATTTTAAACACATAATTTGTACTTACTTGTCCCCAGAAAAGTATTCATTGCGATCCAATCTCTCCGATAATGCTTTACAACAATTTTCAACCTCACTGCATACTTCTTCTATGCTCTTGTTATACCAACTAAGTACATTGAGTTTCTTTATGACATCCTTCCTTTTTTGCCAGTTCAAAAAGTGATTCAAAGGCCATGGATACACGCTTCCATGTCTTACTTTGGTTATATGGTTTAAAGTGTCTTCGTCGACCCAAGAAATGTACAATTCCGCGTTTAGAAGTACATTATTAACTAGAGACATGTAAGCTCTCATATCTGCCTTGCAAGTTGATGATAGATTGCTGGATAAGCTTTTGCCTTTACTTTCTACAAAGGACACGATTCTATCGAATTCTGAGTGTATGATTGAACCGCATTTAATGAATGGTACACGACCGGTGGGAGACATGTACTCTGCATTGTGTCTCGACACTATTTCAACTCCGATGCCACACATTTTAAGAAAAGCTTCTACGGCCAAACAGTTTGCATAATCGGGCAACAATATCTGCTCGACCACAAATGGTTGATACAAAGCTATTGTGTCAGGTAATTCCTCCTTAGCTAAACAAAAAATTTGCACGATTCATTGTTTTGTAGATTACAGGAGAAAATTTATTAATATACAATCAATACTTTGGATCTTGTACAATTAAGTGCAAATAATAAATCAGGACGAAATTTGTTAATCTATACGTGTTTTATTTGAAAACATTCAATTGTTGCGGATGGATATACAAAAAGAAAACAACAAATATATGCTTAAGTGCTATTACTCAATAGATTACTCAATAGAAAGGTTAAGTTTCGTACAAGTGAGAGATGTGATACAAAATATTTAACGAAATGAATTTGAGAATCACCTTCTAATTCCATAGCAATTGTATCTTCTAATAGATCACTAGGCATTTTGTTGTTAATTCAAGTCTTAATAACGTTTGAAAATTTCACTCTTTTTCTTTAGCCTCCAACTTCGTCAAATGACAGGACAAAAGTATATAATGTATGTCGGTAATGTCTGGAACTTTTGCTTTAACTTCTTCTTATAATAGACAATAACACATCAAATTAAGATTTAGGTAATAAATAGTATTTACGATCGAAACGAGTGATTATCAATTCTAATTGCAATTCAATTTTTATTTAATTGGATCGATTATAGTTGAACTACCATTTCTGTTATTAAAATTTAAACATTAATTAAGACAGTTAACGTAGTGAAGATGTACATCAAACAGAATTTCAATTCATGATTGAAACTTTTGATAAATCATTGAAGATCAACGATTGGTAATTGATGACTAGTTCTAACAATCAATAGAATCGATCACGATTTTCACTTATAACTGAAAGTATTAAAAATTCATTGGCAGATGAGTGCTCGACTCTGATGTATATGTAGACAATTCTAGTAATCTCTATAATAAAATTGCTTATTGTCTATATGTAAATTTCAGTTTATCCAGTAAATGCAAGTAAATGTATGTGATACAGTTATGAAAAAGCCGATTTGGTTATTTGAATATTGCTAATGTTTCCGCGCCGGAAGCGGCTGAACACGGTCTGCGCAAAGACTAGTGCGCTGTAAACAGCAGTTTCTTTCTCTTTCAAACACGCCAAGATGTCGAAGAGAGGTAAGTCGGTTTTCGTGATCGGAAAGAATCCAGGGAAATCCACTGTGAATTAAGTGATCAGCTCAAAATATGTTGTGAAAACAATAGAACAATGTCCACAACGTGTAGCGGCGAGAATAATTTTTCGTTAATTCCGATGGAATTGGGAAAAATCGATGATTACGTTCGGAGCAAATGCCGCGTTAGACGTGTCCATCAATATCAACAATTAACATGGAATTATTATTTTTCAAGGACGTGGTGGTTCCGCGGGAGCGAAGTTTAGGATATCACTGGGTTTGCCAGTAGGAGCAGTTATTAATTGTGCTGATAATACTGGTGAGTGTTTATGAAAAAATTACAGAAGTCGCAAGTAACCTCAAAAACTGGCCATGTTATGGCTGAGAATAACACATGGCTGATTGTCATTTACAGTTACAAAAAGTTTTACACGAAGTATCTTTGCTATATACCGAAGAAAATAAATCTGAATGAATATTAGTTACTCTAACGGAAGAGTTTTGGCAAGGAAGCTTGCAAGACAAACCAAGCAGTAATGTTTTTGGTAGCCAGTAGTTAATGGTTAATTGTTCTCAGTTTATATAGTTACTTTCCTGTTGGATTCATCTATTTAGCACAAAAGGAATGAATTGTGACTTGAAATTTTATCTAATTTATGTATATCAGTGTGTGACATTGATTTTTGTTACAGGTGCAAAAAATTTATATGTCATCGCAGTCCAAGGAATTAAAGGCAGATTAAATCGCCTTCCAGCTGCAGGATCGGGTGATATGATTGTCGCCACTGTGAAAAAAGGAAAGCCTGAACTCAGAAAAAAGGGTAATTTTTTATTGAAAGAAAAATATATTAGTTGTGCTTCGTAGCACAATAATCATAGATTTCTACGTGTCTCAGTTTTGTCTTGTGATACGTTGAAATTCGAATGTACGGTAATAGTTATTAATTATTTTGATTATTACAGTGATGCCTGCAGTGGTGATAAGGCAACGGAAACCATTTCGGAGGAAGGACGGGGTGTTTATATACTTTGAGGACAATGCAGGGGTTATAGTAAATAATAAAGGCGAAATGAAAGGATCAGCTATTACAGGACCTGTTGCAAAAGAATGTGCAGATTTATGGCCCAGGATTGCTTCCAACGCAAGCAGTATCGCTTAAAACATACTGTATAAATTTATTGTCCTTAATAAAATATATTTGAGCATTTGCTCAACATTTCGTTTGTATTTCTTTTTCGTAACAATTTATTTGTCTTTTTTTTTTATTAAGTTCAGTCAAGTGTGTAAATCGAGTTCATCTAGTATCATTTAGAATATCAGTTAAATATTTAGTTGTATTTTTTCATGAGAAACAGGGCAAACCTTCAAAATAAACAAATGTACAAAGAACAGCAATGATACATTTATACAGTTCAAAGATTTAGGAACTCTCACAATCATATTTTCCTGTTGAATTGGTACCGATACTAATAGAAATACAGGACACGATAGAGCTGGAAAGTGGTGCATACAATGAATGCAAAAAATCTAATTTACTACCTTCGGTTATTGATAGCCTTTTAAATTACGTCTTCGACTAATAGGAAAACAGAACAACACTGGAGGTATTGAACAAGAAGTATGCGAGAGCTAATGAATGCACTTCATTGACTAGATCATGAGATCCTGTTAAGTTTCGAGTTTTTGTGATCGCTGTGCAGAATAGCATTGAAGCTACAAACTGCGTTTGCAAACAATTCACGCGGATCTCTTGAATTTAGTATAAGTATACCTTACAAATAAGAAAATGGAAAATGGTAAAAATACATTTTGAAAATCTGCATTGCATCTGTACATACGCAAAACGAACTACGATTCTACGAGTTAAAAAAACTTGTTAATTGATAAGCCAGGTTTTTTTAAATAGAGATATTTTAGGCCATTCCTAGTAGATGTCCGTTGTATTTCTGTGACTTGTATTTTCTGTACCAGAACTAGGACGGACAGCTTGACTATTGACGAACCTCCGATCTTGTTCTTGGAAGAACAGACTGCAATTGCATTAGACATTGCCTAACTCTGGGAAGCACAGTACAGTACAGAGTACAGTGCAGTACAGTGAGAGTGATTACTCGGTCTCTGATGCTGGCATATAGCGCACGTGCATGAGAAATCAGCTGTTCACTATCGCAGCGCCAGCTGGTGGATGACGCTTCAGACATCAAGCAAACGAAAGCGAGGTAGATTTTTGTGTTGCGATTTTATCGTTCGACCGCCCTGTATTTGTTAAACCGCCAGTGAAACACAATGCGATTCGCGGTCGAACAGAGAATGGTGCTTCGAATTCGCGTGCGTGCTGTTCGTGTTGTTGAGTAACGAGGTCCAGGGATCCTCGAAACAATCGTACACTCTCTCTCTCAGGTGAGGTTAGAATTCTCACGACGAAAAGCTTCCCTTGAATTCTACATAATCGAAGATCGTGACGAAGAAATAACATCCCTTCAAACGAAATCATCGTGTTCCTTCGTAGAGCATCGCTTATAAACGAGAAAATCCAATAGTTTATTCAGTTTCATCGAGCATGCCACACTTTTCGATCATTGTAAATGCATGCTGTTTTTTCTTCGATTCATTTCCGGCGTAGGTAACGAGTTGACTGTTGACTGTCTTTCCTTTGTCTCGAGTCTGCAGGATAACGTTCATTGTTTCCGTGTCTCGTTTAAAGAGACGCGTACAGTCAGCCAGTTAATCGAATAGAAGTTTTATTACATATACATTGTTTAATTTTTTCGAATGGACGTTTGACATGATCAATTTCTCGTTGTACAGTTTTAGAAAGAGGAACAACGGCTTCATCATACATGACGACATCAGACTTGCGAAGGCATCGATCTTTTATTTAATTGGTGAGTACAATCGATAGATCGGAACAGTTGTTTGGTTCGCAGGTAATCATTGACATCTAACATGCAGAGTTACGCGCTACGACTGCACTCCCTTATCTCTGTCGTTGTCACGATGTTCAAATCTATTTTACGTGATCCAATCGCGTATCCTATGCGTTAACCTCTAAACTCTAAACCTTCGATTAAATAAGTTTACATAAATAGTGTAGGTCACATTGGGTAATGAGATTAGATTTTTCTGCAAGAGAAACTAATAGTATCACAACGATTGTTTTATTCATACGTATTTATCAGCAATTTGTACAGTTCGAATTGCTCAATTTGGGCGAAGATACGACATTAAATTATTGAACTGATTAATTCCGTGGTTCTCACCCCCCTTCTCCGACACGTACCAGGATGTTATAAATCTTCTAAATACTAGGGGTGGGTACCAAGCCTCGGGTCGGGTCGGGACCCGAAAATTCGTGGTACTCGAGTACCCCAAATACTAACAAGACCTTGACGTAAACGATTATATTGCGTTCGAATTTGAAATCCGCGTAAATCAATTCTGGGAGGTAGTAGACCAAGGACTATACGAATTGGGTCGTGAGTAAATTTTGAAAAGGGAAACGCCGCGCGTGTGTGTATGGAGCACACGGCCTATTGAGAACAGTTGTCGCATAATTTACCGTAATAGATCGATTAAGTCTCGAGTTCGTGAACATCGACGAATCGAATTGGTCGATTTCTCGTGTAAACAGAACCGGAGGCAATTGTCTCGGCCAGTAACGGGCGAAACTTTCGTTCGTGAAGTTCAAGTAACCGCGAAAGTGAACGCGCCTAAGTGAATTTTCGCGGTAGATGTATCTCGCACGAGTTGTCGTTTGTCAACATGAATTCGTGGCTGCCCGACCCTAGAATGTGGTGGACGTTCGATTCGGACTCGAATTGGGTAAATAATATTTGACAGCGATTAGACATTGTCACCGTTCGTAACGGTCGTTCGAATTATTTTCGTGCTGTATTACCGACCGTTGTTCCATACAATTTCGTCGCGGGCATAATAAACATTTTCATAGGTTATTGTTCACGAACGTCGGGAATTAAATGGACGTCGATACAGTATTTCGCGCTTTAACTTCGATTAGCTAACGTGTTATTAGCAGATTTAAAAACGAATTGTTTTGGGGTTGGGAATCAAAAATGCTATGAAAACTGCACAAATATGTTTCTCTATGAGAATTACAGGAAAGGTAAACTTACGATTGATGCAAGTTTTACTGTTTCATTTAACCGTGATCAAAATCGGAAAATGTGGCGCATTTAAAAAAGTCATTTTATCTGTTGGTTTTTAGGATTTTACAGTGTTCTGAACCCTTGATAAATGGACACGTGTTGCGATAACGTTTTGGGGGGTCGGAGAACGTCGTATTCTAATTTCGCGATCGGTCGATTCAGAAAATCGTGACTTGGCACCGGAGTCCGTAGTACGTACCAAGCTCGATTCATCTGTTGTTATCTGGAAAAGGCGGGCTGCCCTACTTATTTATATTTATGTATTGGAGACCACGACCGAATGGGACGATACGATTTGTCGTGAACGTGGCCGAGTTTCGCGTCGGGAATTCAGCACGGCCACGTAATTTCGTTACTTTTATTCAATTCCGCCGTTTACCGTTCCGATGTCGGCTGGACCGTGCGTCGTGTCGGCTAGATCTAATTACCAATCGAATGTACACGTTCGCAAACTTATTTACAAAATGTTACCGTCCCTGTGAAATATTAAATGTCCATCTATACTCGGATCTCGCATTTTTTCTGATAAACATAAACGCATCCACTTGACTGATGTTCCAAGAGGCCGCTGCCTGCGGCGACCGGGTCCCTTTTGACCCATCATTGAATATTACTGAAAATTGTTATCTTACTGTTGTCGATGTTTCATTACTAATTTTAAAATCATTTTAAATCTAACCTATTTAAAAGATTGAACGCTATTTCATCTTCAATGGACTTCTAACACAATTATTCAATTTTCAAAAATGTCCATAAAATTCGAAAAATACAGTTGTTTTAAAAAAGTGAGCTTTGTTACACAATGTAAGAAGTTCAAACACGCATAGAGTCTCTCCATTTAATAAAGGATAAAAGGCATTCACGCAGATAATTTTTCTTAACCAGTCAACTATTGGTGCTTTTACCATATCTCTATAAAATGTATTCTATAAAAAAATAATTATGTATGTCTATAAAAAAATACAAATCGAAAACCCACGATTATGGGGGATTAGATTATTGTGTCTGAATAAAGTTGGGACGACCATTCGATAAGCCGAATGTATTTGTGTCTAACAAAAAGAAATAGTACTGAAAATCCCATTATCGATCGTCCGAAAGGTCCGCAGATAGCCGATACTGTGAAGCCTCGTTCTGAAGTATCTACTCGTCGTTATCTGCGGTTCCCCCGATCGATAAAGCGTGAAATCACGCAAAAAGCGGCCGCTTTTCCGCTATTAGCCTAACGACGATACCGGGAGACGATTAATTGATTCAGTTGCCGTCGTTCCGGTCGTGGCCAACATAAGTTCACCGATTGCGCGAGTCTACGAGGAACACGGGCGTTACGTAAAGTTCCTTTTCTTGCGGAGAAGGCAACAATGGCAATGCGCGAGCAATTGTTGAAGAAAGATTCGATAGAACGTGTGGGCGGTTCTGTAGTCTCGCCCCATTTACCCCCTAACAATATTGGAAACCGGAAAGGATATCGGGTAAATAGAAGTACACTTCTGGATCTACACAGAGGCAGTGGTCCGACAATATTAGATTCCGCCATTCGTGACGGTACACCGGCGGATCACGCTTTAGAAATCTGCGAGTGAACGCAAAATAAACCGGAAACAGAGGGAAGCCTTATCGGAAATATTAAAATTATTATTACACACTGGACGGCGGACCTTTATACAAAATAAAAATTGTCTGCATTAACGCTTCATCTGCCGGAACTCTAATAATAGAATTTCCAATAATTATGCTGTAGCAGAAGGAAGCTTAAAAATCATATATAACCCCAAGAAAGACTATCAGAGACTACGTTGCCGGGGGCGAGTTGTAGGCTCGTCATTGAAATTGCTATTACTTCAGAAAATAGCGATTTTTGTCAGAAGTGTTATACAGGGTGGACCAATAACTTTGACCACCTTGAATATTTCCGTTGTTCGAAGGTTGTGAAGATGTTTCGGAGTGTTCAAGGTCACCTTGATTTCTTTAAATGGGATCACTCATTTTTAGTATTGTGAATCGATAGTGTCTGAAATTCGTGTAAAAATGTATGAGTGACGTTATGAGTGATATTCGTTTTCGAATGGCATAGTTGACAAGGGGAGCAATAAAATATTATCGTATAGATAGTCGCGTTGTTTGTGAATACTCGTGTTACATAATAACGTGAAACGCACATATTGCGAAAGAAACTTTTAGGACAATGACTGGATGTTGTATTCGTCATTTTGCCAATTTTTAATATAATTTGAAAAAGCACACAATGTTTGCAAAAGACAACTATTTATTTCGACCTCCGGTTATATCAGACTGTACGTACCTTCTAGTAATAGCGACCAGGAAAACAGCGTAAATACACTGACGATGCAAACAGGTAAAAATTACGTTGATCCAGACCCGGTAAAAGCGGTTGGCAAAGTTACATTCAGTGATAGGGGTCAGCAGTCGAAAATCCTTTTTATTTCCGTCGGTTCTGAAGATTCCGCCCCTTCGTGGGGCCGGGGGACAACGGCGTGTTCCCATTCGTTGTTTTCTCCACCACCTGGCGAATGGTAGGATGATCAGTCCACGTGGATGGGTCGGTCGCCCACATGCGTCAGGTATCGTCACCGTGGCCAATTGTTCCCGGCGGCAGTACGCGAAGGATGTTGGCCCGATCAACAGATCTCTGTGTCAGCGTTCTGTCCCTCGAGACCTACTTACATTCCTCGCGACGCGACGCGGTTTCGTTCGCTCCACTTTGACCTGTAGCCGTCCTCGTCGTTGACGAAAAAAACTGTACGAGATCAAACGAGACGAGTCAGTGTGCGCACTTTGTTAACTATCCCAGAAATGGAACATAAATTTGCTTCACCATTTATTCCGTAACTGTTCCGAACAAATTTTCTAATAGGACAAAAATTTGAAAAAATTGAGGACGTAGTTCCAAGTGTCTCTTCCACCAATTTTTAAAAATACGTTGTACCCTGTCTGAGAAATGGAACATAAATTTGCTTCACCATTTATTCCGTAACTGTTCCGAACAAATTTTATAACAGTACAAAAATTTGAAAAAATTGAGGACGTAGTTCCAAGTGTCTCTTTCACCAATTTTTAAAAATACGTTGTACCCTGTCTGAGAAATGGAAAACTTTGCTTCACCATTTATTCTGTGACTGTTCTGAACAGATATAATAGGACAAAATTTTAAAAAATGTAGGACGTAGTTCTCAGTGTCTCCTTCATCAGTTTTTAAAAATACCTTGTATGTACCCTGTCTGAGAAATGGAACATAAATTTGCTTCACCATTTATTCCGTAACTGTTCCGAACAAATTTTATAACAGTACAAAAATTTGAAAAAATTGAGGACGTAGTTCCAAGTGTCTCTTTCACTAATTTTTAAAAATACGTTGTACCCTGTCTGAAAAATGGAAAACTTTGCTTCACCATTTATTCCGTAACTGTTCCGAACAAATTTTATAACAGTACAAAAATTTGAAAAAATTGAGGACGTAGTTCCAAGTGTCCCTTTTTCATCAATTTTTATTTCAAAATACGTTGTACTGATCGCGATTTTCACATCGGCCTGCTGGAAGGTCCGAGGTTCCGTTTTTTTTTTTGGAATTGGAGGAACACTAGCGGACACACAAGTGTGAACCTACCGTAACCACCGACGCACTCGAGCGGCAATTGCGTACATTTGTTTACATTTATTGACTCGACTCGTCGGAGGTTGTACGTATAAAACGAATTTTCCGCGTCGTTCTGCAGGCGGTCGCCGCGCGTCGTTCCACTTTGCCGACTCTTTTGTCTCGCGGATGAGAGTCTAATAAATCGCGGCCCACCGGAGACCGATTTAGTGCGCGGCCGACTCTCGTCGCGGTTCATTTGAACGCCGCAGGTGCGCGGATCTAAACGACCCGATGATCGGCGAACCGCAACTTCGGGACGATCGTTGTCGGTCCGCTGAGTGCCCGTGTCAGTTCGCTAAGTGGCCGGTGATGTGCGGTTTCTGTGTCCCCTGTGCGAACGTCTAAAAAGTTGTTCGCGACTCGAATAATTTCGAGGATGATTCGTCCTTGAAGTCTCTGGGGATGGTTTGGGGGATGGGACTTGGTGCAGGAAATGACTGTTGTTGCTATCGAGTGTTGACGTGGACTTTGACGACGCGGTTCGCTGCAGGTTTGAGTGTGGAAAGTTTGTTTAAATCGTGTGATTAGTTTAGAAAATTTAACACTGTCGTTGCATATTATAAAAATGCCGTTTATTCGAGTTTGAATAGACGCGAACGAAGTTCATCGTTTGCTTATGTTTAAGATTATACTTTTCTTTTTTAATTCTTCAATCTGTCTTTAAAATATTCTGTGTATTCTTGTCGACAATGACGAACTACTTTTTTGGACCATGTTTAATTAAATTAGATTTGAACAGTTTCAATAGGACTATGATCTTATTGGATGTTTTATAAAATTTTCAGTATCGATTTAATCCATTTTCAGAATCGATAATGTGGTGTGATGAAAAGTGTTTGTCCCTAACACTGAAAAATTCTTTTGGAACAGCGAAGTACAGAAATCTACGACTGGCTTTATTGATTCCTTGGTCGTAGTTGAAATGAGAAAGTGATAATTAGACAGCGGATCTTTATGCAAAATATAAATTTTCTACTTGAATTGCAACAAACTGGGATGAAATAGAAATTTATTCTCTTTCTTTATATGTTTAATAGGGTGAAAATAATATAACAGCATGTTTGAGTTCTTCCAATGTTTTTACTCTTTTAAATTACACCTACTCATTTTTGTCATAAATGCATAAAATCCGCTGTCTAGTGATAATAGTACACGAGGTTAAAATTCATTAAACCGATTCAGAGGCAAATCAATTCTTATTTAATTCCCGTTTAATGCAGAACATTTTTGCATAAAGGTCTACAATTAGACGCAGTTGGTTTCCCAACCTCAATATTAGTTAAATTAAAGAGCACGATAAAAGAAAAGGAGAGTCGAGAAAATGGTATAAAGATCATCAGCTCGTTAATGCAAACCTGGTCCCAGGTTTCCCCCTTAGTATTCAGATCGAATCATGCTCGTTCTCCGAATGACTGTTCCTCGTCACTCGGATCGCGTTCTCGGCTGCAGGCGGCGAGCCTCTTCCCGGCTTTGTCATTGAATTAGCGATAATCGAATTCAAAGTCACGGAACACTAAGTGCGGCTAATTGTCCTTGGGACACGGTCCGCGTTACTCGAACAGGATTATCGGATTCGCTATCGGCGCGTCGTACGCCACGCGTCTCTTTCTCTCTTGTGCGCGCGCCTTTCCTCTCGGGTGAGCTGCGCACAGGTGTGAAAGTTACCTGACCGGTCGACTACGGTGCATTCACGCCGGAAGATCTATTCCCGCGGTCCCCGAAATCGAGCACGTGGCCGACGATGATCGATACACGTGCGATCCTCGTTTCCTCGCGTCTAAATCCGTTTCTTTCGAGGGTCAGTCAAACATCTCGTCTTTAATGTCCTTCCACCCGAGAAAAAACTGTAGTTCGTCCGAGAAAAAAATGTCCTTCCATAACACAGGTAGTAAGTGTGCAAATTGGTTTCCAAGTACCCGTAATTGATCTCTACACAGCGGATCTTTGTGCTAAGAAAGAATTTTCTACCTGGATTGTGACAATCGGATACAGTAAAAGCTCCTTCGTTGTCCAAAGGCCGGGGGTTTGAGCGGACAACGACCGTGCCCGGACACTATTTTTGATTTATGACTGCGTCTTTAGTGAAACGGCTAGTTAAGTGACAAAAAAAGCATTCGCAGTCGAAAGCGGTCAACTGTCTGGCTTTAAAAAACTCCTTATTTCCTTGCCATATTCCTTTCCTATTGTTCTCCGTTCTGCGCGGATCTAGACAGTCCTGGGACACATCTGGCGACCAGATCCACGCAGGCCTAATCCTCTCGTTGACAGGCAGTGGAGTGGGTAGGCACTGGACAACGATCGTGCCCACGATTCAGGACAACGAACGAGCGATTACTGTATTTTGAAATTCTCTTAAATCCTTTTTATTTTTCTCCCGCTTGTCATAAATACATGAAGTCCGCAGTCTATTGATCACGAGCAGGCAAAAATAGATTTATCACACGACCCTTCGCGTGAAAGGAGAGTTCACAGTCTTCGGAAAATCAAATGTAAATAATTGAGAGTTAGTAAAATAATTTTACACATATTGTTGTTTAAAGCCGTAGCACACAATATTCAATTAATGTCTCTCCTCTGCTAAATTCGGTTGATGTTTTATAAAGGAGGAACATTGCATCGAATAGAACATTTTAACAAGATGAGCAGCGTACTTCAATGTTTCAAAATAATTCGACCAATGTAAGCTTTTTAATTCGAATGAATCACGGTTTTAGCTCCAAGACGCACCCTGCCAAATAGTAGATTCTCTCTGTCGCTCAGAAATTATAAGCCAAGCCTATAAATAGGTCTCGTGAAGCTTCATTGAAGAATTCTGTTGAATGCGACTCGAACCCGCTTCAAGAATTTCATTTTCGCTATAGTACAATTTTCCTAGTAAACGGTCGATATCAGCTGTAATTTCAGGCACGAATACTTAACAATTTCCTATTAATAACTTTATATTAGTCCTTATACTTCTCACTCATGAAGATATAGACGAATATATTCAGCGGCGATCTAATACGTTCTTCAAACTCGCCTCCATTTGTTTAAATTATGCACGTCTTACTTATGCAATGAAAAAAGTTGTTATGTCGTGGTTAGCCAATCTCGTAATTCTTCACTGACAATTATGCGACGATTTTTATATTGCATAAGACGCTCGCAAGAAAACGCGGAGAATACAGGCTGTCCAAAATGTTTTGCTAAATGTTCCATCGAAATTTACATTTTTAGTACCTATTTCAAATCGTCAATTCTTTACATTAATTACAAGATCTCAGAAAATTAATTAGTTGATCTGGGAAAAGTAGGTTCGAAGGTTCGAAGAATATAAAGAAATGGTGAATCATTTTTGTTAACTGAATTCCACAAAAGCTTAAGATTAATTTAAAAAATCAAGAACGAGAGGAAATTCTTCGAAAATACAAATTCGCCTCAAAAATCGGCTTTGTTAAAATTGCACTCGTCGAATTTCCGTATATTTTCGTTGCGAAAATCCAACAATTTTTCTGTTTGTTTAAAATTTTTCGTTTCAACATTGCACTTTTGCACGTGCGGAGCTCGTGGTTTTCTAACGCGCGTTTTTAATAATAATTTTCGTTGTTTGGAGGCCGCCGAGGCATCGCGGCCGACTGAAATGTTAACGTCGTAAACGCTATCTTGGTTTATCGGGCACTCGAGCGAGGAGTGTCATAATCGTTCGATAATTGCAGCGTCGGCTGATAACGGCGGGTCGATTATCGACGAAAATTTCATATCCCGTCGTTCGCACTTCCTTACACCAGGCCGACAAAGATATCACAGTGAAAGTTCAGGTCGTGTGCCCGATCATCTAGCCAATTGATTTCCTGCGGAGCGTATTCTCGTTCGAGCCCAGCACGGTGCCATAATCGCCACGAGTTTGCTAAACGTTCGCCATAAAAAAGGAAAGAGAGAACGAATCTCGCCGATTTTTATCACTGAATTGTGCTAAGAAAGTCGAGATACTGGCGAATCTCGGCAGCATAATTGGTCGCGGTTAGGTAACAGACAATTATGTGTGGCTGAGGATAGAGTTTTTGACCTAATTGTAACTCCGTTGGAAAGTTCTGCTGACGATATAAATCACCAGAATTAAATCGGAGGCACGTAGACTCTTTTAAAATAATCAGAACGAGCACAAAATTTAAAAGATTTTTATGCAAAATAGTTCTGCATTAATTGCAGACCGTAATCTATCTATTCATTGCCAACTATTCAAATGTTATATGTCCAAGTGATTTACGACGATCCAGCGATCTATTGATCTTCGACGAAACAATTTAATTTTATAGCACGCGTCCGCAGAAACCAATTGCACAATTAATTACGCAGGACAACAAAGCAATAAATTCGCGAAGGGACATTTCTTTTTCGCCGACCGATCGATTAATCCCAATTGATCGAGGAGCGAGTGATCGAGGGGACGGAGGTCACGTGTTTAATAATTATTCTGTGTGCCGGTGTGTGTGCGTGCGCGTGTCGCTCGCGCGGCAAGGATTTTTGATCAACACGTTCCGTAACGAAAGCAGAAGCGCCTCTTTATCTCTGGCTATCAGTTTCGCGCGATTATGCGAGCTGCGAAGCAATCCGAATTGTCTGAGTATTGTCACCGTCATCGAGGAATCTCGGTCGAATCGTCGCAGCCGTCTCGTTCGGATTCGTGACGAATAAACTCGACGATCATGTCTCACCTGCGATCGAAGAATAAATCGTCCAGTGTCGACGAGACGCCGAAAAAGGTGTCGAAGCAGGGCGAGTACCGGAGGATTCAGTTCACATTGCTGAAAGGACACCTGGAGCATCGTTTCCACGAGGTAACGCGATCGTTTAGGCGAGTTTACCTTATGCCAGTTTCCTATTAGAACTGGGACGATGGGGCAGCGATAGTGAACTTTGGGATTTTCTCCCCAAAACATTTTTGCACATTTTCGTATGTGTTTTAACAACATCCACACATTTTTAGAATGCTGAAATGTCAGAGTTGAGCTAGCTATCGACGATTATTCGTATCTGCGATAAAGAAGGTATTTAGTTGTTATGGTTCAGGATTTTTTTAGAAGATTCGCTTGTAAAAAAAATATACTCCAAAATATTGATTGTACGCAAAAATGTTTCAGATGAAAGTTGTTCAGTACCGAGGAGGACATCATGTGGTGGTATTTTTATTTTTCCCGGTGGACACTCCAAGGTGAGGCGAAGGTCAACTTTCTTTTTTTAAATGGAATGTCCTATTTTTTATACCACAGATCGATAGAGTATCAAATTCTGAGTATAAAAGTGTTGACCTTCATATGTCCTAAACCTAATAGTTAACGAGATATTATCCAAAGAAGAAAAACAATAGTTTCGATAATATCTCGTTAATTATTAGATTTAGGATATATGGAGGTCAATACATTTTTACTCAGAATTCGATAGTCAATCGATTCATGATAAAGAAAGTAGGTCTTCCCATTAAAAAAAATCAAGATGACCTTCTCCTCACCTTGGAGTGTCCATCGGGAAAAATAAAAATCCCACCACATGATATCCCCCTCGGTACTGAACAACTTTGATCTGAAACATTTTTACGTACAATCAATATTTTTGGAGATATTCGTCTGCAAAGCTTTATAATTTCCACCCTGTGTATAAAATTGTAAGTCACTGCATTTTGCAAAGTTAGTTCTTCCTCTTCTTTCGTCCATCTTTGTGGTATCAGAAAAATTGTTCGAAAAAGACTGACACGTATATAGAAAAAATTTCCTCGAGAGAATTCGATAACTTTGTGTAAAATAGCTCGTAAAATTTGAATGAAATTGGTGCAATAATTTCCGAGCTGCGTTCGTCGCTGCGTCCGTCCGCCGGGATCTATGAGATTAATAAGGAAACAGGCGAGAACTATAGCGACAAGAGAATTATAATTTATTTAAGACTCTTGAAATAGCCGTGCACCATGACAAAACGAGCCACTCCGGTGTTTTTTTCAGACTGGCGGCGTCGCCAAGAATACATTTGGCCACATCGCCTGCATCCTCCCTTTTCCCGTCGCGATTTCCGCCGGATAATTAATTTCAGAATCAGCGGATCTTTTGATCTGACTTCTGATTTATGATCTCGCCACCGCACAATGTCATTCCGAAACTTTGTCATCCCCTTTTAGAAAACTGAACGTATACCACGCGTCCCCGGAGTCCACCAGAACTCGTACCTTTCCCAAATGAATCGTCGATTCGCATAATGGAGACTTTCGAGAGTCATTGATCAAATCTATTCTCTCGTGAAATTTTGCAATACCTGCACTCCCACGCCTTCGCTTTTCATTAAAAGGTCGTCCGACCTTTTCGATTTTATTCAGGTGACAATTTTGCAAACGCAATTCGGAGAGTGAACTTACCTACACAATTTTTGCAAAGTTCAGTGGTTCTTTTTATAACGGAAACTAGGCCAAAGAAAATATGCATTTTCAATTAAAAATTTCCTTAGTCATAATCGAGAAAGCTTCCTGTAAATACAAAAACGGTGACCGACAGTTTGGTAATTATGAAAAATAAACTGAAGATTGATTTAATTACAACAGAAGTTAGCACAATTTTATATTTAAAAAATTCCTTAGCGATGGCCCGCTTCCTGTAAATACAAAAACGATGATTGACAGTTCCATTATTAAAAGAAGAAAGTTGTGAAAATAATATTATACTTTTTTATTGACAAGTTTAACCAACCGGACGAATAAACAAGAAGGGTTTTATATTTTGATAAAAATAATCCTGTTGACTCAGCGGCTTTGGCAAGACAAATTTCACGAAGTTGTCAGCGATGTAGCAAAACTTCAGTGTTAACACGTTGACGGTCGATGACGTACTGTTGCGTCATGTGAAATCCAAAAGTGGTAACGGGTGACGTGTTGTTGCGACGCACACTTAAGTCTAAAAGTGGGAGAAGATGACGTGTATTGTGTCTTCGCGGTTCTAGCAATTAATAGCTGGGGTCTGTAATTGTAATTACCGGACCGTGGAACCTAATGCGTATATGACGCGGAGAAGTCTCTAAGAAATTGTTTAAAAAAACTTTTTAAAAACGACTCATATTAAAATGCACTAAAAAGGAGAAAATAATTTTTTTCCTGGTTCTCCATAAAATACCGAATCCAGTTAATTGATTGAGAATATTTTCTCCCAAAATTTTAAGCTATTCAAAATTTCCTCTGTTATAAAATTAGTGTCGGAATAGATAGAAAAATTTAATATAAATTTAAATAAAATCATGACATATATTAGCGACTATAAATAAAAGCATGGTGCACCCACGAAGATTACGTCAATATAGTTTAGCGCTCCACGCTTTTATTTTTATAGTCGCTAATGTCATGATTTTATTTAAATTTATATTAAATTTTTCTCTCTACTCCGACACTAATTTTATAACAGAAGAAATTTTGAACTAATTGCTTAAAATTCTGGGGAAAAATATTATTGATCATCTAACTGAATTCGGTATTTTATGGAGAACCAGGAAAAAACTTATTTTCTCCTTTTTAGTGAATTTTAATATAAGCGTGGTTTCTGAAAAGTTTTTTAATATATTCTATTTTATACTTTTATTGTCATCGGAAGCAAGTGTGTACAAAATTTCAACAAGATCGGGCTATGGGAATAGATTTAAAATTCGATTACATGAATTGACGCATACAACGACAACACGGCAAGTTGATATAAGCGTGTTAAAGAGAAGAAAAAGCAGACAAAATGTTCGATTCAGATCACTGATCGAGCACCTTTTGGGTTCAATCCCTATCTTCAAAATCTCCCCTGATCTTTAGCATCTTCCTCGATCAGTAAAATCTTCAGGATCCCCTCGGTACTTTACATTCGCGGTACTCCGCGGATCCGCGGGCCAAGTTTCGGCGATTTACGGCGACGCGTCGGATTACACGGTTTCTGATCAAAGGATCGCGGCCAGATATCCGCGGCGTTGCGACGCGCGTCTTGTCGCATCGATCGTGTGCAGTTTCTGGTGCAGCCCGCGTGCACTATTTTCGTTTACCTTCGACGGTGCGTGCCAACGCGCGCCTAACCGGCTAACACCGGGGTGCGACGCTGATTTATCCGTCTCCAATCCGGTTAGGTAGCCGGCAAGAATCGTTCGGTGTGCCAGAACGATCGTCATAGGAGGTAACATCCTCCATCGCGGGCAACAGCCATCGTCCCGTGCCAGAAGAGAAGAATTTTCACGGTCGATCGTCGCTCGCCGATTTCATTCGCCAGGAAACACGATGCCAGGCATCGCGCGCGTACCGCTGATCCATGGATCACACCTCGTAATCTTACTTTTTTCCGAGAGAGACCTCCCACCATTAGGCTCGTTCGATAAGTATAGGCGAACCTTGACATCTGCTCGCATAATCGTAACGCGGGGAGATTAAAATAGAGAGTGGGAGGAGCGAGGATTTTTTGGCTTGTTGGGACTGTAGTGGACTGTGTTAGGCTCCCTACTACAAGAGGACCTCCATACTTGGTCACATATAGTTGGAGAAGTGGGAATTTAAAATATACAGGGTGTCCCAAAATTCCTTCAACAGCCGGAAATGGGAGGTTCCCGAGATCATTTGAAGCAACTTTTTCATTTGCAAAAATGTTATCCGCGGCTTTGTTTAGGAGTTATTATCGAAAAACACTGACCAATCAGAGCGCGACCTAGACGCGAGTTGGCACAGTCGGCCCGGCGCGCTAAATGTCTATTGGCCGACTGTGCGAACTCGCGTCTAGGTCGCGCTCTGATTGGTCAGTGTTTTTCGATAATAACTCCTAAACAAAGCCGCGGATAACATTTTTGCAAATGAAAATGTTGCTTCAAATGATCTCAGGAACCTCCCATTTCCGGCTGTTGAAGGAATTTTGGGACACCCTGTAGAGTGGAAGGAATTAGAATATTTGTACAGTGTAGGACATTATGTAAATTTCTGAAGTACAGGAGTCTTGACACTTGATCATTCATAATAGCGAATGAGGGGAATTGAAATGGGAGCATGAATTTCTTGTTAACTATTTGTAGCGTACTGTTTCAAATTCCCTGAGTACAGGAGGGCTTCGATACTTGCTCGTTCAGTCACGGAAGAAGAAAATTAGAGTGGATCAAAGGAGAAACGAGGCTTTCTACTCCACTAGGACTGTAGCGTACTGTTTGCATTACGATTCTATTAACAAGCTGATCGCGAATCGTTAACATTAATCGTTAATGGCAGAGGGCTCGTCATCGCATAGCAGTACGATGCCAAAAATGCTTTTAGGCGATTGTGAGCGTTATTGGGTGCCAGAGTAATTTATTTTACTTCTCGACTAATTTATTCCACGTAAGACCAACGATTAGTTCCTTCTTGGCTTCCTCTTACAGCCTTTCAGCGTGGAAACCACCCCTAACAAATCATCTATTTCATCTTCCCGCAACAAAGTGTGCTGAACTAATAACTAGACTGCGGATTTTATGCATTTATGACAAAAATAGAAACGTGCCATTTAAAGCAGTGGACATATTAAAAAGATTTAAGAACATCGGTGTATTAGTTTGAGCTTAATAAGATAATTAAAAGAAGAAAGAATTTTTTATTTGGTTCCTTTGGCTTGTAATCGATGCAGACAATTTTTATTTTGCTTAAAGATCCGCAGTCTACTAATAACAAATATTCTGGATGCGCCGAGCACCGTGAAATTATTTAAAGCAATTAATCACTCGGTTGAACGCTTAATTAATGAGTCATATATCAAAAGCACCCCAATTTTCATCACACACAAGCTACTACTAATTACATAGAGATAGTCAAGTCCGATAAATCAAGTAACACCATTACAACTTGGTTCACAGTGATTACAACCACAGTATTAATTACGTAAAGACTTGCAGCACTTATCTCTTAGAAGTTTCGTGCGTGTCGCAATACCTTATCTGCCAGAACTTCCGTGTGTCCCGCTTCCGAAGATAAAAATAAGGCAAAATAAATGAAACCACCTGTAAACTCTCGACGAATTATCGTGGCGTCATTCGCTATTCTTTCGCGATATCGTATCGAGCCACGTCTTATCGAGCCATTATCTGTCCGACTGATGATCGACGATCGCGATCCGATTTTTCCAATTACGTTGCCACCAGTTGCCGATCGGACGCGGCGAATGATGTGTTTCGCATCGTGAATCGTGATCAGCCGTGTCACACTCTTATATATCATGTCACGACCGTCTCAAGCCGAGGTACGCGGAAATTTTCTTAACAATAATCGTGGTAGCAATCTCCGATCGTGTGACACTATTCTCGACTGTAGCCATCGTTTTCGAGAACGGACAGGAGGCCTTGAGGTACACCGCCATTCCGAACAATAGTTCGTCCTATTTCGAGCACCAAAAATTTCGAAATTTTTTACGACACCGACGTACCTCCAATTTAAAAACGAAACTCTGAAGGCCGCAGAAACAACGATTTTTAAAGAATTCCCACGTGTTCGTAGAAGCATGAATGTTGTGTTTTGGAAAAGTTGTGAAAATTATTTTCATGAAGAATTCCAGGATATTTCTATAAATATTGCAAGAAATCGTTGAAAGTCGAATAAATAATTATTTTCTTCAGCAAGAGTTTTATATCCCGGTTTAATTGCTGCAAACATTATTTTATTGGAGTACAAGCTTTTTTGAAAATTCTGCATAAAATTCAAGAATGTTTTGAGATCAGCCCCATAACTTGGCGACCCCATAATTCATGTTGGGGAACCTCAGGCCTCTTTTTCTTCCTCGGAACGAGCTGTAGCGATGATCACGCACCGCCCGGAGCGACAAAATCCGCTGATAAAACTTTTATCAGATCATGCTCGTTCTTTCGATTCGTGTAATCTCGTGCGAGGATATTCAGAATCTGTGTTCGAAGGGAAATGTTCGTTTTTCGTACCGAGATCATTTTTCTGAATGATAGTGCAAGAGAAATATATTAATGTTTCTCTGATTTTGTTCCTCGATTTCGTGCAACGAGGATCAACGACAAATACTAGAGCTGTTATGGTAAATTGCTTTTCTTTAACCGTGTTTTGTCACAGTTTTCGCTATCAGGAGCTTATCGTGATAATGGGAGGCCAGTTTCGATTGTATATAGGATTAAGTTTGAAAACAATCTGGTCACTGAGCGTCAAATATTTAATTCTTGATTTATCATTCATTGAAATTATTTAACGATCTAGTGCAATTCTTCGAACCTTCGCACGATTCGTAATTTGTGCAATTAGAGAGTCGCAGAACAATTTGCGCGTCGGGAGAGCTTCGCGAACTCTCCCCTCTGTGGATCTTTCACTCTATTTCGTTTGTTTGTTCCCTCGACGCTTTCCTTTGATAATAACAACTGTGACGCCGAGGGAAATGCACTCCGTTCATGGACGTTTATTATTAGACTACGAACTTTTCACGGGAAATCCAATTTCCGTGGTCTGCAATCAGCGACGTCGAATTTTATTTTTCTCGCGGAACTAATTTCTTCCTGAGGTACATCATTTTCGAAAATACAGCCTCTGGAAAGTACATCTCGAATGGAAAGAAAAATTGTGGATGACCCCATGTATCATTTATAAATAGTTAATACCTTCAGTAGTATAAAAACGATTTCAAAAAATGGTGACCATGAAAATCGTAGAAACTTCTGCATAGAAACCTGTTGCGATCTATTTATTATTCTCGTTCGTCGGTAGCATCGGTTCGTCGGGATCGGTGTAATTCAGATAAACGGAGAATCGTGAGCGTGGTTATCGCTTAAGTTTGTTTTTAATTGGTTCACCGATACACCCGAATCTTCGTAGATAAACGGCAGTCTTCGCGCGTGGGCTGTGAAGAGAAGACTTGCGTTTCTGAAACATGGACTAATTTGAAGGACGTCAACAATTAGCTGTGAGATTTAGCGAATGTTGATAGTGAAAAGTGAACGAGCAATGATACTTCCATGGCGACGACTTCATTCTATCGAACAGACTTATATTTTTCCTTCTAACTGTTGATACTGAGAAATGTTGAAGCATTTTGCTGTAAAGGAGTAATATAAAGTGAGGTGTATTATATATTGAAAGTGTTTTTGGAGTGATTTGCGATGAAAATTTTCTTCGAGTAGGCTTGAATAATATACGTTTGAGGATTCGACGACAGTTTCAATTGTTCTACACGTTTAATGTAAAATTGTAGAATGTCCAAGCATCTGCCATCTTCAGAAACGCTTCCACAGCATTTCTAAAGCCTCCACCGCTGGTGCAATATTTTGCGTGCATCTCGGGCCCATTGTGACAGCCTGGGTGGCCGTTTATGCGATCCACTCGCGATTAGAGCCACCGTTCACGGTAAAGAGACAACCGAGGCAGTGGCGCGTAAAGAGCAATAAATCGAGGATGTTGTGTAATTCGCGCCACGTGCGAAACGTTTTGCAAACATGTGTTCAAAGGAGAAGCGGAGCATTGTATCCGGGATGCCAAGACGAGAGAGGTAAATCACGAGCCCGAGGCTGTTTAGATGATTTCGAGGCTCGTTGCTGTGAAATTAGAAACATGCTTCGACTCTGCAAACGAGGGGACTTCATTCATCGCGATCTGATCGTCATTAGCAGACCGTTCGGAACAGCTTGGAACCGAAACAACGAACGAACAAAACATTTCTCCCTCGAGATGCGTGCTCGAAGGTCTCGCACAATCGATTACACGAAACGAAAGCGAGCGAGGTTTCGCTGTGTCGCATATTCTATTGTAACCGGTGGTGAACAATTCACCGCGGAAAAATAAGTTAGCAATGCAACGTGAAATCTTTCGCAGGTGGCTTCGTTTTGCTAATAATGGAATTTTAGCGTCGCCTGTTGAACGCGTCTGATCACTGCTTACCTTTTCTACTTGCTGGAACCGTTAGCACCCTTGCAAGTGAAAGTTTCGAGCTGTTCAATATTTATACTTTCAAATTGTCCAGTTTTGTTAGGAACGTTCTTTGAATATTTGAAATAACTACCTTTTGAATTGTACCACCGGTTGCTAGACTCTTTATGTACAGGGTGTCCTAATTTCTTCTCGGCGATATAATATCTTAGCATATTCCACGAATAAAAGTAAAAAAGCAAGAGAATGTTGTTAAAATTATAATAATTTCGGTCATTATAAATAATTGCTGAATTCTACCGTGAGTTGGTAAAAAAATCCAAGCCGGTACTTCTCTCGACACACTGTAGCAGCTAATTGCCGATATTTTTCTAAACATTTCGCGCAGTGTGTGTTAACTAATTGAGGTCATCGGATGCAGTGTTTGCAGCGTTAAAGGAAAAAGTTTACCGGGCAAATATTAGTACCGAGAATTCGTAATGCGTATTCGCTGGTACGAGAGAGGCAACGAGAACTTCGCAATGAAATATTCACGAAGAAAAGGCAACATTTTGAAATGGAGCTACAAATGTTTTTTCCCGAAAATTCCACGTTATTCCAAGACTGTAAAATTATTAACGCAACGTTCTACACATCCTGAATAAAGCTTCCACAATCACAATTTCATGTGTACAGTTTGCAATAAATTCAGTGGTAGAAATATTGAAGTACAAGGTTGCTTTGAAATTGATTTCTTACTTTTACTCGTGCTTTTGGCACGGCTCGCCGATGGAAAAATGCAAAACTCGAGGAAGGACACTCTGTACATTAACGAAGGATTCGCGTCCTCGGTCTTGACCCGAAGCAGAGGGTCACGTGAACGAGTCAGAGTGTTTTAACGCGACGTTCTGCCAAATCTAGTGCCAACTAATATTACTGGAATATGAGAGTGTGTCCTGATAACGCCCTGGTTTCCATGGAATACGTGAATGAGAGGAGTAGCTTACGGTCTTCTGATCAAGGAAGCTCCGCTTCTTCGTCGTCGTTGATCCTGCAGGGATTTGGTCGCAGTTATGGATCATTTTCCTCGTGTCAGCAGGCGATACAGTCATTTTGGAGCCGAAGCAAACAGGTACAAACAGGTTAAATATTAAATACACAGGTTGGAAGCCCGCCGACTTTAAAATATTATTCTGGGAGATACAAGCAGAGGATTCACTCTTTAAAACGAGTCGAGGTGCATCGTTGTCCGATTGTTTGTCAAAAAGTTAAACGGGTTAGACGTAAACAATTCTTCCATTTGAGATTTAGTGATTCTTTAATGCATTCTGAGCGGACTCGGTGGATTTTCTGTTGCCGCTTGTTTTACAACAATGGCGGGTCTTCCAGGTGATTAAAGTAGAAGTTGTGCTCTTCAAAACGAGCCGGAGTGGATCTCTGTACCATTTTGTTCCGCGAAGTTATGAACGATTGTTCGCTTGGGATTGAGCGATCATGTAATTATGCTCGTCGGCAGTAGTTAATTGCCGCGCGGTGGTGCCGAGCAATATTTATGTCGCAACCATAAATGTCCACCACAGGTGGAGCAGGACGGGAATGAATGAGCAGGGTTCTATCGTTCAGGTGGAATGTGCCAAGATTTTTCGACGTGCCTCGAAAGACAAACTGCGGTCGCAACAGTGTCGCCGAGACATCTGTTGCGCGGATTACGCTCGATTACCACGGCTGTCCGAGCACTCGATGACGGATTTAGCGCGGCTAATTACAAGATAAGTTTACAAGACTGAAAGCTTGTAAAGATCGTCGCTCTAATTAAATCAGTGGCGCGTGCGAGGTTCGCGAAGGCTCGGTGATAAACTCGAGCCACCATCGACACCGACGTAATCGCTCATTTTTACGTGTTCGCCTCGAGTCGGTCTTGATGACTTCCGGTGACTGAAACACAGTTGGTCGTCGAGAATATTTATGCGTCGGAGGTTGCGCTTTGCAACTGTTCTGCATCGTTACATCTAGTCCAGTCAATGAATGCTCATAACGGGGTGTAGATGTAAATAGGCCAAAAACTGATTTTTCGATTTTACCCCATAACTACCCTCCCGATCGAGATACAGGGTTGACATTTTGCACAGTCTGTTTTTTCTTGGTGCCCTACCAAATGACAGGTCGTCGGTTCAAGGGCATTTCTGACTATCTTATCCGGCTATACCCTTTCTTTTTAACAATTAGTGAACTTTGAGCGCTGATATCTCGGAAACTATGCGAGATAGCGAAAAACTGAATGGAATCAATCTTGTGGCACATTTTGTCAGTTTTAATTTTGTATAGAATGGTCTTATCGCTAGGACGTATAGTTTCCGAGATATAAGCAGAAAACCGAAAAAGGGGACCTTCTAGTGGGGATTTTTAGTATGTTTACCTCCTAACTAGTCCAAACAAAGTCCCAAAGTTAAAAATCGTGTTCCTTCCATTTCCCTCTACATCCCCCTTATGAGCATTCATTGGCTGACTGGACTACAATATATTAAAGCATATTGATAGAAATTTTGATTGAAGCGCATTGACGGGAGCCATATTCATGCGTGCATTGACGTTTAGGAGGTTTATTGTCAATATTTCGTCAGTCTCACTGGACCAGGGATGGGCATTTTTGCCTCAATTGAGGCAAAACCGTCCCCACCGTAGCGCTTACTGTCCCCCACCAGCTTCCATCGTTACTATGAAAGAAAGACGCGCTTCGTCCGTCGCAAGCAGTGCGCAGGCCTCGTGCATCGGAGCCGCGAGGAGCGCCACGGTAAGGAAGCTTGGTGGGGGAAGCAGGCGTTTGAGGGGCCCCACCCGTGCCCATCCCTGCACTAGACAGTGATCGCCACCTCGTCACAAATGCGTCACAGTGCGTAGTCGCCGTATTGATAGCTACATTGACAATATTATTGAACGTCTAGACGCCCCTTAAGTCTTTCACGTGTCCAACACTGGCAGAGAGGGGTTAACTTTTTCCACTCGTCTGGCGACACTGGAACTCCTCAGACGCTATTTTATCTATTAATCATTTTTGCAAGATGCATGGACATCAAATAAAATTTTCAATGAAAGACAGCGTGGTTGCGATACAAATTGATATAAATGAGTAGTAGCGGACTGTGCTTATTGGCAGACACCGGTGTTTACTGACTCGATCTGCTATGTTGTTTATCTCTAGTCTAGCGTAATATTACCTCATACAACAAAGTACATGATAGTATTTTCCTTTTTATTATCAATCGTTCCTGATTTGTTGACTCTATCACGATTCCATTTAAGATTTCATATTTGATAAAGATGTGACATTATTTCGCAAATCTTCTTATTAATATTATAAAAAGGCCAGAACCGTCTCTATTATAAAGAGATCCACTTCGTTCACCCAAGTGTTTCTCCGTGGCAGCGGTCCTAAATTGAAATCTCCACTTTACGACCGATATTTTTCCACTCGAACGAGCATAAGCTCGAGCCCCGGCGCGGCGGTGCTTTCGTCTGAATAATACATCGCGTGTACTAGGAAGAGGTCGGGCCAATATGCAGCCGCCTGTTTTCCTCCGCGCAGTTGTTCCTTTTTATGGGCGTCGGTAAACGATGACACTCGCACACAATTGATTAGCGTGCGGAGAGACTTAATTGGCCCAAGTGCCGCGACCGGCGCAAGGACGACACACACACACACACAATTGTCTCTCTTAGAACACAGCTCGACAGAGAAAATATTTCTCTAGCCAGGCCACGGGCGTTGTAGGCGGCGGCGATCGAAACGTACGAACTTTTTTGTCGGGCTCGAATTCGCGAATAAAATACAGTCGCGTGTTTGAGCTGCACTTATCGGCCAGTGTAAACGCGCGAGCGGGATTAGGTGCGAATTTACGGTTCGACGCCGCGATCCTAACAGCTTCTACAGTTTCTCGGAGGTTCTACTAGCAATTATTAATGGAATCTTCGGTTGATAAATGATAGAAAGGGAATTTTGTTCCACGTTGCATATTTTTGTAATCCTCAGAACGCTTTTGCACACGCTCAAATTGTATAAGCTGAGTCTGTAGACATCCTTTTATAACTATAAATAAAATTATGTCACCAAGTTAATTTTTTATATTTTTTTATATTTTTCAAAGCTACGGAGAACCTCGTCTACCACCAGACTCGTGACAAAATACAGTTCACTTCATCACAGTCTATCTTAAAATAATTCCACATTTTGTTGATTAAAAAAATATTAGGTTATACCTCGGACTTTTCACGACAAACCACAACAAGGTGCATTTAATTATCTCTTCTGCTTTTCGCAGGAAAAAATCCCAAAGATGCCCTTTCAGAGGATTAGAGACTCGTTTTGTGCATCTCCTAATGAAATAGTTCTCGACTATGAGATAGATCATTAGACTGCGGATATTTATGCAAAATAAAAATTTCTTACTTGAATTGCAACAACCTGGAGTGAATTAGAAATTTATTTTCTTCCCTGTTATGTTTATTAGGTTGAGGATAATATGATAGCATGTTTAAATTTTTCTAATATTTTTGCTATTTTAAATTACACCCACTCATTTTTGTCATAAGTGCATAGAATCCGCAGTTTATAGATCATTCTCCCGCAAGCTCGTTGATCGAATTAAGTATGCGAAAATAGTATTGCAGAATTCGTGACGCCTCTTGCCGCCTTCCTTTAATTGCTTTTCCCGAAATCGCGCTGCCGGAACAAATATTTAACTTTACCGTCTGTGTCAGCTTCCCACTGGAACGTTGCAGATCGTCGCGCTGTTCCCTCGATCGTTGGATCGGCGATCCACGCGCGCGCAACTCTCGATCGTTATCAGCGAGATCCTATGCTACTGTGCGCGCCAGTTTGGAAGATCCACGACGGGCCTATATAAGCGTCTCTCGGCCGAGTCGCTAGACAATGTTCTCGGGCGGTCTCGCACGCGTGTTTTCGATCCCGCGGCCGCGATCTACGAACTAGATCGTTGCTGAATCTACTGAGAGGACCTCCGACCCGGAGGAACGGAAGTGCGGATCGATGACTGGAAGAAATCTGGAGAAAATGCTCAGGCTCACCACCTTGTCGAGGGTCCGTCCCCTTCACGGTATTGATCGATAGATCGCGAATCTGAATAGGGTCTGGCTAACAATTTCGATCTTTCACTGCTTCACTCGTGGCGTGATAAAAGCCGGAAAAGCCTCGAAGCGTCATAAAATTTTTCTTGTATTTCATGGAGGTCTATCTTCTGTGAATTTTTGATCGAAACTCATTTTTATGTCGAAACGTTATTTTTTTCAAAGTGGAAGTAATGAATATTTGGGATTGAAACATTGTGAATTTCTTTATCATTCTTTGGGTGACATGTAGGATTTTTTTTTTGGCAGTGGCGACTATACTCGAAGTAATTGCGAATTTTTGGGGACATTGAAATTAGTCTCTTAATGCAAGAGGTTCCAAAAGATTTTTCGCCTGCATGGTTGTGACTATAGTGCAAACTGTAATAGACAAAAAATAACAAAACAATTCATAGCAGAGAGGATGGTTACATTGAGATCCTAGAAAACGAATTTTTTAAATCTTGATTCGAGTCTTGAACACTTCAGTGACGAAGAGTACCAACAACAGAACACCTCGATGTACCATTCTCACCAATAACAATTAAATTCGCATTAGCTGAACTAGTAGTAGCTGTGGAGTGGATGTTTGCTCAACAGCTCCACGTGTATCGTGCTAAAAGTTTATTGGTCATAGGTAACACAAACAGTGGGTACTAACGACCCACAGAAACTCCCACCGACAATCGTTCCGACATTTCCCGAGGAACAGACACTAGAAGACGATTTTCCTTTAGCAATCCCAAGAGTGACTGTCATCATCAGGAGAAACCAGAAGCAGTGTTCGATAATCTCTTTGACCGTTGAACGCTAGATCACCGATCAACGTCGATCCACGGCATAATCCATCGCGTTTGCACCTAGTCAAGATCATTCTCTATCCAGATCGCGACCTGGCCGAAGAAAGAATGCCATGCGGAAGGCCAAAGACGAACGGATCAAGATCACGACTCATAATTTCCGGATCAGCATCGAGGAGGAAGATGAAGACGAAGAGGCTAAAAGCGACGACGAACAGCAGACTAGAGGATCGGGCGAAGTGTCTCCGACCTTGACGGGCAGGAGGATATCGATTAGTATCGAAGCTGAGCCTGGAACGTCGCTGGTTACTGATCTAGACGATCTAACTCATCCTGGAACAGTAGAACAGGTGGTCGGAGATGAACGGGCACAGAGTCCTTTGCAAATCTTGGGAATCGAAACGATACTCGGCGATGGAGTGCCTGGAGGATCTGTTGTATCGAGAGAAGATGAGGAGAGAGTTGAAGATCCTGGGGCTCTGACAGGAAGGAGAATATCGATCACAATCGAAGCTGAGCCTGGGACATCGTTGGTTGTTGGTCCAGGTGATGTTGATCATCCTTTAATAATAGAACAGTTGAGCAGAAATCCAGAACAGGCACAGAGTCCTTTGAAGATCTTGGAACTCGAAACGATACTTGGCGAGGGAGGCTCTGGAGGATCAATCGTGTCGGAAGGAGATGAAGAGTTCGAAGGATTTAGGGGACTTGAAGATCCCGGGATTAGGGCACTTGAAGGACCTAATGGGTTTGAAGATCCTGGGACCAGGGGTGTTGAAGGATCCAGGGAGCACGATGATCCCAGAAATAGGGAATTTGAAAGGTCCAAACCTGCGAATGAGTCAGAGGGGCTCGCAGACGCGGCGGCAGCGAGTCTTAAAGCTGAAGGGAGGGGATCTCTGGCTGATATCGCTGTCCCGGTTGTGGATCGAGCTTCAATTGCTGGAATAGGGGACCGAGCAGCTCCGATGACGATTGTGGACCGGAATTTGGCCGGATTCCACGCGGGGAGTCTCGATCTCTCTTCCTCAAGGAAATCCTCGCTTAACACAACCTTGTCCCGAAATGCTAATTCGCAGAAGAGTCGCGGGCCAAACTCGGCTCCCGATCATCCCGCTGGTCTCTCTATCTATACCGCGATGCGCAGAGATCGAGAAACACCCGGATCAAACCTAATCGACGCGGACGAGACGAGAAAGGGGCAGGCTGCCATCAACGTGGAGTCTTTGTCGGGTTCTGAACAGGTTGCTGGCTCCGAAGATTACGTTGGCAGAATGCCAATAAAGGACGAGGCGAAGTTGAAGTTCTGGATGAAGGGGGAGGAGCAGAAAGTAGCGCGGGATCTGAGGTTTCCACAGACAGGAACATTGGAAGAAGTGGCTGGCATTGGGGATAGGAGGAGTCTAATAAAGCGTCGACCAAGCTTCAGATCCTCGAATGCACCAGAGAAACGCGTGCCTAAGGTCAAGTGCTATGTAGAGTCTTCAGAGTCTTCAGAATCTGAAGATGGTTACCGAGCTAGCAAGAAAGGTGCCGGAAGACAGTCTGTGATCGATAAGCTACTATCGAAGACCTGGACTCCGATGGAACGACAGGACTCTCGGAGAAGTACTGTTTCAGCGAAATCCTTCAAATACAAGTCTTCAGGATCTTCGGATTCGTCCGACGACGATTACCAGGCTACAAAGAAAGGCGCCAGGAGGCATTCTGTGATCGATAAGCTAATTTTGAAGTCTTGGAATCCGATGAAACGAAAGGACTCCCAGAAAAACACTGCTCCACCTAAATCTTCTAAAGGCTCTTCAGGGTCTCCAGGATTTTCTGAACATCCGGATGCTGCTGGAGGTATTTCACCGGAGGGCCAGCCACGATGGAAAGCCTGGAATCCTATGAAACGAAGAGGATCTCAGAAAAGTGCATCTTCACCTGAATCCATTAAAGGAAAGCTCCCTGATTCCCCGGGGTCGTTGCAAAGAGTACCTAGCAGCGAAGAGGGTACTAAAAATGTCCCGTACACTCTGACGAACATAAACGAAGTCCAGAAACGAATTTATAAGCCCAAGTCCTCGGGTTCTTCAACTTCTTCGAACCAAGGGGAATCTCCCCTGTTGGCTATCCAGAAGAGTGTAGCTACTCGAGCTAGCCCCTTATTGATTCGAAGATGTCTTAAAGCTGAGGCAGCGGATGGATCGAGCCCGGATGATTCTAGTTTCAAAAAACAGGACTCGAGTGATACGGAGGATGATATGGATGACAATCAAGTGCTATTAAAGAGGAGATTGACCATGCCAATGGTGGGATTCGACGAGAGGAGTGCAATCGGCAGAGCTAACCCTCTGCTACTCAGAAGATACCTCAAAGCTAGAGCCGCTGTTCGATCAAGTTTAGAAGACAACTCTGCCCTAAAAACACAAGACTCGGGTGATACAAAGGCGGTAGACGAGGATGATCCAATGTTATTAAAGAGGAGATTGACCTTGCCAATGGTGGGGCTCGACAGGGAGACTGATCAAGTTCTGCTATTCAGGAGACGTTTGAAAGCCGAAGATGCGGTTCGGTTCAGCCTAGATGGCACCAGCTTAAAAAGACAAGACTCGCAGGGTACACAGACAATAGAAGAAGCTAACCAGGCGCTATCAAAGAGGAGATTGAGCATACCAATGGTAGAATTCATCGCAACCAGCACCCCTATTCAAGCTAGCCCTGTACTAATCCGAAGATCTACTTTACAAAATGAAGACTCAGCAGACAAAAAGACACCAGAAGAAGGTAGCCAAGTATTGCCAATGAGGAGACTAACCATGCCAGTGGTGGGGTTAAGCCAAGATTCCATGGATTCGGCAAAGACTCCCACCCACGACTCTTTATCAGGAACCAGCGTGAATCCGATTAGGCGATCCAGCATAGCAAGTGCTGCGATCTGCTCGAGTCTGGTACCAAGTCTCGTAGGCGTCTGGCCAGGTATCCCAGGCTGTTTGCTACCATCTGGCGAGGAAAACGACGCGGGACCAGTCCCAAACACGTCCGAGACTTCCGGCAAAAGCGCACCAAGCGGTCTAAGATTGAAATTGCCATTCTTACGGCTCCATATCCCGGAACACCAGTCGCCTGCAACTTGGCAGGATCCAGAAGATCCCGGACAACATCCACAATCTCACCACCATCACCATCATCACCACGTTTTCTCACATTTTCACGTGCCCACAATCACGTTCACCGCACAGGCCGATGGCGAATCCGGGCGCAAGTTCAACTTCGGCATCCGCAGACACTCGCAGACGGTTAGTCACCGCGTGGATGTCGACCAGAACTGGCTTTTCATTAACCGACTGGTTGACGTTGATGTTGTTGTTTTCGTTGTGGCTCAGTTTGTTTGGTTAGTCTCGCTGTGTCTCTAACGAGTTCTTTTTTATTAACACCGCGGAACCGAGAAGAGGGATCGATGGATCGGTGAGCCCTTTTTTCAACCACTGTCGCTAATCCCGGGAGGTGCACACTTCGATACGCTAAGGATGGTTGTGTGAATTTTAGTGTCAAATTTTCAAATGTTCCGTTGAGACGCGAGTGTAATTTTTGGTGGGTCCGTAATTTCTATTTTATTGCAGTTTAATTGTCGAAAAGTGTCACAAATGGCACATACATCCGCAGTTTATTGATTAACGTGTGCACAATTGCTATAGAAATGTAGATTTTCAACGAAATTTGTGGGCATTCGTCAATTCTCGAGAATTTGTGAAGATTTTTGTGTCGCTAGTCCGGGGACATTTGCGTACTCGTTGTCGTTAAATTGATTTCGATTAATATGTAATTTCTGTGAGAAAACTAATCGGCAAGTTTTCTAAATAGTTTCATTAAATATCTGCGCGAACGAACGTTGTGTTTTTAATGCATCTGTCTTTTTGCAGAACAGTTGTGATGCTTTTGAAGGTAACAGAGTTGTGTGACGATTTTGATCCAATGTTTGAATGCCGTTTGTTTTGCTTCTGCGGAATTAGTTGATAGTGTTTTTAGAGAACCGCACAATCAAACCACCGTTGTTGTTTCAACACTTTAATATTAAGATTTGCTTACGTAAAAAAGATGTTTGAAAGAATTTTCAGGAATTCACTTCGATACGAAAGATTATTTACTTTGCGCTCAATCCTCGATACTCCAGTGCCAAAATACGCATCCATTTATTACGCATATTTAATAAACATCCACAGCGCAGTAACGCTGCATGAAGTTAGGCGAACAAGAACAAAATGCACAGTTCTGTCGATGACTAAATGCGGAATGCGGAAAGCATCAACGCGATATGGTTATCTCGGGTCCAATAAAGATATTTTTGATATCGTGCAACTTCGCACGCGACATCGAACTGCGACCTGAGTATTCGAGTTTCATTTTGCAAAGAGATTTTTGCGCGTCGGATTTGGCAAAAGAGACCTCGAGCTCTCTCAACCGGGTCGGACACATTCCACGGACTATTTTCATAGAGATTTACGGCAGGAGTTTCGATGGAAATGAAGCTCAACAAGTCAACACGAGCACACGATTGCAGCGAACGTGTTTCGCAGACGTCATTCGGTTTGCACATATCGTCAGATGTGAAGCGTGGATATGTATAGGCAATGTCACGGTCAATATTCATTAATTATCCGACGTGGCTTTCAATGAACAACTACATGCTTTGTTCGATCGTGGGATCTCTATTGATCCAATCCTCTTCGATCTATTCATTGCGCAGCACGCGTGCAACCGGAAGGCCATCTTCCTTTCGTGTCTTCCCACCAGAAGCAATTTGTTTCAATCGGAAGCTGAAGAACTCGATGAAGAGGAGCCAAGATTTCGGAGAAAGCGACTTTCTGCGTTGTTTAAATATTTTAGAGAATTTGTCCTTATCTTACAGACACACCGCAATAGCTAAGCCTAAAAGCGATGTTAAGTCACTTCGATATCAATTATCTTCCTCTTGAATTACCAATCAAAAATCAACTTTTCAATTCTTTCTCCGAATAAAAATTATTATCAACTCCCAGCAGGGTTATTGCTATAATATATTGTTAAAAATAATTATTACCAGGCATGAACAGCTGATTTTAAATGGCAAGCATCATTTGAGAAATTGTTTCACGAGTGTCCGATCAAGACAGAAATCATATCGAATGTCCGACGATAATTTCGCGATAACGAACGACGACAGTCTCGGAACTGCCGAAAATGTGATTTAAAGGCTAAACTGGCGATTTCGCTGACATGGAGCCCACCAATCCGCGTGCGATCGAGAAGGCCAAGAAATTGATCACAGTATGTAGATCGTCGTATGTAGATCACAATGTTCCGTGTCTTTCCGTTCGGCACGCGTCTTCGTTAATCGCCCGGCATATCTTTGAATATTCATGGAGAAACATTAAAGCATCTTGGTCATTTCTTCCTGGACAGTAAGTAGAAACACTAACTCTGGAACGCTTATGCGAGTGCCTCGTCAATAACATTATTTTTCTCGCTTGTGCATGGAAGTTCGGCTCCGCGACTTCGATTTTTATGGTTCAGTTCTCGCGGACTAAATTGTTGCGTGAACAGAACAATTTTTGCTTTTCATTATTCTTCGATGAAACATTCGTCAATACATTCGTGCAATTTTTCTGATTAAAATGAGCCCGAACTTATCGTGTCGTGCGTGCTCTCGTTTCAATCAGAGAAATGTCCCGAACGACACGTTCAGAAGTTTCAAAAAGTTCGAATTTTTCTCTTTCACAAATATATTCGATTTATTATTCCTCACGTTTAACATTCGCCGGGATAAATATTCTATGCGAAGAGTTGTTCGCGGTCGAACGTTCCGTGCCACGAATGTTAAAAGTTCAATCTGCAAAACTCTGTCCAGGTTCCGTCGGGGATTTCTCGATTCCTTACAGTCGATATTTACCTTTCATTCGACGCTTCCTTGACTCTGATTAGTACCTTATCGCCGCCCTACATTCTACTGTGCTCCATTAAATCTGAACGTCCGTTCTTACACAGCGCCGGGGATATTTACAGAGTCAGTGCGGAGATTAAAACGTTTGCGGACAGCCACGAAACCTCTCCGATACACTGGGTGTCCGGAAAACTGCGACTCGAATCAAAGAACAATTCTAAATTCTGCACAGAAAATAGACAAAAATGTTGAGTCAAGAAATTTTCGTTTTTGAGAAGATCGAACTTGAATTTTCACCGAGTACACGCGCACCCAGCAACCTGTTGTCGAAAATGGCGGGCCTTTGTCTAAGTCAGACAATTTTAATTTTGCACTCGCATCCGCAATCTAGTTGTCATTGATACAGTCCAGAAAAGGGCTCGGTTTTGCCTTGATCACTAGTTGCAGGACACCCCGTGCATGAAACGAGAAATCCACGATAAGATTGAAATGTCAGACGAGGAGGTAGAGGCGCCTTGAGGAGCAATCTCAACCTTCCGTATAAAACTGTTCTCTTCTCCCTGTTCTTAATAAACTGCAATTCAGCGTTGTTATTTCAATAATTAACATGGAGTTACGCTCCGCCCTTCCTCGATATTAATTTCTAATTTTCTCTGCTGGCTGTTGAAGTTCTAACCGAGCATCTCAGTTCGCAAACTTGCGACGAGTAGCCAATTAGTCATTCGAAGTAGTTTCCAGGTGGCTGTAATTTGTTTTCAAAATTGCGACGAGTCTCTTGTAGCCTACAGCGTCATTTTATAGATCCCGTTTGGTGGAACTCTAGGCGAGAACCAAGAGAAATAAAATATCTCCTTGAACAAAATGACTTTGAATATTTATTTTTTCAAGATACGAGATCGGAAGATCTCGTTAACTCGTCTCGCGGATTTACCACGAGGAACAATTTCGTTATCGCGCGTTCGCAAACTATGTTCGAAGATAATGCCAAGGACAAGCGAGTTGAGCTACGTTTCTGCAAGCTACGCATCTACCGGCTCGGCGATTAACTTGCTTCCGCAGTTTTTGATCGGGCTGAACGGGAGTAGGATCAGTGCGGGATCTATACTGGATCTGAATGTTTCTGTTCTTTTTTCACAGACCTTGCACCGGACTGACTCGATGGTATCGCTCTGCTACCGATCTCTCGCCAGCTATATCACAGATGATAACCTCGCTGGGCTACAGAACTTCCTCGAGAACAAACGAGTGCAGGTTGACGACCGAGACGAGGTACCAAAATGATTGAAAAATTCGTATCATTACCAGACTTTCGATGGATGATTATGATTGTTTTTCCAATAGAATGGTAGCACAGCCCTCATCCTCGCAGCGTCTAAGGGGAAGATACACTTTGTGCGGGAGCTCGTCAATCATGGTGCAGACGTTAACGCCGAAGACGGGGTCAGTATCACGTTAGATCTCGAATCAACACTGTGGGATTGCCATTATATAACGGAATTGATTTTTAGGATAATTGGACGGCGTTGCTCTGCGCCGCTAAAGAAGGTCACACCGATGTCTGCCTTGAGCTGCTCGAGCATGGAGCCGATCTGGAACACAGAGACATGGTACATCAGCTCGTTGTCAATTTCTCAATTCCAATTCTTATTCGCAATCCTCGAATTTCGATTTTAATCTGAGAAAGTACAGTGACAAGCTGCGATTCGTAAAGCTTAACGGAAGCGTAAGAGTAATTTTCCCGATAAAAATCGTTGAAGCTAAAATTTCCGAGGACTTGGCCTCGGTTGGCTATGAGGATGTACGCTGGCCTTTAATCCCGCGCAATGTCTTCTGCGCCATCGTTTGCCTTTTCAATTGAAGAGAGTGGTATTTACCAAGGAGTCGGAAGTCGCGCGAGAATACCGGAAATAGACACCAAGAGAGATATATTCTATTTTCAGGGAGGTTGGACGGCGCTCATGTGGGCGACGTACAAAGGTAGATCGCCGACGGTGACGATGCTGCTAGGGCGAGGAGCTGACGTCAATGCGCACGGAAATTTTCATATATCATCGTTGTTGTGGGCTGCGGGCAGAGGTTACCCTGACATTGTTAAAGATCTCATCGCTCATGGTGCTAAAGTTAATGTTGGCGATAAGGTAATCCACCGTTGACCACGCGCACACAAGCCATACACCGTTCATAAGAGAGATAGAGTACTCCGAGATGCACTCATTGTGTACAGAATAATATACACTTCCGAATGAGTTCCTCGAGGCATGAGTCACTACCGGTGACCCATGGTATTTAAATGTAATCCTGAAACATATACTTGTAGACTAACTGTACGCTTGATCAACATGATTCTTACTGTATGGCTCACTGATGACCTATGGTATTTCTATTGTACAATCTATGTGCTAGTTAACGAACCACGTTAAATGTTTTCTGAGTAGTCCTTTTTATTTTCAGTATGGTACTACTGCGTTGGTCTGGGCGTCGCGTAAAGGAAATGTAGAAATTGTAGATGCTCTGTTGAAAGCTGGTGCTAACGTCGACACTGCTGGCATGGTGAGATTCTAGAAACTTATATTTGCACGACGGCTACTCCAGAAAATTCATTTACAACATAAGCCGATTGTGGTCGTGTTCCATTTTCTTTGCAGTATTCGTGGACGGCTCTTCTCGTGGCAACCCTAGGTAACCACGTAGACGCGGTGCTGCTCCTTTTAGAGCACAAGCCTAACGTGAACGCCTTGGACAAGGACGGTTGCACTGCCCTAGCCATAGCTTGCCGGGAGGGACACCATGAGATATCGAATGCGCTCTTGAACGCCGGTGCTTATGTGAATATCCAGGACAGAGCCGGAGACACGAATTTGATTCACGCTGTGAAGGGCGGTCACAGAGGAGTGGTTGAATCTCTTTTAAAGAAGTACGCGGACGTGGACATCGCTGGAAAGGTGACCGAATTGCTGTCAAAATCTATCATCCCAGACAGAAGACAGGATATCCGATTAATACCTTGACCAATTGGCTTTTAAATACACGACGAAATTGGATACCTAAAAACAGGATATTAGATCCTAAAATGTTGGTCCACGTTTTGGACGAGAAAATTGTACACGGTGATTCTCCCTTCACTTTCACGCAGCGGATCGATTTTAACATCTGCGAACTTGTTAGATCCATTTTGTTCAGTTTTCGAACGTAGAGAATGTTTTTCGTAAATTTTATACACGCTTTAGAATCACCCTGTATCTCCGGTCAGTCTGCTTGATAAGAGTCTCTTTATTCGTGTAGTTTTCTTTTCTCAATTTTTTTTTCTTCTTTTTTTTCCTGTTGGTTGATTTGATGCTTGGATTATGCCTAAATAACAGTCGAACAGACGAAATAATCGAGGGTCCAGCTAACCGAGAGAATTTTATTGACATCGTTCTAGGATAAGAAAACCGCCACTTACATAGCAGTAGAAAAAGGCAATATACCGATATTAAAATTGTTACTAAACGCTAACCCAGACTTGGAGATCGCTACGAAAGACGGTGACACGCCATTACTGCGGGCAGTTAGATCGCGGAACGCTGAAATCGTGCAATTACTGCTGGACAAGAAAGCCAAGGTTTCAGCTACTGATAAAAAAGGCGACACGGTGCTTCATATTGCCATGCGAGCCAGATCGAAAGCTATCGTCGAGATATTACTGAGAAATCCGAAAAATAGTCAGTTACTGTACCGTCCGAACAGACAAGGGGAGACGCCGTACAACATTGACATTAATCACCCCAAAACGATCCTGGGACAAATATTTGGCGCACGTAAGCTTCCATTCATCTCCATACACCATAACGTCGTAATTGGACTACGGATTAATGTCCACTTTTCCAGGACGTCTGAATACTAATGAGGACAATGAAAATATGCTTGGCTATGATCTGTACAGCAGCGCGTTGGCTGACATTCTCAGTGAACCATCTCTTTCAACTCCCATAACCGTTGGCCTTTATGCGAAATGGGGTTCTGGGAAGTCATTTTTATTGAATAAGTTAAAAGGTACCATTTGCGAATTTTTTAATGAATAATATTAACGCTCACAGTGTTGAAATGATTGATCGTTTCAGAGGAAATGAAGAATTTCGCTCGCCAATGGATAGACCCCGTGTTCCAGTTTTCTTTCTTGCTTTTTGTGGTGGTAACTCACGCGTCTTTATTAGTGGGCATCACTATAGGTCTTGCCCTACAATCATGGATCGCTGGTCTTGCCTGTGGTATAAGTCTTATCGTCATTACGTACGCATTTTTGATACTCATCTGGTATGCTAACAAGAGGTGAGAGGCGATTCTAGGATAGATAATGTGTGAACTTTCCGATTTATATAGTTTTTCATAATGTTCTAATATTAATATTCTAGATACGATTGGTACTGGCCGTACAATTTCACGGTAGCTCTAACCACAAAGTTGAACTCGTTGAAATTGTTGCTGCAAGTGATTTTTTGTCATCCTCCTGGTGGTCAAGTTCACGACGGCGTTACTGCCCAGCCAATCAAATTCTATTTCACCGATCAGACTCGAGTGGGCACAACAGCTGCTGGCGAGAACGCTGTGGTACAAATGGTTGGCTCTCTGTACGATTCGATCGAGAATGATTTCGGTTCGCTACCCACGAGATTGTACAGAGCGTTCCGACCAAAACCCGATAAGTCGACCACCACCTGGAAGTGGAGACACCTTTGTTGTCTACCTTACATTGTTATATTCGAGTTCTGCTTTTGCAGTCTACTCGTTGGTATCTCTGTGCTCACCGTCTACCTCATTGACCTCTCTACCGACGAGTGAGTATTCTGATAGAACGTGGTGGTGTATCCTCTAAAATGCTCCACGAGAAAGATCGAAGCGAAATTGTTACTATATTATTTGCAGAGAAACGATAGAAAAGGTCACGGCACACATTATCATGATAACAGTTGCCTTAATACTAGCTGTCAGTATAATAGCAAACTTGTACACGTGGAATCGAACATTGCAAGCACTAGTTTTCTCCCAAAGGCGGCACCTTCAACGTAGCATATCCAAGTTGGAGACCTTGAAAAGTGAAGGCTTTATACAAACCTTAAGAGGCGAAGTTAGTTTAATGACGGAAATGGTACGTGAGCTATTTTATCAGAATACGCAATTTTAATCGACACATTGTTTCCACCGAATAACAAGATTTTTCGATAAAAATAGGTGAAATGTCTGGATAGCTTCATGGCTCAGCAGAGTAGATTAGTAATAATCGTGGACGGTTTGGATAGTTGCGAACAGGATAAGGTGTTGTTAGTTTTGGATGCTATACAGGCACTATTCAGTGATAATGGTTACCCGTTTGTTGTTATATTAGCTATCGATCCCCATATTATCGCCAAGGTATCGTATCTTTCAGCTTCTCTTAAACCTCGCACGCTCCTCGGAAACAGTTGATAATTACTGGCGTGTGGAATTTTATGCAAAATAAAAATTGCATCAAATCCGCAGTCCAATAATTACAAACGGAGCTACACTCGAGCTAATAAATAACGCTCCGCAGGCAGTGGAAGTCAATAGTAGAAGATTATTTACGGAGTCGAATATCGGGGGTCACGACTATCTACGCAATATGGTGCATCTTCCATTTTATCTGCAGAATAGTGGTTTAAGGAAGGTGAAAATTGCTCAACAAACTGCCCAGCACAGTAGAAAAACCACGTGGACGGAAGCCGAGGAGAGCGTGAACTATACCGCCACTAGTACAATGCATCATTCTATCTCGAATAGAAGGCTCAGCACGGAGTCTGGTATAATGAATAGCAACGAGAAGCTGAAACCGCAAAGTAGAAAGGGCAGTAGGAAATTGCGATTGAGCGAGTCGATCGCGAGCAGTATTGGCAGCAATTTGAACCGATTAGGTGGCGCACAGGATCTTAATAAAATGCTTCTCACCGACGATTACTTTAGCGACGTGAATCCTCGTAGCATGAGAAGATTAATGAACGTCGTTTATGTCACTGGTAATACCCGAGTGATTAGCTTGGCACTGATGGAAACGGAAAACTTGAACCTTAGAAGAATACAGCATTTATCGTTTGAAATATTACACGTGTTAGAGAAAGTTTCTGAGAGGTCAAATTTGTTCGGTTTATCATCAGCGTACAATTATACCGAGTATTTATATAAAACCTATTTGTATTGACCGGATTGTTTGTTCATGTTAGGGAGATTGTTGAAAGCATTCCAAATCGATTTCAATTGGTATCACCTAGCCAGTTGGATCAACATCACGGAGCAATGGCCGTTCAGAACGTCTTGGTTGATCCTCCATTACGACATGTACGAGGACAACTTGGACGATGCAATGTCGTTAAAGAGTCTCTACGATAAGTATGTTTCTCTCGTAGGAATCAAGATGTTCCATTGTCAGCTGTTACTTATTCTCCCTTCAAAATTGCTAGGATACGGCCGCAAATACCAGTACTTAAAGAGGTCCAGCCCCTTCTAGAGATGGACAGGGACGAGCGGAAGTTGGACATTTTCCTAACTTTCCATCGGTCTAGTTTGCTAGTCAGCGACATGAAGATATTCTTGCCATTCACAATCAATCTCGACCCTTACATTAAGAAGAAGATCAAGGAGGAGCAACAGAGCATCGAAGAGGATGCAGGACTCGGACCGTACAAACAATACACTCCTTGGACCATGCACGGTGGTGCTCAAGAACCGTGGAACGCGAATAGAACTGGGACAACGAACCGAGCCATGAAACTAGGTAGGACACCGAGTCTACAAGGTCCTGGATCGGTTCCACCGACGCCTCCATCTTGGTGCATGCAGCCGTCGTACGATTGGCAGCCTCCACCACCGTGGATACAGCTGCCACCGATGGAACCTGCAATGAAACCACTTTCTGCGATTACGACTCTACCGGTAGAGTGTACATCCAATGTTCTCTAATCTATTTTGTCCATCAACAGAGCTGATAAATCCTTTTTTCTTTCGTAGACCGAGATTTTGGAAATTAGGCTGTCGTCTCTAACTGTCAGCGGCATTTGCGACCTTGTCGACAGAATAGAGAGTCTGAATCCCAATCAAGCACCACAGTACAAAAATGTTATCAAGGAGAATAACATTAATGGCAGGGTTCTGCTGCACTGCGACTTACAAGAGTTGAAGAAGGCTAGTTTCATCTACTTTCTAAGTGGACCCCGATGACTTAGATATTTTTTTTTCTGATAAACGTTCTACCTATAGATACTTGAGCCTTATTCTACTTACAGGTACTTAAAATGGCTTTTGGCGATTGGGAACTGTTTCGTATGGTGATCGCGTCACTTAGGGAGGTGGAGTTGTCATCGTTCAGTACACACGAGGAAGGTCCTCGTAGTGTACGATTCACTGTAGGGTCAGAACAAATTCAGCGGAAAGGTAGGAGCAAATTTCTCCTCCTCGCTCTCTCCTGTCTTACGGGATACGATGGTAAACGATATGTTATCATTCTATTCCATCATTGTAGATCACAATCTGCAAAGCACGACGATACGCGTGCCGACTCTCGTCGAAAAAGAGAAGGGCAACTCGAGAACCGATGGTCCTTCTAGGAGAGACCAGACCAAGCAATCCATCATGGAGAAACAAGTAAGCTTTTTTACAAAATGTAGAACCGAAACAATGTATCTCGTAATTCTTGCCTTATAACTAATTAATTAACACAAAGTGTGATTCACGCTACAATTGTGCTCCGTTTTAGTACCAGGTAAGCAGAATTATGTTCAATGTCCTCATAACGAAAGGAATAAAGGATAACATTCGAATGAATATCATTTGACTGACCTCGAGTACAGCGAATTCAAACAAAGAACTCGTTTTTTCAGGTGACTTTGGAAGAACAAATGATTTGCGGTGCACTGCAAACATTAAACGAAGAAGCTTGCGAGGATGTTCTAGACGTACCATCTCCTGCAGTGGTACCATCAGACTCGCTCCCAGGTGAGCCTCCTTCCGTAGTACTTTCACTGCCTTTGGTTATAGTTCAAGAACCACCGCAGCAAGATCAAAACTGTGACATCGTATACGAGTACAGTACAAACCTTTAACGATTCGAATCGAGGGCAGCTATGATTCAATAACATATCATCAATAAAGGCTCCATCGTTGCATTCGAAGATGGTGTATGCTACTGCTAAGAGAGCAGTCGCAAATTCACCGGGGAGGTCTCTCGTCAATTTACCCGTTGGTTAAACCGTTTAACAGTATTACCGATGCGTTAGGTGTACTCGAATAAAAATCTCGTTTTTTTTTTGTACATACGTACAAACACTTGAGAGAGGGAGAGAAAGATGCCATATAGAAACTATAGATACTCGAAAAAAATGTGCCAATGTGTCGTGCGAGACTGGATCCTTGTAATAGACGAAGGATACAAAGTGAATGTGTCACCTGTTAAATAAAAACAAGAACAAAATACATCGTTCGACAATACTGATTTGAATGTATGCGCTTACCGTAGGTGTATAATAAATGCATCATGCGAATAGTTTAGTGTACTACTGTGGCAAATGCTTGCGGAACGTGCTCGACGTTTCGACCTCGTCTTAAATCTATTGTTAGTGCATTATTCTCGTTGCCGATGTATGATACTGCAAAAGAACGCTGTTGTACACGACGTAGCTTCCGATAACCTGTTACACTGTAACAACATTTGTAAAAAACAGACTGTGATAATTGTTACTATCGTCGGGTGTAGCCGAGGTACGTTTCCTTTTTCCGGGCGTCACGCTGATAGATCTTGTATTCTTAGAAAGATAAGGCTTCCTCGCGAAGGAGTTTTATATACCAAAGCAAAGCAAATCAAAGAAAAACAAACAAAGAAGAGAGAGAGAGAGAGAGAGAGGGCTAGTTATATTTTCATCTCTGTCGATGTATTCTTTTGTACTGTATGTACGACTTACTGTAGACTGTCCGACCATTATAATATTATACAATGCGAATGGCAATAAAACTTTGTTGGAAATTCAAGGCGACATTATCTTTCTCACAGTCTAGATCTATATAAGCTTACCGAGCATGATCTCATTTACCATAATCTTCGCACTGGATCCGCGCAGTGTAAACACCGACGCGACCCGGTCGTATTTCATTCAGAAATCTTCGCGCGATCAACGTTATCTGGTTTCTTCCATTTTAATCATCCGCACGTTAGCGTACTGTGCTCACGTGACCAACGAAATTCGACCTTGAACAAATAAAAACGCGAAACGCCTCTGTTTTAGGGTCCACCTCGGCTGCGTCCCAGGACACGGATTACGTGATCCTGCAGTCGAACCCACTTCTTCATTGGGTACCAGTCAACGATGAACCAGAAACGTCCGATGACAGCTCCCTGGAGTCGACGGTTCAGCTTCAGCGAACAAACTCGCAGCGCAGCATCGCTTCCCAGCACAGCACAAGGTCGACGTGTTCGTATGGTCGTAGGGACACGAGAAGAGATGGAGGAAACGCTGCCAGCAGCAGACCATCCTCCTTGTTCGTCTCTCCTCCTTCGTCCCCAAGGCTAGCCTTCAGATCCAAGTCGACGGACGAGAATTACGTGGCAAACAACATACCATTGAAGCCGACAATCTCTACGCCCATCAAGAAACGACGTTCTACGTCCACGCTGAACGAGGAGATAGTGATTTCGGTTCCAGTTCCGAATTCGAGCTTAGAGAAGCTCGGTAAGCTAAAGGACCGTCTCATGGGGACTTTGCCTACTTCACCAGCCCCAGGAGAGAGCGAAGACGAGTCCACACCGTTGGTTTCCGAAATGTCGACACCAACGCACTCACAATCAGATAGCGTATTCAAACACGATTACAGCGAGGAGAACAGCAGCTCGGTATCTTCCAATAAGAGTCTACCTCGCGATGGAGAACGGTCTATAGACATTGATTATTCTGATACAGTGAGCTTAATGGTGCGCGAGTCCCCGCACGTGCGGTTCGTCACCAGACAAGATGCTGAGGAGTGGGATAACCCTGAGACACCTGTCTGATACCTTCTTTCGTTGATAAACCGTTAGCGGGCCTCTTTCGTGACACGCAGTAATTACTGTACGAATTTTAAGGGGGTAGATTCGTTTCCAGGATTGCGTGGGTGCGGGATGCGCCTCCTCATTTTTCGATTATGGAAAGATAGGGTTTTTCAGTAGTCAAAAGCGCTAGATAAAAGATCAATTTAGGCCGCAATCGTCCTCAAAAGTACTTTGCCTTATTCTGCAGCGTAATTTGCATGTAGGTATTTCCATAAAGACAACTACATGCTGCCGAATAATGCAAATCACGCAACGTAAACGTAAAAACAGGAATTTTGAGGGCGATTGCGGCCTAGATTGATCTTTTATCTACTGAAAAATCTAATTTTTGCATTATCGAGAAATAAGAAGGCGCATCCCGCACCTTTGCAATCCTGGAAACGAGAGTCTGTCCCCGTAACGCCCCCTTGAGACCTCTAACTTCGAGCGGACATTTCTGATACAAATCTATCAGAATTTCTGACCCGCAAGGGACGCTATCCAAATGTAACACGCCGATTTTAATGAAACTGTAGTACGATGTAGTTTGGTGACGAAAAACTTGATTGTCCTACACCCTTCAGTTTCCTAGACATTCCAAAAATAGTCCAACAAACTACATCGTACTAAAATCGACGCATCACATTTGGATAGTGTCCCTTGTCAGAAGTGACTGACCGAAAGCTAGAAGCCTAGATTGAACAGTGTAATGTACGATGTGTATATGTGTGGCGGTAATTATAAGTAAATCGGAAGTATTCGAGGTTTGTGATAACTTTTCAGATGTAGGATGAAAATACCGATTTTACTGTGCTTTGTAAATAGTGACTAGGGGATCAGCCTCTTTTTTTAGAGAGAACGGTTCAAACGTGTTCACGCGTTAGAAAATACAGGAACTAGAATTAGAGACCGCGAGGAAGAGAGCATGAGCGTGACGTAAGATTTATTTTAGGATCGTGACATTCCTTGATCATTGTTTAACGCATTTAACGATGCGCGTTTGGGGAGAAGCAGAGGTGGAGGAGATTTTGTTCAAGTTATAAATTTCGGATGAAAGACGGTGTGCTTTAGTATAGCGAATGATGAGTCAGTATGTTGAGGTAAATACTGAGTTGTGTTTTTTTTTTATATGCAAGGCCTTACTTTTGTGTACGACTGTAGATATACATAGAGGGACAGGTGTCTCTGGGGGTCAGTGTTAACAATTCGAAGTGACCTTAGAATTGTTAGGCCTGTTGGTAAACTCTGCAGTTCTGCGTGCATCTTATTCGATTAAGATTACTTGCAGACTTCTGCGAGACGCAATGATTATTATTTCGCTCTGTCTCTTTGGCAATAACAGCAACCGAAGATATTAAGGGTGATGACATTAACTTTAAGCAGTTCCGATGTACTTAAGCAACCACGAGTTTATTTCTCATCTATTATCCGCCGATCTTAGAAACTGAGTGTCCAAACACAATCGATAGTATTTTATTGAGAGGAAATATTCGTTGCTTTTCGTTAATCAAAATTTGTAGTACACTAAAACGTTTCATTCATCTCCAAAGAGACTGATGAAGGGCCGATTAGTTCTTTTTATTTATTAGTAAGATTTGCACGTTGTGAAGTTGGACAATTTGTAAATGCGGTTGACAGTGTATCTCGACACAGATGAATAAATCTTGAAATATTTTAACACACCGTTTTGTAATTAGTAAAGGTGTTGGTATCGTGAGAAATAAGTGGAATCATATTTTTCACGTATATAAAAGTCAACAAACAATTTCGTTTCAATTCATATCTGCACTTGTAAGGTAAAATTCCAACAGACGCACTACTTTCATTATTACCACCTGTAAAATAAAATGACACGATAACTTTTTGTTGATGAACTTTTTTCATATCTTCAACAATAGCGAAGATCGAAGTGATCGAACTTAGGGGTCCATTTTATACTGCAGCAGGTAGTTATCGAGCGATCATTAATTTTGTGAGAGACTTGAATAAGTATATCACTACAAAATTAAATGTATGAGTTTATATTAAAATTGTTTGTGTATTTATGTATTGGAGGGTGCTTTAATACGTTGACTGCCATATCAATAACTATAAAAATTTCCACAATTTCGGTAGTCTTCTAAAAAAAAAAACAAAAAAGAACTTTTATACTAAAAAATTTGAAAAGTTTTTTAAAATCTTGTAGTATTTTAAGTAGACCAATTCGATTTGTTTCACAAGATTTGTCTTCGACATCTAACTTTTTCATATTATAATTATAGTTTGTCATGGCAGTCAGAATGTTAAATATGTCAACGCCTAATTTGTACAATGTATAATAGGAACATCTCTCAAACATCTACAAACGCAACGTTATAATAATACTTTTTTATTACAAAGCAAAAAGTATACATAATGTATATAACAGTATATGTATATAACACTTTAGGACGGAATACATTAGGGTATTGGTTAATAATAGCACTGTAAACACAGGTAATAGATATATTAGATCTTCAAATAATAGTATCATATGTACTTGGCTTATTGCTATTAAATACAATATATTTAAATACATAAAATTAACATAATATAGCGCCTCGTTCTACTTTCGTAAATGCTCGTAAAATGGAATACAATATAAGTACTTCAACAGCCTTTTACGTAATTCGTCGAGAAGGACGAGTCTTATTTTTGTATGATTCATGACCTCGTGATTCCATGAAATTAACAAAAATTTGTTCAGTTGCACTTCGAATGCGTTTTTGTATATACGATGATTCGCGCAATACAATAAACTCGATCAGATCATTAATTTCCACGCGGTTAGCAGATTTTTAAAAATTCATTGTATGTATTACGCTTCTTCTTCCTTTTTTTACAAAATACTGATACATCAGTTACAAAATACCGTAACCGTATAAACAATAAAATTTGTATCATATAATACACTAGATTGCGTAATAGGAATACCGATATAAATTATCAGTTTGATTTGCCGCTAATCGTATATATCTGAATACTTCCCAAAAAAGGATTAACAGAAAATAATTAATCATTTTTTACGAAGTAATCAATACTAGACCGATAATAATGTACACACTTTCACACTTTAAAACTCTTTTAACAAATGGAATTTTTGTTACAAGTCAAATGTAAATCAAGTGGAATGAATATTGTATACCAACGTCATTCCATATCTGAAATTGGACAGTTTCCCGGCCTCTTGTTTCCTATCCAAAATTCAAACATCCGAAAATCTTCGTCCACAAAACTCTGTGTCATTCTCGACCCTAGCTGCGTCATAACACAAACGCTGATCGTAGATAACGAATGACGTTGGTGTACAACACGAATGTAAAACTGGAGTACAACAGTTTCTCTTTTCTCGTTACAATTAAAGGCACTATGGCAAGTATAAAATACTATCTCACAGGAATTGAAATACATCTATTACTCTACTTGGGTACCCAAACTTCATTCAGGAATTGCATGCGAAGCGCAGAATTTATACAATTCGATATAAAACATAGAATTAGGTAGAAAACGCGGGAAAATACATTTCATATAAAAAGGTATGTCGAAAGTTTGCGTACCCAGGATTATATGTCTCTACTTCGTAATAAAAGCACCATACATTATTCCGCAATGTATGCATAGATCTAATACGTGCTAACAGAGTGCAAGGTCACTTAAATCTGTATAACAATCAATCATCTTACTCTACAATGAATGCAGAACACGATTAAACAACTTGCATGGCAAAATTCGATAAGAAGAATGTTTTGCAGTAAAAAATAAGATAATCATCGAAGAATAGTAACCGTTCTTGCATTTAAGTGTTGCTACTATGGTACTAAGTACTTCGTTTCTTAAGCAATATAAATTATGTACAAAGGAAATCTTCGTGGTTTAAACAAGCATCTAGTAATTAATTAGTTCTTAAAAAATTGCTAGTAATTAAAAATATATAAATCTCCGATATACATATATATATATATATATATATGTATAAATATATATCTATCAGATTTTCAAATAAATTTTTGCACAAAATTAAGCGTAAAAAACTAGTCGTTTGCAAAATGTATGAACGTTTGATTGGTCCCCGTTTAGACTTCAAAGTAAACACTCTAACGTCTTTGAATAGGCAGTGTCATACTATTGTCGTACTCGCTTCAGGAAAACAAGTATGTAATCCAAGGAAGACGTGATTCAATAAATACCTTGATGATTCAGTACTTCTCACGCGTTCCATTAGAGAAATAATACTTCAGAGTTGCGTTGTAATTACAGTCTTCCTGGTAATGATAGTATGCTTAATGGGACTCTGATCTGCTACCGTTGTCTGCAATGGGTCGGCCACTAACCAGGGACTGATGTCGGAGACCGCGGAATTATCATCCTAAAACACAAGAATGATCGTTACACATCGTTGAAGGTGTTAAAAATGAAATTTCGAACTCGGACGAAGAATTATAAACACGAGGTGATCAACGTGTGAAAAAGTATGCGTACATTTACAAGGGCAGTTCGCATAAAAGACAGCATTCTCTCAAATCGGACGATTACAAATACAATACGGAGAAATCGATTACATCTAACTGGCAAGCATTTAGAATAAGCCACACCTTATGCGTGAGAGTTGTGGTCGTCGTTTGAATCTCTTCGGTCTTCACGACTCTTGCTCCATTTTTCTCGACTTCAGGTTCAACTTTTTTCTCGACTGTAGGTTGCACCTCTTTAAACGGATTCAGCAAACCCAAGAATGGATTCGAGTCTATGAACGGGTTCGTGTTCGCTTTCTTTTCCTCTTCGGGCTTCGCCTCCTCCTCAGCACTTTCAGAAACATTGGTAACAACATCGGTGTTATTGTTGCTGGTGAATGGATTGAACGGGTTCTGGGATTGATTCGAGACCTTGGGGTTCAGTTGGGTGGTCTTTTGCTCGATCTGACCCCAACTGTCTAAAGAGAAGTGTGTTACAGTAACATTGTCGTCCAGAGATGGATTCATTGCCGTCGATCCGCTCACGGAAAGTGTTAGCTTGTCTCCGCCCTAGATAGTAATGCAAAAAAGCAAACAAGTCACAACTAAAGCCTAAAAGCACAGAACATTGGTACAAGTGTATTCTTTCAAGATACGTATATACGTGTAACGGCACAAAATATACCTGACGTAATTATAACACGAACGATAATATCAAACAGGCTTCGAACGAACAACTGCAATTGTACTCTACAGAAAAGAATATATTTTTGTTTAAATAACGTTCTAGATTAATGAGCGATTTTCTACGGTGTACGATAATCTGAAAAATCGTTTCGATATTTGGTGGAACGATTGACGATGGTAACAGTATTCGCTTACCACGGATACAATCGTCGCTGCCTCAGAGTGCTGACTATTCTTCGAAACAGCTGCAGGTACATCCGTGGAAGTGATCGAAACTAGATTCGAATTTTTCCCTTGTTCCAGAGATTTCGCTTTCAGTATGTTGCACTTTAAGGACTCCGGCGGTATAGGGGTGCGAGGTGGCAGTGACGAGGTACCGCCTACTTGATTGTTCGGTACCAGTTGCACCGGATTAATTATGGTCTCGATGGTCAGACTTGTTTTCATAGGCTCGGATTCTTTCTCGGTGCTGGCGATTGCCGTTTGATTTCTAGCTTCCAAAGGTTGCTGATCTTTGGCGAGTGATTTTAACAATGAATCTACCAATGGGGACGATGCACCGTGCAAACTGGAGTTCGACGATTTTGTACTGCATTGACTTGGCTGACGTTGCAGGGGCTGCTCCTCGACTGAAAATTAAAATATATTTCGTTAACGTACAGTCCCAACGAAAACCCCCCTCTCGGCAATCCTGGAAACGAGTCTACCCCCTTGGATACTACGACACTCCAGAGCTTACCAGCAGGTGGTGAGACTTGTGGCTGCTCCACCTGACGTTGTCTCTCCCTTAAAACATGGCTCTGCCTGCGAGCGTATCTCTGACTCGGTCGACGCTCGAATTGAACAGTTCTACGCGCTCGGTTCAACTGAGTCGTTTGGAACTCGGTTTTACCGCTGTAACGAAACCGTGAGCCCATTCTGAAGAAGTTCTGACGGCCGCTCGCCCCTTTCACCGGAGCTCTTAGTCTGAAGAAAGCATGATGTTCCACGGCGCACTTCCATAAATGTTTGCAAGCCTTCTCGTTCACCAATCTGAACACGAACGTGTGTTCTTGCTCCCCTCTGCCTTCGTCGTCTTCCTCCACTACGACCAGGGTTAACTTTTTCTTCTTGAAATCCAAACGACCAATTTTAGGCCAGAAAAACAGGCCTATCTTCTGCGTGCCTTCGAATACCAGGATTCCAGTTGGCGTCAAGCCTAAGGAATATTCGCAAGCATCTTTCCCAAGGACAGTATGCATGTCCACTCCGTACATGTCCAACCATTTAGCTTTGCTCAAATAGGCTGACTCAGCCTGAGCTGGACTTAGGCCAGAACACTTTGCATATTCCTCAAGTATTTCCAGTTCCATCTGTTCGGTTTGACCTGGGACAAAGCGAAACTCGGATACCGTTGCTGCACTGTGCGCAGCAGGGTCGTAATCACCAAGTTCAGCTGAAAATGTGGGTCAAGATATGTTGAAATATATAACAAAGGTTTGCGTCAGAATTGTCCAGCTAAGATACTTACATTGCAGAGACAGAGCAGCCAACTGAACCGCCACTTGGTGAGGACAATGAAGCTTCCCTTCCAACACATCTTGCTTTAGCTGCAGGAAGAACTGATACCTTGTTAACTCTTCGCGCAACGTATTAGGCTCCGAGGAATAGAACTTTACTTTCAGGCGTAAAGTATAAGGTGGCCCAACTGTGGAAGACATATATACATTGATCAATAACAGAACGAATGGAGAAGTATTAAACAAATTCGATAGAGAAATCATTGTACTTTTCACTTGTTTCTTTATCGGTTTAGTCGGGTCCAACCAGTGTTGAACATGATTGCTGTCTGTATATTGCAGTCCAAAATAGTCCTTCTCTATTAAATCTAAACTATAAAATACCTGTTCGTATAAGTCACTAGCCAATGCTTTTTTCTGTAATGGAAAAAGATGATCTATCAGTCCAGCTGCAGAATATAAACATGCTTTCAGAAACAAACTTCTGTTCGGTTCATACGTATCAGTGTTATTCGCTTCTTTTAAATTGGAGTAAGAAATTGTTCTTCTATGAAACGATTCAGGACAGTGCGATTAGAGTGATTGTAGCTGAGAAATAGAGCGTAGGGCAAGGGGTTGAATAGAATATCTGACTTACTGGTAACTCGATAGGCAGATCGGTCCCGTCCAGCAACACGACTCTGCACTGCACAACATTTTTGTTGCTGAGCAGTCGCTGGTTTTTTATTTGCGAGGACGCGGTTTGCCCGCTGACACTGCGCGCTCTTCGCCGTGACAGGAATCGCAGCATTTTATTTGACATAAGTTCAAGGCGCTCGTTATCTTCGTTGGACCCGACTCGGTGTTGTGTATCGCTAATCGCTACATTCCTCGGCCCGCGAACATAACTTTTTCGCCGTCCTGATTAACGCCCACCTGCACGCCAGTATGCGGATGCATAAACACGCGCGAATAACGAACGGGAACGGAGACAGTGAACATATACATGCATTCCAATAATGTATCACTACACGGCGCTACTATCAAATTCTTAGGATTTTACCACCAGCGACACCGTTGCATCTCATGGGCTTTTCTGTCTAGGCCTACAAACAATATTGTAATTCTTTTGGTGGAAAGTAAAGAACATTAGTTGCAACAATAAGCCCTCAAGTGTGCTAAAATTAAAAAATGAAATACTTTCCCAAAATTGAATTTAAATAAACCGCGAGAAATGGTGACTACAGCGCCGCCAGGCGGTCGATTTGGGAACTAAACAAAGGCCTCCGTACAGCGCCAATTGACGTAGTGGCGAAATGCTCAAACTGGTAGCCGAACTTACCGACAGTGTAGGATATGAGGCTGTCGGTAAGTTCGGCTACCAGTTTGAGCATTTCGCCACTACGTCGATTGGCGCTGTACGGAGGCCTTTGTTTAGTTCCCAAATCGACCGCCTGGCGGCGCTGTAGTCACCATTTCTCGCGGTTTATTTAAATTCAAATTCGGGGAAGTATTTCAATATTTAATTTTCGCACACTTTGAGAGCTTAAATTAAAAGAGGGAGATTGCACTTTATAATAGGCATGTCCAAGAGTTTAAACGTTTTAAATGTGATTAAATTATGATTAAATTAGCGAAAAACCTTCTTCAAAATCGGCTAAAGATTTCAAATTTTGAAATTCCACTACCTATAACTTCATTTTTTTAAAAAAAGGAAGTGTTTAGGATAATTAGAGAAAGCAAGATTTATTCATTGTACTAATTTTTCAGACTACATACAATAATATATAATCAAATAATATTTCATTCTGAACATGTTTACAAAAATTGATTAACAGTTATATGTAGTATACAGAGTTATAATATAAATTTCTCTATAAAACAATAATGTCGCTACCTGTGGAATTAACAGAGATAACAAACTGTAAGGAGAAGCATACTATAAAATATACATATTATAGAAATGCTTAATATGAGAATATAATAATGTAAACATTATTCACGTTGCTTGCAAAATAACTCGATATTTCGTTGTCTACAAATGTTATATTTTACACAATAATTAAAAGTATGTATATTTGTATCCCATTTCTATAAAATAAACTGCTGTTACGATAAATTGATCATCCCGCGATTAAAAGAGACTTGACACAAAAACAATATACGAATATCACTCACCTCGAAAGAGCATATATATGACTAATATTCTGTCTCATAATTGTCTGCCATGCAAATCGATTATTTTGAATAAAAGATATATACTTGACTCAAAAATATGATCGATATATACTACTCATCTCGCTTATTACATTTTACGCGCAACAGTTAAAAGAGTCTGTATTGCTGACTCTATCTCGGAATTCCTTATAAAATTAATTTCCATTCAAATTGATTACTCGGACTATTGACTAGATTGAGTACTGAGAACGATTCTAAAAATACCGTACGTTCGATAATGAATTTGAAAGAAAAGTGGTCCAGATTGTACGCTCATCGATCCGACGATCCTTCAGAAGTTCACCCACGCACGAACCGGGTAACCGACATATCAGCGGCCTCACAGGTGTCCGGGGTCGCAATTTTCTGGATGGTTAACCGATTACATAGGCGTTCGCAGTAGTTTCCCTTGGTGTATCGGCGAACTCGATTTCATTCGCGGTGAATTTCACGTATCGGAGCACGGGGTCCCATGTGGTCGCCGCTGATAAGCGGTGGATTGAATTTCTATCAAATTGCGGGAGAGCTCTCGGCGAGTATAAAAGCCCGATCCCTTGGGGCTACCAGCATCAGCAGCTCTCTGGAGCTTCAAGGAGCAACAGCGATCCTCCGAGCGTTGAAGACTCTCACCGCGGTGAACTTACCATACGAAAAAAACAACTGATCCAGTAAAATCATACGAGTAAGTACAAGACTAAAAGAGAAATTTATAAAACAATTTCAAAGACACAGACGTTAGAAACATTTTTAAAACACTGAGATAAAAGATGCATGTGTAAGAAACAGTTTTACAAGATGGGAATAAAAGAAACAGACACGAAAGAGATTTTTAAAACATAAAAATTAAAGGAGCTAATAGTAGTGAATTTTATGAAACGTAGACATAAAAGAACAGATTCTTCCTTTTTTAAAATTATACATGTATAACAAAGTCCAATTGTACTTTATTATTTCATTTTTCTATATCTATGTTTTATAAAATATATTTTGTGGATGCGGACCACATTTCTCGGTATTTAATAGTTTGTTTGTTATTAAGGATGCGGCGCACCAGGCACGTTGCGCTGCCAGTGAAGGCCTGGCAGTATATCGGGCTTTTGATAGTGTCCCTGGCGTGTCTAACGTTAGGGTTAGTCTCCAGGGATAAAGAAGGCAGAGCAGGAAGTCTTGCGGGACCGGAACTGAAACACCAAGCACCTCATCAGTAAGAGAATAATCATTTTCATGTATATAAAATGCATTCGATTAGTGAAATAATAGTTACCAAATGATGCAGTCCTCTTCTCTGTCGAAAATCCAAGAATCGTTTCTAGAAGTCACTCTTATAACCTGCAAACAAATAAATAATAAGTACGGGAATATATGTTGAATATTAATTTATCGAATACGTTTCCCATTTCCAGAGTGGACGCCTGTCCAAATTCACACTTCTTCACCAAGATGCCTTACTCGATCCTCGACGAAGATCAGACCAGATCTCCAAAGACATCTGTAGAGGCTGGAACCGGAAGAGCCAGTCCTCAACCAGATAGTCCGAGGATCTCTCGATCACGGAGCCTGTATCGCAGCTCTGAAGCCCGGCTGCAATTCAGGAGGGACTCCAGGATCGAGAGAAACCTGGCCGATCGAGAAGCAACCGATCTCTCCAGGCTCCGAAGCCGTAGCCAGGAATCGCTGAGACGATCGTCGGATCCAATCCGACTTTCCAGATCCTCGGATCTCGATGCTCGCCTCACTACCCGATTCCTGGACCGTAAATCGCGGAGCGCTGAACGTAGATCGGCTGTCGATCGTCGAGACAATCGAGATACTCTGGCATCTAGGACATCTGAACGGCGGGAACGATCGGCGGATCGATTCGACGTCAGAGATCGTAGATCCCACTCTACGGAACGACGAGAACCGAACCGTGAAATCAGCCGGGAAGATAGGGAGGTGCGAGATCGCAGGGCTAAATCTCTAGATCGTCGAGAACAGAATTTCGAACGTGTTAACCAAAACCGGGATCGCGAAGATCGACGAAGGAGCTTGGTAAATCGCATGGACAGGCGCGCTGAAGATCGTAGATCATTGGCAAGGGATCTCCATCAAGTTCGTACAGCTTCCGATGATGATCGACGAAACACTCGATCGGTTTTGAACGAAAGACGAAATTCTGCTGCTGCGAGGAACCTGGACTCTCGATCTCGGACTTCTGAAAGGGCTTCTTCTTACTCCCGAGGCAACAGGCAATATTCTCGATCCCTGGATCGTCAAAACTCGATGAACGACCTTCCTGAACGAAAATTGACGAAAAAATCGGTAAGCGAAGAAGAAAGACGCGAAAGGAGCATATTAAATTCCCGCGAACGATCCACGGATCTTCAAAATTCCGAATCTCGTCGCGAAAGAATAGATCGATCCCTTAGGACCACCGACAGCCGAAATCGTTTGCAATTGGCATCCAGACGAGTCTCCAAATCAGATCTCGATCGCCGTTCTACTGTACGATCGGAAAGACGGGAAGAAAGCAACGAACGAAGAGAAAGAATGGTTAGATCGGATCGTCGAGTGGAGTCTAGATCAATCGAAAGACGCGAGACTCCGGCTAGATCGTTGGAACAATCCAGGGTGGATAACTTGGAACGCAGAGAAAGGATAGACGACCGTGTTTCTCGAAACCGTCTCGCCAGGTTGTCTGACAGTGCTAAACGCGATCTGGATCGGCGTGTGCGGGATCTATCTGGCGATCGACGATCAGAACGCAGGGCTTCGTTGGATTCTAGATCTGCAGAAAGACAATCGAACAATGTTAGAAATCGTCAAGAAATTAGGACTGAGCGATCAAGTATTAATAATTTGGAACGACGAGAGAGATTGAATCAAGTGAATGTAGATCGTCAAACTCGAGAATCAGGAGAACGAGTTGCCAGAGCTTCGGAGCCTAGATCATTGGAACGTCAGAAACGTCAAGAAATTAGGAATGATCGTTTTAGGATCAACAACTTGGAACGTCGAGAGGAACCAAGGCGATCAATGTCAGCTCGTCGAGTGAGGACTGATCTTACCAGAACACCTGAAGCTTCCAAACGCGATGTAGAACGACGAGTCAGGGATTTGTCTGCTGATCGACGATCGGAGCACAGAGCAACTGTGGAATCTAGGTCTGTAGAACGTCAGGAACATCAGGAAATTAGGAATGATCGTGTTAGGATCAACAACTTGGAACGTCGAGAGGAACCAAGACGATCAATGGCAGCACGTCGAGTGAGAACTGATCTTTCCAGGACACCTGAATCTTCCAAACTCACCTTAGAGCGACGTGTTAGGGATCTATCGGCTGACAGACGATTGGAACGCACGGCAACTGAAAAATCCAGGTCTTTGGAACGTCGAGAACGTCAGGAAATTAGGAGTGACCGCTCCAGGATCAACAATATGGAACGTCGAGAGGAACCAAGACGAGTTGTACTAGCTAGTCGAGTGAGGACTGATCTTTCCAGGACACCTGAAGCTTCCCAGCGCACTTTAGAGCGACGTGTTAGGGATCTATCGGCTGACAGACGATTGGAACGCACGGCAACTGAAAAATCCAGGTCTTTGGAACGTCGAGAACGTCAGGAAATTAGGAGTGACCGCTCCAGGATCAATACCTTAGAACGTCGAGAGGAACCAAGACGAGTTGTGCAAGCTGGTCGAGTGAGGACTGATCTTTCCAGAACACCTGAAGCTTCTCAGCGCACCTTGGAGCGACGTGTTAGGGATCTATCGGCTGACAGACGATTGGAACGCACGGCAACTGAAAAATCCAGGTCTTTGGAACGTCGAGAACGTCAGGAAATTAGGAGTGACCGCTACAGGCTCAACAATATGGAACGTCGAGAGGAACCAAGACGAGTTGTACTAGCTAGTCGAGTGAGGACTGATCTTTCCAGAACACCTGAAGCCTCAACGCGCACCTTAGAGCGACGTGTTAGGGATCTATCAGCTGACAGACGATTGGAACGCAGGGCAACTGTAGAATCCAGGATTCTGGAACGTCGTGAACGTCAGGAAATTAGGAGTGACCGCTCCAGGATCAACAATATGGAACGTCGAGAGGAACCAAGACGAGTTGTACTGGCTAGTCGAGTGAGGACTGATCTTTCCAGAACACCTGAAGCTTCCCAGCGCACTTTAGAGCGACGTGTTAGGGATCTTTCGGCTGACAGACGATTGGAACGCAGGGCAACTGTAGAATCCAGGACTCTGGAACGTCGTGAACGTCAGGAAATTAGGAGTGACCGCTCCAGGATCAACAATATGGAACGTCGAGAGGAACCAAGACGAGTTGTGCAAGCTGGTCGAGTGAGGACTGATCTTTCCAGGACACCTGAAGCTTCCCAGCGCACTTTAGAGCGACGTGTTAGGGATCTTTCGGCTGACAGACGATTGGAACGCAGGGCAACTGTAGAATCCAGGACTCTGGAACGTCGTGAACGTCAGGAAATTAGGAGTGACCGCTCCAGGATCAACAATATGGAACGTCGAGAGGAAGAAAGACGGGTTGTACTGGCTAGACGAGTGAGGACTGATCTTTCCAGGACACCTGAAGCTTCCCAGCGCACTTTAGAGCGACGTGTTAGGGATCTATCGGCTGACAGACGATTGGAACGCACGGCAACTGAAAAATCCAGTTCTTTGGAACGTCGAGGACGTCAGGAAATTAGAAGTGACCGCTCCAGGATCAACAATTTGGAACGCCGAGAGGAATCCAGACGAATGGCACCAGCTCGCGAAGCAAGAACCGATCTTTCTAGGACACCTGAAGCCTCCAAACGCGACTTAGAACGTCAAGTTAGAGATGCTGATCGACGATCAGAACGTAGAGTAGTTCGTTCCAGATCCTCTGAAAGAGACGTCAGACTCGACGGACGATCAGAACGTCGAGCTCTTCTGGACCACGCAAGGCTCTCTAGATCGAACTCTGCCAATCGCCAAGAAATTAGAACCGACCGTCGCTCATCGGAGCGATCTACACTTACTTTGGAAAGATCGAATCGATTGAACTTGGCTCGCGAATCGCGCAGCTTGCTTGCCAGGACTCCCGAAGCTTCTAACCGTGATTTGGAACGCCGTGTGAAGGATCTGTCCGCTGAACGAAGACTGGAACGTCGGGCTCTTGATGCTGGAAGGCTGCCTAGATCCTTGGTGGCTGTAAATCGTCAGGATAAACTCGATCGCAGCTTGGACTCGGAACGACTCCTACGGCAAAAGATAGATGTTAGCAGGTTGCAGCGAAGCAACGATCATGCGAATGATATTCAACGGAGACAAAGACTGATAGCTACTCAAAGACTCTTGAACGACGTCCAACGATCTCGCCTGGTGGATCTGAGCGACGCCCGCGGTTCAAGGAAAGATTCGATGGACTCCCTTCGGCAACATAAATCATCCCGCGATCACAGGGTCTCCGATATCGATGAAGCGAGGTTGAAGATCTCGGCAGTCCTGAAAGAACGAGATTCGATGAAAGACGACATGACCTTTGAAATTGTACGCCAGGTAATCGTACTTGGCCTCTGTGCTGTCTACGGACTATCCATCTTCCGTGGAAAGCAGTCTCTTATCAGGTAACACACAGACATAATTGTAGGAATTTTTGCCAGAATTGTTTAATTGTCATTTAATAATATGTTCTGTTTCATCTCTGTTACAGCAACCTCGTGAGACAGACGACCCCTCGCTTAATTCTCTGGTAAACGAAGGAGTCCATTCTTCCTAAGGAAACAACGATCCGCTATTTCCAACCTGCTTCTAGTCGTTGTTCTAGTCTAATAGTACCAAGTATTGTAATTGCAACTGTCTTCGATCTGTATGTACAGCAATTGTATTTGATGTAGACAAATGTATCGCCTGTAACTAGAAAGATATATTTTGCCTGAATAAATTGTTCAGATCAATCTTACGAACACTGTACCTGATCTTTATTCTGAAAAGCCCCTTACGATTCAATAAGTATTTTAATAACTAATATATAATTAGAGTTAAAAAAGTACTTAGAAAATAATAATGGAACACGAGATGTGGAATCGCTATGAGGGAAAAAGTTGACTGATTAAGGAAGAGTTGAATAATTAACACGGGGACGCCGAGCTAAATGGTAAAGAGAAGAAAAATTAATTTATTAAAGTTTTAATCTCGTGGTTTGTACATCACGGCGGTTCTGCTTAAAAATAACTATAAAAAAAGGTATGTTGAGTTTGACATAACATCCAGTCTTGATGAAGTAAAATTGTATAGTCTGCGTGCGTTAGTCGTGTTATGATAATGATTCGATGAAAACAGGTGCCGACAATACAGAAAACAATCGACTGTTCTATAATCGACGATGAATCTATAATAGAACGAGATAGAACATTGAAAAATGTCGTTACACTGAAGACACGTCGATTTGTGCGATATGCGTGTGCTTTCGTGAGTGCAAATACAGTTTAATTAATGATTATCCTTAAAGTGTACTAAATACATATACAACTGGACGACTCTGGATGTGTAGAAATGGCTTCGTTGATGGCGAAATAATGAACGAATACACAACGTGTCCGAACGCAGGGGACATTCCTCGGAATGACGCCTACTTTAGGACACCCTGTATAAATAAAAAATAAATACGATCGTCGAAACAATCAAAGACAACGCTTACATATACAGCGTAATCTAAAAAAGCCTCATGTAAAAAACTACGATCTACGCGAATCTGGAAGATATCTCGTTTTGATCCTGCTTCCAACTCCAGCGAGTCACAGCCAAAATTGTACTGAAATTTTCAATTACTCGCTCTGATTCCTAAAACATTGGCTGCATAAACCGAGCAATAGACTAATTGGCGATTTAGGTAAATTGGAAAACAATCTTCTAATTGCATATACGATTTTCCGTGCGAGAGTTTGAGGGTTTATAAGTATATTCATCACACTTTCTCTCTCGTATCATCTTCAATTTTATTTTTTGGTAAAAACTATTTTGATTGTACGATTATGGCTGTGACTCACTGTATACTTAGTACAGCTAGACGACCCGTGGAATAGTCATCACGGTGATTTAAGTACCAGACTAAAGCTACTTGTTCCGATCGGCGGAAGCAGTCCTGTTCAACGTGTCTTTTTAATCTCACTAGTCGTTAGATAAATAAAAAGTCTGTTTTTTTTTGTTTCAGTAAATATAGATCAAAATATTTCTATGTCCATTTGATAAACGACTATCGTAGTTTTATTATACTTCCGAATGCGGACGTAGTCCATGCGTTTTGCGCGCACACAATGGCAAGAAGGAATGTCGACGAGCAGTTACGATAAAACGGTAACATTCGTCGTTTGTTCGTTTCCCTGTTTTTTTTTGTTCATTTTTGTTTTCTCCTGTTTTAATATCTTTGGCAGTGATCCCAGTCGATCGTTACGCGCGAGTTTTCCCAGGATCGATATGATTTCACTGGTTTATACGCTAATAATGTCTAAAGATATTGCAAGAATGACCTTGAACAGTTAAATGGTCGCCATCTTGAAAGGGGCCGATAAAAATCATCGGTCTGTCTTTTTGGCTGCGCACCCTATTAACTTTCTGGTCACAAACGAGGCATACGATAGACAGATTTCGTACGATTGACCTTCTGTTATTCCTGACAAAATTTCACTACTGATAATAATAGAATAATCCTATTTTAATCCAAGTTGATAACGAGAATGAAATTTTAAAGCTCTTCCTGTGATACAAAGATACGGTTCTCCCTCCTTAGCGTCGCGTTTCTATCCCTACCGGCTCGGCACGTTATAGTCGCGAGACGATAGCGAGTTACCAGCTGATGAGCGCAAAGACAAAATAGCCTCCACTGCTTCTAAGCGTCTCGCTATGTCTCCAAAGTCGAGGCATGTTACAGAAGAATTATACTGGACATTGGAGCTATCCTATACCTCGCCTGTGCTTGTTATAAAGTACCTAACAATATAACGATAACGTTTCCTAGCAAAACCTTAGGTTCCACACTGTAACAGTACAAATTATCACAATGCCCAATAACGAATCGAGAAAAAGTCTTTCCTTTCAGGAGATCCAGCACTTTCCTCTCGACATTACGCAGTACTAGCTTCCACCCCGATCTACCGCAGATCGGCGGAATCAATGGACGTTGGTGATTTCCTGGAGCATCCCAAGGATATGGTCCAGCTCCTGTCTGAAGTAGCAAAGCTGCCGATTCTTGCCCTTCTCGTTCTTGCAGTCCTTGCACTGCGTTCGATTCCGAAGCAGATCGCGAACCAGACCTTGCAACGTCATCTCCCTGCTCTCGTGTCGTTGCTGAAGAATCGTTATCTTGTCCTGTAGCAACTGCAACTGCTCCGTGCCCTGCAACACAGACATCAAAACTAGAAACGAAAGATCAAGCAAAAAAATAAGATGATATTGCCTTATAACTTTTTCATTTCATCAATATTAAAATAATTGGTCACATACTGGTGTCGACAAGTATTTGACTTTCTCGTTCAAAGTCTTTACTTTGTTCTCCAAGTGCTCCCGTTCAGCCTTCAGAACAACCACTTGTTCCTTGTAGTCTCTCAGCTTCTCGATTTGCTGCTTCAAATGCGAGATCACAGCCACCTGCGTGTTTATCTGACTCTGTTGGCAAAATATGGAGAACGTGCATGGTCAATTTGTTCATCGCGAGAGTGTACTACGTGCAAGCATTTGGAAACGCAATAAAATGCAAAAACAAAAGGCAACAGCAATACTGCACGTAATACTACAGACCTGTAACTTTACCACTTCAGAATCTCCGATTTTCACACTGTAATCTTTCAGCAGTGTGGCCATCTCACGCTCGTGCTCCTCCTGCAAGAGATTCAAATCGTATAGTCGTTTCTTCTTGAGGGCCATGAAGTCTTTGTTTATCTTGCTCAGTTCTTCCTTCAAGATGTCGTTCTCGTCGGTGAGCCTCTTCACCAGATTATTGTCCCCGTTGTCGGTGTACTGTAAAGGATCATAAAGTTTTTGCACGGACGCGGACAATCGTTGAGTGTTTGTCTCGTGATTGTGTCCGTTTTGGTATACATTGGAATTCGGATCATTTCCCTCCGTAGATCGCAGATTTAGTAGCTTAGAGTCAGAAGATACCATAGCACGGTTCATCTTCTCGAAGTCGATGGTCTTGATAGATCTCCTATCGTTCAGCAGCTTCTCCCTCTCCCTCTGCAGCCTCCTATTCGTCTTCTGCAACTCTTGGAATTCTTTGGTCAACTTAGAAACTGATTTATCCTTGTTCGTCAGTTCCAACTTCAATCCTCTGATAGTAGCCAACAGATGAGCATCTTCCTTAGGATTCTGAGATTTCAGATTCACTTTAACCAACGGCTTCTGCTCCTTTCTCTCTTCCTTCTCGAATGATCCCGCTCTCTCTTCTCTTCTGATAGTTTCCACGCTTTTATTCTCCACGCATTTCGCTGCCGTCTGCGTGAACATATCATTGTACACTTTACGATCCCTAATGGTAGTTTCCAGCAACTTCCCTTCTAAGTCCATTATCTGCGTCGTATACTTCTCTTTCATGTCCGAGAACTTCTTCTGAAATTCGACCAGCTTCTGCTGCGCCAAGTCGTCCTTCACCTTGATCTCATTTTCTAAACATGCTATTCGATCCTCCAACAATTTTACCTTCTCGGATCCGACCTTGTCCTGCTCTGAATTCGCAGTCAATATGAGAGCGGAGACCGAATCAGGATTCTTTCTCTTAAGTATCCGCTCCATTTCGCGCACCTGCCTGTTCAAGTCCGTGATTTTCTTGCTGTCCAGGATCACTTGATCCTTCAGCTTCTGCGTCAATTGTTTCTCGCGCTCCACGTGACTCCTAGACACGTGCAGCTTCTCCTGCAGAATGCCTTCCTTCACTCTCAGCTCCAGCAACTCCTTCTCCAACGGCAACACGTTCTGCTGGAGCTTGTCGAACTCGTGTTTCACTACTCGCAGCTGCTCCGTCTTGGAGCTCAGTTTCACCGACAAATCCTCCACCTGTTTCTTCAATTCAAGCTCCGCGGTCGTCATGGCTTGTAGTTTATCAGTGATGAAGTCGTTCTTCGTTCTCAGTTGCTCTTTGAACATCTCCAGCTCGTCGTTCAACAGACTATTCTGCTCTTTCAAGTCTTCGTTCTTCAATCCGTAATCTGCGTTCTTCTCTCGGAGGTCGGAAAGTTCTAAGTTAAGCTTCAGAGTTTCCTCTTCAAGATCCTTCATCCTGTCCACGAGCTGTTGCGTCTTGTTCGACTCTAGCACTGTATTCTTCTGCTTCTGCAACTGCTTCATCTCTTCCTGCAGCCCCTTGGCATCTTGCAGCAACTTCTTGTTCTCGGTTTCATAGCCACGAATCAATTTCTCCTGCTTCTCCAACTCCTTCTCCAACAGTATGATCTTCGTGTCTTTTTTATGCTGAGGCTCAGGTCGTCTTTCGCTCAACGAGAGTTCGTCCACCTTCGCTTTTAAAATTATATTCTGCTTCTTCAGAGCGAACAACTCCTCCTCGAAGGATATACGCATATTGTCCATCTGGCTCTTGTACATTTTCGTTTCGGACTCCAACTGCTGCTTCAGAAGGGCGTTCTTGTGTCTTTCCTCGCGGCACAGCATCTCCCAATTCGGTTTCGTCGTGTTCAGCCTGTTGTCACCGCCAGCCATTGTAAACCTCGGTTGAGTGTCCGGTGATTTCTGGTACCCTTTGTACGTGGAAGACAAAGAAAGCGTTGAACCAGTCTTAACAGGGTCCTTGTTTGATTTCGGAGATACCTTGGGCTTAGGAGGGGCTCTCGTGATTCGTTTCACCGTAGGTTGCAACTTCGGTTTCAATGGCGGCGATCTTCTGGTCGCAGTAGAAGCAGGTCTCTTCGAGAGATCGAAAGGCTTCGGTGTCCTTAAATTTTCTAACGAAGTTCTAAATGGTGGCTTGCAAATCTGATCATAACTTTTGGATTTCGAGAACCTGATCTCTTTTCTCGGTGGTGGTTTAATGCTTGACGCACTAGCTGGCTGGTTTGATTTCCGCTCAGTGTTGCTACGCTGACTAGTCGTTGCTATAGGTTTAACTTCAAACCTTGCTGTTGTCTTTTGAACCGTCTTCGTCTCTTCCACAGCTTCTTCCTTCTGTTCCCTCGCGCTCTCCGCCGACCTCTCAGCCAACAACTTGGGAATCGCGTCTGCAAACAACTCCAACCTCGGCGTTAGACCGACGGTGAACAACTCTTCCTTCTTATCGACCGTTGTCACAGGAATTTGTTTCGAAAACTGTTGATCTTTCTTAACAGACATTTTCATCTCATCTTTGTCGCTGTTTTGCTGCGATTTTTGGTCTTCCTCGCTTGCACTGGAATCAATCTCCACGGTTTCGTGTCCCGTCTTCGGATCTTCCGTCTGAGGTAGTTCTTTTTGTAATATGTCCGTAATCTCCTTCTCGGGAAATTCAGGACTCCTGTCGTTCACGGGATTTCGCTCCTCAACGGACACTTTCTCATTAGCAGTTTGCACAGCATCCGTAGGATTGTCCTGCTCCTTTTTGTCTGCCTGACCCTGTAAAAGTTTCAAAAAATGCGAGAAATCCTCCTGTCCAAAGCTCGAGCTCCCCGACATGCCTCCTTCGGCTCTCTCCTTCGATTTCTTTAGTACATCCTCGAAAAAGTCTTTGTCTACGTCGATTATCTCCTTCTGCAGGTTATCCTTTGCCGTTTCCGCCTTCCTAGTAATCGTCAGTTCCTCAGATTTCGAATGCCTCTCGATTGGATCGTCCAAGTCAGAGCTACTCGATACTTCCACCTTCTGCTCCTCGAACTTCTTTCTTTGCAGCTCCAACGTTTTCGGAGCTCTTAGACTGTTCATGTTCTCGTACAGGATCTCAAACCCAGGACTGTTCTCCCGTTTCTTCTCGTTCTTTGGACTCTTTTTGATTTTCTCAGTCTCTCTGTGCACCTCCTCCTCTATCATTTGGAAGATGTTCGCCTCCAATTGCCTGACCCTGTTAAGACCGTCTACTTCCTCAGGGATATTCTCAGGTACTAATGTATCGGATTTCGACCCGCTCTTAGATAAACTAGTGCTATTCTTTCTTACAAGCTTCTCAGCCTCCTCTAGCAACTCTTCCACAGACTTCTCTTCCTCCGTAGGATTCTTGGAAGAGTTCCTAGATTTTGTATGATCTGGAGCAGAATTCGGACTAAGAGCTCCAGCTATCTTACTCATCTCCTCTAAGATACTACCTATGTCTTCGTCGGTTGCATCTGTGTAAAAAGAAGCATCAGATTTACATTTCTTCCATGTCCAATCTTTTTGGCTATCAGCAGTATATGTACGGTAGACTTACTCTCAAAATCAGACGGATATTTGTCAAAGGCGGCAGAAGCCAAAATGTCACACAGGGTATCGTCTCTGTCCTTTGCTTCAATTTCATTTTTATGTACTACCTATGTAAAACAATAATACACCAGATAAGAAAAAGTAAATGTATTTGAAATTGTGTGTTGTATATTTTAATTACTTTGCACATTCTCTCTTTCTCCAGGAATTCTTTCATCGAAGAGCTAATATCTGGCGATGGAGAAGGCGTCTGCTTCACTTTGGCTTCCATTTGAATGGCATTAGAAACCTCGAGCCTGGTGTCTGGCTTTTTCAACCACCATTTCTTTTTTTCATTTTTCTCACTTATCGTTGCTTCCTTGGTCACCTTAGGTTTCTCCTTAACTCTAACCGAATTTTCACCTACACTCAAACTTATGGAAGAGCCCAAGCTGTCATCCTCGGTTGATATCAGCTGTATAAAAATCGTATTAATTATGTATGAAACTGAAAACAGTAAAAAAGTAAAACCCAAAATTAATATTATTGTTTTCGGATCGAAAAAATTCTGTATATAATTTGAAATCTGAAAAGAAACCGATCAGTGTTGTAACAGGTTAACGTAACTGCCGTGTAAAAATCGATGTTACTTACGTCCTCGAAGCGAGGCGACTTTTTCGAGCTCGAAGACATTCGGATTCTTGATTGACACTACTTTTGGCCACTATAATTAACGTAATTAATCATCTTTCTGAAGTGGTTTGACACTTGCCGTACTTTTTGTTTGTTTGTCAGATTCAATTCGCTCGATGGTCGCCTCGTAGCGACCTCACCTGTCCAGTATCGTACCCCGACATTCAAAACCCTCGTACAAATTAAATAAAATTCTTCTGGTGTAGAACTTTAAAAAAAAGTGAGACCTTTTTTGCTTTATAATAACAGAATTTTTAATCAGTGGAAAAATACCATTTTTCATTCAGTAGTTACATTTTATTTATACATTTTATTCGTCAAATCAATATGATTAATATTACAGAACAGTTTCTTTAGTTAGATGGGTGCACAAAAATATGACGAGAGTGTGCTTCATAATAAAATTTCAGTTTTATAACAGTTCAGATTAGAATTCATAGAATCAACTTCCGTATTTCGGATCTTGTAAATTTTTATCCGCTACAAAAGACAAACAACTTTTAATTAATCGACCTAACACTTGCACCATATGTATATCAACACGTCGATCACCCATTCAATCACAAAAGTCACAGAAAATTAAAGCAATTTTTATTCAATAAAATAAAAACCTGCTCTTCCATTCCGCAGATCTTAAGCAAATTTGGTACACTCGCTAATCTTTAATTCTGGACGAATAATTCCGTCATCCAGATATGGGTGACATGGCGATCAAAGTGTTAAATATGCATTTCGAGGAAAATGAATTCTATCATCTTTGTGGAGCGGTGTGCATAATGACGGCAGAACTACATAACAAATTACTATACACGTGGAACACCTGCATATCACAATATTGTTTATACGAATCTATATTTTTTTGCATTTCATAAAAAATATATTTATATATATAGATATAGAATACGAATAGATCTATTAAACTTTGAAGGCGAATTGTGAATCTTTATTTATCGTCGCACATGTCTGTATATAATCCATAAATTTGCAATACTATTCAAAATGCACGGGACCCATCCAATTAACATTTCCAGATGTTCAAATTGTGCGATTATAGACCTACAAAAATAAGTTCATTTTCTCAAAAAATGACGATGCATTTTTTAATATATTTAGACCTCATGGATTATATACGGAGTTTTGCGACACACTGTACATAAACATCTTAAGCGTAAATCGTGTAACATTCCTCGTAACATTTTCCGTCAGCGTGTTGACAGCTCGTATATTAACTATAGATATATTCGTTCATAGAAATAATAAGGTATTATATTATTTAATGTTTTTACTGCACGTTATCAAAATATATTCTAAAGGTACACAATCGTCGTAGGTTTATCTTCGACATACAGCTACGTGTATGTTTGCGCGAGTACTACAAGTAAAGGGTCCCATAATTCGATAAATCCTTGCAACCCAGAGCACCTCAGGCACCGAGTTAGTGGGTCGTATCTCGATAATATTCGTATAATTTGATCGAGTAAAAATATATATATATATATCTATCTGATCACATTAATCGGAGTTCAATGATAACATAGGTGCAGTTTAAATAATTCTCTGTTAACGAAGCTAGTGTTGCATTCATCGCAGTAGTGCTTGATATTATCGAACGGCTTTATCGGCGAGGCGCCGTTCTTCCCGTCGATGAACCGTGTGATCGTTTTCATCAGATTTCTGCCGTTAGGTTTTCCGGAGTCTGTCGAATTGCAACAATTCCTGCGAAGTTTGCTAGGGGACAGGCCCAGTTGATCTAACATCCTCTTTTTACCGTTTCTGAGACTAACGTTTTGACTTCTTAGGTACATCGGAGCACGTGGTACCGCCGGGACTCGTTTATTTGGCGACTTCAAGGCCCTCGATGCATCCACGCTGAAACCAGACGGCGCGCGATCCAACAGATTGCAATTGACCCTATCGTTCTGGACTTTAATGGAAACATTGTCAGGCAGTGCTTTAAGTTCCACAGCAAGACTATTATTCGTTTTATTCTTTGGCAGCGCTATTATGGATTTGTTTAGCGTCGAGTCCTTGAGATCCGACAGCTGCTCCTGCTTCACCGAGAAGTTGATCCTATCTTCTATCGCGGTCAGCACCTGGTCCGAGGACACCTTCAACTTGCTCGCGATATTGCGTACTTTGTGCTCGCTCACGTTCGACTCAACGCCGTTCAATCTTTGGCTTTTACCCGCGGGCTTCAGGTATTTCCTCTTCGGCTCTACATAACTGATCGGATTTATCCTGGGCCTAAGAATCCGACCCTCGAGATCGTCCAGCCTCTCGACCTTGGGCGGTGTTACTTCCTGCTTCGGCTTCAGTGGCTCCATCTTCGATTTAGCATCTTTCAATGGTACACGAGGTGAAGGTTTCTTTCTCGTCGTCGCGTATTTTGATTTCGAATCGTTCCGGTCGTCAATCTCGTTGCTCAGTCTGTTGCAACGCGACACCGTGGTGTTTTGATAGTCCGTTGATACGGCCCGGTTGCTTTGGTCCATTTTATCACAGCAGTACCTGCATCGGTATGGGACGTACGGGATATCGCCCGGTTCGAAAGCCATCGATTTCACGGAATTCATATAGTTCACATCGCCGACCATTGGTGTCATGTCGAACGCGTCGTAGTCCGGCGGCTCGATCTTGATGTTCTCGATGTGCACCATCGGTGTGCCGACCCTCTGTTGCGGGCCCTCCTTTCCCATCCACGATAACTGACCCTTCAAATTCGTGTCCGTCTTCAAACAGTCGGCGTAGAATTTGTAAAACTCCTCTAACTTGTAGCTGCACCAATGGCACATGTGTTTCGGCAACAGGTCCATCTCGTGCACCTACAGATACATAATCGATACAATACCAGTACCGCGGGTCTCCTCGCGATCGTGCGATGCCGAAGACGGGGGTGAAGACGCTCAACGTGTCGTTCAGGGTCGGGCAAAAGTTGTAGAATATTTTTATCGCTACAAACACCGAGCATTAAACGCTATACAGTAGACCCCGTTCGTTGTTTGTTACCTATATTCAGATGGGCACCAAACAGTGCCCAAATTCTCGGAAATACTCTCCTCCTTTTGCCCTTCCACTATCCTATTCCATCACCATCCAACGTCCCCCACTATGACCGTACACGTTGCGCGTGCGCGATGGGGACGCAACAATGAGAGAGAGGGTACATCACATCACCGTGATTCCCCTCATCTGGTAGCACTGCCTATATTGTCGTGTACTGTGCCACCAGATGAGGGGAATCACGGTGATGTGATGTACCCTCTCTCTCATTGTTGCGTCCCCATCGCGCACGCGCAACGTGTCTACGGTCTTAGTGGGGGACGTTGGATGGTGATGGAATGGGATAGTGGAAGGGGAAAAGGAGGAGAGTATTTCCGAGAATAAGGGCACTGTTTGACGCCCATCGGACACCACTGGTCGTGTGTGAACATTTAAATTAATATCAAGAGAAAAAGTCAGGAATATTTATTAACTCCTTCGCGACTATTACGCTACCCTGTGTGCGCGGAAGGGAGAGGAGAGGATGAGCCTTCGTGGCGTAAAATTCGCGCATAGAAAATAAAAGTAAAAATATATGAAAAATGCAAATCCAAGTTTTTCGATTGTACAGGAAAGTTGGGTTCGAAAACGAAATTCTTAACCAAGCAAATGTGGGTTCGATAAGTAGAAAGCGTGTGTGATGGGCGGACTATACGTTGATCGAAACTCCTACACGAATCAACGTTCCGATACTTTTCGAACGATTTATTTATTTGTCCGTCTTATCGTAGCTTCGGGAACACCTTGAACAGCGTTCACAATAAAGTTGTATCAAAAGTTTTAGTTTCAATATGGAACAGATGGTTGTGCGTAGTTCCGGTGAAAACATTTTAATTTCAAGGTCAAAGTATCGATGTAGTAATCTGAGTCGTATATAGTTACACGTGGCACATTTTCTATCAGTTAGAAAGAGCAATTACAGAAATTCGGTGGAAGAATAAAATGTTTAATGTCATTAGATACGATAATTTCGCAACGTAGGGTAGTCGATGATCGCAGAAGTAAATAGATTGGTGTCGGTTGTAAGCGTTATCGATAATGGTTTCTAGACTTCAGCGTAGAGGATATTAAAATGTCATTAAAACGCTATGAGACAATTGTAAAGCGCTTATCAAGCCCCATAAACTTCAAACAGTCTACCAGGAGACATAATTTCAACATCGACAAAATCCTGGTGCATCTATTTCGGTTTCCCCAGGATGAAATCCTCGGGCAGGTTTCACCTGCGATTCTGAACGAAGCAACAAATAGCTATTACATTTCTAAAGTTATGCAATAGCGGGAGTCATTAACGAGGCATATTGGCGCGCAAAGTAATGATAACCTCACTTTTGACAACGTAAATACCACTTGTCGATGCTCAATGCCGTTATAACAGTAAAACAGAGTAGTACCGTCTAGATCGGGGCATGGGACGTTCGCACTCGATTGATTCGATTTGAATAACGAAAAAATCGTTCGAATGATTGCGAGAGGAAGGTGGTTCGAGGTAAATAGGGGCGTGCATGATGTTCGAAAGATGACACGTTGGACACGCTAGCAGGTAGAGAGCCAGAGGGAGAAGAATTGTGCAGAATTAGTGACGTACCATTATCGGTAGAACGGCGTTGATTTTCTTCACGTGGTTCTCATTCTTGTCGAATATATAAATAGAGATACCGGAGTGCTTGCCGCAGAGGCGGCACACGCGACTCGACTCGAGGGTCTCCATAGCACGTTGTTATAGTGAGAGCGCGAGAGAGTTAGGCGCGCGACGCGTGCGAAGCTTTCGTGCCCCCTTCGGTTCGCGTGCAACAGCAGCCTGTTCCGCGGGAAAACGCTCGAAAAGCTCGAGCTCTGTTCAGCGCGGCAAGCGGTATAGAAAAATTCTCTACGTCACGTCTCACCTAAGCAAGCGACAAGGCTCGCGCAAACGCGGACCCGCGAGACCCTGAGGACCGCCTTGAAAAAAGACGCGAGACCACGGTACCGCGGCCGGTACGCTCGATTCTATCAGCCGACGACAAAATTCGCCCGACTTTTCCCCGACGCGAATACCCACGATACCACTGCCGCCGCACGATCACAGTGATCGGATCAGCTCCGAGCTCGCCTTGTTCCTCCGTTCCTCCGTGAGTCAACGAACACTGACATCTATCGGCACCCACGCGACCCATTATCGCACCACGGTCAAATGCAATAAACAGTTGGCTGTCCTAACTCCTAACCTCGACGGATGCTGACAGAATTCTGTTTTCAAGCAGATAAATCTCGGAGACACTTGCTACAGGATGGAGAAAGAAGGTTCGAGCTCGGGTGAAAAGTCGTTGGCTGATAAGCAGGCCGAGAGGATGAAGCGGCTGCGGGACCTGCACGCGAAGAGGGTGAGTTTGTGAAATTTGTTAGTCGAGACGATGAACGGGCTACGAATGGGTTTGTTATTACTTTACTTTTGAGATTTTAACACTTTCGCGGTTGAAAAGTGTGTAACGCTCTCTACACTTTGACGCGCAAATACTTCCTCCGTAAGGAGTCGGAGTTTTCGGTGTGACGTAGAAGTGCGTCATCCGTAGTCTGCGGGAGTTTTCCGTCTATCGCAACAAGTGGTTTAACATTGTTTTGTTTTTGCGGTAAAATAATAGTTAAATGGTTTAAATGTTACCTCCGTAGAATGAAGCCAGGCAGCAAAATCACAAGGAGGTCGTCGAAGAGGACAAAAGAAAGAAGCTTCCTTCGAATTGGGAATCGCGTAAAAGACAAGCGGAATGGATTGTGCAGGATGAGGCTGCGAGAAAAGAGGCTCAAGAAAAAGTATGTAGTTTATAAGTACTAATTACAAAACAAATGTGTTTATATTACGTATTTTTACAGGGAGAGGACTATGACAGAATAAAGTTACTGCACATAGATGCAACACAGGCGGAGCGAATTGCAAGGAAGAAGAGGAACAAGTCGAATCCTGATCCGGGTTTCTCGGATTATGAACAAGCAGCCATTCGTCAGTATAATAGACTGGTGAAGAATATCAAACCTAATATGGAGACGTATAACGATACCAAGGAAAAATTGGGACCGGCTTTCTATGGTGATAAAAATACTATACTGCACGGTCTTCACGAGGATAAAAAGGAGGCTGTGGATAAGATGGTGCAGGACTTGGAGAAACAGTTAGTATTTTAGCATTATGTACTTAGATATGGTATGGATTTTAATAATACTCGTTATTCTGTGATAGAATTGCAAAGAGGGAGAAGTACAGCAGAAGAAGAATGCATAATGACGACGCCGACATTGATTACATCAATGAACGTAATGCTAAGTTCAACCAGAAACTGGAGAGGTTCTACGGAGAGTATACTCGCGAGACTAAGCTGAACTTGGAGAGGGGTACAGCTATATAATGGGAGAACTTTACACTAGTGCACTTACTACAAATACTTTGTATTTTAAATAGTATTTCAAAACTCATACAGACTACTCTGTTATGTTGTTGTTCAGTAACCAAAAGTGCAGATGCGTTCTCCCAATCTTTCTTGTGAATAAAGAAAGTCAAATTATATATATACATATACATGTCGAGATAAATTATATATTAATTTCACGTGACATATGCTGTCACCAATAAAAAGTGAAAGAAAAGAAAGTAAGTCGTTAAAACTTTCGTGCCCCCTTCTCGCAATCTGTTGATTTCCTACAACAATTTTTTTTATTTAATTTAAATAATAATTTTATATACAGTTCTCTCAAATTTCTAATGCAGTTCACATCATACCACCCAACTATGCACTGTTCCTGGAAAAGAAATAGAAACTTCCTTTATATTGTATGCAACTGTATGATCTTTCGAAGATTATTGATTCATCGAATGCACTCTGAAAGTATACTCACGGCTCGGTGAAAAGTTGTGATGATGTGTGACTCGTATATGAATATCTTGTGTCTCGCCTGCAAATCGAACGTTAGAATTGTGTTACATTTATGATCGGTACCACAATTTTGATATGATCTTTCACATTTTAAAGATTACTTACCACCATTTGCAGCAACCAAAAATAAGAAACAACACAGCACACTAAGTTACTATCATTACACACGAATAAATAAAACATGCGTTTCCACTCAACTTAAAGATATCGCAAATTATTAATATTTCAAGTTACTCTAGTATGTAAAGGGCTTTAAAAATTAATTTCAAAAAACAACACACGTCCATGCGTTACGATCAAGTACATATTAGGTCCTGTTTTATTGATACCGCGTATTCCAGCGGGTGTCAATACATTATTGCTTTCTCTCCAAAAGTTTAATAGTACTCTATATTATCACCTTTCGTTGTGCACTTCATCACAGTATGCAGCGGTCAATCCTCAAGACAGTTCGGAACAAGTTCAAACAAGACACATGCTGTTAAGGCACACTTTCGCTACTCCGACGTCGACGGAGGATTCCGATCGGCGTCCATGCGCGTTAGACACTTGGTGATCTCCTCGATTGACTTTTTGGAAGCCGTACCTGCGTTTCCATGATCCAGCAGCCTCGGCATGTCGCACTGCTCGCATTTGTTCATCAACGGGTGATTATCGAACGTACACATTCTACAGACCCAAGAGGGACCGTCCCGTTCTTCTCTGTCAACGTTATTTCCGGTTACATCCGGTTGCCAAGCGGGCGGTTGACTAGGCAATGGCGGAGGATTGAAATTGGAAGTCGGTGGTAACGGTTGACCAGTATAAATATCTTGATAGAACTCTTCGTTCGTTTCGCCCAGAGGTACTGGAAATTAAGATGGCAATTAAAGCATCACAGTGGCAAACGTAAATATATTTCTGCAGTCATAAAGAGACTGCGGATCTTCATGCATTCGCAGCATAAAGATCTGCAATCTAGTCATCTGACTGTTTTTCCGAATGTTTAGAAGAAGAAGACACCGAGGTACGAAGTTCGATTCTCTTGTCTCTTGTATAATAAATAGAATACCAGACAACTACCTCTCGAATCTGACCACTGAAACACTTCGTCCGCCAATCTGTCGCATTCCACCTGCAGCTGATAGATTTCGCTCCTCAATTTTCTCTTCAGCTCCTACGGAATGGATTTCGACCGTGAAGCTTGCGATGTTTCCATTATTTGACAGTGATATACGTACCTGAGGCGGCATTGAGGAATCGAAGGGTCTCGAAAGAGACTGCAGCTCTTTCTTCATCGCTTCGAGTCGTCCTTTCTCGGCCCTCAACTCCCTGGCGAGCCTTTCTTTCCGGGCTAGCTGCTCGGTGACCAATGTCCTTTGATGCTCCGCCACTGCATCAGTAAAAGAGAAACAGGTTTGCAGACCTCTAGGGGTAGTTTCAGGAAGTACCGTGTGCGATAGAGGTCCTTCCAAAGGACCCCACCAGTCTCATACATTTTCTAGGACAATTCACTGATACCGAGTAGAGTCATCGGACAATGATCGTTCAGGAAACGCATGGTCATCAGAGAGACGACGCCGCTGGTGAGAAGGAAAAGCGGATCAGGTGGTCCGCGTAGAGTAACCGCGAGCCTGGCTATGTATAGACGGAGCGTGGGGTCAGGAATGCGTAAATATCGTTCTCAGTGTTACGTGCGTGGGCGTAGTACGTGCGACGGACAGACTGGTCGGTTCTCGGCAGGTAAATATACGTGTGTATCACTCCTATATAATACCAGCCACCGAAAAACAAAGCATGATCAACGCACACGCGCGTACGCGTTCAGTATCACAACCAGGAGGATACACACGCGTACGCACACCGGTTTATTAAAATAGACCGAAGGTTATTTTCGACTAGGATGGCCAGAGGGGTTCGGCAAGGGGCTACCTTGATTCAACGGCGATCGATTCTGATCGGAATTGGCCTGTATCCGTTCGCCAACGGGACTGGAGGGCGGCGAGGTCGTCGTCGGTCCTGACGGTGTCGTTGGAAGGCTGATGAGAGGGACGATGTTCGTTGCCGGCGGTACCGAGGGTGTGGTTGGGGCGCTCATTGTTGTCGTGGGCCGTGGCAACTGGCTGGGTGGTCCCGCTGGAAGACCTGAAGAGCAGCTTCCGGTTAGATCGAGGACTCTCCAACGTTACAACATATCTTTTTGTAGAGTATTCATTTGGAAAACATGGATCGATGAAAAAAATGAAGTTGTTCGTCCGTTACGAGGATCACGTACCTGGTGGCCTCTGGGGACCGGTTTGTACCGGCGGTATCAAGCTGTTGGGTCTGCTGGGACCCATCGGAGGTCTGATCCTTGCAGCCGCCACGCTGCCAACGGCTCCCGCACCGATGCTGATTTGTAGGCGACTCTGAAAACCCCGAGGATCCAGGGAGGAGCTCGAGTACGTCAGGCTCGAGCCCTGTGATCTGATGTCGATCGGCGGTTGGGGTTCCGAGGACGGTGGCCTAAGCGTCAGGCTAACAGACGTGTAGCTTCTCGTGTGATCGATCTGCTGGCCTGCGTTCTCCACGCTGAGCAACGGGTCCGCGTAGTGAGGCCGTGGATCGACGATCAGATCGGTTCGTTTACAGGCGCCACCGATCGTGGGCACCGTTCGGAAGTCTACAGATTTATCAGTCATTAAAAACTGATGGAAAGATAGATCTGAATTGACTTGGCGAAGGTGATCGTTGGGGGATTGTTCAGGGGATATTGGAGAACGTCTTCAGACTAGGATCCTACTCGAAGATGAGGATAAATCATTCGATAGTTGCGAGTATGATTGCGATCCTACAATGAAATCGAGAATACTATTCCGTTGAGCAAGTTTGCCCCGTTCTAGGAGAAAGATCGGTGTCGAAATTTCCTGATTGATACACTAGTGTATCTGCCATGTCTGATCATAGCCCGCTGCCTCCACTTGTTCTCATGTTTACAGAAATTACGGCCAGAAGACGCTGCAATAAGTAGCAAAGTGGCAAATAGCCAGACAGCGATTTGATGCAACATTCCCGGGAAAAGAGACGCGGCGTGAAAGAAATGCTCGCGAGGATCACGGTACACCCTGTGCATCGTCTTAGGGCAGCTAAGCTGGTGGATCAAAAGAAGTCGACGGTTTCGATCGAGGAACGCAATGGCGATGCTGCATAATCGCGATGATCGAACGATCCGCAGGACATCCGCGTGGCAAGGTCACGGCACCTTGTAACCGGACTTAAAAATGACCGTCGCAATCGTTGCACGTGGCAGGAACCTGTTTTATTCCCGTTTCCATACCAACGCGATGCACTCGAGCGACGTAATTGCTTGTTGCGCAATCGCCCCGCTGCGTGTATCTAATTTATCAACTACGCTGCAACCATGTTGCAACTTGGAGCCACCGGTTAACGGAAATGGCTCGGGATCTAGCTCCGTCGTGACGGACTAACGGTTCTCTCCGGTTGTCGACAGTCTATGTTGAATCTTCAAACGAGCACACTGAAATTGCAATTTCTCATTCGCTCGTTGAAACACCGTGCTTGCTACTTTGAGTTATCTTCTTCCGGATGGCAGTTGGTTAACGAATGCGAATTGACCGGATGAAAGCACACGTGTTTTTCGAGAGCAGGTCGCTAGGACGGGCTGATCCCGGAGAAAGTAAAATTCAGGGTACTTCGTCGGCGCGGGATCGTTAGAAAGGGTAAGGGGACATTGTTCTTCATGCGTACCACGATTGCCAGCTGGGCTGCAGGCAACGTTCACGTTCAGCTCGAATCCGGCCGGCTCGTTTCCGGCGTTCTGCACGTGATTGTTGCAGTTCGTCTCTGGGGGTCCTACGATGCAGTCGTCGAAGAATCCCCTGGTGGTGCATGCCGGTGGCGCCGAGGAGGGTGTCGCCAAGTTGCCAGCGATCGGCGGCGACGAGGAGATCGCTGCAGCCCTGGTGCAGCTCAGGGGACAGCGTCTGGAAGCTCCAATGTCCAGCGACGCTGGCCTGTGCGGTCGCGGATTGCTGCTGGCTACATTGTTGCTTCGTTGGGGCTGGTTCATCGCGCAGCAACGTTGTTGCTGCTGCGCGGCCGGACTAGCTCGTTGCTGCTGGGGCTGCTGAGAGTGCTGTTGCTGCTGGAGTGGTTGCTGAAGAACGCCGCAGACCGCGGCCGGAGGGAAGGCGCCCGGTGACGGTCGTGACTCTTGCGTGGCACGCAGGCTTCTCGCGCATGTCTCCCGGTCGTGGCTGTTCTGCAACGCACACACGCACCCGGGTCAGCCAGTTTCCGGTCGTCACGGGACCTTCGAGGACCATTTCACACCCTTCTGTCCCCGGATTTTCCTCTGCGGGGAGGCTAAGCTCAACGGGCTACGCTCTGCCCGATACTGACTTCCTCCGCAACGGACTCGCGTGCTTCCTGAAGGGGTGATGCGGGGCGAGTTAGACCCCTTGCGGTCCAGGTAGATCTCGTCAAGGATGCTACGGTCTTTAGGCCGGTCCACGTGGATCTGATCATGTGCTAGGATGTTTACTCGTTCAAAGCTACTTGAATCATGACTACTATCATTTCGTGAGAAAGCTGTCGTAATATGTAATCATAGCAAATCCGATAGTCAACATAAAAATTGAAAAGATCCTCGATCCAATGGTTCTTCTGACAAAAAAGCCGTCGGTCTTGGAAGAAATTAAGAAAAACGACTATGCGAACCGGAATATCCTCGAAAACAGTGAAACCGGAGCAAGACAAATTGCTTTTCACCAGCAGCGAACGTGTTAAGCACAGATGATCATTCATCCAAGTGGATTATATCCCGGCTGAATGGTCGAATGCAAATAAATGCAACAGGTGGACCGCAAGGGGTTAGAAACGTCAGGGTTCCGCAGTCCTCTAGGATGACTCTGAGGCTCGGCAATCATTAATATCGTGCAACCGGAAGTGCCGAGAGCTGCCGGCACTTCCGTCTCGATGGGATTAGATCGATATTTTAGTGTGTTCCGTTAAAGTTCCGTTGATTAGGGTGTACGTCGTTGGGTTCGTACCACGCCATGGTAGATTTTTTTAGTGTTTGGAACAGAACAAAAACAAGTTCGGCACAAAGGATTCACGTACACACAGGTTCCACGCTCGTGCAACGGCAGGATAGAAGTTTGCTCTCGCAGGACGTTAATTCGCAAGACGGCAATGTTATGAATCCGCGAGTTGTACGCCGGTGTTAGTCGTTGTCGTGCTTTGTATTTTAGCGATGACGGATGAGCGGGAGGAGAAAATCTTTGCAGACTGGTTAGGAGCACAGTCTGTGCAACCGGGACGCCGTTCCTGGAGCACTCGATCGCGAAAGTTAATGCAAAATGTCGTTGAACACTCGGAAGACAAATGTTGTTGTTCATCAATTTTTCAAAATATTTATTTAGATATCCATTGGTCTTCTTATTGCATCCAATTGCACAACTTTTCATTGAAATTCATCGCTAGGAAATGGCTAGGTGGTGCCTTTGAAATACCGAGTCTAAATGAATAAAAATATTTTTCACGTAGAGTTTGATGGGCCAGAAGCGAATCACCGTGTAAATCCAATTTCATTGCAGCTGATCTACTAAAACAAGCCTCCCCTAAGTAAAGTGAAACCTGCCAAGACATTACAGGGTAGAACGACAAATAATAGTATCCAGTTGCGATGAAACAACCTGCCCGCACGGTAAGCAACGCGAGTCTGAAGGACCATGCTGGATGCTTGACAAAACGGATCGAGTCTCCAGGAGCAGCAATGGTGGACAAAGAGCACCTATACCTGGGCGATGCACTGGGAGACGACGTGATCAGGGAGCGCAGGGAACTGCTGCTTCAGCTCATGGAACAGCTGCATGATAGCGATGTTAGAGCAATGGCACTCCCCCATCGTGGGCCCCCATCCTCCTGGCAAGGCCTACCTGCGGGTGCCAGGTTCTCTCGTTACACCAGGTACATGCGACTGACGAATAGTTAGCGTTGTTGTCCGGCTCGGCACGAGGCGCGATCACTGACACTGTTGATCGGGCAGCGGCCAGATTCGGTAAACGAGATTATGTGTGTACACGATTACGCGTGTCTCTAGCGTCTTCTTCGGTGAGGGGGGATTGGTAACGCGGACTTGGGTCTCCCGTCTGTATAGCTCTCCGGTCGAACCAAGAAATGCTAGACGCAAGAATCCGCCGCGGAAATTTCGCGGTTTCCCGGATAAACGATTTGGATGCCCTCCAAAGACGAGGTTCCTCGTGCGGTTTCGCGTGTCGCCGCCCGAGACTGTTTCAAATTATTCAGGCCCGCGGATTTGAGCGGACGGCCGCACCGGGCCGCGATTAATGGAGACAAAGTCGCGAGAAAATGAAAAGGAGAGAACCGTGGAACCCGTCCCGGCAAACCGTCCGGCCTGTCGACGGACATCCATTCGAAGATTAGGGGATCGCTAGAATCATCGCGAGCTATCTACGCGGATCGACGGCCACGGCTCGATATATGCGAAAAAATCGGGGCACATATGTTGCTTGTATCGTGTAGCTGTCAGGATAATAGAGAAAATGGGTGAATATGATCTAGGATTTTTCATTGAATCTTGCTTGTAGATGGATCGTTCAATTGTTACGTTGGAGCAGTGTCCGACCATGCAGGGGAAATTCTACTTTTACTGAACTATTGAGGTCCTTTTCAAAATGTACTCAGTTATAGTTTATAAGGGGGATTCGAAATAACATTGTTGAAATAATACCTTGCGTGCAATTACTCCATTCCTAACAAAACGACGTCGCATCTACAAGGATCTCTTCTAAGTGGTTCATTCTCCAACGAAACATTAAGTAGATTGAGACACTACAGGTCAGACACGGTGCAAAGTAAATTTAGATGAAGATTTTCCGGAGATTTTTCGAGAGGAACACCAAAGGCTTTCCCACTTTCCACGACTCGTCCGGGCTTTACTTAAACGAACGACCGTTTGACCCATTTCTCAAGGGAACGAACTTGTCTGATAGTTATAGGTACACACCGGTTACATACCAGGTGTCTGACGAAAATCGATTCCCACAAAAATCACTTTCTTACAGAAGAACTGGGGGTTCTCAACCTGCATTTAATTACCACGATGTTCTTCATAAAAATAGTACTCGGAACAAATACACTTTTAACATTTCTATATTTCAGCGTAAAATTGCAATTCAGTATTCAGTGGAAAAATTCAGTAGACTGCGAAATAGAACAGGTCGAGACTCCAGTGAGATTTTGCAAAATCCTGAAAAATCGAAACAGAGGTAAAAGCGTTTCACGGCGAGGGGAAAAAATTGCGTAAAGGTTCGTGTACGGAGGTCGATAACTCCGAAACACCCGGTACGTTACGGAATTGGCAGCGAGTAAAGAAACGGTGGACACCTGTGCTGCGTGGAACGTAGGAGTGCCACATAATTAGCCGGCACTGCGCGTGCCACGCTCCCACGCGCGCACGCATGCGTTCTCCTCTCTTGCAGGTGCACTCGTGTGAATTAAAATGCAGCCGGGCTTATTCGAATCTTCGGATCCCGTTGAGACGTGCAAAAAGATCCGTTTCAACGAGCAAAAATTCTACCGTCGACTCCCTTTGCAGAACAGCCTAGCAAAAAAATGGCTCGGTTCGTGCAGCCCTGCAATAATTGTTGCACGAGATATCGGAATTGAGAGGGCTATGAAAAATCGTGTTACCTTGTGGATGCACCGGCGAATCTAGAATTCGAGAATCTGGGACACCGGAAGTGGACACGGCGGGAGTTGTTCGCGCGATCGAAAGAAACTAAAGAGATTGGTAACCGAACGCGTGCAATTCGCACTTGGCTCCTGGCCACGCGATAGAATAAAACGCGGCGCTGGGCGGAATTAATATTTCGCTTCCCTTTCTCCGTTCGCGTCGCACCTGGCAGCATCGGCCGTGTCAGGTGAGTGAGGCATCAATCAGAAAGAAAACTGTTTATTGGCACGCGCGGCTGCATCTACGTGCATCGGTCCTGTATCGAATTGTTGCTGAGGCCGAGGAGTCGGTGCTCTCCAACGAGGAAAGTCTGCGAACCACGCGGAGCCAAATTCCAATACTTTTGCTCGAACTGATTCGGTCGAAGCATTGCAGACGGCACTTCGAGTTTGATGTTATAAGGTGAAAAGGGTTCAAATTATTTATAATATATTTTTAAACGAATGTATTATTTGGAAATTGATTACCGGTGGATTCAGCATTTAAAGCACACGAGACGCACTTAAAATTTTGTTTCTACGATTAATAGTTTCCGAGGTGAATGAGAAAATATTCTTTGCAACCCAGAACTACCTACCAGGGGTAGTTTCACCCTTTCCGTTGAATATTTTTCTCTACGATTATTTACAACCTGGGGTTACCTTTGAGCAGAGTTGTGTTAATTCAATTACGCAATTGAATTACATTGTATTTCAATTAATTCAATTACTAAGTATTTTAATCAGATGTGTAATTGAAATATAATAAATTAAAATACAGCTCTCCAAGTTATAGCCCAGAACTTTGAAGAAGTGCGATATATTGTATTTTTATGTTTTTCTTTCATATGCTTGTTTGCTGCCTGTACGTCGTAGTTTCTATTCCTCGTCCTCGTTCGTAATACGTAACGCTATTTCATGTTTATGGTTGAAATTTAAAAAATGTGTAACGCAGAAGTTATTCTGTTCAGATATAAATTTATAAATAATAAATTGCTTGTGTTCGAAAACTTCACATGAATTTTTCAACCTCTTCTTACCTATTACTTTATCATTCTTTAATTTTCAATTTTAATTTGATTACATTGTAATTCGTAATTAATGTAATTTAATTACACAGTATTTTATAATTGTGCGCAATTGCAATTACGAATTACATCGTAATTTAATTGAATGGAGATCTGAATTATAAATTACAATATAACTGAATTACAATGTAATTCAATTACCTCTTAATTATAATTCCTGGAGTAATTTAATTGTAATTCTGCGCAACTCTGCCTTTGAGGTCCACTTTCATCCCATACGTAGAATATTTGTGAGAAAAATATTTAATTTTTATGTTTATTTGTTCGTATCTCTGACTACGGGAGCGTTCGAACATTTTCGCGAGCGATCGAAATACATACTTCGGAAGCGTACATTTTTGCCCGTTCCCGCGAAGTTTGCCAACAGGACGGTTCTTCGACACGCAAATGACGAAAATGCAAAATAAACGCGCGTGGGCAAGCATTCGATGCGGAAACGCGCGACACCGGATCGAATTTGACCGACCCTGTGGATCTAGCGGGATCTATCGCAACTTCGGAGTAAAATAACATACTTCGACATAATATCTACCTATCACGTGTGAAAATTTCGTCGAAATAATTCTGAAACATTATCGAATTGCAATACTTTCAGTGACGACGGAAGCCTTTGCAATTATTTTAAAAAATCAGTACATATAAGAAAATATTCTTGTAAATATTTATGAAACTTTGACCATCATATTTCCGACATTTTCCTGATTGAAATGATACGAAGCATGACACTGTAATTCACGATATAGTAAAATCTCTGTCATCCGAACTCGTCAGTGGAACATCTTAGGATTGTTTTGATTGCAAGGCTTATATAAAATTTCGGGTAAAAAAAATCGTAATGTCGGCTCCTCGAAGATTGCAATTTGGAAAGTCTGAGAAATTGGTATGTCGTTATTGTAACCTGCGCGTGCACAACAATGGGACAGTGTTAGCCGGCAGTTTTCGACCAAAAAGGACATAAGTGGGATCTAATTGCACCAGACACGCAGGACGTTTCTATCAGTGACAGGGGAGGGGGGAAGATTTTAAGAGAGGAACGAGAGAGTGTCGTTCGTCGGGACCGGCGAAAAAGGAAAAGCGGAATTCCAGCGTGCCGGCAAGATATTTGTGTCATGAAATAACCCAGGAGACACAGCGTGGCTGTTTTCGTCTGCTCCTGGCAATGCGGGGAAAAGCGAATTCCACGAGTATTTTCACGCATTTGGAAGAATTCTTGGCAGTTCTTTTTAAACGTCTCGAATGCATCTCGACCGGGGCTGGGCTTCAGCAAATTCGCGAGCCGAGCAACTAGAAGCAGACTAGCATCCTCGCGCCGTAAAAATTACAAAAAGAACGCGGCGCGGATTGCGGCCTTCGAGGAAAGTCTGTGGAATTTTCAACGGGCCTGCAATCGAGCAGGTTAAACGCCGGAAACCTCGTTCAATCTCGTTAGACACCTGTTGATTCGCTATACCGCGAGCATCGATCAGCCGCGAGTGAAACGCGTAATTTCGAGCGTCGTCGAACGGAGCAATAACGGGCGGTAATTACAGTAATTGTTTAGAAAAATGATTGTTCCACCAGTGAACGACCCTTGCCGGCTGAATTATCTGCTCGGGACGAGCATCGCCAATTACGTGGAAATTGCACGTGAACGGAGAACAAACATGGCCGACAGAAAAAATGCATTCAGCCGGTATTTAGACCAGCTTCACTGAAATGAACAAATTTTTTATTCTCGAATTAGAAGGTATTGTCTAAAATGTAGCATTTTTCCAACGATAAAGATGGTTTAACCCGTTCACGCCGGACGAAAATAAGGAACCAAGAATAATAATTGACGAGGGACGCATCGCTAACGTTAAGCAGAGCTCAATAAGTTACGGCTCAAGGCGAAAATAAACACCGAAATCTTGAAAATAATGCTACACTTTTTTTTCGTGTAGGCAACGTCCGCTAAAAAAGCTTATGACCTAAACACATCCATAACCGATCAATAACAGTCACGAATTTTCATCTCGAAGAATATCGATGGATATTTCAAATATTTTTATTTATACCTGCAAGGTAGTAAAGTTGATTTCTTTTTAAACGAATGGTTGTGTATAACTTGTCTGATCCACCAAAACAACGTCCGCCATTGATAGATTTTTTATCAGTGAAGTATTAATGTAGAAAATTTGAGCTCAAACAAATCCGGTTTTTAGAAGTTATAAATATAATTGCAGAGGTCTCTCCTCCATGTGGAGGAGGATGCTGTTCGTTTTATGCGAACTAACGTTCAAGCACAGCTTGCCACTGAGGAAGCCAGAAATGCTGAGCAATTATCAAGATTAGCTGCTGAAGAAGCTCCTCCGTTCGCGGAAAGCACACTTCACGCTCCAACTATCGTTTATTGCGGACAAGTTACTAACAATTGCGTTCTACATAGCGAAAATATCAACAAAATTGTTGTACATACATTTTCTTTATTTTATCTGACGTCTGTTTAAGTGTTCACAATGGAAAAATGATCGGATCAACAGGTAGAAGGACCTCCACGAATAAATTGGTAACTTCTGAAAGCAAATTAGTCCGAGCTCAAACCAACCGTGCAAGAGCCCCGTAAACATAGCGGTGTTATAACAAGAAAACGAAAATTTTCTGTCAGGCCTTTCTGTAACAGGATCCGAATTCGTTTCTCGTAGAGTTTGAACGGTAGTACCCCCTTAACGCGCCGGCGAACTGGGGTTCTTTACGATCGCAATAATTCACGCGGCCCCATAAAGCTCGTTATTGACTCTCTAAGCAGCTCGCTTTCACGCGATCACAAATATAGCCGAGGGTCTAGTCTCGCGAGCCAAAAAATGCTAATTTCTTTTTCCCTGTCCCGGCCCGTTTAACGAACGAGCACGGTCTGGTGATTAGCGTATCGATTACATAACCTATAACGGACGCTGTCCTGTCCGTGGAGTAAACAGTATCCGCGGTGTTACGGGTGGTTTTATTGCCAGCGGTTAGGGGGACGTGCTCGCACGGTTAACGGTCGATTTTCGGCCACGAAAGCTGGGCCGGCGGCTTACGTAGTTTTTAAATCGAGTGGCACGTCCGTCAGTGCGGCTAAAATCGTCGACGAAGTTTGGAATTCGTGGCATCGATTGACCCTGGTGCCTATGACACGTCCGAGAAAATAGAATCCTATCGTTTGCGACTTTCCGGGACGAGTACCTTGCTGTTTAGGAACAATGCCATTCCCCTCTGGTCCCTTGCAAACAAGGAGAAGTAGAATCGGTCATTAATCCACTGACTGAAGACAATAAAGTGACGTCTCGTCGATAACAGCTCAGTTGTGTACACCGGAAATCGGCGCGCTTACCACGGCGAGACAAGTTATTGCGGAAACTCGCGGATGCATTGTTGTTGGATGTCCAGCGCATTCCGCTGCGCGGATGTATTTCGGTGTCGCGTGGACAGGCAAAGGTCCCGATCAAAAGTCTCTGTTTGAGTTTGCCTCCGCCCCCCTCCCCCGACCCTCGCACCGACGGCTTCGATTTCCGAGTTGACCAGTGTCACGAGAAAATAGAACGGTGAGAGAGAATTTTTAAAGATGGAGTCGAGGCACGGTGTAATTGCATTGAATGGGCAAGGACCCGGTTTTGAAATCCGTGCGCTTCTACTCACCGGACGGCAACCATTGGAAACGTCCAACGAACGGGAAACGGTCACGCACACTTCGAACACTTGACCGGGGGACACTTCGGGATCTGTGCAACTTTTTTTCGCACGTGGCTAGGACTCGAATTGAAACTGTCACTGTACGGTGACGCGGGTAACGGCAACTTTTCTGTCGTTTTTCGGGGATTTCAAGGAACGTACGAGCGGCGACCGTCCGTCGGGGCCACTGATCAGCTGTGCACTGCGTACTGGGACCACGGTAGTCAATGGAGCAACCGAAACGCCGAAACTGACTCGCGATGAACCGCGGGTAATGTCTGGTCGATTGGAAATATTTCTGCGGAATTTGTTGTCGCGAGCTCGGCGATTATTTGTCGGGAGGCGTGAGCTTCCAATGATCAAAATAAAAGGAGCTTCAACGATCACGTAGTCAAGATGGCCGCCCGCACGACAAGTGCTTCCCTATTTATGAATGGAAGACGCGTCGTAATAGTTGCGGTCACAAGGAAGGGGAAACCGCGTGCTATTTTAAAACCCACACGAATGGATAGCGATGTCGTCGGGATAGATTATATTCTTTTTCATTACCGGATCCCGTTTATGATTTTCTCGAGATTATGCGAGCTGCGTTTTACGAACGATCAAGATAAATAAGAAATTTGAATTGCTGATTTTCTAATTATTTTTCTGTAATGTATCACTTGCAAGAGTCTTTCGAATGTACTGAAGTACAATTCATGCGCAGAGTTACGTAAAAATATTAATATTAATATTTCTACCGGTATATTATACAGTTAGAATTGGGGATTGTAACAGTGATTTTATAAATAATACGAATGTTCGTTTCGCGAGGAGGCCCTAATAAATGTCAGTACCCAATTATTGTAAACACTGGTATATTCATTTCTACGAGTATAAACCAAAGTAATACAATAATAGCAATAATAATCATTTATAATATAATTATCATAATATAATCGCTAATACGAAAATACCGAGTTTGTTAAATCGTTGGACTGTGTTAATAAGAAGCGCTATTTTCCCGGACGATGATTCTTCCACCTCTTTTAAGGCAACATTTACAAAGAGGTCCGCAACGACCAGGCATACTATTCGTAAAATTCTTTCCATGCGTGGAGCCATCCACGAAAATTCACATTTCGAAATCGAATCGACGAATTTAACTAAGAACTTTGTATTACAACGTAGAACTTCCAAGAAACGTATGCACTACTTCATTTCGAAACCCAAAGCGCTGCTTTTTTAACATTGCGTTCTATGGGAAATACATCGGACTAGAATATCCCTTACTATCCAGACTATCATTATAATTTTAGACGTTGATAAAAGACAATCAATTACATTCTGACGGGAGATAAACGGGGAAAACGGTGAAGGAATATATTAATATATTCAATGGTCAATCACTATTCGAATGCATACGTCTCTCTTGTATTCTTCATTTGATTACTAACCATCAAAAGATGGGGGGAAAGGGGTCACAGAGAAACTCTTAAAAAAATACACGAAGTCTCGATCTAAAGTACAATGTAAAAGATTAAAATGCCATTCTCTAATAATAATGCTACTCAAATCAGATGTACGTACGACTCGTCGTAGCCATCAAGGGGAAAAGAAACGAAAAAAAAGAACAAAGACTAACGAAGAAAAATAAAGGAAAAGGAAAAATCATGTGGTTCTCTGGACACGCGTAACTGGTCGTCTTTGAAGGCCTTAATACATTTCACGTGTGTATGTACTTATACGTTCATGTCTCTTGCGGTAAAAAAGCTACTTGTAATCTGCATTCAATTTGGACCGTAATGTAGCGTCGACGGGTCGTTTGTCAAATGTAGCAAAAGTGTTTGTAGAAACGGGTGTCCGTCGCCGACGCGATCGAAAAGTGGAGACACGGGGCTCCGAATACTTTTATACTCTCATAAATTAATTAGATCCTTCCTACAAGGAGCCGTTCGTCGGAGAACAATCGTAAAAAAACGTTTACTGCGCCGTCGCGTATGCACCGTCCGTGTCCACACTGATGCCGACGATCATCATGCTTTTTCTGAATCGATGTGACGAGATCGTAGGCCCGACGGCACAGGTCCAGCCTAGTCGTCGTTGACCTCGATTGGGATACTGGTTGTGAACGTTGGGGTCTCCAGTTCCTCGTGCTTCTTCATCTTCATACTCTGCAACAGCGACCATTACATTTCCACGTGACTTTACAAACAAGTTGGGCGACTATAATCTACATGGCTGACCTTCGTCAGCCTTATTCGTACCAGGTCGCTTTTTACCCGTGTACTACACGGTTTTATAAATACATGCATAAAGTAGGTCTAGTACTCCTTTGAGTCCTCGTTCTTAACCTTAATCCTAAGAGGACTAGTTCAACCTCTCATACACTCCTAAGTTTTACAAGATGTACTTCTCGAAAATGTGGCACAAATACAATTTGTTCGTTTAAGTCATGTTCGTTAAGGTCAACGAGCTTTAGATGTCTATGAATTTTGAAGGAATGCAGAGGGCTCAACGGAGCACAATTTTCGCCTGATTCCAGTTTCTGCGAGCTATATATTTGCATAAATATGCAGTTCTTTCGCCGCGTGTCCGTTACCTGCTGCAGCTTGTAATGGTTAATAATGTCTTGGTCAGCCGGGCAGCTTTGCAAGAAGGCGTCCAGCCTGTACATGTGGTGCATATATCGCCACAGATGCACCAGGGTCTCCGGGATCTCGAAATCGGCGAAGTACTTGCCGGCGACCCTGATGTGTTGCAGCCGCGGCATCAGTTCGCAATCGAAACAGCACATCGTGTCCCCGGTGAGGAAACGCGTCCCTTTGCGACCTAAATGCTCGTCGATTTTGCGCAGGTGTGCCATCAGCGACGACGACTTTGGGTCTTTGTCCTTGTCCTTTGCGTTCAGTAGTAACAACTTCAGTTTCTGCAACGGCGAATCGAACGGTTAGCTCGAACTATTTACGGTTGCCACAAAAATCGAACATCATTGGAATTATTGAATGGAACGTAAACTGGGTCAAGGTGTTAATGGATCAATGAATTGTTTCTACGTACACTGAACAAGTTTTCGACGAGGGTAGCCACTTCTTTGTCCTGCACGAAGAGGTTGTGCCCACCGGGAATGTTCTTCATGATGTGTCGTTCGATCTTCTCGTTCTCCAGAATGGCGTCCCCGTTGTCGATTAAAATCGGCGGCGGGGTCGCTTGGAAATTCGTGCGAAAATCTGGCGGTGGTTTCTGCATGTCCACGGTGGTCACCTTCAGTGAGATCGTCTTCAACTCCGCGAGAAGGTACAGGTCCATGAAGTATTCTTGACAGAAGAGGCAGGCGCCCTTCCTGCGCCCGTCGATCGTCGATGCCTGCGAACACGTGGATACAATGTTATTCGTAAATGAATTCGATTCGACAGCTTTATTGAACATTATTAACGACAGGGAAATTGAGTGGGCACATTATTCGAAACTATGGATTCATGGATGCCACGGTTCTTGCACAATCATGCTGGCCACAGACTGTGGTCAACGTTGAAGCGACTCGACTGGACGAGCATGGAACTGTTTTCTCCAGTTGATCGAGCAAATTGAGAGTATCTAGCGTACTCGCTCCGCTCTCATTTTCCCGGTGTCATGGTTTATTTATTCCCTTGGTGACGCACCCCACTTTCTTTCTTTCTCCCTCAAGGCTACGTAGCTCGAAAGTTTCTTCCGACCGTATCCAGTTTGCTACCGAAAATTGTCCTTTTCCGTCAGTCGCGGTGGCTTCGTTTAAAATCAGCCACTATTCAAGTTTCCATTAATTAAATCACATGACGAGGACGCTTTTGATGATTTAATAGCGACTCTACGGTCGAAATGGTCCCTCATCCTCACACGAATCACAATCCCAGGAGTCGTGTGTTTCAAAGCCTGTGGAAATTATGATATTCAACGAGGTACTACAGCGTCCATTAATTTTATTTTAAGAATCAGCATCCCCTAACGTGGAGGCCTACAACAGCCTGCGTCTGGCTCCATTAATAGGTACCGAAGAGAATAACTTTACGAGTTGACTGTAAACGTTACTGCAAATGATACACCTGAAGATAATGGTGTTGTAATGATAGTGATAAACCTTGGATCTTGAAGAGAGGTAGCTAACGCGGTTATCAAGAGATTAGGGAGTTCAGCTCTGCGAAATTTCCCCTTCTGGGCCAGTTGAGCAAGCTTGCAGCAATAACTTACAATCCAAATTAGCTTTTAATAAACGATCATCTGGAAGAGGACCAAAGCTGCCGAGGAAAAGGTATTTCTGCAGCAGCGAGATGCTTTTTCCTCAAAGTTGGTCCCGGCACTTGGATCCCGAAGAGGCGATAATCAAGAGCATCGTGCATTAGCGCGAGTAAATTGAATCCCGGCACCGCGCCAGCTTCTCCATCAAGAGCGTCGCCTCTATTTTCACTCGATTTCGACAATCTCGCGAGGCGGCTTCCAAAACGAAATCTCTCAGCGTATCGGGACTTTCTGTGGTGGGAGGGAGAACGCAGAATGAACGCAGAATCGCCGTTCACACGGGCAGGAGTATTTTTTCCCCGGTGACGTAAGCCCGACCTCTGAGTTTTAAGAGCGAGAGCAAGTCATGCACCGCAGAGAGAGCCCGACACACCAGTGCCAAGCTCGCCGAGACTTTTTGGCCAAGGCCAGAACAATTTTGCGCTTGGTCAGTTCCGTGTGCTTTTTGGAAAATGTCCCCGGCACGACGTACCGTGGAAGATTGATCGTCCGATAGGCTGTCCCGATCGACAAATTGCCTAAATTGCCTGGTCGTCGATGCCATAATGTCGATATCTACTCGCGTTCTCCTACATTTCAAGTTCCTCGCTTGTCTTCTATATCAGCAATTTAACTCTGCAAAACCAGATTCTATTTTATCCTAACGATGCGAGTGAACAAAAATTCACGGAGAAATAGTCAACAAACGCCGTATCATTCCCGGTGTATAACGAGTTTGACAAGTATTTCTCGAGAGTCACCTAATGCCGAGGAATCGGAGAGAAGTACTATAATAACGTCGACCTTTTATTACAGTTTCGACGAGGCTTGTTAATGAATTTCCCTCGGATTTCGTGAAGTGACCGGCGCAAAAGTGGGAATTCGAGTTACGGTACATCTCATTGTCAGCAATCATCAGCAATCCGCTTCAACGATCTAACGGAGCTTGAATCGATCTCGGTGACTTCGATCAACGACGGAAACCAGCAAAGGTATCCGTGTCATCAAATATCAGTGGCGAGGAAAGCGTCGACGGTGGATCAAATGTCACGAAGACGCTGGAACGTCTTTCATCTTCGAGCGGGCGCGAGAGACCAACATCTACCCGCGAATTGCGTCCTTTCTCTCTTGCGAAAGTTCGCCAATTCGATTACAATCGACGTTCACGGTCTTTGTCGTGAACTATTCGGCGGCCATAAGTAATACGCTCTGTTTGAATATTTATCCTGCAACAACGCGTTTATTTTCTTTAGACGACAGATTCCTGGACATCGGTCGCCATTTTGGGGAAGAGACGCGCGGGAAAATATTTCTGTATGAGCAGTCGGCGGTATTAATAATTATTAGTTACTTGACAATTAAATTTGCACCATGCACTATAATATAGTCCATCGCAGAACGAATAAATTGATATTCACGGCCACTAATGTTATGACTGCGGTCGACGTGTTAAGTATTCGTACACGGGATAACACAGCGATAGATAAATAAATGTGTTAAATTTTATGCAAGTAAGCAAACTTTTCGATGTTCAATAAATACAATGGCAAGGTTGCACTTCAGACTTCCGGTGTATGTTTTCGCACCGCGAATGTACATAAATATAAAGTTATCGATGGAATGAAGAGCAGAAACAACTTTCTGTGACTTTCTAGCAGGAGTGTAATCGGAATTTAAATAAGTTAAAAGTGGTTATCCTGGTGCCTGGTTGTGAATCGAGTTAATTACGTCTGGCATTACGTTCACTGATAACGGAGAATACTAAATGCACCGAATTGCAATCTATTAGCTGATAAATTGAATTAAATGAACGCTGAGCCTGTTAACACTGGCGCTGCTAATTAAACTAATCGAGAACGTAATCGCGGATCTTGATATTACGTGTACAATTTTGTTCCTTTGTTTGATTCATTTCGTCTTAAAGATTCGCTGTTCATAAATTGTAGTATGAAAAGCAGATTGACGAGCAAGTCAGAGGATTTCCAAAGTCCTAGGGCTGGTATACAGGAAGAAATAAATTAAATGATAAGGTTGCAAACGTGTTGCTGATTAAGAATATTTGATCCGGTTCTCGAGAACGTACATTGAATGATACGAATACGGATTTTCGCGTTGCATGTTGGTTAAAATTGCACACCTGTAGGATATGAGATACCGTCATGAGTTGACCGAAGCAAATTCCTGATTTCTTCTGAAATAAGCATTTCTCCGCGCACCGGTGCACCTACACACAGGATTCGCGTTTCAACCTGACCGAGGTATGGTTTCGGAGGAAATGTAAAACCGCTGGACACGAGAAATGAGCTTATTTTTACCCGGGTGCAAGACACTCTTCGAATAACTAATTCCAAGATTTCAGATTTATAAAAAATACAATATTTTATGGAATTATGGTAATTTCCAGATAAGCGGCTAATTTTTTGTTCGACTATACTATAGAAATTACAATATTACTCTATGTATAATTAATTTGTGAAGTCTGTCGATTTCCTCGAGTGAGCGTCCCACAAACTTTATCATAATTACTTCCGTCCTCGAAGCCTTTAGAAAAGTCGGCAGAATCCTAGAAAAAGAGTATACCGTAATAATAACGAGCGTCAATAAAATAAGATAGCAAAAAGCAGGAAATTTGTAGATAATTGCAACGTAAAGGTGAGGCGCAGCCATGTGTTTATGAAGTTAACCCGTAATTTGCGAAGGAATCAATTACACGGCTCTTCCGTCAGCGATTATTCAAAAATTTGAGTGAACAAATAAACGAGAGGCGATGTAGATTAATATCTCGAGCCAGGGGAAGTGGAAAGAAGAAGCAACGGTGCAAGATACGTCGTCGAATACATTATGCGACCGTACACGGTGAACAAGTAAATATGCGATCACGCGAACGATTCATCTATCGGTGGAGTATGCTACGGTAATGAATACAGTTTCATAACGCACGTGTCCTCTGATCGTAGAGGATACGTCATGCCATCGTTCCTTCTCTTTATGTGCTCGTTCGCAGACGGTACTGTTCATTAGACATCAATATATTCGAGGATAAACGTCTGGGACACTTGCGGAACCGCGTTGTGTTTGTAGGCCATAAGAGCTTTTGTTCTTGACCTGCTGGCCCCACCCCTCAGTCGACACAAAGGAATATTAAACAGATGAAAAGAAAAATTTCTTGCTTCCTTCGGTAATTTCAATAAGAGAGTCATTGCTGCTCTTAATTACCTTAAATTGCACACAAATTTTAATTTATCCTTTGGTTGAACTTGGAACTATTTCTACAGGGTGTCCCAAAATTACCTTAGTTTAATGAAATGGGAGATTCCCGAGATCATTTCAAGCGACATTTTCCTTTGCAAAAATGTTATCCGCGGCTTTGTTTAGGAGTTATTAACGAAAAACACGGACCAATCAGAGCGCGACCTAGACGCGAGTTGGCACAGTCGGCCAATAGACAATAGGTGCGCCGGGCCGACTGTGCCAACTCGCGCCTAGATCGCGCTCTCATTGGTCCGTGTTTTTCGTTAATAACTCCTAAACAAAGCCGCGGATAACATTTTTGCAAAGGAAAATGCCGCTTGAAATGATCTCGGGAACCTCCCATTTCATTAAACTAAGGTAATTTTGGGACACCCTGTATATAACTTATAAATAGACTGCGGATCTTCATGCAAAATAAAAAATGTTCGTAACGATTGCAGGACACAGGAGCCAAATAAAAATTGTATCCTTCTTTTAATTATCCTATTAAGTTGAAACTAATGCATTGATGTCCTTAAATATTTTTGACATGTCCACTGCTTTAAAATATGCGTGCCCATTTTTGTTATGAATGCATAAAATCCGCAGTTTACTCATAAGGAAATTATACCGTGACCCTACTCGGAGATTCAAGACCATCGGTCTAACTGAAACCGATGACGCTTGTGTAATGACCTTAGAGAAGATTAAGCCGCAACGTACGATCGATTTTTTGCAACCGCACTCGGTAATGCGATACTTTTCCCGTTCGTGTTTTCGAGTGAGAAACACGACAGGATATTTCCTTTCGAATAGTGCTTGTTAACAGATTGCGGATTTTGTATGTGTTCATGGCAATCGGTAAGTGAAACACAGAGAAAATATTATTAACTCGCATCAAGACAAACATAAAAATATTTCATTATTACTAATGACACCGAGTAATTTTAATGCTTGGTAACAGAAAGTCGAACAGGTTTTCCACTCCAAAAAAATCGGTCCTGAAGAGGCGAAGATTGTTGCCACGAGTGTTTTGATGGCAACGACCGGCGGGGAAGAGCGAATGCAAAATAACCCGAATTGGAAGCGTCAAGATAATCGCGAGGAGGATGTCGGAGGGGGGAAAGAAGTGTGTTTATGCAGCAAAAGGGGGAAAGAAAGCCAGAAGAGCGAGGAAAGCGGAAGGTAAAGGAGTTCATCGTTTAACGGTAGAATCTCGAGGACTTCGGCGAGCTCCCCCGTCGTTTCATCCCGTTTGACACACTTACGGGGACCTCGCATGATCGCCTTCCGAGTGCAAGGTCGGCCAGTTACCATTAAATCTCCTCGTGTAATGAAACTTCACCGGCTATTTTACGCTCCCGCAGGACTCCGCTTCGTACCCGCCAGTAGCATTTCTTTTATTCCTCCTTTTCCCACTTCCTGCACTTAACCCTTTGAGGACGAGGATCCTCCAAAGTGTTAGAAATATTTCCCTCGTAACGTTATACCATGCCATAGCGAATATCGCATTCGAATATCAATAAAACACTGACACGCGCACACTAATTAAAAAACATTTATGTGAAAATAATAGATGTGTCGGTTTTATTAATTCCAGCGACGACACGGAGAATTTATGACAATTCGGAGAAAGGTGCCGGGGCCATTAAGTCAACGTGTTCGTCGTTGCATACAGGGTGTATCAAAAATTTGAAATTATTTTCGAATTTTTACCGCCGGTAATTTTTGCAGAATTATGTTCCCACTTCCCTGTACCTTATTCCAGTACTTAGACTGCGGATTTTATGCAATTATGGCAAAAATGGGTAGGTACAATTTAAAATAAAATAAAGATTAAGAGAAATTAGAAACATGAATTTACTATTTTCAACGTATTCAAACTGTTAAAGGATGGAAGAATTTTTTACGTGGACCCTCTTTCTTAAAATTAATGCACAAAATCCTTATTTTGCATGAAGATTCGCAGTCTACTTATTAGCGTAAGTCTTGTGTTAGGCTAATCAAATTATCATCGCCTGCGCCTGTGAGAATACGACGAATTGAACGACACCGCCGCGCGTTCCTGTCGGTTATTTATTTATTTATTTAGGCCAGGGAACGATAACAGAGGTTGTCCGTTTCCCACCGTGTGCACAGTGCGCGCGAGATTCATCGGCAATCAAACAGCCGACGCGATAAGATTAGCGTTTGACACTGCTTCACGAGAACGGCTTGAGCTAGATTAGGAGCGACACAGGTGAAGCGAGTCGAGTCGAGTCCGATCGCCGGATTGGCGAAAGTTTAATCGACGAACTCGTAATTGGACAATCGAGGGAAGCCTCTTTCCCTTTAAGGAGTCGTTTCCCAGGAACGCACACGGTGAAAGACCGTTCCGAGAACTTGGATCGAGTTCGCCCTCGATCGAATCGATCGCCACCAGCCTATCACTCTGCACACATTTTTTTCTAATCCCTCGTCCAATCAAATTCTCCTGGATTCCACAATCGATCACCCTCCGCCTTAGATCAGTTTGTCGACATTGTATATTTTATTACACAAGTTTGAATTTTTTCCGATTTTTTCACAGCCTGGAACAACAAACATTCCGGTCTAAAAGACCTGTAGTGGTGTTAATAAGACACCACGTAAATATATCTTCCAGAAAAAGTACGATTTTACTTACTAACTTCGAACCGAATAATATAAAATATATTTCATTCCAAGTTATTCTGGACATAAAAGAAAAATGTTTTGTCTGCTATAATTGGCACAATTTTGATAAGCGTCGAGTAGATAACAGTGTACTGGAAGTTATACCAGAGTTCGAAGTACAGTTGAATATTGATTCCTTCTCCGAAAACGCAAGGTGATGAAAACTGTTTCTCAATAAGCTATTCCCTATCAAAGCATACAATGCTCCTTGTTATCTATATTGGGGAAAAATGCGTTTGATATCAACGGTTTCATACGCGTGTCGTTTGCCGAGTCTTGAGCAAATTCTCTTCGACAGATAATCAATTGGTTACCGCGAAAGCTTATAATTAGACTGCGGATCATTACGCAAAATAAAAATTGTGTCGATTCTAGGAAACAGGGGATCGATGAAAGTGCGTTAGAAGTGCATCAAATCTGCAGTTCTGATAAACACCGCGCATCATTGGCCGCCATATTGGAAAAGCTACAAGATCCGACGAAAAATTGATCTAACTTCCGCAAGCAACCGGTATCATTTAGCGCTATTGCTTCCTCGTGCTTCGCTAAACACGCGTGTACGACTCTAATCTGGCTAAATTAATAGTGCCACCGGTGTGAACGCGTCGCGATCGTCATTGACCGACTGTGCTCGTGTTTTCTCGATGAAATTACGCGGGAAAAAGGGACGCAGCTCGCCAAGGCGAGCTATAAACTATGAATCAACCGGTGACAAGCTCTCTGCTCTGCCGAGAAAGGAACGCAGCATTACCAACGAAACATATCACGGGAGATAGCGCAGTCAAGGGTTTCCGTCTTCCACGAAGAGAACATCGATGACGTAGTGAACATACGCATTCTCCGACCTAACGTCACCAACGTGGATCCTTCGGTCTCAACGTTCATTATGCGATCACTTTTGCCATTGAGCGACATTGACCAGTAGAGAATTCAGTATCAATAGCCGAGGCACGAAAAGAATCTGTTTCCCTACGATCTTTACCAGTTGGGGACTGAGAAGAAAGAAACGATTACTCTGATCATAAATCTTCACATTTCAATTTTTACTTCATTCAATACATTACGTCGATTGTATGGAACTTCTGAAGCTGCTAAGCTGACACTGAGAATGCTAACCACTTGTAAAATTCCCGAAAGATAACCTGGAATGCTACTAGCGGCAAAGAATGCAACCGGGGCGCGACACAGAGGCAAGAGAACACCCTACCGGATCATAATTTGATTCGCTGACATTGCCAACACTTCAACCAATTACAAAATTATGTGTACCTAATTACCAATCAGACTCGCCTTCCTCCCGGCTGTTTTTAATTGAAGACTGACGACGAACCATTTTCAATTGTCTAAGATTATTAAAGAAAGAAAAATTTTTGATTTTGTACAACAACCCTTCGAGGTACACCATGTGTACCAATGAGGAATACGAGTTGAGAACCGCTGGGACACTGAACAAACTATACCTACGGGGTAGCTTATACTCAATTGCCAAATTGTAACGTTGTTCCTAACAAAATAGTACTTGCACCATCTGCAGCAACGAATAACAAGGGTTGAGAGCCGCTGGGGACACCGAAGAAGCTATGTATACGGGGTAGCTTACATTCGACTGGCGAGCAGTAACATTGCTCCTAACGAAACCGCAAAACGTCACCGGGAAATAAGCATCGAGATGTTCTCGCTGAATGCAGTGATTCCACCGAGTGAAACGGAGACACCCGGTACGTGGGAGATCGCCGAATCCGGCGTGGATGTTATCCTAATGTGTATGCGGACTTCTTTGGGGAAAAACGATTCAGTGGTTACAATTAGTCATCGACGAATACGAATATTAACGGACGCCGCACGCCAACCATGTTCCGAAGTCCACCCGGTCGGGAGAATATATCGGGCGATCGATCGGCGGATCGATCTGATCGACGGTGACCGAAATGGGAAAAGGAGAATGACGATGGGCCCGAGTTTGTCTCGCGAGTTCCGAGGGAGAGAAGACAGCGGGACAGGCGGCCAGGGTCTCTTTGTCACCGCCGGGGTTCTTCCGCGGTTTCGGCGCGGCGCTCGTGATCACCGAAACGAAGGAGAAGCCGAGAGAGAAGGAAGAGAGTACAGGAAGAAACCAGTCCAGTTCCACGCCCATATCGTGCACGGAACGATAGCCTTTTTTTCCCCTATCTCTTTCTCCTTCCTTGTCTCTTCGGTTCTCCGCACGCGTGCCAGGCTCACCTTGATGATCAGCTCGATCTCGGGCACGTCGCCGTTGCTGGTGCCGTTCTCGTGGCTGTCGTCCGCCATCCTCGGGTCCCGTTGTCTTCTATCGAACTGCCGAAAGACACTCTTCTGCCAGTTCTCCGCAGCAACTCGCGATCGAGCGGAACAAAGTTTTTCCTTCCTCCAAAGCTGAACTACGACAGAACGCGATGGAAGCTCGCGGAATACTGACGCAGCCCTCGCCGCGCCACGTTTACGACAATGGCGCCCACCTGTGGACAAACGGGCAACCTGCGCGCGCCGACCGCCGTCGGTACATCAGAGAATACCGCCGAGCCCGGGAACATTCGAATTTGACACGAGGTCTTCGCGATTTTGAATTGATAACGGATTGCCATTTTTGTGGATTCATGGCATTCCAGACGCGTCTATTTTAATCGAGGCACCATGAAATATTTAATAAGGCAGATTTTTGTTCCATTCGAGTCTTTTTGTTTTGTGCAAAGGAAATTTTCGTATTTGTGATGTAACGGACTATTTTCCTCCTGTCCAGGTTTCTCTAGACTAGTCCGCAGAAATAGACATTTTCATAAACGCCCGCGGTCTAGTGGCTCTGACGTAACGTTTATTCTTGAATAATGCACTTGTGAATGCAAACGTAGTCACCTTAGAAAGTGAAATATAGAAATTAATAAATTACATTTTCGTTCCCAAAGAAAATGCAAACACTATTCGTTTCAGAATCATATGAATGAAGGTTATGTTGTTCTATTTTCCTATACGGAATAAACATTTCTTTTGGCCTTCTCGTCTACTATGGGTGCAACTTATGGGATTGCATGTATTTAGGAGTTGTAGGACATGGCGTGAAAGAACACAGATTTCTTGGTTACATTATTCACGCATTATATTCTTAACGGTAATGCTTAAACAATAGAGCAACAATAATAAAACAGCATTTCATATGTACACAATTAATAACCTTCCTTTTACTGTATCAAACGCATCGGCTTGCACGACCTCCAAACAATGCATGATCTCAACGCACATAAACGTCTGCAAAATCGGGACTAAAAAGTCTTGAACGACATTCATGCCAATCCGTCTTTTTCATACGTTTCCGTGGAAAGTAACGATCGAAGGAAAAAGTAGGGAATGATTCCGATGGGAGTATTGCAGATGTTACTCATACAGACACATCTATTAGTAGAATAATGATTATCACTATTTTTAGTTAGTTTCTCGATTCTGTTTTCTCCTACGAGTTCGCATCGCGAGAAATGCACAGACGTAGTGGGGCTTAAGATAGATTATATCTGCATAAAAATATATTATTAATTTCTCTTCAACCTTATGGTAATAGGGACGACTATTGTATTGCTTTCAAATATTCCCCGATAAAAAAAATATCGGATCGCCGCTTCGCTGCGATTGAAATTGATCATGTCGGAAAGTAGCGATTCCCATAACTCTTGGAAATGGACTACACTCGTTGAATATAACATCATCTATTAATAGGCCTTCCAAAAAGTATTTTGTTCCCCCACTTGTAAATATAATGATTCAATAAAAGGCACGGAGATTTCTAAAGAGTATTTGAGAGGTTCTAATTACCCACGATTCAATAACCTCATCGATCGAACCGCAATCAATTTTTGTCGCTTCCTCACAGTGCACTCAAAACAACTAAACTTCTCCCAAGAGAAAACAAACAGTATTAATAGAGGAATCATGCGAGTATCAATACCATTTGTTTTCTCAAGTTCCTCGAACGATGCAATATCTCTGCACTGTTCGGTTTTGAGGCTTACACTACTGTCAATATTTAGTAGGCGTGTGATAAATATCATACATCACGATAAATATACGATTAGAATAATTATAATAGTAATTGACTAATTTTGGCTTCGTATAAATGTAGTTCCTAATTTGCCTATACGTTTCCTGGACTTTTATGCTCCCTAACGAACATATAATGCATTATTGGCCTTTTCCTTGTCTCTCCCTTTTCAAGGGGCGTTTCTCATTCAGTTCCGTAGGGGGTCCAAGCTTTCCAACGAGAAGTCATCCGTGTCGATGGAAAGGCCTCTACTAAAACCATCCTGAAATTTCAATCGTTAATCATTTTCCTGCATCGATCATCAAACAAAAATCAATAAATCAAATAGCGCACCTTCATTTCAAGTAGTTTCTTATCTAAAAGGCCAATAGCGTTTTCCAACTCCTGCTGGCTCGGATTGGAAATCGTCGTGGGTGCTCCAAACTCGCCCATCTCAAACGGATCATTAAAATCATTTTTAGTAGTCATTGGTGGCGGTGGGTTGAAGGGAATGCTGCCAAACAAATCCTCCTTCACACCATTTTGGCGTCGGGAGTCCTTTGCCTTCGGTGGTGGAGCCACTAAACCAAAAAGAAAGAAACACAAGAATTTTAATCTTGGCAACTCATACCGCAGAAGCAATTCGGTAATTAACTTACACAATGGAGGCGGACTTATAGTGCCGTTACTTTGAGAGAAGAAATTGTTACTCGGAGATATTTGTCCATTCAGAAGAGGATTATGGTTCGTTTGATGATTGGTTGTGCCATTCGACGCGGTTTCATATGCTCTTGGATTAAAATCTTCCTCGAACTCGTCCATGAGCAGTCCTTCCAGTTTGGTGCCGACCGATGGCGTGGGAGTTGGCTCACTTCTGCTTGCACATACCAAAGTTTCGCATAAATATCGAACAAATATTTCAAAAACTGATAATACATTAATTGACAAATATCAACCCCAAAATATTCCACAAAATCGAAGCGATTCAGTTAATTAAACCTGATCAAAGAATAAAATCATCCACAGTAGCAATCAACATGTTCTACGTACCCCATAAAGTTGTCATCGAAGGTCTTTTCAAAACTTCTCGGAGGAACCGGCGGTGGTTGGGACCCGTTCGACGTATTTCCATTGGTATCGTTGCTCGTGTTCAAAGAAGATTTGTTGCTTGTTCCGTTTACCTGCGTTGTCTCGCCCGATGCCCCAGGAACGTGTAGGATATCCGGTAGGTTGTGCTGCGACAAGTATGCCGACACATCCGCCTAGGAAAAGGATAATGAGACTATTATTCGCTATTACACATCTCCACGGGGAGCGGCTTTAACTCCTGGGCCACTACTCGTCAATTTTCCTTAATATACTTTTTGGGGACGCGTTGATCTCTCTTTAAACCTACCGCGAACAACTATACAATTACACCGAGTATATCAGCTGATTCAGGCCTTTAGGCTATATCAAACTTAAGCTATGCATCTTGTATTTACTGTAGTTGTTCTCAGAACTAACCGAGCCTTTAATAGCGGCAATGTCCTGCAACCGCTGACGATACACATTATTCTCATGCTCCAGCCGCTTGATCTTCTGCTGTAGAACCATGCATCGCCTCTGCGTCTCCAAATCCTTCCCCGAGGTCTCCAAAAACCGCCTGTACGCCAAATCAAACGCCTGACCAATCGTCAGCGTTATTTCCTCGGCCAGTTTGTCACTGACAAAAACGAAGCAAGTGTGCCTTTCCGCGTCCTCTTCCTTCGCGATGAAGCTGAAGAACTTCTTCTCGCCTTTGTCGTCGGCGCAGTAGGATATTCTGTGCAGCGGGTACTGGTGCATAATCCGCTGGAAAGAAACAATCGACTGAACATCAAGTCTTGTTGAGTATCTTAATATTCCATTGATTGTAGAATGCAGTAGTACCTTCGGTGACGTTTTCGTCTTCGGCTCCTGAATAGCGACTCCATCGATACTGATGGTCAACTCGACTTTCGGAGTCTTGGTTCCTTCACTCTTCCTCAGCTGCTGATTGAACTTCAGCTTGCAGATTGCTTCCTTTACCACCTCGATGCCTTTGGGTTGGTCTACCTCTGTGCTGCCCAGGTACTGAAACATTTAATTGAGTAATTAGAGAACAATTTCGTTTAGATTGAACTTAATGTACTTTTCTATACATCTATACAACTATAATTTAATCTACCTCCTCACAAATTGTTTTAGTATTTCTTGTTTAGTATTTTTTTATTCAAACGATTGATCCTTTTGTAGTGTCGGCAACTGAACGACATTATACATCACACGCGAGAGATCGAGGGTAAGCATATGCGGATGCATTATGCATTCTTTCTTTCTGTTGTGTATTCTCCGGTTGTCGGTGATTATCATAAACCATTGCCCCCTAATAAGCAGCCGAGATGATACGACAACAAGATCAATGGTCAAGGCAGCGTCTAACGTTGATCGAACACCAGGCGTACGTGCAATTATGTACTACTTCGTGGCATCGATCGATTTAGCTGATCTATTTTTGCTTTAACAACCTCGGAGTCTGCAGAATGATCTTCTACATATGGTCAATTGGAAGTCGACATTGTAACACTGATCTGAGGGATAAAACTTGCCACTTTAGTCTTCTCCTTTCAAAGACCAATCGTTTAACTCTGATACACAAATTGTGCATCTTGTAAGTTACACGTTTGGTATAAGATATGACACAGTCGGGCAGACTCGACGGCATTGAACTCCGCCAAAAACAGGAAGCTCGCAAGGAGTCGTTTATGCTAATTAATCGCCAGAAAAGCAACAACACGGGGACGTGGCCGATTCGTCTCGGTCGGCCGAATAGTGAAATTCACCTCGGTCGCGAAATTTCAAGGTGCAACGAACTTTTGCGCGTTCCAGCGTCGTCCGGCGCGCAAGTTCGTGTATTTGTATTCCGAAAGAGGCGCACACACGCCTGCCAAACCGACTCCTACAGAGAAATGAAAGGCAGGGAACACCGTGAGGGGATTATGCAACTTTTTTTCGAGCGACAGGGGCCAATGCAGTGACGATGGACGTGATCCGGCTGAGGAAACGTTGCCTAAAATGCAATTCTGTATTAGACTCCTACCGGCAACCATTATTTTCATTAATTTCAAACCAAAACTCAGACAGAAAAGGAAAGCCCGATAATGAACATCCAACAATCTGGAGTCTGGAGCTAATTAAAAAATGAAGCGAAGTGCGATAGAACACACCTCTCGCGAATCCACATTGCCGAGGACTCGTGGAACCATAACGTTATCTTTGTCGAGCGAGATAAAACTCGGTTTCTATTTGTGCGCAGTAAATCCCTTGCCCATTTTGTCTGTTCGAGTAGTAGTAAATTATCTTGCTATCTAGAAAAGTTGCAACGAATGAAAAATAACTCGCGATAATCGTTTTCGCGAGCGTGTGACGTCTTCGCAGATAAAAAATGGCGGACGACCTTCGCCTGTCCTCAGAGGTCAACGTCTGGAGGAATATGGGCTGCGATTGGAAATCGTTTGTTTGTCTTTCGCGGTCGATCAATTTTGCAACCGCGGTCTCGACGAGCGTTGCTAAATTCGCATGTCGCTTCTGGCTTAGTGTGCACTTTATGGGGAATGCGTTCGTATCTCTCTGAAGAGTCCGGAGGTTATTAATAAGGCGGCGTTTATTTATTACAAAACGCCCAGGACTTATGCAACGCGGTAAATAGACCGTAGAGTTACTATGGCGGCGAGATTTGCTGTATATGGATCAATTTGGAGTAATCGCAAATTGTCAGACAGATAAAAATGTTGGAAAATTATTAGAAATTGGGAAAATGAAAAAATGAGAATTTTATCAAGAAGATTTAATAACGAATTGGATAGCAGTTTTTGAGAGATTTTGAGAATATGGTGAAACTGCAGCTTTGTTATTTTCTTGGCAACAAATCTTTTGAAACTGAGCTGGGATTAAGACGAAAGAATCCCTCCCGCGTTCAAACAGTTAGAAAGTCTACCTCCGTCCGTACGTACATGTTCTTGTCCTTGATTCGAGTATTTTCAACGCTTCGCCAATCAATAAAATAAAAAGAAACGCAAGATCGTTATATTTTCTCTGCACAGGTCAGCGCAACTGCAGAGAAATCTGAGAAATAAGCAACCCACGTAAATAAAAATGAATGTTGTTTCATAATCTCTATGCATCATGTCTTAAACAGTGTCGATTACCAGTTTATTTATTACGGAAGCGTATAATACCCATTTCAAAGAAATTGAACGTGTCACTTGATGCGAGAACTCAAAAATTAGCCCCTAAAATGAACAATAGAAATATGGAAAAGGGCTCGTGGCACGAAATAGTTATTTCTTTGCCAAGGTATATATTTTTGTCTGTTCTCAGGCAGGCTGGCGCGGTTGCGAAGCAACAAAGAGCACAAAGAGTCGAAGAGAAATCCGTGAAATCGAGAGTTCGCCAAACGACTCCAGTGAAATCGCATTAACGATTATCGTTTCACACTTTTCATTCGTTTTTCTGTTAGATGGAGCGATTGTCTGTCTATTTTGAAACTTCCTGCACAATCCAACGAATTTCTAACGAGGCGAATGAACAGTACCTTGACCAGGTAGGCGATGTGGCCTTTTTGGAGCGCATCCGGTGGGTGTATCCAGTTCCTAGTCGTTCCTATAACAAAGATTCAGTGGTTTTATGTAACCGAACGATCGATCAAGTAGTCGATTCTATTCAGAGATAGTTGCTCAATCTACTCACCATTTTTACTCGTTTGATTTTTACTATTCGCCGAGTTCTGCGCCCATTTCAATAACGTTGAGTTCCTCATGCTATCGGCCTCTGGTTTCTACCTGCTTGCTGATACCTGAAACAAAAGAAGAACGATCCATAAATATTTGTATGCAACACTGACTTATGCAATAAATACTTTTCAAATATTTGAAAAAGAATAGATTTGACGGCTTCAAATCAATTTTTCGAAAATAGGAAAAGGTGTGAAAGTGTCTACAAACATCATTTTCTCCACATTTTCTAATTACCGTGTGAAGTGTTAAATAGTAGAAACTTCGGGAGAGTTAAAAACACTAAGATTAAAATCATCAAGGTATTCAATTTCTATTTAATTCCTGCTTCGTGCAACAGCTTCGGGAAATTTCAATTTTGATTCGCAGCGATAGAACCAATTAAAGCTAAGACTCGTGGAGTGATTATTGACGTTTCCATTTCGCGTTCGATGAAATTATCATTTAATTACAACGTTGTCGATTTCCTTCGAATAGAAATCGTATGAAAAATCGAGCGAGAATCGCGCTCGGTCTACAATTAACCAGCAAAATTTCGCTCCACTTGTGGACGATTTGTTAGAAATTGTGTCAGATTTCCATGCTTTCATCGAGATCACTTTCGTGGATCGTGTCTCGCAGCGGGCACGCGATAGAGAAACGTTTCTACGTGCTCATAACTCTCGGACAGACACTCTAGAAGGCGTTCCCCGAGATGCAAAACGAGCGGCGAACACAAATACCAGCTCTTGTCCCCTTTTCTTTGCTGGAAATGGAAATGATCTCGGCGAGCGAGATGATTTCGCGCGGTCCAAAGCTTTGCGTCATCCTCTACCCTCAAGTTCAGATTATTATTACGTGGGTTTCGTAATAGCGGGTGTACGTGTGTTCGAAACGCATGAAAAATTACACACACACACACACACCCGCGTTTCCCATTCTGCGGTTTTCTGCCACCGCATATATCCTGGGAATACATGTGTGCTGCTATTCTTTGGTCTGCCAGGGGTTCGGTTTCAACCTGAACACCCGTTAGATTAACAGTTATATATCAACCCTTTCGGAACGAATGTCGACATTTTTACGATGTTAGGATTGTGACATAATTTAATTATGAACATCCGGTAAGAAAAGTGTGTGTCCATTTTACTTATTACTCGAGACTTTCATACCAAAATAGAGTTTTCTAAGGAAAATGTTGTTAGTATTTTACATAATCTTCGCCCGCAAAGGGTTAGAGGTACAGAATTTAAAAAACATTGAGTTCGTGACTCGCGTGAATTGCATCGAGGCAGAAAAATCACCTGCTTTCGCACCCGTCCCGCGTAAAACGTCGCATAACCGTGCACCGATTGAAACGAAAAAAATCGTGTCGTCCATTCAGAGAGAAAAGGCTGGGCGTTGTGTAATCGCGAAACAACTTTTCACCGTTCGCGGACCATGGGAAGCGCCTCGTTGCGTTTTTTCCTCCGTTCAGTCCACGATTATACAATCGCGGAGATAAAATAATCGCGGAACCGTGTCCTGGGAGCGTGGAATTCGTCAATAGAATTGCTTCCCCGACAAATTAGTCTGCGTCTCGCGTAATTGTTGATTCATTTCGCAACGCGCCGCGCTGCCGATCTTTTCCGAGATTTCACACGGGAGCCCGAAAAATTACAAGCATGGTAAACACTTTACAGCAATCAGATACGTATTCCAAGTACGTCTTTCTTTTAAAAATATTGTCGTGCCTTGAATTTTCTATTTTTCTATTTTTCTATTTCGCGTGAAGATTTACTAATAAATGCGGGTGGAGGCGACGGACAGCAAGAAAAAAAAGAGTGGTTGAGAATGCAGTAATTGTGCTGATGATTTTGATCGTGCATTTTCCGCTGCCGGTGTTTCGGCAGCATTCCGGGGCAATTTCTTGCACGAACCCGGGGAAGCTCATAACTCCCTGGCACTCTTCAAGTTTTAATTAGCAGGCCGCGCGAAACCGGCTTAAAGCGCGGACGATTGTTCGCCGTTCGAGCAGTCAGCCTTGGACACGAAGGCTAAATCCTTTCGCGTTTCATCATCTCGCGCATGACACTATTCACACTTCAAGCGACCGCTGTGTGTTCAATTAGATCAAGTGTCCACCGACGCGAGACGTGCAAAAGTCTCTCCTCTCGCTGAACTCCGAGGGCACCAATTTTCAACCTGGAAACGTAAGGATCCAAATTCAACTGTGCAATCAGTAAAACCAACAAACTATTCTAAACAATGAAATAACAACCTAATACGTGAAACGTCCAAAACAACACGGATAAATCATCTCCACAAAAAAATTTTATAAAAAGAAATTAATCCGACTTCGAAAACACGTACTAAAAAGTATGAAATAATTTCCATTTAATTTATGTGAAAACACACGAACATACAATACAATCTTTTCGGAGGCGGCGCAAAATTGAAAATCGGAGTAAAGTAGTAACCAGCAGTGGCACATTTAGCCCAAAATAACGATCGACTGAAAGTAGTTCGAGAAGAAAAATAAACAGAAAGTAAAATGATCGTTTAAACGATAGGTCTCGTTAGACAGTCCATCCTCGCATGATCTCGCCGACTGGCCGAGCAGCACATGGCCCGTGACGCGTTTTACTTCCTCCAATGTCGAAATAATTAGGCGTATGCACATGCGAATCATGCGAGCGCAGCTCGCCTACCGGAATGGAAGCATCTGCGAGATTGCAACCGCCTTTCCGAGCCATTCCTCCCGAACATCGACTACACAGTTCGCTAATAACGTATCAGATTGTTATCCCGAAGATGTCGTGGACTCTAGCAGCCAGCGAGTGGAATAACCGCTGCGGGAGAGCGTTCCAGAGGCGTGTCGCAATTTTCCGTCGATAGGCGCATTCCTCGGGGAAAACGGAATCGATTTTCCAGGCTTTTCGAGTTAAAGGCGAGAGAGCCGGCTGCTGGCAATTTCGAAACAACAACGAAGCAGGGCGGCCACAACAGCGCCGTCGACGAAAGAAGGAGCGAATTCCTCGAGTGTTAACTGAAAAATGAGCGCAATCACGATCTCGCTTTTGTGCCGGTGCTAGCCGGTATCTCCTGTACATTCTATTTGAGAAGCGTTTAACCGTTGAAAGGTGGAGGTTCGGATTTAATGCACGACTTCCTATTCCTCCCACGTAGCCGCAAAGAGGTCGGAGCAAAACGGCCAGGCCGGGCCGGGCCGGTTCTCCGCATTGTGCCCGGTTACTTCTGCGAACCCGCCAACAAACCGAATGCTACCCGCCGAGACTTTCTGCGCCTTTCCGTGACTCGACGTGTGCCCTGCCACGCGTACAGTCACCCGCAATAATCGATTCCGCATGGAAACGCGAACACGTTCCGACGCCTACTCCCGCCGAGCTCGTTGAACCCAACTGCACAACATTCTTGCAATCACCATCACTTTTTCGAGGAAGTGTTCGGCTCAATTTGTTCGGGAGAGTCCGAGCTAGCAGTCTGAGAAGTATTGATCGGATCTGACCAGCCGGTTTTGAGAAAAATGGGCTCCATCTTCAAGAGGTCTATCTGGTCCGACCAGATCGGGTAGCTACGGGATCTGCAGGAATTTTTTGAAACGAAACTGGTAGGTACGTCCGTTTTAAACTTTTTGGGTTTGCTTGTCCATCTTTGGAGGATGTTACACAATTTTTTGTGTGCGGAAATAATCATCACGTCTAAAGTTATAGCGACTTAACCGAGGCGACGTACGCGAGGACTTGAATTGTAACTGTTCTAGATAATTTGTGCCCGTACAATTTTAGAGATACATATATTTGGGGTTTCAAAGCATATTGCTGCAGTCGACTGTACCCTAGCGCATTTCTGTCCAACTAGAATAGCTCTTCCTCGTCTGTGGTTGGAATTGTCGTTCGGATTGCGTGTGTTCTCCTACACGCCAGGTCCTGGGGCTCATGAGAACTGGGTCCTGTCGTACTTGGCGACACAATGACTTCTCAACGTTGATGAGCTCGCTCGGAGGAAGCCGAGTCAAAGAAACTGGCGAGTTCATTCCGTATGAAATTGTACAATTCGTTGCGACACGCCGCGCAGGCATCGATCAAACGGGGGAATCTCGACATCGAGAAATTGCTACAAGCCAGTCCGAGCCTTTGAACATCGAATAACAAATTCCCCAAAACGTTACGATACTCCGTAAACCATATTCGTTGGCTTTATCCTGTTGATCCCAAGAATACTCGAATACAAATCGTCACTTTGAACTTTCTCCAAAAAAAAAGTACTAGTGAACAATTCTCAGAATTTTGCGAACGCAAGAAATTCCAATTTGACTTATTAAAATATGGAAGATAGTCCTCGGTGCATCTGTGCTCTCAATTCTTTATGCGAATTTAATTCCAATGAAATCGGAATTAATCTCGCAGTGCAATCGGTGCACGAGTGCAGCAGCCACGGCTCTGGAACTCAATAACTCAGAAACTCGCGTTTTCACGGAACGTTAGAACCATGCTCTCGCGTGGATCTTATAAATTTTTCATGACGCAGAAACTGTGGGCAGGATTTGTTGCGCAGACCAGATGCGAAGCTGCACAGAAAACCGAGAACAGAGAGCCGGGCTGCGGTGCGCTCAACACCTGTTGCACCGGCTGCCACCGATCTACAGGGTGTCCAGCAGGGAAGGATCGCCGAGTCGCAAAGAAATGTGCCGCGCGCGACACGTGCTAGCTGCGCACGATGCACGTGCAGCGTGCAGAGCGCAGCATGCAACGCAGGGGTGAGCGGCCCTTTCACATACCCGGCGACTCGCTTGATATTTAGACTGGCACGTCAAATATCGCCCGACAGGAATCCAGACTTTGGTTGCTGGCGACCTTTGACATTAATCTTAACCAGCTGTGAATTTCAACTTATTGTCCCGGGTGGCTCAAATGTTACAGCGGGGATCAAACTTCAGTTCAATACAGCGAGATACAGTTTGAAATAATCAAATGTTTTAAAATAATCATGGAGTATGTAATTATTTAAACCGTTTAAAACTGTGCCAAAAGTACAGCTATGTTTATAAAATTATTCGGAAGACGCAGTTGCATTTTCTTGATGCACAAGTGTGTATTTAAAATGTCTGAGAACAATTCTAATGCATTCTCCTGATGCACCAGCGAATGAAATGAACCCTTTGCAGTCGGAGCTATTTTAGCTTGAAAATTAAGCATTTCTTCCGACCTAGAATAATTCCATTGATATAATACCGCATACAATACTTAAATGTGTAATAATTGATTAGATACCAACATATTTAATCATGTAAACAACTGCTAAGGGTTAAATAAGATCAAAATTTCATAAACTTGAAGTTTCAAGTGTCTGACTTCGCAGACCACCCGGTGCAATATTGTTTAACAGTTGCAGGGCGCCGGGGAGAGCGGCTGGCCGAGGTGTCTCTTACACACAGCCATCTTTTGTCGACTTAGGAAAAGTAGCCCGCAGTTAAACTGGATCCCAGTAACACTATCTCTCGCGAGTACCCGCGGAACGACTGCGACTTTCGCGTGATATTATTAGCATGCATTGCCCGATGCGACGGAATGCATCATCCTCGGAGAATGCAGAAAAATCGGGGTCCGCGGAGAGTCCACGAATTTTCAAGGTACACACGGCTGCGGAACTTGCCTTCCTCCAACACATGTGCGCGACGCGTTTCCAAGAACCACGGCAACTGCAGAAGACAAATATTTCCCTACCGGATTATCGACTATACAATGCGTGTTTACCCTCGCATATTGTTGTTATGAAGAGTCTGCGGGATGGTAGGCAGCGGCGAGAGGGACCTTCTCCGTCAATGAAAATATCCGATGGAATGTCTCATCGAAGCGGAATAGCCAAGTCCATTTGCAAATCATTAAAATGTATAATTACCGCCGAGTTAGCGTCATGAATAATGCACGCCGGCTGGTGTCGCCTAACCGAGAGACCATAGTGCCAGCGAGCCCCGTGCCCCGTTTAATGTCAACAACTTTCGCCACCAATTTCGTGCGGGCACACCAATTCTGATCCCGAAAACGGCGGAAGCGACTTTCGTTCCTCGACCCGGTCGTACGTGTCCCCTCGTTTCCTTTTCAGGCGACGAGGATCTCCTACCTTACTCCGCCGCGCGAATTTCGCCATTTTTTATTCCGTTTCGCACGATTTTTACCCGGATTCTCACGAACTCCGAATTTACAACCGTCTGGACGATAGAAACAATTTTGAAAAAACGGAACGAGCCGTGGGATCATTAAAAATTGTCGAGATAGACAGCAAAAAAATTTGGTATTGACGCTTGACGGATTTGTTCATGATTTGAGTTCAAGAGAAAAATAAAACGGTACTGCGTCGAATAAAATTCCAATAAATGTTCATAGAAATAATCGTGTACTCGAAATGTGAACTGAAAATTTTCCAACGTTAATCAACCGCAGTGGTCATTAGCAGCCAGACTGCCAAAGCGAAGCTGTACGCACAGCGTGCAATGGAGCGCGTCGCAATTATCGGGAAAGCCTATTAATAAGCCCGAAAGATTGGAAAGGGCTAACTGTAAACACGTCTTCGAGCACAGCGTGTAATTGCTCTATTAGACGACCGTTAGAGCAGAGTCTGCCTGAGAGGAGAGAAAAAGCATGTTCGAGGAGAGAGCAGCAGCAGATGAGCTCGTCGCCGTCATCGTCATCGGCGCGGCGGGTCCAGGGGGAGCGTTCCCATGGAATTTTCTAATTGCTTGTCGAGACACTGGCACCGTTTAAATGTCCATCGGACGCGCCAGGCACCGACGCAGTTTTTCCACGAACTAACCCCAACCCGGCGACGACCGCGAGCTCGGTGTGCGTATGTTAATCGCGGGTTGCATAACGTTCAAGGTGAGGACTCCCCCTCTGTGTCCCGCGAATCGCGTTTCACCGTTGCAGTCGCCACATCTGCAGCACGGCCCGCCAATTAGTTGTCGTTGTTAATTTAATCCCTGACCCTCAGAGGCTGGTATTCCTATCTTCGCACCGTTTGTTGCTGCGGGAATCCAGCCTCCTTCCAGGCTGATTCGGGGAAACCTGAATCAATTGTTTGGCCAGATGATGCACGTGCTGTTGGATGTGTTACGTTCCAGGAATTGTGTAGACTGTAGAAATGAACAAATAATTTGCCGACCTAAATTCTAGAAATATTGAAGAAGGAAGAAGAGGTCTGTACCAATAAGAAACTCAGCATTCAATTTAAGAAGAATACGGAAGAACTTTAACAGAGGCAAACATGTTCTTCTTAACAAAGTGTCAGGCCCATTTGCCACAATACAGTAAAAGCTCCTTCGTTGTCCAAAGGCCGGGGGTTTGAGCGGACAACGACCGTGCCCGGACACTATTTTTGATTTATGACTGCGTCTTTAGTGAAACGACTAGTTAAATGACAAAGAAAAGCATTCGCAGTCAACTGTCTGGCCTTAAAAAACTCCTTATTTCCTTGCCATATTCCTTTCCTATTGTTCTCCGTTCTACGCGGGTCTAGACAGTCCTGGGGCACATCTGGCGACCAGATCCACGCAGGCCTAATCCTCTCGTTGACAGGTAGTGGAGTGGGTAGGCACTGGACAACGATCGTGCCCAAGATTCAGGACAACGAAGGAGCGATTACTGTATTAGGAAATTATTCAAACGATCACCACCAATAATGCGTGTAAACGCGGCGCTGGTTTTTGCAAGTGCCAATCGAATCGAATGAGACGAAGCTTATTGACCAGACCGACAGTCCTGAATACGCATCCGGGATCACTGTCACATTTCCTAACGAGCGTGAATCGTTTTCGTGAATGGCCAGCCTAATAGCGCAAGAAGTTCTTTGTGCTGCGGACTGCAATCTGCGAGGGTCGTTTCAGCGGATCGTCGCCCGGAAAACAGAAAGGAAACTGATTAGGCCGGCGCCGAATGGTAATCTGTTAATTCAATTCTGTGAACGCTTTGGTAACCGCGCGACCTGTGACACTTATACGCATTTCGTATCGCGTCGTCCGCCACTGATAACTGTCTGGCCTGCATATGCAACGACAATCGGTCCCGACGTTGTTTTCTTTTTCTCGATTTGCTTATCGAGGCCGTTGATAGCATTTCTCGTTTTTTAAATCGTTCTCCCGGTTCTCCAAAGCCGGAGATTACCGAGGAACTGGAGCATCGAAACGTGATCGTTTCGAACGGGATCGGGAAACTCTCTTTGATAGACCACGTGATTACGGAATTAATTAATGCGTCAATCCGCTCGCGCTCGTATCACGTGTTATGATCTACGTATAACAAAGGCGAAACTACGTTATGCAATAAAAGCATCGACAGCATTTCGTTCGATTCGAGGTAGCTTAATGGTCGTTTTGTGACGAAAATTATTTTTAACCGACTTCGAAAAAGGACGAGGTTACTCAACTCGATCTGTATGTGCCTTTATTCGCTTTTTTTTCTATCTACGTTCACCGATTACTCCGAGATGGATGGACCAATCTGGACGAAATTTTTATTGCAAATAACCAATAAGACCGAAAAACCATCCTACGGTTTTCTACAAATTCTGCTCGTTCCACTAAAAAGTGTGAAATGAAAAAATTTTATAAAAAAGATTAAACCGACTTCGAAAAAACGCACTAAAAAAATGCACTAAAATACAATCTTTTCAGAGGCGGCGCAAAACGAAAATTTTCGACACCGGAAATTACGAAAATCCTTAAATTCTTCTACATGCTTTCACATATTAATGTATCTTCTCTTCCCACCTACTGGTTTCCAAGTCCACCATATTCCAATGAAATCATAATCGGCAACATCTTTCATTTGGAAAATTTTCAATTTCGCGCCGCCTCCGAAAGATTGTATTGTATTTAAGTTCGTGTGTATTCACATCAATTAAATGGAAATTATTTCATACATTTTAGTGCGTTTTTTCGAAGTCGGTTTAATTTTTTTTTATGGGATTTAGAGTGCTTTTATGTTGATGGTATACATCTGTTAATTTCTTTTTGTAAGATGTGCACGACTGCATTAATGCATTTATGTAATAAGGTTCTATTTGAAATCTGTTAAATTTTGTCAGACTATTTTTGTTTCTAAAATTTTTAATGAATTTTTAATAGTATTGCAAGTTTTGTAACTCTGTGTATCGAATTGCGTTGACCCTATTGCGAACTTTTTAAGCTAATCCCTTCCGGGCCACGTGACAAGCACAGTTCACTCTATCGTCGATTTTTAAATACGCTTATCGAGAGTCGTAGGCTTCCGCAGTCTCCATCCTATCGAGATACACTATGAATTCGAAGACATAACAAATTTCAAGTGTTGCGTCTCATCGCATGCTACTGCGCGGCAATTATGTTGAAACTTGAAACGATTTCGCCGCATTTTCCCTGAATTTGTACTTCGCTCCCACTCGTATTTTTACCGAGTGAAATTGTACCACCTTTGTCAAATAAAATTCACTGAAATGGAATGGTATGGAACAAAGTAAAACGGTGTACGGATTGTCGAGGGTTCGCGGTCGTCCCGGGGGATCGAAAGTAATTTCGTCGGCCGCGTGAAATCGAATGCGAAGTCATTGGCGCGTGCAGTGGCGAAAAGAAGAAGAGCAGAGAAGAAACGAAAGATCTCGCTGACGCGTTTCGCGAGTCATTACCCGGCGAATCCGCGTAGCGCCGTTAATCAACGATTTAACTATACATTCAGCAGGGTGAACCGTAATTGCCGCTACTTTTCCAGCGGATGCGGACAATTAGAAAATGGTCGGCTAGCACTTTCTCTCGGACCTGAACAGCGTGAATGATTTCCCACCGGTAGTCCGTTCGGACGCGGCCCGAAAAAAATGGAACGAGAACAGAAAAACTGCAGTTCGATCGTGATCGCGTCCCACATTTCACGGATTTGTCGAAAACGATGACGATGCATTCTGAACATTTTTTCCAGTGTACCTTTCTCCATCGTTTGCGAGAATGCTTAGGAAAAAGCGTCTTTCAGTTAATAGGAACGCCGAGCAACAATTACTATAACGAATTGCAAATGCAGAAATTACAAACAATTTAATCGTATTTCTTTAAATTGATTCGCGTACTTCTATTCAAAAATATTTTAGCAAGACGATATCCGAAATGAATAAAAATTTCCGCAAATCGCAAAGCGATAGTACAACGATTACTCTGATAAGTAGACTGTGAATCTCTCTGAAAATTCGTATTTTCATAATTAACTTGTATGAACATTAAAATAGGAGAAAATGTTCTTTCGTCGGTTAGGAGACTCTGTGTTGAAAGTGGAGTAAGAACGTCGTTAATTTCCGCGAACATATTCGCCTCCCTATATTTAGAAAAGTGTGCACATGCCGCAAATGCATAAAGATCTGCGGTTTCCTAACGAGCGTACGGGACAAAGTATGGGTGCGCTTAAAAGTGCATGTAGAGCGCGAAGAGCGTCGAGGGACGTTGCACCGGATCGGAACCTGTTGCGATCCACTGTCATCCTTAATTCGAACGATCGTGGGATCTATTGGGATCACTGCGGAAAGACTCTAGACCGACTTAATAAGAGATCCGATCGAGACAGGTTGAGAAATATTTATTCGCTTTACAGAGAGGCAGAGCCGTATATAGATCGCAATCGATTTTATGGCTCGTTTCCCAGCGTTTAAATTATTTATAATTACACCGGGGGTCTGTGTGCAGCTTCCCATTTTTGCGGTTTATTCAACGACTACCGAAGAAAGAGAAACATCTAGAGATCATCAGCGATAAAGTAACACCGGTACATACTGTGCATTTCGAAAAAATTCCACTAAAAATTAGAGAAAATGTTTATATCAGCCCTCGTGCAATACTTTGTGTGCGACTCGAGACCGCGGCAAGCGAACCCGAGATTCTGGACCACAGAAGGCGGCGTTAATTTATAGACACGACAAATCCCGACGATTACTGTCAGCCACCGCTGTGCCCGGCGGTCGCCGGACACCGATTCACATCTAAATGGACCGGCGAGTTTCGAATTTTCCACGTCTATTATCGTCCCGGGCGCGGATTCCAGCGGCGGGCCCGATCAATTGCGGGCAATTTCTACGCGAAGTAAGAAAGTAAATAGCACAACGCGCCGCCGCTAGAAAGTAGAACGTTCGAGAGAAGAGCCGCCGGGATTTCACTTACAAAAAGCATAACGTAATCTCGCCCGTAAACCTTTCGAGACACGACGCCGCTACCACCGAGTTAGTCAATGAAAAGTGAAACCGTGCTCCGTGTCGTTCCTTCGCCTCCCAGGTAAACGTCCAGCATCGTCTGCCAGACGTCCTCGGACGGACGCATTGTCTCTCGTCCTCGAAGTTTCCCTCGACCCGTTCGTTTCGACAAAAACACAGCAAAAATCAAAAATCTTCGTTCAAATCCGCGATTCATGTTTCTTATCTTTTTTGGCTTACAGATTAGCTTTTAATATTTTTTTCTTTGTTCGAGCGGTTCAAGTCGAAACAGTCAATCTTTGTATAACGAGGAATTAAGCAAAAGTAGTATAAACAAAGCAGTGGGAGGTCCTAAACGTTATTAATTACGTAATTGCAAGACTGGTCCGGCGTCCGTTGAGAACAAGCAAGTAACAAAACGCCAAAGAAATAACTAACAATATTTTCAACCGACTAGAGCGATGGTGAGTACTATGAGTAACATTCTAACGGAAGTATCGGAGCTCGATATGTATGTTTATGAAACGGCGGTGTCTCATGCCCTATTAAACGATAAAACAAAGGTGAGTCGCTTCGATTAGAGTTTGCAAAGATCTCGAATTTCGCCCGGTGTGTTTGAACACGTTTTAATCGCTCAGAAATGACTCCATCGTGTGTACGACGAGTCAGAGGGATAATAAGTCGAGTTTCAACATTCCAGGCAAACCGTTTATAAAACTATGCCATTGTAACGGCCTCGGTGACTCACGACAATAAACAGATCGGCGACGGCGACGGTCGTTCTCTCTCTCTCTCAGACCGCGATCAAACAGTTACTTGGATCCATTAATTACGGAAGAACAGGTAGGGACGATGACTTTCGAATCCGCACAATGGCACCGTTCCTCCAGCAATTAAACATTCCAACAAAGGCGAGTCTGTGCTAAGAAGACACACCGCGCGAACCGCTGCGACTCACAACACCGTTTCTGAACAACGAGACGGGTTAAAACTGGCTCACACATGCAGCAACAGTTGATACATTTTTTGGAGCCACTGTATATGTCGGTAATAATTTTTGAAAATAATTTTTGGAGGTGTAATATCATCTTTAACAATCTTGTGATGCAGATTTCAGCAAAGTCTAATAAATATGAATGCTAAGCGTTTCGTTTTAGATGAAATAAAATTTGATTCGTTTGTAATCAATATCTAAACATTAAAATAAATGTCGCCATACAAGAAATATCAATTTTCTTTTCTCTTCAAGGGGTTAAGAAAATGATTACTTGACTTGACTAGACTAGACTAGACTAGACCAAGAAGAATATACAATTGTAATAATGTTAACGAAATGGGCTGAAAATTAATAGCAGGGTCAAATGAACCAGTGGTTGGAGTAAGATAGACAGCTGTTATGACAACTCGGAGTACACAAAGCCTTGTTTCCAAACACAATTTGAAACCAGAGCTGGGGAAAACAGTATTTTAAATAGTCAATTAATCCTATTTATTTTAAAGTACGTGTACAACTTTGAAAATAAAATATTTTATTTGATAGAGTAATTTTTGAAAATAAAATCATTTATTTGAGGCAGTAATTTTTTTGAAAATAATATTTTAGTTAAAGAATATTGAAAATATTTATATTTTGTCTTTATTTTCAATTTTAATTCCAAATATTATTGCTGAAAATCATGGTACGAATTCAGTACATTTATGATCGAATCGTTTCTTAACGATAAGATTGACTGTATGTTTATGCGGTTTCTCAGAGTATTATAACAATGCAGAAAGTAAAATATTTGATTTCGTGGATCATATTGTTGAAATAGAAATATTTTATTTTGAGGTTCAGATTGTTAAAATAGAAATATTTCATTTTCGAAATTGTATATCTTATTTAAAATACTATTTTCTTTCAAGCAAAATAAAATCTAAACTATTAAATAGTATTTGAAATATTTGTTTCGCCAAATAATGCCCACCTCTGCTTGAAACACTGTTTCCAAATTTATTCAAATTCTCTAGCCTATAATTGTACAAATACAGTGCACAGAAAAATATAGAAACAAAATTCCATAAAACCCCCACAACTTTCTAAAGACACTAAGACACCACCGGACTGGACTAAATTTCCATCGAACAAAATCAACTAAATTGATCAAATCCTGAATAACAATGCAAGCCTTCGCAAAAATATAAAATCTTAAAATCTCATCATGAATATCGACTCACCGAAGGTCCAGCTTCCGGGGCTCACTAATATCCAAAAGTGGGCGTGAAACGTGGTGAAACTAGCGACACATACCCGAGTCTCGCGATCGGTATGATCGATGAGGAAAAAGGAGGAGAAGAGGAAAAAGAGTAGCCCGATCAGAGGATGAAAAGTTGAAGGAACCTGAGCCACGCGACGGCTCGTGATGGACTGATCGACGCACGCGTTTATTAACCGAATGAAACCGAAGCAAGCCCGGGACAGGACCGGCCTGGAAGTGGCGAATGGTGGTATCGGTACAGGCCGAGCGCAAACGATCTCGGCCGACTCGACCGGCGGAACCAGTCGTGGGAGTCGGGAATCGGTGCTGTAGATTATTCGGTGGAACGAGAAGGAGGTCTGGTATACGTGGTGGTACCAGCCACGGTCGAGACCATGGTCCTCCTCATCCACTTTCGTTCGCGTTCACGTTCGTGTCCATGCGAGCAATTGATCGCCATTAGAGATGTCCCAACTGGAAGTTCCCCTTGAGAACCATCTTCATCCGTTCATTGTCTCGGTTTACCAGTTTACCTGGTGGTGCGCTATTTCTCTAATCGAGTATGAAGTTAGCGACACGTTGAATGTCATTCGAGTTATATTTACTCCTAGATTGGTCCAGAGGTTGAGTTAAACATCGTGAGTTGCACTCTCTGCATAACGAAAATACATGTGGCCCCAATGTTCAGTTTTCTTTTCCGATTTGACAACTAATATGTCACGCGAAGTAAGAATCATCGTAATCAACACTTTCTTCAACAAATCGCGTGTTTTTCTCCGGTGAAAATTAATTTTTTGGTTATCTCCGTCTTGGAATTTCTCATACCGTCGACGTGTGAAGCGTTTGTTTACAGTATTTTGACCAATGGGTTATCGTCAAATGATTTATTAATGTAATCGTGTCGACTTTGCTTAAAGATTTCGTTTTTATTTGTATTACTTCATATTATCTTATTCTTTTTAATTCGAATTGAATAAACAATTACGAAATGAACATCAACAGTCCAGCCGCAGCCGGATCAAAGCGTATTCGCGATTCAAGGCTGAACCTCCGCGACGATTCGCACCAAGGCCTCATTCTTTCGAGAAAGAATAATCACTCTAACGGAAGATCTGTTTTTTTTCAAGAACCGATGACTGCTGAAACGATCCTGGACGAGTGTAAAGGTCCGGTGTGCGATTCGAGGACTGCTGGCGCAACCGGACAAGCGAGAGATCGGAGACAGAATGGAGGGAATGGCGACAGAATGGAGGGAACAGAGACAGAAGCGCGATCGGTGATCGTAGATGATTCGATAGAATGAGAAGGGATAGGAGGATGGCGGTACCAGCCACGGTCGAGACCAAAGCTGTCCGTCCTCTTCTGTCGCAGGTCATCGAGAGCGAAGGATAGCGTATTCTCGCGGCCACTCGTGTCTCAATCGACCGGCGATAACACCGTTTTTACCGACAATTTCGATTATGAGCCGACGTTTTCCAGATCCTATTTCGACATCGCATTCAATACGTTCGCCGAGAACCGATCTCCGCAAAATCTTTCTTCCTGGAGCAGGGACCGAATAGATCTTTTCTCTTCAAGTTCTTCGAGACAGGAACTCGGTCAACCGCAACAAGTGCAAACACGTAAGAGCCAGGGGAAAGATTTCTCATTGTGCGACTTGGTGGTTCGCACGAAATCTACTCGATCCTGTTACGTTCGTTGACGTTGCTACTTTCATGCCCGCGGATTTTGTAATTCGGCGTTTATTTTCTCACGCGTCTGACGCGGATTGCGTTCGTCTCGCGGCCTCGCGAAGAAGGAAAGACGAGGGTCCGGTGGAGAGACAGAAAAGAGAGGAGATCGAGCATCCTGTCGCGATGTCTCGTCCTGAATTTCTCCCCGGGGTTTCGCAAAGCCTCGGAAGTCGACAATTTTCGTGTCTATTCAGTGAAAACGCTCGGGGCGATAGTCCGTCAGCTGGCATCCTTCGATTCGGAACGATCGACATCCTTGAGGTCCTTCAACTTTCGCTGAATACTAAAAATTCAATTAAGTGTTGGTTCTTCAGAGCCTAGCGGTTTTGGAAAACCTGAAATCCAACGTCCATAAAGATCTAGATCTCCTAACTTGGTAGACTCGAAATTCTAGTTACAGAAACACTAAGGTTCCCAGATTCTAATCTGTACATCCAACTCGAAATTCTAAATAAGGAAAATTTAGGCCCCAATTTTCCATCTACGAAGATGACCTCGTTGATCTGACGACCTTCAAAATTCTAGGTGAGTCGATAAACTTCTGCGTCAACTTCCACATTTCAATCGACTCGACGATAACGTAATCAACTTTAGAAAATGTTTAATCTGCATGGTACAGGCTGGAAATGTAATTGTCACGCCAATTAGTGGAATTTCCAGAGAATCAACGTAATAGTGACGCAACGAGGTAAGCCAACACCGAAACCCTGGGTAGAATATCGCGGAAAAATTAATGGAATCTGTTCGAATGCGAGATAGTTGTGTGCTCCTCTGTTGCACGTGTGTCGGTCAAACGTCACCGGCTAGAATGTGAACGTGAAAGAAGCGGACAGGTTTTAGGTATGATTCAGCACGAGACGGGGAACCGGTTTTTTTCGCATATGCCTCCTCTCATTCATTATACGATCGAACAACAAAGACAGACGCGGTTGCACAATTTTTGTTTTGATCCTCTTCGACGAACGTCAATTTCACGGTGGATCCTCGTTGGCAAACAACTGCTACCTGAACTTCAACTGGTTCCTGTCGACTCTTCCACGCAATACTTGGCTCAAAATAGAACAAATCTATCTTTGAGTCGTGTCTGACGAGTATACTTGTCGACCTACCAGTTTCTACGTACGTAGCTTGTGAATTGGTTAGTAGATCTCCAGTAGAAATCTACAGGGTCGATGAACTGGAAACAGCTCTGTTTCAAAGAAAACTAGTTTTCTGGGAATTTTCTTTACGAAACTAGAATAGATATCAAATTGAAATTTTGTGGGATCGTGTATCAATCCTTGAGGAACATACACAATTTTTTTTAGAAGAAAATATTAATTTTGTTCGTAGAAGTATAATAACTAGACTGCGGATTTTATGCATTTATAACAAAAATTGGTACGTAAAGTTTAAAGCAGTGGACATATTTAAAAAATTCAAGAACGTCAACGTTTTAGTTTCAGTTTAATCAGATAATTAAAACGAGAAAGAAATTTTTATTTAGCCCCTGTGTCTTGGAATCGACGCTGACATTTTTTTATTTTGCATAAAGATCCGCATAGCCAAAAATGAGACAGAGCCTAAAAAGACGATTTCACCTCTTCTAGAATATCTTTGGAGCAGAATAAAAGAGACATTCGCTCGAGTACAATGCGATCGACATAATATTGACAATCTTCTGTAAATATTTGACGTGGGTACACAAAATCGAGCAGCACAGCTATGCACACTTTTCAAGTGTTGCCGTTGGAGGTGTATATTGTTCAATCGAAAGCGGGGCGAATCGTTTTCTGCGCTAGAGTCTGCTGGATGCTCAATAAATCCTTGCCGCTTTCCTATGTACAGTGTACGCATACACCGGCATGAATCATTCGAGCAGAACGCTCGAGTGTGTACACACCGGGAGCGATTTTCCCGTCTCGTCGATCTTTTTGGAACTTTCTCGAGTTCCGGTTTCACTGCTGCCTACAGCCCGGACAATGCTCAATTGCTAGCGAACTCGTCTTGGACAGTGGATACGCGCGAAAGCAGGGAAAGTATATCTCGATTCACTATGCTTGACACACATATTAGTGGGCGACGCATAGGCGCGTATGCATGGCTGAGATCATGGCTGGAGAGATCATCCAGCGACAGGTTCAGCACAGAATCGCTTTGAAATTAGATTGGTGGGACATTCGTATTTCTAAAAAGACAAAATGCCATTTATTCATTTTGCAAACGAACTTGTTTCTGAGTTACCTCAACATTTTCGATAGTTGTACATTTCCTGCACTTTACTAGTTGTGTCTACTTTCGTGTAATGAAAAGGCACTTTCTTCCTCTTTGAAGCTAGCAACTGCACCACCGCGGTTATTTTTAGCCACTATTTAATTCAATCATTTTCTCTTATCCTCTAGAGTTGCTTTTTTCATTTCACAAGATAAAAGAAACTCGGTTTTGTGTCTGGCTCGAGGTGAGAGTTGCATTTCTTTTATCTTTCGAGCTGAGAGCCGCGTGAGAAAGAGGAAGAATTCCTCTGGAGAAAGAGATCTCTTACATATAGATCTAGAAACCCGTATCAGGTGCTGCAGACTGTTCCATAATTAATAGAGGCCTGATCGGGAAGCAATTAACACTTTCAGTATCACGTTGACCATATATGCACGATACCAAACTTGAAAATTAATTATTACAACAATCCATCGACGGAACCTTTTTTTGTTTGAGGAAAGCATCCTCAACAAATTGGATGCAATGAAACTTTCTGGTTTCCAGTGGAATTTTTTACTTGCCGATGGTTTCCGTATCGATTCCAATCAATTCTATCCGATTCATTGCGTGTATAGCAAATAGAATCGGTCGTTGGTCTCGGTGGAATAAGTTTGAATAACGATTACGAGGCAGGGAAATGGCCGTCCACGGAAACTCCGCTCTCCAGTCTCTCAATAATCTTCGTTTACGTATCGCTGACGCGGAAATTATACGTGGTGAATCTATCAATTCTGTTCCACGGACTCTTCCCTCTTCCGCGATAGCGATCGCTGGTGAATCGCGGGTCTGGAACGCTTGCCAGCATATCAATTACGCGAATAATTGAACGACCGCGGGTCTCGGCTTCGACCTGTTCCCATGTTCCAATAAATAATTGAGAAAACGTTGTGTACGCCGACGACAACTTTATAAACAATTCGGCCCATCGACAGAAAAATGACAGTGTTTCCAGAATTTTTTCGACTATCATCTTTTGTTCACAAATTCCTGTGTGCTCTGGTTCCAGCCGATTTTCTTAATCGATTCCACCAGTTTTACAGAAACGACTGCGCGTCGCAAGGAGCAGAGTTCTGGTATCTTTTTTAGCGTGTACATATGCTGTTCGGAACGGTACGGGACCGATTCGCAAAAGGGGGAGCCATTGTTGTGGTAATCGGCACCCTTGCGTGTAATAGAGCCGTGGACGGTAACGGATCTATGCGTATGAGTCGCGAGGAAGCCGCCGCGCGCGTGTGTGTGTGCGTGTAATTAACGCGCGCGTTAATGGCCAGGCCGGGGAATAGGATTTCCGTGTTTGTAAAAGGGCGACGCACCGATTCTGGATGCCGGTGCACCTCTCCGCGTTTTATTCGTCGGAATGGCCGTCGTTTTTTCCGTCTCTCACCCGGGCACTGCCATCGGCGGAGCCTTCTATCCGCGAATCACCGTGGCAAAAACGCCGACACGACGCATTAATTACAACAGCTCTTCCCGTACACCGTGCACGTAATCAGCTGGTCCCTCCGACCATGCTCTTGACCGCCGGCAGCCTCTCTGCCCGCATTTTTGGTGCGCCAACAATGTGTCGACCATCGACGGGTCGATGCCACCTTGCGTACCGGGTGCACCGTTTTATCGGCACTCCCGTTTCTTCGATTACACCCTCAGGTATCCGCACGGTTTTACCTGCGTGCCTCTGTGTGTTCGAAACAGTGGAGGTATTAGCAGAATGCAGTGACACATTATTTTCATACAATTAGGAGATGTAAATTTCTATCTAACCTCTTTCTCTTGCAAGTAATACCCTGTTGAATCTGTAAACTTCCAGCTTTTACTTCAACAAATTTTCCCACAATGGAACATTGCAGTAACCGATGGATAATAAAATTCACAGGCGAAGAAAACGTGTTTAGAAATCGCTTTCAGCTTCGCGAGCTTAACCGCGAGTCACGCGCAGATAACCCATTATCTCAATGCAAAGGATCCTCGGTGCGTAGATCTCTGCGATCCATAGAAACTCGAGGCGTGTTTGCCATTCCGATCGACCAAGAGCCCGCAGACCTCGTGAGCTGTTAAAGGAAGATCCTTTCTTCCCGAGCGTGGATAATCGGCACCCGAGATATCTCGTCGCCGTCTGGTTCATTTTCATACGCACAAGCGTCTAATTACATTGTACACCGCGAGCTATGGCTGACGAGTGAATAATTAATTATGCGAGCTCGGATGCCGGCTGGCTGATGGTACGTGTCTTGTGTAACGATACCGCGGAAACGGCTCTCGGATGCAGCACGTGGCCGGCTCTCGTCCACGTTGCCAACGATCGTCATCCCGTCATGATCATCGCCATCCACGAGGAAGATTCAATGATTTCTATGCATGGATATTTCATACGAATCGCGGCGATTAATGATTTAAACGATTTATTGCGCGGCGACAAGCCGCTCTCGCGGAAGTCGGCATTCCTGTATGAATTATTCGAATCGCAGATTCACAATGAATTGTTGACGAAGGAGTGTCGCTATTGATATTGCAGAATTTATTCCGAGATTCGCGGTGTTTTTATTCGGATCGGCTGAAAGGGACGACCGACGAAATACGTTCTACTGCGGTTTTTTAGTGACGGGTCTCGGAGACGTGTAAAATTTTAACCCTGCTAGTTGATTTATTAATCTTTGAGGAGCGTACACAAATTTTCTCATGCAGGAAAATCATTACTTCCAAAAGATTTTTACGTGTAATGAATATGTGATTGAAATGAAGCAGAGTCTGAATGAAGATTTTGAATTTCGGTGAAAATAATGATTCATCTTTTGAATGGAGAGTTTAATTTTTCTGGAGCCATTGATGCAAGGTCTTTTAATGGATAAAGATTTAAGCGCGTCGAGTACAATTTCAATTTGCTTGCGATTGTCCCGAGTGTGTTTGTAGTTGATTAAAGGCCAGATACCAGAGGCTGAGACCTCAATGTTTTCGGTACAACGGCAGATAAGGCATGGTTGCGCAAAATATGATTAACAGAATTACGAAAAGTATGGTAATTGCCACCGTGTGCAGCTAACTAAAGACTACCAGCAACGTGTCTGCATCCCCGGAACCTTTACGTAAGTAATGCTATGTTAACAGGCTTTGAGATTACCTCCGCTGATTGACCATTATCTGGATTGATCATTTCGTGTACAAGATCTCGAAATTTGCTGAACGTCACAATGTGTGGTAAATAATTTTTTAAAATCTCTTGATGTAACAAAAAAAGAACAAATGGTAATTGACGGAACAAGATAAAACTGGTGATACATAGAGCTAGGTACCATTTTCATTATCGACGATTTAGAAAGAAATAACAATATTAACAGAGAAAAGTACTTTAGTGAATTATAAGAGGAAATAATTTAAGGGGTTTTATACACCACGACGAATATCCTCCACCTAATTAAAGCTTCTAGGAATGATGTGCTACAGAACGCGTGACATCGTTACAGAATAAGGTCCCCCACAGAAGGCCCGTTGTTCCCAAAGTAAAAACGTTTCCCCCAGGTAGCAGGTCCCCTAATTCCCAAAACGCTGCGCCACGAATATTCCCACGTATCCATCTCTCCGGAGAGTTCTTCAAATCAGAAACAATGCGTCCCTACGAAAATCGAACAAAAGTATCGTATCGACAAAGTTAACTGTACGAACGCTGTTACACGTTTCGACGAGTCACGTAATGGACAGGCCAATGGGTGGAAACACGTTACATCAACCACTTTGTGAGTTTCGTGTTCACTGAGAAATTAAACGCTAGAATGATTTTGCACGGAGCGCCTCTGACGTAACGATCGCCATTCACGGTGGAAAGAAGAAAAGAAAATTGTTCAGGGGCCATTTAGCACTTGGCGGCAAACGCACCGCTCGAAATAGCCGAAGGATGCTGCGAATTCATTTCTTTGTTTTACCATCCCTAAATATTCCCTTGTGCTTCCGAATAATTCATTAAAATAATAAATGGTAACATTGATTTGTCGGAGTCTAATAATGGTACTACTTCAGAGATTTTCAAGAGCGCGGGTTAAGAGTTTGGTAGACGGAAGGTGCAAAAAGGCGGAAGTGCAGGACAAACGTGAAAAGAAAGTCACGATGAAGCCGAAAGCGACGATAGTGGAACTCGAACGCTGAGCAGAGCGCTTAGTGGGCGTTCGCGCGATATGAAAAGTTATCTGCGGCCGTCGACGTGCTTGAATTTTATTAAACGACAAGCACGGTAAATGATCTCTCTCGGTACAAGCAATAGTACCAGTTCGTCGAATCAGTTACGACGAAAAGGGTAGCCGAGAGGCGGGTACCGGCTCTCCCGGCCCACGTACCGTGCCGTTTGTCGTGACATCGGATACATTTTCGCCGCACGAATACAAAATAAGTTAACTGTGACACAGGCCACGGGTACCCACAATACTCGACCCGCTACCAAGAGCCTTTATGACGCGGGTATTCAACATTTCCCGTTGCGTCCTTGAAGCGATTCGACACGCGACAACGGAAGCTTGATTTCGCCTGTTGAGACCGTTCCCCAATGTTTACACGGCCTTGAACGACGTTATCGAGATCTCAGATCGTCGATCGAGGTCCGTAGAATGAGGAACGTTGCGGTATTAATTCTTCAACCCCTAACTGGAGGGACTTGGCTACATTCATAGAAAGAGTATGATAAAATTAGAAAACTCATTTATAAATTTAAATATAATAAACATCATTTAAGCACAACTTAAATATTCGTAACAAAATTTTTATGGGCACGATCAATTTAAATATTCGCCGAAAACCAAGTATAATAAAAATTATTTAAGCACGCACAATTTAAATATTCGTTAAAAAGGTAGGTATGTATGATGAAAACAATCTGAACATGCATAATTCAGTGGAGACATCAGGAAGACTTTCGATTGAATTTCGCTTAAAACCTGACAGTCCACGATGAGCGATTACCATTACAAATCATCGATCTCTAAACGTAACAAATTTCATCATTCGACCAAATAAATTACGTAAAAACATTTTCACAATTTCAATAATTCGCCGGCGGAGGCGAATATCAAAAATTGTCATTCAATTACACAGTTCAGCATGCGAAACAATGGAAAGATTGTCTGCAAGTCGTACCTTCAAGAAATGCGTTTCTAAAAGATCGATAAATAAATCAGCAAATGGTCCAGAACGTTGTATAGTGATAAGAAAGCCGCCTTACGGCCGAATGCTAACGATTATTTAATGTGTAGCAATTATCTGTGGAATTCGATGAAATTGTACTACAATCACGCAACGTTTCGATTTACCATTTCGATAGAAATAGATATGAAATATAAATACAATTCATCATTGGATTTTCAAAGGACATTTCGAAGCCAAGTGGAAGCAAAGCACGCATGGCACACGGATCGCGAAGCGCGAATCGTTTGAAACCTGCACTGTGCGTGCGGTGGAAAAAAAAAACGGGCAGCGCGACCAACAAAACAGTATTCATCTGGAATCGCCATGTGTACATATACATATATGCGAGACCTGTGATCGCCTTTCAGAGTCGAAGGAGCGTTGCATTTGCCAGCGTGTGTCCAGGGATCACGGACAGACCTTTGCGTTTACCTCTTTTCCGACCAGGTATCCTCTGTCTCCGTTGCCTTTCGCTATTCCGCGGCGGCGCGCATAAAAATACCGAAATAGAAAGTCTCCCCGGTTAAAAACTTTTTCCTTGATATCCTCTCTCGTCCTGTTTCGCCTCCTTTCTTTCCTTTTTTTCCCTTGTCCTGAGCCCGTAGTCCCCTCGGGACGAACACCGGCTGCGGCGGGCCCGAGATTCGATTCCGCGGGGAATCGCAAAACAATTAGAAATATAAGTTCCACTCACCGAGAATGAATTACTGCGCGACGTCGCCGATTGACGTTTCTACCAGCGTCGTCCGCTTTCCCTGAACGTAATCCACCTGTTCCGACAGCACAGAAACCACCGATGCGAATGAGAAAAAGTCTGCTTCGGAGTCCAGGCGGGCCTGCCTGGAAACCAGACAGACCCCTCTAGCGGCCATCGAACGCAGAACCGCCATCTTCGATCATGTCATGTGGCCATGTCACGGACATGGGAAGGAGCCGAACACAGCCGAACATTCTATCACAGAATATGTACCTCGTCTCTGTGATTCTATAATTCTATATGCGTTTTCGTGACCCGATTTTCCTGGAGACTCATTACCATTCGTCTGTCACGTCCGACGTTACCGATCATTCATAAATTTTACGGTGATCTGCATAAATCTGGTGGGCGAGCGAAAGAGCATGAGTCAAGATCATTAATTACGCAGAAAACCAACTTCGGACTGCAATATGAGATCGGCTGATAGATTTTAGACGTGGATGTTGATAACATATGTTTCCACTCGAGATATATCATATTCGAATTCTCCTTCTCTTTTTGAAAACGATGAGTTATTTGGTCAATGTTTGTCTTCTACTCTTTTGCTAACATATTAGGGAGATGTCCTTATGCGTATATGGATTTTATAACTGATGTTCTACTTTCGTTCGAATCGTGTCAATACACATTCTATGCAATTGATGAACATGCATATTGCAATATGCCATATTGCTTTATGCACGATTGCATATTTGCAAGGTAGCCTAGGGCACGAAAACGTTATAAAATGGTCTGTCTATTCTCCTACGTTGTCCATGGCCGTGTTCCACCATCTTGTGGCGGCAGATTTCATTCCAGGTACTGCAAAAACCATTAGATTTATTTAGAAGCGAATAAATGCCACCTTGAACTAGCTATAAATTTAATGAACCATTTACTACCTTATCTCCAAGTTTCAGCTTTCTCTGAACAATTCATACAATGACCCAGTTTAGGTTATAATTGATAGACGATGGGGTTCTTGATGACAAAATAAAAAATAACAATAATTGCTGTCGTATCCTAATAAAAATTACGTACAATGATTATCTATTACATAAAATGCCTGCAGAATATTTGATTTTCAAAAATTATCCCCGTACACAGACATTGAGTTATCGAAGTTTGTAACTGCTGTAAAAAGACTAATTGAGTCTGAAAATTTTGAAGAATCTTTGAAGTTTCATGAAGAAAACGGAATGAATAAGGCGAACTAGTTTAGCGAAGTGCCCTTGACCGTTTTCGACGTGGACGGCACTGTCAGTCGCTCTAACATTCAACATGGCCACCTGATAATGTAGCAGACGATACAGGTGTGATGAAAAATTGTAAATAAAATTCGGTTCTAGCTTGAATTATGAGTGGACGTGTGCAAAAAGACAGTGCCGATGATTCTGATCGCGTTGACGATGCGGTGGATCCTAGAGTGCAGGTAAATCGTTGCGTTCTTCGGGGAATAACTGACAGGCTTCCAGAAGCCAGCCACTTATGATATTGACATTTCCACGTTGACGCGGATAGTACATTTGTTTACACCTTGCGAGTCGTTCGATTACTCTGCGTTGATTATCTCCTTCGTGTCTTCCACGAGAACTGCATACATACTTCTGATGTTTTCGCGGCTGTACGTTCTGTTTGCCACGTTGCAAAGTGATCTATATTTTTGTTCATTCCTCTTTTCCCAGATCGCAGGGTTACCAGATGTACCTTTCTTCGAATGCATGTATTCTTTTCGATGTTTGCCACTTTTGCGCTCTTTGCCCTTTTTCTATTGTGCGCTTTTGACCTCATTCTGAGCTATTACAAAGTGGTAATAAATATTAGTTCATTATGATCCAGTTTTAATTACACAGCTTCTTAAAAAAATTTTGTTTTGAAATTTCATGTAAATATACGATTTTATATATTATTTATGCTTTTTTGGCAACCAGGTACATGCATGCATCTAATTATAAAAAGTACTCATTTTTAAAAATTAGTTTCGATGGTATTCCCATACTTATGACAAATAAAGAATTCAAAATTTGTCTACTAAAAAATATTAATTTTTTATATTGTATTGTCTGGTAACTCTATAATATATATATTAATATATATACTGTTTGTGTTTGCAGATTGAACTTGAAAGACTAAATACTGCTACCGATGATATTAACAAGCTCGAAGTTGATTTGGATGTACGTATGATTCCATTATTTTTATGGTTTGTATGTCCAGCACTTAGGTAATTCTTGATGGTGACCAATTAAAATAATAGCCACCCTCCTTGATAAACCTAAATTAATAGCAAGTTTTGAGATCAGTTGCGATTACATTTCATTGAGGTGATTGCTATGGGTAAATGGATAATGGCTTGAAGGATCATCTTATAGTCATTTGGATCGTTGTCCAAAGAAATGTTCCACGAGTCCAAATGCCGTGCCCATTGAATTTATTGTCAGAAATTGAAATTTATGTAAACAATATTTAAAACTTTATATGCTTGATAAATTAATTAACAATTCGCTTTTCTTCTTGTAGGATGCAAGAGCAACTTTCAGAGAACTACTCTGCGAATCTACATTCAAAATTGATAGTTTAGCTAAGAAACTTGGTAACTGTATCGAGAAATCTAGACCGTACTATGATTCCAGGTTCAAAGCCAAAGAAGTAAGACATTTTGTATGAGTAAAATTATTTTGATCTTTCCCAACTATTAATTGAATATTTCAATGCATTATTAAGGCTTTACAAGAAACGCAGAAAGCTGCTATTAGATTTGAAAGAGCAAACAGCCAGCATGCTGCGGCCAAAGAAATGGTTTACTTAGCTGAAGAAGGTCTAAGAACCGAGGGAAGATGTTTTGACCATGCTTGGCAGGTAATTAAACCAATAATTAGTCCATGCGAATATGTAAATTCCATCACACTTGAACAAATACTAATTTCAAAAATTTTCCAGGAAATGTTAAATCATGCAACATCTAGGGTCAATGAGTCTGAACATGAAAGAGCTTTGTCAGAAGCAGAGCATAGGCACACCACTGCTTTATATCACAAAGCTGAACACGAAGTGCAAAGATTGCAACGCGAATTGAAGCGTGCAATCGCGAAATCTAGGTATGTATTTGTAATATATTTTCTATGACTCTTTTTGGCTAGTGATATTGAATGATTTTTTAGTTTACATAATAATGCATGGAATGTACTGCATTCAATTAATACATATTTTGATTCCAAAGATTGATATTTTGTGGATAATATATTTATCTTCTTTTTACCCCAATGATTTTTAACATACCGGTTTTACTTTTCTTTCCCCCGCCCTATAGAAATATTCAATAATTTCTTTTTGAATGTTTACTATGTTATGTTAATTTTGTATAGATATTAGAATATTTATGTCTTTTGGTTATATTCATGTTGGCAGTATGGGTGCACGTCGCAGCTTGCTTCTGATAAACAGTATCGCCTACAGGCACAACTTGCTCATGTTGTAAGTAGGATAGATATTCTTTTTTTCATTTTTTTTTCCTCTCCACGACATTTGATTTATTGTGTGTGCTATGGAGTTCCCCTATACCGATTGTATTCTTTTCGGTCACCTCCCTCGAGCACGAGTTTCAAAATATTTGACAGACAAATATTTCAATATATAATTTCTGCTTTGTTCAAACATGCTTTTTTACAGTATGATTTCTGATAATTTAAACTTCGAAAGAACAACGAGCTTCTTAATAGAAGGATTAATTAATGCACTTCTCTTACACAGACCGTATTATGAGATGAAAGCACACTTTAATCAAATGCTAGAGGAACAGAAACTGAGAGTGAGCGTGCTCGAAAGATCAGTGGGCGAGGCAAAAATGACCTATGCGGAGGCCCTGAGAAATTTAGAGAAAATTAGCGATGAAATTCATAGGGTATAGCTATCTACTTCTAAAAATTGTACTACACCCAGAGAATTATTTATAATGTTGATTCCCTCACAGACTAGAAGGTACGACGGGACAGACGACTTCAGTAAACGCTCAAGGGACTCAGTCGACAAGGCTGGTAATCAATCTAAGTCAGCAAACTCATCAGACTCCAGTGTTACCGGGTCACCTGACAGCACCGACTATACTAGCGACGAGTATTTGCATCTTCCTGATAAAATGAGCCCTAATATTCCGTGTCCCGTGCCTACAAGAGTAAGTACCTCACTTACTGCCTTCTTCTTTATAACTATCTTTCTATCTATCTTTATAATTATCATCTAGATGGACAGAGAACCTTCGTCTGAATATCTGGGCCTAAACAACATCAACCTCTCATCCACGGAGCCTCGGAAGTACATAAAGCGAGACCGTCCAAAGAGCATCGCAGCTACAGACTCGAAACATATCATAACATTGAATCAAACCAGTTCGTCGACGTCACGGTTGTCGGACTTGTCAAACATTATTTCACCCATCGAGAAGCGAGTCACCATTCAGACACCGGTGGAGACAAACAACCCCAACGTGACTGCACAAAATGGCGAGGAGTGGACAGAGATCAGCCTGAACAATTCTCCAGATGAGATTTATTACAATAACGAAGTGTACTCGGATGACGACGATCAAATCCCTTACAAACCGCTACCGATGGACCTTAGTCCAGACAGTAGCAATCCGACGGCTTGTGACGGAAGAACCCAGTCATTCGCTGATCCATCTAGTCGGAAGAAGTTAGTCACTCAAAAATCGTTACCTGCTATGCCGAAAGGGAACGAGGTCACGCTGACTGCTGAAAAGAAGGCGGAGGTCACGAGGAGTCCGTCTATAAAGAGCAAGAGCAAGCTGGACAGTAGTTTAGCTAATTGGATAACTAGAAGCTCTGCTGGCGGTGAGGCCAGCGGAGGTAGTTCAGGTGAACAATTTTTAGTAGTAGAGTACTACAGTACTCAATTGGGTGTATAACATTGCATTAACTATTGCAGCAAACTCCAGCAGAAGACAGTCGCTGGATATGTTATGGAGCGCTGGGCCTGGAGAGAGGGTGAAAGAGTTGCTAAGTCATGGAATGATGATGTTGAATATATCTAGTCTCACCGAGAGACGTGCCAGTGAACCGAGAACCGTCGATAAGGATAAGGACAAGTCCGAGAAGTGTGAGAAGCTGGAAGGGAAGGGGAAGAAGGTTCCTAGTCCGCTAGAAAAGACGCTAACCTACCTGAACGCTGATGAAGAAACGTCCGATAGCGAAAGCTTAGCAAGGTACGTGTTTCGTAGAGGTGTGCGAGATCCGACGGTCGAGTTACCTATTTTGAATTTGGAATTTACTAATTGGTTGTCACATGAAAAATAGTGTGGAAATGTTAACGGAGGATCAAATATCGTCGCTCATGATGGAACCTGACATGAATCAAGTATGCCAAGAGATATTAGGGACACCCTTAGTCGAAGTGTGTCCATTGCTGCAACAACTGCAGCAACAACAATAACACTCCTACTGACAACACTGATTCGTTTTGAATTGAAACTATGCAACAATAGAAAGTGTTCAGAAACCATGATAACGGAACGAACTAGTTAAGGTATAGCTTTATTTATAATTGAATTTGCCACGTAATTAGTTCCTGCACCATCATTATTCATAACAGAAACAGGGGGACTTGGTTTTCCATCGAGTTCCATAGGAACATAATTAATCTATGGCATTTTTAATGGGGAAGTTCATACAGGTCGTATTTATGTTCTGCTCTGGTTAGAAATGATTTGTATATATTCATCGTTGATAGGAGTTTTTAATATTATATACAAACGATTGATTTTAATCATTTACGTGCTGTATACATAATACTGTGAATATCTTGAAGCCTAATGAGAGTTTCTATGTGTATGTTCATAGAAACGATCTGACCGTTACTTGGGACAGTTTCGGTATCATTCCAATGAAATTAATTTCTCGACTAGTATCTAACAGTACAGTGGAAGACTTATTCGATTAGAGAAGCAATACGTAGTGAGTTTTAGATAGTTGTATTGTTCATTAAAAAAGAGAAGCAATTCTTTTGTTCGTTGTATGTTCGAGATACCGATTGGTACATAGGGATAATAAGAAATGGAATTTTTTTCCATCGAATTCTAGGGAATATTTCACCTTTTAAAAAAACTTTCTGTCTGTCTGTGTTTGAAGAAGTACAATTATATAAGCAATTCGTTTTTTATATTAAAGAGCAACACCAGCCGGAAAATTGTAATTACGGGAAATCATAATCTGAACGGGGGTGGTACGCTCTTCTTTGAAGTGCTAAGTAGAACTTGTTTAGGTAAGGCAACGTGATTCTAAATAGACGATTTGCGGCTTCGATGAGCATACTCTTTCACATACCAAGCTTTAATAATTACTGATTGTAATAGTGTTCATCTGCCAAGCTCAGCAAAAAACATTTTGAATGAATCTTTCCTCAATTCTGATGAGATATATATATATATATATATATATATAAATATAAATAATTTATTGGACTAAGTACCTTGTAGTTGTCAAGATATATAAATATTTAAAAAATAATTAAAATATTCAAATAATTATCATACATGAAGCTAGACAGTCCAACCAAAGTCAGTTGTAAAATGAATAATTAAAAAAGAGATACCATTTTTTCAATAGTTTTTAGTTAAGAATACATTTTACACATGTTCTGCGCAATGTGATTACATATAGTCATTTGTTTTACAACAGTAATAGGGTTGGATTGTCTATTTGCAGTAACAAGTGTAGTTTAAAACGAGAGATGTATGCAATATGATATTTATAGAGAATAATATATACATATACATATGTATATATACATATACAGATATTATTTATTTTTATTACATAATTTCCTGCAAGCATAATTTATTCATTTTTTAAACAAGATATTATGTACACAAAAAGAGAATCTATACCAAAGACAAATGAAGTGCAATTTACGAAAGGAAAACATTAATATTAACCCTGTGTTGAATTGAGTAGACTTACTTAGCAAATTATACCAAATGAACGGCGGAGAGAATATGGGTTTAAATTATAACTTATAAGTTCTCGATACAGTTTTTTACTACAAACATTATAAAATAGTGTCATATATGTATACATATATATACAAACATACATATGTGAATTGTACAAAAATCGCAAAAAATTTTTAATCGAAAATATTTTTTTAGAACGATCATCTTTCTTTTAAAGTATCCAAGAAAGATTAAGTTCAACATTTGTTTGTTACAAACCAAACGATCGAGCAAACACTTGCGTGCGAAATTCTTCGACTTCAAAACAAATAATACTATGCAATCATTGTCGACGAATAAAATTCTCATAATATTGTCAACATCGACGTTTCGTCGGAAGCGGCCATACTCCTAAATATTTTATTAGAATATTCTCGGCTAACAAAGTAACGATGAGGACGTTGCATATAACGCGAGCGCATAATTATTAACAATTGTAAATATATAATATTGTATATGTGATTGTAACTATGTATATATCGTCATCCTCATTAAACTACGATTGCAAAAACTATCAAAAACACAGACTATTCCGTGGAACTATCGTTCGAAATCCAGCGAAAGAACTCCAAAACAATTGGCGGAATTCAATCCAGCAAAATTTGAATTTGAATCGCAAAGTGTATTATACACGGCAGAAAAATGAACTGCGTAGATATCAGGAACACGGTCATTCTGTGAGTAATAGTTCGGAGAACGTGCACATATGAAATAAATTAATCGCAAGGAAATACAAGTTAGGAAATTAGTGCAAAAATTCGAAAGGAATTCGCCGGATGCAGCCAACGAGAATTGCGGATGTTCGCGCGACGTCCGCTGGAACTATACGGCGTCGCGATCGCGTTGGAGCCGTTGGCGGAAAAGAGACGGATGATCGAGAAACGAAAATGGCGACGCGTGCACGGTGCCGATAATTTTCCGTTAGGTTCGTCGGTACGTTATTATTTTTCGTGGACAAGGAGAAGCCGAAACAAGCTGAAACGGGAACAGTGTCGGCGGCTGGTCGCATGGACAATTGATCTCGCTCGGGATAAGGATCGTTTCTTATCGGATGATCGCGTGAAGTTTCGTCGGTTGTGGATACCTAAGGCCAACGGGGAAAAAGAAGGTGACACACACTGTTTGCGTATGGTTTTTAAACCGCGGGGACATTCTGGTTTCGCCGCGAACCATGCATCCAGTGTGAGGCCCCGTCGTTGGCATGACGAGGGCAGCCACGTTTTATCCGTTTCGTCCGTTTCATCGTAGCGTGCATCGTGAATACCGAGCGGACGAGCTGTTATGTGCCCCGTAAAGTGCGTCGGGTGAAATCTAGTTTTTCCCGTTTTGAAAGACTCGCGGAACTGTGCGCGAACGGAGATCCACCATGGCGGTAAATCCGCGTGATATGGACGGTTTCATGCCGCTCCTGTCAACGTCGGACATCAAGAAGAAGCTGCATGTTGGCAGTTTGCTTTACAATTACTTGGGCGATCCGAACAAGACCATCGAGTGCCAGGACATCGGGCTGTTCATAGATAACCTTATACCGTGGCTGAGCAACGGCAATCCCAAGGTATGCTGACATTCCGAATTCTTTACAGACGACTCCCCCATCCCCATCCCCGAAATTAATCGAAATGATCGAACCGCATCATCGACTCGCTGGACTTGTTCAGCTGATTCGTACGATGAAAGTCATCGTCCGCTCTCTTTCCCTCTGTAGCGGCGCCTTTGTATATCACGAGAACGTACGAGGATCGTTCTTATCAAACGGTTGATTTCCCTGCCTTTTTAGGACCTGTATTGACTCCGTTTTGTACCGAATAGACGTGATCTGATATGTAAACAAGACCGTGAAAACTCGCCCACTAGACTTTTCTATTCGACGATGCTAATAGGTGCGTAGTATGTAGGATACTTTCGTAGCATTGTTTAATAACATTGCTCGATCGGTTAACGATAAGAATGATTAAGGAATCGTAGAAATGGTGGGGTGTGCCGGGTGACAAACTGGATGGATTGTGTGCGTAGCAGTGGTGCTCAATCGGTAATTTTGCGAGTAGTCGATCATGCTTAACGACAAATGTATTTAATTATAGATGTGCGTTAATATTAGTACGTGCACGAAAATATGGCCAATGACGAGTACATGACAGTTGCAACTGTAGGACTGACTTGGCCCCGGACACAGTATTTGTGTAGATTTTTTTTTGTCGACCTACAGTGGGTAACGAACGTATTCGAACGCCCTTTCAAACAAAACAATCTTTTCGTAATCGTACCAAACGATCTGATTATTTTGAGTCGTGTCGTTTTTTCTAGCGTCAACCGATTTCAATGAAATTTTCAGCATGTGTATAACTAACATAGATCTACAAAACATAATTATAATTCATAATGTATAAAAATTATACAATTTTGGAAAATCTTGTTTGCATATCATTTCATAAACCAGTGCTTCTAAAATTGATTATAAAAAATCAGGTCGTTTGGTACAATTATAAAGAAGTCATTCTGTTTTAAAGGGTGATCGAATACTTTCGTTACCCACTGTATAATATCGCCGTGCACTCGAAACTTTCTACGCTCGATACTCTCGAACGAACGATACGATTGCGAGACGGCGATCAATTTGTAAATACAATTCGGTTCTTCGTGTGTAGGATTCGCGGGAGATTGGGAGGGGAAAATATTAATTTTTTGCCACGCGGGAAACAGGTGCGAGGATCTTGCGAAAGATTCGTCACCGCGACCTTTCAATTGCTCAATCCACTGGGAGATCTGTCGATCTGATTTGCTCGCATTATCATTCGCTAGGTAGATTGACCCTTGGGAAGGTTAGGCTTTTGGAGAATGGGCGGGAGATTCGAATTGGTTCAACTTCGTGACTAGAGACTTGACATTTTATTTTAGAAGGATGTTTGAAGATATTGAGATGACAGTTGGGCTATGCTATAGGTGCACTTTTGAAGTCTCGTTACAAACATTTTGGCCATTATCCGTTTGATCGCTGTCGGTAGAATTTTTTATTCAAAACTTTTCTTCTGTCTCGAGGATAAGTGTTATCAATGCAACTAATAAACAGTAAATGTATGGTTATAGTGATTGGGAAAACATCACATTGTTCGACATCAACAAATAAATACTTTTGAGGCGATACCTTACAAGGGCAAAGTAAGTGTCTGACTCATTGGGAGATTGCATCTCTTCGCGCAATTCTGGAAAATGTTTTAGCACTCTCTTAAGGGAGATATTTATAACAATATTAAAATACCAGTAACAACGCCAACTGGTACAGTATTCGATAAACAATTAACAATCATTTTTCAATGCATACTTTCGTAGTACTTTGAAGATTGAATCTCTCAAGATCATCACCATCGACCACCGCTCTAAAAAAATATTTTCAGCTGCAGTTCTAAATTGCATTACCCCAACCCATTCGAGCAGACCTCCCCCATCAGATCTGAATGTTTCAGTGACAAAGTGTAGCTTTTTATCTTGATGCACCTCTGCCAGGGGACAAGTGGTTCTCAACTGGATCATATTCTCCTCACCTTAACCCTCGAATACTATAGTCTAATACTATTTTCGTCGGTTTTATCGGGATCTGTAAAAGTTGCGCCTCGCTCGCGGAGACTGGTCCCGCGAACCATTCCGTTGCACCCTAAACGATTAGGTTTCCCTCGTTTGAGGCTCGGCGGCCCCCCCGAAATCAATATCACGACCTTAGTTTTAATAACGTTGCTCGCGTGACGGGGCCTCGCAATTGCAACAATCGCCGGCACGCCATGTAAACGATTATTTACAACAGAATTCGCCGGTCGGTTCTCCTTTCCTCTTCTACCACGAAACCGAGCCCGGTTCCACCGGAGGCGACCATTAAGGGAAGAACTTTCACGCCATGTACGTATCCGTGTCCTTTGGCGCAGTATGTCACGCGGAGTATGTCGCGGAAAGACGTTCGTGTTTAGCCGGGAGCCCATTAAGATCGAGCTAAATGCTCGCTGGTAACAGCCGGAGAAATACCCGAGCCGGTGATACCTGAAAGTGAAACCTTCGGAAACACCGTTTGCCGGCGAAATATTGGCCTAATGCTTTAGAACCACGAGACACGTTGCCCAACCGTGCTCATTCTTGTTCGAATCCGTCTGTGTGATAATAGCACACCAAAAGAAGACTCAGATCATTGTTTACAATTTTCTCGAGAACTAAGTCTCAAACGAAAAAATTTTATTGCATATTTTGCTCTTATTTTTTCATAGGGAATCACCTCGTGCCCTATATTCGCAGCAAAAAGGTTCTACAACCGTCTACGAATAATTAAAATCTATCGCGTATTTAATAGCAATTAAAGTTGAATAGTACATGAGGAAGCATAATAAACGGATTATAATGGAGATATAATTGGTTCGAGGCCGCGTACTTAATTATACGGGGACCAAGTTAAAACATAATTGCCCCGTTGCAGGTGTGCCATTAATTAGAAATTTAGAGTCGGCTGTTCAGGGGATTAATTTGCAATGTTTATTTTCGGCGAACACGTGGTTTGTGTTTCGTTATTAATTAGAACGTGTAAGCCAGCATTAATAAGGAGACCTGCAACGTGTCCAGAGATAAGTCCCGGCCAGGAACCGTTGCCAAAATGTATATCACGGACAATGATAACGGGACTTTCCCCATTATCTTCCATTCAGGATTTGATACGCCCACTCCGACGCCAATTGGCCAGGAAATTCAATTCCATTCGCGTCTCCAGTACAATTGCTTCCGCGACTGTTCCAAAGCGTGCGGACAGTCAGGAGAAAGTCACCAAAGAAAATTTCGTGACGAGAACCGATAACCAAAGACTTCACAATGAAACTAACAGTTGAATATAACGATGATTGATCGGTTAGACAATACTGTCTGCAATGCCAATAAAAATATAATAATATTACGGCCGCAAAGGAATATTATTTCGCATAAATTTCGGAGTCTAGTAACGAGGCTACTCCGTAACGCCGGCGAAGAAAACAGGGTCGACCTCAAGGCGTCAGTTACGAGCTGCTACCACCAATTCGGTTAATGGGAATGGGCCCGGCTGACGTCAGAGCACGTGAACGCCGCAAAATCGACACTAACCAAATTTCGTCAGGCAATATGCTTGCGTCATGCTGTCCGAGCACAGCATGCGAAATATAACAGAAAAGTCTCTCGCCCTTCGGCATGATAAGCTCGGTGGCCAGGCTAAACTTTGCGGGTGTAATTGAATTTCTTCCATAATACATGAACCGTGTGCCCCCTTGTGCACACTGCAACGGACACTTTTCACCGGGCAGTGCACAGGAACGCTCACTAAACAGGCATATTTATAACGTACGGTTGCCCGTTCACTCCTATATTTAGCGTTCGCTTTTTATTGTTGTACCGTTTCTAAGAAGTGACCAGCAAACCGGGATCAGATCAAGTTCGATGCACGCCGAGAACTATGGGAAAACGTGCCGGACTACGGGGATTTCGTTTCACTTTCGCCCTGAGTCTGTTCTACCCTGAATATCGATCTCGATCGCTCCGGGAGAAATTAGGTTCTTTACGGATTAGTGCAACTTCATACAGGGTGAACCACGAGTCGTGATCAGTAGACTCCGTTATTATGATTACTCCGTTATCGGAAGTCCGATCGACAATGTGTTTATCAGATATAGCACGGCTTCAAGAGTGCTTTCTCGCGAATCTAGCAAATACTGATCACGATTCGTGGTTCACCCTGTATATTGACTCATACCTTTATGCTCCAAATGTAAATTATTCAGGAAAGTATACAGCAATTTTGTCAATAAAAATAGTAATACTCCCACCACTAACTCCAATTTGTTTCGATACCAGAGATAATGGAAATAATTGAAAATGAACTGTGACGTAGTGCGCATGGAATTAGGGGGACTTTATGTCACCATTTTACCGATTTCGATTTTGTTGATCAGATACAGACCTCCGAAGTGGGGCAATTGTAAAATAAAAATTCTAAGATCAAGCTCTACGTCGAAAATGTTCAGCTCTGGATCATTCAAGAAACTTTTCTCGGTAATTAGTCCGAATCTCCAACGAGAAAAGAGTTGTTCCCATTGTTTCCAGTTCGCGTTAGACTGCTTTTGAAGACCCGCGACCGGATAATACCCGAGAAGACAAAGTTAAGGTATCGTTTAACGGATCCTTGGGCTCCAACATCGGTCACCGCATTAGCATCCGAGGAAACCAGCATACTCGCGCATCATTATCCGGTGACACTTGTTGCTGGCAGCCTCGTTATTAGCTCGCAAATGTCCGCAGCACGCGAAGAGACCGCGTTTTATTCGCTGAAAGGTAAACGGAGTCAAAGCACGCGACTCGCCTTCTTCGAGTACCTCGCGACGAACTCAAAGAAGTCGTCCCCGGTTTTTATCCGCATATTTATGGCGTATGGAAATACGATAGCAGTTGATCGAATATTATTTTACTCGCCAGTAAATGATCGTCTTCTCTCGAACTTCCTCGGGCTGCTAATTAGTAACGATTTATCTTATTCCGCAGAGAAGAAAGCTGCACTTTCTTCTGCAATTGAAAACTTTGGAAAGTTTGCGATTAGTTCGTCACCCTGCAGTTAATAAACTTGTTAATAAATATCACACTTACCAGGTTTTAACTGTTGATTGGACGGTTCGATTGATCTGTGTGCACGCGCTGCACACCAACCTCGCCGAGACGACTTGATTCGTCACGCTAGTGATAAGTAATAAATGCCATAATTTGTGGTTTACGATGATGCATGATCTGCGGAGAGACTTTCTTCGGTGAACAGGCAGTTTCACTGGAAAGTAAATCATCGAGAGAAATACAGGAAACTGAATATTTTTGGTTACTTCGTTTGAAGTTAGTTAAAGGGTACAACTGCACGACTTGGGATCAGCGTTTTCATGATTCGGTGCAATCTTTGACGTGAAAGCCGCGTTTCATCTTAGAGGGCAGGATTTTCCACTGACAAGTCAGCTCTTCCTGGCCGGTTAACAGGTTCGGACAAAAGAGGACGTCAAAAGGATCATAGCGTCGAACAGCCGTCTCCTTGGAAGAGGGTGCATCAAGAAGGTTTGCAGATTGCAGGCTGTTCTTAATTTTCGGCAAACTCGCCATTGTCGCGGTGTTGGCAGAGAGCCTGCTGGCCGGTACGTGATCAGCCTCCCAATTTCGGCCCTATCGATCAGGCTTGAGGAAAGTTTCTTCTGCTGCGGTTCATTCCATCCCTCCCCGACATCCTGCATCTTCGACCGGCTGGTATCGGCATTGAACTTTTGCGAGTCCTGTCTGGTTCGGGTCCCTTGCCGCTAAATTCAATTCTGAGCTCCGGGGAGCTCGGTTTGCTGCTGGATTCAGGGAGCAGTCCGATTCAATCAGGGTTGCAGCCTACCTCTTAGGTCCACCGTTGGGGTTGAATTTAGATCTGGTGGAGTTTGATGGGAACTCGATAATATCTTATTTCGCTTGTACACTGTCTTGGCTCGATAGTGGCGGCTGTCTAGGGAAATTAATTTGCTACTTCCCGAAATTTCATAAAATTTGTAAGCTTCCTGAAATTGCAAAGAGAGAGATTTTAAAGAATTATTAATCTAAGATTGAAGATTAAATTTAATGATATTATATGCAGGTGTGCAACCTATCTCCCGGGCAAGACGGCGCGTTATATTATCCGCAGCGTGCTTCATAAGCCTAATTGATTCTGCAACCAGTCTCAAGTCACGTAAAAATGCAATGACGTAATAAGGAAGAATGTATACGGTCGCGACCGGAGCGCGGCGAATTCTTCGCGTGTGATTTCGACTTTCATCGAACCCGACAGTAAATATCGATCATAATTGGTTACAACAAAAGCAAGATAAACCGCAATGCGTCGATTACGCAATAAGTATTAAATAGCTGCCGGCATAATAAATATCGATTGCAGCTCTGCACCGTGGCACGTCGACTGGAATATGTTCAGATTAATAAATCTCAGCTTCACCGAAGAGAGAAACCAAGATAAATGATTTTCTACTTTTTTTTTCAGCGCAGAAATCCATTTATTATAAATCCTTAACTTGCTAATGAACTTATAAAAACCGGACTCTCTTGAAAAAAAAACCCGCCGCGTGTTCGTCATCGACCGATTTAATCCGTGTCTGACCGCTACAGGGAGAATCTACTTATTCTTAGAAAAAGGAATTCTAACTATACTAATTAAATGCTTCGAGTGGACAGAAGTTATTTGGGTCGTTTACTGTCTGCGAGGTAATCGGATAGTTGAACGAGTATTCTAATTAGCTATTTCGTTTGCAGTTTAACAATTGAACAATTTACAAATGCAGTATATAAATAACAAAATTACACCATTAATTATCTTTGAAAATTGATAAAACCCACGGCATCCTTGCATATTCTGGTTCACGGAAAGAACGCGAGTTCAAATCTGACGGATTCCTCGGTTCCCATGAATCTTCATCAGCATAATCGATGAAGCATCGGTGTCAGGGGAGAGGGATGAAGCGTTTGGGATTCCGCGGAGCATTATGAGGATATTTATCGTTTCTACGACGACCTTTCGCCGGTGTTATCGAGCGGTGCAGCCGCAAGGTGCACCGGAGGAGACGTTATGCAAGTGACACTGTGTGCGTTCGCGATGCATGTGCGAAAGCATCGAGATCACCGTCATGCGAGGGTGATGTCATGGTTTAAATTCGAAAAAGGAAACGTTCGCTGCGAATGAAAAAGGAAGAAAACGAGCGAGATAGAGAGAGAAAGAGCGGGACAGAGATATATCGCGGCAGTTTACGTTGTGTCCTGTGTCCTTGACATCGATACCAGCGCAACGATACCTTGGAGAAAAAATGGCGCAGCTGAGATCTGCCATAACTAGCCTCATTGTGATCCAATTGCACCGTGGCGGTCGAATGAAAGGGATACAGGGCACGCGGAAATTACTATCGGAAATATTCCTACTACAAAAGCGAAAGATAAAGACGCACGAAGAGACAGGAAAGGCTAGAACGAAAATGGTGCGAGATAAACCAAAGCCAAAAATACCGCGGAGAACATAACAATCGTCCAGAAGATAAAGAAGCTGACGAGGCAACGGCAGAGTAAACAACGCCTGCAGGAAAAAGTGAAGCGCGTCTAATCTAAATTAGAACAAACGATGAGAATCACTGCTTGAATGAGTCGAAAGAGCAATCAAATAGATTACCGTTGGCGGAGCATTGTTAGAGTTGCCTCGCGATTTACGACGATAATCGTGATGTGAGACATGTCGAAGACATCGCGATGACCATAAAGGAGCAAACGACGAAATGCAATGAGCGCTCTATTCGTCATCCGCCGCGATGGCGCCTCGTGAAATGCATTTCGCTGCGGAAGGTGCAACCTCCCACGTGGTTTCGACGGTTTTAACCCTTCGGCCCTGATGCGGCGTGAGTCGTTCGCGAGTCGGAACGATCGACTACATTTACAACAAGACAGAGAGAAGGATTTGTGAAAGAAAGAGAGAACAGAATGAAAAGAATTTTTCTAAAATGCAAGCCTGTTCGTAAAATATGCTTCACTAAATATCATATAGAATAACAAAACATATATTTATCAACAGGGTTAAAACAAGAATTAATTCTCCTAATAAAAAGGTGTGTATAACACTGAACACAAGTTGGGAAGGGTTAAACTTTATTTAACTTCACTGGAATAGACGTGTCCCACCCAAAGAAGCTCTTGGACCATACGCGTCCCAGTTTTAAATATTAATACACGAGCTTCGGTCTCAATATACGCTCACCCCCAGATAGATATCAGGTCAGTCCATAAGTTCGGTCGTATTTGAGTCATACGTATGAATCACCTTGACCCTCCATGATTCACCACGTTTTCGATCAGTCCTCACGTCGATACCCAAAATGTATATCGTACATAGCTATTTAAAAATGTGTTGCCAACAAAACTTGATCAGATCTGACGATTTCCAAAGGAATAAATCAGAAGACCCAAATCGAGAGAACTCGGGTCGAAAGGGTGAACGGACCGCGCTCCCAGTTTTGGCGACTATAAGACCAGACGACCCGCCCACGCGTAGTCGTGGCTTCGAGCGATCTTCGAACCGTGTGCACGTACGATCTATTGTTGTCCCCTGTTCGTGATCTACTTGACGCCGGGGAAGAGGTCGCGTTGCTAGAGTCTTCTTTCAGACGAACTTTATGCGCTAGCTGATTCGCCAGATAGGGTTCAAGGTGCGTCGCTATAGTTGGCTCTCTCACCGACCACGACGACGACGCTAGCCATCGATCACCCGTTGATCCTTGACACACAGTTTTTGTTCATACAAGATCAGCTCCGCCTGGGACTCCGTCAGCCAGCCCATGATTCGATTAGCTGATGATCTTCGCTAATTGACCAGTTGCTACCGGTCATCCGTCTTGAAACTCGCGGAAGATCAGTTGTTGGGACAATTGAACCTTTCAGTTCGCGTCTCTGATGCTGCAATTGCGAGATATTTCATTTTGGAATGACCAGGACCTTTCCTGCAGTTTTTGCTAGGTGGAGAATCGATTTTTGTGAGTTTCGTTTATTTGGATTTGTTGGGAGGCGATTTGTTAGGATCTTTTATTGAATATTCCTGATGCAATACAATTTTGACAATTCATTTTTTTGAGTTACGCTTATTTAGATTTTTGGAAGACCATTTGTTAGGACCCTTTTAGCGAACGTCTAATGAGAATTTGTGAATAATTAGGGGAGTTTGGCGAGACTTTCTTCCATTTCATGTACCACTGACACGACCCGTTCCTCAAGACTCACTTTAAAACGATTAGCTCCCTCCGCTTCCTTTGCTGGCTGGGTTAAACCCGTGGTTAACAAGTCGAACGTTCAACGTTGAACACACGAACGGATTCGAGGGTGAACGAACTGTTTCCTTCGAGAGGACGAGCCAGATCAATATAGAAAGTGCAAGTGTAGCTGTTGGGTGGTGCATTTATCGCCGGCTCAACCCCTAGCTCTCAGAGGAAACTCGGCGATCCTTCTTTCCTTAAAGCTCGAGCTATAACGAGAGTTAAATCAAGCCTGACGCCACCCTCAGCTCAACCACACGTTTACTATAATATTCATGAACAACACCTCAGCGAGCTATAAATATTTTCTAAACTTCGAAATCGCCTCCTCTGAAGTTCGACGGCACAGCAATTTTATTGTTACTAAAATGTTTAAAGCGGGAACTCCACTGCTATTATAAAATATCATCAGAATTCTGTGAACTTCGGCGATCTTCGGATTCCTAATTTAAATTGCATTAAAGCATCGTCAAAGAATTAATTTTAACTGACTCAATTTAATTCTATCATTGTCATAAAACATTTCCAGGGGCAAAGCACTGAAACTACCAACACTGATAAAAATTTGTGGTTGTGATAACGGTTCTGCAAACATTTCATAGTGATAGAGAGGTTAATGGGTCCACCACGTTCGACGTAACTCGATACCACAAGCCGAACCGAGGCGTTAACGTTGAAAAATCGTTTCCGAAGTGCACGCAGTTGATCCAATGTCAACGTGTCTGCGAAACCGTCCATTACTCTGCGGCGACGGTTTAAATACATTTAACGAACCGCTATACATAGGCATATAAACCTATTTTAGTTGCCGCGGGGTAAACGTTCTCTCAGGGCTGTCGTCTGGCTGTGACATCATTGCTCAGCGCCGAAGCTTTTCGTTTTTCTCGTGCTGTCTGTCCTGGCTTCCATATAATTAGCACACGGCCTGATCATTAACGGCACCGTGAGACTCGCGTGCTCGATCATTCGCGATCTCTGTTACGCTGAAAACGGAGAGACAGCAATCGCGGATTTAGAGAATCACTGTTCAGGCAACTTGCAATGCTTTGTGGATCTTGATCCGCGTTCCCCTGATCCTTTGGAGAGAGGATTATCTGGTTGTAGGAACATGTTCGACGGAGTCGAATAATGTTATTTTATTTTAAACTTTTGAAAAGAGGAATTTCTAACATTTCTGTGGCAATATTTCATAGAAATTTAAGGGTTGAAATTGTCGAAATCAAATAAAACAATGTCCGAATAATTTTGCGAGTTCGAACACGTGATTGTCGGAGGGTAGATTTCGCGTGTCAGTAACGTCCCACCCCTAACTCCCACGCATTTAAGCGTTTTTAGCGGTTTCACAGTCGCCGGACTGGAACGTGCGTGTAATTCGCTCAAACCTTCGCAATTACGTGTTGATGACGGCGCGGCACAGAAAAAATAACCACCGCGAAGTAATCATTACGAGTGCGCAGAGAGGGCTCGCAGACGAAGCATAATTATGAGCAAGAGGGAGGGGAGAGCGCGAGAGGGGTCTACGATTTTTTTTCAGGTTTAAGGGAAGCGCACCGGCGGAGTTTATCTTGCGTGGATCAATATGACGCTGGACCCTGCGGTGCAACATAAACACCCCCTGCGATGAGGAGCTTCCACCCCCTGATACATTTAAATTCATACTGCTAATGAATTTCTAATCGACGCCGCCCCCTCGATTTCAATTTGCAGTGGCGAAACATAAATATTTCATACCCCACCGAATTTTATTCGTACCTTGCCAAATATATTTGCAGCAGTTTCTGCAATTATTCAGAAGAGCTTGTTTTAAGTTTTTATTTTTAAAAGCATCTTTGCTGAGTTTCATTTCATTAAGGAGTTCGTAAACTTCCCTCTTTATTTTCTGAGCGCTTCTCTCGTCCTTGTTTAATTTTCACTTAATCTGATAATCTTTCTCTTTCTCGTTACTCCTCCGCTGCTCCTATTCGTCTCCAGTAATTAATCAGTTTAAGCGAAAATCTGCAGACGAGAGTGGTAACACTTAGGAGTGTAATTTATTTAGAAAACATGTAGGGTTAAAATATTCTCTCACCGAACAATGTGCAAGTGATTGAACACTGCAGTCTCAGGTGACTCACCCTGCCAATCTCTTCTAAAATTAAACGACGAAGTTCCACGTGCACACAGACGACAATAGCCTTTAATGAAAAATTAAATCCTCGCGTATGCACGACGCCTAACTCCCACGAAAAATCGTGACGAGCATGAAACACCGGCAGCAGCGAGCGTGTTAATTGATCCCTCGTCGGAGAAACCACATAAGAGCCTTCTATCCCGAACAAATTACCCAGCAAACCTCGATCGTCTTGTAGCTCAATGAAAGACTCAGAAACAACGTCCCCGTGAAACGAGGGGCGAAGAGTTCCTCTATAAAGCTGCGTCCACACTGAAGCAACAATTTTCAGTTGATGTATGTAAATATAATACATCCAACTCTTTTTTACACGTTTTAGAAAGAAGAAGAAAACAATGAAAAGTCGCTCGACGTTGCTTCAGTGTGGGCGCAGCTTAACGAGCGGCGCTACACGGTAGATTTATAAAATAGACGAAGAAAAAAAGTTTTGTTCTTGTTGCAGGTTGTTCAGAATGGTCTGGAGGCGCTCACATCCTTGGCGGATCGAATGGGCCACGACTTCAAGCCCTACGTCTCCAGTATAATTCAGCCGACGATAGATAGACTAGGTAGGTGTCTCGAAACTTTTCTTTTCCCTGTAGCCGTTTTGTCCGCTCGTCTCCGGTTTTTTTCGCAAATTATTCTTAATAAAGGAAACTGGCCCGCTACCTTCGGCATCCTTCAGTTCGCTGCTCGCCGAAGCTAGTTGTGAAACTGTCGATGACTATACACTCCGTGTCTCTGTAACTTTATCGCCGGTGATACCTAGCCCCGGTTTAGACTATGATAAAAAGAAACCACCTGGACTGCAGGATCGCAGACAATATCTAGCCGCTGAGTCGGTTTTCTGATACTGATTCTAGAGTAAAGATTTACTGTTCGATTTGAGGTCTTCGGGTCTTTACACTCGCGTAATCGATTTAAATACGTAAATGGTCCTGAAAATTTAATGGTAGAACTTCTATTTACGTATTTAATAGTAGAACTACTGAGTATATATTGCGCAGGTGACTAGCTTGCTTTCTTGGACCGAGACAATTGCTTTTGTTTCATATATTTTCAGTTTTTGATTGTTCATTATTGCGCTATGAGAAGAACTTTGTACTTTCGTAAAGTATTAGTTGAATGGGTTAATTGGACTTGAAATAGAAAATACGTATGTTTTCGAACAGCCTTGAAGTATCTGGAACAAATGCGGCAGTAAAAAATGAAAATGACGTCATTCAGGACACAAAGGGTTAGAGTGTCGAGGATGGATCTTTATATTCTGTGTATATTTGGCATCATTTTGATGAAGTTGGTCCAACTGCATACAACTAGACACTTTACGAGCGCGTACAGTGAAGAGGAACGGTGTGTTGGCATCAGAATTTGTTTCAGAGATAATATATTATCTCTCGTGCAAATTATTTCTTGCCGTTTGTGTCGTGCGAAATCGATACTGTAGAATCCTCTTCAACTGTTTTGTCCTTGGCCCTATTTTAAAAGGGTAAGATGTTTTCGTATGCACTCGTAGCACACAAAAACTCGGGTGACTCGAGTCTCGTTGAATTTTTGTAGAGTCAGAAAGGTTCAATGTAGGTTTAATTAAGAACTATTTATTAAATTAATAATAATATTACAAATGACTCGACACTGGCAATGTTTAACCTCGCGTCTCGCTTACTCGCGCTCTCTCTCTCAATACTCTGCAACTGTCCTCTCGTAACCTACCTCGCAAAATATGTACATCGCGCTCTCTCACACTCTCACACACGGATTACGCGGTTCCACTCTCTCTCTCTGTTATTCTCATTCGCACTCGTTCTCTCTTGCTTTCTTCACCGCGTGTTTACAGTTTCGCGATCTAACTGTCAGCGAATTGTCCCGAGTCCTTTAGAATTCCACCTGCATAAAATGGGAATTCGCAAGAAATTCCGCATATTACTCATTAAATCACTCAGTTTTGGAGCATTCTCCAGGCTAAGTGCTAAAAAAAATGTCACCCGGTCCTGAACGAGAGCAATTAAACCGCGGAACTTTATGCGAACTCCCATTTTCATAGACCGTTTTAGAAAAGCCGGAGTGAAGCGAGAAATTATTTTGCTGATTAGAAAACTCCTTAGAATAGAAATACTGCAATGATATAATAAAATGTCTAAAGTTCCGCGAGTGTCATGAATTTGCCAAAGATCCTCAGTCCAGCAGTAAGTCCGAACAGCTGACAAACAAGCTGAAGAAATAAAAATCGCGAGGGGCGATAAAGTCAGAAGCAGACACCCTGCATGCGAAAACCGTATTTCAGCCGTTTCGGAGCATCTTATCGGTTGAACTTCATCGCTCGCTCGCCGAGAGCGCCGGATAAAATAAGCACGGAAGTTGAGCCGCATTCAACACGCCGCGATATTACGACCGAGATATAAATATACGGCGAAAACCGGTCTTTTCAGTTTTGTCCCCGGCCGCGTGATCTACACGCGATCGCGCGCGCGCGTGCGCATGTTGCTGTAACCGCTTTAATTAGGTGACACGGTATTCTTTGTTCCCGCAGGAGACAGCAAGGATGCGACCCGAGAGAAGGCACAGCTCGTGCTGCTCAAAATCATGGAGAAGGGCTGCATGTCGCCCCAACAGCTCCTGGACAGACTGCGGCCGTCTTTTGTACATAAAAACGCCAAGCTCAGAGAAGAAGCCCTGATCCTACTGACGACAACGTTGAACGAGTAAGGATCACTTGGATGCTGGTCGAATGAAGTGTGTCCCCTCTGAGCTGATCGTATTTTACAATGGGACCTGAATGATACGTTCCCTTATAGTATTGTGTCAAAAGAGAATTCTGGATTTGATAGAAAAAATAAATACAAGATTTCTGATAAGATTGTACATAAATAATACGATGAAAGTTGCTGTTACAAGGCTTTCACTCTTGTAGAAGTATCAATATTTGAGATTGTCTGACCACTGACTGTTTCTACTGGGATCAAACATATCTTATCTTTAAAATAGCATTCGGAAAGGTGTAAGACTACACCATTATCAATATTTGTAAATGCCTGTCCAAGTAATCAGTAATAGACAAACACGTGCCTGCAGTAGCAAGTATACAAACCTACTCCTTAGATCTTAAGTGCAGTATCAATTGCCAGACAGTTTGTATTTGGAAGTTACACAAGGCAGACACTCAACAAACACAAATCCTCAGTGCATAAATTAGAAGAAAATCGTTCTGCAGGAGTGTCTTGCAATTAATGTAGAAAAACCTACTCGTACACAGCATTAAGTCCGCATAATGGTTAAGATTATCATCCAAGATTTGAATGGTCGAAGTATTCCAGATTTCTCAATCAGGTCCGGGCAAAAAGTATCAGCGTATTACCGTTGTAATTCGATTGGAACAGAGGAGACGCTTCGTGCGTGCCAGACTAATATCGCAAAGTCCATTACAGGAAGAAAAAACATTTGATTCCTTAATTGCCACGATAAATCCTTTTTCAGGCATGGCGCGGACGAAATGATCCTGTCGGGCGTGATTCCAAGTATCGTGAAACTGCTCTCGGACCCATCCGAAAAAGTCCGGGAGACTGCGATGAACACGCTGGCAGACATCTACAGACACGTTGGCGAACGACTGCGCGTGGACCTGCAGAGGAAACACAATGTACCGCAAGCGAAGTAAGTGAGGAGGAGATCGATTCATGGAAAACCACGCTAAATGAATTTCTACAAAACGGTGGTACATACCACTACACGTCGACTTGATTCTCAGAAAGAGTTGCACAAAATATCCTACTGTATTTTTTATTCGCAATCTTGTTTCTTAAACGAGTACATCGAATTACTGCACAGTCCCAGAGAAAGGAAACGTGAGAAACATATATGAGAGTTGAAACAACTAGAGCTTAGGAATCATCAAAAGAAGAGGCTTGATTTTTTATTTGTTCTAAAATTTTACAAAAATTTTCTAAAGTATATAAAACAATGTCTGACTTGTGTGATTATAGTCGGTCACAGTATTAGATCACGCCTTAACTTCGATGATATTGAATACGCCAGTAAGCGATGAAGTCATTCCAGTGGGTGTTCCCTAATTATTTTGAGCATTGTTCTATGAGATACTCTAGAAGCCTCACTTGCACAACTGCTGGTCTCTTGTCCGGTTGTTCAGGTTTAATTATTGAGCTATATGCGTACTGCCTACCTAATTGCTGGGTTGAGGTATCATATACTTTAACTGTTGCCTCGTTAGATGACAGTTCTCCTGCGCAAAGTAACGTTTATAAAGAGTGTAATGATAGAGTGAATCGGAAACGTGGAAATCAGCAAAAACGACGTAAACGATTAATTAAACGGCGGAAAAAAATCAATGTACAATTTATGTGACGCAGAAGCTACAATTCTTTCATTATCTGTGTTATGATTGAGGATTGGTTGAATGAAACAATTAGTTGAATTAAAGTGTAAAATTAAAACGAACGAATAGTGTAGAAGGATCTTCTGTGTAATTATTTTTGAGAATCACTATTCTCACCGGCTGAAATGATATTTTAAAAAGTGTATGATGTAGTGTTGATTTTAAATTAGATTTAAATTTAAATTACATTCCCTGTATGATGTTCCAGGATGCTGTTGCTGATTGACAAGTTCGACCAGCTGAAAGCAACCGGTAACCTGCTGCCCCTGGCGATGTCCTCGGACGGTGAGTAGAACGAAGTTGCTTTAGCGGCTGTTACACCACGAAATGAAGTCAAGAAAGTCAGAAAAAGCTTGCGGCACACGCGTGTCACCTCGCTCGCGGTAATGTTATTCAGTCTGTATCGTGCTGCCATCCATGAACACAATCGCGTGGCCGGTAAATGCCATCGCATTCAAGAAGAGACCCGCCTTGTCTCTCTCTCTCTCTCTCTCTCTCTCTCTCTCTCTCTCTCTCTCACCTGACGATCACGTTCTGCGGACGCGCACGATGAATATTTAGCGAGGACCGCTTGTTCGCCAACGTGATAAGAATATTTACTTAACCGGCTACGGTAAAACACGGCCAATTTGAATTTAATTACGCCGTCCGGCCACGTTCGACTCCTGACTTCTGGTTCAATTGTCCTCGTGGTCGATGATCATTCTTGCCGCCGGCTTTTTCCTTCTTTCTTGTCATTCTCTCTTTTCGCGAATAACGGCTCGCCACCGTTTCGCGAGATTGATCTCCCGTACAAATTTGGGCGCAATTAGGGGGCCACTGTTTCTGCACGAAATTCGCCAATTGAGCCGCTGGTTGGGAAAGAAACGGTAAAAACGGGCAATCAGCCCGGGGAACGTCTTGAAATTCAGGTTGATCGCCGAGGTGTCTCCGGGCGATCGTCCCCGCAAACTTGTACCGGTCACACATTCGTGGAATTATTCATAGAGACCGAAATGATGGGGCTCGATTCTTATCCGATCCCATTAACGTTTCTTGCACTTCTTTGCACAGTATAATTAAGTGATTCGCGTACTAGCCTGCTGAAATCTGTTTCTAAACCATTTGAGACCACAAGCGAGATCGTAGAGTTCTACTTATACTTGTACCAGTCACATATTTGTGCAATTGTTCATGAAAAAAAAACTTCGATTTCGGAGGCTAGATCAATTTTCATCAAATAAGGATTTCTTCCTTTTTTTCCACAGTACACTTAAGGATTCTCAAGTTCACGTCTGAGTCGCCTCGGACTACAAATGAGATTATAAAGGACACCGAACACACTCATGATCGTTGCATGAGTCAACGATTTGTGTTCAGTTTATTTTTTCTTTCTGCGGACGAGATTAGAACAAAGCTGCTTGCTGTTAGAGATAGCCTCTTAAAATAATATAATAGGAGACTGTAGAAAGGTTGACAATGCAGGAATGTAAAGAGGAGGCATTGTTTGTCCTTATAAATAGACTATTACCTCCGTATATGCAATGCGCAGCTTGGGAGTGTTGATGAACTTGTACAGAGTAGTAGACACTATTCTGCACTGTTTCATTGGCCGCCGCTCTGCCTTTTGGCCACGCCCACAGCAGTAAGACACGCCTATTTTTACGGTGGGGTGGGGACGGCGATGTGCTCGTAACGAGGGAATACTGAGGAATACAAAATACATCATTAACCTGACAAAATTAACATAAACAAAATGAAATAAATTAGTATTATTTTGATCACACACACATAGAATCTCTTTTAATTTTTATGAAACAGCATTTTATTGCGTAAGAGTCTTAAGAATTGCAAAGAATAAAAAACGATCACAACATTCAAGAAAAACGAACCTTGCCACGATCGTCGCCCACAGATTCTGAAAAATCATGGTTCCCGAGTCACAGCGGAGCAAGTTTCGCGAATCCTGCCTCGCATTACCCAATCGGACTCTTTCGTGTCTTTTGATCGAAACGTTGCATAAGTGGAGTCCTGCACCGTCGGGATTTTTTTTTTCGCGACCAGACAAAGATTGATTATACAATGGAATGCGTGTGCGCGCATCGTGAGTCATCGGGAATCTCGATTTGCCCGACCTTTTTCATTCCCCGTGTTTCTTTCCATCGACAAGTGGTGTTTCTTCTTTCGTTCGATTTTATTTGTTCCCTCTTTTTTTCTTCCACTCGAACAGAACTAATATGCGAAGTATTCGATTGCCGGCGACACGTAATATTCGCAATCGAAATTTGAACAGGCCTACGGCAGTCTTACAATGTTACAAGGCCGTTCGTTTGGAGCTGGACGAGACGTTGGTCCGGTATGAATTACAGACACCGTTTGAAACAATACACCCGGCCGATATTGCACCGCGCGCCGTGCACCTATCGGCCTATGTAATGTTATGTAATATAGCAGAGTAGATAAGAAGGATTAGCGATCGCATTGTGTTGCCACGATGGAGGAAGCCACGGGATAATCGTCTCTTAACTTCGGCCCTTCGAGCATCCGAATAATGTTCCTCCATATCCATCAGAATTTCTGAAAAAATTTTCAGACAATTTATATTACAGAATTAATTACAGTGCGCTATTCGAAAGTTGCAAATTTGATCGCAGGAAGCATCGTTTCGTCGCGAATTAAATTTAGGACTTCGCAGTAGACGAAATTTGATTTTATCGTCTGTCCAAAAAATGTATTTTCCCGCACCAGTAATTCGATTACAATGAATTTCTGAGTCACCCGAAGTCTTTCAATAGATCGTTTAATCGAAACGATATCCGCGTCGCTCTTTAATGTCCCAGCTTCGAATTAAGATACGATCTTACGTAAATAATTTGCATCTTAATGTCACATTGAAGAAGGTAGGTCACGGAACAATAGGCACGCTGCGACGTGCGAATATTTGTCCGGCGTTGTCCTCGTTCCATATTTTCCAACAGTAACAGAAAAAAAGCTAACACGTGTGTATAAATTCGGTTTCGAGTCTAACGAAACGCGCGAAACTTTCGAGTTCTCGTTCGGGTGTGATGTTCCTTTGATGTTCTCGCGGGTGAAAGTGTTTCGCCACGATATCTAGTGTCCTGGAATGCGAAAAATCCGGTAGCACACACACGCGGGCGCGCGCGCGGAGAAAAAAAAAGAGCGAGTGGGATATAAAGATAGGAAACGATGAACCTTTTCGGTTCCGCGTATCAAATTCGTAAGTGGCGGTCGCGTTTAAGAACGTGGCGCGTTCCTTCGTTCAGCGATCGTGCACGCACGCTGATCACGATTAGGTCATACATGGGCTTGGCAGGAGGAATTACGGCTCTTCGCTTGATTTCAGGTATATTAATAGAACGCCAAATTACCGTGAACAACTAACGAGCATCTTCCGCGTCTACCTTCGACTCTTTTCCTGTTGAAAGTTCCTTCGAACGTTTGTCGGCAGACGGATCACTTCGCGAGACTATCCTCAATTTATTGCACTCGAAAAATTAATTTTCTATTCATTCTCTCAGCTTTCTTATAATCAGCTATCCAAGAAAGCGTTAAAGCGGTTTTTATTAATGAAGCAATTACAGCCTCGTAATCACTGAAGCGTACGCTTCAACGCAACACCCAATTAGCGACCTTCGACGATCATTTTCATTCACGATTCCAGCGATGAAAGGCGCTTGTGTCGCCGGAGTGGAAGCGTTTAGGCCCGAATTCTTTCCCCGCGGATCCATGTCGTGAATTCTTTGTCGGTTTCGTGGAATCTCCGCACAACAGGCCGACGATGTATCCTTGTATACGACACGGAAAGGTTGAACGTACACTCAAGCAAAGGAAAAATTTGCATAAGCCTCGTTCTCGCTCTCTCTTTCCCTGTGACCCGCCACGGGACTCGTGTTTGTCAGAGGTTCGCGTTGAATCGCGATTACACTATCCGATTTCTCTGGCGCTTAACGGTACCGTGCATTATTCAGTCGTGGATTTTCTACAAACCAGTCCATAACTCCCTTAAGGGCTCGTTCGGACGGCCTATCCATCGTGGATCCATGGGAAACCACGAGTTCCGGGCAAACTTGCATCTGAGAAGAAGTTTCTCGGGCAGATTGTACCATTAACTCTAGATCTCGTTTAAATTCATCACACTTAAAGCGTCGCTTAGATTATTCCACAGGATCCGTGTCGAATCACGGATCTCAGCAACAGTTTCAGGATTCTATAGCCCTCCCCCCCCCCCAACCCGGGAGCTAGAACTTTCTACGACGGATACGTTCATCGACAGTTTAGAATAAATCAGTCCACAGCTTGGCTCGGAGGAATTTAGGTCTCGTTTGTTCTATCAATCTTCTCTCTAGAAGATCAATACCGGATTGTAGCTATCCGACACGTCCTCTAAGACTTCCGCAGCTCCAGAGGATCTTACGGTCCTCGTTCAGGCTTCTCGGAGATAACTATCCCCTGCCAAAAGAAAAGACTATCCCCTAACTGTCTCCGCCAATACATCAGCTCAGTCGAGCGGTACTCGATCATGCTCGCGGCCAGAAGCCTCGATTGCTTCGATCCGCTTTACCAGGGCCGCATTTAGGTTTCCATAGGCCGCGAACGCTATCGCATTCCCTTCTTCTATCTAAAAAGAAAATGTTTTTCATTCCGAACTGAATACTTCTCGTGTCCCTACATTTACTTTAATTTTTAGATATTGATTACAAAAGATGCATCAGTGAGCCAACATTGGCGAGACAGGATCGACGAAGATCTCACAGGATCGGGATTAGAGGCAAGACAAGGCGGCCCTGGTTGTCTCGCGTTTTTCGCCGGCAAACACGATCGGAATCTCAATAGGTGTATTTCTGCAACGCACACCGGTTTTCCCGCGACACGCCGGGATTATTCACCGGTGCCCCGTTCACCGATCGATCGAAATTAGCACCCACACCGCCGCTAGATCGGTGCTCGATCGCGTTGTTGCTCGGCGGCGACCTTACCCTGAGGACAGCGGTGTCCCGGGACGCGTGTGTACACGTGCGCCGCACGAAGTGAAAGGTGTGCTGCAGGGTGGCGACGCAAGATTTATACTGATGCGGTGCAACGGCACCAAACACCGTTTCTCTCTCTGCTACCCGCGATCGGAGATATTAGACAGGGAATAACGCTACGCCGCCGCCGAGATGCCCTTTTTATCCGTACGACAGGGGCCGCGACTCTCGCTGACATTCCGCTCTCGCTGCGCGTTTGTGACAAAAGGTCTGAGAGACACCGTCGCCTCTTAAAGTTTACCGAGCGCACACGGTTAACGAGTCGCGACTCGCAGCAGTGCAAGGTTTCGGTAAGAGAACTGGAAGGATAATGCTTTGATTAGCCCACGAGAAGTCTTCAACGCGCGTATGATCCTCCAGTTGGAACAAGTCCAGTCGTTGCCAGTTAAAAACGCAAGGTTTAGCCACGGGCTAGCAAACTAGTAGGTTCAGCCATCTCGACGATGTCTTCCATCTTTGTTCGGCTGATTGCGGCCGGATTCTGCCGTCAGCCTCCTTCCCACGACGCGTTGATTATTCACTCGCGCATTCTTGGTGGTGGAGAGACTTCCTAGGCTGAATCTGCATAAAGTCGGAGGATACGGTCCCGTATGCTTTGAGGAACGTACGTCGCCGACTTCCTCGACGCGAGATTGCACGATAGGAAGAGCTGTCTGGATTTTAGCGCGAGCCTCTGGACGATATTCTTGAAGCACAGACGATCCTTGTAGAACTGTTTGGAATAGTTCTTTGCTGCATCAGAGTCGCGCTGAAGAAAATTATGAAGTCGGAAGGAGGATCGGCAGGAAAAACAGCAGGAACGAGCGTTTTCATTTTCATTTCGCGCGTGTCGGCCCGGTGAGAACCGGGCTTTAGAAACCGGGTACGAGCGGCGAATAAATTACGGATAGAAAACGCTCGGCGGTGGCGATTCTTTCAGAAAATCGTACGCAGCGTCGTCCGTCATTCGTCGGTGAAAGTCCGGGGCCGTTATTTATTGTTCCCGAGGATCGAGACCGCTTCCGATTTCCCATCGACGGGGTTCTGAACAAGTTCGAGAGGAGCTCGCCGTCTCGTTTCAGCGTCCCAACGGAATTCCCGATGGTTTTTCTCGCGCGGCGACGATGAAAGGGAGCCGAACAGTAGCTGGTGGGGGGCACGGAGACAGACGGGGAAAAAAGGGGAAAACGGGAATGCCGATTCCACGGATCGGTCATTAAATGTTGCTCAAAGAGGAATCGCCCACGCGATTCGAGCGAGACTTTGAAGGCGATAATGGTACCCTCCTCTCCGCCTTGCGCAAGAACAACGCGAGTACGCGACGCTTAGGCGAGCGTATTATCGCGCGGCAGCGAGTTTTTATCGGCCGAGTTGTTAATCGAGGGTCAAGCTTACAATTATGCGCTCGTTAGGGTGATTTGGTCACCTTGTTCTCGGCCGGCGGGAGGATTTATCCGATTCTCCTGGAGATCTAAATTCTCAAAGATCCACCTTGAATTGTTTCTACGGTTTCAACGTTCGAACTCCGGATAGCTCAACAAACACTTATGGCAGGTGATGTGCATAGTTACGGCGACCCATGCTCCAGATACAGATGTGGGTCATAGATTTTTCTCCGAGATCCCGAAAAACCGGAAACTCGGTCGATTGGATCACCATGCGTTTCCCCCCTGCGGGACACGGATTTATGATCGCGTGCGTGCCGGGAATATTGGTAATTACCGCGGCAATTAACATACGCCGTGGACCGAGTGGGTCAGGCGATACGTCTTTTCGAATCGGGGAATTTCAACGCCTTAAGCGGTGTCCCCGACAGCTCGAGAAACGATCCCAACGTCGTATAGCATCCTTAGTTCACGTTATTATTAGTCCGTGCGTTTCCTGTTTCGTCCCGTTTCATTTGCATAAATGTACAGGCACGTGTTTCGCGTACCTGCACTTGCGTCGCAAACCGTTGAAATCTACCGGTAAAGTAGGATCCTGTTTTCTGCATTTCCATATTTTATTGTCAATTCTTATTTGTATTTCCAAGCGTCATCCTAGACTCTAAGACCTAGGACCTAGAGCGAGTGCTTTGGAATCATTCTCCGCGCAAAGCTCTAGCCACAAACGTCCGAATAGTTTCCGAACAGTTTCTGGACGGTGAACAAACATCTGTCGGCCGTTCGATTTATCACGTTGTTCCCCGTCAAATAAAGAGACGTTAATTGCCTGCTTGATGTCCCATTTCGACCGTGTAATTATGCTACGAACGCGCAGTGTGCTCTCTCGGACATGTTTATTTCTTCATCGTCGCCGAAGGACCGGCTCGCTTCATCGCCGGGGCGTGCACGTTTATTACAGTTTAAACATTGTAATCATACCGCGATCCGACGACATTCTTTCCCATGGCATGATCTTTAATTACCCACCGGGGCGTGCATCACCGGGACGATGTTAATCACCGGCCATCGAACGATTTCGTTTTTCCGCTCGTTTTGCTTTTCGGCGCAACTACCAGCTGCCTCGGCGGGTGGTCCCAGTGAGATTTAGACGAGAACTATCATTAGTCGCACGATTCAAAGAGAGAGAGACGCGATTTTTACAGGGTCCCGTGTCCCACGGCCTGATTCTTGAATCCAGCCGACATTAATCTTCCCAGCGTTCCTTTCTCCGCCCGTTTTCGCGTTCCATCTTCTGGAACGAAACCCGCCGCAAGAAAAATGTCCTCGTTCGTGATTATGCTCGCTGCTACCAATTGCCTTTTTCGTACAGAGGCTGACAAATGAACGCTCGTTGCTTCAGCATTGTGCCCATCGATTTGCGAAATGTTGATCCTTTGATGTGCAACTTTTTCGTGGCAGTTTCTTCTTCTTTTTAGCGGATACGTCGATTTTTCGATCTAGGTCCTTCAGTCGCATTCAGCTTGGCATAGATGATCGATAAATATACTCCACAATCGGGAAATCCTCTTTCTTTTAATTGTTTCTGCCGGAATTGTTCGATAAGACTGTCACAGAATGTTTCAATGTAATTCTAGCTTTGCGAAATTATTTTTCCTCGGCGAATGCATGAGTGTGTACACAATGCGATAGGCTCCTGTGCCGGGCGAAGTGTTCCAGTATACGGTGCGTAAAGTCGTTATCGTGTTACCAAATACGATATCGAGGAATTAAAGACGAAATTTTATAGGCGTCAGCCGCATTCGAATATCAGGTTTTATGGGGAAGAAATCCGTCGGCCGAGCGAATAGTTAAATCACCTGCGAAACAAAAGCGCCCGAGAGGCTCTCGAGACGATCGAGCCCCGGCGACACGATCGGTTGATCGTCTTTCCTCTTCGCAATTTCACTTTCTGCTTATGGGCTTCCTCTGCCTGCGAAACAAACTGCTGCTCGATCGGATTCCATCAAGTCCGAGACATATCGAGATGATAGTACTAAAAACAAATGATTCGTTTATTTTTAATTAAATTCAATCAAACATCAACCTGCGGTTGATAAAGATGAAACAAGACATACTGACTGAAAACTACACCGGTAAATACAAACAGAGAAGTTAGCAAAAACGAAATTCGCGTTATCGGTCCATTAATCGGAGAACGAATGACATAATTAAAAGCGCGCGTCGGCGAGGAAAAGTGCGCATCAAAGAGCGGTCGGTTGTTGCGAAACCGGCAGACAAATTATCGGTCTACGTGAAACAAGTGGCTGATTAATGCGAGGAAACAGCCATGCAGTCCAAGTTCAATAAGCCCTCATGAATATCAATCGATTTCATACCTGGTGCACGTCTCGCGAAACCGGATGATTTATTTCGTGTTATTGAGAAGCGTTCGGTACCCGGTCGGCTGCTTGAAAGCTGCGCCGAGTCTGTGGCAAGGTTCAGAACCTTATTCGTAAATAATACGATTTTAGCAACCAGTTTCTTTTTAAGTTCTGATCGTGCTCGGGAAGAAAAACAGGTGACACTGTTCTTTTTTTCTTGGGAGACTCATTCCTGCACCGACGCGAGCATTCGGATGCGGCTCGATCGAGATCTAAAACTTGTTCATTGTTCTTGCAGAAATAAGTCGAAAAGAAAGGACAATATCTATTTTGTCGTAAATTTTAGACAATCTGTAACATAAAAGAATAGTTTTGTTATTACAAGTCAAGTTTTTAAAAATATTTATTCATAAAATTGGGAACCAGAATTATGTCAATATCGATGGGTTTTTTATTGCTTAAATAAGCAATTAAAAAGTTTCAATCCTAGTGAATTACTGCCTCATAGGACCGACGTGTTGTTAAAAATTTCAACTTGACTTAACAGCAAGTATCTAAACTAATTTTTTGGTCATAAGAGATACCCGACGTATCCAAGATGTTCGTACAACAAGGGGTTAATAGTGAGTAGTTAGTGACTTGAACGCCAGACACGCGGCCTGAATGATTCCTGCTGCAAGTCCGTAAACAGTCCACGGCAAGAATGATGATGCGCGGAGAACGGGGAACCCAGCCGATAAAGAAAAACAGCGTAATCCGGATCCTCTAATCGTCGCTCGGTAAGGGAGACGTATTGGATGCCACGGGCCCCTCGATTTGGCCCCCCAATCAGGGCCACAAACGATAGGGGAAGGTCCCCTCCCTACGGTCGCGCGAGTGAGCACCGCTTACCGGGAGAGTTCCCGTAGAGTAAACGAGAGTCGCCATTTAGCGGCGTAAGAGAGAGACGGCGTGGTGATTTCGCGATGCTAGACGCCACACAAAGCAGTGATTTCGCGCGCTCGCGTGTCTCCGGGATATCGTAAAAAGAGACGTTCGGCTGACGGTGATCTTGATCGTGTTTCTTTTTTTTTTCTGTGTCACCGATCCAAAGGCAGCGTATACATACGCGTAGACGACGACGCCTGTTCACGGACAATGGGCAAGGACGATCGTTTCAGTTTTCTACCACGTTGTTTGTTTACCTGATCGGAGGCTACCTCGGGACGAGACGACCTCTCCCCATCCAGTTCGACGGTTAGATTCGCCACGGAATCGTCGTTGGCCTTGTCGGTTTCGTCGATTTCAACGTTTCAACGATCGACACGAGCCTCGACGCTGCCACGCGGGATTATCGCGGCAGACGTATTTTCGCAACACGTAACACTCGATCGCGATAACGAGCCGTTTCTAGTTCCTCCATATGTAAAAAGAAACGGGCCAGTGCGCGTCGCTGGAGCTGCGGATTCCTTCGGCGATTCGGAACAGGCTGCCAGTTCATCGGAACAACCGCTGGAAGACAATCGACAGAGTTTAGTTACCGTCATCGTGACGGACGCAATTTCGAGATTCGTTCCACTGTCGGACGCGACTACGCGAACGTGCCGATTCGTTTCGTGACAATGGCAAAATATGCACTCGACGACGAACACTCGTCCTGTTGCGATTTCGTTCGGGAAGTTCGCGGGTGCAAGTAGAAGTGCATGCCGGAACAAATAATCGGTTCTTTCTGAAATATTAATGCACTTTCTCAGCCGCAGCGCCGAACGAATTTCACCGTCGAAATTATCGAGTTTTTCCTTTTGTTGAGATCCCGGCTAGATATCATTTTCTAGTAAGAAGCGCGCGCGAGTGCGGTCTTTATCGTGTGAAAGGTAAACTGTGGACAGGTAAACGAGAGATGTTAGTTCCGTCGCGAAGGCTCGTGTTTAAACACGTGTGCGTGTGCGTATGTGTGCGGTAATGAATTACGCGTAAACGCCGCATTCGTGACGCAATGAGCCTTGGAAAAGCAATTCATTTTTCCCGCAAATATGCCGCCGATCGCGCCGTTGTTGCTCGCGGAAAAATTCTTACGTAAAGTGGAAAGATAATCGACGTGTCGTCCGCGGAAGGTTAATCTTGAATATATTTGAAGGAACGCGCGGTCTTCGCGCCGGCCGGAATAATTACCTTTTGTGCTTATGGAGATTGTTTTATTTTCGTCGACCGAGGTAACAAGTACCTCTTCGACGTTCTGTGTAACTCTTGCGATAGAAAATTTGTCGCGTTCGAATCACGACCGAGCCAGCCGAGCATGCCGCCGCTCTGCGTTATCTGTAACGTGAGAAAATAACTCTCCCGTGTCTCATTGCCGCAGTTATTACGAATGATATCGCGGATGCAAATCTATTTAGCTTCTCACCTTAGCGCGTTGAACTCGTGCTCAATACCAAGTTCGATCGGTAACCTGTATTCGCAATATTCCATCTTTTTGAGCTATACCATCTCGGAGTTTTTAGTTCTCAATTATCAATACGTACTCATACGCATCAAAATCAGAGCCTTCGATTTTAGACGTCTACGAGAGGGTTAAGTGTACACTGAATTTCGTGAATTCCGTATTTGCTAATACGAAAAACACAGACCAATCAGAGCCACGCTAACGCTGTGCTCTGATTGGTCTGTGTTTTTCGTTAATAATTTTAAAATAAAATACATTTTCGCAAAGGAAAAAATTACTTGAAATGATCTCAGGAATCACCTCTTTCAAGAAAGTACAACATTTTTGGGACACCCTGTACGCGTGTTTTGTTTTCGGCTGCTGATGTCAGAATCAACACTTGTAATGTAAATATACGAATATTCATTGACTTGAAATACATATGAAATAGGGACCTGTAACTAAAATCGACTTTCTCGTACACCACCAATGACAATTTAACGCGTCACAAATTCACTATAACTTGGATTACTACATCTGAACAGCGTAATTGCTACTCTTGCCTTTCCGATCTTGTGTAATGACGGATAATCAAAACGGTAAATGAAAATCGTTTGAAATCAGATTGTTACTCGACACCTACCGTGATTTCTCAAACCGGTTTCCCTATTACTTTTTGTTACATTGTAAATCGAATGGTTTCTCCTTTGTTGATGACTGTCGATAGATAACAAAGAAACAACGATCCATCTAATTTCGTTTATTAAATTCAGAGATAACAAAAAATCGTACGGATTCTTTAAAAATTACTTTCACTGATGCGCGTGTCGATAACTCGAGTCGCTGCGCACAGGGTGTCAAAAATACGCGGTATAAAAACCTCTAGCGAACGATTTTCAAACGTGTCGACGGTCGACTTCGACACGTTTTTTTTTGATCAAGCAAACATTTTTTTGCGCCTCTTACGAAATCAATTCGTTTATCGATGTGTGCCATCTTAATTAGTGGGATGTTAATTTTGAAGGAAGCCAGAAGATGGGGGAGTAGACTATGCTCACAATGAGGATTTCTCACACTGTAATGACGTTTCCTGAAATCTCGTCGAGTGCCGTGTTGTGTTCTACAAAACATAAGAGATCGTTCAATGGTTCTTTTGTTCATTGACTGTGTACAGTAATCTCGTAATCTTGTAAAATGAATGACGCCGGTATAATTGTGTCGAGCGGCCACCGCTGCCTGCACAGAGGATTGAAAAAGTATCCCAGTATCGATCATAAGATATGGGATCCAAGTAGTAGATGGATTCTTCAATGGGATAACATTGTAAAGCACCCAGGTGCTAGAGCGAGAGGATGCCATTGTGACATTCACAAGCCACCATGGCTATATCCAGACTTAGGTACATAGTTCTAAAAATAGATGCATCATTGACTACAATAGATTATGCTCCACGAATTAATCAGCTTCATTTAAGCACACCAGTCATTCTGCCAAACTAATGCTCGTCTTGATTTTTCTGATTTCAGTTGGAAAGAGCATGGACGAGACGGACAGAGCGGTAAGTGTTTCATCGATCAATCCTTAATACTTTGAAAATGTAATTTATCCTTAGAACTATAATATAATAGTTCAGCCGTTGTAATGAACTTAAGTGGAATTGATTAAACTGTTGCAGATTAAGTCAGCTCCTGCGAAGAGGTCAACGGCTCCTCCAAAGAGAGGACAATTTGGACCTGCAAAAGCTCCCCCATCTGCTATAGGTACACATAGGTTTACTAGACAATTATTAATGAGTGACTTTATTTGATGATATTTTTGTTTGTTGTGTTATATGTCGATCGTTTTGGGTGCTACAAGCTACTTATATAAAACATCACTGTTTCACTTGCTTCATATGAGTATTGCAAATCTTACGATTAACTTCACGGAAGCACATATTTCCCTTGCAACTATCGCACAGATGTGAAGCATTGCTAACTTAGAAACTCTCACGCTTTGACTTTTAACATGGCTCAACGTTTGCAATAGTGTTAACGATGTCTCATTGTACACCAATCAACTGTCGATCTCACTGTTGACATTTTGGTGACAAGAATGCTAATTATTCGCTTGCATGACAGCTCATCCTGGTAACACTGCACTAACGGTTCCAAGGGCAACAACCGTCAAAAGAACCGTATCAATAAAATCAGCAGCAGGTATCTAAAACTCCATTGGCTTTACTAGTCCTATTTTATATCATGGTGGTTTCTTCAATAAGTTCCATATATTCCTTTCAAGACTTCTTATATTTATATTTTTTCTACCCTTCTTTATAGACAACCATCATGGTATAAATAACAGCAACAAAAATTATGAAAATTCGATTGAATTAATACGGATCATCCGCCGCGCATATTTTAATTTTAAACCCTCGCATACCATCGCGCTTTATCTCGGATTATTTGCTGATTCAAATTAAACATAATCCAAACGCAAGCGAGATGCTCAATAAAACGCTTACACGTCTTTGATCTTTCTGCACCGCTTTTTATGTCTCGTTGTTCACCTCATAGCACAATACGCTTACGATAATAAGGTATTGTATAATATAATGCACAGACGGTAATTTTTTATTAGCATAAAGATGCCATAGTCACTGGCAGAATGAATTATCATATTATATAAAATCATAAATTGTTTGTGAAAAATGCCCTAACCAGTTGCTATTAACATTGCGGAATAATATCGATCACGTCAAGTAGTACTTATACGTGAATTACAACAAAACAGAACAATTAAATATCTGTATTAAAATGGAATATCAATAATGATGTCCAAGAAAAAATGATGGCACAAACAAATTTTTCATTTTCAAGGTTATTGACAGCTCATCAGTGTTGATATAAAAATCAACGTTCAAGTAGTCTTGAAAATAATGTTTAAAAAGTTCGTCTTTTACATTCTTTTTTTATTTCTAATTTAAACAGACATATTTAAATGCTCTATTTTTTGTAAATCAGTTTGTCGATACATTCATACAGGAATATAAAATTATGAATAATATTTATAGGTCAGGCTGGTGCCGTTGACGAGGAAACTTTCGTCACAGCATTCGAAGATGTGCCATCCGTGAACTTGTTCTCATCAAGGGATCTAGAAGAACAAATGAAAACGATAAGAGAAATTATTGGCGACGATAAGAAAGACTGGAAGCAAAGAACGGAGAGTGTACGTCTCGAATAATACTTTAAAAAATCTTTCTAAATATCGAAATGTTAATAAGAATATCTAATAAAATCAATTTGTCCACCAGATGAAAAAGCTGCGATCAATCGTGATCGCGGGGGGTATAAATTATGAGAACTTCCTGGATTGTTTAAAAAGCATGCAAAGAGCGTTCGAGGTCGCCTGCACGGATCTGAGGTCGCAAGTCGTGAGGGAAACGTGTATCACGTTAGCGTATCTCAGTCTTCACTTGAAAAATAAGTTCGCTAGTTCTGGAGAGGCAGTCCTGCTCACCTTAATGAACCTGATACAAAATAGTGCCAAGGTAAGATTCCTGATAAATTGCTGCCCGGTAACATGCGGTGACGTATGGGAACCGTAACAAAACGTGGCAACTTGCGTCAACGAATATGCACATACAGGTCGTGGCATCAGCCGGTGCAGTGGCCGTCAGATTTATTCTGCAGAACACACACTGCAGCCGCTTCGTGCCAATTATCACGTCGTGCTTAAACAACAAAAGTAAAGACATACGACGTGCCTCCTGTGAATATCTGAACTTAGTTCTGCAAACATGGTCTACCCAGATATTGCAGAAACACGTGCAAATTTTACAAGACACGATTAAAAAGGGCATCGCGGACTCGGATTCGGAAGCGAGAGCTTTCGCTAGAAAGTGCGTTCATTTATTTATTAATATTATTATTACTATTATTATTTATTTCTCGAGGCACATTTATCTATGTTACATTATCTTGCAGCTAACTTGTTAACCTGTACTTAATTTTTAAATATTTTTAGATCATACTGGGCATTCAAAGACCATTTCCCGGAACAAGCAGAAGCGCTGCTCAATAGCCTGGATACTGCGTACAAACGGTCTCTAATGTCTCTTAGCAATAGCGGTAGTATCAACAGTTTGAATGTGGTCACGAGATCGGCGAGTGTCAGCCCTAGGACATCCCGACCTGCGATGAGCGCCACAGGTAAACTACATTCTTCTATTTAATTCTAAGTCTGTGTGTTTAATGGATTAGGTCATCTTATAATTGCTTGCCACTTTTTTTGCAAACTCGGTACTGAAAACTGAGATTATGGGATGACCTAGAGGTGTATTGTGTGTTAGATGTACAGTAGCGGACAAAAGTTTAAGACCTCTCTAAAAAAGACGGTAACTATTTTAATATTGTACTATACGATTTGAACTTTTTTGGGAAGCTAGAGCAATTAGTTTACTACAGGATGTGAAAAGAAATTTTTTCAAAAATTGCAATTGAACTCTGAGGAAAAATTGCTGTTGAAAAAAATGCTAAAAGCCTGTGCCAATTCAACATATTCTGAAAATTTCGTAAAAATCGATCGACGTTGCAATGAGCTATAAACGTTTAAAGATTTATTGCAGTTACAGTTAGCTCATTGTAACGTTAACCGATTTTGACGAAATTTTCAGAATATGTTTCATTGACACAGATCTACAAAACGTATTTTCTAAATTTTCAATATAGACCCACATAAAAAAGTTAAAAATTCAACTTTTAGTATTTTTTCAACAATTCCGATCAATTGCAATTTTGAAACAATTTCTTTTCACATACCGTAGTAAACTAATTGCTCTAGCTTCCCAAGATAGTTCAAATCTTATAGTACAATATTAAAATAGTTATCGTCCGTTTCAGAGCGTGTTAAACTTTTGTCCGCTACTGCAAATGGAGTGTGTCTGTCGGCGAGAGAGCAACGCAGTGTAAAATACTTCTCACTCTTTTTTCATGCTGCTTTTGTGACTCCTCTTTGCATTAAACATACGAAGGTAGTACGGAAAATTTGCATCAGACCGCGGGTCAACCACACGGCCCGCTCAGGCGTACCCCGTCCTTGCCACGGTCTTATCGTCAGTCCGGTATCCCAATTCTACAGAGACCCACTGATTGTCATTGTAATTGTTACACAAATTGTTTGTTGCTTCAAAATATCACCGCGACCTTTAGAGTACATTGCACCCATGCATCCGATAATACGCGACATCTGTCAAATGCGTTGTTTATGTATATCGGTGTAATTTCTCTTCTCAGATCGTGGGACACCGGGCGTTAGATCAACGAGCGCCATAGATCTACAAGCCGCACAAAGAGCAAAAGCTAGGATGATGTACGCAAACATCAGTAGGCAGAAAGCCTCCCTCCGTGAGTTCTCTCGTCGTTAATTTCAATTTTATATGTATCGTGACACGCTGTGTTTAGAGGTGTGCGTGAACTCGAAAATGTCGGGTCGGGATAGGGACGAGTTCTCGAAACTTTCGGAAATATCCGTGCAGAGCTGGGTAAAATTTCGGAGGAAAAATATTCCTGATACTATTTTAAGTAATCGTTGTCCTACTATTCAAATAAAATGCTAGTTTAAATGAACTTCCCGTTATGTAGTATTTAAAATATTTCTTGACGATGAAAGATTGAGCAAATAGATAATATTAAAATGCAAGAAACCATAATTTATTCTACATTTCCGACTTCTTTTCTCATGTAGAATTCCCCCCTCCACGGCTGTACCCACTACTGGGACATCCTGTAGAAATAGTTTACTTCAAAGTCGTTTTTTAAAAGATCGTCTCAATCCGATGGCTTCCCGACCCGTCCCAACTATCGGGTACCCGACATTTTAGGGTTCTCGCACACCTCTGACTGTGTTGTTGTAATAGGTTTCGACCACGACTCATGTTATTGCTCCATCCTTCCAGCGCGTCCCAGTAAATCACCAGACACCACAGCAGTTGCTAGTCCAGAAAGAACCGCAAGAACAAGAACGAGAATGTCCGGAGTGTCGCAATCTCAGCGTAAGTATAAAGAAAGGGGACGACGGGCTCCCCTTGAAGAAACATGATACAAGAAAGGTCTCAATTTGTGTATTACACGTTAACAGCCAGCAGTCGGTCGGGATCACCATCGTCTAGGCTGAATTACGCCACGTATAATCGCGAGGGAGAATCCTTGATCGCGAGGCCCAGGCGATTATCTGGACACGGCATCAGAAGCACCGGCAACAGCCGCGAACCCAGTCCGCAAAGGTTCGGAATGGACAGAAGTTTTGCTAGTAAAATACGGTACGTTGTGTTTACACGATCAACATTTTTTTTCATGTTAGCATGCTGAAACATTTTCTTCCATTAAATGGAAGTACTAATGATGTTTCGCTAACATGGAATTTGATCTAATCCTGCAATGGCGCACTGGAGTCTCCTATTCCAATTTTCTTGTATTGGTTTAGTCAAATTGACCAAAAGTAGAATGCTTTCTTACCGCATAGCTTCTGTTAGGTAATCGAATGTTGTAGCCTTGAACTACATACCTGAAAGTATTCTAGAAAATTTGTACAGAATTTTTAGAACCATCAGTGTGTCTTTGCAGGTTTCGTTAGACCTCTAGTTAGCAAGTGGAGTGTTTGATTTTAATTATGACCGTAGGGGAAGGAATTTGTACATGTCGCCGACGGACAGGCCTCAATCGAGACCAGTGATGGCACAAAAAATGCTGCAACAGTCGCGCGAAGCGGAATCAGCGTTGGCGGATGCGCTCACCTTTGACAATATAGACTGTTACACCAGAACGCCCAGGGGCAAAGGTGACCACAGCGACGACAGCGAAACTAGCAGTATATGCTCTGAAAGGAGCATGGACAGCTTTAGACGACCGAATGACGTAAGTGAGAAGAGTACTGTAGAGTCCCTGGCATAGCGATAAAAACAGTTCTCACCTTACGATCAAAGTGGAAGAGTAAAGTAATTAAGTAGCGATGACGTACTGTGTCTAGTAACGCTCTTGTTCATCGTACATTTGCAAACCTGAGCTTGTTTTATTTGTTAAACATTCTGCAAATGAATGATCGAGCGCGCTACTTGGCAATACGATATATGTGTATCATAACAACTTAACCCAGACATACTTTAGACAATTAATGTGCCAATAATTATGAAAGTGGTCTAAGTCAAAATTAAAAAAAGAAAAAAATGATTTTATCAGTTGTTTCACATAATTTTTACGATATTGTCAAAAATGCACCGTTAGATAGTGCTTGTTATTTCAACATTTTATGGAATTCATTTAGTGTTGATATCCTTTTCCTTTAAATATCTCGAAAACGAAAATATATGACTTAGACCACTTTCATAATTATGGGCACATATACAATATATAGTATATGTATGTTCACTTAGTTCATTAACGCTTCTCTAATGTTTGTGTGCGATAAAAGTACACAGCACTATGCGGCTGCAATATAATTTACAGTCGGAGGCTGTCAGCTTTGAACGTGTCCGTGTCTTCGAACACAATGTATTATTTTAATTTTTTTAATATGAAATCGCATTGTATAAATATTGTTTCATAATACACCTTTACGTCCTTGCGACCACGGGTCCACACACAATCCCCTAATTCTTACCCTCGCGAGGGTAGACTTAGGTCGGAAGCTTAATGAACCAGTGCTTTTCGTCCTAGGACAATGTAGGTAACGCATGTATGGTTTTTTCTTTTGGTTTTGTTGCGGCGTATTTGTTTGGTTTGGACTAACGCGATGCGCCGTTCTGTTCTCCATATCTGTCCATCGTCCATCTACCCATTAGTCGTTCTCATGGAGTGGCTCCCAGCAAAGACTGTACCGTGATATGTGGGATCAGTCTATCCCTAAGGTTTGTTCAATTTACTATTCATATTCATTTACTCCATACAACTATACTATACACTTGTGGCGTAGAAAGACAGATTTGTCGTATCAGGTCGAACCAGAAGTAATTTCCGTTTCGTAACTAACATTCGCCGCGCTAATCATTGCTGTTTTATATAACCATTCTCGTTATTGCTATCAGCTCATATTAATTCGATTTGTTTCAACATCTGCAGCGGAAGTTGTTTATGACTCGACCATTAAAAAAATCCATCTACTTTGCGAATAAGATTTTCCCGTGTGACTGTCGTTATTGCAATCTATCCGTTGCGATTATTTTTACATATACGGACACATTATTTTGCAGGATATTAAGGAAATTATCGAAAATTGTGCGCATAAACATTGGGGAGATAGGAAGGAGGGTTTGGTAGGCTTACAACATTTCCTCTCCAATGGGAACACGCTTACGGAGACGCAGCTGCGCAAAGTAACAGACATCTTTACTAAGATGTTCATGGATTCACACACGAAGGTGTTCAGTTTATTCTTGGACACGTTGAACGAGCTGGTGGCCACCCATAGCGAGGACCTTGGCGACTGGCTGTATGTCCTGTGTGCCAGGCTCTTAAATAAATTAGGCACCGACCTCCTCGGGTCTATCCAGGCCAAAATTCACAAAACTCTTGATGTCGTCAGGTGAGACCTTGTGATTTACGGTTCAAGCAATTCTTAACGTGCGATTCAGGATAATTATTTAACATCTGTTTTGCAGAGAATGTTTCCCAGGGGAGCAACTGCTACCAGCGGTAATGAGGTATCTCACGGATCCCACTCAGACGCCTAACACTCGCGTGAAGGTAGCCACCCTTACGTTTATAACTCAAATAGCAGAAACGGCAGAGCCATCTGCGTTAATTAATTCCGCGGGGACGGCACTCGCGAGGTTACTCGATTGGTCCAATGACGTTAAGAGTCAGGACGTCAGGAGGCATGCACAGAACGCTGTCATATCTCTATACAATTTGAACCCTCCGAAAGTGACCATGATATTGGCCGAGTTACCCAAGTCTTATCAGGTAAAGAATACAAATATTATTGGATTATAAATATTATAAGAATATATATTATTAATAGAAATATGAATTTACAGGAAGCAGCATTACCCCTAGTACAGAACCATCTTAGGAAATCCTCAGGCTCCAATCCAGCATCGCCTGGTACACCTCCTCCCAGGGCTCAAAGCTCTCCGGCACGTTCGAAGCTCAAGCCCGAGGTGGAGAACGCTGATGAGAACCTGGAAGAAGTTTATAAGTGAGTAGTTGTCATACTCGCGAACGGAACATCCAATAATCCCTCATTGTTTGTCATTTTAATTTGAAAGTACTTCTCACAGATCGTTAAGACGCACCACAGCGGAGATTCAGAATTACGGTTTCGAACGTTTAGAAAGAGCGACCACAAGTAAAGACAGCGGGATCAGCAATATGGCTGATGTGGAAGAGAAAATAGAAGGTCTTACGTTGTGTAACTCGGTAAGAAAACGGACGATGTACGTGTTATTTCTAAAAGCCGATTTTTTTATATTGTTTTTTGGGATGTTAGGGTCGCTCATCTTCTGTTTCTTCGCCCACCCAAAGAGGACGATCCGTTACGAGTATCATCACTGTCAATGGATCCAGCGACACGATCGCGGGAGATCTCATTCTACCTCAAGAAAATAATGGTTACAAGAGCCACAGTATGTCCACCATTTTTAGTAAAATATCCCATAATTGCTCATAATTGCCCCTTGTTTCAATCTGCTATAATCTGTTTTCAGCGGGGCCTTCACCAGATTCGGCAAAGAGGCCAGAAGTTTTAGATAATATGATAAAAACTCTCCAATCAAAGATGACACAAATTGACGAAAAAGTATTAGCTCTACAAGAGTTCCAGTTGTACGTTCGGGAAGGCGACGCTGCGTTCATTAAACAGCATTTTAAGTAGGGACCTCTTCATTCATCTACAGTCTGTCACAGTAATATTTTCCGACACTTCTAGGCTTTTCATTTCGTTTTTGTCCGCCAGGAAACTGCTTAAGACGCTGCTGGACAGTCTGACTAACGACAGCAAGAAGATGCAGGTAGAAGTACTTCAAACGCTAATCGACATGCTTAAGTGTCCCGAGCTCGTAGACAGTTTTTCTGTGTATCCCGAACTGCTCGTTTTAAAAGTAATTAACGCGTACAAATTGGACGATCAGAAACTAGATTCTTCCAGTAGCAGCAGCAGCAGTAGCAGCAACACGAGATCTTCCGTAAGTATTTTTGCAAGAAACAATATTACTTTCTGGAAACGGTCATTCCGATTTGGAATGACTCATAGTAACGTAGCATTCGAAACTATTAATAATGCTGCGTGGAAACAGGTTTTCTGGGTGGCAGAAAAATGTGCCGCGACGATAGCGATGGTTCTAAAGCCAGAGCAGGTCATACATTTGGTATCGACTATAATCGCCACTGAACCGTACCCCTTGAACATGGGAGCGATTAAAATGCTGCACAAAGTAGTGGAACACTGGGGCCGGGAAGCGATAGAGCCGCATCTATCCAAAGTTATGCCTGGCCTCATCAAGGCAAGTAAAAACCCTATTGGTAGTATTTCTAGGTTAATGCTTTTAATTAGTTTCCATAACTCTTTCGACCTCTGGAGAAAATCTCTAGGAAGAGGCATCGCCACGTGTTAACAATTATTTTGTCTTTTCTAGGCTTATGACGATAACGAAAGTGCAGTACGTAAGAGCGCCGTGTTCTGTATGGTGGCGATACACTTGGCAGTCGGTGAGGAGGTGTTGAAGCCCCACCTAAGCCTTCTGTACACCAGCAAGCTGAAGCTTCTGAACATCTACATCCAGCGCGCGCAACAGGCGAACAGTCAACCGGCTAGTCCGCGTAGTAATAGCAAGAATTAACTAACGTCAAACTCCGCGACACTCAGGATCGCGATACTTAGGAGATTCGCTCGTCTGAGTGCGAGGCATGAGAATATGCTGTTTAGCTTCCTCAGTAAGTCCGATCCGTGAAGACCCCGGGAACGACAAAGTCGAAAGCTTCTCACTTCGAACATTTTATAGACTGATCTATCACGGCAAAAGGTGTTTTGCGGTGTGCGACATGGCTGAGTTCAGCTCCTGACAGTGATGTTGCACGATGAGAAAAGCAATCGTTGTGCATTTTTCGCTATCCCATTGTTTTGTTTGCCAAAAACGATGAAAAGAAAAAAACGAACGAGGAATGAATTTATACATATTGCAATGTAACCAAGAGTCCCGACGTTCTTTTGTTCGTTTGTTCTCGTTTCTGATAGCTCCGCAGTATCGGTATACGTGTTTTATTCCCCGTAGAAGTTATTTTTTTAACGATATTCATTCACACAGTCAATCGTCGATGCAGGGATATAACCGTCGTTCTAGGATGTAAGATTTTTCACGGACTTTGATATTAAGTTGCAGCGTTGTTTCCGGCGAGAGAGAAAGCTTCCTTAAGAGAGAAAGGCAAAGAGAAAAATAGAGAGCTTTCCCGCGTAGCGTGAAGCTCGCGGCAAAGAACAGAATCGTGGCTCTCGTCCACTCGTTTGTGATTTTATATGTTTCTGGAATTCTTCTTGTTTGCTACTCGTTAAGATCTATAATGTACATATATTATATTTAGATATTTCAGTGTATTGTTGTGCGTCTCTCTTAGTGGTTGGTTGCAAAAGCTTCGAGAGAAATGTGATTACCGTTGAACGAACATGTTTCTTCTTCGTCTTGTCTTTTTTTTTTAAATTTTGACAGTGCGACATCACTGCCGAAAAAATCTTGATACGACCTACGCGCAGAATGTACGCGAGAACGCAAATTCGATGTGTTCGGGGTCAGACAACAAAATATTGTATAAAACACGTGATGCGTTTGCTCGCAGATTCAAAAACGTCGCTGATATTGACTGATGCGTGCTGTGCACCTTGCGATAAAGCGAACAGAAGAAATAAACCGTGTTTAATATCATTTTCTCCCGGAATCAGACGGCAACATGTTCGATATTGAATAAATCGTAAGAAGAACGTGTTTTCGCAATTCAGTATTAACGAAGACCCGTGCGAACGCTGCACTGTGGTGCAAACCACAAAACTGCGAACTAAATTAATTCCGCTGTTTGTTATGACAAAGAGAAATGTTTTAGCAGTTGTTTGATTCTTAAATCTGATTTTTATTTAAATGATAAACCATTGAAACCAGGGGATGTTTAACCCACCAAGACCTTTACTGTTTGGACTAGAACCTGATTTCATTAATTTTTAACTAAGGAAGTTGTTGACTAAGGAAGTAGAGTTGGCAGTTTGATGGTTTTGGACCGCTGTGTTCGTTGAACGACGCGAGCTTGAAATCGCGGAGAACAGAAACTGGTTCGGAAGTGCATGTGCTAGTCAGATTTCCAAGGACGCACAATGACCCGATAGACGCGAACGGAACAGTGGGATCTTTTCCACCGGATCTAACGGGGCTAAATGTCACACGAGAGCTCGAAGAACGTGTCTGTGAGTGAGAGAGAAACAGAAGAAGCGCGTGTGTCGATAGAGTGAGTGTGAGGGAGAGATTACAGGAATGGGCGGAAATTAGAGTAGAAACGAATAGGAGAACGATACGCTGAAGATTAACGTGAATGTCGATGAGCGGAGGAGGGAACTGTGCGCGCGCCACGTTGCCAATAATATAATGGGAAAACGCTGAATCAAAGCTAACGTAACAAGGTTTAGTAAAAGAAAACGTTCTGTGCCATTGTCGTTTCTGTTCTACTATACATATATATAAGGATGAAATGATATATAAATATAATAGTGATCACCCTTCGTCTTTTCTTACTGCTAGGATCCGGGATAGTTGAGAGATCATTTTAACGAGATCGTATTCTCTGAAAGTCGAATCATCGAAGTATTAAAAAAAATGAAACCAGAGACGGAGAAGGAAGATTCTGATAGAAGATCGTGTGACGAAATCCAACACCGTGGTCCTTCCCCTCGAGGAAAACAGAATAGAAGCGAGAGTCTTACGGGTAAACAATTTAATTGACGCGTGATTGAAGAACGAACGAAAGAATAAGAAAGATTGATTGAACGCAGACGTCTCACCTGACTCGATCGTGTCGATTCTAATAGACGGCCAAACAGTGCCAAAAGAAGCTGTCGGACGAATTGCGGACAGAGGAAAAAGAAAATGAGAACAGAGAAAGAGCATGTGTCTCGAGTGTTGTGTCAGCGCTACTTCTTTTACTTGGTGCCTTTGGCGTGGTCAGGACGAGATTTGTTCCGGGGATCGTCTTTCATCGTCTTGTAAAAAGATACCGCTGTCGTCGTCGAAGCGATTGTAGCCTGCATAAATAGGGTAGAGTGTCTCCTCCCGTTTATTCGTCGGTCTCACGTTAAGCGAAAAACGGAACAGTGATAATTTTATCTAGCATGTTTCCCTAGCTAATCGGGTTCTCCATCTTCTTCGCGTTCGATTGTCGTTTCATTAAATGTAGAGGAACCATTAACCGCTTGTACGGCGTGATTCTATTGTCGGTGTCATAGGATCTGCAAACTTATTCTGTACCACAAAAGCAAAGCTTCGAGATATTACCATGATGAACGCTTCAGGTGGTCGGTCAACCCTTGAACGGTAGTTTCATTTGAATTCTAATTTTTCTGTAAACCTAGTGTTAAACAATAATTACGTTGACTTCCAGACTTCGACTCCAAAAAGTCCCAGAATATCAAAATAGTGTAGTTAATGAAATCAGTTTAGAAATATAAAGTTGATTATACGCAGTGATTGATTCTTTAACTCTTCTGTTCTGTTCTCCTAGTAGGTCCCAGAACGCGTCGCGTAAGAGAAAATTGATTTGCAAGGATTTGAGTGGATCTATCCGTGATCGCCATTTTAATAGTTCTTTGAGGATGAATGAATTTTTGTACACAAGTATATATGGTCAGTATTGAACAATTGTTTCATATAGGAGGAGAGTTTGTTTTTAATGAGAAGGTTGATTCTTTCGTTGATTTTGAGGTACATTGTTTGTTCATAGGTTTTATGAGACTGGCTTTAAATCCCTCTGTGCGTGTATCATCGACGTCATCAAAGAATATGTATCATCTATTTTCATAGGACGATAGAAATCGCAAGACGAGATTGTACGGACGCGAATGATCATTTTCATCGATTGCTCCTCACTTGAGATACTTCGGTTGCTGTTAACTAGCTGCAATGATTTTAGGTTGCTGCAAAAGCTGAGAGACTCGAATACCTCTGTTTGTTCTCAACAAATTTAGTACATATACTGGACTTCTCTGTGGACATTGTTTAAATTATGAGTTTAAAAATTAAAAGGCTGTTGGTGAAGTTTTTTAGACCGTGTGCAATACAAAATTTATATTTATTCTAGATGACAAAATTTTGTGTTTAAATGCTATTAGGAGGATGACTTGAGTACAAGGATTTATGGTCGTTAGATTTACCTTTTACAGCCATTTGATTTTATCTTTGTATTTTTGGGCCCATCAGAGGTATTCGTACACTCAGCTCTTACTGAACAACCCTGTATCCGTGACTACCAATTTTGTCAAGGTCCGTAGAACCGTCAATGTTTACGTTCGCGATTATTCTTCTCGCAAACCATTCGTCGTCGACTTTTCTTTGAAAAAGAAAAAAAAACAAGCATAATACAATTTAGAGTTTGACCTGGTGTGTGCGGATCGTGTATATATATACATATTATTAAATATAGAACCTAATGTAACTATTATTACGGATTAGGTAGCTCACCGTCACTGCCTGCAGCGTTTTGGTCGTGCTGAGAGTCTTCGGCACCGCTGGACTCTGCGTAGTGTCGCGATCGTTTATAAAGAAACGAGAAAAAAAGAATAGGAAGAAGAGAAGGAAAACAAGAGAGAGAGAGAGAGAGAGAGAGAGAGAGAGAGAGAGAAAGTGGAATCGCTTGTTTTGTTAAGTTTTTGAGCATTATTATTGACAACAGGTTTTACATTGTATTTACTAATGCGTGTACGATATTCGTAGGTATATGAAGAATTATTATAACATTGTATTAACGAGGTCCTTGCCAATTTTGCATTACGACGACCGGATGATCAGGCCACGTGGACGTTCGATCTGCGCGTGAATCGTTCGTTACATCGACTATAGCTATATCCCCGCTATATTTGTTTTTAATCGATAAAAGATAAAAAAAAAGGCAACTTCGCATAATGTTTAATTGTGTCAGGTCATTTCGTAAGTCTGCTGCGCTGAGTGAAGTGCTAGGTCTACCAATAAATAATCTACTATTTATTTTCAAAACATCTTCGTTCCCTTTTCTCCCTTATAAATAGACTGCGGACCTTCAGTCCATTCTCGAGTTCGCAAAATGCAAGGAAACCTGCATATGTCTCATCAATTGCGTTACCATCTGTCTTCGTTATTCTTCTAGTCGATGTGAGATGTGCCCTTTCCTCAAATTTTTCTAAAATGGTCGATAAATTTGAGAATTCGCTTGAAGGTCCGCAGGCTACTTATAAACTGCGATTTGGACGAATTTCGATAAAACCAGCATTGGACTCGTTCTTCTTTCAATGCGACGGAGAATAGTGGATTACTTATTGATGCACTTAACGAGTCTCATTCAAAGGCGATCCCTTCCTGCATTTCTTAATTAGTTGATCCCACACTGCGACCGTTTGTGCACCTCTAGAAACTGATCTCCAGAAATGAAATAGATGCTTGTAGTTTCGCTCAATGGCTCCTAAAAGTAAGCAAGGAAATCTTGTAAAATATAATCACAGTTTCCACGGTTATATGAAAGCATGAACGAACGCAATCCCCGTCCTATCCAACGATTTCGGCAATTTAATTAATCAATTTCCTCATTCGTTTCAGCGACCGGTATACGCTATGACCAGACTGCGGGTCTTTACGCGAGTTCCATAAAAATTAGCACTAGAAATCGAATGGTTTGCTGACTGGAGGCTAGCTCATTACGTTGCATAAATGCACGAAGATCTGCAGTCGCACTTTCTCAAATCGGCAGAAGACTGACTACGGATTCGAAAAGTACTAGGGCACTCGAGGGCTTAAGAAATGATCTGATCACCGAAAAGGGGTCATCGTAAGCGTTTCCACGTCGGTGTCCATACGTGTCTCGAATGATTCCGAGATGATCGAGTAAGAAAAAGAGGGGTCCGTGTGGGCACGATCGTGAGAAATCGTTGCGGTGTAAAAAGAAAAGAGGAATACGCTTCTGTGGAGCCGTGTGCGTCGACAAACGATTAGCATACGAGATAATAGAAGAAAGAGAGAGAAATGTAACGAGTAGGAGCATCGTTTCCTCGAGTTTTCGAGGGAGAGAAAAAAAGAAGAAGACCGTCTGCGGATATTCTATTGATTCTTGCACGAGTAAACTTTGCGCCGATCCTTCTTCGCTTCGTAATGGTATTCGTTCGTCCAAGCGAATTATAATACGCATATAGGGTTAAACAAATTTTTGCACCGCAGACATGGCTATTAATTCTGTTGGCAAAATCGACCGGCTCGTTCTTCTTTTTGTTTTCGGTTGACCCCGCCCCGTATACGTTTGACACGCACAGATATTATTATTAAAAATACATAGGTGTGTATACCTCTCGGTGTTCCCCGGCTCTATCCCGATCGTGATCGTTTTCTATCGATTTTCCAAGTAGGAAAGGGGAATCCACGAGACGCAATATTGTACCGTTGTTTGAATCGCCGACGTATTTAATACGCTAATCTTACTAGTGTTTAGAGGATATATTTTATATGCGAACGATGAATAGTCGATTGCTTCGTATTGTCTGTCAATAAACGAGATTTCAAAACACTAGTCCCCGTGTTCCGAGTATCGTGTGTCTTAACATCTTTATTTTCTCTGTTCGTTTATTCTTCCTGCTCATGCTTTTTTCTATTTTTCTTTTTTAGCGTAAAACGATGTTTCTCCACTAGTCGATCGTAGGCAGCGTACTCCTTCTCCCCGGAGATAAAACAAGATCAAAATTGACAGAATTAATACGCGATACTGCTGCAAAACGTTGCAATTAAGATATCGTTTGTACGACAGGTCTGTTCCGTTGCAAGATTTTCGTCTGGAATATACAGGGTGGTCTGTACTTCGTCGCTCGAACAGGACAGAGCTGATTCGGAATTTTAAAATTAGTCGAAACGCATGCAGAATACGGTTCTGTTTCGGCAAGGCGTGACGCGTGTATTGATCGAGCTATTAATTTTGGCCCACCCTGTATACTTTATTACTCAATGTCGACTTTATATGCTATACACGTATGCGTACATTTATGGAGCTCATGTAATTACATCTCGTATTTAATTTCTGTTCGTCAGTTGACGGATTCGCGTCTGAATAAAGCCAATTGTCGTATACTTTCAAACCGTTTCGATGTGTATTTTTCTTCTTAGACCGCCAATAAATATCGCATGCATCGTTTTTACTGCAACAGTTTTTTCCTTATCAACCATGATTTGCAAGTATCCTGCAAAATATATCGTTTTATTATAATACTTTGTCTTGCAGATGTAATTTTAAATTCGAACTTCGAACGCGCGTCCTGTTACCTGCGCGCGCATCTTCCCCGCCAACCAATCAGCGCTTAGCTTTCATGGCGGCTCGCAGAAGTTTGAAGATGTTTGAGGGTTGTTGTCGGAGGCGTTCGTTGGAGCTGTCTGGTGCAAAGGTACGTGGAAATTTGCATGAATATCTATAAATATTACAATTATTAATATGTTATTCAATAAATAAATCCTTAGGCTATGAGTTATAAATGTTTTGGGTGGGTAAGAGAGTCGTCCCGTTTGAGGTTTCCAAAAATACAATTTTATTAGAAACATTTTACGAAATTTTATACTGGTATACACATATAGACGTACGATACATGCGCACATGTGTACATACGGAATACAAGCATACCGTATAGCACGATACAAAGTATTGTACATGAATTACAAACGCTACTCTGCTCGCACAGCACGCACACTTATATATTACAAATAATCACCGAACAGTTTGAAAAACGAAAGGCACTTGTCGAACTAAAAATCTCGACTGCCCAACGGTCTTTCGAAAGTAAGCTAATGGCTGTCTGTCTTAATGAAAGAGTAATCGTGAGTTCACCCTTTCCAGGTATCGACACGATCATCGAGAGTTTGGTTGGATTGATTTTCATGGATTTGTAATTCCTCAAACGATTCTCGGACAAGCGGACCCCGGAAGTCCTGCTCGTCACGCCACCATCTGCCGCCGACAAGGTAAGTTCGACGTTCGATCGGCCATCATTTTCATCGAGTATCTCCGTTTAACCTGGTCCACTGATTACGAGATTATCACATCGAATAAAAGTACACTCGATTAGTCAGCGGTAGAACATCCGCGCGGATTTCCAGTGGCTCTGTGAATGACGCCTAAGATAGACCTAACATTTTTGACATCCTGTAACCTACAGGTTCTAACATGTTTATTGTCTTGTTGCATCCTCTACGATTTTAAACGGTGAATCTACAAACTAGATTTGGCTGGTGTGACTGTAGAAAGACGCCCAAAACGTTTGTAATTTTTCTTCCTGTACGATACGCAATGCACATTCGATATTAGATCTATCTTATGCCTCAATGTGTAATTACTAGACTGCGGATTTTTGGGGTTATAACATTTGTACACATGTGAACACAATTATTTTGATTAATATCGTTCTCGATAATGGATGGAACACATTGTTTCACACTATTTTTTGATAAACTAATCCACAGGGAGATAGATTTTCATATAGTCCCGCAATCTAATGATTATATTCAACGGTTTCTCTGTACAGAACTTGTAAAAAGCACATTGTGCGGCCGGCTAGTCTATTATACACCACAAGTATATAGATCGTTTTGGTATATATTACAAAAGTATTGAAAAACGGTTGGATTTATAAAGTTAGGTGTTACACGTGAATAAACGATGTACAAATAGTCGTAGTTTTAAGTACCTGCTCGAATGGACAGGTGGCATAGAAAGAAACTAGCCCGTAAGTCGAATGAATCAAGGTGGATGTTCACTGAAAATAGCACCTGTGTACGTAACAGGATGCCTGAGAATACTGAACGCGAATCAATGGGTAAATATCATACCCAAAAAAACCACGAAGTTCCAATAGACATGTATTTCCAAATAGTATCGTGTATTTTCAGACATCTTGCGCGGAAATGAAATCATTCAGAGGCGAAAGAAGACACCGAACCTGGGCATTTGGAATACGAGATGAAGACTAATACCTTAAATAATGAATTATATTACAGACTCTGTCGCTTATACGTTAAAAGTAACATGGTAAAGTATTGTTTCTATAGTAATGTACACGTAGATCGCTTCTGGCTGAATCAAACCATTCGATGAACCGTTTGAAACCGGGTCCGCAGAAATGATACCCAGGTCGGCGCGATACCCTATCACACGATTTTCTTTGCGAATATTGTTAGATCACAGCGAAGTTGTTTAAATCGATTTCCAAGGAAGGAATGCTCAGCCCGCCCGGTAAGCGGCGAACGACGAATCACCATAGAATGTGGCGCGCCAGGGTGCCCCGTAGCGCCGCGTAGCCAACGTCGTGCACGATGAATTTTCATTCGTCTCTTCTACGGCCATCCGTGGACATTTGCACGGAAGACTGTATCAGATCAACATGTAATACTGTTTTGTGTGTGTCGCGTGTAGAGTCGTTTTCGGTTTCTCCGTTCTTACTCTTTATTTGGTAGAAGAAAATCCGTCACTCTGCAACGTCGATCGTCCCCAGCCGGTTTCGCGATATCACGGAGAGCGACACGAATAGGTGCAGTAAACCCGCTAGTACACCAACGCGATTGCATCATGCCCACACGATACTCGCTACGCGTGTTTCGATCCTCAAAGATTCTTACGTAACCCACGGAGACGATCAACGCCCAGCCATAAAGCCCGTTCCCTTTATCGTGGCTGTCTTCTACAACACTAAAGCGCAAGCGAAAAGCTTAAGTACGTAACTAAGCAGCTTTTTTTGTGAAACACGTTCCCCGAACACTACTCCACGATTCCGTACACTACCATCGACGACGTTATTTAATGATACCGAAAGGTGGTCGGTGCGCGCGTTGCTCATTAAACTCTTATCGTTTTCCAGAGACTAGCTAAAGAACGTCATCCCTGTGTCATGTGTCGAACGAACGTTGTTACTTACGGCTACTAATCATAGTTACAGGAATTGCTCATCGCGGTCCCAGCCCGTGCGATTCAACACCTTTCATTTACACGTTCTGCGGGGGTCTCGGTTTCGCGGGGTTCAGCGGCTCCGTGGCCCCCGATCTCCCGTATTTCTTCTCGCGTCTTCGATTTTGCTTCGCCTTCTTCAGTTTGGCCTCCGCTCCGATCGCCACGAAGTGGTTCTGGAAGTACTCCTCGATCTCGGAGAGCTTCTTGCCGTGAGTCTCCGGTAGAAGGATCCAGACGAACACCGCCGCTCCGATCGACACGCCCGCGAAGAACCATTGCACTGCATAGGACCCTTTGGAACAGAAATTTCTCATGAGCTCAATACCCTGACTGAATCGATCTGCTGCTGATCTAATTGTAAGTTCACAATAAGAGATTTCAAGATTACGTACCACCCAGGAAGGCCTGTAAGCTCCTGTAGCTCTGGAGAGCGGCGAACAACAGCAAGTTGGCTATCGAGTAGCTGATAGAGTGAGCGATTCCACGAATCTCCGTGGGGAATAATTCTGCGGTCATGGTCCAGGGTATGGTCAGCATGCCCACCATTGAGGTGCACACATAAAGCAGCAGACAAAGGACAGGTACCTACAAAAAGAACCACATGTTGCGGTGATATTCCTAACATCAACGATTCCGCTTGTAATCGATGAATCATGTTAAATATATACCCAATAGCCAGACCGATCGCCTTCTTTAATCAGCAGAGTAAAATATCCGGAAACGCCCATGCACACAGTCATCCCTAAAGATGAGATGATACACAGCGCTCGCCTCTTGTACCGTCTGAGAAGCCAAGTGTTCACCATGGAGCACAAGAACCGAGTTACACCGACTAGAATCGAAGCAAGATACGGGTCCACGTCTGAACCGACTTCCTGAAATCGGAGTAATCGTCGTGAGACAGGCATCCGGTTGAGAGGATCCCGGCGCGACGTTGTCGATCACGCTGACTTACCTGGAAGAACGTAACGGCATAGAAGAGGGTGATGTAGATGCCGGAGAACTGTTGGAAGGAAAACAGCAGGAAGAGGATGATCATCGGCTTCCAGCCGGTGGGTTTCAGGAATCCACGTAACTTGTGCAACGTGCTGCCGTGCTTGCTGTTCCTCTGCTCGCTCATCTTGATCTCGTTCTCCTTCATTATGGTCGTGTATTGTGCCTGCGACGCGTCCTTCTGACCCTGTTTGATCTCGTACCTGTACAGCCTACGGGAAAATGACAAGAGGATTCAAAATCTGATGAGGGTTAAGGTATCAAGATCCTTACCGATCCAGCGAATCCTTCGCTTCCTCATATTTCCCTTTCGAGACGAGCCACACCGGCGACTCGGGAACGAACAGCTGGACCAGAATGATAGGTATGATAGCGTAGATGATGCTGATCCAGGCTACCACTCGCCAGTGAATGTAGGCGCCCTTCAAGTACGAGAGGACCATGCCGAAGGAGGCCAGAGTCGGGCCGAACGATATCATCGATCCCCTAAGCTCCGGTCGCGCGACCTCGGTGATGTAGACAATGGCTGGTGAAGTCGCCAGTGCGGTGGCCAAGCCGGACAACAGGCGGCCGCACAGAAGCATAGGAAAGTTGGTTGAAAGGGCGATGAGGATCCAACCCGCGATACAGGGGATAGAACCCAATTGAAGGGTTCTCAGTCTTCCGAAGATCTCCATGAGGAAACCACCCATCAAGGCACCGATTGGCGCGCACAGCACCACCACGCTGGCTGAAACATTCACCGGAGAACCACTGTTAGATCATAGAACTCGTTTCGAGACAAATAGGCTTCGCGCTAGAACTACCGGTTGAAATTGTCCGGTTTCTTGCTTCATCCAACGTGAACGCGTTTTTGACATGATTAATAGGACATTGCATTCTAATAAAGTTGCAGTTACTGCTACCGTTGCGTTTCACGGCGTTAGTTCGCCGAAGGTTCGCAATTTTTGACAGGGGGCAGGTCGATCGCCCACTTTGTGAATTATGCAGTGCTTTTTTAAACAAAGAAGTTTATTCTGGCCATTGTTCCATAATTGATACCGTCCTAACTTTCTATGTAGCTTAATAAGAGGCAGACTTGACACACTCTGGATTCCTATCGCGACGCTATCGTGCATCTGGAGATGACGTATTGCCCGGAGTCACGAAAGGCACGAGAAGGAAACAGTCTTATCTCGGACTAGTCGCTGAATTAACATTCTCGATAGATCCGGTGTTATCTAACTGTTACATTGTGTCTGCCTCCTCCCACCGTGGAATCGCGGTGAAATGATCGAGCGGTCGGGAAACGGGATGATGATCGCTTCATTGTGCGAGAGGCTGCGTCCTCGCCTAGACTTTGAATCGATTCACGGCTGCTCGCGGATCTAGACGTTCTAGACTCGTCACTGGGAGCAACTTACCTATCCAGGAAGTCTGCTCTTGAGTGGCGTGCAGTTCCGCGTCCTCGGCCTCCAGGTGCGGAATCAGAATGGCGGAGTAGGCCATGCACAGGCCGACGGATATGTGGAAAGACGCGGCGATGATGCAGGCCGCGATCTAAGCAGAGATTCGATTAGAAACTGGCCCTGAAGTCGATCACCAGACTGTTAGTACGAATCGACAAGGGCTGCCATACCTCCGGTATCGCGTTTCTGAGCCGGGTCGTCTCGACGAAGCCCTTGTTGAGACTCCTGCTCGACACGATCGCATCCTTGAAGCACTCTCGCTCATTCTCCTCGATGTTTTTCGACGCCTCGCGCTCGACACTGTAACAGAAAATTGATATCTTCACGTTGGACCGTCAGGAATCGTCGCTGGGAACAGCTGAGCTTTCGTTGGACTGTTCTTCGGGTTAATTTTCGTGTGAGATTGTATGCATGGGGAAGCGAAGAAATCTTTGATGAATGGAAAACCAAGAAATTAAAAAATGAGGAACCTAGACAGCGGCGATTTGATTATAATTTCACTTTCCGGAGCCATGGATATCCCAGTAATTTTGTGTGCACCTTTAGTTACCGAGACGAGCAACTTACTGAGTTCTATAATTAATTCAGTTGATGTACACGGGGAATGTAGATAAGGATAAGTACTATGTAACAGCGTCCAAATATCCCTGTGAACCATTTCTGACCGTTTGTGTGTACTGCACTCTGAGTATCACCTCGGGCCATAAAGTCGTCAAACATGTTGAAGATTTCCCCTGCCAGTTTCCTAGTAACTCACGTAACTGATAAAAAATGAGGGAAGCAGCACTATGTTAACTAGCGAGGCAACGAAGATTTTTCTACGATGGAATTGCGAAGACCGTCTTGTAATATCCGAGATGACGAAGACGTGCTTGCGAAGTTTTATCATAGCATGCACGAGCTTATCACAGAAGGAGAATGGCATTGAACTATAAAAAGAAGAATACTGTTTGTAAATGTTTACAACTTTTATTCGACTACGTGTACAACAATAACTTGCCACGAAAGCAGCTGCAAGAATACACATTTTTAAAATGGACGACTTTGCTCCTAACTAAGTAGCGGATTTGATGCATTTGCGCAAACAACTCTTATCGAAAATGTGTACTAAAAACAGTCGCATAAATTCTGTAAAGCATTCTTAGTGCTGACTGAGCGAAAATTAGAGTGACCTCAGTGAAAAAAACACAATAGAAATTCTAATAATGAATGGCCGGTCGGGAAGACCGTCTCGGCGCGATGATTTATCATTTTTCTTGTTAAGCATGCATATGTATGAGTTTTTCTACGACAGCACCGCTCAAGGTCGCCGTGAGAGCCTCACGTGGACTCACGGGACATTGTTGCGTGCGAGAACAATGATATCACGTTCCCCGTTGTCGATTATATTATCGAGATGGGCCGATTCGCGCCTCTTGACGACAGACCTATACCGCCATGGCAGCCGGCTTTTGTAACGGTGACATCACATACGAACGAGCCAGTTGGTCGAGCACGCGTGATGTTTACGTCTGCCCCTGTTAATTGCGAGTAGATTTATGGCAGCTGGGCGATTTATCACGACAAGTTGATGCAACTTTAAATCGACCGATGACCGCGAAAATCAAATCCCCCTTCAGAACAACTGTCCAACGATGTAGACAGACTTAATGAGCCGTGATAATTACACGCTCAGATAAAGAGGGTTTAATGAGTTCCACGAATGCTCAACTTTCAACTTTATTCCATCGTCGATAAGAAAACCTCTTCCGTCAGACGAGTCTCTCGGAACATTTGGATAAAGTATGCTAATGCGAATCTGGTCCCACTGAATTTGCTTTTTATGCTATCACAACATCCTCCTCATATATTTTTCCCAGTTGTATCGTAGCTCCAAAAGGGGAACTTTGTACCATCAGATACGAGATTCATTCAGGACCCAAGCATGTTACAGCAAATCAATACTCTCCGGAGTAAATTGCTGTTCTTATGTAATCCAGGCGAACCGTGATGGAGGATCTTCTATCTCCTAGTTTCTTATATAATGTTTCTCAGATTAACTTTCTCAAGATTAAACAGCAAATTTTTATGTGCTGTATAATTTAGCTAATTTCACATTGTATGCTCAATGTTGTATTCCCTTTCTGTAGAAACGCTGCGCTGTTGGAATCTGGAAGAGTGTTTACAGAGGACAGTGGACACTGTTGATGATGTTCCACGAGTACTAGAAATGAATTTCGTGTTGTCAGCAGAGACAAGCTGTTTTCTCAATAATTATGTTCAGACTGTGGATCTAACTAACAAAGACAAGTTGATGTATCATCGAATACGTTTCAGAACCTCTACTTCGCAGCAGGAAAAGATGCAGCTTGTAATTTTGTGATAACAAAAGGCATTAAAATTCATGCAGTCGATGCAGTACGTGGATCCTCACAGCCACAAGAGACACGCGCGTCGCAGCTAATCTGTGAATGAACGTAACAATGACAAGCGACTCGGAGATCGAATCCATGCTCGAGTGATAATTTTAATCACTCACCCGACGACACGTTACGAAGAAAGGGTAACGACACCCGTACGCTTCTCCTCGGCGAGCTTAATTACAAACCGGAAAGCGTTTCTCGCCTAAGACGACCGGCCTTAACTCGTCGGAATTAGCCGCTCGGACAATTAACAAGCGTCGATCCGACGATTTCTGTTGACCATCCAAGCAACGAGTGAAACAGCGTTGCATAATTCCGAATACGAGCACGGTCGTTCCTGCTAATTCAAGTTAACTCGTTTACTACCGCTCGATCAATTTTTTAGAGTGCACGAGACCGTTACGTAATTTTCTTGAGAGAAGAAATGGATTGTTACGGATCGACGAGCCTTGTTAAGTAATTAGCCACGTTGACGGAAAAACGTTGGCCTTTTTTTCTGCCTGACGGACGTCGATATCAATTAACAATGTGCTAACAATGATACAATATTTTTATTCAGTCCTTGAGGCACGCGATTCAATTTTTCTTGTGTGCGAATCTACGGCTTCCTTAGAGAGAGAGAGAGAGAGAGAGAGAGAGAGAGAGAGAGAGAGAGAGAGAGCGTTTTTATCTTTACTCATTTGTCGCTTGGTAGATATTATGCTTCATTGCATATCCTCGTAGTTTTTATCGAGTGCTTTTTTTTGTCTTTCAATAATATTAAAGATAAAAAAACAGCAAGGTGTTGTCTGGTAAACATTCACAGTTTAATAATACTTTTCCACTTTTTACTTGTTGAGTCTGATCATTTCGATTCACATTGCAGACAGAGGACCACGCGTTGGCACGAAACGGAAAAAGAAGTTTGACGGCGAGACGGTTGTTGACACCCAGTATATTCACTTCTCTGGACCACCACGATCCTTTTCTATCGATCTGCGTTGACGAAGACCGTTTCGAAAGCATCTTTGTCCACGATCCCGTCACTCGTCACTGTGTAGACACGGTGTCATGATCACTTGCCGGCCAATCCTACCGCAGAAGTGTTTTCGATCTCGCCGACGCGAGAATTGCTAAATTGATTATCCTCTTTTTAACAAACCAGAAGTAGAAAGCGGGCTACACCTTGTTGCAATGGTCGTTGCTGCTGGTAACCTAGTTGCAGTCGCTTCAAATAGCAAGGAGTCGTTGGTGTTACTATTCGGCACTAAAGACTGCACATTGCTGCTCAGACGAAACCTCCAATTGCAATTTTTTGAGAAGAGAAATTCATACAATAATTATATTTAGCAAATAGATTATGTCGACCAGTAAACCCTTCTGCCAATGTGCACAATTAATAATATTTGCTCTCGCAATGTTGAGTCAGAGTTAATTAAATTTCTGGAGTAATGGTTTCGTTTGCTTACGTAATCCAGGCTTTATCGTCGTGTAAATGTTTTTCTACCTGTATTTACATTAACGGCAGATTTAGAGCAGCGAGTCTGCGTGCGTGCAAGCTTCAGGCGAATATTTGTTGATTTAATTAGATAGAGATAAAAACGTTCTTTTCGCAAACTCATTGGGAATTTTACTCTGTCTGCGACTTCTGTAATTCGTCTCGCATTATGTCTACGTAACGCAAGTCGCTGCTGTGCTAAACACATCCGTCAAAACACAACTGTTCGATTGAACACAAAGAAGTCAGCGCAATCAAAAATTCCATCGCGATAATAAGCACACCAAGAAGAGGGGCATTATGCACCACGTGAAAATGGTTGCACCGAGTGTCAATGCGAAACGAGCAAACGTATTCGACAAACGAGCTCTCCTTGAACGACCAACAGCGTCTCTGATTGTCGGTCTAATAATAATTTGTCAAGACCAGACTACATTTCCCCGTGCTCGCGTTTTAAACCCAACTAATGACAAAAGCGACTACAGTTTTTCCTCCTGTAATATTTCCTCCGTCGCGTTTATAGTTATGACTGTGTTGCGGATTTAATGCATACGTAGTGAATGTTAAATGAAGATAGTTACAGTGCTTTCTGCTTAATGCGTGTTGAATCGGGTGCAGAATTTTGGCTATACGATAAAACCGACACGCGTTACTGCACTATTTTTAACTGTCATTACTGATTTCAACACTTTGCCAACCTCTGAACCGAAATGCCAGGAAACAAATGGACTATTTGAATGTTTTGCTAATTCTATTTATTTTTGTATTTTTACATTATCCTGTACAATAAAGTGCAGTCCCCAAGTAAACTAATAAGAAAAGAATAAGGTGTGTGGAAGAAACGAGTCGCAGGATAACGAGCCGGATACTTGAATTATTTTAGAGTTTTTATACTCTCAATATCTCACCTTTATTTGTCCAGATATTCTTCATATTCTAACTGTACTTTGATATTTCATCACTAGACTGCGGATTTTATGCATTTATGACAGAAATGGGTACGTACAATTTAAAACAGTGAAGGTATTAAAAAGATTTAAGGCCACCAGTGTATTAGTTTCACATTAACACGAATGAAATTTTTATTTGGCTCCTGTGTCTTGCAATCAATGCAAACATTTCTTATTTTGCATCTATCTATTCATCACTTTCACTGATCCGAAAATTTTTAATATTTTCATTGCATGTCCTTCGACGTTTCAGCACTTCAACTTATTCCATTTTCATTCATATTTATTCAATATTCTAACACTCTGATATTTTTACAGGCGAAACCCCATTGAACGCACCGAAGAATGCACAATCTCACACCGACTCCAAAAATGATGCAACGTTTACCGTCACAGGAATGATTAATCCAGTAAAGTGCGGTCTCCATGTGAACGAACGAGAAAAGAATCAGGTGACTGTCAAGGACGAGCCGGTGGATAGCGATAAGGATACGTACTTTACGTAAATGCAGGGCATTGCAGGGTGTGTCGAGCATGTGCACGAAGGAGATGCAATCACTATCTAATCTCGACTAACCAAAGAAGTATCGTTTCGCGAACCTCGGACCCGTTTTTATCATTAATGCGAGTAAGTTGTCGTCAGCGCGACAATTGCTACGCGATCTTCACTGAATGATCGTCACGCGGATGACTCTACATATGTATATGTACACTAATTTTTAACGCGTCGACGCATTCTCAATCATATTTTAGTATTATCTAAGAATAGCATCGTTAGAGAGACACGTGCTGCTAGTAGTGGCAGCATTGCCTTTTGCGTGACGTTTTTGTACGTGATCTCGAGTAGGTAAATACGATTTTCACACCTGCTCCGTGGAAATTACTTGAGACGATCGATTTCCGACATAGACGATCTTTATCGCCAAAGAGTCGTTTTATCGTGAGGGTTTTTTGGCGTGACCAGTATCGATTGCTTCGTCATCGATTCGCCTAACACGTGGGTCAAATTTTAGCGCGCATTCCAACGTAACAGGAAGTATAGCCCTTCTAAATTTTATAATCGTATTCCTGAAAATAACACAGAAAAACCTGACAACAGCAAGAATGTATTTTTTGAACGCGTTTTGTTAAATAATTGCCGCGATATCTTAAAAACTGTCCGATCAAACGTGTGTGGCTATCATCAGAACCACAGTCATACGAAAAAATATATTTTAAACATTATACATACAGGGTGTTCATTTGAGAACTTTCCAGCCGAATATCTCGAAAAGTATGAAAGATATTAAAAAAGTGTAAAACACGTGTTGAAGGATTTCGAGGGAGAAAGAGGGGGGCGGTATCAGTCTTTTACTTGGGTGGTGTTTTCAAGGTCATTTGAAGGTCAACTTTATTTTTTCAAATGGAAACCTATATTTTTTATTATGGGATCTTGTACGTAAAAATACCAGCAACTTCCGTAGGATACTTTTTTATTCACACTTTTAAAAACAACAAGAATTTTTCTCAAAATTTGTTTATTTTCAATTTTTTTTCTTCTTGGTACCGGGTCGCAGCCAGAGGTATACTGAACAATAATGAATTGGATTTCTTTATCTCAGATTAGCAAAACGATGGCTCAGTTCGTGGCATCTGTCAATGTACATTTTTATACATATACAATAGAAATTTCTGCTCCGTTAAAGCCAAAATTTTTTAACAAAAAACTTGTAACCACCTTTCAAAGATCAGTGAATACATTAGGAACAAGACTTATGTCTATAACATTTACTACATTTTGTTACTCTGGCATTCTGGCACAATAAAATCCCTACCAGAATGCTGAGCACTTACGAAAGCGAATATTCGCCTAACCAACAACACGTGCCTACTCGAAATCGCCAGAATAGCAAGTGGAAGGTGACCTCGATCTTGTATCAAGGCAATAGGAAGCCGAATAATCTGTCAGCTGTGAAATTTTGGTATGTGTGATTTTGTCTGCGATTATTTTTATCAGGTGACGCCTTATGGTGACTCACCCATTCACTGAGATTTTTAACGGTTCGGGAAGTGGAACACCTACTGGTGTACATGTATTAGCTGTATTGCGGAGGAAAGAGTGCAATCTAGGTCGGTTATGATCCCTCATAGTGTTTCGTGAAAATAGGAAATGTAGAAGAGAATTTTTACCGCTATTCAAAAGCATGTAGTTTTAGCAATGTTATCAAAAAGTTTCGATAAAAAACCTCTAATCTTTGCAATTTTTATCTGAATGTACAGTAATGAAGATTTTAAGTGCGTCTTAGAACAATGATAGCAGAGTTTGAAAATTTTTTAACAAGTCTTTTTAAAAAATTCCAGGTCCTGCAGCCTGTATCTCGAAGCGAAATTTTCACAGACAACTCAAAGAATCTCCAGCGTTCGAAACTTGCCATCACGTGCTAGTTTGAACAAGAAACTCTGGCTGATGTCAGACGTTGGTATCGACAGCAGGAAAAAGCGAACCGAATCTGTCGTAAAAAATTGACGTCACTGTTTATATCGGCGAGAACATGAAAACAGAGATAGAGCCACTATCACGGGACAAAATGATTTGCATAAAAAGACTGGAGGAAGCGATCGAGCTACTTCGGAAAATTAGTTCTAATCGAAAAATAAAACAGAGTGGCTTCGGTTTCTTTCATTAGCGAAGCAATTTGCAACGGGCAAGAGGGAACGGCTATCTGTGGCTGACTTTTAATCGTTAACCCGGTGCAACCTCGCGTTCGCGAGCACGGGTCATCATTATTGCGTCGTTCGGGTAACACGTGTCCAAGTAAACGAACGGAGCCGCGTGTGAAGACGCGTGACCGAGTGAAACTTTAATTTCCAGAATGGATTGCTGGTGGTCAATGTCTCGGCCCCTCGTAAACACGGGACCGCGAAATGGGCACGGCTAAAATTAAATTGAGTACGCTCGTTCGTTGTCCGAGCCGCGACAATTCCTTATTTCTTTAAATCATCGTTCTCAGTTCCCTAGAAAATTCGTTTCGCTCCGATGTTAATCGTCTTTAACACTGGAATTATCAGACAGGTTAAATTGACTTGTTCCTGATTTAATTGGTATAAATTGGTATTCAGTGCCACTAACTTTATGAGAATTGTTTCTAAGGAAATGAATAGTGCCAGTTACCGGTGCGGCGATCAATGTGTTCATAAACAATGTACGCTCGAGCTCCTCAGCAAGCTTGCCAAACGGTCTCGCTAACGGAGTGTGTATCAACGCGATGAAATATGACGATGCTCCAATGTCTGTCGACGAATGATGACTACGAGTGAAGCTGAACAGCACAGTCGTGTATTATCATCTTTATTGAAGCACATACTATGGTAAAGATTGTATGAAATGTCGGCACTTCTGGTGTTAATATTGTAAAGACACAGGTAGATCGAAATAGAACATTCCGATCGAGACATTCTCCGTTCCATCACCAGCAAGGAGTGTCACAGTCGAAGGACACTTTCGAAAACTCGAAAATTCGTTCGAGGACAGCGAAGGAATCACAATAATCAGGTGTCATCATCATCAGAATCCTCGATCGGCCCCGGGGCTGTTATGAAACGTGAGTCGATCGATCAGCCGGTCCCGAATGCCGATAGTTTTGAGAACCGCTTCTCACTTAACAATAACGCGACCGATTGGCTAGAATTACAGCTCGATAATGAACACGTAATTAAAACGATTAGTCGTCTAGCTGACGCAGCGCTCCAACCGAGCGTTTCGCTTGCTTGACGAATGGCCTGGCGCTATCGATTGGCTACCAGTTTTCCCTTTTATCGAAACTATCTCGTTAGCATTTTGTTAATCGAATTATAACCAATTTGGTTCTAATCAAATTATAAGTACTCGACATAAATTCAAAGTTTGGATACTGGATAATTTTTGTCACTTGGACATCTGTGGATTGTGGCAAGGGGCTACGAAAATTGGGAAGACAATTCTTTTATCTGATTTTCTTAACTAGAATTCTTCTAATCCAATGCTTTTATCGAATCCTTTAAATTAAAATTGTTGTACCCCATTCTTTCATCCGATTCTTTTATCCAATTCGTTTAACCAAAACCTTTTAATGGCATTCAAAATGTTCGTTATGAAATTTTTTGTCCAGGGCCAGTTGGTGTGCTCCATGGAACCATACTTAACTTCGATTAAGCCTATGGCGGTTCAACGAAAACGCTGTTAAAGATCGTTAGACGAATTGAATGCACCCGAAGCGACGTTCCCAGCCGAAGGCAAAGGAGTGAATTTTTCTAGTTGAATACGGTTATTGCCCGTGTCTCTAGCGTGACAAATGCCGCCTCGGGACAATGGTGCACCCTGGCACAGAAAAGGTCACAATGTGCATTCGGAGATGATGGAGGTAGGACGATCGAGGTAACGACGAGATCTTTCGATGGCCTCGATCATTCGATGGCCTACAGGCAACGTGGAGGACAATGAAAAGGGAAAACAACTTTGAAAACCGTCTTCAGAAAGCCTATGCAGGCCCTCGATGCTGTATACCTGAGACCAGCAGCTATAGTGATTCGAACATTTTTTTCTAGATTAAACTACCGGTCCAGAAACCAGATTCCCGCAGCTGTGGGCCAGCTGATGTTATTCGGCTGAGGATGTTTGTGTACACGAAAATTTCGTAGATCGGTTTAAAGGATCTGGAGCTATGTATTTTGCAGTTTCAATGCAAATTTGATTACAGGTGCATTTTCTGAGGATGTTATAAGTATTCTCTACACTTTGTATTTGCGAAGTGAAATAGTTAGAAGTTTTGAAAAAATCCTAGAATTCATGAAAAGATCGTAAAACTTATCGACAAAATTGGAGGATTTCGAAAAAATTATAAAACACGGAAAAATCCTAGGGCTTATAAAAACATCTAGGAATTATCAAAAATATTCTATTTTTTAATTTGAATGATTTTTTTCAGGCTAGTGACTACTGACCTCAACGAATAGGGATCCATATCTCCTTCCTATTTGTCGTGCCGCAACAGTCTGAATTCGTGAGTGTTTGAACCTCTGCTTCCTCTTCTTCCGCCGGATGTGTTAGTCAATTCCGACCTCACCTCGAAACGGTCACCTCGTCAGCTCAAAGCGAAGCTGTAGCACTTGGTCACCATTTTACGCTCTGCACAAAAAAATAAGCCAACGTATGTAATCACGCCGATCGCTTACTACTGCCATTTGCTTTTTCCGTTCAATGTCAGACCGTACAATTTAACGAAACACGAATTGCTCTGCCGGGGCACGCGAGCTGGCGACACTAATGATCGAGAATTCTTCGAAAATTGTCCAGAATCTCGGGAAGTATAAGTTTTTGTGCGTACGAAGTATGTAGACAATCTGTGGGATGCACGTCTAATAAATTGGATAAGATTGAAGAAATGTCAGCATGCGATTCGAAACTTATATAATGTAGCGGAATTGAACGGAGATATCCCTGCTTTGAATAATTCACCATGCGGGTAGATACCGTGGTCACGAACATGTGTTTCGAAGGAGACTGTGGAATACCATAGTTAATGATACTGTAATTTCGTAGCTGAGACCGCCTCCGTGGCAGGACACTAACTTTCTACAAGGCGCTTTGCAGAAACGTGAGCGCCGCTATCCGCTGATCGATCATTGCCGGGGAATATTGTTTATAGGCCTGAACACGCTTTATTGAGATCGCTTCATTCGGTATCCACAAATCATTGTTCAATTCCTATCGCTGTAATACGGAGCTCTGATGATTGGACCCTGTTGCGAGTGTTTGTTGTACACTGCACATGGCACAACAGTCAGTTAGTTTGAAGCTATAAGAGGCTTCTGTAATGTTCATTTCTAAGTGTCGACATGTAATAAATTCACGCACAACCCATTAAAGTCTCGTTTCGAGATTAATGATAAACGACGACGGATTTATTCGTTTTATTAAAACGCTAATGCCCTGATAAGTTTCAACTGCAAAGCTCGTACGTGACCGGAAGCCTCTAAACACGGTCTTAGAAGTCAATTTAAATCGATTCTGCTTCATTTAAGATAACAAAAATTAACGCGTTGATGAGTTCAAATGAAACTCTGGAAACTAATGACAGGCACAAAAAACTCGCCGCGCCACTGTCTCCACTTTGATAACATTCGAGCTATTAAAGCGCTGATACACTTAATAGGATCGTAAAAGCTGAAAAATAAATTTAATCACGCTTTTACTACTTTGTTTTTACAATTCAATTTATTTTTCTTCGTAACTAAAACGAACATCGTGTGTTTTGGTCAGAAAGATTTCCTTCAGCTTCCAGACAGCGCGTCCGTTCGCCGGTTTCCGTATTTTTTCAGGTGAAGTTTCTCAAATTATCTCTTTTACGATCTCTAATTTTACTCCGAAGACACTAATTGACCGAGAAACTATAGTTTGCATGGAGAATGAAGCGCGTGTCCGATTTTCTTGCTCCTCTGACCGACATTTTTGGTACTTCCGTCTCGGACCATTAACATATCTCTGACGGCAGTAATTAGTTGCATAAAGTACTATAATGTTTCTTTCTTCGCAACTGCTGTCATTTTTAAAGACAAAGAACACGGGGAAACGTCACCACTTTCGAACACGCAACCAGTCTATTTAAAGCCGTGGAATATGATGGGTTCGTTGCAAGATAATTGTTGGATCGTAAACAAACTAATTACTACTCGCTACAGGAAAAATACTGCGAACGTTTAAGAAATTCTACGCAAAATGAATGACCAATTCTCGAAAACATTAAGTACTATCAAACTCTAACACTTCTAGTAAATTCATTTTCGACTCGCTTTCATTTTTCTTATCCACAATTCACAATTTTGTTCGTACTCGCGAGTTGTTCGTTTCCATCGCTAGCGACAGCGATCGTCACAAAGGAAACAAACCGATCTAGATCTTTGGAAATCGCGCGTTTTCTGCATTTCCACACGACAACCGACTGTTTCCTGAATTCTGAGGAATTTCCGCGGAAAGAACCAGGTCGTTAACGAGCCCGCAATTCCTGAAATCGTTCGACAATAAATCACGATCGATACAGGGGACTTTGTGCTCGGTTGCATAAGCGATTCACATGAGCCTCGCCACGTGAGCTACAATTAAGGACAAACACCGACGATTATTCCTTTATATTGGCTGGCGATCGAGAACCATCTTCGAAGATCGATCCGCGATCGCGGCATAATTCGATTAAAAGTCGCGATCGACGCACGAGATGCATCTTTCTGCATTTATTTTGAGACCGCTGGTTCACGGAGAACAGTTTGCCTTTTTATTAAAATGCTAACATATATTTTCACGAAGTCAGATTTATGAGAAGAACAGTAAAATCAAGTTCTTCCACTTTGTTAGCCCTCTAGAGAAATTATGAAGAAAGTTAAAAGCCTTGAAAACAATATTCGTCCTTACGCCAATATTGCCGAATTAGAATAATAATCTACAACAGAGCAGTCTCTTAAACTTTGCATTTCGTAGTGTTATTTTTGGAATTATAAATGCCTAACGCTTTTGTAATCTAGTAATGGTCATAGGTCAGTAGGTGGAGAAACGCAGCCGGCGTAGTAATTATTACGAACCAATTGTTAAAGAATATCGCCAAGAGTTTATACTTATCAACCGTATCGATCGTACCGACACAATCGCGACTCTGTAAACGGTTATAAAATTGATCCCTCTCTTCCAATTCCTGGAAAAATATAATCGTTTGAACCACTATCTGTTTATTTAAGTCTTTCCTACATATTTATTTGATTTCCAATCGATGATGACATAACAGTAAATTTTCTTTATTTTTTGGATTGCGAGAAATCGCGGAGGTCGCTAATAATGACAGTCATTGCACTCGTCGGTTTGTAAAAATACGATAATTCGAGTGAATCGATATTTTTCTAGTTAACGTCATCTGACGATAGTAATTGCCGGTCGTTCATCGTGTCACTATTAAACTCGTTATCTTGTCTGTGTAGTATCGATTAGCTGGTACAAGATTAATCCAGCACTCGAGACTATTGTGCGAGGCATTATCGTCGTCTGGAATTGAGACGAATTAGAATGATTTGAAAATTCTCCGAACATGGGCACTCGCCGATAAACATGAGCGTAAACACAGAAACACGCCTCTCGCAAGCTACGATTGCGATATATTTTGAAGCTGGCGCAATTCTTTTCATAGGCAAGCAACCAGATCAAAAAATTTTCATTCTCATCAATAAGGTCAACATCTTCGTCATCCTACAATTCGTGAAGCTGTCAAACTGTGATTTCAGCAGCTGGAAAAATGAACCTGCTCGAAGAAGTGAAAATTGTTGGCTCCAAACAGCGTTTTCAGTCAACAATTGTTCGCACACATTGAAATTCAGACGAAGTCCTTGTCTGGCCTATTCTGCAGACGCGGCAAGGGGGCCAGAGGTCCAGGAAAAACGGCATTGTAGAGTACTGACGGACAACAGCCGGAGGTGCGATTCAAGTATGTATTATTACACATCGTTTATGCGATTAAATCGTCCGATGACGCACCGTGTCGCTACTGCCGGCTCGTAGTCCAACGATTCCATGTAGAAGAAATAATGTGTGTAAACGTGGAAGATCCCAAATGCCAATACAATTGAACCCGATTCGATGCGTATTCATTAAAGATCGAGCGAAGACACGAGTATAACTAATGTGAGCACTACTCGTGCGAGTGTTCAACAAGGCAGACGTCGCCTCTTATCTCGACCAGTCTATAAGCTTAAATGTCCAGCACGTCTGACTTTTTATCGCGGAATTTATCACTGCGTTTGCGAAGACTGCCTATGTTAGGGAGAATCTGAACACCTGGAAGAATTTCAGGCCTTCATTTCCACCTTCATGTATTATTTTAAACAATTCAAATATTTTTAAAAGGCCACCTATTTTTAGTATAAATCTATCCTAACCCATAATCATTTTAGATCCACGGTCAAGCTTCCAGAACCTCAACAAATCTCTCGGATGAAGGATCTTCCGTACTGTCGTCTTCGAAGTAGAACGCGTCCTCAGGGGTTGGTCACCTATTTTAGGATCAACCTGCATACCTAACCGGGCTCTCGCAGTGATAATAAATCGTGGAACGATCTCGAAGTGCCGCGTTATCCTATCCATCAAAAACAGCGTGAGTCTCTATTGCTGAGGGTCTATTTTTGAAACGGTAGTCGCTCGTATTCCTGCGCGTTACTAATTGCACGAGCCCGCGTTCTCCGGTGCGTACAGGACGCAGAGTGTTCTCGAAAGCGACTTGCTCGGTACTAAATGTATGTTTAAATAACCGGCGCCGGACTTTCGACCGATCGACGTTTCCTTTCCGTTTCGCAAGGATCGAGAGCACAATTTCAAAACGGAGCCCGCAATCTCTAGAAAAGCTGCGAGCAGAGCCACTAGAGGCCATTGTCCTCGCGGTTTTTCTGTTGCTTATTCATCGATTGTTAATTGCTTTCACCACACTATCGTACCTCGATCGTCTGTTCGTTACAAGAAAATTGTGCAGGGGTTATACAACGTCCTTGTCGACGCAACAGGCAGCACTGTTACTCCAATTCATTAGACAAATATCCTGTTCCACAAGAATACCATTAATCACTTAACTTATGTAGCTTTCCAACCGGCAACATAAGTGCAACTAACATTTGCTCTTTCCATTCCACAGAAATTAAAAACCTGTTCGAAAACGAGACGAACGGAATCTCCCCTGGAGCCGAGCACAGAATAACAAACAACAACACGGAATCCTTCATCGATGGATCCCACAGTTCCCCAACGACATATCGGCTCGCATCAAGTTCCATTTCAAAATACATAGTCGAAAGCGGAATACACATTCTCCGAACGCTATCGCGGTGGAAGCTCGGCGAATCACTACCGGCGTCTCGTTAAATTGCAAATTCGTTGCGCGCGTAACGTCTATCAATAATAACACGACTCCTCGGCCTGATCCACGGTCAAGATCCCTAAATAAAGAGGTTCAGAGGGACTCTGTGAAATCTGTCTCTCGTCCGAAGGATCGATGAAAGTCAACGACTGTGTGTCACCTATTATTGGCACGACGCGACGTTTCGAGCGGCTTCGATCCGGCTTGCTTCCGCGTACACGGGGACGGCTGTGTAAATAAGGTAGCAAATGGCAGGGACTCACCTTCAGGAATTGTGTCTGTGGTTCTTCGGACCTGTAGACGATAAGGTCTCTGGATAGACTCCGAATTCGAAACAACCAGCACAAGGCGGACAATGGCTGCTCCTTCAGGCTCTGCTGGGTGATTTCAGGCCTTCTCGAGCTCTCTGCCTTCCTCCGATACTAAGACAGGTACAAGAGCCTTGCTAGATCGGTTGGCAGCGCGTCACGACGTTCTACCCGCGATGGTCGGTTCGCAACTGGAGCCTGAAAATGAAAACAGGCAGGCAAGCCGCTTCGGTCGATCCGACGTCTGCTGCCTCGCGCCATGCCATGCCGCCGTGGCGGTGCTCACAAAGAGATCGATTTAACCCTCCGTACGATGGCCGAACCGTTTTTACCCCTCCTGACTGAAATTTTGAATTTCTGTTCCGCCGCATCCCCTGGCGCCAGGGTTACCGAAGTCTCTACTTAATTTTAAAAAGCAATTTTTGGAATTTTCTTCTGGAGTATCTACACTCCGGGACGAAAAGATAGCACACTTTGAAATTAATGTAATTTCTGTTTATTAAACATCCGAAATTCAATTTTTTTTACGCACATATTTTTAGCTTAACATATTTGAATGAAATGTAACAAAGCTTCATTAACTTATCTATTTTTATTGAATGAAGTAGAATTATTAACGATATACAGAGGTACAAAATGGTAGCACACTTAACGAAAAAATTTAAATATAACGATTTATATTTATTTACATTTATTAAATATAATGATTTTTGTCCCGGAGTGTAATAGAGATATTGATTTTGGAGCCCGTGGGCGTGTTGAGCAATCCTTAGAGACTCTGCGACTATTTTTATTGTGTGGAAATTGTAATTTTTGCACGGGGTTGTAGTGGTTTTCAAGTGCCAACAAAATTACTATGGGGTTTTAAATTGTCACGATTTTGGGATTTATTTGAAACGAATACGAAAAGCTTAGCGGTTTTATTATACATTTTGTTGATGTATTTATCAGTCTTCAGAGAATGTATAGCTATTTTTATTATGTAGGAGTTGTAATTTTGTTCAAAGCTATGGTAGTCCAGTCTGTGAACTGTATGGAGAATATAGGGCGCACGGAACAATCGAATTAATTTCGTGAATTCCGATGTCATTTTAATGAAGCCAGGAAGAAGACACTTGGGAGATGCCTGTCAAGTATCAAGTGAATTGGATGATTAGTTTTTAAAGTTGTAGTCCGAGAAAGATATCCTATCGTTTCGCAAGCATCTGGGATTCGCGCTTCATCAAAATGTCACTTGATCTCCGGTTTCTACATATCAGATCCACGTGGTTCCTGGAAGAGTTCCAAGAATGTTTAACACATAGGTGACACCTACGATCGCAAAAGGGAGCCGCTACCATGAATCTCCATATGTCAAGAACATTGACAGTTAATTTATACATATTCATCCGGCCGCTGCAACAACAGGAAACGGGAGCTGTCGTGAGAGTCATCGCTCAATCATTAACTCACTATAAAGTTGTAAACGAGCAGAAAGTAATCAAAGTGAGAGAGAGAGGGGGGATATAACTGAGAAGAACTTCGTTAAAAATTAGACCAATTAAGTACATCAAATTCTATAAAAACGGCGTTGACCTTGTTGAAGCCCATCACTGGTAGCCATCGAAATTTTACACCGACAAAGTACATAATACATTTCACGTGATGACAGATAATAATCCATCAAAATTCCGAACATTCGGTTTGATTATCTTATCGCGAAACTTTGAAACGAACGTGTCAATTAACTCAAAAATTGTTGAATATTTTCTCCACTCTTTTCTGTATAAAATAATTTAAAAAATATTCTTGAGAACGGATCACTACCTTTCCATCTTTTTCCAGGAAGGATACTTCAAAAGAGGAGCATTTGGAATAAATTGAAGACATTTTATCAAGCAATGTCGTGGACCGAAACAAATTGAAGACATTTCGACGATGTTCTATCAGGAGTTTAAACAATTTTATGAAGAAATGAATCGGTTCCGGTAGAAACAAGGAAACCTTTCTATGAAGGAGATGAATCTATCCGAGTAGAGCACGGGACAAACCCCGTTGTCACAGCCATGAAAATAGACAGCAGGCATCGAACCAGCCAGTTAATCCTACAAGTACCCGTCTGTAAATAAATCCCGGCCTAAGAAGCTTTAAATTAAACGTTGTCCAGCTTTCGTTCGTCGAGGTAGATGACATTACAGCGTGTGATTCACAGATGTCGGACGTAAGAGCACGTAGAGGTTCACGTGCACACCGGCCGGCGTTACGAAAATGACAACGGGGACGAAGGCGTGAGAATCACGTGGACGATCGGCGACCGATTCCACGGAGCACCGTGTAACGCGCGATACGTACTCTGCATACGACTTTACACTATAGTAGGCTCCGCGGACACGATGCAACGCGGTGCAACAAGAGCCGGACGATCCGCGTTGCATCGCAGCTGAGATCACTCGGGAAACGAACGGGGAAAGGCTAGCGGTCTTTAACCCATTTCTTCAGGGTCGCCTTGTCAGCGGTGTAGGTAGGTGTACGATCCGTGCGACTAATGGGGAACAGGAACTCCGGAGACCTGCGTAGATCTGCGTGACTATCAATAATTTGCAATGCGAAACATCAAGGGCTATTAAACACTAAACGGTCAAAATGACCGGTTCCAGATTTTTTATTTTACGATTATTGATTTAATAAAAATCATTTCATAAGATATGATTCTATAGATATCGTTAGTGGAGCACATATTACAATTTCATTTTTATAAGGGAACATGTACCAGTTACTTTTAAGGCTCGGTAGGTTTAGTGTTAACTCCTTCATATTAACCGTTATGCCAATAAGAAAAATTTTCGGAAATGTTCGATATATAGTTTGAACGAATATTTTTATGCCTCGGTGTAGTCCAGAATGTGTATTCTGGAATATTGTTGAATATTCTGGTATATTCTTGTATCTTCTTGAATATCTTGGTATATTGTTATTATATATTCTGAATTTGAATGAACATTTATTATATTCTGGAACATTCTATTATATTCTGGTGTATTCTAGAATGTAAATTACACTATGTCCATACCGAAGCAGGTGTTTGTTTATTCGTTAAAAAAGAAAACAAGAAGGCGGCAAAAGGTTGCTCGATGTTGCTTCAGTGTGGACATAGCTTTAGACTCTCAGTAAGAAAATAAAAAATTGTTCGTCGGCGTTGATAAAGGTAATAAAGCTAGAGAAGTTATAGGCAATAATCCAGAAAATACTGGAGCGGTTTAGTATGATTTATCTGTATCATCCCTACGATTTTTCGCCGCAGTAAAACCATCGATAATAATAATAATCATCCGGTCCTCTTGTCTCGGTTACGCCAAGTTTACGGTATCTTTTTATAATTCTAATTGTGGAGAGACGTATCGATTTATTGCACGCATGTATATCTGATAACGTAGCGCCGTAAGAGGATGATTAATAGATTAGCGCACGTGAAGTGGCGAATTTTTTAATGACAGATCACTCCGCACTGTCGCCGACTCACTATACTAAACATAGATAGCAACATACTGAACTCCTGCACGGAAAATTGTGTTCTGAAACATTTTTTCTGTTATTCGATGCAGAACTTCATCCTCCGTGGACTCGATATTATCTTTCTATTTTGTTGATTGGTGAGAGCACGCGCGAACATAATGTCTTCGCCAATAAAATCTTGATATTATACATAATAACAATAATCTCTTTATCGATTATAATAAAACAATACGATGGCGGCATTGAGTTTATAAAAATGCTAAGAGTGGTCATATAAGAATGATAGAACTAGACTGCGGATCTTAATGCAAAATAAAAGTTGTCTGCATCGATTGCAAGAAACAGTTATTTCTTCCCTTAATGATTTTAATAGAGGAGAAATCATATATTGACATCTTCAACTTTTTCGATTTTTCAACAATTTCGAATGTCATCTACTCAATCTTACATGTAAATGCATAAACTATAGTTTGAACAACAATATACAGGGTGTCCCACATAACACTTTTCACAAAAAATATTTTAAACAAAAGTTGATCAGTTTTCGATTGGCTATACGTTGCACGAAAATTTTCTTTTTAATTATTGCTAAGGCCACCTCCTTTTTTTAAAATGGTACTTCAAGGTCATCCGAAGGTCATGGTTTTTTTTATTGCAATGTATAGCCAATCGAAGACTGATCAACTTTTGTTTAAAATATTTTTTTGTCAGATTATCGCAAGCACTTGAAAAATCGTGAAAAGTGTTATGTGGGCACCCTGTATATTAATAACAATTAGGCGAATGAAGTATGACGATACGAATAAGAGTACTTCGAGCGAAACTTCACTCGAGAGTCGGGCGAGTTATCTCGTTCTCCTTGTTAACCGGTTGAACCTAGATTCTCACTATCGATTCAATCGATCGATCGCTATCTACCATCAAAATATTCTTCGATCGCTTCTGTATGACCGATCGTTAAAAGTTCCCTCGGAAATGAATAGCTTCCATTAATCCCCCCCCCCCCCCCCCCTATCGAAATCATAAGATTCATTGACAGCTGGGAGTGGCCGATAAACGCTTTCATTATCAGCGGATTTCGTACGTTTAGTTAACATATGCAATCACAACATGTCAACACAGATTATTGGCCTCATACCCAGACAGCACTGAGACATCTCAAAGACATCTGTAAGACGCCTGCCACAAGACATTCTTATAAAGACAAGAAGTCTTTAAGACGTCTTTTTGGGACGTAAGATGTTTAGACCTAAAATCGACGTAAAACAGACGTCTATGAGGCGTTGGGTGCTATCTGGGATGCAACCATTATCCTTAACAGGATGACGGCTCAAAAATAATTGTCATAAAAGTAGTTGATCATCAATTTACCTTTATGCTAACTGAATACAACAAATTAATTTTTTATTTAAAAATTTTGGCGCCTCCAGGTTGGAAACCGCTGATGTAAGGTGTAAACTTCATTATCAAGTAATTAATAATAATGATTAAAATAACTGGTCCTTTACACTTTACACAAAAAACCACTTAAAATTTCTTTTAAAGCTGCAACAATGTGAAATCTGTCATTCAGAATTTCCTTACTAACAGAAGATTTATATTTATTTTATACCTACACATTCATATGATTACAAGAAGAATATAGTCAATGAAAAAAGTATATTTCATACATAATCACTTTTTAAAAGTAAATGTCAGTTTAGGTCGACTCTGTATGTAATTAATCCTTGCTCACCAGCTATGTACTATTATTTCCCTCTTCCTTCTAAAAAGCAGAATCAAAAGGTTCCTTAAGTGTTCGTAATATAGAATCGTTTCCTGGGTTCAATTACTCACTTGACCCGGCTCTGTTGACGTTATTCTTCGTATTAGATCGCGTCGCGAAAGCTACACGTGAATTTAAATGCGTACGCGAACCATGGAATGATCGAGAAACGGTTTCCATTCAATGGGAATATTTTTAGTCCTAAAAAATAGAAAGAACAATTGCATTGAAATATCTCTGTGTCCGGTACTCCACTTCGGACTATTTCTTAGTCCATCGAATATTAAACACTGTTGATATTGACATAGTAAAAACTTGTAAGTCGCGTTACTGTTCATCATTCAAATTTTCGCGCCTAGAACGAACTGCTACTCAGCCGGTAACTGGCGTTAGAGAAAGAAAATTCGTCCGTATTATCGGCCACATGTGTAGTTCTGCGTTCTGCACGACAAAGTGGAAGGTTAAACATGGCGACGTGGAGCAGACTTTTGTTTTCAACTGGGCAAAAGTTCTTCAAACCCAATGGATTATTCTCGAAAACAGTGCCAAAAAACGGTAACTTTGAATCGTAGAAACAAAATCGCTACGGTATCGTGTGTTAGTTTCACGGACAAAGCATCATCGCCGAAAACGATGCTGTTTTGTTATGCAACTTCCTCTGTACGATCTATTCAAAGTAATCGTTCGTTTAGTATTGTTGTCCCATTAATTGCCATATTTATCCAGTCTCGTATTGCGACGACGCTTTCGCCTGAATTTTTCATAGCACCCGACAAATAATAACAGGAAATTCAGGGGACAGTGTCGTCGAAATGAATTGCTGAACCATAATGGGTTATAATAACCGGTAACATTTACAGTATTTAGTCTCGTAAAAATATGATGATCTTTGCCACTTCGTTCGTTTATGTCCAATGTTTATATTCATATAACAGTTGAGCATCTGTTATGTTAGCACGAAACCTACCGCCACCGATTAAATGACCGGTGTTAGACTTTTTATTTTACAATTATTGAAATTCTAAAGGTGTTTTCGTGGGAATTGATTTAAATTCTTTCATTCCAGTATGTATTATTATACAAATCGCACAAGATATAAATAAACTCAATGTTGTTAGTTTTATAATACAATACACATCAGTTACTTTGGATAGTCGGTAGGTTTAGTGTTAAAAAACAGCGAACAATTTCAGATATATAAATAGAGAGAAGATACGATTATGAATTGTAATTGCTGTCTGAAAATGTTTAATGCTAGATCTACCAAGTGCAGTCTAAATCACTTGCTCCTGATTTGTTCTTTTAGAAATATCAAAATTATTGATATGCTTATTCTGAGAACAAAACTGGTACGAAATGTAAATAAATGAAACTCTGTCATTATAAGGCAAAGTATGCAGATTCCGTTTAGTGCTCGGTAGTTCTAGTGATAGTGTTATTTTCTATTTAGGCAGTCGAGACAGAAATTGAGACACAATTTATATAAGTATTGACAGCACCCTTCTGAATTTAATTTAAAGTTATAGAAATGAATACGTAGACTTTTGCGCAATTATGACAAGGCTTAATGCGAAATATATATCCAAGAGTAATGTGATTAGAGAAGACAGCTTAAGTACATTTATTTTTTCACAGTTATTGTAAGATGTATGAGCGAGCATCGAACAATGATTGTGGAACCATCGAATTACCAATGGCACAAACTAAAGGACTGGTTCCACTTTTACTTCTTCGTTGGACTAATACCGATCGCTGTTCTTGTTGGCTTGGCTAATACTTTTGTAGGGCCAGCTACGTTGGAACCAATTCCAGAAGGCTATATCCCAAAGCAATACGAATATTACAGGGTAAGGAAAGGTGCACATTTTAATTATACTGTATAAGAGAGTCGAAATGATTACAGCATGACCTGTTTACTTTACAGTCGCCTATCACCAGATTCTTTGCGAAGCACTTCACCCCGAACCAGCAACAGGAGTACGAGAAACTGCTTCACTTAATGGTAACAGGTTGGGAGCTTGGAGAAGTCAGACAATTGGAAGACAAAGTTATCAATATGGTCAAAAATAACCAGGACTACAGATACTTCAACTTCAGGCAAGATTACCTGGGTATCGATATTCTACGACAGAGAAAACGACTGGAGTACGAGGAAAGTCACCAGTGAAACTGCACTGTTTTGTATATCAGGAGCTTTCTTGTTCACGCATACTATTCATTTGATGAAATGGAATGTCGTGTAGATCATGTGGTATAATATTAGTTTAATAAAGGAAATTGTAAAAAGGATTATAATTTAATCTTGTGTTTTATTGTTTTCCAATGAGTTTGATCCCCATTTAAATTCTACCATGATCCTTACTTCAACGATAAATAATGCTGAGGGGAACAAGGACACGGATATTAACACTTTACCTACCGAAACCTATTAATAGGATTTTCAATAATTGTGCTGTACTGAAAGAAAGCATAGAAATTTTCTTTTACATTACAAATCTTAAATGAAAGTATTAGATGACGTTATTGAGGGTGACATGTTAATTCAAAATGAAAATTGCTGTTATTGTTAAAGGCTCCATTAAAAAATGTTTAGCTATAAACCATAGATTTTCCAAAATTATGCAATAATCACCGGTCCGATAAGTGTTAACATGACAATAAAAAAGAATGCACTAGTAACAAGGTCAGAAGACGCTTATGCCACCTCCTTTTTCGCGGCGCTTCGAATCTCCTGGTAAGTAGCACGCGCACATGACAGCAAGGAGGTATCCGACAAGGACAGACTTATGCGATTTACGGAGAGCGACAAGGACTGACATAGACCGCTCTCGCTCATCTATCAAATCAATCGATGATTCATTAATTACTCGCTTCACAGCAACAATTTATAAACTTTAGCGATTGGAGAATACGAGGCGGACTATCCTCCTGCTACTTTCACGTATAGTTTTTGATTAGATGTTGTTAGTTGCTAAATAGTTATTAACAATTATCCGCGCACCTCTGTCCAGAAATAAACTCAAAAATATTGACTCCACCTTATAAATAAATTATTTTCTGACTCTCCAGACATAGAGTAGACCTCTAGCAATAATCCAGTAGCAATTTTGTATAGATCTGTCGCGTATTTAATTAGTTATTAACAATTTTTGCATAGGGTACTTGTCTTTCCAATGCCCGTAATGTGTAAGACAAGGAGAGGTTGAATGTGCGACAAGGATAGATAGAGAAACAGTGGCGCCATCTGTGTGGCGGATTGTGAAGTAATTTTCCCAATTCTTCCCACGTGTAAGACAAGGACAGCGATAGTGTGCGACAAGGACAGAAGAGGTCTCGCTCGTGCCACCTCCTTCTTCGCGGGTTCTGATCTCCTGGTACTTACCAGGGCGTAGTAGTAGGACTACATGAGAATAAAGAGGTATCCGACAAGGACAGACTTATGCGATTTACTGAGAGCGACAAGGACAGATATAAACCGCTCTCACTCTCGAGTGGCACGAATGATTCTCGCTCTGTCCTTTTCCCGCACTCAGCCTCTCCTTGTCTTACACATTGCAGGCATTGTAGAAACAAGTACCCTCTGCAATAATGGTTAATAACTAATTGAATACGAGCCGGATCTACAAAAAATTGCTACTGGATTGTTGCTAGAGGTCTATGCTAGTTTCTTCAATCATAAATCTTCACAAATTATGTCTGAAGAGTGAGAAAACAATTTATTTATAAGATGGTGTCAATATTTTTTAGCTCATTTCTGGACAGAGGTCCAGAAAATTGTTAATAACTATTTAACAACAAACAACATCTAATCAAAAACTATACGTGAAAGTAGCAGGAGGTCCGCCTTGTATTCTCTAATCTCTAAAGTTTATAAATTGTCGCTGCAAAGCGAGTAATTAATTAATCATCGACGATTTGATAGACGAGTGAGATCGGCCATTGCTGCCGTTGTCGGATACCTCCTCGCATATCATGTGCTCCTGGTAATACCAGGAGATTCGAAGCGCCGCAGAAGCGTTTTACACCTAGGAAGAATTAGTTCAAATCCCGTCCCAGAGATGGCGACACTGTCGCTTTTCTCTATCCTTGTCTCACAATCAACCTCTCCTTGTCTTACACATTACGGGCATAGGAGAAACAAGTACCCTCTGCAATAATTGTTAATAACTAATTGAATACGAGCCGGATCTACAAAAAATTGCTACTGGATTGTTGCTAGAGGTCTATGCTAGTTTCTTCAATCATAAATCTTCACAAATTATGTCTGAAGAGTGAGAAAACAATTTATTTATAAGATGGTGTCAATATTTTTTAGCTCATTTCTGGACAGAGGTCCAGAAAATTGTTAATAACTATTTAACAACAAACAACATCTAATCAAAAACTATACGTGAAAGTAGCAGGAGGTCCGCCTTGTATTCTCTAATCTCTAAAGTTTATAAATTGTCGCTGCAAAGCGAGTAATTAATTAATCATCGACGATTTGATAGACGAGTGAGATCGGCCATTGCTGCCGTTGTCGGATACCTCCTCGCATATCATGTGCTCCTGGTAATACCAGGAGATTCGAAGCGCCGCAGAAGCGTTTTACACCTAGGAAGAATTAGTTCAAATCCCGTCCCAGAGATGGCGACACTGTCGCTTTTCTCTATCCTTGTCTCACAATCAACCTCTCCTTGTCTTACACATTACGGGCATAGGAGAAACAAGTACCCTCTGCAATAATTGTTAATAACTAATTGAATACGAGCCGGATCTACAAAAAATTGCTACTGGATTGTTGCTAGAGGTCTATGCTAGTTTCTTCAATCATAAATCTTCACAAATTATGTCTGAAGAGTGAGAAAACGATTTATTATTAAGATGGTGTCAATATTTTGTCAGCTCACATCTGGACAAAGGTCCGGAAAATGTTAAAAACTATTTAACAACTAACAAAATCGAAACAAAAACTATACTTGAAAGTTGCTAACGGTCCAGTTTACATTCTCCGTCCATAAATTGTTCTAAATTATTATTGGAAAGCGAGTTATTAATGAATTTTCGGACAGTTTCATACTATCAGGAGAAAGTATCAGGGGATTAGCAGCGCCTTGAAAGAAGGTGGCACGGGTCGCGCTCTGTCCTTTTCCCGCACTCAGCCTCTCCTTGTCTTACACATTACGGGCATTGGAGAAACAAGTACCCTCTGCAAAAATTGTTAATAACTAATTAAATACGAGCCAGATCTACAGTGTGTCCTTGTCGCTCTCCGTAAATCGCATAAGTCTGTCCTTGTCGGATACCTCCTTGCTTTCATGTGCGCCTGCTACTTACCAGGGGATTCGGAGCGCCGCGAAAAAGGAGGTGGCACGAGCGAGACGACCTCTTCTGTCCTTGTCTTACATATTACGGGCATTGGTAAATAAAACAAACCTCCCAGAAATCATTAATAACTAATTAATTAGTCTTAAAAAGTCTCAAAATCAATTCTTAAATGCAATAGGAACATTCCGTAAAGTTCAGGATATTTCTCTGACCGTAAATGTCAATAATTGATCGCCTGAATGACAGAGAATATGTATTAAAAATGGAGACTTTAATAATAAAACACTGCAAAAACTGCTTGTAATTAAATCAAATTTATAGAAACATAATCGCCTGCATACCGGTCAATTAAACCACTAAATACTAACAATAATTTCGAAGGTTTCTCGTAGGACTTGGAATAAACGAAACACGTTTGACTTGCAATAAAAAAGTTTATTTTATTTTGCTACAATTGTTGTTATGTGCACTTCATGACGACACCACATATATTACTAGATATTGTGTTATAAAATCTGTGTAAACCTTTAATTGTTAGATGTGAACTTTATGTATGTACAGTATGTATAATAATTCACCTAGAGGGACCTGAAACAAATGATTACATTCAATTAAATACATGGTGCATATTCATGGTCAAACTAAAAATTAATAATTAAATTACATGTACCTCGAATGACATTACCTTATGCAACTGATTAGCCTCAATCTGTCTTCATTCGTATATGTATTTATAAATATAATTTTTCTTTTGTTTCCTATTAATACGTTAAGCTTATTAAATTTTTGATTGCTTTCAGTGAATAATATTTTCAGTATTACACATGAAATAATAGTTACTCGAAAAACAGCCCGTTGGTGGTTCGAAATAAAAATCTACCTCGTCGACGTTCTATTATTACATTGAATCAATTAGCAGAAATCAGGAAACATAAAATTGCTATCCACGTTCAAGCATTAAAACACAATAAGGGGGTAATACGGAAAATAAAGTGTTACATTTACAAATCAAGAATCTCTTATTCATGAAACGTGTTGACAATGTGTTTCGTGTTGGGGACTCTCCCGATTAACAAACATAAATGAACGACTATCCGAGCAAGTTTCACTTTGACTCGTTTGACTTGTTTCTATGTATAACCTTTTGATAAAGAACTCAACACTCGTGATTCTCTGATAGATATATTCCTTTCCTGTTTCAACTTATTACATATCTTAAACTACATAGAGAAACATTTTGTACTTATAATAATGTTACACAGTGAACACACTAAAAAATTACTAAAAATCATATAATATCGGTCCGAGTATTCGGGAATTGAAAATATTCTTACCTTTCCTGTTAACGTTGCGATTTTGAAGTCATAGAGCAGATTCGGTATTCATACATGTATACATATTACATGTATATTTACGTAATATCCATGTAATATACACGTAATATACATACATATACATTTACACGTGTGTCAGTGTATTTGTATGCGTGCGTGTACATTCTCTTATATCGCGGTTCGATAGTTCTTTTATACGTATAATGTATTCTTTGAAAAAAGAATCGATCGAATTTCATTTCTTAATTAAATTCACCCTGCTAAGATTTCACAGCGACGTGTATAGTGTTTCACGCAATATTCGTGTCTCTCCTATCGGTGCTTCTTATTAGGAGAATCCGACTTAAAAACGAAACAAGAAACAGCGGTCGAAGGAAACTATACTTTTAAGCGCGTCTCGAAACAACAATATGCTTCCATTCATTTTTTTTTTTTGGTGCTGTTCGTTTCTCTTTTTGGAAAAATTGCGAAGCCGCAAATCGTAGCTTTAGAGAAACCGTATCGAATCAATAAATAGCAATTCGCAACTACATTGTTACATGTGAATGGCGTATTATGTAAATAGTGTCTAACGATGCGTTCGTAGCGATCCGCTAATCGTCGAGTGTCGTGTACGCTTCTTCAAAAAAAAAACCTAAAGATCATCGACACGTGCTACAACGTGGTGCCACAGCTTAATTCTTTTTTTAACAAAGCGTTTCTCTAGAAACTCTCTCTCTCTCTCTCTCTCTCTCTCTCTCACGCCCCTAATCGACCGATTCCAGTGCAAATATTCTTCTTTTGTTCGAACCAGTCGCGAGGGCTAACAGTACAAACAGAATGTAACACGAATTATCAACACGTTATTCTTGATCAGATTTTCAGTAACAACCAAAAATTCACTTTTGCAATTTTTGTAGACGAATTTTAAGGAACTCGAATCAAATAAAATTTTAGATCTGAAATAAATTAAAATCGTAGATTCTGTCGTATTCGATATCCTATAATTTTTTGAAAATTTTCAAAACCCATAATCGTTGCATAAAGATCCGCAGTTTAATAATAACTCTTCCATAGTTCTTTAACTTCTCGAACATTTTCAGTAATAATAATCTCACAGATTTCTCACGGGATTTGAAATAAACAAAACTCGTGCCAGACGCGCTAAGGAGTTCATAATACATTTTTTGGTAACAATAATTTCAACTATTTAATTTCATCATTTGTTTAGAATACATTGTAAATGCTAGTAATATAAACACCGAACAATGGAATTGAAAAAGAAAAATACTTTTCTGTCAGCCCTCGTGCACTTGGTCGAACCGAGTCTCAGAATTTTCATTATTTTTTGAAAAAGTACGTGCAAATCGTCGAGTACAACAACAAGTGTAGCCAATCAGCACTGGACGTTAAATCGAATCCTTCTGTTCCAAGATTACAGAAACGATCTGTAAGAAAATTAAGGAACACAAGCCATCCTCTATCGCAAGCTTCTTTCTTTTCTTCTTTCTCTCTTTGTTTTACTTGGAATAATTCCATCAGTTCCACTATCTTTGATACAATTTGTTACATAATACGAGCACGGTGAATAATAAACGGGTCACTTTATTTTTCGAAATATGTACTCCATCAAACATCGTCAACAGTTCAATGTCGAACAGAAAATACTTTTTATTTGACAATTCGAGGGTATAAACTGAAAGTGGTCACTTCTATATTCAACTCCATCGCTCCGAATGGAAATAATAACTGATAAGTTGTGCACGTTGCATACTTGAAATACTATTCCATATCGTTTCTCGTAAAACAATATTTCAAATGTGTTTCGTATCGATTTCACCCAGCTCAGGCTGTAACGAATCGAAGCGCGCTAGAAACAGCGGTTGTAAGTTACGACAAAAATTGTAATAAACATTTACGATTCAAGAATTCATCAAAGAGAATCAACATTTTCTTTCTGTTTTTTTTTTTAATCAGATCGGTCATTTTCCGAGGCGAAACGTAATCGATCTACGGGGTCGTACGCGCAAAAATGGCCGCCGACGGCGTAAACGAATGCTTTTGATTATCCCGTGTGAAATATGGTTCCCGAGGTTAAAATCTCTCTTACGATCTCGTAACGACTAAACCCTAGAATCATTAGAATTAATCTCCGTTCCGCGCGTCCCTCCGTCCTCGACACAATTGGCCCACGGCAAAGCACAACATGGTGGTTCCAATCTCTCTTCTGTTTGTTTTTCATTTTCTACAATTTAAAAAATCCCCGGCGTCCCAGCCCCGACGGTTTGTATTTCTATACTTCAAAATCGCCGTTCTCACGTCCCCACGGTGTCGTGGACACCAAAAACGGAAGAAACAAAGTTATACGGATATATATCATCTTCGATTCGTTAGATCCTTCGTTTTTTTTGTTCTTTTCGCTTTTTATTCACCTTTTTTTTTGTTCGTTACTTCGGCTAGATTTCGTAAGATGATAACGGTGGGATTGGGGTCCGCGCCAGGCTTGTTTCATTGCAAATCGTTGCGCAAGTTGATCTTGTGTTTGATTATATCTACGATCTTGATCGATCACTGTGATCATTCTATCGAATTTTTCAAGGTTTCTCTAAGCAATTTCGTGGAGGTCTGCTCATTGAATATATTGTAAAAATGTTCGGTTGATTCAATTTTCGAGAACGTGGGAAGAGTCGAGAGACAACGAAGTACGGAATTTTTCTGATTGAAGAATACGAAGTCTCACGGGAACGGCAGGTCAGAATTGCTTGATGATTAACCCCTTGTCCTTGAATCTGATCTTTATGTTTGTCTTATATCGTTCTTCTCTAATGTAATAAGTCTGCAAATTTTACAGGAGTATTTTCTAGAAACTGTGATTTTTATTTCCAATCGTTCCAAATTGAAAAACAACAGAACTCGTCGGAATGACAATTGCAGTTTTATAATTCCCACAACAACTTTTAGAGTTCTGTAAAAACTGCACGGTCCAGTTGCAATTAATATATTCGCGTCGACAAGAAAAGGAGCCTCGAATACATTAAATATTTTCCAACTCGTTAATCGTCATTCGTGTTCAGCACTGCTTTCCAGTAAAATTTCATTTTCTTCGGAATATGTTACGGCATCCTTTTAGAAGCATTAAGATGGACATGCATTTTGACATAGAATTACAAACATCCTGTCTAAATTCCAATTTCCTAGCAGCCAGAATGAAATACTAGATCCAACCAAAGGATCAATATTGATCTCGAAGAAGTTGTGTGTGTTCAGAAATATGTAAAAGGAAACTAATATGCAAGGATTGAACCCTTGGGCCGATTACATTTGTTCGAAATTATATCCAACACTGAATACAACTTCGTAATTTTGTTTAGCCTGTTTCTTCGTGAGCTAAAATACTTGTCTCGCTAAATAAAAAGAATTCTAGGGAAATCCCTGTTACATTTCGCGAGAGAATTTTAAAAACAATCATCAGGAACAATTCACTGTGACAATTTTATGCGATCGGGATAATCTAGAACAGGCATGGCCAGAAATAGCCCGCGGGCTAGGGATTCTCAACGAATACCCCCACTTTTCCCGGCCGCGCGTCTCGCTCCCCTTGGCGGCTATGGTACTCGGAGCAACTACGGCCGCCAAGGGGAGCGAGACGCGCGGCCGGGAAAAGTGGGGGTATTCGTTGAGAATCCCTAGCCCGCGGGCTATTTCTGGCCATGCCTGATCTAGAACGAGATTTCCGGTTTTATCGAAGCCGTAGGTGCAATTCTCTATCGCTGTGATCATTTCATCCAATTAATGGGAATAACAGGAAAGAAGAAATTCCGTAAATTCGGGATCTCGTCGTTCCCCCGTTCGTTTTTCACAATAGCGTTCTGAGACAGCCTCGAGGCGGTGCCCGATCCCGGAACGGTACCTTCCTGTGTACCAACAACATATAAAAACATGAAGGTGATTGCCTGGTTCTGAATTACGAAGAATGAACGTGATACGCATATATCGTCGCGAATTAATTAAGTTTACGGGTGTCGTTTACGCGACCAGTCCGGCGACTCGTTTCCTCTTTACCGTTCCGTCGACGTCACTCTCGCTCTCTCTCTCTCTCTCTATATTTCTCTCTTGCTCACTCTCGCTCACTCTCGCTCACTCTTCCTCTCACTCCGTCTCTCTCTCTCTCTAACAGTGACACAACGTTTACAATTCTTAGGGGTTTTTTTTTGTGGGGGGTGGTGGCGGCGTAGGTACAATACTCGGGTGGGTTAAAATCGCGACGATTTCCGGTTCCTGTCGAACTTGTTACATCCCCGGATAAGTGTACACGCGCAGCTAATTAACGTTTATACAATCGGGGTCGTGTTTCGCGCGTGCTGTTTCATTAGACTGCGGATCCCGATGCGTCGGCTAATGGGAAATCGTCGATCGAAACGGAGACACAGAGTGCAATGGGTAGATACAATTTGTTTTTACGACTTCGGGAGAACCGCAGGCGAAAATAACTGTGCGAACAAACATCTGTCACATCGCGAAATTACGTTGCAAACGTAATTAACGAAGTCGGTATCCAAATGGAAGTACGCCGTTGATACACATCATCGAGCAAAACTACTTTTCCATATCCTGAAGTTCTTAGGGTAAAATCAATTGTGATGTAAATATTCTTTATGCAAACAACTGCTCCTTTTTCCAAGAGTCTTGTCAGTGTTAGTAGTCCTGGTGAGTCTGTTAGTAACCCAATGTCAAAAACATGGTTGGATAGTCGGAAAGTAATGTCGCTTTCGGGGACAATAAAGTATGAAACCATCTTGGAAAGATTTAAATAAAGAAAATCGAAGAGCATTGATACTTGTGGAGGAGCAGAGGTCAAAGTAGAAATATGTAGGAAAAGAAAATAGAAAATGAATTTGACGTAATCCAATGTTAAAGGGAAATGTATGCAAAAATTTCAAACAATTTTCGGCTGACCGTAGTCCAAGGTGAAATAATAATTACTTTCGATCCTCTATCCCCTAACTTCCATTTTTTCTAAACGTAACAGTATTGCCGTGATCGTGTCCCAAAGTGGTTATTCTCGACGGCGGCCCCTCGAGTTCGCGATCTACAGATTCTACGTCTACGGGGGGCCTGATTGAACGAAACCTCCACTCGACGCACCGTTCTCCTCTACAAGTTTCGCCTAGAAAAAGATTGTGTGGGACTCGCACAAACATCCGCAGTCTAGGCAACATCCTCTGCGGTGACGGCACGCAACGCACGTAAAAACTTCTCGCGAGCCCGGCGAAAAATCGATCTCTCGGCGCGGCTACACCTCCGTTTTATTTCACGATAAGAATACATATATATAATTAATCAGCATTAAAGTGGTTTTATGTCAGTCGTTATTGAGCAGGACGTTATACTGATCCGACATTGCGCTATACGAACGAATCTGACGAATGAGCAAAATCAAAGGCGTGCGTACGCGGCGTTCAAAAACCGATGCTGGTTGAGAACTCTTTTTCTCATCATCCTCCTCCGAAAACGCGGCGCTCGCAAAACGAACGGCGGCGTTTCGTCCGCGAACACGCTTCATCATTATAATTATGTACCCTTCTCCCTTCCTCTCCCTCTCTCTCTCTTTTTTTTTTGTAATTCTTTTGAATCATTCCTCTAAACCTTATCGAACTAGAATCGGTGGCGAACAACCGAGGACAAACAGTACAGATAAACGAGAAATTCGTTCGCCGAGAAAGAAAATAACGTGAAAACAAGAAAACGAACAAATATCCGCGTGCCAGAACCAAACGGAAGAATGGGTCTCTGGAGACCCGCGAAAATGATAATACAACGTCACGTATTACATACATGCACACACTAACACACACACGCACACACACAACCGCGAAGATGGAAGATTCGTTTCTCTCGATGGACTCGACTCGTCGCGGCGGGTCTCTCGGTTTTACAATGGCAACAAACAATGAAACATAGCACGCATGCGGAAACGAAAATTCATTCCCTCTTTTTTAAATTCCTCCCCTCGTTCTTTTCCTCCCTCACACTCTCTCTCTCTCTCTCTTTTTCGCTCTCTCTCTCTCCCTTTTTTTCTCCTCTGACTCTCCCGTCTTCGTTAAATTGCGACACACTCTTTTTTTCCGGGATTTTCTCGTCGTTTTGCATTTTTTTACGGTTTTGTTTTGGATTTTCAAGGGTATCGACACTCGCAATACGCTTGCTCTCTCGCGCGGGAGATATAAAGGTTCCCGCGCCTAACGAGTCGGTGAATCGTCGTTCAGTCCGTCCTTCGTTTTCTCCTTTTTGCGATTTTTTTGCCTTTTTACCTTTCTTCGTCGTACCTCCCGACCTACTACTATACGCTTGAACGGTATCCTCAGTCTCGACTGGTCAATGAGCAATGCGAAAGGGGTCCCGGCTGATCCGGGACCCCGAGAAATGTCCGACTGGACACTTTTGTTTCTGTTTGTAATCTTGTTCCGTTTAATCTCTACTCGGTTTCGTTCGTCACGCTTGGTTCCGTTCGATTTTTGCCGTGGCTCAACGTTAGAAAATTTGTCGAAATCGAAAACAGTGTGGTTCTCAAACACCCCAAACTCTCGCTGTCCCTGTAAGACTGAGGATCTTTCTCTTCTCTCCTATTCTCCCTCCCTCTACTCTCCCTGCCTCCCTCTTTTATACACAGGAATCATTGTTTCATTAACAATTTACTTGTCAATTATATTAAGTTATATTATTTATAAATTTATTCGCATGTAGTTCGTCAACAGGCCGTGGCTATACAGGGCCCACTACATTGGTTTTCATCCAGTGGCGCGCAGTCTCCCGAATATATATATTTATATGTATATGTTACAGGTGGTGTGTAGTTACGTGTTTCTCTGTGTGTCTCTCTGTGTGGTTCGTCGTACAAGTGTAGTCTGTGTAGACGTGTGTGATTTTTATAGTGTGGACGCTAATGATAACGTGCTCCCCCTCTCTCGCAGACACGAGTTTGCCCCGCCCTCTTACCCTCTCTTCTCGGAATATTTGTTCGCTCTTACCCTATAGGCTCGTCGACTACTTGCTACTGTACCGAGCGTTGTTACTTCGTTGCGCATACCTTGGTCTTTGAATAGTCATCGAACTTCGGGCACGGATTTGCGATCAGTCTACCGTTTCTCTTACACGCTGTACTCGCGAGTTTGTTTTGTGAGAATGGTCAGTTGGCTAGGCAAAGCGATCTGATTGATGTATTTTGCCCACTAGCCCCACCCACTGACACGCCCACTCTCGATATTGCCCAGGATGGTCATTAAATTGAACTGTGTGATGAATATCAAGGACTGCAAAAGTGTTAAAGGCTGTTTCGAAACACCGACTGTTCTTCAATAGACCCTATTTGCGTTTAATCTCCACTAGCTCCGCCCCTTGACACGCCCACTCCCGTAATTGGCCTAGATGGCCCACTGCTAAATTGAATTGCACGATGAACAAAGAGTACAGAACAATCTGAGTATCAAAGATGAATTTGTTGCTCCGTAACACTAGCCTGATTGGTGTTTAGCAGCCCCCACCCCTGTCCAGACGCTATTAGCTCCGCCTCTTATCAGATAAAACTTTGCTGACCAACTTACCATCCCCACACAGTTGTGAACAGTCTAAACGAATCGTGCCCCTCGCATCCACGAAGCATTACACAACATCATTCAGATATTACGCGTTCTGCCCCCCTCCCCCCGACTATCATGGACCATACGAAGTTTCTAGATGGGAGAAACACGGTTCGATTGAGAACGGATGACTTAAAAGCTAGACTCAAGCTTTGCGAGTCGATTTCAGGCGCGATGGTTCCCTCTCCGTTGGCATACAGCTCAAGACAGTTGACGATCCTCTTTCGGGGATTCAAATATTTGTCGCCGGAGGTTCAAACGGCTTCCGGAAACGTTGATGGTGAACCACTTTGCGGAGGTTCTGCCTAGGATGATTTAGGTGAACCGAGACCCGAGAACTAATCTTTCGAACAATGAGATTACGTCAAGAATACGTCAAGAACATTACAAAGAACAAACGGGCGATCATTAGAGTTCAGCTATCGGTGCTGTCTTCATACAAGTAATCATTATAACGCGTCGCGCGGAACGTGACATTCAACTGTAAAATACGAGAAGCCATATACGATCAAACAAGAAGAAGTTAACAAGTGAATAGACCTCGAATCAAAGAGAAGCTAGTCAGCAACTAGATCCTACCTCGTAGGATCCGTGCGAAGCCCCAGACAACCCACAGACAATGAAAACCATAGACTATAAAGACCCCCCCAAAAAAAATTGCTCTCAACCGCGACTCGGCATCGGACGCAGGTGTTAGAGAGAGCATGGGTCTCGGCACACCAGATAGCCAGAAGTTTCGCTATCGTGGCTGAAACCGTTCCGAGCCCCCGGCGTATCACGACGATGCAGTCTACTTCTGCCTGTTGTCGTAATCCTTTCCTTGGAACAAATAGTTGGACCAATATCCGAGGTTGAAGAGGATGAACGTGAGAGGGAAGGCGCGTCGCGCGATGAAGTCGATCCTCGCGCTGCCCTTGTCGCGGCAGGTGAACCAGCTGCGGGGTAGCAGACCCCAGCAGCATCGCTCGCTTTTCGGGAATGATGGTCGATTTCCGGCCGAGGTGGGCGGCGACGGTGTTGCCCTGCGAGACGTGGTGGGCGACGGTGTGGGCGACGGGGACGGGGACGTTGACGGTGAGGATCTTCCCGAGCTCTTCAGGGACGTTCGTCCGTTCCTCAGGGAGCTTCTCGGCTGCAGGCATCTGCCATCGCTGCCGACGCTGTGCAGCGACGGGAACGATGCTGACCTTGGCTCGCCTGAATGACTATGGAACCGCAGATGACGGTGGCCCGACAAAGGCTGAGCCAGGTGGTGCTGTTGCTGTTGCTCCTCCTCTTCTTCCTCCTCCTCTTCCTCGTCCTCCTCCTCGTCTCCGTCCGGCTGTCGTTGCACGTTGTGATGGTGGTGGTGATGGTGGTGGTGGTGGTGGTGGTGGTCGGGCTTGTAATGGTAGTGTTGGTGAACCGGTTGCCGGTGGCGTGAACGATGGTGTGATCTGGCGTTGGTGTTTGCGGTGGTTGTTGTGGTCGTGGTTGTGTGGTACTGGTGGTGGGAATGACTGCGTGCCACGTTCCTCAATCCGAGCGCTTCCTCGTCGACGTTTACTCGTCCTCCCCCTCCTTCCGGAACAGGTAACTCGACCAGTACGTGAGGTTGAAGAAAGCGAATACGATGGGGAAAAAAATTCGCGAGATCACGTCGATGCGCTTGGACTTCGTCGGGAACTTGGATAGCCACGACCTCCAGCAGTTTTTTTTCCGTGGTTGCATATGTAATTCGCACGGTTGCATCCGGTCCACCGACATGGTGTCCTCCGGCTGGCGGACCAGAGGTTTCTGAAAGCAGCCCGGCGATAGAGCAACATTAGTCGGCGAATTACGAGAACGTTTGCTACACCGGTAGTTGTAGATCGCGAGCTTCGAAGGGCTTAGTACAGGGCTGCTGACGGCAAGGGAACGTGTTCTGCGCCAGCTCTGACTGAGTTTATTGAGTTTATTACATTTATTCTTCAACAAAAGGGCATTTCTCAACGAATTCTGACTGAATTCGTCACAATTGGCTTGTCTGGCTTGAATATGTTCCCTTGGGGATCCAGACATGAGCAACGGGAGCCTTGGGAGCATTCTAGTTTGCCTCTGAGGGCAATGATTCAAAAGTGGCACAAGTGACTCGGAGAGGGCGTGGTTTCGTTGCTCTCGAGCTCCGCGGAGCCACGTCAGTGCCCCACAGGGCAATCGTGGTCCATTTCTGGATTAGCATGTCTACCAGACTGCGGATAAGCTGTCTCGAATTTTTATACAATTAAGCATGCATGATTAACTCGTGTAATTAGGTGACGATAATTCTTTCACTCGAAGGATCAAGCTTGCCATTTTTGGTGCTCTAGAAAAATTTATGCAAAAATCCGCAGTCCAGACATTACGATCCGTTCCCATATACCGAATACGATTAATCTACCAAAATTTTAGCCAAGACAAAAACGTGCGGTTTTTTTTTTTTTAAAAGATGGCGGTGTATTCTGCTGGTCAAAAAATGTCAGTTCGAGTTCTAGGAAATAGACATCAATCGATTCGTTCAAAAGCGAACAAGTGTTCCAAAATTCTGGCCAACAGTGTACACGTGTCGTTCTCAAAAATTGTCAAAAATGTTCATAACCGGATCGATAGAAATAAATGTACCAGGCTGAAAACGGAGATTCAACAATCTACATATTTAATAGAAATAAGCGGAACTAAATCGAAACAAAAACTCACGCATGCTTTTATCGATTATGCTACACGGCTTTTAATCGTGGGTCAGAAAATTATTGAAAATAGAACAGAATGATTTTGTCACTGTAAATTAATGTAGCGAATAAAGTAATCTGTATATACATTGAACAATTATATTGCGTTTGACATTTGAAAATTAATAATTTCTTGACCAAATTAAATGCCGATCGTTCGGTACATTTTTTAACAGATTACACTGTAACAATATCATTCTGACGGACAGTGACCCACAGACAAATTTGTTCTAAAAACAAAAAATGCAAAAATTCATAAACCACCAAATAATTATTCGTTCTTTTAACAAGTAGATCTAAATATTTTCCGTTCGTACTTCTCTTCTGTTTCTGCAATATTTTTCAACTTTCTGGAATAGCTTACTAACAATAAAATGAATTAATTGATTCAAAGAAATAGTTTATACACTTAACAAAAAGAAAAGCATTCTGCAGAAACGTGTAACCCGTGAGTCACTGTGCCCCAAGCTAAAGTGCATCCTCAAAACGACACTACAGTCAAACGAGATACTGGTCGCTTTCGTACCTTGCGATGGCGACAAAATAACAATCGACAAAAAATCTGACCGTTCGTTTGTTTGAACAGACTCGCAAAGCGTTCCTCGATATTCTCGAAACAAGTGAAGGAGAAGTATTAACAGAGGAGAAGATCCAGAAAGAGATTCCTTTTCAGGGGAATCGGTCAACAACAAGACATCACAGAAAGAACATCGAACGTGTGAATCGGACTTAAGGTGCACGAAAGTTCACGACAGAGAAAAGTCCGACGTGTTCGTCGAACGCATGCATTATACAGGGTGTTCATTTGAAAACTATCCAGCCGAATATCTCGAAAAGTATGAAAGATATTAAAAAAGTGTAAAACACGTGTTCAAGGATTTCGAGGGGGAAAGAGGGGGGCAGTATCAGTTTTTCATTTGGGTGGCGTTTTCAAGGTCATTCGAAGGTCAACTATGTTTTTCAAATGGAAACCTATATCTTTTATTATGGGATCTTATTGTACGTAAAAAGACCAGCAATTTTCGTAGGATACTTTTTTTAATCCGAGCACTAGTTTCGGAGATATTTAAAGAGAAGTAGAGCGAGTCGTACTTATACTGCGAGAAAGTTTGTAATTTCTTTACAACTATAACAAATTTTCAAAATGTTCTCCGTTGTTTTATAAACAACAATACAGACGATTCTCAAATTCTGAACGAACATTTTTGAAGGTATCTGGTTGTGTTTTAGAAACAACAGACATTAAGTGTCCCCACAAAAAGAAATCGACTGGCGTTAGATCTGGTGATCTTGGAGGCCACTCAATAACACCTCTTCTACCGATCCATCTTAGTGGGAATCGATTGTTTAATCACTGGCGAACTGGTAACGTGTATCGCTGGGGAGCACCATCATGTCGGAAGTACAAAAGTTCTTCATTTGACAAAAAATTGTTATCTACTTCTCTTTAAATATCTCCGAAACTAGTGCGCGAATAAAAAAAAGTATCCTACGAAAATTGCTGGTGTTTTTACATAGAATAAGATCCCATAATAAAAAATATAGGTTCCCATTTGAAAAAAACAAGGTTGACCTTAAAATGACCGTGAAAACGCCACCTAAATAAAAAACTGATACCCTCCCCCTCTTTCCCCCTCGAAATCCTTGGACACGTGTTCTACACTTTTTAAATATCTTTCATACTTTTCGAGATACATATTCGGCTGGAAAGTTTTCAAATGAACACCCTGTATTTATTATAATAGAACTCGAGAATCTCGTTGCCATAACTCGTGGACAGTGGATTTGATCTCTGAACGAAAGGGGAACGTGTAGACAGACACCAGGAGAGCATTCTAAGAGCAATCCTTGGACGGAGAGAAAATGTTGTTTATAGATTTCCTTTTGTCACAGTTAACAGTCAAAAACCATGCAAAACGTGATACACTGGTAGTGCCTAACGTAGCTACACGCACATCCAGCTTTGATCAACGATAATTGAAAAAGTTAGGTCTATGAAAACGCTCGAAACTCTATCGAGTCCCTGAATTGAAAAAGGCGGCTACTATAATAAATATAATCGTTCTATTCAGTCATATTTCTTCCAAAGAAAACCAACGTCGGCCCCTCTCTCCGAGGCCTTGGATCTCGCGTGTTCCCATCACTGAACATTAGTCTTTCTTTTTTTTTTTTTTTTCGACAGACATTTTGCTTTTGTCTCCAAGTTAGCGTCTACGATAATCGCCTACTCGATGCGGTTACGCATTCACCGTGACAACGTTCAAGAAGTACAATATCGAAGTAGACGACATAGACTTCCATTAGCCATGTAATGTATGCTATATAAATGTATAGCAGGCTCGTGAATACGAAACGTCCGATTCGGAACGGTAACGTTAAGCAAACAACTATCTCCTAAATGATACCTACTGATCGCAGCAAGTTCTACTATTATAATCGACATACTTTGACAACGATTCTCTCCTCGAAAACTTCTTTTTTCCATTCATATAAGAAAGACAAAAGCACATTGAGTCTCATGGAAATATGGAGACAGAAGCACAGGGAAATATATTTAAAAGAAAAGTTATACATCTACGTGAGAACTGAAGATGGAAGCTTGAGGATCAGCTTTGTTCCTTAAACTGGCAAATTAACCCCCATGTGCTCTGATTTATTTGTACTTTCTCGAAGAAAAAGAAAATTTATATGTACTGGATCCTCGCGTATTTTTTACAACAGAAAATAGAATTTTATTCCGATTTGTGTTATTAAATGTTCGGACTATAATAGTATATCTTGATCAGAAGGCTTCACAAGATTTGCACTTGGAAATCAGACGTTTCATATGCAAGAGCCTAGTATATTGTAGAATATATATATACACAATGAGTCTCTAGATATCGAATCGACTCGATCGTAACGCTGAAAGTCATATTACTGAATATAATAAATTAAAAGATAATAAGATACTGGACTTTTAAAGTGGAAATTATTTACCTGTAGAGAAGGTTGAAGTGGTCCATCGTATCCGTTCTAGCGGTTTACAATAATAAAAAGTAAAATAATAGAAGGAATGTATACGTTAATCATAGCTATATTCGCAGAGATTTTGCAATGATAATGTCACAACAGGCAACTAATCGAGGACGACGATATACTCGCGGTTGTCATTGATTAGCGGTGGCGATGGCGGCTATGATAACTGTCTCTCTCTCTCTCGCTTCGCAATGGGAAAGAAATGAAAAATACACGTTCTACTACGACTACGCACGGCGAATCGTTAAATGAAAATAGTAAAATGATGATCTCGAGAAGCTTGATAAACTGAAATCCGAGGAAACGACTCGAGCTTCTATTCTGTATTTCTTTTTTTTTCTATCTGTTTGTTCTATTCGGAATCTTTTTGGCTCTCTTGCGCGATCTGTACCGTCCGACAACGTGTGTGTGTACAGTATAGGATAGGAAAAGAAAACGATATCGACACTGCTTTTTTATCACTGACCAAAGATGAATGCTGCCAGAAGATAATGGAACGTTAAGAGCCGCTGCGCACTGTCGACCAGTCGCCGGCGGTCATGGATCATTGAATCAATTAGGCTCGGGAGGACACACTCAGTACAGTGAAATATGGTGGGTCAAAATTCAAGCGTTCACACGACAAACAACTCTCTGGCGTGATGACTTACCTTAAAGCAACAAATACACTACCCCGCAAAATTAAAAAGAATCATAACCGAGGGATCTTCGATCACTGTTGATCTTTCAACTCCTGTAACTTCCTGTAAAAAAATTTTTAAATGTTCTGCCCGTGCTGATTTCAAGCCAGTGAATTATCTACGTTCGTGATTCCGAATGCGAAACTCAAGTTTCTTCTTCTCTCTCGAAATTTTTTCACACTCACTTTTTACACGGTTATTTATTGTATGTTAAATGGAAAATGCACCTCGAAACTTCCCCTTATGAGATCGTAGTAAAATTACGATACTAAACGATTTGTTTCGTACATTACGTGAAATGAGCACAGATAGAATGCTTGAAAATTTTCTTACACCAAGTCGCAGGAGACACTTCAATTTTGAGGAGCAGTGTAGATTCTCTTCGGGAAGGATGGCAGGTCTCAAATTCATATCCGTGCCAATTATTAATAACTAGGCCGCGGATTTTATGCACAATCAAATCGAAAGATTAAAAGAATCGAACGAAAACGATTGAAGAAAGACAGAAGTTGCTCTCTGAAGTTCTTAGCTTCTAAATTCCAATTGTTTTGCATAAAGATCCGCAGTCTACCAGTGACTATGCTACACATAAAAGTTCGTCGAACCATTTAATCGAAATCTTTACAAAATTGAAGAATTGATCTTCGAATTTCCTACTGTCGTTCAAAAAATTGTACAAACAGTTCTAATAAGGGATGCATCGAATATTCTCGTATTTGTTCTATGCGGATAATAAGTGAATGACTGCGATGATTTTCCTGGACGCCCCCTTTTCTACTGAAAACGTTTGAATCGCGGAATTTTGGTCGACAGCTTTTGCATTTCGCTGGCGATTCATCGACAGTGCGCGACGGCTCTGGTAAAGCGGCGTGGATCGTGGTGGTTTATACTGACCATAGCGAAATTCGACGAATTATCTGGCTCGACTTGATCGGTCAGATCGATCGACGTTGATTGTTCGGTTTCAGACGGTGGATAATTTTTCCTCATATTTTCACTGTGCATGTCGCTGCGCGATGCGTAATTTACTAGGGCGAACTCGAGGAGAGCGCCGAATACAAAGGTCAGGCATACGCCTGTCCATATATCAATAGCCTTTGTATAAGAGACTGGTGGCAGTGAGGCATTTATTCCTGACGTCTGCGTGGCCATCGTCAACAGAGTTGTCACACCTGTTTCGCAAACAATCGTTCTTTTAGTGCACCGAAAAAAATCGATTTCTATACAACGACATTAATATTAACATTTTTCCCTCAATTTTCCTGACGAGATAAAATCAATTCTAAACATTAGAACTCGCTCAATGTTTAACCCCTTGTCTTACGATTTATTTTGGGGTTTCAGTGATTCGAACCTTTTTTGTAGTTCGTAATTTTCTAAGAAACCGACTTCGAAAAAATGCAGTAGAACGTATGAAATAATTTCCATTTAATTTATGTGAATACAGGGTGTCCCAAAATTACCTTAGTTTAATGAAATGAGAGGTTCCCGAGATCATTTCAAGCGACATTTTCCTTTGCAAAAATGTTATCCGCGGCTTTGTTTAGGAGTTATTAACGAAAAACACGGACCAATCAGAGCGCGACCTAGACGCGAGTTGGCACAGTCGGCCAATAAACAGTTGGCGCGCCGGGCCGACTGTGCCAACTCGCGTCTAGGTCGCGCTCTGATTGGTCCGTGTTTTTCGTTAATAACTCCTAAACAAAGCCGCGGATAACATTTTTGCAAAGGAAAATGTCGCTTGAAATGATCTCGGGAACCTCCCATTTCATTAAACTAAGGTAATTTTGGGACACCCTGTATACACGAACTTAGATACAATTTAAATTTTCAAGTTAAATTTTTACTTCACGAACATGATAATATTTTTTGTTTAAAGTTCCCAGTAAATCTGACGTATTGTAATGAGCGAAGAGTTCGTTTTTTGAAGAGAAATGTATGATTTCGTAATAAAAGAGTACTGGTGGAATGACCAACCCGAAGATAAAATTCCGAAAGTAAAATCGACGGGAAGCAAAACGAACTGTTCGCTTAGCATTTCGTTGAATGTGTTTAAACATTACCTAGCGAGACTCGAGCTGGTACAGCACTCTGATCGAGCCAGAATGATACCCAGGATACAATGACAAGCATGCAGCACGGTATGTAGATCTGGATAAGATAGTAGCTGAATTCTCTCTTGAAGAACAGGTCTACTTTCAGACAGCTGTACTCTCCTATTGGCAGAACATAATTATTTTAAAAAATCAGTGACGTCGATACAATAACAATAAGCAAAAAGAAAAAGAATCGACTGACCGGTATTCGTTTTGCTATTACAATAATCAGTAAGAAACTTCTCCAATGTGAATCGAGGCAGGTGTAAATTTTTCACAACTTGGACAGGATCTCCTTCTTTCCAGAGGAAAACCAAATCTGCGGTTGTCCAGCCGTCTGGAAAAATGAAATTGCAATATAGCAACATATTGGTATCCTTCATAAATTCATTTACGACGAAATTCATTTACGAAGAAATTCATTTACGAAGAAATTCGTTTAAGAACAAAGTTTTTACTTACAACTCGCCATGCGCAATGAACAAACTTGTCGATCCAGGGGGTACAGTTTCAAATTCATTGGGCACGATAACGTTAGGGATATCCTGCAATACAGGAACACGTGTACTCGGATACAGTTGATGTAATCAACATAATTAATTTGCTACCACAGGAAGAACCATTGTTAAATCGTTAATATTGTTTATTCGCATTTACCGTATACTGTATAGTACGGAACCCTCGGGGAAAATGCGAATGTACACATTCGGCATGATAATGTTGTGAAAATGTCCATCTTTCTCGTTCGAAAAGAACAGATCCGGCATCCAAACACGACCCGCGTCCGTTAGTGTTAAATATTTTAATTTACCTGTAACGACGCAGACATTAATCGATACGAACCACAACGAAATCGACGTGGGTCGGTCGAACAGAAATTTGATTGTTAATCTCTTTTTATTAATCTTCTCTCTGTGTACTGTAACTGAACACTATACATTTCTCGAGTAAAATGAAAGAAAAATTTGTCCGCGTAAGTATCCGGGAAATTTTATTAATTTTTCAAAGCTAAGTTAACATTAAACCTATCGAGCACACTAAAAGCGATTAACATGTTTCAGATTGCAAAACTGAAGAGGCTCTATTTAGTTAGGTTTTCTGAGATTTTTACAACAATATGTGCTTGGATACAGAATTTTATCGGATCAATTTCCACGTAAGCAACTTCATCATTTCATTAGTTATGCAACGGAAAATATAAAACCGGTCATTTGACCGGCAGTGGTAGGTTCAGTATTGAAAAATTTCAAACATATCACAGATAGCGTTTTCAGAAGATTTTTCGAAATTTTCCATTCGTCAACAGAAATTTTCCGCTGCGATTGCACCCCATTCACGGAGAGAAGGTTAACGTCTAATCGATCCTTCCTATTCGGTTATCTCTCACTGTTCACTCGAAAGAAGCAGTTTCGACTTTCTGTTCGACCGAATGCCAGAGATCCGAAGAATTCCGTTCGATTGAATTCCGTTCTGTGGATCGGATTGCGAGCGGGTCTAATTACCATCGGCATCGTCAAACTTTAATCGTTCGTCCATCCATTGTTCCCGGAATGTTAACTGTACAGAATACTCCTGCAGACGAACAGAGAAGGCAGCGATTTAATCATGTGATCTCGTTCGAGCGTCGCTAACTATAAGTAGCAAATCATTTAGGCTCGGAAAATGAAAGTTCGGGATCGCTAGACGAAGAAACGAATGCGGAGGTGGGTGGTTCGTTTAGAAATCGGTAAAGAAAAGATAATCGTGGGTTGCCAAGTCGTCGTCGTTAGAAATTCAAATCTCGAGATCCGCGTCTCGTGCGATCGCAAAAATTGCAATTTAATCTCAATAACAAATTGCCCTGTCACTTCATTCTCGAAAACTGCGTTCACAGAATATTCTCTTAGCGTTTCTTCGCGAAACAGGCAAGTAAAGTGAACAACTGGCTTCCTCTATCAACCAATTACAGTAATATCACATAAGAATTAGGTGTTCGAACATCTTCAAACTCCGCAACGTTATATCGACAAAGTTAAATCAGTTTTCGAGAGAAAGACGCGAACAAAGATTGCTACAAGATACTTTCGGACGATGATTTAATTTCTAACGTCGGACAGAAAATCTCTAGGGTCGAATCTAATCGTGAGATCAGCCTACGAATCGGAATCGATGACGGCTGAGGGGATCATTGGTGCTCGGGGTGATCGAAAACAAGGATTAACGGGAAGCTAAATGGTTCGTTCTCGATTCTCGAAAATAATTCTCTAATTGGAGGAAGCGCTGTCGTAAGGATACGGATCGTAGAGACGATCCAGAGTCGGGGTGAGATCGAGATTTCCGTGCAGAATGGATCGGGTGGGGCCGCTAATCGTAAAACCAACGCAAAACGGGCGAAATAAACAGTTCTAAACACAGGGGAACGATACTTTCGTAACCTCTCGTTGATCTAGGTGATCTCGCAATGATCCTACCTATTCGAATCTTCGTTTCGACTGTAATAAGACACCTAGGGCTTTCAACGCTCCCGAAGTTCGCGAACAGTAAAATTTTGTTTTGACTGCGTCGATCAAAAAAGAAAATCCTTCGACCAAAGTTTACAGTAAAATGTAATCTACATTTCTGATTAATTTTCAAGTACAAAGTTCGCCGTCTGCTCGAGCAAAGCTGAATTTATCGCGACTGGGCGACCGGTTGAAGAAATGGCGACAGCGTCGGCCATTTCCATTACGGTCAGTGTCGGCTTCTTTCTCGGGGACAGTCGAAGGTCCGTGGAGATTGTCTGCGCAAGGAGATTAGCCTCTTTTCGAGTGAAGAGCACTCGGGAGCCGCGGAAGGTCGCGGTGTTAATTCTAATTTTCTCTGGGGAGCGTTGAAGAGTCCCAAGGACGCGGGGCGGCCATGTTCGCTGGAAAGAAGGACGCGGATGGTGTGTTTTGTTTCGGCCATTCTCAGGCTCTGTGTGCTCGTACCGGATGGCTCAAAGTGGATCACACTCGTGTAACACATCGCGGGTTACATAAGGCAATGTAAAGAGAACTCATGCAAGAAGCAACATCGAAGCTCTAGCTACCAAATGGTCCGTACTAAAACAGAATTCTAGTTTCCAAGGCTAATGGTTAAATATATATAATATAGACAGTATGTACATGTATATATATAGATATATAGATATACGATATATGTTGATATATACATAGCAGGTATAGACAACTAACATGCATCTTGGCTCACAGTTCCATATCTTTCCCAGCCGGGCCGGACTTGTCCCACATCGATGGCGTCCTGTGTGTGTGTCTATCTCTGGGAGGGGGGATAAAGGCAAGAGCATCCATATTTTGCTTGTATATTTTCTCGTATAATTGTTGTTGTTGTGGTGGTGGTGGTGGTGGTAGTGGTTATTGTTAAGTAAGTCGTTCAAACTGTGATCGCACGTCCTGAAACGTTCCCAGGCTAGAACCAGGTTCAACCCAGACTAACCTGGACCTAGCTAACATCCTCTTGTCGTTCCCTTGTTTGTCTTTGTGTTTTGTTTGGGATTTGGTCGCACCGAATCCTCTGAAAAGTGGCCAACACGTTGCACAGGATCGTCACCTAACCTAAACGCTAGAATATTGTCTCTTTCGTTGGTGGGCAGTTCGTTCGAGTCCTGTTTTGCTTATTGAACACTTAATGGAGATCAAGGATTGCGCAAAGTCTAATACAGTTGCACAGTGGAAACGCTGACCAGCGTTTCGATGCTTCGTTATACAGGGTGCTCCGTGAGATGCTTGGAAAGCAACGAACGTTCAAGTTGTTAGGGTTCTAGTTGGTCGTTGGGAAGCAGAGTCAAGGAGTACGGTAATGTCTCGATGCATGTGCTACGATTATCTCGAATTCTTTGAAATGATTAAAAACAAATAAGTTACAAGTGACGTTTCGGTCCAGAATTGATCGAGACATTACCGTGGAAGAGTTCTCCAAACGTTCTGTAATTCTGTTTAAAGAGATGCCGAACGTTGGATCAGCGAAAACTCTCGCAGATTTCGTGACGCGTCCTCTCTTCGTCGCTTTCGTCTCGAGAGTATTTCCCCTTCCCGCTCTCGTCTAAAAACAAACGGCACTTCACTAGGGTAACACCTAGTTCGCAGACGATCCTTAATTATTCAAAATCTTCGATCCGTTTAGCGCCGCGAAAGTGATATCTCTCCCCGCCGCTTCATTCAGTCCGTTTCCCTTTCACTTTCATGAATACATTACACGCAAGTAGTACGAGTCAGCTAATAATCGGCCTCTACCGTGCGGACTGTGTTTTCAGCGGTTATTGTATACGTATATGTATATACCACTGCTCTAATTAAATCGATCGACAATTTTCACCGCGATCTCTGCTCGACACGCGCGACTCGTTTCACTTCGGTTCTCTCCTCTTAAAGAACCCCTTTTTCAAACAATTCTCTTCTTTCAATGCACCATTTAACCTAGCAGCAATATTCTCTAGACGGTATTTTCTCTTTTCTGTGGATTATAAATATAAGAAAATTTTTACGTTCTGGAAAATTTTCAGTGCATTATAAACACTTTTTCATAGAGAGATTATTCATGTTTTACGATTTTCAAGCTCCACAACAATTATACCTCCTTTTTGATGCCAGCATTCTTTAAACTACATTTTATAAATGATTTATATTCCACGATTTTTACGAAGGTTAACGCAACGTTTCCATCGTGTCAAACGAATTGTCACCTCTCCCTGTTGTTCGAGAACTTGCCACTCCCAGGGCCTACAATTAATTAGAGACGGGTTAATCGAGAATGGAGAAAGGGCTCGCCACTAACGGCTTGGGAACTACTTAATACCAACGAGGCTCGCGATAAACGCAATTTCGCAATCATAGTAGTGGGAGGCGTGTCTCGCAGCCGGTCGGATAAACGAGAGCTGGTTCATGTCAGTGTGTCTATGAGAAACGAGCTGCGAACAAAAGGCGAAGGAAACGAAAGGAGAAGAAACGAACGAAATCAATCGTGAATCGAACATTGACAGAAAAGGAATGAAAAGTAACAGTCCCACTGCAGTCGACGGTACATACCATGTGGTCCTTTTAAACGTCGGGGAAAACCAAATGTTCCTGCATGGAAAAAGTGAACATTTGTCTATATACATAATTACGGTCAAGCTTCTAGCTAAGCATATTTGCATGACTTTCCGTCGTGTTTTATCTTTTGCTTCGTATTATTACACCGAATATATTTCCAAAACAGATTATTTAAAATGATAATTGTGCGCCGAGCCTCGTCAGAATGTTCCATCCTGCGTTTCGCACTTGCAAAACCAGGCTCCGCCGAGTAGTAGTAGTCGGCGCGCGATCGGACTATACAGGGTGTCCCAAAATTCCTTCAACAGCCGGAAATGGGAGGTTCCTGAGATCACTTGAAGCAACATTTTCCTTTGCAAAAATGTCATCCGCGGCTTTGTTCAGGAGTTATTAACGAAAAACACGGACCAATCATAGCGCGATCTAGACGCGAGTTGGCACCAGGGCTACCATATTTTTCTCTCGCCAGGCCCCTTACCCTTCCGCCTCTCGCCGTGCCGTGCACCGTACCTCGTCTTTGCACTCTTCCCACTAACGCTGGCGACAGCGGCGACACGCTTGCGTACGGTCGCGTCAGCAACTAGTGGGAAGAGTGGGAGGCTCCCGCCAGCGTTAGTGGGAAGAGTGCAAAGACGAGGTACGGTGCACGGCACGGCGAGAGGCGGAAGGGTAAGGGGCCTGGCGAGAGAAAAATATGGTAGCCCTGGTTGGCACAGTCGGCCCGCCGCGTCAACTGTATATTGGCTGACTGTGTCAACTCGCGTCTAGATCGCGCTATGATTGGTCCGTGTTTTTCGTTAATAACTCCTAAACAAAGCCGCGGATAACATTTTTGCAAAGGAAAATGTTGCTTCAAGTGATCTCAGGAACCTCCCATTTCCGGCTGTTGAAGGAATTTTGGGACACCCTGTAGCTCGACTCGTCTTTCTCCTCGGCGAAGACATTCTCGAGCTTCGTAATCGCGCGGAACGCATTGTACGAGCTGGTATTAGCTCATCAGGTAATCATTTCGCCCCGTACAATGGCTTTTGTACGCAACATCGAAGAGAAATCCCTCTACCAGCGAACGATACCAATGGCAGACGATCCATATTTTATTGGGTTGAGTAACGAGTCCGTTCGGATCCCTCAGTTCACGTATAATACAGGCCCGATATCCGCGGAATCATTTATACGCAATTCGAATTTTTCTGTCCCACTTTACCCGCTTTTCAATTACCGTCGCACAGACAGCTCTCGCTCGGGAAAAATTCCGATCCGACGCTTTCCACTTCGTCTCCCCCTAGGAAAGCCGTTTCGAAAGTGAAGCGGAAATCATCCCGCGGAGAATGTTCTTTGGACAATTGTTGCGCGCACGGTATCGTCGATCCCGCGAAACTGTGAAATTATCTTTCAATTTTTAAATCGTTCGAACAGACATTGTGTCTCTACTCTTGCGAATGAGGAAATTAAAGATTTAAAGAGAACATTTTTATCTCCGTTTTCCCTTCAGCTGATCGACAATTTTCGCTGGTCGATGGACCTCTTGCAGGACCATAAATCATCGAGATCGAAACTGCTCGTGTCACTCAACCCAATGAAAGGACCATTTGAAACCGTAAGGGAACACTGTAGAAAACTCTCGTCACGATGAATCGAACGATGCCAACTCCAATTCGCCGGCCGGGGAAATCGCTTTGAAAAATGACCACGAAAATCGGAAACTACCGTCGCGTCATTTCCATTAACCTTACCGCTTATTAATTTCCAACGATCAAAAAAGTCCGCAATAGAAAATGGTAAAATAAATGTCGGATTTATTGATGTCCCTAACAAACTTCATTTAAACATAAACTTCATTAAAACAATTTCATTTAAAATTTCATTAACATACAAAGTGAATAATATATGTGACAAAATGTTTGTTCATTGTGACGAAAGTTTCCTAACAAGGGAAGGACCCCAGGTGTCCGACTTCGATTTTGATAATCTTTTGCGAGATGATGGTATATGGATCCCTAATGATGTCTGCAAAATATTAGGTGTAGTTACTCAATAGTTTTAAAGATATAAACAATTGAACTTCCACGCAACCAATAACAAGGTATGAAAGTGTAATTGTTTATATCTTTGAAACTATTGAGTAACTACACCTAATATTTTGCAGACATCATTAGGGATCCATGTACCATCGTCTCACAAAAAATTATCAAAATCGAAGTCGGACACTTGGGGTCCTTCCCTTGTAAGTGGCGTCCTCTCAGAATGTTCACGATCGATCGGACGAACGTGGTCGGCCTAAGTGAATTGATGACTCGATGAAACTCGTTTTTCGTGGTAGCGAGCGTGCTCCAGGTATGATTCAATGATTGATGGATCACAGCGAAACAGAGACAGACAGATAGATAGATAGAGAGAGAAAGAGAGAGGGGGGCAGAAGAGACAGACGATGAGGGTGTAGAGACAAAGACGAACGGACTCGGGAACGGGACTGGTTTGACCGGGACGAACATACATATGTAGCATGCAGTCATAGAAAATAAACACAAGTATGCATGATCCGTGACGATAAAACACTATTCGCTTAACAGTCACTGTCGTCCGAGAATGTACATGGTGCTCCATAAACCGTGATTCAATGGGAACGTTTTCAAATACTGTACAGGACTCCTATCGTTGTATTTTGTTCCTGTGTCTGACCATCGCTGGTTATTTCTACTTCGGTCAACTTTTACATTAACCCCTTGCCCTACGATTTATTTTACAGTTTCAGTGATTAGAACTTTTATGTAGATTGTAATTTCTTAAAAAACGAGAAAACTTATATCCATTGTATGCCTTTATGTTCTCCGATAGCTGTACATTAACAGAACCAAAATAGATTTTTATTTCGGTTATAGGAAATTATTGACATACATTTTTAGTAGAATCTGTTCGGAATTTTCATCACGAGTCAGACACGATATCGTAAGGCAAGGGGTTAAAATGAAAATGAAATAAAATTTCTTAATTCCACCTTCTCGTTATTGTCATGAATGCATAAAGTTCGCAGTCGGAGCAATTCTACCGTGATTGATATCTATACAACCAGTGTTGTTAATAAACCACTCTTATGAAATTTTATTTGTCTTTGATGTCGAGGAAATTGAATTTGAGAGAGCGTGCACTTTACAATGTTATTCCCCTCATCCGTCTGACTATCACTAGTTCATTCTACTTCAGCCAATACCTCTGTTGAGTGTGTTATTTCTCGTTATCTCGAAACGCGAATACTTTAACAAAGGGAATAATTAAACAATCATCTTGAGCGTGTAATATTGTACTGGTACAAGTAGAAATAGAGTGAGCAATAGTCAGACACGAATAATTGGAACTTTGGAGGACATGATTTCTTCATACACTAATAAAAGTGTTCTTCAAAAAAATTCCACGATATTTGTGGTTTATAACGAATCACGTATTCCACCGTTACGCCACTAGCTTCACGCCAGTAGAAACCCTCGGCGCCTAGTCAGAAACAGGATTAAAGGACCCGCGCGGAGAACGAATCTCTGAATCGGTCTTTTTTTCCGCGAACGAAGCCCCATACAGAAAAATGTTATTCTACGGTTTTTCATCTGCTTTTCCTCGTAGGATTGCCCGGCTTTTCATCGTTGCCATATTTCGAACACTCTGTATAGCAGGTCGTTAACGGCAGCCGGTGCACGCGGCTGCCCGGAAACGAGAAGGGGGGAAAAAAAGGAACGAAAAATAGCTCGGCGTGAGAAATCACTGTTCCATCATGCTCCGCGTGACACGGCGTTGGAGAGGGGCGAGGGCGAGAGATTGAATCGCGTACTGAAAAGGCGCGCACCTTCGTCGTCGTCGACGTCGTCGTCGTCGCCATCGTCGTCGTCGGCGAGAACTCGATTTTATCGTCGCCGCCATTACACTGAACCACGTGTTTCCCGACGGCCCGCGTTCTCGACAAGTGTTGGATCCTTCACGGGACAACGGAGAGACGCTTCAGATCTTATCGAGCTTTCTCGACGGAGTCGAAAGTCGTTCGATCACTCGGATACACGATTAACGCTCGCCCGTTGGATTAATCGACGGCCAAGTGACGGAATAGACGGACCGAGTACTATAGCGTGCTCCGGCTTGCCATTTCCTTAAAAATTGATTAACTGTAGTTTATATAAAGAAGGTCCTCTTTTCTCTCTTTACTGACTATTAAAATTACAATGATTTCATACCGGGTATTTCACCTTGGATATCTTTGTTGTTTTTAAAGATACGTCGAATGTCTGAAGGACAACGTTGAATGGTAAAATGGAGCTCATGCAATACCAAAAAAATTGTTGTTTTTATGTAATTTCTTTTAGAGATGTGAAGGTCACCTTCATTTTTTTAAATGGAATGAGGTATTTTTTAATACATCAATCGATGCAGCTGGACATTCTTTACAAAAAAGTACTAACCTATGTATGTCGAAAAGTTAGTAGTTCAGGAGATATTTCAATTTAAATAACTCTAAAACACCATTAACAAGTAAGTAAACGCTAACGCCTTAGTACGACAGTAATGCTGTTTTAGAGTTGTTTAAATTGAAATATCTCCCGAACTGCTAACTTTTCGACATACATAGGTTAGTACTTTTTCATAACGAATGTCCAGCTGCATCGATTGATGTATTAAAAAATATCTCATTCCATTTAAAAAAATGAAGGTGACCTTCATATCTCTAAAAGAAATTACATAAAAACAACAAATTTTTTTGGTATTGTATGAGCTCCATTTTACCATTCAACTTTGTCCTTCAGACATTTGACGTATCTTTAAAGACAACAAAGATATTCAAGGTGGCCAAGTTTGGTGAAATACCCGGTATAATAGATCGCGAACAATCATTCGAATTTTAATGATTCTATACAAGTTTCATGGATTATTCCTGGATCAATGCAAGTAATATCGCTCTTGTTTCGCCTCTTGCCTGACGAGGACTTGACCACTAGAGGATTCAAACCTTATACAGGGTGACCATTGCCATCGAAACATTTCTGCCAGTTGAGTAACAGTTGTTCTTCGTCCTCCTCGGCTGGCAATCGATTCTAATCGGAATAGAAGGGTGCCTCCCCAGTGACACTGATTAATAGTATCAGTTTCGTCACTCCTCCAAAGCACAAGCGGTACGATTAGCTGTACATACAGAATGATCCGAAGAATCAAGACCGAACCTTAAATCCTGTCAGCTGAGTCAGCGATTTAGTTCAGGTGATAAGCGAAGCGTGGTTGTTCTTGATCGACCATCGATCGTTATGTGCAGATATAAATTATTGGTGACTATCAGTAATCAGCTGTGCGATTGTGACGATTGTATTTGTGAGATATATATATTATATTATATTATAGTTTAAATAATCAACTCCGTTATTGAGATATCTTTCGCTCAGGTTTGTACGAGTTGCCAAGCGCACCTACTCTCGTCGATCCTCTTCCTTAGATCATCCTGTACATCATCACCAGAGCCGGCATAAGAGGGATCGCTCGCGGTTTTCAATTTATTTATCCGATTCAACGGGATGAATACTGTTCTCGATGAAGAAGACCGTGAATAGACTGAATTGGTTCAAAAGAGTGATCGATTCTTCTGTCCGGGCTCTAGTAATAACTAGCCTGCGGATTTTATATGCGTTTCTGGACGCTTTACTTGGATACCTTCGTGTACAATCTCTCGCAAAAATCGACGTATGGAAATCTACGTTGCAAATTTCAGCGATTTATTTCAATCGACGTTCGCAAAACGTGCCAACTATTTTTGTTCCAAAGTGAAGTTTTACAAAACGAAGTCCTTTCACATTTCACGATTTAAATTGCCAGTCCACATACATATTTCAATATCCATAAAATGCCCGAAACCTGCCCGGGCGAATGAACAAATTAAACACGAAATATCTCGCATACTTTATGGACGATGATCGACTTATCAGTGAAAATCAATGCTTCGATATATCTGTAAAGCATTCAGCATTCAATTTTAAAATTAAAACGAAATATTTTGCATGTTTTATTAAACCGCGACTGGACTCTTTTGAAAGTGAATGCTAAATTTAAAAAATTAATGTTTTGCGTAATTCATATAGACTGAGTTGGTTGAATTAAGAATGGACGATTTAATGTCTGCTAAATTTGCAAACCGAGAGTTCTGCGGCCGAGACTGTACACAAATTCAGAGGAACAAATCGAGGCGACAAATTCTCGTTTTAAATTCAAAGTCTTCCGCGGATTTCTTCGTGAAACTATGAATATGCATAAACATCCGCGGCCCAGTGATAACACACGAACAAAGGGGAACGGGAACACGGTGTAGAAGGAAGACAAGGGATTTGAAACTCTCGACTTTCGACTCCGACATCCTGCGTACGAAGGATCGTATTTACTTTGCGCGAACTTCGCGACTTTTTATTTGCTATCGACGGTGTGGCGGAGGAAGACGGGAAATGTCTCGGAGATTATTTTCTGAGATAATATAGCCCAGCATGAAACATTCAGACCGATTCGGAACAATGTTGGAACGAGGAGCACCGCTTTCGATTCTAGCGATATTCCTCGGTCGTGGAAAAATAAACGTACAGTTGTTGCAATTTCTTAAAAATATATCGAGAATTCTGCGAGCTTCTAAAAGTTTCTAGCTGCGATATAAACAATATAACAAATGACAATTCTATATACAGGGTGCGGCGTTATAAACAGGTCACCAGAATAACTCGCCTGCTTTTGCAGATAGAAGAAAATGCATTAGACCAAAGTTCACCTTGAATGACCATTTTCTTCTATCTTCAAAAACATCGAGTTGTTCAGATGACCTGTTTCCAATGCCCCACCCTGTATAAGAAGTCTCAAATATTAGCAGACACAGTGAAAATGATAAATTGACAATTACGTTTCATAAAAGTTCTATGAATCTTGAAGAAGAGACTCGAGAGAATGTTCTTTGAATGGTTTCGAGTGTCATCCGTTCTCCGGGAATGGGAACTTCGCGTTCTATGTGGAAAAAATAAGAACCTCCTCGAAGTTTTTCAAATAACAAACGGTACAAAAGCGTGAATAGGGCCTCATATCCTCTCGAATAATTATTTGAACGAACTTTCGCGTAAAATCAATAGTTACGGAGTTGGCGAAGTGGTTCCAGTTGCGTGACCAACCTTGTATGAATTAGAGTATCAACTCGTTGCACATGAAATGTTCTTTTCAATCAAACTACAAAGGCTCCGTGCCTCTCCGCGCGGATTTTTCGCTCTTTTTTTAATCAAACTCTGAAATCTGCCTTTCAAAAGTTTCTTGCCGGGGCCGATTACAATATTATACATTTTCACGTAATATGCTTTTCCCTCCTTTCTATGAAACCGCCACGTTCAATTCGATTAATACTGCAATGCGCTGTGAGACAATTATTCATTTCAACGGGCTCCCGAAGATATTTGTACATTGTTGGGACAGTTTCTTTCGTTTCAACGATTCTTATTCACGAGAATTTTATTGTTTAACGTTCAACCTTACGTTTAATACACGTTGCGACACGTTCAAGATGGCAGCAGAGTTCTGCGAAGGAGTCTCCAACCATTTAATCTGTAGCTAGACAGTTGTTCTTTGCATAAACGTCTCTTTGACCAGTTCGGGTAATAGAGGTTCTACTATATCGCGGATTACACGAGAAATAATGATGCAAACTGTACCGTGTTTGATGTCGTACGTAAATAGGGTAAACTGTACTATTGCTGGCACCGCAGTAGTTATTGGCACTTTTGATTTAAACGGTAAATCTTAAGAATTCCTGGTATAGAAAATCATTTTATATTGCTTCTTATTTATATTTCAAAGCAACGTTGTAAGTTTTCATATCAGAGTTCCTTATATGACTGTTAGCAACGCTGGTAGATCCAGTGAGACCGACGGATGACCAGAGTAAAGTGTAAATAGCGTTTTATTAAAATTTTCGTTACGAGTAAGTATACTTTAAAGCAATAGCTTTATAACTTTATTTCGGACTGTCCTACAAATGTAATAAGTGCGTATATGTTTAACTATAAAACAAATATCCTGTTCAACGTTTACTTCTTACTGTGCCAATGACTGTACTATTTGTCTTACGATTGTTATTCACTGAATATATTTTACAATAAAAGATTTATGACTCGTAAAACTGTTTGATTTTGCTGACAAATCTCTAGTAGCTTATAATAATAGCAAGTTAAGCTCGTTTAAACATTTCAAGAAAAGGTAAAAAGATTTTTACTACGATTTTGGCTTAGGGTGCATCGTACAGTTTACCCAATAATGAAAAATGAAAGACTTTTTCGTCAATAAATAAATGTTGTTTCATCGGATACTACTGTACATATAATAACAATTAGAAACCGTCACGATAATCCACGATGTCTCTTGATTCGTCGTCAGAAGTAAGGAAAACTCAGCGAGGGAGGATGGAGAACGTGTCGAAACGCGCGATAGTGTTCCCGGTGACCTAATAGAGCGGCCGAAAATCGTTATTGCCGAAAACAAAAGAGAACTAGACGTCAGAAAAGAATGGCGGCATGACAATGAGCGTCCCTAGAGGTTGGTCCACACAAAATGTTCGATCGTGCCCCGATATCGATTGTCTTCCTGGGCAAATATTATCTCGCCGGAGACAGGGGGCTCTGTTTAACAGTGGGATCAACGTGTGCTTTTGTGTGTTCTGGATATCCGTGTGTGTGCCGAGTGCGGCCGTGTTTGTGTCCCGTGGGTGTGCGTCAATGGATGACAGAGGGACAGTGAAACGCGGGCCCGACACGATCGCTCGCACGCATGATCAAAAGAAAGCGTCATCGTCGTCGTCGACGGAAACAAGAAAAGCGTCCACACACCGGGTCGAGTCTGGGAACGCGCGCCGTTTGATTATGTCGCGCCTCTCTTTTCCCGTCTCTACTTTCGGCCTCGTTCCTCTTTACCCTTCGTTTCCTTTTATTTTCTATTCCTTCTTCTTTCTTTCTTTCTATTTCTTTCTTTTTTTCACCACCTCCTACTCCTCCTACTCTCCGTGTATCTATTATTTCGTTCTTTCTTTTTGTTCCTCCCCTCCGTTCCTTTCCTGCCGCCCGTTTCTCCCCGTCGTTTCTCGGCTTCTCATTTTCACCGCGCTCTTCTCGAGCCAGAAAACGGATCGCGTTCCAACAAGGCACAGAGAGACGTGGTTGCAGACGCACAGTCAATCGAACGTTCGAACAATCAAAGTAACATAACAAAGAGACAGATAGGGAGAGAGAAAGAGAGAGAGAGAGATCTACGGGGCGACACCGAAAACCTTGGACCCAGAAATCGCAAGAATTCTGACCGCAAATACTAAAAGTCCTTCACCATTTTGTTCGTGTTTGCTGCTGTTTCATTCTATTATACAATAATATTAAAAAATTGGCTCGAGAAAAATAACGATTTATCTCCAAAGGGAATTCATTTCCATCTGACTTTCATTTTAAATGAAAAATAACGATCCATCTCTGAAATCCATTCATTCTCGTTTGTACATTTGCCGCCGGGACAAGTTTCATTTTAAATGAAAAATAACAATTAATCACTGTCCAGATTTAACACGTGTGCTTTTTGAAATCCCTTCCCTCCGGCAGCAAGTTGGAAAGTAATAAAGCTGACTAAACTTTTCCGAATCTCGAGAACGAGGGGTTATTTTGCTGAAGAACTTTTCGATTCGTGTTTGCGTCGAGAATAATCAGGCGTCGCGAGGTCCCATATTTCTGGAGGACCCTGCAGAGGTAGATGTAGAGAGAAAGAATGAGAGAGAGAGAGAGGAGATTGAGAGACATATGCCGATTATGTAGAATAGTAACATGACAGTCAACGACATCGAGAAAATCAACGAGGTGCGACTGATAGGCACACATCCACTGTTCAGCGCGGCTCAAAAACGGAGAACGTGTATATTTATATACGTACGGTGTGTCGCGTCGGTGTGTTTCCCGTGTGTGCGTGTTCTATGATCCGTTTGCTATTCCATCCCGTTTCATTATTATCACTTTCTTCCGCATACGTCGCATACGTATATACATATACACGGAGATACGTAATACAAGTAATACAAGTACAGACAAGTGCAAGTCTTACGGCATCATATACACGTGACGTTAATAGATATACACAATTGGTGGATATACAGATTGTATTATATGGGCCTTGGCTCATGATTACTTTATATTGCACTCACCATATTAATATCATTTATTTTGCTGATAGAGCGGAGAAAGATGTTGACGCTCACATATGTCGGCTCATCTGATCACGTCGACCGGAACAGAACAAAACAAATCGATTAATTAAATCAGTCCACCGTGCGCCGAGATTTTTGCGTGCGGTAGGTAATTTTATTATTTTTTTTCCTCTTTTTTTGTAGCATTCGTTTTTTTTTTCTCTCAGCATTTTTTCTTTGTTCGGTTAATTTTTTTCTGCTTTCGCGCGCGACGAAAGCGATGCTCGCCGATTTCCGGGGCGAATCGGATGGACTTTTTCAGAAAACTCACCGCAAAATTTGTTCGTGATAAAATGAAATTGTACTTCTTTGCATCGACGTGTTTCGTTCGATGGAGGAAGAGAACAAGCTCGCAAATCACTTCTCGAACGTCACAACATTTAAACGACGAAAGGACAATAAAAAAGAACTATAGCAAATCACGTCGATAAAATTGTAAAACTGTTTTACAGAGTATACTTATGGTACAATTGGAGTTGCATTCGCGTCGTGAATGATGGCGGCCCGTCGAGTTTCAGAATGCCCGCCAGAAATCATGCTCTAATGAGATTATGCTCCTCGCATTCGGCCTCCACGTTCGCTGGATTTATGTTTTCCACGCGTCATGTTTCTACTTTAGGGGAGCAATGAGAAATGTTGTTCCTAGACCAGCCGTGTAAATGGAAACGGATGATTTCGTGTGTTGACTGCCGACTCAGCAACCGCAAAAGTTAGGTACGATCGTAGTGATTTATTTAACAAAAACCAGGTGATTTCAACATTTCAGATAAATTTACTTTGCAGGATATAATTCAATGAATCGGCAGTCGGTGTGTTGTGGAACTGGTTGGGCGTTTGAAGTAATTAGAGGCAAAGAAACAGAGCTCAAAGGAAAGACTGAGTTTAGAAAGATGATTATGCTGAAGCAAGAAGCCAAGCAAGATTGTTGGAGAGAGCTTTCTAACGTCAGTGCTCAAATTAAATATCCCGTGTAACACGTATTCAAAATGCACAGAGGTGTGCTACGTACGATGTAAATGAAATTTTTTAATGAAAGCCTGCCTTTTAAGATAATCTTGGGACCGAAGCACCGGAAGACAAATTTTGAAATCCTCTATTTTGAAGCACCAATTACATGACTTTCTATGAAACTGTGGATCTTCATATTTAGCAAGATAAAATACAATTTTGCAAAAGCAGGTTCAATGAATAATGTAAAGAAAAATGACAAATGTTTGTAAAAATCCGCAGTCTCAACAACCACCCACAGAAAATATTTTTCTGAATGTTTTAGTTAACCAATTAATCAATTTCCATTTGATCTTATTCTCCCATCATCGAGTAAAATCAATGCAGAAAATCTTTACAAGATGCAACGAACTAGTACAATTTTGCGGCGAATTTTCTCCAGGAACGTCCACCGATTTAAGAGTGTAAATTCATCCCGGAAATCAACGACTATCACTTCTGCCACACCCTGTGCTTTCATTATTTAAAGAAACCGGGGATTGATGCAATGAGAAGTGACAAGAGGTTGAGAAATAGACAGAGCGGGATCGTGATCGAGGAGAGATCGATTGATCGAAGGGAGTACGTGAGAAAAGTGTCTCCGTATGTTGCTGCTCGCTTTGCTGTTTCACCTCGAGCTTGCTTGCCTCCTGAATATGATTAAAAGTTTCGAAACATCGATTTTTTGGCCACCGTGGCGCGCCATCTTCGAAACATGGCGGATGACGTTGAGAAATGAGAGATCCCGTCATGCTGTCACTAATGCCGAGCCTTTTTCACGCGAGTTTAAAAAAGAAAACATTTTTCACTGATACCAGAAAAATTAAAATGGAGACATTCAATTCGACTGCCGATGTTTATGCTGGATAACGATTGAATCGGAATTGTCTCAGAATATTTGAAGCAACGTGGAATTCTAGATTCGAGCGGTCCAGTGTGCTATAAATGCATAAACATCCGCAGTCTAGTGATGTCTGACGGTGAAATGATTCGGAAGTCTGGTGAACATCCAAGATGGGAGTTCCATGAGAGATTGAATCGGATTCCGATGCAAATGGCGCGCAATCGACTATTATGCGGCGACTCGAGGCAATTCACTGTCGAGTTCGGCAGCGCTTCGCTTCTGACCACTGACGAAAGTGGCATACGACCTTTTCTACATTTTCCTAAACTCACTGGCCAGTCATCGTGCACCGAAACACAATAACTGAACATTAAATTTACGATAGGAAAATTGCAGCATTCAACTTTGCTTCTTTGATTCGGGAAAAAGAAGTGTTGAACCTATTATTTTCAATTTTGATTATTTCAGGAAAAGTCTTAACACTATCATTTCGTGTACAGTACAGTCGCTAATGTATTCGAAGCTTGCAGCATTCGCCACTTCGAACAGAAAGATAACGAAACAAATTCAGACCGTTTTATCAGCTCGCGAAATAAAACAGCCAACGCAAAATTAACCTTTTCATGCAGTTTCAACCGCGAATTAGTCTACAGAAATTCGCGGGATAATGGTCGCGAGATAAGCCGTCAGGAAAATCGTAAAAAGTGGTATGCCATGGTAAACTCGAACACTGGGCCTCCGCTTCGTGACTTTGTCTAATGATTCTAATGAGATGATCGATACGTTCATATTCACTGGGTAGTTTTCCACCCCTGTGACTCGTTTCACTCTTCGTTGCAACATCGGGCTGCAAATTGCTGCTACCTTCTAAGAAATCGCAGTTCATTCTTTATGCAACGAGTTGTTGCGGTTTATCGCTTTTAATGGACACGCGATTTTAATTGCGGACTGACGCGGGTCTACGTTAATGTCTTTTGATCGACAATCTGAAAATGTCTTCAAAATATCTTAAAGAATGTCTTTCCCTCGTTACTTAAACGAACAAATTATACCGATTTTCCCTGTTGTTTCATACGATGAAACCGACAATAGACAAACTTTTGAAACCATTAGCAACAAAGATTTCGATTCAGAAAAGTTTATCTTCACGAAACACCCTGTATAAAATCGATCCGGAAATCGTTCTACCATTTGGAAACGATTTATTTGCAAGCTTGTTTCCGAACAAGACAAATTTTATTTACAAAGTAGCGAACATGATGTACGGATTGAAAGACAGAAAGGGAAGAATATGCGATGAAGATGATCTTCGAGACGGTGATAGCGATTCTTCAAGCCTCAAAGATCATTTGAGCAACGAGTATGATCGGTTCAAAGACGATACGGAGAATCTTGTAGAAGATAGAATAAACGATAAACAGAGGAGACAGTCGATTGATTGGAGCATGAAGAAGAAAGAGAAGGCAAACATAGATCGTGATATTGGTATTCGGATCGAGATCGAGAGGTGAAAGCCTTACCATTCTTCTCGCGGCGAGGTTCAGTGGTGTACAAACTCCTTATCATTCGGGTTTATCGCGAACGATTTTACATTTTGCATTGCGCTCCCGCAGCTTTTCCCCTATTTATGGTTGTTGTCTCGAACAGTTCGGGATTGTACACACATCTGTACAACATGCCGTGCATGCCCCGCTAATCTTTAATCCCTTATTGCACCGTGTCTCTGGAAGTTTGCTTTTCGATCGTCGGCGAAGGACTTCTCGTTGTTAGCGAAATCGATTTCGTACTCAGAGTCGCCGAATTAGGGGAATTGACTCGAATTGAGGGGAAAGAGTTACCCTCTCTCCGACTGTAACGAATTAGTCACGTGACATTGTGACGCATGCACGACAGAGACGAAACGCGTCACGTGACCCGTGGCGGAAGGGTGGGGGAATGGCGTCGCAGAAGGGGAACGGGAAAGTGGGGGGACAAGTCTCGATCTGGTGACCAGGGTTGCCATATTTTGCGGGAACAGGGAACCCTGCTGGTAACTCTGTTGTACTGTGTGGAGATTAATTTGTCTCTTTTTATGAGATCCAACAGGAAAATTAATATTAATCTCAAAGAAGTCGAATAATATGTAAAGAATAATTGATGCAGAAAATGAGGTTCGATAATGAGCGTATTTAGCAGACTTTATGTAACAATTGACTCGATGTAAAACAGCAAGGGGTTGAAAAAACAATTTCAGCGATTTTCACGAATGATACAGTATACAGTCGTGAATACAGTCGTGTACACGATTTTGTGGACGGTCTCGTAAGTCGAAAATGCGACTTCGTCGTCTGGAGAGTACAATATTAAGTTGTCTAAGTAGCATTGCTGTAAAAGAGAGTGACAACGAGGCGTGCGACCAAGGCAAAATTACGAGGTTGATCGGAGCGAGAGGGAGAAGGGGAGAATGAAAACACTATTTATAATAAGAGAGGCTCTACACAGTCAGACTCTGAACGCATGCAGAGTAAAAAAGAAAACAATCAGAAGGAAAATCACTCACCGGTTCCAACGCGGTCCCGGGCAATTGCAGAGGGAGAACGCACACACGCATTCTAGCTATGGTAATCGAGGGAGAGGCGGGAGAAAGAGAGAGAGAGAGGGAGAGAGAGTTTGTTTTGTTCGAGCAAGAAACAACGAGACAATTAAAATGCTACACAAGAAGATGTAAACACATGTTTGTCGGTCGAAAGGTGGTAGGCTGCGAAGCAGACAGATTTTATGGACGCATCTTTTTCGAAACTGAGGCTCGCTGGAAAAAGTCGAAAATTAAAAAGCGATGTGTCTGGCGACGGAGGACCGAGGACTCGTACAATTTTCACTTCATTTTATTTTGTTGGCCTGCCCTGCTACAGTTCTTCTCTGACCAAATACATCTGATTAGATGAAAGTAACAAGCTAACGGACTAACTAATTGTTTTCCTTTATAGTTTTGTAGAATCTATGAATCCTTTACTTTCATTGTTTTATATTCCACCTTGTTTTCGTCGAGAACGCATAAAAATCGCAGTCTAGTCACGAGTATATCTCACTTTTGATTAATGATTCATACAGAAAACACATTTACGAAATTATCAAAAGTTAGTGAGTGAAAAAGTGTTTGAAAGTTCATAGGTGATATTGTCGTCGTTCTGTACCTACAATTGGTGGAAATATGAACGCCATTGTTTCAGTATTTAACCCTGCTTCGAACTTGTTATGCACACGACCTAGTTTCTTAAAAAATAACATCTAAATCCACAAATACTTATATATTATCAGTACTTACACACTAAATAATTATTATCATAAATTCGAGTGGTTCACTGAAGGGTTGAACCAACAAGAAAACGAAAAGTTAAGGAAAAAGCCGATATCAAGCTGATCTCATCATCCGGTTAAAAGGCTGGCGAGTTGAGAAGACAGAAATATAATCCTCCCCTAAATTAATTAAAACACCGTCGACCTTGATCTAAAGATTATCCGAAGCTCGTCGACCTCAATCTAAAGATTAAGACAAAAATATAATCCTCCCCTAAATTGGTTAAAGCACCGTCGACCCTAATCTAAAGATTACGTCGCTCGTTTTCCTCGAGCCTAAAGGAAATTACTCTGCCCGCGGGGACAACAGTGGAATCGCTGTTTTGACAAATGTTTATGCGAATAATAGCCAGGATAAAAGTCCGATCGAAATGAAAGGGGTGAAAAGACGCGTATCGCAGCCCAGAATCGGAAACATAGTAACCTGGGCGCATTAGTGCGTTTGCATAATGGAGAAAGTCGCATTCGGATCGAACGCAGTCGGAGCACACGGAAACGGAAGAAATTCACCGTGTGGAATGATCGATTATGCAATAAGGGATTAAAGAACGCGTCGGCGGACGATTCTGTAAAAACACAAACCGTCTGTATGTGTACGTGTGTATCGATTTGTATACTTGTGTGTGCGCCATAAATAACAAAGGAGAGAAAATGTACAAGATTCGGAGAGAACATTGTGGTGATTTGTGTGGTTGCGTCAGCCATAAGGCGATAAAATCCTGATCGCCTTAATAGTTCACATGTAGACGTAGTAAAAATATATATACGTATATATAGATAGATAGATAGATATGGTAAAAAACGTCAAATTCCATTAAATCATCTACGACACAATAGCGTGAGGCGACAGTATACGGTGTAGTTTTACGATTACGAGCAGCACGATGCTACGGGGTTCGCTTTTCATGGCTTTGATCGTTTCGCGCGGTCTGTGTTCGCACACTGCATCCATTTGGGGCTCGTAGATAATAGAATTTTGTTTGATTACGCTTGCAAAGGATCGACTCGTCTCCGCCGATTTCTCGTTTAGCTCGATTTTCACGAACCGCGACTTCACGTTGTTCTTGCAAATTTATAATTTCAGTGCGACCTCTGAAGACTTGAAACTTTAGTCAAGTTGGTCTCTGGTGCTTCAAAGTTTCAGTCGCACGAGGAAGCTTAAGGATCTCATTACAGTCAGTCCGTGACATTTTCAAACCTGCAATTAGCCCGAGAGTCTTAGAATCTGAATAGATCTAAAACTCTGTTTCAATCCGAAGCCCTGAAATTTCATTTCAATCAATATCCAAAAGCTTAGAATTGATCTGGGAATTTTCGAGTTTGCGCAAACTTTGTCTTGGCAAATTTAAATTTCCATTTCAGTGGCTCCAGGAAGCTTCGAAGGCTCGGGTTTGATCTTGCTTGCGCGAATGAGAAACTCTGTTTCAATTCGAAGCTCTGAAATTACATTTCAATCAACATCCAAAAGCTTAGAATTGATCTGGGAATTTTCGAGTTTGCACAAACTTCGTCTTGGCAAATTTAAAATTCCATTTCAGTGGCTCCAGGATGCTTCGCCTCTCGATTAGATTTCCGGAATCCCGGAAACGGCTTCTCGCTGGCGGAATTTGAGAATCAGCCGATTAGATTTTCGGAGCCTTAGAATTTGGTTTGATCTTGTTTGCGGAATCGCCGAATTCGGTTTCTCGCGACGTTCGTCTCGGAGTTTGATTAAATTCCCGAGTTCCCGAAGTCTCTTAGCCTCGTTCCCCCCGGTTCTCGGGATTCGAGTGTTTCAGACTGGCAGACGTCACTGAAATTTTATTTTCCGACTTAATTTTCGCTTTCTTTCTCTCCTCCATCGAATGTATTTCTCCATTTTTCCTTCTCGAGCGTCGTGCTGTTCGCAACGTCCAAAGTATCTTCGTATAGGCATACAAAAACAAATGAGCATGTAACATACTTCAGTAGTGGAATCAAGAAACTTATGATAGTGGGCCTTAAATACGCACGAGAGCCTGCTTTACAAAAGGGAACGAACAACACAAAGAGGTAAAGAGAAAATTCGTATGTGTGTGTGTCAGTTTATTGGGCTGCTCTTTACTTTACCGGACTCAAAAGTGCCTTTCTCCTACGAATTATGATATATTTGGTATGTAATCCAGTAGATTTGTACCCGGCGCGGATGCAGATCGAAGTTTCGAACATTTAGGATCAATAGTTGAGGAGATACGGTCGCTTAAAGTTGAGCACATTTCCAGTTTCTTCATATTTCCAGCGGCCCCCTTACCTGCCAAAAATGCTCAATTTTAAACGATCATAACTCCTCAACTATTGATCCTAGAGGATCGAAACTTCGATCTGCATCCGCGCCGGGTACAAATCTACTGGATTACATACCAAATACATCATAATTCGTAGGAGGAAGGTACTAATTTTGAGTCCGGTAAAGTAAAGTTTACCCGTTTATTGTATTATTCTGTTTCATATGTGCGTGTTTCTGTATGTGCGCATATTTACGTAACACTCTGCATATCGTGAGACAAAGAACAGCATTATAGGACACTATAAGTAGCGAATTAACAGTAAACAATATGTGTGTATATATAATACATCGATTAATGTGTATGTATTATCATACAACCACATAGCACGACGCATAATCGTCGAACAGTTCTATCTACGAATTCTTTCAATCTATGCTCGATCTCGGTGATCTAGGACTAAACGGTCGATCGGAATCGATAGGACGACAATCACAATGTTGACGGAGATTAGGGGGAGTCGCCTAACGCCGGACACTTGCGCTTCGGTACGAAACGGCAAAAACGTCACTTCGAGTAAAAATTGATAACAACGTAACTAAAAGGCCTTAGAAGTTGGAAGAAAATGCGCAATTTGTAATATCTTTGGAAAATGATGATTCGAAGAATATTTTATTTGGTTGTATGTTATTTTGAAAAGGCTGTGCGTGTGAAAAATTAGATTTTCGTAATTTTATGTTTTGTATTTCAATTTCCACTTTATTCTTTAAAAATCGTAGATCTGGGTTCAGAGAACATTTCTGACAGACAATATTTAAGGCTGATTGACGTAAAGAAAAAATACGAAAAGCACGTACAAACGGAATGGAAAAAAAATGTTTCGTGTCCGGTGGTAGGAGACCACCGCCCACTAGCTCTAAACGAAAGATCTATCTCGTCTCGTTTCGGATTGTGTCGCAAAACAATTTTCACCTGTCTATCACCTCTGCGCGCGGTGTGATTTATTCTCGGTCACTCGTTTCCTCTATTTTTGCAGATCTATGAAGTTACTCTGTATTTATAATACATACAGATTGTACACAACGACAGAACGAACACTGAAATGTTTCTGTGTGTGATGTATCTGGTGGTATACGGGTGCGTGGTCTCGGGGCCTGAGTACGTGTGTCTGTGATTTCGGGGCATTAGATTTTTAACTTACCATAGTAACGTCATTTATTTTTGAGATACTTCGAACAAATATGTTGACGCGGACAATCGCGGGCCCATCTAACATAGCAAACAGAATAAATAAAATTAATTAATCGTCGAGCAAACATGAAACGTATCGAGTGGTTGTGTGTAATGAAAAGATAGAAACGCTTCTCGTAGTTTTTGCTCTTTCTCGTTTTCGTTCGCTTTCGCTTAAAACGACGATTCGGGGAGAAGACAATTGGTTCTGTTCCCCCCGTCTTATTATTATCTCTTTCGTTCTCTTTTCGTTTTTTTTTTGCACCGCGTCGCCGACGAATGCCTCCGGGTGTTCGACTTTTGTGTCTTTGGCAACGTCACCGACGCTGGAAAAACTGAAGCGTGAGAACAACGGTGAAAAGAAATCCATGATCAAACCAATCGAAAATCAGATGAGAATCAGTGTCTTTCGTGTGATCAAATTAATTCTTTGGTACAGTATAATAAGGATGATATCAATTTATTTCGAACTGTGTACTGTCCTTAAATAAATAATTATCCTCTATCGATTTAATTAACGTGCCAGTCTTAAGAATAGTACTATGGAATAATTCTTCAATCTTGAAGCAACAGTCGAACAAAACTTTCCTGACTTTCATAGATATTTCCCTTGAATTGACAATATACTCGAATACTCTTATCAACAAATACTACTTCTCTATCAGTCCATTCAGTTAACCAATTCGGCAGTGAATAAAACGCGTTCCCAGCAGCCCGCGCGCCCAGCTCCCCGATCATAAACACTCGTGTATGCAGATCGAGGATGAATATAAAAGATCCGATGCATTTGATGCATTTTAACCAGCGAAACGCGCTGATACCGCGTATTCCGTGCAACTGTAAATATAGTTGGCACGGTGTACACGTGCCTCGTATTTTATGCAACTGCAAATATTGTGACTAGTGCGGGAATGTTCGTCGGAGCACGCGAATGAAAAGTGTAGACGAGGAACCGGGAGATGATGTAGTGTAAAAATATTGATTCGCCAAATTAAAGGTATACCTGCCCGGTTCTTTTTCTAATTGACTCGTTTTTACACGCGGCCCGGGCGCGCTGACGGTTCGAGGAGAACGAAATGGCATTTTAATGATGCATCGATGCACTCGCGAAAATCGTGCTCCCCGGTCGACTTTTCCTCCAGCCGTAATTAAAACGTGGATTTATTATTCTGAACGTTCATCGCGGTCCACAGAGCTTTTTTACGTTCCGCCGAATCGTTTTTCACCTGTTTTCCGCGTCGACTAAAAAATCTTAACGAAACTGCCTGGCCAACGTCGAATTCAATTCAATATACAGGGTGTCCCAAAATTCCTTCAACAGCCGGAAATGGGAGATTCCTAACGTCATTTGAAGCGACATTTTCCTTTGCAACAATGTTATCCGCGGCTTTGTTTAGGAGTTATTAACGAAAAACACGGACCAATCAGAGCGCGACCTTGACGCGAGCTGGCACAGTCGGCCCGGCGCGCCAACTGTTTATTGGCCGACTGTGCCAACTCGCGTCTAGGTCGCGCTCTCATTGGTCCGTGTTTTTCGTTAATAACTCCTAAACAAAGCCGCGGATAACATTGTTGCAAAGGAAAATGTCGCTTCAAATGACGTTAGGAACCTCCCATTTCCGGCTGTTGAAGGAATTTTGGGACACCCTGTATTGTAGAATATCAACATCACTAATTGCATTCCAAGGAATTCTATTTTTCAGCGAGTTCAATCGCTCGCAATATTCATCCCGCATTTATAATGCGATCACTTTATAAAAAGCAAAAAGACGTCGCGGTCAACATAATGTAAAGTGTTCGGAAAGTCGACTCTATTTTACATAATCGAAGAGCTTCGAACGTATTCAGAACATTCGCCAGTTTACAGGAGAAAAAGGGGAACCAAGAAGCAACGTAATTATCGTAATCAATTTTAGGTGGAGCGAGTACACGCCGTGCGACGAGCTTGCGGCGTAATTGCTTCACTTCCGGTGGGAAGAACTTTCGTATACATTGAACGAGCAGACCGTGTAACGTGACTCGTCGTCGTTAACGTTTTTTGACCTGTGCACTTTTCTGTTCAATTAATGCAAAACGATGTTCCCCGGTTTAACAGTAATTAACGAGAATGTTCCTGCTTTCCTTCTTTTTTTCCGTTTCTTACTCGTGTTGCTTGATTAGGGAACTTAATTTTGCGTACAATTTCGCCAGACTGTGGTTCATTCTGGAAAAATTGTTGGAGAAGTAATCCAGAAATAAATCCTTATTCTCTTGCGTCTTGATCATTTATAGCATAATTGTTTGAATTTGTCTGACTAGTCTCGGACGTTTCTACTTGTAAATGTTCTTGGCTGTATGACTTTGATTGCTGTCTATTACGAATTTCGTGTAGATTCATCGTAAAATCGATGATATTGGTTGCAAGTAGAAACAGTCGGTGATGGTCAGACACGACGCTTAAGAATAATTCTGTGTGTTTTGTCAATCTCACTAGAAATCACTGAGGTAGCAAAAATTTCGTTTGAAAAGATTCAAAGAAAACTCAGAGAAGGCTTTGTACTATTCAAAATTCGGAAAACTCTGTGTGTTTCGAGACTCGAAACTAGGATTTCGCGTGTTTTGCAACTTGATGTTCCGAGAGCTACTCGTTCAGTCGCGTTCGCGTGCGAATTCTGATCTCTGATCGAAAGATTCGTAAGCTAATCGCAGGCTGCACGAGCCAGGCGTATCGTCCTGAGCCATACAGAGTGTCTGCGTACCATTCCGCCCTACATGAACCAGGACAAGACGTCGGACACGTTGCTCCCGTCAACGGCGTCGCTCGTCAACTGATCCTCATTGTACAAGCGCCGATATGCTACTCTCTGTATCATCGTTTCTACTTTTCTCAACCGAGAACGAAATAAAGATATTGTTTTTGCGCGAACGCGTGAACGCGCGAGCACCGCGACCCGAGGCTGACGCGTTCAACGACAAATCAGATTCAATTCACGCGAATGAATATTCAAGTGCTATCTCGTATGCATGATTCTCCTCACCTCTTTTCTTGGAGAAGTATTTCAAGGAACTACTCGACGACGTCATACGCGAGAGACTAAAATATGAGAAGACGACGCCGCCGCGCGCGATGCATCGAAATGAGAATCGTTGGTTTATTTTAAGAGATACAGTGTTCCCTCTTTGTTTGGCTCCGGGACCGGAGGCGAGCTTATAGCGAGAGGTGGTCGCGATTTTTGTTTCGTTGGGTAATGGGTAATTTTATGGATGTTGGACCAAAGCAAGCCACGCCCACCGACAAGAGAGGTCATTGGCTTTTAGTTTCGTGGCTCTCTCGTGCTCGCAGGAAGAAGTGGTCATGATTTTGCGACAATTCCATTGACTTGCTTCTGTCTTTATCGACGAGCAAGCAAGCCACGCCCACTAGTGGCAAAATGACGTAATGGAGATTAGTAAACAGACTGTATTAATTGGGTGTGTGGTTAGTAGTCACAATTTGGTTAACCATTCATTGGTTCGTACCTTGCTTCTGTCTGGTTCTGCTGTGTTCTATTGATTGACTGAAGCAAGCCACGCCCACTGGTAGTTACTAGAATGACACAGTAACAAGGTAATTCGTCAGATTTAGAACTATGTTGAATTTATAGAAGGTAGGAGTAAACGAGGAAGGTTAGTGACTTTCTTTTAACTTCTATCTTACTATGTAATTTGTCGTTCGTATTGCCAAGATTGAAGCAAGCCACGCCCACTGAAGGTGGTACTAATGACAGGGTGGGTTAGATCCGAGGTTAATTTGCGATCGTTGATTAGGATCTTGTGATGGTTCTATAAGTTAATGACTTGCTTCCACCTTGTGTTGCAATATTCCGTTCCTATTGGCTAGATCGAAGCAAGCCACGCCTACAGACAGCTAACAAAGTAACATGGTGGGGTTCATGAGAAGATCACATTCGGTAAATCATTAATTCTGTCTGAGCTGATACGTTAAGTGCAAACGGCAAGGTTTCCCGCTGCGAACCGAATCTTCGGTCCTGGATCGAATCCCACACCGAATGATTAATTCTCGCTGAATAAGATCCTAGAGCAAGTCTGGATGACTTTGACTAGGTTCAGCTAGACCTACGTTTACCCAGGGTTAATTACATCGGTTCTTACGGGATTACATCCAAATTATCTTCCGCTTGGATTAGGTCTTACAAGACCTGGATTAATCTCACTTGATTCCAGATTAAGCCTTATCAGACCTACATCATATCTACAGCAGCTATAGACGCGAGTTCTTTCCATTTCGATCTACCTGAATCTCGGTTAATCCCGCGTGTAACCTCAACATTAATTAGATCTAACAGGGTCTTTCCTATCCTCGATTTAACCACTCGCTGAACCCAATTCGGATCGAACGAAAAGTCTTCCTTTCCACGGAAAGACGATTCATCGAATCCTCTAAACCCAGCGAACACTGAGCACACCGAGGGAGCACTGTATCATCCTCGAATCCCAAAACACTCTAAAATCTTCCCGCAACAACAATTCCCCAGAGCAAATCATATAAAACACTCCGCTGTCAACAGTAATCCTTCTTCACACATCTATCCTCGCTAAAACAGCCATAGATCAACCGTGAGACTTAGCACACTACCTCCGAAGAACCTGCTGTGCTCGGTTTCTCTACGTTCGCGAACAGATCTCTCACAATTGCGGAGGAGCATGCGGAGAACCTCGAAGCGCCGCCGCCACCATTCTCGCTTCCAACCATGAAGAAGGAGCAACACTCACGCAACCCTGATCGTGACCCGCAGCGATTCAACCCATCGCATCGCACGTCTCGTCGTTTAAAGCGACCAGGTCGATAGGCGACGATCCGCTTCGACGATCCTCGGCATGCTCGCTTCAAGGTGCAGAGGGTAACGAGCGTTTCATTGGGACCGTATCAACGGGCTCATTAACTAATCGTCAAGCACTATGGGGGTTAGGTCTGGGTTAGTTGCCAGACGGTGTCGGTGAAGGATCTCGCACGGATACCCTAAGTAAGAACGACAGCCAATATAATCCTCTCTCCTCCTCCTCCTCCTTCCTCATCGTTGTCCTTCATCGTTCGCCTCTTCCCTCCCTCCGCTTTTCACTTTCTTTATCAATCTCTCTTTTTCATTCTTTTTCCTTTGTTTTCCTCGGCACTGTGCAATGTCCTACGTGGGCGTATATAGAAACGTGTATTGTATTGTACATACGTGGAACATAGAAGCTAGAATAATGCCGCATGCCTGTGTCTATGCTAGAATGCTAGTTTTGTTTGTGTGGCGTTTCGCAGTCTAAGATGGAGGTGTATCATGGTAGACACAGATGAAACTGAGCTGGGTGGGGTTCTTGTGGTATAGTAAGTAGAGGGGTTAGACGGTGTGATAGAATATCGATGGGGGTTCAGTACGGGGCTTTTTCGAAACTACATGGCCGGTCTATGGCGTCGCGAAACACAATGTTCCGAGATCAAAGGAGCCGGCGTTCGATGGAGCAATACTCCCGCGGAATTGTGCGCCGGATGCTTTCTAGTCCGCAATGGGATCAACGCATGCAGATTCCGATCGATTCCGTCTGCGATTGATCACAGCCCCACACGATTCGCGCCGACTGAAATCTCGTATGCATATCGAATCTCCCGTTCTTTTCAGCCTCGCCGTCCCGCGACCCTCTATTTCTCACCTTCCGGGACCCCTCGCCTTCCAAACGCTAACTCCGAGCGAAGATTTCCATACGAGCTTCGCGAGTGCTCGAATATTCTAAATGGAATCGTTTGCAGAAATTGTCTGGATAGAACACGTGGTTTATGTTAAAATTGGTTAGAAACAAAGGTCTGAATGAGAGACGAGCTCCTGTAATCTTTATATTTTGCTGTTTTTGTTATTGTCGCGAGTACTCTTTCATTAGGTTATTTAATATAAAATGTCGGATCTCTCGTTTGATTAAGAAGAACTTGTAAGAAACGAAACGTGTATTAATATTTAATATCTGATTAATGAAATTAATAGAGTTCCTTCTTCTCTGTACTTGAGTCGTAAACAGAATAATTCGAACGATTCCGTTTCGAGACGAGGGGTGAATTCCAAGGGGTAAAAATAGATGAAAGAACAGGCAAGGCTCGACGTTTCCCGGGTCACGAGACTTCGTTTTCCAGAAAATTCATTTTGAAAATTTGTCAAACACGCTTGTTATTGGACATGCCTGGGCGGCGGCGCGTCTGGCCATTACACGCTCTTTCTACTTGCCGCGGACGGTTCACGGTGCCGCGATATTAAACTGGCTGTTCCCACAACAGATGAAATTTTATACGAGTGCATTCTACCTATCGCATCGCCGCGATAAAAAAGAAAACAGCTCGTTCACAAACACGCGTCCGTAAATGCTTTATTTCAGAGATTCAGCGTGTTTTATCTTTCCTAAGTTTTATACTAGATGAAACCTTTTACTCTCTCTCTCTCTCTCTTTCTCGTTTTTTATTATGATTTTATTCGGTTTTCTTTGTTCGTGTCCTCGCAATTTTTCACATGACGTTGTAAAAACAGTAATAAACCTCGCTGGAGGTCAGATAAACGCTATCAAAGTGTGCTCTTACATTTTTTAGGAGAAGTGGTGAAAAATAATTAATAAACTAAAAAAGCTTGAATTTTCATAGTGAGGAATGCATTAATGTTTCGGAAGATAAATTGTGCAATCGAACACTTATAACGCTGTATCTCTTAAATAAAACTCTTATGCGTCATCACTGAAAAGTTTGATCGAGGTATTCTTTCTACATAATTGGATAAAATTTTCTCGAAAACAAAGTGTCCGCCACGGAAAATGAGGCCTCGTTCTATGCATAGCGGTTTCCGGCGGCGCGTTCGTGCGGAAATCGCGATTTGATCTGGTGCGACAGTAGGGTTAGGGTTGTGGGTGGTCAAGCTACGGTAATGTAACAATAATAACGGGTAAGGAACACGATGCTAGCCTGGCTGGCATCGGTGCGGTGCACACAGTGGTCGGAATCGCGAATCTAGCGGGTCAAAACTATTTCAGCATTTCTTTAAGACTTGAAGTCATTGTAGGTCATTGGATTCATCTTGACGTAAGCTACTTTTTTCTATTAGTTAACAGAGCCATGGTGTTGAATTCGTCTTGACGTCGAAATTGAATACTGACGAAATAAAGGAAGCAATTTGTTGCTTGTGTCAGAAAATGTTTATCCTTGTCGAGTCTCGATAAGATATTAGATTAATATAATTTTTATTATCACTTCCAAACGGGCAAGAACGTGTTCGTGAATTTTTGATGCGAGATGCAAGAAAGTTAGAGATATTACTAATACAACGATCTAGATATGAAAATAATATATGATTGTGGCAAATGTTTCTTGCTCAACTGGAAGGACATCTAACGACAAATGATATATTCAAACTTACCTTCTCGATTATCATCCATATTCACTCAAAAAAACATTTTTACACAACAACTCAACTCCGAGAATGATTAGAACAGCACACAGATCAAAAGTATACTGACTTACCTCAGAGCGTCGAGAAACCTCTCGATTCGTTGTTACTTTCTGTGCTCTTTTCATTTCTGATGTCCATTTCTACCATCGTTTACCTCTGACATCCGACACGTCGAAATCGAATTTACTCTAAAGATTAGTTTCTGACTTTTGACCCGCTAGATTCGCGATTCTGACCACTGTGCGGTAGTCGGTTCTCGTCGTCGACATCCGTTCTATCGCACATAATATATTCTCCCACCGAACGCTCTAAACCTATGGTTGCGGCTACGTTCAAGTCTTGCAAGCAACAGAAAAATAAGGAAAAAGTACCCGGCCAAGAGAGAAATGGCGTTGCGCCGCAGTTAAAGATTCTTGGACTGGTTTAATTGGTTATACTTACCATCTTGATGTCACTAATTGTCGCAATGCTTCGCACAAACAGGTTTACCCGGACAATGGCCGGCCCATCTAAGGGCAAAAACAACAGAGCCCCTTTTTAGTCAGTCAGTCTTTTTCCGTGTCTTACAATACTCTACTTGGACATGAATTTCAGAATTTGTTCGCTTTACTCTCTGAAGCGTTTTTCTCTAACTCCGTGATCCTGTGCTTTCCCTAATCGATTTAGTTATGAATTTTAGAGTTTTTCATTTTCGTTATTATCAGCTTTCGAAGTTTTTCTCTAAAACTCCGCGGTCGTATGCGTTCCCTATTTAATTTTTCAAAACAACCGCCGTGAGTCTCTATTTAAATATGAATTTTCAAATTATTCATTTTCCAAGCTTTTTTCTCTAACTCCGTGATCGCATGCTCTCCCTATCGATTGTTTTTTAAACAGCGGCCGTGTCGTGCAACGCCTTAAAAATTTGTTGTCTGTGTTCGAAGCTTTTTCATCCAACTGGTGTGCTTTCCCTATTCGATTTCTGTTCTGGTAACAGCGGCCGTGTGTCTTGCGGTACTCTACTTGAATATGAATTTCCGATTGTTTTTTTGGTGTTATTCTCTGTCCTCGAACCTTTCTCTCGTGTGCTGTTCCATTTGGCTTCCGTGTCGTAACACCGGCCGATTTTTATAGGTTTGTTCTGTTTCGTTTGGCGGATGGGGGAATCGAGTGAAAATAGACAAAAGAGCGAATTGAATCGGTGATCGAGAGCCGTTTGAAAAATTGTTTTGCGTCCCCCAGGGGATCGTCGAACGCAGCCAATCCGACGAAGGAGGATTCGAATCGAAGTTGGACATTGAGTTTTGTTTGAGGGCTGCTGCACTTTTGCCGGCTGTCGTCTGGGACACACGGTGACACACGCGTCGATCCGGTACGATCGTCACGAACTAGTTTCTTTGTCAAAGGGAACGGTTGTGCGCACGTCAAGTGGGATGTTCGTGGTGTACACTGTCGGACAGTGATTCTTGCTAGAGGATCTTGTGTACAGAGGCTCTCGCAATTCCAACCTGAATCGAACACGTCGGGTCATTCGACGAACAAGAATTTCCACACATTTTTCGGAAATTAAACGGAAAAATGTGATCACTAGACCGCGGATCTTTATGCAAAATAAAAAATTTTCGTGTCGATTCCAAGACACAGAAGCTAAATAATAATATCTTTCTTGTTTTAATTATTTTATTAAGCTGAAACTAATACAATGATGTTTTTACATTTTTTGAAATATGTGCACTGCTTTAAATTCTATGCACCAGTTTTTGTTATAAATGCATAGAATCCGCAGTCTAGCGATCACTAAACAGTGGACTCTTGTATATGATATAAATTTCCTATGTCGATCATAATACTAAAATGCACATGAAATTCTTCTTTATTATTATTCTTTTACTTCACTTCTCACTTTCTGCAAACTTTCTGGCTTTATACAGAATTATATGTCGAAGGCTAGTGGGTGTGATCACATTTTAAAAGAATGTAAGGAAATTTGCGTTATTTGTTGGATGACCCAGTACGTGTGAATCGAAAGGGCGAAGAAACAGAGTATCGGAGAAATAGTAATTTAGAGAATTACCGTCGCGTACGGTTGAGTTGACTCGGCTCGCGTGTCTGACCAGTGCTGATTGTTTCCACTTATGGTTGCGTTCAGTTAAATGGAGCGACAGACATTTTAGGAACGTTTCGATCGCATGTTACAATTAAGATAAGGGCTGCTCTTTACTTTACCGGACTCAACATTTGTGCCTTTCTCCTACGAATTATGATGTATTTGGTATGTAATCCAGTAGATTTGTACCCGGCGCGGATGCAGATCGAAGTTTCGATCCTCTAGGATCAATAGTTGAGGAGATATGGTCGCTTAAAGTTGAGCATATTTCCAGTTTCTTCATATTTCCAGCGGCCCCCTTACCTGCCAAAAATGCTCAATTTTAAGCGATCATATCTCCTCAACTATTGATCCTAGAGGATCGAAACTTCGATCTGCATCCGCTCCGGGTACAAATCTGCCGGATCACATACCAAATACATCATAATTCGTAGGAGAAAGGTACTAATTTTGAGTCTGGTAAAGTTTACTCAAGATAAGCCTTTATGCGAGAAATAAAATTCGGAATGTTTAAAAAGACACAGTAGTATTTTGAGGAATGTATTGCCAATATGTTTCTCTGCTTATATTGATAATTGAAGAATAATTGAGTCGGAAAAGTAATATTTTGTCGTATGTTCGTTGTAAGTAGAAACAGCGGCCGATGATCAGACAGTACACAAAATAATTGAAAATCGACAAAGAAAAAAATGTTTGAAAATAGTTTTCACGAAAGATGTAACTCGCCGTTGCGATTTGTTACCTGTTCATTGTGATTGCGATTGCGAAGAGCCTCGTATGTAAGAATCTGAGAATCGTACAGCACGTGACGAGGAATCGAGCATAATTCTTGCATAACGTAACTACAACGATAATGTTACCTCCTAACTTACGAAAAGTAGAATTTGCAAAACTTGACATCGGACAAATATAGAACGTGATTCCCAGTATAAATGTTCGCTGATATCCCGAAAATGGTATCAATCAAGCGCTTCGTAATTGAATATAGATCTCCGCCGAAATCTGCTGTCTGCTGCCAATTTTCTGAATACATGGTAAAGCGATTAGCAAGAGCTGACACGTTCTCGAAAATAAATGTCGAGTAATGGGAATCGGTGGACTATTAATGGCAACTGTATAAATATGTAGTAAACGGATGAACGATGTAGAGAAGCGAATTTGCTGGGCTAAACTCGATTCCACGTGACGCGATGTACGTCACTGAAAGAAAATGGGCTAAAAGCAAATTCGGAAGCTAGAGGCAAAGTGCTGTGACCACGGATACTGTAAACCGGGTTTCGTACGTGACGCATACACCAGGAGACCTATCGATTAGGTGTTGTAATCGTCAAAGAGACACGTATTTGCAAGATATGTGACTAATATACTGAGAGACGGAAACGGTGCAGTTGGTCTTTACACGTTTGCAGCTGTACGAACATTACGGCGACTGTGCTTGGATGTGCACGAGGCGAATAATTCCTTTTACTTCCGGTGTCTCGTCCTATTTACTTGGTCTCTTATGTTCGTTAACAAGCTGCTTAGAAAGGATTACTGTCTTACCTACGAATTTGTCAATCACATCAAATATTAATTCGTGCTTTCGCCAAACCGATAAATCGATTCTCCCTCTTATCATAATCGCCGAGAGAACGAGTATCAATTTTTCGGGAAAAAGTGAGCCCAGTTGTAGAACGTGTTGTACTCAATTGAATTTGATAAAGTTCGCATTAGAGATTGGTCGAAATCCTGTATTTTTATGTTCCTGGCAAATGGAGAATTGTTCCAACATTGAAATTGAAATTTTTTATTCAGTCGAGATGAACATCGTAAGAAAATCTGTGATTAAAGATTGTAAGAAAGCTCCTTTGAGAAACGTGGTATAATATTATCAAGCTAATTAAAAAGCTCCAACTAAAATGTTTCTCTCAAATTCAACCCTCTATATTAAAATTATTCATTAAAACACTGCGGATAAAAATTGTAGAAATACATGTTTGAAACATAACGTTGCTGCTTCAAAGTACTTCATCAAGTTCTAATAAAGTGGAGCGCTCGTTTATCTGTCGATTTGTGTACCGAAACTATTTGCTAAAAAAAGTACTGCACTTGAAAAATGTTTTAGTCGGAAACGTTTCATTGAAACGAAAGCATTTGTTTAAGTTCCGTTTTGTATGTGAGAATGTTTGTTCGAAGACAACGTGCAAAGGAATATCGAAATGTTACTAATAAATTGAAAAATGTACTAGTGTAATAATCGCTCTGTATAAAACTTCGAATAAATCAGTACTAATTAAGCTTTCGATGCAAGCGCCGAGATTCTTTGTTCAAAACTGCAGTTAAATCTCGTCGGAATGAAATGCAGTTGTTTCGAAGCGATCGATAAATTCCTGATAAATTGTAATAATTACTGAAACGTCAATGTACATAGTGAGAATATTTTGTCGGAGTAATTAACGAGCTCCGAGCGGATTGTTGTGTTTCTTTCAGCCGGTACCGTGATTATGTGCTGGAGGACTGCGGCTGAGAGTATCGCAGAAAGAGAAGCTAATGTCGGGCACGTGATGCCAGGCGACTTTCTCATTTGTTTGCTTTCAAATTAGCCTAGGCTGGGGGACACGTCACTCGTTCCACGATAATTAGGGGCAACACGGCAACACGGAGTGTCCGAATATATACAAATGTACATACAAAATATATGTAAGTGTTAAAAATTGTCGCGGAACGTCGCCCGCAGCATGATCTCCGGGCGGTATACTACAACATGTGGTCGACTGTAATTATCGGCGATGCGAAGTCCGTGTGTCTGACCCTACCGAAACAATAGGGGACACTCGCGGTCCAATTTTCCGAGGCGTTCAATGCCGTCGCATAATTTTCTTGCCGCGGACACGTCAACGCTGCCGGGTTAAATGCGATGGAAAACTGTGCCGAGAGCACAACATCGAAACCAACAGAAAACCAGTCGACATAACGTGCCGATCCCCGCGAAACAACTCGCACAACGCGCGAGAAGGATTTTCGCGAATTGGACACAGGCGTCGAATACATATTTCATCGACTCATCGGCACCCATTGTTCTACCGACACGTCGATGCGCGGTGGAATTAAACAAATTCGCAATTTTTCAGAGGCATTTAAGCACCGACACGTTGATTACAATGGTGAAATATTTCTCAACAAATTACATTGTGTACAGCGTTAAAGAATCGACACGCCGCGGGGAATGGAAAATATTTTCTGCAGCCATTTAAACGTTGCTCCACCGACACACGCGGTCGAATCAAACAAATTGCACTTTTCGATAGACCATTTAAACGATTAACACGTTGACTACAATGGCGACATCTTGTTCGCGAATTATACTCTGTAGGGAATTAAATAAACAAAACCGACTCCGGGCGGAATTAAAAAATATTTCAATTCTCTGTAGCTACGCAAACACTGCCTGTGATGTCGACTGCAATAATAACATTTTGTTAACGACTTATAACCCCGCAGGGAATTAAACAAATAGAAACACGGTCATATTTAAACTCCACTCGGTACAATAACGAAATGTTTTTACCAAATTGTGTGCTGCAATAACAATTGATCTCAATTTGCTTTTATTGTAATCCCATGGGATTGATATCCGAACGTGTCAAAAGACTGGCAACAAATGACAGGAAATCGACGGAACGGTTTGCAAATATTATATATTTCACGATTGTTCGGCATCAATGCCGCGGATATGATCAATCGGCCCTTTTCCTCGGCCCGTAATTATTCGTGTCGTTTATTTATAATGGGAATAATAACGGTAATAATGTTAACATTGCGGCAGGCGTCGACTGAATAAACTGGCGGAACAATGAACTGAACAATCGCAGTAAAATACAGGCGTAGTCTGGCTATGGCACTCGCATCAAGTAGTATAAGTGCCGTTTATGTCAGACGCACGCCTGGGAATTCAATGATTCGTGCCAGTCGAGCCATAAGGCTGCCTGCCATAAGTGGCAAGATTCATTCGAGCAGTCTGGACCCCTAAAAGAGTCTACCGACGCCTGTGTCACTGAAAAATGGAAATTAACACGCTGAATGCCGGCAGAAAAATTATTAATATATTAACATGTTAATTATGCAATTTTCAGAACCACAGTTTGATTTTCAGGAATTTATTGCGAGTGGAAAATAAATTTAATTCTATGAAAATTGTTTCGATTTATGCTATATTTACTGACGCTGGTCGCAACTCGAGTGTAAAGGGCCAATTTATCAATATTAAAATTAACTAAATTGCAATATCAAATGTAAACTCTTTTATCAAGTAACTAACAGTCGTTATTAATAACGTTTATTGTATAGGCGAAATTCGCGCAGCATTGAGCGTGCTAATTGTCGGAATTTTTAATAAAATGAAGCAGCGGCCAATTGAAAATATCGCGCGATTTAACAATTACAGCAACGACCTAATTCACCTAGTACACAGACACAGGAACGTCTTCAGAACCATCGTCCTGAAATGGTTTGAATGTACACAAGATTCCTCTCAACTCGAAACAAAAAGCAAAAAAGCGACACACCTGAAGAAACAACTCGAAATTCGTCGTTTCAGAAATTGTTGATAATATCCAATTTCTGACCGGACGATTCTACTGAACACTCCACAAAAGCAAAAATGAAAACGTTTGTTCGCTACCCCCTCGACAATGTAGCATCCTCCCCCTTCTTCCCTGTCCATTTTGGGCAACGTTTTCCAAAAACAAAAAAAAAAGAAAGATGAAAATACAATCTACGATCCACTGCTACGATCTCTTTGTTTTACAGAGGTGGGCGTCATTCTCCGGAGCATAGTGCTCGGTGGAGAGAAAGAAGTCCGAGTGCTTCGTTTTTGATGGTCGAAACAATTAATTCGATTTCTCTTGGTTAATTGGTGGTGAAAGGTCCACTACACTCGAGTTCAGGAGTTTTGGTCTGTTCTCGAATATATCTGTATTTTTGGCACTTTGAAGCGGAATTTTATCAACAGGATCTACAAAATGAAGAAAACAATTTTGAGTTAAAAAACATCATTAAATCGTAAAAAGCTCATGGAAAGCCTGCAATGCTTAAAAATGGATGTAAATTATGAATACTGTATGCTGAAAGTTAGTGCCAACTCGTGGATTGACCCGATAGCAGCTGCCAACTATCACCAATGCTTGCATTAAGGAGATTAACCTTTTATAGTTCACTGGCACACGTGCTATGCCAATAAGATGGACGAGTAATAATGAGACTGCGGATCTTCATGCAGATATACAATTTTACGAACGAACTTATAAAAATTGATGCCTCAAAAATATTTATAGATTCTATTACTCAACCATTATGCGAATAGAAATGTTCGTGTGCGAAAAATGTCTTTACCCAATGAAATACTTGAATGATATTCTGGAGACTTAAGTATCGACAGACTTAATTGTCAGAATACGTGTCAAGCTAACTTTTAATATTATTTAATCCTTTTCATTAGCGTCTTTTCAAAAGATAAATGCATAAAATCTGTCTAGAACAAGATACGTATCTTATTAAATTTGTTTAAACACTTTTAATGAGTTTCACAGGTGATCAACGCTGTTATACAATCTGCAGGAAGATACATATCTTATGGAACCTTCCCAGCACTTTTAATGAGTTCTAGTTGCTCAGCACTGTTATAAATGCATAAAATCCGCAGTCTAGAAGAATATAAATACTTTTAATAACTTCCAGGGGATCAACCTAGCGATTAAAATCTACATTCCCAAATAATCCATCAACAAAAGTCACAGACCAAATCTCACGATCTCGAGGACCTTATTTTTTCATTGGTCACATCCTAGATGGTCATGAACAACTAGCCCATCTCTGGTACTCTATTCCACGTTCTAGAACAGTATTGGTCGAAAATCGTTATCGAAGACTCGCGTAATCGAGCGAATAGCGAGGAATGTAGTGTAGCTCGATCACAGAAGAAGCGTTGTCTTTCGGACCAATTAACAATTGGAACAATTCCGTCTTATCGGGGACTCGGCCAATCAGTCTCCGGGAGACGTGACAGGTAGATAACAGTGTCTGCCGCGTAACAGTGTCGGTATCATCGGTGTACAATTGACAGTGTGCGTGTGCGTGGGCGTACGCAATAGATCCTAGATCCGCGGCGAAACAAATCGCGGCCGTCACCGTTGCCAACGTATCGCGCTGTTGTTCGTCATCGCTATCGGAAACGTGCCATCGAGGATTCGTCGAACGTTCCATCAACCGGAACGTTTATGCCCGACGACGAATTCGCCTAACCGCACGTGCTTCCTCGCCGTCTCCGAGGGGAGACTATGCGGAACCTTTCACTTGTACTTCGGTCTACACTTGTTCTGTTTCGTGTGCCTCGGAATCGACGATTGACAGTCTACTTGGCAGCCTAGAGGCCTCCGGGGGAAAATAAAAGGCCCCGACGTAAAGAAGCGAACGAAATCCGGGATCGGTTAACCCTTTGCAAGCTGACTTTCGAGCGGCACGATACTACCATCTCTCAGATTCGTTCCGTGTTAGTGTACAGATTTATTTTTCTGTATAATTTCTTTTCACCGCGATTTGTAATCTCCAACCAGAAAATAAAATGTTTCAGTGGCTGGTTTTAGTGTCAGGAATGCAAGTCAATTTTTGCGAAAATGATGAGAAAGTCGGTTCTCTATTTAAATATTACTTCACCTCGATAACTGACTACGAAAAGTAATTTACCTCGAACAACCGGTTAAACGTTTTCCCATCTTCCCAGCTCGATTGCCCACACATCGTCCCCATACGATCGCTTCCAAGTATCGCAGAATGCAAACAATGGCTCTGATCGAGTTGACACAGTTCGCATTTATGACGAAATATCAAGCCACGCGGATCATCAGGCGTTGACCTATTCGTTCGACTAGCGTATCGTATTCTCTGACAGTTGACCTTCGACTATCTTGAATGACCTTTAACCAAACGTCGCGAGGACCTTTAGCCAACAGCGCGCTGTTCAAAACACTCAATTAGAAATTTAAATTGAAATATTCCAGGTAGGCAAGTGCACGTATCGCTCTAGTTAGAAACGAGAAGTTGACCTTCTTCTCCAAAGGGGACTATCTAAACCTGAAGATAAATCTTCGAAGCTCCTTCGAATACAGTATATCTTTCCATATCAATGAATTAGGGTTCTCATTGCTTCAATGTATATTGAACTGCGTTTGATCAGACTCGAAAGGACAGTGTCATAGAGGGTTAACCGATCGAAATCAAGATCCTCGAAGCTCGGACTCTTCGCTTCCCGAAGAGATAAATTGAACACGGTGTTCGTCGACAGCGTTCTTCAACGCTGTCTATTCTCCCTGAAAATAAGTCGATTAGTGGACGATGCAGGGAAGAATTCGAATCTCGTCGACGTAGGAAGGAGTTTAGAATCTGGGGAGCCAGCTTTTTCGAAGCTTGACCTCCCGAGGTGCTGTCGAGCGTCAAACTTTGCTGGTCAAGGGCCAAAACGCTCGATTCCCGTTTCTAGATCGTAGAATGGAGGTCCTGGCTTTCGTGTAAATCACATTATCGGTCGTGTACGGCAATTCAAAATCCCATTCCGACAAATTTAAGTATCTGTGCTTAATTACTGGCCTTAGTTTCGCATCTGTTCAACGCGGTGCGATCTCCACGATTTTTAGCTCGTGGGTTCCCATATGAATCTCGATATAAACTCTGCAGTATGTACTTTTAGAAAATTCGTCTGCAGTACTAAAGCATGTCCGGAAACAACGCGCCAGGTCTTTCGGGTCTGCATCGCGCGGCTTCTCCGTAATAAATTCCGAAAACCGACCTATTTGCAAAAACACTATATAGAAAACTTCCATTTTCTGGTGGCTCTTCTCGCCAGATGAAAATGTTCGCAGTTTAATTAAGAGCTCGAGCACTTGATCCCCGGCGTCTCTCGCCATTATACAAATGAAAACACCACTGTATTAACCCACTTCTATTTACATATAAAATAGAGGCCTTTAGATACTGCAAATTGCGCGGGCACCGCGGAATACGTGCGCTTAACGCGCGTGAAACGGAGACCTCTGAATAGACGGAGAACCCGCGAACCAAAAATTGCGTGAGTCCAAAGATTGCGAAACAGAGACCCGTAATTTCGGTTCTGTAGCGCACCGGAGATATTTTATCGCAGATTAGAGTCGGTTCCCGTCGCGGAAAAGCCTGCGAAAATCGCGGTGTGTTTCTCTCGTCGACAGCACGACTGACAAATGGACTGTCTTTCTCCGGGGTATCGAGCATGGTGTCGGACATGTCGGTGTCTCCTAATCGTGCCCGACCGTGTTATCGTTTTTCTCTTGTCTTTTACTGGTCGGTTTCGGTTCTTTCATATTTTTTTTTCTTTTCTTTCTGTTGGTCGAGGGAGACTGGAAGGAACTGGTGGATGTAAAACAGAGAAACGTAAATATCGATGTATTCACCTGTTGCGTTTTCGCCGCTGGGCCGGATACGGGCATCGTACAATCCTGGTCCGAGAATGTTGTCTAACACCGCCTTCTCCTTCTCCCGAAAGTTCTTCTCCTTCGACATACATCTGCAACCAGGTGCGAGGGATTCGTGCGAAAAATGTACACGACGCCGGGGCTCGTTATCGATCGATACACTCGGTGTCTTGCAACTTGCGACCGCGAGAAAAAACATGGCGGTTCTTCGAGAGATAACTGATGGAAAATGACGAATGAAATTTTGTCGTAGATAACTTAGTTTTCGAGTTACACGGGCTACTTCCGTGTAAAGTGCACAGTCGACTTTCTCGAAAACGATGCTATGTATAACAAAATTTTATTGAATATCTTGTCATGTGGAATCACCGTTATATATTTGTTACAAGACACCCTTCATCAAATTATTTCACTTATTGTTAGTAACTGATTTTACACGCGGATTATATTTACGGTACCATTTCGCGATGAAATGGAAACTTGATTATTCGATATGTTATTGGAACGATTCGGAATAATGAAAGTAGCTTTACAATTAATTAAAGAAAATGCCTTCCGAGAATTGCAATTACCTCTTATGAAATATGATATTGTAATAATTGGATGCATGCATGTAGAACGTTTATACATTATTTGTCAATGAACAACGCTGTCTCAAGTCGCGGAGAAACGTATAATATCCGGCTGTGGATAATTGTTGGTCTGTGAAGAATAATAAAATGAAGAAGAACATACCTTGTTGCATTTAGCAGGGCCGTTATTAACACGAACAACTTCAATGCTCCAGGCCACATTGCGGTAGCCTGTAATGCATAAATAAAAACCTTCTTAATTACAAGCTCGGTCCGGGTTGAATTTTTATTCGCTACGTTTATGTCGCGAAAACCGTGCCCCAGTTTATTGCGTACGAAAGTAAAAAATATTTCTACCTCATTATTGTTACAAACGTATTAACCTCTCTGAAACGGGATACGAGAACGAATGTTCCGAGGATCAGTCGGCGATCACTTCCGGTTCGTTAAACTTCATTTTTAATTGCGGAGAGTCTGACAGTTGGAAACAGTTAATAATATCACCTTAAAATTAAATACACGAGCGCCCATCGCGGCTCGAAAGTTTGGAGTATGCTTATATTTTCATTATTACATCTCCGTGATAGTATACAACATTTTATTGTTGAAATTTTTACGATTTCGTTACCAAAGTATTCGTGGTATTTGTATTTATAATTACCCGTATAATCCGCGATACAGTGGAGCCTCGATTACCTGAACCTCGATATCTATTAACGCTGTTGGATTTTCAATTCTCTCATACCTCATGGAGCATAAGCGAGTTGAACACGCTCGATCTATCACCGCGGAAATAAATTTTCAAGTCTGATGAAACAATTCGAACATGCTAATGAAGTTATTCCCTTCGGAAGTCGAACGTTCTCCAAACTTTTAGCGCGTGGATATTCCCGGTGAGATTAATGATATAAGCGGTTCTACATTTTGCAGGTACCGTCGGAGCACGAGTCGGACGGTGGCAAAAAGAGCTATGCAAAACGAGGGCCGAGGCAATTTCGCAATACAGCGTTCGACGGGATCCGTCGAACAACGTTTGCCCGGGAAGCTTTATCGGAGCGTTAATTAAAGTGCGATGGTGATCGAACGGAACGGGCACGTGCGTTGCCATTTTTCCGCGGTGAAACTGAATTCGCGTCCGCTTTATAAATATCTGCAATCCGGCGACGCGCTGCGATCACGCGAGCAACCTTCGAAGTGATCGAACGCGAAGCGCGTCGTCGCGTGTTTGAAGCGACGCCAAAATCGCAGATGCGATCCGAGGATAACGAACGTCCGCCGGAGGAATTTCAATTGTCCAGTCATAAACAACCAGAAAATTGCGACAACGGAATACCTATCGTTTTTCAGCGGCGGCCAACGAAATTAGACGGGAACGACCGCTCGCGACAGAACAATGCCCGTTGTAAACGCTCGCCAACCGTAACGGACCGTTTCCGCGTTTTTCCCCAGACCGTCGTTAATGAATTTTTCATTAATCCTTCATCTTTATTAGTGGCCCGTCCACGAAACTGTAATTTGCCTGGGGAACGCCGAAAAATTGCGCCGTTGCGCGAAAACCTAGCAGGAAACATGGTTCGAAGATTTTGATTGTTTTTGTTTCATTGTGAAATTTTAGGGACCGAAATGCCACTTATATCGCGTACAAACGCTACTCTTTTCTCTCGTACCGCTAAAATGGAATGTAGAAAAGAAAATCTTGTGATAACTGTTTTGTTGTTAACTATTCTTCTATGAAACTTTTATTAACGTAGTTGCGACTTTTTTCTGACTAAAATGATACCAGACACGATACCATTTGAATCATAATTACTCGTGTATTCCCATTCGTTTACGAAAACTAATATAACCTCCACAAAAGAGTGGCAAGTTATAAAAACAGTAAAAATAAATGGGAGTCGCATAAATTTGATAAATTTCTTCCATCTTTAGCCTGTATTATTTTGTTCCATTCTCTCGAAACATCGTCAGCCGTTCTAATTTACTTCTTCAATACACAAGCGACGCGTTCGCTTTTAATTTGCATGCAAATAATTTCTGCACTGATTAAACTCATTTTCATCGAGCACTTTTTGCCAGCGTTGCCAACCTGGCTGCTTTCCCTTCGTAATTATAAGAAATATGTCCATGAAAGGTATCGGCGATTGTCGAAGCGTATTCCGGCATTAACGTTAATTAGTGCGCCTCCGCCGCATTCCGCCGTGTTACGCATAGTTCGGCCGTGCCTTTTTTAATCAAGCATTAATAAATATCGGGAAAAAGCTGCGCGACGATAGCCGTGTGTATTTTATGACGAATTTCGTCGGCGATTAAACATCCGCGGGGTCACAGTCTCGTTAATGAAATGAAAATTGCACGACACTTCGTTGCGAACTCGCGTCCGCGTGGACTTTGGCCAAAAATTCATTAAATGTTCCTGTATAAATAATGAGTTTCGGGTTCGGGGAACGAAGGAATGTGTCACTCGCCCGCGGACACAATGCGTCAATCAACGTGTTAAAGTGAAATTGGCAAATTCTATTTGCTTTTCGATGCATACCTCGCATAACCCCTTTTCTCGAACATTATTATCAATAATAAAATCACCGGCTAAAGCGAATTCCTCTCATGCCAAGCACAGCTTAACAGTCAATTACAAATTCGATTACGATCGCGATGAATAATTAACCTCGCCGGTCAAGGCCTATTTATCCGACTTCGAGCAAACCAGACTACTGTTAATTGCCCTGCGGAAAATATGTGTAACTTTGAAGTCACATCATAACAATATTTTTTAATCCAATTATTTATAATAAACATTGCTATTGTCGATTATTAATTCAGGCACCCGGGTGAATTAAATTTCTGCCAGAACTGTGAATATTAACTTGCATCTAGAAAATGGTATTTGCTGTTTTCAAGTAACACGAACGTTTCCGTAACGAACGTTCGGCCCGTAGAGAGTTAGCATAAAATTCGACTTTATCAACGGACGGATCCGACCGTTCGAGTGCAGGACGATCGGTTATCGCTAACCACGTACAACGTAAATTTCTATCAGAACGCGTATCCGTCGCGTATCTATCTCGTTTCCGCGCAATTAACACGAAATATCAGAAAAACCGCGGGGACGGCGAACAATTTCTAGAATAATTTCCGCTCGCGCGCGATGTTATCGTGCGATTAATAATTCCACGCTCGCGTATTATCCCCGGGGGAACAAATAACCATCGTATAGTGAAGAAGAAGCGGTGACCCGCGCGGTATTTAAAGCTCGAACTAATTTCTGTCCGTGCGGCGACAAAGGGGGCGAGAGTTCGTTCAATTTGCATAATACCCGTAAACATTTTCTCGGCCGAAGTTCCCCCGCTCGGCCGGGAAGAATATTCTCTGGCCGCCTTATTATTTTTTTATTTCGTTCAAGTTGTTCATCTCTTTCTCGCTCCCCGCAAGAGAGAGAAAGAGAGAGAAAGAGGGAGAAACAAAAGCCGTTCGATGTGCCGGGCTCCAGATGCGGCTGGCGATGCGTTGACCTGTTCTACTTGCCGCATCTCGCCGTGCATCGCTATCCATTGTATTATCGAACAATTCTCCAATTTCCGTGTACACGATATTTTTTACAGAAGAAGCACGTTCACATGTGCATCCCCCGATTAAAGAGCGATGTCCCATAACATTGTTAAAAGTGCTCAACGCAGTTTTAAAATTATGGGATGAAATAAACGTCCAATTTTTGCGTTTCTCGCGAAAATAATACTGCAGCGATGAGACGTTTGATTCGGATAAGTCTGACGATTTGTATAAAAATTTTTCATTGTTGTTAGAATGCGTTGACCTGTTCTACTTGCGGCGCCCGCGGCCAGCGCAATGGCCGCGTAAAAATTCGCGCGTTATCGGGGCCGAAACTGCCTCGAAAGTCGAATATCGCTTGTTATCTACACCGGTCCGGGGATTATCAATCGGGAAACGAAACTGGAGCGCTACTAATGAGAGATTCGTTTGGCTCCCATGAATCGGCCGACGGCTACGGCGGCGACGGCTACGGCCATCGCTACGGAGCTGCTCGATAAACACAGGCAGATTCGCTTTGATAATTATTCAAATGGGACCGTTTGACTTAATAATTAATAACGTGACGCGCTGCATCTCGAACAGGGTAAACACACAAGCGCGCACACACGCAGGAACATCGAGGGGAAGCGAACGGCCGATTGCGCCAGCCCGGAAGCCACCGGAAAATATGTATCGGGTTTGCCGCGCACGAAACGGCCCTACCCAATCTTCGACGTTTACTTTGCCAATTTTACCGGAGAACGATTAACATCCGTTCGTACACTCCCCGATCAAATTATCAGACGGGGCGGAATCCGATTCGCGAAAGGAATTTCGATTTTTTCTGGTTTCTGCGGGGTGGCTGCTCGAAGTACGTTTGTGTAACTAATAACTTTTAATCAATTGGGAATTTTGTTTCTTTAACTAATGATTCTAGTAGTTACTCGGACGTAGCATTAAATATGCTATCTAGTAATATACACCACGTTCCACATTATATTTAATATTATTCTTCTGATGTATCATTATTTTATCGCCTCATAAATTTCAATTTGGCAGAATTCCAAACAAATATTCGTCTAAAACAGCGCTATCCAAAGGGAACGGTCTTGGCAGATGGTTAAACGTTTGTCGCCGAAGCACTCAAAATGAGCACTGAAAATAACCGCTTTGTAACCTCCTATAAATATTCTAAGAACATATTTCTCAAGATCTTACACGATTTTGCCTTTGGCGCTGTATGACTTGAATTTTCGTAATGGAAGTAAAAAAATTGATGTAACTTGGAAACAGCAAATATCTTTTTACCAGCCTCTCGGAAGGGCCGCTTGTACCCTATCGCAAAAGGGTTGACCCCGTTAGTGTACAGGTCAAAAGTATTAGTTTTTTTCATTGAAGAGCTACTTACTAATAAATCAGGAATTCATCGAGGAATTCCAAGAGAATTTACAGAAGATTCGAACAGCGCTGGAGGTACTGGAGGGTTAGCAAACCCAAAACGAGGATCAAAGGGTCAAGCGGCAGGACGCAACGTTATATCGGTTTTGCCGTGGACTGTACACGAGACGCTAACAGCGTCGACAGGACCGAAAAGGCGAATGATTGGCTGCGTCCGGACAGTGCCGCGAATTAGGTCAGTGTTGGTGTGTACGTGGGAGATCCGTGTTTGTGTTCCGATTCCTCGAGAGTGCTCAAGCAAAGGGCGAACAAATTTCTTCGGCAAACAAATCCTTGATGTACAAACGTGTTTTTAAGTAATTGCTTTCGCCGCCGTCCCTCCCGCGCCTACAACCCCCTTCGTCCTCCCCCTTCAACCCCCGTTTCACCCGGCCGACGCCATCAACCCCCCGAACTCGGCCGAACGGCGTCTACCATTAATTTTAATCAAGCGAAATACCGTTGAATTCGTACCCGTCGCTACATGTGCACGGGGACCGTTCCTAATTTCGCTAGGAAACAACCCCCTCCCCTCCGAACTAAATTATCGTTTTATCCCGTCCGGTAAACAACATTCGAAACCGTTACCGATTGCGGTGGGAGGGGGCTAAAATGGCTGCGGATACTCTGGAAAGTTTCGTCAATTCGTTTCCCGTAAATATCCTACGGAGCTATCCGCAGAAAAACATCCCCTATACGTGCGGGAGAAATGTGCTTCCTGTATTCTGAATCGATCGGGCAATTAATTTTTTCTGACTGTTTATTCGTCACCGCCTAACGTCTACCTGCATGCACAGTACCATTAATAACATTCGTTCTCCTGTACTTGCATCCCCCACTGTATACGGATACGAAAAAAGAAACGAATTTATTCGGTGCATAACCTTAGCGATAACGTAATCCATTCCATATTACGAAACATGGGAAATAAAATAGTTCCCAGACTCCCACCGCAAGGAAACCGTTCAGCCGACACAGCGCACGCCAGCGATAAGATAAACGGGGAGACCGTCCCGAAAAGGTCACGGTGTCATCTCGGTCGTTACGCTTCGTATTTTGACGTTAGTATTTATGAGACCTTACCGTGGCTACTCCGAGAGTTTGGTCGGCTGATAACGCGCACAGTTCATCGGGTATCCCGGGAAGCGAGAAACCATAAGCAGCGATCCGCTCGCTCTTCTCACAACTGGGTAACCAAGTTTCATGCGGAAGTCGAGGGATCCATATCTCTCGTTACACACAGTGTCCCCACCACGGTCTCAGTCTCATTTCGTTGTTCTATCTTCTCTCTAAACCGCGATGCAGCCCCGTGTGTGTGCGTGTGTATCTCTGTCTGGCGAGCTATGCACCGAGCTCGTCACTGGCTCAGTGGAACGGCTCCGTTCCCCGAATTTTAAACCGGACTACTTCGTTCCCCTATCGATTCCGATTCCGTTCCCGTTTATCCCACTGCTGGATCAGCGATAGGTACACGGTTATTCCCTATTTCGAGGCGTTCGAGCGGCAACATGATCGATCGGTAAAACTCGACTCGCGGCGTGCAACGATACGTAGGACCCCTCTGTGCCCCGAGATGCGACGACGTACGTTGGCGTGGGTGGTGCCCAGATTCGAATCCGCGGAGGCGCGTTAAATCGCGTTTCGGTTTCGGACTAGAGATCGGACAAGAGCAATCGTGATACGAGAAATAGTAGACGTTACCTGGAGAAGCTGATAATCCTAGGCAGTGAGCGTTCCGTGATGCAATGATACTGGCATGGTGCTCTCCGGTACGACACTGGAGCTGAACTCGACTCGTCAAGTGTCCTGCCTCGGAAGGTTCGTCTCCTGGACTGCCACCGTTCAGAAACCTACATACACTCACACCTACTACCTGGTTGCTGGCACGCTATTGATCCTTGCCCAGACATCCGCCGACCCACGCAGACGCTCAGCGTTGCCGCGTCGCTTTAGCAACATGACGTCATTCCGCGCCCCGGACCGCCCCCCACACCCGCCCCGCGAACCTTCCGCGCTTCGTCCTTTTCTTCCTTCGCTCCGCTTCGTTTCGTTAGGTTACCTAGCGCCCTGACACTCCTATCGTGTGTCCCACCTACCCGCCCGATTTACCTTTTGCTTACAAATATCGCGATTTTCACCGTGACCGTATCAATCCCTGCAAGCACACGCACACATGCACGGATTTACGTGTGTACCTGTGCACACAAGCGACCGAGCAACGCCGCGTAGTGATCGGGGAAAATGTAACCAACTATAACTAATCAGTTTTTGGAAAGCAACTAACTGGTTACCCCAAAACTAACTACTCGAAACCGATATATGGATGGGAAAGTAGAACTGCTGCGGTATTTGCCCACACTTGGCGATTTTAGCTGAAAAATATTATCAGTGCGAGCAACGTCCGTTGCAAGTGAAACACAATTCTCAAAAGCAGGAGAAATTTTGATTCGATCGAAAGAATGCGAGCGAAATTGTTTTCGGCAATATAAGCATTTCATTTAATGAGCCACAGTTTAGAAAATTATATATGCTTATATTGCTTTATATGTTGTTGATATAATTATTATATACACTATACATAAATTATTATTGTTATGTAATGTAATTATATTCGTGTTTTACTTTGCAATAAATAACAATTCTCGAGTCGTTCGTTCTAGTTGTTCTCAAATAACTAAAGGAAGTTATTGTCAGAGAGGATCCTGTCTGTTATTGTTGCTTTAGTTACATCCAAGCAATTTATGTATTTAGGTAGAAGCTAGTTAGTTACTCAAAGTATGTAACTATAGAGCTACCGGTCCTCGAAAATAACTAAATTCCCCATCACAACCGCCGTGTACACGGAATTATAGCCTCGTTGTTCAGCCGCGTGAACTTCTCCCGCGATCCTATTCGGTGAACCGATCGTACGATAGCCCTGCTCGTATGATACCTTGTTTCTGGTTAATTGCGACCGGATTCGATTGTTGATGATTTCACCGGGAGACCAGTTTTCCCGGATGCTCGATCAATAACCAGGTTGATCGAGTTTTCCGAATGCCCCAATTTGCGCACGATGACGCCGGGATCGATTAGGAACTCGCTCGATCTCGAGAAGCATTCGATTCTCGATCCATGGGAGAATTTACTGTTTGCGTATCGATCGACTTATCACTTTCAATTTAAATGGTCGAGTAAAATGAATATCGAAGATTGCAATTGATTCATGTTGATTACCGGATATAAATGTTAATCGTTGATTAAAAATGATAAATATTAATCGTACGTTAATAGTACGCTTTCAGTAAACTGTACGGTAGTTATTTTCCTCGCGCCTGTCGTTTTGATAAATATTTAAGTTGTCAATATTGATGTCAAATGAATATATGTATATCCGAGAGTCATGTGTAAATGACAGGGTCCGCTACTATCCGCCGATTTCTTTATCCGCAGATACGGACTATTGATTTCACGACAAAAAGAGTTGTAATAATTAATCGAATTGACGATGATCGGTAATTAATTACTGAAATCTACTGTAACCCTTCTTAGAGGTCCTAACTATGGATGGCTCGATATGCGTAAATAACTAAGGCATTTCTACAATATTTTGGTATGAGGTTGATTTAGTGTACAATAGAATATACAATTACTATAATACACTACTGTCCAGTCTATTTGTTCGTTTTACAATCGCACAAACTGGCTATAACATTAATTTAAGTATAGTGTATATTTCTTAATCTAATTAATGATAAATTTAATACTTATACGAGCTAAAAAATGATTAAGAAATGCATTAGAGACGAATATTAGAGCGCATTCCTGACACGTTTCTGTTCCTCGTATTATTACGGATCACTGGCAAATCTTCTTGTTGTCTAGAGAACATAAATTGTTTAGGTCTCAACAAATTATCCTCTAAACGCATCTGAAAAAAACAAAAAACAAAACATTGCATTAATAAAAGATTTAGTTACAAGTATTAATATTTTTGTAAGGCTAACTTACACCAGGTGTAACTTGATCTCGCCTTCTGATTTCATTTATTAACTGTAACAATTCTTCGGATCCTTCTGTATTGGTATTTTTAATGTTTTCTTCTAATTCATCGATCTGGTACACGAGAAGGTCATACATTGGATGAAATTATGTTACAAAACTTAATGAACTCTGTTAATAAAAGTTTCATTTTACATACCACATGGGAATAAAATGTGTGTTTGAATGGGCTTGAGTTATCAGTTTCCAATAAATGCTTGAATACGGGAATTATTTGTACATATTTCTGCAGATTCATATATGCCAATACTTTAAGAGATCTAACAGTGATGTACTGCTGTTTCTGGATTGTAGCTAACAATTCTAATGCTACATCAGGTGCATTTTGTTTTATTGCCAATGCCGCTGTAATTGTAGTACTCCTAGCAGGTGGTCTATATACCATATTGGACACTTTCCTCCAAGCATCTAGTGCGTATTCAAACGATTCTGGTGTATTCTAAAAAAAATAGTTAAAACCATTTAGCATATTAATAAACACTAATTGTAAAGACAATGAAATTATTACCTCTTTATAACATGCACTACACAGCACAAGAAGGCAGTTCTTGCTAACATCTCGCCATGTGTCATTATTTATTACAAAACTGAACAATTCCCTAATTTCTGCATACATATTATTTTTGTACAAAAGGCACATTAATATGTTTATCGATGTCCTCTGATTAAAGAGTGATGTCTCGGTAACATCATTAAAAGTGGCTAACGCAGTCTTTGGTTCGTTTAAATAATAGTACATTCTCATCACCACTGTACCAAATACATAGGAACCAAATTTCAAATCTTTGTTTGATGAGTGATACTTTTCAATCATTTTTCTTATTAATGTCAGATCATCTTCATTCTTTTGTATTAAATGCAACATTGCTTTCAAGTCTTCTGTAAAGATTACGCCGTCTGTCGTTTCACAAACTTCTTTCATTTTCGAGCGGAAAGTACCCTCTATCGATATAAACTGATTCCTGTAAATCTGCCTTGTATTCTCATATGAGACTATACCTAAAGCTTTTTCTGTATACATATACCGGACACCGACTAAAAAACGAAAAATACATATTACATTTAAAAGACAAATACGAACAATGATCGCGCCTTTAACATTCTGTTTATTTCTCTCTAAAATGCTGCATTACATAACCTTTGCCATAGATTTCTAAAACTTCGACAATTTTAATTTAAAATACAAACATTTAGGTTAGTAAGATTACGTACCATTAAGTATATTATTTTTTGAGAATACATTGTTCACGAGACCCAGATTTAGTCTGCAGAATCCTCTAATTGACAATGCCATGATTCCAGTGATAAATTAACGTTTAACTTTTAAGAAATTACCCTTTTACTACTGGAAGAATGTGGTCACGGCACTATAGATTCGCTCCAATGTACGTAAAAGAAAGATGGATATGGTATTCGACCGGAAGTCTCTGGTGCCGCCATTTAAACTCATGGTTTCCGATTTGTACAACGACTGTACATTGCATAGAAAAGGATTTTAATAATTTATACACATAAAATAACAATAGAAATAATAAAAAAATTGGTTTTAAATTTTTACGCTTTTTTTTCACGTAAATAATACTGCACTAATGACGTTTGATTTGAAAAAGTATAGCATTTGATTCATATCGAAAATTTAATTTGTTGGTACACAAAAGTAATAACACAAAACATGTTCATACAAAACTGTGTCATCTATCGATTTATTTAATTAAAAATAGAAAAAAATTTCGTTTACTTATTAAGTTTATTGAAAGAGAAATTTAATATTTTATTTCTACAGAATACATATTTATACATTGACATTTCGTAGTAACTACATCTTCTCACTTTTGTAGTTATAAACGTTGTAGTTCACACAATAAGACTGCTATCGATTTACTTATAATTGTGTTTGTTAAACTAATCAGCTGATTCCCAACTTTTTCTATCATATTTGTCGCATTAGAAAATTCATAGATATTAAATGAAAATAAATTAATTCTTGACAAACATATGACAAGAAAAGTTATAATACTAACTATTTTACACTATTTTCCTCTTTGTGCAGTCGTTTGTCTTTTGTTCTTTCTTTCCTTTTTATATGGTATTTATTTGAAAGAACAACATTACGTAAAGTAGAATTTAGAAATCTTTTATTAATAGATTCCTTTGGTTTCATCCACCCACTTGGACCCATTATCTCGGCTCTCCTTGCTCCAAGCTTAGCTTCTTCCAATATAGCCTCAACGGCAAGTCTGATTTTATACATTGAAGTATTATTTGAATGTTACTTAAGAATTTAGACTTTGATAATGATATGTGATCGTATGTAGAAATTATCTGTTTATAAATACTAAAAATATTCTATATTATAATATTTGAACTTACCTGTTTAAGGTTTCGTCATCCATTCTATCAAAGTACATATAATTTTGATATTGTTTGCACTTAAAACCAAATATCGTTTTCTTTTTTCGTTGTCGTAACTACTAAGTATTTACAAGACATTCTGTTGAAATGTATATAATTGTTTTCAAAAACACATAACTTGTATACAAAATTATCTGTTGAAAAAAATATATATATAAATAATTTTGTTTGTACATCACACAGAAAAAATGAATCTTATGCAGTATACCTACCTACGTCACGATATTTAGTGTACAGTGTACGTGGAATTTTTGTCTGTTCTGTTGTTCACTGACGTACACAACAGTTATTTACAAAGTCACAAGTTTGAGGTTATATTCATATCTTGCAGTGAACCAAATTATCATCATAAGCAACTGCACCTGCGTTGTTATTCGCGTTCTTTGATTTGAAAACTTTTTAGTCAAATCAGTTGTTTATTAATTATAATTGTATTATCTGTACATGTATTTCGTGATGTAGTTCGCAAAAAAACGTTAATTGTATGTATGTAAATAGTACTTGCAATAAAATTTAGAATTCGAATAGTTTGCGCGCTACGATATTTCAATAATAATGGATAACCAGGAATTAATTGAATTGAGAGATTTGAAAGCAAAATTGCTCGACAGGATACATGATTTATGTGAAAAATTACAAAACAATGAAGGAAATCATAAAAACTTTCCTACTTTTGAGAAATTGTATCTAATTGATTTTAATTTAATATGCCTCTTATTGTCAATGAAAAATAGAGAGTAATATATGTATTCATTTTATTGTAGAGCATCAAATATCACAAAAGATGTCAGAACTACAGAGAACACATTAAATAAACACGAGAAACGTAAATTTTGTAAAGTTACCCGTCAGGTCTTAGGAATAAAATTTGAAAATATAGATAGAAAATGGATGAAAGATAATATTTTTAAATACACTGCCGACTTAGTAACATCAGTCCTTAATTTTTTTCTAGAATTGACAGTAAAAATAGAGGTATAAAACTTGGAACATCACATGTATATGTGAGAAATAAGAGAAACTTATCCTGTAAATCTGTTTTAGGGAGAAAAAGACTTTGAAATACAAGATATAATATGCCATTTTATAAATCTTGATGATTGTTATATGTTGGAAATTAAGTCATGGGTACAAGACATTTGTAGGAAGAAAAATTTTTCACTTTTAGCATCTGGTATTTCATAGTTTTTACAACATATGATTACGGTAATAGATTAAATAGCTCATTTAATGTTTTTTCTTTTTAGCTGTTTCACAATACAGTGAAGCATTTAACGACAGAAAAAGTATATTAGAACAACTGAAGGAGAGAAAGTATGGTACTTGGAAACAATGTGTGGAGGAAGACGGAGGTGTAATACTGTCCTTACATTCCTCTACAAATATAAAAGAACATCATGTTTACTTAGTGTTCCACTGGTCACTAAAATTTTTAGAGTTGTCTGGGAAAAGTGAACACAATTTCAATATACAGCCCACTCCAGAAGGTACTCGATATAAATTGTGCATTTTGTTTTGTATACTTATATTTTTCAAATTATTTTTAGGTACAGACTTTGCAGAGAAAAACCATCAGTTACTAAGAAATCTCTGTAAAAAGTGTATCACTGTTAAGGAGCTAATAGACTTATGGCATAACATATGCAATGCAATTGACTTGTATGAAAATAAGAATGAAAATGATTCACATGAAGATAGTACGGATTAAAAATTGTTTGTTATACGTGAATTTAATTGTAAACTTATAAACCACCATAAAGTATTAATCAAGATTACAATAATAACAATTTCGTTTTGAAATAAAAAAATTTCCTATGTTAACGTTTTTGTTGATGAGCCTAAATTTTTGTTTTCAAACTCATATGAAGGTGACCTTAACTCTTTATTGAGAAATAATTTGAAAGTGTTTACAATTCAAATATGTAACGGATCGACGGTTGACTAATTTTGATTAAAAACTACTTTTTATTCAGATTAATAAAAATACTTGTGATGGAAGATACGTATATGTATACATTCTGTGTGCCTCATTAAAAAATATATAGTTATAGGTTACAAACGGTTACGTTTCAAAGTGTAAACCTTCAAAAATAATTTTGTTATTTTGCATTATTTGGTTCAAAAACTCGTAGAAAGGAATATTTTCGAATTAAAAATCCTTTTTTTAAAGATTTTTCGTATATATCCTTATATTGCCAAATAAGGAAAAGGAAACTACGACTCCCCAGTGGCGCAATCGGTTAGCGCACGGTACTTATAAGACAGTATAACTGTGAGCAATGCCGGGGTTGTGAGTTCGAGCCTCACCTGGGGAATGTCTTTTTTTCATTTTAATCTTCCACATATTTCTGTCATTATGTGTTTGGAATATATTACGAAATGTATAAAAAAATGAATTGAACGAGAAATTACAATCTATACGATTAAAAAATGCTCTACGAATGAAAAAGTACTCTACACTGTAAGTGTATGGTATAATTGAAATATAGTTCACATATTTTATATTATACAGAACAAAGCCAGTGTGTTTTTTATAATAATTTTATTAACATATGCATAATATTTACACGAAGTACAAATGAAACATGACAAGATTAACCTGTTGACTTTGCAGCCTCTGCAGTTTCTGATTCTGCTTGTTCAGCAGCTATTTTAGCATCTCTTCGATTTCTCCATGCTTCCATATATGTTTTCGGATGGATTGGAAATAAACCGGCTAATCCAAAAATTTGAGCAACAGGTTTTGAAACTTCAACTCCATGCCCTAGCCAATACTGTATACGTTCCAAATTCAGGGCAATTAATCTCTCATCAAATTTGTTCGGCAGAACATCATAACTGCCAAGTTGTTCTATCGGTGGCTTACGCTGCTCAAGTTTTGACTAGAAGAATTCATTGCATTGTTTGAATGGAAACTGTGGGTGAATTCTAATATTTGTTAATATATATCTAGAGCATTTGTTAGCTTTTATATAAACGTTAGAGTTGTATGTACACTTATTGAACATCTACTGACTTACATTCATTACAACAATATGATAGAATGGTCTGTTTGCGCATCCATAACGAACAAACCGTATCACTTTAGCGTAACGGTCCACTACACCAGTCCCCGAAGCATGATGCAGTGGTAATCGCGGCATTTTTGTAATTAATTCAATATCTTACAACGATCAAATTATAATCTGTTCGAGACTTATGTGTGAATATGCTGATATTACTACTTGTCTGTAGTATTCTCTATCGTTAATGACAGAGCGGCAGTGTATTCTACATATTCAAACTAAATCATACAAACTGTTTATTGTATATTGTTATAAACCGGCTCGTTCAAACCTCGTTCCTCTTGCACAACAAAAATATTTTTTAAGCTAACCTGAGCTAACCTGCATACAGTACCATAATCATGAAGTAGAACATACAGCGGAAACTCTCATCGACGATTTGTGAAAGGACCATTGGTGACATCTATTGATAGTGATAGTAAACATCCAACAATATAATCCATTTTCAAATTTTATTTTATAATGGGTTTTGTTCGTAGTCTTTAGTGACCGATGAACGTAGCGACCTATGAAGGTATAAATCTATTTCTATTCCGAACCGTTGTTTCGTGTGCTGGACCGCTCCATTTGCATGCAAATAGGCGAAATGAAAATGGGCCGCAAAAATACATCGGATGATTCGATTATATACGAACAATTCAAATAAACCGCCACGCGCGAGTGGCTGAGTTCAGTGCATGGACACGCGCCTGCGCAGCGTGCTATTCTCCGCACTTCGGACATCAACTAGCGCTGCCAAGCGGTGGTCCGTTCAGTGATGCCAGAATCGTGGACGCGAGGACGCTACCCCTCCATCGGCTCGGCCGGCGGGACCCCCCACTCTGACGCACCGTCCTCGCTCCACGTTGCTTCTGCTGCGCACGCGCTACACACGAACGTATCTCCACTCTGCCCGTGTGAGTGCCTGTTCGATTGCACGCGCGCAACACAAATCAGCGTACCTCTACTCTGTCCGTGTGAACTACCTGCTCCACTGATCAACCCCGACGCTTTCCTTCGATTTTCACGTTGCCGAAGTTTTGGAAGAATGAGTCGGAAAGTCGGAATCTGGAGACAGCGCGCATTTGAATCCCGGCACGGCGCGGCGCGGCGCAATGCACATTTTGCTATAACTTTTGATCTAAAAAAGATATCGAAGCGAATTTTTTTTTAAAAAACCGGGTTTAATGGTCCATGCTAAAATATGTTTTGTATTTTTTAAATAATATTTTTCGTTGATTTTTAAGGTTAAGATAGTCTAGAGGACCCCCAACACAAATTGATTTTTAGTCAAACCATGCTGAATAAACAATTATGAAAAAATTCATGAATATTCTACCTAATAGCACACATTACTGAGATTTTTCTCAGATTTTTCGGATTATGCAAACATGTTTAAAAAAATTGAAAATCTCCAAACATTCGAAGAAAATGCATATTTCGTATTGAAGTTTACGAGATACCAGTTTTATAAAAATTCAGTAGTCAGATATTATTGAAACAATTGTCCTTAATTTTTTTCTGAATTTTTTATAAATTGTATCGGTGTTAAAAAAATCAAAATCAATTTTTTCGATACTTCTTTCCTTTTTGGTAGATGTATTATGTAATATTGAATACTTTTACAATCAGAAAAATAATGTACAGACTTGATAATGCAATATAAAATATTTTATTTACGTTATATATTTCAATATACATATGTGCATCACTCCTAACTTGGTAATCACATAATTATTGTAACGACATTTTACATATACCAGGTCGTTAAGTATGAAACTTGGCAAATATAACACAAATTTAAAATTCAAACACATTTGTCAAATTTCATACCTAACGAACCGATAATATAATTTGAAGTATTTATAAAAGGTGTTTGCAATAGCATTTCCGGTTACGAAAATCGATTTTAAAGGGCTCCTGCCTTTCTGTAACATAAAAAAAAAACAAAAAATTATTAGCCATGATTGCAAAGGATAGAATAAAACATTAATGTAACTATAAACTTATCTTTTCTTTGAAGTCATTCTTGAATCTGCTAATATGATTTTACGTTGTCCTATTTCATTACCGCTGACACCCACGCGGTTTTATATGGTCCTCTACATTGCTATATTCAAAGAAAAAGTAGACATAATTAAAATCGTAATTCTAATTGCAATTTTGTAGGACTCAATATAAATAGTAACGTATACTTATCTCTTTTTATCGATGAATATGGTCACTAACTAAAATTAATTCCTAATAATATAAAAAAATGTTGACAACCCATTAAAAAGTATTAAAAACGCGACAAAGAAACTGGAGATAGCATTTTGGCTGTTTGTTATGAACTAAGCTAACCAACGATGAACGAAGAAAATACGACCTCACTAATTCGTAAACGCGTGCAATGGTAATTGTTTATAAATTTGCTAGCGCGATGAACTTGCATATAAATGCTTTCCCGACATAAGGGATAAATATCTGTCATCGACACACATGGTGCGACTAGACTCCTGTCTAGCTTTCACACAAATGTGTTTGAAATTTGTGTTTTATTTGTCAAGTTTCATACTTAACGACCTGATAATTTAAAGTATTTATAAAAGGTGTTTGCAATACCATCTCCTAAACGGGCTGCTATTTTTCGCCAATTTCAGGAGAGTTATGAGAACCCTCCTTTGAAAATTGTAAAATTATCGGATACACGCTGGCTTGCTAGGCATCAGTGTGTTAAAAGATTTTTACATCTTTGGGACGATTTAGTCCGATTTTTCAACGAGCAGACCTTTTCGGAAATCTCGGCTGCTGCTAGGAAATTCTCTTCCTTCCTGAGCAGACATGATATCAAAGGATATTTCCTCTTTTTGGAATATGTCCTTGATACTCTAAACAGATTTAACGCCTTCTACCCAAAGTAGGAAAACGTTGTTGCAGGAGTTGCATCCCTCTTCAGCAGGGTTGCTTCGATTTTTTTGCGGAAGTTTTTAAAACCATCCCTTTTAGATTGGTTTAGCTTATTGTTAGTATGAGGAAGGTGGATTTCTCGTCGAAATCAAATCAAGTTCCACTAGATCAAGTGGAGCTTGGTTCCGGATGCCACGATTTTTTGGAAGAGGCAGTTAATGATGGAATGTCGGAAGTTGAGGGGTCCTCCTTCCGGGAAAATTGCTTGAGGTTTTATGGTTTTATGTGACCTTAAGCAATGAACTGAGAAATCGTCTTCCTCATGACGATGTTTTCCTAAGGCAATTGACGGTTTTCAAACCGACCGATTCCCTATTCAACAGCGACAGAGATTTAACTCTCCAAAATCTCGTAGCTGTCGCTAGTAAATTAGGGAATTGGAGTGCCGTAGATCTACAAAAAGAGTGGGACTTTTTGTACTACGGCACTTCCCGGTCGCAGAGAGACCAATGGTCGAATCTGTCTTTTGACGATATGTGGACAGTCATCTGTACCCAAAGATACCCGAATCAAGTTCTTCCTTTCCCCCTTCTGACTTCTTTAATAAACACGGTCAGATGTCTTCCACACTCGGACTCGTATGCCGAGGCTGAGCGAATTTTTTCTTTGCTTCCCGACATAAAATCTATGAAAAGGAATAAAATAGGCACTGGCCTATTAAATTCCATGTGTGTGGTGCCCACATCCTTGAAAGCTAGACAGGAGTCTAGTCGCACCATGTGTGTCGATGACAGACATTTATCCCTTATGTCGGGAAAGCATTTATATGCAAGTTCATCGCGCTAGCAAATTTATAAACAATTACCATTGCACGCGTTTACGAATTAGTGAGGTCGTATTTTCTTCGTTCATCGTTGGTTAGCTTAGTTCATAACAAACAGCCAAAATGCTATCTCCAGTTTCTTTGTCGCGTTTTTAATACTTTTTAATGGGTTGTCAACATTTTTTTATATTATTAGGAATTAATTTTAGTTAGTGACCATATTCATCGATAAAAAGAGATAAGTATACGTTACTATTTATATTGAGTCCTACAAAATTGCAATTAGAATTACGATTTTAATTATGTCTACTTTTTCTTTGAATATAGCAATGTAGAGGACCATATAAAACCGCGTGGGTGTCAGCGGTAATGAAATAGGACAACGTAAAATCATATTAGCAGATTCAAGAATGACTTCAAAGAAAAGATAAGTTTATAGTTACATTAATGTTTTATTCTATCCTTTGCAATCATGGCTAATAATTTTTTGTTTTTTTTTTATGTTACAGAAAGGCAGGAGCCCTTTAAAATCGATTTTCGTAACCGGAAATGCTATTGCAAACACCTTTTATAAATACTTCAAATTATATTATCGGTTCGTTAGGTATGAAATTTGACAAATGTGTTTGAATTTTAAATTTGTGTTATATTTGCCAAGTTTCATACTTAACGACCTGGTATATGTAAAATGTCGTTACAATAATTATGTGATTACCAAGTTAGGAGTGATGCACATATGTATATTGAAATATATAACGTAAATAAAATATTTTATATTGCATTATCAAGTCTGTACATTATTTTTCTGATTGTAAAAGTATTCAATATTACATAATACATCTACCAAAAAGGAAAGAAGTATCGAAAAAATTGATTTTGATTTTTTTAACACCGATACAATTTATAAAAAATTCAGAAAAAAATTAAGGACAATTGTTTCAATAATATCTGACTACTGAATTTTTATAAAACTGGTATCTCGTAAACTTCAATACGAAATATGCATTTTCTTCGAATGTTTGGAGATTTTCAATTTTTTTAAACATGTTTGCATAATCCGAAAAATCTGAGAAAAATCTCAGTAATGTGTGCTATTAGGTAGAATATTCATGAATTTTTTCATAATTGTTTATTCAGCATGGTTTGACTAAAAATCAATTTGTGTTGGGGGTCCTCTAGACTATCTTAACCTTAAAAATCAACGAAAAATATTATTTAAAAAATACAAAACATATTTTAGCATGGACCATTAAACCCGGTTTTTTTAAAAAAAATTCGCTTCGATATCTTTTTTAGATCAAAAGTTATAGCAAAATGTGCATTGCGCCGCGCCGCGCCGTGCCGGGATTCAAATGCGCGCTGTCTCCAGATTCCGACTTTCCGACTCATTCTTCCAAAACTTCGGCAACGTGAAAATCGAAGGAAAGCGTCGGGGTTGATCAGTGGAGCAGGTAGTTCACACGGACAGAGTAGAGGTACGCTGGTTTGTGTTGCGCGCGTGCAATCGAACAGGCACTCACACGGGCAGAGTAGAGATACGTCCGTGTGTAGCGCGTGCGCAGCAGAAGCAACGTGGAGCGAGGACGGTGCGTCAGAGTGGGGGGTCCCGCCGGCCGAGCCGATGGAGGGGTAGCGTCCTCGCGTCCACGATTCTGGCATCACTGGGTCCGTTGTCAGTTTGACGCGCAGTGGCGTGCTGTGTGTTACGGTCGTTTGCGATGTGTCCAGTTCCTTGGCCGGGATAAACGTTTATTCTGTTCCAGTCAAATTCGTAGTAACGAACGAGTTGAAACACGAGGACCGGCGATTTCGCGCGGGACGGTGTCCTCGTACAACGCCGGTGTCGACGAGCGTGGCGTTCTCGGTAGAAAACACGTGAGAAACGAGTAACAAGAAAGCGATTCCACGTCGGGTGGCTGCTGTCAAGTTTTCGTGGGATGCACGATATCGCGCGTTTTTTCTCGCTGGACGTCTAGTTTCCGGGTTGCACGCCTGGCAAGGTAGCTAACCTCGTTTCGGGCTGGAAAATAGAGCACTTTTTCCGTGTTCCTCGAGCGGAAACCATGGGCGATGCACCGAAAGTGGAGTTCCTCCTTGGCAGCGAGGTGTCAGTGGGGCAGTTTTTCAAAAGCAGCTTCGCGCGAGCCTTCGTCACTCACAGCCGCGACTCGAAGTCGCTCGATTATCAGGCCCTCGACAACGCGAACTCCGAGGAGCCGAAATTGAACGGGAACAACGACAACAACAATTATTTCTCACTCGTCAATTTCGGAAACGGAACCACCACGCCGAACAGCCGTGTTTCTGGCAAGGGTACCGCCAACGTGTGGAAGCAGATCGAGGTAAATAAAATTGAACTTCTTTCGGGGTGACTTGGGATGTTGTGTACACAGTACTAAACATATCGCGCGCCATAAAACATCATTGGAATTATTTAAATCATGTAAAGAAGTTCTCGTTGATTCTTGTTCAATTACTTTATATCATATGTATACAGTTTCACTTACAACCTCCATTTAAGCGGTGGTTACGTATGTACTGTGTGTCTCAATTATTTATATGTAATAACGGTGATCGCACGCCCGCAGCATTCCGTTAGATCTCTCAGCATCTGCGACTGTATCGACATCGTCGTTACACTCGTAAACTAGAATTTCGGTTCCGGTTTCGAACGGGACCCTTTTTTTCAATACACAAGTATGTCAGTGATTCGTGAAAATAAATAGCAACAAGAGAAAAAGAGAATAACTGTTTCGCACGAAAGAAACGTTTCAGTTGGATCTTGTAGTTAACGATATTCCGTTTGCTTCCCCAGGTGATCAAGTCACCCGCGGACATCAACGAATTGGAGAAATTGCAGAAGGTGAGCTCGCACACCATATTTAACTAGTATATTTCGAATTGTAATGTGCACTATAGGTGCGTATACCTGTCGTCCAATTTAGTCCAAGGATTTCTCGGATGTTGTCCGATCCGCCCGGAAAATGAACAATCGTTTAAGCCGGGATTTAAATGAGGGCCTAGGCTGAATTGTACGCGCGTGCGCCGTAAATCTGGCCGGATTAGAGGCGCTATTCGAGCGGCCACGTTTTTCTGACTGGTCGACCGACCCTTTTGTTTCGCACGGCGATGGTTCCGTTTCGATCGGTTCTGCGAAACAATTCGGAATCGGCTGCATTGTTCCCGGCCGGGCTGGAATCGACACTCGGGAGGTAAACAACCGGTGTTAACCGCGGCGTGCAACACTGAAAATAACCCGGCCGCACCGGGCCGAATATTTTCGCGCGCGCGGACGGTCGGGTCAGCAGTTATTTTGACACTTGTCCCTCTGTTCGCACGCGTTGTTTTCCGTTTCCAAGAAACCCCGAATGTCCGGATTATTATCGTCTTTACGGCGATTACGCAACGCCGGAAATTCGACGCGACCCCGTTATTAAGCCGAGACTTTTGGTCGATTTAGTATCGCGTTCGGAGGTTTCTTGCTGCAAATAGTTTCGCCACAGCTGTGTACCTGGCTTTAAAACACAATGCACATTTCTTGGTAAATATTCGATTGATACTTATTCCGTTGGGCAGTTATTGTAGCTTAGGCCATAAGTATAATATATTGCACGTTACCGGTATAAAATTATCTTTCCCAAACTGAACAGCTGCAATAAAACTAGCTTTCGGTGCTGGGTACGTTCGATTCGCCCTCGCATTTACACAATGCGCGGAATGTCGGGTCGGCTACCTGAGAAATCGTAATTGAAGTCTCATAGCTCATTCGCTTGTTCTCTCCGTTTACCTGGGTTGTCAGCTATTAAAACTAAACCAGCCTGTGACGGTCGTAAACCTTGTACTTGTAGGCGTTAACGATCGCCATTGCTGGCAAGATGTATTTAAAGAAATCCTAGTGTATACATGGAAATCCTTGTAACGGGGATTGTCAGGTTCGCGTACCTGCTCTACAAGTTGTAACTTCTCCAAAGATCTACCTACCTCGATTTGCCCGGCAGCTGCCCCCTAGTACAACTGGTGCACGGCTTGCCAAAATAATTATTTGTTGCATAATATTTAAACTTCTTGGAACGTATTCTCCAGTATTTCACGTATTTCGATGGGAAACGCAGAAAATCCGCGCGGTTGTAATAATAGTCCGATTCACACGACTCGCACAGTCTAGTAACAAAACACACTCAAGCCCCGGTGCAATTCTGGGAACCTTTTAAATCAGCTACGTGCAACGGTCGAGCTCGGTGATTTCAACGCGTGGCGCATCGCGTTCGCTCGCTGTTGCGCTTCGTTCTCGGTGCGCGGCTGTTTCTTCAGGGTTTTTACGAATCTGGCTAAGCGGCGTTTCCGTAAAATTCGAATCCGTGCGCTTCCGCCACAGGTGCCACGAAATGCCCCACGACATCGTGCACACGTTTTAAGCAGCCGTCGATCGGGTGGGTTTTATTGAGCGGAAGTTCGCTCGAGCCCCTTCCGTAATTATCAGTCGAGATACCACGCTCGCCGCCAGCTTTGTGCGTTTTGTCAGCGCTTGATGCACTCGTGCATACACGTACACCTGCACAGAATCGGACAACACGGGAGTTGCATGCGAGCTGACCCCGGGCCCCCGGTGTCTGCGTATGCATGTGTGCATGCATCGTTGTTTCCTTTTCCGTGACGTGTCACACACCATCCTGCTCTTTTTCGATCCGCCGTCGACCGACAGGATGTCGGCGCGTGTGTGCGCACCGACCAAAATTACTTGCTCGCTTCCTCCTCCCGTGAAATCCCCCCTTTGAAAGCGTCTCGCACAATGGCGATCCACCGGAGTCACCGTGCTCGAAAGTTCCCGAAAGAAAGAATATCGTTCCATTGACTTGCGGTGATTTCTCTCGGCCATTTTCCTGCATCCATTCCGCTTCGTTCGCCGAAGATTCTGCTCAGAAGATGACCCACTGTGGAGCCTTTGTGCCCTTCCGGTCGCCATTGTTCGAACCACCCTATTCAACCATCGTTCTTGCACCGACTTTACAAATTATCCACTGATTCTGAATGAACACGTTTGATTGGTAAATAATATTTCATAAGAGTCATACGTTTTGCAAATAACCGTGTCCAAATATTGTGTACAGCCCTCGTATCTCTCCCACAATACGGTTGTGGATTTTAATTGGCTGTGTAAATTTAATTAGGCACACGAAATTACCATTTCACGCGAAAGAGTTGGAACAAAACATTGTTTGCTTTCTTAACTAGCTTACTTAAGCAAGATGATTCTCATCAATTTCTTCGCGTGCTTTCCAACGAGGCAGTCGTTTGCTATTCAAACAAATTTTACACTTTTCATCTTTCTTGGCCAACCTAATATAATGCAACAAGAACACTCTCATTCTCATTATTACACCTCGGGTTTTGCGCATTTGCGACAAAACAATGCATGGCTGTAACTTCGAGTTTTGAGAGCTCGCACTGTTCAGATTGGTTTATTTAAATGATCGAATCGCGAGATGATCTCGATGGAACGCTTAAACAGTAAACACCGATAAAAACTGACCGAGATAGGAGCCGCGATTTAAATTTCAAATGTTGTATCGCGTCGACTTTATCTCGAGCCTGTTAGGCGCGTGCTCGTTCCCGTGCAAAATGGCCGCCGCTTCGAACTTCTCCGCCAGCTGGTTGGTTATGCGATCGCGTTTTTCGATGTTTTTCGACGGCGATTTCGCGTGAAATCGAGCGCCAATTAAAACTCAGCCGTCTGGTTAACTCGGAGATACGCGAACGCATTCCTCTCTGACGATTTGTCGTACGCACTTCACACTTTCTGCCTCCGTGCTCTCGAAGTCGAGCTGGCATTCGAAATGTGCGGAGAAAATATGGATGAAACGAGAGTAAACGTTCCCGTTACGAAATTTCGAAAGCGGTATAAAATTTAATTTCCGTGTTCGGCGTCATTTCACAAAGCTTCTGTCATTCGCTCGCCAACGGAGACTTTCGGAACCTCGGTATGAAAAGTAATTGCATCACTTTTTGCCATTGTCCTTTGTATTGGCCGCTGGTTACTTTACAATTCGCTGAGTATACCGTCGAAAACCGGTCTGGAAACTTCGGGACCGAAATATCAATTGTATCGTTCATAGACATTCTTTTGTTTCGAATTATTTCATTATGAAGCCTCTACTGACAGATTCGTGACATTTTGCTGATTAGAATGAGACCAAACACGACGCCTTGATTATCCGAACTATTCATCAGGATGGTTGAATCCTAACGCTTCGCGAGTACTCGCTTATGGCAACATAAGAGGGTTAAGTCTTCAGGGTGTATCTTGATCTCCGGCTTCCTGGTTGGAGCGTATCGCCCGTGAAAACGGAGCGGGCGTGTTATTTTCGAGCGGTTTCACCTAGATGCTTGTGAGCTTGAGGTCGAGCTGCCAGGAAGACGCGCGCGCGGATTACGGGAATTTTCTCAGCCGGGAACGAGTGGATCCATGGATCGTAGATCGTGGCAAGCGAAAGCGTGGCTCGGCTCGCGATGAGAAAGGAGCCAGGAGGACGCGCGGGACGCGATTCACTATAATCGCGCGTACACGCACGTAACCACGCGCGCGCGTTTTGCAATGGAGCACCGGGTACATCGTGTTCTGTCCCGCACCATATAATTTGTCGCGACTCGTCCTCCAGGATGATCATTATTCCAGAGCCGTGGACAACTAGGTAACCTTTTTCACTACCGCCTCTAGCCACGCTACTCGTTAATGAACAAACCGTCAATCAAACTCTTCCGGTGCGCCGGGTTAGTACCCTGCTGCTTGGCTTTGCGGATGAAGTGGACAAGGTTTAGCGAACTTGTCGAGTTAGTCGCGTTAATCGTCCGATTTACATTTTTCTTGGTACAAGCTGGTTATTGCCGGAGATGATCCAGTGAACTTGATAGCGCTGGTAGCCTGACCACTTGTGTTGACGAGGAGAAACTCGGTTGGTGGTCGTAGGGTTGAGTTGATCTTCTAGTTTAGGCTTTCGTAAAAATTGAATTCTGTTCCTATCATTGTTGAACAAGTTGTCTTTTCAAGCATACTGATCTCAGTTTGGCTTTCAAGTATGTCCTTTCGCAAACAGCTGGTGGAAAAGACATACTTCGCGTGGAATGCCTAGAGGTTACGATGTAATGCTGCATAATGCTGAAAGATAGCGATACGAGTAACCCTAACGGGATCAGGAAAGGAGGATTGGGCCTAGCATTCAACAGAGGGTATCATGACAGCTGAAGAGAGACAATCATCCAATGTTACGCAAAGTATCATCATTTTATACTAGTTATCCTTTTTGGAGAACGATTCTGAAATTGTGCAAGACTGTGAAGGTAGCTTGTTAATGGTAAATAGAAGACATTAGAGTGTGAAAATGGTGTTCCATCAATACTTGAAACCCGCAACAGTTAGATGCACTGCGTGCATCTTCATTATCATAGGACAATTTCTTAATGGACCCACCGTAGTGTGACCAGACGAACGCAGCTGGCAATCGAGACACAGGATGTAACAACTAGAAAAGCAAAAAGTAACAAGTGTATTTACCTCGCTGCATAAAATTACCTATACTTGCGACGAACAAGCGCTTTGTTTACACAACGTTGTAAATGAGTACAGAAAGAACTGTATTTTGCCCATGAGAAGTGGGTGCGGGCTGCATCAAGGTACTTTATCTCGTCGGTGCACACCTACCCGGTGGCAAACCGATAAACCCAATCGGTGCGATTAGATATTAAACACGTGTAGAGAATGTATGCACTCAGGGTGATTCGGTGGGTCGTTTTCCCACGCTTCCCGTCGAATCCCGAGTCTGGTCTCATGTCGGTCGTCCTCCATTTGCCTCTCGGAGTGCAGTTGAAAGGGAGGAAGGAACGGAAAAATCGGCTGGAATTTCGCGCCGCCCGCGATTCTAATTCCTCTCTGTCGGCCGTGTCTGCACTGTGTATACCTTTCGCCATCGCGGCATTATATGATACACCGGCATGAAACACTGCCCACTTACCTTTCACAATTTCTATAGGGTGGCCGGCGCTAAAACAAATGAACAATCAAGTGGAATCGAGCCTCTCTTGGTTCCCATAGTCGTGGATCGGCTCGAGCCACCCGGCCCGCGTCTCGATCCTTCTTCGAACGGTTACGATCCAAATTTAATCCGAATTGCGCAATACCACTCGGAGGAAAGTGCCTCTCGACACTACCGGGAATCCTTGGGAACGTTCTGAAATGGTTCCGAGCACGTTTCGACGCTGGCGATTTCGTCTGGAGGATGCTGGTCACGTTGATGGATCCGACTGTTCACCGTTCGCGTCTTAAACGCCGCTTTCTTGACCCCTTACCGTTCGATGACCGCACCTTTACACTGATTTCCTCCGGTTTTTGCTGCGATTCCTCCTTTCGCCGAGTTCGCAATCCTGGCTCTTCGCAATCAAGTTAACAATTGGCTGGGAAATTCGCCCGGGCTCAGTTTAACCTGGAACGTTTTCGCGATTTTCTGAAATTATTTATTTTTTCTTTTTTTTTATTCTTTCGTTGATGGTCATCGGTTATTTCAATTCATTTCGATTTAACATGTCGAGCGCCGCGAAATTTAGTATACTGGGTAGTAAAAAAACAAATGAAAATTTTAAATGAACAAGTGAAAAGCGACCGTCTGATACGATTTAAAGTTCAAGTTCCCATTGCGTCCATCTTCAAAAATGACCATAATCCACGGTAAACGCAGCTCCGTCGGAACATTGTCAACATTCAATTACTTTCGCGTTCTCAGCACCGCTGGAGGAGAGTATAACGGTGGTCCGCGAACTTATGCGTGCAGTAGAAGCCGCGAACAGTGTATTATTAAAATGTTATGTTATTAGTCGTCGTAGACGCTGTTCAATTATCGTAATTGCGTTCGTTCGCGTGCGGGACCCGTTTCGCAACGCCGCGACATCTGCGTGTGTTTCTTCCGAGGCGATTCTGCAGAAGAAGATGGAATTTCGATGGGATTAATAGCCGGTGCATTCCAATGTCGACAGCACAGTCGGCAAATATTGGAATGGTTATTGAAATCGGGTCTGTTCAATTCTTGCGCCAGGGAGATCAGGGCGACGCAATATTCCCCGCGCTCGTCGATGGCGTACTTTACAATCTGATATTCAATATTAAGATCATTGGACCGTGGTGGTTCTCGCCGTGTGATATTACATACAGTCGTACCCGGGGATCTATCTGCGTGACTTCAAATGGTAGTTAAGCTTCGCCAGCGATCTCATCCTCGTGAGAGATCAGGAAATGAGAAGGAAGCTTCTCGGAGGCTCTCGGCGCTTAACAGTTATTCGGCCCGCAGAAAATGGATACGCCGCCACCGCGCCGCTCCCGCCACCTTCGTAATAAATCTGGATCGCGGCGGGAAGATCGAATGATTCATCCTCGAGCAAGCGCCGCCGCCGCGCCGATCCCGATTGGAAACGTCCTCGAACTCATTCAACGGCGAATTCGATTTCAAGTTCACATTCAAACGCGGATTCGATGGTGAATTTATGTCGGCGCGGGAGGTTATCTTCGAATCCGTATTTAAATTCAAATTTAATGCTGGACGAGTACTCGCGGTGAAATTGAAGTTTAAATTCGCATTTGCCGGCGATGATTGGAGATCAATTTGTATTTACATTCTAATTCGATTCGGTCCGATCGGGATCTGAATTTGGTGAGAAGCTTTCAGTGATTGCATTTATGACAAAAATGGGTACATGTAATTTAAAGCAGTGGACATGTTTAAAACATTTAAGGACATCAATATATTGGTTTCAGCTTCATAGAATAATTAAAACAAAATTTGGCTCCTGTGTCCTGCAATCAATGCAAACATTTTTTATTTTGCATACAGATCCGCAGTCTAGTGATTAGGTACGCTTGCTATAAAATTACAGAGGCAGATCAATTGTTAAGAAACAAAATCATTAAAATTTGAAGGCGGAACAAAATCTTTAGAAAATTACTTCTCGTAATTGAAGAAAATTGTGTTTGAACTCCGTAAAGTCATTTAGTAACATTTAGAAAAACCGCTTCCAATGAACCACGATCTTTGAAAAACTATGTTGAAAGGTCATAATTTCGTCAGAGCGGAGCAGCGTATAAATAGGGATACTGTCCACGTGGAGCAGAGGATATTCAATATTAAATATTAAAATTGTATATTAGAATTGAACTGAAGTGGTTCACGCATTGATATTCAAATTGAGGATGCAGAATGGAGGGTCGCCGAGGTAAATCAGACGAGCAAGACTGCAATTGAAACAGCATGGCTCCGTGGGAGAAACAGACACAAAGAAGAGCCGAGGAATCGCGCGACTTTCGACGAAGAAGCGGAATGTTAGGGATGTTGAAAACGCTCAAGGCCGAACTAGGGACGAAATTAGATTCCACCGGCTCTTTTCTATCTTCTTTGTGAGTTTGTAAATTCGTTAGAGGCGAGATCGCAGCCACGAGACGAAAAAGAAACGGAGCAACGCTTGATATGCTCCAACTTTTCAGCGTTCCGTCGGGTTTGTTTTCTCTCGGCGAATCTAGATTCTGATATTCTTTACGTAACATTGTTTCCCAGCTGGCCCGATAACCCCGCTGACATTTAAACAACGCTTTTTTCCCCCGTTTGACGAAATTTTTGTTTGACACGTGGGAGCGACGACCGTTTCACGGAACGGAATCGTGGAACATTACAGTGCCGATTATTAAACGGACGATAAATTGATCCGATGCTAAGTTTATCATCGAGTTGTTACCGGATGCTTATTGCTAATCGCAATCGCACGCGAGAAAGAGAGACAATCGGGTGAGAGGGTAACCAGACCTACACGACGATGATCCCTTTAGTCCGACTGGTTGAGTTATTGTAATCGTTAATCGGAGTTTTCATTTCGGGAACGTGAAATTAATTACGGTCCTCGTTTGAGAAATGTGGCGCACACTTCCGTTCATAAATCTTTAGACATATACCACGTTTCCCAAAAAAAACATTTCGTAAAATTATTTTTGCCTCTGCATATTTCGTAATTCTGTGTAGAAACGAATTCGACGCCTTCGTAGGATTATTTTCTCTCATTGTAGGACTTCGAAATATTAATTGAAACATTTTCGTTCATTTGAAACGATCGTCGATAATGGAACAGATTGGACGATCTGGGGCGTGCAAAGCTGATTCTGTTGAAACGTTTTCACAGAAAGAAAACGTCGTGGCCGGGGTTAATTAAGCGCGGCAGAAATTCCGCGATATTGACGGAGGTGTTAGGAAGGGAAACCGGAAACACTCGAGACGGCATTGGGCTCGATATTTCAAGTAGTCTATACTTCTCTATACATTGTGCTCGGCCGGTGCAGCGCTAGTTAAGAGTTCGCAGGCGTTCAAAGGCGTTCGCGGAGGCGTTTTCGCTGGCAGGAAAGCGTTGTTCAAGCGGCTCTCGAGTTTCGCACGGCCGTTTCACGTTTTATTGAACCTGCATCAATGAAAATGCATAAGCCGCGGGGCCCCTGAAAGACGGTTTTTACCGTGCACGAGCGCACGATGCCTAGAAACCGTCGTCGATGAATCGAGGAAAGTTCGCCGGCTGCAATTTCCTTCGGCCCGGCAGACGAACATATTTTCTGCATCACCGAGTCTCCCTCTCTCTCTTCCTCTCTCTTCATCCGTTTATCTATCCGTCTCTCGTTCCACGCGCGATTCTACGTTCGCGATCCTTCCGCTCGCGGATCGAAAGAAACGCTTCGGCATCTAAAGGCCGCGTTTCCAACGCCGTTGCTTGAAAAGGATCCTTCGTCCGAATTTCCATGAAACGAAGCTCGGAGCTTCCACGACGGATCCTCCTATTTTTCTCCGCGCCAGGGTAAATAAACTTTGCTTTGATGAATGGCGGATTCATTCAAGACGCACGTCCAAGAATATTTCCTGCAGCTCCGACGAACTTGAGCGAATGGATGGCGTATGGCTGTTCGAAATTCTTGTCGAAGAACGTTTCTCTGTTTTGCGGTTCTTAATCGAGGACTCTCGATCAGTTTGTTCGATTATAATTAGAAGCATGGAGGCTCCCGAAAGAATAGATCGTACAATTTTCTCCACGATAAAATATAGGAAGTAAAAGCAACCAAGGTATACATTAGAAGCAAATCACTATGGCTCAACACTCCGATAAAAGTTAATTAATCTATCTGTTAACAATATGTACGAAGTTAAGAAAATCGTGTGCAATTAAAACGATTCTACAAGGAAATTCCCAGGGATGTATCTTAATTAGTCTAACAATAAGTTGTCGAGTATCGAAGATAATATTGACGTAATGGATTCGCTTAATGTGCGAAAGTAGAATAAACGAACAAACCTCGTTTGATATGCAGTGAAATTTTCGTTTCAATAATAGTTTGGCCTATCTTATTCCTGAAGGTAGAAGCCTGATCAGTTTAAAAGTTTTAATGGAAGACTTCCTCTCCGTTATTGGTAATGAACATGCATTTGCGTGGAAGTTAAGGTGTGATGATCGACTGATTTATTTTATGGTTGGGTCTAATGGAGTGTAACTTCTTGATGGAGGACGGTTTCAGCGGCTACAAGGTTCGCTGCGTTTTTTTCTAATTCTGTAATAAGTACTCCCTAACGCGTTGCTACTTCTTCTTTGAGGAATTAAATCCTTCGATTAAATCAATCTAGGTGTCAGTATCACTTCCCACAGTTTCCACCAGTATTCCATCGCAACTTCGATGATCCGCGAGAAATCATCAGCTTTGAGAACGCAGCTAATTGGACCCTTTCTCCCACGCGATTCTTCACGATCCCCTATTCTAATTGTTTAAAAAAAAAAAGAAGAAAAGAAACCGCGAGATTGCGTGTCGTGCGACCGTTCATTGCAATTTCTCAGCCCCGATCCGCCCCCAGCCTCCCTCCACTTTCGGTTCGAATAATTCGTTAGCCACGATCGGTTTGTTAATGTTAATTAATCAGCGGCGACAAAAGCAGTTGCGCGTTAATTAGCTGCGACAGACTAGAGATCCAGTTCGCTGGGACGAGCAGATAAGGCGCACGGTGTCACTGAAAAATCAGTCTCACGGCTTACATCCGGCATTCTTGCCCGCCATTGTCACGGCTCGATTTTCGCACTATTTACTGTCGCGTCCGCTCCCTTTGTCTCGTCCCACCCTCTGCCTTTTCGTCACTGACTAATTGCTAGTACGATCTTCTCTGATGTGTGTCAACGATTCGGACGATCCGTCTTTCTCTGTCGATTCGCGCCGGTTTCTTTTTGCGAGATGCGACGCGATCGATGGACCATTTTTTACTTCTCGCTTACTGACCCATTAAGATTCAACAATTCTGTTTTTTATTTTCCCAGAATTAAACATCCAAATGTGGACTTACCTTTTCCAATACGGATTTTCCTTTCCCTAACTGTTAGCGAGATTCGATTGAAAATTCATTAAAAACTTTGTAAAACAGCTCTCATCCTTGTTTTTCCCCGTCCATTGCTTTCCAGCAAACTTTTTCGGTTAAAATAGCTCAAGGGTTGGGGAACTGCATTCGTGTTCCACGAATTTAATTAATTTACGCGAGAGCGACATGCTTGTTTGGATTCGAAGATCGATACGTCCGGACCGTTTATTTGACTCTCCTGTCGAGTATAAAACACGTGTAAATATTTTATTATGACTTTCCCTGTTTTTAGTCCAGGACACATTCAACCGAATTATCATTAAAACATATTATTAGAACATTGATTAAAAGATCTGAAAGCTGAAGAGATCAGTCGTCCCAGTTATTTCCAAGTCGTAACGTTTCGTATACGATTTTTTATTTGAATTATGTAAGAAAAGGAAAATTGTGAATTTGAAATTCTAAATCCTGCGCGAGGAGAAGCCAAGACAGAAAGAAGAAAAGAAAGTTCGGCTGGAAAGTGTTATCATTCATTACGGCGCAAAATTCATGGTAGCGACGCGGCGATTCATGATTCATCGTCCCGGCAATTAGTATTCACCGTACGCGTTGTCGCTACATCTTATTGTGCGCGGAAATTACATTTTACGCGAGTCTTATCCCGATGTGCCATTTCGACGATTCAATCTTGGCCGAATGCGATTCGCAGTTCCTACTATGCTCGGACTTCGATAATTTCTATAAAACATACTTCACCATTAAGATAGCTTCAAAATAATGTTGTAAGAAAAACAAATGACCAAGTCGACCAAAATATTGCAAAGAAGAATGACATAAAAATCGCGGTCCGATCGCGACTGTCGGCGTCGCAATAAAAGCCGCGGAAAATTGGAATAAATGGTCTCATTATTTTCGCAAGGCGGCGGCCATTCAGTTTCCGCGATTCCGTGGCGGTATCGTTAACGATCGTCCGATGAAGCGAAACCGTTGGATCGTTCTCGGTAATCGCGGCCGAGGATCGTCGAACGCCGGGTATTTGAATATACACGCGCGGCGGAAATGGAAAGAGAGCAGATGGCGAAGGGGATAGGAGGAAAAAGGAGGGCGGAAAATCGAAGTAAAAAGAGCCCGGGACCCGGGAGAATTCCAACAAGACGAAGAAAGGTGCCCGGATCTTCCTAGCAAAACATCGTCTGCGCGTTAGCCTCGTGGACCTCTCTGTTCGTTCGTTCGTTTGACTGGAATGCACCAAAAATAAATTCGGCGGCGGGAGTGCCATTTTGGAATCACCCCTTAATGCATTTGTCTCACTCTCTGTCTCTCTCTCTCTCTCTGTTCCTCCTCGTTCTCTAGTGTCTCTCTCTTGCCTGCTCTTCGTCTTCTTCCTCTTTTATAACTTCATTCTGTCACATATTTCGTGTATCGTATCATGTTTCTGATTCCACGGCGCCGGATACGCGTCTCTGACTTCGAAAACGGTTGTACCGACTTGTCGATGACGTCGCCATTCATCCTCCGACTACGATTTTAACCTGCTAACAGGGGTGGCAGGGCCGACTTGTCATTTGTAGCCGACTATATCTCCATCGTGTTCTTGTTCCACCTTTTTCCCATTACTTGTGTCTCGCGAACAGATGTTTCCGACACCGCGCATAGTTCTCGCGAGATTCAGACCATGCCGAGGTAGAAAAATTGATATCCGGTCCCCGATTGTCATTAAATCTGTAATTTGACCATTGGCGAATTCAATGGCCAGGTTCAGAAATTAATTTATAGTGCGATACCTATTCGAATAAACCGAATTTTATCGGGATAATCAATTTTATTATTTTAATATTCTCCATAATTGACGCGTTAATTAACTTATTTCAATCTGGTGGCTTGAACTGGGGAATTGAGATTGCGAACGTATCTGTCAATTTGCCGAGCAAACGTAAACGCGTTCCGTGAGTCACGTTAAACAGGAACCGGATTTCCATGAACGTGAAAAGTGTAACCAGACAGGGTAACCGACTTTTTAATCTCCCGAGTCGTTGTGAAACGACTGATAAGCGGAGAGTACACAATCACGGTCTTGCTTCGAGGCAGTTTATCATTCTTCAAGTCCTTGAAGACTGACGTAATTTCTTACAAAGAAAAATCTCCTAGAAATACGATTTATAATTTCCACTGGTTGTTTGATCTCACGAAAACGGCAGAGTCAAGAAGGATTGTTTCGAGCAACGGTTGAAACAATTATGCTGCCTGCAGAAGAACCCCTGACACGTACTCGTGTCTTGCTGCTACCGCAAACGAGCGAGAATCGGGATTCCTTTCGATTTTCTTTGCAGCAAATCGAAAGCATTAAGAAGAAACAGATTTGAGAGTTTTTACCAATGATACGAGTACAGGTAGCAATTCTTCAGAAACCATTGCCCCAACTCGTCAGATCATAATTTTCAAGATAGCATTCCCGCAAGGAATGTAGCATAATGATACTCATCAAGCAGAGACATTTATTTCCGGGATCAGAAGGCAGAATCTAACTCTCCAATGTAGATATTGATTTCACTCTCATGATCACGAAGAGACTTACTCTTAATCAGGTCATCATAATTGTATCTATCAACTGGGAAGATTTATTCTCTGACGTAAAGTTAAACTGTGCAAACACCGGAGATTAACTTTCAAATGCGCTCTCTCGTTGGCAGTATCAACCGGAGTTTTCAATTATTGCTAACATTCCGTTTAATACTGATTGCACTCTTTAGATGATCCTTTTTTAGACTGTCCTCTGATGAGGACCCCAGCTCAAAGGTAGTAGCTATCAATTACTGTCAGCTCTTCTCAATTATCATTAATTCTCTGCTAACTGTTGGTTGTGCGCTGAGGATCATCATTTATAGGATTTAGCGAAGTGGTAACTGTGGAGGCATCTATTCTCAGAAGTAGTATTAGACTGTTGAAGGCAGACTAGAATCTAGTTCTTCAAAGATTGTTGAGTATACTCCAACGTGTGTAATTTATCATCAACTACTGTCAGTTCTTCTCGATTGTTATTAATTTTTCATTTACTGTTCATTCTACACTGGGGATCGTTTCTAGGATCTCGTAAGATGGTACCTATAGTTACTGTTCAGACAGTCCAGACCACAGAATACTGATCCTACTTACAGATCGTCAATTTCAGGACCCTGCTCTAATAGGGGCACCTAGAATCAAAGACTACCCTACAATCTAGCCTCAACTTACAACTTCTAAAGAATTTAGCCTCCACTTTCCAGAACAGACTTAAACTGCAGCGCTTCAATCTCCTTCTCTCAAGACTGCAGCTCGACTCCACTTTTCCCTAACCGCGTGCCCCACCTTCATCACAGGCTCCTAATCTCGATTCTGACAAGTAAAACGGTTAACGATGCATCCGTATAGTAGAACTTTCACGCGAATATGTTGCATAATGTTACGCGTGGTTCTACGGATAGGCTTTTATCCCGGAGCGTGGAGCCGCGTTGCTGGACTACATACTTCGTCAACCAACTGGCCGACGGTTGTCGTTCGAACCTCGAAGAGCACAAGCATGTCGACGATCAGTGCTTTATAATACGACAGACAGCGTAACACGTAGAATCCCACCAGTACCATGGGTCTATATGCGAACGCGAATAGAACATCGGCCCTGGCCGGGACGATTGCAAGAAAATCGTTGCCGGGTTTTTGTCTCGGGTGAAACGGTACAGTTAAGTAACGATTGGACGTTTTGCGTATGGTTTCTTCGGGGCTGACCTCCACGGGTTTCTTGCTCGCACGGTAGAGCTGCGCGCCGATGGGGGAATTTGTACGGAAAGCTGAAATTTTTAGTGGGGTCCCAAGCGGATGGGGTTCCGCATGGTCGGTCAGCTTGAACCGTCCACCGGCTGAATACTATCGTGACGTCACTCGCTACGGTCACTGCCTGAATTATTCAGTATTCCTTCGTTTCTACTTCTACACACCGGCCTGGGCTCTCTTTGTGCTAATGGTCGTCATCGTGTACATACGGTACCGTTCATAATTGTTCGAATTACAGAACCCTGCTCGCCCGCGAGCGACGAACAATGATGCGCCGATCACTATTCATTTATTTACTGCTAAACGCCGCGCGATCGCACGAATATACGTGTGCAGTTGTTTCAAGTACTTAGTCAGAATAATTTATTTAACGATTGTGCACGGACATTATCGAAAGATTAAATATTGACAACGGAATGAGTATTAACAAATTTGCACAATGAAATTGTTAAAAGAGACTCCGAAACGAAGGATTCCTCCGCGGAACCAAAATGGCGGACAGGTTCGAACCACAGTGAGTCGTCACATGATTCTAACGATATCGTTGGAATTTGCGGAATATTGTCGAACAGACAGACAAATTGAAAATGCTAAAGGAAAGCGCAAGATGCAGGAGCAACAACAACCGACGGCGGGTATAATTAAGAAATTAATAGAGCGGACGCCTCGAGCAGTGTGGATTCTAAGGCACCTGAATCGGTTACTTCAACGAGTGTGAAGTGGCTGCTAATGAAATCTGTAATACATCATAATTGTGCAAGCGCAGGCTTGATTCTGATTCTTGATAGAAAATAAATCCCTCTCTCCAAACGCTGCGAAAACGCAGAAACGAACAGCAGGGGACGAACTGTTCATGCGCGCAGTAATTATTCGCGTAATAAATTCGTGCTCTTACCATTCTTACGGAATTGTCTCATGTAAATTTCGGTCGTCGAGGAATTCCTAATTCCATAGAGAAATCTTGCTCTTTTCCCACGATTTAATTCGTTGCTGTTACGTTAGTGTCAACGACTTGGGAAAAGGCAATCCAGTTTTATAAAATGGTGGAATCAGCATTTTTTTTAAATATTGAGGTAGGATGTCGGGAACCCCTCTCCGCCATCAAGCTGTTCAAACGACGAATTCTTATCTAATAATCCGTTCCGCAGTGAAAATTTTGCAACACCCCCGAAATCTCCCAATTTTTCTATCGTATCTTTTCTTTCCGGTTCCGAGGATTTTTCTCGACGCTCTGCGATCACACGCGTGTGTCGGGAACAGAGTTTTGTCCGCGATTTGAATGATAGGCGATAGATTGAACGCGGAGACCGATTCGAACGATGAACGCACGACTCTTTCAACATCTCTCGCGTCCTGGCTTCGTTATCAAGCATGGCCCATCGCCGGATATCTCGCAACTCGTACCGTATTTTTTCCCGCCATTGTATGGAAATGTCAGAAACCTCGTGTTTCTTCGAGGTGTTCTTTATGCCCGTCTTTAAGGACGAGCACCGAAAAGAAAAGGCGAGAAAGAGAAAGAAAAAATGCAAATGCCCAACGGCTGTTGTAAACAGAAAGGAAAAGAGAGAGAGGGAGAGAAAGAGAGAGAGACAGCAGGCGTCTACTGTTCGAACGATCCGCATTGTCGACACGCACGCTCTTAAATGGGCTTCGATTAGTAACTCGTCTAACTGTTCGATGGTTAATTGTTTGTTCGATAACAGCCGCGTGACTGGAATAACGAAAACTCGCTCGATTAAAATTCTTCGCGGAGGCGCGAGAGCTTGTTCAAGATGGCGACCCATCCGTAATTTTGAGGGTTCGATGGACTGCGCACGCTTATGCCTATTTGCGCACCTTCCATAAGCGGTGACACATCCATTGGTTCCGTAAAAGAAGCTTAGAGTCGCCCTTTTTCCCTTGCAATTATTTTTCTATTTAATTGATTCTCTAAATGGGCCCCATTTACGTATATTCGACTGCTCCTTTTAATAAAAATCATTTAATCATTGTAAATTCTGTTTCCCTTCCCTTTAAATGTATTTTTGAACATTCGCCACCAATTTCAGTTCGATTTTGTAATCTTACGGAATTCGAAAATGAAAAGTGAGATTACTCGAGGCCATTGGCAGACGAGAGCAGAGATTGTTGTACAATATAAATAAGCGTACGCTCTGCTAACGTTGGTTTTGTGTTCACTCCACCGTGTGAGAATCTCCTACGCAAGGTGAAACCTTGTATCAAAGCGTGCGCACACCATCGTGCCTCTTTCTTCCTTTAAAAATAATTATTGCATCCAGGAAAGTTGTACCAGAAACCGGACGCTTTCCGTGCCAACAATAAGCACGCCACTCGAAAAATCTTAATTAACCGAGGCACACGTGCTAGCAGGTCGTTTGCACTACAAACGTTTACAACATCTTGTCGTTTCATCTATTTATAATATTATTAATGTTGGCACTCAGAGTGACAAAATACGTAGATAGTTAACAGGAGATAAGCAAAGGGTGGATGATTAATTTCTGTGTTTCTGTTTCAGCAATACCAGTCGTTGATTGACGAGAATCGCAGGCTGCAGGATGCGCTGACGCTAAATCGGACGCCGCACACGCAAGTGATCGACAATATAGTGCTGCAGACGGAGATCGAAACATTGCAATGGCAACTGAAACAGGTTTGTATGTAATCGCGGCTGACGATCGTTTAATGTGCTTGACTCGCACGGGTAAACTGGTAATGCCCTCGACCAGATTACCTTGTTCCGATTATTTAATCCTCGATCGGCCGACACCGAATTATTTCGTCGAGATAACGCTTTGTCGGTCTGCCGTTGCCAAACACACTGCCATATTAAGGATGTTCGGGGAACCCCAAGTACACCAACTACATATTCCCAAAGATCAATGATTCATCGCAGAACAAATAAACACACATCGAACATTTCTATTCCCAAAAATCGTAGTCCTTGGAGGATAAGAGCAATTCGTCATGGTGCCAACAAAAATGAGCATTCCTATTTTCGAAAAATGTAGTCCTCGAAAGGAAAACTACTCCAGCGTCTGGTGTTTTTGCCACTCTGAAGTATCAAAGTTTGATCGCCGACGTTTTATAGCGAAAGTCCCGAGGATGCAAATGCACTTAGCGCATCTGCTGAAGATATTTCTCATCTGTGTTAATTAATTTAACCTCTCCGTGTATGGTAGTTCTGGTTGGGTGACCAGAGGCTCACGGACGCTGATGTGTCCCGACACCTCGAAGGCCTACGATTTTTTTCTTCGAGCTGCAGAACACTTTCACTATCTTCGGCAGAAACTGCTCCTTTAATGTGACTAATACCGAGTGGAATGAGGTCCCGCTACTACTCTGGTTTGGCCGATCTTGGCCGTGCGAGTCTCGTTCCACTTGAACATTCCAGTTGGTTTACTTCTTGATCTCCGGAAGGACAAAATTTGCGATCCTATATTAGTACATACTTCATATTATATAAGCATTTAAGAAACTAGCGTATAGTAACATCTAAAAATTTTACTCCGAAATTGCAGGTAGACGCGAACAGGCAGATGTACCGCTCACTGATGGAGCAGGTGGTGCGTTTCCTGGACCGAGCCCGCAAAAGCTTGGATATTCTTCACGAGAAGAGTAGTCTCAAGGACAAAGGCTCGACCGGACGAGTCCCTCGAAGCAGAAGCGTCCACACGGTGCACGACGACTCCTCGCCGAATCGTGGCGCCTCTACGACGTCGTCATCTTCCTCATCCTCGGACTCCTCCCGCTTCGCCAGGGCGAAATCCGTCACGCAGATCTCACCCTGCACTACTGGCCACCGAGACTTCACCTGGTCAGTGCTGCGCAGGAACGACCCGGTGCATTGCACTCCACCGCGCAACAAACCCAATGATCTCAATAAATCGTACGACGCAGTGGCCTATAAAAGGCCCAAGCAGCAGGAGATGAACCCTAACGATGTACCACCCCAGAAGCTGTCGCAGGAAGCGTTCAGGTACCTATTTTCAGCTGTTCTTAGCTATCACCCCTGTTACCTCAATTTCCAATCAATAAAACCTCTGGACCAGCCGATGTTTCCCAAACGTTTACCTTTTGCTGAATTACCATAAAAGTAGCTCGATGGTAGAAGATCGTGTTAACGCTGTGACTCTTTGCAGATTAATGAGAACGGTTCAGTCGCTGTTATCCATGAGGGAGCCTGATCTAACGAGGTACACGCCAGTCGATAATACAGAGTCCTCTCCCTCGCCGGTAGATCACGGCCAACACAACAGTCACAACAACGAGGTATCGCTGTCCCTGCAAAACAATAGTTTTGTCAACTCGACGACAGTACAGGAGGCGGTTAGTTACGCACGTCGTCGCAGCTGTGACCACGGGAACGAATCGAGAGGAGTGGAGAGTGATGGTCGAACTTGTTTCATGAAATCGTTGTCTCATGTCGCGGAGACTGAACGGAGCTTACAGAGTCTTCTTCCGGGTGTTAGAATGTCCATCGATGCCACGTCGCTCAACTCGGGAAGCAGCAAAACCACCGAAGAGGAGGATGCTCTTCTAGCTCATAGTTCCATCAATGTTTCACTGCCAGAGAATGTCAATACGTTCATGTTTACGCCAACTTCTACGCCAAATAAATCTACCAGAAAGATTGAGAAGAAGGAGAGATATTCCAAGTCTAAGCCAGCTGCTAGTGTGAGCAGCGTGGAGGATGAGAGTGGATTCTCTTCTATGAGTTCGTTTCAAGAAATTGGTTTACCCGGTGTTCTGCCACTCTCGCCGATCAAAGGTTGCCACACGGAGATCGGTCTCCCTGAAATACCTGTGGACAAGGCTAGGCATCGCAGGTGGTCCTCCACTCCGGCTGAACTCAAAAGCCTCCTGAAGCAGCACAGACGTAGCTTCGCCTCCTCGCAAACCAATGCCGAATCTCTGAGCGTCTGGGTTTGAGAGTACGGGTGTAACTTAATTTTGAAATGAAAGCATCTAGTGAATATATCAGATACATTGATATTCAATGGATTTTAAGCGAGTGAACGTTGAATGCGATCGAGTGTACCGGTACAATACAGTTTCCTGTAAATATTGTGTTCAAGATACTGCCTATTCACCCTGCATTTTGTTTGCTTTTCGCAAAGAGTACTTAGAACAAGGTATATGCGTTTACTCTGTCCTTCGAGTCAACAGGTCTTCTGATGTTTTATATTTTCCAAGCAGGCTGATAAACACAATGTAGGATGTATAAACTTGTTCGAAGCTTTGTTAGCTAACTAATGTAATGAGCATGCGAGTGTAGCGAATACCTTACGTACAGATTAGCAAAACAAGTATAATAATTAATGTTAATTAGGTGCAAAATATTTTCTATAATTTCTATTAAGTATGCATATTATACAAACGATCGACATTCATGAAAAACCAAAAATAATGTTCAACTATATTATAAGACGTTAAGCATGTTACTAAGCAATTCGTACTTCATGTGAGCTGCTTTTGTAAGTCGATATTTGACGTAAGAAGAATTGTTAACGAAACACACACGCTTATCCTTCTCTCGTGTCCTTCGAATTAAAATAAATGACTCGTTGTAAATGATCACCTTGTAAGCTTTGTACATACATAAAAGAGTGACATATAGTTCAAACCCTGAAAAACTTTGTAACACAAATCGCGCAATTTCCAACTTATTTTTCTAATATTAATTACAGCGTTTGCGGATTGAATCATTTATATCTTTAGTATACTAATTCTGTTCAACGAATTCGATCAATTTATTCGTTCAATTGATTCAATCAAAATATCGATAATACCGTCGAAATAATCGAAATGCGCGATTATCGAAATCATTCGGAAAATCGAAACGCGGGGTGATTTTTCGAATCTTAATCCATATATACTTAATGGTCTAAAGTTGGAATGATGCGCGTCCTCAAAGGTGCACAGTTCATTGATCGAAAAGTGTTGAAAGAAAATCGCGAAGATTCGTTGAATTTTTAATGTAATTGTCATATAAACCGTACTTGTGCAATTGACAACGAAAGAGGCAGAGTGTATTGGGTGAGTCACACTTTTTTAAACTTCAGACTAGAACGAAAGGGCAAATTTTAGAGATGTATGCGTAATTATCTGAATGCTGTTGAAAAATGTATCATTTTAATATTTGAACGTCGTATTGCGTTGTTGCTTGTCAAAGTACGACATGAGTGTACATTGTTACTTTTGCTATTAGAGATACTGAAGAATTTCATACAGAAAAAGCATGTAAAATGTATTTTTCCAAGAACAAACAGTGAACTGGTTACATTCGGCTAGATGCTTGCAATTAAAACTAAATAGAACTATACATGTCTGTGTTAATCAGTGCGTCTAACCGGTACTCTCCACGACCTTCACCCATCTCCAAGTTATAATTGTCCGTCTCTATTCAAAAGTGAAAAATTGTCGACCTAATCTCGTAGCGAGCTGACGTTAGCAAATCGTGTACCATCGATCGGACTAAATGAAAACCGAAAGAATTTTTCATTTTCGAACTGGTGATGTGGTGATCCGGCAATATCGTCGGTAACATAGCTTTTCTATCGACGCACCATAACGAAAGCGAGGTTACGGTTCTGTGACGGATAAAGTCGAAGATTGTCGAGCGACTCCCGAAATGTCGAAATCTCCGACGAGGAAAGCGAAACTGTCAGTTGACTTGTAGGATGTTTGCGAACCGACGAACTTTTGCAACCGGCAGGCAGATGGGGGACGCGGTGGAGGGAATCCGGTGGTATTGCGCGCGCATCGCGATAAGGCGAAAGCAAAGACAGCGCTCGTTATCAGTACGGCAGGCGTCGTTCACTTGTCCGCGAGTCGGTCCAGAGGGTAGCCAGGAGATTGCGCCACCAGCCGAGCCACTTTTAGATTGATTTTCAAGAGCACCGTGCACAGGGTAGGCGCTCCGCGTTTATTTTAACGTGGCCAGAGTGTTCGAACGGGCCGCGACCGTCTCGGGTGATAGTTTGAACAGCGTGACGAGGTGAGAGGTTCGGGTGCGGGCGCCTTTTCTCTCTGCCGGTCTGGAAGAACGTCGTTCGATCGTGTCCCACGGGAGGCACAATCGGTTCCCATCGTCGCACGGTGTCTCGCCTGTTATTGCACGGTTGTCCGCGTGTGTGCCCCTGTTCCATCTCTCTCTCTCTCTCTTTCTCTCTCTCTGTTTCACTCGCGCGACCTCTCTTTCTGGTGTGGACGTTCGCACCACAGTTTCGCGTGCACGCATACAATAAAAGAGCCGCCCGATACACGCCTCTCGCTCTCTCAACCTATCTCTGTCCCTCTCGCGCCCGCGGTGTTACTCCCGTATACGAACGTAGTTGGTGTGCGTGTGTACCTCGGAACGTGTGGCTTCGTGGCGCAGTGCGTGAAATGAGTGACAAGGACCGTTCTTCTCCCATCCTCGTTGAAAACAGCCTCAAGTCGCTACTGGACCAGCCGAGTATCTTTCCACTGATCGGTGAGTATCGTGGCAGAGACCCACCACCGGGAAACACGATTCCCGATTCACAAAACGCGGCCCGAGTATCTTTAGAATGCTCTTCTTGACGCGGGCTCAATATACATCCCTCCCTCCCTCCACACCCCCCCGGTCCGCCCCCTCCCAAGCCCCGCGCGCTAAATCGTCTTCTAGAACACGCATTCTTGCTTTATTCTTCGAAATTCGCGCAAATACTACTTCAGCGCTGACTAGCGGCCGTCGAAGGAATACGAAACATGATTTTTTTCCCCATTTTCTCCTCCCCACACCCGCTCTCTCGTGAACCCCCCGCGTGCGCGTGCTCTCTCGGTGTCATTCGATATTCCCAGTCGGTCACACGACCGTCCCAAGACCGTCGTCGGTGACGTTGGAATTTTCCTTCTAACGTTCGCAACGACGGCCTGTTTTTTGCACGTCGGTGACGTGCGCGACGCGTGCACGCACGCGGACCACGCCGCGGACAGGTCCGCGGAAATGATAGCTGCCGCGGAGCGTTTTCTAAATTGCGTTTTAATATCGGAGCAATTCGAGGGAGGAAAAGAGGAGAACAGAGTGGCCAGCACATTTGTGTTGATTGGTTGCGCCGGCGCTCGGTCCTCTCGGTCCTCTCGATTAACCTCGTTTGGACCCCGTGGTGCACCACGTGACGCGCGACCAAACCTAACCTCACTTTCACTTATACTCAACCTGCATTCGGGCGCTCCGTACCCTCGCCTCGTCTCGGCTCGGCTCGGCTCAATACGGCCGACCAGCCGAGCGGTATACTAACCTTTCCGATTTGACCATGGAATCAGCGCTCTGTTAATGCCATGTGATAGAGAGCTAACGCGATCAGTGCGCATGTAGACCATAGGCGACATGGGTGTTTGACGATGCTGTCTGCGACATGACAGGAATTACGGGGGAAATGACAATGTCCATCATGTTCTTCCACTCCTTCCCCGATATAACGAGTAGCAGCACGCACTATGAATTAGTTCAGCCCCCCGGCTACGCTGTTTTATGGATGTTCAGCGTGGTGAAGGGGTTAGGGTACTGTGGAGGAAAAGCAGGATTTTTTCTATGAAAATTGCCAAAATATGAACATTTAATTGATGATAGAAAATCAATTCTTCAATTTCGGTTCTGGTTTCTAATACTCGTCGGTATTAAAAACTTTGGTTCTTAGTATATCTTTTTTCTTGAATTTTTGGAGTATCCCAACCCCTCGATTAAATTAATCTAAAGTCTCCATTCTTGTAATTGACACTGAGAGCCTCTCGAAGATCTCATTGTTTTATCTAGAAGACGGCGCGGGGCGGGGACGCGAGGGGCGAAAGTATATTACTATGTTTTACGTAGTTATTTGTTTTAGTTCGTAGCTCGTCGATGGTACTTGAAACGATACGTTAGTAGTTTTACGTCAGTCGGTCCCGTAAATTGGAATTACAGGCGTAATAGGCTCGGATAATTGACGCGTAGCCTCGAATAATGGTTTAAAGCACGTTTAACGGCATTTACGAAAAATTGTAAGATCGCACTGTATCGTAGGCTGGGCAGGGGTTGCGATTATGTCTTGCAATAATGATCCTCGGGTAACGAGCTCCGTTATATGAGAACACTGGAAATATTTTTCTAGTAATTAATTGCCCGTAGAGAATACAATTAGGTTTATTGTAGTATGTAGACTTGACATCAATTATTTACAATTTATTAAAATTAGAGGATGTTTCGATTAATGATTATGTTCTTTCAGAGATTAATTCAAACATCGCGTCGAGCTAACCATTTCACGGAAGCACTGCCGAACGTTTATCATTATCTCAGTTTTCTAAAATATTTACGTAGAAGGTCGATTGCGATAGAAAGCTTATTTCCGTCGTATCGAGAAATAATAAATTCGGCTTTATTGCCGAGCTGCATTATCTGCGGAACAAGGTTCGAGTCCACTTCAGGTAATTGTGTTCTGCACAATCGTGCCACTCCACAGGCAAAAAATCAGGGAAACGTGGCCAGAATATGTACTTCTTTTTTCCTCGTCCCTGCTATTTTATCTTTACCCCTTCATTTAAAACGGATGAAAAATGCGGAACACATTTTGCACAGACCTCCAAAAATCAGAATACAATCCTTCTGCTAAATATATTTTATTTTGCACTTATTGGGTAATAAAATAGCTCTTGATTAGTACAAATTTTGGAGTTCGTGAAAGTCTTCGTGTGATTCTGTTCAGTATAAAATTGCAAAAATTCGCCGCAGCGCAAAACACAAAGGGGAACACGTGGCCGTTGATTCGCCGCATAAAATGGAGTCGAACGGAACATCGGGCCGGTAATTATTTCGATGGTGTTCGGGTAATAAGTCGAAACGTAGAGATGGTAAATTAAGGACAGTTCCCTGACTCAACGTAATGGCTTACTTCCCATTCAACTTTGCAACCAGTTTCATACGGCGTTCGCGATGGAATAGGTTTCATTATAAGGTGACATCGAACGATTAGTGTGCGTCATTTTCCACGTACAAAAAGTGTTCGCCGTTTAACGAGTTGTTTTGCCGGGCGTAATTATGGCCGCGCTCGCCGCCATTTCTCAATTAATTTGTGGACACGAGTATCGCGGCGCTGAATCGTTGGATTCGCATTATGCATTGATACTCTTCCATTTCCACCGTTTCATTTTAAACAATAAAACGACACTTCGATGCAGGCACCAAGAAAAATATTCGTGTTTTTTCATTCCATTTCTCTGCGACAGATTTTTTAACTTTATGCTACATTATACATTTCGTTTCTACTGTTTCATTTTGCGCAATAAAACGATACATTAATTCATAAAGCGAGGAGAATAACTTGCGTTATTTTTATCGCATTTTCTGCGACAGTTTTTTTTTTATTTTATAGTGCATTATTATTATGCAGCGATGCTTCTTTATGTCTACTGTTTAATTTTATGCAACCATTTCTAACTTTCGGTTTCTTATATTTTTCGTTAGTATTTTCCGACGAATATTTCGTTTAGCGTGTCGCAGTATCTCGGCAGGAATATTTCGGAGCGATATATTATCGAATAAATTAATAGCGTTCGAAGCTCTTCCGTCAAGTCTATTTTCGAAATCGTATTGGCCGTCATGTGTTTTAAACGAATTATCTCTGTTTATTTTGTAACGATATTATTTTAGCCGTAGATATCACGCCTCGTGAATGAGACAGGTTATTAAGATAGCTATACAGTAAGTCCAAGTCTACTATCGTTATCAATATACATATTTTGATGCTTGCGCTTACGATTCCTTGTCGATCCAATTCTAATATCGAATTAACTACCGTACATTCAAAAATAGCCCTTATTCATCCAAAAATTCCTAATTTCGTCGGTTAATAATATACAGGGCGTCCAAGAAAAATTATATCAAGCTCTGTACCTTCTACGAAGCTAGAAGAAAGTGTTCGAGCCTGTAAAAAAATCCTCCTCTCGGGCCACAGATTCTCTATGAACGATTATGAAGCATCTCCGGAAAAACGGTCTAGAACGAGCTCATTAAAAGCCGCTATTAGATAAAGTGTCCCCCTAACGACATTACAAACTTCGTCCTATTCAGTTTATCACTGAAGAGAGACTAGTTAACTCGGCTTGGCCAGTTAAAAGGTCAACGAATGATTAAAAATGTGGCGGTGGGTAATTTTCTGGCGAGCCTGCGCTATCGAGCGGAGCCGCGTACGATTGCTCCTCGTAGTTTAATGGTTGCTCTAAACAAGATTGCTTCTGGGTTCACCCGCGTATCAGCGATTCGTATCATCGGTCGATAAAATGAGATTTTTCGAGCCGTGCACACGTGACACGTCTTTAAATTTTATCTGGTAATCCGGCGAACCCATAACAGACGCAATACACTCCGATCAATCGATGCTAAAAGCACATTTACTGGCCAATCAACTAATTAATACTTCTCAAACCAGAAGCAACAGGCGCAACAAATGCTTCGCTAAATTTCCGACAGTTCTACCGAGTCGTTAAAAAATGCCAAAATAAAGTATGTCAGGTGATCCGAAGAATATTTAAACATTCTGTGGGACAGTCTCTCAACCAGCAAAATTAAACAAGCTACGCGAACCTCGGCTCGCGTCGAGTCATAGGGTCGGGTTTATACGACACCGGCAAAAACCGTGTTCATTTTCTTCACGGCAGTGTCGAATGCATTAGCATAAATGTCGGTGAATTAATTATTGAGGTACAGGTCCGCCGGGGTACAAGTTCTGCCGGTCGGGTCGGCCCGCTAGAAATTAGTAAATAAATGCGTCTCGGGTTAGAAAGAAGTATTCGGTTTCTTCGTTTCTCGGCTTTCGAAGTTGCCCGGGGTAATTAATGGTCCCGGTGCCGTCTGTCAAGGCGACTGTAGGGTCAGCCTTTTCCTTGGGAGGAGGTTCTAAACTCATGTTTCTGCGGGTATGCCTCGTAAACCTGTTTAAAAACATTGGACGCCTGCGTATGAAGTCGTGCGCGCGACACCTTTGCTTTTTCTCGTTCTTGCGAGCAAGAACCAGCCGAGGAACGCGCGTCTACTAACTTAATGATCCACGTGGCACGCAAGGGGTTAACTTGAGCGACGTGCGGTCTCTTTTCCCGAGGACTGATTGACGGCCGTGTTCTCTTGACTGGTTTCGGCCCCCCTGCTGTTGGTTCTTTCTTTTTGCTTGGCAGGAATAAGTCGTTCGAACGCCTATGCCCGAGAACCTCCGCGAAGATTGGAGAAAATGGGACTCGGCGAGAATAATTAGTTTGAAAGGCCCTTTGCCCGGTAAACGGACATTCGAGTGATCCCCAAACAGACAGTTCCACAGGGTTCCTTTCCTCACTCTAAAAAGAGTCCGCTAACGTCTTTCGGGTAGTTATCATCGAAAGACCTGGAGCGGGTCGATTCCTTCTCCAAGAAAAGGTCAAGTGAGACTGATGTTTAATTTGAGCTACCCGGTTCTCTCGGATCTCGGCTCTCCTATTCGAACCCGCCTAACCGCTAACCGGTGTTTTCAACGAGCTGACATTTAAGTTATCTATCTTGCCATCTGAGATATATCTGTTTTTTCCAAGGTTCGAGAAACACGCAGCGCGTTATCGGTGCTAAGGGATGTTGATTGGGTGTGTCAGCCGTTAATCAACCAGCTTTCTATCTTGAAACAGGAGGAGAACGGTTTGAACCATTTTTCGGACAATTTTTATCTTGAAGAAGAAGAAGATTCTGAAAGATTTAGGATCCCTCTCAATTTTGAGAGATTTATGTCTCTGCTATAATGATATGGTCAGTAAATGATTTCCTCTGGACGTAGTTCCTTGTTTATGCTGTTTTAGAGATTCTCGAGGCATGTGACAGAGTGTAACCTGTCCTTATTATCTGCCTGCAATCATTCTCTCTTTCCTAAACGTCAGTTCAAGAGAACCTGCTACTTATTAGAAATGATTAAACCGAACTAGACTTTTAGGAAACGGATTTCTCTTTCGACCTGTTTTACTTCTTCAATAGCAGACTCGTCGACGGGTATGGTTGTTGGTAATTAGTATCGAGTTGCCCAACTGGGCGTGTCTCCTCCAAAAAAGTCGTTTTCTTTCTCAAGAAAAGTGATTTGGTTCGCGCTATTTCCTTCTTGCGTGAGCTGATTAATGATTAGGGAGGGGCTTCTATTGGTCGAATTGGGTTGTATACGATTTTCAAATTCTTCTACAAATTCTAAAACGTCTAGCTCAAACTATGGTTGAAAGTAACCGTCTGCCTGTGTATAATCAGCGTTGATTGGTTGTCGTCAAATCTTTTGTCAGAAGAGACCCACTTCGAGCGATCCTAACCTCGGTTTTACTTTGCGATCCACGAAATTCAACATGGCCACCGCACAGTAAGGCACCAGGAGGCTCGGATCGTATGGTGTGTTGAGGATGATCGATTTCCGAAGGAGCGTCACTCGAGCGGTCTTCAACTTGAGCCGCGGTCCACGGTCTCTTTTTTCCTCTGAGGCCTAGAGGACGTTTCAGTGCGGCGAGGCCGGTCGCCTCTGGCCTGGCGTTGGCCTCCAACCGAGTGCCGCTCTTCTGGCAGCTGGCCAAAGCTTATGCCAGGTTTCAACATACCGGTCAACATGGATATTTTCGGGTTTGCGGCGGAACGACAAGCCCTGCCTTCTCTTTCCTCGCTTCTGACCTCGCAGCGCGCGCGACCCAAACGCCATGCCCACCGTCCGATCGCCGATCCCGATCGCTCGATCCCGATTCCGATTTCGATCCCGATTTCGAACGGTCCCGACACGCGTTGCCAGCCACGCCGGTCTCCTAGGGACACATTTTCTCGCAGGCCAGCCACCATTTTATCGATTAGAGTGCCGCTCGCCAATCGCTACCTTCGCCGCCGCGCCGCCACCAGTCTTTCCCTAAGGTTTTTCACTTTTCATCAGTCAATAATCGATTTTTCCTTGGATCTTCGCCGTTTTGAAAATTATTGCCGGAGTACATCTATACAGTTTTTCACGAAAAATCGGTTTTGAGATATTTCGGCGGAAAGCGGTTACGTCTTATCGGCTTCGCTTTGCAAGAAGCAGTCTGCGGTTATCTGCGGGGCGATACCGTTAATTAGCGAGACCTGATTTCCGAGATCGCACTTAATCTCGTAAGTCACGCATCGATCATTACCTACGATTTTGCTTTGTGACGGGCATCATCTTCGAAGATGAAAGAAGTCTTCTTAATTAACACTAGGCTTAAAAATAGGAAAAACTAATTCTCCATGTGGTTGTAAAAATCTCGGCCAGTACAAACACATCCTACATTTTCATGTTACAAACACATCATTAGATATTAAATCGCAAAAGAATATCACTCGTTGTCGAAGCTGCTGTTCATGAATTTCACCAAGGAGGAGGCTCTTTAATTAATCCTGGACAATCGGTGGGATTATCCATATAGGGGTCAGAACCGGAAGCGTCTAACATCTGGCGAGAGGAAGCAGAGGATATTTCGATATCCGATCTTAAAAGCTTGGCACAGCGTCATTTACATCCACTCCATTTTTACTACCATCTCACTCACCTGGTCGTCTGTTTGACGACATTGGCTCGAGAGCGATGAATATTTAGCATAACATCAAATATTACTAAAACGTCCATCATCTGCGAAGACGTCCCACAGGATCATCGAAATTATTCATCTAGCTTAGCACAAGAATATCAATCCACAAAAATTCCATGAAACTTTATAAGACTGATAACTGAAAAGAAACAAACAGACCGTCGATTTTCACACAAGAAATAAATATTTCACAATCTCGTTTGTTCTCCTCAGACTTGTTAATTATAAAATAAATTTAAGAAATGAAGAAAAGGGTGTAACGTTCAATTCAACAAATTCGATGTTTCGGTAAAATTAATCTTAATAACTTTTTACTAAAAAATCTCGATGGAACCTTCGCAACTTTTGGAGTCGGCAGCCTTTCCTTTGAAATTCGAGTTACCAAGATTGAACTCTGTTTTTCGGGGAACGATACAAATTGATCGATGACTCAGTTCCGTCGATCTCGGCCCGATAAGATCGATAAAACAGGGGGTAGGCCCGCGTTCCGATCGAAATCCGCCCGCTATAGCCGCGTAATCTCGACTGTTAGTGGCTCCTCGACACTCGCCTCATTTTGATAGCGATTCTCCCTCTCTCGGCCGGGTCACTGAATGAATCTCTTCTGAATGACTCGAAGTCGTCGTGGACCATCGGAACCAGGTCCTCGTGAATCGCTCGGAGCATCCAGATTCGTTCGAAGTTGAACGAACGAGGCCATCACCGACTCTGAACGGTTTCGGCGACGGCCGAGAAAGTTTTCGGCGAGCACATAGCGCAAGAATGTCCATTCGATTGCCACATTCTGGCTCGCTGATTCTCTATCTTGCAATTCTATTTTATTAGGTTGTTCGAAATTTCGTTTCTCCAAGGGAAAATGAAAGACATTTTTCACTGTCTTTAGAAAGCTTTATTCGGTGATGTGGTGACCATTTTGTTTTATGATCCTTCGCCATCGTTTTGTCAATTTTACATGATTTTTTACGCCTTCGTTTACTGTGTTAAATGAAAAGAAGTTGTTGAAGCTAACCGAACGAATTTATGTTGAATATGTCCTACGATATAGTCTTCACAATTTCAACAATTTTAAAATAAATAATCAGAACCCGATTTTGGAGGCCTAACCGCCTCCAGTAGCAAACTATACTTCGAGCAGAAAGCAGAGGCTCGCCGCTGCCGTGTCGTCCTCTCCGATTCGTTAGCGTCTTCCCGAGGTGTAACAAATAGCGCGTTAGTCTGAGTCGAGTCTTATCTGGTCATAACTCGCTCGCTCATTATTACGAGAGCTTAAATAATTTACGGTCCCGAGCGAAGGGGACCACGTGGACGTTTCTGCTTCCGTCTATTTACGATCCTGTAAAATGGACGCCGCCGATAAGATAGCGACTGTGATTTAGAGTTCGCTTCTGATTAGAAATGGAAACGACAACCGCGAGCTGTGCCTCGATCGCCGATGATGGAAAAGCTTGTCTCGATCGGTCGACCTACGATTATCGTTAATAGGTTTTTAGCTCAATTTTCGGTCCGTCTGACAGATGTTGTACACGGTCTGTTGGTGATCTAGACCTGTTGATACCGTAGCAGTCTCTAACCCTAGGAGATAATCATCGGTCGATGAAAGCGATGATGCGTTACACACAATCTATGTTTTGCGATATTGTGATGATTTAAATGTTACCTCGAGTAACAACTTTTCTTAATAACATAAATTACAACTAATTTGGTGTTATGCATTCGTAATTTCAAAATATTCTTAATAAAATAATTTTTCGCAGACGCAATTCTAGTAACCCCTGACGATGATCTGAATAAAGATCGAAACGTTGGAATTACTTTAGTAGTTCGCAAAATTTGTTTTGTAAATCAAGTAACAAACGATCGAACCTTTGCGCCGAAAGCATTAGTAACTTAATATTAACAAAAAATACGATCGATATAAGGATATAATTAACAACTTTGAAAGTTTGGAAGCGCAGAAATCGTCGCCGGGGGAAAGTTAAGACAACGACAGAAGGGTAGGAATACATGGGGTAATTTTGGGACAGGGTGTCCCAAAATTACCTTAGTTTAATGAAATGGGAGGTTCCCGAGATCATTTCAAGCGACATTTTCCTTTGCAAAAATGTTATCCGCGGCTTTGTTTAGGAGTTATTAACGAAAAACACGGACCAATCAGAGCGCGACCTAGACGCGAGTTGGCACAGTCGGCCAATAAACAGTTGGCACGCCGGGCCGACTGTGCCAACTCGCGTCTAGGTCGCGCTCTGATTGGTCCGTGTTTTTCGTTAATAACTCCTAAACAAAGCCGCGGATAACATTTTTGCAAAGGAAAATGTCGCTTGAAATGATCTCGGGAACCTCCCATTTCATTAAACTAAGGTAATTTTGGGACACCCTGTATAGGCTATCAGAGTAAGAAGTAGGTGGTCGCAGCAGGATTGGGAAGATGGAAAGGCTACTTGGATCAATTCTTGATCCGAGTGCCGCGGGGGCCAACGGAGCGAAAGCGACTTAACTCCTCACTTGTTAGACGAGTAATCGTCGCGGACTGTTTGCAGTCCCGCGATACGTCGGCGTTTCTTGTTTCTGTGCCCGTTTTTTCCGCGGCTGTTTGCATGTCACAGTTTAAACAGACAGTCAGGCTAATGTAATTGGACGAATCGTACAAGTGTGCGGAGACACGAAGCCTTTACACATCGCGCCTCGAAATATGGCTTCCGCGTCAAGGTTGTTCGCGGCCGCGACAAGAAAATCGCGAGGATCGAACGCCCGTTTTCGATCCCTCCCTTAATCCCCTCTCAACAGTTTGTCGACGCCGTTCTCGGAAAATTCTACGTCAATTTCCAAACCCTTCAGCATCTCGTCAAAATTGCAAACTTCGTTGATGAGTTTATGCTTGTTGGATATACAAATTTTCATAATTCAAAGTTCGAATTTCGGTCTTGTTTAACTGGAAGTCGTAGACATTGTACAAATAATAATGGCGCCGACTACAATCTAGTAGATCCAGAAGATCATCCATCAACGTGGCGCCTAATTGGTTTTAGCCATCTGTCCCTCATTTTCTCAATTTAGCCTGTCTCCTGCTGTCTAATTGTCCGAATGGTAAAAAATTGATGTAGCACTGAGAGAATTAGTTCAATGTCTACACTGACGAATTCATATATACCTAAATTCGTGAACAATGGTCCTAATAACAATCATAATCACTAAACATTAAAAAAACTGTTTGATCGATACCGAAATACACCCTGTACACTGAAAATTGTACACAGTAATTGCTGCCGTTTAAAAGGATTGTGATTACCGATACGAACCAGTGGCTTGCACTCGATGTTTATGGTTTCCTGTCGCATAAATGGCTGTCCACAATACGGTGACTCGAACCGGGAAGAAAATACGTCCAGAGAGATTTCGGGGGTTCGGTATGCGTGCACGTTTTCTCGGCGACTGGGAATAATATTCGATTTGGACGGTCGCCAAGCGGCGAAAAAGCAGATTTCGGCTAAGTGCATCGGTGCGCTATTTCACCTGCATTTCGGTTTACCATGCGAGATACGCGCGCGGCACGTGATGCACGGCTCCGGGCGCGCATCACGTGAGCGTGCGTAACGACGAACGTCCGAATATTTCGGTTTCGCCGCTATTCGCGGAGATAACGCAGCGCGCGCGTTCCCGAGAACCACGTGCCCGTCCTCTATTTTCGACCGCATCTGTCCGCGTGATGCACTCCTCGAACCTGTGCATCCTTTGCCCCCGATAATCCAACGTGACCCGATCCTTTGCCTCCCTTTTTCGCATATTCGCCCCAAACCTATTCAAACGTTCGTGCTTCGGCTGCCAACCTGGGGAACTCAAACATTTATTCCGGAAGTTCTTCTGACGTACAAACAGCACGATTTGTTAATATTCTACTACCTCCTGAAATTATTTCAAGTGTTTTTATACTTGTAGCATAACTTGTAGAGATGTTATCTTACTGAATAAACTTTTCATTAATGTTTTCGGCGCATGGGTTCGATCCACGTCCGGATCGAAACGTTGAGAATGAATTAAAAATTTGCAGAATTGCTTGTTGGTTAAAATTTGACGAACACATGCGCCGAAACATTAATGGAAAGTTTATTGTAGAGACGTGTTTGATTAATTTGGGGTTCATTGTGGACCCAGATTTACTGAATTGAAGTGATGTAAGATAGGTCTACGAATATTTGTTCTATGGCGTTAGTAAATGTTATACTGAAAATAGAAACATCGTCAGACAACCTCAGAAAATCATAAAAATCTGCATAATCTTTATCAAATGGTTTTCGGCATACATAATCTGGCATTGTCAATGATAAACCATTCTATCCTTTTTCGTTTGTCTTTTCAAAGTGCATAGAATTATCATAATGCGACGCATTCGTTTTACCGCCTGCATAAAATATAAATCCTTCGAACACGCCACAACTAAAATTTCGAAAAAATAAGAGACAATTAAGAAAATCAATTTCGAATCAATCAATTATATCACTGCAATGAATATAATTCGATCGATTACTTTGTCGAGTTCTTCGTAAGATTATTTTCGCTTCATGTAAATTTCTTTATGGCGTTTTTATGGGTGCTCGTTTGGCAGTGCATCGCTCGCCAGGAATGAAATGATCATGCGGATACGACCATGCGTTTGGTGCACTTTGAGCGCGGATGCAAGAGTCGCAATCGCGTCCTTGTGTATTTCATCAGTGACATGGGCTTAAGGTTGATTCCCACTATCCTTTACGCGGAGAACTATTTACTGAAATATTTTCGAGCGAACAGGCAAACAGATGTTTCCGCAAACAGCAATTTTCATACACCAATTTGTACAAACCGAAGACAAGTTTGCGTTCTCTGTGTCAAGTCCAAAAACCGAGTTCTCGCGAAGAATTTGGCAAACATATAAATATTTCATCGTAGGGGGCTTCAGAAAATCTTCAACGGATCCGCGTAATCCACACATTGATAATTTGGAAAACAAAATAAAACTAGTATACATTCATTACAATTTCATTACAATTTCATTACAATTTCATTCATTCATTACCAGACAGCGGATCTTTATGCAAAATAAAAAATGTTTGCATTGACTGCAGGACACACGAGCCAAATAAAAATTGTGTTCTCCTTTTAATTATCCTATCAAGCTGAAATTAATACACTGATGTCCTTAAATCTTCGTAAATCGTCTACTGCTTTAAATTGTACGTGTCCATTTTCGTCATAAATGCATAAAATCCGCAGTCTACTCATTACACATTCATTTCAAAAATGTGAAATGAAATTCAGAGACACTAAGAATAAAATCTAAAATACAGTCGGTTCTCATATGGATTATCAATATAAATAAATTTCGCGATACATCTACACATAAAACGAGAAGTTCGGTAGTAATTATTGAAGAACGAGTTCGCAAGGATCGAGCAGGTCCGGTAAAAAACGATTCTCCAATCGGCCGAGTATTTTTAGGATCGATCGCGTTAACAGATGATGGTCGATGTGCACGGACCTTTAATCTATCAACTCTCGTACGGTCGTAAATCACGCTTCGGCTCACAATACTGTACTAACGTAGCGTTACCTGTTCCACAGCCTTTTCTAACAGGCTGTGTTTTATCCCGAGCAATTATACGGCCGACAATTTCATTCGCGGATAGAATGATCGTTCCTTATTCGACTGCCGCTGGTAACCGCGATTATGGAAAACGCTATGGCTCAATCGCGCATGGGCGATTCCCTCCTTGAATAAAAACCATTTCGGAGATAAAAATCGCAATACAGGATCTTCTTCATAAAATCAAACCATGAAAGTCACACGAGTGAAATCAGCTGTTAAAAATTCAACCTCTAAACCATTTCATGATAAAAAATTGTGTTCGGGTTTGTCGTACAGGCACATTTTGTATTTGAATGATTGAATGGCAGTGGACGAGCGATTATGTTCGCGGAAGAGTTTAGAAAGAAAAAGTGCAAGCTTTCAACGTACCCGCACCACATTGTACACAATATTTGGCAGTGGTCCATCGAGATTGTGTCTGCCGCGAAATATTTCGCAGGAATTTCGTGTAAATTTTGTCTGTTCGGTGTGTGCGCGAGACTGTTTCTAACTGGCTACAATGTGCAGGCTCGAGCAGCAGCTAGGTGAAATAGTCACGCGTTACAACTACACGTGTGCGTGTACGGACGCATCATTAGCAAGACTATCATTAGCCAACAAGGCCGTGAGCAGCAGGGCCGTCATCGTCGACGGACGGCCACGAGTTCTGCGAGCGGACCTCACTCTGTTGCGAATTTGTTTCGCGGCCCGAAAAATCCGTGCAGCTGAAAACTTCACCATCGACGGACGTAAAAGTTTGTTGAATATAATACGCAAAATTAGAATGGCGTTGCACTGTTACTGTTTAATAATTGGAAAGATTACAGCGTTTTTACACGCGAAACCCTAATAAATTGACAATATATTCGTATCAAAAAGACAAAACGACGGTGTATCCACGAGAAATTCAATAAATGATCCGAAAAATGAGTATCGTGTACAGCGTGTCCAAGAATTTTCTCCTGATCCTCCACAGCGTCTTCATCAGTCTGCAATAAGAAGAGAAGATTTTACCGGCTCGTTCTACGAGGAAACCCGCAGTTTCTCGAAATCTGACACCGCGAGGAAAGGTAAAAGGTGCATTCGCATTCGCATCGATAGCCAGTCGATGACTGGGAAAGTGCCGTGCCGGCGTCGTGTGTGCGTAAGAGGAAAATTGGTTGCGAATGGAACAAGTGGAACAGGAAAATGGATCTAAACGGTTTGGAGAGCCTGGTGGCTCAAGAAGAGAGGACTCTCAAGAAGAGAGAGCGAGTGTTTTACCAGCCAGTGTCTCTTGGGTGTATTCTTGCGTCAATCTTTGCACTGTGTCTCGTCGGGATTGATCGGGCGCTGTATCTTGGGGAGGATCACTCTTCTTGCTTGCCCTCGGACGCGCCGGAAATGCTGGACCCCCCGCTCTGTGGGCTCTCATTTCTCAAGACGCTGTTGCTTCTCTTCGGTTGTTTGGCCACTGTGTTCACGTCCAGCGTGTCGATGTCCTGCGGCACATCCGCCCTTCTTCTTCGCCTGCTACGTCTTCGACGGGACCTCCTTCTGCCTGATCGGCGACGCCTAGATCTGCGACCCCTCCTTCTGCCAGATCTTCGTCTTCGCGAACTCCTCCTCCTCCTTCTGCTTCTGCGACGGTGGCTCGGGGCATCCACGCCGTTGTCCGCTACCGACAGCGGGTGTCTCTCGAGGAAGTCTAGGTTGTAGGTGTAGCATCCCCTAAAAGCGGGACAAATGTTTCTTAAATTATCAACGAGTGGTTCTTGAAGAAATCTAGGTTGTGGGTGTAGCTCCGCTAAGAGCGGGACAAATTTATCTTAAATCATCGTCAAGTGGTTCCAGAGGAAATGTAGGTTGTAGGCGTAGCACTCGTAGTAAGGGCGATGAAAAATGAGGGAAATTCAACCATGCTTTTATACAGAGTGTCCCAGAAATGTTGTACCTCGAGGTCGTTCGTCGTAAACTTACCCCTTCAGTTTTTGCAAAATTCCATAAGCGACGCCTCGCTTCAAGGCGACCTGAACTTGTCGCCTAATCTCCGTGCTCGGCAGATCATATTCCTGGGAGATGTAGCTGCTGATCTCTCGCGGAGTCGATCCTTGAACAGCCTGCAGCCTTCGTATAGCCTCAACTACTTGGAACTCGATTTTTTGAGGTTTTCTCGCGGCCATCGCTCACTTTCACGTATATATTCATATATGGAACGAAACTGTTAACACAGAACAAGGTCTTAACTACTCCGACGCTAAACAAAAATGCAACATAGTTTCCTAACTGCTTTTACCTCGCACCCTCCTTTTCAAATTGATTTCATTCTCGAATCTTAAACAGGAAGATTAACACTTCGTCGCGACGGACACGATTTTTTAATCAAACTTGAAAGTCAATATTTATTATAGTGTATTGGCAAACCGAAGTTTGTTAGGACGTACAAGGAGCAAGAGAGGGTTACGAAAATATCGAGTGACAAAAATGAAAATAAATTCTCCTGTCGAAAATAACCTCCATCGTTTTCTGTGCACTTGGTCGAAGAATTTAAAATAAAGTAACTGGAAATAGACGTAATTGAATAAAGATGTTTGCCGTCACTTACATTTAGAAATCCCGAGACTCGATCTCCGTGTAGCTTCGGTCTCATTTGTTATTAATTTATTCGCTGCTTCGATCCTCCGAGAATTCAGCAATTTTCCATCAGGAACTCTCCTCCGAAAAATCTTTCTCGAAAAACTCCACACGGTAAATTTACTTCTAAACAATATCAAAAATATCGCGGAAAGAGACCGGTTCCATTCGGGGAAAATTTTCGCATAATTCCCGTCGGTCGGATCGTGGGAAACGTCGTCCAGAGACCAGGGACCACCGAATTTGTTGATTAATAATTCCGCAATCAGACATCTGACGAATCGGTCGCCGGGCGACGATTTTCATTTGTACGACGTGCAATTTTTCGTTTCGCGAGATCGATCGGAAACGAGATTCGAGGTATGCTCTTCGTCTTACTGTTATTACTGGCTGCGGTCCAGTGGAAAAAAATCGCGGGATTTCGATCTATTTATAAATCTATACTTTTCCCGTTTTTCCCCTGCCTCTCGCCCTCTGCGTTTCGACTGATCTTTCTCTCGGTCCGTTTCCGTCTACCGCTGTCCGGCAAGCAGAAATAAAACGGCGGCGAATAGCACCAGGAGAGAACGACAGACCTTTAAACAGTGTCGTCACCGAGGCTGTTTTCTCATGCCTTCGTAAATATAGTACTCTTCCGGCTGTTTGACTTGCAAATCCAGCCCGCAATTAGAGAACCGGCCCGAAAAATTGCCGTTCGAATTATCGGCCCGCCAACCCGGGAAAAGTGAAACCAGCCCGATACCGGCCCGGCGATCTTCTTCTTCGACGATCGACCGCGATTCTCGAAGAATTCGTCGCGGTTCGATATCTGCATTTCAGTCTTTCTATGGCTGATGTTATTTATTTATTTATTTACTGTTGATTTTAACGTTGAACCCCGTGCTGGGAGCCGATCTCCTTCGCTCTGACAATTCGAATCGAAGAAAAATCTGGTTCTTGTGTTAGAAACGAGCAACCTGAAGAAACGATAATTAAAATCGACGGTGCAATAAATTCTTTTTCTTCGGCAACCGAACGGTAAAAATTATAAATTATCGTTTCGACCTAGATTTTGATAAAATTCCTCGAAGAGAATGAGATTTGCATAAACATGAGCGAGACAACGGAGGCCTACGAAACTGCATTACTGTCTCTGAAGGAATATTGATAATTGAGAAAAGCTAATAACGGGTATATTCTAGGAATGGTAATTATTCGTTGGCAAAAGCTGTTTAATTACTTCCCCCCCCCCCAGAGTCGTAGATAAGTAATTACAGATTACCGGCCGCGGTGGATACAGATTGTCATAATCGTCCGGCAGCTATCTCTGGAGGATCGACGGAAAAATGATACCCTGCCGAGTTCCCGTCGATCGGCTCGCAATAAATTATTATAATTGAGACGCGGTGCCGGCGACGATGTTTGCGCAAAACGATTTACTGCGTCGATCAATGCGTGAGATAAATTCGCTAAACGGTCCCTTCAACGAGTCGGAGAGCCCGCACGCGTGACATTTATTTCGCCTTATCGTGTAATATCGACACGCTAAATTACACGGTAATGTATTCAGGCGAAAATATGAATTATCTAAACGCGGTAAATTGACCGAACAGCGACACGCCGGCTCGAGAAATTTCTCGTTTGCCGACCGGCTAATTATCGCATTTACCGAGCCCTGAATTTTTTTATTTTTTTAGGAGCGGTTAAATAATTATATAATGTAGTTCTAATGGGAATTCGTTCGGTTCAGTGACAATCTCAGCGAAAAATTCCCCTCGCTCGCAGATCGGCTAATAACCATAATTATTGTTTGCTTCAATGGGAATTAAAAGATTGAAAGGTTAATAGAGATTAGTTTCTAAAAAGAAAGTCATTTATTGTACATTTTTCGGATAGTTTAATCGTCTGTTAGAATTGGAGATTCATATTTATTGTGGTTTGAGTGGTTGCTGTGCCATCGCTCCTGGAGTTCTCGAGATCTACGGCGCATTTTCAAGATTGGCGTCAGTTTGAAGCGGAGCAGCTCGCGATTCGCGGTAAAGAGACGCACTTTATCAGTCTGGAATCATAATAGGGAAAAAGTTAGGTAGTAATCAAGTTGTTAAACGAAGTGCCGCTTGACGCCAGGGATTATCTGTGAAATCTAGCACTCGAAAGGAGAAGTGTGGTCAATGCAATAGAAATTCTGATAAGGAGCTGTTCAGAACGTTGGCCGAATCTCCTGCAGAGAGCAGCACGAACGAAGTCGGACTCTACTGGCATCTGGCACGGGTTCATGGAATTTCACAGCACCATCGGGAACTTACCATCGGTGTATCGAGTGATCGACCAAGGAAAAACACGAATCCGCTCCTCCAACCTTCGATCGTTCCGAAATTTTCCTTCGAACGATCAGTTGACCTCCTAATCGCCATATGTTGCCATTTATTTATGGCTACACATAATTTCATTTTCCATTCTTACGCTTTCAATTTCTACCGCTAAAAGGGGAACCAAATTGTGTGAAAAATTAGATTATTTTGTTTATCTAACGTGTCGATTATTGAATTGCTAGATCTTCATATTTTAGACATTTTTACGTCGATTCACTTTCACGCTTGGTTTTTACTTGACGCAGTTTGAGGCACTCAACAAATTTTCTAACAAGTTGCTTATCATTTACATTTATTATCGTTTATCCAATATGTTGATTACTAAATTTCCTAACGAACCAGGGACAACGTGATTCTAAAAATATACTGAGACATTATGAATCTTCTTTAACAGAAACGAAAATATTTTTCCTCCGAACCTTGAGAATTTATCCAAAAGAATTCAAAGATTTGTGTCCCGTGTAAAAACTAGTGAAAAGTTAAAGGAGCACCGAAATGTTCAAATGATTAGATAATGAAATAGCGTGGGATATGTAGAACAAAATACCTAAAAAAGTAGGTTTGTGGGGAACTGGAGAATCAGATAGGCTCGTAATTTTTGTCGTGCCCGTAAAATAAACTAGCGAAATGAAAAGGTTCGCGAGCGCGCAAGGCCGTGCACCGGACACAGCGCATTCATCCATTGCGAGATCCGCGTTCGAGTTGTTTATTGTTGGCCGGGTAACGCGAGTTCCTGCATAAACTGATCGTCGAAATGATTCGAAATTGCCTAGCCTCGCCGCAGGAATTGCCGTATTAAGCTTAATGGGTATTATAGATGTTTAAAGTGGCATTCGGCGGAACGCGAATGAATTCGTCGGGTCGGCGGCATTGTTGTCGATCGCCATTAAATATGGCGCCTCGGTTGTTGCGGTTGTAAACTTGAAACTAATATGTATTCATCTTTTCCCCGATCGGGAAAATTCCACTTCAATCAATACTTCTAACATCAGAAATAATTAACGTCGATTGCAAAGTCAAATAGAAAATATATTTTAATAAGTACGAGCTCTTTATTTACCTTGAAAATTATTTTGAGCTCACGAAAATTATTGAAGAGAAAAAGAAATGTCTACATGATTCCTGTCTCGTGCAATTGATAAAGAAAACTTGTATTTCGCACAAAGATCCGCAGTTTAACGTGGATTTCAGCAGTGGGATAATAATTCGCGTGTGAAGGGGTTAATTCGGAGGGAGAAAACAGTCGGCCGATTCGAACGGTGTCGAACCCGGAGCGAAAGTGGTCGCATAAATGTCGGGACCAGAGAACGCGGGCTTAACGAATGTGGAGAGATCGGTGAACCGGAAGCGAAAGGCGCGCAGCTTCACGATTCGTTTGGTGCGAGGTATACGCGCGTAAGATCGTCAGCCTTCTGGCATTTAAAACGCGTCAACGGACAGCGGAGAAAATCCGCCATCTTTGCCAGCCGATTCCCTCCGGGCCAGCTCCGCGAATTCTACGAATAATTCGCATCCGGCGAGTAACTACAGTGATTCCTCACGAATCGCTTCCGCACCGAACCTGTTCGATCCGCTCGCCGCCGCATGCTCGAGATCAGTTGCATTTGTTCAAGCCACTTGGATCATCGCTCTTTAACTCCTTCATCGTTCACAGCTTCAATTATGAATTTTTTTTCTAAAACCCTCCTTTGTAATTAAGGAAGTGATGCATTGATATCAGCAATTCTATTTCAGACGTGTTTAGGGAAGAACTTTCTAGTTTTTATTTTGCATACAGATAGAACAATCCGTTAATGAATTGCTACTGTTTCCAAGGCGCTTGGTCTTGTGAGATTTAAAATTGAAGCAAGTTACGCAGGTTTCAATGACCCTCTAAATTCCCGAATACCTGTGCCGGTCGGTTTTCACGCAATTTGCGAAAGCTCGTTCGCGATAAATCACAGTGAGAGGGTGACTCAGATGTAACACTTAGAAAACCCGATTGAATGAGATGCCTAACGCTTACGCAACCACGCCGACGACGAGATCGGCACGAGTTCTCCAGCGGCGGTGTTTGCAATCCGCAAGGCCATGCCTCCAGAATTTACTATCCACCGTGTTACTCGGTTAGTAAAAGCTTTCGGTGCGGTTAATTATCTTGCAACCTTCCGGCGAGCTGTTCTCTGCGCCACTGGAAACCCACGAGTGCATATTTCGTTTAGTAATCTTTGTTCGAACGCGTCTGTCAAATTACTCCAATTTCTAATTGACGATCAAATTGAATTTTTCTCAAAAACAGATTTTTAATTTAGTTTCACTTTGGTTGAATCTTAAAAGACTTTTGACCGAACTGATTCAAAATTGTCGATAGAAAAATTTTTGGGTTTAATGTATTAATTGAAATTCCAGAAGAAATTAGTGGCGGAACAGTTTCCTCTACTATTCCAAAATTTTCGCATGCAATAAATTCATAATAAATGCGAGGCCTGCGGTCTGGTATTTAATAACACTTTATCAATTTGTGGCGTGTAATAGGTTTGAACATTGTGGTCTGCACGATGAAACTCATCACTTTCATGATCTTTGCCTATGCTATACCATGAATATACTGCTTGCCTATTCTTTAATACATTTAATATGCATTGAAGCATTTATCAATTTTTCTTGTATAGATAAAACTGCCAAAAATTTCTTACCAAAAGCAATTCTCAAACGATCATGCCATTAATAAATCACAACAGTATTTTTACATTGAAATAGAGTCGTTAAAGACAATACACATCCATGCTTCCAATAGTGTTTTCTTAATTTGCGTAATTAAAACTGGAAAATGCAGTATCATTCTCGTTTTTATCACACAATTGCACCGGTATTACAGTCGATTGTGTCAAGGCGTCTGTAATTTTCATCATTTCATTGAATTATTCTAAACGTTTCATTTAACTACGTTTAGACTAAACGTGGTTGTTGTTTCGTGGGCTAGAAAAATTTGGATCCGAGCGTGTTCAGTGTGTTGGTAGTTGTATCTTGGCGATCGTGTGCTCGTCCAGCTGCGGCACGCACGGAGAAGCTCAATTAAATTGATCTCGGTAGTGTACCATTTTATTACGGCATTGTAAGGAACAATTGTTTTCTCACGTGTCTGAAAAACTGATTGCCAGTGATGTCACGTCCGGAGACCGACCTTCGTAGCCGGCACGTCCGGCGCACCGGAGACTCTTCTACGTAGATTCAGAAAAACGAGAAAATCACGACTCACCTAACCGCTCGAGCCATTTTTAGCCGGCTTTTCGTTCCCGACTTTCGCGCAAAAGTGTCCCTTAAATTGGCCCGCGGGAAACCACCTCACAATCACGACGATAAAAAATTAATACGTGCGCCATTAACTCAGAAAACCGAACAACAATTTTCTTTGCATCGATTGTATTTTTGCGAGAATAAATATTCAAATAAAGTTCGTGGGCAGTAATCGTATTTTATTAATATTAATTTAATGCAGGAGAACATTAAAAAGTTTAAAGATTGTTGCAACCGTATATTTGCTGTAAATATTACTTAATTTAATAATTGAAGTTTAAATTTGAAACTGTTCACACCTCAAAACTAGCACCAAAAAAAAATGGACGCCACAAAAATACAAAAGTCAATATAACAATTAGTCTCTCCATTTAGTCGGCTGTTACAGCACTCGTGTATTTGCACATCGCAATAAATTATGCTGAATCTTCAAGAAGAATTTCTCCCAGCAGTTAACTTCCGAAGGAAGGTCTCGAGACTTCAAGTTCGAACTTCACGTAAGAAGTCAGCGATCGGACTTTGTTCAAATAGTGCGACGAAGGAAATGGTTTGCCAGCGTCTCTGTTTTGAGTATTTTTTTCCTCTTTTTCGTCGGCTGCTTTGTCCGTGATTAATCACGTGGGAAAGTATCACGTGCATTAGGCAGCATTGTAATGCGCACCGTGTCCGACGTCCTTGCGGCGTTCACAAGGCATTTTTCCATTCCCCGTTAAATACCACGGTGCACGGGATGAACGCGCAGCATTTATAGAATCCATGCCAATTAATGAGGCGGGTTAGCAGAACGATCCGGAGGACGAGGGAAATCTTTAATCTGTCTTCGTTCCATCGGGTAACGAAGCTGCGTCGTTCTCATATCATGATTACACTTTTAGCTATTTATTAAGTACATATGAATCTATTTCGCGATTATAGAATTGACTATGGCCATTCAATTTTTTGACGTTATAGTTGAAGCTATAAAAATGTTTTCGTGAATTTGTCGAGTGTGGAATGCACCCTCAAGAAATCTAATCGATTTTTAAATTAAGTTCTTAACTGGAAGGGGTCCAGGTTTATTACACTCACTGCTGTTTTATCTTTGTCTCTACTTCGTAGATCCCAATCAATTTTTTAATCGAACTTGCAAATGGAAGGTCAATATTTGTTACAGTCACTGCTGTTTCATTTTTTTCTGTATTTCGTAGATCCTAATCAATTTTTTCATCGAACTTGCAAATGGAAAGTCAATATTTGTTACAGTCACTGCAGTTTCATTTTTTTTTGTACTTAGTAGATCCTAATTTTTGTAATTGAACCCATAAGCGAAGATTTTTCTATTAACTTTTAACTATTTAACTTTTAGCTATTTATTAAGTTACATATGAATCTATTTCGCGATTATAGAATTGACTATGGCCATTCAATTTTTTGACGTTATAGTTGAAGCTATAAAAATGTTTTCGTGAATTTGTCGAGTGTGGAATGCACCCTCAAGAAATCTAATCGATTTTTAAATTAAGTTCTTAACTGGAAGGGGTCCAGGTTTATTACACTCACTGCTGTTTTATCTTTGTCTGTACTTCGTAGATCCCAATCAATTTTTTCATCGAACTTGCAAATGGAAGGTCAATATTTGTTACAGTCACTGCTGTTTCATTTTTTTTCTGTATTTCGTAGATCCCAATCAATTTTTTCATCGAACTTGCAAATGGAAAGTCAGTATTTGTTACAGTCATTGCAGTTTCATGTTTTTTTGTACTTAGTAGATCCCAATTTTTGTAATTGAACCCATAAGCGAAGATTTTTCTAAACAGTGGCGTGTTGGCCCAGTGTGCGACGTCGAAGGAGATCGTTGGTCCAGCGATCCCTCTTTCCGCATTATGTAAAATTGAAGATGCGGTATATAAATGAAACGCGACCTCTGTATCTGGAATGCTCGGAAATATCTCGGGCGCCGGATGGTTCGATACCGTGAGCGGGACTCCCACGTGTCGGGCTCACGTGTCCCGCCACGTGAACACCGGCGCTCGATGGTAATCGCGTCCGGAGAGGGTGCTCTGCTACTGGTGGTGCTGGTGATGTTGTGTCGATGATGGGAGACACGGTGGTGGCTCGATGGGGTGGAGACCGGGGAACTATTAAATGCAAAGCGTGTACAAACGGAACTACCTGCTTATTAGTCGCCTTCCAAGAGCTGTGTTGCGCAACTTCACCGGCGGACACTGCGGCCCTACATTAACTCGAGTCACCGTCGGACAAAAAATCAGGAAACGCTCCGAGAAAGAGCAAAGTATCGTTTAACCCCCTCACTAGGTCGACGGTAGACGTCATAGTAATTCGTTTGCACTTTTCACGCGAAGGAAAATCGCTACCTGGAAAGTCGCTTATACGATTCCTCGTTTGTGCTCCGATTCCTTCATTTATTTCTACCTTCGTTCCCTCACTGCCTGATTTATTTACTCTTTCATTTGCTTCCGTGATTTATTTCTTCATTGATGAAAACACCCACATTTTCACAAAGTGCACAGCCACCAGAAAATTTCAGTGAACTAGATCCTTTTAAAAATCCGATTCAAGTATCCTTCAAGATCAGTCAGTATCATCCAGCGCGTCTCGATAAACATTTTTTCATTCAGTTTATAAAGCTGCTATCGCGAAGACGATTACCTAGACGACGCTTAATAAACCATTACGCTCAGTTGCCTGTGGAAATAGCCTATAAAGTAGTTTTCCTAGAACGTCTGAAAACCAGCCATTAGACCGTAGACTTTATGCATATATGATGTATGCAAATTAGCCAAGCACAATGGAACAATAAGTCGAACAAACGCTATCGTGGTTTTTATATCTCGGCGAACCTTTTCATCCGACGAAATCAATTTTCCTTCAGCTCGATCCGAGACTGAACGCGCGCGCGCGCGCACTAACAATCGCATAAAGAATCTCCTCGGTACATCGTATTATCTTGATCCCTGCACTCGATACTCTTCTGCACGTTGGGATCGGCTAGCTCGTTTCCGATCGCGAGCAAGAAACCACTGGCGATCCCCGTACTCGTCCGCAATAAAACAGACCGTATTAAGTAACGATATTATCTTGTTTGCGGTTGCGTAAACGCTGAAATCTCCGCTCGGCCGCCATTAGCGCGCTGGCCGTTTCAAAATTCGTTCGGTCGCTCGTGCTGAACTATCATAGCTAATCAACACCTTGGGACGCTAAAATGATCAAGATTGATCGGTGCAGGTTTCGAGAATCTTTTATTCTCGAAGGATTAACACGGTTCCGATAGAAATAAACGAATTAACAGGAGGGTTGACAGCAGAGTTGGGCAAAAATTTATCAATTTACAATTAACAATTCAACTCCTACTTTAGTCGTTAATTGCGATTGACGAATACATTCTTTTCAAAATTGTAATCGTCAAGCGGACAATTGATTAATAGACTGCGGATCTTTATGCATTTATGGCTTCTGAAAATTAAAAAAATGCTGTAGTGTCAAATTCGACCGAATTTAGTACGATTTTTATTTATTTTGGATCTGCAAATGCTACTGCCAATGAAAATAGGATTTTATCTGGTCCCACTTTCTTAAAATTCGTCTGAAAAAATTGAAAATTGCATAAACATCCGCAGTCTATTGATTAATGATGAACTGATGATATTTCGGAATGAAATACGCAGTCAAAACTGTATGCATACTGAAAAAAATGTAAACTGAGTTTTTGTTGAGATATATTTCTGCCAATTCTCTCCCTCCTTATTACCACGCTTGTTACAATTTATGGATAGATCGTGTGGCGATTAACTTCATCAATCGATTGAATTAATCGCCGATTTTTCAACGATTACCTTTTTAAATCGTACACATCAATTAATCAATCTTCATGAAAATTTCAATTGATCAATGCCCAACTCTAGTTGACACTACCACGAAAAATAATAAAAAATACGGGTATACAGGGTACGTCATCGCAGATTTAATTGAACGTCACAGCAATTCCCGGCCGGCGAGTTCGACGGGGTGTCTCAGGTTGAAGATCCGCAGAATTTGATCAGCGTAGCGTGCCTAAATCGCAGCAGAGGCTTATTATCGTGTAGTATCCTCGATGTTGCCAGTCAATCGCAGCCCGGTTCGAGACATTGATGGAACGTCCTGCGCAACCCCTGTATTTTCCGCTCGGCCAGTCTCCATATTTAAATCGAGCCTGGTCCCCAACCCGGTTCAATGACGCCGTTCTCTCTCGGTTGGTCCGCCAACCTCCCTGCGGAGGTTCTGTGTTTGTTTGTTGCTTCCTTTCTCCGGCTCTTTTGTTTCTCTTCTCTTTCTCTCTCCCTCTATCGGGTGCAAATCCACCCCTCTCCGCCTGTGTCCCGTGCCTGCAACCCTGTGTTCCTTCGGTCGAGATGCGGCGAAACGGGGGCGCAGATGGGGTAGATGAGCGAGGCTCCGCCTGGCGTTCGACAGATAAAGGTCTTGTATTGGTCGATTAAAATATAAATTGCGTTCCCGGGCCGATTCGCTTCACCCCGCACGGGTGAGGTCATCCTTCTGCAATCGCGGACAGCTCCGCGACAACGACTTCCGGTACGCGTGGACCGCTCACAACATCCAGAACCGTGCATTCGAGACTCCGCCGAACAGGTTCCTATCGTTGCAGGGAGTTAGCATCACAGGTTTCTAAAAGGAGCTAGGGTACACTGTACTATTGCTGGCACTGCAGTAGTTATTGGCAGTTTTCATTTAAACGGCAAATATCAAGAATTCCTGCTATAGAAAATCATTTTCTTATTGCTTCTTATTTATATTTCAAAGCGACGTTGTAAGTTTTTATAACAGAGTGACACATATGCCTGTTAGCAAATGTGCTAATGACTGTACTACTTGTCTTACGATCGTTATTCACTGAATACAGCGTGAGTCACCTAACGTTGACACCTCAAATATCTTCCTCGTTTTCAAAGATACGTCAAATGTCTGAAGGACAAAGTTGAATGGTTCAGTGAGGCTCACATGATACCAGAAATATTTTTATTTTTATGTGACTTTTGTTGGAGATATCAAGGTCACCTTCATTTTTTAAAATGGAAGCACCCTTTTTTAAACACCTACAATGATAGTTCCTTTCATTAGGAATTCAGTAGACTTCATATTTAGGCTTTAAAAACAACAAGGATACTTGAGGTAGCAACGTTAGGTGACTCACCCTGTATATTTTATAATAAAAGATTTATGACTCGGAAAACTGTTTGATTTTACTGAAAAATCTCTATCAGCTTATAATAATAGGGAGTTAAGCTCAAACATTTCAAAAAAAGATAAAAAGATTTTTACTATGATTTTGGCTTAGGGTGCCAATCATTGTACAGTTTACCCTATTTCATATTACTTCATGAAAATAACAAAAATGTGTCTATCCAAATTTATAGCCATTTTGAACCCTCGCAAGGTAAGGTCTAATAACACATAAATAGTAAGGTGGGGTCTCAACAAACAAACAAATGAATCTCATAAATAGCCTCGTTTTGAATAAATTTGGGATGAAGAATAACACAGGACAAAAAGTAAACAAACAGATTTAATTTTATTCATATAAAAATTCTTTTCAAAAATCTGAAGCTGGGATCTCTGAGACCCCACATTACCTTGCGAAGGTTAAAAAAGATAATACCTACCCAAAGAAATAAATTTGAGTAATTGGATGCATCTTTACAATCTCAATAATTATGAAATATAAAAAAAACTTTTTAAAAACTACGCTTATATTAAAATGCACTAAAAAGGAGAAAATAATTTTTTTACTGATTCTCCATAAAATACCGAATCCAGTTAAACGATTAATCATATTTCTCCCCAAAATTTTGATCTAATTGCTTCAAATTTTGGGGAAAAATATTATTAACCATTTAACTGGATTCGGTATTTTATGGAGAACCAGGAAAAATTTATCTTCTCCTTTTTAATGTATTTTAATATAAGCGTGGTTTTCAAAAAGTTCTTTTTCTATATTTTATTTTCTACTTTTATCATCGTCGGGAGCAAGTGTGTATACAAAATTTCAGCAAGATTGGACTACGGGAAGGGGTTTAAAATTCGATTACAAGATATGACGCATACAACAACACCATAAGTTAATATATAAGCGTGGTAATAAATTGAAAATCACGCAGACTATTTTTTTGACGCGACGCGACGGTTCGATAGTCTTACTTACCTGTTCGACAAGCTGTATTCGCGAGCGTTCACAGGGTCAGGCGAATCTGGGGTAGAAGGTGACGAGGTGTACAGGTAGTCGAAGCCATGTGTTCCGCGGTTTAAACAAGGATGTTTTATTAATGGTACATGTAAGATTAACCAGGATAAATGAAGTACCGCATTACGCGGACGCTTATAGCGTGGAAAAAGCACCGATCGCTGCGTAACATGTCCCGCCGCCGGTCGCGGTGTTCGTCGCACGACTGTATACATGCAGTCCGAATGATCCGCGCATGAGATTACTTTGATATACGACAGTTTATCGTCGAACACGTTGGCTTGTCGCAGGTCAGGTCAATTCAGGTCAACGTACTCCTTGCCCCTTGTCTCTCTTCCTCATCTGGGTGTCCTCGCTTCCTATCACGGACCAAACTCTTTGCTTCCCGAGTCGGTCCCGTCTACTCTCCAAACAATTCCGAACACCATTTTCTTATACTCTTCTTTTGAAATCTTGCATTTTTTCCTTACATAGGCACCTCCATGTTTCTTTTGACATTTCGCAACTTTTTCTCATACATTACTTCCAAGCTCTTGCGAATACTTTTCCTCTTTCCTTAAAAATTGTAACAAGATAGAAGTGAAATAAGAACATTTTCAGTGTTCGATGCTTTCCAACTTTTTGGGCGATCGCTAGTAAATGATAATTTAATTGAATGAATGATGCAGTTTCTCTGATTTCAAGTTGGGGGTGCGTCGAATATAATTCCGAGGGGATTTCGGTCAAACCCGAGATCCCATCGAGAATATTTGTCAGAATCGTATCGCGGAAGTACGGTCCATTCATCGAAGTGTTTTTAAATTGGGTATCGCCGGGCGTCCCATTAAAACAGCCGTCGTCACCCTCTCGAGAGTCCGAGTATCAATTAGTGGATGATTAATTTCAAGATGCATTATTCATTGCGGCAAGGACGACGTGACACGCTAATTAATAGTCGGAGATCCGCGGTTCACGTCTTTAACGAGGAAAGTACGGCGAACATTGATTTCGACCAGGGAATAATTTCGGCGCTGTCGAGTATTGTTGGTGTTTGCTATTATAAACACAATCTCATACACGACTCAATGAATTGCAGTTGGTGATTTGAGTTAATTAAAAGCTCGAAGGGGTTGAAATTTATTCAGAGGCTGGATGTAATTAGCTCGAGGAAGATCCAGCATTATTATTAGAGCTATGCGTAGATATAGGGTGCATACTCAGAATATCTTCGATACTTACGGTGTTATGTAAGAACCTTCTCTTGTAACGCTTCTCCATTATTCTACACTCTACACAATACAGACAACGATTACAGATTATTTTCAGAACTGAGTTGAGGTAGAAATATCTCGATAACTAATCACTCTTTTGCACCTCAATACTTTTTCACGTAAAAAAAGCTAAAATGCGGGTAGAAATATCCTCGTTATTTTTATAAAGTAATGTAAAACACTCACGTTTGGTGCGATAATTTTTTTTTTACCCTAATCCTTTCTCACGTAAAAAAGCTGAAGGTGTGAGTGGACATATCCTCGTTATTTTTATAAAGTAATGAAAAATACTCTGGTGCGATAACTAATCATTTTTTTGCACCTCAATACTTTTCCACGTAAAAAAAGCTACAATGCGGGTAGAAATATCCTCGTTATTTTTATAAAGTAATATAAAACACTCACGTTTGGTGCGATAACATTTTTTTGCACCCTAATCCTTTTTCACGTAAAAAAGCTAAAGGTGTGAGCGGACATATCCTCGTTATTTTTATAAAGTAATGTAAAATACTCTGGTGCGATAACTAATCATTTTTTTGCACCTCAATACTTTTCCACGTAAAAAAAGCTACAATGCGGGTAGAAATATCCTCGTTATTAAGTAATGTAAAACACCTACGTTTGGTGCGATAACTTTTTTTTTACCCTAATCCTTTTTCACGCAAAAAAGCTAAAGGTGTGAGCGGGCATATCCTCGTTACTTTGATAAAGTAATGTAAAATATTCACGTTTGTTGCTCCGTAAACAAATTTCCTCGAGGTTTCTGCGATTCTGGCCCAGTGCGGCAACGGTGGCTGTAAACGGTGAAACAAACTGGAACGACGCGACGGTATCGTCCGGGGACGAATGCGTCTTGTCGTCGAGTGGGGTGCAGCTTTGGTCCACGTGACCGGGGAACGTGCCACCGGGTGCACGTGGACCGCGTAGACTCGCATCCCCTGCCGCTCACTCGTCCGGCCTCGTGCTTTCAACCCTCTTTCGCTCGAGGCGGAGGAGAGGAGACTTGTTCCTCTCAGTCATCCTCGAGCCTCTTCAGGCTCTACGCGCGCGACATCCTTCCGCCGCGTTTCGCGTTTCGACGTTCGATATACATACAATAATACACGCGCGTGGCGTGTACGGAGCGGGTACGAGAGCGCAACTTTCGGGCTAACTCTGCCCCCTTGTCCGCATTAAGGAATCACACCTGCGGGGGTGGGGGGGCTCGTTTGTTGATTCGGCTCGACGACGCGTTCCATCCTCATACGCACCTACCCTGGACACGCACGGGTCCCGTTACACGTCGACCACCGTTCCACCGGGTTCCCAATTCATTCGAGAAATATTGAGGAATACCACCCGGATTTATCGCTGTTGTGGTCCATTGTCTTCGGGGTGGCCAGTGGATCTGATTTTTCAGATTGAGAAATGTCACCTGGATTTGCACAATTTAAAAATTTGCCCACTCTCCGCCATTAAATACACGATCCACTGTACGCATACACTAATTTTCATTGACATTCATCAACATTCAGGTATTTTTTAGAGCACATTCTGCACAGCTTTGCACTCGAATTAACAATTTGTCCACTCTCCACTATCAAATACACGATCCACTTGACGACTGATTTGGCAACCAGCCCCAAAGACAATGCTAAATTTCGCCCCCGAAAGCGCCAGTCGTTGAAAAGAGTATCGGTGGAACCAGTGTCGGCCGCGCAACGCGACCCGTCGAGTATCAAGTTAACCAGAAAGGTCTGTTCGCATTTTAGCACGGGAGGATTTTCATAGTCGACGCTACGAGCTATCAGGTAGCGAATGACTATTGAACCGTCCCATCATTTTTCTGTGGGTCTCGCAAAGAACGCAGCTCTCGTCGGCCATGTTTCCCTCTCGTAATGTGTCGGCGAAAGTGTGTACAGTATACATATGTGTGCTCGTCGTATTTAAATTCAGCATCGATCGGAATCTCCGCCAGCCCATCGACATGAAAAATTGATGGTCTCGCGTTTATGGAAGTGGCGTGGGCAACGGGGAATTACCACGGTGTTACGTGCGTTTACGTTCGCCGGGCATTGTTTTCTGCTCCTCGATTCCTTTCGGGAAAAACTTTGAGATTCGCGGCGAGCGAGCGAGAGAGAGAACACCGCCGCCGCGCCGCTCGCGATCGCGCGGCTTCTCGGCGACTCGCGGCCTCGCGTGTCGTGCCCGTTTCTCGGCAACACGCTTCAATTATAACTAACATAATGTCCTGCGAGTCTGCAATCTGCTGGGCGGAGGCAGCAATGCACCGCCATTCTCAAAACGAACTTCGCGGCTATTCTTAGACTCTTCTTATTCTCTTCGGGACACTTTCCACGTCGATTAATCAGTATATTTTGCAGATAGAACAGTATTCATTTGGCTATGCTCGTTCTCCGTCAAATTTTGCAGAAAACAAATTAGGGGATCATTTCTTTGCATTCGTACTAATCCCAGAAGGTTTCGAACACGTTAGAAATGAAACAGTTACTTAAAGACGAAGCAAAAGATTTTTTGGTTTTCGACCTTTCCATTTCGATATTGATCAAAATTCCTCCGTCACGACGTTCAATTCTCGCTGCTGCAAACAATCTGATAGAATCGCCGTTTAAAAAATTCTTCAAATTCCAAAGACTCTAAACATTCGCCGATCGTTATGTCCTCCGCGAAGTGTTAAACATTCGCGAAACGATAATCACCTAGATCTTCCGGTAAAGATTTCCAGGTGAAGAACTCTGACTCTGTTCATCTCTTAAAAACAAAACAAGTGTGTTCCCGGGAAACTGCGAAGTGTATGAATTAAAACCTGCAATGTGTCCCATGAGTGAGGACCCCTGAGGGGGTAGCTAACTCTCACGGTGAACGATCGAACGAACAGTGTACTGCTGCTGGTGCACGGAGTAAAGAAAAACTGAAAGATCGAAGAAGGAGACCCTGAAGTAATTCCGAATGGGGAGCGAAGAAGGAGGTGATGGTATGGCAAGCGTGGACGCTGCCTCGTCCTGGCAGCAGTATTACACCTGGTGCGGTCCTTATACTCACCCCCATCAACACCCTCCTCCACCGTCCCACGCTCATCCTCATCCTCATTCCCATTTTCACCATCCGAGTCATCTCAATCAGTACCAGGCAGGCCAGTACCAGCAACAATCGCTGGCGGCGTCTACCGCGAACACTTCCGGTCACTATCCGACCTCTCAACAGTATCATCTTCAGTTGCAACCTTCCCAGACACCGCCACTGCACCAGCAACAACAGTTCCATCCTGCTAGAGGACAGAATGCACCGAGGAGAACCGCTCCTTACGACCGACCAGGTATCCTGTACTGATTTCCATTTTGATAGAAAATCATTTCGACGATTGTTTATCGTTTCACACGATGATTCTGAATCGCTACGTCATATGCAAATGATATTATTATTAAGTTCATTTTGTGCGATGATCCTGAAGAGAATCGGTAGATTCGACAAATTAATTTTATACGATGATGGTGAAGAGAATCGTTAGGTTCGATAAATTCATTTTATACAATGATCCTGAAGAGAATCGTATGATTCAATAAATTTATTTTATCCTGAATGATGCTGAAGAGAATCGTTAGGTTCGATAAATTCATTTTATACAATGATGCTGAAGAGAATCGTTAGATTCGATAAATTCATTTCATACAATGATGGTGAAGAGAATCGTTAGGTTCGATAAATTCATTTTATACAATGACCCTGAAGAGAATCGTATGATTCAATAAATTTATTTTATCCTGAATGATGCTGAAGAGAATCGTTAGATTCGATAAATTGATTTTATACAATGATGCTGAAGAGAATCGTTAGATTCGATAAATTCATTTTATACAATGACGCTGAAGAGAATCGTAAGATTGAATGAATTTATTTTATCCTGAATGATCCTGAAGAGAATCGTTAGGTTCGATAAATTGATTTTATACAATGATGCTGAAGAGAATCGTTAGGTTCGATAAATTGATTTTATACAATGATGCTGAAGAGAATCGTTAGATTCGATAAATTCATTTTATACAATGACGCTGAAGAGAATCGTAAGATTGAATCAATTTATTTTATCCTGAATGATCCTGAAGAGAATCGTTAGATTCAGTAAATTCATTTTTTACAATGATCCTGAAGAGACTCGCTCACGTCGCTCGACCCAAACGAAACGATTTCAACCACGATTGCAACCACAGCAGAATCTCCTGTACAATCCTGCGGAGGTTTTGACCGTCCTTTCTAAAATAATGACCAGTGCACGACACCGGCGTTAATTTAAGGTGCGAGTGTGTCGGGACGCATGCAATTTTCACGGGTTCTCCGAATAAATTCGAAGTACAAACAGCAACGGAACCAGTCGAATAAGAGAGCAACAGATTCCCCCATGAATAATTCAGCGTCCGTTTTCCAGCGACGGGTTCCACCGTCGACGTACAGTCCTCCCGCACCCCACTTCTTCATCCCCGTGCGACGACCGTCTTCCAGACAGGGTGGATTTGCCTCGGTCGATCGTCCTTTTCTTGTCGACATTTTTGTTTTGCCTGTGTGATACACGTAAGCGGGTCCCGTAGATTGTGTCGCGCACGGTTACGCAAACGTCTTTTCAGAGGAATCGCGCGTCTATCGTCCTCTTCTTCGTCTTCTTCGTCTTCTTCATTCCGCCGGAACGCGGTGCGTTCCCTGTATGACAAACACGAGGAACCAGCTTTCCAGCTTTAGGCTGGGATCTTCGAAATTTTGTAGATTACCCGATGTAATTGGAGGAGGCATTGCCACGTCGAGTGCCACTCCACTGCCCGGAAGAGTCACACAAAACGACTGACTTGTTACTGGACTCCTTAGTCAAGTATATAAATGTATGAAAAATAGTGGGGATTATTTTCAAAATGAAGATACTTGCGTGTTTGCAAATAAACAAGTTTCTGTAGAAACGACTTAATTTGAGACGATACACAGTGGCCTACAATTGTGTTCTTACGCCCTTTAAAACAGAATAACTTTTTTATAATTGCACCAAACGACCTGATGATTCCTAAGCAATTAGAAGCATTGGTTTACTAAATGATGTGCAAAAGAAAATTTTCCAAAAATTATAATTCACCAGGTTACATGCAAAAATAAAAAAGGCATTTTTTAAAACTTTTTTTATTTCGGTCCTTAGTGAAAATTTAAAATATATGTTAGGTATACACATACTGAAAATTTCATCGAAATCGGTTTACGCAGAAAAAATCGCACTCGTGAAAATCGTCACATCGTGAAGCTTGTAGCTCGTGTGCATCTCAACCGATTCCGATGAAATTTTCAGTATGTGTATAAGTAACATAGATCTACGAAACATATATTTTAAATTTGCATTAAGGTCCCAAATAAAAAAGTTTTAAAAATGCTTTTTTTATCTTTGCATGTTACCTTGTAAATTATAATTTTTGGAAAATGATTTTTGCATACCATTTCGTAATTCAATGCTTCCAATTGCTTACAAAACATCAGGTCGTTTGGTACAATTATAAAAAAGTTATTCTGTTTTAAAGGGCCACTGTAACTACAGTAAAAGAATAGATTGCAGTAAGTCAAAACATGCACAAGTCAATTACGGAAACTTGAAATTTGATTTTCGTTCCGGAACCTCTTTACCTCTTTACCGAGCGAAGGAAAATTGCAGCCCGCGACGCTGCCATTACAAGGTAGCAGATCGTTAGAACGATCGTCATTTTGCCGCAACGATTGCGCCTGATCATAATGATTATGGTGTAGTTAAGCGCCTGGCTGATCGACTCGATAACTGGCCCTTTAATTTGCCGGCGTGTACGTCGATTATTTATTTACTTATTGTACGATCGTTCGATTTCACCAATTTTTCAATGGACTTCCGATTACATTTTTTGGTAAATTTGTGGCTAAATAATTTTGAGTCCTTCAAGAAAATTTATTAAAGCACCATTTGATTTATTTTGTTCTTTTGACCGAAATGTTTGTTCTTCTCTAGTCCCAAAAATTAAACAAACGTACCAATTCTTCCTCAACCGATTGCACACTATAATTACACCCTGCCCAACATTTTGCCGGCGCTACAAAGTTGCCAGAAGCATTTCGCCACCCTAATCAAGGACCAAGCGTGCAATCAAAGGTCAAAGATTATTTAATATTCGATGGCGTCTAGGCTACCGATTAGGGTAATCGGTGAATTCGTCGGTCCTCTGCTGTTTCGGCGTTAAAGGTATCGTACCACGAGGATTTACGTGGAAGGAACGCGATCCTCAGGGGTATAGCCGTCGGAACGTGGCCCGGGGACGGGACTTTTAATCAGGATATACAAGGTACATCCACGAAAAAAAAACCCACGGCTGAAACCGTTCGACGTTATTAATTCCACCATAAGGATCGAGCCATTTGGTGATTGACGTCGCGTGACGATCGGGCTCGACCGGGCTTATGTAATTTCGCGTAGAATCCTCCAGGGTTGCGAGCGGAATAATAGCCATCCGGAAGCCAAGGACAGGGTAGAACGCGATGGATCGTGCCGGTGAAAAATGTAGCAAAACCGTTCCCCGATCGCCGACTCTCTGTCGCTTTCTAATCCGCCGTTTTTGTTCGGCTGCAGTTCGAACGGGAACGGAAATTGCGATCTTGGCCACCGTCGATTAGAATGAGATGATCTAACTCGCCCGCGGCGATCGCGCCGCCGGAAAACGACGATCCAGATCCGAAATTTCGGTAGGCGGAAGAACACCAAAGAATCGAATAAAGTTATAAAATCATTGTTTCTTGTCCGTATTAATTTATACAATCGAAAACAGCGCGACAGTATTATTCGCTTGATGTGTTCATTCAATAAGAGATTCTATTCTTCTCGGAAATAAAAAGAAAATTCTTTGTTGCGTTCTTCGCAGACTCACCCTCAACAGCTTCAGTTATCTTTTTATTGCAATTACTACAAAAGTGTTGGTTCACGCTTGCAGTCTCTCGCAATCAATTCTTCTTCCCGATAAAAGCTGTTATTCTATCTTCGCGACAAATAAAAATTCTGCTTCATGTACTCCAGAAAAACTGTGCTTTAAAATCGAAGGAGCTTGCGACACATTCAATCATTTCTGCGTTCCCAGAAAAAATCCATGCAACCTTCGTGGCAAATAAGCCACAAAAATTGAAAGCAGAGTCCGCCGGAAGAATGTCTACTCTAAAATCGAAGGAGCTTGCAAAAATTCGTCGGTAAGGGAAAATGTCCTTTCTTCGCTGGCCGTATTCGCATTGTTACGAATACGCGAAGAACGGGCCCGTGCGTGCCGTTATTTTTCTCCCATGGAAATACACACGAGTAATCCCGAGGCCGGAATAAACAGCGACGTCCATCATCCGGAGTGGCGGTACATGAAAACCGTATCTAATCGTTCGCCGTTTCCACGAGCGGCGTCGTAGTGTTTCATAGTTTCTTCTTTTATTCAAATCGCGGAGAGTCCTCTTCATCGCGCGATGAATTCCGTGGCGAGCGTTTCTCTTGAATAATTCGCCAATATTTACAGGAACGCGCTGCGACCGTTCCGCGAGCTGCTGTCCGCGAATTTGATTACTATAGCGTACCGTCGCGTCGCTTCGTTGCGATTTGCAATACCGATCGCGAGGATTGCGCATTTTATGCCGGTTCTGAGTGCATCGGCTGAAAGCGTTGGTTTATTGAACGGGAAATTGTTTGTTTGGAGAATGAGGTGTTGGAAAAAGATTGTGCTATTTCGTGTGTTTTTTTAGATATAGTTTACATTGAAGAATTAGCTCGTTGAGAAGAATTATTTGATGATTGCATTGCAGTCCAATATTAAATTATTAAAATCAACTCTTATAATGACTAACGTCAATGGAAATTATAAGGAACTCTAAAAGGGTAGAACACGAGCAGTGCTTCACTGGAAAAAATCACGGAACAAGGACAAACGAGTTTTTACGCTAAAAATTGTTTCATACATGAAGCAAACAAATCCCAGTACTGAATCGATTTTAATAATTACGAGGACAACAAGGCTTTATAGAGCAGAAAGCGTTTAATGGAAGGATCATAATGGATTAATCGGATAAATGGTTACCTATTATTCAGAAAAACGTTGCACATAAAAAGTGCCGTTCTCCTTGCGGCTTATCTCTAACGATTATGGACAAGGATTAACAAATATCCTTCACGGATACGTAAGCGAACAAGTGAACCCCGTCCACGACACAATCTTATTAATCACGAAACTTCAATCGTTCAATTTACTGATACTTACAAAATAGTAAAAATACCAGGCGATTTTAATAGAATATATTATATTATTATTAATCCCTTAACACTTAACACCCGTCTGATATAGCGATCGGAACAAGACCGTGGCGTAGGCCCACACCAAACAGAACGAAAGGTGTACCGTCGGAAGCGGCCAGTCTCGATGTCACGATCTAAATAGCATAAAGCGCTGTTAGAACAATCGCGGCCGAATCGTTCCGCTGAAACAATGCCCAGGAGCACACGAAGGACGTTCAACGGAAGCCTGGCCGGAGCCTTGACTATGTCAGTGAAAAAAGACGAGCGAGATAGAGATAGAAAAAATGGAAAATTCCCCGGAGACCGGAAGTCGGCCGAGTGCGCAGGACACGCGAGTGCGCTACCGTCGCGATTGGTACTCCTGCAAATTCGCGAATTATAGGAGAGACGGTTTAAACCAGTCTCGAGGATCCATTATCCCGTTCACTATGAATCTCGAAGAATTGGTCTCCGGAGCATAGCGATCATTTCCACGAGCGATCGTTTTCCGACCTCCGGAAAGGGATTCGAAAAATCTTGATCGAAACGATCGAGGAGAATATTCTCCCGTACGTAACGAACGCGAAGAATGCGACGGTACGAACGTAATCGATCGTGGATCCTGCGGCTCACGTCGTCGTTACCGTCGGCTCCAAGGACGCTGAAGACGTTCCGTCTCGTTGCCGAGGATAATGCAACGTTTCAGGATCTAAACTCAGTGGTCAGTGTTGATTCCTAAGCGGACGATCCCAGGATACGGCCGCATGGTCGACGAATAATCGATTTCTTCCTCGGCGATGCTGCTTCGGCGTACTCCCTCTCCGACAGCGCGCTTGCTATACCCGTTTCGCCCGCCCCCGGGTATTTAATATAAACACGTACCGCTGAGTCATGGAGGCTCGATGCACATTAACCGGGATTTATGTCAACTTCGCGTTGTAATGTCGGGTCACCCGTTACGCGCTTTTCGGTGGCCGTTTTCTCTGGAAAATCGGAATGGCGGACGCTGCCGAGAAGATCCTCGATATTTCATACACCGTCCGGCCGGTTCGAAGGATAACGAACGATTCGAGGAACAAGATGCAGGCTGAGTCATCCTGCGAAATCCACCGGAAGATCTGCTCGGCCCACACGCGCCGGCATGGCTTGCATGTGCAATGTGCAAGCAGATGCACGCACCGATGCAGATTCAGGGGCCACTGTCTCGTCGGAGGACCGAGCGCCGCCGCGATCCTTGATCCTGGATCATTGAAACTTCATACACTCCGAGAGCCTATTAAGAGGCTTCTCGATAACCGTGCTATATCAAAACGGAGCTTAATCGCTTTCTTTTCAATGATAATCCTGAGAGAAATGGTTGGATTACGTTCCCTGCTCGACTTGGTGGTCCACGATGAGAATTGTCATTGACAAGGAATTTTGTAAGAACACTCGAAATAACAGTTTCGATACTCGAGGATCGAGAAGCATTGGAATTCCAGAGCCTATCTATCTCAAAGCCAAAGAATATTACAGCGAGATAAGTCAGTGCTTTAGAAGCACAAGGGTTGAAACCTGACGGCAAGTGCCGACTACCTTTACGGCTGCACAATGTTCAATTACATGCAGCGTGTTCAATCGCGAGTAAATGATAGTACTGTCTCGAAACGCTGAAACGAGGAACGGTGGCCATGCATCGGGGCCCTGTTATAACAGGGAAAACACGCGATAATTCATATTCACGATTAACTCGAAACCTCGGCTAGTTAGCGTTCCGATGCACCGGTATAATTGCATCCTGACAGTGAATGGATTTACACTTCTGCTTGGGGATACCAGCTTCTGCCAATATCATTCCCTCTAATCAACCGATTAAACGCATTATTCATCCGTTCGCTTCTCGAATCGACGATCTGTCGTGGCGTAGCCATTTTGCTTTGTTCAGTCGTTTCTTTCCGCAATTGTGGCTGGCATTTTCGTTTGCTCGTTTTTATTTTACCTCGGAATCGCTAACGTTATACTACTTGTTTCTTACTGGAAATTTGCGAGAGTTTTCGAGATCTTTGACACTTCCAAAGTTAGTCTTCGAAGATTGTCAACGACGAAACGTGAATGATTTGAAGCTTGATATCTCTAATATTTGAATGACTTGAAGTTCAGAAGCTGAGAACTTGAGTGATTTGAAGATTGAAAGCTTTAGAACTTGATGAATTTGAAGTTTGAGAGCTTTAGAATTTGATTGATTGGAAGTTTGAGAGCTTTATAACTTGTTTGTTTTAAAATTTGAAGGCTTGGCTCGCCCTGAAGTTTGATGTCTTTGAAACTTGAATGATTTGAAGTTCGGGAACTCTCGGACTTGATTACTTTGAGATTGAGCTTTAGACCTTAGCTACTCCCAAGTTCGGAATTGTTGCAGCCCTGAAGACAGAAGTCTCTATATCTGAACAACTTCAAAATCCAGTATTTTTACTAGACTTACCTTTGAAGTTTTAGGTATTGCCAATCCCAAACCTTTGTTTCTAATCCTCCGCAAATCGAAGTACACCTTCGATTCGAAAGTATCGAAGGTACCTTGGCACCAGGGCAGAAGGTGGCGATAGCGAAAGCGAGGCTCGCATAAAATAACATCGCGGCTCTCGGTGCAACGAATCGGCATCGCCGGTGGTAAGGGCTTGGCGAAACAAAGCCTAATAAAGGTCCGCGAGCGAGGTGGTAGGAGGAAGACAGAGCCCGTAGGAAGGAGCCACACGGGTGAACAAAGAAGGCTCTTCTTCGCGAAGACACAGTTCTCTCGGTCCTAAGCGTGTCTGTACGAGCCTCCCACTTGCGCATTATGCGAAGAGATACCCTATCTGCTCGCAGAGGAACGTTTTCCCCGTTCTTTTCTGCGGCGCATGCCTGATCCCTGACCCCGGGCTGCGATCACGGCCCAAAGAACCTCCTCCCTACTTTGCGATGCCGGGCCCACGCGCCCCGTAACGTACGGCCCTGCTTTTGCTCTTCTTTCAGGGTCCCTCCGACGATTTTGCGAATTTTCCTCGGCTCACCTCCTCGTTACAGCGTAGTGCCTGCTAAGCGGCGCATTTGTTACTTTTTGAGTATTCGATTATAATCGTGTTTGGTACAAGGAAAATGAATTCTTTCTGCAACCATTTTAATAAACTGGAGTGTGGCATTGTCCCTGAATATTTCCGAAGCTTTTACAGGACAATAGTTATAATAAAACCATTCTGTATAATTATATGCACAGGAACGAACTCGGAAGCTACTGCTAAAGTGAACATCAGGTTCACAAAAGTGCAACCACGAGCGTACTAGACATAGTACCTCTGATCACTAATAATCCACGTGATCTAATTAGTCCCCAGCCAATCACCATAGTCCACTGAGAGAAGGAAAGGGAATGAATAAAAGAAAGACACACCTCTCTCTCTCTCTCTCTCTGTCTCCTCTTTCTTTGATCTGTCTCTCATCCATTTTAGCTCGATGCCTCTCGCATCGCTTTTAAACGTAGTGTTTATAATTTTCATCGCGATTCACCCATTATTACGCCTGTCTATTTTCTCTCTGTCTCTCTATCTCTCATTCTCATTACATGACGTTGACTGCAATATTGTACTTGTGTCGTTTTCAGGTGACCCCATGATAACATCCTCTCTGAAGGGTAAGTGACAAAACGACAGCTCATTCTGTCCTCTTTTTTTTACAACAAACTTGTTTTTGGTTTCATCATATTTTTTTCTTGGTTCTGCATCTACCACCCTCGCCCCCTCGATCACTCCCGCCCGACGACCGATCTATGGATCACTCGTATGGATCGTCGTCTCCTCGGACTTTCCCCGTGCACCTTCTGGAACGAGGACAATAGTGGGACGTGTCTCTCATTTGCATGTGTTTTTTTCCTCCCCCTCCGCCTCGGTTTTCCACTGTTCACGCTTTACATTCTTTCGCATACACACATACACACACACACACACACACACACTGTGAACACTGTAGTAGGAATTAGAGGAAAATGGATGCCAGGGAAATTTAATTCGAAAACATGGATTTCCTAACCCGAAGAAAAGCTCTTTCGCCGTTTGTCTCTTCTTTGAAGACTCAGAATGAACAATATAAAAATGTATAAAAATCACGAGCTTTTTTTATTCTTTGTCTTTTTAACCGTGATCGTATATTCCAAGATGGCAGCGATTGCTCGAGTATCGATTACTTTATTTTCATTCATATTCTAGTCTTTTAATCGTTCAGAAAATTACTTGGAAATGACGAGAGAGCATTTCTCTGCATTTTACAATAAATAATTTGCATTTTTCAAAATGGAAATTGAATTTCCCGCTAGAAAACGTAGTAGGCAGTCGTAGGTAGAAGCTTGAGCTCCCATTTAGAGAACAATAGTGGATCGAATATTCGATTGTAGTGCAAGTAGCGAATCACGGATCACACACGGTTTATCAGAGCACGACTACCCAGTAGCGACCAGTATGATAGCGAGCATAGACTGTGTCACATACATTGCGATAGTTCATATGCTCAGCATTTTGTCCACCGAAATAAGCAAGCTGATCAATCCTCGAAAATCTTTCGATAAAACGAAACGTTTTCGCGATCGAGATACCTTGCTTCCCCTGTAACCGACTCACACAGATTGATTGATTATTTTTGATGAGTGACTAAAAATGATTCATGGGAACATGAACGTGGGAATTGCTGATGGATCGATTTGCGTGTGGACAGTTTGAGTGGTTTTTCATCGAGAGAAAAATTGGGGAAATTCGTAAGAATTTCTTGAGCATCTTCCAAAGGCGTCATAAAATGGGCTAAAATGGGGATTTGGAGGAATTGCACGGTGACAATAGTACTCAGCGATGAATACTATACTTGGGTGGCTGAAAATGGAATTTTGCATCTGAAGCATGTGGGGTTCAGATAATCGAGGGACAAATTTGATGTTTTTTCGAATGTTTACAGGTATAATGTGATTTATCCGAGTTTGTTAAAACCCGAACAGGTAGGATTTCTTCATGCGAAACATAATTTTGCGATCGTTATGTTTCAATTACAGTGATCGCAGGAACGGTAATAGACCTAATAAATATTAATGCACCGACACGCAAGTTAAAATCTAAAAATCGCCACTGAGGGAATAATAAGCGGTAGGTGAATCTCCAAGGGAATAAAGATTAATTAACCTGTTAACCAAGTAACTCTTCATTTTCACACGTTCAGAGAATCGCGATGATTCATGATTAAAAATCACCTGTCGTACCGTATCTCTTCAACAATGCCAGGTGGATGTTTATGCAAATCTTCATTTTTACAGATTGGATTAGAAACGCGATATTTAATCATCGCGTGAACCGGTATCGTTTTACATTAAACAACGAAGACAAATGCCGCTAATCGCATCTGAACGTTTCTGTAACCGCATGAAATAATTATATTTCATATCTGTATAAAAGGCGCAGTTCAAAAGTATACTTTTATATTTCAAATGCGAACTTACCAAGATCTTTTATATCAAATTTATCTATCAAACAGAATCATTTAAAGTATGTGCGATTTAAAATTTTTCAAGTTCGAAGGAACGAAGCCGCGAGCAAAAATACTCCGCCATCGCAGCGGCGCGATCGTGACAGTCTCCCGACGCGCAGGAGCGTAATTAATAACGCCGCGACTTATGAATTATCGACGATGCAACATGGCGAATTAATGCACATATTAAACGCAGCCTTTTGTTCGACGACCACCGGCCAATCCCGTTCCATTCCGCGGAAACTTTGCTCTCGCTGAAACGCGAAACCGCGAGGAGGCTGCGCGCATGAGTCTCTCGGCAAGCATGATCGCGGGATTCGAACTCGATCTCGGACGCACCAGTCCAAACAAAAAAGAAAAATATTCTCGGGGATTATTCCCCAAGCTGCCTCCATTTTCATAAATTATTTCCTAAACGGAGAAGCGGCGTAAAAAAATATTTTGATTCTCCAAGGATGTTTTCTTGTATTAATGATTGAGTTCGAAACTGCGACTAGTTCTTAAAAATAAATTCTATAAGCCAGAGCGTCACAAACAACCATTTTTATACAATCCAACGAACGATTTATTTAGGTTTCAATTTTTTAATTAAAATTTTTGCTTAAACAAACCATGATATCATTAAGACGTTCCTCGATCTGGCTCTGCGCGATTTCCGTGATATTGGTCGCAGTAATTCGTGGAAAGAAAATGAATTGTCAGTGGTAGGGCAATTTGTGCATCAAGTGCATCATACCAGGAGGATAGTGCATCGACAATCGCATGTTTCTTGGCCCGTGGAGCACGTATCTCGAAGGTACGGCCAGATATTCTCGTTTCACCGACAACATCGCTGCTCCTACATTTTACCTGGCAAAGATGTGGCAATGCCGTGTTATGGCCTAGCTCTCGGCTGACGTTATGGAAGGATAATCCCATGCGGTCGACGCTTGGTCTCAGATTTCCGCGCTGCGACCATAATCTCGTTGAGGGGAAACGAGAGGATAGCCGGGCCGGATGACTGCTATCCCGTGTAAACTCGGCCGATTCTAGAAAAATTGCGGGATACTTAAGAAATTAACAAGACACCGGGATTAGGACCACCGGTGGTGGGGGACACGTGGGCTCTGCTCGCTGCCAATCAGAACGCTTCTCCACAGTTTTCTATAAATTTTTATCAAAATCCGGGATAATAATAGGGCTGGGGATTTTTAAGCAAGATCAAGAATCATTGAATATTATCTTTCAATGCTCGGTAGTTCTAGTATCAAAGTCCTATAAATTCAGAAATCGCTGATAACAACTGCGTTTGGAAATATTAAAACACGTCAGAATAGTGAATATTAGATGATTGCATAAGTTCGTGCCCGATTTGAAAATAAAATTCAGTGGTTACATTTTAAAGAATACAACTTTATTAATCAATTATACATACAGTCACAATTTCTTTCTAATTGTAGAAAATTTGACCATTTTTTAATTTTAATTTAACCAATCTTTAAAATTTAACCATTGAATTTTTGTTTCAAATCGGACACAAACTTATGCAATCATCTGATAATTTCCAACTAGTAAACGGAGCATTTCCATCAAAGAAAATGATAATAATAGTGTTGGAAACTGACCGATTGGTTTCCAAGATTTCTCTGTTTTCCATTTAAGCAACAGAATTGTCAAACCGATGATTGGAAAATCGCCGGAGGCAGATCCGACGCGTTTCTTCACCGCGGCGACGATGAACCGAACTGATGAAACGATCGAGTGCAATGCGAAACGGGAATACACTCGGCTATCGGTACACTGTTATTATCATTATTATTATCATCCCGCGTAATTATACGTCGACGTTCACGAGCCGCCGCAGTCGTAATGACGGAAAACCGTTTAAATAACAGGACGCCGGGGATGGGGGTGGGGAGTAATGAAGCTGCGTCCGCACAGCTGTCAGTCCGAGAAGACGCGTTTCCAGTGAAAACCGGTCGTTAGATTCCTATAATGCATTATATCGGCAGGATCTCGCCAGGATCACGTTCACTCGAACGCTTCTGGCGTCTTCAACCCCCTCGAGGAATCAATCTACACGCCGGTTTATTGAATTGCTCGTTAAACGCCCGTGCTCACACATTGTAATTAAATAAGACGATTTTATCCCTGTTTGACACGTGTTGTTGAACAGCTGCGACTGTACGGTTAACACTAAACCTACCGTTGGCGGTCTTACATTTTTAATTTTATAATTATTGAAATTATGACGTTGCTTACATGGAAAATAACTCGATAAATTTCTTTATCCAAGCGCATATTGCAATAAAAATTGCACGAAATCTAAATAAATAGAGCCTTGTCATTTTTATCAGCTAAAACATTTTAATCGCGTTCAGTGCTCGGTAGTTTTAGCGTTAATAAATAGTACCCGCAATAAAATCTGGCCCTCGTAGAGAAACCATTAGTTTCTTCAGTTTTCTAATTCTAAAAAATGGTAAAAACTGCTCCCAAAGAATTTCCACACCCTCTAAAAATTCTGTAAAACCCAGCTTCCTTCTGCAGATCCGAAAAACGTCACTCGCAGTTCTCGAAAGGTTTCCACCCCCGTTCCGAAGACTGCAGCCAATTACAGTTTACATAACGCTTGTTCCCGCCTTCGGACGATCGATCCGTGCAATCCGTGCCAATAATCATAATCGCACGGTTATAAAAACGCGCGTCGCTTCACAATCAGTGTTCCCTTTCAACTGGGATCGGCTCGTCGCATCTTGCAATTATGCTTCTCGGTATCGGCCCGATTGCACAATCGGGAACGAAAAATCGGTTTCGATCGTACGGACTACGGGGGTCTTGCTCGCGATAAGCCGGAACGATTATATAAGGAATTTATATTCATCCTCGGCGTCCTTACCCGCGACAGAGAGCCGTGAACGGGTCTCGTCTCAATCGGCTCGGCGTGATTGATTATAATTACAAGCCTCTCTGGAACCCGCGGCCGACGAGAGCTTCACCTCGAGCGTGTGTAACGAGGCTGACGATTACCGGGCTCTCATTACGATCGTCGACAAAAAGATCGATTCGTCGATCGTCCCTATGTCTTTGACACCGATCCGCTAACGAGACGCTTTCCGACGATCGAGGGAAATCGGCGCCGTTTTACGACCGCGCGATCATTTCCACGGTATCGCGGCCAATTAACGACCGAATAGAGGCGGATTCTTTTCCCCCCGATTGTTCCCCGATTTATCGAGATCGAGCCGAGTGCCAGAAGATCACGCTGATAACAGCGGCGATGCCAGGAGCAGGCGGATAACGAATTTCTCGCGTGACTTCGCGCGGTATTTTCAACTCTGCTAAGCTTTAGGTGACTGGGGCTTAGGTTATAATTTTATTAAAGTGATTTAGACTGTTTTGGATATTTCTCGCAAGGTCCGCCAAAGATTTTTAAACAGTGGATTTTTATTCGTTAGTGACTGATGTTATTATTTTCGCCTTGCCTTACAATAGCGTGTCAGACTCGCGATGAAGATTCTGAACAGAGTCTAATAAATATGTATGTTAGTAATTTCCTTCTAACCGAGATGAAATTCTATTTTGGTTTCGATAATGTATAGTTGTCGGAGAACGTGTAGGCATACAATAGATATAAATTTTCTCCTTGCTTAGGAAATTAGAAACTACAAAGAAAGTTCTAATCACTGAATGTGTAAAATAAATCGTAGGGCAAGGGGTTAAGAAATGAAATAAATTTCAATTTCACTCCAGTTTATTGCAATTTAAGTAGAAAATTTTTATTAGTAATAACCAGACTGCGGATCTTTATACAAAATAACTGGAGTGAAATAGAAATTTATTTTCTTCCCTATTATGTTCAGTAGATTGAGAATAATATAACAGTACGTTTAAATTTTTCTAATATTTTTGCTATTTTAAATTACGTCTACTCAGTTTTGTCATAAATGCATAAAATCCGCAGTCTAATAATGGAAATATCCTTTTCGATAGAAATTAATTTAACGAATTAAGCTTTTCATGTTCCGAACTCCGTGACGTTTCGAAGTCATCTAAAACCACAAATATTTAAGTGGCAGAAGAAAATTGGAGAATGTTCACCTGAAGAGCCCAACAGAGTTGGCAACGGCTGAAACTACAGCGCACGGCGCGAATGCATAAATGATCAACTGGTATAAATTGTCCCATCGTCGACGAAGAGCGCAACTTGCCATCACGACGACTCCAGCCCGCTAATTTCACAGCTGACGAGCAGATGTTGTCAACGCGGCGAAACATTTACGTTACGGATCGCAAAACGCCCTGTGTGCCTCACCGACACCTGACAATTAAAGATCGTGTGCCGAGCGAAACGATTTACCGAGCGTGTGCCCAGATCCTCGCACATAACTAGAGGCCTAGATCTTTGTGCGAGTCTCCAACAATTATTTCATAACATTCGAAATTCGAGAAAATCACTGGCAGCAGAAGCGTAACAAAAACGTTGCTATTTTTGTGCCACGACCAAAGTGTCCAAACAAATTCCAAGCTGATTAACGTTGGAACGACTAACCGGTTCGGCAATTTTCCAAAAATGTAAAAGACCGTCGGAAGAAAGTGCAGAGATTGTTCTGCAGGGTTCAAGCGTTTCTCTCGGATCGACAAAAAGATTGATCGGCGTCCACGATGTGGTTCGTCGGTGGATCCATTAAAGAAAGTAATCCCGAACGAGCGTGGACAACCAGAAACCGACGACTGCTTTCACTTTTTATTTTCGCATGCCCGATTTGAAACGAGTTACGAAAAGAAGAGAACCAGCTTCTCTCTCTCCGCGGCCTTAGCCCAATTATTTCTTGAAAAATATATGGCCGTTTCTTTTTTCGCGGAATGCCGGCGCACGGAGCGGTTTCGCGGTGCGATACCAATTAAACGCGGAACGTGATTGTTCTTCGTTCGCCTTGCGGCGATTAAGCTCCTCTTCCCCCTCACTTCCCGGTGCAAGAAATCAACGACAAATTGAGAATGGCCGAGCTGTGTTTCTCTCCTCGAAGACCAACAAGAGCGTCCGGAGAACGTCGAAACCGGACAAGTTCGACGTACACCTGGCAACTGTATATGTTTTAATAATCCGCGCGACATCGACGTCTTTGATCGACTCGGGCTGGCAACTTTCTGTTTCGAATGGACGTAACTGAACAAGAACGTAAATGATTACATCAAGGTGCTGTGCCGAAAATAAAATGAGAGTTACGACGAACAATAAAAATCGTGGAAACATCATCAGTTACCTAAGGCAAAAAGTGAGATGAATTTAACGAATCAATTCGAGTATGATGACTATTAATCGTCAAATGATCTTTATATCTTGGTGAAATTTTGTTCGAGAATTTTTTCTTCCGATTTCTTTGAGCCAGTTTTAATTTCTAGGCCTCAGGTCGATTAAAAAAAAACGTAGGACCAGGTCCGGGTGAATTTGAGAGTGTCTAATGCGAGCGAAGGAATGGTGGGGAGTCGTCTAACGGGTGTCCAGCCGAAAGAAAGCGGTTCCGTTTCGATTCGTTCCGCTTTTCGTGGCCGACTTAACGAAAAATTTTAGGAAGGCCCTTCCACGGAGAAAAGCGAGAGAAGGAATTGGGGCCGGCCGGACTTCGTGAGGCCCCTCGTGGCCCCGCAAGGCTCGATTCCGGAATCGCGGTAGGGGAACCGCCCGGGCACATTTCACTAGGAGGAGAAAGTGACTCGCCGAAAGTTGTCGTTTTCACATCTGGCCCGGGCCTGCGCTGCCAATTCAACCACCACAGGCTGAATCCGTCCTTTTGCCACTCGAATCATTTTTCACTAATGTGTACCTCACTCCCCGGCAATTGTTTAATCCTAATTTCAACCCGTATCTTGTGATCGATGGACGAAACTTGAATTTTGTCTGAACTGGGATTAAACGAAGTCTGAACGAAGGAATTAAATTTACAGCACAATAAACAGACAGCGCATAAAATCAATTATGCAGAACGATCGAGGTGCATTTCGCTTAAGGAATCGTTCGCTTCTCGGACGTATTATTACGTCAATCGCGCCGCCGCGGATTGAACGCGGTTTAGGGCCCGGTTCACACGTGCAACACGTGCAAAACAAGAGGGGGCCTACCTGTCGTGCGGCGAACGATGCGAATTCGAACGGCGAGCTGCCATAATAACAAGCTGTTAAAAGCGAACTTCTTTTCTTCGCGGGGAGAGACCCCGGAGATCTCGATGCTCGGCAGAGAGAGACGCTTTCGTTTCCCGGCTAAAGGTTAAACTGTAGCTACGGTCTAACGATGCTGCACGAAATGGGAATCGAGACAACCTGTTGATCCTGGCTGCTTCCTTTCACTCCCGGCATCCACTCGGAGAGAAACAGACCCGGGAATTGTTCCACGGATCCTCCACCGGCCTTATTTCGCGATCATTTCGTAATCCGATCGATCCCACACCTTTCTCGAACCCTGGATCCAAGGTGCACTAAAATTCACTATTTTACATTGCATCAAATAGAAGTTAAACTAAAAATTAATTCTCTCCATCAACACCTAGCCAGGACATAAATTTGAATTGTTCATCATCCTGAATTTATGTAGAAATATTAAACAAACACATTGCGAAAGAAAGTTTTAGCAGAGCCTAACAGTTCCAGAGTTAGATCACAGTTACAGTTACCGAATTCGATCGCTGCAGCGTTGTTACTCAACTATTACTCGGTGACAGTTGATCGGCGATGGCGGAAGTGCTTTATGACACAACAGAGTATGTATTTCCCCGCGGAGTCCAGCTCCAAACATAAATTCTGCGGAGTTAGGTTCGAAAAAGCAAGCCGGGACGAGTCGGGAAGCGTTCCCGTTTCGTTTTCGTTGGTACCGGGGCGACCTTTCTCTTCGTGGTAGCTCGACCAGTCGCGCCGGGAGAAAGGGAAAAATGGCGGTCGGAGGAGGGCGAGGATAAGGATAAACGAAGACGGCGACGTTAATTTTGCCTCGAAGAAGCATAAAGCTCTGAATCACCGGTGAACCGGTCCCGTAGCCGCGTTGTGCGAACGCGGAAACCGCTGGCAGGCTCGCGCGGGTCACGGAAGAATTCCTTTCTCCTCCTTCATTGTCGTTCCTCTTCCTCCTTCACCGTTCGCTTCTTCCTCTTTTCGGTCCCTTCTTGTTCTCCGCACGTGATCATCGCCCCTCTTTTCGTCGGCGCTGTGTTTATCCTCCTTCTTTGTATTTCCAGACCGAAATAACTTTTGCACGAAAGTATAGCCTGCGTGGGGTTTATTAATCCTCTTTCCGAGACGAAAATAGCTTCGCACGTGAATATACAGGCTATGTTTGCCGAGTTGTGAATAATTGCGCACGGTGCGTTGACAACGGAGCAAAATCAAAAAGTCAACTCTTATATAAATATTTATTACGGAGGTGAGCAACGATGTCAACACGAATAAACAAGTATTGCGTAGATATATCTGCAACGAAAGGTTTCTGCTAGAATTTATTTTCTTTCCAGAATTGGAATTTTTCAAAAAGTTTAAACACCCCGAAGAAAGAGATTTTCTCACTTCACTGCGAGAAAATGGGGTGTTCGAGTGATTAATTGCGGGTGATTAGACGGTCATTTATCCGCAGTGTTAGCGTACGAGGAAGGCAGTAGTCGCAGCTGTTAGAATCTTTCCCGAGGAACCGGGGGAACTCTCTCTCCGTGCCCCACTCGCGATGCCCCCTTACGGTCCCCGTAAAACCGTCCGGTTCCCCCCCGATCGGCTCGGCGCGCGGCGCGGCGTCGTCGTCGCGGCATTTCGCCACTTTCGATTTTACCTGGCGAGCACCGTAGCCGCTCCGTTACCGTTAATTTCATGGATCGGTCACGATCGAACCGCGGCACCAGGAAGTGGGTCGATCTGACGTAGAAAACGGGGACAGGCTGCGTGTGCTCGGGGGTCCTTCTCGATCTCAAGCCGCCACGTTCCGATTTCTTTGATTTTTCTTTCTCCGCGTGCGTCACAATGACTGTCGCCTTCTGTCCCCGTCGTGCGGCGCGTTATTTGTTTCACTAACCCCGCCGATCGACGTTGTTTTATTGGAACGAGAGCTGTCTGGAAACTCGTTCCTCAGATTAACAGTTTTGGAAAGTAAAATCTCGAATGGAAATCTGTCCGAGCATTTTATGCGCTCGCGGTTGTTCACGGGGTTGTGTTAAGGTAGATTGAGTGTACAGGTTGATCTGGTTTATGGTTCAGGATTTAGGCGTAATGTGCTTTTTAGTTTGCTTGGGTCTGGGTTAGGTGAAATTCTTGGCGGAAACGAAAAATTCATGAATTAATCGAGGTCTGTGATCTATCAATTTTCTGTTGAACTGTTTGTTTCGTTCCTTTTCGGCTGTGTACGATTGCACCCGTTGGAAAATTGTAATTAATTAGTCTTTAACACCAATTGAAAACGAATTTTTCAAAACAAATTCCTGATAGTCCCTCTCCAGCCCCTTCGACGAAAAATCATCATCATCCGAAAAACATCTGTCAATCCCCAAAACCGCTGACTCAGCCGTCCATCCCTTTAGCATCGGTCTCACCCCCGCGACGTCCTCGCCGAATCTCAAGGCCTCCACCTCGGGGTTTCGCAAACACGGAAGCCCCGGGCACCTGTCGGCTCCCGGATTGGCCGGGGTCGCTCTTCGGAAAAGCGAATCGCCACGATCGCTCGGGAAAATCGTGAAGCGCGCAGGTCCGAAAGGAAAAGGGGTTGTAGGAGAAAAGAGAAACGACGCTCCGCGAGACGAAGACACCTTTACCGTGGCGAACGCTAGTCGAACAGGGACACCGCTATCTATCTCCATTCAACGAAGAGGAGCGTAGAGAGGAGTGGTGGATCAGTTTATCTGTACAGAGGGGGCCAGGAAGGGGTGAAGACGGCGGTGCCAGTTGGTGGGGGGTGGGGGCGGGAAAAAGCGGATGTTCGATGAACGGGAGAGAGACGCAGCTAGACGTGCGGTGGGGGGAGAGAACGTGGACGCGTGTGCTCGCGGGAGAAGCGCGCGAGAGAGGGGACAGAGTTGGAGAAAGAGAGAGGGTCTGGATCGTAGTCGGAGCAGTCAGTGTCTTTCCGGACGCCGCAGGTTCGAGGCACGCAGCTCTCTCTCCCCTCTTTCTTCCTTCATTGTCACGGTATCTTTCTCTCTCCCTCTCTCTTGTCCTGCTCCAACCCCCTCTCCTTCATCCCTTGATCACCGAGCAGCTTCTCGGCCTCTCCCTTTCCGCCCTTCCTCGTGCTGTCTCTCTCTCTCCCTCCGCTGGCTCTCCTCTCTCGTGGTCCCAGGACAACGAAACGCGTCACCGTCAAGCTCTCCCCCTACCATCCGGAACCCGCGAGCACCGGCCAATCGGCGTCTAGCTTCCGGCAACGGTGACGGCCCAATGGGCGAACACCGGCGACGGATAGACGCTGACGATCGCTGATTTTGACAGTCGACACACGACGACGGTACCGTGCTGCGCTCTCCTTTCGGTGCGTCTGCGAACAGGTCTCGCACCTGGGACCCTGTGGCTCTCGGAGACCGTGGTTGGCGAGAGAGTTTGTCAACAAGAACTCGGTGTGCTTACGAAACCGGAGCTGCTCCCTCGATGCCCTCCGGTTGGCAGTGAACAGTGGTCCTCGGGGGAGAGAGGGTGGTTTCGCCTCGAGATCCCCACGTGGTCTCTCGGTGGTAGTTCGAGGTCCTAGCTTCTCGTAGGTCCCAGAGTCCTTAGGACACCGGGAGTCAGTGTACAGTGCGCCGCGAAGTTCTCCAGGTGGTTCGTGACTTGGGGAAGAGACTAGGAGCTGTGTTGGATGCAGGGACAAATAGACAACTGGGAACGCGAAGCCTCGGGCTTGGGTTCGACCGTGGTAGCCGTCTGTTGAACCTTGGAAATCGAATCTAACCTCCTACCGAGACTTTGAAGTCTCCTTTCGAGCTGTGGTAGCCTCTTGTTCAGCCTTGGTAGTTGCTGTTTTTTGTGTCGCCTTTTCGGCATTCGGTTCCGAAGGATAGAAACTGTTCGGTGAACTGGTTGGTGGATTTTGTACGGTGTATCATAGACGGTGTGAGAGTGGTTCGACGACACACGGGGTACCAGGACTTAAATGCTCGCGTGAGAGGGTGAATCGATGAGCTGCGCCATGGAGTATCAGCAGTTGGCGCCACCGCCGGTCCCAGGCGTGCTGCACCAAGCGCACCACCAGCAGCAACAGCATCAGCAAACGGTCCAACCCCCGCAGCCGCACATCGTGGTCGCGCCTGCGCACCAACAACAACCCCAACAACCACCACCGCCGCCGTTGCCGCCCACGTCACACGGGCATCAGGTGGTGCACGGGCCACTTCCGCCTATACACGACGACAGCACCAGCTCGAGGTGGAGCCAGTATCAACACCTATGGAGGCAGCACCACGTCTATGTCAATGGTAGGGTGTCGTTGCTTAGAGAGTTTCTAGGTGGTTCCACGGTGTGCCACCCCCCGTGGAGCCACGGAGGTGTCGATAATTCGAAGCGTTCTTCGGGCTCTTATTGATCTTTCAGCTGTCAACTTGGTGGGACGGGTCTTTGTTGTCATTGTGGCAATTTGACAGTAGGGAATAGATCTGTTTGGTCTTATCAATCCGTCTGATTTTGTAGCCCCCGGGAAACATCAATTTCAAGTCCCATCTTTATGTATTTCTACTCGAATTTTGTGTTTATGACAACTATATCAAAAATTAAAATTACAAAGCTGAAATTAGTTTTTACACTCCTGTAACGGTTTTACTCGCCGGAAAAGCCTAGTAAAAAGGCTTTTCTGTGAGCTGTATGTAAAAGAAGCTCGACTAGTTTTAGACGATAATTGCAGTAGAGTTGTTACGATATATTAATTCTAATAATTTGTTGAGTTATGAATGTTTCTAAACCTCCAAAAATGTGTATCTCTTAGAACACTTTTTTGTTGACCTCGCAATTTCTCTTGTACATACGTAATCTAAATTGACAGAGAATCCTTTTGCATATTCGAGCTCCTAGAGTCGCAATCTGAAGCTCGGAGATTCTATCTAGAGATTGTTTGGCATACGTTTGGCAAAGGTGTGTTTAATTAGATTACTCAGGTGAAGCCATGAAGCTGGTCTAAAGGTCAGCTGAAGTTCCTCAAACGGGACTGCACGTTTTAGACACTTACGTCCCACAGTCTTATTCGACTATAAATGTTGGAATTAAAATAGAAACTGCAACACAAAAGATATACAAAATTGATAATTAGAACCTTCACTACAATAGGTACAGATCTGTCTGTGTTCGTTCGATGTTCTCGGTTACCGGAATGCGATTTTGCGAATGATCTTTCCCATGTCACGACGGAATTCATCTCTCAAATTTCTCCTCGGCCGAAATTATGACACCGGCTGCTTTGCGTCATTGCTCATTAAACACGTAGTATAACAAGGTATGAATATTAAAATCCAGTGGACGTCTCTCTTTCGTGCCTCCGCGTGTTTCATCTCCGGTACTCCTTGAAACTCGTCGTAAATCATATGAAATCGTCGAGAGATTTTCCATCTTGCCAGAACGTTTTTATTTTCAAATCACGCACCGCAAGAACAAATGGAAAATCATTTCGAAAATTGGAGGACAGACGAGCCACGGATAAATCTGTTTCGACACGTGTAACCTGCTGTTCCGATTGACTGCGGACATTTTGTCTTTGAAATTGAAACTCCTCTATTTTCTAACTTCTTTTGAATTATCTCTCGCGATAGCTCGCTAAATTTATTCCCTCTTTATGCAAACTATACTCGTTTTTAGAACGTAGCTAATTGTATTCGAAATATTCTGCTTGATAAGAGCTTTATGGCTAGACAGAGTGGAAAATACTATAAACATATACTATAAATACTACTCGAATATTCAAACTGCAAATTGCCTATAGCAACTCGATTGTAAACTCATTTTTATAGAATTTTTATTTTCGATATTTCGATCCTTTACAATTCAACGATCAAGAAAAATATTCTTATTATACATATGTAACTCTTCGCATGTGTTTCTGATTTATTGTAAGGTATAGATAAAAACAAAGGAAATCCCAGTAGTATGTTAACAGGACGAAGAAAAATTCGATCGATAAGCTTCTTCCGTGGAAAATCGACAAGCGTGGATCGCGCGGATAAAACACGAGAGTACTACTCGCGAATCAGAAACGCCCACCTGTTGCTTACATCAGGTTGCCTACATTTTATCCGCAATTATATCGCGGCGTGATCTAACGATCGACTTAGATCATACACGCCGCGGACTTTCTCCATCATTTCTCCCCCTTCAATTTCAGCTGTGATCTACAGGCGCGCTCTTGTAGCTAATAACAATCCACAAAAAGGTACTAACCAGAAACTTCCGTTATATCGTTACTTTCGATCATTCTAGCCTTTGTGGACCCATTAATATAGGCCACAATATTTTTATTCTAAATCCATAGATATTGGACGTTGGTGGGTTACGATTTTATTATCAATAGTATTACGTCTCTTCTCGTCATTTAAAATCAAACCTGAAGCTGGCAGTGCAAGAGAAAAATTCGAAGAATTTAAGAGCGTCTCGACATATTATTTTTAAATTAATAAATTCCCAGGAGGAAATAAATTCTCACTCGGTTCTCAAACGTTGCAATGGATGCAGACGATATTTTTAACTATTGACCAATGAAACGGTATATAAACAAAATATATTAAAAAAACTTTTTAAAAACCATATATGCTTATATTAAAATCCACTAAAAAGGAGAAGATAATTTTTTTCCTGGTTCTCCATAAAATACCGAATCCAGTCAAATGATTAATAATATTTTTCCCCAAAATTTTAAGCAATTAGTTCGAAATTTCTTCTGTTATAAAATTAGTGCCGGAATAGATGGAAAAATTTAATATAAATTTAAATAGAATCATGACATTAGTAACTATAAATAAACGCTTTAATTTTTATAGTCACTAATGTCATGATTCCATTTAAATTTATATTAAATTTTTCCATCTATTCCGACACTAATTTTACAACAGACGAAATTTCGAGCTAATTGCTTTACATTTTGGGGGAAAATCTGATTAATCATTTAAATGGATTCGGTATTTTATGGAGAATCAGAAAAAAAATTATTTTCTTCTTTCAGTGGATTTTAATATAAGCGTAGTTTTTATATATTTTATTTTCTACTTTTCTTGTCATCGGAAGCCAGTGTGTATACAAAATTTCAGCAGGATTGGACTTTGGGAAGAGGTTTAAAATTCGATTACAAGAGTTGACGCGCATACAACACGGCAAAAGTTAATATAAGCGTGGTAAAATATAATCTGAAATAGTTCAATAAAAAGCGGAATGTGTTGGTCTGGTTGGGCGGTGGAGATCAGCGAATTGTTTATTTATTTCTGGGTTCAGGCCCGCGTTCCCTGTCGCGCAAAGTTATTTATTGACTCCGGCGATCCGAGTTAACGGGTTCGAACATGGAGCGTGAATGAATCATGCGTGTCCGCTTGCGAACGTGTGAATTCACCTATGCACCTATCCTACTTGCGACGGAATCGACTCAAGGCTATTAACATTTGCATCCTCCCACGTCTTCCACTTACTCTATCTCTATCTGGTCATCTGTTCAGCCGGTCTATCCATCTCTCTCCGTCGCTCGTCCTTTTCATCCGCTCTTTCGCTCTTTTGTTCAAAAGGGAAGCGACTCGCGGAAAAACACGAGGCTCATCGCGAAATGGCTCGCTAAAATGGCGTCGAAAGTGCAGAATATTCTTCTCTTATTACTGAACCATGAGTTTCATGGATTTAGTGTAACTTGTCCAGCGAACGATGTGAATGGACACTTAGAAATCAGTGTTCGTAAATCATCATTTAATTTCCTGAGTGCTGTTTCTATAAGAAGGCTGTGTCATTGTTAAGACCTTACATTCCGGAATGCGATTCTAACAATATTTGATCGTCACAGTTTGTGTTCAAAGTCTGGCGTGGACCGAATGGTGAATGAACATCAATTTCGAATAAATTAGCAGAGATACCGCAGTGAAAACACACAAACTAAGTTATCGTGGTTCCATTGAACCATAAATTGAATAGCTGTGATTTAAAACAGTAGTAAGATTTTTAAAAAGTGTCGTATAAAAATACCATACGACAATAATTAATTTTTTGAGATCGCGGGGCTTTATGCAAATTGTTGTGTGGACGAATTTCTAGATGTTGTACTAATTGTTAGGAAGTGAGCGTTTATAGCGATTTATGGCAATGTTCATTAAAGCTGTTTACGCTGTTTTTTTATTATATCCTTTTAATGCTATTCGAACTCGTCGATTTTCTAGATTCGATTTAATTGCTAGGAAGTCGAGTATAAATTCAGTGGTTCTCTAAATTATTTATCGCGAGTTCAATCTCACTATAATTCATGCGCTGCAACGTGATATGAATGGAGAAAGTGCACTGTCCTAATAAGTACTTGGAGGAACTGAGTGCATTTAAATTCGCATTTCTGAAGACAAAGTTAAGCGAATACAAACTGTGGCGCATAATACGGTCGCTTCGGTCGAGCTAAAGTTTAATGAACTCCGATCACTTTCTCCGGTTCAAGTTTATATATTTGTAGTAAAATTGAACGACGTAAAGAGTGCAGGCGAAATTGCATTTCATTACGACTCCAATAAATCAGAGTTAAAGGGACATTAAACGTCAGTGAACCACCATTTTGTTCGCTTCACAAGCACTTTCAAGCTTTCAAATACTTGTACCTACATATTTTCAGATACATGAAAATTGCAGTGAAATTTTCAAGAGTCAAAGTTCAGGTTTTGCATCGAGGAATGCAATTTTTTAAATAGATGCACTATAGATATAAATTTAAATTTGCATGTTTGCAGCCAAATTCAATTAACCAAAAAATTATAATGAAATTGCACGAACGATTCCACTTTAAAAGAATGAAAATGAACGGAAGGATTCAATAGTATGGTTGTGTTGCAAATGGTTTTCAGGTCCAAAAGGCAAGATCGTTGATCGATCCATGTTCTTCGTCGTTTAACTCGGCCGTTTAGCGCTCGCGTGCGTTCTAAAACGTCAAACGACCTCGTGAGCTCGTTGCGGCCGCGTTGTCGGGCGTGCTCGTCGAATTGTCGTCGAACACAATGGATCAAAGCGCTTCGGGGGGGCACAATGCTAGGGATGGGCGGACCAGCCCGTCCTGCGCTTTGACGTTGTCACGTCAACAATGACGAATCCGGGGATCGTGTCATTCCCCGAAATATATCCGCGTCTTCTTCCTTTCTTTTCTCCTCGATTCGTTTTCCTTTTTTCCGATTTTTTCCATCAGGAAAACGCGGTTACGTAACGCCACCATTGGTCCTCTAATCGCTCGTTACGGTTCATTAGAGAAATTTGGCCGATCTCCGACTGAGTGACAATACGTTCATTCATTTCGAATGAAAATTCATCATTGAATGAATACTTTCGTAATTTTCGTTCCATTCTGTGTATTAATTCTTTTATTATAATAGGGTAACTGCACCAGTGAATGAACATTTAAGAAATTGTTCAGGAAGATATTTAATTTTTAAAAAAATATGTGAATTAAAGGAATATCATATATGCCAAATGGCTCCCTGTACTTCATTTGTCAAAAATAAATGAACACAAATAAAATAAAATTATTATTATTTTTCTTTATTAAACGTTAAATAAAAAATATAAAAAATACCAGTTAATGAACACTACATTTTTAGTCTTAGGCTTCAAACTTGTTGACATATACAATAGCGTTCATTTACTGGTGCCCGTTTATTCACTGGTGCAGTTACCCTACTTGGTATACTTGATTAATGGTCATGGTAGACTAAATGCTTGAGGAACATTTCAGGAATGTATCTGAAGTTCAATAAATTTTTCGAATATTGCCCTAAAATCTAGAAAAATTGATTTTATCCCACACACGGTTTCAACATCCATGTTGCACATTAAAATATGAATTCGTTGAAAACTGATCGTCGGAAGCGACACTGCAGGGAAAAAGATCTGTGTACGTTCAAGAAGAGCGTTCGCAATCGTGTTCAGCGAGCCCAGAGTTAACAGAGGTCAAGATACCGATCGGAAAGATGGATTTAGGTCACGAGGGAGGAGCAAGTCGGTGGAAAGTGTTTAAAATCTAATTTCAGCGAGCGCAGAAATAAACGTTCGCGAAGATGTTTCCTCGTTCCCGTCATCCTCCGGTCTGACTTATCGTCGGTGTTCTTCTGTTTTTTCTTTTTTTTTCGTTCCCGCGACGCGGAGAGAATTTCTTTTACTCTGTTGTCACTTTATTGACGCTCTATCTCTTCAGGTCCCGCGGGAACGTCGACTCGGCCGCGTTCGAACAGGCGGTTTACGTGAATCGAGGTCACAGGTCGGCCTCCACTTTGCGTCATAGACGTGTCAGCATTCTCGATATTAATTTCTAGCGACTTGCGCGACCACGGTCCCGCTTCGTACCTGAACTTACCTTCGAAACGTGTTTCCAACGATCCGCTCGTGTTTCTGTACGATTCGATCGGTGTACAGTGTTGGAAAAATGTTCGCGGAATGCTGCGATATTTATTTCAAAGTAAACACGACGAAACGTGATTTTTATTCGTCTGCGACATTCTGATCACTTCAAGCACAATCTCCTTAATTTTTTTGGAAGATCGCTGCCGCAATATTCATTTTATTTTAGAGCCGAGATAAAAAATTGGAAATTCGTAATTTTTAGATGGGCTGACCACTGCAAGCACAATCTCCTTAAATTCTTCCTAAATAAATCGTAACAAATCCTGAGATCTTGTTACAAGAAAAAGCAGCTTCGGTACATTATTGTTACAAAAGTGAGCATCAATGAAATAATTTTAATGTTCTCATTGCCCAACCAATGCGGGCACAATTTCCTTAAATTTTTCGTGAGACAGCAAGTATCGTGATCCCTAGTGCTGGTCAAGCCATGCCTAATCTTGCATTATTCCATCATAAAAATTCACTAACGGATATTGGAGAGCTGGCGTCAACGAATGGCATTGCATTGTGTTCGGATCGTGGGAAAGTCAATGTCAATACGCTATTTTTAAGGCTTACGTTGCCCGAACAGTGGAAAGACATTCTCCTTGCATCATTACCGCCAAACCGGACACTCATTTAATGCGAGGGGCCGCGAATTTATCGGTTTTGTCTTTCCACCACTATGACAAACTAGACATTGTCGTGATTCTTTGAACGCTTAGATTGTCTAACCATCGTTGTCTGAATTTCCTCGAAGTAATCCATCATAAAACTTCATAGAGCTTAGATGACAGATGACAGCGAAGGCTTACCGCAAACAAATCCATTTTTATTGTCTTTTTATTGTAGAAGCATAAACACTGAACGAGCGTTTGTTGCGGTGCTTGTATTGTCTGAACAGTGTCCGAACAATCTCCTTCGATGCTGAAATGACGAACGATGCTAATGACAAGTTGCTAAAGAATACGGCGACTGGCTTTCTATTACGAAAGAATAAGCTTTTTTCTGCCTCTTATAATGCTCGCATTGTCTGACCTGTACGGGCTCAACCTCCTTCAATCTATCATAAAATTTATCATGCTGACAGATGACACCGAACACCTGGTGCGAACAAATTCAATTACGTTACCTCTCTCCTTCAATCCTGGCAGAATAGGCATACTGAATTTTTGACACTCGTCTTGCCCGGACAGACTCAATCCCTTTGAATGTATCATAGTTTCAAAATGTAAACAAAAATCGCAAGATGGCAGGATTGTCTCGAAATATTGCAACTCGATTTTATATTAGTGTCCCACATGTTTGCTCAAACAAATCCAATTTAATTGCCTTCTGTTGTGATAAACTTTTAAGGATATTCACTGTACTGTGGTCTGGTCATTGTAGGCTCAATCATCTCGAGTTCATACGAATTACAAGTGGTACTATCGGCGTACAGTATTTCAATACCTATACATATAAAGAAATTCAATTCAGAGATTCCATCTTAGAAATTCAAAAGCCTTTCAACAATTCTAATTCGACTACTCTACTACTCCCTCTGTCCCATAATAATAGTAGCGAAGAAAATAAATATAGAACGCAACATTTATTATCAAAAAACTAGATTACATTAAACAGTAAATTAAAAATATTACTCCTAATTTTTATTTTCAGTGTTCAGATAGTTTCTGGATTTTTCAATAATTTCGTTACTGCATTTTGAACTTGTTGGATCTTGGCTGCGAAGCTTTGCTTTTCCTATATGTGTGAGCTTAAAATTATTGGAGCCATCGTTCTTCATTGCTTCCAGCATAACTTGTTTCTTTTCATCTTACTTTTCCAAGGGGTTGATATTCAACTGAAATAAAACAATTGATTTCGATCAGCGGGTGAAGTTAGAAAAACAGTTATAATCCGTAACAATTAGGTGAACCTAAAAATTGAAAGATGCGTCAAAACAAACGACAGATGTCATGAAACATTGATTTTGATTGAAGGCTTCGCAATTTTGCGCACAAAAGCGAGGATAATTTATTGCGTTCTGATTTAATAATCAAAATGCCATCTGGAAAGCACATTCTGATAGGGTTGTAAATAACTCTTTTTCCCCTCTCGTGAGGATTGTGCGATGCTTTCTATTATAGCTGAAGCTACAACATAACTTACAGCTGCTTTCGCCAATAATTCCCGTTGAAATATTCACTTGCTGCGCATTATTATGCGACAGAGGGAGTATTACAAAACGAGTCCTAATAGAATTCTGTAAACCGACTCTGTCTGACCACCGCAGACCCAATCTCCTCAGTGACTGAGAATAGTTCCAGCGCCTTGGCCGCGCTCGGTGTCAATTATCCCGTCTAATTAATGCTCGGCGATCAAAGGGGGCGGAATCGATCGTGGAAGACATTCGTTCGAAGCGGTTCTCGGTTTCTAGAGCAACGCGAGAGTCTGGCGCGTGTCACAGCGAGTTAGCGTTTCCCGAAGACCGTGGCACATTGACCGTCACCCGACCTTCTCGAAGGCCGGAGCTTTAATCCCCGGCCTAAACGAAGCCGTAAGAAATCACTATACCTCCGGGTGCCCGTGGAGCTCTCGCATCCCACCACTCCCGTTACGTGCCTTCGTTTAAGGTGCACGTGTTACTCGTGACGCTGCCGCCGCTCTTGCACGCCACCAGTTAAAGTTTCACGTTTCAGGGTCACGCTTTTGCCCAGCGAGACCCAAACGGAATTCTAAACGACCTCCGCGATGCACTCTCCCTTTCTCTCCTTCTCTCTTTCTCTGCCTCTCCTTTTCCTCCGTGCTTTCTCGCGGACTGCTGCGATCAGCGTGGGAGGAGAAAGTGGTCGGGACTTTTCTCGCATTTCGTACAGATTTATCTTCACCGCAGAACAAGCTTCGAGCCCTCCTCGTTCTGCTGCAGCTTCTCCACACATGAATTTCCATTTCTTCTTTCAAGACGAAATCGTTCAACTGCGTTCGAAAGTGAAGTTTTAACCTTTCAAATTTTATTTTATTAGATAAATTATTTAGTTGAATTATTAACTTCGTGGCATTATCGAGGTAACTGCGTCGCCAGTCAAAGTGCCGTTTATTATCAGTTGCATGCCAAAGTCTCGGTCGTTTTCTCAATTTTATTTCACGTGTACGGAACATACAAGGTATATTATCGATAATGAAGCTGTTTATTTAAATGCAAAATCAATAACCAAACTTTTCCACAAAAAAGTTCTACACGAACGGCTAAAGAAGCCAAAACTCTTGCGCACACTTTTCGCAGTATAACTCCAGCAAGACCGAATGAAATTGAAATTCTGTGTACATATTTTTGCAGGTATTCAAATAAATGTACACGGTCAAATGAACGTGATCCAAAGATCGGAGTTCGAGGTGCCATCGATCAGCGTCGCGCAAACGGTCGAAAATCCGGATCAAATTCACCTGACGGCGAAATAGCGCACGTGAATGGGAATTTCTGTTAACGACAAACTGCGGATTGAAGGACAGTCGAATACCGCGAGCAAATCGGCTTCGAGTGATTAAACCGTTCGGAAGCCGTGCAAGGGAACAATCGAAAAATCATTAACGGGATCGAAACAATTAGAGGGACGGGCACGCGTACCGTGGAGTTTAACAATTCGAGGGCGAAATCGCTCGCAATCCACGCTTTTCCCGATCATCCGGATTTCCTCTTACATTCATTACGACGGATTATCAAGCTTCGCTGCGTAACCAAGCGCGCGACTGTCTCCGTTTGCGAGCGCCCGTCCGCACGCGGAATATACGCAAGTATGCGAATAATTGTGCGCGCGCACGCGTGCGTGCACGACGAATGGCAATCACGCGTACGTGTTCACGATGCTTGTGTGTCGGTACACGTGCGTCCCGATGGGACAGAAACCAACAATTATTGCACGCGGAGGCGGATGGGGAGGAGGAGGAGGAGAAACAAGAGGAGGGGTATGCGCGGCAAGCACACCGTAGTTATTCCTACTTTTATACAAACGCGATGCGTATACACTATCGCTCAAAAGTTTCACTGCAGCGCGCGTGCAGGCGGTCTTCGAACGTAAACTACTTGAACTTTTGTCTGGGTTATTCTACGGTAAAGGTGCCGACACGAGAAAAAAAATGGTACACCACTTTTTAAGGTCACGTTGGAAAGAGGAGCCCTCAATCTTTAACCCTTGTACGATCCTCAGGGCGAAAATTCACCAATTTACAATTTTCACGTACTGTAAAATCATCGATCCCCTTATGTCTACGTTGTGAAATGTGTTTCTTTAAAATGTGACGTTGTGGAACATAATTTGTTGATTTCACGTGTAGAGCTAACATGGGTGAATTATTATCTCTTTTATGCAATTATTCTTGAGGAGCGTATGAGGGTTAAATCCATGGTGGTTTCAGCCCTGAACAAAATTTTTCAAAGTTCTCACAAACGTTCGAATATAAAACATTTTTTAGAGAAAACGTGTCTTCAGTTCCTCGCCCGCTTCATCCTGAAGAAATCTTAGAAAAAAATACGAAAGATGGCTTATGAAACTAGAGGCTTCCAGCTTTGAAACGAGTCCAAATAATCACGGGTTAAATGTGGGCAATTTTTCGAGAGTCGTCCCCCTTTTTCGATTTCATCTACTTGTACTTTTGTGGAGTTAAAAAATTCCAGAACCCTTTGAATCTCCGCTCGAAACTATTCGTTATCGTGTAATTTCTATCATCGCTTCGCAAAACGCTGTCCAACGCGATTAAATACAGTCGACCGTGCAGTCGCAGGAATCGCAGTTCCTCGTCGGAAACGCATCCGCATCCATAATGCATGTGCCGCAGGTGTCCCGAAACTTTTGACGGGCAGTGTATCCCCTGACGCTCGACAATGCTTCTCTCTTCCTCTCGCTCTCCTTCTTTCTCCTCGGAGAGCGAGAGACGGTTGCACCGTGGTCGCATGTATAAACAGCGGTGCAGCACGCGCGCATCCACGTGCTCTCTCGCGACACCTAGGGAAGCCGATCCGCGAAATTGGATTTTCCTCGAACGCCATCGGTCGCTGGAAAATGATTACTCGGGAGACTTTATACTACTCATTCCCCCCTTTTTTCTTCTGTTGTTCTTGCCGGTTTTAATTTTCCACGAGGATCCTATGCGCCCACCCTCCTACCCCCTTTGATCCACCGTTTTCGCGTTGTTCTAGCGCTTCCTCGCGGTGAATCGCTTCTTTCCTTGTCGCCGAAGCGCTGAGACGCTCAAGGACGCTGACTTTGCTTTCAGGGGCTCGTCCGATAAATGACGAGGCCTTGAACCCCCGGATATTTCTTTGCGAAAGGTCGCAGCACGATTTTTTCATCATTTTTAATCGTTTGACTTGTGATTTTCTAACGCTTTCTGTGAATGTATTTCAGCTTACAAGTAGACAAACAATGTTGAAACGAATTTAATATAAAATAGTTGAACTTTATGCAGAATAAAGGTTGATCGAAGTGGGATGTGCAAAATAAGCTTGAGAGCCGAGAGTCGACAAAGGCCTGCCAGCAAATCAAAAGTAAATTCAACCAAGACAAGTGAAAGTAATCCGCTGCTCTTATATTTAGAATTTCGGCGGGCTAATGTAATAAAAGTTGGATAATGCATAAAATGGGAACGTACATATTCAAAATGTAAATGCGAGAAGGAACGAAGCGTTGGCGAAGTTTATGGCCGCTAATTCGGTATTCGAGCGATCGTAAATTCCCAAGTTTCGGCTTTACGACGTCGAATTTTCCATGCTTCTTGTCTGATATGTAAGACAATGTGCAGACGTTCTTTTTACACGGTGTCGCGAAATAATTTTTTCTTCGATTCTAAAACGTGATCTGCAGGACACCCTTGATGAGATCCTCGTAAACGTGATCCTGGCCTTGATGACGATTTTTAATTGACGAAGAAATCGAGTTGCATGAACGCAAAACCTTTCAGCTTTGTACATCTCCGAAACTTGTGATGCTAAAATCATTTTCGTTCGCACAGTTAATTTTTATCTTGAAAAATTGTTTGCTTCAAAGTCTCGCGTCTGTTTTATTTAAATGGTGTAACTAACGTGGCGTTGTTATTTGTTTGCAGGTAAGCCGAGCAGATTGAAATAACCTAACAAGTATAGTTCGCGTATTGGTTTCCCGGGACGCGTGTAAGTAAAAGATTTGCATACTTTTCGGTTCGCCAGATGCCCTAGAGCCGGTGCTCACTTCGATAGAAACACCGTGACATAAATAGACAGCCGTGTTATCGAACGACCCGACTCGATGATAACGCCGCCCTCCTCCTGGACCTCGACGATAAACTTTTCGCTCGTTTCTAATGGCATCGGCAGCCAAGATTTTTTCTAAAAGATTTCTTTTAAAACGCAAGTTCCTCACTGTAAACTAAATTGTCCTAACGCGGTTCTTTCCACAGCTGTGTGCTGAAACGAGCTAAAAGTGTGGAGCCCGCATAATTTGACACCATAATAATTAGACTGCGAATTTGTATGCAAAACAAAAGTTTTCATATTCTCGAATCCATTTAATTAAAAAGAAAATTATAAAAACTATTTTATCAGAAACTTTTGACGGAATTAAATCGGTTCCTTTTATACAAATGTCTCCACTTAATTCCACGTTTGGTATGCAAAGCGGTGACGAAAGTGTCAGGAGAATAAACATTGCACAATAAAAGTGTACACAAAAATATTTCTAGTGGAACTGAGAAAAAAAAGTAGCGGTGAAAAAGTGAAAATGGAATGTCGTTTCGGAAGAAGTCGTTCAACGAGTTTCGTCGGATATTTTTAGTCCGGATTCCAGATTTCGAAATGTTAATCGTTGCACCATTACTACACAGCCACTTCTTTTTTTCTCCAGCGGAATTCTTTTTCTCTCCCTTGGCCGTGCACGATCTATTTCGATCTAGCGATCCGTCGAACCTGTCCCGTGACCTTGAGATGCTTGCGCTAAATTAATGTCAAGGTCTCCGATGATATTACACAATCACGTAACCTCTTCCCGACGCCCGATAAAGCGCGTCTTTCTCCAAAGAGATTATCGGTCCCGGCCGCAACGCTGTTCGCGGTCATCCGGGCAGTAGTGAAACCAAAATTATTGTATTCGAAATTCCTGCTATTTCTTAAGCAGCGAATACCTTGCATTTTATTTGTATCATTTTCGGAATTTATTTAACGCTGTTGTGGAATTATTTAAATTTTTCTACTGGATCTCAAACATTCCTGATTATTTTTAAGCAAGGTAAAATACCTTATATTTTATTCCTATTTTCTACAGAATTTTTTGGACACGGTATTAACCCCTTGCCCTACGATTTATTTTAAGTACGGTTCCAGTGATTAGAACTTTTTTGTTGATCTTAAATTTCTAAAAAAGGAAAAAACATATCTATTGTATGCGTTCTTCAATAGCTGGACATTAACAAAACCAAAATAGAACTTTATTTCGGTTGTAGGAAATTATGGACATACATTTTTATTAGAATCTGTTCAGAATCTTCCACACGAGTTAGACACGATATTATAAGGCAAGGGATTCATACTTTTTAATGCCGTTGTAGATTTTATAGCGTGATATTAGTGTTTTCATTCTTTTTAATTTTATACTGACTTGAGTCTTGAGGTGCAATTTAAAAATTGATCGTTTTGTGAATCTTTTCTACAGAATTATTTTGAACGCGGTATTTGTGCTTTTTAATACCTTCGTAGATTTTATAGCGTAATGTTAGTGTATTCATTCTTCTTTCTAATTTTATACTGACTTGAGTTCTGAGGTGCAATTTAAAGATGACCATTTTGTGAATCTTCACTGGCTTCTGAACATAAAACGCGAGATAGCCTCGGGTTTTTATAAATAGAACCGGTAGTGTCTTTTTACGCTGAACCTTGACTTCCTATCTCCCGAATATCGTTTCAAAAATTGCACTACTCCGGAAAACACAGATCTCACGAAGACACAGTACAGTCTGTTCACTTCAACTTCTACGTTCTACAAATTCGTTATAATCGAACACGTCTCTGTCGTTCTTATCGCCGAATTTGGATTTTAAATGCGTTCCTGCAAAAACTGTGTCAACCTTTGTAAGTACATAAGGCATGTTGAAAATGATTTGAAAGTACAAATTGTACACTTTTCCAACTTCCTGATGATATATTAGTTGGGGAAACTTTCTACAGATTTAAAAACAACATTGGGGGTCTGGTAGACTGGTCGACGCGAAGCGGAAAGTTTTTTCCTTTTTATATGTTTAAACAAGCGGAGCAGCGAGCCACGCGTTATCGTTACGCGTTCAGTTTATCGGGCCTAAAAACTAACGCTTGCTCATTACTGTAACGGTGACCCGGTAAAGAAGCGGATATCGAAACCAGTAAAATAACTGAAACAATGGCTATCTATCTCTGCTCTCTTTTTCGCCAGTTTCTGCAAATTACCTTTTTAAAACAATTCTTGACCTCGGTCGTTCTAAAATTGTATTTAGAAAAAGTCCACAGTTTCATATTAAACAACCAATTTCGAAAATGTGAATCATTCAAGCTATTTTATCCAATATAATTTTCAAATGATTAATTTTAGGTATAAATTTATGTTAAAATTAATTGAAACACAAAATACTAAAAATATAAAAATTCTAAAATTTGATGATATTATTTCTGACTTCGAACCACTAACAGTAGAAATAAATTTGCTGCAGTTCCTGCTTCACACAATTTATATTTCGCTTAAAAATTCACAGTCTGGTAATAAATAATATTTAATATACTTCCTATTAAAATCATTACTTCGAAGAACATTGTCAAGCGTCTTTTTAGGGAACATTTATTGAGCAAGATAAGCAAGGCACAATTTAATACTTCCTATTACAGTCATTATATCGAAGAACATCGTCAAGTGTGTTTTTAAGGAACGTTTATGGCCTGCATTTTGTGTGCCGGATAAATTTCGCACAAGGTTTTGCGGAGCCGTACTTTCGATAACGGCTCGCCGAAGCCGCCGTAACTCGAGTTACGTGTAAAAGTAAATTCCGAGTGCAATGTCCTCCGACAATTTCACTTTCCACGCGACGAAAGCGAAGAAACTGTGCTTCTCATGCACTCGCGTGAACTGCAGTCCCACTTGGCTGCTCGTGAACAAAAAAAACCAGTGTAACTAATGTACTCGCCGTGTTCGCTTTTCCAGCTGCAGAAAATTGCATTCGAACGCGCCTCAAACTCCTTTTCCATTAAATCCTCCTCCGTTCTTCGCGCGGACGTCTCATTTGTCATTATTTCATCACAGCTTTGTCTTCGATCGAAGAGAAAACGAAAGTTTTTACTACAGCGAAGCGGATTTAGAAGCCGTTAGGATAGTTCGTCAGTTTCCGAATATGTACGTGATGTGTAGTTTTCTTTAATTAATTTGTGGATGATTGAACGGTTTTCCACGGATATTAATGTTACGGTGAAGAGAAAGAGAGTTTGGACAGTATTAGTTGGTGGTAATCAATAGTGTGTTTTTAATGTCCAGCGTGGATTCTATTTGTTTTTTCTGTTTGTGTTTCATTTATATAAACTCGTACATAAGCATGAGGGCAGTTGGAAACGGTGAGCAGACTTGGAAAATCGTTAATAAAGCTGTTAATGGATATGGTGGATCGATTGTCAGCGGGTACATTCTTTTAACGAATGGATGTTTAGGAGATTTGGTACGTGGAATTGTGTACATGGTTGTTATTGAAAATATGTAATTTGAACAGGTTGTCGACTGATTCCACTTTACCCGTTGATTACTCGCCGAACGAGCACATTCTACTTGCTCTCTAGGCAACACAGATCTCCTACAAATTACCTCTACTCGTGTTCTCAAACTCATTCGAACGAATGCTCCATGTGTACCCTACTCACTGAGCAACTGTCCTACTTGTTCTCCACTCAAAATAGTTTTATCTACCCTACATATGACCTCTATTCATGATAAATGTCCTACATATGACCTCTACTCAAGATACATAGTTCTAGCTTATTATTCACTGAAACAGGGACCCTAAACCCTTTACTCATTGAAACAAATATTCTATATGTCCTCTACTCATCGAAACAAGTGTCCAAATATCCTTTACTCATTAAAAAACAAATGTTCTACATGTTCTCTCTACTCAAAATATTTTTATTATACCATACTCGAGATAGACGTCCTACATATGACCTCTACTCAAGATAGATAGTTCTAGCTTATTATTCACTGAAACAGGGGCCCTAAACCCTTTACTCATTGAAACAAATATTCTATATGTCCTCTACTCATCGAAACAAGTGTCCAAATATCCTTTACTCATTAAAAAACAAATGTTCTACATGTTCTCTCTACTCAAAATATTTTTATTATACCATACTCGAGATAGACGTCCTACATATGACCTCTACTCAAGATAGATAGTTCTAGCTTATTATTCACTGAAACAGGGGCCCTAAACCCTTTACTCATTGAAACAAATATTCTACATGTCCTCTACTCATCGAAACAAATATTCTACATGTCCTCTACTCATCGAAACAAGTGTCCAAATATCCTTTACTCATTAAAAAACAAATGTTCTACATGTTCTCTCTACTCAAAATATTTTTATTATACTATACTCGAGATAGACGTCCTACATATGACCTCTACTCGAGATAGATAGTTCTAGCTTATTATTCACTGAAACAGGGGCCCTAAACACCCTTTACTCATTGAAACAAATATTCTACATGTCCTTTCCTCATCGAAACAAGTGTCCAAATATCCTTTACTCATTAAAAAACAAATGTTCTACATGTTCTCTACTCACAAGAAAAATGAATTTAGAGCATATACATATAGACGCGCAAAATGACTGGTTAGTGATTCACCGATCTAAAAATTATATAAGTTTGCAGCGGCCTCTAAGGAGCATAGAAACGAACCATCATCGGCAAGCATCGGGACCGCCGTATAAAAGTACCGTGTCGTTACACGCGTTTCTTATAGCTGAGGAAAAATTGCGGTGCGTTTCGAGGAATATCTAATTAGTCATTAGTTCGTGGATGTCGTGCTCGACTCCCGTTTTTTTGTTTTTGATCGCAGGAGATCGGCACGGTTCAGGCATCGTCATCGAGGACGACAATTATACCGGCGTTTGTCGCCGGTCGGCAATGACACGGCTGCGAAACGTTTTCATGGTCTAAATCCTAACATTAATATGATTATTAACGGCCGATTATTCAGTAGCCGGCAATTCCACGATAATTGTTCACATCCGCCGCACGCGGATTTTTCTTCGTGACTGATTGGCCTATATAACAATTTCAGGCTCAAATAATTCTTACGATACATCTCCAAGCTAATCAAATTCTATAAACTGGAAAACTGGAGCCGTTTGTAATAAAAAATCAACGCTATGATGTTTATGCGAAATAAAAATTTTCTACAATTTTTCCGCGCTTCCAGTTTGCTCATCGATAGACTGCGGATCTTTATGCATTTATGAAGAAGTTGGTTGGGTGGAATATAAAACAGTAAAAGATTTCAAAAATTCAGGAATGTTGTAATGTTGCTTTTAATGTATTAACAAAGTCATTAAGGAGTGAAATAAATTTGTACGTTATTCCCGTTTCCCATAATCGCTGCAAAACATTTTTATTTTGCATAAAGATCCGTTGTCTGCTCATCACCTTTTCAATACTACTAAATGTGCTGTTGACTTGATTTATGTAAGAGTTCATTGCTATACAATGTACAGTACAGTGTACGTAACAGTGCATTGCACATAACATAACAGTGCATTCACTTCACAGTATAATACATAATAATAAATCGCTTACTTCTTTTGTACCTCCAATCGAATGAATTTCTATGGAATATATTTATAATTTATTTATTTGGACCAATGAATTATTTTGACCAGATCAGAATGTTGTGTCATACGTTTGTTCATTTAAACGAATGATTTTCGAATACAGGTTTCGATTCGAGTCGATGAATCGTCCATAATTACGCCGACACAAACGTACATTCTTTTTTCCAACAATGACGTTCGGATTCGCTTGCAGATCCACTAAAAAACTGGTTTATGGAGATAGACAGGTGGCAATCATTTCCTTGACTTCTTCTTGTTTTCCTCGTTTTCCGAACTGCCCAACATTTCTCAAGCATCGAATTTGCATTTCTTCATTTATATTGTATATACGTCAACTTCAATTTCAAGCGCGCATTTGCATAGTTCAGCAACTTCGCTGTGTAATATGGAGAACAGTCGATCGACGTTTCTTAAGTAGCAATTAACAATTCTTCTGTGTGGAGTTTTAGTATCGCATTTCCGTTTCAGTTTGATTCGTATTTGCCTTAAGAAATGTTCTTCGTTTCTACTATGAACTGATTTGCATGTTGGGAAGGCTTTACTGTGTTTCCGGGAAACGCGATATTTCTAAAAAATATTTAATGTTTATATCGTCAGTCTCCCAGTTTTTGATTCATATGTTATTGTGAAGAACATTTGTTCCATGCGTTTTGTAGAAATTTTATATTAGCTTCATGTAGAATACATTTCTGAAAAAATTTATTCTTACATATTTAATTCTGCGATTTTTAAACAATATTTATTTTCAACGTTTCCACCTGAAATTGTTGCAGTTCCAAAAACTGATTGATTTCATGTTGTCAGTCTTGCGTTTTCTAAATTCCAGGTTACTATATCTGAATAATATTTCCTCGTGATTTTTTATAGAAATTTAATACCATTTCCCTCTTGAAATTTACAAGCTAATTGTGGCAGTATGAATCTAAGTGTCCGACCATGGCCGACCGTTTCTCCTTACAGCCTTTTTCTCCTTTCCTACGATTTCATGTTTCCTCGAACAGCACGTCGAGTATTCCTGAAAAAAACTAATTATTGCAAGACATTGTCTAATTTTCTCACATCGCGCTTGGCTTCTCAGAAAATCGAAAATGTGGCATGTGTACCAGAAAACGCTGCATTGAATACAATTTGTTTGACGTATCATCAATCATTTTCTACTTTGTTAAATACAGCAAGATTACAAGCATAATTTATTTTTACCATTGTACATCATTTTGTTGAATATATCAGATCTGCAATAAATAATATTTTTTAAACGAACTCCGAACATAGTTCGAATCCTAAATATTCTCTGATCTTTTTTATAGAACGGTGTGACAAATGTATTTATTAAACCACGAATTTCTCCGAACGTCCGACTTGTCGTTGAGTTATACTACTGGTTTTCGTCCATCTAACTCGTAATTGAGTTACACTACTGATTTGGAATTGCAAAATTAGCGAAACTTCAAAAAATCTCGGATGTCTGACTTGTATTACTGAATTTTCCTGCCCCCTCTAATGCAAAATTTTAAATAAATATCGGAAATTTTCGGATTTCTACTAGGAAAATATGCTAACACTAAACCTACCGAGCTTTAAAAGTAGCCGGTGCGTGTTGCGTTATAAAAATAACAAGATTAAATTTATTTCAACTTTGAGTGGTTCATATTACAATATCCGAGCTATTAACTATATTTATTTAATCATTTACCACGATAGCATCTTTATAATTTCAATAATTGAGCAATAAAAAACCTGGAACCGGTTATTTGACCGGTGGTGGTAGGTTTATTGTTAAAGAGGTGGTAGAAATTTTCGTGCCACCTCCTTTGATATACAGAATTCAATTTCCAGAGTTTTCGAAAAATATTGTGTTCCCAGAGTAAGACAGGCCTTCATTTATAGTTTCACAGCAGTTTTGCGACTTCCACCGCTCTAGCAACAAAAATCGTATAAACATGATGGGTCTCAAATTGTGACGGGACCTAGACACGGGCCCAAGGCGCGCGCCAACGACGACAGCTCCGCGTAATTGACCGTAAGGCAACGGTCGAGCCGTGTAACGTTACAAATTACGATCGGACTGGCACTCGGTCCCTTACATAAGCGAACGTCGCGAGAAAGTTCCCGGATCGGCGACAATTTTTGCGAGCCGGTCGTGTTTCGCTTTCCAGAAAGCGCGCGCCGAGCACCGCTCCCGGATCGAGCGACAAAAAGCGAAAGGGAAGAGAGAGGCAGAGAAAGACTCACTGGAAGAGTGACAGAGAGACAAAGAGAAAGAAATAAAAAAGGTAGTGGCGTCGGAAAAATCGCGCGCGAGGCAAAACTTCCTGTAACGTAAGAAACCATAACCGGTTTTATCGTCGCGAACACGCTAAAGGTGTGTACACATAGGTGATTATGACGACGATCAAGAAAAAAAGCGCCGCGACCGCGCAACCCGAAGATCCTAGATCCTCGATCGAGAGCCATCAACGATCTATGATCCGAGCGAGGATTTTCTGTCGATTTAATGCTAAATCATCTTTACACGTCACGAATGTATCCGACCTGGGAAAACGAGTTGGGTGGGTCCTCCTTGACCCGCCACAAGCTTCCACTATTTATCTAATACGGCACGAATTTTTTAAATGCTGAGAATTGGCCAAATGATCAATTTATTATTTATTATTACCGAAATGACAAAAATGCTTCTCTGAAAAATAGGAAATTGTAATTGTAAGGATTGCTAAGCCACGCGAAAGCGAATGTTTACTTCTAAACAAATCTTTCAAAGTTATCCCGAGACGATCTGAATCACTACAGTGACTAACAGCAACAAAGGTCAGAATATCATTTCCATCGGTCATTATTCAGGATAATGATTCACGCGTTCGCCGACAGACACGAAACGTAATTAATAACTTCGACGGACGGAGAAATGTCTGAAAGTAAATACCCAAACACAATAATTACAAAAATATATTTCAAAGCTTCCAAGAAAAAACATTGCAACTCTCTTTGGCGCCAAGGAAGCAATTAAAGGACCGTTCGAAGAGACTAATTGGATACCACAGAAAAAGACAAATACAATGAAACATTAAAAGATTCGACAAGCCGCAAATTGTTTACTGTTTTTACTCGACTCGGATCGACCTCCAGAACTGGAACAAACGACAATGGCAATGAAATCAGTCGATTTCCACAGTAAATCATTGCGCGGTGCGCGAGAATGGCAGCTCGAGAGCGTGTTACTGATTTACGGCGCTCGGGGAACTAGTTTCCGATTAGGCGAGACGGACTGCCGGATTTTTGCGCGGGCAACATCCACTGATATCGATCGGGACGATGCCCTTGGCTCATCTTTCTCTGCGTCGCATGCGACGTAGCAATTTCTTTTAATGGAGATCGCGACGCTGGCTGAACTTATTTCAGATCTGTCGCGGCAAGTGTTTTCCTTTTATCTGTTAATGCTAATTGTTTCACAGCGGTGGTACTCGGGCTATTTATACCTTCAATGTAACCAATTTTTTCCACACGGGAATCTACATACGGGGAGCAGATGGGTATGAACAATCGCTAAGGCTGTTTAAAGTTCACGCATTTGTTGCCTCGCGTGCTTCGGTCGGTTGGAATTATTTATTGAAACTCCTGGTCGAGAGGAAATTCTTGTGCTTCAAGAATCCGTTCAAATCTTGTTACTTCGACGGGATTAGCAATGTTCCAAAATTTTGAGATTTTTGTAAATAGTCTATTCAATTCGAATTTGACGTAAAACTTGGTGCAAATATACAGATTGAATCTAATAACTGATGAGCAGAGACTGCGGATTTTATGCATTTATCACAAAAATGGACGTGTTAAAAATATTTAAGGACATTAATGGATTAGTTTCAGCTTAGTAGGATAATTAAAAGCAGAATACAATTTTTATTTGGTTCCTGTGTCCTGCAATCAACGCAAATATTTTTCATTTTGCATAAAGATCCGCAGTCTACTGATGAGTTTGCATCAACTGCAACAAAGAACAAGTAATAATTTCTTTGATTCTTTAATAATGCTAACAAGCTTCAACTATACATTGATGTTCTTAAGTTCTTTAAATCTGTCCATTGTTTTACATTGCAACTACCCATTTTTGTCATAAAACCATAAAATCCGCAGTCTACTGATAAGTATAATACCCACAATATAATCGCCAAACGGAACGGCGTTCGTTAATTAATTAACATCGTCGGTGCTGGGAACAGTCGTTCTTATCAGCGAGTGTCGAAAGGATTCTTCGTTCCCATCGTGCATCGGGTTTGCCGGTCCGAATTCGGGTCGCAGTCGAATTTCTCCTCTCGAGGGAAGGAAAAGAAGCAAAAGAAGGATCGAGAGGATGAAAAAGGGCGCCGAAAAGAGAAAGGGGAATCGTGCTAGTGTGCACACGTATATACACGGTTGTTTTTATACATTGAAACCCCGTGTATGACCAAACACGTATTCACGATCCCCTGTGCACGTCCTCGTTATTTCGGTGAAAGTGAAAGTTGCGTGGCGCGCAACTTCCTAGTTCGATCGTGTATCTTTGCCGAAGGGAAAACGCATAAAATAATGTACATTTTCGCGGACCAGAGAAAAAAGAAACGAGCCTGCACCTTGCAATTTATTAATTATCGCGATGCCTGCCCCGGGACGCCACGCAGGTTTCACTTTCGCGGGCCGTCGAAATTTTTGGAACCGCAAAAACAACACGGACTCGTTCTCGTTTTCTTCTGTACTTGCTGTGACACTTTGCTAATTGGCTGCGGATTTTTGCGCGTTTCAAGAAAAATCTATTGCACTTTTATTTTACTTTTTGTTGTAAGACATATCCTCCATACTTCAAGAGAACTTAGAGATGCATCATTTTCAACCCACTAAAACTGTTACAGTATTAAGTATTAAATTGTTCAAATGGAAGAAACTTTCTATTTTACATTTGAACATTTTTCCTATTTTACCACGCTTATATTAACTTGCTGTGTTGTTGTTGTACGCGTCAAATCTTGTAATCGAATTTTAAACCTCTTCCCATAGTCCAATCTTGCTGCAATTTTGTATACACACTTATAATAAAAATATATAAAAAAAACTTTTTAAAGACCACACATATTAAAATGCACTAAAAATGAGAAAATAATTTTTTTCCTGGTTCTCCATAAAATACCGAATCCAGTTAAATGATTAATAATATTTTCCCCAAAATTTGAAGCAATTAGTTCAAATTTTCTTCTGTTATAAAACTAGTGTCGGAATAGATGGAAAAATCATGACATTAGTGACTATAAAAATAAAAGCGTGGAGCGCCCACGAAGATTACGTCAATATTGTTTAGCGCTCTACGCTTTTATTTTTATAGTCACTAATGTCATGATTCTATTTAAATTTCTATTAAATTTTTCCATCTATTCCGACACTAATTTTATAACAGAAGAAATTTCGAACTAGTTGCTTCAAATTTTGGGGAAAATATGATTAATCATTTAACTGGATTCGGTATTTTATGGAAAACCGAGAAAAAGATTATTTTCTCCTTTTTAGTGCATTTTAATATAAGCGTGGTTTTTAAAAAGTTTTTTTTCATATATTTTATTAAATCCTACTTGGCAACATATTGTTACACCTGGAAATCGAAGTTTTCGCACGAGATGCTAAATGACTGATCGGCAGCAACGGCGACCGAGCGTCTCAGCCGGAAAAAAATGAGACAGTTTGCGCGTGAACCTAATTGAATGGTCAGTAGTACGCACCACCTGCTCGATGACGGAGGTTTTAATAAACCGTGTCGAGTAGCATGACGGACACCTGACACAGTAGCTTTTACCCAGCCATTCAGATCCTCCGGGTGATCCTTGGAACGGGAGTTCAGCTGGGAACTGGAATTGCGGCCTTGACACGGCATAAGGAATAATAAAAGATGTCAGAACAAGCGTAGACGGCCGGCACAGAAGCGTGTCGCCGGCCAGCAGCTGTCAGGAATTAATTTTAGATTAAACAACCGGTGGGTGCCTCACTAGGTCAACTTGATTCGAGTCAATGAGCGCCGACGATGGCGCTCGTCTTTCTGCGAGTAACAAGGATTAGACACCAGCACGTTTCCCTTTCCTATCCGCGACTATTCTTATCCATTCCTAAACCAAATTAACCATCTTCTCAATTTTTTGACGTTTTACTGCCGGACCACTTGATTTTTACTTACATTTTTACAATCAGAATTTATTTTCTCAGGATTAGTAGTCTGCATCCATTGCAAAAAATTTGCATTGAAGAATTTATTTTATTGCCAAAGTATTTCATTTTCACTTAAATTCTTTTACTCTCAAAGATCTCAGTCTCTCAAAGTCTGTTTCCATGAAAAACAGGATTGTATTGTATTTCATTCGACTATCTCAAAAAAATTCGTCCACAAAAATTAGAAATTCTCTGCCTATCAGAAACGAATCTTTCCGTCCACGTGTTTCCATAGTTTCCTGGGGAATAACCGCGGAAGATTTACGTCACCGATTTGGATTCCGCTGGAACAGTGGAATTTCTCTCGAGGAATCCGTAACGAACACGGAATCGCGGACACTTCGATCGAACTAATGCCGGTGATTAATTGATGGTAAATTCCGCTTTTTATCACCTCGGATTCCGTCCCAGAGATTTTCCAGATTGCTGGTCGCCAACTTGTTGCCGGGATGCTGTCAGATTCTTCATTTCGTTCGCTATCGATTCTTTGCTGAAAGTGTCTGAAACTTACTGCAAGTCTGTATGTTGTTGACACTGAAGGTAAAAATCCATTAAAAAATTACAATCTCCCAATCGGTGACACTTCCAGAAACAAACTGCAGTATAATTAATCCAAAGATCGAACTAATTTTTTAAAAAAATTTTTGTGGTAGCACAGGTACAATTTGACCAGGAATTAATTACTGACGAGCAGCAAAAATTTAATTTATCACTAGTTTTAGCATTGAACAACCGAAGTTTCCATGAATGCCTGTCGGCAAATGGCTGCTGATCAGAGTTGGGCAAAAATTGTATTCAAATAAAAATGTTTGCCCAACTATGCTGCTGATCATTGGAAATTATGGCTGAAAGTTATCGCATCGCCTCGACGGGATGTTATGAGGTGCAACGATCCCCACGGTCACCTGTTGCCAGCGCCAATAAAATAACAAAGTTATCAGCGCCGTTGATTATCACGCGGGATAGCTGCCGCTTAACATACTGGCTCATTAACAAATTCCGTGGCAGCATTTTATCTCCGGCTTTTCACTCTGACGCTTATCGTGTGTACACTGCTGTTCAAAACCTTCCGACTGCCTCCTTGAACATCGATAACGATTCATCCTCGTAGCTCTATTTTTGAAAACATATTGAAAAATTGTTTTGAAACAGTTTTGACAAAAAATAATTGTGTAAAAGCACTGCAACCTTTAAACTACTAACAATTGAATTAAGGTAACATTGCATATCATAAATTTATCTCACAAGTATGTATCTAATATTAAAGAATGAATCACCGCAGAACAATAAAAGAATTATTACATTTAGATGACGTTCTCTCACAGGAGCACTGTTGCAACTCTCAAACAATTCTTCATTAAACTTTTTCATTGTAAGGCTGGTCCATTTGACAGAAAGAATTCCGTCGAATGCACATTTTGCAACTCACATTTCCCATGACAAGCAAAAACATCCGGAGCGTTTCCAACAGAATTTTTTAATGAACCACTACGAGATACTGCCGGTTCAGCAAGCACGAGCAGCCGCACATTTTGTTAATGAAAACGCGTTTGTCTCGCATGAATCGACGTTTCCTCGTCGCAATCTGCGTGAGATAGTGTTAAGGTCAGACAGTCGAAAAATGAATAGGTTACGAGATATTTCGAGTTGGCACACTGATTAGAAGAGATGCATAGACGTTTCTGCCTGCATCGTAAGCACTTGTTGCATTGTTCCTTCGTCATCTACGCTGTGCATTATTCCGGAAATAATTCGGAAAACTCATTGTGTCGAAGCATTTTGTCCAAGATCTTCTTTAAGGAGAAGACGAGGTCTTCTTCCTCTGAACCGTCATTGTTATTTAATTTTAAAAAATGAAGAAATACAGGGGAAGGACAAAAAATAATTCGTAATCAATTCAGTCTTCACAACAATGCGAGACATTTTTAAACCGCAGAATGGGGCTCTTAAAACCGCCAAAAGTTTTTTTGAGTTGGCGATACAGTCTTCTCAACAATGCAAAAGACATTTTTAAACTGTAAAATGGGGCTGTCGAAACCACCAACATTTAATTTGTATATTAATTTGTTTTGCTCGTAAGCCAATTGTATAATAATTGTCACTTACTTCTATGAACTAGTTTGTAATTGTTTAGGAAAGACTTTCTGGGAAAAAGTTGATGGAAATGGAAATGTAATGGGATTGATTAGAAGCGATGTGTCTTGGAGATTGTGGGATGCTAGGAACTTCTGAAAGGTGTTGTACAGGTAGCGCGTAGGATCGTTTGCACGCGTGGACGCAGATAGGCAAGATGTGAGAGACCATCGCCGTGCAGGACTGACATTTGGATGGCCTCCTTTCTCCGCGTGGCACGTGGGCTCGTACTTTTCGGCGTGTTACGAGAAAGTTGTTAGGCATACAGAGTGATCCTAAAATGGCCGGCCAAAATTCTGACCAGTCGAGTGCGCCGGAACACTCGAAAACTGCAACGAAACTTGCAGAGCAAACACTGCATTTCCCGAGTAGAACAACAACCCCTTCCAATAAACTAACACTAAAAATATTAAACGATAGCGTGGTGATTGGAGAAGAGTAGATTTTGCTCGAATTGTAAAAATTGGAAAGAGAATAAAATATAATCTTGAATATATTAATAATAATTTTTAGTTTATTGGACCTGTTGGAAGAAATAATTTCTAATGTTCTCCAGACCTCTTGTAATCATGCAATTATAGATTTGCATGAATATCTGCAGCCCACAGAGTTCGGTGCATCGTAAGTAGAATCAGCCTCCAGTGGTCAGACACCGGTACTCGCTTTGTAATAAAGTTGATGTTCTTGGAATTAAATTTTCTCAAATTTTCTCGGCAGCATAAACAAGAATGGAGCATTCTGGTTCTATAAAAAGTGTGATAATTCATTGAAGAACTTTAATTTAAAAAATCTCAAGGTAATTTGGTAGATAATAGCTGGTAGAATTAAATGAACAATTGGTTCCCAATCTTTCGCCAAACTAAATCGACACAGTGCTTTCACGTTCGACAGGTTGTTTGACTTATTTCGTCATCATTGATAATTAAGTTTTTTGCAATTTACCATGAAGGTGAATCGATGCTGTTGAAACCGGTGAGTTGCACTTTCGTGAATAGCGCTCGAGTTCTTTATCATCACCGAAAGTGCCGATCAATTAAATCGACTGATTCGTAATTAATTAAAGCTCCTTTTTACAAATTATTTACAGTACCGCCATTTAAAGCAACGCCTTCTCCAGAAAAATGGATCATTGCATAATCAAATGGGAATTTCATCAATCATTTAAATGTTTGTGCTACACATTTACCTCTCGACGAACTTTCTTATCTGATTCTGCGAACTCATGCGAGATTCATTCATGTTTCAAATTGTCCAAATTTTTCACGTGCCCATAACAATCTTGAGAAGCTAAAGAGCGGGTCGGAATTGACAAAAGCGAAAGCGAAACCGAAAAAGACAGGCTGTATTTTCGCCGATCGATCGACAACTATCGATAATTATCGTTCCATCGGCGCTTCTTATCTGACCTCGCGTTCAATCGGCTATATCATTTACCGGGACGATAATTGACAATTACCGCCGTTTCTTTTTTACTTGACCGGGCGAGACTGTCGAACGGGCGATTTTAATTGATACGCTTCGCCCTCGACGAGCCGGGACACGTCTAATTGGACGCGTCTTACGGAGGTAATAAAGATACGCCAATTATCTCTGTCGGAATTACGCCACCCGATTTATCTCTTGCTGTTGTCCAAGGCGTGCGAACTCCTTTCGGCGCCAAACTCTTATCAGGAGCTTCACGGACCTGCAACTCGAACTTGGAGAGTAGGAGATTACAAAATTCATTGTGAGTCATTATCAACATCCTACTTCTCACAAAAATTCAATTTTATTTTCGTAAGCAGGCAAAAATGTTTTTGTTTTATTTTCATCGCCTGATTCAAATTGCAAGATCTGACAATTAGAGGATAGGAGAATAGAAAATTCGCTGAGTCACAATCAGTATCCTACTTCTTACAAAAATTCAATTTTATTTTCGTAAGCAGACAAAAATATTTTTGTTTTATTTTCATCGCCTGATTCAAATTGCAAGCTCGATCTTACAATTAGAGGATAGGAGAATAGAAAATTCGCTGAATCACAATCAATATCCTACTTCTTACAAAAAAATTCAATTTTATTTTCGTAAGCAGGCAAAAATGTTTTTGTTTTATTTCCATTGCCTGATTCAAATTGCAAGATCTCACAATTAGAGGATAGGAGAATAGAAAATTCGCTGAATCACAATCAATATCCTACTTCTTACAAAAATTTTATTTTATTTTTATAAGTGACTAGTTACTTCGGATCGACTCCTGACTCGATTATTATTCAGCTGTTATTCAGTACGATGTTCTTCACTTGTTTTAACAACAGCGACTTCGCCAAAGCAACTGCGACATAAAGGAGCCGCGATAAAAGTATAGTGTGATACTCACCGAGTTTAACAGCAGAATTATCGAACAATAAAAACTGAAAATAGATTCACTCGATAATAATCGATCAAAGAATCTTTGAATATATCCTGCTGTTTAAAATGCCCGCTACTGAAAATCGAATACATTCTCAATGAATCACAAAAATCCATGCAAATTTATGTTAATTAGTTAATTCATATTAGTTAGTTAATTAAAATTTTTTCTGTTTAATTTCTCGTTGACCTTCCTCAAGAATCAGTGAATTCATTTATTCTGCATTTATGACTGCATAATAATATCGTCATACTGAAAAGTAAGCTGAAAGACTTTCTGGCCAACCTAATGAAACATTAAGTACGTAACATTTTACTTCCTCGATCAATCCTTCCAGAAAATTGCAGAGACGATGGAACTCTTAATTAGTACCTCTCTCTGTGATAGCATCTCATGTTAAATAGATTATTTATTTCATACTTCATATTTATTTCTGAGAATATAATTTAACCACTGGATGCTTTAGAATAATGTCTGGCAGTGTGTTGTGTGAAATCATGCAGTATATGCATTCCATAATACTTTTGCATTTAAAATCATTAAATTGCACACTTAAGAATGGATGACATAAAAACATCAATTTTTTTCGGCTGCAACTTTCCCAAATCAATCTAAATAATTTTCTAATTGCACAAACTTGTCAATTTACAATTTCAAATTTTCTCGATTCAAAAATTTGGGACTTCCAAATTTTCTAAAAAAAGAAAAAATATTTGCAAAGTGCGAAATGCATTTTTCTCACGATTCAAATGATTCATATTTATTTACAATTTCCACAAATGCGTTCACTTAGGATTCCAAAACTGTCCAAGCCTAAAATCTGGAAATATTCGCTCAAAATGATGTTCATAAAAATTCATATTTAGCTAAAATGCATCTATTCCACAACTCGAAAAATAAGTGTACCTAGGATTTCAAAAATGTCCAAGCAAAACATTCGAACAAAAACACCGCCCATAAAAAATTCAAATCAACCTGCGAGATTGCACCAGTGCAAAGTGCATCGGGAGGTTCCTCGTCACCGATTTCCCACGGGCCTTCTTTCGCCGGGATATCATCAGTCCTCGCGGTTTCTCCTCGCGGACGCGCGGATCGAATCGGATCGAATCGGGCGGGCTCGTGAACGCGGACAAATCAAAATTGCGCGCGGTAAGATCCAGAGAGAGAGAGAGAGAGAGAGAGAGAGAGAGAGAAATCATAGATCGCGGAACGAGCAAGAAATGCGCCGACAGTAAAATCCGTTCAGGCTGTGTTCTCCCCGCGCGCACGCGTTTTCTGCGGGGCGCGAAGTGTGGCGTTCGTGATTCTGCATGTTTCCGCGTCGCCGAGCAGTCATCAATCTCCCGGCGAGTTATTAATTGTTCGACGCGCGCACGGTGAGTCTGACTCACGTCGCAGATGTCGGGTCTCTTTGATCTCGCTTCACCGAAGTCACGGCTGCGTGACTGTGGCTGCTCGCGGTCCGATCGCTGGGACCACGTGGACGTCGCACAGTGGTCGTCAGGTTTATTGTTTTATCCTGGAACGAAAAGTTAGACACGCTGGTATTTGCACAATGACGATCTACGTGTGGATTCTTGTTTTTATAGGCTGTTTTATAAAAGACAAAATTTATGAACAACTTGTTTTGTGTAATTACTAGAAAAGCACGTAAAATCTGAATAAAATAAATATGGTATTATCATGTTGTTTTTCGTATACTGTTTTTTAAAATACAAGATTAGAAATCATTTATTTAGTGCACTGTGGTTGATCATTGTGCAACTGGCTGTTTTATAAAAGACAAAATTTATAAACAACTTGTTTTGTGTAATTACTAGAAAAGCACGTAAAATCTGAATAAAATAAGTATGGTGCTATCATGTTGTTTTTCGTATACTGTTTTTTAAAATAAAAGATTAGAAATCATTTATTTAGTGCACTGTGGTTGATCATTGTGCAAATGGCTGTTTTATAAAAGACAAAATTTATAAACAACTTGGTTTGTGTAATTACTAGAAAAGCACGTAAAATCTGAATAAAACAAATATGGTGCTATCATGTTGTTTTTCGTATACTGTTTTATAAAATACAAGATTAGAAATCATTTATTTAGTGCACTGTGGTTGATCATTGCGCGGGTTCAGTACAGTACGATTTTTTTACAATGCGTTGATATCAATTCGAATGAAATTGAACACAGTAACACTTTACGGAGAAAAAGATTCCTGTTTGCCATTAAATAACGATTTCTTTCTGGAGCAGTAAGGAGTAAAAGTATTTATAGTCTGTTGATCGCAGCTCGGAACGATCAGTGGAGTTTGCAGCAGGTGGATTCCGGTGACGGGAACGAGCTAAATTAGAAGGCAATTAGCGGAAAATAGGAAAAGGCTGGTTCGCGGCTTGGAAAATGAGAACGAAACGAAGAAAGTCGTCTCGGGTTTCGCGAAAACAAAACTATGTACACGCTTTGATTTATTACCAGGCGGAAAAGAACAAAACAAGGACTTCCTTAACACGCGCGGCAAAGCGGCCAGACTTCCTGCATAATATCGAGATCGAGTTTCGATTGGATTTTTATATTTTATTTTATCCTACCTCCGTAGACACCCGTTCGTCGAAAGCTCCTGGACAGTTTCGAGCGATTTTCTTCGTTGCCATTATTTATTGCACACCGACGGGAAAGTTGCTTGCTGAGCAGAACGATGTCTGCGAGATATTTTCGATTTCTTTTAAGACACCCGGTGTCTTTTATACGCGCTCTTCGGCGCGTTCCTTATCCATTTTTATTTTATAGTTGAAATCGACAGGTTTATAGTCTCGCAATGAAGAAAAAACGAAATCGATGATTTTATAGCATCTGAAACAGGAATTTGTATAATTTTACATATTTTAAAAACACATTTTATAATGCCTGCATAGAATCACAAACGAGAATTTATGATTTTAGATTTAAAAGAATGTCAGAGCACTTTGTATTTTTAAAAATGCATTTGATAAATAAAGAATTACATACCATCTTTGTATGGATTTTATAATTCTCTAACACTATGAAGAAAACCTTCCAAGTATCATCTAAAAAATGATGTTTGAGAGATAACATCCGAAAATGACACTCTCCCCATAATCTCCCATTACAATCTCGTTATAAGCTCCTCCAAGGTCCCGATCAACTAACGAGGGACTATTTCTAACAACAAACAGGATTCAGAGAGAGGGAAACGTTTCTCGGGGATTCCATAATGATAAATTCCTAGACAGATGTTATTTCAAATTGTTCCCTGTAAACTACTAGAAAAATCTATTCTTAAAGGAAACGTTCTACGCCGTTTCAATTGATCGCAGACACACATTTAATGGATGCTCGAACAACCGCGTGCAGTCGTGTACGAAGAAAGAAGTTGTTACTGACATTGTTATTATTTATTGTGCCGGATGTAATTATGTTAGAACGTGATGATGCACGCACGTATTTTTGTCCCGAGCAGATTAGTATGCTGTCCGCCGTGGATGCAGTGTAATCCCTCCTCTCCGTGTGCTTTGCGCTGTGTTCACAGAGACGATAAACAGTCGCAGATGAAATATAAACGAACGGTACTTACAATTGTTGAACAATTATATGTGAATTCTTTGTTCGGGCCTTGAACCATTTTTCCTGTGAGATAATCGAAAAGTGAATTTTTGCAGAAATAAAAGGGCAGGAACTTTCCTTGAACTTTTTGCGTTTCGATGATAAATATGCATAATCGCTCGGAGGTAATTATACAGTGCATTAGCATGTCACTCAATTTTCAATATGACGATAAACAAAATGAATAACGGATACACAAGGATTCTTCAATCCCCGTCGCGCGTATACGCGCAATAATTACTATGATCGATGGGAAATGAAGGAAATTATATGCATTTAAGTGGCAGCGATGATTAAGGCCGACGTAAATTAATATAATTCCTTGGCGCGGCGCTATTTGAAAACCGGATAAACGATCTTCCGCGAACACGTGACTGGCAACTTAAATATCAATTCGATCCGCTAAACGTGATTCGAGAAAATCACGGAGAGTTACACGATCGAGCAATGCATAGAACTTGTGAGAATTCGCTACAAAAAATGGTGAAAATTTTGCAGAGACGGTTCGAAAAGTCCGCACGTCTTTTGGTCATCATAACGCACCATCTCGCAACACTGTGGTGCATTTGATCACAAAATTTGAGGACAGTGGTTCAATTCTGACCGCGAAAAGCAGTGGCTGTCCTCGTACCGGTCGGTCGAATGAAAACAGAGTCGCAGTGAGTGCGAGTGTTGATGAAAGTCCTTCCACCTCGATTCGCCATCGTGCTCAGCAATTGAACAATTCGAGATTAAACTGAGCAGCGAATTTTGACGAAAGATCTGCATTTGCATGCTTACAAGATCCAATTGACACAAGAACTGCAGCCAGCAGACCATGCGCAGCGCCGTACATTCGCCAATTGGATATTGGAGCATCAAGAAATTGATGGTGATTTTTCGAAGAAAATCATCTTCGGCGATGAGGCGCATTTTCAACTTAGCGGCTACGTAAATAAACGAAACTGTCGAATTTTCGAACCGTCTGTCGAACGTGTGGAATTTCGAACCGTCTCTGCAAAATTTTCACCATTTTTGTAGTGAATTTCCGCAATTTCTATGCGTTGCTCGATCGTGTAATTCTCCATGACTAAAACCTCGATACTTCCTGATGCCAATTGTCAAAGATTAGTACTCTCTATGTTGGCCACAAAAAAATGGCGCGCAATTTAAAATGTCAGGTCATTTCGAGACACCCTTTACTTTTGCATTTCTACTGTAGTCCACAACAATTTTAACCACACGTTGGCGCGCATGAATTAATAAACGTGTCCAATTGACGACTGGAATTGATCCAGTGTGTACTTTCGAGCAATTCCGCTAATCTCCTGCGACGTCGGCGTGCGTGTTTGCGTTTCATACGGAAATCCCGCGGACACGAACGCATAAAAGGGGAACAAACTTCAAATGCCAGTTACACGCGGAAGGTAAACCTTTAATACTATTTTGATGAGTGAAAGTGTATGAGAAAATTAGAACAACTGATATACATCGTCGTAACGGAGTTACCTTTCCGACAGAGAGACACAAGCCAGGTGTTATTGTCCCTCGGCGTCGTTCACATATCAAATTACTTAATGCCCAACTATAATAATAATTACACGCTTCTCGAATATCGTCGCTTCTGTGTTGTTTGAATTAAACTGCATCGCTTACGTTTCCTAATTAAAAAAGACAAATGATCATAGCGAAGTCGGCGATCTTGATCATCGATGTATCTCACAGGGAAACGCGGCGAAAGAAATTCGTGGACGAACTTTCATCTTGAAATTGCCAAATATAAAATTCACAATGACACGACTTACTACTAATTAAGAGCTGATTTACGACTTCAAAATGTAGAAACGGACGGGGACATCATTGGTAGACTTGATTTACAGCCTGAAATTCGAAAGAGCTGATTTATTTCCTGGAAAAATCTGCATTTAGAAATTGATCCACGATCTATTGGTAGAACCCTGAGTTTGAAATCGAAAATTCATCAAATTCCTGAATCTTGGGATTTACAAGTTACGAAAAAATAAGCCTCTAAATAACCATTTGCCTGATCACAGTGCAGCAACCAACTATTAACACTAAACCTACCGAACTCTAAAAGCGATTAAAATGTTTTAGCTTATAAAAATGACAAGGCTCCGATTATTTAGGTCTCGTGCAATTTTTATTACAATATGTGCTTGGATGAAAAAATTTATCGAATCAATTTCCATGTGTGCAGCTTCATAATCTCAATAATGATGAAATGAGAAATATAAAACCGGTCATTTGACCGGCAGTGGTAGGTTTAGTGTTAAATAGATCGACGTACCTCAAGGGAGCGTTCTTTCGAGGAGGCAGGACTTCGGAATATTGCACATCGTGTGGAAGAAAAAGAAGCTGAAGAGGAGGATGAAGCCACAGGTTGTCGGAGTCGTGCTGGAGTCGTCCCAGGCTGGAAAGAGAGAGTGATAGGAAGCGAACGAAAGCCTGACGCGGCGGTGGGACGGGGGGACGAGAGAGAAAGGCACGAAAAAAGAGCAGGGGAAAAGGCAAAGAACGGCAACTTCCTTGATCTAAGCCGATCCTAGGCGTTTCCCAGTCGCGTGACCGATCTTTTCCCCCATCGCGTGGCCAGACAACGCGTGCTTCCCGTATCGGCCTGTTACGTCACCGGTTCACTTTTGCGTCGCGGCGATCAGTTTCGCCCGAGAAAGTTCCCCGGCTGCTTTCCCGGCCGCCTCCTTTGACATCGCCGACTGCGTAAACTGCATACACTGCATACGAGAGGATCAGGAACACAACGTTCTCCTCAGCCGCCGCCGCACCGAGGCAGACCGTTATTACCCACTCCGAGGAGGTCCTGGGTTTTTCCGGGGATTAGATCTAATGACGGCATTCGTTACACCGACGGCGTCATCCAACTATGCGATTCTACTGCTTGCTTCGCGATTTCACGGATTTTCTGCGTCTTACTAGTCAATTGTGGATTGTTATTCAAGTCCTGATTCTTGATCTAGAAGTTTATGGTAGGTCAGGTTACAAAACAATTTGCAGGACGTTTTTTTGTGACGAGGTCCTGCGACGAGGAAGCGGTCCGTTCGGGATTTTATGCACAAATAATGAAGTGCAATCAAGATTTTACAACAGATTCTAAAACAGATTAAAAAAATTTGTCCTTGTTTGCATTTGAAGTTTGCAGACTGTTTTATACGCAAATAATTAAGGATATTTTAGCGCAACGTAGATTTTGCAAATATTAGATTCTAAATTAGGTGTGAAAATGTTTTCCAAGTCTGCAATCGAAGTTTGCAGACTGTTAGGACAGAAAAGGCCGATTCGTCCTGCGACAAGGAAGCGTTCCGTCCGGAATTTTATGCACAAATAATGAAGTGCAATCAAGATTTTACAACAGATTCTAAAACAGATTAAAAAAATTTGTCCTTGTTTGCATTTGAAGTTTGCAGACTGTTTTATACGCAAATAATTAAGGATATTTTAGCGAAACGCAGATTTTGCAAATATTAGATTCTAAATTAGGTGTGAAAATGTTTTCCAAGTCTGCAATTGAAGTTTGCAGACTGTTAGGACAGAAAAGGACGATTCGTCCTGCGACGAGGAAGCGTTCCGTCCGGAATTTTATGCACAAATAATGAAGTGCAATCAAGATTTTACAAACTCCAGATTCTAAAACAGATCTAAAAAATTTTTCCACGTCTGCATTTGAAGTTTGCAGACTGTTTTATACGCAAATAATTAAGGATTTTTTTACTGCAACGCAGATTTTACAAATATTAGCTTCTAAATCAGGTGTGAAAATGTTTTCCACGTCTGCAATCGAAGTTTGCAGACTGTTAGGACAGAAAAGGACGATTCGTCCTGCGACAAGGAAGCGTTCGCCGTCAGGACCGCCAGCGCCAGCAATTTGATCGGTATGCCATCGGATCCAGGAGAGCCAGCCCAAGGACACTGGGAGAGCGCATCCTTGCGAAACCGAGCCCGACCACGGAGATATCCTCTCCGATGCAAATTGATCGGCGCGGTTACGTAACAGCGGCTGAAAGTCGCGCGGAATAATCATACGGATGATCCAAGTTGCATAGAATGTAAACGATTAAGGATCAACTAAAAGGACTGCCGTGTATTACGTGGATCCGCCGCTCGGCGTTTACGTTCCATTGCCAAGGACGAGCCTCGAAGGACACGCGAGCTTAGGCGCAGAGTTCGCGAACGTATACGAGAACGAGCGCGTGCGCGATCCTTTCGAAACCTGTTGCCGGCCAATCGGATTCGCGAAACCGATTCACCAATAGGGATCGACCGGTGAATCGATTTCGGCCAGACAAGCTATTATATCAATTATCGATCGAGGAAGTCGAACAGAAAAACGCTGGATCCGACGAGTCTCGAGATTATTAATCATCCTCGAACGATTTCAGTGTGTTGATCGATGGATCTGTGGTACTGAACTGCGGATTTTCTATTTTCTGCGTTTGCCGTAGAAATGATCGAATGCAAAATTTTCATGAATTATGTCATTATCGATAAATACAGTATCAATAAATTCATAGCGGAACGACAGAAGCTAAAACTACAGTTTCAATAAAAGTTCTATCCAGTACACTTTTTGCATCATTCCGTACTTCCTCTCGTATTTTTCTCGGGTGACAGTGAACATTGTTTGCGAGCACCAGCATACAACTGTCGCTGTTCCTACCAACGTAATCACACAAATCACTTTTTTTTCTGTTTCAGGTAAGTCACTGCGAGAATGCCAGAAGCTGCTGCAATCGCTGATTCTTTTCCTAGACGACTGCGGGTAACGTCACCAAACTATACACGTTCTCTCGTACATACCGTATCGCACGACGAAGATCTACGATCAAAAGATCTAGAAATGCGGACTTTGCAGCTCGATTTAAATTTTCAAAGCATTTCTGCGTTGATTAGATTCGTGTCTGATTATTCCAAGCGATAATAGAACTCGGATGAAGTTTTTTCGAAAAACCTGATACTCCAGGTTACAAATTATACGAGGATTGAAATGTCTGCAGGATAATTCTTACATAATTCATCATACACACTACGAATTAGAACAATTTTGAATGGCCCCTGAGTAGTCAGAAATCGCAGCAGAATGATTCTCAGCTCAATCAACGCGCAGCCAAAAATGACTTCATCCGACTCTCACCCGTCAGCTCTTACGCACACGGTGAAACGGTAATCGTCACGCTCACAATTCTATTATCTTGCACGCATCGTTTCTTTACGCTCCATACCAAAGAGACTCGGTTGCTTTCTTGGCGTCCGCCACACAGAAGAAACATTATACGGGTACACACGGGCGCACTCATACATCGAGCCGATTAGATTCCTTTTGATCAGGCTTCGCGTCGCTCCGCGGACTTTCTCTTTCTTGGATCGATCCGCGTAATTGCTTCGACAAACGCGATAAACACGGCTCGGAGCCGAGTTATCGTTAACGGAACATCGTCCGCGACTTCCGACGTTATTCCTGGCAAGCCGTTCCGTTCGCCAGGCTATCATTACCAAGCATGTGGGCGTTCCTCGGACAGTTTTCGCGGGAATGCTCGAAGAAACGCGAAAACCTGCCGGGCTCATTGCCTCTCGGGTATACGCGGTGCTTTCTTTTGTGTGGGCTGCTCCATGGGCCTTTCAAACGCTGCAGATCGTGCGAAAATTAGGTTGAACAACAAACGCGTACAACGCTGAAACAAGCGAAACTAGAAATATTTTTCTTCTAGATTTGCTTCAAGAATTTCATAGTGTCGGAAATGGGAATTTGCGAACTCCGATTTTTGTGGACCATCTTTCGAATGGACGTACAAGGAAACGTATATGTTAATGGATTTAGTAAAATCTACATTTTGTTGTTTTCACTTCAGGAATCCATGTTTGTCTCTACAAATCAGAAAAATGAATCCTTCCAGACTGCCAACAACTTCCTCAATCCTTCTCCCCCACCACCAACGCAAATGCAACTCCCAGGAGCAATAAACTCGGCAACAGACAAGCCATAACCCAAACACAATAAAATCAACGCAACCCGAGAACCGATCAACTATTATACCAGCTCAACTATTACACTACGTCAACTATTATTAGCCAGTAAATCGCAGGAACAGTTACCAAAATAAGCGAGATCGTCATCGACGTAATATAATCGAATAGTGATTTTGTTCTGGTATTTTAATCGTATTATTCACGTAATTATCCAAGCAAGGGGAGTCAGTAATTACTCGGGATCTGTATTGGAGCAGAGAGTATTCAGCGATAACGGTTTTTCCCCGTAGCCACGACAACACAATACGATCCAGCAAGTCCGCGGCCGGACTTGTGTTACTCGAAGAGACGTGGCTTGGCCTGGCAGCAAGTGAAAGTTGCTCAAACCACTTTCCCCTCGGGCGAACGAGCGATCGCGCAGCCGACTTCCGGGCTGCGATCCAGCCGCGAATGCCGGAGATCCACCGCCCCGGATCGATCGATCGATCTGCTCGAAAAATCCTCCGTTCCGCGAAACCCTGCCCCCATCGCCAATAAATTCTCCTCGGACCCCGGCTGTTCGACAGCTCGAGCTTTCTCGTCGATACTTCAGGATCCTCTTGTTAGTCCATCGAACTCGCATTTATTCGCAGAATCCCGCGTCGTTCGATATTCGCGGAACTGAATTTGAGGGAAAGACCGACTCTCTCTCTCTCTTTGTCCATTTTTATCGCCAGTTTGTTTTCTTTTCGATCTCACAGAAAATGCTATTAGTAAGTCAGCTGGATTCAGCTTTCAGAAACATTTTCTTTTTAATTCCATTGTGTAAATTATATTATTATTTTTATTATTATTATTATTATGTACGGATCGAGGTCCTTTTATATATGGGTTTACAGACGTTTTGTGTAACTTATAAAAACAAATAGAAAATAACAAAAATATACAGAAATATATTGAATTTCTGTCGTCGAAACTTTGCTGACATCTCTCAAGTTTTCTTAAGTACCCAGAATTAAAAAATTATCCAGTTAACAGTTTTCATTTAGCAACAAAATATTTTAATCGAAATGAAAATTGTTTTGTACAATTTTTTCTCACGGAATTCCAGCAGTTTAAATATCCGGCAATTCTTCGTCGGAGAAAAGTGCTGGTTTAATTTTGCAGTGGGGTGTATTAAAAATAAAATGACACGGTCGTAATTACGAGAGTGAATTGGCAAAAGGGAACATTGTGAATCGATGATCAATCGATCGGAACGATCAAAAGCGATCGAAATTCGAATTGGAAGCCACCCGCGGCGCTTGTCGGATCAGGAATTCGTGCGGAGACCTGTTGAACCGGAAGGGATTTCGACGGGCGCACAGGCGATGCTCGTTCATGCTCGCTCATGCTCGCTTCACGGAAAACTTCCGAGACAGGAGACGCTTCCGACAGGCTCATAATCGGGCAGGAAAATCGCCGTACGCACGCGGGAAACGATCTGTGAAATTGTGCGCGTCGACTTCCACGTGTCTGGCTGTCGCGACAGTAACTTGGAAACGCACGCTGCCAGTTTCCGCTTCTCTATTTTTCTTCTTTATCGCGGAATCTTTTTCTGGATCCGTTCTACGCGCTGACAGCCGAGTAATTAGCTCGCTTTATTTATTTGACTAGTAGATCTTGATAGGGAGATATAACTTGATCTGGATATTACGCTGTTGAAAAACTATCAAGTTGATGAATGATTGAACAAGATGGACTACGATGTGGAACGAATGCTTGTTCTTGAGATAACTGACGGAACATTTATACAGAATGGAAATAGTCTGCATCAATTGCGAGTAACAATAGCCACGTGAAAAACTGCTATTCTTCTGTTAATGGGCCGTGTATCAGGTAGACCGACGAGTGTGATTAGCATTATCTTGCAAATCCTTGGACCAAAAAATTGTCCCTGGTAACTAAAAATCCAGTAAACAATGGCTCACACCTGCAAGCAAAAAGAAGGAAAATCGAGGCCACATGCATCGAGTGGAATTGCGAATCGCACGCGGCCAGGTCGATCAACCGAGAGTGAATTTCCGTCTGGCTCTGGCGACCGCGTTCGCCAAGAAATCAGATTGCGGATGAAAGAGAAATCCGTGGCTGTGAATGCGGCGGAGAGGGAGCGGCTGCCGTCGGCTCAGCTCATGGTTCATTAAAATCAAGAAAGTCGCGGGCGGGGATGGGAAGAAAGAAGGAAGCGGAGGCCAGCCAGCAGGAAGAGACACGAGAAACGACCGATTCCGCGACTTTTCGCCGTTCGTCTTCCTTCCTCTCCGTCTACGTCCATTTCGGTTTCTCTCCGCCCCCGTACGGTCGAACTCTTTTCTTTCTTTCCTTGTTCTTTTTTCCTCCTCCTTCTCACGGAAACAGGTTCGTTGCGTGCGCTCTGACACACGCTCCGCAACCCGTATAAACACCGTTCCAGGTTATCGGGAAGCGAAGAAAGCGGCCTCGAATAAAAAGCCCAAAAAATGAAATTTCTCTGGGCGTATTTATACGTACATTGTCCCGTCCGGGTCGTTTCTCTTGCACTGTCCCTGTCTTTCTCTCTGCCCCGCTCTCCCCGTTCGAATGACCGCGCTTTTTGCCGCCATTCTTCGCGATTTTCGAGATTTCACCGATCGCTCGCCCACCGAGTCACCGAATCCGGAATTAGCTTCCTGCTCGCTCAATTTTTAACAAGAGCTTCTTTACACGGCCTTTAAATTGCTCTGCATTGAAATAGGAATTCATTTTGCCTTCTTTTCTACCGACGATTGTTTCATTATTCTTTTCGTCCAACGGAAGGATGCATCGAAGGCAGGTATTCCGGTACACCGCGACTAATAAAATCGATAACAAATTTGAAATCGTAAGCAGCGCGAGTTAAATATAATTTAAGAGCACTTATCCTCTTCGAGAAAAAATGGAGAATCGGCAGTCTTAAACATTAAGCGAACAGTACCATCGAAACGAAACTGCAAACTCGTTAATTCGAATAATTATGAAGCCTGGCTTGTGTGTAACCGGTGTGCTCGTAAGTCGCTTTAAAATGTCCCGTAAATCTAACTTTCTCCGTGCACACCGAAATGCTTATCAGTGACAATTTCACCCGGGGTAGATATTCGAGAGAAACATTATTATACATTTCTCCTTTCTCGTTCTGGCCAGTTCGTCCAGTTTCGCCGTTTCCGTTTGCTTTCACGGTAAATAATGATTGGACTGCGGATTTGTATGCAAAACAAACATTTTCTTCGCAGATAAAAATTTGTTTTTTTCTTCAGTAATGTTCGATTCTCTCTTAAATTTAATTTTACGGTTCCCGTTCAAATTCGGTGCACCGAATGTACTAGCGTGAACATTGATTTTGAAATCTGTGCAAGTAATTTTGTCCCCAAATGAAATTTTGAGTAAAATATTCCGTATTAACGAACAGTTAGGCGTATAGTGAAACTTATTCAGCTAACTAATAGAAAGATCAACGTTTCTGGAATCCGTTTCCAGAAAGAACGGACTCGCGACCAACGTCTCGTGAAATGTTGCGCTAACGACGCCATTTATCCGAGGAGAAACGTTATTGCTTGTCCCGAGCCGTCTCTATCGAAGTGAAATTGTCACTGATAAGCATTTCGTACGGGGAAAGCGAGCTCTATGGGATGGTTCGAGAGCAATTTGTAACGATAACGGCTCCTCTTCTTTCTAACGTCAATGCGGCTCTGCGCAAGCAATCGGGAATCGTGCCACGTTATAAGATTAAGCAGACAAGTTAACTATCTCACAATTATCATGGAATATATCTCTGCTCGACCACGTGGAATTTCAATCCTGAAGAGTATCTGGATTCTTCATCGGAGAGATGATTTTTAATGTTAATATGGACACACGAGACGAAATTCTCTTGTCATTCTTCTCCTAAATCTTCGACTGATTAAAAATCCTTCATAAATCTTGATGTTATATTTTCTGACATTTCCCAATATTCTCTAATATTTTTCCAGCAGCCAAGCTCCTAATATATTTTTGGAAAATCCAACTATTTTTGAGAGATTTTTAAAATGCTTTTGAGCGGGCTCTTAACATGATCATTATTATAACTCCTAGATTATTCGGAACGTCCCTAATAAATGGAACAAACCATCGTGTCGTTCAGAGTTGGCCATTAATCGATTCAAATTTTAATCAAGATTGATTGATTAATGTGTACGATTAAGAAAGGCAATCATTGAAAAATCGACGACTGATTCAATCGATTGATGATGTTAATCGTCAATCGTTGATTAAAAAAAGAAATCATCGAAAAAAAACATAAAACCACGTAAACAGAGTTTGTATTATAGCCCAATGACAATACACCTAAACTCAGTTCACATTGTTTTCAGTATTCATATAGTTTTGATTCCGTATTTCATTTCGAAATTTCAGCAGTTAATCAATTATCCGATTGACGCTTACACTTGAAAGGAATGTAATCGTTAATAGCAATTAACGACTAAAGTAGAAATTTAACCGTAATTTCCAATTAACGATTAATAAGTATTTAATCATTAACTGCAATTAACTACTAAACTAGGAGATTAATTGTTCATTGCGATTAACGATTGCAGTTATTCGTCAATCGTTGACTAAATTTTTGCCCAACTCTGGTGTCTTCGTATCAAACATTTGTGTCCCGTTCGTCACTCTAACGTGCTCGCGAGGGAAAGTTTTCGTTCTTACCAAATTCTTTCTCCTCTTCCAGCCCTCTCCCTCCTCTCCTCTGCTCAGGTCAACCATAGTCCCAACATCATCGAATAGAAACTGCTCGAATCCGAGCCGGTTCACGCGTCGCCTTACTTTTTTCCGAGAACTGTCCGGCGACTTGACAAATACAAAAACGAAGAAACAAGTGAGAAAAATCTGACTAATTGCGTACCCGCTTACTATCGCGTCGATGAAAAGATGACGCGCGTTTTATAACGATGCCGGCACCTAACAGGTTCGGCGATCGTTTTACGAGTACCTTTTGAAATACTCGCGGCCCAGGACGTTTATTGCTGCGAAGGAGAAAGCTCGAAAGCTGGGCGGAAACGGAGCTGTTTCATACACTGGGTGTTTAGGAAAACAGTACGCTACAGTTCACAGATTAATCCGTTAATCCTTGAAAAATTCGTTTGTGGACTTATGGAATTTTTATTTCAGAAACTGCTAATTTGATCGAGTTGAATCTTTTCTCGTAGCAATCTCGAAAGTTCATTCCACCGTAAGAATATATTTCAAATTTTAAATTAATTCTCATTTCGTGTATGCCTAAAAGCTCGCAGGCTTTCGAATATCGTGTGACTATCGATCTTTTTTCTCTCGATCAGAAAGTCGCCGATAATTCTTCGTACGACCAAAGATCGATAAATCTCTCTCCCCGACTGAGCAGCCAATGCGACTGTATATGGTTTCTTTCTTGACACTATGGTCATGCATTTTTCATCCGCAGAGTCGTTAATGTTTCTTCTCGATTCGGCGGTCACCGATTTCTTCTCGGTGCTTCGCCTAGCTCGTTTTTCCACAGACACCGTGGACTTCACAGAAGCCGACTTTTCCTCTCAGGATCGGAGTGTCATCAATCTCTCTCCTTGTTGCGGTAATCGCGGCTTTCTTTTGCGTGTACACCGCAATTATCATGTTTTCTTCTGGACAGCACAATCGTCGAAGTTATACCTGTTATCTCTTTTCGGCATCGATGCACAAACAGCGGATATCCGCGAAAATACATGCGAGAACAGAAATTAAGCGGGAACAGTTAAGTGAAGTTACTCTATTAATAGTTCACTTAGGTCAAAAATATGGTAAAGACCATGCTCGCTGAATTCGTTATGGCCACGTAAAACCCATCGTTTTCACAGGCGCGTTCGCCGGGTCACGATTACAATGTAAATCGATTGTCGTTTACGAGAGGCCGGGAATTTAAGTATAGTGTCGCAGAAAATTTTTATGAACCTTCGATTCAATCCAGAGCTTGATTCACAGCTCTGAAACAATTTCTGAGCAGATTAAAAATAATAAACGGTAGTAGATAAAATAAAAATGTCCCTCTATTAATTTTTAATAGCTGGTAAAATAATTCAAAAGACAATTATATTTAACACACTGTAGAAAATATACATCTTTTATCTTGAATGAAACTGTGACGTTAATCACAGCAATCGATGCCTTCGATCATTCTGTCCATGAATGATACAAAATGAAGTTACAGAAAAATTGTTCGGTTTATAAAATCCTACATTTTTAGTCTGCAAGAACGCCGACGAGAGTTGTGATAAGTCGCATGATATTAAGAAATATTGCTGGCGTGGTGAATCAATGCTATCGTGTATTATAAATGATAGAATGGAGCATCTCGTAAACTAGTCAGCCGACATTGACCTTAGCTTGCATCATTTCCATGTAGGATTCAAAGTAACGATGTAGTATCGTTTACACTTGTTTAAAATATGTCATTGCACTTTGCAAATGCAATTTGAGCAACAAAACCTCATGAAACGATGGATCGTACATCGAATAAAATTTGCGATTCCATGTAGACCTCGCTTGAGATACGCCGGTAGATCTGGCAACGCGGCAATGGCAGTGGTTCTCATATTTAGAAAATGTTTATCTCTGAAGGATATTAATGTATAATAATTAGACTGCGGATCTTTACGCAAAATAAAAAATGTTAGCATTGATTGCAAGACACAGGAGTCAATTAACAATTTCATTCTTCTTCTAATTATCTTATTAAGCTGAAACTAATACACTGGTGGCCTTAAATCTTTTTCGTACCTCCACTGTTTTAAATTTTACGTACCCAGTTTTGTCATAAATGCATAAAATCCGCAGTCTAATAATAATACATAGATCTGAGTCGAAATTCTGCGAGTCTTAAGGCGAGTTGAGAGCCTCTGGTATTGGCCCAGTAGCAATGATCGACCTGTACAAGGTTGCATCCATCGAGGCCCGAGATGTCTCGCGTTCCAACATTGCAGTTCCCATGGGACCACGTGCTGCGAACGTCTCTGTACCAGTGGTTGCACGCTCGTGTGCATCCGAGCGGGATAGGAAACGATTTCCAGGAGGTCTGGAGGCTATCAGAGGAGCGGCCAAGGACGTGTTCGTGGCTCGTTGCGTTTCAACCCGTTACGCGCGAGCTCTCGTAACTTATAATCGCAATATTCGCGACTAGACTGCCGATGGGATCAAGTTCAATATGTACGTCCACGAGTATCGACCGATTCGATATCTCGTTCAAAGCAAAAATAACCGGGTACAGGCTGTTCCACAAAACGTGGCCTTCCAAGCTAATCTTTCCAAGACTCGCATCAATCGTTGCACTTCCATTTTGTCTTTCCGCCTCAATCGTCCACTTCGAAAGAAAAACTGTGGTACAGGGCGTTTCACAAAATGTCCATCGAAATCATTTCTCCAAGATGAACGTCGATCATACTTTTTATTAACCTTCGTAGCTCCGATTGTCGATTTTGCGGGCAGAATTAAATAGGTACAGGATGTTTCATTCAATGCGGTCCATTGAAATAATTGTTCTAAGGTGAACGTTGTGGATATAAATTTGCATCAGCTTCCGCAGTTTTATCCTCATTGTATTTGTACTCTTTGTAGACAGGTCTCGCTGAATGTTTGTATCAGCACTCTTAAATAGGTTGCGGACGTCCATGCAAATCTGTCTCTTTTTTGCGCGAATGTGTATCAGAGCAACAATTAAATGTAAATTTATTTCTTCCGTCGCATGCTTTAGCATGCTGTAAAACTTTGTTAGAATTTATGGAATCCTCTACTTCGCCATGTTGTGCATACATTATCTCGCGAACGCGCAAACATCCGCGGATCGGCGGAATTCGCTGTTTTAGAAATCGTCGATTAATGACTGCCTAGTCTTGATAGCGTTCTCTAGAAAAAAAATCAAATGGGACAATCGTTTGTGAAATCTCTCGTGATCGGTGAACTGAAACGGGATTAATTGGAATCATTAAAAATCCATTATCACGATTACCAACAATTATTTCAATAATGAAACTTGTGCAAACCCCTGGAATATTTTAAAATTATTTAATCTCGATCATGTACCTTCTCCTACATTTTCTTAAACCGATTAAAATCCTGAATTTTTCACCCGACTTCCGTTTTTCGACAATTTCTATTCCGTATAAAAATCCGAAGTCTATGATTACCGATCTCGCTCGGAATTTCGAATATTTGTTTTCCTACAATCCGATCGGCAAATTAGATCGTCTCGGTTTCAGACCGTTCGCCATAAATTTCTGTCACAGTGTAGCGAGCGCAAAGTCGACGGGAAACGTGTCGATTGTGTATGTAGATACATATTACCTTAATTGCTGGTCGCCTATGTCCTTGCGGCACACCTGTATACACCTGTATTAAGCTGCTCGATCGTACGAACGAGCGAGCGAACGAACGCCACGTTTTGTGGTCGAACTATTAGAAAAAAAATGCCAATTTGCCTCGCGTTTCGCGGAACATAGACATTGGCTGCAGGGAACGAGAAATGCAAACTACAGTACGTTCTTCAGCTGTTAGAACCGAGAATGAATCGGTTCTGGTTAAAACAATTTGACCACAGCGCGAATCGTAATCAATTTTCTGCAATTATCCTCGAGCGCGATTGTTATTCACTACGACAACGTGTCATTGTGATTTTACAGCTGGAATTAATCATTAAACATTTTCGTATCGTTGTAAAGTGCATTAAACTAACAATGAAACAGCTAAAATCTACATCCAAATCGATAAAACATTGTAAACATCGATTTTTCAAAACCGATCGAAAAGAAAACTTTCGAATTTTCGCGCCATCTTTTCCACCTTCTCGAAAAAACCGATAAATATTTTACAAGTGCCTAGCCTCGGCGTAAAGCTAAAGTGTAGAGATAGCGGCGTACATGCGCAGCTTGACAAACTCGCTGAAATATGGCACATGCGAGCAAGAATTCTTCCCGACGATTTCACGAGCTCGCTGATAAGGCGTAATGGATGCGCCGACGCCATTGGAGCGGCTCCGCCACGGTGATAAATTTCAAAAAGCCCGCGAATTTGATGAAGCATCGCTGTTTCCCGATATCATTGTCATTACACGCATCGTTTCGTAATTTCGACCGGGGCTTTGATACTCGGATTACTCGGCTATCCAGTTAAGACGTTCGCAACCGCTGACGTAATATTACGTCTGCTCGTAAGCTGCAACTGATTGCAGTTCACGTGAAGTTACGCGCTTAGATAAGATACAGCTGATTGCTGACGAGGCGAAGTTACGTGTCTGCTCGGGCTACAGCTGATCGACGATGACGTAAAATTACGCTATTGTGTAAGGTCATGGAGAAAACTACATCGTGCTGTGTCGTTGATCCCAAGTACGGTGTTTAGGCATTTTTTGGAAATTATGGTTCCGATTGCAATTTCATTCGAATCAGAATTTTTACTCATATTTTAGTATATTCATTTTATAGAAGCATTAAACAATTTTTGTGAATCTTTAGATTATTTCTAACACATCTTTGGAAAGAAAGAGTAGCTTTATACAATTTTTAATTTGGAATTTGATTAAAATCAGAATTTTCATGTATATTTTAAAATGTTCATTTTATAGGAGCATTAATCAATTTTTGCTAATTTTTAGATTATTTCTAACACACTAAATCTTCAGAAAAAAAGAGTAGCATTTATACAATTTTTTATTTGGAATTTGATTAAAATCAGAATTTTCATGTATATTTTAAAATGTTCATTTTATAGGAGCATTAATCAATTTTTGCTAATTTTTAGATTATTTCTAACACACTAAATCTTCAGAAAAAAAGAGTAGCATTTATACACTTTTTTATTTGGAATTTGATTAAAATCAGAATTTTCATGTATATTTTAGAATGTCCATTTTGTAGGAGCATTAATCAATTTTTGCCAATTTTTAGATTATTTCTTACTGTCAAGCAGCAAGACTTCGTTTAAACGTCGATTTGGAAAAAGTGGAGCAATGGATATTTATCGGGAAAGAAATTCGCGGTTTTCAGGTGTTCGCCGCGATGATTGTATGTTTACGGAGCAGTTTATGGTATCAGAATCCCGCATCGTAATCCTTTTCCTGTTTCCAGACGCGTAATCGCCGAGCGAGCGGTAACGTGCGTCGGTAATTAGAGAAGAGCGCACTAATTGGAGCGTGCTCGAAAAGAGAAAGCATTTTAAGGAACGCACCGTGTACTTCCGGCAGCCCGGGGATCCCCGGTTCGCAAACTTTTGCTCGGACAATTACGTAAAAAACTGCTCGACTTTTCCGGAAAACTTGAAAAGTGAAATTACCCCGTGCCGATTTCCTTTCTCGCGAGGGAACTTCGTTATTCGAACTTCATTCTTCGTTCTATCGCCATTAAAGGATCTGAGCATACAAATTGTCTACGTAAGAATCACAAAGAAGGCTTTAATCTAATTAGAGAAACCACCTAACGACCTGATTTTAGCGAGTTAACACTTTTTTTGAAGGAAACTACAAATTACGTTGACTTGCTCGTTAAAATGCCTGTTCGAAAAATATAGTTGGGCTTTTTACATTTTCTATGAATTATTAAAACAACGTGTGACCCTCACGAAGTTCTTCAGCTTTTATGTAAAACGTTTTTCAGTATCAGGAATGAAAAAGTTTCCGATTTTTCTTTAACTTTATAGTAGCATAACTTCTCACACAACAATGTCTGGAGATGTCACTTCGGATAAGAATATTTTTATGTTCGTTCACAACGCGAAAATCGCAGTGGTCGGTACCGCAAGTTGTCATTGACGTCAATCAGAACAGATTCAATGAAGAAGCGCTATCAGCGGCCGGCCGCCATTTCCCTCTTTGCTGCAAGAAGAGGAACCAAGATGGAAGGACGCCACTGACTTACGATCAGTAAATCTCGTTCTGTTGTCGGCGTTATCGATGATTTATGCGTGCGGTAAGCCGCCGTCATCTTCGATGACGAACGGTCCGTAAACCTCGTTTCCGTAAAAATCTATTAACATCGTCGCCTCGATGATTGCGTCGCCATTTTACGATCGAGATTCTGCCAATAACGTTCCGCTAGTTCACAAATCATTCATCGACTGATTAAATAATTCCTACAAACTTATGACGAAAGTAATCACATTTTTACCATTACTATAAAAATCATGGGCACCACAGTTTTAACAAAAGATGTAACATTTCAGATGAAAATTTGTCTTTTTATGTTTCCATAACCTTGAATTATTAATATTTTCTGCGCAATACTTCTGCGTTACTTTTGACTGCAATTTTCCTGTTGGAGGATGTGTGAGAGATAATTGTTGCTGCAATCATTCGAGACTTCAGCGAGTATTACGCGCGGATTACAATTTTTGCAGAACGGGATCTGGGATCGATGGTTGCACGTTCCATTGGGATTGTACTTGATATAAACTCGATCGCGAGATAGACCTTGATCACGGATTTCAGTTTCACTTCGTATTCGATCTATCGTCCGAAATAGCCGAGTATCGGACTACCAAGGCCACAGGAAACCATCTCCAAACAAATGTGATTGTTTATCCGCGGCAAACGCGGTGGCGCGCTGCCGTTGTTGTCCATTATTTTTCGCGTACTATTTTTCTTCTGGTTTTAAACAATTGCGCACGGTACGCTGCTCGGAATCCATCGATTCGCATTTCTACTTCATGATGATGCTCCATCGAAACCACGAGAAAACGGAGAAAAATAATAGCAATAGTTTCTTTTCCAATTTAATATTTTGATGTTCGATTGTTTCGTCCAATGAAAAATGCAAAATTCTTTTTTAATCAGTAATCATGCCGTACGCTACTCGTAGGAAATTTAAGAAAATTTGAGGTAATTTATTTTCAATTAGTGCACAGTACCGTGACTAATGCAGACACATTATAATCATAGTGAGTGGAGCACCTAATGATCGTAGTGTCCAAGAAAATATTCTGCGTTGCGAAGTAAAAATTTGTTAACTCATAGTTTCGACAGAAATAATCTGCTATTCGTTACTATTTTGTAATAATCGAATTTCGTTATATTTTACTTTTATTTTAAATATTTTTAAAAAATCAGAATAAAATATTTGACGGTCTACGGACCTTAAATTTCGGATGAGTAAGGTCAGTCGAACACGCCGATCATCCGGACAACGAAGTATAATAAATAATGGGCCGCGACGAGCGAGGATTATGAAAGTGTAACGTTGCTCGTTGGATTATAGTTACGGCAAGAAACCGTGGCGGATAATTGATATGTAACAGAGATAAACCAGCTGGAAGAACGGAAATCGCCGGTGGTTCATTAATAAAACGCATTTTCAAATCCCTTTCACCGGTTTATCGCGAATCAAGCCGAAGGTAAGGCGCGTTTCCACGGGGAACGCAACTGCGTGAGACTCTAATGGTAATTTTATTCCGCGGCACGGATTAAACGAATTCAAATTTCACCTGCCCACCTCCAGGGAAACCAAAACACGTGCTCGCGATTTCACGAGAATTTTTCGGGCCAATCTTCTGCACAAACGAACTCAAAAAACAATTGTTACCGAAATTATTAACAGCAATTATTTCACATTTTTGGACCAACTTGAAAACAATTAAAAAATTTCAAGGACTCTATAATTCTAAACAGAAAATTATTTCATGGAAAAATGCACTTTTAAGAATACACCGATGAAAAATCAAGCAATTACAGATTTTTAGACCATCTTTGAAAGGATTCAAAAATTTCAAGGACTCTAAAATTCTAAACAAACGAAGCTCTTCCTACGGATCTACTAAATATATCATGAAAAAATGCACGTCTAAAAACATACCCATTAAAAATCAAGCAATTTCAGATTTTTAAACCATCTTTGAAACAATTCAAGAATTTCAAGGACTCTAAAATTCTAAAAAAATCGCACTCGGCACTTGTGCAATTCCACAAGAAGAATCGCAATTGTCGCACGGCGAAACAAAATTGCCAGAACCGGGAGATTGATCAAAGGCCGCGCGGAATATCTGTTTTCCTGTTTTCTTCGGCGCAACAACAGAGGAGCAATTCGTCTCGATTTTTCCGTCAGTTGGTGGGACACCCGTGACTCACTTCGTGCTTGAAGCATCAGGTAAAACGCTCGCGTGTTGCCGATTACGTAAAGGAATATCTCGTACGGTGGATCAGGGATGACGGGAGAGGAGAGGAGAAAAAAAGACGGAAAGATAGAGGGGGAGAGGAACGTAGTAATTAGAAGCACGGTCTCGGTGTAACGAAGGAGCGGACCGGAGAACTGGTTCTACCGTTAACGGAAATCGTCTCCGGCCCGATTCAGAACCAGCCACTCGCGCCCTTTACGGCACTTCCGGTTTCGTTACGCGGTCCCAAACCAGTTAGAAACTCGGTCAAACTGATCCGACTATCGGCGCCAGTTTTCCGCATACTTTTCGTACCGATTCGACTACAGCTCTCCACTCCCTCGATAATCTCGAAATTATGATCGTCTTACGCCATTCAGAGTCGGATTACTTCCGGCACGAGAGCTAGCTTTTGAAAATTTTTGTTTGCTCATCGCTACCTTCGGAGAATTATGTCTCTGCCATCAAAATATTTGAATCTTACAAAATTGTAAATAAGAATTAAATTCAACCGAAAAATAATTTACATTAATTTTAAAAACAGCGCCTTCTCCCATTCAATTAATTCTGTCCAGTTTTCAATTTACTTTGGCCCCCCAATTTCAATTTCTTGCCTCTTAAACTGTTTCTACTACTCCTTTGCTCTCGATTGCCCAGGAAGTATACAAGAAAATAGCTCTCGTTCATCACAATTTTCTGACATCCTCCGTGTCTTCATGATTGCCGAACACTTCCTGTCTTCGCGATACTCGAACACTTCCTATCCCGACTTCGCGACAGAAAAACGCTTCCTATCATCAAATATATTAAATCGCTTCCTAACTTAGTGATAGCCGAACGCTTCCTATCATCAAGATATCAAATTGCTTCCTAACGTCGTGATAGCCAATCGCTTTCTATCTGCGAGGTGTTCGATCACTTCCTAACTTCGTAATAGACGAACGCTTCGTATCATCAAGGTATCAGGTTGCTGCTTAACTTCGAAACACCTAATCGTTTTCCAACTGATACTCACCTCTCAATAGTTTTATTCTGCTCTTATCTTCGAGGTTTTAAAGTGGTTTGTAAAATGATGGGCAATAGTTCTTTTATTTTCAAGATTGTTGCTTCGTAACTTCGCTGTAATCAGGCTCTTCCTGTGGTCAGGATGTCCAACTACTTTCTAACACTCCGATAACCATAGTCTTCATTTGTTTCCGATGACTTCTTAATTTCAGCATAGCAAAGTGCTTTATGTTTTACCAGATATGCACTCGTTTTCTAACTTCATGGTGGTGAAACGCTTTCTTCTTTTGTATCACAATTTGGATTCATTGTTTTCTCCTATTTATCACTTTTTCCGAGGTGTCTTCCTCTGTTAAGGGGCTCCTTTCCAGCAGACAACGCTCGACTGTTTCACACTCACACACCGCTAGGGTACACTCACACCGCTAGACCACGTATACGTACGCGAGGATGCAAGGGTCCGGTTTTTGACTTCCAATTTCTCGGTAATGCAAAGACGTCTCCGAGCAATGGCTTTGCAATATTCCGCTTGCATGTTGCCCGTCGCATGTTGCCTGTCAAAGGGCGCTGCAGTCGCGCCGGCGCTAGCCTCTCTGACGGGCATCATGCAGCTGAATATTGCAAAACCATTGCTCGGAAACGTAAAAGAACGATTTTTGAGGCAAACAGCGTGATAGATCGATGTTTCATCTAGCGGTTTTAACTAATAAAAACCCCCATCTTTGCATTACCGAGAAATTGGAAGTCAAAAACCGGACGCTTGCATCCTCGCGTACGTATACGTGGTCTAGCGGTGTGTGAGTATGGAAAGGCTCCCCTTAAAATCCATTTTCATCCTCTCACGATTAGTTTCCAGGTAGCTCACTTCAGCATCACCTTCCTAACTTCCCTCTTCCCCATCCCAGATCAACTGTATCCTTCTTTGCACTTATTGAGCCCTGCGATAAGGTGTCTTTTCTCATTACAATCAACCTTTATCCTCTTTTGATCCTCCTCTCTTGTACCCTAACTTCCGAGGAGGGCGTTCTCCAGTCGAGCTCGCTCCTCCAGCGGTTTCTCACTCGCAATCAGCTTCTCTGTCGTTCGTCTCCGTTGCTCCCTTCCTCGTTTGTCATTGCGCCGCCAGTTCCCCGCCTGTTCAACGCGAGATTAGTTCCGCAGAGCTGGCGACGACCAGTAGCCTTGAACCAAATTGCGAGCTGTCGTTGTTTAGTTGTTTAGCTAGCGTGCACGCAGAAACCCGGCGTATTCCGTATGGTTATTAGGCTTTTAAAACGTCCGTCCCCCGTCGCTTTTCATCGAGATCGTACCGATTTCCCGCGTCGGGCTCGCATCCTCGATCCTTCGCCGTGACAAGATCGATCGATTGAAAACCGGCGGCGACTCTTCTCCCTCCCTTAGATTTCCGTTCAAGGCGTTTCAACCGGTGATTACAATCCGTTCGAACAAACTGAAGTAATTGCCAAGTTTCTACGCAATTTTCCGTACATTCTCTTTTCTTCTGTGGAATTAAGAGCGCTCGGCTCGTGACAGTTTGCTCCCCCGGGTCCAATACTCGCTGGAATTGTAAAGTGGGATCTTGGAAATGTAGAGTGATTATGGTGGAGCATGCGACACTCCAGTACGAGAGCAACATGTGTTTTGCGAAAGGCTGGAGAGTTTGATCAGAATCCGAAAAGCGTGTCTATAAAATTGGAGACGCCTAGTTCTTCGTCAGATTTGTCTTCAAAAAGACGATAACGTAGACTCAGAAAGTCCCAGAAAACAAATGTTCGAGATCTATTCTCTAGCGAAATTGATCTCCAGAAGTGATCGTCTTGAAACCAAGACTCTGGAGTCCTAGAAAAATCTCGAAAGCCTGGTATCTAGCGGGGCACACCTCCAAGAAATGATCAGGTTCAGAGCCAAGGTCCAGAAAGTCTCAGAAAAATGTGAGTGACCTACTTTCCAGCCGGATTCATCTCCAAGAAGCGATTATCTCCTCGAGGCTCCGAAAGTACTACAAAAATCTGGCGAATCCAGTTTCCAACCATACTGATCTACATGAGAATGATCCGGAGCAGACCGTGTTTGAAAAAGTTCCTGAAATTCGTGCTGCCTCCTCGTCGATCCATCATCCAACCCATCGATCATCCAAAGCAGAACTATGCGAAACGTGTCTTCCGGCTATACTGTAGGTTTAGGCTGCGAGAAACCGTGGTTTTCTCAAGGATCGACAGGACGGAACGTTGCGGCTGGCCATCGCAAACAATTAACGCGGTTTTCGATGGGGCTAAAAGAAGAAAAAAAGGAGAACGCGGAAGGAACGCGAAAGAAAGAGAGGATAGAGAGAGATTCGAGGACGATGGCGTTGGCGATGGTTAGGCCTCACTATTTTTGGAGGAACATCTCCAAGGCCAGCCACGAAACCCGGCGCTCTTTTCTTTTTCTTTTCTTCCACGAAGCAATTTCTGATGGCCATGCGCTCCCTCTCTATCTTTCTCTCTTCTTCTCTATTCTGCGGCTTTGCAAACGCTAGGGGCAGAAAAGGTGCAAAGAGGCGAGGTGAGGACAGGGGACCGTGTCATCGCGTATTCTAAAGCTGAATAAGAACGTGTGTGCTAACATTTCGCTGGTGCATTATTTCCCTCGCGTTCCGCTGTCGACCGCTCTCAGGGAGAATCCGCGTTTCTGACGAAAAGGAGCCTCGTTGAACGGCCCTGAACATTCAAACTTGATTCCTTGCGAAATTTCGCTGGACGATTTTAATGGAGGCTTCGGGGAAGCGTCAATTGTTCTAATCGTCCACTATAGCCGCGTAGTAATCGGGAGATTTTAAGTTTATTTCACAGCAGAAATAACTGGAATTATAGGTCTTGGTCGGAGGGCGTGGTGTGTGAATGTTGAAATGTCAGAAAGGTAACAGCAGGAAATAATTAAAGTAAAACATTGAGAGGTAAAATGGGTAAAAATGAGTGAGGTTAGGTGGCAACGGGTTGAGAGTAACATATATTAAATAATATAGAAAAAGAAAACAAGTGGAAACTAGAATTCTACAATTATTAAAATAAGAATCAGCGAGGCGCAGCTTCCAAAAATTAAGTGTTACATGAAAAATTGAATGGAGTAAATGAATTCTATAAATGCTAGTAGTACAAAATGAGTAAGGTTTGAATTTCGTGTGTTTTCAGGGAAAGAAGAGAAAAAGGACGCCGACGGAGAGTTATGGGGCAATGTGGAAGCGCAGGCCGCCTTCCTCGGCCCGAACCTATGGGACAAAACTCTGCCCTATGATGCCGACCTGAAGGTATTGAACCATGTATGTACAAAAACGCGAACACGGTAAGCCCGCCGCAAGCCCGGCTGAACCTGAATCCCAAAAACAAGACAGAAACAACAGGATCGAACGTTCTCTCTCGTAGAAGCTGTAGGATCTCTTCCATCCCGATTTTCGTTTGCCCCTTTGTCCGTCAACATGAACGACAATTAATCCGACCCGCTCATTTTGCACGGTCCTCTGAACTGTTTTCTTTTTCTGTTCTCCGCTCGTCCCCATCACTCGTTAATCTTACTTTCGACGAAAGTGCTCGTTCCGAAAAATCTCCTTAAGACTGGCCTGACTCCGCTCCAGGTTAGCAGGTCCCACGTGTCTATCTATATTGCAGTGAATATTTATCTGTCGGGATAAAATATTGACGATAGCTCGTTGAAAGTATGTCTGATCGAGAGTGTGTCGATTTTTAAAAATTAAGATCGCAGTCGCACTCCAAAGATTAGGATCGATGACCCTGTGTTCGTCAATACGTAATAATATTTTGTATTTAATCGTGTATTAAAAAATTGCTCCGAGTTCGTTGTTGAAAGTAAATAACACTGTCGTCGTTCACGTTGTACTTCGTTTAGATGTTTTAGACAGTTGCGGACTTCTGTGAAAATTCACGAAGCTGTCGGAAATATTTTCAAAATTGTTCACCACCCAATCGCATTTTTATTTACTTCTAGATATTTCGTTTCGCTTGCTTAGGATATTGTTCCCCTGATTAACCACGGTAATTAAGCTTGCTATAGCCCTCGGTTCAACGGTACATATACATTAGTCATTTCGAAGAGAATTTTTTTCTCGTAATGAAAAATGATTGATTGATCTACTGAAAGTCGTTGAATCGAAAAAGAATATCAGACAAGGTGTTGGTGAATGAATAGAACGCTCTAACGACCGCCAAGACACGTGTCTATGTACAGTCTCGACGCAGTTTAAAAAAGTGAGAGTGGAGATGATGCGATATTTTGCACCGGCCGCGTAGAGATAGTGCTTTCGAAGAGTCATCAGATGACCGATACCCTATTGCAGTACGTGGATCTCGACGAGTTCCTCTCCGAGAATGGCATTCCTGCGGACGGCGTGGCCGGCGGCGGGCAGGGCACGACGCAGACCGGGCCCCTGCACAAGATCAACAACACCGAAGCACCTGGACACCAGGGACCGGCCGGCGTTCACCTGGAGCCCGTCACCAAGCGCGAGAGATCACCCTCGCCGAGCGAATGTTGCTCACCCGACACCATGAACCCTCCCTCGCCCGCGGACTCCAGTGAGTAGCTTCGTTTCCGGCTCTTCTTTCCTTCCGAGCAGGGACTTCGAACCGGACATTTTCAAGGCCCCAGACTTCTGTAGAGTGAGCCCCTCAGGCTTAAAGTCCTGAAGTCTCAACGTTCCACAGCTACAAATCCTCAAATTTCTAAAGCTCCCAAGGCTCAAAGCCCCGAACGTCCAGAGCTCCCAAGACCCAAATCCCAATACTTCTAACGTTCCAAATTCCCAAAGCCCCCAAGTTTCAGAGCTCCCAAGACCCAAGTCCTCAAAGTCAGAACATTGCAAAGTTGCAAGCCCCAATTTCCTAACGTTCTAAAGTCCCAACGCCCTGAAGTTCCAAATTCCCAAAGCCCCCAAGTTTCAGAGCTCCCAAGACCCAAGTCCTCAAAGTCAGAACGTTGCAAAGTTGCAAGCCCCAATTTCCTAACGTTCTAAAGTCCCAACGCCCTGAAGTTCCAAATTCCCAAAGCCCCCAAGTTTCAGAGCTCCCAAGACCCAAGTCCTCAAAGTCAGAACGTTGCAAAGTTGCAAGCCCCAATTTCCTAACGTTCTAAAGTCCTAACGTTCTAAAGTCCCAACGCCCTGAAGTTCCAAATTCCCAAAGCCCCCAAGTTTCAGAGCTCCCACAACCCAAGACCCCAAAGTCAGAACGTTGCAAAATTGCAAGCCCCAATTTCCTAACGTTCTAAAGTCCCAACGCCCTGAAGTTCCAAATTCCCAAAGCCCCCAAGTTTCAGAGCTCCCACAACCCAAGACCCCAAAGTCAGAACGTTGCAAAGTTGCAAGCCTCAATTTCCTAACGTTCTAAAGTCCCAACGCCCTGAAGTTCCAAATTCCCAAAGCCCCCAAGTTTCAGAGCTCCCACAACCCAAGACCCCAAAGTCAGAACGTTGCAAAGTTGCAAGCCCCAATTTCCTAACGTTCTAAAGTCCCAACGCCCCGAAGTTCCAAAGTCCCAAAGTCCCAGCGAATTACGAAGACACAACTGAAAATACCAGTCCAACACCGGTACCTTGTTTCGGTAGAAGTCCCGGCTTCCAAATAATGTCTGCCAAATCGTTTTTCTTGTGTTCCTCTGATGAAAAAATCGGTTAAGCCCCGGGTGTCGACGATGTCGTTCAGTTTTGTTCTTTCTCTTTTTCTCTCTTGTATCTGTGTATTATATCTTTGTTTCTCGTATAGACAGAAGCTAGAGACTCTCTTTAATTATTTAACTATTAGAGTATCGCCGATTGATTGTACCCTCTCCGCGCGACAGATTCCGAGGACTCGTCACGAATACAATATGGCTTGTCTCTTGTAGCGCTCTCGATGGCCTCATCGGGGCGAGACTTCGATCCACGCACCCGGGCCTTCTCCGACGAGGAGCTCAAACCCCAACCGATGATCAAGAAATCACGGAAGCAGGTGAGTTCGGTGTGTTGCCAACAATTTTCTACATTGATATTTCTATGCGAAATACTCGCGGACACGAGCATATTGACAATAATGCCGAATAAATTCTTGATCTCGACGAATTCTGTGCTGTACAATGATGTGCTCGTGTAACGAGAGTATTATGATAAGAATAAGAATATGGAATTTATGAGCGATTACGTTGAAAGGATGAACAGTTTCATTGAAGATGGTCCGTTCTTCTAATTGATGGTTTATTCACCTTGCAGTTTCTGCTGCGCCGAGTCCATCCTCGAACTCATAAAACACAATTGTTCTAATCTACCGTAAATCTATATTCTTAGAAACACACTGCCGCAACACTTTAACCGCTTCTAGATTCTCGGATATGCAGTTAAAGACTTTTATCTGGACTTTCAAGTGTCGACACTAATGATTCCTACGGCTGAATGTACGCACGGATCAATTATTTTATCAATTACTGCTAGACTGCGGACTTCATACATTTATTACAAAAAGTTATGAATATCGATGTACTATTTTCAATTGAAGATCCGCAGACTAATTATCAAATCACACAAATATTATCAATTGCAATTTCATATCAAGACAGTATTCGAGTTGCGTTGCATTCCAAAATGACCATAAAAAATCATGCGTGCATTCAGCGAAGGATACAAAAAAATACAAAAATCAGTCTCACTAGTCTCTAAATTTCGAATCGCTTGTTAGATGTCTTAGCTTTTTGAATGTGCAGCTTTTGAGATTCTTTCTTAACGATTTCTCAACGTGTTCACAGTCTTTTAATTTTTTTAAATCGACTTGGGACAACCTTGACCCTTTCCCAGTTCGAGAAAACGAACATCGATGGCACCCGAGGCGAGGTTTCGTAGGACAGAGAAGACTCGCTTCGAGCCTATTTATAGCCGAGCCAATTTCTAATCTAATTTTCTTCTGTTCCCTATGATCCGCCGCTTGTGACCAACAGTTCGTTCCGGATGACCTGAAAGATGACAAATACTGGGCGCGTCGTAGGAAGAACAACATGGCAGCGAAACGATCACGGGACGCGCGCCGCATGAAGGAGAACCAGATCGCTCTCAGGGCCGGCTTCCTCGAGAAAGAAGTAAATCTTCCCACGCCTCTTAGACTAACAAACGCGTGTTAGAACCAGACGACAACACCAAAGTCCAAACGTTCCAACGTCTCAGGGACCCAAGTCCCAAAGTTCCAAAATCTCAAAGCCTAAAGATCCAAAGCTGCAAAATTCCAACGTTTTCCAAAGTCCCAAAGCCCCAACATCCCAAACTCCGAGGACCTCCTAAAGCGACCAGGGTGAATAGCCCGCAGCGCAATTCCCATAAACGAGTCCACGGTAAAATTCAGGCACGACTAACGATTGAATTCTCTTTTCCACAGAACATGGGCCTGCGGCAGGAACTGGACCGGTTAAAGAACGAGAACATGCTCCTGCGCGACGAGCTGAGCAAGTACACGGAGGTCTAACAGCTTGACGGGCAAGCGAGACAACGGCTCGTCCTGTCGCCAAGACGCGGCAGGATACGAGCGTTTGTTGCGCCGGCTCCACCTCCTACACTTATAGTCGCAGCACTTAGGTATCGCCAGTCCGGAAGCAAACTAAACAAGGGAAGGAAGGAGCGCGCCGAATCACGAGACCATCCTCGACAATTGAACAGAACAGCCCGCTGTCCTAGAGGATCCCGAGGATATCCTTCGAGAAGTTCTGCTATTCATCGATTCTCTCTATCTCTCTCACATAGAAGACACACATGAGAAAGACACGCGAACCCCTATTAAACACAGACACGCAGACACAAAACAGCAGAGATAGAAACATCCCACTTTCGACTCCCCCCGACCCCGTGATCCTTCCGAGAAGAAAAACAAGGAGAAGAAAAATCTCTCCTCACCTTTTCCCTCCCCGGCCCATACCCTGAGAAAAACAAAAAAAGTGTACATAGTTATATGTATAGTTAGATTATATGTATACACGCATACATACACGGCCGTGTGTATGTCCTGTCTGTAAGTGTGAGTCTGTAGCACGCGTGTACAGCTGCCCCTGTACACCTGCAACCGCGCGGACGTGTGTGCGCCCGTGTAATCATGCGCGAGGGATATTATAAAATATGTAACTTGTATCGTCGAAAGATCTCGCGTGCCGGTAACAATACACGTTACACAGACGCAAACACGTACGGACAAGCAGCCGCAGACGCGAACGCCAGTGTGCGTGCCGGAACAATGTCCACGGAGCGTCGCGAAAAAATGAGGGTCCTCGCAGGAGGACGTTAAGCCTCATCGCCACCGCGAGACCGTAGCGAGGCGAGTGGACGTGAAACGATGAAAGACACGGCGGGTACCACAATCGTATCTGACCCTGGCACGCACACGCCGAAACGGACTGGAGCTGATTAGAGTAATAAGCGAGAACCGTGCGAACATAATCACGGACAGGCGCTCTCGAGCTTCTGTTTCTTTCTTGTACAATGCGGCCTCACATCTGATCGTGGATAGACTCTTGGTCTAACGTTTCCTCGTTGCTTTCGCGACCCTCTTCCGTCTGCGACCGGTCCTCTTCTTCGCCAACGATCACAGTTCTTCTTCAGAGCGAAAGAGACTCCTTGCTGGATCTGTCGAGATGATCTCTGATACAGGGCCCAGTCGACTACGCGAAAAACCCTTGACGACCTAATCTCTGGAACAACTCTGTACATCAAGTTTTTAGGATTTACTGTCCTGGAGATGTCAGAGGATAGCTTGTCTCCTCTAGATCAACTGTACAAAATGTTCCCCATGGGCCACAGGAGTCTCTCGATTTGCTCACAGGATTTTTAATACGATCCTCTATGGAGAACCTCTTGGATCACCTAGGGACTTTAGGTGATCCTCTTGAACTCTGAGATCCCCTGTACACAGAATCTTAGCATGACCTAATACAGAGGATCTCTGGAACTGTCTTCATAGAGGATGTCTATCGCGTCGACCTAGAAATGGCTACTTTGGGCGATCTTTTTTGGGATCTCCAAGGTAGTCTGAAGAGAGATCTACAAAATTCGAAACAGATCTCCGAGCTTTGTGCTCGGGGCTGCGACGAATCGGATGCGGCACAAAATTACTTTCTGTACATAATGGTAGCGTGTTAATTCTATTTCCGTCGTAAATATCGAAATTCGTGGAACGTTCTAAGTGAAAAAAACGGCGTAGAAACGGAACCGGAAGTGGACGGAGGAGGGCGGAGCGTCCGAATCGGCGGTCAATCGAAAAGTGAAATAACGAACGAAGGATACTTGGGAGAACGACGCTTTTCTGCGCACGGACTAGGTCCTAGTTCTCTAAGAAACGTTAATTACAGTAGCGTATCCCACGTGGTGATGGTACACAAGTGATTCTAGTTGTTTTTATCGTAAGGTAGATCAAGTGCTTCTTTTTCGTTTTTTTTTCTTTCCATACATTTAACAATTTTACTATCTCTTCTTTTTACGTTGACTTTCGGCGCCCCGGTTGTCTCGCGCCGTTGAGAACGAAAATCCGCTCGAAGGCAAATCGCTCGAGTGCGGGGAAAGCGTCGCGACGGGTCTCTTTTTGGACATCGTTTCTCTCTCTCTCTCTCTCTCTCTCTCTCTCTCTCTCTCTCTCTATCTCTATCTATCTATCTATCTATCTCTCTGTTTCTTTCTCTCTCACTTTTTTCCGTTTCCCCTAATCTGTCGCGCTTCGATGGTCGATGGTTCGTCGAACAACGGACACACGAGCTCTAAACATACGTACGAATTATTCGTCTCTTGTAAATATTTTCTAAAGGAATCGTACTAATCTAATTTCCACTCCCCTAAACCCTGACGTTCTGTTTCTCGGTTCTCTCGGCAGTTTCGTGGCATTTACGAGCGGAAATCGCGAGAGAACCACTCGAAATTTCGTTGTTCGCGGAAGAGGAACGCTATTTTCACAACCCCTGTTCTATCTTTTCCTTTCTCGGCCACCCCTCTTGAAGCATTCGCGCCCCCGTTTGCGGTCAACATCATCGTTATCGTTACCAATCGCAGAAACTGCGCACCAAGAGGACTACTCTTAGATATCAGCGATTTGTATCTCTATCCGTAACTGCTTGCTCTTATCCCGCGATCGTTGGGTGCACTTTGCAGGCCAAAACTATAAATTATATCAGTGACATTAAATAGAGGATCCTTTTGGTATAATGACGCTGTAGTTTAAGACCATTTATAGCTTCTAGCTATTTTTTAACTTCTACGTGGACTATTGAGGCTGTCCCAACCCTATTCAAATTTATTGTAATGATTATTTAACTATTAGTTGAAATTAACTGTAGCTTTGGTCACGTATGAGCGTTAATTTTCATTGCAATTGCAGAATTTGATGCATACTGAACTTAAACATTCATCTTTTGCTAATTAATACTCTAACCGATCCGCTAATTTGCTTAGAATTTTAGAAACTGCCTCAAAGCTTCTTTTTCTTCAAAGTTGAGCCGCAGTGCACCCGACCGCGAGATTGAAATGAAAATGGCGAGCAAAGCCCACCCACACGCCTTTCACGAATCTACAGTAACTCACAGATTTGCTAAAAGAGATTCGACCGCGTTGATCAGAGTAAATTTGTACATAATCTTCGTCCTCTTTCCTGCATTGTTCGTTTTGGGAAAACAAAGCTGCGGCACACAGCCATTTGTTCCCGGTTCGATTTTTTCACCCCCCGAAAAAGGCGAGAAGGAAAACGAATCGACCATCGTTTTTGGATCCGCCTGTACAATGGCAGCCTTGAGAGAAACCTGTGAGCCACTGTGAATACACGCGACTAATATTTTACATACTGTTGATGCGTTAGATAAGCGATTCTGCTCGTTGCAACGCTCAGTGACAATAATCGAGTATAATTAATACATATACATATATATGTTTTTTAGCACTTTTTGCGACGTAAATGAAAAACCGACACACTGAGAGTACGTTTTTTCCCGGTTCTACGTAGAAGAAGCCTTTCTCTCTCTCTCCTTTTCATTCGTTTATTTTTATATACATAGTATATATACACATATATACATATACATATAAATATATGTACGCTTGTTATCGATTGTTTTTTTTTTTTTTAAAGAACATTGGATGTGTTTTTATCGGTCTGATCGGTTGCTTGACCATTGACTCCACGGAAACCATGAAGAGCTTATACTATTATATCGTATGATAGAATACGTTAACTATGTATGTGTAACCACATGCATATATATGTATATTTGTAGATACAGACGAAGAAATTAATTTTTGTAGGAGGCCTTGTCAATGACAGATTCGCTGCGAACAATTTCTTTCACCTCTCTTCTCTATTCTTTTCTGTCATTTATTGTTTCTTTCTATTTTCCTTTTCACTTTTTCTTTGTCTCTTGATTCTCTCTTTTTTAATCGATTAGTATTCGTCCAAATGATTTTTTGTACTCGCGACGAGCCCGACGATTTGTCCCCTCCGTATCTTGTTAGATCGTTCTTCGATCCTCGCCTTTGATGATATCGGATCGACTACGTTTTCTCCCTGTCCTCTATTTTTGTTTTTTGTAATTAGACACCGCGTTCTTCCATCTTTTCTCCTCCCTTTTCTCTCTTTAGTGGGACACTAAATCCGTGTTATCGAATCATGTCGACGTTATTGGACACAATTGTTTTACGCGTTGTTATCGTATACATATATGTTCTTTTTTTTTGCCAAGATTTTATGCATGTTGTATAATGTGAAATTTTTTTGTAGTTGATAGTGTGCGCGGGCGAATCTCGTGCGTCGCGACACAACAAGATTTCGAGTTCCGAGAACGACCTTGAGCGACCTTGAGAGTTCGTTCGGACGTATCCGATTGGCGAACTGCGAACATTCACGCGAATTCAGTCTTTTCGCGAGAAAATTGCACACAATCTCAGATTTCCTGTGAGAAGTTTTAGAAAATTCGGACTAGAGGGTGCTTAGGGCGGTTTTCACGATTTTGTGACAGCCTAGATCTATTTGAATCCTTATCAAATTGATTTTGTATATTTTTTAATCTATTTGCTTGAAATCAACGTTGATTTGTATAGGGCCTGATGTAAATAGCTGATCATTTAATTTGGCAATTTTTTCGCATTATCGCTCTGCAATCGCGCGACGTCCGCAGTCCGTCGATTGTTTCCGAAATGCGGAAGTAAGGATTGACAAAACAGTGATGTCACGATGGATTCAAGGGGGTTTCCTACTGTACAGTGTTGAAAAAATTAAATTTTATTTAATCAGACCGTCTGAACGTGTTTGACACTATGACAAACGTTTCCTGAGTAGAGTGCTCGATACTCCGGCGTACTTTAAACATTCAGTCTTCCAGGTACATACAAACGAAAAAAATTGTAAATAATGAGTTGTTCTGCGAACTCTATTATTTATACCTCGAATATAATTTATAACGACTAACTCTGCTTCTTCGAATTCGTTGAACACAATAAACTTCTACCTCGAATGGCGGATTTTCGAATTTTCGACGATTGGCACGTTGAAATATTTATTTATAATTCTGAGTATTTTCGAACCTGGTACTTCTAAATCTCAATCCTTCTATTAGACCCGACAACTTCTGTTAATCCTTTGCGGACGAGGATTTATCAAAATATTATCTTTTGCTATTTATTAGCAGTACAATCATTTTTTAATTGGTTCATTGTGAAATGAGGTAACTGTATAGAAAATGGTGGCATTATTCTCGAGACTTGAATATGTTTTGATTGTTTGTAAATGAACAAGAAGGCCATGAATTAATTCGTACACCCAATAAATGGTTAAATCACTTGTTTGCAATTTTAAAAGCCAGATTATATGAGCTTGATGTCGCCAATATGGCGGCGTTCGTCTTCAAAGGGTTGAAAGATGGCGTGCTCGATGAAAAGTCTGCAAATCCCGCTATCCGAGGATTGATAAACATAAACGATGCGCGAGAACCACATTTGGAGTCTTTGGAAAATGATTATCGTTTGATTATCTGGTTATCGGTCAATATTTTCGTTGGCTTCCGCAGTATGGCCGCCGTGCGGCTGCCGTTCGAAATCTATTTCCGTGATTTCGCGTTTTCTCCGACTGTGACGTCGAACTCGAAAATCAAACTAGTTGAATAAATTGTATAGAACTCTCCCTCCCATGGGAACCCCAGTTTTTTCAACTGAAACACGTAGGAAGATCCCTGAACGAAAAACCGGAAACATAAATGCGACAAGCATCTCGCGGCATCGTTCGAAACTCTATTGTCATGGGACACACGTACATGTATGTACACGCGTTTCACACAGTCATGCACGTACACACGCGTACCATTTTCGCCTCGGTCTAGCACGTGCGAAACCGAAAATCTTCATTCGAAAAAACAGAAACAAGCAAAATTTCGGAGTCTGTTTCGAGCGCGTTCAACACGTTCGCTGCCGCCATTTGCTTGGGCAGCTGTTACATACTGTTAAAACTGTATCATACTTTTTATATTTTATTCGATGCAATGAACTTTCTTTGCGACGGTTATTCATGCAAACTCACGTTTCCAAGTCGGTTTACGAAAACGGAAACTCTGAGAAATATGTTCGTCGGATCGCAAAGAGAACGTTGGATGTCGAGTCAGAATTTCAGGAACTTCCGTTTCAGCATATCAATTTTATTTATCGTTAAAAATTGCATTAATTTCAATCAGCCTGAAATAATGCAACAGTTTTGTTAAATTCTCTAAATGTATAGTTTTGTGATCTTTTCATTTTTGTCATAAATGCATAAAATCTGCGGATGTGACATTTGTATGCTGATCAATTATTTTATTCGCATTTGCAATGACTCAGGCAGCTGGAATTGACTGCAAACCTTCTTGCAAAAATTCTCCTGTTATCTAGCAATGATTTTAACGTGTTGACACGATGGTAAAAACAATGAACATCATTGTGTTTTAAACTGTATCTCGTTTTGAATGTTTGTATCAAACGGATATATTAATTCTGGCTCGACTCGGTAGAAATTCGAATAAAATTGCACCTTTCAAAAACATAAATCGCGAGAAGCAAAGTGGAATAAATATTGCAATAAAATGGCAATGAATTCGTCGAACTTGGTGAAAGTGAGTTTGCAGAAGAATTCATAGTTTATATATAAATAACAATGAGAATACCAGGGGAGAGACTCAATCGTTACAGGGTAACACTGTGCTCGATATTATTTGCATCGGACTTTTCCCGACGAATTTTCCTATCTACGAAAGTAATAGATTGATGTAAATAATTTATAACACGGTCGACACCCTCGATAATACTATTTCGGAACCCTGACAGCGAACGTGTTATGGCAACGGATCGAAAGTTCCCTAAACAAGCGACAGCAACCGGAGCAACACCAGCAAGCAAGGAAAAACTGAATCTTTTGTATTTTAACGTGTATAGGAGGAACACATTTGTAACAAAAACGAAAATCGACGTGCGTGCAATTTTACCAAAATCTGCAAACCTATTCGTTTCGAAGCGGTTTTTTGAATCAGTTCCCTGGAGAAGCGATGGCAACAATCATCTCGCTGTTTTTTAATACTTCCCTCGATTGATATGATTCTCGATGACTGTACCAAAAAGAACCCCGCAATTTGTTTAAACAATTTCATTTTAACGCGAGGTCATGTGTCTTGAACTAAAATTTTCACAGAACTCGTCAAAAATCGGAAATATTTAGCTTCTCGAGAGAACTGTTTCGAAAGATCGTCTGTTCAAAATCGAAATAAAATAAGAGGGAGGTTTTTACGGTTTCGGCAGACGCCACGTGCGTTTTTCTCGATCGTTTTCTCGATGGTGTGATTGAGAGTTGTGGATCCGATCTACGGGAAAGCGAGAAACGAGGAGGAAAGAGCGGGGAAAACAAAATAGAACACCGATCGCGGAGAAAGAGAGACGCCCGTTAACGTTTCTCGGAGATCGATATTTGTATAAGTACCTTCTAGTACAAGTTGCTATTAATTAAAAAAAAAAACTACGTCTTAGCTTTCTAAGTGGCCGGTCTTGGATGTCCGCAGCCCCCTGTCCCCCCACACCCCTCCCCCACCAGTTGTCAAGGATGAACGATTATTAATAATGAACCGCGACGTAACCGGAAGCGCAATAGAGCATGGTCAGTGACGAGAGCGAACGGAAAAAAAAGAGAAGTAAACGAATAAATGAATGAGTAAATAAGTAAATAAAATAAAGTACGCACGCGCGCGCGCGAGAACACACGCCGAGGTTACCGAAGAGAAAACGAACATAAAAAAAAACACGATAAATAATAAATGAAACCGTAATGGAAAATCGTAGCGAATTAGAAGAGAACACCGGTAGACGTAACCGACAAGCTTTTGCTCCAATTAGAATTAAACGACGACGAATAAATGAGCGAGGGGATGAATTGTAGAGATGAGAACGGAAAAATGATACAAGAAAAAAAGAATTACACACAACACACACAAATAAATGATGAAGGTGAGCATACTGAGAGGAACAAAAAAAAGCGAGTAAAACACAAAGAGGAAAAAAAGTTTTAGATAACGTCGCCGCGTCCGCAAATAAACACGCCATCCGATCCATTTGAAACGAATGATCCGAACACGCGAGAATTAAAAAAAAGATAAAAAAAGAAACAATACGACCACCAACGTCAAAGTGTATCACATTTCGAGAAATATATGTATTTGTTATTGTTTTCATTGAATTATTATTGTTGTGTCTGAATTGCTCGATCTTCCCCCTCCTTTACGAAGAGTCCTTGCTATTTTAAATCATTTTGTTCCATCAAAGAATCGTAAGTACTGAATGGAACGCTTATATTTCAGTCAGTTTAAGATTTGAGTTCACATAACCCGCCAGAAATGGCGATGACAGCGCCGCCAGACGGTCGATTTGCGAACTAAACAACGACCTCCGAACAGCGCCAACTGACGTAGCGGCGAAACGCTCAAACTGGTAGCCAAATTTACCGACAGTTTGACCGTCGGTAATTTTCGCTACCAGTTTGAGCGTTTCGCCACTACGGCAATTGGCGCTGTACGGAGGTCTTTGTTTAGTTCGAAAATCGACCGTCTGGCGGCGCTCCCAGCACCATTTCTGGCGGGTTATTTCAATTCAATTTTAGGTTAATATTCTGTTTCTTACATTTTCGACGTCTTCGATCACAATTATCATTAAAAAATGACATAACAATTAAAATACAGAAAGAAGCTACTTTTAAAGTCCGTATATCCGAAGAATATTTCCATAAACTGACAACGGAACGCAATTGGATTTCCATACCAATTTATTCGTTTGTCTGCAAGGTCGAGACACGAGAGGCCTTCAATCGTCGTAACAATCAACGGGACGGCAATTGACGATTCATTATTCGTTGATAAAGCACAGAGCTATCGAGTTCTGTGGAATTCACAAGTGATTTATTGTTTCGAATGAACTCGCGAACCAATTTATGTGCGCAAATTGTAACGGAGCGCCTCGTCACGGAGACAGTTAGAGTTAGCGGTCGATAGAAAATAAAGAGTAGCAGGGGTGATTGTAGAGGATTCGTATCGAAACAGCAGTGGAAAATGGATTTCAACCTAAAGAAACTGGTGAAAGATGCTGGTGCTACGCTCAGTAGGGTTGTACAGGTGAGCAAAGTTCGCCATAATAATTGAACAAGTTTCCATTGACTGAGAACGAGCTCTCTTTGGTCGATTGTAACCGAACGCTGTCATTTCTGACATTTTGTACTCTTTTTCAACGAGGAAAAAATTTAAAATACAATGCCCACGAATTACTAATATTTTCTCTATTTCGCATTCCGGAATTCGAGTACCGTATTGTCCGATTTATTTCTTGTTCGTAATACGTGAACTTTCTACTGTACTCTCTGTCTATAGTTTAAACTTAATTATCGTAGGCTGAGGTTAGCAAATGTGTTTAATTTATACAACTATCTGTCCTCCGTACTGTATCATTTATCGTTCCACCGCTTTCTGGTAGTATCTTTTAAGATTAAACCTTGTCTACTTTATGTAGGCTTGCCGGGGTATAGTCACTGATTGCCAGCTAAATAATTCATCGTTCGATGACTAAGAACATATTAAATAACTTAGAATGACTAAGGCTAGCCCTCTTCTCTATTCGCCAACCGATACTCGAATGTTTCTAGGTATTCTAGAGGTTCTGATTCGATTCAAAAATTGAATCCGCTTGGGCCAACAAATTGGTCACTCGGTGTCCTCATTTAAAATTATATGAATCATGTGCTGGTCAACATTCTTTTACAGTTAACTGAGGAAACGTTAGGAAAATCAGAGAAGACAGAATTGGATGCACATTTAGAGCATCTCGCAGAAAGGGCGAATGCGACTAGAACATGGACAGAAAAAATTCTGAAGAACATGGAGTCAGTACTTACTCCAAATCCAGGTACTGGAATCATTTCTTTATAATAGATTTTGAATGAATGTGTGTTCTTACTGGTGGATTCTATTATAGGCAACAGGATCGAAGATTTCTTCTATGAGAAGATCGACAAAAAGAAGCCTAACAGGCTGAGTAATCTCGAATATGTGGGTATGGACATGATAGAAGCTGGAAATGACTTTGGCCCAGGAGTTCCTTACGGTATATACATTCTCTCTGTGACCTACATCGACCCATATTGACTTGTTGCTAGATGAAACTTTGAAATTTTAATTTTAATTATTAGAGGCGTGCACCTCTAATTATATTTCAATTTCTCAATGTCTTCATTTTAGGAGCTGCACTGATAAAAGTAGGCCTGTGCGAACAGAAATTAGGACAAATTGAGAGAGACTTCATTGGTACTTCAGCTAATTGTTACATTCAACCCTTAAGAAAGTTTTTGGAAGGGGAAATGAAAACCGTTAACAAAGAAATGGCAATATTGGAAAATAAACGGTAAAAATTTGTACTTCTCGATATCAATTATCAATTACTTCTCAAACAAAAAATATCAACTACTTTTAGATTGGACTTAGATGCATGTAAGAACAGGGTGAGAAAAGCGAGGAGCATGCTGGGCCAGCAAAGTGTAAGTTCTATTACTTATTATTTCATTCAATTGTGTGCTATATACGTTTACCACGTGTTTTGTCCCGTACATTGCTGCATCTGATAGGAGTCCGGCGTATCACCTGAAGTGTTACTCGATCAGGTATTGATGAAGCTGGTTGGTTTGTCAACCCAAAAAATGTCGTTATGTTTTGCTTCTTACATAGAGTCCAAATTCAATTATTTAAGGGTATAACAGTTGCACTGAATGAAGTAAATCTTTAAGTTTGTTTCATTCATTGCATGATTCATCTCATGACTCTTCTGTATCTCATATTTAAGTTGATCTTTGGTATCTCTTGTTTGTGTGTCTTCTTTTATAGGTATCTATCGTTGATTTGCATATTTGTATATAAACTTACGTTTTGTTTTATTCATGAAAGTATTTGAATTAAATTTTAAAATTGATTTTCTCGGATATTACACGCGAGAAGAGTTTATAGAATACCCATTGAAAGTTACAAGTCCAACTACAGTCGAACAGCTCCGTTTAACAATAAGGAATAAAACTGTATATTGCTCTACTTAGGCAGAGAGGGAGTTGAGGGTTGCACAGTCAGACTTTGATCGTCAAGCGGAAATAGTGAAGCTGCTGTTGGAAGGAGTTTCAAGCTCTCATGCTGGACACCTGCGTTGCTTGCACGAATTCATCGAAGCACAAGCTCGTCATTATGCTCAATGTCACGCAACAATGCAAGATCTGCAGCGTGAATTAGCCGGGTAAGACAACAGATTAATTCCTCACCATTCAATTTCTTTGAAATCTTTAATTATCCTGCACTATCCTTGTACAGCTATCCCACTCTCTGGTGATCCGAGTGAGTAATGTTTTACAGTGATTGGTTGTTATGTCTTCTACGACATACGAATGTATTTAGAGGAAGCTTAATAGAACCATTACTCATTCGCAGAGATCATCATGATCTGTAGATAGTTACAAGTATTACTTTCTATAGACCTCTGCTTATTTCTGCAAAGTGGTATATGTAGCATCTATTTTTTACTTTTTGTTTTGTTAGAAAGAGCTATATATAGTTACACTGTTTTGTCGTGAGTACCGTAATTGTGACGGTCACAGTGAAAATCGTATTTATGTTCGTCCTCATTTCTGCTATTGTACGGTGCTTGTTATTATTTATTTATACCTCTGACATACTCTTTCTATTCTCTATCTTTGCTTGCATGATTGGGATTGCAGGGCGCGTCAGCCGAGTCCTTTGCTGAGAGTCAACAGCGAAGATGTGATCGAGCTAACCCCCTCACCCACACAATCCCAAAATTCACCTGTACATCTACCACTTGCTGATTCTAACTATGTTACCGCTACCTTTGATACCGACGTCTCCAAAGTTTAGTTTTACAGAGCGTTGACCAGAGATGAAAAGCAATAATTAGCTGTATCCGCTAAAGGATTAACAATGGGAAACATAGGGCAGAGGCAATTTCCTCAGTTGTATAGATACTTGTTAACTATTGCAACATTTCTATATAGACATGTTGAACAATACTTTAGTCTACTAAGTCGCTATCGAACTTGTAATAACCGGAGGGACAGTTAATAAAATCGTATTTGCGAAATGCTTAAAAAACTATTATTTTACAAGCAAGATGTAACTTCTGACTTCGATATACCGTACACTCGTGACTATAAATAACGTGACTAAGGCCACAGCTTTGATACTTCTACTTCTCATTCGGTATCAACAAATTTGTTGTGTAGCTAATCGATGTTTGATTCTAATGCATGACATCACCTTCCGTTGGTATTGATACACTGTTGTAGAATTTAATGGTTTATGTTCGTATAAAAGTAATGTACGTTCATCGTCAACATTAACTCTGTGTATCCTTCAGACCCCCGTATTCATTTCAAACTTCTCCAGTTTATCTTATCGTCTTGTTTATATTACTTGTGTTACTCTACTTGCCAGACTGCTTACGCTTTCACATTTCTGTTAATAACATGTTTAATTTCAGTTTTATCCAGCATGTATATCATACACAGAAAATTGCATTAAAAACGAACATTTTCGCGTGAATTCTTTGGAACTAAATTCTACAAAAAAAAACAAGAGATCTTGCTCGTATTATACATTTAATGATTAACGAGCTGAACTTAAAACATCGAACGATATTGATAAAGTTATTACGAAAAGTTGTTTGAATTTTAATAACATGAGCATCGAACTTATCCAAATTGTAATTTATCCTACCCAGCTTATCTGGGGGCCCTTATCACCCCACCACTACCCCACCAACTTCCAATGTATCAACGGAAAATGGTCAAGAACGTGCAAGGGTACTATTTGATTATGAAGCGAGGGATTCTAGCGAATTAAGCGTCGATCAAGATGAGGTAACGAAATTTGTGATTTAGATAAACAGAAGCATGCTCAGAGCATAGCTGAACAAATGGCATGACTTGTTACAGAAAGTAAGTTTAGTTTAAAGACTATATTCGTCGTAAGATTTGACCACTTTTATTCAAGGAATTTATTTTATATTACATATGTGCATATGAAATATCTTTTTTCCCCCATCAGCTGTATTGTTTACGAGTACCTTATTGCGGAAAACAAATGATTTAGAAAATTTAAATATTTTTTGCATTTACTTTAACACTGGGTTTACGTAGTACTAGAAGTGATTATTTTACATCACTCTGTAAACGTAACAAGAATGTGTCTGTCCAAATTTTTGGCCATTTTTTAAATAATATATACTGAAAGAAATAAATTTGTTGAGTAATTCTTCATGGATGCACCTGTACAAGTAAACCTAGTGTTAAACGAATGTCATACTGCACCGTTATTTCATATGCATCAACTTAAAAAATTCGACTAACTTAATCTTACGAAAAATTTACGTTATTTAATTAGTTCTTGTTATAATGAATTCCGTTTAGAGGGAAATTGTTCGATTAACAGTTGGTGCATTTCATAGTACATGTAATTAAAATAGTTCTCCATTTTATGGCTGCATAAATTCAGTGCAATGTTTTTGATTCATTCTTAATTTTGATAGTATATTACTATTATACTCGAGAAACGAGTTTTAGATCGTGACTTTCGTAAGCTGTTTTTCAAGAATGTAAGATAGGAGTAGAATGTTAAAAAGCCAGTAATGTAAATAAATTTCTATAGATGTACGCATATATTACAAGTCGTTGCAAATTATTGTAAAGTAAAACGAAGATTATAAATGCGCTGGGATTATCATAATACTCATGTAGGATTAACTTAAGTCTCTTCTATATTTACAGAGTTTGCATTTTTTTTTATATAAGATCGGCATTATATTTCTTTTGAGAAATCGTGCATGATATACATATTTTTAATTTTAAGTTTTGTGTCTGTATATTGGCTTCTCTACCTTTTTTGTTAAATTTTGTTCTTGATGTTTTTATCACACACAAGTTTGTTCTGGTTCGTCTGTATATTTGTTTGGTATTAAGAATTATTGTTATGCATATGCATACAGTAAGTTACATACAAACGAATGCATATGTACATTTACTCGAACACTGCATGTATCAAATAAATATATCATTTCTTTTCGTCAAATGTATTTTATTTGTTTTTTACATCCTCGAATATATCTTTCCAGCTTTCCCGGTGTTTTAGCTCGAGCTTTTTCCAAACGCATATCACCCAATAATACTTTATCGAATGTCATCCAGATTTAACTCTATCTTTTAGGTAATTATTGTCTTTGAAATACCCGACGACGAAGACTACGTGATGGGAGCGAGAGGAAATCAACGAGGAAAAGTTCCAAAAGCATATTTAGAAATGTTAATCGTTTGTCAATGAATATTTGACTAGATACTAGTACACATTCCATTGTATTTTGAAAGTTTCATTTTGCCTTTAAATATGAAATGAAACTGCCTTATGCACTGTCAATACATATATATTTAAAAAATACGTGTTTCATATTGTGCAATAAGTTGGAGGAGTTTTCTCAGTGTTCTCTAAATGTAAATTCTACAAAGAATGTATTTCTCTTTCTCGAGGTATTATTATATATGTATAAATATTAAATAGACTATTGTACAAAAGATAAACTATTAGCACATTAATTGCATGTCAATGAACGAACACAGTCAATTTTGCAAAAAGATTATAAACAGATTAAGAAAGGTTTCTGTAGGCATAAGTATCAATTGAATGCTGCTAAAAGAAAACTTGTATCTATATTTGCTGTATGTTGAAATCTTCCATAATATAAATAAAATTAATATCTCGTTTTAAAGAGTGATTGTTCATTTAATAAATAAATTATCGAAGTATTTTGTTTTACGAATTTATTGTTAAATAAAGAAATATAAAATTACTTCTTTTTGGATACACCCACGGTACGTCCACGACGACCAGTAGTCTTTGTGTGCTGACCACGCACACGGAGACCCCAGTAGTGACGCAGACCTCTGTGCGCACGAATCTTCTTCATACGTTCCAGATCTTCACGAAGTTTGGAGTCTAGGTAGGAGCTGGTAAGCTGAAATTCAACAAGATGTTATTTTTCGAAAAGCTACAAAAATATCTATGGAACTAAATGTTGCACACTATTATTATATAAATGCCAGGATGTCAGTTAACCAATTAATGTTAACAAGCAACCCGATGTGCAGTTCCTCTCGCACGACTACCATCTAACCAATATAAAAATTCATATGATTAGTCGTGAAGACGTGCTATACTTTATGCATAGAGTAAATGTGAATAATGCTTTGGTACTGTATTATATTACAATGTTATTGCGATACTCACTTGTGAATATTTGCCGTCAACGATATCCTTTTGTCTATTCAAGAACCAGTCTGGGATTTTGTATTGCCTAGGGTTGCCCATAATGGTGACAATTTTTTCAACCTTAAACGAACGTTTTGTTAGACATGTGCACTCCAATTTATTAAAAAATTAAAGAGGTGCTTCGATATAATATAAATAAAGTAAGAAGACTAAGGTTGCTACTATATCTAAAACAAATAAGTTATACTTACTTCCTCTTCGGAGCATTCTCCAGCACGTTTGTCTAAGTCGATATCAGCCTTTTTCAACACGATATTGGCATAACGACGACCGACACCTTTAATCGCTGTCATAGCGAACATAACTTTCCTATTACCGTCAATGTTCGTGCCCATGACACGAAGAATGTGTTGGAACTTCTCTGGAATTACGAGCGACTGAAACAAACAATTATAATGTTAAATAATCACGACAATTACTGTAAAAATCGTGTTTGTTATCGTCGGAACAAACACATGAGTTAACCTATAAGCACACCTATGATTATTTACAAAATTTCTCTAATTTTATCCTAATTTGTTATTAATAGGAATCTAATAAAAGAAAACAGTACAATATTTCCGTAACGAAGTTCGATATTACAATATACTTGGGAAATATAAGAAAAGAATAGAGGTATCGAGCGGTAGGTTAACAATGTCTCAAATGTACCATTTTTCGTAGAAAAGTGAAAAATATTTTCAAATTCGATTACATAAGGAAGTACGCTACGAGTTCTAGATAACATTTTGTAAATTTTATTGAAGATTCCGTTGTAAAATAAGGATTTTAGTAAGCACTGTGTGAAACTCACCATCTTGCCAATCTGTCAGGCACTGAAAGAGACCTAACTGGACCTAACCCTAACCGGAACCGGAATTATTCGCCTAGAGAGGGCAGCAACAGTTGCCTTTTTGAAATCGTGAAATGTGTTTTTTCAACAACGAAAAGTGTTTTTTTCTCTTTTTTAAATTAATTATTGCCGCATCAACCATTTGAATGGGTTATTAGTGTTATTAGTGATCCTGTTTCGCAGTTCACAAATTGCCATATAATTTGGAATGTCTCTAAAGCACCTCTAATAAACTCATCTAAAGGTTACTTCTAAAGGTAGGTTATATTTTTTAATTAAAAACACAGTTCATTTTAAGAGAAGGAAAATTATTGTAATATAAATAAATTTTCTTCTTCTTCTTCTTTTTATACTGCAATATCTAATTAAACGTTTGTTCATTTTCCGGCTAAAAGAAGAGGGAGGATTATCCAAAGAATTGTATATTGCTACGAATTTGGATGATATTGTAGAATGCAGTCCGTTAGCTTTATGTAAAAATATTTTAAGAAATTGTTAACAAATTTTGATTTTCGTATGGTAATAAAATTATGTAATCTCAGTGGTTTCAAGGATTCCTGAGTAGATGGCGCCTCTAGTGTTATGATGGGGGTGAAATCTATCTAATACAATCAACATATTTACCTCTTTTAAAATTGTAATGAAGAATTAATCGTGATTTCATTTATGTTGGAAACAAAAGCTATTCCCGAAGTAGTTTTTTTTAATGAATTATATTATTATTATCATTTTTGTAATACGACTGCACTCCATTCAGTTCCGCTTCAATTATGTTAAAAAATATTTTAGCAACCGAATAATAGTAACAAGGTTAAAATTACTATAAAATAGAGCTGTAGGGGAGTTAACAATAAAATGTTTTAAATATTCATTTGTCCGGTGGCCCGGGCAATTCGAGCACGTAAAATCGGATCGATGAAATTGCCCGTTATCGGAACAGGTCCTCGGGAGCTCGTTTTAGAAAAATTTTCGAACGCAGCATGGAAATCTGTCTCGCGGGTGTAGTTTCGATAACTCAATAAAAAGCTGAACGCTGAAAACGTAGTCTCGTGTGTGCAAGAGGCGGCGGAGGGAGAGAGGAGGGCCGTTTTCCAATGGGATACGATTTCCTGCTTGGTTTTCCGAGATTTTCCTCCTTTCATCCCCGAATCTGGCAGGGCGGGGCAAAAACGAGCGTCCAGAGGGTAATCGAGAGGAGGAATTCCGAGGTATGATACCCCTCTGATTCGTTTTACGACGGTCGTTCCCTCGAATTAGGACGGAATAAGAAAGAATTCGTGAATCCGCTGATTTCGACCAATCCTCCGTTATCCTATTCGCGTTGGGGAGGCTGTTCGATGTAGATACACATGATACAGCCATTGGATACCTTTCGAACACAACGCTGCTCGAAATAGTTCTTTTACTTAACCCTTTCGACCCTCATAAAACTCTTGAAGATTCACAACATTATGAATGAATGAAATTTAATTGGTAGACTGCGGATCTTTATGCAGAATAAAAATTGTCTGCATTGATTGCAAGAAACTAAATTGAATGTTATTTCTTCCTTTAATGATCTTAATAAATAGACTGCGGATCTTTATGCAAAATAAACATGTTCTGCATCATTTGTGGGAAGCAGAAGTTAAATAAAAATTCGTTTCATCCCTTAATGGCGTCTTTACATTGAAAACAACATTGAAAACACCATTGTTAGATTTTTCTAATATTTTACTGTTTTACATTTCACCTAGCTAGTTTATCCATAAATGCATATAGATTCGCAGTCTATTAATAAAGGAGAAATCATATCTTGACAATTTCGAGTTTCATCTACTCAATTTTGCTATAAATGCATAAAAATCTGCAGTCTATTAATTAGATAATAAACCTCAAATATTACCTACTACGAACTAACCATACCAAAAATTTCTAGATAAAGAGATTACGAATAAATATAAAATTAAATTATATTAGACAACAAGATATTAAAATATTATCCAACAAAAATGTATGTAGGTGTGTTAGTAAAGTATTGACTAATTCTCCAAAATGTTAAATAGCTCTCACCACCCTCTCTGAGAATAAAAATGCTACGATATTGAAAAACTTCTGACCCGAAGTGAATGTTCCGTCGTCAGCGGGGGTGAAAATCGGCAGATCTGAAGGATCAATAAAAGCAACAATTCGAGGTTCCATCAAATAAAGTGATTTCGAGCATTCTGCGGTTCCCGGGTAGTCCAGGTGGCTTGAAAGGGCAATTAAACGTATAAACGGTGGAAATTAGCCGCAAGAATTGGTTTCGAGACTCGGTAAAGGCATGCCCTGAATGGATCCGCGGGCATCAGGGCCATTTAACACGATGACACCCCATTTACCACCCCCGCAAAGAGACTGCTGGATACCGGGCAAAGCCCTAAAGCCCATATGTCAGCACGTGCCGCTGCCCATAGGTGCTCTGTATCGTTAAATGCTCGTGCTGCTAGAAACGGTGTTTGCTGCTTTCCGCTTATTCGTTGCAAACGTCATGCTGTCACGTACCGCGAATTAACACTTTCGTTGATGAACGATCATCCGCCATGTAACACCCTCGCATAGAGGTTTAATACGAAGTCGTTCGGAAAATCATTTCGTTTTCTTAAGGGAAAATGAAAGCCAATCTTTTACCGTTTAGAATAAGTTTTACATTTTTTCTCTTGCTATTTTTCAGGCAACTTAAAGATCCTATGCTCGTACAATTTCTGTTTTAGCAAAAACACGAGTGTTTACGATTTTATTTGAAATGAAATCTGCACCGCATAGAAAATGTTGAAAAAAGCGGAAATAAGGTAATCCGATGGCACATCTTCTCCTTAAACAGCGCACACCTTTTTTTGGTGCACCACAGTTTTACCCAGATCAAAGTTCATTAAACTGAGTTCCGAATTTGTATTTTTCCGCATTTTTGAAACCCATAAGGACCGATATTTTTATTTTTATGAAACGTTGATTACGAACATTCGTCACATTTTCCCAGATTGTTCGTGTTTTTCGACACGTACCTCAATTTGATTAAGCAGCTCGAAACGTTGTTATTTTGCACTTTCCATTTTACAACTCCGCAATCCTCCAATTTGCCACGACATCGTCGGTTCAGAGGTCGACGTTTGACGCTTCCCTTTGGCCATAGTACGCAATTATAGCAACCGCTGCAGTTTTATGGCCTGGGAGCCGGAAAACTCGCGTTCGCTTCCAGGACCGAAAAATCCGGAGTCGGAAAGGAGCCCCCTCGTCAAATGCGTTGCAGTGCGGTTTTATGACGGTGAATGAGAGAAGTCGTTTTCTCCGGTGAACAGAGGCCTCAGTATAGATCATCTTCCTGTACCTGCAGCTTTGTCGCCAAGGTCGTCCACCATCTTCGAAAAATCAACTTTCCAATTGGCTACTGAATGCCCTATTACCTGAAGTTACTCTTCCCTCAGGTAACACTTGCGCATAAATCATCTGCGACTCATCGCCAATTATTGTTTATCACGACTGTTTTCAACTTCTACAAATAATTTCTAGCTTTCCATTAACCATTCCTGGAAACCATGCGACTAAATGATTTCTGGCTTCGTATATGAACCAGAAATAAACTATTCCCCATTTTTTACTATGGATCGTAACTACACTGCGGATCTTTATGCATTTATAGCAAAATTGAGTAGATGAAATTCAAAGGTATTGGAAAATTTAAAAAATTGAAGACGTCGATATGATTTCTCCTCTATATAAAAAACATTAAAGGAAGAAATAACATTGAATGTAGTTTCTATTTCTTGCAATCAATGCAGACAATTTTTATTTTGCATAAATATGTCTCGCAATATTTTAAATCTGAAGCGAGCGCAAGAATTTCATTTCGCTGACGACAATTATCACAAATTGACAAAATGATGGTTGCAGAATGAATTGTTGATGCATCGTCGAGAAGCGATTTGTCTCCCGAGTGCAGCTGCGAATCGTCGACGTTCTCTCGTCGAACTTTCTACTGCTCATGGAAGTATGATCGGCAATAATGCACAGTAAGATCGTGTTCAAACGGTGACCGTGACGAACGCCGATTTCCCAGCACAGCAGCATTTTCCGGCAGCCTCTTCGGCTTCGCAAGAGCCACCCGCAATCTTTGTCGGCAAACAGGCGCTCGTAAATTACAGTAGGAACGTCTCAATGTTGGCAAGACCCTGGCTCTGCATTGTCTACGAGGTACCGACGTGTTAGACACGCACCCTGGATCTCAGTTTGCTGAAACTGCTCTTTGAAACGTTTCGACCGATGCGAGCATCGTGCTCCCAGCATCGCGAATTTATCAAGCACACTATGTCACATTGGGTCATGGCAAATATCTTGGAACAATTTTCGGTTCATCTTTAACCCCTTGGCTACCATCGACGAGACATCTCGCGGTTAAATGCCGTCTCGCAAGTTTGTTTTTCCATGTTTAGTTAAATGTCACTTACCGGGCTGTAAGGGCAATGTATTTCTTACATTGAGAGTCTAATAAAATTTTAGATTTATTCTTACATTATAACTAGGGGTGTGCGAGTACCCGAAATTTCGGGTTTGGGTCGGATCGGGAAATTTGTTCAGGTTCGGATCGGGATCCCGAAAGTTATAAAGTTTGAGTACCCGAAATGGTAATCGGGTCGGGCCGAGTCAGGGTCTTGAAAGTTTGCAGTATTCGGGTACTCGAAGTTAAAGTTGGGGCAAGTCTGTGATTAAAGCAGCGATAAATAACTCTGTGCATATTAATCGATAATGCGATATTTGAAATATGCACTTCACATCCACTGTCGCTGCTACGGCGACACGATTGTTTTGCTGACTAATATAGTGCTGGAGTTGTTGGTGTACTAAGTACTATTACATGAATCACTAGGCTGGAGTGCTAAGGGTTAAGATGTCCAATCATCGGTTGTAATAATATTTCGATTTGTAGTAAACACCGTTTACCAAACGCTGATTTGACCGCAGATTTGTCCCATCTTTAACTTCGGGTACTCGAATATTGCAAACTTTCGGGACCCCGACTCGACCCGACCCGACTGCCATTTCGGGTATCCGGACATTGTAAACTTTCAAGATCCCGACCCAGTCCGACCCGATCATTGCTCGACTTGACCCGAGGCTAGCCAAGGGCTTAATCTGTTCTTCGTGACAAAGAATGTTAGAATTAGTCGATACATCAGTGAATATTTTCACTTTTTACAGAACTGAAAAGTTAGATGTAAGATTCTCGAGAAAAATACACAACGTTTTAAACAATCCTCGTTCGCAATGGATTAATTGCAGAAGACTTGCAATTATATTGTCCCGTTTAAACGAAAAGAACTGATCGTGAGAAAACGTTGCTGCCGCGGAAGATACAGAGAGGAATACATTTAGGATGCCGAAGTTAGGCGGGACACCTTGTATAATAGAATATGTATACCTTGGACATAGGAGGCACGTAAGGCTGCGGCGTCGGGACGCAGGTGGCGGCGTTCAGAGCCAATTATGCGAACGCGCCCCGACGTCGGCGTCGTTCTCGCAAATCCCTATCCTCGCATTTAAACCCCTGCGAGCGGGGGTTGCTGGTGAGCCTGGCGAGGGGGTGCCAGGGGCGAGAGAGAAGTTTCACTTGTCTGCGCTATAACGGATTAACGGCCGCGATTTATTCGCAAGTAATTGCTTCCGCCCTTTAATTAACTCGCATTTATTTCACGTAATGGCGACCGCTTGCCAACCGTACACGGAGTTTTCACCGGAGGAGCGAAAAGAAAGAAAACTACCCTCTCTCGAAATATCGACGATACTTTCGCGTGGATGCGTCCTCTATGAACACCTGGAATAATCGGAATTCGTTGCGAGTGCTATACCTGGTCGTTCACGTGAGAGTTTCTATCTAATCTTTATTTACTGAAATTTATCCTACAATTTTCTAATAGTCTTATTGAGACTAAAGGGAAAGAATTGAGATCAGTTGAACGAATTTTTAAAATGAATATATGAGGTAACTACTTCTGAAATTCTGATTTAAAAGATAATTATTGCTATTCACTATTCGAGCTTTAATATCGAAGCTCTCAGAATTTCAAATTCATCGAGCAGCGCCACATTGGTTCCTCGACAGCAAGTTTGCTGGCCGAATTTAGGGGGTCGCTGTCCAGAGGGTATCGTGAACGATTTTATCGGGTTGCCTAAGCGCAGTGACGCGAAACTATATTACAGGAGCAGCATTATCAATGAACGAGAATCGGGACTCGATTGCTGGACGCGGAGTATAGTTGTCGGGGTTGCAAGAAGCAGACGGTTAGGCGAACACACACAGGGGCTAGCCGGGACGTCGAGAGACTCATGGTCGCCATTTCGGGAACGATAAAATATCCCAGGGGTTGACTCTTATCTTTCCTATTATCGATAGTTGGCCGAGGACCAATATGGCCACGGCGACGTCGCCATGGTTACTTCGAATCTACTTGTTCCCAGGAACGGTGCTCCCATCATCCGTGCTATTATCATGCTTTGCCGTAAATAAGGAGAAGCTATTCTTTCATCTCGCTGTAGAATGTCGATGTCCTTTCGCGAGTGTATTGTATCTCTCGCGATGAATTACAGTGTAGCCTCGATTATCCGAACCTTCGATGTCAGGAGTATTTTCTGGATATGTTCCACGTGCGAACAGTTCGGTCTAAAACGATCCATGTGAAACACGATGCACTTATTATACAACTTACTATGGATTTTTCATTGATTCTGACTAAATAAAATTGTAATTCAATAAATTTAGTATTAATTAAATAAAATGATCACTAGACTGCGGATCTTTATGCATTCATGGCTTATAAACATTTTCCAAAAATGCTCAAGTATTAAATTCAACAGAACTATTTATTTTGGATCTATAAATGCTATTACCAATGAAAATAGAATTTTACTTGGTATCACTCTCTTAAAATTTGTCTGCAATAATTGAAAATTGCGTAAACATCCGCAGTCTAATGATCACTGTAGAAAGTGGTTAAAATATGGAACTGCAAATAAAACATAGTTGGTAAAATTAAACTGAAAACCGAAAATGAGTGAAGACTATAGTAACATTTTTTATGCAACTATTTTTTAAGAATGTATGAGGGTTAACAAACTCGTTCCAATGCGAACAAAAAATTGAATGAAATTATTTTATTTTGGAGAAGTAACGTGGCTACAGCCCATGGTAGGGGAGGGTACTTGACGTTGATTAGAAATTCTGAACAGAACGTGACGGAATGGAGGGAATGAAGCACTAGCGATGTTTACGCGCCTGGCAGACGATTCGGCCATCCCTGTAGTAGATCGATTGCGGGAATCTTTTCTGGGGGTGTTCTTTCAGAAAATGGAAAGGCCGGAGGGCGATGATATCGCTGACGAGACCCGCCGTATTGGCTGCCACCCAATCCAATTGGGTTGGCATACACCCTCTGAACGAGTGATAACAGTGCGTGCCGCCATCTTGGCTATTATGTGCCCGCGAACGTACGAACCTTCGTTTCATCCCCTGCCCTGGGGGTTCAACAGAGAGATAAGGAGGCCACAGTGCTGTATCCAACATCCCCTGAACCCAATTTTCGTCCGGCAAAATCTCTCGAAGCTCCGAAAACTCCCTACCGAGAGCTAAACTGAAAGTAGCCGTTTGCTACTTTAAATTTGTCTGGAAAAATTGAATCTTCTATTATTTTTTTTGGAAAATCTCACTACCTCCCAATTTCTTATAATCACTTCTATTTCCGTAGAAAATCTAACAAACCCTCTCCGACTTTCCAAATGTAATTATTTCCGTTCTTCTGGAAACTCTCACAACCCCCAAACATTTTTCAAATATAATTCCCCAAGTAACAAGTGCGTTCGCAAGAAGATGACCAGCACAATACTAATCAAAATTTACGAGCTACAACTACAGCAGCTTAACAAATTCCTCGATCATTACCGTTTCCTTTCGACCCCTAATCTTCGAACAGAATAATTTATTATCAAGCTACCTTAGGCGTTATCGAAGCAGCAAATGCCAGAGCGTTCGACAATGTCTTCCTCGAAGACGGAGTCCTGAAAGGTTCTAATCGACGTCGCTTGTCGCCGGGTAATGTCCCGGCATCACGTGTCGGGCTGAAAGCGTGGCATTCCGTCCCGTAACTCGGGTTCGACAATGGTCGAGTGTCCTTGACACAATATTTTGACGTGCCGTGCTCACAGGATAACGAGCAGCCTCGCCCAGGAGGTGGGCCCATGGCTAATCCGGGAACGAGGAAATCTACGACGGCGTGACACCGTGTCCTGAAAGGAGGCCTCCTGGGAATCGACCTCTTCCCGATTCTCCCAGATTACTCCGCCTCACCCGGGGAGTTTGTTGTGACTATTCCGGACACTGTTTTGTCAACGAAATGTCCACCCACTCTCCTCGGACCCGTCCGACACAGTTTTCGCCGCTTTCTTCCCCTTAAGTCCGCCTCCAAAGTCTACGCAAACAATGCAATGATGCAATTACATCATATTTAATATTATCAGGTTGTCCCAAACATGGTTGAGCACATTTCTTTTTAAATGATACCAAAAATTTACCAAATAATTAACTAATTACCTGACTTGTGTCAGAGAGAGAGAGAGAGAGAGTTTCGAATAAAGAAAGACGTTATTCCTGAGTAATCCTGAGGTGATTCTTCCGGCGTAATTCACGAAAACCTCGGACCAATCAGAGCGCGGCCAACGGCGACGCCTCGCCCCATTGGCTGGAGCCGCGCGCTGATTGGTCCGCGTTTTCCCGCGTTATTGAATTTCTACAAAACTGCAGCTACTCATTTCTATCCTAAATGCATAAATCTTGTAACATCCGAATAAGAATGAATGAACCGAATCCTTGAATCCTGAGGAAGTTCATAATCACTTCTGTTCCGAGGGAACATAAAATCGAGAGAATCCGAAGGTGCTGCGAGAGACGAAGGGCTCGTCTCTTCACAAGTTGCCTTTCTCAAGGGAAAGGACTCGCGCTGGTGTGCATAGGGTTCCGTGTCCTTGGAGTGGATCGTACAACCTCCTTTGTACAAAACTCGAATAGAAAGTAAACTGGGTTGGTGGGTCGAGAGAGTGAACGAGCCAGGACCAGCATAAATCTTTTCGACTAGCGATTTAGGGGACTCGGTCAATATTTCCAAAATATTTAGCAGGCGCCCCGCGGAGTAGGCACGCGCCACTTTTCAATCCAGGATCCACCCTTCTTTCTCTTTTGCCTTTTTCCTCGCTTCGCGTACGACGACCTTGACCGAAAGCCGGCTAGAAGAAAGTTTTATTGGGGCATAAATACGTCGTTCGGGGGTTCCAAGGAACATTTACGATCCTTTCACAGTGTTCTTTGTCCTGCGCTGCTTGCTACTTACCGGGCTTCCGAATTTTTATTGGACGCCGGAGGAGCTTCCGGCTGTTATCAAACGTGACCTCCACGATCGTCGTTGGGAAAGCGAGTTTTTTTTACTTTGAAAGACATCTGTCATACAGATCTCTGCCATTTGTACGGGTCCGGAACTAAACTGAACATTTTCGTACGCGCACTGCGTTTCCAAACGTGTATAATTTAAGAGCACGTTCCTGGCAGCCCTTAACTGGTCCCGCGCCATTTGTAAGCTCCTCTAATGAATTCTGTAGGAGTTACTACAGGTTTTAAGTAGTTCTTTTCTGTCAGTGTGTCAATAAGAGAATATTAATTTATTATGGCACATTTTACCCATCCGCCCCCCTCCAGATGACGGTCGGGGGAGGGGGGCGGGAGTAGTGTGGGGCTCATCCATCCGAAATAAAACTAAGGGTAGGAGATACCCACTAAAAAACAGGAAAAAAAAAGAGAAACAGTTTATCAGTGTGAAAATTGTGAAAATTCAAACACTACCATACTGCACAAAATAACTAATCAACATTCCCGCCATTATCAATAATATATGCGGGCGTAAATCAGATATTTGCAATTTATTTTTTCTTATGTAAACTTTATTATTATTCATTCACATTTTTTTCTATTTTTAATTACAGAATGCTGAAATACAAAGTTCTTTTACTTGTTGTAATTTTTGTACTTGACTTATAATTTAAAAAATTTGGTGATAAGGACCTTCTTTTCATACTTCCTTATGATGCAAATGGGTTAATAATTTTTATAAATTAAAGATAAAGCACCAGTATTAGACTCTTTAAATATTTCAGTCATACTAGAAATTCTAATAGTTAAAAACAGTTTTGGACATTTGGAATTCTCAGCATCAGAAAAATCTATTAATATTAACATTTTCGTATTATACAATTAGTTTATACAATTTCCACAACCGAATATGATACAATTAATTACTAATGAAGCCCTGGGATTGGGGCTGATATATTTTCAGTGTCAGTAGAAAATGTTCCCACGAGTTCCAACTTTTACAGTAAAGTTAATGTTCCACCACCTACCAAACGGAAAAAAATGAACGTCACATTTCCAAATTGTCGACTACCTGTTCCCCGACTTTTTGACTAATAGTTAGGTAACCGGCGAGAAAGACGAAAGTGGCAGAGCGATAGTGACCCAATGAGCCAGCACTAAAATCGAAAGTGCAGCTCTAAGATTTACGAGCCGATATCCTCGAAAGTTGCGTATACTTTACAGTCACCCGTTCTGAAGATACTTCCTCTACGGTAGCAATCTCGGAAAATCCAATTTTCTTCATATTCCGATAAACTCACCCTCGCCCCTCGTCATTATGTCTGATTAACACCTTCGAATGGGAAAACGAAAGGCGGTGTTCGTACTTTTTACTACACGGCATATTAACAAGTTAGCCATGGACCGTAAACTTTAAAAAATTACTTTGAAAAATAAATTGGAAAAGAAGAAAAACAAGAGTGAAATTTCACTCCGAGCCCAGGTTGTCCCGAGAGGGTTAAAGGACTTTTATAGACGAAAAAAAAATCGTCAGAAACTTATTCAGGTAGCTAATATTCCGAAGTCCGATGATAAGTAGCCGGTCCCGGTTTCTTGCGTCACGAAATCGGCCTGTTCCGGTCGTTGCGTATCGGTTCGCGTTAACTTCGAGTAATTTCTGTCAAGGCTGCCGAAAGAGTATACGGAAGAGGAGGAAGAGAGAACCCGGTGGGCAAAGGCAACAGCAAGGGATGCCCTTTGCCGAGGGTTGGTTTGCGTGAGAGCTACCGTGCGTCCAACTTTTCGATGATTTACGGAAGCCCGGTACAAAGCAACAAGGTAGCCTCATAAAATAATAAACCTTCTATTAGGGCTGCCTCGTTTCCTCTTCGTCGACGACGACGGAGAAGCTTGGTGCGCTATTACGGTTATATGCACCGTGCACCGGCGACGCGACAGCTTCATGGTTTCCTGTTATTTATAACGGGTGGAACGAATCTTCGCCGATCTGCTAGAAAAAGACTCGCGGAAGCTACCGGATGTAATGAGCTGCCTAAGGACCATGGCCAACCAGAACGTAATATATAATATTATATTTCAATAATTGGAAGGGTTTGAGATGAAGGGTCCGTCCGACGACCTCAAGCTTCTCGTTCCGAGTCATTACTATGAAGATGTTCCTTGGCAATGCACGGTCTCCCGTCAATTCGTTTCGATGGTCACTAAATCGTTTCTGCGACACTTATTGCAATTATTAGTCCTGACTTGAAAGTGCAATTACTCGATCTAATGTCCATTCTTATTGAATTTACTGCAAGATGATGAAAGGATCGTGACTCCATTTTTTTTTAATGAGCTGCGGATTTTATTGCAAAATACAAATTTTAGAAGATAGATTTTATGAAGTGGAGATTAGATAAAATGTACTTCGTCTTTCAATAATTTTTATATATATCTAAATTCTTTTTTTTTAATTTTCTTTATATACGATCATTTTCTTTACTGCTACAGTGTGATTAAAATGTGTTTATTCCCAAACACGTCGTAGAAGAGGAAAGAAAATTTATATTTTTTATATGGTTATGTTTATTTTACTGCTTAAATATGGATTACAAAGGAATCTTTGATTTCATTTAAAAAGAAAGGCGTAACATTCATATTTCTTAGACGTTGTTTAAAATCTTCATCACGAGTGTGACTCCTTAAAATACGGCAAGGGGTTAATGGAAATATTTTCCGCATTGAAAATATGAGTAATTACTATACTGCGGATTTTATGCATTTATGACAAAAATGGACACAAACAAAGCAGTAGACATGTTAAAAATATTCAAGGACATCAAGGTTTCAGCTTAATAGGATAATTAAAAGAAGAATACAATTTTTATCTGGCTCCTGTGTTCTCCAATCAATGCGAACATTTTTTATTTTGCGTAAAGATCCGCAGTCTAGTAATTACCATGATGGACACTTGATTTGTTTGATGAAATCATTTTAGTCAGGATGAGTTTTAGTAGTTTTAGTAGGGCGAGTGTACCTTCTGTGTATATTAAGATTCGGGCATCGCAGCAGAAGTCAAAAATGAGATTCGTCCAAGGGTGGACCAGTTCAATTTAGAACGGTTAAATGGCGTGGGTGGGTGACCGCAATTAGCGTCTATCGGCGGATATAAGAGGCAAGCATGCGTCGTTCTGGCGACATATAAAGAGGTAAAGTTACATAAAGCCGCAGATCTCATCAGGACGTGGGTCGATCGTAAAACGAGCCAAAGGGCTTCCTCGCGTTCCTCGTGGAACCTAATAAAGGTTAGAGGAGAGAGAAAGAATAGGAGAGAGAAAGAGAGCGGGAAGAGAGGGAGAGAGATAGAGAGCAATGTCCTGTACTATAGGTGAGTTAATTCCATCAAGGGAGACCTGATTCATTATCCAATATCGAATCTCGTAAATCCTGGCTAGGCCAAATAAATTATCGTCCTGAAACCGTCGCGCTGACCTCCCTCACTTTCGAGGATATCCGACAGACGTCCATGGATACGTCCGAAATCGATCCTGTCGATTCGCGTCTTTAACCCTGATTTATTCCGACCAACGAAATTATTAGTTCGTCGTCTGATAAACATTTAAACGAAAATGGAGCTGATTCTTCATTTTCAGAACGCCACCATTTTGTGAATGATCAAGATTTTTCATTTCTTCTGGTTCGGACCATAACTACGGCAATACCGACTAATAGACAACTTCATTTATTCTGTCTAACGAAATTGTTAGGTCATCGTCTGATAAACATTTAAACGAAAATGGAGCTGATTCTTCATTTTCAGAACGCCACCATTTTGTGAATGATCAAGATTTTTCATTTCTTCTGGTTCGGACCATAACTACGGCAATGCTAATTAATAGACAGCTTTATTTATTCTGTCCAACGAAATTGTTAGGTCATCGTCTGATAAACATTTAAAAATTTAAACGAAAATGGAGCTGATTCTTCATTTTCAGAACGCCACCATTTTGTGAATGATCAAGATTTTTCATTTATTCTGGTTCGGACCATAACTACGGCAATGCTAATTAACAGACAGCTTTATTTATTCTGTCCAACGAAATTGTTAGGTCATCGTCTGATAAACATTTAAAAATTTAAACGAAAATGGAGCTGATTCTTCATTTTCAGAACGCCACCATTTTGTGAATGATCAAGATTTTTCATTTCTTCTGGTTCGGACCATAACTACGCAATGCTAATTAATAGACAGCTTTATTTATTCTGTCCAACGAAATTGTTAGGTCATCGTCTGATAAACATTTAAACGAAAATGGAGCTGATTCTTCATTTTCAGAACGCCACCATTTTGTGAATGATCAAGATTTTTCATTTCTTCTGGTTCGGACCATAACTACGGCAATACCGACTAATAGACAACTTCATTTATTCTGTCCAACGAAATTGTTAGGTCATCGTCTGATAAACATTTAAACGAAAATGGAGCTGATTCTTCATTTTCAGAACGCCACCATTTTGTGAATGATCAAGATTTTTCATTTCTTCTGGTTCGGACCATAACTACGGCAATGCCAATTAATAGACAGCTTCATTTATTCTGTCCAACGAAATTGTTAGGTCATCGTCTGATAAACATTTAAACGAAAATGGCGCTGATTCTTCATTTTGAGGACGCCGTCATTTTAGGAACGGTCAACATTTTCCCTTGGAAAAACGAAATTATTTTTCGCAGAACATTTTTCTGAAAAATATTCCTAAAATGTGGAAATGTGACGTCGGAAACCAGACTACCTTGAACTGCACTTTGTACGGTATGATCCGAAAGGGTTGAGCAAATGTGCTGCGGTGATTCCAGGATATTCGTGATAAGGGGACGACGGGAATTGACGGAATTTCAAGATACGAGGACCTGGGTCTACCGCATTGGCCAGCGCGGTAGACCTCGGTTCGTCCTTGCGTGCTGAAATTAAGAGAAAACGTGGCGGGTCTACGCGGACTGCAAATGTTGCGGGCTGCAGGTACAATCGGAGTCGTAAATTTTTTGGAGGAATTCTGCCTGCACCGATGGGTTTATGCTTTTATGCATTTATGCTATTGCCATTTACCGAGACTTCCCATTTCGAATTTGCACAGTCTAATCGGTTCTCAGGAGTGCATTCGTTCCGGGTGCATCTCCCGCTGGTTGGCTCTCCTAATAAACAAAATAAATAAGAATTTGTCTTTCCCTCCTGAAATCGGAAGAGTCAGATCAATATTATCTTTAAATTAGTGTACGATGTAAATACTTGTTGTGTAGGTGCCAAAAAATAATTTAAAAAATTTTATCATCTAATTCCAACTGTATTTTTGGGGATCGTGCTGCTCAGTCCCTCAAATGACACTTTGCAATAATACAATAATACAACTTAGGAATTTTCTTGAATTTTTTTTAGAAAATCTAGCTAACTTTTTACGTTGGGAATTTTATACACATATTTATTGGTATTTGAAATACGCGTGACCTTTTTTAAATAGCAATAATAATAAAAATTACACGAGTTATACATTTGTTTATTGAGTATACTTTTCTGTACACATATTCTACAGCATTTATACTCAAAGAAAATGCAGGAAAAATGTGGATTTTCCGAAAATGAAATACGAGGATACCGACGTGATTTTCACTAATTTTTGTAAGGTCTGTGGATGGTTGAAGGTTTTTGGTGGTTTGCCATGCCGGTGTCGATCTGGAGGGTTTCCGTAAACCACCGCGTCCCTGCCATATTTCTGACCAAACGACAATGGAGTTCCGAGGGTGGGTTTTGGTGGGAGTTACCGCGTTTTCTAGTGTATCGAGGAAGGTCTGCCACGGATGGCCATCCGTCGGGTGACGAAAAGACTCCACAGCCGTAAATCTTAGGATGGTTTTATTCTGGTTTATTATCTGCCGTTCCTTTTCCGTTTCTCTCGGCATCTCCCTTGCGCGTTTGTTCGAGGACTAGTGACACCGTAATATTACCCGCGTCTCGTAAGAGGTAAACGGGAAGGAAACGCCGAGGAAACACGTCTGTACCGCAGTCTCTCGGTCTTTCGTTCCAGCCGAGATTTTTCCCCCTTTCCGCGTGCCACACAACACTATACCCCGTTTTCTCCGGCACCGAAAAGTCGTTTTCCAAAGTTTCGGTACAACTTCATTGCTTTATGGCATCCCCTTGTATTCCGATGACCCGCCAACACCCCCATTCGATCTTACAACAATAAAATCCCTCTTTTCGTGGGCCGGACCGACACAACGTTTCTGATCAGAGTTGGGCAAACATTTTATTTAAATAAAAATTTCGAGTAAAGTTGGTTTCTTCGAAGCGGGCTTTGAACCCACTTTATTCAAATTTTTATTTAAATAAAATTTTTGCCCACCTCTGTTTCTAACCAACTCTTTTCAACCTTCGCTCTGCTTACGGGGGTGTAGCTACACCCCAGACTAATAAAAACATGCACGAAAATTTCCAAAATTCTCTTGGGAACTTCTATTTGTCACATAATTCACAAAAAACATTTTAATCTTTCCATACCCACACTGCCATGAAAATTAAAAAAATTCCAGAAATACTCACGCAGTCAAAGTTTTCGTTTTTTACATTTTGCACTGAAAACATGGAGGGGATGTGATTACACCCCAGTGCAGGGTTAACATTAGAATATATTCAAGGGTCTTCTGTTTGCCAAAATTGCATTCCTCACTATTCGATGAAGCAAGAGTTACTCGGATAAAAATTTATTCGAGGAAGAATTTATTTCATATTGGCCTTTAACACTAAACCTACCACTGTCGGTCAAATGACTGGTTTTATACAGGGTGTCCCAAAATTCCTTCAACAGCCGGAAATGGGAGGTTCCTGAGATCATTTGAAGCAACAATTTTCCTTTGCAAAAATATTATCCGCGGCTTTGTTTAGGAGTTATTAACGAAAAACACGGACCAATCAGAGCGCGATCTAGACACGAGTTGGCACAGCCGGCCCGGCGCGCCAACTGTCTATTGGCCGACTGTGTCAACTCGCGTCTAGATCGCGCTCTGATTGGTCCGTGTTTTTCGTTAATAACTCCTAAACAAAGCCGCAGATTACATTTTTGCAAAGGAAAATGTCGCTTCAAATGATCTCAGGAACCTCCCACTTCCGGCTGTTGAAGGAATTTTGGGACTCCCTGTAATTTTTCATTTCACAGTTATTGAAATTATGAAGTTGCTTACATGGAAATTGATTCGATAAATTTCTTTATCCAAGCAGATATTGCAATAAAAATTGCACACCACCTAAATACATAAAGCCTCGTCATTTTTGTAACATGAAACATTTTAATCGCTTTTAGTGGTCGGTAAGGTTTAGTTTTAATATTAATTTTTTTCCACATTTAACTGAGAAACCCTGTATAAATGACTTGTAGACGAGACCCCGACAATGATTTAAATAATCCGAAATTTCCTGGAGGCAGCAGCGACAGAAAACATTTTCCCACAGTAGGTGAAAATGGCACCGATTACCCGAATTAATTCCCACAGTGGGCATCGCCGTCGATAATCGATCGACAATAGGACGGCGTGGTATCGGAGCCCGACGGTAAAATTCGGAGCAAGGAACTCGAAGAGATCGGTCACGGTCCGTATCGAGAATCGATTCATAGTTAATATGGCACTGTTATTTATTGGCACCCGCCGCACCAGGATTCGGCACGCTTGCCGTTTATGAGAGAAATATTATGCTGCGAGAGATCCAGCCACCGATTACAATCGGAGATCGTCCGTGGTAAATCGATTCGCCTATCGACGCAGGTTCCGTTCTGTCTTTCATTATTTATCGCTTTCTTCGGTCCATGTTCTTATCTCAGCTAAACGCGATGCCATTTTGTTTCAGCACAGATAGAAGCACGAAACTATTTTCCAAATCATTACAGTAGACATTGTAGAATGAATTGACGTTTAAAATACGTAATTAACAAACGTTCTACACCCTCTGCAAATTCTCGCTGCCGCTCTAACCACTCCGAACCACAGTTTCCCAACAATACCAGCAACGTTCCCGACTTTTTATCGTGTTCAGAAAATTCCTCCTCGACCGATGAATCCCATTTTTGAAACGTAATTCCGTCGTGTTTACACGTCTACTTATGAAGTCGTCTTTTTGTGTCCGGAGCCTCAGCCCCGCCATGATGGAATCTGATCGTTCCAGCAAAACAGGCGGGCAAAAACGGTCGCTGTTTTCCTAAACAATGAAGTTTTTGTGTAGAAAAAAATGGAAAAAGGCTCGGGAAACACGTTCGGAAAATCGAGGATCCTTCGGTTTCGCTTGAAAAAGGTGTGGACAGCGAAAAGTGCTTCTTCATCGTCGAGAATCGCCGCGACCCGCAGCGGTATATTTTTTTTCTGGGTCGAAAAACTGTGCATCGCGGCCTGTTAGAAAAAAAAAAATACCGAAAAACCGGTACAAAAACCGGGGCAAAAACTGGAGCTGTCCGACCGGAAGGGTTGCAAAGCTTCCGAAAGATATCTGCGAACGCGTGGAAAAAAAACGGGAAAGGGTTAACTTCTTCGAAGGAACGTTAACTGAACGCTTCACGGGCTTGTCTTTTTTTTCTACCACGGCGAAAAAAAAAGTCGACGGTAGAGCCAAATCTTCGAGTTTGTACCATTTATGGCTGTTGCCGGCTGTATAACGCGCCCAATGGCTCCTGTTGCCTAACAGACTTCTATGGGGATCCCGGAACCCCCAGTCAAACAGTCACAACACCTTTCCCTACCCGGTGGAGGATTTTTTAATCTGATTGTGGCCATCATAGTGTTTGCGAGGAGATTAGTTCGGTACTCTTGTTATTCGACTTGATATTCTGCCGGTTTTGGCTACTTTTTGAGAATGATTACCGATACACCTATACCGATACATCCCTGTCTCCGACAATTTTTATTTAAAATTTTAGAAGGTGTTAAAAGACACGGTTTGTTTTACTTGTAGAGTTGTACATTCACTATAATAATGTGAAGCAGTTCGGTAAAGCGTAAATAAAATATTTATTTTTCATCATTTGAGCAGTTAGTAACCTCATAACGACTATGATATCAGGATACTGTAAAATATTTCTCTTTATCAAGGGTTGAACATAAAAATCGTGAATTGAGAAAATGATTAGAAGTATCGGGGTGGAAATAGAGAGATTCTTAATCGAGGGAACACAGTTCGATCGAGGTGTTCGTTATTCCTAGTTCCAGGAAGAAGCATTCGGAGGAAAAGGTGTGCGTCTCGTCATGGTTCCATCACAGCTAGGGGGCTAAACAACCCCCTTTTGTGAGAGACGCCGCAGGGGTTGCTACGCCTCCACGCTTTCACGGCTAACAGGGAGCTCCTTTCAGCAGTTTTGACTTTTCAATTAGCCACAGGTTTGCCTTCACCCAAATATTGTGCCTAATGTCCCTTCGTCACGCACCACCCAGGATATTTGGTAAAAGTCCTGGCCCCGAGTCGAACGAGTTTCAACGCTTCGAATCGATCACGCTCCTTTGCGCCAATCGAACTTATCTTTCAAGCTCCAGAACCTCCAAACATCTTCAGTTTACCTTCGAACCTACAACAATGGTTCAATTTATAGTGAAAGGCTTTTCATAGTTTTGCGACTTGCCCGGAAACATATAAAAATGTACAGCCAGTCAAAGCAGCCTACTTTAAGACATCCTTGAAACCAGAACAACATTCTAACCCTCATCCTGAAATAATTAAACCAACAAATTAATTAATGATACATAAAGCTAGTAAATAAATTCTCACCCTAAGGAATGTACGAGGGTTGAAATCGTTTGAACCATTTTCGAAGAAGTTGTTCCACCCCAAAGGGTGAATAGAGACTTTATTGACGGTATAAAATTTTACCAAGAAAAAAAAACCGAAGCATAGTCGAGACAGTAGAATCGCTTCTTAAGCAAGACGAACAGATTTCGTTCCCGCGATGCCACGGTTCCGATAAATTGAAACCTCCGGCGCAGCGTTCTTTCAGAAGGAGCCGCTGTTTAGCAAACAAGACGGGGTCGGAATGTTCCCGACATTTCGGTGGAACAGTTTTTTCCAGTCTGCGAGGCATGTCCGCCGTGAAATCTCGAGTCCGATTCGCCAGGGATACGTTGGTCCGTGGGGTTTCCGTTCGCAACTCGTGCTGACATGTTGACGCCGTAGTTCGCAGCCGCGGGTGGTCTATGGAGACGTGACCAAAACCTGTCAACATTTCTTTACGTCGGCGAGACAAACTCGATCACGGTTTAAACTTGCCTCAGGAATCCGGGTTTCCCTTTCTTCCGACGAACAAAAAAGATCCTGCCGTGAAGCGCTTCCTGCGGTCGTAACAAAACCCATCGAAGCCACTTACGACTGTCGATAACGAAAAATTCGTAGATGGGTACTCCTGCTCCGACGTTTTCCTTTTGCCACTGTTCCCGGAACATTGCTTCCGTTTTCGCGGCTGCATTTTGAAACGTAATTTGTAAAATGGTACTGATATTTCGGAAAAATAAAGAGTGTCTGAAAAAGACCTGACATTTTAAATTGCGCGCCATTTTTTTGTGGCGAACATAGAGTACTAATCTTTGACAACTGGTATGAGGAAGTATCGAGGTTTAGTCATGGAGAATTACACGATCGAGCAACGCATAGAAATTGTGGAAATTCACTACAAAAATGGTGAAAATTTTGTAGAGACAGTTCGAAAAGTCTTTTGGTCATCATAACGCACCATCTCGCAACACTGTGGTTCATTTAATCACAAAATTCGACAGTTTTGTTTATTTACGCAGCCACTAAGTTGAAAATGCGCCTCGTCGCTTAAGCTGATTTTCTTCGAAAAATCACACCATCAATTTGTTGCTGCTCCAATATCCAATTGTTCTTTCGAATTTTGACGATCTTTCGTCAAAATTCGCTGCTTAGTTTAATCTTGAAATGATCAATTGAATTGCACATTTTTAAATACATATTTCTATAACAGTGAAGATGACAATAGACATTGCCATGAAAGTGTTCTGAATGGTTGTTGGTGTTTCAACCCCTATATATTAACATTTCTTTTCCATATGACGTCAATCTCGTGTGGAGGTATTTTTCACATCGAAGATACGAAGAATTAAAATTATACACACTTGATTCGATGGAATAATCTTTGCCACGCAATACGTTTGCCCATCCGAAATATTTCCTTGCACATAAAATGTGATGCTCCTGGAAATCCCCATAAATAACGCGTTGTTATCGCTATCTGAAGCAGGAAGCTATCGTATGCTTATTGTCCTGACGCAAGGATGCTGCTAGCAATCTATCCCTCCCCCCTAAACAATAGTGTAAATAGATTGTTACGAAGGAGCCGTTTAAACGGCATCTAATGGCCCGTCAGATAAGATAATGCAATTCCACGATCGGCCGTGATTCCTCGAAAAGATGGCAGCCACCTAAACTGAGGGGGTGTCGACCGAATCTCGACGTAATTTCGAAGGGTGGAATCATGCTCCAGGGGATGATCCCTGCGTCGAACGTATAAATTGGATATTAATATTTGATGAACTCGCTAGGATCACTGGCTGAATAGCTCACGAAGAAAATGATCGATCTTGTGATACCGATTGATCTTTATTTAGCCAGAAATCCTCCGGGCGTCTGTCTTTATTAACAAACGAATATAAAAAATACATTTTTACTTCTGGAGGCTGGGATATGACGGTATGACAGTAAATAAATTCGTTTCCAATTGACAATATTGATTCGATTTTTTCGACGGGATCAATATCATATAATTAAGCTTGTTTCAATTTCTAATTTTCTTGAGCGCGCAACTAAAGTACTGGTTAAATAAAACAGCATTACTTCATGGAAAAAAAATATTTTTTAATAGTTTAAAAAATAGGCAGGTCGCGGTGCTTTCGACTTCATTCTGCATGTCTAAATGAAGGACTAGCCGAAGCATTGCAGTAAAAAGTGGGGTGAGAAAGATGAGCGCGTTAATAGTCACCCCTGTAACTACTTGACCGTTTTCGAAAATGGTGAATCGCTTTACGAGAGGACAGGGCATACAATATAACGCTTAAATATTTTTATAATTCCCCAGGCAAACCTTTCCCGGGGTCGACTCGGCCGATTTCGTCTTTTTCCCAAATTTTTTCGATGATTTTTTTACAGGCCACCAACAAAACACCTCGTTTTATATTTATGACGGTAGATCAGCGCGGCGATTTTTTTTCCCTGCCCTTCCCGATGCTCGGGCTCGAGTTTTTATGGGTTTACGAGTGGCAGGTATCTTGTTTCTTCATTACCGTTGCCAGTGCAATGCTCGATTCCTTCGTCTTGCAAATTACCAGCTTTATATTCCGGTTTATTAATTAACTGTTCCTTTAACGATCCTACCTGAAGCTCGATTTTTCACGATATACCAGAGCGTTGCTTTATTCCCTTTTTGCGTGTATGTGTGTGCTGGCTCTTTTACAACTTGCGTTGATAAGGGATGCTAGGGTCGGAAGGTGATCCCGAATCTTTCTAAGTAGAGCGATCCTCGGGATTTTCTAGACGTCAGTCACGTTGTTCAATATGTTCCACGAGGATAGAGGCGTTCCATCTTAATGGTATTTTCTCATGAGACACTTTTACTTTCGGCTTGGAGCGAAATTAAAACAGACGTTTGGTTATTGTCACTGTGGTTGAGAATAATTATCTACTTTAGCTCTTTTAATTCGTTAAATGTCACAGCAGTCATCATTTCTGCGTATTCTATTCATTTACAGTGACCCACTAATATTCGGACACTCTTAAAAACACCATAACTTTTTTAATATTGGAATATACGACTTGACATTTTTGGAGAAGTTAGAACAATTGGTTTGCTACACAATGTGACAAAAATTTTTGATAAAAACTGCAAGTTGTCGGAATTGCAGAGAAAATACTAAAAGTTGTATTCTTCAACTTTTTCATGTGGGCTTATATGGAAAATTTTGAAAACACGTTTCGTACATCTGTATCAATTGAATATGTATATCCTGAAAATTTCATCAAAATCGGCCGACGTTGTAATGAGCTACAAACGTTTAAAGATTGTAAAAATTGCAGTTTTTCACGACTTTCGACCTCCAATTGTAGTCATTCTAAGGATTCTTACATCTTTCTATGATTTCTATGAAACTCATTTCGATATAGACCCGCATAAAAAGCTTGTAAAATGCAACTTTTAGTATTTTCTCTACAATTCCGACCAAATGCAATTTTTGAAAAAATTTCTGTTCACATCCTGTAATAAACTAATTGCTCTAGCTTCGCAAAAGAGTTCAAATCGCATAGTCCAATATTAAAAAAGCTATAGTGTTCTTAAGAGTGTCCAAATATTAGTGGAAGTCGCTGTATATTTGCCTACTCCATTTATTTTGTTCCATTTATCCATTTATCTCGTACCAGCTCGATATAAACAACAAGGAAAGAAAGTCAACAATAAAATGAAATTGTATGTTGCAGATTTAATTATAGATAGAGGGTAGACAATAGAAAGGGCAAAAAAGAGTTTGACGCATGCATGTGTCCTCGCGTGATTGTTGCCTCTTAATTTTCAATAAACCCGCACAAAATATTTTCACGAGCTCCGTAAACCACCAAGGAACATCGTTCGCCTACTCGAGAACATATTTACGCGGTCCAGTAATTCCGTACGATCCACAATTCGTCGATGCTCGGATAAAGGGGACCACGGGGGACAACAGTACCTCAATGGGTTGTTAAGCCAGTGGCGTTTATACGGAATTATCTCGTTTCCCCGGCAGGATCGTTTGAAGAGTTAATTGCCACTGGCACCCCAAAATCGCAGATTCATCCCCGAATGCATTCTGTGGGCTTTCGTGCACATTTCGCAGCGGCCACGCCGTTCGTGATAGAATTACTTATTGTGAGGCGCACAATAAGCGAAACATCCGTTAAGGAAGGAATGGGAATTTTGAAGTTGTACAAGGACAAGAGAGCGACAGAATGTGGATTATCGGGAAGATGGCTCGCGCGACAAATACCATTTGTAAATATTCGCCGCCACGCGGTTTACATTCGGGTTCGTTCACCCTGGCTCGATCTTGAACAGCTGTCGCGATCAACAAAAACAAGCGCGATCGTTCTTCTACCTATACACCGGTGGATCGAGCAAGAAAGCGTGTAATACATGTCGCCAGAAATAATACCGCATCGCAGAAATTAAATTGAGGAGACCAGAAAAATTAATTTTACAACAACCCTTAACTTGATGAGAGACTCGCGAGGAGGAATTAATGCCAGAAGACAAAGCAGTGACTGATGAAAAATGTTCGAACGAGGATAAACTTTCACTCGGACCATCCAGAAGACTCCGACGAGAGCAACACCCCACGATAAAGAGATTAAGCAATCGTTTGGTGCTGGTGGGATTCGTGAAAATGGAGGAAAGGGACCATTACTCGACAGGAGGGGTGAAATAAATATTGCAGTGATTGATTCGATACCCCTAAAGCTTGGATTGATGGATATCGTGTCCTGGAAGAAAACTATTAAGGATTTAGTTATATTAAACTACATTTCTCCCCTGCACAAACAATAATACAAAATAACAAACCTCTGTATGAACCACAGTATGAACCATTACTGCAATCACATGATTCATTATCCAAGATGCAATTATTTTCCTTTTTGCATGCCATTAGCACTTCGATTACGTTCTAACGAACTTCGGAACGTTCCAGAATTTAGTTACTCATTCATATTAAGCAGAATTGAATTGTTTAAGGGGGTAGACTCCTTTTCCCAGGATTGCAAGGGTGCGGGATTCGCCTTCTCATTTCTCGATAATACGACACCGGGTTTTTCAGTAGTCAAAAACGCTAGATAAAAGGTGGATCTAGGGCGCTGTCTCCCTCGAAAGTCCTATTTTTTTGTTTACGAGGCTTAATTTCCATTATTCGGAAGCTATTTTCATAGCTACATGCTGCCGAATAATGCAAATTACGCCTCGTAAACGAAAATATAGGACTTTCGCGGCCTAGATTGATCTCTTATCTAGCGCCTTTGACTACTGAAAATCCCATCTTTGTATTATCGCGAAATGGGAAGGCGATCCCGCACCCTTGCAATCCTGGAAACGAGTCTATCGCGTTAATGTGGCTTCTAAGTGGAAATGTTTCAACGGCAACAACTAGGGTAGGGCAGTTCTAAGAATAATATAATAATAGATTGGATGTATTTATAGATTATATATATATATATATATAATATTTATTCTCCTTGTCCGTCTTTATACACTCTTATCGCTTTGCGCAGACACATAGGTACCCTAATCATAAATATCGACGTCTAATCCTAATCGAAACACGATAATGGCCACACGCCACTACCATACTCGCGCATCTACGAACTTGTAGAACAATGACTAATAGTTTACACTCGGCTACTACGTAATGACTAGTCTGCGGATCTTTATGCAAAATAAAAATATTCTGCGTTGATTGTGGGAAACAATAGTTATATTATATATAAAAATTAGTTTCATTCCTTAATAGTCTTCTTACGTTGAAAACAACAGAACAATATTAATATACAATATTTATGTTCTGTATGCAAGAACACCGAATCGGCAAGCCGAAACGCGATTCATTCGAGTTTATGTCAGATTCGACGATTCTTCGTTTCCACTGTTTCACTAATTCAGTTAATTTCTTCATAAATGGATAAAAATCCGTAGTCTAATAATGACGTAATACTGTACAAATCGGCTACGATTATAAACAATCTAATCATACACGCAAGCTTCAGCTCAATTATACAAATGTTGCACAGCGATCATTTGACAGGTACAAGAAGTACGTATTAGATGATTGCATAAGTTCGCGCTGTACTGCAAAACTGTACCGCACGGCGGAGTGCAAAAAGAATTCTATAATCCATAAATTAACGCTGTATTGGGGCACGAACTTATGCAATTATCCGATATTTTCAAATCAGATCGTTCAATCCCGACCATTTAAATTGGCAGTTCGACTAATCTATGTTACAACGGACTATGTACAACTCTCCGCCCCTTGCCAACGGGAGTTAGATTCGACTTCAAACGAAATTTCCAAATTCTTCGGAGTGTCTTAGATTCAACATCAGATGCCGCCAGACTCGTGAGGAAATTCTTCGAAATCGACATGGAGTACATGAATGTAAACGTCCTTTCGTTTCTAAACACTGACTAAGAACGAAAAGACGATTGCGGAATGGAAATCTCGCGACAAGGGGTGAAAAATTTGAAAAAAATTCTCCTAAACTATGTACACTTAGAACTACGGCGTTAAAAAGAGACAATTTACACATGGATATGTACACTCGACGCGACGAGCCGACTCCATGTCGAATAAGGTCGGTCGCAGTCTTCAATCTTTGGATAATTACGTCAATCAGAACCAGCGAGCCAGTTCTCGGTCGAAAAATGTGTCTCGGAGACTCTCTCCTCTTTGGACGATCATGTACATTGGAAGTAACGAGTCAGCTCTAAGTCAAAAACCAAAGTCCTCTGTCATCTTTCGAGCACTATGAATGTACGATGTTAGGAGAAGAAGGGAACTCGAACCCGCGACCTGTTCAGTTCCTGAACACACTCGTGAAACCCTCCGACTTCTCTAATCTCCAGTCGTCATTAAACGAGGAATCCTGATCCCAGACGAATTATGTACACCGGAAGCAACGAGACCACTCCTCGTCAAAGAGGAGATCCCGGATTCTCTTCCATCTCCTTCGGATAATTATTCTATACCGGAAGCAGCAAGCCATCTTCGTTTCGAACAAGATGTCTTTAGTTGACCTCCAGGGGGGATAATAAATAGTAATGGAATTCGGGGGGGAGAAACCGAAGCCACGTGGCGGCGTCATCTTCGAAGATCGTTCTTTATGCTCTCTCGGGGATGTCGTTCTTGTACGGCTGGAACAGCTTCGGCGCCTCCATCTTGTTGGATTGTACAACGTTGGGCGACGTGACGAGGCCAGCATAGCTGGTTTTGCTCTCGTAGGCGCTGAGGGTCTGGATGCTGGTCGGCAGTCCCGCGATACTCATCCCGGTCGGCAGTTTAATCTGCGTGGGATGGTTGGCCGGCACAGGGCTGGTTCTCTCGTGAATTTGCTGACTGTTGGAGTGGTGAGGGTGGTGGTGTTGCGATCCGACGCAGTCGCAGTCGCTGGATGCGTCCGAGTGCACCGGACTCAACGAGGGTAGCAAGGTTGGCCTGTAGGCGGCACTTGTGGGTGGGTTGTTCATCTGGAAGGCGGTGTTGCCAACCGTAGGAACGCCCAGACCGGACAAGTGAAGGGGTGGCAGAGAAGGGTGATGCTGGATGAGGTGAGGGTGTGCAGGATAGGCGGCCGCAGTGCGTGGATGAGGGCGATGAAGCGACGACGCGCTGCTTGTTGGGACCGCTCCGGGATAAGGCGTATATCTAGCCGCGTAGTAGGCTGCAGCAGCCGCTGCAGGATAGCTGGGGGCCAGGTGAGCTGTCGGTGGCATTCCTGGGGCCCCGTGGTACGGCGATGGCGGTAAGCTAGCTGTTGCAGCAGCTAATAGTGTTGCCGTTAGAGTCGGGTCCGTGTACATGGCGAACGGCCACGCCATCGCCATACGCTGGCGCTTGTCTTTCATTCGACGGTTTTGGAACCATACCTGAAAAAAAAGAACAATGTCTGGTTAGATCTCTGGCAGAACGAACGGGAACGGTTATATTTGTGTATGGTGTTTCTTTATACAGAAAGTATTTATAAAGATTTTGACGACCATCCGACGACGATAGAAATTATACAGAAATGTATTTGAGCGGATAAACATTTTTAATATGCCAGACTTGAGAAAGAAGGCCGGCCAAAGAATAATATTAATCGAAGTATGGTCGTCGACTCGGTCCCGAGGCCCCGAAAAAGTGGATTTCGAGGAGCACCGTATCCGTCGTTTAACACCTCGATCATTTTTTTCCATCGGTAGGCGTTTTATAGCCATTGTACAACGGTGGCCGCGCGAGATGAGAAATTAAGGGATCCATTAAAGTCAAAGGTGGCCCGGGAAAACCGCTAATTAAAGTGATTAACACCTCCCGACCGGATCGACCGGTCGTGGTCGAAAGATATTAAGAAGTCACGGAAAAAGGATCAAGGGGATCGAGGCAAAGCGAAGACCAAGAAGTCAGTGTTTGCCTTTCGTGATTGACTGTTTGCTCGGCACGTTCGGACACAGTAGCGAGAGCGACGAGGAGAAGAGAAAAAAAGAATGAATCGCCGGGAGTATATCTCTGCTGGCAGAGAGTCTCCCCTCGCTCTCCTCCGCGAGCTATAATTCGATCAAGCATGGCGGGACCGCGAGCAAAAACGGTCGACGTCCCCGTCCATGGTGTTCGACTAAAAACTTCTAATACTTCTAGATTCTCGTCATACATCAACGGACAAGTTCATTTCGCGATCTATTCAAACACAAACGACCGACGGAGAGTTCCTCGCCATTGCGCAACGCGAAAAGTGAAACACAAACTCCAAGGCTTTCGCCATCTCTGTTCCCGCGTGAGCGTCGATTACCGCCATTAATTAAACAGACCGAGGTGTTAAAAGAACAGTTTTCTACGCGCGGGCACCGGGTATGAGGTCACTGTTTACTGAACTTTACCGCCGCGTGTTTGCCAAGAACTGGCTAACACACACGGCGCGCAGGCGGCTAATGGCGTTCGCGAACAGGATGAAACGGCCCCATAATTGGCCACGGGGTAATTAAAGCCCTCTCGCGGTACACACCTTGATCGTCGATTCCGGCAGGTGCAGCTGAGCAGCGAGTTCGCATCTCCTCGGTCTGCTAACGTAGTTCTCCCTATGGAACTCCTTCTCCAATCGGGACAGTTGCTCCCTGGTGAATGCTGTTCGGTAGCGTCTGATGTTGGGATCCATCGAGTTTAACGGTTGCTGTTGTTGCTGCTGGTGCGTTGGCGAGGTATCTGCACAAACAGGAAACCACCCTGTTAGTTGCGAACCGATCTCTTTGTGACTTCGAGGAATTATCCACAATGTGTCGTGACAAATAAGGGCCAGTCTTGTTTTTGGATCGCGCGGATGAAAGTCAAATTTTTCTAGAATCTACTCGAGATAGCTGCTTTAAAATTTCTTGCCCATATAAAAGTTACAACAATTAATAGAATCCGCCGACGGGAAAGCAGCAGTCAGATAGAAAAAAGATTTGGGGAGCTCGGAAGAACCCCTCCACGTCCCAGGACATCTTCTAGCTTCCCCAGACCCAACACAATAAAAAGTAACCTCTCGTTCAGAAATATTGTAGGAGTCCAATAAATGCCAAAGGCTTACGATGTACAAAGTTTAAACGTTCTTGACAATACGCGTTATTCATTAACAGTTATACGGGGGCCGTCTATTTCTTTCCGAAGGACAGAGGTAAGGGGTGACGATAGAACAAAAATTCGCGACACCCGACCGACCGATTCCCTAACCTAAACGGTCTCGGCAATAAACGGATCTTTCGGAACGAACTTGCTTTCGGAAATCTACCATAAAATCATTACCGTAATAAACTACGGGACCTTCTACGAAAGGTTTATACGTTTATTTTCCAGCCCGGCTTTTGTACATAATAAGGTCCTCCAGCGAACTACGCCCGACGCTCACCGATGACTACATTCAATTGGATTAACCTTTCGACCGCCCTTACATAGACTAAACTCCTAATAAACTCGACATCAACACCCTCATTCTTTAAACACGTAAGGGTGCTTTCCTAAAATAGCTGACAGGTATACTTTCTTTTCAAACGCCGATTATGCCTCGGAGCCATTCCCGTCAACTAATTGTAGAGACACCTTCAACCCCGAGAATTATTGTAGCATATATTACATACAAAAGATTTGGTCTGGCTTTGGGTTTTTACATCCCCGAAGATTCTAACTAACTCAGGTATTCGCAAATTGTTCCTTTGTACAACTTCTGTGCTAATTTTCTTAGTTCGATGCATGCGACACGAGACGAATTATTTCTTCAACCCCTAAAATTCTAGCAGAACATTCGTATGTAATAAATTATTCACTTTCTCTGCTTGTCGTGCTGCTTAAATTATTAGGTGTGCAAATAAGTTATTTCCCCTTTTTCTCCACATTCAAGATTTCATTACATCTTATGTACGTAATTCTTCATGCGTGGGGCGAATTTTCGTTGAGCAATTCCTCCAACTCACCGTCCTCGAACTTTCTCGGTGCACCCGAATCATCGTCGTCTTCCAAATTCAAATTTCCGGCTTCAAATCTTTGGTACCACTTTTCACATGTTCTGCAAGACACCGCGTTCTCACCCAGTGTCGCGCTAACCATTCCTGCAGCTTCAATAGCCGATTTCCTAAGACGGAATGCAAAGAGTAAGCAGTGACGCAAATGATGCTTCTCGCATACCACATTGCTTGAAATTGTTGCACAGGACTGGAAACTCTCACAGCGCTCACCGCGATTCTTCTTAAAACTAGATGAACGCTCTTTCAGATGGCACCAAAATCGGGAAGAACGTCGAATTCAGTCAGAAGTTGTGATCGTAGAAAAAAAGGGTAATGAACCTATTTGCATACCTAGTACTTTGCTTCCCTACCCCGAGTTTTTAGCAAGATGCTACCAATACTGAACTCTGTTCTTTAATCTCTTAATTGACGTTCTGAATTTGAACTTCGAGGCAGAAAGTAAGCGTTGTTTCACCCCCTAAATCTTGAATACATATCCAACAAGAATAGCCCTTTCTTTTCTTACTATCTGAGCTGATGTTTTGAACGTAAACTTCGATGGAGAAGGAAGGGTTGCTATTCCCGAAGTTTCTAATATACATAGAGATCGAAGAAAACTCTTTCTTTAAATTTTTTGACAACTTTTTTTAATTGAAATTGGAACAACTTCCTTCAACACCGAAAAAGCTAATTCATCTCTCACGGCAAATGGTTGCACTGACGTACCTTTGTCCGGTGTTTTCAACATGTTTCCGGACGGAGGGCTGTGCGGAGGACTCAGTTGATATTGTGGCGGCACAAGATCGACCACGATAGTCTCTTCCTCCCTCTGGTCCCTCTGCTGGTCTTCAAAATTTCTTTGAAATCCCTGCATATCTTCTGATACTCGTCACCCTCGAAACGAATTGTTCTCGGAGAAACGTCCACGCGTTCAGTACGTATGACACCCTCGCAACACCACTGTAGTGTCACTGATAATCAAAGTAAATTGTGGACGATCACATGTCCAACTACTGGCTTTCGAAAGTTCACAATGAAAGACCCGGTTTGTTTCACTGACGAACGTTGAACCGAACGAAAGCGTCTCACTACTGTATCGATAGAGCTGCGGGGAGAGCTAGCGTGCAACTGGCAGAGTGGCAGGACGAGCAGCGTAGCAGCAATTTATACGACCTTGCCAATCCACCGGGCGACCATCGTTCCGTCACGGTCCCGGATTGGTCGGCGTCCATTTCGCTGGCCTGCCATTGGTCGCTGAAATCTTCTGGCACTGCCTATTTCCTCCCTTCTCCGGATCCCCACCATCATCGGGGAAGCCTGGCCAACGCGGATGCATTTTTACGAGATGCACCGACAACATCAACTTATGCATCGAGCCGGAGGAAATTATCTGTCGTTATACCCCGAAACAAATTCGGCCGAATTGGCCCTCGTAGCCTTCCGCAGCGAGCTGATGAACTCCGAACTACGCGCGTCCTCTTTTCGCTACTTTCTGCTCCGTTCTGCTGGTGGGAAAAGTTATTCGCAAGTGTCTGTCGACGACAAAGGCAACAGCTATGATAAAACTTGTATTGGGAAAATATTAATACAAAAATTAATATGTTTGTTTTCTCGTAATGAGTACTCCAGTGATTTAAAAGTGAGTTTTATCAGTCTCTAGTGTACAGAATATTTTTTATCTGTTACCATTTTTACCATGATTAAATATTAAATAGAAGGTGATCTATATTGCTTCGTTATGCCAAGTCCCTATAATTTTCTCATGAAGATATATTTTTCTAAGATCTCATTATGCCACGTTTGTCTAACACATACGCTGTTATTGTTTAACGTGCGTCCAACTAATTCGTTCAACAATCGCAATCGCGATTTTACTCGAACATTTTTTGCCAATTGTAGTATTCTCTGTTTCATTCCTTTTCTTTTCTTTTTCTTTCTTCCCGCTCTCTCTCTCTGTCGCTCGCGCCGGTTTCCACGTTCGTGGGATTTAAGGCGGAGCGAGAAAGAACAAACAATTAAATATTTGCGAACGATCCTTCGCCTGTTCGTACCACCGTGCGAATTGCATTGGGAGCTTCGGTTGATGAATGTCCGTATTCTTCGAACGTTTTCGCGGCTTGCGACAATGTTTCTGCGCGGAGAGGAACTGTTAGTGGCTTACAGTTGCTTGACAGCCTTCGGAGGTGATCTTGGTAAACTTGTCTCGAGATTGTTTGCTACTTTCCGTAAATTACGAGTCTCGTTTTTGAAGTTCTTCTTTTTGTGTGTCGAAGTTCTATAGTTAATGTTTCGTGCATTATAATATTTAGTGTATTGAGTGGGCTAGGTTTTCACACGTTTTAATATTTACAGGCGCGAGTCTTAATTTGATCAAGAAGTTGACTGCCGAATTTCAATGTCGCTGAAATAGTTCTCGATTTTCGGCGATATCCAAAAGTACACAGGGGATAGTATCTGTGGTTGTAAGGAAAAACGCCGCATGTCACAAATTCAAAAAGGTTGAGTTTATATTATTTACCAGAAAAGAGTCGTGAAAACAAATACGAAAGGCTCGAAAAATAACGCAATTTAACAAATGTCCTATGACGAAGCATTAGTGATCAAAACTTTAAACGGCAATATCTCGAAAGCGGAAGTATGTGACATGCGGCGTGCTTCCTGACAACCGCATGCGTCAGGTAAAGATCTTCAGGTAAGGCTACGAAAGGGTAGCGCCGTTGATGAATCGTTGAAATTACCGGGGTGGAGCATTCATGAACACCTTCGACAACTTCGAAAGACACAATGGAATAGTGGACAACCCTCTTAACCCATTACCCACCGCAAAAGTTACGCCCGGTTTAGATGTAAATGTCCGGTGTCAGCTACAATACAATTCATGAAACGAATGATACAAAATCGTAAATGATTATGCAAAAATTGTTTAAGGAAGTTTGGAAGAAATGGGAAGTGTTCGCAGAAGAACCGGCGCGCATCATGAAGTTTGTAGACGAGCAGTTCTCGGCAGGCAAAACAAATCATCCTGCGCTGAAATGCAGTCATTGTCGACCGGTGCGGGTGCAGGAAGGTAAACCGAAAAAGCATCTAACAGCTGCGACCATTGTAGCGAGGCTGCCCGAAGACGGAGGATTTTTGCGCAAAAGACCGGGAGAGCACGTTGTGCAATAACGCCATAAAAAGCAAGGAACTCCGCTTCCACCGCTATCACGGCGTTTTCTTAAAGGGCGACAGTCCTCGTAAAAACTTTGCTCTACTTTAAATGACCTAGCGATTGTAAAAATTGCATCGTTGCGCGATCCTTCTTTTTCACGGACCCGGAGGAAACCGGAGGAAAATTACCGTGGTGGTTGCTTTTCGGAGGTTTGACATTTTTATAGGTAGTCGCTTAATTTTTGAGTGTCAACTAATAAAATATTTTGCCATGGCAGGCTCAATAATACAATGTATTAGGTTTAAAAGTGAAACAGTAACCTTTATGTTCCTTCTTGGAATTATGTATTGATACCATTTCAGAAAGTTCATCAGTAGACTGCGGATTTTATGAATTTATGATAAAAATCGCTGAGCACAATATAAAGCAGTGGTCATATTAAAAAGATTTAAGGGCATCAATGTATTACAGTAATCGCTCCTTCGTTGTCCGGAATCGTGGGCACGATCGTTGTCCAGTGCCTACCCACTCCACTGCCTGTCAACGAGAGGATTAGGCCTTCGTGGATCTGGTCGCCAGATGTGTCCCAGGACTGTATAGACCCGCGCAGAACGGAGAACAATAGGACAGGAATATGGCAAGGAAATAAGGAGTTTTTTAAAGCCAGACAGTTGACTACTTTTGACTGCGAATGCTTTTTTTGTCATTTAACTAACCGCTTCACTAAAGATGCAGTCATAAATCAAAAATAGTGTCCGGGCACGGTCGTTGTCCGCTCAAACCCCCGGCCTTTGGACAACGAAGGAGCTTTTACTGTAGTTTCAGTTTAATAAGATAATTAAATGATGAATTAATTTTCTATTTGGCACCTGTTCCTTGCAAACAACGCAAACATTTTTTTATTTTGCATAAAGATTATATTCATCAGACAAGTTTATCACTTATATTCCATGTTCATTGAAAAGATGTAGTGTTCGTATTAAGTAAAATAAAAACGATTTTTTTTATCAATTTTTATACATATTTATAAAAGCCAATATAGTGTTCATATTAAGTAAAATAAAAACAATGCTTATCAATTTTTATATTTCTAAACGCCAGTAGTATGTGTATAGTTCCGAGTCATATACATTTATATCAATTAAAATAAAAACAGTGTTCATAAATTTTTATATTTATGAAAGCTAGTAGTATGGGGATGGTTCCGAGTCATAAACATTTATATTAGTTAAAATAAAAATAATATTTGTCAGGTATCTCTCTTTCCATTTTCCAAGTAGACTTGTAAATGGGTAATTTAAAAATCCTTAATGCCCGTTAATTATACGATTATCCCTGGAAAGTGGCAGTATACGTACAATAAGGGATATTATTGAGAAACTTTTTTTTTTCCTCGATCCCAACGTTTTTCGTAGTACAATTGCCGGGCAGGTAAGCATTGTAAGGTGCAGGTATGCCCGCCATTGTCGCGCGCAATAAAATCACTACGCCATTATCGAAGTTACACCACTATTTACTTCGGCTTCATTCCGTTTAGTTTTTAAGTACAATAGCGACGAGCATTGGAAACACCTTTTTACGGTGTCGACGATGTCCAGGTACGGTTGGCAATAAATTTCGTTTTCCCGAAGCAATTTATAAAGTGGGAATAAATAAAATCTTATTTTCAGCGAGGTAGTACCCTTATAGATCTGAAATAAATAAAAATCGTATTAAAGTCTGTGGAATTTTATATATTAGCATTTGTTGAACATTTTTTAAAGCCATGAATGCATAAAGATCCGCAGTCTACTAATCATTTTTTCACGACGCGGTCTGTTCGACGTTTACGACGACACCGAATCCTGTGTATAAGGTTAATCTTTGATAGGATTCGTACCTGACAACAGTGACAACACGCTTTGATTCGATTTTGATCCGCGCGAGAGTAACCACAAAACTATTCGCGACCGTGTGCAACACTTCAGCGGAATAATATTCATGGAGACCACCCAGTCATCGTTGGACTGCGGATCTTTGTGCTAAATAAAAACTGTGTGCTTCATATTCAAGAAACAGAAGAAAACATTTTGCAAAATTCATTTGTGTCATCGCTGGACTGCGGATCTTTGTGCAAAATAAAAACTGTGTGCTTCATATTCAAGAAACAGAAGAAAACATTTTACAAAATTCATTTGTGTCATCGCTGGACTGCGGATCTTTGTGCTAAATAAAAACTGTGTGCTTCATATTCAAGAAACAGAAGAAAACATTTTACAAAATTCATTTGTGTCATCGCTGGACTGCGGATCTTTGTGCTAAATAAAAATTGTGTGCTTCATATTCAAGAAACAGGAGAAAACATTTTACAAAATTCATTTGTGTCATCGTTGGACTTCGGATCTTTGTGCAAAATAAAAATTGTGTGCTTCATATTCAAGAAACAGAAGAAAATATTTAGCAAAATTCATTTGTGTCATCGTCGGACTGCGGATCTTCGTGCAAAATAAAAATTGTGTGCTTCAAGTTCAAGAAACAGAAGAAAACATTTAGCAAAATTCATTTGTGTCATCGTTGGACTGCGGATCTTTGTGCAAAATAAAAACTGTGTGCTTCAAGTTCAAGAAACAGAAGAAAACATTTAGCAAAATTCATTTGTGTCATCGTTGGACTGCGGATCTTTGTGCAAAATAAAAATTGTGTGCTTCAAGTTCAAGAAACAGGAGAAAACATTTAGCAAAATTCATTTGTGTCATCGTTGGACTGCGGATCTTCGTGCTAAATAAAAATTGTGTGCTTCGAGTTCAAGAAACAGAAGAAAACATTTTGCAAAATTCATTTGTGTCATCGTTGGACTGCGGATCTTTGTGCAAAATAAAAATTGTGTGCTTCAAGTTCAAGAAACAGAAGAAAACATTTAGCAAAATTCATTTGTGTCATCGTTGGACTGCGGATCTTCGTGCTAAATAAAAATTGTGTGCTTCAAGTTCAAGAAACAGGAGAAAACATTTTACAAAATTCATTTGTGTCATCGTTGGACTGCGGATCTTTGTGCTAAATAAAAATTGTGTGCTTCAAGTTCAAGAAACAGAAGAAAACATTTAGCAAAATTCATTTGTGTCATCGTTGGACTGCGGATCTTTGTGCTAAATAAAAATTGTGTGCTTCATATTCAAGAAACAGGAGAAAACATTTTACAAAATTCATTTGTGTCATCGCTGGACTGCGGATCTTTGTGCTAAATAAAAATTGTGTGCTTCAAGTTCAAGAAACAGGAGAAAACATTTAGCAAAATTCATTTGTGTCATCGTCGGACTGCGGATCTTTGTGCTAAATAAAAATTGTGTGCTTCGAGTTCAAGAAACAGAAGAAAACATTTAGCAAAATTCATTTGTGTCATCGTCGGACTGCGGATCTTTGTGCAAAATAAAAACTGTGTGCTTCAAGTTCAAGAAATAGAAGAAAGCATTTAGCAAAATTCATTTGTGTCATCGTTGGACTGCGGATCTTTGTGCTAAATAAAAACTGTGTGCTTCATATTCAAGAAACAGAAGAAAACATTTTGCAAAATTCATTTGTGTCATCGTTGGACTGCGGATCTTCGTGCTAAATCAAAATTGTGTGCTTCAAGTTCAAGAAACAGAAGAAAACATTTAGCAATGCAGGCATGGGCAAACCGTTGCTCGATCGAAGGAATTTTCAAGGGATACGACTTCTCTCGGGGCCACCCCCGCTTGCTCCGAGCATAGTGGCTGCGACGGGGTGCGAGACGCGTGGCCGGGACAATGGGGGTGTCCCATGTATCCCAATATATAGTACATTGACAATTTCAGTCGATCATAAACGAACAAAGCTATTGAAAGACGGGATTTCTTAGCCGTCGTACTTTTAGCCCGATTCTATTCTGCCTGTTGTAATGAAAATTGCTGAAATCTGTATAAATGCAATATTGTCTTTATGAAAACTGTAAAAGTGTAAATAGCAAAGGAAGGAGGGGCCCAAGCATTTTCCTCTTTATAATAATACAGGTAATTTGTGACCATTTACGATAGCGGTGGTAATGAGATAAATATATTTGTGTTGGTTTACGATTAGGGACGGGGATAAGTCGAGTGCAGCCCTGAAACTTGGGAGTCCTTTCGTTAAAACAAAGTCATTCTTACAGGCTGTTCTAGTTTAAAGCGTCAAAGGTCCGAATTCTAGAGAAAAGTCTATCGGTACCTCTCTCTACCTCCCGAGTACCTGGTGGTGGTTTAACGAGGTGTAAAATTTTATTTCGTGTAATTTCGACCTCAAACCAAAACTGGAGCAACGGTACTTTTCCGTGCCATAATTTATGCAACTGCAAAACATATCCATTTTCGTTGGACTCGACCGATCGTCCGGAAGCGAACGGTATCAATCGTTGTTCTTGAAACGGTCAATCATTTTTCCGTCGACCTCCGTCCGAAAAAAGGTATATTATTTTTTCCGTGAGTCTTTTACGGCGGACTAGTCAAAACAGCATCTTCCCGTTGAAATACAACTAGCTGTTAAATCTGGAGCATTTTTTTCTTGTACGTTTTCGCTCGGCCCCAGTTTTCCCGAAGAAACAACGCCGAGGGTCGGTCGCATCGTTGGTCGAACTTAAAATGCACCGGGGCCCGTTATATGACCGTTTCGTAACTGAATAGGGAACGGTGCCTCAAAGAAATCGCGAAGAGCGAAAATTGCGAGACGCTTTTCTGTCATTTTCCAACTTGAAACCGTTGCGCTTCTTCGCGTTCTTTTCGAAAATCAATTTTTCATATTTGAGTTAAAGGAACATTTACAATTACCGTAGAATAGAGTAGCGAACGTGAATGTACAGAAATTTTATTGGGATAAGGAGACCCCCAGTATTTCAGTAAAAAGTTCAGAGGGTTGCGCATTCACCCCTACATATTTTAGTATCCCCTAAATACTCGTAACATAAATTATTTACTTAACTCCAAATTGATTTTTCATTCCTCAGAACAATCGTGAGCATCGAATGATTTTTGTCTGCTAAATATTCGTAAATAGCATCCATGAGGAATTATTCAGTTTATTTCTCTGCGTATACAGGGTGTCCCAAAACCCCTTCGAGTCCGGGAAATGGCAGGTTCCTTAGATCATTTGAAGCGACATTTTCCTTTGCAAAAATGGCCGCAGCGGCTTTGTTTAGGAGTTATTAGCGAAAAACACAGACCAATCTCACCAATCAGAGCGCGACCTAGACGCGAGCTGGCACTGTCGGCCCGGCGCGCCAACAGTCTATTGGCCGACTGTGCCAAGTCGCGCTCTCATTGGTCCGTGTTTTTCGTTAATAACTCCGAAACAAAGCCGCTGCGGTAATTTTTGCAAAAGAAAATGTCGCTTCAAATGACCTAAGGAACCTCCCATTTCCCGGACTTGAAGGAGTTTTGGGACACCCTGTATATTATTAAAGAAATGCCTAAAAATTTAGTTCTCGGTAAACTTAGAGTTAATGTAGCAGAGATGCGATTGGAGAGATCAGGCGAACATCGGGTAACAGAAAATGGCGTTCGATCAATTTCCACCGGAGCGGCGCGGCGCACAGTGGTCCAAACGGCCGATTTAGGAGGGCAAAAGTCAAAAAACCAAACATGAAGTAGGCATTTAATATTGTTTCTTACATCAGCACACATGTCTGTAGAAGCTAAAATCAACAATATTACTTATCAAATCAATTATTGTTAAGTGTGGCATAGGTTGAAAGTAGCAGTATGAAAAATACATCGATATAAAGGACATCCTTTTCTTCTATTATTTATTATTTAGAACGTTAATATTGATTATAATTTTAATAGCCGTGTTCAGAAGCATTATAGAGATACGAAATAAAAATGAAACAATTTTTCGGAAATGTTTAAATAATGTTTCTCAAGGAAGTATTAAGACATTTATTTTCTAAGTTTGTTGTAGGAAATACTAATCAGATTCTCCCGTATTCGCGTTAATTTTTGCATGAATATTAGGAATGGAATATGTAGTTTAGGGTTTCATCAAATTTATTTACAGAAAATTGCAGATTAGCGAGTTATTTTATTTTTTCTGGTACAGTTCGATGACGAGTACGCGTAGGACGAAGAGGTTTTAAGAAATTCATTTTTTAAGTTAATAGGAAATACTGACGATGCTCGCCCGTATTCGCGTTAATTTTTGCATGAATATTAGGATTGCGTCAATTGGCAGTTATTTTCGCAAAAATAATATATATTTTTTTAATGTAAATAGTATAACTAGATATAAATATTATTTTGTTCTTATTTTTATTATTATTGTGTTTTTTATTTGTATTACAATTGTTATCGTAAATTTCATTTCTGAAAAATATATTTTTGGAAAAAAAGAAGAATTGTGTACAAGTTTCTCTTTTCTGTCACTGTGTAAATTAAAACTGGCATTATAAATTGAAATACGTTGCTTCCTCTGTGATATTTTAAGAAAAAAAAATATTTCGATAAACTTACGGAACTCTATTAGCCTTCTTTATACTTACCTAATGTGTATAGAATACATGTAACACAGAATTATCGATTATTAGAAGCGTTTAGACTTTTGCCCTCCTAAATCGGCCGTTTGGACCACTGTGCGGCGCGGCGTCGTTGTTGACATTGCTCTTCTACGCTCGTAGCAGGTCGGTCGGTTTTGTACTTTACAGGGTGTTTATTCGCGTAGCCTAACACGCGCGCTTTGTCATCGGCCTCGAGCCGAAATGACATTTATAGAAGACGATATTCATCCGCGCACCGACGCGCACTCGTAAAACGCTTTGAAATGCGCGCGCGGGCCGTTCCACAAATTTCCGCGGGCCGATCGTTTCGCAGCTCGATGAGAACCGGGAGCACATAATGAAACGCTCTGAAAAAGCGCCATCGGTTTCTCTGTCCACTTTTTCTGCTCATTTTTCACCGGTATTTCGCCGAGCCATTCATTAAAAAAGAAAACTCACCGAGCGGACCGAAATTACAACGTATCTCCGACTATCATAACTCGGTCGTGTTGCTTCACGCAAACAGCCATTTTCGTGTAATTTCCGAAAAATCAAAACGAAAGTGCTATGATCGTTTGTCACTTTATCTACCGGGAGAAATTGTTTATTCGTGGGATTTTCCGTAATCATGGTATATAAAGAGTTTAAATATTTTCGTTCGAACAATAGCTCGACGAGAAATTGTTAAACGGGTTCCGGTAAGAGGATTACAGATTCCTGTAGTAAGTAGTAGCATCGGCTTTGGAAAAAAGGTGGAGGTTTTTACGATATCATGAATTTTTACAGCGGTTGGAAATCTGTTTGGCGAGCCGGCGAACTTACCGACATTTCGAGCTTTCAAATCCTCGAATTAACCCCTTGAGCATCGAACCACACCCTGACGCGGAAGAACATCTCATTTGCGCTGCAGGTAAGCGATTCAACAGATTAGGCGTTTTAGTGCCTTTTTAAAACGGCTGTTTGTTTGCTGGAATTCGTCAATCCTTTCGGAGGGAGCCTGTTCTGCCCACCGATCGATGCTCGTGTCCCTAAACGCCTAATTCCTTGCGTCCAGCTGCTTAACGAAATTATCCCTGCAAACATCGTGTTACCTTCCCTGTGTTTGCGAATTATGCAGGCACGTTACAAAATTTCTTCTTTCTTTTTTTGCAGGCGGACATTGGTTCAAACGTTATGGCTGATTGCGTTATGGTTCGTTTGATTGTTTATGTGTCATTGTTTTTCTTTTTTGTGATGAAACATTCAGTTTATAGTCACGACCAGATCTCTATGCATTTTTAATCAGCCTTAAAGGAATATAAGAACACGATCATGTTATTTTTATGTAGCTACAATTATTGCATTCGTACCTGATTTCGAACGGTTTGTAAAATCACGTATTTTGTCATACAATATGAAATATGTCAACAAAATTGCTAAAATCATTGTGCTAATTAGACTGCGGATACTATAGGCTTATGCTAAAAATGAGTACATGCAATTCAAAGCAGGAGACATATTAGAGGGAAATTAAAAAGAGAAAGAAAATTAGAAATCAAAAATTGAGATCACATCAATGGAGATGAAACTTGTAATTCGTTGGCAGAATATGTTATTACTAGACAGCGGATTTTATGAATTTATGAGAAAAATGAGTAGGTGTAATTGAAAACAGTACAAATATTAGAACAATTTAGAAATACTATTCCATTATTGTCAACCTATTAAACATATTAAGAAAGAAAATCAATTTCCATTTCACCCTAGTTTGTTGCAATTCGGGTAGAAAATTTTTATTTTGCATAAAGATCCGCTGTCTAGTTATCTTTCTGACATGACTTTGCACGGTTTTGAAACTGTCTTCATGCAAAATAAAAATTGTCTACCTGAATTGCAACAAACTGGAGTGAAATAGAAAATTATTTTCACTCTTAACATGTTTAACAAATTGACAATAAGTATAAGAATATGCTTAAATTCTTCTAATGTTCTACTGTTTTAAATTACACTTACTCATTCTTGTCATAAACGCATAAAATCCGCTGTCTAATTATTACAATGTCGCTTGCTCCGGTGAAAAAGATTTGTTTAGGAAAAACTTTGTCGTCGAAACAGTGCAGCTCGCACGAACACGCACTATCAGCGATAGTGCGATAGATTATTGCTAGTTGCGAGCGGTGATCAGAACGCAGGATCGAACAGGATGCCTAACATTATCCGGTCGAACATAAAACACATAAACGTGGGGGGGTGATGGCGGCACCTCGGCAGTTCACGCGAACGTAATTCGGTCGTGCGTGAGGGTGACCGTAGCTTTATAGATTTCGCATAAAGCAACGTTACACCGTACACGCAGGTAAATTAGGCGTTTAATCAAACCGTTTAATCAGCGGCATGATTGTGACCGCATCTGCTCCTGCTGTTCGCGCCAATTATCTCCGGAGTGAGATAATTGTACCTTGCTATTGTACAGTCGCCGCCAAATCCCGAGGGTTTCCATGAACTGCATCGTTTTCGATTTCATTGTTCTTGTTACATCGCTGAGCGATTCTCCCGTATCCTAACATCGCATGATATGCATTCAATCGAATATTCTCATTTGTTTTTTTTACTAGTGCAAAGGTGCGTATACAGGGTGTCCCAAAATTCCTTCAACAGCCGGAAATGGGAGGTTCCTGAGATCATTTGAAGCGACATTTTCCTTTGCAAAAATGTTAACCGCGGCTTTGTTTAGGAGTTATTAACGAAAAACACGGACCAATCGGGGCGCGACCTAGACGCGAGCTGGCACAGTCGGCCAATAGATAGTTGGCGCGCAGGGTCGACTGTGCCAACTCGCGTCTAGGTCGCGCTCTGATTGGTCCGTGTTTTTCGTTAATAACTCCTAAACAAAGCCGCGGTTAACATTTTTGCAAAGGGAAATGTTGCTTCAAATGATCTCAGGAACCTCCCATTTCCGGCTGTTGAAGGAATTTTGGGACACCCTGTAGATTTAACAATTGCATTGTCGTTTTTAGTGGAACTGCATATTGTTTTACATAGTCCGCATTGTTTGGTAAAGGAAAAAGGAGCTGCCTCAGAAATCGGTCCTTTCTTTTGCCCCGACACTCTTTCTGGAACAGTATACACCTGCCACGAACTCTAACAGTCGTCTTGGGGAACTGTTAATAACAAGTCGACGTTGTCAATACCAAACGGGACTTTTACTGGCCCTCATATTACCGGACAAGCTCTCGACAATCTTTTGTCCTTCCAATCAGATTAGCCAGTCTCGTTTCGACACAACCATCGAGCCACGAATTTAAATAACTCTGTGCTGCATGTGTTCTTCATTTGTTCCGTTTTTTTTCTCCGGTTTAACAGCATAATAATCTTCGGTTGCCATTGAGATTGTGACCTTCCCGGAAAAACGTGCTTATAAATTTGCGCTTTTCCTATGATTTACTCTATGTACGGCAATTAACTTTAACCCTCGGAGTCCTTGAAATCCAAGGCCAATGCCGGAGTCATTTCCGACCTACACCAATATTTCACTAATCGTATTGACATTGACAGTCGCTCAAGCTTGTCCGCACCGCTACTGCGATGGGCCACGAATGACTCCGACTCCGGCATAGTGTACGGAGGGTTAGAAGTACTCGCGAATCCGAGTCAAGTTCAATTACAAAGTTTCATTTCATGGGTTTCGACTACTACTTAAAAACAATAAAGGTATCGATGATTATACTTGAAAAGTATTCATTGTGTATACAAGTAGTTACCGAACCTCGTAATGAGTACTTACAAGTTTCGAAAAGATACTTATAAGTACTTCGATGTTGAAAGCAATCGAAACTTTCACAAATAGTACTCGAATCTTGGAAATCAGAACTGCATAGTAGGTTTTAAGCACTTTCTTGATTAAATTCGTAACTATTTAAGAATAATATGCCATTTACAATACAGTAATCGCTCCTTCGTTGTCCGGAATCGTGGGCACGATCGTTGTCCAGTGCCTACCCACTCCACTGCCTGTCAACGAGACGATTAGGCCTGCGCGGATCTGGTCGTCAGATGTCTTCCAGGACTGTCTAGACCCGCGCAGAACGGAGAACAATAGGAAAGGAATATGGCAAGGAAATAAGGAGTTTTTTAAAGCCAGACAGTTGACTGCTTTTGACTGCGAATGGTTTTTTTGTCATTTAACTAGCCGTTTCACTAAAGACGCAGTCATAAATCGAAAATAGTGTCCGGGCACGGTCGCTGTCCGCTCAAACCCCCGGCCTTTGGACAACGAAGGAGCTTTTACTGTACTTGGTTTTATCCTATTTCTTTTTATCCATGATATTTCCTGCTTTGGAAACACTCTTTCTGAAGGTACAGAAATGGCCATTGTACAAAGATAATCACGTGCAATTTTTGATAAAATGGGGTACTTCATTGAATTTTCACGCCAAAATAATAACGGGACTTCATTGCGTTCTAAATATTGTGATTTCAGATAATTTTCCACTTCTGGCACAGCAGACGATGAAAAAATAATGATTAGAAAAATCTGAAAATTTCCGGTACGATATTCATAAAAGTTTCGAAACTGTTCGGCCAAGATTCGAGTATACTTGCAAGTATTATTTACGTTTAGCACAATACTTGTAAAGTGTTCGAAACTGTCTGGCAAATGTTCGAGTATACTTCTGAGTACTATTTTTTATTTTCGAAGTACTTACAGAGAGTTCGAATTCCATCAATCAAGGCTCGAACCTGTTTGCGAGGTACTTGATCCCATGCTCCGGTACTTCTAACTAGGGAGTTAGAAGCATGACCGCGCAAGGGTAACTAGTTCAACAGCTATGCAGGGTGTCCCAAAATTCCTTCAACAGCCGGAAATGGGAGATTCCTGAGATCATTTGAAGCAACATTTTCCTTTGCAAAAATGTTATCCGAGGCTTCGTTTAGGAGTTATTAACGAAAAACACGGACCAATCAGAGCGCGACCTAGACGCGAGTTGGCACAGCCGGCCTGGCGCGCTAACTGTCTATTGGCCGACTGTGTCAACTCGCGTCTAGATCGCGCTCTGATTGGTCCGTGTTTTTCATTAATAACTCCTAAACAAAGCCGCGGAAAACATTTTTGAAAAGGAGAATGTTGCTTCAAGTGATCTCAGGAACCTTCCATTTCCGGTTGTTGAAGGAATTTTGGGACACTCTGTATTGCTATTCTTCTAGGCCGCTCCTGGCGTAACTTTCTTACTCCTGTTCGTTTCGTCTCGCTAAAAGCAGTTCCATTATTTCAGTAAATATTGCAATAATTCTCTTCGTTTCTCCAAGCTGAAAAACTTTCAATTTTGGTGCTCGAGGGATCTAGGTTTGAATTTTCGAATGTGAAATCCCCCAATGATTAAATTTCTGTTTTGCGTGAAGATCTACAGTCGTTAAATACCACTTAAAAAAAAAAATTGATCTCCATCCACATGTTTCAAAAATCCATTTTCCCTCGCGGGCCGTTACCATCAAAGCACTGAATCATTCGCGAACATTGCTCGCAGGAGTCCGCCGATATCGATCGCCGGAAAATTATAATCCAATCGGCCTGGAAATTATTCGCGGCATTAAATCCGATCGGCGTTCAATTAAACCGCTGCCAGCATTATACGCGCGTTAATCTGCGAAAAAACTGCGCGTTCGCGAAAAACCGTTTTCGGTTAAGAGTTTAGGAGTGGTCCGATAAAAAACGAGGCCGATAATGCTCGGGGCGAGTAGTTTCGCGTATTAGCAGTCGCAAAACAGCTTCGAACAGGGGGTTCGTTGATATACGGATATCACGGGCAACCGTACGAGGGCCGTCGGTTGTTCCAGATTATTGGCGGCGCGCGCGGTGCACGGCTGAATTAAGCCAATTATCGGCGAATATCCAGAAATTAGTGTATCACGCGGCAGATAGTGTTTATTGTGCCAACAAAATGCGGCTTTATGAGCATGCTAATGGGTTCGTAACTGTCCGATGGACAGAGCGAGTCGACCCGGGTCAGTCTTTTCCCGGTAAACGTTCGAATTAACAGTTTCACGAACGTTCCGAGGGCTGCTCGGAAACGAATAAAAATGTTTTTCTCCTCCTTCGACACCATTACCCGACCGTTTGCACCTTCCAACGCATATTTCTCATCGGATTGCATCTATGCAAATTTATAATTGTTTATTTGTCACTTACTTAGTAGTTCTCAAACAATTTCAATCACATTTTGGTTATAAATTTCTCTGTATTTCTTGAGATTTATTCTTCACATTGTGAATATTATCGGCGATTTAAATTATCTGGAAAACTACTAAATAAGTAACAAATAAACGATTTTACATTTTATTTTGAGACGATGAAACTTAAACGATTAATTGGAAAATAGCTACAAGAAATATATATTTATTACGATAATTATCAGTAGATAGGAATAATTTTTTAATGCATTTTAGTGGAAGTTTGATCCTGATATCTCTTAGGGTTCAAGAGTTACATGTCCATAAGCTCCTAAAAACTAATTTTCTGGAACTAGACGTAGTTTTTTAACGAGTATTTTTTTAGCGAAATTGTATTGCTTTTGCATTAATTGTTAATTTTCTGAACACTGGATCGCGTCGTTTGCATTTAATTTAATCCACACGGAATGATAATGGAGTAGTGTTTTCTTTTTTTTTTGACAGGTTGGGACTTTTTTTATATTTTAGTTGGAGGATTTTATCTTGTAGATTAGATTTAGCTTTTTAGCTATCTTGATGGTTACTTGAACAAGATAATTTTATTTTAGCTTCATCTTGAGGGTAGTATTTATTAATGTAATTTTGGTTAGGGCTAACCACATATAATTGGTGTTGCTTACAGTCGCGCAGCTCATTTAACATTAATAATAGTCATTAATATTTTTATGGTTGCGCATCTTCTCCCCTAACTAATTTCCCTTTATCTATTCTCTATGTTTGACTCGTAACTCAAGCATAGCAGCTTTTACGAGACATACAACATCGTCAAAGCAGAGGGTAGTAACGACAATGTCGAGAGGCCTGGTATCCTCGGACCGGAAATTAGGAATTGCCCAAGGATTGGAACCTTCTCTTTGTGCCTGGCCAGGATACTTAACGATATTACAAATACTTTAATGGTTTTATGCGTATATTGCACGCCGGCGAAGTAACTATTTTCTAGTCCGGTCGGTCCTTCAAGGACTGACCGTTCCTGTACCTTTTGAGCATTCGAAAATCGGTGAAACACGATTTTTCCTCGGTCGAATCCTTCGTGGCTGGGTCGAGGGCCCTGGCCGTGAAAACGCAGGGTTAATCTATGCAAATTCACTCGATCCAAATCGCGTTGCGAATTTTCTCTGACAAGGGACGATAATCTCGATGTGACATCGCCAAATCTTAATGAAACTTTCGGAGGACGCAGTCCTTGCATAAATATTAGGCACGTGTACTTTTCCCGACGATTGTTTATATTCAAGTGGTGAAAACAGCCCTTAACCCCTTGCCTTACGATTTATTTTACGGTTTCAGTGATTAGAACTTTTTTTGTAGTTCGTAATTTCCTAAAGAAGGAGAAAATTGATATCTATTGCACGCCTACATGTTCTCCAGTAACTGTACATTAACGAAACAAAAATAGAATTTCATTACGGTTTAAAGGAAATTAATAGCATGCATATTTATTACACTCTGTTTGGAATCTTCATCAGCAAGGGGTAAAAAATAGTTCAGGGTACAGCTGGTTCAAATGGCGAAGTTGTGTATTTTTTAATGAAGAATCCGATCGTGCAACCCTATTCTGGATATCATAATGTCTTAATTTGTTTAAAAAATTTTCTTGAGTCTATGTTCTCGAGTGTGGGAAGATACAAATCTAGAAATAGAATGTTGAATTTTGCACTTTAAATACAGTTATAATTTAAATACACATTTTCGAATTTTCTGCGAGACGACGGCCTTGACTACTACTGAAAATTGTTACCGTAGGTACCATGAGAAATCGTAAACCTTCTATGATAAGCCCTTTATGGGCCAACGGAACAAAGGGAAACGTCCGTTTAAAGCCTCCATTTTAATGAAGGGACAGTTCTACTTCCCCTATTTATAGAGTATTATTTGTTCAATGTAAATTGTCGTATAATTTTATTACTACAATACACCAAATACAATAGGAAATACACACAAAATATACGGAGAAGGAAAGTTAATCTTATCAGGTACGGCTCGTTGCCGCCCGACTTTAAATTCATTCTATGAGGCAATTCAATCACCAACGCAGCTTTCTTATTGTTCAGTGGACGCGTGTATTGGAGGCCATTTGGATCCAAACAAAAATTTGTTTATTTAGGTTGAACATTTCGTCCAGATTCGGAGATTTTACAACCTGGATAATAATCATTAGACTGCAGATGTTTATACAGTCTTCAGTTTTTGTAGACGTGGGTTTCAAACCCACTTTGTTCGAAATTTTTGTTTAAACAAAATTTCTGCCCAACTCTGCCTGTGCAGACTTGAAATAAATGAAAATTGTACTAAATTCTGTAGAATTTTATAATCTAGCATTTTTTGAAAACTCATTTTTTGAAAAGTCGTAAATGAATAAAGATCCGCAGTCTGATAATCACTTAGGCTCGGGAAAAAAGGACCGTAACGCGGGACGTTGCATCGCGGTCGGTCTGATTTTAATGAGAATAATTATATTCACAAAAGAATAATCGAAAAATGTTTTGTCATTGGACTCAAATATTGTTTCTGAGAAACATTGATCCGTCAGAGCGGAGTCGAGAGAAAGCGAAGAGCTCGTTCCCAAGGATATTCTTTCGACTGTGTTCTTGTATTAAGGAAATAAAAAAAGCGTCATTCTAACATTTGGGCGGGCACTTACATCGACCGGCTTATCGCGGGGAGCTGATAACGTAGGAAAAAATCGGAGGAAATACTCGCATGTGGATATACTTGAAAAGAGTTGCGACTTCTTCGTATTCTCTTCTCATGCGCCCTGTCACCGCCCTTTTGTGCCTGTCTCTCACGGTTCACGACTACTCGAAACTCTCGAGTCGATCTTCGAGAGAAAAAAAGCGTGGGGAAAGGGCGAAATGAAACGAAAAGCACGATTTCACGCGCTCCAAGTAGCATTAGTCCTTATCGAACTTTCAATCACTATCGATTTAGAAGCCGAAGAATTCTTCTGGATCTCGCGAACAATTATGGTAACTGGAATAATTTTGAAATTGAATTGCTGTCCAAGATGTGAGGCTTTATTAAAATATATCTGAAGGTAATGCTTGCTTTTATGGAGACTTTGTTTAAAGATAATTGCAAAGATTTTATAAAGTATGAAACACGTGTGAGAATTGGGAACGTTTATGGCTAACGTTGGCAAGTACGTTGAATAAAATATTCTCAATTGTTCTATCCAAACGAAGGACTTTTACTTACCAAAGTAGGGCAGAAACTTGTTCAAGTACTAAATATGTTATTAAATTGAATTAATGGAGGAACGAGCAGTTACCAACAGGAACGTTCGCGCATAATGGGATGGAATGATGGTGCAACTATGAAAGCGGACATCCGGATCCTCGAGATCCCCAGAAACGAAATCCGAATGTGTATTACCGGCTACCGGGTGTTCTCCAGTTTCAGGCTCTTGTGGCGTTTTCCAATTAGCGTCGACGCACTAAATACGCTCAACCTTCGCGTGGACGTGACGCACACGCACAAGACCCAAGCCAGTGAAGGAGGCAAGTCGCAGATGAGATCTCGTAAGCGTGCGGCTGAAAAACGAAAAACGAGCGGCACCTTTCATCTTGCCGCTTACACTCTGCCACCTTCCGCGGCGTTTCCTCGGGATCGAGCATGTCACACGTTCATTTGGGACTGGCCGCTTCTTTTTAATACCGTTTCGATATCGCTTTCTCGAATCTAATGAATTTAAAGCTCCCCAGAGCGCCTGTGGTCTCGAATTATTTTTCTTAGCACGTGGGTATGAACGTTTACGTTTTGAAATAATTTGACCATCAACATAGATAGGAAAAGATTGATGAAAATCTTGTGAAACAATTGTAAGAGTCGAATACAACTTTAATAAATCGCATCAAATCGTTAATGGTTAATTTCGTGATTTCCATAGAACTCGGGGCTCGTTGACGTCTCAAAAAATGAGCGGCAATCTGTCGAACGAGATGGCGCAGGAAGAAGAGAGAGGCGACGAAATTAGAACGGAATTAGGCGAGCCACTTAGGCAATTGGGAAACACTTCGGAGCCGAGAGTACGTCTCCTCTCGAGGACCGAGTATCCTGCTTCCCTACTTCCTGCTCTTCCTTTTTTCGTCGACGCGACTAATCAAGAAAAAAATGACTTTGTTCCCGACGCGGGGAATCCTCTTCTCCCGAGCCGCTTATCGTCGCAGGCAGATGCGCCGGAGTGCATCCGCGGCGCGCATCATGGAGGAAACGACTTCCCGAATTTACACGGGACTTCACTTATGGCGCTCCCACGAGCCTCTCCCGACGCGTACAATTTTTCGAAACGAGAGAATCGTCGGCCTGTCAGCCGTTCGACGAGAGCAACCCTTGCGCGAGAAATTCGAAAATCCTGTCGACATCGCTTTCTAATGGCTCGGCGGGCGCGAAACATGCGCGAAATGAGTTCCGAAATAAAATGTTACACAACGTCTACTCAGTCTTCCCGGCGTCGTTAATAATAGGTCTGAGTGTTGTGTCATGTCGTCGTTAAGATGATAAACATTGTCTCCTTACAGCGGTAGCTACTTAGGAGCGGTGGTTTTTATATTATTATTAGACTGCGGGTCTTTGCAGAAGCTCATGGTTTTTTGGAGGATCCATTGTTCTATCGCTGTATCATCTTGCTAAATTAAAAATAACGTTGATATTTGGTCTATGGAGCAATGCTCTTTAACTACCAGGTCGGAAAGAAAGATCTTGCGGTTTTTATTGTGAATTCAAAATAACAAAAACCGTAAGAACTTCCTTTCCGACCTAATATTTCAAAAATTCATATTTTACGCGATCAGAACGAGGAAACACATTCCTTCAGCGAATAATTTCGTTATACTTAACATCTCCTTACAGCGGTAGCTACTTAGGAGCGGTGGTTTTTATATTATTATTAGACTGCGGGTCTTTGCAGAAGCTTACTAGGTTTTTTGGAGGATTCATTGTTCTATCGCTGTATCATCTTGCTAAATTAAAAATAACGTTGATATTTGGTCTAAGGAGCAATGCTCTTTAACTATCTGGTCTGAAAGAAAGATCTTGCGGTTTTTATTGTGAATTCAAAATAACAAAAACCGTAAGAACTTCCTTTCCGACCTAATATTTCAAAAATTCATATTTTACGCGATCAGAACGAGGAAACACATTCCTTGAGCGAATAATTTCGTTATACTTAACATCTCCTTACAGCGGTAGCTACTTAGGAGCGGTGGTTTTTATATTATTATTAGACTGCGGGCCTTTGCACAAGCTCATGGTTTTTTGGAGGATTCATTGTTCTATCGCTGTATCATCTTGCTAAATTAAAAATAACGTTGATATTTGGTCTAAGGAGCAATGCTCTTTAACTATCTGGTCTGAAAGAAAGATCTTGCGGTTTTTATTGTGAATTCAAAATAACAAAAACCGCAAGAACTTTCTTTCCGACCTAATATTTCAAAAATTCATATTTTACGCGATCAGAACGAGGAAACACATTCCTCCAGCGAATAATTTCGTTATACTTAACATCTCCTTACAGCGGTAGCTACTTAGGAGCGGTGGTTTTTATATTATTATTAGACTGCGGGTCTTTGCAGAAGCTTACTAGGTTTTTTGGAGGATTCATTGTTCTATCGCTGTATCATCTTGCTAAATTAAAAATAACGTTGATATTTGGTCTAAGGAGCAATGCTCTTTAACTATCTGGTCTGAAAGAAAGATCTTGCGGTTTTTATTGTGAATTCAAAATAACAAAAACCGTAAGAACTTCCTTTCCGACCTAATATTTCAAAAATTCATATTTTACGCGATCAGAACGAGGAAACACATTCCTTGAGCGAATAATTTCGTTATACTTAACATCTCCTTACAGCGGTAGCTACTTAGGAGCGGTGGTTTTTATATTATTATTAGACTGCGGGCCTTTGCACAAGCTCATGGTTTTTTGGAGGATTCATTGTTCTATCGCTGTATCATCTTGCTAAATTAAAAATAACGTTGATATTTGGTCTAAGGAGCAATGCTCTTTAACTATCTGGTCTGAAAGAAAGATCTTGCGGTTTTTATTGTGAATTCAAAATAACAAAAACCGCAAGAACTTTCTTTCCGACCTAATATTTCAAAAATTCATATTTTACGCGATCAGAACGAGGAAACACATTCCTCCAGCGAATAATTTCGTTATACTTAACATCTCCTTACAGCGGTAGCTACTTAGGAGCGGTGGTTTTTATATTATTATTAGACTGCGGGTCTTTGCAGAAGCTTACTAGGTTTTTTGGAGGATTCATTGTTCTATCGCTGTATCATCTTGCTAAATTAAAAATAACGTTGATATTTGGTCTAAGGAGCAATGCTCTTTAACTATCTGGTCTGAAAGAAAGATCTTGCGGTTTTTATTGTGAATTCAAAATAACAAAAACCGTAAGAACTTCCTTTCCGACCTAATATTTCAAAAATTCATATTTTACGCGATCAGAACGAGGAAACACATTCCTTGAGCGAATAATTTCGTTATACTTAACATCTCCTTACAGCGGTAGCTACTTAGGAGCGGTGGTTTTTATATTATTATTAGACTGCGGGCCTTTGCACAAGCTCATGGTTTTTTGGAGGATTCATTGTTCTATCGCTGTATCATCTTGCTAAATTAAAAATAACGTTGATATTTGGTCTAAGGAGCAATGCTCTTTAACTATCTGGTCTGAAAGAAAGATCTTGCGGTTTTTATTGTGAATTCAAAATAACAAAAACCGCAAGAACTTTCTTTCCGACCTAATATTTCAAAAATTCATATTTTACGCGATCAGAACGAGGAAACACATTCCTCCAGCGAATAATTTCGTTATACTTAACATCTCCTTACAGCGGTAGCTACTTAGGAGCGGTGGTTTTTATATTATTATTAGACTGCGGGTCTTTGCAGAAGCTTACTAGGTTTTTTGGAGGATTCATTGTTCTATCGCTGTATCATCTTGCTAAATTAAAAATAACGTTGATATTTGGTCTAAGGAGCAATGCTCTTTAACTATCTGGTCTGAAAGAAAGATCTTGCGGTTTTTATTGTGAATTCAAAATAACAAAAACCGCAAGAACTTTCTTTCCGACCTAATATTTCAAAAATTCATATTTTACGCGATCAGAACGAGGAAACACATTCCTCCAGCGAATAATTTCGTTATACTTAACATCTCCTTACAGCGGTAGCTACTTAGGAGCGGTGGTTTTTATATTATTATTAGACTGCGGGTCTTTGCAGAAGCTTACTAGGTTTTTTGAAGGAATCATTGTTCTATCGCTGTATCGTCTTGCTAAAAATATTTCATTCGATCAATCTCGCTATTTCCAATGGCGCAGCATTTTCGTTCAGAAATTGCGAAGCTGCTGGCGCCATGTTGGATCGTCGCGAAAAATGATTTCAGTGCAATCATTTCGTTGGAATCTCGCGGGGAATTGTACCGGGAGCTCTTCGTCACTTTCGGGATCTCGTAGGACAAGTGTTCCAACTTCTGGCTGCGCGACTATAACTCCTGAGCTAACGCCGTATCTCCTCATGGCGGCCATCATAACCGGCCATGGTAAAGGCGCAAGGGTGGGCGGTGGTACAGCAAAAGGGGGAATTTATTCCCGGGCATAATACCGAGTTTATAACCGAGTTAGCGAAATCGGCTTCGCTCTCCGCTTATTCCGCAGCCGGAAATAACGACGCAGCGGGGGCGTACGGGGGCGAAGAGGGTAGACGGTGGCCTGATTAAATTAGGGGATGATCGCGCGGAATTAGAGACATTAAATTCTATGCTGGAACACCGGTCGCCGGTGAACATCGTTCCGAAACTTTCCGTCTGGATTCCCTGGATTTCGAAACTCACCGTTCGTCGGGCTCCTTCCCAATTCGATTTTAATCGAATCCGAAAAAAAACATTACGCAGCTCTTACCTATCAAACGTGACTACCGCTGTTAGGCTGATAGGTTGCAAAAGATTTTTCATCGTTATTAGTAGACTGCAGATTGTATGCATTTATGGCAAAAATGGGCACATACAATTTACAGCCGTGGGCATGTTAAAAATATTGAAGGTCATCAATGTATTAGTTTCAGCTTAATAGAATAATTAAAAGAAGAATGCAATTTTTATTTGGCTCCTGTGTCCTGCAAGCAATGCAAACATATTTTATTTTGCATAAAGATCTGCAGTCTAATTATTAGTTTTGAGTGCCATTTTCATCAACTTTTAGGAATTTTTTGGAATCTACATGCTTGATTTATTCACTCGAGAAAGGAAGAATTGGACGGACCTCGAGGGCGTGGCATGGCAAAATGGAATTTTCAGTGATTACCTTCCATCATAACCCAGCAGTTATCTTTAGACGTCCCGGGCCCCAGAAGTCGTCTTTAGGCTCCTCTGTTTTTATCCAAAGGGAGATATCGCGAGGTTTCGCCCAAGGGACGGGACGATTATGGAAATAAATCGCAACGAAGCAAAAAGTTGATCGCGCTGGATGGAGTAGGGTGTGAGGAGTTTGCATCTGGCTGAAGGGGATCATGCGATCCTCGAGTTGTCGACGCGTGAAGAGCGGACGATTGCTTGGCGAACTTGTGAAAGGTTTACGACACCGACAGAGAAACTGTTCGACAGAGTGTTCACTGTCAGTGGAGGCTACGAGCATCGGTATATAGACTCGTTAATGCCACTTCATCGTTCATTACGCGCTCGGTGTTCGATCTAAACGGCTGGGAAAGATGGCGACGATCGCGGCCGTTGCGATTGGGAAGGAGGAGATCTTTCGATTTAAAAATTATGCACTTACAAGCACACATCGCCACCGAAAGCTCCGCTGGCATTAAGAAAGTAAGAAAAATAAATATTATATTTCTCGGAGTGTCTCGAAATTCCTTCAACATCCGGAAATGGAAGGTTTCTGAGATCCTGAGATCATTCGAAGCAACATTTTCCTTTGCAGAAATGGCGTCCGCGGCTTTGTTTAGGAGTTATTAACGAAAAACACGGACCAATCAGAGCGCGGCTACAGCGAACGGTGTCCAATTCGGCGACAGGTCCCGCTTAGCGTGGCGTCGCCATTGGCCGAGCCGGAATCAATCCGCTGTTGACGCGCTCTGATTGGTCCGTGTTTTTCGTTAAGAACTCCTCAACAAAGCCGCGGACGCCATTTTTGCAAAGGAAAATGTTGCTTCAAATGGTCTCAGGAACCTCCCATTTTCGGGATGTGCAGGAATTTTGGGACACCCTGCATAGATTTTAGTACCGATCCTCCGCCAGTTGTCTCCACGTGTTGAATATTTTTGTGCTTAGATTTTCGATTGTATCTTTTTCGAGGAAGGCAAGCGATTTTGAAATGTTTGAACATATTTGTAGTTTCAGTTTATTTATATTAATGTTTGCCAACTGTTGGTTTGGGGCTGAAATTCATTTTCTCTTTGTCAGTAGCTAGTATTATCAGTCCACGTGGAGTTCCCAATATGGCACTACCAAGGGTTCCCTAATATGGGTATAGCTATTGACATTCTTGGTGTGAGTGCCGAACATGGCACTAGGTGTCACATTAGAGACTCAAAGTGTACCATATTAAGACCCCTTTCGGAGGAACCTGCAAATGACACCACAAAAAAATATTTTTCCCAAGCTATATTAATTTTTGAACAAACTTGACTCCAGAATCTTATAGGGAGGAAATGCATCTAAAACTGGTAATTTTTTGGTCGAAAAAGAGCATTCTAAAATAATCAAAAAACGACATCAACGAAAAGTGTTTACCTTATATTCGTTATTAAACTATTATGTACATTGTATACACAACACATATAAAATAAATAAATCCTAGAAAACAAAATACAGTTTCGAGAAACGTTTGTTGCAGGTGGATAAAAATCTTTGAGAAGGGAAAGGGGCGATTTCGCGGGAATCAGTGCAGCCGCTCGGATATTCCATTTTAATTACGCGGCCGGAGAAAGGCGTTGATGAATAAAGAAAGAGGAAGTAGGAAACGAGGGCGAAGATGTCGGCACGAAAGCGAGGCTCCGCTCTGGATTAAGTTACTCTCAGCTTCGGGGATATAGGTAACAGATCGTTAAGCCGGAAGATCGAGGAGGTCTGGCGGTGAAATTACATTTTTTAATTATGGCCGGAGCAAGTTCATAATTGGTGCTCACTACGCGGGGGATGAAACTTATTAGTCGGCAAGGCTTTACCGTCCTAGGGGATGTAACATGGCCGGCTTGTGGAAGGATATCGCCTCTCGCAGTTTCCAGGGACGCATCCGGATGCGAGGAACCGCTGCGAAGACACGCGAAATTAATTAATTAGCCCTCCAGCCATCACGATTGTTTGATCAACATTGCTCGCGACGGCGAGAAACTTTCGTTCCGAAACTACCGTTCGTAAATCGTTTCGTAAATCATCGGATAGATATAATATTTTTATACCATCTTCATGCACGATGAACTGGTTTTATATCGACGTATGTTGTTTAGTGGAAATTGTTCGTTAAACAATTGTTCAATTTTGCGACTCGTTTCGATTCGCTCTGTTCCCTTGTTGTGGGGATTTGTGACAATATTCGTTTGTTTAAAACAACCGTTAATGAAAATGTTCAACTAAAATATACAGCCAGAATATTTTTGCAACAAATTACGTAGAAAATGAAGGGGTTGCAAACGCGCATGGTAGCAAGTCGTCGCAACCATAAGCTTGCCACCGCTGAAGGGAGTCTCCTGATCTAGAGCATTATTTTAAAGATCACCTTTGGAAATTTTTATAAAGAAATCAGACGACAGTTTCGTAATGAGATTTTGCACGCATACTTCCTATTATCCGAACTATGCAATAGAATTTTCTGAAGTCAAAATTAAAAGACACCCGCTTCAAGAAAATGTAGAAGAAGAAAAATCGATTTTTTCAAAGTTCCAGACCGGCAGACTCCGTTAAGCGACAGTGTCCGTGTTTTTAGCGCTAATAAAGGCTCCGGGATATTTTGAAAAACGACAGGGAGCACGGGAGAGACAGATCGGGCGAGAAGAAGGGTAGCAGCGGCCCTGACACTAATCTCGAGTTAGGTGGCAACATTTTCTCGTAGACAGGGAATATACGGGGCTCGTAGCTGTTGCACGTTTATCCGGCCTCCAACACACGCACACGCGATTCTGTATATTCCTGTGCGTGTGCAACGTGTTACAAACACGTGTCGGGCGAGATACAAGGTACGCGTTAAACTTTCCAAAGCGGATTTCCCGTTTCACCCCGCAAAATATTTTGCAAACTACTAAATGCACCTCGATTTGCTACCGATAAATTATTTCGTGCATTTCGAACGATTCTATCCGACTGCATTTACTAGAAAATTTTGTTTATTCACGTAAGGGCTAAGTAATACATATTTTACGTGAACGTGTGCACCGGCACAATAAACAAGTTGAATTCTTCTTTCGAGTATTCGCGAAAAGTCTCTCGCGTTTAATAATTGCAATAATTCCGTAGAATTTCGAGCCGATTCCAAATAATCCCGTGAACAGACCAGGGTGGAAACTGCACGCTGGGAAATTCAGTGAAAATAACGCGGAGCAACGACAGCGTAACATTTCAAATCTTTCCTCTGTTCCCAGAGTTTCTCTTTCGCCCCTTTCTCTCCATTTCTTTCTCAATTTTCCTGCCGTTTCTATCTCGACGACCACCAGAGGGTAAGATGGGGTTGAGTCTCGTTACACGCGAGCCCCGGAGCTTATGCTATGTGTGTGTGTGTGTTAGGGAATGGCGGGGGTGGATACATGAACAAGTAAATAGACAGGTAGCTGCACAGGAGCTCCACGTACACAAGGGTATCGTTGGTGAAGGGTCGATGGCGTGGTGAGAGATTCACAGGAGGTTGAAGGGGGCTGAAGGGATGGGAAGGTGGTGGATAGCAATAAGGTGCTGGGCACCGCGCTGTTACGACCCCTGATCTAGTGATGTCGTGTATGAGGGAGTGTGCTCTCGCCGTGCACCTCCGCCGTGCACCTCCGCCGTGCACCTCCGCCGTGCACCTCCGCCGTGTGAAAATTATAGGAAACATGTTTCATCCTTCTCGTCATTATTTTCAATGTTTCCGAATAATTGAGCAGTTCGATTAAACGTCAGCGAGCCACGTTCGCTGGAACCTTCGAAACTTTATCGAAAGATGAAATATTATTAGTCTGCGGATGTTTTTGCAAAATTGTCTGCATCGATTGAGAGACGCGGAGAGTACATGAAAATTTATTTCCGTCATCAACAGTCACTTTCTTTCGTTGCGAAAAGATCGCGGATCTTCATAGAAAATTTCACAGGAATTTTATTTAGAAAGTTGGAAATAATATAACCGTGGACGAGTTTTAATATTTGTGGACTCCATTTTGGAGGTGCCTGGAGGTTTTAATCGGCAAGATGAAGTCGAGTATCGGGAAAAATTCGCGTCTCCCGGCGAGAATAAAATACGAACAGAATTTCCGGCGGCTGTAATTCGCGTCGGACGGTAAGGGTGGCTGTGCAATTCGCGAAACGATTCGCCGGGGGTTGCGAAATCTTGAAAGGAGCCGCCTCAGGTAAAAAGAACAGCCGCCGGGGGCCATGATGGCTCTGACCTTTCTCGCTTATCTGCGGGGCGAGAGAGATACCGGGTCAATACTTCTCGGGAGGGTTTCCACGAGGAAAGAGGGGATCGTTTCGCCACCCCTCGTTTCTCTGCTCGCCGACGATTGGCGGTGGCAGGAGGCCGGGGTGGTGGTCCTGCGGGGGTGGAAACACACGAGATGGATATTTGATTGTATTTGTATTTGTACCCCGTGTGTCCTTGTAGTCGTATCGGAAGAGGACGAGCGACGGTGAATAATACCGTTCTTTGGGGATGTGAATCTGCGATTTTATTTATATCGTTTCTCTATTGAATCACGCCATATTTAGGAACCTGCCGACCCGGCCAGGCACCGGCTGCGACTCCCTAATCGATATTTCATTGGCCCAATCGGATTTACCTGCGTTTTACAATTTTCTTCTGTTCCGAGCAGTTGAGTCCCTTGATTTTATCAATGTATAGAAATACGGAAACATTTTTAGCATACATATTTCTTCATTCAAATATCAGGTCGTTAAGTATGAAACTTGACAAATAAAACAAAAATTTAAATCATATTTGTCAACTTGACAAATAAAACACAAACAAACATATTTGTTAACTGGACAAATAAAACAAAAATTTAAATCATATATTTGTCAATTTGATACTTAATGACCTGATACATGCTACCATAAAAACCCCATGAAATCTAAATTAATTAATTTGGAGCACGGTGGTGTTTAGTGTTAAGAGTTACTCGAAAAGGAATTGTTATTTCCCAGATTCGCCAACACAAAAACTGTCCTAACTGTTCCACTTCCCAAAATCTAGTGATTTTACAATAGACCCTTCCTCGGAAGATTGCATGAAATCTTAATGTTTCCATCAGCTGGAAATAAAAAGATGGGGTCGACAAGAAGATTCGCTTTCCCGGGAGCTATTTATTGCAGAAAATTGTATCTACTTTCAATGATTATGATTTATCTGCAGCCGGTTAAGACGGTGGTGGTACGAAGAAGAGAAGGAGAACTCACCACACCTCGTTTCAGCCCTCGACGACGATTGGTCCTGGCAGATCGCGCAAGACGAGGCCGGGGGTTAGCTAACGGAGGGATGAAAGCGGTAGAAAACGTTGTGGGGCTGTCTTCGAGGAACGGGCGAAGGGATGGAAGAAGGAAATCAAGGGTGCGACGAGGAGGAAAGTCCGTCCTTGAGCCTGCCAGGGGATGAGGCGCCTCGTGAAACGCCATCATCAAGCATTCATAAGGTGTAGCTGCCTGTTTATCAGAGGAATACTTTGCAGTAGATTCCTCGGGAATAACTGGCTACGGACTCCCTCCGGCAAGGATTTTCGAGCAACCATTTCACAAAATCGCTGTAATGCCGCGGCGCTTTTTTCCTAATTGTTCTTTCCAATCGAATTAACAAGTGCCTAGTAAATTTACTAGTAAAATGTTATTCTATCACATGCACTAATTTTCACTAATTTTTTGTCTCTGAAATATTAACACTTAGCAGTCGAGGGGTGACTCGGAGAATCATCACTAAAAATTTCTGTACCGCTATTCACAATATTGTTTACACTATTATAAATATGTTGGTGTCTAATTAATTATTACACATTTAAGTCCTGTATGAGGTATTTATTATATCAATTTCATATCCATAAAATGAACAAGATCATATATGTACAATGGAATTATTCTAAGTCGAAAAGAATTTTAAATTTTCGAGTTAAGAGGCCGAAAATATAGGGGATGAAAGTTTCGAAAGCCGTACAGAATCTAAATCGAGTTCGAGTAGTCCAGAAGTGTTAATAAGGATTTAGCTGTTTTCACAAAATGATCAATAGGATCATCTCATCGGAACGAGAAAAAATTGAAGGGCATCGTCTGGTCGATTCGATTTTGATGGATGATGAGTCGCTCGTGTGTGCACGGTGGAGGAAACGGCGGAGCACCGTTCAACCCGCATCATTAGTTGCTGAAAGGGAGGATAAAAGAGTCATCTCGCAGGACCATCAATTTTATTGATAGGTATAGCTGAGTGGCAATCCTGGCAATCCTGGCAATCCTGTTTATCCTAGATGGAAGACTTCTCTTTGAAATTGTTGCTACTCGTTTTTGCCAGGAATCCATAAAATCAGTATCCATCATCATGCAGAGTGTCACAAAATTCCTTCAACATCCGGAAATGGGAGGTTCCTCAGATCATTTGAAGACCACTTTCCTTTGCAAAAATTGCGTCCGCGACTTTGTTGAGGAGTTATCAAAGAAAAACACGGACCAATCAGAGCGCGGCTACAGCAACCGGAGTCCGACTCCGTTGGCCGAGCCAGAATCAATCCGCTGTAGCCGCGCTCCGATTGGTCCGTGTTTTTCGTTAATAACTCCTCAACAAAGCCGACGACGCCATTTTTGCAAAGGAAAATGTTGCTTCAAATGATCTCGGGAAGCTCCCATTTCCGGATGTTGAAGGAATTTTTAGACACACTGCGGAATCGTTCGTAAATGTTAACCCCTTGCACTACGATTTATTTTAGGGTTGCAGTGATTAGAATTTCTTTATCGTTCACAATTTCTTCGAAAAAGAAGAATATTTATACTTATTATATGCCTGTGTATTTTCGGACGGCAACATACCGACAACAACCCAATAAAATTTTATTCGAATTTGAAGGAAATTAATTCCATACATATTCGATATATCCTGTTCGAAATCTTCATCACGAGTCCGACTCGATGTTACAGTACAAGGGGTTGAAGCGCTCGTAAAATGATTAATCCCGTGGATGAACGATGATTTCGATCGAGTTGAATCGAGTTTCAGTTTTCGGCTGGTGGCCTTGTCACCTACGGGTTTACGGCAATTTCGAATCCCCGGGTCGTATAAAACTGCGCGCTGCTGGCAGCATATGTGAATGTAACCCCTCGCGCTGAGGGATGTTGTTGCCACCCGTGGCTGTGTACGTTTTGTCATTGGAATTTGATGATCCGCCGTCCCGTGGGGGGATCCCGGCTACATAAATATTTGCTCGGTAATCCCTTCGTGGATCCACTTGCCTCCTCGACGATGTAATCCCCTTTGTCCCGACTTCTACAGCGCCACACCCTTCCGTTTTATCGTCGCCCGGATCCTCTTCCATCCACCTTCTGCATCGCGTTTTCTCATGACGGATCATCGAGACCGATTAACCCGCCATTGTCGTTCTCACACAGATCCGCAATTTCAATTATTCGGCCGTTTATTAAATTCGCAGTTTAGCGACGACATTTTAAGAAACGATACAGCTCTTTAAAAACCTCAGTGAAAATTGTTTGACAATGTTTATACTGTTTCAGTTATAATTTGGTAATGGGTGCAATGATTAAAAAATCGATCGAAATGGGAGATGACGGCGTCCCTTACATATGGTAACGATGTTCTACAACTTTGCGGGGATCTGCACTTGTCGAGGGGTGAATCCTTACCTGCTGTCGCCGAGGAAATAAGGGTACGAACTATAGCTGTAGGGTTACCAAAGGGTTGACTCTCGCTAATGAAATTAATCGAGCGCAAAATCCTCGACAGTAATCCTAACTTTATTATGCGTGACGATTCGTGTAGCTCACGCCTCGGAAAAGTTATGGCTGCTACTTTTTTTTTTCGACGAGCCTGAAGGGGTAAACATTGTTCTCCATATACGTATTTACACGCACGATTATTTCAGTATTGCTGGCATGCTCATCTACGAATTCATCGTTCAAACAAACAATGCGGAGAGGATATTATATTAATAAATAGACCTTGCTCTCTGGAATGATTGCATGACGAAAGTAATTAAGATTATAATATTTATTATAAACGGACCGAGCTCCTTTCACACAAATGTTTACAATAGAATAACACAAAGAATTAACGTAATTTAACTAAGAGGGGACATGTACAAAACTGTTGGAATACAGGTATAGTATTATCAGATAATCGTGCGTAATTTTCTTTTGAATGTGTGTAACCACCCATTTAAAAAATCAATAGAGTTTGTAATAATTTCTAATAATGCGATTTATAGGATTTATTAATCCATACGTGGATTTTTGGATTTAAGTGTTTGAAATCCTGCTCTAGATGTCAAAACACGTTCAGGTACATAGAAATTGATTTGCATAAGGAGAGAGGGACAATCAATATTATTATTAGACAGCGAATTTTCTGCATTTATGACCAAAAATTAATAGGTGTAATTTAAGACAGTAAAAATATTAGAATAATATCAAAATACTATTATATTATTTTTAACCTATTAATTTCTATTTAATTTCAGTTTGTTGCAATTCAGGTAGACAATTTTTATTTTGCATCAAGATCCGCTTAATTATTATTAATCAAATAAAAAATAAAGCAATAAAAGTAATATTCTCTGCGACTAATTAATATTTAATGCGATTGGAATATCAGGATTATTTTATAAATTGTCAACTGGGAAAAATTAGGATTTTCTTTTTAGCTTGACTTGCGTCTGGTAACAAGTGTTCCATTTCAGTTTGTATAGCAGTGCTCACTATTACTGTATTAATACATACTTCACGCAATAGTAGCATCATCTGTCGGACCACCAGCAGACAGCATATGCCCCTAAATTCTACAAATCCCATGCTAATCCCATTTAAAACGGCGATCATGTATAATGCAGTGACTGCGTCTGTCGCGACAGGAAGTCATCCGGGGATGATTAATCGGTTTCGTAGATCCTTGCAGCCTCCCGCTGTCACGGACCTTGCAAAAAAACCGTACTCCTATAATCCAACCTACAAACTTTGCACTGTCTAGAAAATGACATAACACCAAACAATTAAACATACAGCACCTGTTCCAATATGCGAAATGTTTCTAACAAAAAGAAGTGTATAGAAGATAGTCTTGTGTATATTATAATAGTTACAAGTACGATCCTGTCTGAGGGTTAGAACGAGAAATTCATTTTTATTGAATTCATATTTATTGTAATGCAGAAAATTTTTATTTTGCATAGAGATTTGCAATCTAGTAATAACCCTACGAGCCTAAAGAAATGATGAAAGTGCGATTATTGAAGAATTTGACAGTATTGTCGCGTTGTTTTAAATTTATTAGAATTATTAGGAGAAAAAATATATTTTTATTCTACTTCTTGCAATTCATACAGAAAGTTTTTATATGCAATTATTCGCCGAAAACGCGACAGGATCGTTTCCTGTACAATTTTCACTCCTATTCAGTATTCAGCTCCTTGCAATAAAGATGTCGGAACGTTCGCCGGCGAGCGAGCGAGCACGCGCGCGAGTATAGCGACAATCGTTACTCTAGAATTTTTCCCAGAGTGCGCAGTTTTGTCCGGGGGAAAGCTTTCGATTCTTGCGACGATCGCAAGGACCGCGGGAATTAATTTTGTCGCGAGAACCGGGCCCGACGATCCTCCACGTCAATGTGTCGTCGTTATCAACGTCCTGTTCACCTCTCAGCTGACACGCCGTAAATCGCGGATCGACGTGCTCCCGCAAAAAAATCGAGCCCGCGCGAGAGAGACCGGGACCGTCCTCTCCTGCAATCTCCAGGAAAATGAACGCCATAAATAAGCACGGTCGGCCAATAATTCCGTCGCGATCGAGCAACAAGAGTTTTTCATCGGTGCAGCCGGAACGGGGTTGCGGACGCGGTTGAATCTAGCGATGGAGACGATCCTCGACATCCTGTTTCTGGTTTCACACCTTTCCAACAATTACGCACCAGCTGCACAAAGAAATTCAAATATTTTCTTATCTCGATCACCAGATTACACGCCATGGTCCTGGAGAACAATTTTCTCTCAATTCACACGATTCTCGACTTCGATTCTCAACGTTCTAACAACAAATTCTGCAAAGATTTCTTTTAAATACCTTCAGATGTATTTTAAAAACTTTCTAATTTTTTTAACTAGATTACAAGTCGTACTACTCATATGTTTGGTGGTTGCATAGACTAAGCAATTTGAAAATTTATCCAGTGGGAAGCCTGTTAATTCGTATTCGAAATTGCTGGTATTGTTGAAGGGTTCATTGAAAGTCTTTAATCGTGGATCACAGACTTTTAAATATTGTTTTTTGGGGTGGGTTTTCGGTGTGGACTTGTTGGACAGGACGATGCGCACGGGGGTGTCGTTGCCATCGCTAGAAGCAAGAGCGAAAGCTCGATCGCGGACGTGGAGGAGACGGTGCCGATGGCGGGGGAGGATGGGTGGACGCGTTTTGTAATCAAATCTAAAATTCCCAGCGCGGAGGAGCCCGATGAAAGAGTAACCAACGGACACAATCGAATCGGGCTACGAGCTTGTCACCTGACTTCAAATAAGCGACCACTGTCCTGCGATTTCCGCGCGGCATTCCCTCGCGCCACCTTTAGCCTTTTCCCAACCCCCTTCTCCCCAGCTCGACCTCAGATTTCCCTCGAGGCCGGGGAAAAAAAGGAACGTGAATCGTAGCACACCCCTTGCCACGTCGAAAGAGTTGGAATCATGTCCGCCACATCGTATTTTGAATTTTTAGCGACTCGTTCCCTTATTATCCAACGCGGTCATCCGCCCCTAAAACTTTGACTACCTCGCGGGTAATTAACCCCTGCCGCGTTTTAACGAGCGCGATGAAGATTTTAACAAAGTCTGACAAGTATGAATGTTATACTTTCTTTTTAGATGAAATAAGATTTGATTCGTTGTGATCGATATTTAAAGATTAAAATAAACGTTGCCATACCAAAAATATAGATTTTCTTTTCTCGTCTACATTTTTCGGGACAGACTTTGTAATCACTGTGAGTGCCTGTGAAGAAAATGTTACAGGCTTTTAACAATCGACGATTCTTCAACAAATTTTTCTATGGCTATCCGGAGTAATATTCAATCATTATTTGAAAAGAAATGATTAATCTTTTATCTAATACAGCGCAATCATTCTTGCTAAAGGGCCTCCTTATTTAGGCATAGTTGAATTTTAATCAATTGGGTATCTTTCGTAAGTAGATCGTGGATATTTATGAAAAATTATCTGCACCAATTACGTGAAGCTGAGATGGAATGAGAATATATTTTTTCTTTTCTTCGTATAACAATTTCGTCAAGATAAAATCTACCTAACGATACTGGCATCGCCATCTGTGGCAGAATGCTGAAGCAGGTAGGGAAACCACAATTGTATCGATTTTTCACGATTTCGTAATTCTATTTAAATCTGGGTGTCCCTATCAGGAAGTGCATTCTTCTAGCTTTAATTTGAGCCCTCAAAAATGGTAAAATCTTAACGAATGAACTTTCAAATATTATTTTTGTCAAGTAAAAATGATACTCGCCAGTTTCTCGGTAAGACACCATGTAAATTGCGGCAAGTATTGCGGATTGCGGACATGATTATGTTTAATTTCTATTAAATGTAAACCCGGTAAGGTGGAAAAAATACACATGTTTTTTTATGCAAAATAAGGCTATGCGAGCTTCATGTTGACACTCCCTGGCGTACACTAAAGCAGTAACCTGGGTTCTAGTCCATGCCAAAGAAGAATAAATTGAGTTTTCGCCCGCACGATACGACTAGAGAAATGCGACCAAAGGAACCACAGACTTCTTGGACCATATATGTTTATCAGGCATGGGAATTAACTGCTCGATCAGAGGCATTTTCGAAGGCTACACCCCCTCGACCCGGCTGCATGTCCAACTCCTCGTGACGTTCCTGGTTCTCGAGCCACCTCAAGCCTACGCATTCGTACCTTCTACATCGCATTCCTGCCAGGAACATACTTCTCATCTCACCACGATAATCACCTTTAATATTGTATTGTATATTGTAATTTTATGTTTAGTAAAAAATAAAGAATGTCAGTTACAACAATTAATGTGTTCTTCTTTCTGAACCTTGATATCCTTCGATAACTTTGGATGTGTATGTCAACAAACAAGATTCGATTTTCGAAAAATTTTCGACCGTCTGACTTGTCACTGAGTTGTACTACTGAAATTCGTGCCACCTCCTTGAACATCATGTTCTCCTAATACAAATTCCATTTTCGAGATTTTCGAAAATTTTCGACCGTCTGACTTGTCACTGAGTTGTACTACTGAAATTCGTGCCACCTCCTTCGATATCATATTCTCCTAATACAGAGTTCAATTTTCGAAGTTTTCGAAAATTTTCGCAAATTTTCGGCCGTCTGACTTGACGTTGACTTGTACTACTGAATTTTCGAAAATTTTCGACCGTCTGGCTTGACGTTGAGTTGTACTACTGAAATTTGTGCCACCTCCTTGGACATCATGTTCTCCTAATACATACTCCGATTTTTCGAAAAATTTTCGAAAACTTCGAAAATTGAACTTTGTATTAGGAGAACAGGATATCGAAAGAGGTGGCACGAAATTCAGTAGTACAACTCAACGACAAGTCAGACGGTCGAAAATTTTCGAAAATTCAGTAGTGCAACTCAACGTCAAGTCAGACGGCCGAAAATTTGCGAAAATTTTTCGAAAACTTCGAAAATTCAACTTTGTATTAGGAGAACAGGATATCGAAAGAGGTGGCATGAAATTCAGTAGTACAACTCAACGACAAGTCAGCCGGTCGAAAATTTCCGAAAATTTCCGAAAACTTCGAAAATTCAATTTTGTATTAGGAGAACAGGATATCGAAAGAGGTGGCACGAAATTCAGTAGTACAACTCAACGACAAGTCAGACGGTCGAAAATTTTCGAAAATTCAGTAGTGCAACTCAACGTCAAGTCAGACGGCCGAAAATTTGCGAAAATTTTTCGAAAACTTCGAAAATTCAACTTTGTATTAGGAGAACAGGATATCGAAAGAGGTGGCACGAAATTCAGTAGTACAACTCAACGACAAGTCAGCCGGTCGAAAATTTCCGAAAATTTCCGAAAACTTCGAAAATTCAATTTTGTATTAGGAGAACATGATATCGAAAGAGGTGGCACGAAATTCAGTAGTACAACTCAACGACAAGTCAGACGGTCGAAAATTTTCGAAAATTCAGTAGTGCAACTCAACGTCAAGTCAGACGGCCGAAAATTTGCGAAAATTTTTCGAAAACTTCGAAAATTCAACTTTGTATTAGGAGAACAGGATATCGAAAGAGGTGGCATGAATTCAGTAGTACAACTCAACGACAAGTCAGACGGTCGAAAATTTTCGAAAATTTCCGAAAACTTCGAAAATTCAATTTTGTATTAGGAGAACAGGATATCGAAAGAGGTGGCACGAAATTCAGTAGTACAACTCAACGTCAAGCCAGACGGCCAAAAATTTCCGAAAACTTCGAAAATTCAACTTTGTATTAGGAGAACATGATATCGAAGGAGGTATCCGGAATTTCAGTAGTGCTACTCAACGACAAGCCAGACGGTCGAAAATTGGTGAAAATTTTCGGAAATCTCGAAAATGTTGAAAGTATTAGGAGCACATGATATCGAAGGAGGTGACACGAAATTCAGTAGTGCAACTCGACGACAAGTCAGACGGTCGAAAATTGAGTTTTGTATTAAGAGAACATGCACGAACTTCAGTAGTATAACTGTACAACAAGTGGGACGTTCGGGAAAAATTGCTGGTTCAATAAATATAATTAGCACATATTCTTTTTAATACATAATCTTTATTATTTACTCATTATAAATTCATACATAAAGTGTTTGTATATTGTACATGTACATAACTTATGTATATTACATTCTAAACATTTATAACACGAATGTTGACTAGCTCGGCAAGATGTATCTCGTCGGTGGTTCGGTGTAGAATGTAACAATTCATAATAATCAATATGGTTCCGTGACGATTTGCATTCTCACCGACGACTCCGACAAGTATCTCGTTGATTCCCGTGCCCACCTGTGACCACTTGCCTATGTCACTGAATAGTACAGGTGCTAGCAGGCTAAAGATGATGTAGGGTCTGATCCAGGCTAAAGATGATGTGGGAGCTGATCCAGGCCAAGCACTAGAGTAGATGGCAGCACTCTCATTTCCTCTCTGCTAAATTTTATTTGCATGCAATATCTGTATTGATAGACGGTACTTATCTGTGTTATCGACTGTTAGCAATGTTTGATCACTAATTTGATCGTTTGGCACTTTGTCCAATGGCGCCCTACGGACGTTTGAACGGAGTAAATGATTCTTGTCGTTTACATTATGTATTATGGAGAAAACGGCAAGAATAATTAATATTTGATTTTTAGTTTGAACCAAAGTTTTAACCAAAGTGAATCTATCGCAGAGTAAGATCTTCCAAATTTAAGCCAAGCGTTCAAAAATTTCTGCAGGGATATATCCTAAAATCAACTCAAAGAATCGTTTCAAAAATCGTTAGGAATTAGGAATCACCAGAGTCTCTGGATCCATCTGGAATCACATTTGATGCCGAACTATGTATACCGGGGCAGAAAAGAATTTCCTATATAAAGTGTTTCCAGTAATATATATTAAGTAATAGGTTTATTAATACTATAAATAATTTCTAAATGAAATACTAAAATTACGAAATCTGTTTGTTTTTACGCGTTATACAAGGAGAATAAATCCGAAACATTTGAAGCCTGCCAACTGCCAAATTTATATTGTCAAGGTGGCAGGCTACGCGTTATACTGTTTTTTTCGTCGCTGGGAATTCCCAGCCATATTCACATATATGTACATTATATACTTCAGTTTCAGTCTTCAAGATCGATTCAACAGTCATATTTATACGTTGGGTTGTATTGATCGTTTTGCACGCTCACCATCGATCACAAGAATTAGGTAAGATACATAGAAGCAATTTATATTTATTGCAACAAAAATTGAGAATCCAAGATTTGCGATGCTAATTTTTCACGTACAATTCGCGAACCGTAAGCACATCCTACATAAATACACATTTATATCGCCGGAAAAATAAATTTTTATGTAGCACGGCAATTAATGCGACAAATGTTTTAAATAATGCTTTTTATAATACCTACCTTTTAAATTTCTTGTGATCTATTTTCAGGCATTCTTCCAGAGATTCATAAAGTTCTTCCTTAGAGTAGTACGTAATATTTATGCGTGTGCAGAGAGATTAAGTATTTAGATATATATTCTCTTTAACAAATATTTGAAAACTTGTTGGAATCTGATCAAGAATCTCGTCTGTATATATACACACCATATACCGTATTTTGAATATGGAATTCTAGTACATAGATAAGAAGCTTCGTCAAGAGTAATAGAACTTGCAAAGTTTGCAAAGTTAGCGGCTAAATTTAACAGGACGTAGTGGCTCTAAACATATCAAAATGGAAGATTTTAAGAAGGTATTCTTGTTTTTCTTATTTTTATTAGTGATCAGGTTATGTGTAATATTAAAAATGACATTTGTGTATTTTTTAATCAGATGGAACAGCTTGCAGTAGAATATCAACAGTTTCATTATGAACTTCTTCCTGACTGGTTTCTATATAAACTGGACGAATACGATTACATACAGCAAAGAATTGGATTTGCATTATATGGTACTCCTGAATGTGATAAAAATAAACGACTGATCGATAATCAGGCTACTGATTTATCTAAAAATTGGAGATATGACAAGCAGAAACATAAAGTGATTAATAACATCTATGCAAAAATACGTGAATGTAGCACGCAAGACAGGAATGATTGTCGTAGTGTTATTTATATAGGTGTAATATATAATGTAGTAATTATACAGAATGAGTCAAAAAGAATCTCCAATGAGATATATGCATTACCTATTTTTAAAATTAGATTAGATGGGACCACTGTATGGTATATTGATCATACTGGCAGAGTTTACAAGAGTTGGAAAGACTATCTAGACAATAATACATTACCAAAATGCATGATGGTTATACCAAAAGACGGAACCTATCAGTGCAATCCACATTGTACAGTTACTAAACGATCTTCAACTGTGTGGACCCATATGGTACGATCGCCTGCCTGTGGGGCTGCGAAAGTACTTGCAGAAACCATTGATATTGCTTCCAATGTTACATGCGTTACTGCAGCTGTAGGAATTGGAATAGCATCGTTGTTTACACCTATTGGACCTATATTAACAGCTGCAGGCTTCGCTAGCTCTCTTGTTACTGGAGGATGGAACATAGGTCGAAGCATAGAAAAATTAGTAGATCGTTGTACACACGAAGAATCTATATGCCCATCAGAAGGCCAGGCTTTGTCAGCATGGTTTGGAATAACCAGCTCAGTTTTAGGCATTGGATCGAACGGCGGAACCATGCTTTTATCGAAAGCTATTGCAAACGGGTCTAGTATTAGCAATGCAGCAAAAATTGCCTTCAATTCAGTGATAATAAGCAATCTTACAGTCAACGGTTGTGGTATAGTATTTCAAGGATATCGTTTAATTGACGAATACCAAACAAACAAGAGGGTTGACATTATCGATATAGTCATGTTCAGCTCGCAAGTACTATTTTTTAGCAACTCTCTAGTTAATATGAAACTCGCTAACGAGCTTATAGGGACGTCCAACGGGACTATTCTCGAGAAATTCAAGAACATGCTACGTTTCGAGCGCCTTGAACAAGAGTACAATAAAGTAATTGGTAAAGAGAGCAACTCTAAAGGAATAATACACCGACTTACGAGAATGAGCAATGTAAAAGATTTTCTGGCCAATCACGATATCACATTAAAATTTGTAAGTGGCGTGCTCGTGCTGAATGGTATTACTTTGATCGATCCGTTTTTGGTTGTGGAACGATTGCTAACATCGGGTGCAATAGCCATCACAACATCAGGAACAGGATCACTGCTCACTAAAAAGATAGCGAGCGAATTGAAAAATATATTTGTGGAGTTGCTAGAAGAATTCATTTCTAAACTACCATCTGCGTCGAACGAACGATCCAATTGTTTTAATCAACTTCTTGTGGCGTTTAATGAAATGGCGGAAATGAATAACTGCACAGAACTCTTGAAAACGATTTTTAAAATCAGTACGCGTTTGCTATCGGGCGAATTGAATTCCGCGAAGCTCTTGCAAGATGCTATTGTGTTTGTGTGGGAGTATTCCAAGGCGAATGTAAGACAAAATGACAAGGACAGGTGTTCTCCTTTGCTAGGGAGCTCTGTCCTGTATAACTTGTTGACCAAAATCATTAAAAATTTGGCCGTTTTCATCGACCAGTTAGCTGACGAAATGTATTCAGCTTTCTATTCGTATATGTCCTGTAGAAAAGACGTACGATATTAAAATTAGCAATTAGCAATCGTATTTATAATCTTTATTGTGTTCATATTGATAGAATATTGCTGCAATAACATGTTTTTATATTTTTTCCGGCGTTGCATGCGTTGCGTACGTATATTTACTGTCAAAAAGATTTTGTATTTTGTGATAAAAAAAGGACCAAATAAACAAATGCTGTAATTCAACTCAACCTTGTCAAAGACTTCCACTTTTACCTTCAACATTGTCTTTAAGGGAATTTAATTCACTCTTAACTGGCATGCTGGAGTCTCTCATGACCCCAACAAAATATCTGTACACTAACTTTTACTACTGTATCATACGATAATTGCAAACATCAAGTTTATTTAACTTCTCTCGAACATTTGGGTTATTTAATCTAAAATTATATGCTATTTAGAAGCTAACTGAGAAAATTTATACAGCATTTTAGAAATGTTCCTGGCATGACAGTTCGTAATCTGAGTAAACACTGTACTACACTTAAGGATTGAAAATACTTTTTGAAATTTCATGTCGAATACAGACACCTGTACCTTCGTGCAACTTTTTGAATACTTACCGTCGCGATTGGCAGGCGAAATGACGAGAACGAAAGTGACGCTCGCGTTGCACAGAAGTAAAGGCATTCATTTATTTCATTTCTCCCAGATATTTAGATTACAACTCACACAAATATATACAGACGATACTGAGCACATTTACAATGTTTCTTTCGATCATTTGGTCGCGTTTATCAATTAGACATCCACAAGCGAATGTTACAATTGCTTCTGTAAAATACCATAAACGATCACGAAGCGTCGAGAGTCCGGCCGTGGATCTCTCGATCCCGATACCCTCCTCGATCTCCTTTGAATCCGTGCCGCGCGCGCACGTCAAATAAATTAGACCTAAACTAATTTATCCGAATAAATTACTTAGGTGTGTAAAAGAAGAAGAAGAGAAGACAACAGAAACAAGAGATAAACGATTACTCGGAGAGTATTGATCCGTCGTTTGGCCCTGACAAACGACGATAATACTGATCCAGCGTCAGAAGAACGATCCACGGATCGAAATAAATTACCGCCAAGTATAAATACGAAGAAATTTTTTCACCTACGAATAAATATTCGACTACACGGGGGTGTATTATCTACAATAAAAAAAAAAAGAAACAAAACGGAAGATAAAGGAAACCGATGGAGACGCCATCTCGCGTGACCGCAATTACATCGTGATCGACCCGGCTGATCGCGTTACATCGTGACAGTCGACAATACTAATTATCATAACGCGTTATAATAATTAATATCAGCTCCTATGATTACGTCGTCGACTCGCTCGCTCCATTGAATTAATTACCTTTCCGTAGAACAAAAATAATGTCCGACGAGATATCGCGAATTCCCGTCGTTGCGAATGTTCATGCGAATTGAGGGGTTCATAGTGAAGTACGATCCTCGTCGACGAATCGCCGAACCGCCTAATCGTTCAAACGACCGTTCACCGAAATCACAACCGCGGCATCCGTTCGTTTCGGCCACGATACAAGTGTGAATCGCATGAATAATTTCTTTAGAAGTCCTACCTTAAACGCAGAGCTTCTCACGATACAAATATATATGTATATCAACGCGTTACGTATTCGTAAAAACCATAATTCCGCTACCCTACATCAAAGAATCGAACGAAACGTGAACTAGCGAATGCACGAGGTGCGGAGAACCATGAGAGAATTTCCCAAAATTCAAAGATTTCCCGTTCTTCGTGGAGACAGAACCTCGTCTTCTCTTGTCCCGAGAATAAAATCGTTTAGACAAGAATCGTTTTCGCTTCGCGCTCCCCAACCGTCGTCCTCAGCGTGTGTGCGTTCGAAGAGAAACCGTTTCTTACACGTTTGGTACACATATGTACAAATATCAGGAACGTAGAAAATCATAACGAAGGTGCGACGGCACCGAAGAAATGAAAAGTAGATAGGTCTCGTGTAGGACCCGTTGGTGGGATCGTCGATTCGTTTAACAGTTATAGATCGCGAAGGTTTGCTGATTATACACGGTTCTCGTTTAGCTTGGTCTCGGGTTTCGTTCTATCCTATTTCGTCGATAATGAAAAATAGGTCTCCGCCTATTCGAACTCTCCCAACAGCCGAGAAACAGCGACTTGGAATGTTTGCTGGTTTGCTGACAACCGAGCAGTCTCTCGTGTTCCTCGCTGAACACCAATGGAAGCCCCAGTCCACTTCCACGATCGATTAGCTCTCGATCAATTATCTGACTTCGGCCGATCAATTAGCTTTCGTTGCTAAATAATCGCCTAATACCTTTCTCGATCTCCGAGTATTCCCTTCGATGATCGGGCGCTCGTCGGTATCTCGATCTTGATCACAGACAACGAAACGTTGGTGCAACAGATCTTTCGTTCCCTCTCGATTCTACTTGGTCGTGTATGTTCATTGAAGGTTCGGATAGACGCGGTGTGTCTTTGACTCTCACGATTTGGCAGCAATTCCAGTAGAGTATGACAGCGTAGAACGCGTTTCCGTCTAGGTCTATCACCGATCAGCGTCTCGCACGCAGTATGTAGTATGATCAGGAGACATGATTGTATTATTGGCTAGTCTTCTCTTAGCCGTGATCTATGTATTCTAATCGTTCCTCTAGGTCCTCGAATGGCTTGTAAATCGCTCGAGTGATCAGGGTATACTTTGTCCTAGACCCATGCTCGATTATCTTTCTACTGCCGGTACTACTGGTAAACAGTCTTTCCTCTACGTCTACGTCGCTTAACTGATACGAAACTGGTCCTGACGGTCGCAGCACGTTCTGCGATTCGATATTTCACGGCTCAGAGCGATTCCGACGTCGAAACGCAGACTCGAGGCTTCTGGTTGTTGAAAATCAACCGGATAGAAGTGAAAATAGCGCTTTCTCAAACGAACATGATCGAACGAGCCGAATGGAAGATTACGAAACTCTCCTGAACGTGTCAGGATCTTCGGGTGGATCTTCGAGTAGCCATTAAAAATTAATTTCGCATTCAGCGTTGTTTACTCTTTGATAAAAACATGAGAGAAGGGAGTCAACGAGAAAACCCAAGTCTCGTTCGCGTTCTTCGTTGATTCAACTGTCGTCACGGCGAATTAACTTCGTCACATCTCTCGAATGAAGATTAAAACAGCAATTTTTTTGGCCGGGCCAAATCCTTGTCAAGATGGCGGACTGTCGGCCATCTTGGAGAAGCTATAGCAAACATTCTTCCCCAGGTTATTATCAATTCGAAGTGGTCGCAGAAGAGGAAACAAGATGTCTATGGTAGGCGAGTAATCTGTATGACTCTTTCAAAAGCCAAAAGATTACTCCCGAAACCAATGGCATCAAGTATGACTGCGTGTCCGAAATTTCGTCAAACGAGGCAAGAAATTCCTAGCAGAGCCTTTCTTAAGAACGAAAGACACCTGTCTATGGTGGTGGCAATGGGCCCTTTCGGCGGAGTCTGCGTCGCAGGATCGGCCAGAAAAATTGCTGTTTTAGCTTCGATTCAGCGACCGAGCCTAGGCTAAGTGGGTCCCAGAGTTGGACTCTGGGTCAACAGCGGGATCGTCCTTCGTGGAGCAGACCCAGGCTTCTTGGCCAGGCTGCCATACCTCTGGACACCTGGGAAAGGTGGGCCGGTGCTCTGCGGTGAATAGTAACCGCCCTCCAGCTGATAGTAGTTGCCAGTTGGCTGATACTGGTACTGATCGCCAGGTGGGAGGATGTTGCTGTATCCGGAATAGGAGCCGTACTGTAAGGAGTACGTCGACGAGTATCCTCGCTCGCTCAGGCTCCTGTAAGGCCCCGAATGCTGGGGCCTACCCTCCTGTCAGACAGGGGTGCTAACCGCCGCGCTGGTTATGTAGTCGATGTCCCCGATGCTCTTCACCCTACGGTGCCTCTTGTTTCCGGTGATCGGCCTCGGCGGAAGTTGAGGCGGTGGCGGAGAATTGCTGCGGGCGCTGCTCATGTACTGACTCGCTAGACTTCCGGTGTCCGACGAGGATGACGGGGAAGCCTTCTCGCTCCTGGGTCGCAGACCGAAGGCCCGACTTAGCGATCCCTGTGGAAGGACATCGAAAGATTAGTCCGTGGTTACTGGTGTTCACTCGTTTCTGAACGCAAGGCGCAACGAACTCGTGAAACTCTTTTTCGAGATTTAATTGATTCGGATAATCCAGGTTTCACTAAATCGTAAATTTTGCAAGTAAATATGGTCGAAATTAGATCGTGTTTGGTGTGAATTTAATGGGAAAAATATTATTTAAATTATTCATCTTTGATTTGTAAGGACTCTTTTTTGTTTACCAAAATTCTTGGTTCAAAGTTGCCTCAAGTGTCTAAGAATTTAGTTGCAATCAGGCTTGTTTAATTTAATACGAGTTCGGTGCACCTTGATCCGACTATAGGTTTCGCTATAACTAAGGAAACGATGATCAGTTTGAGGATGTTAGTGGATGAATAACTTGATTATGGTTTCTCATGCGACTTCAGGGTTTTTTTGTAGAATCAATGTCTGAAGGAGACAGATAAATTGATCGACCGTATGATTGTAAATTGATTCTTCGAGATGACCATTATGGTTTCAGTAGAAGGATGAATACATCCATCCTCTATGAAATAATTTCTTAAGGAAGATAAATCCGACAAGAGAAGCGAAGATAATGGTCAGTGAACTGATTGAATGACAAATACGATGCGTCGAAGTGTTCAGAGTTTTCGTCAGAAATTGTATTTCGAGGTTGAACTTGAATGATCCACGATTCCATGATCGGCGATGGGTACGAATGGTTTTTTTCTCGTGATCGAAAGAAGTGAGATCGAAACGTTGAGCATGAGTTTCGTGTGACGATTAGAAGAAACGGTTAATGTTTCTGGGAATGATGATTGAGCAGCTTTCACGCGAACAAGAAGCAGTTCAAAATCAAACGCATGTTAACATGTTTAACCTGGTGATTGAAAACAACAAAACACGATCGGCATTCTTTATACTCTCTATGAAAACAGAAATTAAAATTGATGATGTTTCAGTCGAGGGAGTGGAAGTACTTGCTATGAAGCGGAAGATAGAGAAGGGTAAAGCTGGTGATTGAAATTGGCTAAATTTAGTATTCCTCAAAGGTGATAATCTCTAAAATTAAATTTCAAAAAGGATTGAACATTCTACTAACTCCTTGCCTTACAATATCGTGTCTGACTGGTGATGAAGATTCTGAATAGATTCTGATAAGAATGTATGTTAATAATTTCCTTTAAACCGCAATAAAATTCTATTTTGGTTTTGTTAATGTACAGCTGCTGGAGAACATGTAGGCACACAATAGACATAAATTTTCTCCTTCTTTAGGAAATTACGATCTACAAAAAAGTTTTAATCACTGAAACCGTAAAATAAATCGTACGGCAAGGGGTTAATTACAAGATGAAGTCTTGTGTATTAAGAAGATGGAACAATTAGCCAATTTCGATGTTACTAGAGTGAAAAGAAAATTTCGAACGGCTACCGAGCAATGATCGGGGACAAATGATGAAGAAACACGTACGATGACACGCAAAGTATAGATGATGATGGGCGCATACCTGTGAGCTCTTCCACGACAACTAGTAAAGGACGAAACAAGGTCGATTAAGAACCCACACACCGTGACTTCCACATTGAAATCATCAGTTTATATTTACACAATGGCATCGTCATCGTTATTATAATTAGTTTGTTTAGGTGGCTAGAAATCGAGCGTCTGCGGGCAATTCGTTTCAAACGCGGCATTCACTACAATTAAGATGTGTATACCCTTTTTTTGGGAACGGGACACTCCGATTAACATACATTGGAAGGTGATAAGGTAGCAATCGACTGTTTCCAATCTTTTCCTTTATCCATTATGTACAAGTGTTTTACAGTGTGGCGGCGATACGGTCAGCCCTCTGAAGGAAAATATAGTCGAGGATAACTACAAGGGTCGCGATTACTCGCTCGTAATTCGTCCGACTGTCCAGAACCACGAGAAAAGGTAGAACTAATCATGGAAGGGAAAGATTAACAGAAATTGTAATCGTGTTCTTCAATTTTTTTCCAGTTTTAAGTACAGCAATTCTTATAATTCTGTTCTTAGGTCAATTTAAAGTGCAGAAAAGGAGAGAAGTTACGGAAGGTATAAAATCGAATGGAAAATTGATCGAAGCTAAGTGCAATGTTGTGGAATTCTGACCAGGAAGAAGAGGAAGTCGAAATTCCAGCGGCAGTTGAAGAGGAAAGAACGGGTTCCGGCTAAGGTGAAAAGGTTCCGAGGTTCCTGGAGGATCGACGAGTTACGAGCGCAGAATACCAACCAGATTTCCCTAGAAATTTCACTAACAAGTTAAGCTCGTGATTTGCGAATGTCGCGAGGCCGACTATCGTACCTTGCGACGAGTCATCTTCTCGAGAGAATCATTTTCTTCGATGACCGATCGCTGCGATCGTCGGCAAGAGAAACGAGGGTTTACAAGATTTACAAGTAGACAATCTATCGGGGAAGTGAGGAAGGATGATTTTTTCCGGCGTTCACCCACGCACGAGAGTGCATTACCTCAGTCTTTCTTCTTCACTACCGATTTCCGAAGCGGGGCTTTCAAGAACGCGAGTTCGTAATTATCTAGAAACTGGAATCGGGCTCGGAACGAATCTCGCAAGCTCGGACACCGTTTGCCACGCAATCGGACGCTCGTTTTGTCGTCCGTATTTTCGAGGTTCGTACAATCGAGATCGATAGTTCGTGAGGATCGTTCGATCGTCGGCGCGGCGTCGGACGTGCGCCATTTCCAATGAATAAACTCGTCGGTTCGACGCGGAACACACGTTCGACGCTTCGTTGACGATCGAACTTTGTCGACCAGGAGACATCCTCTAGGTTTTTTGAATGGGAGGATGTCTCCTCGTTTCTGATGGGTGATCTAAGATAACGATGAGTATCTACTATGTCTCTACGAAGATCTTGGAGGGTGCAACGTGGGCGCTAGATCGCGGTTTCTGCGAGAAATTAGAAATTCAGTTTAAAAACACGATTTTATCAGGAACATAAGCTTCTCTTTTCAATTCAAAATACTATAAACATGGGTGCACGACTGCATTAAAAACATGATTTTTTAAAACAATTTATGTGCTCTAAATGTAATACAAAAATTTTAAAAATTGTGGCCCGCAAGGATGTGCATTAGGAAGTAATTCTGCAATAATTTCCAAGCCGATTAAAAATTAAAAATCACCGGATGGGCGGAGAGCGATCCATCGTGCGCGTTGCACCCTCCACAGGATTTGTTTCGAAGTTTCCCGCGGGGTGCCGATCGCTTAATCCTTGATTCTCCCGAACGGAGAAACGAACTATAGTCTTATAGATCGTGGCAACCTCGAGGAAACTTCGAGCGCAACCAGGCCTCATGAACGACACCTCGGTGTCTCGACGATAGAGTAATGTACAGAGACGTAGGCGAAAGAAAACGATGGATTAATATAGATCTAGATACATGTACGTATATATACATATATACCGAACCTTTTTCAAGTAAAGAAGACTGCAGGTCTGCGACGATCCACATGATGCAGGGACAATGATTAACGTTAGGTCCGAGCTCGTAGCTCACAGCTTGCGACCCTTATCGCGCGGAGGTTCGATCGCGTCGCGGTTATGGTTGCGCGCGATCATCTCCTGTTCGTCGATACCGTGCGGAACGTATTAGAAAAATATTTCATCTCGGTAAACTGAATACCATACCTGAGCAAAATTGGAAGTTTCATCGATTCTCCACCTCTCGCGCTGTGTTTTTCTGGGTTAATCGGAACGATGATCGATTCTGGATCGCTGTGATCGTCGCGAAGGGATCGTGCCCTCCGCTCGATAAGGGCCAAGCGAGTTTTCGGGATGCACCGAGATTAGGAGAACGTTTCACTTTATCTTTTCGAATATTTTTTCGGCGGAGCGAGCGTCGTTACCTAAGCGATGCCATGCAATCGTGCGAATGAGAAATGAAAAGATCGAGACAGAAAGAAAAACATAGTCAATATTTACAGAAATGAGATGGCCAAAGAGACTGATTCGATAGTTTGGAGAAGGTGCATGGTGTACAGAGTCCCCTTCGGGAATGGCGGCTCGAGTGGTTTTCTTAATTGAAGATGATTGATTCTCATCGAATAAATTCGTCGAATGAAATGTTTCTCGCTCGAGCGACCATCGAAAGCGATGCGTGACGGTGATAACGGTGATTGTCAGTGATGGCTTTCTGTATATGGTGTTTCGAGATGTGATGCAATGGTGTTCAGAGTGGGAAGAAAATGTCATCCGTTAGCAGAGTGACACACGGATGTTATTCAAGGCAGATTGCTTCCACACGAGTGGTTTCGTTTCTTGAATATTTACCTATTTTTGCGAACGAAAATCCCGTCTACTTTTTAGCTTTTAGCGACTGAGGCGGGCTCAGTGTTCCCTCAAATATTTATTCTCTTACTTAAGACCCCGTTACGTTTCGAACTGTCATCTATCTGACGTCCCTTCGTTCTCATATCTGGCGATTTCTTTGAAAAGTACCACTCCATAGATAACTACTGAAATCAATAAAGATTAGTCTTATTTTTATGCGGTTGAGCGGACTCGTTAGAGATTGTTTGTAGCGTGTGACTGGTCTCGACTAGTTATGGCGATTTAGTGTCCTGTGCAGTGGGAGCTAAACGCAAAGTGTGCTTCGTTCTCTTTCGAATAAACTAATGCGCTTTAGATTCGTCATAGCATGACATTCTTAAATTCCCTGTATACTCTGTTTCTTTCTAATTTGTTCAGTAGGCTTAATAATCAACCAACGTTCAAAAGAATCTACATACCATATCTTCCCAATTTTTGAAACAAGATCTACATTGACCACATTATGTAAGCACCAGCAACAACGAACAAAAGTTGCACAGAAAGAAGCGATCGCGGTTGCCAACAATAAAACCAATAACCGGTGACCTACCAAGCCTGTGAATTCTTTTTCAGGTACACCGATGGTACGCTTCGGGTTAATCCAATTGCAGAAGCTACACAGTTCTAGCATCAGCGACTGGGTAAGAAGCGATCTGCCAAGAATTGCCCTCGTACCCCGTGCAAGTTTGAATAGATAGATAGATAGATGTAGAGAGATAGAGTATACGCTAAGAAGATGGAGTACCAACGAGTACCCGGTGCAGTCGTGTATGGACCAGGTGGTGTTAAATCTATGCGGTACGTTACCCTGAGGCTGGATCTGCGTCTATCGACCGTGCCAGTGTGATTAGCCGTCATGTGCAGGGCCGAGAGGGAGCTCTGATGATGCTGAAGGTGCAGCGCCCTGCTTCCACGACCGAGGCTACCCCCTGCGCTCACGGTGCTCATCGGACGACCCCCGCCGCTGCTGTTCCTCGGGACCACCTCCAGCTGACTTCTACGCACACGCACACCACGCTTCATGCACGCCTTTCTGCGTACACGCACTCCTCAGACCCGCTTATATGCACACACCCCCTTTGGTGACACCGCGGACACACACACGTTCGGCACAGTTTGCAGCGAACCTCTTTCTCTTTATTTATTTTGCACCGCCCCCCTCCCTCCTTGGTGCTACGATAGTGCTCTCTTAAGTTTGCTAACGACCAGACTCCGGATGTTTATGCAAAATAGAAAGTTTGTGCATCAATTGCAAGATGCAGGAGCTAAATATGAATTTATATTCTTCATTAATTATTTTAATGTGGTGAGAGTAATATATTAACACTCTTCAAGTCTTTTAATATTTTCACTGTTTTAAGTTGCACTGTTATTAATGCATAAAATCCTGAGTCTACTAATGACACTCAGATCGAGGGGTCTCTAAGTTAAATAGTGGGGGAAATGCTGTACAGCATTCTCTCCGTAACTGTCAACATACTCACACTAATGCAAACGATCCTTTTATAGGTTCGGCGCGCTACAACGAATGTAGCACCTCTACTGGAACTGTCGCGCTAGACACGACAGTTACGGAGAGGCTACTGTGGTCCAGGAATAATTTGAGATTTTTTTACCCTGGATCCTAAACTTTGCAAATTCAAGTGAGCACTAAACGTATCAAGCTTGAGGACCCTTTCGTGACGGGACGTGAGGTGCTTCTTCAGGGGTGCGAGCCGAGGATGGTTTTTGCTATAGTTGCTAGTGTGGTGAATGGGATGGGGTCGAGCAGAGTTGGGGAATAGTTGAACGCGTCGAGTGTCGATTATTATCAACCCCGAAAATTGTAGAGTGAAGATTAATTGTACTGAAACTGACGATGCTACTTTAACCCCTTTGCATTCTCTATTCTAAGGGATCATATTGTTAAAGTAAATTTTTGAAAGAACGAAATAGGGGTAGAAATGTAAAGAGTAATAGAAATTTTTCAACGGTTAGGGTTCGAGAGGTTCCTCGTATGAAAAGAAAACAGTGCAGGGGATGTGAGGGAGGTGAGATTAAAGATCGTTTTGGCACACAAAATCTATCGTGATCAATAAACATTCGAAATTGAAGGCTCGCTGCAAGTGCTCGACGTTAGGACCAGATCGATCATAATGAATATCTAGTTACAACATAAATATACATACACAAGCATTTTGTGCACCATTGATATATATGTATATATATATAGAAGAATGTATATATGATGTTCGCTGGACACCGGATGCGCAGGATCGTCCGCGGAGGATCGACCGAGACGCAATCGGGGCCAACTGGTCAATTGGAATAAACACCGAACAGTCAAAAATGTAAATATCAAAGTTGGCAAATCAGAAAAAGGTAAAAGGAACCATAATGCATACTGGTGTAATCCATGGTTACATATTGAACCAATACAACAACCATACATCTTTACTGCTTTCTTCATTTTGCTAATCAAAAACACTGAAAATATTCGAACTCATTGGGAAATTGTGCAAATTCATTTTGGAAATTTCGAGCTGCAGGAGCATCCAACACTGGCTGTCCACAATGTCTGCAGCTTACAAACTTGTTGGAAAACTTCCGGGTCCAGCGAAATTTTACATTGTCCCCATTACTTCACTCCGTTTCCACTGTGCATTTAATTGAATAAATGTTATAGTGTATCGATTAAGCAAGTTTACATTGGAGCTTCCCCGCTCTGGAGTTGAACAGACAAACTCTAGAAACAGTCCTCAAGATTTTAAACTCAGGTTTTATATGGGAACTTATGGATTTTGTTCAGTGTTCTGATGGCTCGGTATTTCTAGTATTAAACAAACTCTAAGTAAGGCAAAGCAAGGAGTCTTTGATGACGCTCAGATGAAGGATGGTCCTCGAGATTCTCGAGCCCAACTTTTCGATCCTAACTTATCGGTTTCCTTCAGAACAGCGTATTGAACGGCTCGGTACTTACTAAACAAACTCTAAAAACAGAGGCAAAGCAAGGAGGCGGACTCTCAGGTGGCGCTCAGCTAGAGGATGGTCCTCGAGATTCCCGAGCTCAGGTTTCTGATCGGAACTTATGTGTTTTCCTCGGGAGCAGTGTTCGAACTGTTTCGGCCACGGATCACACCAGAATTACTAATATTAACATGTGCTGTACATAGCGCAGTGCAGTGCAGGCGGCAGCTGTGGGCTACGGCTCAGCTATGAAAGACATTACCGATGGATCCGCGATCGAGTGGACTGCAGACCCAGCGAATTAGCTGCGGTGCCGAGTACAATGTTTCAAGAACCATTTCATCCGGGTATGTTTGTATATGTACATTATGTCGACTGTACTGTACTGTATTTACGTGTGTGTATTCCCGATATATCCAAGTATGGCGTGTGTATTACGGATGAGAGTACTTAGGCTACGGGGCGGGTCCCGAGCGACCCCGACCCGATCTAGGCCCGCAAGCTTTGGCGAGTTGGTCGGGGTTGCCGAGACCCTGCGTGTACATTTACCTCACTGCGAATCGATCATTTTGATCATGATCGTCACTCCGGTCTTTGTGAGACCTTCGTGACGGGTCTGATGTTTGATGTCGATGTCTGAATGAACTTATGTAACGAGCAGCGACCTTATCCGGGGAACCCAACCAGCTTCGGGAGCTTAGACTTAGGGTATTGTACGGTGGTCCCTCGTTACATGAACGCCACGGAGCTGCTCGGCTTGGCGCACGAAAAATAAAATCGTGACTCTAGATCACTGTAGTCTATTTACTGATGTGAGTTCTTAGAATCGCACTAATTTTATCGATGGTGCGCCAAAGGCAGAAAATCGAGATTATTATATGCGCGTCGAGCGCTTCTAACGAGGGAACACCGTACTTTCGAGTACGCGTGCTCCGTTCTCTCACACTTCTCTCTCTCTCTAGCAAAAATTGTAAACAATTACTCGATTATTTACAATCTCCCGCCGTTAAGACTGCGTTATCTTAAACGATACCGATGCGGACTATTAAGTATAAGCTTGCCGGTTGCTATAGTTATTTACAGACGTCTCGGGACACGATAATTAATATTCGAGCCACGTGCTCTCTCGAACGTAGAACGTTGTTGCGATCATTTTACGATATATGTACTTCGAAAGTAGAAACCCTGAAAAAATCGAGGCCTGTAACACTTCTACACGCGACTTTATACAATAACAAACGTCTTCGAAGCTAATCGCGTGGCACGTCTTTGCTTTTTTTTCCCACGGAGCTGTCGAGTTTCCAACGTCTCGACAATGTCCACCGCGAATTCGAAATAATTGACAGTGACTCAACGAACGTTTCCCTACGGATAACTCTACCTATAGAAGACGATAAAAAAGGACCCGCGAGATTTGATATTATACATAGATAGTCTCTAAACGTCGTCCGTGCCGGAAGTGGCGGTTTCATTGACTTCGAGTGCGATTGTTAAACCGGTGTACAATCGACAAGCTGCGACGTCGGTGCTCGAACGAACACGAAATCTGTTTGAAGTAACCTGTTGCGTGGCCCCGGCTCGAGAGAACACCGGGACACGCGTGAAACACGTCCAACTTGTTGCCATTAGTTTGCGCACGAACTGCTTCGCGATGTTTTTATCGGTTGCCAAGTTAGGGTAGACCGAGGACAGTAGCAGCACGCTATGGATTTTAACACAAATTTGTTATATCTTTATGCAAGATGTAGCAGGAAGCTACATCCATTTCTTTTGTGAGTTAGAAATAAATTGTAATTCATAGACTTCCTTTGTAAATATGTGCTCTCTCTTTGTTTTAATGTTTAATTCGACCTCTTTTGAGACCGAGTCGATCGTTACTTTGCACACTTGGGCGTCTCGTTAGTCAGAATTTATTATTCAAAGTTCGCAAGTTCAAAAGAGAGAAGATTAGCACAGAATATAGAGAAGAACAAGGGAAAATGCTGAAGAAAAATGTTGGACTGCAGTTGAAAGAAGAGAATCCTTTTAGCAGTTACGGAAAAAGAATTAATGAGTCTACCGAGGAGGAATATGAAGAATATTACTGCGTTGTTTGCATGATATAACACAAGCAAGCCAAATGAAAAGTTTCCTGCATCAGTTACAATTGCGATAGCTACAGTAATAATTAGTTTTATTTTATTTATGTTACTCTGCTTGTCTTTGTGATCAATATCCTGGTCATCACTCGACCCAAAGTCTCTCTCTCAGTGAAATTATTTTCCCGTAATTCTGTTTTACAATTAATGTGTTGCTACTGTCCATGACCTACACTATTAGTTTATCTGCAATATTAATGATTTTTCTGCAGTCGGTGCCATTTCATGAAGGGCAACGTCCCCGGCGAGGATCTCTCGAGCAAGGACAGTTGAAATGGAAACGCGAGAACGATGAATCGTGTTTTCGGGTCGATCTCGTTATGTCGATTAGTGAGCGTTGTCCAATGTCGCCTCGGGATGATAGAAGACTGAGTACCTTGCTGGAACGACGAGGGCTTCCAGTTCGGCGGTCAGGTGTCGTCTGATCATGTGTTTAGCTGGCGGTATTCCCAAGGCTGTGGCCATCGTGTCGCCGGTGAAGGATGGCTCCAGCACGACCAGGGCACCGTGCACACCGGAATCTAGTTTTGGACGTTAATCAGTCTTCCTATCATTCGAAACGTGCCGAAGTAACGGGCCACTGCCACTACAAAAATGGCCCCTTGCTTTGCCAACATTTTCCGTCACCAAATTCGAGGAAAACTTTATTGCATCTGAATTTGATGTAATTGCATTGGTCTGCGAATCTTTATGCTATGAAGTGCCATTTTTGTAGAATATTTTCACAGAAGTCTGTACCAAAGCGAGGTCGTTGAGTGAATGATGAAATGAAACTGATACCAGGTATCAAGAAATGAAAATGAGAAAACTTGGGTGAATAGATTTCCTTCGAATACTGGAACGAGCGGATAGATAGAATTATTCGCCCCTTTCGATGGGTTCAGTGGCTAATTATGGACGTACCTTTCAAGTTCTCAGCGTATTCAGTTAGATCGATGTTCCTCGCCCACCGAATGAACCTCTGGTTCGTCCAAACCAGAGGATCCGTGTCGACCTGCTCGCACTGGTGTCTTCTGACTGCTAATGCCTGTCGGGGAATACGATTAACAGTGTCCTTTGAGCGTTGCCATGATCAAATTTACAGTAAATGAACACAGTCGTGCTATAATATATTCCTTGAATACTAGACCGACTAAAAAATGTCTTCACATTTCCTAAAAGAATCTTGAGACTTTGATAAATTCAATTTATCAATCATCCTACTCGGTAAAAATTTTGTTTGGCACCTGTCTGATATCTTTCACTGTTCAACAGATTTTATTCAGGCAGTGTAGTTCATTAATTCATACAGACATTTTTAAAATTCCTTTTACCTGGCGATCGTAGTTGAGCATCCGCAGCAAATGGATGCCGTGCACGATGCTGGCTTGATGGAACTTCCTGGTGACACCGAGCAGCTTCTCGAGCTCCTTTTTGCCGAGGTGATCGAGCATCCTGGCGTCCACCATATTGGTAGCGAAACTCTCGGAATATTGTGCGAGTCCAAGGTCTGGCAGCCACTCGGAGCTGACCCACGTGTGACCTAGTTGAGCAATGCATGGATACCGAACTAGACTCGGATGTCGATGCTCCTCGATAGCTAATCGTAATTTCTTTCGGTGGAGGGGGTGCGTGACACCCAATCCTGCCTCCAATTCTGCGTCGCTGAGCTCCAGCAGTACCTACACAATTTTCAACAATTAAAAATAGCACTTGGTTACCCTTCGGGACATTGCTGCCCTACACAATTTTTTTCTTAGAATAAGTAAAATTCTTAATAAATTTCTTAACCCTCATCCGTCCCTCGTGTTAATTTGACACAGTTTTCCCGAAATAAATTACATTGTTCTGTTATTTGTAGGAAAGTTTTCCCGGAACTTGGTGACTTTTATTTTTTTAATGAATAACCCAAACACGAAAAACCAAAGATGTAAATATTAACTTATCAATTTGAATAAAAAAACCTCGAAAAATAACTTCAGTTCGTGAAATGGGGGACGGATGAGGGTTAAATAGTTTCTCGCAGGAATTTGTGCTATAGTGGTTCTCCAGCTCGCAAGCACTCCATCAAAGAATCAAGAAAAATTGAGGACATTATCCGAATGAGGATATAAAAATTGCTACTGATACTTATTTTGTGTTTAATTATTTCAGCTTGTATCCAGCACACTATTTATTTTAGCACTATAAACAGTGTTTTCGGCAAGATTTGATGTTTAATCGAGCTACGTTTGACAAGATTTACCTTTCCAGACTTGACGTTCTCGGCGCATCGCGGACCATACTGCGGCATCCCAAGAGCAACCTCTAACCATGCTAACACCGTCGGTGCCCTCCATCGTTCCATAGGCACGGATGCGGCTTCTCTAAGTAAACGAAGTTTCTCTGCGTAACCTTCCTCGGTAAGAGGTGACCATGATCTATATGGATCGAAGCCGTCGGAGCCCTCGTTGCTTCCGCTCCCACCGCTCGAGTTGTTTGCAGCCTTTCGATGCCGGGAACGGGCGAACACTCTGAAAGCCCGATTTAAAATGCGGTTTTCAAACTCCGCAGACTCTCGAGAGCCACCTATTTTATTACCATCGTGGCCATTTTCGTGCTGCCATTTCCATTCGATTGTAATTTCATAGTGACTGCGGCTGCCGCAGTTATTATTATCGGACCGAGCCATATTTTTATCACGAGCTGCGCGGACCAATTTTATAATCAACGATCTCAATTTTATTAATCATCATTTTTGTGCTTCTTATACTCAATTGCAATATTATGATAGGGGTGGGTACTGTAGTTATTATTATCAAAGTGAGCCAATTTTGTTACAATGTTGACCATTTTCGTACTACTTGGATTTATTCAATTGCAATATTATTTTAGGAGTGGGTACTGTAGTTATTATTATCAAAGTGAGCCATTTTTATCACAAATGTTGTATGGCCAATTTTTTAACGAAGGGCCAATTTTGTTACTTTGTTGACCATTTTCATGCTACTAGGATCTATTCAATTGCAATATTATGATAGGGGTGGGTACTGTAGTTATTATTATGAAAGTGAGCCATTTTTATCACAAATGTTGTACGGCCAATTTTTTAACGAAGGGCCAATTTTGTTATAATGTTGACCATTTTCGTGCTAGTTGGATCTATTCAATTGCAATATTATTTTAGGAATGGGGCTAACGTCGACGCGACTGCAGCGTCCTCTGACGGGAAACATGCAGCAGAATATTGCAAAACCATTGCTCGGAAACGTAAAAGAACGACTTTTGAGGCAAACAGCGTGATAGATTGATCTTTCATCTAGCGGTTTCAACTACTAAAAACCCCCGTCTTTGCATTATCGAGAAATCAGAACGCGAATCCCGGACCCTTGCACCCTCGCGTACGTATACGTGGTCTAGCGGTGTGTGAGTGTGGACCTCCTTAACATCACAATATTTGTTCACAGTTGAAAATATGTCGTTTTTTAAAACTTCATTTTCTCAAAAACTGTATAGGAGAAAAATTAAGGACAGATTCGGAATCAGCGCGAAAAACTCTATAAGAATCGCATAGTGAGAATCGAAATACGAAAAAAATGTTGAAATTTGTTGGACAGTGTTATTAGCAGACTCGGGCGATTTTATTATAAATATTACGAACCATTTTTTAAAGTTAGAAAAATTTAAGCGAGCAGTACCGTATATAAAATGATCAGAAAAGTCCACAGAGGTTCTAATATCGCTGTGTGTTCGCGAACGACGGCTCTCACCTGGAAATAGATCCCCACGTGCCTCCTCGGGTTGCTGAAGAACGCGAATGCGCGGCAGGTGCCGCGATAGGTGTGTTTTGTTTGCTCCTCCTCGGTTCGGATTCCAACGGGCTCGACAGCTGTTCCACCGATCGCGATAACGAGGAGTTGTCCATAGACCTAGAGAACGCGTTCAGGGGTGACAACGTGGGGCTGCAGTCCTTCGGCGTGGTCGCTGCTGAAATTAAACATAAACAGAACCATAGATCATGGACTCGTTCCGTCGATCCCGCGGCTAACACAATATTATCGCACCCTGGAAATTGACCCCTCGCTTCGTAACATTTTTGCTACCCCCTTCTGCAAGAATCACTTTGTCTCTTATCACTTCTCAATGGGAAAGTTCATTTCAAGTTTCCGTCACATTTAATGTAAATCGCACATGCATTCATTACTGTGTAGTAGTATTTGCTTATTACTTGTTTACCAGCCTTTCTTAGCCGTTCCTTGATCACTTAAACATTATTCCAACATGTACAAATGTTTTATTCGCAAACATTTTTGTAACTTTCACAGCTAAATCACAAAGGACGTCTAAAGTTATACGAACTGAGGGCGAGAAACGTTTAAGTTAGTATTCAATGCGCGGAGGCCAATACGCTCCAACTGTAAACTATCGGACCAACGAGGGAAGCAAAAATTAGGATATCTCGCTGTGAAAGTTAGGGAAGTATGTTACTCTCTCCGGCGATCGGCAGCGGAATCGCGAGCTGCGATTCTGTTTCATCGACGCGGGTATCTCGTAAATCAATAGCTGTGCTCGGTAGTCCTCTCGAGAAAGACGAAGAAACGGAAGGAGAGGATGATCGTCGAGTAGAACAGAGAGAGAGAGAGAGAAAGAGAAGAGAGGCGCAGAGAGAACAGCCAGACAGAAAGAGGAGCAACGAAGAAAACGGAAGAGGGCGGACGAACAAAACGAACAAAACAGAGTCGGAGAAAGAGGACAGCTAGACAGAGAGACAGACGCAAGCAAGCAGGAGTCCAATGGACAGTGGTGGACGACGATGAAGAGACGGAAGGAGAGACGACGATCAGCGATTATGTTTGGACACTTACACTGGTATATGTGGGATGGTGCAATGGAGGAAACCACGGAGATGCTGTCCATGTCGAGACCGCTCCCCTCGACCGTAATTGTCGGTGTGCCTGCGCGGAAATGTACAACGTATAGCAAAAAAAAAAAATGAAAAACGGAATTTTGCGTTTCAAACCGGCGTATCGTTTGTCACTCGACTTACAGCGAACAGTGAAAACATGAGAGGAAGATTTCGTAGCCGAATTTCAACTTCCGTTTCATCATTCCCTGTGTGTGCGTTTTTCGAGATTCCCCGGATTTGTCAACGAAACATTTTCCGAGTGAAAATAGTATTTGGAGACGAGTTCTGTAAACTCGATCCTGGGACAGTGCAGCTTTTTGGGGACAGAATACAACAGACTCGCACATTTTTGTTTGTCATTCTCCTCTGCAGCACCACAATTCACTTCAAGTCTTTCCAGAACAATTTCTTTCAAGTCTTTCAAGAGTTAATTCTTCCAACTTGGAATTGTATGTGTAGAGTGGATTAGCGAACGCAATGTGTGAGCTGTTGTGCTTGGAAGGATGCGAAACTGGAGTTGCTTTAACAGAATTTAATTTATTATTTTCTATGTATAAGAAATTCTAAAATAATTCTGGATAAAATGATCAAGAATTCTCGCTTGATTAAAAATTATCATGACTACGTATTAGGTGTACAAATAAGTTTCCGCGGTTTGTCAAAAGATGGCCCCACCAGAAGGTTATGGAGAAATTGTCAGATGTAAAACGTAATATCCCAAGTTTCGTCATCCGGCAACACCATAACCTTAAAGTACTAGTGATTCCGTATCAGCATCACGTAATTTTTTTCGTGCAAAAATGTCAAGTTTTGTGCCGAATAAGCATCATTTGCGGGAACTTTTGATTTACTTCTTTAATTTGAAAAAATCTGCAGCTGAGGCGCATCGATTGCTTCTAGAAGCATATGGTGAAGCTGCTTTAAGTGAGAGAAGTTGTCAGGAATGGTTTCAAAAGTTTAAGAACGGTGAGTTTGACGTGAAGGACAAAGAACGCAGTGGAAGGCCGAAAGTGTACGAAGACATGGAATTAGAAGTATTATTGGAGGAAGATTCGTCCCAAACGCAAAAAGAACTTGCACTTACATTACAAGTGACTCAACAAGCAATTTCACATCGTTTAAAATCGTTGGGAATGATTCAAAAACAAGGAAATTGGGTTCCATATGAACTAAAGCCGAGAGACGTTGAACGCCGATTATGCATGAGTGAAATGCTGCACCGGTAAAAACATACTTGGAAACACTCAACTGGGAAGTTTTACCCCACCCGCCGTATTCACCAGACTTAGCCCCTTCTGATTATCACCTGTTCCGGTCGATGGCACATGGTCTGTCTGAGCAGCGCTTCACATCATATGAAGACACCAAAAATTGGGTAGATTTGTGGATAGCGTCAAAAGATGAAGAGTTTTTTCGACGGGGTATCCGAATGTTGCCAGAAAGATGGGGAAAAGTAGTGGCAAATGATGGAAAATACTTTAAATAAAACTTAATGTACTGTTCCTTCACAATAAATTCCTAATTTTTTATAAAAAACCGCGGAAACTTATTTGTACACCTAATAGAATCGCCAAAACAAAATGTTTGAAATGATCAAATCGAGGATTCAATTTCCGACTCTCCGGAGTTATATTTTGTGTATCGATTTGAACCAATGTCTGTTGGGAAACGTTTTATTCCATGGACTGTGGACACGCGGAGGATATTCACGAAATTCGCGCGCACGCATGCGATCGGCTGCGAAGTATGTTTGTCCTAGACGAAATCGATCAATCCGTTTTAATGCACGGACACGGCGAGCCCCTGGCTGAATAATACATGAAGGAAATGCGCTCGATTAGCCCGCCACCTACGTTCGGCTAACATTCGCGGTTGACGGAGCTATCTTCACTCTTTTCCTTTTTCATCTCTTCTTCTTCTTTTTATTTCCCTCCCTTTTCCGGCAACGAGCGCGGCCCGACGATCCGACGGGATGCACCGTAATGCACTTTAACTAGGCGATTAATCTTGGCTCTCTCGTCGCACACCTAAGCGCAGGAATCGTTGCGAGCCGCCCTGACATTCGGATGAATAATAATAGCGATTACGTTGTTACGCGTCACTCGACTTCATTCGTCAAGACGATTACCCTCGAATGACTTCTGCGCGATTACGTTGTATTACGGGTTAATTAAAACCGGCACGCTCCGCTCCGGGCCCCTGTTGCTTCGGTATCATGAAAAACAGGGTTCCGTATACACCCTGTTGTTCATTAAACATTTTTACGTGGCGCGATTTGAACATTTTATGAAGATACAGGTCGGTGCATCCAGGTTGAGCAGCTTGAATATCTTCTTGATGCGAAATAATGTGAGAAAAATATAGTTAGCTTGAGGAACCAGCTGTTTACGACAAATATGAGTAAAGAAGATACTAAAAGAGGCTACAAAAAATTTTTTTAAATATTAGATTTTTCTGTTTATGCAAAATAATTAACAGAGTGTATGCAGGTGATTTTTGACGATTTGACTACGGTGTTACACACCGTACACAATTTTATAAAATAGGGTGAAGTGCCCAAATATGGTATAGTCGCCTATTATGGCACTACCTACATCTTGTGAAGGAGAAGTCGCACTCTAGTGAGACAATCCTCAAAAAATAGTTTACCCTGTTTACTCAACAATGTGCAGTGCAATCGCACTATGCTATAGATTTTAGTATCGATCCTCCGCCAGTTGTGTCTCCACGTGTTGAATATTTTTGTGGCAAGATATTCGACAGTATCTTTTTCGAGGAAGGTAAGTGATTTTGAAATGTTTCAACATATCTGTAGTTTCAGTTTATTTATATTAATGTTTGCCAACTGTTGGTTTGGGGCTGAAATTCATTTTCTCTTTGTCAGTAGCTAGTATTATCAGTCCACGTGGAGTTCCCAATATGGCACTATCAAGGGTTCCCTAATATGGGTATAGCTATTGACATTCTTGGTGTGGGTGCCGAATATGGCACTAGGTGTCATATTAGGGAGTCAAGGTGTACCATATAATAAAATAACCCCTTTCGCTGGAACCTGCAAATGGCACAACACAAAAAAAAATTTTTCCCAAGCTGTATTAATTTTTGAACAAACTTGACCCCAGAATCTTATAGGGAAGATATGCATCTACAATTGGTAATTTTTTGGTCGAAAAAGAGCATTCTAAAATAATCAAAAAATGACATCAACAAAAAGTGGTTCATATTTGGACACTTTACCCTACATTTCAACCGCCAATGTATGAAACATGTAAGAATTACGAGACTGTGTCGAGGCAAGAAACTATTTTCTATTTTCAGTCTCGGTTTTTGCAACTCTAAATCTCCGCGAAGATCCGCAGTCTAGCGAAGAACAGCATGAAGTTTTTCTCACGCGGTTTTTCAAAGGACGAGACTCGAGATGCATCGGTGGTCGCAACAGCTGTCCACCTCGCTCTTGTAACCCATATGTTACGAGTCAGGTGTAAGCGAAATGGGGTAGCAAGCCGTTATAGGTCTCCTCTTTCGAACGACAAGCTATAGTATTTACGAAGGCAGGTAAAAGCCATTTCATGTCGTTACGGTTACCACTAAAAAATTCAATGCACTGTCGAGTTCGACGTAAAACTAGCTGGAACGAAATATGATATCAAGTCGGACTCGACAAGGAACCACAAGAGCCACTTATTACTGCCACTTATTGAACTCTTCTTAAATAATGATTTAAAATAATTATTAGGAAATATATTAGATATATCTTTGTTCAAATACAAATTCAAATTCAAAAATTCAAAAATTCAAAAATTCAAAAATTCAAAAATTCAAAAATTCAAAAATTCAAAAATTCAAATTCAAATTCAAATTCATATTCAAATTCATTATTGTAATACTAAATATGTAGATAACGTAACTGTTCAATAAATATATATGATTACTTATTATTATTAGTAAATAATTTCTGCGCGTCCCCACCGTCAACGGTTTTCAGGACGGCAACGTACTGAACGAACCAGAACGTTCAGAACCTCCACCGGAGTTGTTTGACGAATTGTTTCACCGTACAATTAAATTCCTTAACCACGTATTCCCCACCTATTAGCACGACGAACTCTCAAAGTTCCAGGTAAAATAGCTTTTTAAATAAATGTTATATTTTGTCTTCGTGCCCACCGATATTCGGGACGGTATTCTCCCTCGAAAATACCTACCGACTTTATGGAAGCTTAAGCATAGGCATCTCCTGAGGTGTAGAGGGGAGTCAGAGGTTCTAGGAACCCCTGGGGTTCTTGGCACTTGGCCTTTGTTCGAGCATCTCGAACCGTCCTGAGGTTGCCGTAGAATCGGCACGATAAACTATGAACACGCTAGACCGATCCGATTATCGTTCCGTTGAGCTATGAATCGACCCTAAGACGAAAAACTGAGATCCTTTTCCTAACTCCTGCATAAATTGTTGCACGCAGAAGAATGTGATTTCGATAGTCCGCGACTTCCAGGCTGGGAATAGGCGAACCCGAGAAGTTTCTTCGAGCAGTTCGTGATAAAATGAATGTGACTTACCATCGGTCGTGGAGTCGGATAGGTTTCCGCCTACGCTGGTCGCGCCTCCGCTCTCTCGATCGCTGGATCCCCTCACTCCGCTGTCCGCGCTGCAACTTCCGCGATCGCCCGCCTGTCCACCGGAAGAGCCAGCACCTGCCGCATTCCCGACGTTCCCAACAGTCACTCCTAGTTCTGTGCTGCCTAATGGCGGTTGAGAATTCATATGAGGGATGATACCACAGCCGCCGCCACCGCTGCTGCTTCCGGCGCCCGGCGTCGCCGCCCCATTCACGCTGCCCCGGGGGAACGAGACCAAGGACTCCTGGTCGCTTAAGCAGATACCGCCGCCGCCCCTTTCCGCCAATTGACGCTGCAACTGTTGACAGAAACAGTTCCGTTCACGATCCGTTGTCCGCGCCCTTTCTTTCGCGTGATCTTGTCAAGAATAACAATCAGTTGTCGTTAAGAATAACACTGTAGCCCTTGAAACAACAAAACCGGAAGCAACGAAGACACTAGGAGGCACACGCGCAGCACTAGAGCAAACACAATTGTAAGTGTGCACGTGCGCAGAGTTCTCTTCCTCTGTTTGTGGTTTTATTGTAGGCTTCCCCAGAGTATAAACGGTACAGCGCGCATCACGTCACACACGATTTGGGTGCTCTTTACTTTACCGGACTCAAAATGTTTGTGTGCCTTTCTTCTATAAATTATTATATATTTCGTATGTGATCCTGTAAATTTGTACCCGGGGAACCTGCAGATCGAAGTTTTAATCCTGCAGGATCAATGGTTCAGTAGTTATGCTTGCTTGAAGTTGAGCAATCTGCAGTGTTTTTGACAGGTAAGGGCGCCGCCATATTGGGTTTTAGTCACGACCGCGAGCCGCTTACCGAGCAGAACCGCTGATCCTTGCCCCGACCTAACCCCAACCAACTCGGTAAGCGGCGCGCGACCGCTACTACAAACCAATATGGCGGCGCCCTTACCTGTCAAAAACACTGCAGATTGCTCAACTTCAAGCAAGCATAACTACTGAACCATTGATCCTACAGAATTGAAACTTCGATCTGCAGGTTCCCCGGGCACAAATCTACTGGATTACATACCAAATACATCATAATTTGTAGGAGAAAGACACAAATTTTGAGTCCGGTACAGTAAAGAGCAGCCTAAAGTTTACCCACGATTTGTATTAAAGTGTCTATTAAATACAATAAAGTATATATCTTAAGAAATATATATTTCACTTCGAAATAACCAACACTTTCCCGAGGCGCTGCACGTCATCCACCGTCCGGTTGTCATTCGCAAAACAGTTGGTTGAAGTAGAAATCCGCGGGAACATTTGCCAACCACTTCTATTTAATGAAAGTAGAGAGGACCGGGGGATGTGCGCAAGATCCTCGTCGAGGCGGGAAAGCGGGAATATTTCGGAGCGTGCGTGACTGTCGAGCAGATTCCGGGGGCGCAACCCTCGAGCCATCAGTTTTAAACTCGTTAGCCGGAGCGGCCGTTTATGCACAGCGTCGAGGACAATTTGAGGGCTCAAAGCCGGGGCTCACCCTCCGCGTAATTGCATGTGCAGGCAAAAGAAATGCTTCTTACCTAACTGCTCGTAATAACCGGCCGATCGATCGCCGATACTTTTTTCCTCGCCCCTTTACCCGACCACCCCCACCGAGTGGTTCTGACCATAAAAAGAACTTTACGCCGGTGTTCTTTAAGTAACGGAATTACACAGCCCTCCCCGGAGACGCTCGATTTAACCGAAACCCCCCCTCCACCACCCTCGATAATTAGTCGAAACTTTATTTTTTAATACCTTGACAATGTATACGCTCCCTGCACGACTAAAAATATTTCCGTCTACAAAAGCACTTCGGGGAAAACATCCCCTAAGTAACGGGCATAAATGCTGCTAGGAGATACTCGATTCGATCGAATCCTCCGACTGCTCGTAATTATGCTTTATTTTCTAATAACTCGGAACCACTCCATTTTTACTGGCCTTAAAGTGTACTTCATACCCCTCGCGATTACTCGCGGCTGCTTTTAGCCGACCGAGGAATTTATGGGAATGTTCTGCCGCGGCACTGTGCAATCCTCGTACAGAGAACTTACTCGAAGCGATGCTGAACCAACGGTATTGGTACTGGAAAATTAAACGAAAATACGAATGGGAACTGGAAGATCGAAGATTTATTCTTGATTCACGATGCCTGCTATTAAAAATATAAGTTTACTTCGCCCCACGTTCCTCAAACTAGCTCGAAAACATGGAAAATTGGGGAGGCGACCCTGAAGAAGGTCCCTAAGAGCTCCGACGGTAAAAGTGTCAAGGGAATCGCATAAAATAATTTTCCTATTTCCGCGAGTTTATTCAGAACCGCGTTTTCCCGCGGACTTGACTTCCTTCTTTTTGGCAGCGTCAAAAGGGAGAACCGGGGACAATTTAATGAAGCTCTTCATGGCAAAAAAAAAGGGAATTTCGAAGTGGATTCGAGGCGACTTTCCTAGCCGTGTTCCCAGCAGCATTTAATTCCAGGGAAACTTGGTCGCGTAACAATTTCATCGTTAAAACCTTAGAGACCGAAGTTCGCCCGGGCGAGGGCAACTTCGCTAAAAGCAGAGTCAACGCGTCCGGTAAATAATTCAGGAAGTTCAGCATCCGACTGTCTCCACCGCGCACAAAAAAAGATCTTTCTCTCTCTCTCCGAGGAGTCCCGTTTCAGTTATTCCTCGCGAAACACTCGAAAATAATAGCCACCGACGGCATTGAACTGATCAAAGTCGCTTCCGGGCCGAGGTAATGCATACTTCTTCGCCCGAGCTATTTACTTATCGACGTCGCTCCGCCATTTTCCCTCGGAACAGGAAACCTCATTAAAATTCCCCCGGACACGGCGGAAAGTTCTTTTCGAACACAATAATACTTTCGCCGAGAAATGCCGACGAGCATAATGCCGGCGACACCCTGTCATCTTCCACCGAACTTTTCCGGCAAACTATGCCGCTCGGAGAAAAAAAATGTCTCGCCAACAGAAGTCGTTTATTCTTCGCTGACAAAAGGGGCCAGGGAGCCATTTATTTCAGACATGCGCTCGGAAAGCGAAAACAATGGGAGACACCGTCATTTTTCTTTAATTCGGATGACGCGCGAGATTTTCGAGGGAGGGTGCTCTTCCTCTGAAACTTTAAGGGTTGCTTCCACCCCTTGTGCGTACACACATTAAAAAGATATGCAGCAAATATTTTTATAAAGAATTGTCAGCGTCAAAAATATTTCGAATGCAATCTTGCGTATTTATAGGAAATTGTGTGTGTATAATTTAATAGCATTTCATATTTGCAACGCCGCGCCGAAGGGTAGTATTCCCGGGGTCACAGATAAAGGGAGCGGAGTCACCTATTTTTCAAGAAAACGGGGTCGTTACACTTGTATTATACGACGACTCTTGTTCGTTCATACACTGTTTCAGCTGTGTACGGTAGCTGATGAACGGGGGTGTATCTAGCCTAGTTGAAAAGGAGATTCTTACCTCTTTTATAGTGGCGTGTGCGTGCGAGAGGGCGGCCTCTTTGTCGGCCAAACTAGCCGCGAGGCTGAGGCTTCGATCGGCTTCGTCCCTCGCAGCCCTCAGCAGACTCCAACGTTCCCTTTCCCTCTCGCGTTCCCGTTCCTCCGAGGGCATACCAACTCCTTGCTGCTGAAGCCGTCCTAAGGTCGCCTCGTTCTCCCGCATCCGCTGCAATCAACGGTCAAAGAGACCCATATCCGGGCAGTAACTTCACCCAAAACCACCACCGTCTAACAATGCATGCGAGCGTACAAAGTGCAAACTACTTGCTTCCAGACAAAGCACAAATGATTAACGCGTCGACCGGACGACAGTTTTCAACGTCCAGTTTAATTCTTCTCTGCTCACCCAACGTCATTGTTTCTGCAACCCTTAACTATCTCCACTGATCACGAGAAGCGACACTGATGCTTTATTGCTTTGGGGTTAGTGATCGCTGGTTTTGGGAACATCGGACGTTTCGAAATAGGGGTTGCTAGTTGCTAGTTGTTAACTCAACGTCCACTGATCCTGCAACCCTTAATAATCTTCACTGATCGCGTCAAAAAGGAAGAACGCTTCATGGGACTTGGAGGCCCTGGACAATTTCAGAATGAACGTAATCTTTGCTACCCCTGTGTCTCTTTTGCCTGATAACCTCTTCTTCTTGTGTAAACATTGATTTATGTGGTCTGTCACATTTTTATTAAATTCTAGACGCTATACAGAGTGAACATTATAAAGCGTTACAGACGAGCATCTTCAAAAATATTGATTATACGCAAAAATGTTTCAGATGAAAGTTGTTCAGTACCGAGGGGGACATCATGTGGTGGGATTTTTATTTTTACCGGTGGACACTCCAAGGTGAGGTGAAGATCAACTTTCTTTTTTTATATATCGATAGAGTATCAAATGCTGAGTATAAAAGTGTTGATATTCATATGTTCTAAACCTAATAGTTAACGAGATATTATCGAAACAATTTCCTGACTTCTTTGGATAATATCTCGTTGACTATTAGGTTTAGGACATATGAAGGTCAACACTTCTATACTCGGAATTCGATACTCTATCGATCTGTGGTATAAAAAATAAGACATTCTATTTAAAAAAAGAAAGTTGACCTTCGCCTCACCTTGGAGCGTCCACCGGTAAAAATAAAAGCCCCACCGCATAATGTCTCCCTCGTTTTAGAGATATTCGTCTGTAACGCTTTATAATGTTCACCCTGTATAGGCTACTACCTGGATGCTCTAAACAATTTTACAATGAACCATTTTTAACCCCTGAACCTTCGAGAACAGAATTTTTGTTTATAAAATTGAATATCAAAAATTTTCCAGTTCCAAAACGGGAATTGGAATTACTCCCCTTCCACTTACTTTTTCTTAGAGAACGAATTACAGCTCGATGCTGCAATGTCGAGTTGAGAGAGGGTGCGAAACCGATTTCGCATGGGAACGTCGTATTTCCGCGCGGGACGACGCAGATTGAATTCTCCCCGGTTATTTTTTCGTAGCCGGTCGATCGGTAACTCAATACAGGTGCGACTCGAGACCCGTTTATTTACAGGTGTCACGTACCCTTCGCTTATTAGCCGGCCAGGATATCAGCTACGGAGAACTTAATCCACTTATCTTTCCCTCGGGCGTAAGTTACTTCACGCTACGTAGAACAGGTGCTGCAGCTGGTTTATCGGCTAAACTTCGGGACAACGCGATTACTGCCACTCCGGCGGATCGGTCAGGTGTTAGCCGGTGTTGGCGAGTCAACATGTTTCGGGGGTTAAAAACTGTCGATCGCGCGTGTTGCTCGCCTGCTCGACCGGAAAACCGTGCTCCCTTACGCGGAAACAAGTTAGACTTCGTTCGAGAATATTCTGTACGTGTTCGAACGAACTTATCATCGTAGAACCGGCATTGTAGCTTCCATAATCTATATTCTGTGATGGCAACGTTATCAGAAAGTCGTCATTTCGAAAATACGAGAAATTCAACCATTGTTAAATATGTAAAATTCTGTTTGTTTAAAGAGGTAATTCGAACATCGTATTGTATGATATTTGAGTACATAGTATTTGCTGAAAACTTGAACAATTAAACATTTCTACAAAATTCCGTATTCATATGAAATACAGAAATATATTAGAAATAAAAATAGTCAGGTTGAACAACAGCTACCAGATGGAGAAACTGTTGTACTAATTAACCCCTTGCCTTACAATATCGAGTCAGACTCGTGGTGAAGATTCTGAATAAAGTCTAATAAATATGAATGCTATTAATTTCCTTTAAATCCAAATAAAATTCTATTTTGGTTCTGTTAATGCACAGCTATTGAAAAACATATAGGCGTACAATAGGTATAAAGTTTCTCCCTTTTTAGGAAATTAAGAATTACAAGCAAAGTTTTAATCACTGAAATCGTAGAATAAATCGTAGGACAGGGGGTTAATTCACAAGGATTGAAGTTACCCTTCCACCCCTAGAAAAAACTCACTCCAAAAGCTTCACTAAAAATTTCAAAATACCGGCGCCGCTTCAGTTGGACCACCGTGTATATTCCGAGCGAACAGGTGAGCCTGCCAATCACAGTACGTCATTCGAAGACCCCCGAAAATCGATAAGCCTGTTCAAACAGCGGCCATGGTCGAAAAATGTATATCCGCGGGGGTTGTCGATAATTTATTTAACCGTTGCGCGTTCCGTATATCCTTCCGCGTATCCGCGTGCAGGATGTTAGCGAAACATCAAACAACGAGTTCCGCGGGAGCGTACATAGCGACGTTTACGATGTCAAACAACGGAAGAGAGCCGAGGATATGGTGGAGATCGACGAGATTGCCAGCGTGTTTCTGTTTGAACAGCTTCTGGCGGGGGTGGTCGGGGACGGGGGGTTTGTTGGATGCGCGGATGTTAAGCCGACCGGATAAAAAAATCATACAGGGACCCATGGGTTCTTTCAGGTTCTTTCTCGTTGAAGGAAGAAGAAGACCGGCGCGACACGTCGGACCATTCGCTCCGGTGATGAAGTGGATTACGCGCGATCCGACAAGACGGAAGAGTATAAAGCAAAAGGGGAAATTGACGTGCTCCGCGGAAGAGAAATTGCCGTAAGACCCGGAACAAGGTCTGTTTCCTTTCATGTTCCATTACGAAGAAGCACCGGCCGCTTTCTAGTTAGGAGATATCCGATGATAACGGATAACGCGGGCCCGCCACCATGACGAGCTACTATGATGGACGCTGATGACCCCGAAGACCATGAAATTCGGTGGAGCAATAATAATACGTTTAACGCTGCCTCTCTGCGCCAGATGATATACTGCGAGCATTTACTGTGACGAAATTTCGAGGATTTCAGCCTCGGAATTTATTATAATCGTAAGGGTTGTTTTTTCGTGGATATTCTAATTCTAGTGAAAAATGGTAATCACTTTTCTCATGAACACGAAAATTACCATTTTTTTATGGTGAGCACGCTCGTCGTTACGAGGTTATATGTAAAATTGTTTTGTGGTTAATAACATCTTTTTCAACTGTTTTTTTTTTACCACGCTTATATTAACTTGCAGTGTATGCGTAAAATATCTTGTAATCGAATTTTAAACCTCTTCCCATAGTCCAATCTTGCTGAAATTTTGTATACACACTTGCTCCCGATGACAATGAAAGTAGAAAATGAAATACAGAGTGGTCCACGCAACTTGCACACCTATATAACTTCCAAAGTATGCGTTACACGAAAAAGTTTTGTATACAGAAGTTGCATGGTCTGAAGGGGTACATTATGTAGTGTATTTATTTCTTTTACAGGTGGAAGCGTTTCGGAGATTTGAAGGTCGGCTTTTTGTATTTTTAAATGTAATACTTTTCTATACTAAAATATGGAAGAATGTCGAATTCTGAGTAAAAAATTATCGACCTTTATTAGCCCGGAACATAATAATTAACGAGTAATTTCACTTTATTTCCTGAAAATTTTAATTTTTTAAATTTTTGTAGTCAATGTCATGATTTTATTTAAATTTATATTAAATTTTTCTATCTATTCCCCGACACTAATTTTATGACAGAAGAAATTTTGGAGTAATTGCTTAAAATTTTGGGGAAAAATATTATTAATCATTTAACTGGATTCGGTATTTTATGTAGAATCAGGAAAAAAAATTATTTTCTCCTTTTCAGTGCATTTTAATATAAGCGTGGTTTTTGAAAAGTTTTTCATTACAGAGAAACGAACCGAAAACTAGAATCATGTTTTCTGTGATTTTAATAGCGGTATTAATTAACGTTCGGAAAATATTTCACAGATATCAGTGAGCACGTAAATGTTCGGATACTTCTGGACGGTGGTGCATGTATAGCGAAACGAAGATAATGCGGGCGGAAAAAGTATAATTAAGTGGGGAAAACAGAATGTAATTAGAAAAGAGAGATATAAAAACGTAACAGAAATACGCGCATTGTAAAAATCCAGATACTGAAATGAGGAGGTACAGAACGTGGAACTGTGAAATATAATATAAATAAAAAAAGTTGATAATAATGAGAGGAGTACCATTGCAGCTTCTCCTATGCAAATTAGATTCAGGATAATATAAGTACAAAAATAATATACCATCTGTGATTTTACTTGCTCATTAAGTTTTTAATAAGGTGCTGCAATGGCTAATTGTACTCGTAACAAATGCTGCATATAATACACTAGTCTACATTGTTTGTATATTTAAATCCAAAATTAAATCAAGAGATTTTTTTAACATTATAATGAATGATTGAAGCTAAAATAAACACCGTGTATCTATGTCCAAGCTGTGCCATCAAGAAGATAGAAAATAACGTGGCGACTATTAATAGCCACTGACCTACGATTTAATATATTTTTTATTTTCTTTAATATCGCGAGGCACACCTGGCAGATTAAAAATAGTTGGCCAACCTTTCGCTCGTCGGGAATAGAATATCAGGGTTGAGGAACAGCTATAAACATTGTTCGCCTCTTTACTGCGAAATAACTTAGCGAATGGGCGCGGGAGCCGGTGTTTCTTTCGCGAAACGAGAGACCGGGAACTTCGAATCGCAGTGCGCAGTCTCTGAACGTTTAAAAAGGCAAGTTTCGCAATGCTAACGCAGACGTTCTGCCAGAGTTCCGGGGATGAAAAGTTTAAATTAAAAACGTGATTCTCCGAGAGAGAGGGGCTGGATTCCCGGACAGAGTTCAGTCAAGGTTGTCGAACTGCAATGCTAGAAGTTCAATCATAAATCACGGAGATCGTCGGAACCAACATCGGCCTCCGGAAACTATTCTTAATTAATTGAAACGCGCACGGGCTTATTAAGTTCTCGGAGGCGCCGACGTTTACGGGTTGTTTCGAGGAACGTTTGCGTCGTTTAATTTGGGACACGGTATTTACGATCGTCCGCGTGGAATATAATATTAAAGGATATTAAAGTGTTCCTTCCGAGTACCCCAAGGGAAGACACGGTCGCCGTATGATGCATGGTCCTAGTTCTTATGAGAATTTCTCCTCTCTCTCTATCTCTCTCTTCCCCGATGTATCTCCTCTCTCTTCCGCGAAGAGTAAACTCTGTATTTTTCGCTGGGAGCGCCATTACTACGCCTTAAGCTGCTTGCAAGAAACATTAAAGACTGTCTTTGTAGAACAGGGCATTAGCGATCTCGTTCTTTTGTGAACGTCGAGCTCGATTCTTGTCGACGGGCCGGAGAGGCCGAGAGCAAAGGGAGCGTGACAGAACGAGAATGTTTTTTAATTTTCCCGGCAAATACTTTAAGCCGATTCCCGTAATCCCTGTTTAGACTTGGCGCGGCTGCCGTCCTTCGGAACTCGCGAATTCGGGACGATCACTATTAGCAAGTTCTGACAGCTCGCGACGCGTCACTCGACCTGACGTTCTACTGCGAACCTCGCGAGATTTTACCATTTCGGTAGATCTATTTTCGACCTTGTACAGGGCGATTCACCAAATGATATCACCTCAAATATCTTTGTTGTTTTCAAAGATACATTAAATGTCTTGAGGACACCAAAATAATTTTTGTTTTTATGCCATTTTTTTCAGAGATATCAAGGTCGCCTTGAGTAATTACAGTCACTGAATTCGTAATGAAAAGGACTATCATTGTCGATGTTTAAAAAAAGGGTGGTTCCGTTTAAAAACATGAAGGTGACCTTGATATCTCTAAAAACAATTACATAAAGACAAAAATTTATTTGGTATCGTAAGAGCCCCATTTTACCATTCAACTTTATCCTCAAGACATTTACTGTATCTTTGAAAACAACAAAGATATTTGATGTGATAACGTTAGGTGACTTACCCCGTATACTCCACATTTTTCCAAACAATTTCCCAGTATCGATTTTTAAACGGTGACGATTTCGTTAAGATAAATAGTGCAAGTCTTTTTACAGCACTAATCGCTTCTTTCACGAGTTCAAAAATGGGATCCCAGCAGGCTGTTTGCTTCACAATGATAGTTTTTCATTTTGCTCGTCGCGCGAAATTGTGCAGCTAATAAAGGCTGCTTTTTCGGTGGGGGAAAGTCGTTTACAAAGGGACAAAAGTTAATGGAATTTTCGCGCGAAAGCCGGATGAACGGAATTAGTTTTGAGAATGCAGTGTCTCGCGACGTGTTTTTGAACGTTTGAGAATCTGATACGAACGACAGCACGCGGCTGGGAAAGTCCGTCGTCGCTCGGCGTGCAACAATTTAATAACAGTCGGAGGAATAGTGCACCTGATAAAAACGTACGAGATTGTGCCCTGGTTTCGACACAAAGAGCCCTTCTAATGCGACGCACGTGTACCACGGCGGAAATATTCTTCTTTCAATCTGTTTAAAGCCTTAGAATGCGGTTCCCCGGTCGGGGCAGACATTTTTCGCTCGAAAATGCATCCTGCTGCTTGAAACTTTGAATCCGAGTCGAGTGCATTCTAAGGCTTGCAACGCGCGGCTGCTTTGAACGAATTGAAAGGGGAAGATCTCGGTGTGCTTTCCATGTCAGCTCGGGAAAGACGATGCATTAGGCGTTCCGAATTAATTCGGTGTCTACGTTGTCGCTCGCTTTTAATACTAGCTGTGCAAATTAATTCTTCGCCCTCACACGGAATTAGCTATTGCATTAATTTCAGTGGTCAGTCAAACTGAAAATGATTTCTACAAGTTTATATTGCTGTACAGCGAACGGCTTGTTAAAATACAATTTCACTTTTAATTTGCTGGGGTACGAAATAAAATGATGAAATTTTACTCAATTTATAAAAATGCATATTATCGTGAAGCAAACAGCTTGCTAAAATTTAATGCAATTCCATCTTTAATTTGCTCGAGTCGAAAGTGTAGGTGATAAAACTGCTCTGGATTTCTAAAAGTTTATATTACTGTAGAGCAAACACTTTTAAAAAATTTAATATAATTTCTCTTTTCATTTGCTGGGTTAATCAAGATGCTAAAATTCTACTTAATTTATAAAAATGTATATTATCGTGAAGCAAACAGCTTGCTAAAATTTAATGCAATTTCATCTTTAATTTGCTCGAATCGAAAGTGTAGGTGATAAAACTGCTCTGGATTTCTAAAAATTTATGTTACTGTAGAGCAAACACTGTTAAAATTTAATATAATTTCTCTTTTCATTTGCTGGGTTAATCAAGATGCTAAAATTCTACTTAATTTATAAAAATGTATATTATCGTGAAGCTACTAAACAGCTTGCTAAAGTTTAATGCAATTCCATCTTTAATTTGCTCGAATCGAAAGTGTAGGTGATAAAACTGCTCTGGATTTCTAAAAATTTATATTACTGTAGAGCAAACACTGTTAAAATTTAATATAATTTCTCTTTTCATTTGCTGGGTTAATCAAGATGCTAAAATTCTACTTAATTTATAAAAATGTATATTATCGTGAATCAAACAGCTTGCTAAAATTTAATGCAATTCCATCTTTAATTCCTTCGTGTCTAAAGCGAAGATGATAAAATTGCACTGACTTCCTAAAAATTTATATTACTGTACAGCAGACATCTTGTTAAAGCATAATAAAATTCCTCTTTTAATTCGCCAGGGTTGAAAGTGAAGATGATAAAATTTCACTTAATATCAATTTCGCGAAGTTCCGCGGAAAAAGTAAATTTGCATAGCGTATCACTGAAGGCAAACTTGAGTGAAGACCCTCGATCCAGCCAGTTTAAAAAGTGTAAGGCAGTGAAGTATCAACATCTGTTACACGGAAATCAAACGCTAACATAAAAGTTACTCGTAGTGCGATCTCAACTGGCTCGTCAATTTCTGCAACAACTTCGAAAAACTGCGAAGAACAAGAACTGTATTTTTCGAAAAACCAGAATACCCGGCGTTAATTTAAGTGTTGCGAATAGGAAAATGCAAATTCGAGTAAACGTTCTGCGCGCGAATCCCGCGGATTCACCGTGGGAAATGAATCGGCTTAGGGTATCGATGAAGCATGAATACTGCAGGCCGGTTTTCGCGAGATTGCGCGGCGGGGATCAGCGCGCGTTGTTCATTTGACGAAATTGAAATGACCGACAACGTCGGCCCGGCCCGGCCCGACGCGACGCGGCGCAACGCGCGGGCGATAACGGTGTCGAGAAAATGAGAAATTCCGCCAAGTTTAATGAAAGTATTTAACAGGCAAAATTGCTGTCTCGCGTAGAGAACCCCTCCTGGTTGTTACCGGCGAGAGCTGGAGCTGACGCGCGCGCGCCACAGGGAAAATTGAAACGCGTTTCCACGAGGCCGTTCGTTAAGCGAGTTTTCCCGCGGTTATTTTTCCACGAAATTATAAGGTCAAGTCGTCGAGAAAAATTTCGGTTCCCGAGGGGAATCGGTTCGAAGGCCACAGGGTCCTCTAATTAGCAGCTGGCCCCTCTGATGGGCGCAGATGAGTTTTAGATTGGCCAAACGAGCCCGAGGGCGACATTTGGCAAACATTGGATTAGCCGAACACGATTCGGTTGCTGTGCAAAATTCGGTCGGGCTGTTCGCCGAACTTTTCCGAGAAACGAGAAGTGTGGTCAACATTAATTTTTCGCGGGAAACGTAATAGTGAATTAAAACAGCTGTAAATTTTCGATGTAAAACTATCGTCTGGAAGCTAGAAGAAAAATGAAGAAAGAAAGAAAGCAGAGTCTACAAGCTTCTCTACGAAACTCCTCCACCATCCACTACGCCAGTGTCATGCGAACTTCTCAAATCAACGGAAGATCGACTCACCTGTTCGTAGTTCCTGATGAAGTCCCGAAGTTCCCGTTCCTTGTCCTCGAGGGTGCCGTATAGCGCCTTCATTTGATTAAGCAAGTCGAACTTTTCCGCCTTGAGCCTCTTCCGGTCGGCCTTCAGTGCTTGCAGAGCTTCTTTCGCGTGTTGTAATTCCATCTCGAGCGCAACGAATCTAGCCTCCTCTTCGAGCACTGCATCCTCAGAACCGACCTCGCCCCGAGCCGCTCCGCTGAACAATAGCTTCCTCAGTCTGGCAACTTCCGCTACCAAACGCTCGTTCTCCAATCGGAGTCTTCTCGTGCTGGCTAGCTCCACGGAGCCGTTGCTGCCGCTCCCGTAGATGTTGGACAGCCTGGATGCTACCAGTGGATCCCCTATTCCTGAAAAATAGCGTCGCAGGTTAGCTAGGGATAGTGTAATTTAGAGGGTGTTTGAAATTAATATACAGGGTGGGGCAATAACTATTAGCACCTCAAATATCTTTGTTGTTTCTAAAGATACGTAAAATATGGTAAGGACCAAGGTAATGGTACAATGGGGCTGACACGATGCAAAAAAAAAAATTTTGTTTTTATGTCATTTTGTTTGGAGATATCAAGGTCACCTTGACTTTTTTAAATGGAATGTCCTATTTTTTATACCATAGATCGATAGAGTATCAAATTCTGAGTATAAAAGTGTTGACCTTCATATGACCTAAACCTAATAGTTAACGAGATATTATCCAAAGAAGAAAGACAATTGTTTCGATAATATCTCGTAAACTATTAGATTTAGGACATATGGAGGTCAATACATTTTTACTCAGAATTCGACGGTCTATCGATTTATGATACAGAAAGTAAGTGTTTCCAGTAAAAAAAATCAAGGTGATCTTGAAATGTCCTCTATGGCTCCACCCACGCAGAAAATGTTAGTCACAATATGACCCCCTCTGTACCGTGTAAGTTTTGTAAACAGGGTAGGGCAATAACTATGTTTACCTTGAATATCTCCGTTATTTGTAATAATATGGAAAAATGTTATGAACAAAATTTGCACGGTATAGAGGGGGGCATATTGGGACATAAACATTTTCTGCGTGGGAGGAGGCATAGAGGACATTTCAAGATCACCTTGATTTTTTTTACTGGAGACACTAACTTTCTGTATCATAAATCGATAGACCGTCGAATTCTGAGTAAAAATGTATTGACCTCCATATGTCCTAAATCTAATAGTTTACGAGATATTATCGAAACAATTGTCTTTCTTCTTTGGATAATATCTCGTTAACTATTAGGTTTAGGTCATATGAAGGTCAACACTTTTATACTCGGAATTTGATACTCTATCGATCTATGGTATAAAAAATAGGACATTCCATTTAAAAAAGTCAAGGTGACCTTGATATCTCCAAAAAAATGACATAAAAACCAAATTTTTTTTTGCATCGTGTCAGCCCCATTGTACCATTAACTTGGTCCTTACCATATTTTACGTATCTTTAGAAACAACAAAGATATTTGAGGTGCTAATAGTTATTGCCCCACCCTGTATTTCTGCCACATCAGTACGAATCTTTGTAGCCTGAATGTCGAACTAAATCGCCCCTGTTTCTTCTTCTTCGCTGTTTGCTAAACGAGCCTGAACCTCTCCGCCGTAACAATCCCCCAGAAACCAGTGGGAGAAAGGGGGCTCTAACAAGGACAACCCTAAACAGCAAAGGAAGACACGCGCGACTACATCGATCCCTGGAGCCATCGGCGAAGAGTGCAGGCCGAAGGAGTAGTTTCGGTAAGGTAACAGGAGGAGGATGGTGGGGATCGAAAGAGAGGGAGAGAGGTGGAGCGAGCTAGAGGATCAGCGACGTGTCATTCTCAATAATGCACCGAACCGGTGGCTAGGCGGAACGTCTCGGAAAGGCGTCTCGTTAGTCACCGAGGCCTCCGCCGCATTGAAGAAAGCTCAGGCTAGAATTCATCTTGCGCCGGAGACCCCGTTTAATTCCCGGGATTCGTAGGAACGAACGAGTCGCTGCCGGGAACAATCGCGGACACCGAGTGCACGGAGGGCGAACTTGAAAGGGAGGGCCTTCCATAATTAAATGCTGGGGTTACCCACCGAGGGAATTAGCCGGGGACGAGGGTCTGCTGCCCGGGGCTGGTCCAGGTGGTTCATTGTCCTCGTCGCCGGGCCGCACCTCGCCGTCCACCAGATCCTTGTCGATGTCCTTCTCGTGATCGTTCATCTCCTTGCTGGATCGCAGGGACTCGCGGTTCGTCGATATCCGCAGCCTGTCGCCGCTCGATCGATCGCTGCCACCGCGGTGCAGGAAGCCCGATCTGTTGCTGGATCCTCGATCCGGGCTCGCGCTGCCTGATCGAGAGTCCACGCTGCCACCGGAGCCGCCGAGGCGCGTCTTCTCGAGCGCTGGGGCGTAAGGACGCCGAGTTTTGTCGATCGGACTGCGACTCGGTGACCCATTGAGCTTCTCTGCGGTGGAAACAGACTGTTTTGGCGACGCTTCTGGCGATCACGCGAAAATGTTCGTGTTTGGATACCCGCGCCGTTAGCGTGGGACTACGTCTTTATGTTTGTTTACTTGGGCTGGGCTTATTGCGTATTGAGCACCGAGCAGTTTTTGTGTTCTGTTTGCATTCGAAGTCGCTGTATGCTTCACTAGCAGCTGATGGCTTGCTAGGTTGTGGTGGGATCTCCTAAGAGCATCTGGACACAGCGTTTTGCGATCCATAATTCACTCATCTTAAGGAGATTCCACCTTTAGGTTGCTCTTATGCCGGCGGCACGCTTTTCATTCAATGTTGAATAACTCGGTCAGGAAAAATTGTACTCCAGTTAAATCTAGTTAATAATTTGCGCGAAACGAAATAAAATGTACTCCGCAAATTGAAGTATTAAACCGGGTACAGCTTAGACGAAGTACTCGACGGGATTGATAATAAAAGTTTCACGAGCCATTAAGCAAAGTGCACGAGCTCCTTCGTTTGCATATCCTCGACTAGAAACGATCGTACACGCATCCTCATAAATTAGACGAAATGCGGATAACAACCGGTAAAAGTTTCACGGTGTAATTGGTCCGGCACGCGGTGAATCTTTCATCGAAACGCGTACACGTCGGCATACTTCGACGACAAAGGGGCCGAAAGAGAGGAACAGAGTAAGAACGTAATGAAATCTCCTGCTGGTCACAGAGGAATCTCCACAAAGGCCCATGACAGCTGGCGCACGGGGTTACACGCGCTGTTCCCATCGTATTACAAGTTGTAGGAGAAAATGGTGAATCATGGGCCGCCGGTCGTAAAACTGGCAGCAAGTAACTGCGAGATAGTGAGGTATATACACCGTGTTCCGGAAATCAAGATAAACTTTTAACCGTGAGCTATGCACGAGAACCTGCAGTTTTGAATTATACCGCCCGGGGAACTTTTCCCGGGGTAAGATTTATGCGTACCCTAAACGTAAGTTAAAGGAACGAACATTTATGAGAGAAGTTGGAACGGTGTCGTCTGCGAACACTTTTAAGCCCCGGGCCCCGGAACTCTTTTGTTGTGTCGAACTACTAAATCAACATAAAGCATTCCCCTTTTTCCAGAGGCGCCGACAGCTAACGAATAGGTCAGCTAATTAGCGAACCCACAACTATACTCATTGTTTCTTAGTGGCGCATCCGTGGGACTTTGTAAGCCTGGCTGAAAGGACCGCGGTGGTTGTAATCCTTCGGGATACTATTGTTCTATTCGATATTTAAAACAATTCGTATTGTCCCATTCGCATGGGACATTTAAATACTCCTGATTATTTGTCATCATCAGACGGCTCATAACTCCGGTTGCAATAAACATTTCCAACATTTTCAAACGGCTATAAACAGCCAAAAGACACACCTAGCAGTCCACAAAATTTCGAAACCACAGCTCTTCTCATCACCCAGAAAAAAATTTCCAAAGTCACCTTTGTTATGGGATACCCAAAGAATCTGTCGCCGGTCAGAGGGGAAGGATTAATTATGGTGACCATACTAACCGACGGGGCTGGATCGTCGATCGACGGGGCTGGTCCTCTCCTTCCTGTCAACCGGACTGGTTCGTTTTTCTATGGGGCTGGCTGATTTGTCGCTGGCCGAGCTTCTCTTGTCAACGGGGCTGCTGCCAGCGCTGAGCCTCTTGGCGTCCTCTTGTTGTTGCTGGACGACCTCTGTTGATTCTTGTGTTCCGGGAGTGGTGTTGTTGGGGCCGCTGGCTGCCCCGTTGTTGTTGCTGTTCCCCGGGGCAGCGGTGTTCGTCCCGGCCCCGTTGTTGTTGTTCAACACCACCGGCAACGCGCCTCGAACGTCCCTCAGCTCACCGCGGAGGGTCGCGCACTCACCCCTTGCACGTTCCAGCTCCCCGTCAAGCCGGGCGCCAGTCGCTGCGTTCTCCTCCACCATCACGCGAAATTTTGCCTGCAACAACAACAACACGAAAATTCAACCATCTTGTTCATCACTTCGTCATTCAATATATTCTTCAGAAACTAATTTAAATAAGTAATGGATGTATTCGCGATTTATATTCTCAAAAAGTAATTTCAGAAAAGAATTGCGAACTTAACGATATGAAATTGGTATATTCCGAATTTACGTTCTCCAAAAACTAATTTAGAAAGAAAATTGTCAACTTCGTGACGCTGAATATATTCGCGATTTATATTGTGAAAAAGTAATTTCAGAAAATAATTGCAAACTTAACTACATGAAGTATATTCTTCAAAAACTAATTTGAAAAAGAAATTGTCAAGTTAATGACACTGAATATATTCGCGAGTTATTTTCTCAAAAAGTAATTTCAGGAAAGAATTGCAAACTTAACAACATGAGATATATATTCCTAATTTATATTTTTCAAAAACTAATTTAAAAAAGAAATTGTCAAGTTAATGACACTGAATATATTCGCGATTCATATTCTGAAAATTTACTTTAAATAAAATTGCGAATTAAACGACAATATGTTCCTAATTTATATTCTTCATTCAGAAACGCATAATTTCGCTCGGTGTCTCGAAGCAACCCGAAAAGAAAAATGCACAGGGGAAACCGCGAACGGGAAGCCATAGTGGGCGCGCCTCGGAAACTTCGCGGAACCGGAAGTCCCTGGAACAATCGTCGATTCGTTGACACGGGCCGCAAACTTCCCGAGCAAATTTTCGAGGGGCGTTGACCGAAAACTTTTTAGCAAATTTTTCGCCTGGCTAATGAAATAATGGCGGCGACCCTTTGTTTGTTTAGCGGGGCTTCCACCGCCACAGTTCGCAGGGGAGAAACGGGGGAGAAAGTCTGGCCGAAAGAATGCGTGACGGAGAAAGTATCGGAAGTTCTGGGAAGTTGCGATACAGGGTGCAATCGCGTAGCAAGTCCGACCTTTCGTGAAATTGCGAGCGCTAATGCGGGCCGAAGTAAAGCGGGCAAACAGGGCCGTAGATAAAAGTTAGTTTCGAGCCTGAGCCCTTGCAGAATTAATAAGTCTACCGCCATTGCACTTCTGCTCTGCTTTTAGATTGTATAAACTTCAGGCTCTTCTGTAAATTAATTGTATTTCTTAATAAAAAAAAATATCTTTACATTCTGTGAAGATGGGTAAATTTACTCACCAATTTTGAGGATCCATGTAATCAATATATTCGATTTAAAAAATTCCCGAAAGTTACAACAGGGGGAGGAAGAACTCGCAACAATTGTTGGGGCGAAGAACGCGATTTTCGAAACGGGAATGCAGTGATGCATTGTTGGGCAGCTGAAGCAGGAGAAGTCCGCAGAGACAGGGTAGATTTGCAGCGGGCAGATGAGCCGGTCGGAATAAACAATGCAGTAGATAAAAAGCTCGCTGCAACGGCGAAGCGTGCAATATTAATAAGCCTACCGCGGCGCATAGAATAGGAATCCCATTGTGGACCCGGCATTGTGCCCGTCGTTCCGAAAGCTTCGCCGCATGACGATATTGACTGTGCTCGGGGAAGTTTCTGTCTGGTTCTCCTCGTCGCAAAATCCGCGCCGCGGCTTCGACGCACGCGGGAACAAAGGATTATTTGGATATTCAACACGGCGCTGTCTTTAAGCCTTCGCTACGGCTAAGACGCGGCCTTCTGTATCGGCAGTTCAACTCCGCGAAGCTCTCCAAGTGGCAAACCGGTAGTTTCTCGTGTAAATCATTTCGAAGAGATTAAACCTAATTGTCGTCTGTAGCTCGGCGCGCGGAATTATTATACAGGCTTATCACAGTGTCCTCGGTGTGTGACTACGGTTCTTTGGAATTAACGTCGACTGATCCAGGACTTCATCGACCCCCGGATGCCCTAGAACCAACTTTCGGCTAATCAGGAAAGGAGCTACAACTTCCGGCTTCGTCTTCTGTTTGCCTCAAAGTCACGTTTCCTCGGTATCTAATCAGCAGTTTCGTTTATGCCCACGGATTAACGGGTGACGTCTGGTTTCCGGCCTGTTTTCCCTATTCAGTCAAATGCGAAAATTCCGAAAAACATCGGTCAGATGTCCAACACCCAGTTACATATGCTGCAATTAATGTATCAGTGTATAGGTATGAATATATATTACATGAATCTTTTCAGATTTTTTAGTGAGGTGAGCCGTGGTGAGAAAAAGAAAAAACCGTGTCTATTTCAGCGTTTCTCCCCGGGAGAGACTATGTGAAATTTAAGTTTTTCGATTTCGTGTAGAAGATTTTTCTAAAGGATCACCGGAGGATTTACGGAGGCATGATAGCGGATTTAATAAATGAATTTCTTCGGGGGGAAGTTTTCGCCTTTAAAGGGCGGCGCAGACCCTTTAAGGAAAGCTGGCGGCGCGCCGGTCTCCGGAAGGTCCGTTCATTAACGTGATCAACGAAATGATTTATTTACGAAAGCCGGCAGATCCTCCTCGGTTCCCACGGCGGCGGTTTGCGCGGGAGCGTTGTTAATTGCACCGAATCTCGTCGAATCTCGTCCGAGGGTTTATCAGGGCCGATCGGAGGGTAACGTGGAAAAAGAACAGTCAGGAATCTGTTCCGGCGTGCGTCCCGATAACGTCGATAACCATCGGCGACGCTGGTTCCCCGTCGCTTTTATTCGCCTTGCCGAAGATGTAATCTCGGAAACGTTGACCTACATGCCGAACCCGAGCCAGCCACTGATACACAGGCCTCTGCCCGCTAACTGGGCTCGCTTTATATGTGCACATGGTGCACAGCCTGCGCAACACAGACCCTTAAACACATAAAGCGTCCGCAGGCATTGTGGCGAACTTCTGGTAAACTAAGCCGACGTTTGCTTCGCTATTCTTGGCAGCCCGGCTACCGGGCCATTGTTTGCCGACCGGTGCGTTTATTTAGTTAATGTTATTAACTTCCGCGGTTGTCGACCGGCTACGCCTTTTTCCGAGCCTCCCTCCTCCTGGAATCGGAATAATTGCGCACGAGGATCGCGAGACGGTCGCTCGGAAACCGAGGAGTTCTCATTATTCGGTTCCCAGGGTGAAAAATGAGAGTTTTTCTTGAAAATTTTATGTAGGAAAATTGTTGTTGGTTTAGGCTGGGTCCAGTTGCTCTGAATCAGATCATGATCGCTTAGAAATCATGGAGACCTCAGCTCTTAGAGGGCAATCTGCGATTTTTCAGTTCTATGAAAGAACTTTTTAGATATATGTACGTTTTCGATAGGAAAAGTATGAATACTCGATAGGAAAGAAAATAGCAAATTCATCGCGTTGCCCAGAGAACGTCCGAAAAGGCGGGCGTAATAAAATTTAATTTGAGACGTTCTCGAATCGGCCGGGTATCAAAGCAAGGGGTTCCGGATATTACTGTGGCGGGCAGAGTCATATTTTACCGGGGAGGGTTTGATTAAAATAAGTCTGATATTTTTGTTTGTATGCGGAAGCGTGCCGATACGTATGGGGAAAGGTGCGGGGAAACGATCGGGACGGTATCCGACGAGTCTGTTCGCGTTGAGAAGCAATTCGCGAATGAAATTCATAGACGCTGTCCCGGATCGCGAGCGGAGAGAAATGCGGCGGAAAGGAACAAGGCGGTGGATTATTTTCCTTGCTCGGCGCGCTGCGCGGATAAATTGCTACCGGGAGCTGAAATTGCAATTTCATAAATTCGAGTGGCTCCCGTAATGCTCATTCTCCGGCTCGTTCCTCTTCCGCGTTTCCTGTTCACCGTCGGGGTTCCGCCTCATTTTTTCCTCCTCCTACTCCATTTTACCTCTGGCAACTCTTATTTCTTTCCCCGGCGCTAATGCAACGGCGAACCTGACGATTGCGCCATCGGCTTCAATGCGTGTTTGTCCGGAGAATCACGTCAAACGGTTCGCGTCTCGTTGTTCCCTCCGTTCCGGATCGTTGCCGCGACTTTACAGCGAAGTGAACGCTTTCCCGGAAACGGAGAATACGCAGCGACGAATATAAAATGTGGATCTTCGTCTAAAATAAAAATCTTCTCAGCGAAATTCAGGGCACTGTGGTTCAATGAAAGTGTATCCGTTTGTTTGACGCTTTCGCCAAACCACCAAAAGGATTCGATCGCAGGTCTCCTCAGCGGCGACTCGACCGTTCGAACAATAGGCTGAAGTGACGTGATTGAATCTCTAGATGAGCCAATTCTCATTCAATTACCACGGAATCCCCAGTACGGAATGATAGACAGTTCTCTCCTGTTCCGGCTAACATGGCAGCCCGTTCATCGAGATAGGTCAATGATTGCGGAATGTAGCTAGAGCTGCGGTTAGATGCGGACATCGGTGAGGCGACCGTGCTACCGGACCGCATCAGAGGTATATTAATCGAGATCAATCGTGTTGTATTTGACACTTGGCCTTCGTTCGACGCTCGTACTCTCCGTACTGACTAATATAAATTCCTAGTTGCGCACCCCTAATTCAATTGGGCTCGCGCGACCCCCTTAATCAGCCAGCGATAACCAGACACTGGTGTTTGCTCGGAACCTTCTTATCAAATTATGTTGATCAGAGAAAAACAGATGAACATACAAAGTCGTCATCTTTTGCTAGATGGTTCTTCATTCAACAGAAATTCGTCATCTTTTCCACGGAGACTAGTACTCATACAGGGTGTCCCAAAATTTCTTCAACAGCCGGAAATGGGAGGTTCCTGAGATCATTTGAAGCAACATTTTCCTTTGCAAAAATGTTATCTGCGGCTTTGTTTAGGAGTTATTAACGAAAAATACGGTCCAATCAGAGTGCAACCTAGACGCGAGTTGGCACAGTCGGCCAATAGACAATAGGCGCGGCGAGCCGACAGTTCCAACTCGCGTCTAGGTCGCGCTCTGATTGGACCGTATTTTTCGTTAATAACTCCTAAACAATGCCGCGGATAACATTTTTGTAAAGAAAAATGTTGCTTCGAATGATCTCAGGAACCTCCCATTTCCGGCTGTTGAAGGAATTTTGGGACACCCTGTATAAAGTCGTCAAGCGGTTCTACAACTTTAATTACCCGCGATAACTTCGCGAGACTGCCCAAGACAGCACTTTCGACGGAGCTATTTTTGCGCGGAACCGAGATAACGTGTCGGTCTAAAGTGCAACCCTTAAACTTGCCGTCGCAGCAGAACGATCCGCTTAATCGTTGGCCGGAATCGGTTCCCGGCAAAGTGGAAACCGGTGGCGGGCTCTCGTTACACGGTCAATCGCGTCGGAACTTTGCTCGTAGCAGTCGGTCGCGGGAGAGTGATCGCCCTCTGAAATGATTGATTGCACTTTCGGGTTAGATAAGAACCCGAAGGCGAGGGTGGTCGGAGGATAAACGAAGGGCGGAGATAGTCGGACGGGCTGCAGCAGCAGCAGCAGCGGTGAGCCACCGTTGGCCAAGTTCCAGGGACACAAAAGGATAGCCGACGAGGATAAAGGGATCGCGAACTTGTTGCGTTTCCGGAGGCGCCTTCCGTTTTCTCTTCATCGCGAGAGAGAGAGAGAAAGACCAACGGCGAACTCGCATTCACGCCCTCTTCGCACCAGACAACCGCACGATCATCGATCAATTTCTAGTCGACGACAGAAACCCCATTGGACAGCGAGTCGGGATTTATCGATGATGCGCGTGCAACTATTCCACTGCGCGTTTTGGACATTTGTACCCTTCGCAGAGCAATTGTGAGATTCCTTTAATATCTTAGCGATTTCACATATCAGCACTGTTTTGAGGGGATTAAGGCCGTTGCACACTAGACAGCACCGCCGCACAGTGTGACAATCCGAAAAATTCTTTGTCGAAATCAAAGAACTTTCGGTAGAAATGAGATAGAGCGATGACTTTTTTAAAATTAAAGCTGGAACATTGCAGAATATGGGAAAAATAGGGAGATTATGGTACGAACGTTTTTTAACCTTGCACAATTTCAAGAAAATTGTGGATTATCAGATACCACGAGCGGAAAATATTTTTTTACAAGCTATGCATATTTCCAGTAGATTTTTTCACGCTAAATTCAAATCTGTCTCAAAATTTGTCTACGACTTCAGGATTTTACAAAAATTCGATTTTTGTGAACAGAACTCATGAAATCATTTTCTCGCTGAAATGATTTGACAACTCACTGGTTTGAATCTGCTTCTCATCAACAAATTTTTTAACTTCTGGTGACAAAAATAAGAATAAGGTTGTATCACCAGAAGTTAAAAAATTCGTTGATGAGAAGTAAGTTAAAAAGATGAAATAAAAAACAGCTTTCAGCTTTAATTCTAAAAAAAATCCTCGCTCTATCTCATTTCTATCGAAAGTTCTTTGATTTTAACACAGAATTCATCGGTTTGTCCCACTGTGCGCCGTCGACTTTCTTCTATGTAGTTTCAATGGGAACGTCCACGCCTACTGTGCCGTTTTCGTCCCTCTAATAAAATCGTAATCGTTACAGTAAAATAATAAGCGATTGTAGGCAGTCCTAATGATCGCTACTCGAAACTAACTGCGCCCAGACCGCAGTCATCCGCAATAAGCAAATCGCTACAGCGTGTCTTTACAATACATTGATTACCTTCAGAAAACTCCGAAATAGGCCACGAAATAACCCAGTCGTAAAGCAATAATAAAGGTGCTTTTATGCCGAGGTCCGCGCGGACTTTCGTCATAAATTTCGGGCCGGTCGACGGGCCCTTTGTTATGAAGGTATCCTATCGCCTTAGAGGGAAGCTGATGTTTACCTAAACGAACCGTGAAGAGACGAGACCTTTTTTTTCTGCCACGCACAGCGGGCCCGTCGACCCGCCCGAAATTTATGACGAAAGTCCGCGCGGACTCGAGTCCGCCTCCGCGGCCTGGGCCGCCGGGGCCTTTTCTCGTAAATTTTCGTGCGGGTCGACAGGCCCGCTGTTCCCCGCTGTGCGTGGCAGAAAAAAAAGGTCTCGTCTCTTCACGGTTACTTACAAAATGAAGGTATCCTACCGCCTTAGAGGGAAGCTGATGTTTACCTAAACGAACCGTGAAGAGACGAGACCTTTTTTTTCTGCCACGTACAGCGGGGAACAGCGGGCCTGTCGACCCGCACGAAAATTTACGAGAAAAGGCCCTGGCGGCCCGGGCCGCGGAGGCCCGCCGTAAAAGCACCTTTAAGGACGGTACAGCTTGCTCAGGAAAGCACCGGTCACCAATGCTTAAGGATAGGGAGCCCGGTCACGGAAATTCGGGCCGGATTTCTCAACGGAATTTATTTTTCTGTTTTTTGTACCGCGCACAGCAGGCAGCCCTGACCCTCGTCGAGAGAGATGTCGGTGCCAGGAAAGGCCTGGCGAAAAATAAATTCCGTTGAGAAATCCGGCCCGAATTTCCGTGACCGGACTCCCTATCCTTAAGCATTGGTGACCGGTGCTTTCCTGAGCAAGCTGTACCGTCCTTAATTCGACCGTACGCCTCAACACCAGGGATGCCATATGCGAGTCTCGCCAGGCCCCTTACGTCTCCGTCCCTCGCCTAGATGCGTGCCTCCGCTATCCCCACTCTTACCACTACCGCTGGTGCGACCGAGTCGGTAGCATGCTACCGCTCTCATTCTAGCACTCGGTCGCGCCAGCGGTAGTGGTAAGAGTGGGGATAGCGTAGGCAGCATCTAGGCGAGGGACGGAAACGTAAGGGACGTCATATGGCAACCCTGCTCAACACTATTACCATTATCGGACTCGAACCCGGACCGCCTACTTGCGTATAGTAAACTGATGCCCTACCGTCGAACCTGCAGAGGTGTCTTGGTACCTGGCTGCTATGACCTGGGCTACAAGATAAGTCAACAAATCTAAATAAAAATATCCAAAGCATGACATATTTGAGTATTCAGGAACGCGGTTTCCAGACCATATAATATGGCAATATAATATGTCATTGTCAGTGATAATAAGACAGCGGATCTTTATGGAAAATAAAAATTGTCTGCATCGATTGCAGGAAATAGAAACCGAATTGAATGATTCTTCCCTTAATAATTTTAATAAAGGAGAAATCCATATATTGACATCTTTAAATTTTTATATTTTTCAACAATTTTCAATTTCATCTTCTCAATTTTGCTACAAATGCATAAAGATCCGCAGTCTGGCGATGATTGTTAACGTGATTATTCAAATACTTCCGATGATCTAACAGAAAAATGCTTTTAGGAAAAATTAACCTATCAGCTTGTGGAACGTTGGAATTATATAATTTTATGTTAATTTTCATCATTCCAAAATGAACAAATTACCGATGTAAAAATTCCTTTTAAAGATTCCTCCAATACCATCTTTAACATTGACATAAATTGCTGCCTGCATATTGAAACATCCGAGAAGTCCACCCGTACAATTACCTGGAGTGATAAATGCTCGGAGCAAGTCACTTAAAAAATTAATACCGAGGTTCCAAGGGAACTGTGCGAGACGCTCGTGTGATAATGGTAATGGAAAGGTTTCCAGCGGATTCCGTGAAGCTCACGGACACTTACGGACCCCGGTGTGGGTTTGATTTAAACAATAACGGGGGACGAGCAGCGGTTTCACGCTAGCAGCGGGAAAAGTATTACGGCCATTCATAACCGCGGGAGCTTACGGAATTAGCCACGACGAGGCTGCGTGACACGGAACAACAGGGAACGTGGACCGCGCCATGCTATTTAAATCATACGTCCCTTGTCGAGCCACCTAATGTAGGTCAAACTCGAAATTATACTCGACAAAGTATTTCAGGCCATAATTTCCATGATCACCGTGGTGTTCCGGGATTTCCGGCGTTCAAACTTTTTCGGCCACAAATCTGATAAAAAAGAACCTAACTCACTTGACAGGAGAGGGACCATTTTTCCTGACTTCAATTTTTATAAATTAGTTCATAACATTTTATATTTCGCAAGGAAATCCACAGTCTAATCGTTGCACAATTATTGGAAGTTTTCTCATATTTTTCTGCGAAAGAGAAATACCTCAATCTAATAAAGCGTTTAATTTAAAAATTATACGAGGCATTTTTTGTGGCACTTCTTTGCGAAAGAATTACTTCAACGAAGCTGCTCGCAGAAATAAAACTAATTTAACTCGCAGAACGAGTTGCTCAAGTATCGACAGATTTACAGATGCACGTTAATTGGACGCCGGCTTCGATCCACTGGATTTTGCAGAGTATTAATGTAACAATTACGTGAACATCGAGGAAAAGTTCAAAGGAAAAGCGCCGGTGGAAGGAACACACGTGAATAGGAGCGGAAGAGCGTGACAGAACGAAAGTAGAAGCGCTCGCCGTGTTTCGTAATGATTACGAGGCAGCGAACTGAGACCACGTAATAAAAGAGAGCGTGGCTTCCTAAAGCGGGGTTAACGAGAGCCACTGATTTCATTGTTCCCAAGAAGCGTCATCGCCGCCTCGATTCATTATGGAAACTTTTCTCATGGTTTTTGCGCCGCTTTTCATCATCGACGCGTTGCTGCTCGTTACAAAACACCTTGCACGCGAAGGATTAGCCTGAAGTGCACCGGAATTTCTCGGGCTTCTCTTATCTAGATCACGATTGTGAAGGTGCGAAAATCACATAGGTTAACTTTTGATGAAATAAAAAAATAAAGAGATAAAAATTAATTTAATAGAATTCTATAAATTATCGTAAAAAGTCGATGTTCCATAATGTAGTAGCGACAGAAAGTTCCGAACTGCTTCGTGAATTAGTGAAATTGTGCCTGTCAAGTTAACGAAGTAGAAATAACCGCAGTAATTTATGGATAACGAAAGCTACGCGCGAGTGATCGTTTTTAAAAATGATGGAGGTTATTTTTCGTGCAAAGCTGCATCGAGAATTTACAATGAAGTTTTTCCGTACGATATTCCGTTTCCGAACGAATCGAGTTTGAAAATTCCTATCGCGCACGCAAGTAGAAACGGCCAGCCATGATCAGACACGGTCGATTCCAGTTTCAACTCAATTTTCTGGGAAACGGAGCTTCGTATGCGAAAATTTTATTCTGCACTCTCGATGCAGTTTTCCGTGAAAAATAACCTCTAGTAAATTTTGGAACGGCCACTCCAACGTAGCTAGTGCTTTTTAATAAATTAATGTAGTTACTTGAGTTTTTCGAATTGAGAATTGTTTCTCGAAGCAGAGGCTCGAAAGCAGTTCTTATTCTGAATAAACTTTGCAAGAATATAATGCTGAGTGTCCTTTTATTTATGGAACAATTGATAAAAATTCTGTAACTCGAAGTGAGGAGCAATAAACAAATAACTAACCTAAAATCTATAATCTGAAGCTGTTGAAAATCAGTTAAATCAAACGACGGTGTAATTGAAATCCGAATTCTGTAGCTTGATGAAACTGTTTGTCCGGGTAATGCACGTAGCGGCAGAAATAGTAAGACGTGTTCGCAGGGTTAATTGCGATGCGAGACGCGAATTGTGGCGAAACGCGGATCACGAAACCGGAAAGTCATCCGAGTCGCGATGAGCAGATGTAGCGGTGGGAGGCGACGAGGATGGGGGAGAAGTAATTTCCGGAATTACAAGAAACGCCGCGCATCAAAACGGCCTTTGACGGTTCTCCGTCAAAGATTAAGTCGGCAAGAATTAATTGGATTGATTGCGACAGTTACAGACCCGTAATCCCGCCACTGTACAGTTACTTCTGTTACTTTGCTCGAGCGCTTTGATGTGCCCGCAAGCTTTCGCCAGCTCCGACGAGCGATTTCCGGTCTGTTGAGACTACGGCGTCAGGTAAAAGCGATGTTAATCAAGGTGAGGAGGAAAACTTGAAGAAAGTCATCAGAGATGATTATTACGATATAAAAATTATTTGCCTAAAAATAAGCAGGAGTAAGATAAAAATGTTTTTCTTCTTTTAATAATTTTAATAGGTTTAAGATAATGTATTGATGTTCTCAAACTTTTTTTATTATAATTATTGGTTGAACCTAACCACATTTGTCGTGAATTCATTAAATAAAAATTGTCTACTTGAATTTCTAAACGCAGTAGTCATCTAGATTTTTCTTTCGTTTAATTTTCCCAACAAGTTAATTATTCGAGGATTAAGGAAGACCTCGAGAGACGGCGAGGTTTTGGAAGGTCCTGTATGAATTCGACGGGGGCGAAGACTGTACCACTTTCGCAGGAATCCGATGCGTTCGAACGGGGCACGCCGGGTCGCTCGCTAAAGTCCGGTTAATTATAGACGGGGACGCATAATTTCGGCCGCGTGTTAAGTTTATATTCATCTGTCACGCTCCGAAAAGGTTCACTGCACCCGGCATACTGCGGCACCGGCTGATACGGCACGGCCAGCGGGTTCGCAATTAAATGTTCCGCCGTCGACGTCGTGCAGGAGAATTCCGTCGACGCCTTTGCCGAAACTGTGCCGTGCTAAGCTTTGATCTTCGCTCACCCCGCTCAACCCTTCGACTGGCAAGTTATGGCGGCAATAACGCGTCATTGGTACCGCCCGCGTACTCCCTGCTATACGGGGATTAATTTGCTGCGCGTCGGGAACCTAGCTCGACACCCTTGCAACAATTTATGTACCTTTTTGAACCACATCTTCCTCGATTGTTGTTATTATTATTATTATTATTATTATTATTATTATTATTATTATGTATGGACCGAGGTCCTTTTATATATGGGTTTACAGACGTTTTGTATAACTTATAAAAGAAATAGAAAATAACAAAAATATACAGAAAGAACATAGAAAAAAAAAGAAAAAAAAGAAATTTTCTTAACCTAAAATTTTACATTCGATGGACAAGCGCAGAACTAAACAAATACAGGTACGATATTAGCGAATAATCTCGCGTAATTTTGTTTTGAATGCCTGTAACGTGCCATTAAAAAAATCAATGTTATTGTAAAGTGTGTTTGATCTCGCAATAATCCGATTTATAGGATTCATTACTCCATATGAGGATTTGGATTGCGTTGTTTGAAATCCTGCTCCTGTTGTGTTGCTTATTTAGTAGTCTCAGCTTTATTTAGGTTGTCGACTTGATTCATTTCCTCTTTCTCTTCCTTCTTATCTTTTGTAATTGTACTTCCGGTGTTCTGATGTTCTCACTGTACCCAGGTGTAGGGATCGGATCAAGTACCTCGCAGACAGGTTCGAAGTCTGATTGAATGAATTCGAACTCTCTATAAGTACTTCGAAAAATATAAATAGTACTCCTAAGTATACTCGAACCTATGCCAGACAGTTTCAAACCTTTTACAAGTACTTTGGCAAACGGAAATAATACTTGCAAGTATATTCGAATCTTGGTCGAACAGATTCGAAACTTTTATGAATATCGTACCGGAAATTCTCTGATTTTTCTAATCATTATTTTTTTTACCTTTAAAATCAATTATGTTGTCCTCTAATGCATAATTTAATTCAATATGTATAACTATAATTTCGTAATCTATCGGAAATATTATTCTTAAATAGTCACGAATTTAATCAAGAAAGTGCTTAAAACCTACCAAGCAGTTCTGATTTCCAAGATTCGAGTACTACTTGTGAAAGTTTCGATTCCTTTCAACATCGAAGTATTTACAAGTATCTTTTCGAAAGTTGTAAGTACTCATTCCGAGGTTCGATATCAGTTTGTATAAAATGAATACTTTTCAAATATAATCATTGAAACGTTATTGCTTTTAAGTAGTAATCGAAACCCATGAAATGGAACTTGGTTATTGAAATTGACTCGGATTCGTGAGTACATGTTGAACTTGATCCTTGATATTTGTGTATTTGTTTGTGTATGTATTAGTATGAGTTTATTTAGACTTTGTGTCAATCATTTTGTGAAATCATTTTTATTATTTCAATGATTGTAAACTGAAACATCTGGATCCGGTCATTTCGACCGGTGGTGGTAAAATCATGGTAAGAGCTCACTAACAACCTAACGAATTCCAAAAAAGCGAGAAACGCGCTCGCAATTTGTGTTTCCTCCTGCAAAGAAAAACGCGAGAATGCCGGGCGATTGTTCCTCGTATGTTCGCACGAGATTTTCTAATGACTGTAATTGATTAGTAGAGCGTGGTTAGCGAGTTAACGAAACGCACGCGGCATCGGTTCTGGGTAGCAGATTCGCGGAGAACTAGCAACGAGCTGAGAGAGAGAGAGCGAGGAGGGAGATCGGGAGTTTCGAGTGGCGATTTTTTTATTGCACTTTCGTGGCCTGATTCAGCCCCGGGTCTCGCCGTTGGAAAAATAAAGGAATGCAAATTTAATTACCGGAGTACTCGGCAGGTTGACGAGCACCGAGCACACGTTCCGCGAGCGCGGCCCCATGACGTTTCGCGAATTTTAGTTTAAATTAATCTCGTCACCGTAACTCCCCCTTGCCCCCCACTCCTCCTGGTCGCCATACTGTTCGCGCTTGTCCAAGATCCACGGGGATACGGTAACGTTGTTATAACCCGCATTATGCGAGCAGAATGTTGCAGCAATTCCGCGTTAATTGAACCGGGAACGGTCGCGCGCGCGCACGAATGGACGAATTACCTCCTTTTGACGCACTTTTCGGCCGGCAACGGTGGGCACGGTGAATCTTTAATTCGCGTTTGATCTCACCAACACCCAACACAGCGTGTCGCATAATGGATTTTTCACTGATCCGGTTAGCCCGAGCCTAAATTGTCGCTTGAACCAATTCGGACCGCCATCGCGGCTGTAATGACGAAACGTAAAAAGGACCTTTATCGGATTTCGACGAAATTATACCGTCCAGCATTTTAACAGCTCTGACGAGAATGAATTGCAAAGTTGCGGGGAAACTGTGCGCAATCGCTGGGACGAAGTTATTTCTGGACAACTTTATCAATTCTTTAGACTAGTAGTTCAATGAGAAAATTGGGGAATGTCATTCCCTTCAAAGGTATAATGATATTGTTTGTTTGATTAAAATTGCAGTGCCGAGACTGTTGACAGGGGTTTGACGTAGCGTCGAGAATAATTATTTGGAGCAATGGTTCAATTTATTGCCTTCATTGCAACAGTATAAGGATATTTATTGGGTGTGATTAAAATTATAATGCCGAGAGTGTTCACAGTAATTTGACGTGGCGTCAAGAATAATTATTCGCGCCATCGGTTTAACCAGTAATTTATTTAAACAGCTGAAAGCGTCATTGTATTTATAACGCCGAAAGTGTGAATAGTGATTTAATATAATACAGAGTCGAATACGATCATTGTAACAAACGGTGTAACGAGTAGCGGATAAACGAATACAGACATGGAATTGTTAACACGATGCAAATTCAAGCCATTCAATTTCTCGGTTATTTGATTACTCGATCGCGTGTGTAACTTCTAATTCGTTTCGTTGCTCGTGCGAATTTATCTAACATCGCGTCGATGTTATTATTCGGCAGAAATAATAGAGTTTGATTGTGCAAAATTCACGCGAAATAAAGTTCGGATAATACGGGGAATAATTAAATTGTTATTATTGAGCCTGCGCGCTTCGGGAGGCAAACATCGGTTCCCATTTATCGGCGAATTCGTTTAAAATGCACTCGAATATTGATCAAATCAATTCTCCCAAATAACTCCGATAAACATCCCACGATATTTCGCTGTTTTAATGAAAAGTTCAATTTTTATACTCGCTGTCCGTCGATGACACTGTCCAACAAATTTCAACTTTTTTTATCAATTCAATATATTCTCGGGTACTTCCTATAGAGTTTTTTTGCGCTGATTCCGAATCTGTCCTTAATTTGTCTCCTATACGCACAGTTTTTGAAAAACATGGCTTTGAAAAGAAACATATTTTTCAAGTTTAAACAAATACTGCGATGTTATTATAAAAGATATTGAATTAATTGTTCTTTACAGCGAAAGATTCTGTAGACTTTCCCGAATCCAGTGATATATAATATTAATACATTATGATTGTTTAAACACGTTTAAACAGTGATTAAAGACGGAGTGACACCACTTTTGCACCAATTTTTGAGGATATTCTTCAATTTATCTCAAAAAATAAGGGTCCAGCGGAAAATCAAACTATACCACGCGATAGAGCAGACTTTTATCTTAGTTCATTGCGACCTTGGATTACCTCAAGGCCATTTCAAAGACGTTCGTTGAACTTTGATTCCATTTAAAAGACACGAGGTGACTTTGAAATAACCTTGAAAAAATAAACATCAAATTTTTTGTCAGACAATCTACGAGTAAATATTTGAAAATATCATCGTTAACTGTGCAATTGCAAACATGGACCGTCGTCAAAGTGTTGTAATATTATTTGCGTCTTCTAAACAACGAATGCGCCGAGAGATGCGTGATCCGACGATGCAAGGTGTGGAAACAGTTGCACATACGGTGCCGGTTGTACATATGTAACGAGATGAGAGCGGAACGAAGCGTAGACGAGGAGGCAGAGGGACGTTTTCCCGGAAACGTTACGGTAAACGTTTTGCGGAAAGATCCCCTGTGAAACCGGAAGCCGGTGGTGTTTCGCGGATCATGCACCCCGTTGAACGGGCAATTCCCTGTTTCGTTGTCGAGCTGAAGGGCTCTGGTACACGGTGGTGGAGACGACGGGGATGACGGGGGAAGCCGAAAGGAACGTGGTGTAGGAGGGGCCACGTTTCAAATGCAAATAGGAACACGCCAGCCGCATAAGAGGCCGAGCTTAGCAGTTTTCAGGGGTGGTGGGCGCGAAGTTTCGGGTTCGATAAAGAGTAGAAAAGCAATTTGGTGGTGGAGCGCGGCCGAGAGCTTATTCGCGGAACGAGCGGCAAACGGGAAAATGGTGGGAGCGAGAAATTACGCGCGAGAAAACGGATCTCACGGTCCGACTCGCCGAGTTCCCTCTCTCTTGTTGATTCGGGGACAGTTTTATTGTCGTACCTCTGAAAGGAACACCGAATTCTTCGTGAACCTCCGCAAACGTTGCTCTGTTCGCTTCTGGTCGCCGATATGTACACTTGTTGACGCGATCGATCGCGAACGCCTCGATGGCCGGCGCTATCTATTGTGACGATGTTTGTCGAGGATGCTTGTGCAATTTTTGAGTAAGAGAAAATTCAGTATTGTGTACAACATCCGAAATATTACAAAATTGTATTATCTACAGATTAAGACTGTGTTTTATTTTATTGATTTTCGAAACATTGGATTGGATATGAGCTGCATAAAAATGATCAGAAATGAATATAACGACGGATTATACCTGCTACCTTCAGCATATTTAATCATAAATAATTGAATATTTAATGAGATGCTAATGAAACGCACCGATGTCCGTGGTAGGCGTGTTTTACTCGTTTCATAATGCAATATTGAATTCAACGAAATGTATAAAAGATTTAATTATTATGTACAGAATCGTCAATTAGCCATTAATGCAGAAAATTACCAAACAATCATTATCTTTACGTACATTTTCTCTTATCGAAATAATACTTATTGTTACTCGAATAATGCCACGAAGTACCCTGAAAATTCCAAGAGAATCGTTTGCATAATTTCCAAGATAAAAAATTCGAAAAGGTCACGCGACTTCGAACGACTTATACGAAGTTCCTCCCATAACGAATGCAACGAGGACGTCATTATCGTTAATATTACAACGCGAAAATTCATATTGTTACTTCGTCAGTGCGATAAGATAGTTGGACAATTTCAAAGAGGAACCGTTTACGTAATATCCGAGAAGAAAAATTCCAGAGTACACTCAATTTCCAGCAAGTTACACAAGGGCTATCCAGTAATTACAGCAACAACGACGCCGTTGTTATTAAATATAAAACGCAACCACGTTGAAAGATCAAACGCGGTGATAGCTGTGACGCCGTCCGCAGCGGAAATAGTACAGACAGGCGCCGAAAATAGAAAAATAATCGAGAAACTCACCCCCACAGGATCTCAACCCCCGCGTTTCGATCTGCAGCGCGAATTCCGTCGCGCGAACGGTCATTGTCGTCGGAAAAATCTGCAATATTCGTAAGTGGTCGGGCGAAAACACCAACGGTGGCACGGCCAACACGAATTTCCCGTGACATATATCCCTCGGCCGCCGGGCCGAAGTTCGAGCACGCTATTTCCCCGGAGGTTTTCCCTGATAGCGCCGCCGCCGCGAGGAAAGTCGTTCCCGCTAATGCACGTGAACGTATTAACGTCACGTTCGGAATTACGACGGAGATACACCGGTAGCCTGATTAAAAACACCAGACATCGTGACCCACTACCTCTTCTCCGATGTGTTCACCGAGCACGGGCATTTTGTGCGGGCGTGAACAATTCTTTCGCCTCCTCTGGCCCTTCGCGCCCTCCTCGCGCCCCCGCGAAACAGCTTTCTCCGGTTTAAATGCAGCGGAATCGATCGTCGGCGTAATGCGTTTCGCGTACGCGCCAACACTTTCGTCTTCCGGCTTGCGGAATTTTTTCCGCCGTTTTTTCCGTCCCCCGGGTTGAACAAACGCGCGGGAACCCTGCCCCTGGTGCTGTGGAGGTCACGGATGACAACACAGTTTAAAGCGATCCTTGGATCATCGCGAAAATATTTTTTAAAATTATTGTAACACGTTTCTCACCAGAGAATTTATTGCCGAAAGCTACGGACCAATTTGTGCTTCGCGTTACGAACCGGTATTGTAAGAGAGAGAGCGATTCGTTCCGGTTTTCCAGCGAGCGCCACGATCATGCTCTCGCATGCGACGTAACGTTACACAACGGTTAATTCAATAGTCGTGGGAGCGTGGCTGAAACGGAACTAACAAACCGTCGTGCTCGTAAAATTCGCGGCGCTTGTTCACGCGCGTGGATTCACGCGTCGCGCGAGCATTATACGTGCCTTTACACCATTGGTGACGGATTAACCCCCTTCGAGACCCAACCATGCTACCCGTATTACCCACAGGGCTCTTTCTCTCTCTTTTGCACGCTCTGTCGCCCAGCAAGAAAACGTCATCCATCACCATTACCCGCGGAACCATCCGTTCCCTGAAAAGAAAACCTGACAGTCGAACAGACAAGCCTCTCTGTTCGGCGTAAGCCGATTTGACGGGGACGCGCGAAAGAATACATTCGCATCCGGCTCTTTACTCGGCGAATCCGTTAACAGTGAAACTACAGGACTCGCCAAAATGGCGGGCATCGAATTTTTCAATTCAGGATTGTTGATAAATCTGCCGAATTGCAGCTCCACTGGGGATCTGCTCAATTTTCTTATTCCACCGAAAGAAGATAACCAAGATCGCAGTGGATGATTCATCCCCAAAATTGACGACGCGAGGGGAGGGTGTCTCGAACAAAGGGGAGGCTGTTCGCCGGTGCGCGGTCGTCGCGGAACTCTGTTTGCATTGTTGTCTCGAATTACCGGTTTCTATGCTAACCAGAGATCCGTGGCGAGTGCATCGTGAATCACGCGCACTTGCCAATGCGCTCGAGCGAAAGGGGGACAGGGACTAAATGAAAAATGCAAAATCAGGAGACGCAGCAGCCGTCGTTCTCCCTACCGCCCCCGACCCCACCCTCTTTTCCAGCCTTTTTTCCGCGTACCGCGTGTTTGTCGAGCTGCTAAGTGGTACCCCGCCATGCCTCACTGTGAATCCTCTCTCTCTTTCTCTTCCTCCTCTTCTCCTGCTTCGTCTTCTTCGAGCTCCCTTTCGCCGCAACCACCCCCGACGCGCACCCAGTCTTCTTCAACCTCCAATGGAACGCTGTCTTTCCGCCCCAGAATGCCTCGGGAACCGGAAGACTTTCGTACCGAAACCGAACGCAGAAATACCCACGATGAAACGCTCATTGTGCTCGAGCTTGCGCCGCTCGAATTTTTCACGATTTCCTCCTTCCGGTTCGCGGGAACACTATGCGTCACCGTGTCTTGAAATATTTTAGCGGTGAACGCGCTCCACCACTGGTTTCATGTCGACCTTGCACTGATACTATGCTCGCAGTTTTTAATGCCCTTTCGCGTTGAATCTTTCTTTTTCTGTAAGGTGGAACCTCGTTTATCCGAGCAAGGTAAATTGATGCCAAAATTGTAACTGGACTTATTTCACTTTTTATCTTTTGTGAATTGTTTGGACTCATTCATGTGAAGGTCACGGTGTTATAGGTTGTTGGATTCGTCTTGAACTCAGCCATCGAATAAACGTATTCTATTCTTACACTATTTGAAAGAAATTTTATGCTAAACAACTACGTTCTAGTTTTAAAAAGTGTGTTCATACTTTCTGAAAAGCATTCGTCCTGAACTCGACTATTACACAGTCAGAAATATACAGTCCCATTGTTAAAAAACTTGCACTATTCTTATATTATTTTAAACAAGTTCTATGCTAAACAACTACCTCTTATTTTTGCTTTCTGAAAAGTATTCGTTCTGAACTCAACTATCATACAGTCAGAAATATACATTGTGTCATTGTTAAAAAACGTATACTACTCTTATACTATTTTTATACTATTTTTATACTATTTTAAACAAATGCTATCCTAAACAAATACGTTCTATTTTTAAAAAGTGTGTTCATACTTTCTGAAAAGCATTCGTCCTGAACTCAACTATTACACAGTCAGAAATATACATTGTCTCATTGTTGAAAAACGTATACTACTCTTATACTATTTTTATACTATTTTAAACAAATGCTATCCTAAACAAATACGTTCTATTTTTAAAAAGTGTGTTCATACTTTCTGAAAATCACTCGTTCTGAACTCAACTATCATACAGTCGGAAATATACAATTGTCTCATTGTTAAAGAACGTATACTACTCTTATACAATTATTTAACAAATTCTACTCTAAACAAGTATGTTTTATTTTTAAAAAGTGTGTTCATACTTTTATATGTACTATTTCACACAGATTCTGTCCTAAACAAGCACATTTTATTTTTAAAAAGTGTGTTCACACATTCAGAAAAAGCATTTCCCGCGTAAGGATAAATCCGTCGGGACGCTTCGAGGGCCTGCCATCTTGACGCCTCATTACAAAACCAATTACAGCGGTACGGAACGGATTTCCATCGTTCGAGCATCGCGATCATGTATTCGGGCCGACGATTTCCATCAGGCCGTTTGCTTTTTGTTATTTTTGCCGGGGGGATCCTCGAGAGCTTCGAGGGGCGAGAAAAACCGGGGGATCAGAAAATCGAACGCGACGCGCATAAAAGGGCGATTCCGACATCGAAATGTCGGACATGGAATTCTCGGTTCGTACCCGGTGCAGGCTCCTTCCGTTAGATATTTTTCAGCGGGCTATTGATCATTCCGACGACACGGTGTAAGATTGAAAACGTGTCTCGGCTCGTGCTGCCACCGCCGCCGGCCAATTTCCGCCGTGTCCTCGTTCCCGGGTTGCGCGGCACATCTTTTTCTTAATTCTCGACAGTCGGCCGCGATTTTTCCTCGGATACCGTGACTGCAATGACGAACGATTCCTCGTTGTAACGAGGATTGTAACGCGCGTGTTACACGGCGAACGATGCGATGCGAGAAATCGAGTTTTTGCCGCGATCCTGCCGACGTCTGACCAATGGCTGACTTATACTACTGGCGCAAATAAAATCACTTGCGATCGCTCTAACGACGAAGTACTTTAAAATTATGAATATTTGTCACATGCCACATGACTTCTGGGAAATCTCTCCCATTTTTTGGTTGACGCCTTGCTCAAATAATTTCTAGCAACAATTAATCGTAGTTAAAACAAGTGGAATTTGTTTGTATGGAATAAACGAAGTTATAAATGGATTTTAACATGTGTTACGGAAGCAATACCAATTACTTGTGTAATAGTATTGAATTTTAATTTATAAATTCAATTGAGTTACAAATGCAACCATAATTTTGTGTAAAACTTAAAAGGACGCCTGAGGACGTCCGAATCCTTGCACTGGAAAACATAATTTAGAATTGGAGAATCCCCGGAGTACGGTGTTACCATATTTTATCCCTTCCGGCCCCTTACCCTTCCGCCTTCTCGCCCAGTTTCGCAGCGTAGCTCTTCCCACTAGTCGCTGACGTGTACCGTACGCCAGCGTGTCGCCACTGTCGCCAGCGTTAGTGGGAAGAGCTAAACTGGGCGAGAAGGCGGAAGGGTAAGGGGCCGGAAGGGATAAAATATGGTAACACTGCCCCGGACAGAAGAGACAAAATATTGAAACGCCAGTACAGCGTGTGTGCCGATTAATTTCGATCACAAAAGAGTGCGAACATTTGTAGCAGCGGTTCGTCGAACCAACCGAATTCCAGTGGGGTAAGGGAAAGAAGAATTTTGGAAAAATTCCGCACGGTTCTGTGTACCGGATAGAATCCTCCGGCATTGAAAATATCCAACGAATTCTCGATCCGTCATGAAAAAAATTTCATTTGCGCGATACGTGTCTGCTAAATATTCGAGCGGGTCGCGGCGAGAGGATGCCGGTAGCGGGATCGCGAGAGTCACCAGAGGAAACGGTTCCATAAATGACGGAGGACCGTGGCGCATTATTCCTTCTCGTCGAACCGGGGACAACCGCGATCCATGACCATCATCGGCCGACTAATTGTTAGCCGTTTATTTAATTGCGTTAATTTCGGAATCACCGCAACGGCCGCGGCAGGACCCGATTTACCGGATAATGTGTTTATACGGGACGCGATTCGTTAATTACGCGGCCACCCCTCTCGTTCCTCTGTTACTTCCTTTAATTTTTATCATTTTCCCGTGGATAGGGGACGCCGGATCCCGTTTTCAATGCCGGGGAGCAACAACGGACCTGGGAAAGCGTCGCAGGGCTCGTAGGAGAAAGGGACCGCCTGGAAAAAGGACCAACCAAAGTCAACGAGACGACGCTTCATTTCATTTCCCGTGGAAAATTGTTCGATGTACCCGGTGGCGCGTTAATTCGTTGCCCGAGTTCAGATGTGCATATTATTTTTTCAATATAGCTCCTTTGTTTCAAATATTTTGATTATATAAACTGCGAAATTTGATTGAGTTCTCTTGAATTATAATTAGACCGCGGATGTTTATGCAATTTGCAATTTTTGTAGACGGATTTTAAGAAACTCGAATCAAATAAAATCTTATTTGCCATGGCAGTAGCCTGTTTAGATCTGAAATGAACGAAAATCGTACTAAATTCTGTCGTATTTTATATCCTTGGAATTTTTGATAATTTTCAGAAGCCATAATTGCATAAAGATCCGCGGTCTAATTATAATAAAGCCCGTAGTTCCCATAACTGATTAATAAAGGACGACACCGGATGGTCCTTGTTCCATACGAATATATGTACATAGAATTCGGAGTTGAAATTAAAAAAATGGTATAAAAAAAAGTTAAACCGTAAAAAACTTAAAATGTATGAAATAATTTCTGTTTAATTTATGTGAATACACACGAACTTAAATACAATACAATCTTTTCGGAGGCGGCGCAAAATTGAAAATTTTCGACACTGGAAATTACGAAAATCCTTAAATTCATCTACATGCATATTGATGTATCTTCTGAAAATTTTCAATTTTGCGCCGCCTCCGAAAAGATTGTATTGTATTTAAATTCGTGTGCATTTACATAAACTAAATGGAAATTATTTCATACTTTTTAGTGCGTTTTTTCGAAGTCGATTTAATTTTTTTTATAATGAACCTCTACTCGCAATAAATTGTCTGTGATTCTTCCGTCTCTATAGCAATAATTCGCGATTTCATCTGTCCGCGTTTAATCGAATTATCGTTCCCATTCAATTCATATTTCATGATTCGAATTGTTTCAAATACGAAACGTCGATGAACACCTCGTTGCGAAAAATAGAACGAAGGCCATTTTAAAAAGCAATTTACTGTGACATTTTATGGAGATATTCGTGTCATTTCGGGGGACATAAACTTCGGTCATTTCCACCGGGAAATGCAGTTAGGGAAATTCATTTTCCAGCTGACGATGGACGGCGTCGTTTAACGCTCGTGACAAACAATTTTTATAACCTGTAATTTATTTTATAAAAAAAAGTATTGCTGGAAGTAGACTCACCTGTGCATCTGCAAGGATGCGTCGCATCAAGGCCAAGGTGGGGTGCGTTGTAAGATCATCCTGAAGGGCAAGGGCCTCGCCTTCTTTGTTCAAGCGGTTTAGTGTGTTGAGAGCTGAAATAAGAAACCATCGAAACATCAGAAATCGGTGAAATTGATTCACTAATTGAATTGTTATCTTATGTTAGTATTTTACATCCACAGGAGAAGCGATGAAGCACTGTTGATACCCAGTTAATATTTTTGAAGAGTATGTTACACAATGTTAGTAAATATCGTCAATTTCTAAGTAATGGTACCTCCGTAATTTCTATTAAGTCCGGCGACGGCCATCTTGCAGAAACTGAATCCCATGGTTCCTCCAGTGCTCACTCTCTCTCTCTAACTCTACCTAACTACACCGGTTCGACGTGCGCAGTGGCACGCATCCCTTGATATTTCCTGTATCCCGATTCTGGCCAGATGTACCCGGTTAATGAGAGAATATGTAGGTCCCCGGCAAATTATGTATTAGCCTCGCGTGGCGCTGAGTACAAGATTAGTATAATTAATAGGTCGCTGCGTATCGAAATGCTCTGTATTCATTGTGCCACGCGAACATTACTGTACAGCTAATTTCACTGTAACAGGCTTTTCCCTGCTGTCCAGTGAATTTCTCTTGCACTGTGACGCCATTTTGTTTGGAGGAAACAACTGTTCGAGGACAGCGTGGGTTCACGAGCATTCTACATTGGGTCAGGTCTTTTCGTTTTAATGCTATCCTGAAATCGTCTATCGGCGGCTTCTTCAGCTTCATCTTCGTGTTTGAGTAAATCAAATGTTTAACCATTGCTAGTACCAACAATGGCTGCTGTTTACTTTACCGAACTCAAGATTTGTGCCTTTCTCCTATAAATTATCATGTATTTGCTATGTAATCCAGTAGAATTGTACCCGGGGAACCTGCAGATCGAAGTTTCGATTCTGTAGGATCAATGGTTCAGGAGTTATGCTTGCTTAAAGTTGAGCAGTCTGCAGTGTTTTTGACAGGTAAGGGCGCCGCCATATTGGTTTGTAGTGACGACCGCGAGTCGCTTACCTTGCCGCCCCTCCCCGACCTAATCACCAACCAACTACCAGCTAGCGACTCTGCTCTACAAACCAATATGGCGGCGCCTTTACCTCTCAAAAACACTGAAAAATACACAACTTTAAGCAACCATAACTCCTGAACCACTGATCCTACAGGATCGAAACTTCGATCTGCAGCCGCTCCGGGTACAATCTACTGGATTACATATCAAATACATCATAATTTACAAGAGAAAGGCACAAATTTTGAGTCCGGTAAAGTAAAGTTTACCCTAAACAATTATTTTTCAGACAGGAAGATGATCGAGTGAGAGAGAGAGAGAGAACTGGAGGACCATGGACTCGGTTTCAGCCGACAAGATGGCCGTCGCCAGTCGACTCGTTCATCTCGCATTACCTTCACCGAGTCGTTCTCAGCGATGGGGATAATTGAATTCTCGGAGAGCACGGTGCTCTCGCTCGTGGCGCGAACGCAGAAAGGCCCGAGGGGTGCCAAACTGTTATCGACAAGTTCGTGGGAGAAGCTCGTTTCGGCCGCGCAGGCCACGGACGCCATATCCTTCGGCCGTCCTCCTCGCCAGCGTCATGATACATCACGTTGGACTTCCAAGTGCTCTTTGATGTAGATCGCCCGGGAAACTTCCGACGATCGAATCGTGCTCTCGTGCCTCGATCCACTTGGCCGGCGACCATTTTAAATCTTCATGCTGCCCTCTTGGCTTCCTACGCGCGATGCAGCCATTCCCTTCACTGACCCTCTCTCGTTCCCTCGTTCCTCATTTTTATAGTCCTCGTAGTGCTCGTTTAGGATGACTCTATTCGCTTTCGTGACATACGATTTTGATGAGCATTGCGGCGACCGAATTTTTGTTACTTGTTTAGTTCGCATTGCTGTTCGCGTGTTAGGAAAGCTTTTTATAATAATGTCGATACATCAGTAATGAAAAGAAAAATGATACTGTATTTGTAGTAAAAATATACAACAATTAAATGAGGAATATCGAAAATGAATTGAGTGTCGATGTTTTATCAGAAGCACGAGAATCAGGATTCGCGCGAAAATCAATACAGAGCAAATTTCCTGAATTTTACGAGCAGGTGTATACTTCTTCACGTGTTCGATGAAGTAGGAACTACCATAAGCGTTCACCTCGTGAATTCAATTTCTGCGGCGGGAATCCCATTCGCCGAGCCAAATATGTCGGCCGTAAACACAGTTCGACTAATATTGCGGTAATAAATGAAAGTATGATGAAACAGGTATTGGACTTCGAGCCAAACGTTCGATAGGAGTTTTGAGTGTGCTTCGACTCGTCATTTATGAAAGCTCGAGATGACGGAGAGCACGATACATTCGCGAGGACCAGAATAATAGAATGTTGTTCATCAAATGTCAATCGTGTCCGTAAATTTTTTTAGAATATTTCGAGACGGAGAGAAGAAATGAAGAAACTAAATGATTGAAACAATTCCAAAATTTTGACAGATCAATTTCTTTCTTTGATGCTTGAAAAGAAGGCGAACCGAATTGCAAATAAACAATTCAAATCGCTTTATTTCCACAGCTGTTCGCGACTCGACCGAGAGAGTCATAATTGCGCCGATAATTAATTAACCGAGAATCTTAAAAGCTCGTTCGGCGGCTCGCGACGAATTCCTTATCTCGTTGCTTCATTACTGCAGCCAGCGAAGTTCCTGATGAAAGGATGCAGCCGCTCGCTTCAAGTGCGAACTCGGATAAGCTTAACGCAATTACGTTGTGAATTATTTGTTTCTCGGCCGGGGAAAACGAAATGAATTTAACCGGGAAAACGCGGGCCCCGAGACAGTAACTCTCGAGCGCGGTAAATTGTCCCTAAAAAATTTACTGGCTTCGTCGGTGCGCGCGTGCTTAAGTATTAAAACACTTATCAAACATGACGTGTACCGATACGGTGGAACAGTGTGCTCCTGGCACGAGGAAGTTTATGAAAAACTAGCGAAACTGCGCAAAAAGAAGGTGCGCGAGAAAAGTATTTTTCTAGAAGAACTTCCTCGGCAAAGGAAATCTTGCTTTATGCCGAAGATAATTCATTGTATACTGATATTTTTATTTTATGCATGCCAGATTTTTGTTTGAATTTTGTGGAATGATTAGACAGCGGATCTTTATGCAAAATAAAAATTTTCTAACTGAAATGCAACAATCTGGAGTGAAATAGAAATTTATCTTCTTTCTTAATATGATTGATAGGTTGAAAATAATATAACAGTATTATTAGATTCTTCTAATGTTTTCACTGTTCTAAATTACACCTACTCATTTTTGTTATAAATGCATAAAATCCGATGTCTAGTAATGATACTGTGAATCTGTTGCTAGCAGAATAATCCAAGTTCGTAACTTTCTAAATAACAAAAATTTTTACTTTATGTATCACCAAAGGGTGAATCAGGTTATCAGAAATTTTTATTCTATAAGCAGACAGCGGATTTTATGCATTTATAACAAAAATGAGTAGGTGTAATTTGAAACAGTAAAAACATTAGAAGAATTTAAACGTACTCTTGTATAATTTTCAACCTCTGAAACATATTAAGAAAGAAAATAGATTTCCAATTCACTCCAGTTTGTTGCAATTCTAGTAAAAAAATTTTATTTTGGATAAAGAACCGCTGTCTATCTATAAGTTTTAGATTTTTGTTTGAAATGTAGCACAGTATTTATTGTTTCTATGCGATTCACAGGGACTGCAGACTCGGAATTGGCTTCCTGTGCGAAGAGCACTCTGTGGACTCGACTTGTTCGCATCGTTCTTAATTAGAATTCAGTTTTCTTTGTTATTAACGATTCCCACGCGAGGCAACGTTGTGTATCCCAGCGAAACGGTAATGGAATTAAGGAAACTTTGCCTGGGAATAGATGACGGTGTTAGTAAGTTCCTCGATATTATACGGCAGGCATATCGCCATCGGCGATCGGATCTAATAACACAATTAATGCGCAGCTATCGGCGTGCAACGAGTATGTTAGGGTCCGGGGAGTCGCGTATTTAGATGGGAATTGGCAACTTATACGTGCGTTTCCAATGTTCGGTGGAATTGAATCAATAACTTGGAAATTCGGTGGCATCCGAGGATATTGTGAGTTAAATTGGGGATCTTGAGGTGAGCCGAAATTATCTTGAATTGGGATCGAGGCGGTCTAGGTGGTATTAAGATGTATTATTCAGTGCTCAATCATTTCCAATTATCTGGCAAATTATATTTCCGGTCCTCGGAGGTGAGGCGGATTTTATAGATAAAATGGAAAGTGCATTGAAAGTTTCGACATATTTTCGACAATTTAACATTCCTGAGGATGTCACAATGGTAATAGTAAAGAAAATAACAAAATTTTTAACTTTTTCGAGGACCTGAAGCTTTTCCAGGATTTCCAAAGGGCTTTCAAGATTTTTAAGAATTCTAGCGTTTTCGAAAATATGGCTTTTTTGGCAGCCGAGGATTTCAGGACGCTGAAAGCAATCAAGATTTTCAAGATTCTCAAGATTTTCAAGATTCTCAAGATTCTCAAGATTCTCAAGATTCTCAAGATTCTCAAGATTTTCAAGATTTTCAAGATTCTCAAGATTTTCAAGATTCTCAAGGTTTTCAAGATTCTCAAGATTTTCAAGATTCTCAAGATTTTCAAGATTCTCAAGGTTTTCAAGATTCTCAAGATTTTCAAGATTCTCAAGATTCTCAAGATTTTCAAGACGTTTTGTCTCTCGAAGCACCTTGAATTTTGAGGATTTCCAGAAGACTGCAATCTCCTTTCACTGCAAGATATCTCCAAACTCAATCCCAAGACATTGAAAGCTATAAAATTGTTCCCTTCGCAGATTTTCACGAATCTCCGAGAGATCGCAATAACTTCGAAGTGTTTCAAGCCGGTATATCGACGTCGGAGCTCGTTCGAGCGTTCCCGAAGGTGTGCGTTGTCGGTTGGAAAACGATTTGCAAGAGGAGCCTCGCGTCTTGGAGTTCCATCGCCAGGCGGCACAAGCATCGGGTTACGGTCAGGTATGTGCATTAAAGCAGACGGAGGCCTGGGCCGACCCTTCCAGGTGGTATATAGGTCTACGTGCAAACACGCGAGCACGTTAAGTGCGCTTCCAGCGCGAGGTCGCTATGATACCGGCGAAGGAAACCGCGAAAGGGTTAGCCTGATATATGGGATGGGCCCGATATTATGCGCGTACGCAGCGGAATAGCTATTCTTTACGAGCGTCCGCGGGAACTGAAAGCCTGTTCAATATCTCCTAGGGCTGGAAAAGTGCGCGAGGATGTAAACCTTTTTTCATGAGCGTGTACGAATGATTAACCCTTTGACCGAGGCGCTCTCTGGCTTGACGCCATGAGCATTTTGCTGTGTGAAAATAAGTCACAATTGAACGAGTTCGCTACCGGCGTTGTTTTACTACTGGACAGCGGATTTTATGCATTCATGATAAAAATGAATGGGTGTAACAAAGATTAGAGGAATTTAGAAATATCACGAAATATTCTGCGATTTTATAATACTTTTGTTAATCATATCATTGTTCACGTAAATTTTACGTTTGGCTGTTATTTTATTATGTTTATAACTACTCTGTAAGAAATAATCAATTGAACAATCATTAGCATTTTATATGTTAGTTATTATAGTTAATTTGGGGACTTTTTGTTAATTTTGGGAAAATAGAAACGTAACCTGCAAGATACGCAAAATTCACAAACATTGTGATTTATAATAGTGATAATTAGACTGCGGATCTTTATGCAAAATAAAAAGTTTGTATTGATTGCAGGATACAGGAGCCAAATAAAAATTGTATTCTTCTTTTAATTATCCTATTAAGCTGAAACTAATACATTGATGCCCTTAAATATTTTTAACATGTTCACAGCTTTAAATTGTGTGTACCTATTTTTGTCATAAATGCATAAAATCCGCAGTCTAGTGATAATAATTACAAAAATGGATCTCATTAGTTCCAATATGCTCTCCCAGATTGTACAATAGCTTCCTTGATATCATACTTAATAATGTCTGACTCAATTCACATTATCAGATAAAATCATTCAGATGATATTCAATCGACAACAGTAATGATAGTAATGGTTACAAATTATGCAGTATCTCTAACAGTACGAATTTGCGAGCATATCCGACAGTATCGAGCTGAATTAATTATGAATCGGATGAAGGTGTCGAAAATAGCAACCCTGTGTCCCACCACCGCAACCCCCGGACACGTTCGATCGCCGTCCGCTACGTAACGTTGTGCTTCGCGAGGAGTAGGTACTATGATACAGGAACCAATCACCAGAAAAAGCCCCATGTGCACCGAAGTAATCCCTGAACCATTTTGTGCGTCTCTCACCGGACTCACCTTCCTCGAAGGGCTGCGCCCGTTTAGCGAATGCCTTCGAGAAAACGCCACGCGGCTTCGAGGCCTCCACGCCGTTTTCTACGGCTGCGCTCATTTTTCTGAGTGGTCCTTCACAGTGGTGCTTCTATTGCCACGACGGGTAAAGGGACCATCTGAAATTCACGTCACACTCAGATCTCTCTGCTCAAAATCGGACGCTGCTCGGCAACGGGACATCATCATTTAGACATTTCAACATCTTCGAACAAATAGTCCAACATTTTTAGTGAGAACATCTTTAAACAAACAGTCGAACATTTTTTAAACCGAACGTCTTTAGAAAATTGAATCTTTTTTAAAGTAAAATTGACGTCGTAGTGTCTTGGTCGAAACGGTGGAGAATTCGATCCTGAAACTGGCCCCCTTTAAAATGAACATGTTGGAAGGAGTTATGATAGACAGGTGTACATTAGTTGAATTCAATCAATTATTTTTCAATGCTGCTGAGTTTTCCTGGGAACACAATTTTTGTACTTAAAATTAATTGATGAGCTGTGACACTTCGAATGAAACACTCGAAAATTCGATCTAAGTCACTGTTAACCCCTTGCCCATTTATTTTACGGTTTCAGTTATTAGAACTTTTTTTGTAGATCGTAATTTCCTAAAAAAGGAGAATGTTGATACAGTAGTTGATACAATAGCTGTATACTAACCAAAATAGAATTTTATTTCGATTTAAAGGAAATCAATAACATACTTTTTACTAGAATCTGTTCAAAATCTTCATCACGAGCCAGACACGATATTGTAAAGCAAGGGGATAAGAATAATCGTACAACACAGTCGTCCTAGTTCGAGCATCACAGACGAAAATTTCCGACGATAATCGACTGTTCTTTAATTCCGCAGTCCAGTGAATTCCTCTAAAATAGCACCGCTCGCAATAACGAACCGCGGAAGCTCGCCAATTAATCTCCAATTAAAATTCTTCTCTCGACTCAACAAACAAGTCTTTCGCTCCGCGATTCTCAATCATTTATCTAAATAAAAGTTTCGTTCTTTCTCTCTCTCTCACTCTCTCTCTCTGTCCTCTAATTACGCACGGTGGCACGCACCGTCGCGAATCGCAACGAAACCTTAACTCACTCCGCGTGGGAGACACCGGAGCATCGATCCCCAACGTGCGTTGCTCGGATCGCCGGGACGCATAAATCAACGCTAACTTCGTCGAAAAGTCCGGCAGAATTTATCGAGCGCGTCCTTTCCCGTGTGTAATGATAAATTATGACGATCGAATATCGGGTTCCAGGCTGGGGGACGCGAGAAACGTATGTGTACACAGTGTGTATACCCTGGACCCCTGTAATAAGGGTGATACTAGCCTTGCGCAGTTTTTAGGGGATGCTACGCTCAAGGTATTACTGTATTAGTGTGCCTACGGTCGACGTCGAGGCGTAATGACATTAACTTACCGACAGGCCGGTAAACAAGGGTTATCGAGCTCGTACCGGTACCAGATGTCTGCAAACATCGCCGCGAAAGTATCAACCCCTAGATTAGGCCTAGACTCCGCAAAATCGTGCTCAACCCCGTTCTTCGATTACACCGGGCAAAATGATATTAATTATTGAAGTTATGAAAATAGAGAACTGATTCAATTTCTTTATTCAAGCATCTTTATGCAAAATAATTTCTTCCTTAGTCTGTTTAATGGGTTGGAAAGAATATTTATTTTGAGATTAATTCAGTTCGAAGGAATTAATTGCAGCTGGAACGTCGATATTGAAGCACATGTTACATACAACTATGTTTTTATGCAAAATAAAAATTTTTTTCTCAGTATGTTTAATGGGTTGGAAAGAATATTTATTTTTAGCAGCTGCTTTCGTGTGTCGAGATTAATTAAGTTCGAAGGAATTAATTGCAGCTGGAGCGTCGATACGTCACTTCCTAGTAGGAACAAAGGGATCGAGATTTGATGGGAATCCACGGAGAAGAGGGAGATACGATAACAATCCCAGGGAACCAGGTGGAATCTCGTCAGGAGCAGACACTTTGAGCAACAGCAACAAGCGACGACGCGTTTCGAAATAAGCCAGTAATTTCGGATATAACGGAGGGCCGAGTGCTGTTGTCACGTTTATTCCCAGTCCCTGCAAGTTACGAACCCTGCACGACCCCCCAGAGTTCAATTCCGAAATGGACATACTACCAGTTTGTCGATCCCTTTTGTCAGCCGGCGGGAGAGAGCTCGGCGAGTGACAGTCTCATCTACGGGGATCCTGACAAAGCCCCATGCAGAGCACCGATTTCTTTGTCACCAGGGAAACTGGTACGACTTCCTCGGCTTCTTCCAAGGCTTCAAGGTCATTAAGCAGATACGGAATGTTGCTGGAATTGGAATTTTGATCGATTTCGAAGTGGAATACTTGGCCCAGGAAGTTCAAATTACAATAAATTTGTTTTGGAAAATACGAGAATGTATCCAAGAGAGACAACCAGTTTGGAAAATACTAAAATGGTATCTCACGGAACGGAAACATCGAGTTATCTCAAGGGAAAGACCAGTTCCGAGCTTCAGGTGACGTTAGCCAGAGAAAGTCCGACGGTAGTCGCGTTTCAATGCGGTCTCGCCGAGTAATTCGAGATTTCTGCGCCGCTTGGCTCCTCAGAATGGCAAGGTAATGCTGATGTAATTTGTATTTACGGTCCCCCACGGCGCCATTGTACCGAATTGCTCAATGGGCCACATATCCTTTTGGAGAAGGCATCCATCGGCCGACAAAGCGAAGAAAAGGGACCGGGGACTCCTGGTGACGCAGATCCTGCCTATCTAAAGCCCATCTACACAGAGACCTCGATACATTTCATGCGAAGAGTCACTAATGGGAATAAGACGTCGAATAGAGCCGCAGATGAATATCGTTTCTGCTAATATATACCGTAGACTTTTTCTCTCCCCTCTTGTGTGGAGACGTAGCTTAAGAGGTCCTTTGCAACGGTGGATGATAATGGAGTGCGGAAAGTGTGTGCAATTTAATGTGGAGATCAAGAAGAATATAAATTTTAACAATATGTATTGCACAGAGAGAGTTAGTCTTTCGATAATGGCTCTTGTGTGGAGACTTAGCTTAAGAGGTCCTTTGGAACGTTGAATGATAATGGAGTGCGGAAAGTGTGTGCAATTTAATGTGGAGATCAAGAAGAATATAAATTTTAACAATATGTATTGCAGAGAGAGAGAGTTAGTCTTTCGATAATGGCTCTTGTGTGGAGACGTAGCTTAAGAGGTCCTTTGGAGCGGTGGATGATAATGGAGTGCGGAAAGTGTGCGCAATTTAATGTGGAGATCAAGAAGAATATAATTTTTAACAGTATGTATTGCAGAGTTAGTCTTTCGATAATGGCTCTTGTGTGGAGACTTAGCTTAAGAGGTCCTTTGGAACGTTGTGCGATAATAGAGTACGGAAAATTTGTGCAATTTTAATGTGGAGATCAAGAAGAAATAATTTTGAATAATACAATATTTATTGTAGACTTTTCCTCTCGGTAATGGCTCTTATGTGGAGACGCACCTTATGAGGTCAAGAACCTCAAGCTGCGTCTCCACAAGAGTGCCACTATCGAGAGTAAAAATATCAACATATACTATAAATGACGAAATTCTTTTTTAACTCGTTAAATACTGCTCCCAGAAGACGAATTAAATTTACGAAACATAAAGAAACCTGTTTTCCAGGAGAAAATTCAATAAAAGTATAACGAGGAAACCCAGTAATCGCTGATTATACCGGACAAAAACAATTCAATCTGACTGCTAATCCATCGCAAAGGGAACGGACCCGACTCGTGCGTGCGGTATTCAATGAAACCAGATTTCCCTGCGACGACATTCGCACAGTTATCGCGATACGGGTTTCGCATTGCACCGTACACATACAACAAGAGAACGACATTAACATTATATCGAGTTTCTCGCGGCTCCAACAAGAAAGAATCGGCAAGCGGCGAAGAATTAACACGTCGCGGGGGCGGAATAGCCTTCTTCCTATTTATTCGTACGCGGCGGGAGGGCAAAGGGGGAGGAGAGATTCGCGCCCGTGAGATTACCAGAACGGTATACGGTCGGCGATAATTAAGCGGATTCTGCCGTCGGCTCATGAATATTAATGGAGCGCGCGCGTGTACAACGCCGGGAAAAGCGTGGACGGGGCCCTCGATGTTCTTTGAGCGGCCCGAAACAAGGAGCTACCTCGTTACCAGCTACCTTTTATTTCGTGCCCACCTTTCATCAGAGTCGGACACGATCGACGAATCTATCAGACTTTCACAAAGCCCCGCACACATCCCCTTTTGCAATGGCGTAGTTCGCAACGGGCACACCTTCCGCGAAGTTTGCTCGATATCGCCGCCGCGCGGAATATCGAATGCGATCGAATTAACCTTCTGCTGGCTCATTCCTCGCGGATTAACCGATGCAAGCTCACTCTAATTGCTCTGTCCGGCGGACGAGCCTGTTGCGACGTTCGGTAGACGAGTCAAGTTCAATGCCTCTTGGAGGAATGATCGAGTTTGAGAATTTTTTCTGCGAGAAACGCAAGAGCTACGCGAATGATTTTTGTGCGGGACGAGTCTGTCGACTCTACCGAATGCGACGGTAATTTTGTTTGGAAGATTGTGAGCTTTCGAGTATTTTTAAATAATTTTTAAAGAGAACCAGACGTTTAACCCAGTTTTGAAAATTTTTTACACGGTTCTCTTAATTTTGTCCCCGACTGTACTACGTCCAGACAATTTCCTTAGGGGAGTTGAGATTGCTTTAAGAAAATGAATGGACCGTGGAAAGAAAAATTTGGTGGGAAGGTACGGTGGACGTCAGGAGGAAAAAAAGAATGGAGGATGATTATGTGGCGGGCGGGGAAGCGTACACGATGCATTATCCGCGGAGCAAAAGGTTTAGATACCGTTCGCATTGTCGTGCCGGTGGTCACGGATCGTCGATCCTTCCGGTCCGGCTTTCACCGTTAAGGCTCATCCTGAATGCTCTTTCGAGCGAGACAGATTGTTCCAACGCTTATTGTTCTCGTGCGACGTAAATCAAGCCGGCTGATCGGGAACAGTACCCCCCGATCGTGAATTCCGTCTTCGGGCTTACGTTCGCCGTCTTATCGGATCAACATCTTTATAGATCTCGTCGTACATGGCAGTCCGGTGTCCTGAAAAACTGCTTCCTGCATACTCGTGCACGGGGTGTCGCGTAATCTGCCCGCATCACTAATCCGATCATCATTTCATCTTCAGTGCGAGGAGTGGTTTGATCCATCAAGGAGACCTTTCCCTTCTTCTGTTCTTTGTATTTGGTTGTGCCAACAAATTTTTCCGCAATGCGTACCTTTACTATTGTTAACCCTTGTGTAGTCAACCGGGTACCCATTTACTGTATTTCTCTCAACAATTTGTTAATGTTCCTCTAAAAAATGTTACAAAATTTCTCTGAATGTCTATTCTTTACTCGCTAATATATCAATTTACAGTCTTATAATGAGAATTTGTGCAAAAATGTTAAATACAGGAAGGTTTTAAATAATCTATACACTTTGGTTGACTACACAAGGGTTAACCTGCGCTCTACACAGAGAGAAGGTTAATATTAGATGAAGTAGAAAGTTCTGAGCGTTTTTCGCTTTATTTCGTAAGCGAAAAACGCTCAGAACTTTCTACTTCACCTAATACTAATTGTAAGTTTACGGAGTCGTAAAAGAGACGATTTTCCAAACTTTTACCCACTTTTTAAATAACATATACTCATGGAAATAAATTTGTGGAATAATTCCTCGTTGATCTTTACAATTTTAATTAATCACGAATTAAAAAATTTAATCCTGACTCGGCACCTGTAGAACAGCATGAAGGGCAGAAAGGGCTGCGGCATCAGGCTCGCCTCGGAAACAATAATTCCTCTTTGCTTCTGATGGTGGGAGGCAAGCGGGGCGCATTCGCGATTAATGAACACGTTCCTCTAATTCGAAGACCTCAGTGAGTCACTGTGTAAGCGTCCCTGCTATCGATTCTCCGTAGAACGGAAGCAACCAGAGAACCGGAGAGCGCGTTAAAGAGAGAGAGAGAGAAATCGCGCGAGTACATTCGTGGGAGCGTGTACGAACGGCGAACAATCGATACAATTACGGCGCGAGCAAGCTTTTAATTACAGCCGCGCGTAACTCCGCTTACTCAATACGTTCTCGCCGCGCAGAAAAGCGAGTGCGGGAGTCTTTCGACCGGGCTTGTCCTTTGTGCCTTGAGCACTTTTCATTTCTCTGCCGCCCGTTTCCGCTCCGGGTAATCGAAAGCTCCGCCGGCAAAACAGAAGGGGAATCAGGCGGAAAGAAACGGGTCGTGGGTTTCGGAGCCTCTTATAAAAGAGAGGGGAAGAGGAGATTCGCCTAACGTCGAAAACGCCGCGTTATAATTAGCGGTCGCGGGCCCCCGGGGCCGCTAATTAAGCCAGAAGTAGGAGAAATAAAAGCCAGAGACCAGGCTCGAGCCGGCTCTCCTCGCTTGCTCGGCCAGTTCCCAACTTTCTCGGCGTGTCCTTTCGATCCCGGCTCGAGCCGATTCGATTAAAGGCGACACCTGCTACGACGAACTTCCTCCCCGACGATTTAATCGTGTTTCAGAGCTGTTCGTGCTCTTAACTCCGCTCCGCTCTGCTCCGCTCGGCTCGGATACCCGAGCACCCGTCAGCAGAGACTCGCGCGATGAAGTATGCTCGCCGAGTGTATTCGAAATGTTAATTATCTCGCGGAGACGCGTTTTTAGGTCTTCCGCGTCGCGAAGCGTCCTCGCGCGCCAAGAGCAGCGTAATTATTGACTTGTCGCGAGCGTCTTAAACCCTTTTCCCACGGTAATTGGAGCGAAATTTTGCGGCTTTGTCGAGTTCGCCGTGTCGCGAGCGAATTAACCCGCTGCTTCGGTTTCGAACTTTTAAAAAATTGATTTTTGTTTCAAGATCCACAGTTTTTAGAACACGTCTGAAGAAAATTTCTCAAGATCAAAGACAAAATTCGTGGAGGCTGTCGACAGATGTCATTGTTTTTGAAAAAGCCTGCATAAAAATTGTCCAACTTCCCTATCACGACATGTACGAATCTCAGATCACGAAAATTCAAATTACAAAACAAATGGGACAAAGAAAATCTGATATCCTTAACCCTCATACGCTCCTCGAGAATAGTTGCATAAAAGAAACTAGGATAGTAATTCAACAAAGTGAAATCAACAAATTATGTTCCATTTGTAACGTCACATTTCAATGAAATACATCTCACAACATAGACATAAAGGGATCAATGATTCTACAGTATGTGAAAATAGTAAATGGGTGAATTTTTACCCTGAGGATCGTATAAGGGTTAAACGTGCAAATGGAGAGCTTAAAAATAAATTTTGAAGTTCCCCAGCTTTCAGAACCTTTTAGATATTCCTCAGGATCATCGAAGGCAAGATTTATTGTTATCGACAGATGTGTATAATGAAGTTTGGTATTGTCGGTTTTGGGGAAGCCTGTACATGGTGCCTCGCCCATGAACATAGCTGGTCTACTGAGCCAATTACCGCGTAGCATCTCTCTCTTTCTGCCGCAGCCCCTCGTGCCAGTACAAGACTCGTCAGGGTGACACGCGAGACGAGGCAAAGACGAAAAGTGGAATGGAACAGGCCGAGGGAAAGAAGACTCGGCGCGTTAAACGCGCGAGAGGAAAATGGCTTGAATGTGGAACAGAGATGACTGAGGGGAGGATCCATGAATATTCATGCCGCGGTTATATCGCAGAGCCAGCTAGGGGGAAAAAAAGGAACGCCACCCAGCGTCGGTGACCCGAAGCAACACCACGGCCGAAATTATTGAATAAAAAAAAGCCACTATCTGGCCGCGTAACAGGCTGGACAGTAGACTGCAAAATAGCGACACGACACTCCCGAAAATTCTACGCCCCGTTATTTATCTTCTACCGTTTCAACTATTTCCATACTTGCAACTTTTTTGGAGAATTTATACATTTTAGGGAACTAATAAAAATGTATAATTTGCATTAGATCTATTTCATTCAATTCTTTTTTCTACTGTGAATTTTATTTGGAATTTTCGACCTCTCAATATCAATTATTTTCGATATTTCTACTGAGAAGTTTATTTGGAATTTTGGCCCTCTCTCAAAATCAATTATTTTCAATGTTTCTTTTATTGAATCGATATAAAATTTAAAATTTTTATTTCATTTATAGCACTGTCGAATTCCAGATAAATTAAATGTTGACCTGCTCCTGAAAATTTGATTTCGGAATTTACTGGAGGCGAACACCGAGTTCAAGGAGATAAATATTTAATTGTGCTTGCAGTGTTATTTTCGGTTCGGAAGTTCGACGTACACGCTGCTGCATAAAATGTATAATTCTATTACGAATTGATATATTGCTTTCGAGCCGAGTTATAACTTCAATGAACACCTAATTACGTCGTTGCTAATGACAATTACAGACAAGCAATTATTAATGACACTCGCCTGTGTGCGTTGCCAATAGCCCCATAATCGTTAATCCATTACTGTGATATACACCGAACGGATTCCATTTTAACTACTTTCGTTCCGCGATCATACTGAAAACTACACCACAATTATTTTCAGATTTAATATGAAATCAGAGATACTAACACTGTTGCTGTAAAATGAAAATAATTACAAACTTTGCGTAAAATTTTATATTCTTTACTTTGAAACAATGTTCGAAGTGGAACAAAAATATTAAATTCTTTCTTCCATAGAAATAAAGTAGGAAACAGTTACAGCGCACAAATAAATTCCTAAACGAAAATTTCATAAACTACGACGATGAATACGTAACAGTCCCAATCGCATTATTTATTCTCTGAAATATGAAATTCTCCAGCCAGAGATGCAAACGTGAAAAATTGTTATATAAATGAATTCCTACATAAAATCTTCACAAAGAAAACCGATGAATACGTGGTAATATGAAATTCGTTTGACCAGGGAGACGAGCCCGTACAATTTCGACGGAAAAATAAATTCCTGCATGAAAACGTTGTAAAGCTTCGTGTTCTCCCTTTCGAAAACGGAAACACCGGAAGAGACGGAAGGAAAATAGAAACGCGTGCTTGTTTTGCTCGAGTTTCGTTCCTTGTCGGGAAAATATGGATCGCCCCGAGTGTACGCGGCATCGAATAGACCGATTGCGCGGAATTTTCAGTTACCAGCTGTTGCGTTTGCTGTGTGAAAGCATGGGCAACGTTAGCCTCGCTCGAGTAAGGATAACTTTAATACGTATAGCTCAGCCACGAAAGCGCGCGGATAGAGCTTTATCGTCGCGCACGCTGTTGCGAAAGCTCGTTCGCGGGAAGGTGCACTAAATTGCTTCTTAATTGCCAGCCACGAAGTTGCTTGTACACATGTATGCACACGTGTACGCCCAGCCATTCAATATACGGGGTGGCGCGCCATTAAAATCGCCCGGATGCGCCAGAAAAGCCTGCAAATTTTCCGGTTTCAGATCGACGAATTTTTCTAGGATCTTTTTAAGACAATAGATTTTCTGTTTTCCGATCATTTGAATTTCATTGAAAAATATTGTAAGCTCGATCACAGTTTTGTTTGAATTCATTGATTCCTCTGTTTTGATAGTCTTATCTGCTTGAATTAATTTATTTCTGCGTGTTAATAACTGCATTCCGTTTCTTTATGGAGAAAATTGATTTGTACTTCAAGTTAAGTAATTCAGTGGACTAAAGATGGAAGATATATTAGCAATCAATTCATTTATTTATATGTTTTAATGTTCCTTGCTATTTTAAAATGAGAATATCATTCGCCTAAAAGTGTTTCACCAAGCTCGATCACTGGAAAAAATGTAGCATAAAAAATGGATGCTGTCTCTCAATTTTGAAGGGTCGTGTAATTGCAAAATTCATCACAAAACGCCTTGAGTTCGTAATTCAAGTGCATCCTCGTTCACCGCGATAGAGACAAGGACTCGCTTTAACGACCGGCCGAACAGCATCGGATTTATATGCAGTTCACCGGGAGAGAGGAGAGAAAGAGGGAGAGAGCGCGCGAGAGAGAAAAAAAGTGTGTTCAACCGACTGCTATATGCGTCGCGACGATTTAACTCCAGAACTATAATTAGACTCCTATGTTTATTAATGAGCCGGCGTACCGTAGTTCCTGTTTGCACCGGTGCAGCCTTCAGACTTTCGTTCCTCGCTCGCAGTCATTCAGACTTCGTCAACTGCAGTCGGACAGAGTTTCTGTGCAGGTTGCCTGGCATCGAACTCGACGGATGATAGTTCGAAACTGAGACAGACGCGCGTTCCACTTGATTAATTACGGTAATTGGCGAACAGAAAGTTTAGCGGAAGAAGTGTCCGAGCAATTACGTGAACGCAACTAAATATGTACCGTTAAATGGTCGCGTTTAATAATCATCGATTGGCGTCATTTTGAAGAAATGTTCATAGCAGAATCAATTTTGATGGCAAACATGTAATTAACACTAAACCTACCACCACCTGGCAAAATAACCGGCTCCAGAGACTTCTTATTTTACAATTATTGAAATAATAAAAATGATTTTACAATGTACTACAATAGGAGCCGCACAAGGTCTGGATACAATCAATCTTGTAATTTTTACAAGGGAACATGTACCACTTACTTTTAACGCATTTTACGCAATCATGACAAAAATGAATTCGTGAAATTTAATGTATAGAGTGTACTGCATATATTTATAATTGATTCAAGAAATATAACAATTTAGAAACATTAAAAGATTGTCAGACATTAAATTAATTTCATTAGGCAATATTGTTGGAGGAACAATTTTTTCACTGTTATAATGCAACACACTTTCAGTGAATCGTAGATTTAACATTAATTAATTCATGTAATAAGACAAAGCCATAAATTATTTAAAGCAATTACTCTATATTTCATTCGAAATAACACGTGTACCTCGTCTCGAGATATCGAATTAGCTCATCTCCGTTGCGAAATTATGCTGGCTTTACAGGGACAGAGTATCGGACGCCACGGAACAAGAACTGTTTCCGGTACCCGGACACCTCGAAACGGAAGATTACTGTCCATCCGCGGACGTCAAACTGCACATACGTCCACCGTGATTGCAGGAAGCAATGCGTGTGACGTACAATGGTGCGAGATGTGGTCCAACGTTGCACGCCGGCGACTGTGAATATTCTATAAACTTGTTGTGCGAGTCTGACGGCCCGTCATGCTGCTGGATTTTATTTTTTTTTTCGGTTTCGGGTCTGCCGAACCTCGTTTCCCCCGACAAACTGAGTGTCTTTAATTTTCCGCCTTGAATTCGATGCTGCTGAGGAAAATAATACAGGGTGTCTCGAAATTCCTTCTGAAGCAACATTTTCCTTTGCAGAAATGGCGTCCGCGGCTTTGTTAAGGAGTTATTCATGAAAAACAGGGACCAATCAGAGCGCGATCTATTTGACAGTTGGCGCGGCGGGCCGACTGCGCCAACACGCGTCTAGGTCGCGCTCCGATTGGTCCGTGTTTTTCGTTAATAACTCCTTAACAAAGTCGCGGACGTCATTTCTGCGAAGGAAAATGTTGCTTCAAATGATCTCAGGAACCTCCCAATTCCGGATGTTGAAGGAATTTTGAGACACCCTGTATAATACGAAAAATACAATAAATTGATTTTCGATTTTCCGACTCCCTTTTTGAAGGGAGATTTATACCAGGGTCTCGAGGGAACCAAAATTGAACAAAATTCTAGGTCCAAAGGGACGCTTTCCACCGCGAAAAATGTGCAAAAAACCATGTGCGAGAATAAAATGTCTACTCGCAAGGGAGAAGATGCTCCAGGAAGATTCCCGAATGTGTGTCAGAGAAATCGCGAGAAAGAAATGCGAACGGGAGTACGGGGGATGCATTCGTCATGGGCGTAGTAAAAGTTGCAGGTCGTGTGCGCGCACGGTCACCGTGGAAAATTGAAGGATGCCGAGAGGGAACGGAAAACGCGGCGCACATTCATGCGCATTCATTGCGTCACATTCTCGCCGCGGCGGCATTGAAATCGAGCAAAAGCACCGCGGGCCATTTAAGGCACTTGTGTCTCGTCGCCGTGTTCCCGTTTTACCATAAAGGTTGCTCTCTCGCGACCGTACGAGGTCCCCGGGTGAACAAACCAACTCGAGAAACCACCTCGAGCTCTCGATCCGATCGAGGTTGACGGACAACGAATCCGCGCCCCTCCAACGGACACCTTTTACCCGAAACCTTCAACCTTCGGCCCTTAAATGGTCGCGGGAACGATGTCTTGCGCAACTTCTCGGAGACCTTGTACATTTCAGACGACTCGGAAATACCGGTTTCGCTGTGCCACCGTTTCGATACGGAACGATTTGTCAACGTTTCGATCTCGGTGGTGCTAACCCTGAACGTGGATTATTAATGCGACGCCCGCGAAGGAATCGCGAAGTTGCTGTCATTTATTCTGCTGGGACGAAAGTGGAAAATTCAATTTTAATCTTTATTTAACGCGTCCCTTCGTCCTTTATCGCACTAATTATTTGAAAATATTTTGATTAAAGAAGTACAATTATTCAGACTTGTTTTCTACTTCTTCAGTTTCAGTGGATCCTCCTTTTCTAACATTTTTTTATTACTGGGTTGTAAATATTAAATGATTGCATAAATTCGAGTTCGATCTTCATAAGATCGTCATAAAAAAGAATGGTATAGTCTCACCATTTCTTTCTAATTGTAGAAAAGAAATGGCGACTATATAATTGATTAACAAACATGTATTCTTCAAAATTGAACCATTTAATTTTATTTTCAAATCGGACACGAATTTATGCCATCATCTGATATAAATTCATTTTACGCGAGTAACTGCGAATAAGTTAAAATTGCTTGTACTCTACGGTTTCATAATTTATCGTAATTCTTTGTTAATAAATGAAAAGATAGCCATCAGCACTTGAAGAGAACGAATTTATGTTACGACTCGGTAGTTTCCCGAGGTAAATAGTGGAACCGGTTCCTTTATACAGTTCTGTGTTACCGTCAATAGAGAAAAGCAGCTTTGACGTTCACAATAAAATTTTTATTTCTGTATTGCGGAGGAAAAAGGACGAAAAGGGACGAAGTGGTTTCCAGCTGCTGCGCGTGGAAACCGTCGACCGAGATTCAGTTCGAGACATATCGATTTTTCAGCGACACTCGTTCCGGGCAACCGGCGCGTAAATTCTAATAAATATTTATTGCCAGATAAAGTAGCATGCAAATACGCGGTCACGCGGCGGAATCTCGCTCATCGGAATACATGTTGACCGAACTCCTTCCGGTTATCTGAGCATTCGACAACCCTCCGCGGTTTCGTGCACACTATACTGTCTCCCTGAATTTCCCCCGACACCCTCGCCGTGACTGACAAGTGTAATAACGTTGCCAATGATGTTCATCTGTCGGATAAACCTTTTTGTCGAGCGTCGCGCTGTCAAATGTATTTCGGAGCCTGGATACATTAACGCCGAACCCACCGAGCGTTGAAATCAGCTGGTATAAAATAACGAAACGGAATTTATTTAGATTTTGTAGAATTTTTATTATAATTAGCTTATGGATCTTTATGCAAAAGAAACAAGAGCTGTATAGACATCGATCTCTTCCCTTCATAATTTTAATAAGGCACAAGTATATTGCAGTTCACATTGAAAATGGAGCAACGAAATTAATATGGAATGGCTCTTTCATGCTCACGCAATTTTATATGGCACACAAATTAATACGGGCCTTCAGTGATCGATCAACATGGAAAATAAAGAACCGCACTCTCTAAATTTAAACTCGTTAAATTCTGAATAGCCACTTTAAAATTACACGCAAACACGATCAATACTTTCCACCGGGTGTTTCAGAAATACACATCCACAGATTGGAAACACGGTGTAAACATTTATATGGAAACATTCGAATATGGAGAAAAATATTTCTTGTCTCAAAACACGTGTCCCATATTTCTATTTGTAGTTCACAGATACGAGTTTGTCTGAAAATTTAAAAAAAATAGAATTTTTAAATATCGTTTAAACAAGTGGTGATATTTGAAATTTTTTGGCAGATCTATTCCTTACAAAATAATACACAATTTTGCCATTTCTCTAGCTCTAACAGTTTCCAAGATATTCAGTAAAATAAGTTTCTGACGCCCAACTTCGGGGGCTGTTTTCACATAAAACATGAGCCGAACATTTTTCTAAGTAATTAAATTTATTCAGTTGTAACGGGGTACTTCAATAAAGAAGTTTAACGAAGAAGTATTAACATCGGCTTGTGTAACTTGAACATCTTTCATTCGACAAGAACCGTGGAAAATCTGAAGGAGCACGTTGCAGTTGGCGATCGACCGCAAAAATATCGAAACGATCCGCTGCTTCAGAAGCATCGCGAGCATCTCGGATTCGTTCCGTCATCGTGTCCGAGACACACAAATTGCCGAGCAATCGGCGGAACGAATCGCCGTTTAATTAACTCCGATCAAGATTCAAGATTCAAGAGAGCCAGCCAAGAGAAACACAACCGGCCGCCGCAGAACAATGCAAAGTGTTCCAATAACGACCGGCACGATGACCCGAGGAGCGGAACGAATGCAACAAGAAGAGAGACCCGCGACGGTTTATCAGTTCGAGGCTCTCCGGACTCGCAGATAAAACGACGGGACGAGGTCTCGGGGCGAGAGTGAGCGTTGAAAAAGAGAACGACGACCGACTCGACGGGGAAAGAAAGAAAGGAGATGTTGAAGGAAGAACTCGCCGGTGAGCATTCCTGCGCTCTGAACTCGAGGAGAGCTCGGCCTGATCCGGAACGCGAGCGTTCCCACGCCGAGCGGATCCGCCTCGGAACCAAGCCGCTCCCTTCGAGCGCGCGTCCACTTCCGTTTCCCAGTTTCTAACTGCTTCCCTGTCGCCCCCGCTAGAAACTGTGCGCTTTTCTCGCACCTTCTCACTTGGGAAACGTCACTAAAATATTGCAGACGAACTTGACAAAGCGAATCCGCAGGGTACGATCGAACCCAGCCTGCAACTCGAGCGAGAATTTTTATTAAAAAATGTGAAAACTTCAAATGAATAGTTCACTGTGTTACTGCAGATTCTCGAAACATGAATGCACAAATTTTGAAATCCGTCTCGGAACTAAGCCATTCCAGTTTCCAACTGCTTCCCTTTTCGCACCTTTTCACTTGGAAAATGTCACGATGAAATAGTGCAGACGAACTTGAAAAATTTGAAAATCCACAGGGTGCAATCGGAAAGAGCTTGCAATTTAAAAAATGCCATAACTCCGAACGAATAATTTACCTCGGAAAAAATACTACAGATTCTCGGAATACGCATAAATGTACGTACAAACAGTGAAATCGTTTTAGAAAATGTTTGAATACCGCCTGTCTTTTTCACGATTGTAGGGGAAGCCACCCTTAATAAGTATTCGGTTGAACGCACCCCCACGGACGTTGGCACACGATTCTCAAAGCGCGACTCTGATCTGTGGGAGCCGAAAAAAATTAATGAACACGTCCGCAAATGATGCAACGCTGCCGCGAACGAGAAACTTTGTGCTTTCGCCTGGCAGGCTGGGTTTTTCATGCCGAGCTACCGAAAAAGGTAGACGTAAACTGTGTCCTTAAAAACTGGGTGTCTCCAACGAAGTCTTTCAGGATTTTTTTTTACGGAGTTTATCCCTGCATTACTCGGGTCAAGAATATTTACGTTGTTACCCAGATTGCGTCCTGTTTGAGAATTTCTTCGAGGTTTACTGGCACCTGCGTTTCTTAATTATAAGAATACTGTCTACTAGTATTTTCACAAAAAGAATTGCACAGATGAACTTCAATTCGATTTAGTTAATTGTTCTAAAATTGCTAGCGAGTCCAATTTATTCTTTTCGTCATTCTGTACTTATTTATTATTGAAGCAAAAGGATTTCATGTAGGGTATTTATAATAATTCATAATTTATAATAAAGGTGAGCAGCTGTATTATTTTTATTTTTCACAAAACAAGAAGATCGTGAAGTGGAGTTACTTGATTCAATGAATATTAAGATTTGAAATCGGTGATTCGAGGAGGTTCTTGCGACGAGACCGAGACAGTTCGAGGTTTATTTAGCAGACTGAAAATATTAATTCGCGATAGATATTCCCAGCACCTGAATATTCATACGTCGATGAAGTGAATCGATTAGAAAGCCTTCCGCGCGTCCCACTTTCCCCACGGACAAAATCAACAAAACAAAACGCCTCGCGACCACAATAGAAATAATCAGAGTGTAATAGTTCCGTTCGATATCTCAATTAAGCGAACACGAGGCACGTTTGTTTCGTTAACGCGTGTCGGTGGTACACGCTGGTCCAAATTACACGTTCCGCGCCATAAACCCGGTTTTGAATTGCTATGAACAGTAGTCATGCACTCGGGACCGACATCGTCGAGATAGAGAAAGCTGTGCAACGAAATCTGATGTGATGCGCGCAGGCCCTCGTGAATCATCCATCGAAAAAACAAATTACACAACTTTCTTGTGCAACTGCTGTGAAATATTCTGCATGTTTAAAAATATTTATGTCAGACTTAACGTGGATTCTTTAAATTCATTTAGAATCAATACAAATATTGAGAAAATTTAAAACCCGAATTGTTAATATGATGGTTTTATTAAGATAACGCTCTAATAATCACCATAAAATTCTACCACACATGTACGTATGTAGAAAATAAATAAATTGCAGATTAAATAAATTCATTACACAAATGAGTCACCGCCGACTCGGGACACCAAAAGAAAGAAGCCTGGGAACATAAATGAAAGAAATATACTCGATTTCCCGTCTCTTTCGATGTAAATCTCGATTCCCCATAAAGGCTTCCCCATGAAGTCCCGCCGTATTCGCGAACAATATAAAAAAATCCTTGTTTAATGGCCGGCATCGTGGCTTTTATAGTCGGTCCTCGGAACGATGTTAACCAACCGAACTTCCCGGGAGTCGCGAATTTAATTAAAAACTTCGGAACGCGAGAGTGGGCGAATAAATTAATCGAGTTGAATCCCCACCGTCCTTAAAAACATTCTGGGTCGGTTCTGTTCCATTAGAATAATTTTCGTGCGGCCTCTTTTCACCGGGCAATCTCGCGTCGCCGATAAAGTAGCAATCAGCCGTCGATTCGACGTCTCGGACTCGCGTTCTTTTTCCAATTACCGAGGAGTAGAGTCAGCCGCGGTTCTCCTTTTTTAAATTGAATTTTCCGGTAGGAAGTCCTGGTTTCTTTGTGAGCGAAGCTGCACAAAACGCATCGGGCCAAGATGCAGGCGAAACTTTTCGCTCGACCAGGTCCGCGACCCACGCTAATTATCCCCTCGAATCGCGAAATGAAGCGAACGCAATTTACGGGCGCACTCTCCTCGTAATCCGCGGACAAAGAAGCACTACCACGATAAATATAAAACGAACAGGGGATGGAAAAAAGACAGAGAGGGATGGGAGTGGAAACCAATCGTAATACGTTTATCAGCGGAGTCACATTTACGATGCCCAGGAGCCCTGAAACTCGGTCGACTCGCCGAGCAAAACAAAGAAGAACGATCCCGACGCCGCACCACTTCCATCTACACGGTTTCTCTCGCACGTGTTTTCTAATTTCTTTCGATACAACCCCGCTCCGCGCCGCGCTGCTCGCCGTTGCACTTTCATCTCGTCCAATTTTTATTCTCCGCTGCCTGCGCTTTCTGTGCAACCGTCACACTCCATCTGCTCTTCCCCACATGACACCCGGATCGATACACCCACACGCCTCCACCTTTTCTTTATATTCTTCTTATGTTATTCCCACTTTTATTCCGTCTTCAGCTTCGTCGCGGACGATGTTCCACGCTCCGTCGTTTCGCGCGATTATTTTTCTCGCGCGTCGAACGGCGTTGATCGATAATTACTGCTCCCCCGATGCTCCACCCTGAGGATTTTCCTCAAAATTGGGGATTATGTAGTGCGCGCGAAATTAGGGGAGGTTTAATTCATCATTCTGCTCGGCTCGAATTTGTTCGCGAAATGCACACCCGTAAATCTCGCTATTTTGTGAAGACTGGCTGTGCTTCTGGATTCTCAGCTTGGGAACTACCGGTTGAATTGAGATGAACTTTTTTTTGTTCGAATTATATTTGTGTTTTAGTCAGACATATTATTACAAGTATTAATCATGAGCTCTCAAAATTCTTTTTAAACAATTTATTTAAATATGGATATATTCCTTGAAGTCTCTTCTACAAGATAAGCTTCGATCCATTATAACTACAAAATTGTTGTCACAATGAATTGTTCAAGAGCAAGTTTTATTGATCTCACACGTGCAGAAAAATTACGACCATTATAATCAGAATAATTTGAATAATTGTATAGAATTTTTTGGAAAGTCAAAAAGTATCAAGGAATTTCCTTCCCCTAATGTTCTCGAAGCTTCCAGATTTCTCTCCGTCGAACAGAGAAGGTTTTTGGTTACGGAAGCTTGAGTAGTTCGGATAATTGGGCGGATAATGGAGTAACTCCTCAATTATCCGAACTCCCTAATCGCTGATTCGCTTCCGTTCACTCGATACACTTGTAACCCATTCAAACAGCCACGATACAATTCCGATAGACCGAAGCTAGACCAAACTATAGCGACACCGGCTGAAACCCCATATCCTTCTCTGTGGACGTACAAATCGCATAAACGTGCGGAATCAATTACTATAAGGGAGAAATCCCATCTACACTAATTGTAATACACGAATGTACCTCTGGAATACCCAGAAGGAATTGAAACCAATAATTGCATCATTTTGTACGAAAATTGTACCTACGAAAATGTAACTTTAGAAAAGAAATTCGATTTTTTGGAACCCAACTTATTTGCTAGGTGAATTGTGGCTCGATAAGATACTTAATCTGAACAACACTATCTCAGGTAGAATCAGTCACGCGAGATAAAATTTCGCAAAATGGCGCACGCTAGAAGCTCAAACAGCGAAAATTACGATCGCAACTTTCTGAAAAAGAATACGAAATGTTAGAAACTTTCTTAGAAACTTGTTTCTGGAACGTCCCGTATCCAATGTCTTGAAAAATAACGTCGGAAAGCTTCGGTCGGATTGGTCGAACAGTCTCTCATTTTCCCTGCGACGGAAAAGGAAGCTGTTGTACGAAGATCGAAAGATTTGTGGCTGGAGTATGAAGTTCTCGGTAGTGAATTTTGGAAAAGTCGAAATTAACATTTCGCATTCGTGCACGGCAATATTTTCGATAAACGCCGAATTATTTTATTATGTCGAAAATATTTTACGAAATGTGGAATTATTTTATTATGTCGAAAATATTTTACGAATTGTGGAATTACATTATTATGTCGAAAATATTTTATGAATGTCCTGGGGTTTCGTTAAAAGTATTAATAGAACCACGCTTGCGGAAATACGCCTGCAGTAGATTGAGTCATTCATACGCAGACTACATATCGATTTATCGCGAAGGGATTCAAAGAATTTATTTTCAAGTCCTGGTCGAATGATTAAAAAATATTAATATAAACGCTTCTGTGGAAATGTATTCAGTAGATTGAACTACTCGTACACGGACTACATATCAATTAATTAAATTAGGATTAGAGGAAAACCCCTCTTCAGAATTCTGGTTTTACTGTTACGAAAAATATTAATGAAAGCAGTTCTGCAGGAATTTATTCGGTAGGTTGAATCATTCATACACTACATGTCGATTTATTGAAATTGGTTTCAAGAAATGACCCATTTCAAAGTCCTGCTGCCACTACTATTAAAAATAGGAATAAAAGTACGTCCAGGAAATGTATTCGGTAGATTGAATCATTCATACGCAGGACACATATCGATTTATTGAAATTGGATTAGAAGAATGGCTCATTTCAGACCTGGCTCCGCGATTGTTGAAAATATTAATAAAAAACACCGACGGAGATCTGAACAAATGCATTTTTGCGATTGATAAACAAGTCCAATCGGTTTGGAAATTTTTCATTTGATTTGAAGAAAGAAGATTTGATGAGAACATGAATTCGCTATGCTTATTTATTGCAAGGAAACTTGCGGAAGAAGACAGTGGAGAGCGCGCGGAGGCGACGTTTATTGCTCGAGCGGGCAAAGTAATGTTGATTGCTTGCGTCGGTGGGTGCAAAAGCCAAGGAATCGGGCGCGAGTGAATTTCAAATTCATGAGAAAAGCCTCGTCTCTCTCTCTCTCTGTGGTGTGTTCCGCAGCGGATATCGTTACAGGCGAGGGAATATTAAATAAAAAATGTCGAGCCGGTGCTATTAACTCGCTTCCGTTCGTGCATCCACTTGTGCCCCATTGAAATAACTACGTGCCGCCGAGAGAATCGAGTAGGTTACGGGTACTACACGGTTCGTAGCGAAATTCTCGCCGAACAAATCAAGGGAGAGGGACTTTGGTGAGGAAAGAGGGGCTCGGAGGGGTGGGACGGGATTCACGGCGCGGAGATACAATGACGACAACGCTGAAACAACCGTGGGGGAGAAAGAATTGCACCGGTGAATGCACTCACGGTGCAATTCATACAAACTCAACGAACCGGTCGACCCCTGTTGACACAATATCATATCGGGTCCTCTTTCTCCCTCTCTCTCGCTATCTCTCTCCTTCTCTCTCTGCGAGGCGAGCCAGCAGAAAGTAGAAAAGTGTATTTCTGAATGTTAAATTCAGTGACGCCGCTGGAAAAAGTCAGATGACAACGCTTGATTTCGAAATATCAGTCGCTGGTCGAAAAGCTCGTCGAAATGTTCGATTTCCACGTTGAAAAGCGTGGTTTTCAGTATCGGACACGGAATCTTTCAATGTACCGTCGTGTCTCGATACATGTAAACGCTTCGGGATCGAAATGTCACTTACATCGTGCGCCGACATCATTTTTTGACCTCTTGCCGCCGGCGTTCAACGCGGAGAGGATAACAAGTAAAAAATTTCTGTGAACTTTTTTATGGAACTTGCACCTACATATTCGTGACATTTTTCGGATAAAACCGATACCAGATACGACACAAATGAGACTGTATTTGCCAGTATAATCCACGATATAGTAGAACCTCAATTATCCGAACTGATCAGTAGCACGTGAGAGGTTAGGTAATAAACATAATTTGATTAAATTTTTACCGATTTTTGCAATGACACGGTTGAAAATGAATCGCTTTAAATATCGCCCGTTTGGATAACGGAGGTTCCACTAAACCATCAATTGCACGAGCGATACAGTTCCTAATTGCGTCGTGTTCGGATTCATTTTACTCGGAAAAATGTGGCGAATATGTTGGCGAAGGTTTAATAAATTACGGAATAATTATATGTTGAATTTGCGTAGTCTAACGAAAATAGGGAGATAAAGTGTACCGTGGAAATAGCGATGCAACGGAGACGAGCTTTCTACGACACGGGAAAGGAAAATAGAAAGACCTGCTCTCTCATCCCCAGGGCCTCCGACATTTAAATCTTAATGCATCGCTTCCGAAGACAAACTGCATCTGATTGCAAGTTTATCTGTCTCAAGTTAATTCGCTGTTACGTTATCGAGGATTGAAATAAGTTAACGTTTCAATAATAAATGGGCCGGCCGCTGCAATCGCGAAGTGCAATCTCTTGTAATCATTTCACTGGAAGCTAACAGACACACAGTTCGAGACCACTCGACGAGAGAGAGTCGGACGAAGATGGAAAGAGAGAGTAGACGACCGATGACTAAAATGTCTCTCCGGTGAAACGTAATGCAGAGATGCGCCAACGATAACGATGAACAAACGTTGTGTACACTGAGAGTGCACCGGTACTTTCAATCGGACCGTGCAATCTGAGATGGCAATTTCGGCCACCGAGAAAACTGCATTGGCCCGCGATGCACATTTCTGGTCTAAAACAATCCGCAGCTAATCGCGAGAAATCGACTCCGTCGCGGGAATGCAAGCCTCGACAGAAATCGACTCGAGAAGAATTCGATTTCCGATAATATCTACTTGTCCGGAATTTAATTACTGCTCTGCTGTCACGTGCAGGATTTAAAACCCAAGCCCTTGTCCCAAAAATTTTCTTGCAGAAAAATGTGCATCATTTTGTGTAGGAATATCAAATTCATCAAAGAATCTTTAAACTAGAAGGTAACATTAATTAACCACATCCAAATTTTTCAGAAAAATCAGGACTATAAAGCACGCGTTAGAAACATGAAAATAATAATTTTTCCTTTTCTACAAACTTGATGGAACTTTGCAAATTCACGAAGAGGATATGATTTTTTCAAATTTTTATTAAAAATTGCGCTTAATGTCTGCAGTCTTCGATACGTATTGAAAAAATTATTATAATAATAATAAAATGAATTTCTAGGCATTTTCAGAAACGAATATTTTTGAGATGCACCGGGTGCATCGATGCACACGATATTAGGATAGAACGAGGTAAAGTAGGCAGGTCTCGAAAAATCGACAAGTTTTCTTCCCGGAGAATATCTGAATTCTTTTTTCTCTCTCGAGGAGCGTCGTTTCCGTTACAGAATTTTTCAATCGGGACAAGAATAGGGCGAGGGAAGAGTGCAGTTGTTATTGTGCGCGAAAGCTGACCGATTCCATTGCATTGTGCACGGTTTCGTAGCGAGCTAACAGCACCCGTCGTTCCTTTTTCCCCTGTCATCTCGCGGCTTCAGCCGTTTCCAAGAAGAAGATTTCTACCTTCAAGTGGACCGTGAATAATAGCGTTCCGGGCGAGAAGCATGCTTCACGGGCGCAGCGTGAAAATGCATCGAGGCGAAACCGAACTCTCGCGGCCGGCACCGATGAGATCGTGGCTCCTATATTATGCAGTTTTCATTGATGAAAACGAAACGCCGCGGATAGACTGTTGAATATTTGCGCAGACTCTCGCATTTTCAATCGAAATCCCGCGAAATTTGCGACAGCAAAACCGAGAACACAGTTTTAATCGAAAAGAATAACTACAAAAATAAAATAAAGACTGCAAGTTATACTTCTGTAATAATTATTTTGTTTTTGTAGTTTCTCCTTTCGACTGAAACCGTGCTCTCAGTTTTGCTGTCGCAGGAGACAAGCTAAAGAAACTGCTTGTTATGCTTCTGTAATAATTAACTTATCTCCAGCTCCGAACTGTACACTGTGATGAGTAAATGATTAGAGAAATTTCAGAATATTGTAATGTTGTTTTTAATATAACAAAGTCATTAAGGGATGAAATCAATTTTTATTTTATTTTTGCTTCTCACAATCAATGCAGAACTTTTTTTATTTTTCATAAAGATCCGCAGTCTAGCGATGAGTCAAATGTTTCTTTGCAGTGGCGAGTTTGTATAATGCATTCCGTTTAGGTTAAAAACAGAATCGCACATCTTATCTTTTTGATAAGGCATTGTATTGTACTCTGGTATCTTTCGAATACATTATATTATTTTACAGTGCTAGTGCAGAAAATTGAAGGCAAATATTATTTCGAAAGAAATTCATTTCCTATCGTTTATTCTTTGTAGAACGTTCTGTGCAGAAATAAAATCTCACAATATTTTTTATTGTTTTCTGGTAAACTTGAATAAATTAGAACATTATTCTTGTACTGTTGGCATTATTTGACAAACAAAGGAGATTTTAATACGAGTCTGAGAATGTGAATATAAAACGATTTTGTAGAATTATTCGGGAAATAATGGATAAATTTGTAAGAGAATTTTTCCATGGAAAACGGAGTATTGTGGAAAGCACAGAATCACTAAATCGGATCGAGTAATTCGCAACGATCGGAGCAGTAAATCCTTTCGAAATAATCGCGCACCTAGTTTCCCTTTGTCGACGAATTTACGTATCGCGTGCAAGTCGTTCAAGGTGATTTGTAACAGTCCCGATTGCAAAATTTATCGCATCCAAAACGGTAAACACCGCGGCGTACACCGGGCGAATGTTTGCACAGCAATTGCAATTTGGAGCGCAGCGCAAAAACAGAAATTGAGCAATCGTTTGAATCAACGAGTCAGCGGGTATACTGCGCGCTCGGACACAACCTGTATTAATATGTTTTGTCGTAAGGTACACAACGCCGCGTGTACCAGTCCGAAATAAATCCAATCGCGTTCGTCCAGATATGTATGAAACCGTGGACAAGTTTACATTCTGCTAATATTTGCTCCGAGTAAATACTGGAGCAAACAACGTTTCTCTACGGCGCTCTGCGGAGAGGAAGATCAATCGTCTTTTGTGATCGCAGGAGATCCAGAACACTTTGTCACGACCAACCTTTTCGCAGAACATACCTGCCTAACAAGGATTTTCAATTTTTTACAAGAATAACAAATTATTTCTGGAAATTGTTTCACTGAAATGAATATTTGAAGGAAATTTATTAATCACATGAAGGATATCAAATACTTTTCTTGCAAAAATTGCGAACTCGAACGAGAAGTGACGCGTTGAAAATTAAATAGATTTTGCAGGCGTGACTACTTGATTAGATAAGATAATCGAATTTGATGGAATGAAATGTATTAATGAAATGAAATATATTAAATACTTTTCTTGCAAAAATTGCGAATTCGAACGAGAAGTGATGCATTGAAAATTAAATAGATTTTGCAGGCGTGACTACTTGATTAGATAAGATAATCGAATTTAATTTAATAATAACTGAGACTTTCGAATAAAAGTATTTTAGTTCCAAACGTGTTTTCCGAGTGTGGGAATTATGTAGGTTTGAATATTGGCTAGTAGAGTGCATTTTATTTCGAGGTTCTAGGTTCTAGACTGATTCTGCAAAGTGTTGATGATTCTCATCCACGATATACAAGAATTCGAAACGGGTTTAAGATACGCGAGTACAGGAACGCCCACGTTTGCACTTCGGGAACATCGACATACACGCCAGTTTCTCAGTAAAATAAGGAAACACAGTGACGTGGTTTATTTACAAAACGTGGCGACGTCGATGAGAGGCTTTCAAGAGAAACTGCACAGGAATATTAACAATTGTGTTTTATACGTTCACCAGTTGCATTGACTTCTGAAATATCGATTTCAGAAGATTTCCATCTCTATTCAATTAATGTTCTGGAAGATGTACTTGTAAAAACGCCCAAAAAATATTCAAAATTCAAAATATGATGTCCTGTTATTTTTAAAATATTAATTTTTAGAAATTTTAAATCGGAATTTACTTAAAAATAACGCCACGTTTTTTTTAATTACACAAGAACGAGAATGCAAGAAAACCATTTGATTGTTATCCGATAAAATATTTAAAAGGTGTAATAAATGATTATTGCTTCCCAATAAAAACTATTCCGATTAAATTGAAGGGCAAGGTGACCGAGACAACAATATTGTACTACGAAATCCAAAGTGTTTTTAACACTCTAACGGGTGCGGGTCAAAGTAAAAAAAAACCAGAAAAATCAACCCGTCAAAAAGAGGTGAAAACCGGGGCGACACTTTTTATTTTCGCAACGGTGTCCGTGTATTTTATTTCCCGCAGGGTGTCGCCCGAAAAAATACCGCAGGAAAATGGTCGGTCGTGTTTCGAGCAGCACAAAGAAAGTTTCTTGAGTAAAATCGCGAGTGGCTTGAAAAGTGCTTTACCACGATCAAACAAACGTAACAAGCTACCCGAGTCGATACAGAAAATATTACAACCCGATGCGCCACATTCGAAACACACTCTGCAGAAAGAAACCACTCGATCACGGCTCGCATCGGTCAAAAGAGACCCGGTCGAGCACGTTCTCTTCGAAAAACCGATGAAAAATGGACTCCGGGTTCCTTTTCCATTTCAATCAAGCTTTCACTCGCTGCAAAACAGAAATACCGTACCTACACCGTTGATAACATAAAAGAAACAGTGACGCAAAAAGTCTCGTTTACACGGAAAACCTCCGAGAACCCAACCGCAAGAAGTATCCTTCGCCAAAAAGTCACATAAAACCGGACTCATTATCCTTGAGAGCAATTTAAAAGAAACCTAACCACCAGCACGAAGAGAGGCAAGCAACCACTGTGAACACACCGCAAACTTATCGGAATCCTCCAGAAATATCGATCCTCGTTTACGGATCGACAAAAACCATGAACATCGACGAGGGGCAAGAAACCGCACAGAAAATAGGTAAGGCACGCGTGAAAACGACACTGCACCGCCGGCTCCCAGTATAACGGGCCCAAACCACGACAAAAAAAAAATAAATTACTGTATCCGAGAACCACACAACAAATTTTGAACAAATTCATTAAAAGACAACCTCACAATCGCCCATCTTGCGAAACACTGTAGGGGCCCAACCACGATAAAAATCGAACTATTCACACGGAGAATCACACACAACAAATCCATTAAAAGACAACTCCAGGATCTCCCATCTAACGAAGCACGGCAGTCCCAACGGGCCCGAGGTGAAAAACCAAATAATTGCAACCGAGAAGCACACTCAACAGATTCTCAAGAAATCCAGAATCTTTCATCCTATGAAACACAGTGGTCCCCAAAACGGGGCCCTTTAAATCGGGGGCCCAAGCGAGTTCCTCGAATCTCCACCGTTTGTGACCCAAGACTCATTTTTAGAGATCCAATTCTTTCGAAGAATTTATTAAAATAAAACTAGATACGCTACCGGTCATTGGAGCATCCCGGGCGGAGTTGGGCCTTGTTTCGATGATCATTGAGGAGAAAACGCATCCGAGGAACGGCACTCACGACACTGACACCAGGATCGACACTGTGAGAAGCACTCGGAGCACCGGTCGCGGCTGGACTGACTGAACTGAGGAGGACGGAAGAGGAGGAGAGGCTCGTCGGACCTGTTCGGGCCCCTGCACCGGGCCGCCGAGTGGTGGGGGGAGCCCCCAAGATCCCCGAGCCGCGGATCGGGTTCCAGGGTTACCACTGACCCGACGTCAGCGGCTGAGCAACGACTCCGAGTCATTATCGTACCCGCTATTATCGTCGACCGCGTTTCGGCCCCTCTCCCAAAGAGGAAACAATTGGGCTACGAACGGGATCGCTCCGACGGATCCCCTTCCATTGTCAACGGGCATAGTCAGCTTTTTCTTTCACTTGGAAAAACAGTTTTTGTGATGACGTATTGGGTGTGGCATTTTTTTAGAGTTTACATAAGAAGTAAATATTGCTCGTATACGTGAAGACATTTCTGTAGAATAATTTCCGAGGACCTGATAAGAGGCAATAGCGAAGGGCAAACAGGAATTTCGTGTGGATCGGTTCTCGATGGGATCGGTAGTCCCTCTATTTCCTCTGAACAAACAGAAATCACGGATCAATCGCGGCGGCCGCAGGGGGCAGGCTCTCGATCCTCGCTACACAACTGATTCCTGCGTCAATACGATTTGCGTTATCGCCGGCGCAAAACTCTCCCCGCTAATTCCGAGTCCTCTCTCTCCCCCCGGCCACCCCCGGCAAACCAGGGGCCCTCTTCAACCCTTATCTCGAGTGGAAAGCGAGTTTTCCGGGGGCGAGGCGCGGTGCCAGCCGTCGCGTCGGCGGGGTCTCTCTCCTCGAGCCAATGCTTTTCCAATAAGCCTCCAGATATTCCCCGCCGAAAGGAAGAGAAATTCGAAGGTCGGAAGCTGGGCCGACGGCCACGCTCGGAAAGGGTGCCAGACGAGAAACGAGGAAGAAGAAGACGCGCGGGGTGGAAACCACCCTCCCGCAACGTTGAATAATGTACGACACGTAGATCCTCAGTCCGACGCTCTCTCTTCCCCCGTGTCCTTTGGACTTTCGACAACCGGGGCGGAATCAGCTTTCGCGAATTCCACTGATCCCCGTTGTCTATCCAACCCCTGGCCAGCGTCAACAGTCGGCGAAAACGGTGAAAGAGAATCTTAATGAAATTTTTTTCGTTTTTTTTTCGACTACCCCGGGGGACCAGGGTCGCCAGAGACCCGAGATACGTGTCTGGAACTTTTCACCGATGCTTGGGGAAAAGATGGACATGCGTGGGGTTGCTAAGAGTTTTTTTAGGGGTCTGAGGGTGATCTGCCTTTTTTATGGTGAATTGTTACCAGTTTCTTCTGGAATATCGAGCGCCTAGGCCGAACAATAAATTATCGGGTGTCGCGTGCTGACTTTTAATCGCTATTCCTCCTCCGCGACAGTATCGCAAATTCTACTGGCGCCATAGCCATAGCTCCCTTTACCGGGTTAACGAGTTCGGAATAAGAAAAATGAGTAACGTCCTGGCATCGTTTCTGGTGCACGCCCGGTGAAATCGGTCGATCCCCCCCGGACTAGAGTATTCTCTGTACACGAGACAAGAGACAATAAAGTTTATGAGCTGCATTTAGTGGGACAATAAATATCGGTGTGCAGGGGAAGAACCCGCCCGTGCATCGATGGCTTTTGTGTATTTAAGTGCCCCGATATTTATGTACCTACAAATTACACAGGACACTGCGGAACGTTCGGTAACCTTCGTAAATCGAGGCCTCCTCTCGGTCTTCGCGGAGATGTTGCAAATCACCACTGTATTATCGGGTAATCGAATTATTACGTTATCTTTTCTATGTTTGCACGCTTTCCATATGTTCTATACTTTTTATACGTTTTATCAAAATAATTTCTCAATTTTTTACATCTTCCTATATTTTTGGATAACCTCCTACACATATTTTCTGCAGTACCTATACTAGATGCATCATTTTTTGATTGTTCATCATCAGGTTTTTTTGATTGTTTTTATTTTCCACATTTTGTGTAAGCATTTTTAACATTTTCCATATTTTTATGCTTCTCTACATATCTCGTGTTTCTTCACGTTTTCCCAACATTTGTTTCTGTTTAAAAGAAAACTATATATTTGCAAAAATAATAAATGCAAAAATATATGTTCCAGCTAATAATAAATGTACAAACGTATGTTCACAATAATTACTGTAAAACCGTACGCACAGAATAATAATAAATGCAAAAACGTGCGTTCCTAACAGCAGTGAATGTAATAATTAACATTCATATTTCCGTGCATTTCCCGCACTCCTTTGATCGTTCGAATTCTCCAATTTCAATTTCAGCGTGCGCGTGGAATAAACGGAATAAAGATATTCGTAAACCGTTTACATTTCGTGCTGAACGTTGAAATTTAAATAACCATCGCTGCGAACATCGTTCTCATGGAAATTCATACGCGTTCCGACGTGTATATCCATACCGTGTTGTACTTTATGCGATACGGCCCTTCTGCGCGATAAACGCGACAACTAATCCTCTTAAAGTTTTCAGGTCTTCCTTTAAACACATAAATCGGGGGACAACGTGTAATCTCGTAAATTTGAGGGGGCGCCATAACTTTCGCAAACGGGTTACGAACCTAAGGAAATTTTATTACTAATTATTTCGATACTTATCGGCGTCGGCCCCCGCCCGTTCCGCACAATTACGGCAAATATGCGAAACGCTGTAAAGCACACATAATTTCCATGGTTAATGAAACCTACACCATATTCTCCGCTTTGTTACCGTCACTGCGAAAACATCGCACGCAGATTGGTACATGAAACAACGTGAAATACAAATATACAATTTTTCCTTCAGTTTATCAAATTGATTTTCATGTTTACGTTTATGTTGCAGTTGGAATTTTTCTTTGCTTTTGAGACTGCAGATTTTTATAAAATTTGTTTATATTAATTGCAAGATGCAAGAGCAACATACAGATCTAATTTTTCCCCTTAAAACATATTTTTAAATTCTTCAAATACTTTTACAGTTTTGCATTTGATCTCATTGTTGTCATTTAAAAATTATCAATATATTATTTCCAGTTTACTCAAGTTTGTTATGTCTAGTGCTGATTAAAATTGCACAACGAAAGAAAAATTTTCTACGGATTGTGGGATACTTTTCCACTTTGAGAAGTACCAGTCAAAAAGACTGACATTGGTATAAGTAGCCATCATGCAAAATTACTTTGATTCTGTATAAATAAAACAAAAATAAAATTCATTATATTGCACCTTTAGCCATCGCTGTAAAAGTCGTCGCATCACTGCGAAAAAAAAATATAACATGAAGTAGGAATTTCAGAATGAAATTTTAAAATCAGATCTAGTGGTAAAATTCTGCGAACAGTTGCGACGTTTGCCAAGCCACTTTTGGCGTGCAGGTGTTCGTTTTGGCGAGACGAGGGTTCAGGGCAGTTTTTCACGAATCTTGGTCGAGCGACCCACGTGGCCCGCACAGTATATCGGGCTTATGGTGGCCCTGAAGGCAGCAGGTGGTGGCTGTAGGTTCACCTGGACCTTTCGGATTTCAGGCGTTTCCGAGTTCATAAATAACGAATTTCCCCCATGGCTGTTGGCTGCCACGAGCCCCTTCTTTCCCTAGCTCACGCTAACCAGCTTCCTCCGTATTCTTATTAAATTATTTTTTAATTTTCCTCCCAACGTTGCGCGTTTCGCTAGAAATCCTCCTGCTTCACTATATTTTGTTGCTATACGACTGTATACTGTTTAAAGCTCGAAATTTAATTTGCTATTCCCGCAAAAATGTTCACTCCGCTGATAAAAAACTGTAGACTCCAATTAACAAGGCTGACTAATTCCGACTGGAGAATATAAAGAACTAACACACGCTTATTAAATTTTATTTGATTTGCACGAATGATTAAAATGAAATTTTAACAAATGACAACGTTTAGTCCGAATAAATGACAAAGCTACTTCATAAAACGCGCGGGGTTTAATTAAACAATGCGCCGATCGCATTTCGCGACGACCACATTGTACAATAACGAAACGGACTGGCGGTAAATATTTCATTCACGATTTGACGAACGCGACTATTATTAATTTCAAACGGAATAAATTGCAACATTATTTCATTGTCATCAATATTTAATCTTCGTGATACCTAGAGACAGCCTCGCCGTACAATTAAATTATTTTATTCTCATAACGCTCGTAACGAAATATTCGCGAACAATCGGCGCAAAAGCTGAAGTAACAAAACGGACACAAGCACTGTAAAAGCCGACGCCATTTTAAACCCTTTTCATGACTTTGATTCAATTTGTAGAGGTTGGTGTGTAGTAAAATCCTCTAAAAAAATCGTGCGGATAATTTTATAAGGAAGATAAGCCTTGTAAAAGTGTCAACATCATCAGCCAGTATTGTCAGGATCAAAACGCGGAAAAAGTTGAATGGAACCTTTTGAAAAAAGATTCCCCGCGAGTATGCAGGGCCTTTGCAGAGCGAGCGCATTAAAAATGTTAAGGAACGTTTATGTGGTTTGTAGTTCAATGTTAACCTGTCAGACGGCATTCGAATAAAACGCCGTCCCGTCTCGTTAACGATTCACAACCAGACCCGCATTTTCCGAGACGTCTCGCGCGTACGAGTTCTCTCGCCTTATTGCCGAAGGAGACGACGCGTGGGTGGATTGCAAGTGCGTCAAACGTGTCAGCTCTCGTTAAACACCTCGGTGCATTCATAGGTGGCGAAGTTCTCTGGGACCTATCGCCGTCGTCGTGCCAATATGTATGCGCATCATCCTCCGGATCAGCGTTGTACACGGGTTGGAGCTGTTTGCACGCTTTATGCTGCATGTCGACTTGGAAATTGCTCTAGAAACTAAACATCCATGGTAGAGACAGACACCTACGAGCTGTTCCTACCGTTGCTCTCGCTCGTAGAAAGAAACGTGACGGAAATCTGCAGCTAAATCGATAGAGACATTCGGTCCTGGCAAGTTTTGTGGAGACGCAGCCTAAGATCTCAATATTGAGCATCTATTACGATAATTTTATTTTTCTTGTTACATTTTTCAGTTTGGTTAGATATTTTTTGTATCCTCGATAGTTGATCTTGTGTGGAAACGCGGCTTAAAGCTTTGTGCAAGTAGCATAAGCTCCGAATATTGAGGAGCTTCCACTTCGTCTTTAATTTCTACTTTGTTACACTTTTCTGTACGATTCTGTAGAAACTGCTTTACACCCTCAATAGTTGCTCTTATGTGGAAACGCGGCTTAACGCTTTGTGCAAGTAGCATAAGCTCCGAATATTGAGAAGCTTCCACTTCGTCTTTAATTTCTACTTTGTTACACTTTTCTGTACGATTCTGTAGAAACTGCTTTACACCCTCGACAGTTGCTCCTATGTGGAGACGCAGCCTAAACTGTATCACAGTAAAAATCGAGAAACACCGCTCGTTCGTTTGCCAGTCTATGGAAGGGGAACGTGTCACGTGAAGAGCCCCACCCGTCAACGTGGACACCATGGGGCGTGGAACCATATAGTGAAAAGACTAACTGAGGTAAAGTGGGGGAACTAACGGAGATAGAGTGGGAGTATTAATGGGAGCAAACTGGTAGAACTAATGGGAACAGAGTGAGGCTAGCAATGGGGATATTCCCGGGGAACTGGCGGCGGCGAGGTGGGAGAAATAATGAAGTCGGAGTAGGAGGAAGGATTAACGTAAAATGAGAGAAATTAAAAAAGGTAATATGGGGGACACTAATGTGGACAAAGTGGGGAAATTGATAGAGACAAAATGGGAGAATTGATAAGGGTAAAGAGGGGAAGTGACAAACACATAGTGGGAGAAATTAAAGGTAATATGGCGGAACAGATGGGGGGAAGTGGGAGATCTAATAAAGGCAGCAGCAAGTGGCAATTGCAGTGGATGTAAACTGGAAGCACAATAATAGAGTAGGGGAAATTAGTATAGCTAGAGTAGGGGAACTAACAGACGCACGGTGGGGGAAATGAGTAGAGCCAGACTAGAGCCGCTAACAGAGCCAGAGTGGGAGAAATTAGTAATGTAGTGGAATCTGATAGAGCCGGCGAAAACAAAGCCAAAGTTGGTTAGCTGGTGGTGGCAGAGTGGGGAAGTTAATACAGCCAAAGTAAAGGACCTAACAGGGACAAAGTGAGCAGAGAGTAACAGACTACAACAATACGGCAGAGTGCTTCAAAGCTGTGGCACGTGTCCGAGTGACTCACGCGAAATTTTCGGGGTAAAATTTGATAGCCGTAGCTACACGTCGACTAGAGATGTCCAATGTTTGGAGTGACACTCCTAAGTCAATAGGTAGCGTGGCTCGTGCATCGGACCGGCGAAATCTCTCGGAACTTGAGAGTAGAAGTTGGACACCACTGTCCCCGGATACTCGTGTATCCCCGGGAACTATCCTCATCTATGCAGATGCTCGGGAACGACGACACTCGGGGCTCGGTCGCCTCTGGTTTTTACTACGAAAGCGACAGCTGTTCTACGGAACCTTACAGCGCTCGAAGACGAGGGGTCCAGGTTGTTTTCTGTGGCCAAGTCTTAACAAGCCTCCCATCTGGAGATCGGTCTCGAGAAGAAAAAGGAAAAACGAAGGGAGGGCGCCGGGCACGTTCCGCCACTGATAGTACTTAAAAATATATTGGTTCCTGTTTTCGCTCCTCCTTTCGTGAGGGGGAAGCGGAATGAGTTTCGTAATCGGGACTTCCGTTTCGCTGCTGCGAATGCTGTTCTTTACGTTTCGAGATCATTACCGACAGACTGCAAATTATTAGCAATTCCAACTGAACCAAGTGAACATTCTGTTCGATCCGAAATTTGTACTTGAGAATGACCGGGCTATTGGAGATAAGTCGACAGCAAGTGTGTGCCTTCAGTGCACATATTAAATTAAGCATGTTTCGACCCTAACAACAGCACAGTGCACAAAGACCACGTCACTAGCTTCACTTGAAGAGTGAACTGCAAGTGTCGTCACTCGTCAACGAAATAAATTATTAGGAGGACGCTAATAAAAATAGTAACGTCTTGTTCATTTCGCACGCGAGAAGAAAAGTGCTTGAAATATTCAGCACACTTCCACCGTAAAAAGGGTAGATACAGTGCACAGAACATGCTCGAAGCTTCAATGGCGGAGTAGACAGCGAGTTTTGTCACACGTCCAACGGAATACATGATTTGCAAGGAAGATACGAGTTTTCCGAAATATACTGGTGAGACATCGTTCGGCCGCGTTCGGAAGGAGGTTAAACGAGTCTTAGGGAAATTTCACGAGAGTAGGATTCTGCCCCTCGATCCCCTCTTCACGTGACCCACCCTCGTCGCACTTAGTCATTCTCCCCTAACCTCGTTTCAGGCTCGTGGCTCGTGGCGACGGTACAGGACGTTACAAAGGGCGAGATAGAGAAGGGCCGAGGGCTGAGCCCGCGTGTAATGCGTCGCGAGAAAATACGATATCCGGAGGATTCCCGGCATCTCCTCCATTTTCCTTTCTCCCGAGGCCGAGGCTCCTTTCCTTCGTTTTCATTTCGTTCGAGAGTTACCGCCCACCCGTCGAGTCGCAAAAGTTACGCGAATCGATGGAACACCCGGGGATATTGCGTTCTCTGATGAGATACGCTGAACGGGATTTATGATTCGTTGTTAACATGATGTTGACCGCCGTGCTTTCCTGAAATCGATGGCGCAGTGCTTTGGAATTGCGAAATTAACCCCTGTTTGCAATCACTTGTTTTTATAACTGCGGCCGGTTCTATGGTCGCGAATTAATTTCGAGAAAACGATCGCAACTATTCTACTGAAATTTGGTGGGCGTGTTTGTGCAGATTTGCAACAACAGCACGAGTTTTTGTTAAACGTTTCGTTCAGAATTGTGGGAGTTGTTAATAAATGTACGGGACCTGTCGCCGCATTGATTCTGTCCGTTGCACTCGCCTGAATGAAACAAATGATTTTATTCTTTTTGTCTTGGATGCGACCATTGTTGCACCTACATTCAATAACTTTTAAACAATTGACGGAATAATGGAACTAGATGTTTAAAAGGGAACCTCTGGATTTGACTTAAAAATTTATAGTTTTTCATGTTTCATAAAAGTTTGTGCTGTCATTTCAAAATACGTAAAATTCCCTTATACTGAAATACTGAAAAGCAATGAGAGACGAATTTGTGAAGATCAAACAAATTTTCTCGCACGTAAAAATCGCTTGTTCCTAACGTTGAAATTGCAATTAGCTCGGCAAACGCAGAGTTCTCGTCTCGTCGCATAAAAGTTTAAATTTTGTACGAGTCTTTGAAACTATGTTTTTCCGCGCGCGGTCCGCGTAGTAACAAAGGACGGAGCATCGTTTAAATTGTTGATTCTCCAGCCGCGAGAACTGACAAAAGGCGAAAAGATTGGGTCCCGTGTAATAATTTGCATTCTGCCGGTTCGTTCGTAGCTGGAGCTGCAATTCCAGGAATAAATCGCGCGTAGACAATTAAGCCGGCTGGTGGGAGGTATTTTGAATTCATGATAAGAGAAAGGACATCAAGGCAGATCGATATCTTAATTGCGATCGAGCTCTGCTCGAGTCTTTATTTCGTTCCTGCTCGGGGATAAATTAATCCGCGATCGGACAATTAATTTCGCCGTTAAATCGGAGAAACAATCTTGTTCGTTCTCGGTCATGAAGTCCTGTCTAATTGAATGCCGCGTTTCGACGAACAAACAAGTAATCACTCCGACTCCGACAAAAATACTGCAGCGAAGTAATGCATTTCGTTGAAATTGCGAGGAAACTCCCTATTGAATCTTCAGGTATGTTCCCTGCACATTGTACTTTCGTTAGGGCCGTAAATTATACCCTTTTAGCAGCCCTTCGTCAATCATCATTAGACTGCACCTCTTTATGCAAAATAAAAATTTCCCTGGTTAACTTCGGCACACAAGCAGCAAATAAAATGTACCTTTCATCTTGAATAATTTCAGTGAGTTGCAAAACAACAATACGTACATGTTCCTAAATTATTTCTGTCTACTGTTTCAAATTACATGTTCGACATAAAATGCGCAGTCCTATCATCACATTTTAAAAGTGCTTGGAACATTCTGTTCCACAGGCGTTGTTAATTAAACTTCAGCCAACTTGTTCACGTGGGAACAATTGCGCTTCCGGGAACAGCGCTTCGTTATTTTAATAGAAATGTTTTCCGGAAAGTGTGGTGCTGGATGAAATACCTTCATCTCGTATATGTTAGCAAACTTTCAGTGTTAAAAAGAAAACCGGGGAACAACCATTTCAACCCAGATTCATTAAGACAATTATTTATACCCAGATAAACCATTCTATTTCACAACTGAAGATGTCTACCGTCAGAGAAAAACATTTCGATAAATTCTCTCTGATCCTGAGATCCAGTTCTCGATAGACAAAGGCGAATCCCCAACGAAAAAATGTTTCGCCGACAGACCCGCCTCGGCTAATCAGGAAACACCGAGATATCCTCGCTGTATATCGACCGATCGAAAATCCAGGATCAGACTTACGATTATGAGCAACGTTCCCCTGGTTTTTTCGTCTCTTTCGTCCCATCGACCCGCAATCACCGTCGAATTTCCGGCAGAGCGAAACTGCTTTTCCCGAGTCGATGTTCATTCGTACGTGTTTTCGCGCCACCTTGTATCCGACGATGGGGGTGGTCGGAAAATCGAGGGTGGAACAGGGTGACTAACTGCACGAGTACGAGGAGGGTGGCCAAGAGTACGCCTAGCGAATACCGAGTGTCCTTAATACCGGGTGTCCCGAGAAAATATTCGCTGTCGTGTTTTATACCGCGATAACGGACCTCTTTTATCACTCGTTTCCTCGCTCGACCCACCCCCGAATGATTATTTATTCTTACGCGCTTAGGACGATCGTATCACCCCCACCGTGAACATCCTTAACTCAAGTATAATGGCGCTGGTTTTGAATTTTTGCGTCACTTTTGCGTCGGAATACGAGCCATTGAACAAACACAATTGGAAGGGTGAATTGTATTATTTTTATTTGGTTGGGGAGAAAATATTTTTTTAGGTAATTTATATTAGATTACTTTTAGTTCATCAGATGTTAGTTCTATTTTGAAAATATTTTTTAGCACTATTTGGGTATACTGCTTCGAAAACATTTTCTTTAATTCAATTTTGTGAAAATATCTTTCTCTTCTAGAATAAATTTTTTCCTCCACAAACTTCCTCCCCTATTTCGCTGTACGATTTCAGAAAATTTTCTAATCGAGTCCTCTATCAGTAGTAACTACCCCCATCTATCAATTTCTTTCTCTCCCACGGTAAATGTTATCTCGTGCAGTTCCTGGCTTCCAGCCCTCGCGGTTCTTCTTCAAAGTTTCTTCCTGCTCGCGCGAACTATTAAAGATCGCCGGGTGGTAGCAAGAACTTTTAATGGCGCGAGAACTACATAATCGCGGGCGAAGCTAACAGAATTTCAACGTTCGCCTAACAACACAGCGTGACCAGCAGCGCTAACTAAGCCGGCCGACACATTTATTTTCTCGGTTACGGGTCTACGTGCAACAATATGGTTCTCCGGCATGATCCATCAGGGACGTATGTATCAACGACGGTGAATGGAGCCACGCAACACCCAGCACGTGACGAACACACGACCCTTACACCCTTACCCTTACGTTCTTGCCCCTCGCAGACCTTAGCCATGTCTCTCTACCCTCTCCTCTGTCCCTCGTTCCCTTCGTCCAACGAGTTATCGGCCTCCCAAGTTCCGGATACCTTTCTGTTATTCTATCGACGATAGAATCCCGTGTTTGCTTACCGTCCGCGACCACAACCTTAATAACGCTGATGGATACGACATGTGCAATATCGAATCCTTCTATCGATTTATTAATCCTTAGACGACGAACCATTCTTATAACTATATGATTGATGATGCTTAGGACCATTCACTTAATTTATCAATTTTTTAAAACATTTATTTTATTCCTTCGAGAGAAACTGAGTCAAAATTCACTCGGACACCGCTGCAGGTAATTTTTGCAAAGAAATCAGATTGAAGATTGTTTTGCACAAATATTTTCTATTATTCGCACTATACAACAGAAATTTTTCCTATTTTTCTTATTGGAATGTTTTGTATAACTGCACAGGTAATTACAGCTAACAATTACCAATTATTCGTCGATGCAATTTTTATTCTGCAGACATTGGCGTGTGTTTTAATGTGCAGTTATAGTGAAAGAGTATCGACGCATCGGTATTCATTAACGCACGCAACGATTCGTCAATTACCGGTCTCGTGCGAGTTTAAAAAAGTTGCGAATTGATTTATTAGACAGGAACCGATGAGCGACGGGATTCGTTCCCGACATTACGCTGCAGAAACTGGCCCTGGCATTAGCGTCGCGACGCAAGGGTCGTTCTCATGAGTCACCCTCGATCTACACCCCCAACAGAAATGTGACTCCTCCGATAACCCGAGGAAATTCCAAAAATATTTGACAATATTAGCTTGTTTCATGTTACACGTTCATTTCATCGATGGGTAGAACATACACCGAGCCCCCGTTTTAATGAATCAAAGTTATTAACAATCATCGAATTCCCGTGACGATTCAACACTCCGCTCTATTGTTTCACGAGATAACTCGCGTAGCAATTAAATCATTTATTCACCTTATTAACCCTTGTATGTAATATTCATTCATCGGTACGTTAACGCTTTGCACATTAAATTCCATTGAAATTGATATCCAATTAGGAGTATATTTAATTTTAATTAGAGTGCAGTGTGCAATGTAGATCAGCAAGACTCGGTGAATGAAGCCTACTTGTAACGACTGAAGTTACTGCTGATGAACCGTTGTCAATTTATTTATTTCACAAATAATTAAATTCTGTGGAGTAGAAAATTGTACGCCACGAGGCCTGCTTTTTATTAACACAAACTTCACTCCTAAATTTTTTCAGCGACCCATACTGCACAACAGATTGCACAATTCACCAACAAGTAACAATTTCTTCAGTGTAAACTTTTTATTTTGCAGAGAAGACAACTCCTAAAAATTCTAAATTTCATCCACAGCAGAAACACATAGTTAAAAATATTTCCAACCCCCATAGCGTGCCATAAGCGACGATTTTTAAGTTCCATTGGAAGTCCTTGAAACAATGCTGATGCCCGTTCGATAACAGGGCGGTTTTGTCGCCTGCTTTCGAAACACCCTGTATACGAGGTCACCCCACCGCCAGATATTGATTTAGTATTACAAGAGTGAGAGAGCAAACGAGAGGGAGTGAGAGAGAGAAAGTGTATGTGTGTGCGCGCGTGTGTGCTTCACTCCACACAACAGGGCCACTCTGTCGACGGCGTTTCTCGCATTCAGGCCAGCGTTCGCTGGTTTTTCGAAAACGAATTCGACAAAAGCCCGCGGAGCCGATCACAATGCCACGTGTTTGCCGGCTTGCCATCCCGGACGACCGCTTTCCTACGACCGCCGTTTCTTTTCACCAGAGGACTCCCGTGTAATCGTTTCACGCGGAATGACTCCTTTGTCCCCGGGCAAGTCTCTTCGCTACCCTTTTAAATGGGGATAATTGAAACGGTTCAATTGGAAGGCGCGCGCTCGAAGATAACATTCGTCCCGCAGAATCGTCGCTTTTTTCGAGAAAGTAATTGTTGCACTGCAGTCGCAGAAATTCTACTCGAATTTGAGTTGAACTTAAATCCATGAAATAACTTTTTAAACATTTTTCTTCAATATACTAGATAAAGGGGTGGGAATGTGGCTCGTCATTTTCTTCAGGAAATTGTAACGAGTCTGAATTCTCGTTACAACCGGATCTCTCCCTCGTTGCTGAGTGGCTCGCCGAGCCAGGGTTCGCGGCGAGGGAAGCGGACGGGAAGCGGTAATTCGGGCGGGTTATGAAATAACACAAAACGCGCGACGTGACTTTTACGTCTCACTAGGCCACGGTTCGCGAAGGTTGCCGATGACGTGACGGTCGCGGGTGCACGCGCGCGGGTTCGCGGGTCGCGGATCTGACGGTTGGCGACGGGCGACGGCTCGTCGACTTGCTGGAGTACGGAGACCGGCGGCTCGCGGCAACGGGGATTCGGGGTCGGTCAGGTCGGCGGGGCGGAGAGGTTGTTCGACGGCGCGTGGAACGGACGAGGATACAACGGCGCGTTGCAAGGGTGCCTCGACGGCTCGTGGAGACGGCGACGGGAACTTCGGCGCGAAGCTGGGTGAAGGATTCGTTCGACGGCGCGTTGAACGGGCGAGGAAGCAACGGCGCGCTGCCAAAGAGGTCTCAACGGCTCGTGGAGACGGCGACGGGAACTTCGGCGCGAAGCTGGGTGACGGTTTCGTTCGACGGCTCGTTGAACGGGCGAGGAAGCAACGGCGCGCTGCAAAGGGGTCTCGACGGCTCGTGGAGACGGCGACGGGAACTTCGGCGCGAAGCTGGGGGACGGTTTCGTTCGACGGCTCGTTGAACGGGCGAGGAAGCAACGGCGCGCTGCAAAAGGTGTCTCGACGGCTCGTGGAGACGGCTACGGGAACTTCGGCGCGAAGCTAGACGGGTGTACGGAGGCAACGGCACGTTGCACGGAGCGGGAACGGTCGGGATCGGGAGGTTGACGGCTCGTCAGGGTAAGGCGCTTACCAGGGTTCCGAGCGATCAAGCGGCTCGCCTGCTGGACTCGGAAAGAGAGCGAGTCTCTGTCCGCGCTGCCTTTTATAGGCGAATTCGGTGGTTACTACGGGGTACGCGGGTTGCGGTGTGCGCGAGCGATTCGCGGGATTGCCCGTGCGACGTCTGCTTCGGGGCGTGAAAACGCGGGAAGACGCGTAGCGTGAAGTCGCGCCTGGTTACGAGGCGTGAAATCGCCTTGCGCGGATTCGGATTCGGTCGGGATCGGTCGGCGCGCTTCGGCTGTACGCGAGTCTTCGCGTTCGTAACAGAGCTGTACTGTGCCCGCTGTACAGGTCTGTTACACCCCCCTCCCTCTTCGGGGCGACGAACGAGCGGCAGTGAGACCTTTTATTGAAAAGAGAAAATAATTATACATAGTATAAGCTTAAACGCTAACGCAAGTCTTAGCCTACGGGGTGGGGATCGCTTTGAACAAAACACCGGACATGTGGAAATAAACGGCACGTTTATTGTCCCCTCCACGGGGTTCTCCCCTGGTACAACTTTGAGCGGACTTACAATCTTTAACTTTGTACTTGTCGGTTCCCTTGGGATCTGGTTAGCCCGGCTCGGGCGTGGTTGTCACCGCCTTGTGACTTATTACTAATACAGCCTTATTCCTAATAATACTTGCGGTGTGCGTACAAAAATAAAAATCCTAGAAAAATAACTTAAACATAATATGTTTGTAACGTCGTAGCACTCTATTTCCGCGTATCTATCTCTAACCTTTGCTAGCCCGGCTCGGGCGTAGCGAGTCAGTCTTCGACTCTCTGATTGCGAAAAGAAAACGAACAAAAAAAACGAAAAACAAAACGACGTTGCAGCTAATTGCGCAGGAACCGGAGTGAAAAACACCTTAAACGAAAATAAAAGACGGCCGGGGTCGGTTCTGCCCGAACTCTACATCATATAAACTATATAAACTAGGCGGCTCGTATATACACTCTATCTATAACTAGGAACTGGTTGCTTATATTCTATTAAACTCTGTCGTAATAAAAGGAACAAAAAAAAGAACTTCTTAAACGGCCCTCGGCGCGAGGGTCGGTCGCGGCGCGCGACCTTTCTTACTCTGGGGCCAGTGCCTCGGTCCTCCGTTTGCACCTGCGGAGGTGGCCGTTCCTGTCGAAGAACAGGATCCACCTTTCCTCCGGGGTGGATGCCCGATATTGCCGCGTCTTCACGTAATATTCGGGCACCTCCACCCGCCGGCCTGTCGGCAGCTGGAACCACTTCGTGGGTCCTGGCACTGGCTTGCCATCGTATGGCACGGACGGTGGGGCTCCGGGGAGGCGATTTCCGGACGCCGTAGGTCGGCCCCCATTCCCTGGTTTCTCGGACCAGGTCTGCATCGGTTGAGGAGTGGTGTGGGCGGGTGGGTGAGCGTGCCGCTCGGTTCCGAATCGTTCCCAGCGTGGGTCGCGGCTCGCGTTTCAACGTCCGGCTCCACTGCAGGCTTCAAATCCTGGACATGGATATGGCGGCACCATTTGTTTGCGTCGCTTCGTAAGTCGACGATGACCGGTGAGACGATTTTCCCGACGGTGTACGGACCGGTGTACTTCGGCGCGAGCTTTGCGTTGACCCCGGCTGCTTTATCGGACAGTGTATGTTCGCGTTTCCATACGCGGTCTCCGACGGCTGGGCGCCAGTCGCGGTGTCGGAGGTCGTAGTACTTGGCTTGCCGACCGAATGCGCGCGCTAAATGCAGCCTCGCGAGCTCCTGCGCTTCCCGGAGATTCTTCCAACGTTGCTTCGGTGGTTCGGCGGAATCTTCTACTGACGGTTGTCCTGGCGTCCGGAGCTCCCTTCCCTGGTTGAGGTACGCTGGGCTGTACCCGGTCGACTCGTGCCAGGCGGTGTTGACGGCGAAACGTGCTTCTTCGATCTTTTCGTCCCATTGATTGTGCCGGGCGCCGGTGTATTGTGCGAGCATCGTTTTGACGACTTTGTTGGCTCGTTCGACCGGATTGCAATGGGGCGAGTACGGCGGTGTCTTCCGGTGGACGGTTCCGGCGGCTTCAAGCAGGGCGGTGAAAGATCCCCCGACGAACTGGCGGCCATTGTCGGTGATGATCACCTCGGGGGCCCCGTGACGGAGGATGACTTCCCTCTGGATGGCGGCGGCGACGGCGGAGCTGGTGGCTTTTCGGAGCGGTACAAGTTCCACCCATTTGGTGAAGCGGTCGAGGGCGACTAGCAACCAGATGTTCCCCTGGCGCGACCTCGGCAGTGGCCCGACGAGGTCAATGGACACCGTATGCCATGGCCTGGTGCCTGGATTTGCATGGAGATGCCCTGCAGGCTGCTGCGGTGGCGACTTGTACCGCTGGCAGCTGGCACAGCTGCGAACGTACCGGGCGGTCTCCCGGAACATTCCGGGCCAGTAGAATCGTTGTGCCAGTCGAACGATGGTTTTCGCGACCCCCAGATGTCCGGCGGTGGGATCGTCGTGATATCTTCGCAGTAACTCTTCTCGTTCGTCGGTGGGCACGCAGAGCTTCCAGGCGTTTCCCGGCTCGGGCTCGTTATAATCGAGCTGGTGCAGTACGTGGCGTTGCAGCTTTCCGTCCTGGATTCGGAAGTCGGTGACGGACAACGGATTGCTCTGGACGGCCTCGAACTTCTTCTGATACCATGTGTCGGGGCGCTGTTTCGGTCGGAGCAGGTTAACGCCCGCCGTGGGTGCGTTACGGGACAGCGCGTCCGCCACATGGTTCAACTTTCCGGGCCGGTATCGGACGTCAAAATCGTACTGCTGCAGCTCGAGTGCCCATCTGGCCAGACGTCCGGTCGGGTTCTCGATTTGACGGAGCCATCGGAGTGCCTGGTGATCGGTGACTACGGTGAAGTGGTAGCCCTCGAGGTACGGCTTCATTTTCCGTATCCCCCATACGACGGCGAGGCACTCCTTCTCTGTGGCGCTGTACTTCCGCTCGGTGGTGCTCAGCGTGTGACTGGCGTAGGCAATGACGTGCTCGTCGTTCTCCGGGCCTTGAGTGAGCACGATTCCCAGGCCGCTGTCACTGGCATCCGTCTGGAGCGTGAACGGCTGCGTGAAATCCGGACAAGCGAGAACCGGCGCGGCCACAAGCTTTTCTTTCATTGTCCGGAACGCAGTTTCTTCTTCCTCGGTCCACTTCCATTTGGCATTCTTCCGGGTGAGCCTCGTTAGGGGTTCCATGATCTCGGCGAAATTCGGCACGAATCGCCGATACCATGCAGCCATGCCGTGAAATCGTCGAACATCTCGGATCGTCTTCGGAGCCGCTAGCTGCGCTATTGCGCTCGTCTTCTCGGGATCGGTCCGGATTCCTTGCTGGTCCACGATATGGCCGAGGTAGCGGAGACTGTCGACGCAAAATCGGCATTTTTCCGGGTTGAGACGCAGGCCGGCGGCGCGGAGACGGCGAAAGACCTCGCGTAGGTGGCGACGGTGTTCGTGGATGCTCCGGCTGACGATGATGATGTCGTCGAGATACGCAAATGCGTTCGGCTCCATCTCCGGACCGATGATTTTGTCCAGGAGTCGTTGAAACGTGGCGGGTGCCGAGTGAAGGCCGAACGGCATCACCGTGAATTGAAATAGCCCTCTTCCCGGCACGGTGAAGGCGGTGAGCGGACGGCTGGTTGCTTCTAACGGGACCTGCCAATATCCGTTCTTCAAATCCAACGTTGTTAAGAACTTGGCCCCTCGTAATTTGTCGAGGGTGGCCTGGATATGTGGCAGCGGGTACGCGTCCTTTTCGGAGCGGTCGTTCAGGCGGCGGAAGTCGACGCAGAAGCGGGGTTTGCCGTCTTTCTTCTTGACGACGACCACTGGCGAGCTCCACGGGCTGCTGGATCGCTCGATAACTCCGTCTCGTAACATTTTGTCGACTTCCTCGTCGATTACGGCTTGCATCACCGGATTGCGGGGCCGGTATCGTTGCTTGAGCGGTGTCTCATTGAGCAACTTTATCCGGTGGTGCACTAGCGCGGTGCGTCCGGCCACGGAAGAGAACTGTGCCAGCTCCTGCTCCAAAAATTTTTGGAATGGCTCGCGTTCGTCTTCCTTCATTTTTCGGAGCCCCATTTGGAGGCACGGTTCGGCCAGGCAGTTCGAGGCCCAGTTGGCTACCTCAGGAGGTGGTCGGACGGTCAAACGGAGCGCGGCGATGGCCTGGATCCCGAGCAGCACGGGTGGGCCCATCTTCGGTAATACGGTAAAATTTTCGGCCTGCTCGACGTTTCCTACGCGAAACGTTAAACGGACGGTGCCGGCTGGACGCATCTCCGATCCGTCGGCGAGGCAGATCTGTTGGTAGCCCTCGGTGGTTCGGACCCCTTGCTCCTGGGCCCAGTCCATCACTTCCGCATTGATGCATGACAGCTGGGCTCCTGTGTCCAGCATGGCGTCAATTTCTCGCCCCAGCATGACGATTGGCAGAAGTGGCCGCGGCGTATAACGGATTGGCGGGCCCGAGTTTACTATTGCTGGCTCGGCGGCGTCGGGCCCCGCGGTCCGTTTCCCGGCGGGTGGCAATCGCGGGTCAGTACGTTGTCGCGGCCGCACCGAGAGCAAAATTTCCGGTATATGTTTCGACACTCAAAACGCTGGTGTCCGCGTTGTTTGCATCGCCAGCAGTGCGTTGTCGGGTGATACGGTTCCTCGGGTTGTCCGGAGCGGTCGGTTCCTGGAGCAGTGCTGAGTCGCACGAGTCGCGCCTCGATCGGTTCGGTGGCGGCAATGCTCCGTTCTGCGGCCTCCGCCGAGTTGACCGGCACGGCGCGTGGAACGGTCTTTCGTTCGGCGGGGCCCTCCTCGGCGTCCTCCTGCTCTATTTGCTGCACGCGCGCCAGGAGGTCGCGGGCGCTCCTCACATCTGGTCGGTAGATGAGCCTCCTGTATTCGGGCCGCATGTTCTCGAATAGTAGATCCGTGCGGTGGTGCTCGTCCATTTGTGCGCGCCGCATGAGCATGATGACAGAGCTCATGAACTCGTGGAAAGGTTCGTTGACACGCTGTCGCCGCGCGCGAGCTTCGTTCTCCCGCTGGAACCGTGAGCGGTTGGACGCGAACACTTGGATGAATTCGTCGGAGAATTCGTCCCACGAGTGGATCTCGGCCCTACTGTTTCGGTACCAGATCTGGGCCGGTCCGCGTAGTAGCTCGGTGACCCCGCGTAACAGGTCGGCGTCGGCGAGGTCGTACGTATCCTGGAGTTCGGCCATTCGTTCCAGGAAGGACAGTGGGTCCTTGCCATCGGTGGTGTTGCCGGACTTGCGGAGTCGGTCGATGTTTCGGTACGGGTCAGCCTTCTCGATGACGGTCCTTTCGATGATTTTGCCTGTAGCAGGCGCCCCGGCGGCGGCCTTTTCCGTGACAGCTGTCACTTTCTCGCCGGCGGCCGCCATGTTCCGGGTGCTTACCCCGTCCCTCGATTCTGACATGTCGGCAGGGTCGTCGGTCTGTCGTCGTATGTAGTCGGTTAGTCGCTGGCGCAGCTCCTCTGCGGTTCCGCTCGTTGGCAGGTTACTACGTTGTAGCTCGGCAATCAGCTGGTCCTTCGTCAGCCGGATCCGTTTCATTCGGCTGCGGTTCTCGCGTAGAAGTCCCGTAGGCCCACCGCTAGATGGCGGCGCGGTCCCTTGTCACTTCACGATCGCGGCGCGCGATTCACCTTCCGTCTTCCGGCACTAGGTGTCCGTCACTGTTGTCCCGCGGCACTGCGCGTGGTCACTAGTTTCACCCCGCGTCACTAGATGGCGCGCGCGGCACTGTTGATCTTCGGTTGGCGGCACTGGAACTCGCGGCTCGCGTGTTTTCCGTGGAGAGTTAACCTCAAAGACCACGTGTCCGGTTAACCTCAAAACTCGCGTCGCGCCACGTGGTTTTTCGGTCGGCACTTTTCAAAGTCCCTGTTCGGGCGCCATGTAACGAGTCTGAATTCTCGTTACAACCGGATCTCTCCCTCGTTGCTGAGTGGCTCGCCGAGCCAGGGTTCGCGGCGAGGGAAGCGGACGGGAAGCGGTAATTCGGGCGGGTTATGAAATAACACAAAACGCGCGACGTGACTTTTACGTCTCACTAGGCCACGGTTCGCGAAGGTTGCCGATGACGTGACGGTCGCGGGTGCACGCGCGCGGGTTCGCGGGTCGCGGATCTGACGGTTGGCGACGGGCGACGGCTCGTCGACTTGCTGGAGTACGGAGACCGGCGGCTCGCGGCAACGGGGATTCGGGGTCGGTCAGGTCGGCGGGGCGGAGAGGTTGTTCGACGGCGCGTGGAACGGACGAGGATACAACGGCGCGTTGCAAGGGTGCCTCGACGGCTCGTGGAGACGGCGACGGGAACTTCGGCGCGAAGCTGGGTGAAGGATTCGTTCGACGGCGCGTTGAACGGGCGAGGAAGCAACGGCGCGCTGCCAAAGAGGTCTCAACGGCTCGTGGAGACGGCGACGGGAACTTCGGCGCGAAGCTGGGTGACGGTTTCGTTCGACGGCTCGTTGAACGGGCGAGGAAGCAACGGCGCGCTGCAAAGGGGTCTCGACGGCTCGTGGAGACGGCGACGGGAACTTCGGCGCGAAGCTGGGGGACGGTTTCGTTCGACGGCTCGTTGAACGGGCGAGGAAGCAACGGCGCGCTGCAAAAGGTGTCTCGACGGCTCGTGGAGACGGCTACGGGAACTTCGGCGCGAAGCTAGACGGGTGTACGGAGGCAACGGCACGTTGCACGGAGCGGGAACGGTCGGGATCGGGAGGTTGACGGCTCGTCAGGGTAAGGCGCTTACCAGGGTTCCGAGCGATCAAGCGGCTCGCCTGCTGGACTCGGAAAGAGAGCGAGTCTCTGTCCGCGCTGCCTTTTATAGGCGAATTCGGTGGTTACTACGGGGTACGCGGGTTGCGGTGTGCGCGAGCGATTCGCGGGATTGCCCGTGCGACGTCTGCTTCGGGGCGTGAAAACGCGGGAAGACGCGTAGCGTGAAGTCGCGCCTGGTTACGAGGCGTGAAATCGCCTTGCGCGGATTCGGATTCGGTCGGGATCGGTCGGCGCGCTTCGGCTGTACGCGAGTCTTCGCGTTCGTAACAGAGCTGTACTGTGCCCGCTGTACAGGTCTGTTACAAAATAATTGTTGCAATCCTGCCACTGCAGTCGCAGAAATTCTACTGGAATTTCAGTTGAACTTAAATCCATGAAATAACTTTTTAAAAATTTTTCTTCAATATACCAGATGGAGGGATGGGAATGTGGCTCGCCATTTTATTCCAGGAAATAATTGTTGCAATCCTGCCACTGCAGTCGCAGAAATTCTACTGGAATTTAAGTTGAACTGAAATCCATGAAATAACTTTTTAAAAATTTTTCTTCAATATACCAGATGGAGGGATGGGAATGTGGCTCGCCATTTTATTCCAGGAAATAATTGTTGCAATCCTGCCACTGCAGTCGCAGAAATTCTACTGGAATTTAAGTTGAACTAAAATCCATGAAATAACTTTTTCAAAATTTTTCTTCAATATACTAGATGGAGGGATGGGAATGTGGCTCGTCATTTTCTTCAGGAAATAATTGTTGCAATCCTGCCACTGCAGTCGCAGAAATTCTACTGGAATTTAAGTTGAACTTAAATCCATGAAATAACTTTTTAAAAATTTTTCTTCAATATACCAGATGGAGGGATGGGAATGTGGCCCGTCATTTTATTCCAGGAAATAATTGTTGCAATCCTGCCACTACAGTCGCAGAAATTCTACTGGAATTCAAGTTGAACTTCAATCCATGAAATAATTTCTTTCGAAATTTGTCCTTAATATTATTGCATGAAGGGGTTGGAATGTTGCCCCCAGTTTTATGTATGAATGTACCTAACCATCCGTATAACAAATACATACAAATTACTGAAATCCTTTACCTTTTCCATTTAACTATAACAAAATAATAAATAATAATAACAATATTGTGGAATAAATTGTTTCATCCCGATGGATTTATCTTTGTGAACGGATGTTTCGCACGATCGCACGTCGTTCCTTCACATTTGCACGTGTATATGGATTGAAGATTCGGAAAGCAGGGAATTTAATTTCGTTTCAGCCCGGGAGCCGCTTATCCAATCGAGATACATGTAATCCAGAGAGGAACGAGGTAATAACGATAAAAATAATCGTGTATGGATGCCGCTACACCGGCATTCGAGTACCCGTTCAGTCACGAAGGGGACATTTCGTACGATATCGCGATGATCCGCGCCTCTCTTTGCGACGGTAAACTTTTACAATCTAGAAACGGGAACGGACAACGCAAATAAAACGTCCGGCGATCGGACGTGCCCGTTTAATCGATTCAATTTGCAAAATAAACATAAGCCGCACGCTGCATTATACTTTGCGTTTACGTGTTCCAACCACCCCCGCATTCGCACCACTCTCTGTGAGCGATTCATCGCGCGATACTTTGAAACCTATCGCGTTCCTGTCGACTGTTCAGGCAATCTTCGCGGAGGTATTGTGAAATTCAAATTCAAATTAAACGCAATAATAATAATAATAGAGAGGGTTAATCAGGAATTCCTCGTTTCACGAGAAGCCTTATGCGCCGTTGTTGGTTTTTAATTAAACTCCGTTGTTACTTAACTTGGGTATAGGATCACGAGGATCAAAATAAAATGAAGATCATTTTAAGTGAGGGGGTTGAAAACGTTCCATTATTGATTTTCCATAGAATAAACATTTCACGTGCCATAAATTATAATACTCAAATGAATACTATGGGAATAGAAATAAAATAGAATAATAATGATTTGTTTCTGAAAGGTGCTGCGAAACAGAAATAAAAATCGGCTTTTTGAAGTGAAACTTCTTTTTCTAAGACGGAGGTGAACTGCAGAAACGAATGATGCACATAAAATTGCATAACGCATAAAAATCGGCCGGTTAAATGTGTAAACACCTCGAAGGAACGATGTCGCGTGGTTCCGGAACGAAACAAGGGGTAGCGAGAAGGTGTGGGACAAGGGATGATCAAGAAGTGTATCCCGGCCATCGAGGAATATTTACTCTCGAGGATTAAATTGAAAACAGTCGTGCAGATAAGAGCCGACGATTATACTTCGCCCGGCGAGAGAGGATATCCTCGACCGGACGGAGAAGGGACGATGGGAAACGAGAGAGATAGAAGGGCCGATGGGAAACGGGAAATAGAAAGAGAAAAGGAAAAAGCGAAATTGTCGCACGGCTGCAACGTTTCATCCTCAAGAATCACTCCGGAATACCGCAGTAATCTGCAGGACTAGAAAGGCACGCGAAATTGAAAAGATTTCCGTCGATTTTCCCTCGTCCCGTTCCGCGCGGCGAACACGGGAGAATTCGAGGATTTCCAATCCTCTTCGGGATGCACGGTTTCACCTGACGAACCGGAACGATTATCGGGGAAATATATGTCGGGGAAGAGAACGGGCGAACGTTATCCTTGTATCGAATTGATGGCGGAACAATTTTCTCCGCGGGCAGATCCGCCACGAAGATATTGCATACGCCGCGGTTGACAATGGACAAAAATAAAGCCTGTAAGAAGCATTATCAAATCTTGTATTTTTAAGTTTAGCGGAGGCATTTACGAAGAAAAGAAAATTTCGGTCGTTTCAATTTCAATCCCCTTGAGATGATCCTATAACAGTCTAGACGTGTTTATAAAAATGTAGATTTGCTCATAAAACTGCAAATTTGCATACAAAAGCATAGGTTTGCATGAAATTGCACACTCTACCTACAAGACAAGCTTGTAATGCACATTTCTCATTTTTTTCAGAAGCCTCAGGTTAAAAATGAGAACTATAATTTGGAAAGCATCATTTGAAATTTCTGAACAACTACAGAATTAAGATAACAAATTTACAAATCGCTGAGAACCGCCGTCCAATCTGTAAAAACATTAATTGGTGGAAAATCGAATGGTGTGTTTCAAAAAGACGAACAGTTTCCTGTCTGATTGCTATGATACTTGTCCGATTATCGCCACGGGCGTGGCAGAAGCTAGGGACAGATCCATTGAATTAATAACGAGCGCGAATTAATCCGTCAAATAAATCATACAAGCCGCGAGCGAAAGACGAATCGATTATCGAATGAAAGTTTAATCGACTAATCCCTGGCGAGGAATCGATCGACAGATTTGCAACCCCCGAGCAAAACGCTAATTGAGATTTTGCGATCGTTCGGTTGCCATGGTCGTATATATTTACCCAGGATCGCTCAAGATTATTTAAATATTAGAGGCAAGTCTTAGAAGGCAAGTCTCATAAATATCTTTTTTAGATAATTACGACAGAAATAATCATTTCAGAATTTCTTCTTAAATAATCCTCACCGTGTCATGTCAAGCTAAATTCAATAATGGAAAGATTAAATATTTTAAGAGCCTGCAGGTGAATCTAGTGGAATTTTAGAATTTATAAATATCCTAGATGTTTTATTAAATTGAAACATTGTGCACGATAAAATTTAATTCATTTAAATCTTTTCAAATTCCAACATTTATAGATCACTGCACATAATTTCTGCTTTTGAAATGGAAGATGGAAAATGCAAGGAGTCGACATTCTGAAGATTTTAAGATGTTTGGTCAATGGATTGGATGGAAGAAGGTGCTGGAAACGATTTTCAGAATATATAATACAAAACGACTAGCAAAATTTGCTGGCGGATATAGTGTAAAAATATTTCTATGTCCGCCATTTCCTTTTTCTGGCTGGAGGATGCGCGATATGGATTTCCGAGCACGGTCGCATTCTCATTTCTGCCGGTAATGGTGTCCCGCGAATTTCATCGCGCCTTTGTCGACTCGATGGCGTTATTTCCCTGGACGATCTTTGCTTCCAGACTAACTTCCATCATTTCGGGAAAGAAAGATCCAGCATCCCGTGTATACAAGTCGGGTGTGATCATATCGTTGCTCTGAACACTCTACGGGAAGTTTCTACAATTTTTAATAGTCAGAAAATGGCAGAAAATCGTTGAAAGCTTTTAAGGGATGATTTTATTCCTTCTTTAATTTGATTTAATTCCTTCTTTAATTTGATTTAGTTAAAAAATGATCGAGATTACTTCTGTCAAAATGAATAGCAAAAAATTAAAAATTATTTACGACCAAAAATAGATTCCCCTTTGCGTGAACTATACTATTTTATTGTCACAAATGTCGATCGTTAAAAAATAATTGAGGCTAATTCTGTCAAAATAAAAAGCACAATACCTTCAAATAGCGGGAAATCGTTGAAATGTAATATTTGTTTGCAGCTCGCGCGTAACCTTTCCGATTTCGTTCTTCCGATATTAGCATGCGACTGTAATTTCATTGTAAATGCCAAAGGGCTCGGTGTGTTCCATTTGCAAGCAATTATCACGCGGCCCGTTCAAAGAAAGAAATTCTGCCGTAAACGGATTAAACAGCGACAACTACGGCGCGATGGAATTCGCCGTACGGCACAAAGGGTTGAAATTTCGAAATTCAGGAAACCGCTGTCGGGGATCCACCTGTTTTGCCAAGTAATTCACGTTTCCGTGGGCCGCGGTATTTTCGCGTGCTCTCGCGTAGACGTGTCGCGGAGTTAATTTACTTGGTGGGCGAGGCGCGAGGGTAGAACACGGTGTTACGACGGGAAAGTCAATTTTCCGGCAAGGGTGGAAAACGCGGGACACGTAGCAGAGAGCTCAGGGCTCAGGAAAACCCGAGGAGGAAAATCTTCGCGAATTTACGAGGTCCCGAGGAGACAACGAAAACTCGCGCGGATCAGGGCCAGACGACTACGAACGGCAACGGCGATTATAGTCGCCGAGGAAGGCAACGAAAGGGAACAGATGGAGAAGGAAGATAATCCTTGGGTAATCCTAATCGACGGATTACTCCTCCGGCTGAAATCGGTCATTCAACTCTCACCGCGAGGCCCTAATGGCCGGCCACTTCCGTCGCCTGAATTTTTCAGGCGCTCGCTGTTACTGCGAAATGATTTTCTTTTTATGCTCGCCGGAAGATGCGCCGCTGCGGGGCCTCTACAACGTTCTTGAAGAGGGAATAGGGTTGCAGAGGCTGTGTCGAGTTATGGATTCCCTGGTCGAGGTAGCTCAACCCTTTCCATCGATTTTTATTCAACTTTTCAATACTCGGTAATTTCAATCCAATATTTCAATGTTGGATATTTCAGTTTTAGTATTTGGCGTTCTGGATTCTGATTTCGATTCCAATATTTGAATACATAATATTCCAACTTCGATATTTTAATAGTCAATGTTTGATTATACAGGGTGTCCCACATAACACTTTTCACGATTTTTCAAGTACTTGCTATGATCTGACAAAAAATAATTTAAACAAAAGTTGATCAGTATTCGATTGGCTATAGATTGCAATAAAAAAAAGTTCAAGGCCACCTTCATTTTTTTTAAATGGCACTTTGTATTTTTGACTTAACAGTATTATAGCTCGTATCAAGAAAAATTCGACGATCTAGGTACCATTTAAAAAAATGAAGATGGCCTTGGCAATAATTAAAAAGAAAATTTTCGAACTTTTTTATTGCAATGTATAGCCAATCGAAAACTCATCGACTTTTCTTTAAAATATTTGTTGTCAGTTTATCGCAAGCATTTAATTTAAAAATCGTGAAAAGTGTCACGTGGAACACTCTGTATATGGTAATTCAATTTTGTAACCTTTACTTTAATATTGCAATGTTCTATTTTTTTATTTCACCAGTCAACTCTAACATTTCAAAATTCAATATTTTAATATGCAGTAATCAAATTTATCATTCTATTTACGAAAGGTAGCAATACTACCAATATGATCCATAAATCTAACACAGTGTAATAGGTCTCAAGTGAATAATAAAGTTTTGCGAATGGAAGGAGACTTACAGAAAACGTCCACGAGGTTCCGTCCTGCAAAAAGAAAGAATAATAAAATGATAATGGAGGCATTACTACCTTTGCATTCTATAAATTGTACATGTTATTAATTTCTCACATTATTTGTATGTAATATAAATGCATGAAATTCAGAATGTAACAATTACCACGAACCCTGAAAATAATCTCGAGTGTTAGAAACAGGGCTCGTAACCGATGAACATTTAATAGGACGTGTACTTTGGCGGAGGTCTGAAAAGTTTCTCGGCTTTATCAGCGTTGATTACGTGTCCTCTTGAATCGCGCAATTCTATTTCCACGAGGTGTCCCAAGTATTTTCAGTATCAGATCAGATACTCGTCAGGACGCATTCAAGGAACCCTCTTTTAATCGTTCTCGCCGAGGAAACAGGCGAAAGCGTCAACCGAGTGGAAATCCAATAACAGATCCTACGACAGCGATAAATGCCAGCAACGTTTCCACACCGGGGTGACAACGTGTACGAAGAAAACGTCGGAGGAAATCGAGAAAATCGAGAACAAAAAAAAACATACTCAAAGGCCTGTCCAACTTTTCCTTTTTCAAAGCAAACCCATTCAACACGCAACAATTCGCTCCACTGTCGCCGGACCATTCAAATTGTCCTTGATGTGCGTTCCTCAAAATCTTCCACTTGCACATTCATTTATTTTTTAAATTCTTCTTCTTCGATTCATATGTGAACCTTTTCACAGTGGTTACGCTCTCATAAAAAATTGTTCAGCAGCGAAATAAATTATTCACGATCACCCGACTGCAAAATATAATTTCTTTTATTCTAGCAATGTGAATAATTTAAGAAAAAATTTTGCACAAACCTTCTCACACTAAATTTGTATCACAAAAGACACCAGCAAAGAAATAAATTATGTCTAATGGTACAACTACAAAATAATATTTCTCTTCAATCCTGTCGACTTAAATCACTTTGAATTTAATTTAAAGTGTTTCGGCAACAAGTCTGACAGGGGGTTGCAAGCGAATGGGTTGCGCAGGGTGAGAAAAGCCGGCGGATCATTGACAGACACGATTCCAGGGCGACGTTCGAAGGAATTCGGGGCGTAAGCGTGGGTGTATCGCGTCGGTGGCGGTTTTCCCTGTGAAACAACACGCGTAAAATTGGTCGGGCGAGGACGAATCGGTTTGACGTCCGTCGAAACATCCCGAAATTGGCGTGGAGAATTTGCCGCGTCCCCGGTGCCGGGGTTCATTTGCTACGTGAGAGGCGTCGAAGACGAGGAAACGATTTATTATCGACAGGATACCCGTTATTCTCCGTCTGCGGTGGAACCAGGCCGAGAGAGCGTCCGTTATCCGTCGCTCCAATTTTCCTGCCGGTTTCTCCGTGTACGTGTGTACGCCGCGGGAATCGATCGAAAACCCGTGGCAGCAGCGTTTCGATCAGCTCGACGGGAATCGCTTTATCTCTACGCCCCCGTGTTCAGCTTTTCTTTTGAGATCTACCAGAGAGAGAGAGAGAAAGAGAGAGAGAGAGTACCAATATTGCCAGGGACCGGTTCAACCGGCCCGATATTGCTCCGCCGGAGAACACTTGTTCGCGATTTCGTTCGAGTGCGGAAGGTCAGGGATTTCAGGGGTCTACCTACTTTCACGACCTCGAAGAATAGAATTTTTCTTTTATACCTCGACGAGCTCGCGACCCCATGTCCTCGATACCGACTCGTCTCCAAATTGCCTCCACTTTTTTGCATTTATTGCGAGCACGGATTTCTATTGCACTTCGAACATAAACTGTGTCGTAGTTGTTTAGCCTCTTGCCGTAACATTTTCTTTACAGTCACAGTGATTAAAACGTCTTTACCCCAAAAATGTCGCAGAAGAGGAAAGAAAAATATTTTTAGTATGGCTACATTTATGTTAATGCTTAAATATTGATGTAACATTCATATTTGTTAGACTTTGTTCAAATATTCGTCACGCGTCTGACTCGTTGAAATACGGCAAGAGGTTAAGTACAATTTACATATTGCTGTCTGAACGAAATTTACGCATACCTCAAAAATGTTATTGTGCTCTCCAAACATAGAAAAACATAATCCGGAAATAAAAAATGTCCAGGTCCATTAGTTCTTTAAAAACAAAATCCCAAAATTGTCTCTTTCGAGACAAGCCACTTGCATCAGCCAACAAACGAAACCCACCCCTAAGTTATAATTTTTGCCTAAGGGACGAACAATATATCCTAACAAGAAGCCAGCTACCTCCCATCGAGCCGCTGGTAGGGGAAGCGGTACAAATGATCCCGCGGCAGAAATACTCGATCAGGAAAAAAGAAGAGTGGCTGCCAAAATAGTCTGATCCGCGGCAGCGTTTCAATTACGGTCGCTCAAAAGCGTTCCCTTTCGACCGTTGAACGCCCTCCGAGCGTCCAGAAATTACTTCATCAGTCGACCGACCGTCCGACCAAACCGCAATACGTTGAACAAACGATCGGGCCCGGCCGTTTTTTCGATTCTTTTCAGGAAACCGCGGTTATATATTCCGGGCGCAGAGGGAGATAATTGGCTCCACGGGCGAAACCCGATCGATCAGCGTAACGCCGAGGTGCTTTAGGGGGTTGCAGGGGTTCCCATAAGGCATTTGTGGCACCGTGGACGCATGGTCGGTTCCCGTGTATCCTGAGGAATAGCCTCGCATTGTTCCCCGTTTGTCGCGTGTCTTCACGCGATAACAAGGAAAACGAAAGGAACTGGTGGAACATGGACTTGAAGAACAAGGGGGTAATTCAAAAATTTCTATGTATCTTAAAAAATATTTTCCGCGACTCAAAAGACAACTTTTGAACATGGATATTTTTTCACCACCCCATTGCACTTTGAATGTAAATTGTGCCATTTTTACATTTCTCATACACCCCTCTCGTGAATAATCAACTTTGGCTAATCTTTTAGAACCCTTTTGAGAGATAGTCTTTAAGGGATAGTTTCGCATTGTTCCCCGTTCGTCGCGTGTCCTGGCGCGATCGGAAAGAGGGAAAAGTCTCCGAGGAACGTGGGGGTGAGAAAGGGGTGGAAAATGGGGGTGGGCAGGCGAGAGGACAGAAGCGGAGAAGCTCAAGTATCCTTTGGCGCGCGTTTAACCTCCCCCCGAAAAGAAATTCATCGCGAATCCACTTTCAGAGAAACGCGAGGCGCGGGAAAGGGGGGCACGGCACAAAAAGCTCGAGTATTGTTTACCCTGGCAGAAGGGGCGGGGGCGGAAGACGAAAGGGAGTCGCAGAGAATTCGACCGCGCGATAAAGGGATGACAAGGAACGAGGCTCGAGTGCCGGAACCCGACTTCTACCCCTTTTTATTCGACGAGCGAAAGGCGTGTAAACGAATGAAAATGAGAGGCCAACTCTGCTCTTCCTTAGTTTAGAACGTTCACTGATTCTTCGGTGGATTTTCGAATATTGGGTCGCCACGTTTTTGCGAATTTCTTAACCCCTCGTGGTGGCAAATGACACTTGATGTTCGAAATTAATCCGATGACAGTGGATCACAAAATAAAAATTTTAAATTACACCTACTCATTTCTGTCATAATCGCGGAAAATCTTTTTTATGGCGAGGCATTTGGAATCTCGTACAAGATTATTTAGCTATACATTATTACTACATTTGAAGATAAATAAATCGTATCGTGGTGGCAAGGGTGAAGAGAAAATATTTCCCGAAATTGGAAAAAATCTGTCTTGATCTCGTGGAGTGCCGCGTTCCCGTGACAGGTATTTCAAATTTCTGCTCGTGAATTGTTGAAGCCTCGTCGACCCGTGTTTTCGCGATCCATAAAATATCGCATCCGCGGGTTTTGCCGTTGCTGCAATTCCAAAACGAACGAAAGAGGAGGGCGCACGTATTCGTTTGGAATTCCTCTCGTGTTTCTCCGCGGAGATAGTTCCCGAAAAGAAACTATCGATCGGAGGGACTGCAGACCGCAAACTACGGGCTGGCAAAGTCAGTGTGTCAGCGAGCAGGAATCTCCCGGGAGACGCTACCTGGACTGTCAGCTCTCGTTACGAATTCGCGAGCCACCACCGCCGTGAGAAGCTACAGGTACAACACACGTTTTCGCCGATGGAGACCGATACACGGGACTGTCTAACGTGCTGGAAGCCAACAGGCTAAACTGGAAAGCGAACACGGGGGCCGACCATCGAGGTGCTGTCGGTGGTAATCGATCGCAACCTCGAAAGGAGACGTCGCACACTGGGCCGGTTCTATAAGGTAGATGGAATCAATTCGAAAATTCTCATGTCATGAAATGGGTTAAAAATAGATCGCAATCAAAATGAATGAATTCACGCAAATTTTTAAATTCTCTACCCCCTAAATATAATTTCTGATTTTCAAGTCAGACTCTTAAAATCGCGCTCTGTTTGTAATTAATATGTATCATTAGCAGAGCCATGAATTTTGTCGGATCACGTGGGATTTTAGAAAAAGGATCTCTAGTTCACGATAAATACCCAATTAAGCTGGTCACCTGCAATCCCTCGCACCAGCGGCTCATTATACTCCTAGGAATTAGCAACCGAACTCCCTTACAGGAGCTCCGGTTGCAATTGAGACACGGCTTACGGGGTTTCGTTTTGGTTTCTTTTCGCAGAGAGAGAGAGAGAGAATAAATGCTTGCCCAGGTTTCACTGTAATTGAATGGAACAAACAATAGTTACTACTAACGCAACTCCAAATTCCTGTATCAAAACAAAGGACGGCATCAATTTCGTATCCCATAGACCCGCCCACGATTAGCACCTCCATTACCAAACCGACCTAAACAGCGATCACGCTATCGGTCCGAGATCTCTCAGCGGAGATCCATAGAAATCCCAGGGCAGGTCGAGGCGCCTACACGGGGCCACGAGCTTCCGAGTGATCCGAGAATCATCCATCAGGGTCGCCTGGCATCGGCTAGTCGGTAACCAGTTCCCGATAGGCATCGCGGCAGTGCCAGGCACAAAAGGTAACACAGGGGGTTGGCTTCTCGCGGGGGGTGGCACGCGAAGTCAGTCCTCGGCGCCCGTATCCTTAACGAACCGGCGAAAATCGCTCGAAAACTCGACAGTGTTTCCATCGAATCAACAGTTCCGCTGGTTCGATCATCCCTCTTGCTCCTTGTCCTCGAGGCAAGTGAGGCGAGCGAGACGAGCAACCGGTTCTACGGAGCTGTCCTCCTCCGTCCTGTCGGCTGTGCACGTTCCATAGGGATGTCCTCTTTCATTCTGCTGGCGGGTTGTGCGCGTCCTATAGGGTTGTCCTCCTCGGTCCCGATAGCGGGTTGTCCTCTTCTGTTCCGTTGTCGGGTTGTGCGCGTGCCACACCACGCTGGCAGACCCCTGCACGCCCTGCAACCCGCCGCGGTATTGATCCACGAGCCAGCAGCCCCCATCCTACGCAGTCTATCGAGTTCCGCCCCTGCGGGAGTAGGATTGTGGCGATGGTGGAGCGCCGCTGAGCCAGGACGGCGTCGATGTTGGTGATGTCGGTGGTGTTGGCAGAGTTGGCGGCGTGGGTAGTAGTGGTGCGCAGCTGGAGGGACTCGAACCAAGAGGCCAAACTGAACCGAACCGAGCCAACCCCTACCTTGAACCGGGCCGCTTCCCGAGCGATTCGCCTCCGTCCACCTACAGACACACCACCCACGCGGCCGGAGACGCATAAAAACCGTCCTTATTGCTCCATCGACACGGTTGCCTCGGTACTGCCTCGTTCTTGGCTCGCTTGCCTTTGCTTGCCTCGCTAGCCACGCATCTGGCTCGCGTGCACCATGTCCCGCCGCGCTGGCTAGCTCCACGCGTGAATACATCTCTATGCGCCTTTTTACCTGTGTCCAGCGAGACCACTATCGCCGGGTCCTCGTTATGTCCCTCTCCACCCCTGCTGCTCGCTGGACACCCTCCACTGCTCCTGCTGTCTACATTACCAGCCGTTTGTACTCCGACTCGGCAATACGACCCGGCGATTCGTCGCGGGTCGCTATACCGGTCGATACCCGCGCGCTTACCCGTTCAACTGGGGGTCTCTTGGATGCTTACGGCCTCGATTCAATTGGCGATTCCGGGGGCTGCGATACACCGGAGTCTCGCTGCGTGATCTGCCGCGAGCATTGCCCCGATGGTTATTGTTATGGTTTTTTGGAAGAGCGGTGGAAGGAACAAGGGGGTTCGGTGTACTTTGGTACGAGGGGTTCGGGATTTATGGCGGAGATATCGGGGAGTCTTAGGGTTGCGGTATGGAGAATTGCTGGGGGTCAGTAGACTGCGGATGTTTAGGCGAAATAAGAATTGTTTGCATTAATCGCGAGGAAAATTGGAGTTTGTATTAATAATACACGAATCAAAATTGCCTGCATCGATTGCAAGAAAGGGAAATCAAATTAGATGTTATTTCTTCACTTGATGAGGTTTTCCAATAATTTTGGATTTCATCTATTCAATTTTTCTATAAATGCATAAAGGATCCATAGTTTACAATTACTAATTACAAAGAAACTTAAGCGAACATTGATTTTCTCTGTGACTAGTGAATTTCCTTTTTAACGCAACGTAGCATATTTCGTATGGATAAATAGCTCGAAACACGAATGACCCACAACACTAAATTTCAGGAACGATCTATCTGGTTTCTAATTGCGGCGGAGCACGTTATTATTAAAACAGAAGCGGGGCAACATTTCAGCAATATTTCAGGTGATAAAATTACACGAAACTGGCGGTATACTAATGAAAGAGCTACCGGTTCGTGTGCACCGCGATAACTCCGCTATTCGATGTAAATCTAGCATGAACAAGCTTGTAACGGATGCAACCCTGTGGACAACAATATCCCGGGAACAAAGCATATTCCGTTGCGATAGAGTAACAAAGTTACCGGGCTCTGTCTCTCTCTCTCTCTCGGCGTTTACATCGAGCTCGAAGGGTGCACTGAACAAACCGCCAAGCGAAACAAGAATTCCTAGTATTGACGAACCCAGAGTTGCATTACAATCCGTTCTCGAGACAGGGGTAGTTTCATCCCTTGCACGGAACACGGAAAGTCGATTAAAAAATCTCTTTGTGAGCGACATCATTCTTAATCACGTCAGATTAATTATTTCTTGCGCCTGAAAAAAACGGTTCAGAGGAATATTTGATCGCTTTTTCGAGGAGAACAGGATCGCTTTGAGCGTGTCCATTATTTTTTTACTCATTCACGAGTATCAGCCTGCAGCAGAAAGAATATTGTTAATAAAAGGTTTTATTTGGTTTTACCAAAAATATTTTATTTCACTCTTTTTCGAATTTATGTGCATCATACGTCACGTATCTTTTTAAGTGAAAGGACACATGCATCAAAGCTGCTAAAAGTGACCAAGTTAAAATTGCAAAGCGTACAATTTGTAACACGAGATGGCTGGAGGACTGTTCAAAGCTGTATTTAACCCTTCACGTCAAATAATTAACGTACCAAAAACATTCAACAATTGTTTAAATAAACACGCACGCCAGCGACAAGCATGTTTAACAATAACCAAAGCACAAGCGCGCAGTCCTTCAAACGAAATTACAATGAATTACCAACTCGTTCATAGCATCATTTTAATCAAAGTGCCGGCTCAAAGTGCCCCGCTCTAAAATTAATTAATCCCGCGGCAGTCGAAGGGCGGAAAAATATTAAAATCCAATAAAACCCTATCGCACAGAATCCTGATTACCAAAATCCCCGGTCGAAGTATTGGAAGCACGACAAAAAAAGCTGTCTGCCACAAAGCTGGCGATCCTCAAAAATTCGCTTTCATCCGCGAGATCCGATAAAGCGATCTTCAAATGGAACAAACGATACAATGTATAAGCGTCTTATCCATGGTCGAAAAATTTCATACAGAACATTGACAAAACATTTTTACAGCTGTAAATACTCGCAATAATATCCTGGCACTCTTAAAAAGACGGTATTGGACCGGACGATTTGGATTTTGAATTTTTAAGAACAATTTGACTAAAAAATTTCAACTTTTCAGATTTGCAAAGTATATTTCTTAAATTTTCAATATATACCCACATAAGAACTTGCGAGGAACAACTTTTAGTATTTTCTCTGCAGCTCCGACCAGTTGCAATTTTTCCAAAATTTTTTCTCTGTATCAAATTAATTGTTCTAAATTTTAAGGGAAGTGATTGTCTTTTTAAGAGTGTCTGGGTTAGGTTAGTACTAAAAATTTCTAGCTCCCAATCGGGTACCCGGTAGCAAGTGGAAGGGTGAGCCCCCAGAGAAGAGGGGGATGAAAAATCGGAGTTCGAGACGCTGTAGGAGGGAAATTAATGTCCGCTCGGACGCGTCTCGGACACGGCACAGGTGACCAGAAAATCGCAGCCACGTGATTACGACTGTAGCTTCTTTTCATCGGGCCGGCTGATCCGCGTTTGGTATTAGCCGTAAGCCGCTTTGCGTGGGCGTTTGACAAAGACGAGCGCCGAGGGGCGGGCGACGTAAAGGGGGGAACGGGCGGAGAGCGAGGGTAACGCGGAAGCGAAAAAAGGGAGCACGACGAATGGAACAAGGGTGGAGGGCTGCTGAAACGACCTGTAGTAGGGTGAATGGGGATCGCACGGTCCTGGGATACCTGTGGCTCCACACGACCATCGCCGCGATGCTTTTTTCTCTCCACCCCTTTGTCCACCGCACCCTCTCTCTCTCTCTCTCTTCACTTTTTTCATCCCTTTCCATTTCTACCCCTTTTCCGCCAGCGAATATCCACCCCCGCGCCACTCCCGGCATCACGGAACCGTCGCCGCCAGTCGACGCGAGCATTATCGCAAATATCGACCACAGATTCGGCTACTGATAACGAGTTTTCGTCCGCATGAAACCCCAGGCCGATCGAGAGCACCGTGCTCGCTACACGATTTTTCACGGTTTCCTCGACACAAGCTTTGTCCCGCGCCCGCGATACTAAACCCGCGCGTCTGGCCGTAATGGTGATTACCAGACGCACGCCGGACCCTCAATGGCTGAACTCGGTCGAATGAAATTCTACTGCACGGCGAACACGCCCAGCGCTCGTCCCATAAATCACTCGTTTCCTCGGACCAGCCTAATTAACGCGCCACTCATTTTTCCGTTTGTCCCGCGGCGATTGAACGCGAGCCCCTCCATTGAAAATCATTCTCCATGCGCGACTCGCTTCCGCGAAAATCGAGTTCGGTTTCTTAGAAAGATTTCGGTCCTCGGAAAGCTCTGCAGATTTTTAGTGCCGACGGAAAAATTTTTAATTTCTGATACCGGAGAGGAATCCATAAACTTGATCAGGATGGACTGAATGTGACTTGTTGTAGTCGCTACCCATTTTTTCGATGAAGCTCTAGCAGTTTAGAAATTAGTTTAAAAATTGTATTTGGTCAGAATCGTGAATAAAATTTTTTATCTTGTGGGGAATATTTAATGTGGAGGAGTAACTATTATAGCGAAGCGTTTAGTCGAATCGAATTTTCGATGGTACGAATGACCCTCGGTTAACACAGCAGTTAGGTATCGAAGTCTCTAGGGTGGAACTTCCTAACATCGTGAACCACTTACGTCTGAACGACTGGGTACAAGTTGACAGCGCTTCAACACATGCTTTCAGATCCAAGTTGATATGCTCCGTGGATAATGTTACCTTCACCCATCAAGTGAATGGATCCGTGGCTGCGATCCGGTCGTAAAGCAAACCGACGTCGATTATAATTATCAAACGAATTTAATCTGCCACCTCTCTCATAACCACCCACCAGAATTTCTGCTTTAAAGCGATTTCAACCCCTTGCGCGTTTCTTTAGAAAAATATCTGTCATATTAAATAGGAGATAGATACAGTAATGTATTACGCGATTTTTTTTGCTGTTCACATTTACTTTGAAGGGGTGAAATCAACCCTTGACAGTGCGGCTAGTTTTCGATTTTTTAAAAATAATTATATAAACAATTAATAACTGTTTTACCAGACAGTATTCTGCATTAAAAAGAACGTTTTCCTGTCCCCAGAGTTTGCGAGTTATTTTCAAGGGTCGATTTCACCCCCATAAAGTGAATTTTAGCAGGAAAGAAAATAGCATAGCACTGCATATCCTCAATGTTCCATAAATTTTAAATTTCCGGGTTGGGGAATTTGTAAAGGGTGGTTTTTACATTTTCTCTATCGCATAAAAAGGTATAAAACTAACCTAGAGCACCGAGCAAGTATGCTAAAAACCATGCAATATTTTCCAGTATGTTATTAAAGTGCTACATCCCACTAGATAAATAATGTAGAGGGTGCAGCGTGGCGGAAGGGTTGTTTTTCGAGGAGAATACCGGCACGATCGAGCTCTTCTCTCATCCGGAAGTTAACAAGTACCGGGCAAGATAGCTCGAAGCTCGAAAACGCCAATAAAAGTCACCCCCAACCCTTCCGCACGGGGTTTTGCGTTCTCGCGTGACCCACGGAATTCAGGTACTCATTTAAGTTTCGTTTACGTTACGTGCGGGATGCAGGTTGCACCCTCTCGTTTTCCCTGCGCTTGTGCATCATGGACGCACGCGAGCCAAGATGCGCGCCGACCTTCCAGCTCGATAAATTAGTTGGCTGGATACTACCGGTCATCACGGCAGGTGCTTTTACCTAGAAGGTTTGCTCTCTGCATTGGGCTCGGTCGGTTGACTGCTGCATCTGGGCTCGCCCTGCGAAATCCAGCCAGGTAGAAACATATTTTTCACCTCTACGCCCCAGTTGCTCAGAGCTCGACTATGCACATTTATAGGTTTCCGACAATTCAGCGGACCTGTATCAAAATTCTATTCAACCCTCCGCCGACACACCCACTCTTCTTCATTACGGTCCTCCGAATTTTTATTTGTATTGCTAACAGGTTAATCTATCAGGTCGTTGCATATGAAATGTCCGATTTTGTACAGTACCATTAAGAATCACACGTTTCTTGATTGTATTATGGTAGACATTGAATTTTCTGGTCTCTCACGTGCTCCATTTACAAGATTGTCATCTCTATTTTGTAGTTCTTTTTACTATCAACAAATAGTGCATTGTTAATTGCAAGTGACTGGAGCCAAATAAGTAGATTATTCTCACTTTAATAATTTTGATAAGCTGAGAAACATTCATAGATTAGCACTCTCTTAAATCATTGTAACCATTTTACTGTTTTAAATTGCATCCACTCATTCATTCAATATGTTACTTTTCCACACATACAAAAAGAGCACGCAACAATCGCACTGATGGATGTTGATATCAAAATTTAAAAGGAAATTTATATGTGTAAATTAAAATAGAAGATAGGATTGCAAGCTTCGTACCTCAAAGTGGCGGACAATGAACCCCTCAACTGTAATAGTATTTCTTGTTCAAAACGCATTGGAACATTTGCGTTCTAAAATCGGACAATTCATATGCAACAACCTGATAAATTAACAATTTCATAGTAAATTAGAGACTGTGATAGGTAACTCGGAATTTGACTACACATTAAATCTCTAATTATATATGTTAGCTTAAATATTCTCCTGAAAGTATTATTTTAATAAGATGTTCCTCGAATTGTTTCAGTCAGTGATCACGGGCGTTCCACCGTCATTTAGCTGATTAATTATGTATTCGCGGACTAAGGAGGTTATGAAGCGAGAAGCTGGCGGGTTCATTTTCAATTAAGAAGGATTCACCGAGGATTTTAATATCATTTTAATACCGTAGGAGCGGCGATCGTTCGGTCCTCATAATTTTCCCCAGGGTCGCCCCGGGAATGAGGCAGATGCATTCGTCCGAGAATTTATACAGTCCCCCGGAATTTTACGAGGGTTTCTTCTTCCAATTTTCAGCCAACGAACGAGCACAGACCTCTGCCGAGTTTATCGGTGTTTATTAAAAGAAAAGAATCACTTCGTAAAGTTCACTGTTTCGGCTTCGGTGAGAGAATCGACGAGCAATCGCGCAGACTTTAAGTTTATGCAACGATCCTTGTTCCCCTGCGGTCGCTTTACATTTTCCTTTGGCCGTCTGCGAAACCGAATTGCAGGGAATAGTAATGTCATCCATCCAATATATTTCGACCTCTCTTAAATAAATCCTTTGACTCCATTCAGATCTCTCTCTCTCCGCGCCTCTTGGTTCGCGTCCTCGCTCCGCTCTTTTTACTATCGCGTTCTTGCGCTTCACTTTAAACCGCCTTATTTACAAAACACACAAACTTACGAGATTACATTGCCAGCCCGCAGAGAACTCGCGTATGAAACTAACGAGTTCAGTCGGGACGCGCGCTCTCCGAAAGAGAAACACAGAGCGACCAAGAAAATGTCGCTTGAATAAATAGGGGTGGGTTTTGAGCAGCTCCTCGGACGAATGAAAGAGAATTTTTCAGCGTACAATTAAGACGAATTGTGATCAGTGCACTCGTTGCGTTTATGAAATTTTTAAATACAAGGAGACTGCAGAGACTGAAGATTTTCAAATATAAGAAAGCAGCAAAAACTGAAGATTTAAAAAATTAGGTTTGCTGGGTCCACAATAATTCCAATAAAGACGAGATTATACAATTTTAGCTTGTTGGGTTCACAAAACATTCTTAGAACCTCCAATGACAGGACTAAACCCCCATAAAGGGTAGTTCAGTGGTGCAAGGGGACGAAAAGCGTGTCAGGGGTGAAATAGAGGATGCAGGACTGCGCGAATGCCAAATGCAACGAACACTATGATTCATTCCTGCCTCCACGGCTCCAATTTCTGGATCGCATAGTAGCCGAGTCACTTTACCGAGGTTTTAGCACGCGGAATAAAGAAAAGAAGCGGAGAAGTCGCGCGAACGTGGAAAATTGAGCTTGCAGCAACGACAGGCAGTAAACCAACGGGATATCGTTCGGAGCGGAATCATGATGGAGCTGTAAAAAAGCGAAACAGCCGCCTGGATCGAGTTTATTGGACCCGGTCACACGGCAGACCATCCCCGGACCTAATCGTGGGAAACGGTCGATTTTAAGTTCGATGGGCGCGCGATTGTTCGCAATAAAGGTCCGTACACAGTGTACAGATTTAATTAACCCTTGTGTAGCCAACACGGCACTGAATTACTGCATTTCTTTTAATAATTTGTTAATGTTCCTCTAAAAATATTACAAAATTTCTCTGAATATTAATTCTCTGATATATTCATTCATAGTCTTAAAGTGAGAATTTGTGGAAATATGTTGAACACAAAAGGTTTTAAATCATTCTTACATTTCCCTTACAATTTCAAGATATTCGTTTTCGAAATTTAGCCCTGGTTTTAGAAAACAAAATTGGCCTGAAGTTTGGTTGATCGCTACGTCTTCCTCCTATCCAGTTTCCCGTGAAACTTGCAACGTTCTAACGAGTTCCTGCCGATATAGTTGGCCCAAGTACTTACAATTAGTAGACATAGTTGCAGCGCCGGCCCATTACCCGAAACGCGCGCATACAGCGAGCCCCTAATGAAATTAAATGTAATTGGATCAGCTGCAGCCTAATTCCGATAGGCTGCGAGTCAACGTATTAATTATAACTTTCGAACTAATAATTCGATATTAACTCATCGGAGGTCCCGTCCTTTGTTCGAGTTCTATTCCGCGGACACGGTAACCCAGTTTCGTCGATCTTCTTTTAGAAGACTTCTAATTGAGTTCTCGTTTCGAGCGAGCGGGTACCTTCGCCGCGCACACACACACACACACACACACACACACACACACACACACACACACACATACGACTATAGTTTCTTAACCTATTCAACAAAAAATGCGACACACTGTGTAAACCTCCGCCATCGAAATCGATTTTTTTAAATTTAAAACTACGGTGCAGGATGATCTAGCTCTCTGAAGAGAACATGTTAAACATTTCAAAACAGTTTCCCCGATCGGAGTGTTGTCAAGAGGAGCACGAGGAATATGTGATCGAGGACATCGCGTGATCAGCGAGAGACATGCGATCATGCTCGTTGACGACCCCCAACGTCGATGATCCTCGGTAAGAGAGGCAGATGGGGTGGAACAAACAAGTAAATCACGGATAGTTGATAAGGTTTTCATACGGAGTCCGTCGAATAATCGAGCAGGCCGAGAAATAATAAAGTAATCGCGAACACGCGTTGCTTTCCATTCATGCGGCTCCGTTCGGGCGACCATAAATTCTCCGCCAGCTCTCTCGGTCCGCGGATCATGTCTTGTTCGTCTGATGGTATATTAAGCCTGGATCGAACTTGCTCATAGAACAAGCCCGTGTTTCCTATAAAGAATGCAACGGCGGCATCGTTAAAACTTCATACGGGCGCAGGAAAGAAATAACGAACGCGTCTCGTGACGAAACTTTTCGTCTCGGCCCGAGATTCTATCAATAATGCAGACCCAGTATTTACAAGTCCTCATTTCCGTCGTGACCAGAACAAGAAATGTTTACTTTGGCCATCAACCGCGGGTACCTTGCGACTTTTAACCATTTTCTGGAAATACTTCTGGAAATTGCTGAAACAATCAAGTACATAATCGAATTTGTATCCATAATCCATGATACAACTTCTACAAAAGTTTACGAATGCTCATATATCGTCCACTGATATAAATTCGAAACCAATAAAGTCAATATTTACCATATTTTTAGGAGACTGAAAAATCCAGATAATCGCCAAATATTCAAATATTAAACAGTCATGATTAGACTGTGGATGTTTATGCAATTTTCAATTTTTATCGACAGATTTCAAGAAAATGGTAGCAAAGAAAATTCTATTTTCATTGGTAATAGCATTTCTAGATCCAAAATGAATAAAAATCGTACTAAATTCTGTTGTATTTGATACTCCAGCATTTTTTGACAATTTTTATAAGCCATAAATGCATAAGGATCCGCAGTCTAGTTACTGCTATACCGATTGAAATTCCATCATCTAATTATTGTTAATAAAGCATGAAATTCTAATAATTAGACTGCAGATCTTTATGCAAAATAAAATTTTTATACATCGATTGCAAGCTACAGAAGCTATGTAAAAATTTTCCTAATTAACGATTTTTATATGTAAAAAATAGTATATCGGCATTGTTAAACTCTTTTAATTTTTTCCCTGTTTTGAATTACACCTACTCATCTCTGTCACAAATGCATAAAATCCGCAGTCTACTAATAATCTTTAAAGATCGTGTCAGCTTGACTTTAATTCCCGAAGAAGGTAAGTACCGCGTGATGCAGGGGCGGCGCGCGTGCCCCGGTGTTCGGGGTTCCTTTTCAATAAGCACGATCATTAAGAGGTTAATCCCTTCGTCGCCCTTATCATCCTAATTGCCAGCGCCTTGTCGTCACGCTTCATGATTTAGACACAGAACGCCATTGTCCTCCCCCGTGCATGACGTAATCGTTATCTTTTAAGAACGAAAGGGTTCAGGGTCGTGATTATGCCTGGCGGGGGCGACGCTGATAGATCGTGTGTCCCAGGGGTGTAAAACACTCTCCCTCGAGAGGGGCGCAAGTGGCTTCAACGGGTGAACAAGCATGATGCTGGGATCGGGCCTAAAGCGACTATCTAGATCCGCCATCCCTTTAATTACACCATCCGCAGAAAAATCCGCAGTCGTTGTTGCCGTGTACACGATATAACAAATGAAATTGCGGCTGCTTTCCGATGCAAGAATCTCATGAGATTTAAAAATTCAGAAATCACCGTTCGTCGGATCGATCTCTGCTAATTACCGAGGCTCCGACCAAACAGGATGAACGACCGCGGTATTTACAAATAAATTCGTAATTCGATGAATATCCCTATGATTGTATTCCGCGATTAATTTACGGCCGACCCGACGGGAAAATATCGGGGAGAGGCGAGAGATATATTCTAGCGGGGAGAGGCCGATCCCCCGGCTCGAACCACTGCCAATAACTCCGGACAGTTTTCGTCTACGATATTATTTCACTGTATTTACGTCATCCAATTTCCCCCCGGTTCTAAACCCTGTTATACCGCTGACGATATAATGCCGGATTAATATACAAATTGCGGAGGAGGCAGGAATGCTCCTGTCACTGACAGAGGTGAGGGCGGAGGCTGCTGTGGGAGGGAGAGGAGGATGCAATTGAGAAAATTGCTGGGATATCGGTTTCACCCTCGTATCACTCGGGGATGCTGGATGCGAAATGCAGGGTAACTGAGGAATCTTCCGGTCTAACGCCGGCTGACGCAGCTGCTTGCCTCCGAAATACGATAATGCCTCGTTTAATATAAAAACCGCAGGACCAGGATGTCTTTATAGGAGAGTCCAAATATCTTTTGTTCGGATAATAGAGGCTCTACTGAATCGTGAATTAAACGAAGAATTCAGCACCGAATTGTGTCATGTTTGGACTCGTTTTAATCGGGAAAATATCACTAGTATGTTGGTAAATGTTTCATACAAAAATCAGTTAAAATCGAAAAGGTTTGTCATTAGTATTCTGCATCTTCCTGAAAGCATTTCTTCTCGACACGCGATCGAACGGTGCAATATGCGTTAAAATCGATTTAAGGGCACATTTGACGCTCCCATCCTATCATACCTTTCCCCGCGGATCTGTCGGCTGGGAAATTCTGCAACCAAATTCTACGTCGAAACCGTCATACCTTGCGAGGTAAACGATTTCCGCTATAATTTTCGGGTAAACGATATTACAGCCGACGCGAGCAAAATATGGTCTTCAATTTCAAAGGGTGGGTTTGTGATCTATCGGTATCCACGTCCTGATTATACATATAAAAAAGAAAGATGTTTCTTGCTTTAATAATTTTAATAGCTTGAAAATAGTGAAATGAATATTAATAAAAAAGTGAATTACAGTATCGATTTTCCGATCAGCAGGTATCATATGCTAAATAGTGCCAGCTACTTCAAGCCACTATACCGATTCCCCTCGAAACTACCCTCTACTTCACTATCAGCGTTATTCCATCGGAAAAGTTCCGCAATTCGCGGAATTTATCGTTGTCCCAGCCATTCGCAGCTGACTTTCAAATTTACTAGTGTAATCGGCCACTGTAAATGGTCCCCCAAGGTGTTTCGTCTCAATTTCATTTGAATATCGATCTTCCTCGACGAAGATATCTAGGGCAACATATAACACGCGTTACAATTCAAGCTCCGAATCTACCTCGTTTCATCCCCTCGTCCATTAACAAAATTAGTAGAGCATTTATCAGTTCCGCCCGAACAAAGATCCATCAAATCAGCTATTCAACCCTCCACAATATCTGCACGAGTGTTTGACTAAAAGTTTTTATATGTAGCGAAGAAATTTTTATCTGTGACTTATATAAATCGTCATTATTTGAGCAACAATATATTCTAGAACACTTCCCATAATTCGGATGTCCAAAAATGTTTTCTACAAATTAGAGATTGTTGTCGATCGTAATTTGACTAAAGTTGGAATAATGTTATCGGCGCACGGTTCGATCAAATTCTACACTAAATAGCTATTTTGTAGTAAACTCAAACGTTCGATTCGGATATGTATCTGTCGTCCTGAGAGCACGTTTGCTATAGAAAGTATTCTATTAGAGGAAAAGAAGGTTTAAGTTTACTACAAAATAGCTATTTAGTGTAGAATTTGATCGAACCGTGCGCCGATAACATTATTCCAATGTTTTCTACGTTGGGAAAAAAACATCTGACCCCAACGGTGGGAGAAAAAATTGAGAATGATTCTGAGCAGTATAACAACTCTATAGCAACAGTCTGAGTCTGACTATGTTTCAGGCGTGAACGACGTCAGAAGACCGGCTCGAGCGAGTTCGAAGCGAGTCGGAAGCGTCGGGGAGCCCTGGCCCAATTCCGGGCGAACAATTTGACAGCGTAATTAACTGGTCCTCGAAATATCCTGCTTGCGAATCAGTACGATGCTCGCGAAACAACGGGAATCACGGGCCGATGCGTTTGTGATTTACAAGCGAGTTAAACGGCCGATTAACGGCCACGCGAACCGACCGCGTAGGATGATGCGTTAACAACGATGCGAAAGCGATTGGAAACGAAATTCGCAGTAGCCGGCTCCGGGTTCGAACGAGCGGAATCGAAATCACGAGTCAATAAAACACCGGCGGGGATACCCTTGGTCAAGAGCATCGAATCCATCGGCGAGGCTGCCAAAGGGAGGGTTCCCTCCTAGTGTCGGTTATTTCCGTGGGCTCCGTATCAAGGGGTTGCACGCCGACGCTCGAATCAACCGAATTTCGCCTGGACGAGGCTTAAGAAACAAAGGAACTTTCAATTAATCCTATACAATGTCATTGGCGGTCGATTAACGCTAATTACTTCTCGCCCATTTCGCCGGCAGTGCGCCACCTGCGACTACATGGCGCTAATCGTGATTAGAGTCGACCCGAGAAAACGTAAACTTGGACCTGTAATGACCGCTACTAACTAGGACATGAAACTGAAATTTTTGGAGATTAAGATCACTTCAAGGTCATGTGATTATGTCCGATGCAATAGGAAAAATAATAACCGATTACTTTGAAGTCTGGAAAAAATATTCTTGTCAGGGACGACCGTGCTCATGCTAATCGAGTGTCCCGACCCTAAACGCCGTAAAACCCGCACAATGGGTTCGCCATCCTCTAAGATCGTCGAGCCACGTCTCAGTGGTCCGTGGAGTCCTCCGACCATGAAAATTCCTTTCCCCGCCGCTAAAGATCAATTCATAGGTCGGCATTACGAAGAGACTCGACACGGAAAGCCGCGTTCCAGTGGAATTATCGTCGGTCGAATCGCTAATTGGATAGCCAGGAATGGCTGGAGAGGACTCTCGATTTGCGGGCTTACTTTCGGGAGGGTCGTTCAACGGGAACGCAGCCTTCAGCCCGGGGTAGGGTATGCGGAAGAGGAATGGTGCCGAAGGACAGTCGGTGGAACACGATTAAGGCCTCCCAAAACCCAATCCCCATTGACGGGAAAATATTTTCCCAAGCCCGGTCGGTAAACACGTCGACGCTCTCGTGCCGACGAAGATTGGCCCCGGCTAACTTTCGGAGGAACGGCGGAGTCCAAAGTGAATCAATGGTGGTTGATTGGCCACGTCGACGTGCCACGGGTCCCGGGCCTCGGCCAATTACACGGCCCGTCCTATAACTACAGGCCACAATGACACCCCGTGATTTCGCGACCCCCTAACTCGACAGGCTATCTGCAACCTTCACTTTTCCACTCGTCGGCTCGCCGCGCTGGACCTTCGGCTCCGCGATCCTGATCGCCCAATCACGACCGAAGTAATCTCCGTGTTTGACCAGCAAACTGCTCTTTCACCGCATTTATTATAACATTTTTTGTGACAGAGAAAATGTTCAAGATTTTTATTTTTGGGAATCAAATACAAATTATTAGTATACTTCCATTCTACCTAAAAGCTTGTTAATCATTAATCAATGCCTCAACCCTCTATAATACCTGCACGAGTGTTTGAATGAAAAATTTTTATAAATGTTAAAGTTTGGAAGCTTATTAATAATTTCCTAAGACATGATTGCCAGCATACTTTATTTCCAGCACGGCGACTCGTCTAAATCCAGTGCACAATTAGGAAACTTGTGATCTGTATCAGAACATAAACCCGGGATCCAGAAACGAAATAAATTACGAGTCACGGACAAATCCAGGTGGAGATCAATATTCAATTGCGGATTTAAGGAAGAAGAAGCGCCACTTGGCATTGCCAGTGCCATTTATAGCGCCCCGTCGAGACGCGAATGCAATATGCATCGGCTCCGAGTTTGCAGTTGTGGGATCTGTCTCCCTTATGACAACAATAGCTCTCCCACCGAAGAATTCGATACAGCCGTATCTTTCATCGAATTAAAGTTCGTTGCTATCAATGAATTTGTGAGGATTCCAGCTCGATCTTGGACTCTGCCTCGTAGGGATTCATAATTTGCTCGCGTCAGATCCCCTGACGTTTCTAAATACTCCGAGAGAATCTTTCGTTCCTTGTAATAAAATTGCGGATTATTTCAGGGGAGAGAGAACGAGAGTGAGAGATAGACGGTTTCTCCTGTAATTCCATAATCCGTTTTACAAACAACAATAGCGACACGGAGTTCCAGATTCCAGTACGTTCGTCACTCTCGGGGAAACTAATTTTACATACTCCGTTACCATTGTGCTTGCACACGTGTGCTTGTATATGTGCATACAGAGTGCACGGTTCCGGTGAAACTCTACCTTAACGCTCATCATCATGCGCCGCGAGGTAATAGATAGCCGCTCGTTCTGCGGTAACCCGTTAAAGTCCGCACGATAATCAAATCACTGGCCGCTGCTTTGTTTTGTATCGAATAAAATAGAAGCAACACGGTCCCGCGTCGCTGTTTAGACGAGAGAGGCGCACAACAAATCCCGGAATTGAAACCGCTGTCATTAACGGGCTGGATTCATTTTGGTCCGGCAGATTACATCACAATCACTCCCATTCGGTACGTTCGCCAGCATAATTGATATTGCACAAATTTTAAGAGAGAATTTAATAAAATTTCATTTAAAAACTCTGTGTACGTCTCCCACGATCTACAGCGGAGAAATCCGAGTCTAATCACACCACTTTGGAGAACCAGAAAGAATGAACCTCCCGGATAAACGAAGAGCATTTGTTGCGCCCTTTCCGCGAGCATAATCTCGTTTGACGAGGAGCAAAGCACCGGGAAGTCTGCCGAGTCTACCGAAACTTCGCCTGTTCGTACAACTGCGCGCCGCAAATGTTTATTACCGGCAACTATTCCGTTCCCAACCCCGTTCGCTGAACTTTCCGCGATGATTACAAAAGTTACGGTGCCGTTCTCGCTGACAGGCCAATGCTGCACACACACACACACACACACACTGCCGCAGTAGGTAAGAATTGCGAAGGAGTTGTAACGTAAAACCGCGAAAAATTCTTTCGCCGTTACACAGGCTGGCCCTGTGCGCCGCGCCGGAAACCTTTCATTGCCGACAATTCAGACAATTCGTCGCTGACAGGTCGGATTTGCGACGAGCCCCGCTAATTCCTGGTGCTAACATACACTTCGATGATGTAATTGGATTTTGCCAGCGGCCCTTATCGCGTTACATTCGATCTCCCGTGTATAAATTAAACGTCTATCCTTGGGAAGCTACTAATTACCATTTTATCGTCAGCCCGGTAAACTCTTTGTATTATCGTTGCTCGCTCAGACTTGGAACAAGTAAATAAACTTGGCAGAGGGATCTAACTGCATAGAGACTCTACAAATACAAGGAGAAGTGCTCATCGCATGCCTACCACAGAAATTAACCTTTAAATGGCACAGTGTTTACTCAGATTGCGAAGTATCTGGACCTTTCTGAAATTTCAATTATCTCAGATATCGTTAAGTATGTAATTTAAGACTAAATAACCCAAATGTTCTAAAGATGGCAAAGAAAAGGTGTACGAAACTTTGTTAGGGTTATGAGAGACCTCAGTATAGTAATTGACGGTTCGAGAAGAAATGGATAACATCCATGTCGATTGAATTGTATCCTGAATATTATAAACCAAGGAGACAAAGCAGACATAGAATATTTGAATTTGTGGAAGGTATCGGAAGGCAAGGTGTCGCTGATAAGCAACGTGTTTGTAAATTCGTGTCAGTTGCACCGTCAGATAATCACTTACTGAGTCGAATCACGTTCGCGTACAGGTGATAGAGTATCCATTGGCAGCAGAGGAGCACTTGCAGCGCGGCCGTTTTCAACGGCAGCATGACGATCGTCTCGCGAAAAGCTTCTCGATCCGTCTCAAAGACGGATGACCGTGTGATCCACGCATAGAGGATCCACGCACTGAAGTGGCCCACATATTAAACAGCAGTGTATCGCATCGAGGTCCGAGGCTGCATAATATGTGGGACCATCGGGCGCGAGCAAGAGGGAAAAAGGAGGAAGAGCGCTGGAACGAGGAAGAGAGCACGAGCAAAGAACCGAGACACCCGTATGCACGCACACGCGCGCACGAGATTCCCCTACTCGCGCGAACGAATGAATGACGCCATTCGTTCAATTGCGACTAAGATCCGGATGTGTCGAATCTCGAGTGTTTATCGCGGCTTCGAGAAAACGCGGCAAACCCCGACCCTTCTATGCACCATTTCACGTTATTTCGCTCTCGAAGATTACAGTCGGTCCCTTCAGCTGCTTCGAGGAAGAGAGATAATCGAACGCTGAGGACCTTTGGTTCTCGATCGAAGATTTTATAAATGCACGTTGGCCTGCATTTCCCATTTTAGAAATTTTCGAGATTCTATTAAAAATATTATCGCGGATGGAGTGTGGGAGTACACCAATCATACCCAATTCTGCTGTCCCACGCTCGCGATGCTCTAGACTCCATCATCATTTTCGTGTCCCGCTTGACGCTACCGATCACTCTGAATTTAGGCTTGTTAGCGAGAATCGGGTGTACCGTATACTTTGTTTATGCTTCCGAACAGAGTCGGCAGATGAGGGGAGGGAGCACGAATTAAGGGGAAAAAGTTACCCTCCCTGGGTAACTCTGGATCAGAATGCAACAAATTTACACGAAGTACGATTGTTTTTGAAAAACCAATTCTCCCACTAACAACTATTTACGACCTGTTCAGTGCGGAAGACAGCCGCTAAAGAACAATATACTAAAGTCCATAAAAATCGTTGAACCTCCACTATCGGATTTCGATGCCCATAAAAATACGAATTTCCATAAAGGTCCGCCGACAACGTAACGATACGAGAGACTTCGAGTGAAAAATTTCCCCTAAGTGAAAAATTATATAGACCGATACGGCGGGCCAGTGCAAGAAACACGCGATTAAACATCGGGGAACGGAAAAAGAACGAGAGGAAAGAGAGAAAGAAAACCGAAAGTTCCCGTAGGGCGGAGAGCAAACATCGCGTGACTTGTCGTTGTAAGTTTATGTCGCGGTTACCATTTCTCTCTACGGGAACGCACTTTATGGAGGATATTATCGTTCTAATACCCCGCAGAGCCAGCTGCCAAGGGACTTCTGGAATCCTCGAGGATCTACTCTCTTTCTCTCTCGATCCTTCGGCCAAGAATAGCCACAAATTTCGCGTATTCCTCGGCCAAGACCCACGGAGATATAGAAACCGACCTGCTATGATCGTTTTTATTCCGACCCTAATACACCGTGTTCTCTCGAAACAGAATCCTCTCTAGTTTATCGGCTGTTGCTGCTTCGCGATCAGGATCATCATGCTACCTCGGGAAAATCGTACCCCGTAAAAGCATAAACCGGACGTGATATGTGTTTCCTTGCACTGAAGTCGATTGCTGTTCACACAGTTTTCAAATTCTTTATTTCCTTCATAATTCTTCACGGTTTCATAGGTGTAACATTTCTGTCAGGTATAATCATCTTTATCAATAGTTTCAACAAATATTTTCTCTAGCTGCGATGGGACCAGATATATATATATATTTCTTACAGCCAACATTAATGGAGTGCAACCAAAAATTGGAAAATTTTCTAATTTCATTTATGATCTTAATCTTTAGAATCCAACATTTTTTAATTGGTAAGATCTGACTTAACACTAAACCTACCGAGCTTTAACAGTAGTCGGTATATGTTATCTTATAAAAATAACTTTCTTTGAACTTTGTGCAGTTCATATTATAATATCTACGCTGCTAAATATATTAGTGTAATAATTTACCACAAAAGCAGCTTTATAATTTCAATAATAGTGAAATGTGTTAGAAAAAATGTTAAGTTGCAGAAATATTTCTCGTGACATCACAGTTAAGAAAAGAAGTTATTTTTAAAAATTCTGGTTTAAACGAAACAGCCACTGTTCTACAGTTTTTAATTCAAGAATATTTATTCCGATAAAAATTGGTGTAAATATGAAGAATTGGGGAATGAGAAAAATTAATGACGAAGATGAACAGCGTCAAGACGGATCCAATTTTCTCCAGCTCATATGGATTCCGTTAGCCGTAAATAATAATCCATAAAGATTGTATGGCGTGTGGCGCAGGATAATGGAAGATATTTCGCGAAAAACTGGATGGAACAATGATATCGCATTTTACCCGGTGTGCCCATGGCTCCGTAATACATGCTCGGTAATAAGAGAAAGAAAATTACGATTTAATGCGTTCGGTACGGCAGGCACGAGTACGCAATTACTATGGAAACGCGAGTTCGAAACGTGATATTACCGGAAGACATTTCATGCCACACCGTACAGGTAATACTAGCCTTGCGGTCTCACCGCGGATCTGCAGAAAAATCCTGATCCGAAGATTGATTAATCCTTGTCCGCTTTTCAGCGGACTAAAATTAGGAATTCGCGATGCGAGACACATTCCTGTTTTCGAAATTATCGAAGACAATTCACGATTTTTAGCACACCGAGTTTTACAATAAGAACAAAGTTTTTAAAGTATGATTAAGCAATAATTTGCAACAGCGCGAGAGAAAAATATTTTAGATTGTGCAATACCATTTTGTATGATCTTTTTAGAATATTGCACATACAAGTGATAGTGAAAGTTTGTGTAGAACTGCAACATGTAGTAGACGATGCAGTTGCAGTTTTAAATTCTCCATTGCAGTTTAAATACCGGGCATTATTAACACATCTTTCCGGTTCTAAGAGCTTGAAGTCATCGATTAAACCAATAATTTCACACGTACAGTTGTATTAAAGGTCAAGCATCACACCACACAATTACATATAGAAATTGAATCAGAGTTTTTGCATTGGATTAAAAACTCACCGAGTTATGATCACGTGGATCGGCAGGTGAATTGTGTATTCCAGGTGATGTCAGCGTTCACAACCGCGGAATAAGACACTGTGATGCACAAACACACTGTCTGGTGACCTCTTCAGTAAACCTGAAAAGCGACAGAAAATTAGAAAATCTTAAAAAAGCAATTTCCATAAAAATAACGATGATCGACAATTTTATTAATATCAATTTAATTTCACATATTTTTAAACCTACTTCCTCGAGATCAACGTTGATCTTAATTAATAGATAATTAAAATCGTCGATGAAAACCGTTCTCCCCTAGTGCTCTGAATAATTCCCACATTTTAAAAAAATATCTGATTTAACTGATAGAAAGTAATCGAGGCCAGGAGTAGAAGGGGAAGATCATTATTCGATTAGGTGATCGATGAACGAATGTCCACGGAACCAGGTAGAAGGTAAATTGCTCCATATCGGTGTCATCCGCGTCTGTGTATATCCTTGGCTTATCAATAAATGATTTCGCCGGTTCCGTTAATCGTTACACAGTCTAGGGTCGTTGCACTAGAAACTTCAGTTCAAGAGAGAGAGGAGGAGAGAGAGAGAGAGAGAGAGACTCAGTTTTGTCTAGAATACTCGCCGGCTTGACCCTACTTTGCATCACGTGCCAAGCCGAGTGGGATCAGGTACCATTTATCCACTCGAACCGGTTGCGATGCTGTAATTCAAACCGTTTCGAGGGCTACCATTGTTGGCCAAGAGAGATATCAGTGTCGCTTTGACGTTAACGTAAATATGGTACTTCATGTTGTTCGGCGGGACGTTAGCAAAAATCAAGGAGAGAACAAAACCTGACCCAGACCTGATCAAATCGCAAGCACTGTGCAGGCTCTACATTTTCTTGCTATCAATAATAACAACCAGTAGAAACGTGTAACATTCATTCTTTCATAAGAAACGTGAAATAATTCAAGAAAAGTGACATATGCCAAAAAAAGGAGATTATACAGGAGCCAACTAGTATAATCTAGTATACAATGGCCCACAAAAGTGTTCGTACGGCCTTTAAAACAGAATAACTTTTTTACAATTGTACCAAACGACCTGATGTTTTGTAAGCAATTAGAAGCATTGGTTTACTGAATGATGTGCAAAGAAATATTCTCCAAAAATTATAATTTACAAGATTACATGCAAAAATAAAAAAGGCATTTTTTAAAACCTTTTTATTTGGGCCCTTAATGAAAATTTAAAATATATGTTTCGTAGATCTACGTTAATTATACACATACTGAAAATTTTATCGAAACCGGTTGACTGTGGATTTTAAGCAGAAACTGATCAAAATTCGTGAAAAATTTTTAAAAAATGCCTTATTTATTTCTGCATGTAACCTTGTAAATTATCATTGTTGGAAAACTTTTTTTCCATATCATTTCGTAAACCAATGCTTCTAATTGCTTAAAAAACATCAGGTCGTTTGGTACAATAATAAGAAAAGTTATTCTGTTTCAAAGAGCGTTCGAATACTTTCGTTACCCTGTATATTCACCAACTTGGAAATATAAAATAATTTGTTTTTAGTTAGATACTGGGTTAATTGTCATGCGCATTAGTTACAGAGTAAACCACAATTTACATATTGATTATTATACCTTGTTTAGAAATATATTTCGAGCCGTGTCACTTTTCTTATGAATAAACGATATCATCAGGCGAGATTATTTTATTCAGGAAGATTATTTGCTAATTAGAGGGTTGATGTTATCATGGGTCGACACTACTCTGATCTAACTATGATTTCATCGTTTCTCTATTTCTGTTCCGAGATAGGATACTGGAACAGGCGAAAAAATGATAGCAAAATATGGCCGGAATAGATACCGGCTCGACTGTTCGCAGCATCGTAATTCAAGCTGCAAGAGAGGATATCCATTGTCGGCGGAGAAAGATATCAGTGACAGTGAGTTTAGGTACTTAGTCGCGAGTCGCGTATCAAAAGGGGGAAGCCATTCGGAGGCCCAGCGATGGGTATTGTCCGTAAACGTGCCTTTTGTATTCCAATTGAACCTCGAATGGATCATCTGCGTCGCGGGAAAAGTACGTCGCATTCCGTGGATCCTTTTGTTTAATGGATACGGAGTGTAGCGGGGAGGAAAGAAAGGATCCACTCGGTGTCCCTGACGAATGCAAAATGTGTCCTGGACCTTTGAATGCCGGGATAGCAACCCTGAACGCATCGAATTGTTTGACAAAGGGTTTACCCCTAGGAAAATGCTTCTACAATATTTTGAGTTCAAAGCGAATCCACGAGTTTCAAAAATTATGGGGCTACAAAATATTTTAATAATTTTAAAAGCTTAGTACAGCATTCACTGAATTCGACGCGCTCCAAAATCTTAAAAATCATTGTGGATAATAAAAGAATATAAAATATTCCGAGCTTTGAGGATCAAAAGGATTCACCATCAACGAAATATAAAATGTTTTATGAAGTTCACTGAACCCGGTACATTTCAAAATCTTGCAAAAGGATGTACCAGTGTACTGTTAAAGGAATACAAAATGTTCCGAGTTTCGTCGAAATACTCGAAGCCATCGAATGCAAGAAAAATCTGTGGCGCAACGAATACGTTTCTTAAATATGAAAAGAATTAGTCCGTACGCCGAACGAATACGAAATACAGTAAAAGCTCCTTCGTTGTCCAAAGGCCGGGGGGCTGAGCGGACAACGAGCGTGCCCGGACACTATTTTTGATTTATGACTGCGTCTAGATATCGCGCCGACCGCGCCGAGCGACTTCAATAGGAAGCCGAACATAGAGAAGGACAGAATGAGATACGGATCGGGTGACCGAAGCGTGTCGCCGTCGCCGGCACAGTTTAAAAGCCCACATTTTGCTGCTGTTGCTCGTTGCCTTCGAAACTTTGACCGTCGATTAAACCACTAAATACAGTTGAAACTATATCGTGTTTGGTGTCATTTTAATCAGAGAAATGCCCGAAATAAGTTAGTGAAAGTCCCATAAAGAAATAATGAAAATTAAGACGTTTGAAAATTCGGTTTACTCGTGTCAATGTTGTGGTGTTCACACCGATATACCCGAGCCGACATCAATCGACGCCGCCTACGGAGCGACTCGGCGTTGACAGGCAGTGGAATGGGTAGGCACTGGACAACGATCGTGCCCTTGATTTTGGACAACGAAGGAGCGATTACTGTATACCGAGATCCCAGATGTTCGCTTTGTGAACCGAATGCAAAGCGTACTGAAATTTTAAATGCAATAAGGGTGGCGTTTGGGTTTCAGAATGCAAGAATCGTATCCAGATAGTTTAAAATATTCAGTCGGCGGAGAGGGATATCAATGCGACAGAAGTAGAGCTCGCAAAAAAAAACCCAGAAACCAACGATATTAGAATCTCCAGGGGAACTTAATATGTACTCCGGTGGCCGTAGAGATGAGTCTACTCCGGTAGAATGTATAAAAATACACATGATACGAAATCTCGCGTTTTCAGGCCGCGCATTCTGACCTCTCTAAATATAATCCTCATCGATAAAGTTGAATCTCAGACGGGCTAAATTAATTTCGACCAACAACGAGCTTCCCGAAAAGATTGACACGAGCATTTTCCACCTACGGAGCCGCGGGTTATTAAAAAATTGCTCGACTCCTAGAAAGAAACGCGGCTCCGGTGTAAATTTAGATGAATATTTTCGTCCGCGTGTCTTTCCGAGGGAAACAAATGCATAAGATAATAATCCAAAACTGGAGAGCAGGGAACATCATTCAAAAGAATTTGCGCGTGACTTATTTTACTTATAACTCCTACAATTTCAAGTATTTTCACTTCAACAGATTTTCTATCATATTTTTTACGACAATTTCCACACGAAGAACTTTCGGAACAACGTAATTCATATTGTTCGATAGCTGGGGGTATAACCAAAAAGGGGAATATGATTCTACATAAAAAGATAAGTCAAGAAAGTGGAATGAACTTTTTCATACGAGGCTTTGTTTTCGAAAAGATCCACCGAGTTCTCGTGCTTGGCATTTCTAAGTAGAATCAGTAGGTCATGCACAGACTCGTCCGTTATGGACGATTCCTAGTCCATAGCGGGCGAATTTTCAAACTCAATTTCCTGGAGAACAGAACCCCCTATGAAACATTTCTGATCTACATTTTCGACTTATTTTTTAATATAGAATCGTCTCCGTTCATTCCAGTTGTTTTAAAGGAGGGTGGAATATGACTGCCAGGCGACGGAAGGAATGGGCTCCAGTTCGTTATAACGCGTGTAATGATAAAGTGCGATAACGACGTGGCGCGAACGTGTGTTTAGGAATCAGGATCGGGGAATGAACGAAGTGAGAAATTAAGCATTACGGGAAATGGGGTCCACCGACGCGTAGCACGCTCTCTCGCGATAATAAAATTAGCCGGTTCATAACCGTTCGATGCTTCCTTATCTTTAACGCGTAACCTTCCCTTTGTGCTTCCCGTTGCAACGACGATATGGGTTGTGCTCACGTAACGCGCACACTTTTGCGGCCCGTAATGCACCTTTTTTTGTCACGGCACACGAGCGTAGATTAGATTTAACCTCCTCGTTGTCTTTTCCTTGGAACGAGGTCGCCGAGGAAAACTGCGCGTCGCTCGTTTGCAAACAAACACGAAACAATTTAGCCACTTCTTCAACGTTACTAACAAACTCCTTCGTTATTATCAGCGTTTGCTCCCAAAAATATTATCACAACGTTCAAATATATGAAACTCTGCCGAAAAAAGGTAGCCCTCAGAATATTTTAATTTCATTTATTCTTGAACGTGAAGTCGTTTGAACATATTTTACCTAACCGCAATCTATAATACTTCACCGGAAGCCCATGAATAGATCCTTATGCAAGTTTCTATTTTTATAGATCGTTTTACAAGAATCAAATTATTCCGACAGCTGGAAGATTCCTCATGACAAAATCAAGAAATTCATGAATGGATTTTAATATTTATGAATGAAGTACCTCTATGAAGAAATGGCTGAATGAAATTCTATAAATAAATTCGTGTTTGAAAATACGCTTAGCGAGACAACAAGGCTGAACGTTGTGTTAATAGTTATTTTTTGTGTTCTTCAGAGCTGAATTCTTGCAGTCTCGATTATTCGTCGGCGCTAAAAATCGGCTAGAAAAGACAAGCGTGGTTTTCGTGACTCTGGCAATTTTCCACTGATAATAGGGTGCCGTTGATATTAGGGTGCACCGAGGCTCGGAAAATGTTGCTTGTCTGCCCCGCGCGGCATGAAGCGTGTACCCATTCGTTCTATTTCGAGGATATTGATCGGCTTTCATGCCATATGAGAATATAAGGTTTCGAGGGAAAGTTAAATCGTTGCCTTACGCTCGACCTTAATATCTTTAACCATGATCGCTATAAACTTTCTCAGGAATCTGCGTCCTCATCTCTCGCCTGCTCGTCCCGTTCCCTCCTCTTAGTAAACATTTACCACGGAATCGTGACGTTTCTATTAGGCTAGCGGCTTCGGCAGACCGCGGGGCCTTTGCGCATAAGTTGCATGTGCAGATCCTTATTTGTATTCCTAACAACGGCTAGGTTTTCGCTTCACCGTCGATAGAAAACTCTCGGACCGACAAATCAATCCCTTCTTGGTTTGTCATTAACTTTTATGTGTTTGTTCCCTCTAATTGTGCACTTAGTCGACTGCGAATGTTAGTGCAATTTTTTGTAGACTTACTCGAAAAAGATGGAATGTATATCACTCCATTTAAGAAATAGTAGACGCCAAACAAATGATGCATTACAAATATGCGGACCGTGGAAACAAAATTTGCCAACACACGCAAAAATATAATTTTCATAATTAAACAGCGATCCGTCGGTTTTAATTACTTTTACTTGGAATATTCCATTTGCATCGCCCCAGCATTCGTTTCATTTAATCAATTTGCAGAATTAATTATCCAAATATTTTATCATATGTTCTGATTACATTTTTCATTATTTCTGATTACATTTTTCATTATTTCTGATTACATTTTTCATTATTTCTGATTATTTGCGTAACAACGACAACGTTCGCCGCGAAATTTGATTATTTAATCAATCGTTATGATTCAATGTGACGCGTTACCATTGACACCGCGCTGTTCGACAGTGGTTATTGTAGCCACCCTAACCTCTCGCGCCAAGTGTCAATAGTGCTTGTACTAACAGAACAGTCCATTACTACTTAAAGTGCAATTGTACTGATGCGTGAATGATAATAGAGACGGACAACGAAAATCAATAATATTTCAGGACGAAATTGCACGATGCAATTTTTGGGGAGACAAATGCATTGGAGACAAAAAAAATATCCTTTCAATGGCAATACCTATGATCCTGCGGACCTAATAATACAAATGGCGCCCATAGTGTCTCGTTACAGATTCTATCACTGACATTTTCAAAAATACCACCTTCTCGATTACAACGTAACGTTGAATCGTTCATAATGAAATTGCAGCTGAAGAGTACACATTTTTAATTCAACGTACACACATACAACGTTCTCCAACATACATTCAATGCACATTCAACATAGACTCGACGTGCAACCCCTAACAAGAAAAACAACTCCTAAAATTCGGGGGTCCAACTTACTGATTGATAGATTATCTAAGAAATCAATTGTTTTGAAAACTTAATCTAGTTTTCAGAATTTCTAGTCCTCTCTGCCAAATAACATTATACCACGTTGAAAAAGATACCCCATCAATTTCTACAAGTAAAAATTAGCAGTCGTCGACTCCGTAACTGTAATCCGCCACTTAATCGCAGCCTTTCATTCGTCCACGCCGAATTGGGTTATCGGTAGAACAACAGACCCCCGGAAGACCGTGTCGCGAGCAAGTCCACACCATGTCATTCAATCAAACAGTTTGTAAATAGATAGCAGCGTGACTCTAGGAGCGACCTTCGACAGTGCAGCTGAATCCGAAAAATCAATTGAATATTTACCTTGTGGTGGTCCGCTGTTGGAAGATTCTCGCGGCGCACACCTGTTTAAATCCCCGTTACGTTTAATTATCCGTTTCTGCGCAACACGAACGCGCCTACACTGTCGATTCTACTTTTAGGGGATCCCCTGTGTCAAGGGGGCTGGTTCCACGGGGGCCACAAAAGGGGGCACAGCGGATCCTCCGCTTTATTTACGAACTCCTACGACACTGTTGATCGCGGCGCGAAATCGGTCGCGATTCGAAACGCGCCACTTCGACATCGCACACGTTTTCACCGCTGAACGCCGCGGGGATGAAAAACAATCAGCTCTTGGAACAACAGTGCAGGTGGGAAAATAGAGACAGGGGAAAAAAGGGGAGAGACAGATAGAGAGATAGAGAGAGAAAGAACGAGGACAGAGGAGATGAACGACGACGATTCCAGAATTAATCCGAACGGCTCGCGACACTGACGGTTCGAGGTCGTCACGACGACTGGCGGATTCGTCGGCAGAGTGCGACACGACAGCCCTCGGCCGGGCCAACGCATGCGCACCACCAGCGTCGTGCCCAACCCTGTTTTTCCCCGAAACCTCCCTTAAAATGCGATCACACTTTCCGCTTGACGTTTATCAAAGTGCATCGAATATTTTACATTTCTCCTTGGTCTTACTAGAGAACCGAACAACGACCATCCTTTGTGTTACGCCAGGGACATTAAGACTGCGAATACCTACTGCGGGAAATATTTATTCAACGCTCTGTGTGTAATTAGCAATTCGCTGCGGCTACGCCATATTCGGTGCACGGGCACGCAAGGATCAAGAGATACTTTATACGTCACGTTCTCTAAGCTGTTTTCTTCACTTTACTGAATAAATGACGAATTTTATATTGTTTGAGTTACATCTATTGTTTAGGGGAACGAGTGATTTGTTTTATGTACAAATATGTAATGCAAATTGCGGAAATTAAACAGTAACAGTCTTCCACCATTCAGAATCTCGTCGGATTAAAATCGAAAAATTACGAAACTGAATATTTGTATTTTATGTTTCCTCCAAAAAATTGGAAACAATTTTCACCGAGTAAACGATGAAGAATTCATCCCGATATCCGCGTTCCATCTCTTCCTCGTTTTCCCGTCGGTTTCGAATTCATGAATTTCGAATTCGTCCACGGGAAGAAATTATCAAAATGTCACTGTGTTACATTCGCAACGAAAATCGACTGAAATGTCAGAGCGATCTAATTATCGAGGAAACTTCAATGGGTGGTACGTGAGACGTACACAATACTGTTTGTTTGTCAGTCGATCCCTCAAGCCTCTTGGGGACAATAGACTTCGAAATGTCAGAACATTGTGGCAGAATGCCCGCTGTTCGAGAAATTCGCATGTGATACTTCACGAATAAAAAGCTTTCGATCGTAACAACGTTCGACAAATCTTGTAAAATATAATTATTCCGCGCGAGAGAAAATAATACTTATTCGTTGCGTGGAAAATGTATAAAGGTATCAAGGTAGAACGGGATTCTATTGAAAAGGGGGAATTTCATCCGCGGTCGAGGGCTCGTGTACGAAACTTCTAACAAAGGGCCCAAGTAATCCGTAAACAGCCCTAAAATAGTAATTTCTATTCCTGACAGTTTTCGGTCGTCGTTCGTCCCCCATTTTCAAAGAGAAAAATGTCTATACATGGAGATATTACAGCGTAATATACGTATACCGTATTTTAATACGAGATTCATGAATGTACATCGTTCATAGCCAAAGAGAAAGCACGAAATTCAGTGTTCGAGCTTACCAGGCTTCAATTACGACGCTGTCCACTTTAACATAAATTCTACCCCCTTTTCATACTCGCGACCAGTGTCAAGTAATTTACAGTTGCATATATCGGCGTGGCATTCATTCGTAGAGCACGGTACATTGCGATGCAATAACAGAAGGGTCCTCCATCGTGGCAAGCAAACGCGACCTGATTACTCGATGAATAGAATTTCAGATACGGCCGATAGCTCGTAGGAGCACAATAATTTGTATCTCACGATGCTACAATAACCGTGTGAGAGAACACGGTATCTATTTAAATTCCAATTGCCTTTATACGAGCGACCGTAAAGCCGCGCGGAAATAATATTACTTTTCATGCATGTCGCAGACGTCGCGGATCCCGACCGGGTCCTTCGCTGATTCGAAAATAAACCGAATACTTTACAAATATTGTTGCGAATAATTCGACGGACTCCGAAATTTTATTCGGAATTTATGAATAGAAATAAAAAAATCGGGATTGCTGCAAAAAAACCACTTTATTCGTCTAAAAATATGTCATTCAGCTCAAGTTTCGGGAACTTTGTTCTTTGTTCGATCCACTTCGCTACTTTAAGGAGCCTCTCCTCGTGAAAAGGGGGAGCCATAAGTTGCATGCACAAAGGTAGACCACTTTTCGAAAGTTTAATTGGCACATTGACTGCCGGTATTCCCGCCATATTAGCGGGCTGAGTACAATAATCTTGAATCAAACACTGGGTCTGATTATCCAATGAAATAAATTCGTCGTAATTCGGTGCCTCTGTTAAAGTGGTGGGGGTGAGTAAGAGATCTACATTATTATTCCACGCTGCGTCAAAATCGTTGGCGATCAGTCTTCTGATTTTCATTGCTTTTATATAATAGTCCTGGTAGTTCTGTTCCAACAGAAAGTAATTTCCGACTAGGATACGCTCTTTCACTACTCTGCCGAAACCCTCTGTTCTTGTTTTTCTATAAAGTTTATGCATGGATTCCCACTCGTCTGCTCTGTGGCCATACTCCATGCCATCGTAACAAGCTAAATTGCTGGCAACATCACAACGATTCAAGACTGAATAACAAGCTATAGAGTAGCTTGTATGCGGCATTGATACCGCAGAAACAGATGCTCCGGCTTCCTTCAAGTACTGAGCTACTTCGTCCCAGCATTCTTGAACGTCAGAACTTATGTTTTTGACCTTGTATTCTTTTGGTATTCCAATTCTAAGGTTACTGATGTCTATTGAATCTGGTAAATTGAACGGTACATATTCTTTTTGATTACAGGTTGAATCTGCTTCGTCTGGGCCAGCTATAGCGTTTAAAATCAGTACAGCATCGTCAACATTTCTTGCTAGAATACCAGGTACATCCATAGAATTTACAAGGGGAATAAGTCCATATCGAGATAGCAAACCATAAGTGGATTTCAGTCCAACAACACCACAGTAGGATGCTGGATTTCTAGTTGAACCACCAGTATCCGAACCTAATGCAGCATAACAGCTCCCAGTGGCAACAGCTACGGCGGAGCCACCACTACTTCCACCTATAATTTTTACAGCGTTTACAAGGAATACGGGAGAGACAATTAATAAACTATACCTGCTATATGCCATGAATTCTGATCACTACTTTGTTCTGTACACTTTTCTTGAGAAACACTGTTACGATAATACTTTGTTGATATATCTGAATTCCACAAGTTTCGAGTTGCCCCGTAATATGAATCAATGGTTCCCGAACCCATAGCAAATTCATCAAGATTGGTCTTGCCTATTAAGACTGCTCCAGAATCTTTCAAACGTTGATACACAGTTGCGTTGTATATAGGAACAAAATTTGAAAGCATCTTCGAGGCACATGTTGTTGGATGACCTCTTGTGCAATAATTGTCTTTAACTGCAATAGGAATTCCATCCAGCCCGCCCAACAACCCATTTTTTCCCTGTCTAACATCTGATTCTTGTGCTTCTTTACTTGCTGTTTCACTAGTGACAGTGATATAAGCGTTTAACGGTTTAATAAGCTCTGTCAACTTGACAGTGGCTTTCGTAATGTCCGACGGACGCAGATCACCAACATTTATCTTTTGGCTAATCTCTTTTATTGGCGCAGAAAGTAATTTATTCATTTTTCTGTCGACAACGCTAAAAGAAATACTACGTCTTCCTAACCTCTATGCGAAATATAACCTCAATTGGTATCTGCATAAGTTATGAAATATAATGGGCACTTACCATAAAATACAGTCTTCCAACTTCAATCTAAACACTAGATTACAATAATCACAATCTGAACAATTAGAAAATCATAATTAACAGCAGTAGATTATTATTTTTATTCGTGTGTCTATAATGTTTGCCGTCTTTTTCGTAAGACACAATGCAAATTCCGGCAAGAATCATTTGCACCGTTTAAATTTTGTACAGCGCAATGCCACACAGTGGCAGAACGTTCAAGCTTGTAGTCAAAAGTGCTCGCTGGATACACAGACTTAATAATATAGCGACATCTGACTCGAGAAGACTGAAACTTTGATTTTTTATAATTATTTAAAAAACTATGTTCCTTATTAGAAATATCAAAAGATTATTATTAGACATCTTAGAAAACCCTGTAAAATGTTCTTATATGTTTAACACCTTTTCCTGTGCAGAAAGTGACAATAACAATACAAACTCTGCATTATTTTACCATCCTCCCGCTCTTTTACTTCATTTTGATCGTTCGTTAATTTTATTTTGATCGCAACCTTTTTTAAAAATCGAGGAAACATAGTCATTTTTTGAAAGTAGATAGTCGCCGTCTCTGATATTCATTCTCCTATATAGAGGTCTCCCACTATTAGAAGCGCACGGTTATCTATGTACGCTACAGCCAACGCCACACGATTTCGCGTTGTATTGAAGAGGCGTTTCGAAGGATTGAGTCACTTTCGATTTTGATAAACGTACAAAACAATTGTGACTCGATAGACAATCGGTGGAAATTGTTGTAAACAGAAGAGGAACGCCAGTCAGTATAATTTTATAAGCCCGAAGACGCTTTCGTAACTTATAAAAATGCCAGATACGTCGAGTATATCGCACTACCCATTGAAGGTAAATATTATCGAAATTGTTATATTATGTTTTTCCAATTCTTTGACGCGATATTTTCCGCTGGATAAAAGTGATTTTCTTCGCAATTCCAAATGCCGTTCATTGCATGTTAACTACTCGTTATCCTCTTTATTTAACATTCGTGTTGCTTTTCCCCTGCACTTCCGCTCGCAGGTATTTAAATGAGATTAATTCGTAGAACAGATGTCTTGTAATCTCCCATAATTATATTTCGAAACGACATTTCATGCGACACTTTCAGCGCTGTATACATTTACGTTTGAAATAAAATACACTTATGTAAGGGTGGATGGCAATGAAACAATACCATAACTTGCTTGACGAGTTTCTCATATCATTGCGGCGGTTCACGTAATACCGCAATTTTCGCGAAATCAGACCACCATATACTGACCTGATATTTTAAGACCATTCTTTACGATCCTATCGGATTTTTTCAGGTGATATTTGCAATACATTTAGTGCTAGTAACATGGTAAGAAAAAGTTTTATATTTTAATACATATCAATTACAAAGTATTTCATAATCGAGTTATAAGTAGTTTAGATTATCAACTCTCTGCTAAGTAGATTAAACAAATGATTTTTAGGAGTGTTCAGGGATACTGGTGTCCAAGATCAGTAATGTTTTACAATTTTCTCTTCTTTGTTTGTATATTATGGGCTATCCATCATATCGAGTCAGACGAACCGCTGCAATTCGTAAGCTAGCAAACAATATAGTTTCTTATGTACTGTTTTATCCATGTGCGCATAATCAAATTGATTGTTTTAGGCGCTATTCATAAATGTACTTTCCATATTTTTTGATGTAATAACGTTAGCAATTTATTTTCCAACAACATGTAAGTCAGATTTTTAATGGATTCAAGACTAACATATACCGTATGGTATTATATTGTTTTGATTAACCTCCTTACACAGAAGATGTGTCTATCTGATCACACAAACTTGTAGATGCATCAGAGAAGTTTAGCGCAGGGATTATGATTATAAATCTAATCGTGCGTGTCTTCACGAGCGTATCACTTCTGAGAATAGGCCAAGCGAGAGGCGGATGTTTAACAACAATGTTCTCGCAGAGTCCAGCAATGGGTCAGTAATACATTGGACAGAGATCTGTGTTTTGTAGGCCTGCGTTGCTTCTTCAAACTTTTGCTTTAAGTAGGTGCATGAGATGTTTTTAAGTTTCCATAGAATATATTTTACTTTACTCTTATTGCATCTGCAATTGTTTTTATATTGTCTCGAACTTAGCTTATTATTCCTGTAAGCAATATTTCTGCTATTTCTGTAATGTGAACGTCGTATTGTTGTCTTACATATGTGATTTAGATAACAGAAGTACACGTCTATAATGTTCATTTTATTATTTTAGGTTTAGGACGACAGGAGTATGAGGACATATCTCACCCGATCCCACAGAATTCTGACTTTGCCGGAGTATAAGAGTACGACATGAAATTTAAAAAATATTTATGTCAAAACCGATATCAAGCTCTCTGTTTTATCTGTGTTAGCAATAAGATAAGTGACGAAAGCACGCGTAATTAAGCGATACTCAGATCTATTTTCTACAACGAAAATTCCATGGATTGAAAGCCTTTCGAACAATAGTCATACTCTTTGCTAAAGGCAAACCGAATAGAGGTGATTAAACTGAGACATTGCCTCCTTTCAGTAATGCAGCAATAACGTATTTACACATCGAAACGTGTGGCCTGCTGTACCAATCATTGGTAGCAGCTTATACATTATCAATGACAGGAGATCGTAACACAATACTACACGAAGAAATGTATTATTGTACCACACTAATAGATTTTATCTTAGTTGTATATTTCGTACGTTAAATTAACGAAGATTTATTATCGAAGATATATTGTTGTTTGTATTTGTAACTTGTGAATAAAACTGCTCGCAACAATCGGTTTGCAGACTGCGTGGATTTATGTCGTCATCAGATTCGATATTCGCCGTATATTTACCTGTTAATTATATCAACCCGAATACGATAAGTGAATAGTTTGACAGATAATGTTATAGACTGTTGATTTTTCTACGAAATTAATTCCTATTTGCTTCTCCTTCGTAACCGAAACGTAGGAAACATTTTGTTCAACAAAATAACTACTTTGATGCAAAATAGATATTTGCTAGTGTGGTGGACATCTCTGTTCATGATCGAAACACTAAATTAAAGTTTTGATGTTGTAAATACTATTGTATATGCAAGTAACGAAAAGTTGTGCCCCTCAGGTGGAAGTGCGTTTGAATTTACCGCGTACGAGCGGCGGCGCATGTGACGGAGGCTAGATGGCGGCAGCGGCGATCTATAAGAAGCGCGTCGGTGAGGCGGCTTGGTTCAGTAGTGTGCGTGACCGTTCTGGGAGGAGGGTGGCTCCGCGCGCGGCCGCACCGCGAAACCGTGCCCACTCTGCTCAACCACGGACGTCCACTCGTTTTCTCGTCTCGTGAAAACATGGCGGCCAGCGACGACGAGCCGATGCATCTCTACGAGGTCTTTCAGAACTGTTTCAATAAGATCGCCAACAAGCAGCCCGGTGAGTGTCGTCAGCCACGAAACAGTCCCTTTCCCGAGCCACGGCAACCGGAATCCCAGTGCTGTGCGTGCGCACCGTGTGAGAAAAATACACGGCCAGTCTCTTGTGTGTCTCTGGTGATCACTTGGCTACGATCAAGCATCGCGGGTTTAATATAGCGAACGCGTCGCTCTGGTGTGCTAACCTCTGTGGACAGATATCTCCCGCGAGGTTGAATGAATCGTCCGGGTGTAGTGGTGCGGTCGATCGAGCCCTCGATCGTCTCGAGGATCGCGCCGGACGAGAATCTCTCGGCCGACTCCGCTCTGCGTTCTGTGTTTTGGTTTGCTTGTCAGTGCTTTGGACAGTGCTGCCCCGTCGTAGTGAACTAACCCCCGGGGAGAGATCTGTTCATCCTCGTGTTCTACCTTGTCCCTTTACGTCGTTTCGCCCCTGGGTACAGTGAATTTTATCCACGTTACCACGGGGACACGGAAAAATGTAATCATAACCTAACCTATACACGGATTGCACACACCAGAGACACGGACACGCTATTCTCTCTCAGCACGGTGCTGTCATGTGCAACAGCGTCACTGTTGTGACATGTACCCACGATATGTCGTGACGACTGCGGCCCGCCCGAGAAAAAGACTTTTCAAGGTTACTAGAGAGATTCTTCGCGAATACGCGTGCACGACTGCCTTCGGTTTCATGAATGCCAGCAGAAAAGAGACGCGTTAGTTGAAAGTTTGCCCACGGACTGGGCGTGCTCCGCGATCGCTCGTTCGTTCGTTCGCTCGCTCCTCGTACCACGTGTCTCTCCGGCGACGCCGCTGGAAGAAAGAGAGCAATCGTTAGAGGTTAATCGTTCGAACGTAATGCCACGAGACCATAAATCCGAGTCTTTTTCTCGGCGGACTGAGCCCGGGGGATATCGAGGAGAAGGGACTGTCGTGCGTAGTTTTTCCTTTTATTTTTCTTCTTTTCCATACACCTGCCCGATCCGGAGCGAGAGAGAACCTCGTTTCTCCATGGAGACAAAGAGAGAGACCGAGCGAAACGGCTCTCCACGATGCGCCGTAACTGCTGCGTGTTGTAAACAGAACTGGCTACGCTCTCGAGCAAAAATGTTTCGAATACTATCCTAATTTGTATGTTACATATTGCAGCGACAACATTTTCATTTCTGTAACTCGTAGCATCGAATTATTGTTGTACATTCCAATATGAAGAAGAAAGCTACTTTTAGGTTAAGCACGAATATTAGTACACAAGTGAGTACGTAGCTGCTAATCATTTTAACAAAAATTTTAAATTTATGATCACAGTTTCGTATAACATAGACTATTTATTATCGAGGATAGTATTTCATCAACTACTGGTTCATAGTTTATGTCGCGAAGTGGTTCTCATTTATTTCGTTGGTCTGTCCATGCACGGGTCTCTCTATTTCTTTTTCTAAGAGATTATCGATGCCAGTACACGCGCTTACCACCGTCGAAATGTTTCTTACCTGTTTAAAAAAAAAACCAATCTCATCGGACTGACATTGTTCAGCTATGATTTCTCGTCGATAATGATAAAAAACGTGGTAGCGCTCTGCTCGCAGCGAACTACAAGATCGTTCGAAATGTTTATGTATACAATATCAGCTGCGTCGGGAAGAAGACACATAATCGAATGGTTCGCGTGACGAACAGGATTCCGAGATCCTACTTGGTCAACCTCAACTGTTTGTTTAACTTGAGTGATGCTGTTTAGAAAACGGCAGAGGTGCTCAACTCGGGCCGAACGCCATCTTGGCGAGTTTCGAATTTTCGCGGGCCCTCGTCGTTCGAACCTCGGCTTTGAATTGTTCGCGCGGGAAATTCAAACGGCAGTTCATCTCCGGAAGTTTATTTCTATAGTAACTCGTACAATAATTAGTATAAAATGTTTCTTACACCTACGATAATGTAGTATAATGGACAGGTTAGTCGCAAAAATTATTTTCGTTAAATTCTGTGCTTTGTTCGCAATTTGATTTAATGTAATTTATTAATAATATTTTCTAAAGATCTTGTCTAATGTCAATAATTTATATATATGTACAAATACAAATAATTCAATGTAAAACTTTGATGTGGTTAAGAGGTGAGAAATTGTCTCCGGAATGATTATTTGGGTCTGAAAAATAGCGGGACTAGATCGCCGTAATTTAAATGTAAAATTTGTCCTCGATGGAATGGAATTCCAGTTCCGGGAAATTGTAAGACTTGTTACAATTCGACTAAATTGTATCGCATGATAAACCGTGTCGTAAATTAACAACGGAAGTGGGACTTCCACGTGCGAAATGTTTGATAGATTAATTGCACGGGAACGAGCCGCAATTTTATTATACGATGCACGCGCGCCGCTCGTGTTTAATCGGAGATTAGATACATACATGCACGCACACTGACGGGGCGATTCGTTGTCGGGTTTTACGCGGTGTTTTCGAGTGTCGGATCAACGGCGATTTCGAGAATATATGTCCGCTTGTTTTGGGATCGATTTCTCGTCTTACTCATTTATATTCCGATGTTTGAGCGGCGCGCGGTGTCGGGTTCGTTAAGCGTCAATTGTTCTGGCGTGCCGGTCGTCAATTGCCAACAATCCGGTTAATTCTTCGCTCGTTTTGCCCGGTTAATTTTCAACGATTGCTACTTCGAGTGGAAACATTGTGTACGATACTGGGTGTCCTGCGAACTCGCAAACCACTAGAACCGCGAGGAACGTGATCACGAGAAGAAATAAAAATACAAATTTTATGCACCGATTGTAATAAGTCGTGACGCATGATAAATAATAAGAAAATTACTCATTTACAGGAGCATCCGTTATACTCCAAATTTTCAGTGAAACCATTGCTCGATTAATTTGAAATAATTGTTTAGTTTTGATAATCGGCGTGCTCCAATAGGTTTAGGGATAGACACACTCCAAAATAGAAAGTTTAACACACCTGCAACTCGGGGATATTAAAGAGCAAACATGTTAAGAGATAAAACTAATACCGGTACATACATATCTTCTTTGCTACGTTGATATCTTCCGGATGCAATCAAACTCCTTAATTCTTATTGACTCCGAGGCTTACGTATGCATTATTTCGTTCCATTTGCTTGAAATTAAGCTTTCGACTCACGCTCCGTAATTTATCATTCTTTTCCCTTGTGACAATTCTGATTTTTGCTTTCTCGTAATTACGGATCGTTTTATTTCTCCCGGGCATCGCAGTGCTCAAGTGAGAAAAACAAATGTCGATTGTATGCTGTTTTCGATATTAAGAAAAAATATTCTCGGAAGGTCATCCTACATTAGGAGTCGAAGGGTTAACACCGGAAAGATTATAGTTCGAGAGGATCGAACGATTTGGAAAGGGTCAGGGCTCGGTCCAAGTGCAAGGGTATCTAAAAATACGATCGAATCACGGCCGTGACGCTCCAGAAATATTTTCTTCCCATCAGGAGCGATGCGTTCGCGGCTCCAGCGTCCTCCGTATCGGGTCGAACGCGTTTCCTTTCGATCGAACTTTCGATTCCGTTGCCGGCAAAATGATCGGGAGTGGCGTGTAACGCGGCGAAAACAGGAGCGCGGATCTCGACGTCCGATCCGATCTAAAATTATCAGCCAGTGACTCACGAGTAAATCTACCTGAAGCGGAGTTTGTTTCAGGAAACGATAAAACGTTGAACGGCGTGCGTAATCACGCGTGCGCGCGATCGCGCGACAACCTAAGGGTAAATAATTCGCATTAATTATCCATCGTCGATCGAAATTGCACGGAGCGAGCCAAAGAGAATGGAAAAAGATTCATTGAGCGATGCAAAATGTCCCTTTAAAATTGCATCGAACGCGCGCCCTTTTCCTAGACACCCGTTCATTTTCTTAACAAGGGAATTTTGTTTTCATGCGAGTGTGTCGGGCTCGAAGGCCTAGGGTCTGGAAGGTGGCAGCGACGAAGAATCGAAAAGAGATTTCGATTTCTTTAGGTAAACGACAGCGATGAGTAAGCTCGGCTGGCAAGCAATTCGTAGAGATTACCTTCTCGATCCGATCTGACCCCAGAAACGCCATTTCTGAAACTCTCTCGTTCCCCGGAGCGAGAGTTTCAGCGAACAACCATAAACGAGCTCCAGACACAACACTCGTGACTTAGCTCCGTTTCTTTCCTTCTCCCACGATTCTCTTATCCCATAAGTCGGTCTTTGTCCTTCTCTCTTTCTCTACCCCCCTCTTTGACTTGTCTCTTTTTATTCTCTTCCCCTCTTGGATTCTCTCTCTTTCTCTCTCTCTCTCACTCTTCTTTCATCTTTCTTGTACTTTCTCTGGCTCTGTCTCGCTTTCCGGAGAATTATCGAGGGAGTGTCACCGTGATGCACCTGCCTCTTGCTCTCTCTCTCTTTCTCTCCTCTTTTTTCCTCACTCCCACTATATCCTTCTTTTCCTGCCACCCTCTCCTTCACTCTTTCTCACTCTCTCTCCCTCGTTCTTACTTTCGGCTCGTCCCACTCCTTTGGTCGCACACGCGCCTCGCACACGACTTCGGAATCGCCATGGTTCGCGTATGGAAATTCGTTTCGCCAGTCTCGACTGATAGATGGGACCGGGTTTGTTACACGGGGGATGAAGTTTCTTCGAAATGATGCCTCGTGTCGATGCGCGATTCTCCCGTGACTTGTACAGCATTCAATAGCACTGCTGCGCGAAGATTATATTCTTCAACGTATTCCATAAGGATAGTAAAAATAGCTACATGGAGCATGACCGTTTCACTTGTGATGGATTGTCCAGCGAATAGACTAGAAGCGTCGATTTCATAATCGTGATTATTCACGATTTAATAGTTGCTTTACTCTGCTATCTCGCAGAGGTATGAATCATTGTTATTGGTGAGTCTGTAGTTTTGTTTCAATACGTTTTAGATAACAATCATAGCTTCTCTTGACTGTTCCAAATAGGTCAGTAGAAGTACCTATGAAAATATAAACTTCCACCCAAAGCACCGACATTCAAAACGACTTTGGAACGACTCTGCAACCCACGGTTTCTTCGAGAAGCGCCCGAAAAGTTGATCGATTGATTAGCAAGTGGTTTTAGAGCCGCATAGATCTGTTCGATTGTTTGCACCGCGTCGCCCGGAAGCAGTATTCGAGAAAATCCCCTGGGTAAACGGTTTCCCGTGGGCAGCGTCGGCGACTTTTCGGTTCTCTCCTTAGGAAAGGCCAAGTCCAAAGTGCGTGGCACACGCACGTCGACGCACACTCGCGAGGGATGAGCATAATCTACATTTACAGGAGGGGCCCGATGAGCATCTGCTTCTGCACCCCTCTCGGCCTCGACCCCTCATCCCCCTTGCGCCCTAGCCCCGAATCCCTTTCTCCTCTGACGAGCATCATCCTCCCACCGTGCACGCGTTCTCCCAATCATGATCGTTCCCTCCTCGTCCCTGCAACACGAACGCCTCGGCTTCGGACCGGCTGTCTCGCTTCATCTCTCTGTTACTGTCTTCTCTCTCTCCCTTTTTCTACCGTGGCGGATCGGGAAACGCACGCGTTGCAACGCGTTGCACTGTTCGGTGTCGCGATAGGGGTCACGCGCGGCGATCATCGCCTCGCGTTATCTTCCCGTAGCCTTTATTATTCGCCGTATCGCCCGGCGAAAAATTCGTAATCGTTTCTCGGTCGAGTTTTCAATTCACCGCGATTTTTTCGATCGGAATCCGTCCGCCTGGCTATTGCGTCGCAGGAACACAGCGAGCACACACGCGATCCGCTTTTTGCGATTCCGTCAGAGAGCATTGTCGGCGATGGTGGGCACACATCGGTCCGTCGATTTCTTGCCTCCAGAGTCCCACCAGCAAAAATCCACCCGATAAAATGGTTAATGAGCAGACTACCGAGCGGCAGCGTTCGATTTTGCGGTGGATTATGGAACACGCGTCCCCGCTCGTTCTCTTTTTCCTTTTATCTCGCTCTCTCTTCCTCACTCCCGCTCTCTTTCTCTTTCTCATTCGCTTTGTCTCTCGCTCCTCGGCGCAGAGTGGGACGACGCTTGATACGGAGTTGTAATTTTTTGCCCCGAGCCGCGTGTTCTCCGCAGTAAATCTTGTTGCGAGTCTGTGCTTACTTTTGTGGGGCGTTGTAGAGAGTTAAACGCTTTCAGGAGCGGCCTTCGGTGATGTTTTACTCAATATCGAATCGGTTCGACCGGGTAAGAACTGTGGACACAGTCTGGACGAAATTGGTCGTCTTGGAGGGCGCATCAATCTCCTGCGAGTTTATTGTCGGCGTAACCGATTCGTAAAATTACGTCGGTAATCCCAAAAGTCAAAATCTAGTACCCCATCTCTCTTCTCGAACACTCGCCTCCCAAAATTTCGTCGCAGAAAATTGCTCCGACAGTCCAATCTTATTTCCCCAACAACATTAGTCCTTTCATCGCAAATCATGATATCTCAAGACTTATCCGTGTTTCACCTAGCAATAAAAACTCGTCTGATGAATTCGGCTCGTCCGCGAATTTCCGGGCTCCGCGTGTAGGTTCGCTTTGCGAACTCTAGATCCAGTTGGTCGTCGAGCAAGGGGCTGAGAGGGGGCGTTAGGGGGAGGGGGAAGTTCGCGAAACGGGCTAGCGCACGCTGAGACTCGAATTCCTGACTAATGCAAGTCCCTCGTTACCGAACGCGGCCCGCCATTCGCCTCGCTCCCGTTATGGTCGATATGAATTTGCCACACCGTGAAACACCGTCGTCGTCGCCGTCGTCGTCGTCGTCGCCGTCGTCGTCGTCGTCGCCGTCGTCGTCGTCGTCGTCGTCCTGAAACTCTCCTCTCCGGTTCCTTCCCCTCTCCGTTCTGCATCCCGACCATCGGTCTCCGTTTCTCTTTATCCTCATGCTCTCCGAAGCGTTGTCTCCGGCGCGTCTTCCTCTTCGCGTACTCTCTCTCAGTGTCTCTTTCCACCGCGGGTTCGAACTGGTCCCCGGTAAATTCGCGATGCTCCGCGGGGAAGAGCAAAAGTCCATTAGCCGGCGCGAGAACTGGGTTACTGAAAGGGGCTTGGACCGATAAAAAAGATTCTCGATGATTCTGCATCCGCCGCGATCATCCGGCGACGCGATGTCAAGCTCCAGAAGGAGCCTCCAGTCTACAGGATGATCCAGACTGGTACGGGGATTGGGAATTTTTCGGTTAGAGTAGGAGACGTGCTGGATCGTCCTCATTTCGCGTGATGTCTCATTCTGTGATGAATCTCAAACGGATGTTTCGCGTTTCGGAGTCGAACACCCAAGTCGTCTTTCCAGTCTACAGGATGTTCCAAATTTGTACGGAGATCTAGGGATTTCTGGGTTGAATTGGCGAACGTGCTGCTGGACGTTGTGTGATGTAGAACAAAGAGTTTACAATATTAGAGTGTGAAGTCTGAAAAATGATAAAGAAAAAATCGTCATGTTCGCATCGAGTATTTTTGCGATGCTTTTCATTGTTTCTTGTATCAAATCGGGATATCCGATTGTTCTTCTGTACAGCGTACTGTTATGCCTGTTCGGTTGGGTTTTCTGTGTAGAATTTGAGGAAGCGTGCCTTATATTTTTACTGAAAATGTGCGTCGCGCGAGAAGTAGGGTGCGGTATCAGGGGTTACAAGTATTCCCTGCTCAAGAATGTCTTCCCGTCCTCCGGAAAGACGAGCATCCATCGTCCTAGAGAGTCTCTTAGCAGTCTGACTGAAAGCACCACCCTACTAGGTACCATATCCTGGTATCCCCTTGCTCCATTGGCGCAGGCATCGCTGTTCTCAACTTCCCTTCTCCATACTCGATGCAAACTTTTACTGTCGCCTTTGATCTCCTCCATAATTCAGTCGTTCATTCGTTTTTCTTTCAGTAGTGAAAAGCCGCCAGGTCTTCAGGATATTTGCACCATTACGAGCACGGACTATTATTAGACGATTAAACTGGCTGTACGAAAAGGGAGCCAAACAGAAATGTCATTCTTCCTTTAATTATTCTAATCAGCTTGAACTCTTGCACATTGATATTTTTAGATCTTTCAATCTGTTCACAGCATTAAATTGCACTTGCTCATTTTCGTCATAAATCCATGAAAAACGACAATAATGTCATCAGATCAATTGTCTGAAAGTACGTGAAAACATTCTGGGACATTCCTGAGAATCCTCAAAAAACCTGGTTCCATTAATTAGCTGTTAAGCGACCGTGCGCCGTTGCGCCCTAAACGCAGGAACCACCTGCAACGATTGGAGCGTGTAGCCACCAGCGAGTACAATTTCTCGTGGTCTCCGAAAATAAATCTCCCTTTCCAAAAGGATCGAAAGAAACCCGTCTCGAGGCTGCGGTGGTCGGTGCCGGTTCACAGAGACGAAAAGGTCGATCGCGGCCCGATAAGAACCGGCCAGGAAGAGTGATCGCCACCTGTACGAGAGCAACAAGCACCGGCGAATCCGCCGGAAAGCTGTTTCGGTGCACACACGCACGTACACAGGCGTGTGCATTCACGGTGGTGCGCGGAGCGCACGCAAACTGCAAGAGAGCGCGCTCCGCTGCTGGTGGGTCTGGTGTGTTTGTGCCGACCTGCACCACGTTTGTAATAGACATCTGGCCAGATTTCGTGAACTGTCTGGGCCCACGTGTACACGCGGTGTAACACAATCAAATAAGCCTGTGTGTACAAGAGACACGCGCACGGTCGCTCGCTCGCTCGCGCGCGCATACACCGGGTCTCTCGACAAATGTGCATTCGGCTCTCCTGGCGCCAGCCGAAAAGGGGGCTCTGATTTTTTGGCAGGTGCCACTGTCCTCGGTCAGCGTCACCTTCCGACGTTCAATGGCCCGCAAACCGAGCAAAAGGAATCTCCGAGGAATCTTGATTCTAATTGGACCCAGAGATCCCCCGGGTCACCGCCGATCGTCGAACTTCTGCCCTGTAATTTCGCTCTGACATAGATCCTCCGGCTTCTAGACTCTCGATCCTCCGCCGACGGCCCTCTATACTTTGCCGACGATCCGGCGAGTGGAGTTTTACTCGAGTTTTTGGGAAAATTGCCATGGCCGCTACCTTTTTGTGGTCTGGGCTGAGATTGAAAGTGTCAGCAGTGCTTTTCGTTTTGAGAATGCTGATCCATGAAGTGGATCCATTTACCAATAGACTGCGGATCTTTGCTGTTATCATGGCAAAATGTTTGTTTATCGGCACATATGTGGCACCTGGGACGTATGTGTGTCGACGGGGTCGAAGGGGTTAATCTGAATATCACTGATCCAGAAAGCGATCAGAAAAGGTTCTCAGTGAGCCCGTTCCAATTTTCGTGGAAACGAGGAGCTCGCCGCGTGAGAACGCGTGCGGCTGGAACGTGGAGGTGAAAATGGCGGCTGGCTCTCACCTGTTGAACGCATCCCCGAGGCGATCAGCAAGATTCGCTTCTCCTCCTCGTATCTTGGCTCTGCGAAGGTGGTCCTCCTGCTTCAGCGATGTGGTTCGCGTGAACCTGTGAATGAAAACGCGCGTTAACTCCGTGCAAAAGCGACCAGACAGAGGTAGAGAGCGCGAGGAAGAGAGAAAGAATGAGAGGTGAGGAGACGGAAGGCGGGAAACCGGAGCACGTGTACGCCACGTGCCACCGACAAGGCACGAGCTAGCGAGCGTGCGCTCGCGCGCACTCGTACCCGTACTCGTTTGTACCCGTGCTCGTACCCGTGCACACCTTTGCGACCGTTTTTTCCCGAAGCGATTTGACGCGGCGCTCTCGCCCGTTTTCACCGGTCCCCAGAATCATCGTGGACCTGTTCGCTTTTACCCGGGCCCGATCCGCACGAATTTCTTGGGCCCCGATTGCAACACAACGATTTCTTCTGCGTCGGCTAATTAAGGAAACACGGTTCATTCTGCGATACTTGATCGGGCCGTTCTGATTTACCTGGCTCAAATTGCTCGACCGAACTCGTCATGTGTCTGTCATTTATTCGTATTTTCAATCCGGAAAATATTTTCATCAACGATGAAAGTAAATGCATAGAACTTGTCATATATAAAGAAAATATTAATATCAAAAATGCGAAAAAATTGCCCGATATATTTTTATTATAAATGCATAAAATCCCCTCGCCAGAAACCAGGTTAACATTATAGTCACCATTAACTGCCTCTAACTTTCCCGAGTAAATATTGGAAAATGTTGGAAATATTTCCCGAATTGTTCGTCCGCGAATTCATACCTATTACCAAGAATTTATCTTTACTTACTGTCTCCGCTTGAAAACCAGTAAAAACCACCAAGTCGAACCCATACGATCCGCAGCGGAGTTAGCAGTAGCCCTGGTCGATACACCTAAATTTCGAGAGTCTATCCCCGGTCTCTCCTCTTCGAGCGAGTTGGACAGCGTCCAAAGGAGACGAGCGAGGGAAGATACCCGGGACAGATAATCCATTTCAAGAACATTCCGGAACGTTCTCCGCAATCAGTCGAGCATTCGTCCGCTTTTCGATTGGTCCTCCGGGTCTCCGCGGCAAGAATTCGTCTCGTTAGCCTCGTGGAATCGATAGAGTCTTCACACTGAACCACGGTCAAGCGACTTGGCCTTTTATTTTATAATTATTAAAACCCTAAAAAAGCTATTGTGCGAAATGGTTGGCTTAATTTCACCATCGAAGTTGTAATAAAACCGTACAAGATCTAAGTGAATTCTTTTTTTGTGTTAATTCTACCTCTACATATACAGGGACGTACCTCTCTCAAACCGCAAATTAGAGAGGTGGTACAACTTGTTAATTGACTGTTGTATGTACCTATAACCACTTGAGTAAGTTTTTTCAAAATTCTCAGATAGAATCGCCATAGTTTAAAGTCTGAAGAGTACCATGTCAGGGTTAATCCGCGAGTCACGTTGAGAGCCACTGGATCCACCGCAGTCTGCGCCACTGTTCTCCGATGGGCCCCTTCTAGGGTAACACGAAGGGGGGCACTGACAGCGACAGCTGCCGCTGCTGTTGCCGTGCCCCCCTCTCCCCTTTCCGCGTCCCTTCAGCGTCGACTCCGGTCCCTTTTGCCGAGCCGTAGCCCTCTCGGTCCCGCGGGGCCCCTTGGCACCACGACGTCCCCACCATCGGGCCCCATGGTCGCGTGGCAGTCAGCCTTCTCCTCCACAAAATACACCTTCGCCGTACCGTTTACTCCCAAACGCCGCAACGGACGATCCTCTCCCTTTCCTCCCTTCTCTCTTCGGTCTTTTTGCCTCTCCGTCTTCCTCTTCCACTCTCTTTTATCCAGCACTCTCCTCCTCCTTCTCTCTCCGTCTCGTTCTCCTCGTCTCTCGGCAACACATAAGCCAGCGGCGCTGCTCTCGCTGAATTTTTCAGCTCTCCTCTCTACGTGGGCTAGGTCGATTTGACTGGTTTGTTGGCACACACAAGTCCCGGGCCAGACCGGTGTTCTTTTCACCGGGGAATTTTTATGTGCCTCTCTTGCTACCTTTCCGTTCCAGAAAGTAACGGTTCCGGGATGTTTGCTCCTCTCTTTTGCACCAGCCTCCGAACGAACGTGTCCTGGCGCTGTCCCCGCGGCCGCTCGATCTGGGTATCATCCTGGCTTCAGCTGCACCATATCGGTAGAAATTTGTGGCTGACCGGGTCCGAGGAACACGTTCCAGCTCGATCGCTAGCTCGGATTCCTTGAATTTCCGCGAGGCTGAGGTCTCAGGTCTCCTAGCTATAAATTGCCTCCTAACAAAGAGTCCTTGGCAGCGAAGTCGTGTTGCAACAAAGACACTCTTTCACCGAGTGTTCGGATGATCGTTCTGTTAGAGTTACCGCGAGAAAGAAGCTGTTGTTCGATCTGTCGGTCCTCCGAGCTACAGAAGTCTTAACTTGGCCAGTCTTGACTTAACCAGTTTCGCGGAGAAAATTTGCTCGACTGTTTTCCTCAGTTTGGGCATTCAATCGTCCTAGGAAAATTAGCCAAGAAAATTACCGATACCAATTGGACCAGTAGAGTCCTATAAATTCCTGAAGAAGTAGAGATTCTAGAGAATTTACAACTCCCCGAGCCGCGAAAGTCTCCTAACAAAGACTATCTAGCAGCCAAAGATAGAGGAGTCAGAACAAAGCCTCTTCTAGCGCAGCCTGGAACTTCCCGAAGTAATCATAAATGGTTCGATCAGTCTTATTTCCGTCTGCCAGTTCGGAATACCGAGAATAGTCTCCGTCGACTCTGTATACCGCGTGGAAGAATTCTACGGACAACGTGTCCTTTTGTTGGGGACTATACTCATCCGATGTGTTTGCCACGACAAATGTCCTTGCGGTCAACATAACGTATGGCCAAAGGATTCCAGCGCGCAGAAATAACCTTTTAAAAAGACTATTCGCAGCGAAAGGGTCCGCTACATATAGACGGGACCCGTCCAATAAAGACTATCAGGATGGTTTCTACACACGGGAATACCGTTCTCGTCGGGTTCTACACGGCTCGGTGGAGGTTTTACATGCACGGGGACGCGCGCACGCTTGTAGACGAAGACATCCAGTAAAAACTGAACACAGGACACTAAGGAAACCTCAAGACCAGAGATAAGTCGGTCCGGGAAGAAGTAAAGAAGTCGCGTGGCGACTTCGTTCCTCTCTGACGACGACCGTGGTCGTGGGACTCACGGATCCGATACACATATAATGCCCTGCGGTTTCGGGCCCCGGCGAACCCTGCCAGTGTCCGACAAGGTGGGATATTATATCTGGAAGTGTACTGTACACGCTCTTCCGATTATTCTCAGTCCGTTGGTTCCACTGTGTCCTGGCGAGGGCAAGCTTTCGAGGCCCTGGAGATGGCCCGATACTCCTGTATAACGGGTGACCGGAGAGTTTCGGGATACCATCGTTTTCATTCAAATCTCTCGATTTTCTCAACATTTTTGGCAACCAGATCCGTTTTATGAGCAACGAGAGGGGGAAACATTTTTACATGTGCAGGATGTTTCATTTTTGAGAAATAAAATGGTGTCGTTGCGGTGAAGTCAGTATAAACTCGGATACTGTCTTCAACAATTCAAATACACGGTAGCTGAAGCAACAGTGTCGTAACCACGAAGTATACCTTCTTCATTAGCTGTCCAGGTGTCTAAACCTTCAATCTACATACAGGTTGATTCAGAATTACTACTTCGTCCTCTATAAAGTAACAAGTAATTCGAGCAAAACTCGCACAATAAATAAAATGAAATTCAGCAATCCAAGTGTCAAGCGAATGGTTAGGATATCGAAATTTTGCAGAAATGTATCCAATTGGCGGAATCGATTCGAGAAGTATCGACCGTGGAGCGAGTCGGTGCACGTAAGGGCACGGTTGAGCACCATTGGCTACCTGAGTTCTTTTCCACATTTTTTTCGTCTTTCTCCTGGCCCTCTATTCTTCCTCCCTCGGTGTATAGGTGTGCGTCTCCCCTCTACCGTTGGGGTCGAGGGCCCCAGGGGTGGCAAACCCGCCCCGTCCCCCTTCCTTTCGCTATTCTCTGTCGGTCTGCGAGTTTCGTTGTCCTCTTTCCCCGTTCATCGTTTCTCTGTCTGGCTCTCTCGTTCTTACCTGCGCGCACGGTACACCCTTTTGGGTCGCGTGGCACCGTGCACCGGCACGACGGTACACACGCGAATTCTCCCATAGAAAATGGCTCGTTGGGGTGCGTGGGCCCTGCACGCCGGCGGTCCACGTATCGGGTGTCCCGCAAAAATATCGGAGCACCGTCCAGAAAAAAAGTTGTCGGCAGGAAAACCGATATCTCCGAGCAGACACGTTTTGTACCCGTTTAATTGTTCGCGGGCCCTCCGGGACAACGGAATACGTCCTTCTTACCATTTTTCTGGACGAATTCGCAGCTGAACGAGGACTCTTTTTGCTTCTCTCCACGCACCTCTTTCCAGAACACTGTTTTCGTCAAACAAGTCTCATTCGTTCGGATAATCGGGGCTCCATTATATCCTGCGTCAAACGAGCAAACGCGATCCGAATTGTATCGTGTTTGGTATCGTTTCAATAAAAAAAATGTCGGGAGTAAAAAGTTCATTAAAAAATCATTATCAAGAAATGTATTCTTGCACCAGAGATCTTGCAAAATTATTTCTGTGTGTGTGTGTGTGTGTACCTGTTTCGCGAAGATGTCCGACGTTTCCAACCGTTTCGCGGCGAACGCGAAAGGTCGACTATTAAGATTTATTATTGCACGGCGTAAAAAATAATCCCCCGGGGGAGATAATCGAATTAAGCCTTTCCAGGCAGGTGTTCCATTATTTCTTTCACCGTTTTACAGGGCTGCCTCGCCTTTGTCGCGGCTCGTTCCACGGATTTTTCGTCTTCGCCCCGTTCGTTTATGTTCGAGGCTCGATTTAATCGTTCTCTCGGCAGGTGGTGATGCGTCGCGTTAGGAACTCGATCCTCGGTCAGATAGCCCGACGAATTATTAGCTTGTCGCGGATTAATTGTATTTTTTACGGCCCCGGATCCAGTGGCGTTCCGTTCCTTTTATAACTACATGCAGATTACCGCGCGTCTTCGTTTGCTTTTGTTTTATCCCGCGCCTCTTCGGAAAATGAGAATCCACTGCGATCGGATGCTGCGTGTCCCCCCTTATAGGCTCGTTAATGCTCCTCTGTAGCGGCTCGTGGACAGGGGGATAATTATATTTTCTTATTATCTTATTTGTAGCATATATTATTATGTCAAATTTATTTTGTATGATTTTTGGGGGCGGAAATAACGTTCATATAATTGAGGCGGCCCTGTAAGGTGACAATTTGTGACTCATTGCTTCGTAATATGGTCGGTTATGGTTATATCGGTGTTATCGGACCGGAGTGTAGCAACGCCAGAATTTTTTTGTCCCGAATCTTTGTAACTCGATCGAAATTCGGCAAATTCGGCGCGCATATGGGAACGAGACGGATCGGTCGGTCTAAATTTCACGAACTCCTGCAAGGTACCCACGCGGATCAGGCGTGCGATCATTTTTCGAAAAAGGGGGAAAAATCCTTCGGAGACGTACTGGACACACAGGAATCCTGGGTCAAGCTACAGGCGAGCGGTCATCCAATCCCGGTCCTGCATTAAGGACGTTCGACCGAGCGTGTGATCCTGTATTTTAACACCCGAATTTTCAACATGCAGACTCTCAGCTTCGCATACTGCAACCATGCATTTCTCGCGTCTCTCGCAGACTTTGGCTTTCTTACCCGGAACCTTGGCCCTTGGACAATATTACAGTCACATTTTACGCATTCACAATACACTTTCGATTTTAACTTCTCTTATGAAGCCTATAATAGTATCTTTCAAGTTTCAATTTTTGTATAATATTTACATTTCACAATTGCAGAAAATATTATAAAATCTTTCCAACCAGAGAGACAGTGTCAATTAATCTTAACCCTGATCCGTCCCTCATTTCACGAACTGAATCTGTCCCTCGGTGTCAAATTGACACAGTGATACAAAATATCGATAAAATAACAAGTCAAACAGTTACTTTTCGATGTTTTCTCCCTTGAACTTGATACATTTTAGGTTTTTGCAGTTATATGTTTCGCATTAAAAAAATGAAAGTCACCAAGTTTCGAACGAATTTACCTACAAATAACAGAGCAGTGTAACTTATTTCAGGAAAACTGTGTCAAATTGACACGAGGGACGGATGAGGGTTAAAACGTGGTGAACAGAAGAGTATCAAACAATAACACAGTTGCGTCTGCATTACAGAAAATTCCAGCGTGATCACGAGCATCCTCCAAACAAATCAAATTAGCCTGGACCTTCAGTTTCAAAGAAGCCGTTAAAGGGCTATCCAAAAAGATAAATTGCATCGTAAACCGACCAGTTAAGGGCTGAACATTCTCGGGCCGCGAAGGGTCGAATACGAAACGGATCCGCAGCGGCATTCCTGTTCCCTTTTAGGGGAAAAATTCCGGTCAGAAAGGGTTAATGGAGGATCCTCGCGGGTGAAGGGTTGGGGGGTTGATACGATAAGTCAGCCACTCGGCGGCCGCGGGGGTGGCGAACGACGAGAGCACACGGGGAACTCTTTCGGTCGGCGAATTTTTTTTTTGCGCGCTCTGGGACCGCGAAATGCAGATAGGTCGTGGCAGTTTTCCGTCCTCCTCCCTCCGTCCATTTTGTTTTTTATGCCCGGCCTCTTGTTTTTCAACGGTTCGCGTTCCACGCGCTTTTTTACGAGATCGTCAACGCTGAAAGTGTCTGGCGTTCTCGCTGCGCGTAATATTCCACGATATTTTCCCCCCTCTCTCCTCCATCCCGCACGTCCTCCCCACTCTTCCCCCCCTGTCCTCGTCACCCACCCCCGCGTTCCTTTTTTTCCGCGTCGCCGCGGCGAATCCGCGGAACGGTGTCGGCACGGTTTAATCGATTCGCGGAATCCCCTTTCCGGCGATTGATTTCGCGAATCCCGGCGCTTTCCAAAATTCATTGAGAATAATAACGATGCCTGGTGATGGTCTCCTTTTTTTTTGTTTTTTTTTTTAACCGACGCGTCCACTGCCACGTCGCTTCACCCACATACGGATGATGAAACTCTCTATCTTTTGGGGGGAAAAATACTTGATCGGTTCGGGTATCGAACGGAAGGTGAGGGGGTGATTGTGAACTGTGGTGGGAAAGGAGATTCCTTTTGTGTTCGCCTGAGTGGCACATTGGGACGATTAATTTGGTAAAATGATGTCCATACAGATTTAATAAGATTTTTAAGTTATTTTTAACCCTTTACACTGGTTTAGCAAGGAAAATCAAGCTTTGTAAGGCTACTAAAAATTTTCATACGGGTTTATAGTGTCCTAGTAATCGTAAAGAGTTAACTGGAAGGTTCTCGGTAGCGGCGGGGTGTTTTTCAAGGTACTTCCACCTGGGGAATCGGTGAATATGGGTCGAGAAAGAGGGAAATCGAGCACCAGCGTCGAATTACGCGGTACAGCCGGCCGTTGGCCGCCACGATACCATCTACACGGATTTCGGGCAGGCATCAATTCGGCATTACAGCTCGCGGAACGCTCGCGACACAACCTCGAAAACCGCGCGGCTCGGCCCGCGCTGCGAACGGCGATTTTCACCGCGCGAGACACGACCGCGATTTCGTGGTCAGCCCCGGTACGGCGTCGTATATCAGCGCGACACCATCGAATTAGAATTACCTGAAATTATCGCACCCTTTCTGCGGTCCTGTTACCTTGTACGAACCGAAAGTAGCATCGATTTGTTTAGCACGGATGAACAAACCGAACAGACTGTCCTACAAATGCTCGCTGAATTTGACCAGTCGTCCAGTTAAGAGCTTCCAATTCTCGATCAATTAGCCCTCGGAATGTCAACCCTTAAATGAGTGGTCCTTCTATTCTTCAACCCTTCAATAGGATTTTTGGTTCTTCATTGTCTACATGTTTTCTAAAACAAAAGCTTAAAAGAAACTCCAAAAGAGACTCTGTCAGCAATTCATTCTTCAGCGCCCTAACAACACTTTCAATGTTAGCACCCCTAACTTTCAAAAAAGCTGCGAATGATCTTACGAGTTCAGACAAGTGTACGAATTCGCAATTAGAATGTCTCAAACACGAGGACCGCTATCAGCAATTTGTTCTTCAGCACCCTAACAACACCCCCGTTGTTAGCACCCCTAACTTTGTAAAAAAGCTGCGAATTATCTGACAAGTTCAGAAAAGTGTACGAATTCGGAATTACAACGTCTCAAGCGCGAGGACCGCTATTAGCAATTTATTCTTCAGCACCCTGACAACACCCCCATTGTTAGCACCCCTAACTTTGTAAAAAAGCTGCGAATTATCTGACAAGTTCAGAAAAGTGTACGAATTCGCAATTAGAATGTCTCAAACACGAGGACCGCTATCAGCAATTTATTCTTCAGCACCCTAACAACACCCCCGTTGTTAGCACCCCTAACTTTGTAAAAAAGCTGCGAATTATCTGAAAAGTTCAGAAAAGTGTACGAATTCGGAATTACAACGTCTCAAGCGCGAGGACCGCTATTAGCAATTTATTCTTCAGCACCCTGACAACACCCCCGTTGTTAGCACCCCTAACTTTGTAAAAAAGCTGCGAATTATCTGACAAGTTCAGAAAAGTGTACGAATTCGGAATTACAACGTCTCAAGCGCGAGGACCGCTATTAGCAATTTATTCTTCAGCACCCTGACAACACCCCCGTTGTTAGCATCCCTAACTTTGTAAAAAAGCTGCGAATTATCTGACAACTTCAGAAAAGTGTACGAATTCGCAATTACAACGTCTCAAACACGAGGACCGCTATCAGCAATTTATTCTTCAGCACCCTGACAACACCCCCGTTGTTAGCACCCCTAACTTTGTAAAAAAGCTGCGAATTATCTGACAAGTTCAGAAAAGTGTACGAATTCGCAATTACAACGTCTCAAGCGCGAGGACCGCTATTAGCAATTTATTCTTCAGCACCCTGACAACACCCCCATTGTTAGCACCCCTAACTTTGTAAAAAAGCTGCGAATTATCTGAAAAGTTCAGAAAAGTGTACGAATTCGCAATTACAACGTCTCAAACACGAGGACCGCTATCAGCAATTTATTCTTCAGGCTGACAACGTCTTCGTGGTTGTCACCCCTATGCGGAGTGTAGAGTTACAGTTCACAGGAGTCCGTGAACACTTGGAGTACGAACGTTCTATCGTGGAAAACAATCGTACAAGGCCAGCAGCAGCTCCGGAATCTCGTGGGGGCACATCCGTGGTAATTCTTCATCGTTGCCAGTACTCGATAGAGGTGACGCCGGCAGCAGCCAACGTGGAAGACGAACTAGTCGTGACACGAAGCTGCCCGGTGCTCAACACTACGTCATAACGGTCGAGCTGGCTTGCACCGGTCCTGAGGATGACACGATGGACCATGGTTTAGCTTGTCCTTTGATGCATGATATTGCAGACTCGGTGCTGCACGCTTCGGCAAACATGTCACGAGCAAGCCGAAACTGTTAGGATTCATAGTTATCTCGGCCCGATCGTGTCGTAGTCGGACACTCGCCCTATCGTCCACGCACGGATATATCCGTCCTACGTAATGTGATATACTCCTCCTGGGCTGCCCTTTCGCGGTTATCAGTATAGCTCGGCCCTTTCTGCTTCTCGGCTTCTTTGGTCAAACCGCAGCACTGTACGCTTTAATTTGCTAACTCTGTTACACGTATCCAGTGATACAAAAATTCACCCTTCCGCAGTCCTTTGATTTCGGAACTTTTTTCCGTGCCAAATCATTGCTTATATTGTTATAGACATTTCTCCCTTTTTCGGTTTTCTGGTATTGATTGAAATGGGGTAATTAACAAAGCCAAGAAATTTCAATAAACCCGCTCCATATGGAAAGGATTGAAACGCTCGTCCGCATCAAAGAATACATTCGCCGTGGTGATTTTCATCAGCGAGTTAGTTAAAAAAGCCTCCGACCACTATCTATCCGCGGCCGAAAATGAAGCAATAAAAATTTTTATTGGCATAAATATTCGCGCACTCGTCGCAGTTGAACGGAACGGGTCCGCGGCCGTCGAATACAAATAAATGTAAATAGCAGGAAGCGATCGTTCATTGAAAACCCGACCGAAGCCTGCCCGCGGGGGAAGAAATTCATTGTCGATCGGCGAGGGGTGCCGCGGGGATGGCTGGGATACAATAGCGGTCGGTGGCGATAAAATATCGTCGAATTAAAGTTAATCCGAATTCTTCCGCGGCGGTTTTCGAAACCAGTAAATCCAGCCGATCCTCATAAATTGCTGGCAAGACGCGGGCCCACGTAGTTTCTTCCTCTCTTTTCCTCCTGCTCGCTCTTCCACGCTCTCTTTCGTACTCTCTCCTTCTCTCTCTCTCTCTCGTCCTCTCTTCCCTCTGGTTCTCTCCCGTCTCGCCGTGTGCACGTACGTACTCGGGGGTGGGCATTAATAACGGATGAAGCCTCCTAGCGCACCGAGCACGGGGGGAACCGCGTAATGTTTATCTCGTTGTTTATTCCGCGTGCGTGGCAGCCGCAACGCGGAAAACGCGCGGCCCGCGGATTCTTAGCGCGATCGCGGTTTTGATTTATAAAGACGCGCCGCGAATTTATGCCCGACATTAATTTTGCATCGACTCGCGCGCCGTGCCGTGCGTGCACGTCGGAACCGTCTTCTTGCGATACCCTTCTGCTCTCTACCCTCCCACAATTTTTCGCCCGAAGAATATGCCGCGATCATGGGCTAACGCTGCTGCGAACCCGTTCTATTTACTTCCTCGAAATCGCTGATTTACACCGGAATTTTATTGTCGGATTCTTTCGTATTTACTTTTCTTCTCTTTCAATTTCTTCTGCGCTACGCGCTTCTTTAGGAATTTTTAACGATCGAACGGCTTGGTACACGTTTCTGAAAATTTTACCGTGTTTAAATGCTGCTTCGACAAACGCGTGCAAAAATTTTCAGCTCAAAAGATTTAGTTCTTAATAAGATGTGATTTTTCGTTTATTCCATTCGGAGGCTCGTTTTATATAGCAGTTGAATTTTTATCTGCTTCATCGCGAGGCATTTCGCGGGCGAGAAATACCGTTTTAATACAAAAAATATATATCTACCCGCGGTTCCCCGCTTTTTGACAATTCCAACGAGTATTTTATTGTTGTCCATTCGTTATTTTCAGTCGCGCTTGTAGCTTTTCCCGCGCGCTGAAATATACGATTTTCCTGAACATTCGTGTACCACGATCCACAAATAACGCGAGAACTCAAAGAACAAACGTTTGATCGCCGATTCCGAACAATGGAAAGCCAAAATCTGGAGCAACCAGCGAGGGAGGGAAATGTGTAATACAGTTCGCCGCTGAAAAATATAATTCCACGATTCAAGAACAGCAGGCGAACCGTTCCATTTTCCTAACTTCCTGTGACAAATAACGCACTAAAAAACAGGGATCTCTCGGCTTTACGATGCTCGTTGCCCAAGAACTGTCGTAACTTTATTTATTTTAACGTTTAGCGGAACTTTATTTCAACGGGGACGGCTCTGTTTCAATGTTTGCTCGTTTTTTTCTGTTGCAGAGAAGCCGGGATTCCAGTCGCCGTATGGCCCCACGATGGACAACGGAATGGTGAGTACCATTTTCCCAATTATCCCACTAAGATCCGCCAGTTTTTCGTCCTTTTTTCCCTCCTGGGGGATGATCTTCAGGGGAGTTGAGGGGGTTAGGAGAGTCTAGGATTTTCTCCCCGGGGAGAGGGCTCGACCAACTCGAATCTCCAGATAAAGCTGGATTACGTAAGAAACAGCGGCGTAATAATTATTGCAGTCGTGGAGGCAAATTTATCCGAGAAAAAGTTACTCCGCCCTTCCTTCCCTCCCTTCCCACCCTCCCGCGCACGCCCCCGGATAATCCGAAAACTTTAGACCGGGTCATATTCTTCGTAGCGGTTCTCATCGTGCTTGGAAAGCAACCGGTGCCCTTCTTCATCCCTAGCCCTGTGAAATCCGCCATCCCTTAAAAATATTAGGCTCTCGCGCAAGTCTCTGCGATTTTTAAAATTTTCTCTTAGCTCGTGGCTACTCCAAGCTGCTGTACTCCTTTGAAATAATTAAGGAAACACGCTGAACTGTTGCTGAAACTTATGGAACAAGCAATTTAGGAGATGCTTGGGCAGTTTCGTTTTTGACAGAATTAGCACAGTTAATTAACGAGCCATTAAACGCAAACACACGCAACGTCACGATGACGAAGGATCAAACAAGAACGAGACACATGTATTGACGTTTAATTTTACGTTAAACACGCGTTACAATATTTATTCACTCGCATGTATATCGATCATACTTCAGCCATCAATACTTCAACCATACAATTATCATACATTATTTTAATCCCGTAAAATGTTGTTTACTTTCATTATTGATGTTTGTAAAACATTTTCGAGTCATACGGATTCCGAGGGTGCACAATTAGTCGCCCAAGATGGCGCTTCTTCGGTCCGCGATTTCCTCGCGATCCACCAGGCGACATTTCTCCGTGGAGAGGAGAGAGAGAGAGAGGGTGTGAGAAAGCGAGGGAGATTAATCTCGACCGTGAAGCGTTCCTTTTCTCCCGGAAATAAGAATTACCCAATTTGGCGAGGGTTGAGCGTCGTCAACCGGCAGCTTTAATATCACTTACGTTCTCTCTCCACGTTCACGACGCAACACTGTGCTTGTGAACACGCACACCATCGGGACCGGTACATACTAATATATACATTATGTGGAACAAAGGAATACGATGGACGAGGGGTGGTCCACGGGGTGGTTTAAGCCAGCCCGGATGAAAAGTTATTCGCGGAGCGCGGATAAAGTCCCTCGTATTTTCTTCTGCCACGGCGTGTCGGCCATCAATTTCTTCCGCGCGACCTCCGTGACGATCGCTAATTAGTAAAACATGCGGGAGGACCATTATGCTCTTACGTTTGCTATTCAAGGCCGATTAAATTGCTACGTTTAAGTCGCGCGGATATTTCTTCGCGCGGGGGTGGTTTCAGTTTTATTTTCGCCGACCTTCGCCTTCTTTTTTAAGGGCTGTGCTACTGATTGCTCCTGAAAACATCTTTAAAAAAATGGAATATATAAAAAAGACTTTTTACAAACCACGCTTATATTAAAATCCACTGAAAAGGAGAAAATAATTTTTTCCTGGTTCTCAATAAAATACCGAATTCAGTTAAATGATTAATAATATTTTTCCCCAAAATTTTAAGCAATTAGTTCAAAATTGATAGAAAAATTTTACGTCAATATAGTTTAGCGCTCCACGTTTTTCTTTTTATAGTCACTAATGTCAGGATTTTATTTAAATTTATATTAAATTTTCCCATCTATTCCGACACTAATTTTATAACAGAAGATATTTTGAACTTATTGCTTAAAATTTTGGGGAGAAGTATTATTAATCATTTAACTGGATTCGGTATTTTATGGAGAACCAGGAAGAAAATTATTTTCTCCTTTTTAGTGCATTTTAATATAAGCGTGGTTTTTGAAAAGCTTCTTTTATATATTTTATATTCTACTTTTATTGTCATCGGAAGCAAGTGTGTACAAAAACAGTAAGTTTGGACTATGGGAAGAGGTTTAGAATTCGATCACTAGAAGCGTGGTAAAAATAATATAGCAAATATTATAATAATTAACATCTGAACAATTGTAATTGTAAAGATTAAAGTGTAGTTCATTCAGAAGATGTTTTCAAAGTGGATTATTTAGAAGCGCCTATTATGCGAGTCATGCAAATTTCCGGAATCTTCTTTGTCTGATGATAGTAATCTTTCATTTATGATGGAGTGCTGTAATATTTACTGACGAAACTTTGATAACGTATTAATCTTCCTGTGACTCATCGAAAATATATCGGACGTTGGCATGTTATTCTAACTGCGGAAAGTGATTTTACGAAACGGTTCTTTTTACGAGGAAATCTTGATGAAACCCACAAATTTAAATCGATGATCAGACAAGAACATACAAATCGACAATAATTTTCCACGATATTCGAATATTTTTACTCCTCAAATGGAAATTAATCTGTAATCATTCGACTGCGAATATTTACGCAAGACGAAGATCGCAAGTATTTTGTCCGCTCATTTGCGGTTCCCGGCGGTGGAATTTGAATCAAACTTCAATTAAATCGCCGTTAACATGCTCGGTTTATAGCGTACTCCTCGTCGCGTTATAAACGTGTAAAGGCCGTGGACGGAGACCCGTGTAGCGCGCGCGGCGGAATAAAACACTCCGTGTTCTGATCGAGGTGATAATCAACAAGGGTCAGTACCGTTAAACGAATCCTTCGAATCGAATAAATCGATCGGCTATCGGAATGGAAAATCGCAGAAGCTTTCGCGATTTCATCAGGTGAAACGATTTCCGCGATGGTTGATTAAAGCGACCGCTCCCCACCCCTCCGTCCGTGGGCGGTTTCGATTCTCTCAGAGAGAAGAGAAGAGAGACCCGCGTCGAATTTATAAAACGCGTAATAGGATGGCGGCCTTGCGCCCGCATTCATCGCGCCTGTTGCTACACTTTTAATTGTCTTATCCCGGCGACCTTCCTTTTAATCGGTGACCGGTGATGGTGCACAGCAACCTCGCTATCGAATTAGCCGATCGTCGAATCCTTCAACGGAAACTCCCGCGGCGCAGAGTATCGGGATTACGGCTCTTTCGCAGTCAATATTCGTCAGATATGCGCGCCGATGCGAACATCTGTATCGTTGACGGAAAGGGTGATGCGAGAGACTTTCAATAATAATCTGCTCGGAACCGGTTGAGGGCAACCCACGTTGCCCTGTGGGGCAGTGCCCCGGCTGCCTCGAGAGCAGCAAAGCCACGCCCACTCTAGACACCACGCCTATTTACTACTTACAGCTATCCATTATCATGTAAATCTGCAAGTTTAAGAAAACTAGAATAAATAAAAGACATTTTCCATGGACAGACATTTTCCTTTACGGTAAAATCAAGATAAAAATAATATCAATATTTATTAGTATGCCCATTCATACACGCTCACTCTGGAAAAAAATACCACGCCTATTTACAACTTACAGCTATCATATAAATCCGCGATTTTATGAAAATTGGAATAATTAAAAGATGTTTTCCCATTCATGGCAGATCCTTTACGGTAAAATCAAAATAAAAATAATATTAATATTCATTAGTATACACGTGTTGAGCTAGTGAGCAGAGATAAGGGATGACGGACACAAAGGTCGGAACGATATTTCAAGCGACAGATGAGAAATGTGGTGAAAGCCTGTGAAAAAACGAGGTCGCAGGGATGAGTTTCGGAGCTGGTCGACTGTGAAAGATTCTCCTCGATGATGTTATTCAAAAAGTGCGTTCATGACTAGTCTACGCGGTTTCCAGGAAGAGGCGGAGATAGTAGAGATTTTTTGACGGCGCCGTAGGGCAGTATCTAATCGGCAGTCGTTAAACCATAACAGATAAGGAGTATTGATTTCGATGGGTGATTTATTGGAGCCGACTTCTATCCGCTTCTTTCCTTTGCTTCCTCTTCGCCGATAGCATCGGCCAGACGCGGAATTATTAATTACGAACGTGGCTGGCTCGAAAATTGTTTCGCAACGTTAAATCACCGTTTATTCTCCTCTCCCCCTTGAATTTTATCCCGCCACCATTTTCCTCCTACTCTTAGCCTCTAATTTGTTATTACTGCGTGCACTGCTTCTATTTTATATTAATTTTCATGGTAATCTTCCTGCTACTCTTTTACATTTGCTGGAAACTGTGCCATAAAAATGTTATTATTTATTTATACTCCTCACCCCTTGAATTTTATCTCACCACCATTTTCCTCCTGCTCTTTGCCTTTAATTTGTTAGTATTCCGCGCACTGCTTGTATGTTATATTTGTCGCGGACTCATTATTGACTTATTATTATCATTGTGTAGACTGCAATAATAATTTCAATGGTTCTACAATAAGAAATGAGGAAGTTTCATGCCCACTGATTGAGAAAAATAGTTAATCGAAGCTTGTGGGTTGCAGTGCATAAAGATATGCAGTCTGATGATCATGTCCGGTTTCCACAGCCTCCAAATACAGGGGATGAATTGTTCTTTTTGCAGACGTACGGTGGAGGAGCATACGGTCCGACAGCAGGTGGGCCAGGCGGGGGGCCAGGGGGAGGTGGTGGCGGCGGGGGTGTCGAGGGCGCCACCTACCCCCCGGATTCCCCTTATTTCCCCTTTGGAACCCGAGGTGTACCGCCCTCGGTGGGTACACCCACCCCCGCAACCAACCCCGCGGCACCCACCGGCACCAACGGAGCACGGTTACCAAACTCTGCAGCCGGTTAGTCTCATTTCAACCCTTTCTTCGTCTCCAGCCCCAAAATTCTTCGAAGCTCAAGCCTCTCTGTTCCGATGTTTCAGGTGCTGCGGCGGTCAAGAGGAAGAAGGATGTAAGTACCTTGTTTCTTATTTTCATGCTTTGCCAGTTTAACACTAAACCTACCACCGCCGTTCAAATGACCGGTTTTATATTTTTCATTTCACAGTTATTGAAATTATGAAGTTGGTTACATGAAAATTGATTCGATAACTTTCTTTATCCAAGCAGATATCGCAATAAAAATTGCGCACAATCTAAATAAATAGAGCTTCGACGTTTTTGTAACGTAAAACATTTTAATCGCTTTTAGTGGTCGGTAGGTTTAGTGTTAATTGGCTATTTTACAGGTCCTTAGAAGATTATTAGCCTTCTGGTGCATTATCGTTTTTGTTAGTATACTTTTTTGTTTGGCAATGACTAGAGTTACGCGACTTCAGTAGATACGGGAGAAGAAATCTGAGATCCATTATTTCGACGGGGTTGGTGCAGGGTTAAGGGATGAATAGATATTCACCGAGTAGGGGATGATGATTATATTCTGAGTGTTTTTAAATTGAGGGTGAGAAATGGACTAGCTGGTAGACATTCGAAGAAGAAGGGTCTCGGTACACCCATATATTTTGATGCTGTCTTACACGGGATTTGGATGTCATTAATATACATAGAAGGAAATTATTTGTTATGCATGAATTTTCTTATTGTGGCTGCAACTCGCTGCACTACTTTCATCGGTTTATTCAGCTGTGGACGAAGAAGAGTATTTAGGAGGCTTTTTCCTAACTCTTCAGTTCAGAGTGTCTACAGATTTATTTAACGGAGCCTAGTAAACGTCGTTCATAAGATAGTATATTTTATTATGACCGACGTTCGTGGTTGCCTGTGAATCTACTTAATGCGACAAAAAACTAGTACCAACGGGGGGAAGCTTAGTTCGATCGAGTTCGATCGCGATCCAGCCGCTCGAATTCGTGTGAATCGACTGATCGTTTGCTCTTTTATTCAGCAGGCCCTGGACGGACCGGACGGCGAGGTCGTAACAACGCAGCACTGGGTGAGTGACTCGGAATCATTCGATAACCGCATGCCGAGTTAGGTCAGCCCGTCGAGAAACGTGTTCCCCATTCGATAATCTATCGGGACAAACGCGAGCCTAAGCGGCGCGATGGATAAACGCGCTGCGCCGGGAATTAGGTTGCCTCTCGGTGAATAACACACGCGTCTTTTTTCGTGGCCTCTCGTCGGCTCCTCGAACCGCGAGCAAGACACGCAATGATCTCAGACACCGTTTATGATCGTAATCTTTCACGAGAGGTCGCGGGGGATAATGATTTTAGCAGCGGTCTGGGTCGAGACTCGAGATTCAGGGTCTCTGGGAGGTTTCACACGTCGATTGTCATATGGTTTAACAATAGTCCCGCTCTATATTTTTCTGAAAGAACCTAACAACTGTCTATGGGATGGACAGATTTTCTTTGCTGGTATTTATGAACTTGTTAGCTATATAAAATTGAAAAAACTTAAATATGCTCAGCGTAGTAGACACATACAGCAGTAATCAAACACTGAGAATTCAAGGAAGGTACAACTCAAACACGGACGTGATAAAAAATCGCGAAGTCCGCTCTAATCAGAGAACGATCGCCGGTGCCGCATCTCGAAGGATGCTAAAAAATGTGACACGCGCGCAGCGTACGGAAGAGGCGGTCTCTTCGGCAAATAGAATGTAATATCGATCGATAGGCGAACGTTAAATATTTGTCGTCCCGGTGTTCGTGACTCTCCTTCGAGTGCCGGAGGGAAAGAGGCGAAAACAAATCGCCTCTCGATCATCAAATACGCCCCCGCACCTGTTTAAATTCTCCTACCGCGCGTTCGTTCGGCTGATTTATCTGAGGATGATTCGGCGGACAATTCGAGGTTTATCATTTCTCAGCATTTTCAAACATATAGGGAATGAGAATCGCATAAATTTATTTCTCGCACAGAATTTTGTAGGGAGACGTTTTTGTTGAGAAATTCAGACAGAAGTTCTAAATAATTTTTGTTATGCTTCATAACAAATATTGAAAAAAATGAAATAAGTTGTTCAATTTGTACATATGGAAAAAAACAATCTAATAATTCCTATAGGATTAAATTGAATGCGTTTAAATTTTAATGAATGAAATTTGATTAACTAATGGTTGAAAACGGTTAGTTAACCGAGTCGATTTGCACGGAAAACTGACGGCACTCGGGGAAAATTGCGAAGCGCCATGAACCGTGAATTGCGAAACGAAAAACGCTTCGCCGAAGTCCGCTGATTAGGAAGGAGCGAGTCACTCGATTTCCGTGGAAATTAGTCGGGGATAACACGGTTGGGACGCGGCGAATCGATAAGATTAATTATAACGATCTCCATTTTCGGCGACCCATGTGATTCAACCAATTGTCCGAGACGCGCGACCTGATTATCGCTCCTAATCGCGAGTCTCGATAACTATTAAGCCTGCGTTTACGTTTCTCCCTATAAGGAATTTTTAATTAACCAAGTGGTGCTCGTACGAGATCTAATCGGTCGCCATTCATTTGTTCCCGAATGTCGAAAATACGAAAAATCAATGCATCGCTTATCGTTGTTGCCGCGTTATCGCGAATACAGAGTCGATAGTGAGTGCCCGAATTCTGACGCTAGTGTGGAGTACTCTTTTACCAGAAAACCAGTTTTACCAGTTTCTTTCAATATTTTAGATAACATAGAATTATTTTCAAAGTCAGAAGACTGCCGGTTCCATTCCATTCAGCCGACTTTCCAAAATTAACCACAAAATTCCCTTGGCGCTAATATTCGTGGAAAGTGTCTGGAACCCCAGCCTAATCTATTATCTATCATGCGTTCTCAATAATCCCGAGCCCGACAGAGGCGATCATAATTATTACCGCTACCCTCGCCGGATGATTCATTCGGGTCCGGTATCCGCAGTATCATTATCCCCGGCACCAGCATCCCCTAAACGATAACAAGGGTAGAAATCTGTAGTCTAGATCCACCGACAAAAAAATTCTATTTCGTCCTGCGTGCCGATCTAGCAGCCATGGTATTTATATTACCCGAAGAAGGCATGGGTGCTGCGTGTGTTTTCTTACGGGGGCGCGACGCCACCGGTCACGGTCGGCGGACCTCGAAGAGAGACCGGGGAAAAAGGGACGTTGAACAGAGGGTGTTGCGGAGGGAACGATAAGTGAAACTCCCAGCGGAGGTAGTCCGGGAATACGGTTACAACGCCCTCGAGGACACTAGAACGCTCATATCCTAATAGAAACGTAATCGCGTAGTCCTGCGCGCTGAATAAATTATTAGCAGGCTTACGCTGTGACTGCGTTGGTCCGAGGGTTGTTCAAGCAACACACCATACCGCGTGGATTAACGGCGATCCGCACCGTGGGATAGTCGAGGATTTATTCGGCCGTGACTCTACGCTCTTATTTATTATTGTTTTGGCCCCATTACCCCCGTTGTCGGCCGCCGATTTTTACCGACCACCGGGGGATGATTTCTGTCGGGTGATCTTGTTATGGCATCGAGCCCCTTCGCGACCGAAGGCTATGATTTTTCCCTTCTTCGAATTTATTCTGGATTTTTAGTAATTAATTTCTTCTGATTGATTGCGCAATTATACCCGGTGCTGTTAAGTGAGCCACTTTCCAAGCTAAACCGAAGCTAATTTCGAAAAACTGAATATATCACCGCATTCTCCAGTGACACAGTTAACATGCCGGCGCGTATAGTCAGCGAGGGAGCTAAGCCAGATCTCCCGATGCCCTATCCGCTCGACATTTTTCTCCAGAGTATTGTTAAAAAAAGAAATTCTTGGTGTTATCTGGTTTTCGGTTGGACGCTTCGTCGGCGCGCCGTTCGTTTCGGTTAAGATCTCTCGGAGCCCGTATCTTTCGGAGGCATGTTTGTGCATAGGGGGCTCATGGGTATCGGGAGAAGACCATATGGTGTCGCGTGCTACGGTCGCCAGACCGTGGAGCCCTTCCAGTTTGGCTCCATGGCTCGCGCTATGGCTGCCTGAATGGCTTCTCGCTAATTCGTGGCCTCGAGGAATTTCGTGGCCGCCTCGAAGAAACCGAGGATCCGTGCTCCCGTGTAAGTGGCACGCATTTTCACGGGCCGATGGACCCTTCCACGGCCTGGACCACCTCTAACTTTCGATGGACGAACGCTCGACGACCAAGCTCGTCCTCTGTCAAACTGGTCCTCCCTTTGCTCACTGTTGAATATTAATTCCGCTGCTCTGCATTTTTGAAGTGCATTTTGAAAGTCCTAAGAATAACTTTATGATGAATTCACTCTAAACAACGACTTAAGTGTATTGAGTCTTGATTCAATTGATAGAACATGTTAAATAATTAAGTAATAATATCAATTCCACTGCTGCATTTCTTAAGTCCATTTTGAAAGTCCTCCTAAGGATAAACTTACGATGAATTCATTCTAACCAGCGATTTAAGTGCATTGAGTCTTCATTCCATTGATAGAAATTATATAAAATAGTTAAGTACATAATATTAATTCCGCTGCTGCATTTTTGAAGTCCACTTTGAAAGTCCTCAGAATAAAATGATGAATTCACTCTAAACAACGATTTAAGTCTTGATTCGTTCTCCATATACAACATATAAAATAATCAAGTACCACTTTGACGATTTCGGTGCTACGTGGAAATAAGGATAGGTGATCACCGAGGCCGATTTTGACACCAGGAACAATAGTTCTATTCCCGAAATAGAAAAGCCGCGATGATCGTCGGTCGCCTAGATCCTCCACTCGAAAACGCGGGCTGTAATTTGAAAGATCCACGAGAACGACCCCGATAATGAGTCCCGTGGGATTCGGAACGTGAACGTGGCCCACGTCCGGACACTACGGCGCCTACGAAACCATTCCCCGGCTTTCTGAAACGGCCGGGTTCAAGTAGCCAACCGTTCATTATGAAGCATGAGGCGGCCGATCAAATAAATGATACAACGTCCGTTTCGAGAGTCGTTATCGGTTGGCCGGATTAAGCTGACAGGAAGAGTTTGTCAAACTGGTGATTCCAATGGAATATTCTGTTCCCACAAAGAGTCTGTGGATCGGACGATTTTTCACTCGAGCCCGGTTCGGACTTGGAATTATGATTCGATCATTTCTCTCCGGGAACTTCAGAACTGCGACACCGTTGACACTGAACGAACAATGACAAAAATGGCTATGGCAGTGCTCAGAATAATTTATTGTACGATATAAAAATAGTTCTGGGTCATTTATTTGAAAACTGACTCGGGAAATAATGTATTACTGTAAAGATATATATATATAAAATTGTGAATTTACGTGAAGATCCTCAGTCTACGAATTCGAAAAGATCCGAGGCTAATTGCCCCATTTAATGTGCCAAGAAGAAACGAAACATAGAGATCGCTGGCAACGGCTAATGAAGAAGATCGACTCGAGGGTGTCCAACAATTTCAAATCTCGCGATCTAGTGTTTCCCTGAAATTGTGTATCGCCTTCAGTCTACCGAAGGAAACAGATTTGCAGCTATTTTCTCTGCATCTGGAACCAACATAATAAAAAAGAAATTATTAATAATTCTTTCGAGCGTATCCAATAATTTTCATTTGCCAACGAGCATTGCTATGTGGATCACGAGACCAGGAGGGATCTATCCGACAGTCAGGCGCGACTTTCTCGCAGCCTCTCGAATTACGCAGTCGATAAACGTCAAGCGGGACAAATGAATATCGAAAATCGCTCGTAAAGCTGCTACTCGGTTTGACGAGCGGTGTGCACGCACCGGGGAAAAAATCGGCGAGGCCGGTTCATTAATCGTGCACGCGCGATTAAGCACGTCGCGGGAACGAGATCTAGGCGGCGTTTGAACCGAGTTATCTAACAAGTCGCCGCGGGAACACGCGGTGTGCGCGCAAGAACGGAGAGAATCCACGGGTTTTCGGTCCGGATAAATTCTTGCGGCATTTGCGCCGTAAAAATAACGACCTTAATGATCTCCGCTGTAAACCGTCGTAACGGGGCAATTAAAAGCGAAACCTCAAAAGTGGCCGCGGTTTAATTTCTTCGCGAAAACACCTGCGACTCCGCGCATCGTAAACCCGAGTCAATCAGAGCCCACCGGGCTGCCGAGGAACCAGCTCCGAAAATCTTTGATCGATCTGAATCACGACTGTACTCGCAGAAACTACATTTGTACACGCATTGTACGATTTGTAACTCCGACAGACTTTGTTCGATATGCAGATGCACGCTTATCGAATTGTGAGAATTTGCTTGACGATGTTACGTCGACACTGTGTTGGGGAAAATCAATTTTAATTGGAATCTGGCTACACGAAAATGTTGACTTGGTAATGAATTTTCGTGTAAACTCGAAACAAATGTCTTTGTGGGACGATAATGTTGCTGGCAATATTTGTTGTTGACATTGAACAGTATTTTATAACACCAATTATAACTGGCACAAGAATCGCGTGACGTATCTTAGACGTGGTTGTACGTCAGGCTGAAGCTTGCAAATTGCGTGGATGAAAAATATATTTTTCGTAGAGTGGCTCGTAAATTGAAATTAATTAATTTCTTGCACCGCTTTTGCGTGAGACTGTGATAAACGAAGTTTGTGATGACGTAGAGGTGATGCGACGATAAGTCAGTATTAACTAATTGTGATAGGGAAATGAGATAAGATTGATCAAACTCCGACTTGAAACTTACACTTAATCAATTTGTTAAGTACATATGGAAATGAAATTAATTGAACTTCGTACGTTGCCCAGATATCTACGTTCACACGTTGATTGGATTATGTACTTGTGTTTGACACGTGATGTAACATTGGAAAGCATCAAGCGTCGATGTGTAATACAGTCGTGAAGAAATCAAAAGTTTGACAGTGAGATGGATGAATTTATGTCTGAGAATTAAAATGTCTCATTTATCTGGTGTGGACATAGGACAAGATTAGTGAAAGTAGAGAGATGTGTGTGAAATCAATTCACTATAACGTTATCGTCATCCTTATTCGATTGTATAATATTCCTGTTTTCGAACATTTCGTCCCATTGTTTGGTAAGCTTTATATTTCTCAATTTATGATAATAATCTCGTTACAGCATAGTCGAATATCACCATTATTTTCCTACCGATAGATGCGATTATGTAGGGGAGAGTTTCGAAATTGGACCAGCGCCTAGATTGGACCTAATTTACAATTCATAGTCAATTAATACCTCCAATAACACTGTAAATATTTCTCTTCCGCAAGATACATAGCTAAACCAGACCCCGAGCATAACTCACAGTCAATTGATACCATTAATAACACTGTCAGAATTTTTCTACGCCGGGATATATGGCGGTTCAATCTAGACACTCGGCCAAATACTTCTACACACCCTTCTCTATTAACAGGGGTTGTTTCGCAAATCGTAAGCAAATTGAGGATCATTATATGTACACGGTGTAACAAAATTTAATGTCATCGTTTTGGCTGATAGTTGTACACCTTCGGATCGGTGGAGATTTGTTAAAAGTAATTGCGTTCAAGGTGAAATTTTTTTATTTTTGTATCGCATTGTATTCACCATGGGGACCAAACCTAATCTAACCTAATCTACTGTTCCTTGGACAAGTTTGGTCCCCATGGTGAGTAGAATGCGATACAAGCATAAAACATTTGACCTTGAAGGAAATTTCTTTTAACAAATCTCCACCGATCCGAAAATGTACAACTATCCGCCAAAACCATGACATTAAATTTTGTTACACCCTGTACAAACTTCCATTTCCGTAGATTATTTTCCGAATGAAAACTTTCCGATTAATTTCAGGCACAAATGCTTCTGGCACCCGATGCAAAATACAAAAATATAATATTCTTTCTCGAGACTCAAAAATTCATTACTACGGCGACAAATCTTATCTTTTTCATTTTTATTTTACTAAACAATTTGCTTCGATTTCACCGCATTTTTGAGATCACTACGCGAGTGATCAATGTGTCAAGTTCAACAATCCACAATCACTGAAATTCCTATAAAAATCCACGGACAATTTACAAAACACAACTCTCCAAAAACCAGTAAAAATCGTCACTGATTAATTTTCCCAGTGTCAATGATGCATCGAAGCTCTGTCGAGCAGTTCCCAATGGCGACAGGCGGTTTCGACCGCGAAGTTCCCGAAATCCCATGGATCGGTCGATGAACGGCTGGCCATTTGGACAGAGGGTAGCATGGGCTGTCTTGTCGACGAATCAATTACCGTGGATCGCGTGCGGGAGAGCCGGGGTAGAAAGAAGGCGAGCAAGGTGGTGGGAAAAAGACAGTGGCAAAAGGGGGGATGAAGAGGAAGGTCAGCAGCAGGAGCAGCAGCAGTAGCAGTGTAGATGAAAAGAGAGAGAAAGAGAGGACTGTTCGCCGGAGACGTTGAACGCTGTTTGACGGGCACCTGTTGCTGGTAGCACACGAGCCAATGCCTCTTTGGCTTGCGCTCTCTCCTCTATCCTCTCCTCTCTCCTCTCCGTGCTTTGGCCCATTCCTTGGTTCGCGCGCCATTTTACCGAGCCTTTTGTTCCCTCTTTCCGCGTGGGCTTCGCGGTCTGAGGGTTTCGTAATTTCCCTCGCAGAGGGATCGAGAGACCGGGGACAGCTCGAACGGAAACCGCCGCGTCATTTCTCTCTTTCTCTCTCTCTCCCGTTTCCTCTCTTTTAAGATCCCGGCTCCATTTAGGAGAGAACCGAATTTAGGGCTCTCGAAATCGCGGAGAATTTTCTGCTATTTATTGCCCGGCTCCTCGAACGACTATTATTATACAGTGACGCAACGGGCGGGTCCGAGAAACCGAGGATTTTTCGTGGACTCTCGCGGACTCTCATAAAGTCTTCCGGTGTCGAAGCCGGTCGATTAGGCGAGTGTAAGTGCACTCCGTCGGTCTTGCTGCTTATCTGCAAGTCGAAGTGGTCCACGATCGAGGAAACGCGTTTTGCTTAATCCCACGGGACCCCCCAACCCCCCCAGGCAATTTCACTTTACACACACCTCGTGTCGGCCAGCGCCATTGTGTACGGCCCCGTTTTCGAAGTTTACGGGCTAGATCGAACTATAAATCGTTGTATCATATTGATATTTCTTCGGCCGCGGAGATCAATCTGCTGCTTCTTTTTATCTAACGACGATAAATCCAACCCTTCGTGGCGGTGTTTGGTTTCTTTATCGTGGCGAGTAATGGCTACTGTTGCTCGACGTTTTAGCCTAAGAGACTGTTGGGTGCATGGTACTTGTTCATTTATCTTGTTTATTGTTTCTAGTGAATCGAGTAACTGAAGTTCGGTGTTCAGTAATTGACGATGAAAATTTTCGTTTCGCATAAAGATCGGCGGTGTACTAATACCAAAGAACAAATTAATTCAATGGGTACAATTCAATGGCTCTGTGTCCCCATCAATTAGATCACTATTTGCGAACGAGCGAATCGTCGCGTGCGAAATCGACAAAATGGCATCGGTGAAGTTTGTCGTCGTAGGACAAGCGGGTGGTTGTCGATGGTGAGGAGCCAGCAGCGATGGGATTATCGCGCGGTTCTTATCGTATTTACCCCCCTTCCTTTTCTTTACCTTTCCCCGTCGATCTTTCACCCCTCTCCTAACAAACTCCCCCCTCTCTCTGTCTGTCTATCTCTCTCTCGGGCAGCGTGCAAACTTGCCGCAGTGTACAGAGTACACAGCGCGGCGCAGCACGGGTTTATAGAGTGAGTTGTCGACTTACAACGGGTAAACCACCACCCTTCGGGGGTTGCGGAGGCCGAGGGGAGGGAAACGAGCGGTTGTGTTGGCGGGGAGAGACGAGGGGAGGGTTTCTATCGGGCCTGGATAAAGCGAGTAACCGAGAGAGAGAGAGGACGCTGAGATATGATCTATACACATATTTTCTGGCTTCGAACGATACGGGAACCGTGGCTCGCACGCCGGCTCGACCATTGTCCGGCACCGGCACTTTAATTTGTTGCATCGAGCGTCGTTAAGCCGCGTAATTGAAACCGAGAGTGATTTTTAGCCGGCGATCTCCCGCCTGATCTACTTCCATGTGGACGGGAACGCGATTTTGTTAAATATCGCTCGATTAACTCGGTTCACGATTATGAAAATTATAAATATACATCCATGAGGAATTATTGAACAACGAATATTACGCAACCCTTAATAGAATCGAGATATATTTACTTCGATTACAAATTCGGGATTTTAACGGACGAAGCATTGTAATATTGTGTTTACCACGGGACAGATATTTCAACTAATTCCATTCCGATTTCTCTGTTATTCTTCTGTGACAACCGCAATCGCATTTCGTCCTTTGCCGTGCCGAAATAATTGTTTCGCAATCACACCAATTAGCAGAGCTTTAATTCGCCGGTGATCGGCACGATAATTCGGATAGTAGTTGCATTTACGACTGTTAAGGCAGCCGACACGGTAATTGATATTATTTTCCATTTTTGATGAGGATATTAAGCGCAGATGAATAGGGGGAACAGAGAAAAAAGGCAGTGATTACAATTTCAGAGGTAAATCCTGGTTCATTCTGGTACACTGGTAATTATTATTGATACATTCCCGGTAATAATCTCGACGACCCAATTAATACTATCGACATACCGATAGGCGCAGTTGCGATACACCCAATAATTTATCGCGATAATCCCACAATGACCGTAAACTATCGCTCACGCGTGCATTTTCGGCCGATCGCACGCGAGATATATACGTTCACCGTGTCTTCCACATCCAGCCGAATGCGGACCGTGTGTAATCTGAAGCGGCAGGATAGATTCTGATTCTCCGGTGAAATTAATTTCCTGTAAAAACCGTGCTCGATACGATCTCGTGTCCTGAATCAATTAGCATACGCGATCTGCGTCCGTGAAATTGCACCAGCGATCAAATTTCGACTTTTGTTGGGCTATTAACTTAATATATTAGTTATACAAACAAACTTTAACGTAACACACAACTTTATCTCAAACAACAAACGTACCTGACTCCAGTTTCTTGTGATTAAAAGATTTTTATTTGATCCGCAATCTGATTATAACAATTCGCATTTCCGTCGTAAAATTCGCGAAGATCGACATTTCCATCGGGCCTCGGTAAATTAAAAATAAATAGAAACTACAGGAAAAATTATATATCCGCCAGTGTTTGCACTTGATAATTGTTTCAACATTTTTATATGATACGATTACAGAGAGTCCTCTGTTTGCTGGTGTTGTATCATTTTTTGCGAAATCAATACTGTCGACGAGAACCACTTGGACCCTAGCCAGGAATTTTAATTATTTTATTGAATACTTTATACAGAGAATAAAATCCTGTAGAAAGATTTAGTGTGTTCCATAAAAATTCTGTTTGCCCGTGGATGGTCACAGTAAATTCCAAACAGGAATTTGATTAATTTGATTAAAACCTTTTACCTGGTTTTGAATCGAATAAATCCCACGCTATAAAAAATAAGTTTTCAACCCCTGATTTCTACTATACCAAAAATTGAGGTTCACATGAACATTGGGGGATTAAAGGTAACATAGATATTTTCTCAGGCTCATATAAATATGACAAGCAATCGTTGTCTAGCTCGAACAAAAGGAAGACACCGCGATTACACGGAGCGTGGTCCGAGAAGGGTTGAAAACCGGCCCATACGGCGTGTCCCATGGCTGGTTGATTCCACCATGGCGGGATATTTAACGACCGGTAGGCTTCCTATAGCAAGAGATCAATCTATTACCTTCGACCGGCAGGAAATTTCGAGTGGCCACTATCTGTTCACCCCCTGTCCGAGGTCACGTGTCTCGCAAGGGGGTTTCCTATTCGAGTGGCCGGTTCGCGTGTGCCCCGCGATCGTTTTCATGGGGGATTAACGACCGCGGTGAGAACTGCACGCCAATTAACATATCAATCGTCCTAAATGGATTCATCTCCCGATCCTTTATCCTCGCTGAGGAGTCGGGCGGACTCGCTATCTGCTGGTTGAACAAACGATGCGGTACAATGATCTTTCTGTTGCGCTACGATCTCTTGTTTTCTTTTGTGGCTTAGGCGCGATCATTTTCGAGCACCTCCACTCTTCTGCACTTACGTAGTATTAAGTGCTCGTAATCTGTAACGCATCGGTCGATTTTTTAGGGAAACAGATGCGAGAAAGTGGAATGTGCGAAGCAGAGTGTGGGATTTTATTTGTGGCGAGGGTTGCTAGGATTGTTCGATTTTTAAAAATTGCATTTCAAATGTACGCGTATCTTTGCTGTGAAAATTGCTGTTTAGAAATCCCTTGCATTGGTATTAATTTTGCGACCAGATTCATAATTATACAACTTTATCCAGCATAGAAATAATATTTAGAATAGTTTTGCCAATTAATGAACATTTTCTGCAAATTTCTATGTCCATATGTTATTTTATGAAAATCGAAATGAGGGAAAAATTTCTTACGTCGACTAGAAAATTGCTGGTAGCAGTTTCAACAGTACTATTCATTTTCATTAGTGCGCGCGTTCCTGCGGATTTTACAAATTCTCGCATGCCCCGTTGAAAGTGTCACAAATATGCAATTTGTCTGAATGCGCGGCAGGTGTGCCGGTGCGTGCACGCACGGACTCTATTTATATATTCAGCGAACGAGTTGAACACTTGAAAATCAAGATTTTTCGGTCGTGAAACCACTTTTTTTTGCATGTATTCTTATATAATCAATTATACAACTACGTGCGTATGATATAAAATGCGTATATATTGTATTCATAATTTTTTATATGCCTTCCCTAATGATATACATTACCGTTCATGAATCACGGGTACCCTTTAATCGATAAAAAGTGTCTCGAGGAAAGAATATATATTTCTCCGAATTACACTCATTGAAAAATTGCATGCTACGTTGTGCGTCATACCTGAAGAATTTCTCTTTCACCTCGGTCAAATTCTGTTGCGTTCCAAATATTATTTTAGAAAGCCATTATTAATCCTCGCAAGGTAAGGTCCAATAACACATAAATAGTAAGGTGGGGCCTCTTGGACCCCGATAAATGAATTTCATATATTTGTGAATTTCATCGTTTTTAATAAATTTGGGATAAAGAATAACGCAGGATAAAAAAGTGAACAAACAAATTTAATTTTATTCATATAAAAATTCTTTTCAAAAATCTTTCAGATCCCACATTACTTTGCGAAGGTTAACGCAAAATGGGAAAAAAGTTTCAAAATAAAATAAAATAGAGAACAACTGCACAATTTACTATTTTTACAGTAGTTACCCCACGAACTGCAATCATTCAAAAAATCGTTCTTGCTTGAGGAGGCGATTTTACAAAATTCCCAGAGCAAACGCGGCCGCTTTCCAGACTGAAATTTCGGGCCGGACTGGTTTCTCGCGAAGATAACGGCCGCGATAAACCGACCCGGGGAGCCTCCCCTTCCGGTTGCACGCTCGGTGCACCGAGCGCAACGGTGCGCCGTTGCATAGACGATTGCATAAGCGTAAGGCGACGGGGCTGCATCCGCGGGCCCTCTCCCCTTGAATATTCGAGGGGGCCGCGAGGGTGGCGCGCGTGGATCCTCGCGTGCCCCAGCACGTGAAGCGAGTAGTCGCGTGTGCAGTGTGCGCCGATCCGCTCCGCGTGTGTTTGAACAGGCCGCGTTTCAGCCCGGGTCTCTCCCGTTGCGGTTTCCCTGTTGTACCGGACGGGCCGGTCTCTTATTTGCTTCGTAGATCAACCGTGGATCATTAGCACACTTGCTACCACCTTTACTTGCTGCGTACCACCGCATCCTGTTACATTTTGCTCCATTTTAGTCCCCCTCATTTCATTTCGCTCCATGTCGTTTCCTTTTGTTCCATTTTATTTTTTATTTTGTTCCATTTTATTTTCTACTTTGTTCCATTTTATTTTTTTATTTTGTTCCATTTTACTTGGTCTTCTCCCATTCTATTTCATTTCGTTCCATTTTATTTTGTTAGATTTTATTCCATTTTAAATGGTTTCATTTATTTCACTTAAAATTATAAACAAAATGCAGAGTCGCAAGTGTCAGTTTCAATTTCGTTCGAAAGCTCGGTAGATTCTATTAACGCGTTCGAGGGGGGAAACAATAGTCAGGAAGCTCAGCTGCCGGGATCAAGAAGACATTAGCGAAGATCCACTCTAACCGTCCACACACGGGGCAGATTCGGTGCCGGAGTATGTATCTATAATTCCCTAAAATTACATGTGTACACAGGGAGGCGCGTGTGTGTGTTTGCTCTAGGTACGCGGCAGTGTTTGCGCGATGCGTTCAACCCCGCCGAGGGTGCGGGTTGATACGAGCTAAATCGAGCACCACCCAAGTGTGCTTCATTTGTGGCGTACCGGCCTGTGAAATTCGGGGGATGCCACTCTCCGTACCCCACCCCCGCTGCGCCCTTTCGTCGCCCCCTTGGCTCGTGACGATCCGTCGACTGCCCCCGGGGGTGAACTTGAACCTTCCGACGGAATTCCTGTTAGATTTTCACGAACTTCTGTAAACAATTTATTAACCCCTCTTAATTGGCCGAGGAAAGCCGAGCAAATCCCGTCTTGAACGTCTTAGCTAAAATTCTCTATTCCACCCTGTGAAACAGACACTTGCTCACCAAAGTATTAATCTAGAGGACTATTAAATCTACAACGATTGACAGTGTTTAGAAATGCGCGTACATGAAAGGGGTGGCAGTGGGTGAATGTTCTTTTAGCCTAGACCTACTTAGATTCTTGCTCTTTTTTTTAAAGAAAATGTAATGTCATCTTTCAATGTAATAGAACAAATGAATATTAAAATTATTCTACGAGTTAATAATTTGAGGAAGTTTTATTGGGCTGTACTCCATCATTTACACCACAATTACGAAACTGTACGCTTCACAATGAACTTTATATTGTTTGTATTGGCAACAAGATGAAAATACGACATAAACAATGTTCCCGCGGAGAATTAATTTGTAGCATTATTATCACGGTTGCAGTGCTTCACCAGCGAAGGAAAACAGATTGCTGTTTTTCTAATTTATCAGGAGAAACGGGAACTCGCAGCCATTCGCAGTCTACTTACCAACATAAACGTGATATAGAGTCTCGCGGGGGTGGTTAAGTATCCCGAAACTATTTGAAGAGCAGCACGTACTTTAACTACGAGCCTAGAATTTGAGCCTACCGTGGGGGTGCGCCGGTTATTTACTTTGAGGGTATGTTTGCATACACGATCGCGGCTTCCGCTGGCTCCGTGTTTTCATCCCTGTTTCGGTGGAAGCGTCTGTTTCGCCTAGAACCTCGGTCAGTCACGTTTTTCCGAACCCATCAACGGGACCCCGAATTCGATTTCCAGGACGTCCTGCACCTTTCCACCCCCTGACTTGTTAGTTTTACGGCCCGCTAGATACGCCGCTTCACATTTTTCACGGAATTACTACGGAAGAAAGGGAGCGTAACTACCCCTTGTATACTTTCTTCGCACTCGCACCCTAAATTCACCTGTGGCCCCCACGCAATTTCCAATTAAAGTAATTCCTATTTTTATCATCTTTACTCTTTCAATTCTAATATTTGCTGGTCATTTTTTAGCATTATTTATTGAATGTTAAACTCACCCCTTTTCGTAAAAGGAACAAAATAGAACGAAGTAAAACAAAATGGTCTCGTCGTAGTTTTCCGAAATTCGAAGAGATGGAGGGCGGAACTGAGAGAGTCAATCTCGAACACGTTAAAAACAAGAAGGAGAAGAAGATGAGGAGGAGGAAGAGAAAAAATGGGAACGATTTTCGAGTCCGCCAAGTTACCCGCGCCGCCAATTACCATAAATCGAGGGCGCGCGTTAAGCGTCCGCGGCTACGAAGTATAAAAAGCAAAAAGATTCCTTGGTCGATCGTGAACGATCGAGAGAGCCGAATAGCCCCGTGGACCATTACCATTTTCGGGACCCAACGAAATATGGCACCATGGAATTAATTTAACGACGCTGTAGCGGCGCGGTGGAATTTGATAAAACGTGCCCTCACCCAATTCTTCGTGGGTAACATCAATTAGTATGGAGCAATGTCTTATATCGTACATGCGCTGGATTCATTTTCTTGTATACAAATTATTTCTGGGTGGCTTCTGCGATGAAATATGCGATGGAGTGTGATCGAGGGGCGAGAATTTGACAAAATGCCGATTTTTTAATTCTCTTTAATATCGCGTGAACACGTGACTGCATAATTTAATACGAGGATCGGTCTGGTAAATAAACTTATGAGAGAAGTAATCAGACCCGAAAATACATTGACGGTAACGAAAGTATTGAACAATGACGAATACTGAAAAGATTATTAGCAATACAAAATACAAAAATTCAGAATTAAAAATCATAATGAAAAGAAGAAACGCCTTGAAATTAACCCTCTTCTCCTTATTTTTTAACGCGTCGCGTTTCAGATTGATCCTCCCGAAAACCTTTTCGTATTTCAGCCGCGTCCCGCCCTCTTTTAGGTCTCGGAATCTTGGAAAACTATCGAGGGCGTACAGCGAGGCTGATTAGAATTTTATTATCGCGAAGGAGGAGAGAAAAAAGCAGGGAAGAGGTTCAAGAAGGGTGGCATATGGCGCGACTCCTCCGGCTTTTGAAGTTTCGGGGATGAAAGAGGCCGACGTTCTAGAGTTTACTTGACTCCCGCCCCCTTTTCCCGAGGATTCCCCGCACCCTACAACCCCCTACGAACCCACCCACATACACACACACACACACCATCCTTCACTTTCCCATACCATGACGGAGTCGTTACTCACGAAACGAGCTACGATCCCTCGTTCCAAGTGGCCCGACTTGTCTCCCGAACTCTCGAAACGACTACCGCCACGGAAGACGTTGGCCAAACATCCGTGTGAATCCTACGGTGAGGCCATCTAGACCGTGAGGAAGATCCACGGAAAGCCTGATCCCATTTCACAGGGGATTTTTACTAATTCTTGCGACGAGATTTTATGGTTGAAATTGTAGTATTTTGAGAAATAGTGAACGGCGATTTTGGGGATGATTTCCACCCTTGGAGACAAATCTGTCAAGATAGAAAATGATTAGCTCAGCTCAACCCTTACATCGATAACCAAAATTTTCTACGGTACGACTTTTTATAAATAAAAATGTACACACCGAATAAATTGCGGGCAGCGTCTCGCTCGGTAATTCGAAGTGTCCAAGTATTCGCGTTGAATATCCGGCCGCTTGTAAAGGAAGAGATACGGAAGTCGCGGGGATGTTAAACGGGACAGCAAATTGACAACGAAGAAGGAAAATGTTTCGCAGCCGGAAGAAGCATCGCCCGGTGGCGTAGGGTGCGGACGAGGATACAAGGTCGTACGAGCAGGCGTAGGTCGATCGTAATAAATTACCAGGAAAGTTGGATACACGCGAACCCCGCGCGAGCCTCTCTCCCCCCGCGTACGTGTGTGTGTACAGCCGTGGTTATCCATCCTGGTTCACCCCACTCACTGTTATCTTATATGGCCGTACTTAGGGTACATTACCCGGAATACGAAAGGTACCGAGCCCCGAAATTTCTATTAGTTCTACAGGAGGAAAACCACTTCACGAAATGGGACCCTTAAGTTCCCCTGCGGAGCCACGAAAGCGAAAGAATCCTCGCAGAAGTCTCCGCTTTCCAACGAAAACACACCGCGTTCGATTATTTATACTTTCATCCCCCAGGGGGTTCGATGTTCAATCCTCAATCCAATGCAAGCGAGAAATTTCGGCTAGTTTACAGCGATGATTGTTGCTCGATCCTTTCTGTGGAGGAGTATCGAAATCTTGGGGTTGCTGTGGTTTGTAGGTAATGGGGTGGATTATTTTGCGTTTCAGGGTGGTGGTTTATGCATTTTTATTATCTTGGATTTATTCCTGTTCATCCGTTCTTCAGCATCAACTTGATTCAGAGGGTTAAAAGAACGTCCTTCGAGTCCTCCGGAACCACCCCTAAACCGGTCGCAGCTCTTTTCGGATCACGCTCGCTATTAGTTCGAAACAATGTCGATCCGGGCCGAAATAATTCAGATCCATCGTCGTGGTGCACGGCCAGCTTTGTTTCCGAATAACCATGGGAATCGATTCCTCGAGTTCGGTTTAATCCTGCCCGGATAAACGACGCTCTCGGGTCACCGTTGATCCGCGTTATTCCGTAACTGCGTCCCCGAAGTTTGTGTCCCATCTCATGGCCTCCCGCGATCCGGCCACGCTGACGAAGGAAAATCGGGGAACCGATCAATTCCCGGGGACAATATTTTGCAGTAGTTTGATATTTCTCATGAGTATCGACTATAGTTCGGGAGGGGGACGTACGGCCACCGTGCACTACAGCCAAGATGGGTAGACTAAGCGGCGGAGGTTGGTACTAAATCTCACCCTAAAGCATCCCTACCGAGCCACCCCTAACTACGCTACTAGTGCTCCTGCCACCCCTCGTTCAGTGTCTCGCATTGGCGTAGCTAGCGCGCCAAGGAGGCCACGATTTTCGCCAGGATTCCTTCGTGTGCTGCTCTCTCCTCTTGCTCCCTAAGATGTCCGCCAGCCTCGTTTCTTAGAGCATTCGTCTTCCTAGCCACAATTTTCTATCAAACGCAAGCGTACTTATTTTATCACATATTTTTGAAGTTGTGACATTCATTGATTTCCTCGGGATCGAGCAGATAACTCTTTCTGGAAGGTACCAGATCCTCTTTTCAGGATAGTTTTGATCAAGTCGATTTTCATTAGAAAATATTAGTCGCAGGATCGAGTCTTTAATTCTTGGTTACATTCTTTTAGCAATGGTGAAGTAATTGATGTTCCTGCTACTTTTTCTGTAAACACAGAATTCGTGTTCTTCAAATATTATTCAAATCGTGATGTTTATTGATTTTCTCCATGTTACATTGTTTTAAATTTTCCGCACTGTCGCAGATCATTCAGAGCGAAGCAAGTTTTCGCAGCGGCACGAGTCGAGGCTAACTAAGTGAACAGCATTTATTCCGTCCGCTGAAAATCCTCCGTGAAGCAGAACGATCGATAAGAGCGGCGATCGGTCTCGGGCCGCTAAAGCGATCTAAAAAGAAAATAGAATGGCGAGCAAACGAGGGACACGTCTCTCTCGATATGGTCGTTGGCTTTCGTCTCCTTTTTAGGACACTCGGCTTCATCCACCTATAAACCGTGTGTACATATGCCGGTATTATACCGTTTCTCTCTTCTCTCTTTCTCTTTCAGCTTTTCCCGTCTTTCTCGTTCGCCTCGGCGCAAACGAGGATCTAGGAATCGACGTGCCGGGATACAACGTCGTGCGCTGGCTCTCCGCGATCGAGATTCGTTAGGTCGATCTATATTTGGACGAATCGATCGCGGGGAGGGGGCAGATACACCGCTAGACCAGCCTCGATTAAGGCTAATCGGGATTAATCTCGCGGATCTTACAATGAGGGACCGCGAACGAGCGAGCGAGCTCGCAGAGTTCTTCTGCGTCTATCCAGCAGGCCGGCACGCCGAGAGCGAATTAAAAAGAATTAATTAGAGAGAGATTAGATATGGAGGCTCTTGCTAACGACGAGAGCTGGCTCCGGACCCCGGCCGCGAGTCACGCAGTGATTCTTTTCTATGTGTGTTGCACCGTCGCGCGTCGTCGTCGTTGTCGTCGTCGTCGTCGCAGTCGTCTCGCTCGGTGCACGTAACCGGTGCATAAATCTATCGAAAATTGACCCTTCGTTAGTGGCTTAATTAACAGGATAAGTAACGATGGAACGCGGAACGCAGCCACCAACCACTGCCCCAGCCGAGATTTATTTCCTCATTCAGAGGACTCTTAACGCGGCCACCGAGTCGGCGATCCTTCAACGATTGTTCCACGGTCTTTGCAAATTCTCCGGGAGAGCGCGATTTACGCGCCGGATCTCGATATATGCTCGCGGCGAGCTCCTCTATGGGCTCGCTCGCAGAGCCGACTACAATTAACTGGTGCAAAAATCGTTACGGATTTGTCATGCACACACAGTGGTCGTCCAACAAAAATCCATCCTTGTGGACCATCAAACATCATGAGACAAAGTCAAACCTGGATTTCCATCTGTACAAGTCACATCAATCCTATCTGACCTTCAAAATTGATCCCTTTCTCAAAAAGAATCCAAGTAAAATCATCCCTTTCATAATGTCCTCTATTCCCATCGATCATCAAACAACGTCAGACCAAATCAAACCTACATTTCCATTTTTATCTATCCCAGGAAGTCGCCAAAGTTACCCTGTTCACACCGGTGTCGCGTTCAACGGGATCGTCCACCTCCTCCTCCTCCACCTTCGTCAAACATCCCGAGACCGGACCCGCGCGAATTGATCTCCCTTTCAAAATTCACTCTCCGGTAAATCGCCGGCGAACGATCTCCGGGGCTATTTCCTTTTCTCCGCGCGATAAGTCTCGTGGGTCTTCGACGCGGAGGGGAACAGGGGATGGCCGGGGAGGAGAGGGGGTTAGGTTTGAGTCGGCCCGATAATCTCTGGGCGGTAGTGAGTGCTCGAGGTGTGTGCCCCGTGTCGAGTACACAAGCCAGTTGCTCGAGTACACCTCCGTGACTCGCAAGAAAGGTCAGATTAAGCCGTCTTCATGCTACGCTACCGAGCAATCCCGTTTTCCATTGAGCTTACGCCAGTGGCGTCGCCCCCAACCCATCTCTATAGTATACCCCGTCGCCCTGCAGTTAATGTGTTCCAGGGTGGAACCCTGCCTGCTCCCCTCGTCTCCCCGCCCCTGGTCCCTCGAACTCCCCTCCTGGGAGACCGCCCCCAATTTCAGCCCTCTTTCCACATCTACCCTTACCCAGAGAGACAGGGAGAGGTAGATATATAGAGAAAGACAGTCTCTTCTCTCTCCGCCCCTGAAAACCCACCGAACTCTCCGGGATCTCGGGTTCGCCTCAACGAGAGAATATTTCTCTTTCTCTCTCCCTCCCTTCCTCGCTCACTCCAGACCCCCTCTGCTCTTCCAACCCCGTCGCAACCCCTCGAACTCCTACATTGCATCTCTCTCTTTCCCTCCGGGTCTCCCGTTCTTCTTTCACTTTCTCATCCTCGATCCACCACCGTCTCCTCCTACCACTTCTCTTTCGCCTCTTCATACTGCTCCTCCTCCTCCTCCTTCCACTGTCTTTGTTTTAGAAATTAGAAGCGGATTACCGAATCCCCTTTTCAGCTGCGCTGCGTTATTAACTATTACCTTTTAGCCGGTCACCCTTCCACGCCGAACGAGTTGTACCGGGAAATTAAATCACTTTTATGGAACGCCCGCGACGATTCTTTCCAACCCCGCGGCAGGGGTGAGTTTTCGACAAAGTCGCAAAGGGAAAATCTTTCTGGTGGATTTGTTGGCGTGTTGAACGATTCGCAGGGGTGGAGGATTTGCGGATGTGTATTTACTGTGGTTTGCGAAAGCGTTTGGTACCGAAGGGTTTTTTATTATGTAGCTAATTCTCTTTTAAAAAAGTACTTTTATCATTACGTTCGTTTCTTTGGTCGCTTTTCGTTTCCATAGATTATTCCATAAAATTCATAAAGAAAAAGTGTTTTCAGCGCGCGCGATTAAAAACGTCTTCATAAAATAAAGTGTCTTCGAGCTAATAAAGTGGAAATGCACCGGTGTTGATCAACATGTTTACATGTGTGTCGGTGAAATTATAAATGCATAAAAATCCGCAATATCGTATACAACATGGAAAATGTAATTGCTCGGTTCCCATTTGCGAAACGGCTCGTTTTACGAGCGAATCAACTTCTTTAGTGGTTCTTTATTAGCATTTAAACGTTCAGTTATAGCTAATCCGAGCGACTATATCCTGTTCTTGAAAAGAAGAGACTCGACGTACGCTATCTGTCATAATAGCTGTCCAGTCTACTGCAATTACTCCAGATTCATTACACGTGACCAACGAGAGGATTGGGTTGGACAGCTGTTATAACTGTCTGTAAACGTCGAGTTACATCTTTCGAAAAACAGAACCGTAGTGCGTAATTACATTATTGATCTTCGCACGGTGTTTGACTTGTATACTTGCGGTTTATATTTGCTTTTTCTCGACGGTATTTTATCTATATTGCGCTATCTGTTCGACAGAAATTTTCATGTTGGTACTCGGATTACCGTAATCCGCGCAGTCAATAAATCACGGAGTCAATTACGAGTCTGCAAAAATCAATGGAACACACAAGATCTCATTAAACTTAACGCGGCTACGGATCGTCATTAATCTCCCGAATCTCTCGACGCATCAAATGAAATTTCGATTAATCTCGTTTCCTTCGAATCGATTCGAAATATTAATTTCCATAAACGTCTGATGTACTAGCAAAAGGTGACTGGGCTAAATAAAATTTAATTACACTTCCCCTTTGGTATCAGCATCCGGAAATGTGGTGAATTAATTAATTCAATCCACTTGTGTTCAGTATTTTTCGGGATTCTGATGTTTCTATAAAAAATTTTGCCAACATGTCGGCTCCTTGAAAATAGGAGTTGTTTTTTAATCACTTCAAACTTGTACTTCTAGTTGATTAACCAAGATAAATATTTCTATTTTATTTCCATTCGAATCTTTCGATCAATGAATTACGTTTCTCATGGTGTCCTTAAAACAGAGTTGGGCAAAAATTTAATCAACAATTGACGAATAAATTTCTACTTCAATCGTTAATCGCAATTAACAATTAATCTCCTAATTTAGTTGTTAATTGCGGTTAACGATTAAATACTTATTAATCGTTAATTGGGAATAATGGTTAAATTTCTACTTTACTCGTTAATTGCGATTAACGATTACATTCCTTCCAATTGTAATCGCCAATCGGATAATTGATTAATGATTAACTGCTGAAATTTCGAAATGAAATACGGAATAGAAACTGTATGAATACTGAAAAAATGATAACTGAGTTTTTGTTGAGATATATTTCTGTCAATTCTCCATCTCTGCTCTCTATCTCCCTCCTTCGATCAATCGATTGAATCAATCGCCGATTTTTCAATGATTACTTTTTTAATCGTACACATTTATCACTCAATCTTGATTAAGATTTTAATCGATTAATGCCCAACTCTGCCTTAAATGTAGGTATGAAAAAAGGGAATTCGCAAAAAAATAGCCGCACTTGGTAGTGTTTGGTGGATCTAGAGGAGCGTGTTTCTGTTCAGCAACCTGCGCAGAAGAGAAGGAACGCACATCCTCGACTGGCCGGCGCGGCAATACCCTGAAGAATTTACACACGTTGGCCCGAATCGAATCGGATCGGATCGCGGTAGTTCCTCGTCGCCGGAACTTTCCCCGGAGCCGGTCCCGTCGGCGTTTATCGTCCAATTTCGATCTCAGTCAATTTTCGCGTTATCTAACGATCGGCCTTAATTATATCAGCTCTCGGCTGGTACGGCGTACGGGTTCGGCTGGTAATGGCACGAGGCAACGTCGGAGTTCCGTCTTCTTGCTCTCGCGTGGGCTTTTTGCCGTGTCCTCGCGAGAACGCTCGACAAGGAGCATCAGCCGACAACGACCGACAGCGGTCTTATGATTATTTTTTCTTCTTTCTCCCTCTCTCCCTCTCGTTTTTCTTTCTTTCGTTCTTTGCGCCGGAGAACGCCGGGCTCGCGAACGGGGAGGGACCACGCGGCGACGAACACGACGAACGAGAAGAAGAGGCGTCCGGGTCGACGACTCTCCACCTTTCTTTCTCGTCTCCGTTTCTTCTTGCTCTCTTTCTCTCTCTATCTCCTCTTCCCTTGTACTTTCGATGTGTCTCCTCGAGCCGTGCGACGCGGAGTGCGGATGATCGCGAGACCCGCAGTTTACACAGTTGGCCTGGCGAGGTTACCTAATTATTTGTTGCCCGCCGCACAATGACGAAACGCTCCCCACGCGGACAGGTTGCATTGCTCTTCGTCTTCCTACGCCAGTGTCGCCTCTTTTCCTTTCCTCGATCGCTTTCTTGGTTACCTGCCGATCAGGTGACACGTGGAGCAATTCATCGACGATGCGTCGACCCTGAGGAACGTCTATGATCGGCTGCCTGCACTGTGATCCGAGAATTCGGGTGTCAATAGAACGAGCATGGGTCTCCTCTTCCACGTTAGCTTTCTTGTTTTCCAACGTGGTGACACGTGGAATAATTTCCAGCTCATTCGTCAACCCTGAAGAACACTCATGATCTACTCCGCGCACGGTGACCTAAGATTTGGGTGTCTAAGGAGCGAACGTGGGTCAGAGTAGCTTCTGTTCTTTAGCTTTTCTATCTACCCGCCGTTTTGGTGACACGTGGAATAATTTCCAGCTGATTCCTCAACCCCTCAAACCCTTACGATCAGACTGTGGATCATCCTATCTCCCTTTAATAATTTTAATCAGTTGAAGCCAATACATTGATGCTCCAAAATTCTTGAAATTGCATCTACTCATTTTTGTCCTGAGTGCATCAAATCCACAGTCTACCGATCACATAGGCCAGCTTCGGCCCACTTCAGCAAGGTGTTGAAACGAATCAACTGCGAGATGATCATGGGGATTTTTTGATTCGGGTTCGATCATGTTTATCGCCCCGGGGGGTCAACGCATTAGCAGCGATCGTTCCGAGTGGAATCGTACGAGTTGTTCACCCACGATCCCACGTCGCGAGCAGCCGGACCACGCGAAACATATTCCGATGGCAACGAGTCCGAAGAGACGCATCGAGTTGACACCAATCGTCTCGGGGACCTTTCTATTGGAGACACTTGATCCGAGCTTCGAACCCAGGGAAGAACAGTTGGATCGGATCGATCGATCCTCGATGCTCGTCTAGGTCTACACAGGTACGGTAGAGTAATATCCGAACTAGTGGGCAAGTGTACGAATAACAGAGAAAATTTCGTTTATTTCAATCGAGAGACTCGAGAGAGAATTGAATGCTCTTCCTCGAAGTCCTCTATGAGCCAATATCTTCCGAAGGTGCGTGAGGAAAGCATTCGTCGAATTAGAGACAACGTTTACACGAGACTCGTGCTATAAAATAGTAAATCCTGGGACAATGGGTCAGAGAAGCAGTAAACGGGCTGTGAAGTTAAGGTGGGTTCGAGGGTGTCAGGTGGACAGAAATGATGAATGACTATGGCTGGTGCTGGCTGTAAAATAATTAAAGGCGACAGGTACCGAGCTACAGTCAAAATAAGCGTACAGAACAATGAGGCACCAGCACTTCGCAGTTAGGGGTTTGTACCTGAGGTTGTTCATGGCGGTTAGAAGTTCCACTAGCGACCCCCGTGGTGTGTCCGCAGACCTGAAACTTCGACAAGCTGTGATTTTTTCGAGTAGTAGGGAATGTCAAGCTGCAGGAGCTACATTTAATAAGATAAGATTAAAATGATGCAACAATTTTTTAAATGTTTCTACTATTTTGCATTTAATTGAATTCTGTCGCATCGTTTCCAACTCTGTAAAATTGTTAAGAAAAGAAACAAATGTCTACCTGGCTGCTGTACCTGACAATTGATACAGACAATTGTTGTTCCTCATAAAATCCGCAATCTTGTGTCACGGACTAAAAAATTCCTAGTTGATATCAAGGTTTTCAGTTATGAATTCTCCAAGCGCACCGAGGACCACAGTCTACTAATAAGAAAAATCGGACGCTCGCCCCACTTCGGAGCGCTATGCTTAATAAATTCAGCGGAAGTGCTCGATTCGGAACTTTCCCTGCAGGGTGGCGTGTTCCCCATTTTTACGATCCCGTAAATAAAGACCGGCTCTCCGGCCACCGTCGATCCAGCGGCAATTTTATCTGCATCAAGATGTAATCTACGCGGCGTGTATCAGATCGGGACACTCGAATACGAAGAAAAAAAAAAAGAAGTCGCACGGTTGAACTCGAGTGCGCGGCAGAAAGTTCGTCAAGCCTGAAGATAAATAACGACGCTGTACAAATAAACAGTTGCGTAATTCCGATTCGTTGATTCAGTTGATAAGTATCGTAGGAGCTTGGTCCGAGGCCAGGTTTTAACGACCGATCCGCATCGGTTTCTCGTCGGTGAGTTTCTCGGGCCGGTCCCTCCGGTCAGAGACGAGAAAATTTTACGTCTCTCTGCCGTGAGGATTCCCCGGGACTCCCGTGGCGCAGTTGCTGGCATTAATATGGCCGCTGTAAATCTCGAAAGGTACTTGTCGCGCCACTACACCGGCATATGGTCTTCCCGAATATCATTTCGACGCACCTTGCCCTGGCCCAACGAAAAAATGCTGCCCTGACCGTTACCTTTCCCGGTTAGGGTGGCCCGGAATCACTCTAATTGCGTACCGAATTCATTTCTCGCTGAACCGTGCTTCCTTAGATGCTGCACGAACTTCTAAACAGATTGTAACACACATAATTAAGGGGTGTACACAAAATATAACTTTTATTGCGTCAATTCATTCCGGGAAGGTCAGGTGGAATATTCTTTGGAGGGTTTTTATCATCTTGTAATGTTTTCTGGGAGGCTAGAGATGAATCAATTTTTATTGTATTAAATTGAGATTTTTAAATGGGGTCAAGAAAATCAAAATACTGAATAGAGATCTTGTTTTAATACCCTTGCACTGGGAATTTTGTCCAAGTTTTCTTAGCACCTACTCGTTTTCATAAGATGAGTAGCAGCAGATTCTCCAGCAAGTTGACGAAAAGAAGGACTAGCAAGATTCCCGTAAGTTTGGCGGTGGTCGCGCGTGATCCGCCGAAAAATCCAGCTTGTTACGCGTCCCAACGAGCCGGAGAGAGGCGTGCATCAATTCTGCGAACGGACCGGGGCTAAGTTGCACCGTGTTGAAGCGTCGCTAAACGATCTGTTAGGCGAAAATATCTTCATTCCGCGGGGCGAAAGGGCCGCGACGATACCACGGTTTCGGAAAATCTGTCTCGGGAGACAAACGAGATACCTCCGTGGCGCCAAAGGTAGTGCTCGTTAGTTGGAAATTCGTGAGTAATTTTAGTGTCGTACCCACGCGACTGGCCGAAGGTATATAATTACCTAACCTCACCCGACCCAATCTAACCCACTTGGCAAACGAACGAGAGTTCCAGTTTTCCCGGATTGAAATCCGGATATGACCAGCCGGACGTTCGACGCGGAAAAAAGTTGCTCGATATACACTCGGGAACAACCCGAGAACCACTACCGACATGTCGCCTCGATACATGCCCGGAGATTGGTCCATTGAAACTCTCTTAACGAGGCGGACCAGTACTTTCATCTCTGAAACCTTTTATTTATTTTGTTGGACATTTTTACAAATGTGAGATATAAACTGAGGCTTAAACAATACTTGGTACTCTAAAATTATTTGATCGTCTCATAGAGAAAAATGTACAATGTTCATCGTCCTCGTCGCAAACACCACGCAGTCTGAATATTTCCGGCTCGGTGCAACGGGGTACCCCAAAATTAATAATATAAAAAAAAAGAGTAACATCTGCAGTTCCTCCTGAGGAATTTCTACAATGTTATTAACGTTCAGTGGTCTTCCCCGAAGGGACCACACAGTTTGAGCATTCCTGGCGAAACGCTCGAAGCAACGGTACTCGAAAATGATTCGATCGTCTCGGGCAATGTCTATGATCTCCCGTGGAGAATTTTTACAACTGATGGACAATTTTCAGAGCGGTGTTCGGCAAAAAGACCACACAGTCCGAATGTCTCCGAGCCGGCGCCCGGAGCAACGGTACCCTAAAAATCGTGCGAGAAGAAAGGCGATGGTTTGACCGGACGGAGGCGAAAGGTATTTCACGAAACGGGAAAGTGCGTGCTTCCCGTGTGGTGTACTCGTTCAAGTCTCGATATTCTCGTTCGATTTCGCATCCGCAAAACCCCGTGGTCCTCCGTGTTTCTTCGTTCTCGGGCTTCCTGGTAACGCAGAGCTTTTGTCTCCGACGACGCCGGGGCACTTTCGCGTGCGCCGCCGGAAAAGACGACTCTCCCTCGCTCTCTTCCTCTCTCTCTCTCTCTTTCGGCTCTCTTTCCGACTCAACAAGTGGACCGATGTTTTCGGAACGGCAGAGAGAGAGAGAGAAAGAGAGCCATCCACCCACACTCGTCTCACCGTCGTCGTCGTAGCTACACGAAGAGAGTGGTGGGTTCTGCGGGCAAAAACGCCGGCCCTTCGCGCTAGGGGTTGCTTCCTGTGAGTAGGGAACGTGAAGGGGGAGCCGAAACGCTCTCTGGTCCGTCATACCGGCTCGAGGGGAGAGGAGAGAGAGAGAGACTGCTCTCACAGGGACTGAGAGGGCCGAGTCTAGCGATGGCTCTGAAAGAACCGCGTCCTTTGTTCTCACGGAATCTTCCGAATTTTAAAACATCGTTTTTCTAATTCTACTAGCAACGCGTTGTTTGCCATGTTATCCACATTTGAGTGACGGAATTATTTTTATAAATTTGCCTGCGGCTTACGAAGTGAGAGAGGAGTGAAAAGAGAATCTTAATTTATCCTAATTTCTGTGGTCGCCGAGTAGGTGATCCCTACATTTGGAAGAATGACTAGAAGCTGCGGAAGGGTTGATGACATTTGCGTGGGAGTATTTCAGATATGCAAAAAGCGCCGAGCTACATTGTATCGTTTTATGTCACTGAATTAATCAACTGCAAAAACAGGTGACTCCAGCATTCGTCGTTGACCACGCACACCACCGTATTTTATTTCGGTCAATGTATACTATTGTAGTATTTATAACGTATGCAAATGCTGATCCATCTGGCTGTCATCGGCCACTCAGCCTGGAACTCTTAAAAATAATCATTGAATGAAGATAGATCCTTCCTAGTGAAATTCTACAAGCATACAACAATCACAAAACCTACAAAGCTCCAAATTTTTCCAACACAAAGTACTCCGAAAGATACACTTCGTAAAACAAACTTTATGGGATCAACCTGTACATTGAAAATGGATGAAAATCACCGTGATCGATTATGTAACTATTCTTGAAAAAACCGTGGTGAAAACTGTCCAATTTTTTCCAAATTGTGATACACTTCATGTAACAAACTTTATGGGATCAAGCTGTAAATCGAAAGTAAGTGGAACACTGCCCCAATCAGCAATATGACTAAGTTGTGAATCAAACTCAAAACATTTGTAAAACACACTAGTTCACCCCAGAATCGTCAGATTTCAACTTTTAGAGCACAATTCGAGAGCAAGAGGTTCGAGCGCCCATCGCTAGCCGCGCATCCGTAGCCGGTTGGAGGGGATTAGTTTGGGATTGTAGTGGGGGCCGACATAGCCGGAAGGGGAGGGGTGGGGCGGGAGCCTCCCCTCGCGAAGCGTCAGTCTCGTCGCGTACCCCGTGCAGGAAGGATCCCGCGTGGTTGCTCCTCGTCGTCAGTCCACGCAGGTCGCTTCTGCCCTGCCGATCGATCTCGCATCCGAAATTCTCGCCTTCCGTCGTCACGTTGACTATATTCTCTCGTGTACAGTGCTCCATTGCTATCGTTCGTCGAGTGGTGGCTCCAGTTTGTCCGTGAACAGTCCTCTCGACTTAGCTCCGTGCATCCTCGCGTCCCCAGTGCGCTTCGCTTTCTGGTACAATTCCGTGAACAGGTGTTCGTCTTCGGTTGAAAAAGCGACGCCGCGCGTCGGATGGTGCATGGACGCGCGGGTGAATGCTAGTGGTACGCGATGCGTCCTCGTGGCACGCGGCGGCGTCGAACCTTGTGAGGCTCAACCCGAGCAATGCTCCGATCTGACTCTGTCCCCTAATCGTCAGTGAAAACCGAAGAGTTGCCAGTGAGTGCTCGGTGGTCCCTGAAATCCAAAGTGGCGAGCTGATATGCGCCCCGAAATACTAGGAACGTGTGCGCACTGTCCAGAGGAGCTCATCTGCTAGAGCCAACCCCTAGCGAGCAGTGTTCCGATCTGACTCTGCCCCCCGATCTTCATTCTCAGTGAAAAACCGGAACAGTTGCCAGTGAGTGCCCGGAATTTTCAAGTGGCAGCCTGATATGCACCCCGAAATCCTCAGTGGAACGTGAGCCCACTATCCAACGGAGCTCAACAACTAAAGTCATCCTCTAACGACCAGTGCTCCGATTCGACTCTGCCCCCGATTGCCTGCGTTTCTCAGTGAAAGACCGAAGAACCCTGTTTGTGGCGTTGTGTGCCCGGTGGTTTTACAAGTCTCATTAGAAAGTGGCCGACTGATATGCGCCCCGAAATCCTCGAAACGTGCGCGCACTGTCCAACAGAGCTCATCAGCTAAAGCCACCCCCTGGCGAGTGACTCTGGCTACCTAGCCGGACGATGAGAGCGATACACCACGGTCGAGGCGCGATCGTCATCAAGATTTGATAGCGAACCACCTGGCGGCCGAGACTCGGCCTCTCTCTCCTTCCTCTTCTATCCTCTTTCCTCCTTAGAGTAGCGACAGTCTAACCGCAAAACCATCCCCCGCTCCCCTCTCTCACCAACCACCCTCAAGGTGGCCGCGAGATGCAGTCGAACACAATACTGCGCGACGTCGCCAGCACGGAGAAGCTGATGGTAAACAACAACAATCTGAACAACAACGGCTCTCCCGGCGCAGACATCATGTTCCAGATGGAGGACGACGGGCTCACGCAGCTCGGCAGCGTCTTCCAGTCGGCATACCAGTCGATCGTCGGCGGTGGTGCGCAGGTAAGACCCGTTTCCAGCCCCTTTTCGATGCACCCTGCACTCGTCGACTACCAGTTGCGTCCGCAGACGAAAACAGTTTCATCGATTTTCAACGCTGATCAATAAGCGAACGTCTCTGTCGCTCTGGAGCTGGGCTCCACGGAGTGAAGAAGAACGTTTAGAAATGTTGTTTGACGACGGGAATAGTGATTGGGGTTCTTAGCGTCCTTCAGTTAAAGGAGAACTAGTTCGAAAATTTTTAGTCTATTAACTAGCTAGAACAGGCCTACAGCAAATAATTTTGTCACGGAAGAGTATCTGCTTTCCGAGTTTCAAAAATCGTGACGTGACGTTGAAAAGAAATAACCGTTTGAAGATTTAGTTTAATGAAATATTAATAAAAGGAACGTTTCCCCCTCTAACAACCGTAATCCTACCAACAAATAATTTGGTATAACGACAAGAGTCGTCAACGGAGTGTCTGAATTATATCGATCTCTCAACTAATCAATGCAGGCCACCAATTAACAATGGCTTCAATAAAAGACAGTTTGCTTCCCGAGTTTTAGGGGTTGCAAAAATGAAGGTTCTTAGTAGTCTCTTAGCTGGCCAGAGAGGGTAGCCGCTCGCTCGCCGCGTTTAAAATAGGGGCAGACCGGATGCACCAGTTGGAAACGAGTTCCTTTCAATCTCGGCCAGGTTTTCACGGTGCACAGGGTTTCCCTGTAAATCCGATTGTGCGTCGATTGAAAATAGAGACACGTTTACGATTTTCTCCGCGCGGCCGACGGAGCGTGCCGAGCACGCCATCGGCCCACTGACGTCACTGTTACGTCACGAGCATGGCCGTCGTCACGTGGGCGGGCACGATGGTCGTCCGCTTTTTTCTTTTTCAATGCCGGCACCCTTGCCTCGGATACGCGGGGTGTGCTGGAATTTTTCTATTTTTTGTTTGTTGCGGCCCGACTCTCTGTTGTCTTTGTGCGTTTCGGATACATCGTGCTTTGATTGCTCTTGGGCTTTTAACAATATTGCTTTTGACTTGTCGTGACGACATTCTGCCTCGTCAGGGGTTGTCGGTGGTTTAATATTGTCGACGTTGACATGAGAAGCGATAAGCGGCAATATTACAGCTTAAAATGTGCTTTTCTGATTGATTATCGAAATAATATAACATTTTTCTGAATCAAATTCAAAGAATATATTGAACGAATTTTTTGAGTATTTTCTTGCTGTTCAAGCAGAAGATATAGGCTAACGTTTCTACTCGACTCCGATAGGGATGGCGGACAAACTGCTGCTTGAAATTCTACTGCCTCCGATTCTACAATGTGTTCGCATAGATTTATACCCCGAGTTCCGATCCACCCTGTATAATTCAATATTCTAGAATCCATTGTGTACAGTCCTCGGAAACATTTTTCAGCTGCAGGGCATGGCGCACAACTTTCCCTTTTCTCTCCGCGCGACCGGTTCAGTGTGCTAATTCAATTTTGCAGAAGAAAATCGAAAAACTGCGACCGTCGCGAAACACAAAATGAACGAACAAACTAATAGAGAATTCTAACCGGGTTCGAACTCCGTTGATACTCCGGGTCAAAATGAACCGGACTCCATGAGATCGAGATGCGTCTCGCTTGGGATTTACGGCGCGTTCGGCCCGATTATCTCCGCGAAGTCAGTTCGCGTAATAAGGAATATCAGAAACAGTAGCACGGGGGTGCGGGGGTGAACGTCTATTTCGACTCGTATGGCGGCAGTGACTCATCATCATCCCGGCATTGTTTCGTTAAATGGAATTTCTATCTAATTTAAATGCGGCTTAGCCAGAAATAATGCGATTATGCGTTAGCTTATTCTGTTTGTTAATCTCCTTTGCACACCATTGTCACCCTGACGGCCGGGGAGGCTGGGGAGAGACGAAGAGAGAGACGGAACGCCACGGTGTTCCGTGTACACATCCCTCCCGTCCTTCCCCCACGCCCCTTTTCCATAGTTGCCACGCCGTTTTGTACGGCACTGTACATTATTTCGCTACAGTCCGCGCAGCACAGCCGCTAGATCCTCTCCGGCTTACGGACTGGTCGGTGCGCAGCGGTTCTCCTTTTCCACTTGGAACTTTAATTTCCCCTTAATCGCGCGCGTTCCGGAAGTTGCCGTGTTCCCATAAATCTCTTCTGCGAGAGCGAACCTCGCGAGTTCCACGTCTCGCGTTTTCCATCGAGAGAGCCCCCCGGGCTTTCACGCGGTTCTCCCGGCGAGAGCAGCCGCTTCTCGATAGGCGATCCAGGTCGACGAGAGACGATATTGAAATTCTTCTTTTTTCTTGTTCGTTGCGCAATCTTCTGCTTGTCTACCGCCGCGCCACTTACCAATTGCCACCGCACAATAGCGGTCTAATTACAAAGGACCAACGTCAACGCGGGAGACAACAGGTTAGAGCGAGGCTCTCTCACCTGCGCGACCACGGATCGACAGCTGCCGATCCATTGTTCGTCTTCTCGCAGCGCGCGGAATTGGAGCACGCGACTTTCCGCGAGGCGTCTTTTTTCGAATTCCACAAGTCGGAGGCTGGAAATTCGATCAGGTTGGCGCCGAGTCTCTTTCCCAGCGGCACGCCTAATGTTTTTGGACGATTCGAGCACATGCAATCATTCGTTTGTCGATCGCCAGTGTTTCAGAAACGCCAATACAATTGAAGCTTTTCTATTTTAATACTAAGTCTACCACCATCGATCCATTTTATCCCATAATTATTGAAATTATGCGGATCCTCATGCAAAATAAAAATTGTCTTCGTTAATCGCAGTACACTACCCAAAAATGTCTTTTCCTTTTCTATAATAAATTAAACAGTTGGACGATGTTTCGAAAATTCCTAAAGCGAATAAAAATGCGCAAGTACCGCGAAACAAAAATTTGAGTATCCTCCCCGAACAAACTCGACAAGCCTTAACCCTTTGCACTCGGTTGTCCCCTCTGAGACACCACTAAAAATTGCTGTACCATTAACCCCTTGCCCTACGATTTATTTTATGGTTTCAGTGATTAGAACCTTTTTGTAGATCATAATTTCCTAAAAACGGAGAAAATCTATATCTATTGTATGCCTATAGGTTCTCCAATAGCTGTACATTAACAAAACCAAAATAGAATTTTATTTCGGTTTAAAGGAAATTATTAACATACATTTTTATCAGAGTCTGTTCAGAATCTTCGTCACGAGTCAGACACGGTATTGTAAGGCAAGGGGTTAATCAAAATATTGTTTACATTATTAAATATATCGGTATCTAACCAATTACTAAACATTTAGATATTGTATGAGCTATTATACCAATTTCATATCCATAAAATTTCAAAAATCATAGGGAATGGAAATATTCTAGATCGGAAGCAATGTGTGTGCAAAGGGTTAAAAATTAATCATACCTCGCCGAACTCTTCTAAAAATTCCCAACCACTTGGCGCACCGTGAATTCGCAAAACTCCACGATAAATCGACAAGCGAGGTGAAAAAAAGCAGGTTAGAACGGCGATCGGAAATTTCCATAAACATCTGCGTCGATCCAACGATTTCCTGGCAGCAATCTCTCTCCATCTCATTAATAACTCGGTGAACCGTCCCCCAAAAATTCTTCCACCCTCTGCCGAGGATCGTCGGGGCATACTAAAGTACCCTAACGACTCGGAGCGGAGCGCGCACCGTCACCGAAAATCGTAGATCCCTTTACCTGCCCCCGAACAATGAATTCATTCGACGAGGATTTATCGACTGAACGTAGGGGCGATATTTTTTTATCCCCCCGCCGATCTCGATTTCGAGAGCGTCTGGTGGAACCAGTTTTTGATCGAGCCGTGGTAAGGCCACCCATTTCCGGTCTGCTCGCGCTCTCTCTCTCCCTCTCTCTCTCTCTCTCCTCCCTGTTCGTATATCCGGTTCTCGGTCTCTCGAAACGTGTTCGAAACGGTCGGCGCTACGCGGATTTCGAGGAGCTTTTTTCCGGGCTTTGTCGGGCGTAAAATCTTGGCCGAGTCATCGTCGACCCACAGAAACGGGAGAAAGAGAAATGGAGAGAGAGAAAGAGAGAGAGAGGAGTAGAGAGAGCCGACGGAGGCGGCCACTTAAAAATACTACAACAAAAAGCGGAGGGCCGCGTTCGTTATGAAAGCGTTATCTCTCTTTGGGCCGGACTTAATTAGCCGCTCGCGCGCTCATTTTTCCGCTAAAAACGGACTCGCAATTAAACGTTTAAATTAGCGGCGACTCGTAAGTGGCCCCGGCGAAATATCGCTGCTCTCTGTTTCGTAACGCGGACCGCCGCGCCGCAATTTCGATCGCGGCATCCGAGCCGTATAAGGTCCATCCGCCGACACCTCCGCCGGAAAGAGAGACATTGTAACTTTTTGATAACGAGCGTGATCGACGGTGTAATTGGCCCGTCGCGTTTCTCCCGTTAATACGATTGAACGCTGCTCGCAGGAACGAGTGGAACGGCATACAGCCGCTGGCAAAAGTAATCTTTGATCCGTTACGCAGAATCTTCCAAATTGGAGCGCGTTTACTCTTTTCGCAGGAAATTGGTATCGTCGAGTAAAACGATCCGGCGGACGTTATCTTTAATGGAATGATAAAAAAGTGTTATAAGCGACACCATTTTCTATGAACAATTTTCCAGTACAAGATGAATCTAAAGATGAATTTTTTTTAAGTACAAGATAAATCATGTGGATGGGATTGAATAAAAAAGAAATGGTTTTGGTCGATATCGATCCTATCAACATGATCTGGGACAGGGCAGATGAATGGATCATTTTGACCCACTGTGGTTTCCACGCAGCTTCCACGACGCGATGTTGCATAAAATTGTATGTACACTTTCGACTGCATTACATTAACACACATAGCCGCACGCGTGTTTAATAATTGATTATTAATCAGATAAATAAATATGGTAAAGCTGAATCTGAACGAGGCGTTTGTCGTCGGAGCGCTATCATATTTCTCTTGTACGAGCATGTAAATTCCGTGGGTCGTTAAAAATTAATTTTTGTGAAATTTTGTTTCGCCGGCGATGAATGTTATCGCTCAAGGTGTTCCACATATTATGCAAATTATGTAAATGAGCTGTAATGTATGCTGTTCTGGACTTTTCTTCTACAGGAAGAGTTTCAATATACTGGATTCGGGTAGAACGAATTTATTGTAGTACGAAATGATACACAATTGTTGTTAGAGAAGATTTATTTAGAATACTCGGGGTGAGAGGAAATTGTAATTTTCTTGTGGTCCTCAACCCCCATTTTCTTCCACTCGACACCGAATAATTTCACAAAACGTCGGACACTGCCTGAAAATTCCTAGTTCTACGTTACAAACGTAGACGCGCGTAACAATGCAAACAAGATGCAGATCCAAATTCCGAAATTCGCGCGCCCCAGCGTGAATTATCGATCGGATTCGCAAGGGTTTCGATTTCACGCTCGGTCAAAGTCGGTACGAGCGTTCGGTTCGGCAAAAAGCTCGAAAACGAAACTGGTTGCGGCAATAAAGTGGCACTTGTCGGCCAATTCGACGATAGGGGAAAGAAAAAACAATCAGCTTCGAGACCGGAGCCAGGTCGCCGTCCCATTTATATCAATTCTATTCATTGCCGCTTTTAACCTAGCCCTCGGCCGTCTCTCAGCGGTTCTCATCCGCGGTCTACTTCGATATCCGTCATCCATCAAACCGATCGATTACTAAATCGATCTCGACACTCATCATCTTCGACGATCGAAAATTGGGGACTTCATCAAAAGTGTATTAACTGGCGAGCGTGATTAGCATCGAAACGACCGATAAGTCCTCGAACTGACCGCTCGCCATAGGTCGTGGGCCGGGTCGGGCCCGATTTGCATAAAATTTTGGTCTCCCGGCGAAGTTCCTCGGCAACTGGGAGCTCGATAGACAGGTGAAACGAGGCGATGTAACGGGTCCTGTCGGTTTCATTCAATTCCCTGGTTTCGATCAGCAATTACCTCGATCTCCTGGAAATCGAACCGATTTTTTGTGATCCAAATTTACTATAGCCGCTCATCTACACCAGAGATTGGTGTAGATACCCTTTTGACTATTATGGAACATCAAGTAAAAGGAGACTATAAAAATTCATCGTTTATCTTTAATTATTAATGTATAAATTGTGTGAAAAATACAAACGGCAGACTACAGCTTTCCCAGCCAAAATGTATCTCTGATTTGAAAACAAAAATGGTGGAGACTTGGAGTTGAGGTAGTTCAAGTCAAATAAATTTCTCCGTTAATCAGATTATGTTTTCAAGGCGCAGCGAAGGTGGCATCCTCGACTCTTGTTTTCGCTAGTGAAGATGTTTGGTGCTAAGTGATATTTGGAGTGTGTGGACACGAGAAACTCGCGATGTGTGTCCATGTAACCCATGGGACAGCTTTCACGATCGACGTCGGGCGCTTGACCCGATCGTCTCGAATTTTCGTCTTAATTGAACGAGCAGTACGCAGAGACCAGGACCACCGCCATCGACGAGCACTTTCGCTTTCTCGTTTCTCTCATTCTCTCTCCTCCGCTTGTACAGTTGATCGCAAAAGTAGAAGCGCGCGCGTGCCAGGAGACGCGCCAGGAAAACGAACGTTGTTCAAATAATACAATCAACCGCGATGACGACGATCGTCTGTGTCTGTGTGCCGGAGATGTTTTCCTATCGTTACGAACGAACGTGTTCGTTTACCAGATACGCTGATTCATACATTTATTCACTTAGCGAACGACAATTAAGGTTAAACGTTTTCGGTCCCACGACACGACATTCTATTTTATTCCAATTACTGCGCGGTTTATTCGTTTAGGCTTTACTATTCGCTCACAATATCACAATTGCATCGCGTGCATCGGCGATCTTAGCACTTTCTGAACGATGTGAATTCGGAACGTTGTTGGAATAAAATACTAAGCTACCAGAACGTACTGTTAAAGACTCGAGTTATTTTCAAAGTTTCGTGTGCTTCTTCCCCCAACTCCTAATATGAAAATCTTGATACCAAAAATTTTTTTAATAAATTCCATTACGTGTAACAAATAGTCCAGTTCGTAATCCACAATTCTCACTAATTTTCTCCCTAGAAAATCAATTTTTAACCTCACGAATCCAAGATTTCCAGAGTTCATGTATTCGTCATCCCCTAGCTTGTACCGAAAGAAATCTCGCTGAAAAAATTTTCCAAACAAATTCCAATAAATGCGCACACATTCCCCAGACGGAGTATTAAAATTGCGACTAATTTCCTATCCCTAAAGCCAGTCTTAAACCCGCAAATCGTTGGAAACATCCGGAGCGCGGAGCTCCAATCATCTCGGCGACCTCGCCGTTGAAATCCTCGGCTGGAGCACAGCAGCCGCGAGTTCTATCGGTGCGGTAATTATTAACAAGTCAGCCCGGCATCTATTCAGCAGGTATATCCCGAAGTCGCGAATATATAAATTGCTGGCGGAAGGAATTGGGGCGATATTAGAGAGGTGGCCCCGGGGCGAGAAGCCAGAAGCCAAAGGGTCCTCGAATTTCCTGCGGCGTGGTTCCGGTTGATCGTCGCTGCTCCTCTCGTAATCTATGGTCGGGATTAGCATTGGTACTTAGGCACGTATGTGTAACCCATATGATCACGCTTGTAGCTACAGATCCCGTGCAGCAGCCTTGCGCGCGCGCACTCGAGAGCAGTCCACTCCACAATTTGCGCCCGACATATACACACGCGTAAATAGATACTCCGCCGGGGAATATATTCGCAATGGGGTGCGCGCGCGAGCGCTCACACGAGAACGCACACGGACGTAATTAGACACACGCACACGGTACCAGCACAGCCGAGTATCCTCTCGCATACCAGTTATTCGCGTGACAACAGTATATCCCTGCGCCTGCAGCTCCACTAATAGCGGTATCCTAGGATCCAACGCGCGCGCCGACTGATATATCCATTCCTCGTAACCATTATCCCCTTGGTTCTGTAAGCACGGATATGTTGCGTCGGGGGACACGCGTATTTCGCGCACACCTAACCTACAACCCCCGTCCACCCGACTCGGATCACCGGACTTTTGCGTTTGATCCGCCCCTGACCCGCGATCATCACAGTTTCGACGATTTCCGCGGCGATCCCCGGCGAATCTAGTCCGCCACGGATTAGCGCGCTACGACTACCCCGCATTAGCGAATTCCCGAATCCCGTTCCTTGGACGGCCTGTCGCGAACACCGGAAGTGGAGCAGCGAATTTTTGGGGGTTGAAGGTTTGGTGGACTCTATCTCGCTGAAAGATGGAATTGGAAGATACGAAATGAAAATTGTAAACCTTTCTGCTGCACAGTGAACCATATTTGAGTAATTGGGGAGAACAAATGTAGCGTGCAGTTTGGTCGCTATTTTAGGATCCCAATTCTTTGACCTCCTGAAAGCAGTAAAACAAACTTTAACTTGTTCGAAAAATTGATTGTCTTCCCTTCGCAAGCTGGAACTAGTTACCAAGTCCTGAAAAGAAATGACCGAACAACCGAATACTAAATTCGTCTGTACATTTTCAAAAAATTATAATTTGATACATTTATAAAATTAAGTGCATCTCCAGAGGATCTATCAACCATTTCCGATGGGGCGTACAAGAATTAATATTTGAAAGAATCTACGTCTGCAGGGGGTTAAAAAAGGCCTGCTGAATCATCTATGCATAGCTCTACGTCGTAGGGCAATTTTCCTTCTGGCGGAAGAGCGGTCGCTGGAAGGAAACCGTGTCAAACATTTTTTTCAAGTGCTGCACGCGTTTCATTAAAATTGGAGGGCGCGAGTCGCGTAACGCCGCTTGTAAGCACACACGGAGAGGAAGTCGTAACAGCGGCGGATAAGTTGTTACGCAAACTTTGCGCCGTTGATATGGAAGTTCCTCGGACTCTGGTCACCGCTTAGCCGGTCGTCGGGGCGTAATCCCGGTTGTAAGCCGGCCGAAGGCGCGATTTAATTAAGCGGAAATTAATAAAGTGGTAGAGAGAGCGCGCGAAAATTCCTGCGGAAAATCACGTCGTCTCCGTCCGCGTTCTAATTGCCCTGTATACTCTGGCTCACCTGTGTTTGGCTCTGGTATACGTGTCGCCTGACAAGATATACACCTATATCCGTCTACGAGCAAATCGGTGTGTACGTGTCTATATCTGTGTCGTCTCTGTCTCGATTTACGTGTGTCTGTGAACGCGTTCGCGAGCGTTCCAGCCGCATACAACCCCCTCGCGATACACCTATAGACGCGACTTGACAGGAATGTGTGATACCTATATACAAGGGTACACCCGCGCCACCCCTTATGTATACACGTGTGCTTCCCGAGCCACTGTATAGACACCATATATACCTCCGATTATTAGTGTGTCACACACGCTTGATTTGGTAGCGGGCTTATAACGGCCGCCATAGTGCCGAGAGGCGCCAGCTGGATGTGTTTCGGAACGCACCCCCGACCAACCCCCGATCCTACACCGCAGCTATCTCGCTTTTGTGTATCGCGCGCACACACCCCACCACGATGACGTTGATGATGACGGTCCAAACGCTGTTAACCTCCGAACTTTGCGATTTTTCCCGAAAATTTAACCCCATTTCTCGGCGTCTTGCACAATTTCCATCATTTTTCGAGTTCATATGGTGGTTTGAAGTCTTTTGGTAAGTTGAAGCGATTACGGAAGTTGGTGAATGGGTATCAAGTTGGGGGTGGTTTCCCGAGGCTCATTGTTCGGTCAGGAGTTGAGAAAATTGGGGGTGAGGTCCTTGAATCAATACGACTCGGCTTTATCAGTCTGTTGTTTCCGGAATTTGTCGATGTTCTTTGCTTTGTATCCTTCTACATCGTTTTCGGTAATTATTACGCGAGGGTGGTATTGATTCGAGGGCTGAAAGTAGCATGCAAGATGTGGAATCAGGAAAGTAGCTTAAACCAATACGACTGGACTTTGATACTCGATTATTTTCCAAAGCCAGTGATTTATTTCGGTCATTTCATTTATAAGATTGCTTCTGCCAATTGTTTATTCTAATTTATCGTAGATTTAGGGGACGAGGACATTTTACATGAAATTAATAAATGAAACGTGTCTCTGTGTCATCAAATAAAACACTTCGTATCAGTAATGAAGACACACGAGATATCTCGTCCATAGCATCGCACGTACGACATCATGGCGACGAGATATCTCGTCCATTGTAGTGAAAGGATTAACGAGTATCGACAGAGGACTGGGTTAGGTCTGCGTCGTTGAACGCGACTTTTCCGTCGGAGGTGTTGTCGAACAATAGTCATTAGCGTAGATACTGGCCGAGGCGTGTGCGAGCGATTTAATAACGTGCCGCGAGTGGGCGTCGCCCGTCACCGACGGAACACACCAATGGGTGTCCGATATATGTTCCGTCGACGCGACGCGACGGGCCCGGCGATCCCTGTGTGTACGTCACCGCACAAAGGAGTACACGTGCGAGATGATCTGTAATTACATGCTTTCAAACGCGACGAGATCTGTCCTCTTGTTAACCGTTTTCGTTCTCCTTCTGTTTCAGGTGAGTTCACAGTCACTACCGTTGCTTGTCGATTAACGAGGCGTCACCGACGCGTCCTCCCCGGTGAGTGGGCGACTCTGTCTCTTCTTGCGAGAATTCTTAACACCAAACCCTACCACTGCCGGTCAAATCACTGGTTTCAGATTTTCCATTTTACAATTGTTGAAATTACGAAGTTGCCTGCATGGAAATTGATTCGATAAATTTCTTTATCCGAGCACATTTCAATTGCTTTTAGTGCTCGGTAGGTTTAGTGTTAAGCACCGTACACACTTTTTGGTCCATTCCTCTCTGCGACGGCTGCACCTCGAGAGCTGAGGAATATTTCAGGATTGATCACTGGACTGCGGACTTGATGACAAGAATTATTCAAGTATTTCTGTTTCGCATAGAAATCCGCAGTTTACTGATCACAGAAGGTCCGATATCCTGAAACAATTTCATTTTACCAAAAACAATAGTCCCACGAAAGCTCTCGCGAACGTAGAAAGTATTCCATTGCGTAAACACGCAGCGCCTTTCATTTCCTCGGAACGTTTCCTACGTTTCACAATTAAAGTCAGACCACAAAGAAGAACATCACCTGCTCAAAACGTATTTTGAAATTACCAACGGCTGGAACATTCTCGACACACATGAAGTAAACCTTCAAGTCTACGGTCGGGTAATTGAATCTTCGTACCCTGTGCGGTCTCTATCGTGACTTCAGCAAAATTTTCTGTACACTGTTGCAGTCTGAATTATCTCCGTAAATTTTCAGGAATTTCTGGGAAGATTCTAGTGTGGTGGAGCGCAATCTGAAAATCCCATTTGAGGGTCAGAAATTTTGATTTCCCCGGGAGCCGCCGCGTTCGATCTCCAATTACCGAACCGTGTAATAGGCTTAAAGCCGCGTTCCCACTGTCGGGGGCTTTCTAATTTTCGGGACAAAGAATAACTGGCAACGTGAACGTGACTCGGCCGATCTCCTTAACGACGAGGAATCGGGAGGGTGAAGAAGCGGCGTGAAGAAAAAAAAAGGAAGAAAGGGAGAGGGGGGAGACAGAGAAAGAGAGAGATGATGGACGCGCGGTTGGGTCCGTTCTGAGACGAAAGAAAACGAAGGAAACATGGCGACTTTTGGGCCATATGGCGTTTACGGATACCCAAGCACCGTAAAACCTCCACGGACATAACCTGACCTCTCCTCCCCGTTTCTCCCCCTCCTCTCTCTCTCTTTCCAGCATAAGGCCGTCTCTACTCGAACGGGAGCCTTAATCAACAACCGTCAGGCCCTTAAAGGACGACGAATGGTCTCCGCTCTCTCGGAGTCACGAAACCGACCTGCCACGCCGGTAGCTGTCGGATCGAATTCGATCCTTCCGTTCGAAATAAAACGAGAGAAACTTTTTCCTATTCGTTACGAATTTCCGCTCTCGCCACGGGGAAAATTTCTCCCCGGGCTCGCCCAAGCATCCAGCGAAATTAATTCACTCGCTCCGCTCCCGTCTTCGCCGGTGTTATCCTTGCCCGACGCCTGATCGGTTTCGGAGTTGTCTTTGGAGACATTCATAGTATTAATTATCTCATAAATTATCTAAAACTGACGATTCTGAATGGCAACGCTCGCTTGACACTAGAAAACTGACAAGATTGATTTTCTTTAGAGTTTGTGCGGCTGTAATATGTCTAAGATATCTATGCAATAATTTCTTATAAAAAATCTGAACTAGAACTACCGAGCGCATAAAATGACGAATTTCAGATGTTTTTACAATTCGTGAAATTACAGAAACTTTTGAGCACACACTCTTTATTCAAGTATTACCATAAAAATCCTATAAAATCTGAATAAATTCGATTCTGTTATTATCGTAAAAGAATACACGTCATTCTTCACTTAGGGTTCGGTAGTTTTAGTGTCACCCTAGTGTTCCGAATAAAACCCGAAGGAGTCTAAGGGTGAAACGGGCGTCATCGGGCGAACACAGCACAGTTCGCGAGAGGTGTTGAAAACAAGCGTCGGCATGTAGAACAAACGCAATCGCCGGGGGCGTTGCGTGTAATTGAACCACGAGAGCATGGTCGCGTGGCGTAGCTGGAACAGAGGAGAAAAATGCGAGCGGGAGGGAAGGAAAAAGCGAACGGGATGCAAAAGGGCAACGGTGCGGCGGTGGGATCCAGAACCAGGCACGGAGGAAGGCACGATCTACCGTGAGATCTCGCCGGAAATCGGAACTGGCTCGGGCAAACCTAATCTAAGCTCGATCCGACCCCCGAGACACCGGCCCCGGCTTGCACCGTTCGCGGCGTTACAGCCGATGGACGCACACACAAGCGCGACCCCGCACGTTTCGCGCGATTATGCGAGCTACCGCTATGCAGATCGATCCCCGAGTCGAAGGTGAGGGCCTGTCGACTAGAGAACACGTCCGTGCGCTACGTGTGTCCATGCTCTACCCGGTTCTCCCTCGAATTCCGCTCCGGATTGGCTACCCGGTTTAATAACCGACCCTGGAGCTGAATATCTGTTTGCCGAGACTCGTAATTGACTTTTGATTTTGGTCTTTGGGGTGCTTGCTCCTTTGTCAACCTCTGCGGCCAGTGCAGGCGGGGCAGTTTTTAATTGCGTGGCGACAGTACTGCAATTAAGTATTCATAAGTAGTCGTATTTGAATTTTGGATTTGGTCCTTGTTCTTTTAGAGGTGATTGTGTATTGAGGATTTTTCGAGTTAGCTAGTAGTATTATGCTAGAGAGTGTGTAGGCAATTGTGGGATATGCTGAGACTCGGTTTTGGATTTTGATTCTCGTCCTGAGTGAATGTTAGTGGTCGTCAATTTAAATTTTGCTCCCTTGAATTTTTGGACCTTCTCATCTATAGGTCTTTGGAATTTTTAAATCTTCTAATTATTTTGTGTAGAACCTTTGTTATCTTACATTTTGGTCCCTGGAAGTTTTGGACAATTTTCCCATCCGCCGAAATCGTAAAAAGATCCGTCCCACTCGCGTGTTTCCGGCACCGATATGGAACTTCATTTTTAAGTCAGTACGAAGAATTTTGTCGCCCGTGCATGATTGACGAGACAGTCAAAGTGTTAATATGTCACTCCGCTGATCTATTTACAACGTTTCAGTGCTGCTACGATTATACCCACATACGATCCAATTGCAAATACATATCACGCTCGTTGCATGCTTACATTCACTGCATGGCATTAGAGTACAAACACTGATAACAGAAAAATCTATTGACTGAACCAGAGAGATTCAAGGGAAACTGTATATTTTTAGTTTGCACCTTGAGGAAACGTCAAAATGACAATCAATACATGGAAAAGATCACGGATGCCATAATCCGTCGGAAGCACCTCGCGGTTTACATTCTCTGAGATTCCAACCTTGGATGCAAATAATGTTATCACTGGATCAAGTGCTATAGTGGTTTACAAGTCGAATTGGAGGCTGAACTCTTCAGAATTTGAACTTAGAAAATTGATTTTGAGTTTTCTATATCCTTACTGTCGGAAGAATTCTTATAATAATTTTGTTTCTTTATTTTATTTATATAAGTGTTGACTTTATAAATTGTTTTAGATGGTTGTATTGGCTTTTCTACCAATAGAAACCATAATGTTGAATACCAGTGCTCTCAATGCAGCGATGACATAACCAAAAATCCCCAAAAGTCCACAATTTCTAAATTCCTCAAAATTTAGATCATCCAATGAGAAATCCCAAAAACAGTGTCTACGGTTCCCTATATTCCCCCAATTGGTCCCAACTATAGCGACTATAGCGCTCTGCACCGAATCTTTCTCACAGGCACCATAATTGGTAAGGTCGGAAACGAGCGATTCAGGGGTGGCGGGGTAGACGGGGCCAGATCGAAGATACGAAGGGAACAAATAAAAAGAGGCGAAGCGAGTTATCTTCGAAACCGAAACTTGCTTCGTGACTTCCAGGGAGCTGGGAGTCGGAGAAAACTTTCCGAGTTGGGGTTAAATGCGACGGGGGGTAGAGGAGGAGAGGGTAGGGAGTTGGTTAGAGAGGGGGGTGGGTGCGAACAACAATAGCAAGAACGGCACACGTAGGGACGTAAACTCCGCGGAGGATCAGCAGGATATAATCTAGGGGCAGGCACCGTGGTAGGCACCATCTACCGTGAGATCTCCACGGAAATCGGAACTGGCTCGGGGCAACCCTAATCCGAACCTGATACGATGCTCGCAGCACGGCCGCAGGCTTCTCAATTATTCACCCAGCGATTTCATACTGTCCAATCAAAGTTTAATAGAAAACCGGACCGCGCATTAACCTGTTTGCCTATGAACCGCTTTTTTCCACCGGGGAACTTGATTGTCATCGAGACTCGTATTTATTATGCTAGGTGATGAAGGAGAAACGTCCCTGGGGAGAGTCTATGGCGTAAATAATGTTGCACCCTTCGTGTTTCTCTTGTCTTGAACCTTTATTTAAACTTTGATTAAACGCATTTCTTTCACCATTAGAAAAATCCTACATTCATGGAAAAATAGATTGTATTTAACCCATTGTAACTTATAAAACAAAATCGTATCTGAAGAGAGAGAGAGAGCTTCATCGTTCTCTTCTACTTCAATTTAAAAACTCGTGTTCAAACCCTTACTAATTTTCACATTAACATTAAATCCAATACTACTTATCTTGCTACCAAGTAGAAAATATTTTCACTAATAAAATAACAAATAGAAATTAGATAGGGTACTTAGAAAATCGTCAATTGTCATTCCTCTTTGGCATTTGAAATTTTCACTACTAAAATAATAAATAAAAATTAGATGGGGTGCTAGTCAATTGCCATTTTTCTTTGGTATTCCTCTCGCCTGGAGTGATTTGAAGACTCTCCTCGGTGCTATCATCTGGGAGACAAAGCCTCGAGTTTCCCGGAGGCGTCTGCGTCGAATCGAGCGGTTCTTTTTCGAGATTTTAAGTCCTTTTACGCTGAATGACGGCTCTCTAAGCTGGAAGGTCCGCGCGCTCGGCTATAGCAAGCGTCAGTAGGCGTATTTATAGCAACAGTCAATAATTTCGTGGTGGAAAGCATCGCGTTTCGTCGAGAGTGTGGATACACGTCGCTGGAGCAGAGAAAGAAGAAAAGGAGAGTGAGAGAGAAAGAGGGTTTCGCGAGAAATGGACGAACCGAAGCCGAAAGCTCTCGTGGCCTCGCTGTCGATCCTCGCGATTGCTCTATCGACAACGATTACCGACTGCTCAGAAATTCAACATGTTACTTCCAAGCCCGACGGCAGCGTACTCTCGTTGTCCTATTCGTCGTCGTCGTCTATAAGTTAATTCGAATCGATCAAGAGGCCGGTCGAAGGTACACGTGTCTCTTTTAATTTGCCATTGAAAGCGGTCTTATTTCTCCGAGTGAGAGGAACCGAGAGAGAGCAGCGTGTAATGGGGTCCCATCGACTTATTACTCCCCGAGTGCGCCCCGGTCTTCGGGAAAAAGAAAAAGAGATGTGATTACCAGCCGGTGCAATTTTCTTTATCTCAGTCCGGTGTCCCGCTCTTAATCTGACTGATATCGGCTACGTCAGGCCACCGATGATACGCGGCAAGCGACCAAACTCTCAAATCCGAACTTGTTTTGTACTGATAACGCGATCTCCTAGGCGGCCCTCCAGTCTCGAAAATTCCCAAAAATTTCACACCACCGTGTGTCCTTTATAATTTTAATTAGCTGAATCTAATACATTGACGTTAATTCATTTAATCCACTGCTTCAAATTGTATCTGTTAATTTTTCTGATTGGCAGTGTAGTGATGATCGTAATTTTGCATTTATGTCAAGAGAATGCAATTAACTTGGTCCATTTTGTGTGAATTCAAATTTGAAAATGGAAAAGCCAAAGTTTCAAAAATCTTTTTTCTTTGATGGACCACGAATGAAAATTGAAATGAAATTCAGTTGGATTGTGGCAGAAATTGGTTTCTAAGTTTTCAAATGTTTCCGCAGAATATGCACGTGTAGAGAGAATTGATCGGTTGTTGTTAAACTTTTGTCGAGTATCTAAGTTTGTTAGTGTTTCGTGCGGGGTTAAACAAGCCCGAGGGGTTAAGGAAGATTCTATAGCTAGCATTATGGTCGTACTGCTACCGGCTTCTGTTAATAATTGATACTCTTGTAAGTAAGATCGAATGCACTAGCTGTTGAAATTCACCAGTTTGCGGTCGCTATTTATTGAGAGCTGAGATCAATATCACAGTAGAAGGAAGTATAAACGAAGAATTACTTTCATGCCTTCCATGGATTGAGGTGCTCAAGGTTCGTTCGTTTGGCTTGGTTAATATTCTTCAGCTTCCAAGTGGATTTTATGGAAATGAAAATTTTATGCAATTAATTTTTCTGCAGAATATTTCCGTAGAAATTTTAATCAACTTAGATTAGTACATCCCCGATCTTCAAAAGAAATAAAATCGTCACCACAGTATCTTCGGATCCAGAGAAATAAAGAAACTACTCTGTACAATCTAGAAAAGAAACATACACCAAGTAAATTCCTCTTTCGTCGTCAGTAGAAAATCGTCGATGCTAGTTTTCCGGGAGCAGATACCTAAAAGAGCAGTTAAAAATAGGGATCCTCGTGCTTCCTGTCTGAAATATTCGTTTTTTCACGAAGCAGCCAGCCAGAAAAGCACCCTCGAGTCGCCCAGGGTCTAGCGTCGGAGCAATTTCGGTGGGGGCCGGTTTGGATTTGTTCTCACGCGGCGTTATTTACGCGACAAGTCTCGGATTTTAATTCGAGACCACGGGTGACCGGTCCTGAAATTCGATCCAAAATTACGGGAACGATGGCCAGCCAGTTCCGGGGCCGGGCTGAGCAGAGCAGAGCAGAAACACGAGAGCGTTCCCGTTCGGTCCCAGGGAATTATGGTTTTCGACGGTCAGAATTATGGTTTTGCTACGCCAATGGTTGGGTCATTTCCTGAGTGTCGGGGGTTCTTGCTCCGTTCTTTCTCCTCCCTGTTTCTCACTCTCTCTTGTTCTCCTTCTTTTTCTCGTTCTCGCTCCCCGCGCTTTCATTTTTCCCTCTGTCTTACTTTCTTTTTTCTCTCCACGCTCGTCGTTTCTTCGTCTCTCCTCTCTTTTCGCCCCTTTTTATCCCTCCTTAACTGCGCTTCACCGTGGCTACCTTCTTCCTACACGAGACAGGGAACGGTTCGTTCCATGGAGCAGGAAAATTACAGATGTAAGAAAAAAGAACACGAGAAAGATCCTCCACGAAAGGGAGAAAAAAAATGCGAGCCTCGTTTCACGCCGGAACAAAACGTACTGTGGGATCGTGACAATGCGCGCCGAGTGCCTTGTTATTGGACGAAACTCGGGGCGTGGATTATGGTTTATTGGCTCTGACGAGTGTCGCAGCCTTCAAAGGGTTGCGGTGTTTTGGCCGAAAAACTGTTCCCCGAAGTCGTTTCCGAATTCTTCCCACCCTAAGCGAGCTGACAGTTATGTTCCCCCTCGGTGGTCTCCTTAATTGTATATTTTTACCATTTTCTGTTTCGTGCAATCGAAAATTCTCAAACCACAGAATTTACAGAAATAGTTCGTCGAAAACCTGTTTCCTAATTTTTGCCACCCTAAGCAAGCCAACGCATTTCTTTTGTCACTGAATTCTTCAGTTGGTACATTTATACAATTTTCTGCTTCACACAATTAAAAAATCTCGAAAAGCAGAATTTATACAAAATGGGAGAAAGAAGAGTTGCAAATGTTCTGTAACTTAATTTCAGAACTCCCTTATCCAATTCATTCAGTTCTGTGTGTTTAATATCACAGGTACTCAAAGTACCATTTTTAGAAAACGATTCACCACCACACAGCTTTTAGTGCTTGCACAATTCCCCCCTCTCAAAGCCACAGTATGATTGGAAAGTTTCCGCATCGTAATTTTCTTTCTACACTAACAATTCTCGAGAAGACACGAGTATTATTGATCAATCCAGCAACTTTATCGTCGTGCTGTATAAAATGTAGGCTCCGATAACATTGTTATTAGGTGTGCCAACGTGTAATCCACTATTTTTCCACAGGAGCTTCCAACGGGCGTTGAAATTGAACGCATTGATCCGCTGATCCCTCCTCTAAAAATGGCGGCGAACGCGCTAGAAACTAACTAGCGATAAAGTCGTTCTTTAATCTTGTACGAAACACCAATCAATTTTATCAAAATACATTGTCCTATAAATTCATCAACAAATTATAAACCTAGACGCAAAAATCAATCATCGTAAATCAATCCGTAACAATCCAAAACAACTTCGTTTCTGTATCAGTAATTCTATCGCGTTCCAAGAAAGACAAAAATCGCTGGACTCTTTCACAGACACTATCACGCATACGACAACAAACACATGAAAATAAAGATAAAGATACAGATAAATAGAGAAAATAATTTGCCGAGGCCGCGGAGGATTCCACCGATGAGAATCACACCCCGAAACTGGCATTTTCATCTTCCCACAGAAGTTCCGCGCTGCGATTCGTTCCGAAACGACGACGCCAGTAAAAAAAGAACAAAGGCGGGCCACGGGAAGAAGAAGCGTAACCCTCGTTTATGCTGGAACAAAAAGTCCTCTCGGTGGGATCTCGATGATGTACACGGTCCAGATCGGAACGACTTTCCATCCCGTCGGAACGACCATTTTTTGATACTCTCGAAACAGGCCAATATGGATCCTCCGACCGAAGATTGCATTGAGAAGAAAGAGACGACGAGAAGAATACGAACTCTTGCGAGAAAGATAGAGCAAGAGAGTGTGTGTGTGTAAGAAAGAGAGAGAGAGAGAGAGAGAAAGAGGGGATCGATAAGGGTCGTCGTTTCTTGCCATCGGGGAGAATCAATTTTCCCCGAAGCGAGGCTTTTCATCGCGGGTATCGCGACTCGGAACCACATTTTCCTTTTTTCCTGCCTCTGGATTAACGTAATAAGCGCGAGATATGGAAAACACACCGGGGGACACACACCGACGCGTCGATCTCTTTGCACAGGTGCACCTAATCTGAACTTCTTTTCACCTATCGACGATTGAATTGTGCAATCGTGTTGATAGACGCACGGCCAAGAGGCTCGCGTCGCTCTGCCGGCGACGGTAATTCGCTTGTCGGCCCGCGAAACCTCCATTTCGTTGCCACGGGCTCTTTGTTAGGGCTGGAGTCTCGGGGGTGCGATGGCAGTCAGCTACACTACTGGATAAATTCTAAGTGGAAGGCCAACGTCGCCCGTGTATGGTTAAAGTGAATGTCCGGAGAAACGGTGAGAAGATTGAAAGAATTGAAAAGTAACGATAACCATCGATCTTGAATTAATTAATACACTGTGGACCTTGTAGCAAAATAAAAATTTGGGGCGGTAAGTGGAAGACATAGGAATTGCATAGACGTTTTCGTAGAAGTGAGTTCAAAAAAGTCTTAAAAAATGGATAAAAATCTGAACGAATCTAGCCACGGTTGCACCGAAATCGTGAAAAGCATGAGACTAAGATATACAGGGTGTCCCAAAATTACCTTAGTTTAATGAAATGGGAGGTTCCCGAGATCATTTCAAGCGACATTTTCCTTTGCAAAAATGTTATCCGCGGCTTTGTTTAGGAGTTATTAACGAAAAACACGGACCAATGAGAGCGCGATCTAGGCGCGAGTTGGCACAGTCGGTCCGGCGCGCCAACTGTTTATTGGCCGACTGTGCCAACTCGCGTCTAGGTCGCGCTCTGATTGGTCCGTGTTTTTCGTTAATAACTCCTAAACAAAGCCGCGGATAACATTTTTGCAAAGGAAAATGTCGCTTGAAATGATCTCGGGAACCTCCCATTTCATTAAACTAAGGTAATTTTGGGACACCCTGTAGGAATGTTCCTCGCTTTATCATTCCGCCGCCATAGATTTACGAACGGTCCTTCCCCGAAACATTTCTTCCGCAATTTTCGCTTATCTCGGGGCATCTTTCGTGGGCCTGGAAAAATCTGTCGGCCCTGTCTCGCCGGGCCTCTTCAGGCCTGGTGTTCGCGGAGATACGTAACCTGTGATTTGGGTTTTCGGAGGTCCCTAATCCCAGGACCCTCGTCTCCTTGCACAACCTCGTTATTGCTGTTCCGTGTGTAAAACAATGAGATTAGCGCCGACCGAGAACCGGTCGCACGCTTTTAAAGCCCATAATCCCACACGGCTAGAGACCTGCCAGAGGATAGCTACCACCGCCTGCATCCGATCTTCTTCTCCTCCCCCTGACAGGCTCCCTCGCAGCCCTTACCACCCTGTTGCCTGGGCTGCTGTCTAGGTCGCTGCTGATGCTGGTGCGTCTTCACCCTCTACCTGTTCCCGGAACCTACGGACCTGGCACGAAACGAGACGCGTTCCAGGGGTCTCGAACCTTGTGGAACCTGGTCGATGGGAAATTAGCCGGGTTGCAGGTTTTTCGAACCCTCGGTGATCATTGCTGTTCATTTGAGCGATGCTGCGGGGTGCCGATCTTCTGGGGCCAAGGACCCTGATTCTTCTGATCGGTTCGGGATCTATGTAGTTGCTGAGGACTCCCTTGCTTTCTTCTTGTTGTTCCTGAAATGCAAATTCTTATATTTCCTTTATTCAGTACTATTTTTGTAGTTTTTTGGACAGTACAGGTTTTATGTTTTCCTAGGCAGTGAAATTTTTTACATTTTCTTCAGTCGGTATAATTTTTATATTTTCTCTGTCATGTATGTACTGATAGGTGAACTATTACCCCAGTATCTTCGATGCACAATGCGCGAGTGTGCTGCAGGTCTGAAAGTCGAGTTAAGCATCGAACAGTTGGAGAAGTGAATGAACGAAAAATGTCGGGCAGCGGTTGGATGTCGCAAGCGAAATTCATCCGGCGTGGTTTTTACGAGACTCGTCGGAGAGTTTACGAAATGTTCCCGGGCTTTCCATCTTTTTCCCCCCGTCGTGCAACGCGAGGAAGATTTACATTCGCGCAGACGTTGATCGCGCGTTCGCCTCACTCTGTGCGTGTTGACAACGATGCAGGGCAGATAGTGCACACAGCGCGCCTGTGCATGTGCATTCACACGTACCCGGTGTAACGGCGCTGACGCATGCGCGTGCATCGGTCTCGCAGCAGCTGTCCGCCAGGTGCGTGGCCCGCTCGACCAATCAGGGGCCTCCCCTTGACCGGGGGGTGCTCAACCTTCGGTGCCCTCGATTACCTGCGCCCTTTTAACGTTGCCCGGTGGAACCTGCGACCGAACAGGACCATCCTCAGCACTATCGAATATCTCTCCTCCCTCGCGAAAATATTCTCTCAACCTTCCACACAGGAAACGCGAAACATTCCTGACGGAATTATACGCCTTTCTCGATCACCTGTGCTGGCTCTGCTGAGACTCTCGCCGGACTCACCAGGTCCACGTGGAAAATATTCTCCTTAGGTTTATGCGATTTTTCAGGGGCGAGTTACCCCTTCTGGTCAACCGTCCACTTTGCACCCCATTTGGAACGATATCACCCTACAGTGGGTGACATAAATGTACAGAAACGCAGCGTTATTACCAAACTGTGGATTTTATGTATTTATGAAAAAAAACAAGCTGGTGCAATTTAAAAACAGTGAAAAGATTCAAGATGTTTGGGAATGCTCGATAAAGATCCAACAAAATATCAACAGCAACTGTGTATACGACATTCTTTGAATCCTCCAAGCAACCTTTGAAATTCTCCAGACACTTTATTTGTCCTTTCTAAAGAAATATTGAATCGTTCCTTCTAAACGACGAAAGTTTCCTGGTCGGCGGCTGTCCACCTGGAGTAGCACTCCTTTCTGGGGAACCTGTACCCTTTTCTGTGGCTTCATTGTGCCCCGTCGTACAATCTGAATATCTGTAATCTCTTGACAAATATTCACCTCTACTCTCCCCAGGAAAGCGACATTTCCGTGCTCGATAGGTGTCTTCTCGGAAGACCAATCCTTTGCGACTACCTGAACCTCCTTTTGTAGGCTCGTGGAATGTCGCAAAGAGTTGTTAGGCTATTCGTGTTCTCTTTACCTTAGAAACAAAGAGCAAGAATTCTGTCAATGAATCTTCACCCGTCTCCTAGATTTTGATTCGAAGTTTGCAACTTGTGGCTCGATTGAGTCATGTCCTTTCCCCCATAAACTGAAATTTGATTATCCGATAGGGTTCCCCCAGGAAGAAAATTGCTTTCCACGTGATCTATGCCCTCTACACCCGCAGCGTTTTATCTTTCTGAAAAATATTCCTTTCCTCCGAAAATTGAAGTCCTCCGGCTGATAGGCGACCTCCATGGACACTCTCTTCCGGATTACCAGTTTCCTGTAGGCACATTGTGTCTCGTCGAATCTCTTCGACATCCTCATTCACGAAATTCACCTTTTCCTGCCAGAAGCTGTACTTTCTCTGGGCAATGCCGCTCGCACACTCGTTCACCTACTTGCGAGCCGACAATCGACCGTCAAAATTACTCCGTTGGGTCATCGGATCATTTTTCTGTGTGAAATATTTCGATTCTGATTCATTCATTCATGTTGAATCCCTGCTTCCATTGTTTTGGCTTTGCAATCGCAGCTCAGATCTGAGCCAAACGTACACAAATCTGGACGCAACGTGTTGATCGATTCATTATTGTTGATGGCACGGTGAAAATGGTCTGGGCAGAGCTACAGAGATGATAAGGACACTGCACAATTATTTCACTTCGCTGGCACGTTGGTCAAACTTGAAATTTGGCACTCGACCCACCAGAGAAATTAAAATGCTTCAAAATCAGTTGATCTTTATTATTTCTATTTCTCGCGTCGTTCTGTAAATTCTCTTGATCCGCGGTCAAACATGGCAGCTTTCTGCAAACAAGCTCCCGAGTGTCTTTCTTTCGAGTATTTCAATTTCCCCGCATCTTGCAGCTCGACTCCGCGCAATTTTCGGTTAGCACTTCGGACATTTCGCCATTACGAAATGTGCTTCTTTCTCGGATGTAAATTACAATTCGCCTTCTCCCCATCCCCGAGGAAAGACCACTCCTTTTCCCGGCGAAAGGTTCGCTCCGGGAGTGCTACGTTAACTTCGATCGCGAGGCGGAAGCGCGTTCGCAATTTCTCGGAGGCCAAAACGTGCGAATAGCTTCCCGAGCTAGTAATGACGGACCTCCAGGCGTGGAATCACGATCTACGGACGCGGTGATCTGTTTCTGCGAAATAACTGCGTCATTAGCTGGTCACTAACAGCGTGCACAACGGTTGCTGCCAACCACGGATTAGCGCGACGACTTCGACCAGCCGAGTTTTCATGTTCGTCCAAGTTGTTCAAACTTTGTTTGATTCTTTACTGGACGCAGATGTAGAAAATGGTTGCTAGATAAATTGTTATATTATAAGGCAAGGGAATAGTAAAAAACCTGCAACACTTCTGCTCTACTGATTATGGTTTCCATCCTTCAAAAACCCTCAAAGACAGTATCCTCTACACATTCCTACCGGTTAGGCTTTTGCACAATCTCCACCAAGACCCACAAGCTCTAAGAAGTTAGGTCCTAGCTTCCCGAAGCGATAAACAACAAAATCCCCGAGTCCCACAAATCGCAACGGTCCCATTTAGGTAACTATTGTGTACGGAGCTCATTAGGTCGGGCGCGGAATATTTCTGGCGCATTAATAAGGAGGCCGAGTCCCATACTTCACGTCCGATATAGGGTATCCGCATAGTTCAGCTAGCAGGGCACGGGATCGGCGGCAGCCGTAAGTGACCAATCATCTCGGGCCTTACTTTGTCCCGAAATCGGGACGCGTTATCACCGGCTGGTCAGGAGTCTCGCAGCTGTTCGCGAATCGGGTCCGCGTTTTCGCCAGCGTGTTCGTCCACGTGGGTCCGTTGGTTGCGAAACCGTTCCTTTGGCGATAGAGAGAGAGTCCTAGGCAAAGAATCGTAACATACGAGCGATCCATTAAAGGCGATCGGCTTCAGCTGGCCGATCCGGCTAACTTTATCCACGGCGAATTGTCCCGGGGCCGGGCCCCTCGACAATGGACGCCATTCCGTCTCATTGTCCGGCCAACGAAGAAAGATAGGCCCCCATGGGGGTTACCGGGGGCAAGAGGGGGTGGGAGAGACGAAGAGAGAATCTGAGCAGAACGATCGTCGTGCGTTACACCGGAAAAATTTTACAACTCCCATTCGGCGTAATCACTTATTGTGCGCGAGAGCGTGCGGCTTAAGACCCGCTCCTATTATTATTCGGTGATAGGTGTACCGTGTAGAACATAAAAGGGTACAAATGCCGGGTCGCCCTAGAGAAATCGGTCGCCGCTTATGGGAATCGGTTGCATCATGCCGCGACGGAAAAATCGTGTCGAGATCCGGATCTCGAAACGGATTTCATCCCTTTATGCAGAGTGCACGTCGTGTTTTTAATTGGTTCGCGAGTTTAACGAATCTTTTTTGTGTTTGACACTTTGGAAAAATTGCACCCGTTCCGGTTTCCCACGTTTCTATCCCGGTTATTGTTTATGCCAGCTGCGCGCTGTGTTTGAAACGCTCGCTCTAAGGGATGTTTAATTAGCTCTTTGTGGGATAGAAGGTTGTAAATAGATTTCGTGTCAGCCTTTTTCACTGTACTGGAATCTCTGATTTGGAAGTTGCGCAAATAGTGAAATATTTTTTAATTAGCGAGTAACAATATGGAGGGTGAATCCATATTGCAATAATACTTTCGGAAATATTGTTCTCTTACTGGTTGATACGATTTCTACGAGAAGAAAAGTTTGACCGATGAAAATCGCAATTATCTTTGCGCGAGCCTAATGAACCGACCGATCCCTCTCCCCGGCGATTCCCACTTATGCGAAAAGAGAAATTGCGCGGCGGCAGGCCCGAAGGGGAGAAACGAAAGCGAAAAACTCCGCGGCAGAATGTTTTCTCCCTTTCTACAGACGAGTCAACCGCGAGTTAACCGTTTAGGGAAAACGTCGGCTCCTTTGAGACGCCCGCGCAAGATTTGCCGCTGATTTGCCGGGGAAACGTTGTGGAAATGTCGTGGGCAAACGAGAGAAAGAGAGAGTGAGAGAGGAGGAGACAGAGAGAGAGAGAGAGTGAGCAAGCACGTGTGCACGTGCAGCAACAGCAAAACGCGTGTGCTCTCGCGGGTTTCGGGGCACGATTGATGGCGACAGTGGAAAACAGAAGAACAAGGAGACGAGGAAAGAGCAGAGACAGAGAGAGTGGGAGAGAGAGAGAGGATTAAAAGCCGGCCAGGAAATGTCATTTTCATCGCGGGCGGTTTTGCCACTCGAGAAAATGCAAATTGTGGGAACCGACGATTGCGAAACTGGAGACAGAGCTCCGGCCTCTCCTTCGCTGTCTCTTTTTTTCTCTCTCCTCGACGCTGGTACCCTTTTGTTCTCGAAACCTGATCGAGAGAGTCCGCAGGTTCCCTCGATACGTTTCTCATATGCCCTGACATTATGCAAAAAAGTGGAGCGCCGCAGAAAAGATGCGCCTCGCTCGATGGAGCTCGATGTGCATACGAACTGCAACCGCCGGGAAAAAACTGGATCCGATCGCGAGATTGTTTGTCACAATATTGCTGTTGGATTCTGTTGCTCGGGAGCCATTGTGCGAGTCACAGGCCGGTTTCGCCTCGGGCTTTGAGTTAACATCGATTTTTAAACAGCATTAATTGGTGTCGAGAGGTGCACTCCTTGCGGAGGACGATTTTTCAAAATATTTTTTAATATACAATAGATTTTAAAAAATTAAAAAATATCGTTTCTGCAATCATTAAATTATTTCTCTTTATTTTAAATATATTCCGGAATGAACTAATTACAGTGTAACCTGCAAAATCCATTACCGAGTGACTATTAACACCTATTAATAACTCTGGTCGTTTCTACGAACAACATCGCGAAGACTTGTGCGAACTAAACTCACGCGGCAGAGAACGTGTTAATAACAACGTTTATAACGCCGTAATTGATGTACTTTAATCTCTCAATGGTTCCACGCATAAATTCCATTAGAATCACAGACGACTTCCTCGATCCGCTCTTGAATTACAAACTCCGAATAAAGTCTGCAAATGTTAGTTACTCGACGGATATACATAGAAACTATTTATTTTCGAATGAGAGGTGGCACTTGGCGCTAACAGAATGTCCGAAGTGCCATTAGCGTCGTTGAACAGGACCGATTATGACTGCGCACAATAAATCGTCAGTTCCAGCGTATCGTATGGTGATCGATCTCTCGATCTCGCGTATTAGGGATCGTGAAACAGAGCGATTGATCGGTCAGACAGGAACTGCGTAGGTCAGAAACGGTCTTGGAACACGGAACGGGCACTCGGCGGAAACAGTGGTATCTTCTTTCTGTTGTCGAGCGCACAAAGTGCATCGGCGAGAGCACATAGGGCCGGTGTTTGTTCGCTAGACAATCGCACTATTAATAACGCGGCTCGTGTGCTAGATGCAATCGACGGGTCTCCGTATCCGTCGACGCACCGTGAAATCGGCCGGTTTACTATCGAACGATCAAACGTTTCGCGCATCGTCGGCCATGCTAGTGAGATTAATGAGAGGCTTTGATGCGTGCCAGTAATCATTAATTACATACATTACGCGACGCTTACTGACTGCGGCCTCTCCTCTCCTCGTCTCTGTCTCTCGCCGATGGTAGTTCTACTCCCTCCCTCTCTCTCTCTCTCTCTCGGTCTATGCGCTGCTCTGAAACCCTCTCTGTCCGCGTTCCAAGCGGTGTTCAATCGCGTTAACTGTTGGCCTTAATGTACCAGGAAATGGACTTGCCTTCGGTGATCACGTGGCTTCCGTACATATCGTGCCGCGTAATCGCCATCTCGCGATGATATCGACGTTGCGGACCAACAATTTCGTTAAGACCGTCGATTACCAAATGGACCGCACAGCCGAGTCCCATGAGCGCTCCAAGGAGCCCCAACAAATTCTTCAAAACTTTTACACTGCAATTCTCAACCCTTAACAATTCTCATAAAAGTCGACCAAAGTCTTTCAAGCATTGTTCAATTATTGTTATCGGTAATAATAAAATGTGACATTAGGACCGAGACGGTGAAGCTACATCCACTCTCTACCGACGTCGAAACACGTCGAAATAATTTACAAGGGACCGAAATAATTAATGAGCCGGGTGAACAGTCATTTTCGCGCGCCGCGAGACGAGAGCCATTTTAACTGAAGTATCCTGCGATGAGTTAGCGCGTTCCGGAAGACGATCCGAGGTTCCTTCGGTCCCCGGGCGGACACGCGGGTACTCGCGGAAACTGCCGGCGAATTATTCAGCGGGTCCCCGCTTAATTGGCCCTTAATTAGTCTCCGATAATTTGCCCGGCGAATAACCAGACCCGCTCGGCACGATGAAATCAGCCGATGAATTATTTATCGTTCCCCCGTTAGATGGGTCAAGGGTACTTTGGAGAGTCTCGTTCGTGCCAAAAGCCATTAGCGCGAGAAGCCCGAGATCGTTTCTCCCTCTCTTTCTCTCTCTCTCTCTCTCTCTCTCTCTCTCTCTCTCTCTCTCTCTCTCTCTCTCTCCGTTTCCTCCTCCTCTCTGTTCCAGCTCGGCGTCTGGCTGGCCACTTTTTCCCCACCCTTTTCCGGCTTTCACTTTTCCATACTAATTTCGCGACAGGACCAACCGGGGACAGGTCCTTCCCCGAGCGTGCCAATTCTCTCTCCCCAGGCTTCGATCGACCATCGATCCTCCGCAAAAGTTTCGCGCATCCGTGAAATTCATCGCGGTCCACCCACTTCCACCCCCTCGAAGGGGTGACCACCCTGTGACGTGCACACACAAGTTCCCGAATTTTTCCAGAGATAATTACTGGATGATCAATTCTAATTTTTTGGTGGTTTAATAGTCTAACTTGCAGCTTCATGTACCAATTTTCTTAAATCGAAATGTTACGAAATGGCGGAGTTATTCGCTTGTTTCCCGGAGCGTCGATTTCGATTGTGTTTGACTACCATTCGAAAAGAGTACCCGAATTTTCTAAATAATAATAGTAATGGTATTTTGTGACGTCACAGCGATGGTTTAGGGGTCGAAAGAAAAGGTTACTGCCGAGGAACACGTCAGCCGCAACCCGGAATCGGCAAGAAGAATTCTTTAACCGATCGCACGTGAAATCCCATCAGCCGTCTCGTCCCGTTGTCCTATATACCGGGTGTCCCCCGTGGTACGTCGCACGACTCGCCCCGAGGGGGTTGCCACTGACTACTTGACTGACAACCAATTATACGAGCCGGTTGGCAAGCCAGACCCGTTTATATCGGGCGAAACCGGCCGGATCCCCGAGATCCTCGTTCGGTTAATCCCGGCGAGGGGTTAGAAAACGTCTTAAGAAGGATTACGTGCGGAACGGAGGGACCGTCGACGGTGCCGCGGCTCGAAATCGACGTCCGACGATCCCGTGAAAAATGTTCCACGCGTTCCGCTTGATCCGTGTCGAAGATAACACCTTTCTCGCAAACCATGAACAATCCAGCCGCAAAAAGTGTCAAAAATTGCAGACCGTTTAAGAAACACATTTTTCACCGATGCTAAATTCTGAACTTTACCGAGTGGATATGCAAGGTTTTCTTCACGTGTCTGAATAAATTGCAAAAATTATCAGTTAATTACAAATTTATAATTGTACCAGATGACAAAAAGACATGAAAACCACTTGTTCACCTCGGTTTACTTCTCACCAAACAATGAGCCCACGTAATTTCCTCTCGTAATGGATTCGGAAAGTCCGCGTTATATAATTGCTCTGGCTGGGTGCTCGGACGTAACTTATTATACACGCGTATCGATTACATTGTTAATCTATTAGTTCCCCGCGGGGCACCGGAAAAAATGTATTATCTGGCGTAGTAACCTCGCGATGACACGCGGCAACGATAAAAAAGTGCCGAGCCGGTAATTAGTAACGATCGTGTGTGCGAGCGAGCGAGCAAGCGGACAATGTCGTCATTTCCAAGAAGCACGGTCCGCCATTTTTCTCCGGAGGATGCGCTCCCCCACCTCGCGACTTTGAGAGCTTATATCTCTGTTAATACGGGTCGTGGAGGGTTCGGAGAGGGACGAGAGGAGAGAAGGCGAGGGAGAGAAAAATTAGATAACCCCGGGGTACGGTGAGATAAAGTTCGACCGGCCGTTTATTTTAATCGGCAGCGATAGTCGCGGATCACCGAGGAGCGCCATGTTGTCTGCCCGCTTATCGCCATCTCATTGGTCGTTGTGATTGACGCACGACTAGGAAGACTTGCCTCCGAGCGAGGAGGAACAAAAATTCATTAGAGCTGGTTAACGGTCCGGTCACGACCGCGATCCGTGATTTTTCCGACCGCAGGCTTCTTTTTCCGAGGGAAAATCAAAAGCCGGCGATTGCGCCGCGGAGAGGAGGTTTCCGAAACATCGGGCGCGTCCGCGATTAAATTTAATCGTCGGAAACATCGCGGCCCCGATAAATTAAAAGCCTCTTTTGATCGGGGCAGCACGCGCGCCCCGGCCAAAAGACCGAAAAATGAAATTCGTGAAATTTTTCCGTGCCTCCCGCGCTCGCTCGCGAGCGGCCAGAGAGAGCTATGTTTTTTCATTCGAGCGTTTTCGAATCGCGGTTTTTGAGATATGACCTCCGGCGCGGCCGATAATAGAGCGAGGGGGGGAGCCAGGGGGAGAGGAGCGTTCAGAAATTCATTTGTACGGACAGCATGAAATTTTCGATTTATTCTGCCGCGGATGTGTGGCGTACGCTCGCGCGCGCTTTTCGGCGCCCGGGATATATGTATATGTGCGCGAGAGCGGCCGGGACCCGGCTCGAAATTATTACATAATTGTTATTCACACCGGGCGTGGAAAATTAAAGCGGAATATCGCGAGAATAAAGCAGACGCGAGCCGACCGAAGTGGCCAATAACGAGGCGGTCACTCGTTCCCGGGCTATCGCTCGTAATTTTCGTATCCGCGCAAACATCATTTTTACCCCCTGGAGCGCGCCGCTCCGCCAGCGGCTCTCAACCCTTATCATCTTCGCTGAGCGATGCAATCATAAAAATTCCGGAGCGGTTTGTTCAACCGAAAGCAATTTCGAAAAATCTATATTTATCGCTCCGCCTTCCTGCAAGCCTCGCGTCCAAGTTTCGGCACACTCAGTATGTAAAACGAATTTTTCTGCGTGGATAAGTAATTGGAATTATTGGAATTTGCATGTCGAACGTATAATTTCTCAATTGCGAGAAGAGAAACTCCGAAAAAGTTAATCGCCGGGGTAAATAGCAATCATTGAACAATCCCGTTTACCCAAGGCGGTAACAATTGTGCGAGTGGAGGGTGGTTCTGCGATAGCCAGGGGGTTGGAAAAATCGCTTGGGATCGCGCGCCTCGCAAATTCTGTGATTCGTGGCAGTTCCGCATTGTCCTGTGGAAAAAGTGAGCGGTTCGCGGCTGATTATCGGTGCGTTGTAGATAATTGTATATCATTATGTGGCCGTTCGAATAATCGTAGTGTTTAATTTAATGTAAATTTCGTGGCTCGCGTATTATTCCGAGTCTCCTCGGAACGGATCGATCGGGCATGTCTCGTTGGCTGATCGGCCGCGTGTTTTCGCGATAAATCGCGTGGCGAGCCGATAATAGGCTGCGGGAGAGAGTTGTAGATTTTTTTCCTCTCTCTCTCTCTCTTGCTTATTCTCTCGCTCGCTCGCGTTTCCGTCGGTGTTTTTTCATCGCGTCGCCCGTGGCCCGTGTTCATGCATACCATTAAAGACGCTCTCCTCGCGGGCCAAGCCTAATTGTAATTATTATTATCATCGACGGAGAACAAAGTGCAGGTTCCCCCGGCCCCCGTGATCATCGTCATTATCTCGTTATCGGACGCGGCATCGCATTACCGCTCTCGTTTACATCGGATCCGTGCCCGTTCATTATTCCCCAGGGCAGATAACCATCTTCCTTATCGACTCCTGGCGAGAGAGGACCGCCGCGGGACACGTGGGCGTGCATCGCCGAGGAATTGAAATATTTTTCGTACCCTCACCCGCATGCTGCACCGGGAAAACCCGCCTTCCACGAAGACAATCTCTCGCCGAAGCGCATTCCGCGGAACGGAAGAAAATATCACTTCTTGCAATTATTTACTGCTTTAGCTGGTCATCGGCCATTTATACATTACACAATCCTCTGTTCAGAGCTGGAAATAAATTTTATGCGAATTAACTTGGTTCCTCAGAGATGCAACACAGTTAAAGTGGTGAAAAGTAAACATTTAACTTTGTAGGATTTAACGTTGATTTTCTGGGATTTTATTTTATTTGCTGTTCGGATATTCGTAACAGTTAACTTTTTGTTAGGTCAAACATTGTTCATTGTTTGTTAAAACATATTTCTTCTACATACGACTTTGCGCATACTTTGAAACATGATTTCTATACTTCCACTAGGACTTCCAAGCACAGCGAAACAAAATTGGGAGTAACGAAATTTTCCGCAAACATCACAGATAAAAATGCAACCTCACAAAAAGCGTCTCGCCCCGAACACAAATTCCCATCGACTGGGACAACATTGCTGCGAAGAGCAGCATTTTCCAGGGCTCGCAGTCGGAAAGACTCGGCACAGACTTCGGGAACGATCTTCCCAGTCCCAGGAAGCTGCGTCTCGTTTCCATCGATCGTCTCCTCGGTGTTCTCTTTGTCCGGGTGTTGGAATCGTTCGGACGCAGTCGTTTAAAACGGATCATGCATCCAAAGGTGCAAAACAGTATCCATTCGAAATAGAAAAGTCGATGGATCCGGGCCGGGTTCTCCGTCGCGCGAGAACTATCGTTCCGACGAGCGGAAAACTCCATCGTCCTCGATTCCAATTTCCCTCTTTCTCTCTCTCTCTCTCCACTATTTTTCTGTCGGTCCTTTTTCCCGTTCGAACGAGTAAATCGCAAGCAACACACGCTCGCGCGAGCCACCCCCCGGCACGCGGGACGATTTACATATTTCGGCGTGCGTTTGACCGATAATAATGTTTCGTCCCGTTTTCGACGAATGGCTCCATTACCGTGGGGCAGCCGAGGCATCGTTGCCGGTGACTTTTCGTTATTATGCGCTTTGAAAAATCAGCAGCCGACGCGTATCGCTCCGACAACAATACGATCGGGACAAACCGGAGACCCACGGACCGCGGAGTTCCTTTGTGTGATTTAACGCGGCCGAGCGTCCAACCGGGGGCACACAACGATGTAACTTTTCACTGCGGAGCCTGCATCGGCCATTGATCATCGGTTCTGGATGGCGTAGGGCGGCCATCCGACGGATTTCCACGGATTTCCACGGGTTTCCACGGGATTAAAGCGCCACGCGATTGTTTAGCGATGTTGACTTCCGAGGACCCGCTTCCTCTCCCTGCACCGACATTTTTCAGTCGAATCCTGCACGCTGATTTGAATTTTCGACGATCATTGGTCTTTCAGTCAATGGGGGTGGATTTTAGGAAATTGAGATTTCGTGGATGATGAAACTAGAGGATTTATTTTTTGTAAACTTTTTATGAAGGGAAATATTTTTTAGAAGATTCTGTTAGCAATGTTTAAGGCATTCTAAATTTGTGATTACTAGACTGCGGATCTTTATGCAAAATATAAAATTTCTACTTGAATTGCAACAAGCTGGGGTGAAATGAATAGTTTAATAGGTTAAAACTAATATGGTAGTATATTTAAATTCTTCAAATGCATAAAATCCGCAGTCTAGTGATTACTAAATCATTGATAGAAAAATTTGAGACGTATTTCGATCAAGACGTTGCTAAATATTCTATTCCGGAAATAGAATCTAGTTCTGATAGATGTTTCTTTAGAAGCAACGTAGTAACGAAATTGCTTACTAAGATTATAGAAAGTAGACGAGTATTATCACCATTATCCGCAACTGAACTATATTTCTCCACCACACATGCATCAAAAATATAAAACAGTTTAATAACCTCTCTTCGCACGCGCACATTGCTCGTTGATTGGAATTTACGCGGCGTACCGGGGAGTAAAAAGGAAGATAATTGTAGAAATATAAAATATTGGACTGTGATTAATGCGGCACGGCCGAGTAATGTATTGTTTTCCTATATTTATCGCCGCTATAATCGAACAAAGAGGGTCTAAAAGAGAGCCGGAACATCGATCGAACGAGGGTTAATTTCATCGAATGATAAATAGCCGTGCGTGCGGAGGAACGAGGAGGAATCGAAACTGGACTGTTTTCACGGTGGCTTGTACAGTTTTACGGAACGTTTTATTTAGATTGTTCCTGCGGAGATTGTTTGGGTAGGGTTGTATGTCCTGAGGAACGGCCGGGAGAGAGCTAGTCTTTGAGGATGTTTCCTCCCTTCTGAGGCTCTTAGGAATGTATAAATAGGAGAAGTTGGTCTCTGTAAACAGGAGCCTCACCGGCGGAAGTCTTTGGAAGTTTGTGTACGTATAGGTCGAGGAGAGGACTAGGGAAACTGGACTCTCGGGGATAAGCTCTCGACGGTGAAACGTGGGAAGATACAATTTTTATGTACGACCTCGGCCCGCTGCTTCGGCAGATACCGCTAAACGCGCGATTACGATGATTATGATCTTACAGTTTTTAACTATGCGAAACTCCGAACAACTTGTGCGACATTCCGGAAAATTATCGATTTTGACATTTTTATTCGCGGTTACCCTTCAGGGATTAATCGCCGGACTACAAATTTTTATTATAATAATAAATATATTGATACACATGTGTTAGATAGTAAACTAATCTTTCAACTTCTCTAAAACAGTCGCATCATGCTCCAATTTCAACCCTTCAAGCGGATCTCCAAAATATCTTTTCAAAATGTAATGATTCAATTAATTTAACATTCCACTCTGTTTAAATGTTAAATAGAAACGGAAATAGTGCTGTTACCGATAGTTACACATTAAATAATTATTAGTGGACTGCGGATCTTTATTTATGCAAAATGAAAATTGTTTGCATTGATTCTTCGTTTAATTCTTCGTTTAATTATCTAATCAAACTGAAACCAATACGCTGATGTCTTTAAATCTTTTTAATATGTCCACTGCTTTAAATGGTGCTTATCCATTTTTGTCATAAATGCATAAAATCCGCAGTCTAATTATTAGCATTTCGAGTGTAGCTGCAGCGGCTCTAATGGTTCACTGAAGGGTAGAAAAAGTTTGAAGGGTTCCTATGTCTTTCCAGTTTCTGTCGCTCCGCTCATCCTCGCACAACAGAAATACTAGAAACTGAAGATCGAACGTCCGAGACTCGGATCGATCGGTATCCGCAGCGAAGGTAAAGTGGCCGCAATAAGCATGGCGGTGTAATTGACCGAGTATCGGCTCTCGAGCCGTGCAAAGGTTAACAGACGGGAACCATTGACTGCCGGGTTCCCGGTATTTGTTTCATTTCAATAACTCAGGAGGGTATAATGGATCCGCCGCGGGATATTCTCGGGAGAAACGCGCGAACCGTCAGGGGGTGTGGGTGGGAGAAGAGAACTCCTTGCCGAGTTCGGTTAAATATTTAAGTAACAGAGCATTTCACTCCCGGGGTACATTGCGGGGCGCGAAGACGTCTCTCGTCTCTCGCAGCATCCCTTATCCTTATCCGTGAGATATCTCGCGGTGACTGGAGCCGGTGCGGGGTACGGGCGGCCTCCAATCGCGGTTTTATTGGCTCTCTTAGAAACCGGCTTAAGTACGTTTCTGTGTCCCGCGAAACCCGCCTTTCGAAAATTCCAGCCGCTTTTTCCAGCCTTTCCAGTCTCATTGTCTCTCGTCTCCCGTGATTTCTGAAATTTTCCGCGCCACCGAGCTTCTCCGGAGATCCTCGTCCAAAGAAAAAGGAGAAACGAGTCTTTCACTGGGTTCATTCAAAATTTGTGCCGCAGAAAGCACTCAGTCCGGAAGAATTTTTTTCCAAGCTCGGCTCGAAGTGATTCGAGAGCAAAGTTTACTTTGGCGAATTGTTTGTTGAAGGAAGTGTTGCTCGTCTTGTTGGACAATCTTCTGGCGCATTGTTCTGTCTCTCCAGTTATTTATAATATTTGTTTTATGCGCGTGTTTTCATTGCTGCTTGGCATTCCGTAAACTTTCAGCGTCCAGACTTCTTTAAAATAAACAATCCGCGTGCACGTACACGCCGGCTTAATGTTTTACAATGATGCTCTTACGCGGTGTGTTTGGAAATGCTGAGCTGGTGTGCGATGGGCTTTAAATCGTGTCCGTATAAATTTCTTTCGGAAATGTCTGGCTCGAGTTCTTTCGAAAATTAATTGTGTTTGAATGGACTTTGTGAGTGATTTAGTTCAACGATATTCTGATTTCTCTGAAAAACTGGGTGCTCCTTGCATTTGATTCGTGTTCAGTAAATTTTGGGCATCCAGATTTCATTTAAAAAAATTAGTTCTCCTAGTTCAATTCAATTTCCAACAATTTTTTGACACAGAACGATTCGAAAGTAATGTTCTGTTTGGATTAAGTTTTAACATTTTGATTTCGTTAGAAAAAAGTCCTCTATTATTCGGAATAGAAAAAGGAATTCATTTTAGACGGAGTGCTGGGTAGAGTCAATAAATTTTTCCGAGATCCCAGTCACCGTGAACTAGTCCACAAAAGTCTCTGCTTGCATAAACATCCGCAGTCTAATTATAACGGGCAGGGAATATACATATATCGTAGGTAGCGATACACATACACGCCGCCGGACAGACGAACGAGACCATGAGCCCCGTGATTAATGAAACAGGATAAATATTGTTTTACAACGATATGATAAAACTCGCGCGTAGTCGAGCTGTTCTATGAATTATTTGTGCACCGTTTTGGTAGGCGAATTTCATTAAACCAGCCAGGAATAATATTTTCCTTGAAGTTAACCCAAGGGTTACATCCCCTTGCCTTGCAATAACGTATCAGACTTGTGGCCAAGATTTCCAACTTATTCTCATAAATACTGACGTTACTTCTATGCTATTCACTTCAAAAAGTATCTTAACAGTTTCTTCATTTTTACTCGGTGGACTGTCACGTTCTTGGTCCATAGAATAGTGAAAAAAAATCGTACATCAATTTTTAAGGTGTCGCTGCAAAGAGAAGGCTCCAATCTTAGCAATTTCATTTACGAGAAAAATTTTTTGAAGTTCTCAGAGATGTTTGAATTTGCAGCATTTTTGGGAAAAGTTAGGTCATCGGTTTTGTAACTACTACATCGTGTACAAATATCTTGGATGAAAATGAACGACACCTCGCGAAAGTAGAGGCCTCAAGCTTTAAAATGAGCCTAGGATCATGGTTGTACTATTTGTTTCTACGAAATGATCGCAATTTAAATGTCGCCACTTTTTCGAAAATCGAGTGGTACTAAAAATTTCTGTACCATTCTTCACAATATTGTTTAAATTATTCCTCTTTGACCTCTTGCACTCCTTTGTCGAGTGTGACTCTACATCAGAGAAAGAAAAATGTAAAGGAAACAGGTTTTTATATGTATGTGGTTCTTCCTTTATTTATTTAATTTCTTATTTTTTAGTTGGAAACAAGTATAAGCTCCACAAATATAAATTACGACGAAGTTTGAGAGCTATGTTTAATATAATTAGTAAACAAAATAGTTTAAAATAAGTAGCAGTCAAGGAACTGTTCTACGAAGTAAATTTTAAATAAAACACTTAAAGTAGTAGGGAATTGTTGGAAATAGAATTGAAAAATAATTCGGAGTGCAAACGGTTAAATATGTTGGTATCTAATCAATTACTAAACATTTAAGTATTGCATGCGGTGTTACATCAATTTCATATCCATAAATTGAAAATAAAAAAAATTTTTTAAAACCACGCTTATATTAAAATGCACCAACATGGAGAAAATAATTTTTTCCTGGTTCTCCATAAAATACCAAATCCAGTTAAATGATTAGTAATATTTTTCCCCAAAGTTTTAAGCAAAATTAGAAAAATTTAATATAAATTTAAATAAATCATGAGATTAGTGACTATAAATAAAAGCATGGAGCGCCCACGAAGATTACGTCAATATAATTTAGCGTTCCACGCTTTTATTTTTATAGTCACTAATGTGATGATTTTATTTAAATTTATATTAAATTTTTCTATCTATTCCTACACTAATTTTCTAACAGAAGAAATTTTGAACTTTGCTTAAAATTTTACGGAGAACCAGGAAAAAAATTATTTTCTCCATTTTAGTGAATTTTAATATACAAAATTTCAGCAAGATTGGACCACGGAAAAAGGTTTAAAATTCGATTACAAGATTTGACGCATACAACATGCCAAGTTAATAGAAGCGTGATAAAAATCATAGACAATGGAGTTATTCTAGGTCGGAAGAAACGTTTAATTTTCGAGTTAAAATGGCTCCGAGTGCAAATGCTGTTTGGATCCACTGTACGTCGACAGAGTTGGATGTTTTGAGCGGACGCGTTGAATGAAAAAGATGGCAGGCGTAGCGTCCCGTATTAAGTAAATCACGAAATGGACCCCACCCGCTCCGGGTCTCGAATTAATGGAATCGATGGCACTCGTGAAATCGCGAAACAGTTGTCGTTTCGAGGGTCGTCGACGCGCTCAAAAATGATATTCCACTCGATGGGCCCGGGGGATAATCGAAAAATTAGTGAAGTGTCCTCGACGGCTGGCCTGACGCTCGTCGAAAAACGCACCCTCGATGGAGCCCTCGAGTGTCCTCGATCCTCCGGTTTTCGATACTCGCGGAACAGTTACCGTTTCCGACCCCTATCATCCTCTGGCTCTTCTCTATTTTTTTCGCGCACGCACACCCTCGCAGCCGCAACGTTCAAAACCGAACGCCTCGGCCGTTGTCTACATTGTAATCGAGACCTGCTCTTTTCGCAACCTAATTTTAAATTCGATCGGTCCGTAGACAAAAAAAAAGTACCGGCGAACGGCGTTTCCGCGTAATTAATTATCCACTCTATATGCTAATTAGCCGGCCAGCAATACCGCGCGACCCTACCACGGTTTGCCATTGTGCTCGACAGGAAAAATTCAAGAAAAGGACGAGAAAAGAAAAGCCTCCTGTTTACGAGCGACCTCCTCTCGCCTTGGACCTCTCTCTCTCTCTATTTCTCTTACACAATTCACATTGGAAAACGCGAGAGAAAAATCGACTCGAGTCCGATGGGGACCGCCGCAAATATAAATGCACGCATCGTTTCGATCCATAAAGCGTCAGGGATGATCTACGCGCGTGAAAGCGCGAGCCGAGCGAAAAAGAAATTATTTACAGGTGCGCGCCGCGTGTTTATGCAAATATCGAACGGTGCATCGCGGTTGGCAGTACCGGGTGACCTGTAGCAATCCGTATTCCATGGAATCCGTGTGGTTATGGCTTTCCAGGGGAAGTTCCAGCGTCAACCGTTGGCGAATAATATCGCGGAACTTTAATCTTCCGGGTCGGTCGCTGGTCTTATTAATCCACGCTGCGTGCGACTTTTTGGGTCGAAGAAGTGCACTGTGAACTGCCAGGTTAACTATTTTTTCTTTTTATTTTATGTAGAGGCTGCACTTGATTTTTTTAAAGAGGAGTTTGTCTTGTCATCCATGATTTAAATTTTCAATTATTTGCACAACTACATGGTATGTTATTTCTTCAATGACAAAATGAAAATAAAAATTGTATTTCTTAAAGCTTAGACCTTGCTGGTGTTCTGTGTAACAGTATTGTGTACAGCAAGCACAGTTACGGGCAATACGATACCGAGAAAGAACAATCTATACCAGCAGAGCGCATAGTTGATAGTGGAGAAAGTTCTTCGACAAAGTTTGTCAAAGTTTTTACACCACTACCATGGCAGTTACAACTTTTAATCGAGGAACTAGCCTCCTGTTTCATTGGAGTTTTGATAGACTAATGCACATGACGATGTAGATTTACATAAGAATTCACCGTTCTAGAACAACGGAATTGCTATAAATATTTACATAAATTCGCTTTCAAAATGTACTATGAAAAAAAAATATTTTATGTAATTTCATAAATTAAGAGTTTCATCAATAATGAAACTAGTTGTTTGTAACTTGAAAAATTAAATACATGGATCTGGGTCACCAGTATGAAGACATTCATTCTCATCAAATAATTAATTTTAAAAAAAGATATGATTGTAGAAAACTTGTGAGAAATAATTATAACTTATTTCGTCCCCTTTAATTACAGAGAGATATATTTGTGAACAGGTTTTCACTTGAATATTTCGTCCCCGCAGCGAAAATAATGATTTTGCAAATACAGAAAGCAGTAATAACTTCTCGACCGTTATCGATGGCTCGTTCGATCGAGCACGATATTTAATAAACCTGAGATTAAGCGGAGAACACCGGTCGGCAATTAATAACAATCGGACACGATAAAGATACAGAGGCCCCAGCGTGTTCACGGAAAATATCATCGGACCGGGGCGGGATTGATCGGCGCCGAGCTTCACAATCGCGCAATTGCCGCAGGTGCGGCTACAATTTCACGCGTCATAATTATTTGTTATCATTTAATTAATCGCGGCGACGAGCATTTATTTATTTACCGGCGGGTCGGACCGGGCCGGGCCGCAGAGATCGATGCGGCCACACGGTGTACCATACCCGCCCCGTCGACGGTGAAAAGCCGAGAATCGACTGCGGGTTCGATTAATTGAAATTAGGCGGCACGCTGCGAGAGCCGATTGTTCGTTCGCACTCTCGGTTTCGTTCCCGATTTCGCGACCGCAGATACGAAATTATTACCTGGCTTTTAAACCAATTAGCCGACTACACCTGCAACTCTTCAAATAATTTCAAACGCCCTTTTTAATATTGATGTTACATTCAGAAATTTAAAAAAAAATGATTTCAAGAATATTTTTAAATCTTACAATGTTTTTAAGTGTATTTTTATAAGTTGAGCACATAAAAAAAAATTCAAAAGTGATTTTAATATCACGTTTATAGGCTGAGAATATCAAGAAATTTTTTCAGAATGATTTCAATAAATATAACAAAAGAGAAGGAGCAAGTATGAAATAATTAACACGAGAAATCCGGAATAGAATGGACGCTGGATTGAACGAACTCGCGGAACCCGGAGCACGGTAAACGCAAATATCGTGCCCGAGGAAAAATGGAAAAGCTAACTGTAAACCCGAGAGATCAGCAGGTCGGCAAATGAACAATTTACGACAGTCTAACCCGAAACTAAAATATACCAATCTAACAGTTTTAGACGCATTACGGTAATGCTGCTTTCCCATTCGAGACGGATGGATAGATGTTAACGGTAAGAGGTGTACATCAATTGGCCAGGAAATTTTCCATTTTTTCACGGCGGTTCCAGAGAGAAACAGGAAGATAGGATCGGAAATTACACGAACGTAAAAAGAGAGAGGGGGATAGAGATAGAGAGAGAGAAACGGGTGATCTATGCCATCGAATTGATCTACGACGAATTCGCGAGGCGGCCGCACAAATCATGCTTCGATCGGCGGCGGTTCCACGGCGGAGATGCGGCTCCTCGGTGGAAGCAGAAATTGCTGGCGATAAATAATAAAACGAGCCGTGTAATTTGAGGTAACGGCTTTCCCGTCTCCCTTTTTCCCTTCGTGTGCGACTCTCTTCCGCGATCGCTTGCATTCGTCTCCTGTTCTCTCTTTCTCTCGCGTTCGGTCTCACTCTTTCTCTTCCGATCGTTTTCCCTCGAGCCCCTCCGCCTCACGCGTCTACAAGAAAACGCACGCGAGCCTCCGCAAAAGACTCGCGCGTGCTCGACACGCACAGTTGGAGAGAGAGACACGAGCTCCGCGATTCTGCAAACTCCAGACACAAGAGGAAACCGCGGTCACCAACCAATCCCTCTATTCTCCGTTTTAATTGCGGACCGTTCGAGCATCGGCGTCATCTGCTCCCGAACTCAACCGCGACGATCTCTTCCTGCCACGCACGACACTTTGCTGCTCTTCCGGGCTAGCGATCTTTCGCTTTGTAAGTGGCCCAACATATTGCCGAAATTCTTTAAAATTTCTTGAACCAAAGTTCTATTCATTAGATTTAAATTAACACTCGATGTCAACGGTCTCTACACCCCCTGAAGAGGGTTGAGGCTGACGGAAACGTTCAGCCGCCTCTCGGGGATTGATCTATCGATTTCAGCGGCGCTCGTGTTTCGCATTCAGCGGCGGCGATTCTTGCCGATCAGCCGCACGCAGCATTCCGAAAGCGAGACATCGATACGCGCGAATTCTTGCGGATTTTATGCAGGGAGCGCTAAAATTCGAAATTTGCATCTGGTTCGAAAAACAGTGTGCTCACAATACGAAGAAAATTTTAAAAAATTGCATTGGTGGCTGCGTTTCCGACCAAAATAAAAATCATGTTAGCACTAATGCATCTATCACTGCAGTTGCAGATTCTGGAAAAATGTATTTATTATATTGTACACGCTTGTAGACTTCGGAGCTCTATGGAGAATAATGAAAATAACAATTAACACTAAACCTACCGAATAATTATTGAAATTATGAAGTTGCTTACGTGGAAATTGATTTAATAAAATTCTCTATCCAAGCACATATTGTTGTAAACATTGTAGAAAATCTAAATAAATAGAGCCTCGTCATTTTTGCAAACTAAAACATGTTAATCGCTTTCAGTGCTCGGTAGGTTTAGTGGTAAAGTGCAGTTCTTGTTTAGAAAATGCACCACGATAATAGGAAACTGCATAAAGACCAGTCTGAGTACTTTTATCGACAAATTGTCATGTCGTGCTAGTATACAGAATTTCTAAGAGTTGGCTAGATCTCGGATACTTATGGACGGGAGTGTATGTCATGTAGTGCACTGGTGCACATACGTGTTGCACGCATGCAAATACTGTAGCGTTCCTTGTCGTATCGCGCGCGCTCCGCGGTCTCTTGGCGATTTATTACGTTTTTGCGGCAGGCCCCGGCCCTGTTCCGCCGCAATATCTTGTGTCGCGGTAATTGAATATCTGAAAATGTCAGAAAGCATATAAGACGGCAGGTCGCATGGGGGAGCTGATTGCACTTGGCCAGGAAAAATAGCGCGCCGCCCGACGTGCAACTGTGGCCGAAATTGAGGGATGCTGCCAGCAATCGGCCTCGTTGCACCCTGCACTTTATTGCGTCAGTGCATCGTAATTAGAAAATTGCATAATCATGAAATTCTGAAAGACAGTAGAAACGGCAATCGAATAAACCTACCTTATTTTAATCCTTTGCAATCGGAGCTATTTTAACTCGAAAATTAATCAATTCTTCCGACTTGGAATAATTCCGTAGAATATGATTTTTTTCATTTTATGGATGCGAAATTGATATAACACCTGATAGAATACTTAAATGTGTAGTAATTGATTAGATTCCAACATATTTAACACTAAACCTACCGAGCCTTAAAAATAACTGGTACATGTTACCTTATAAAAATGACAAGATTCATTTTATTTAGATTTTGTGTGGCCCCTATTATAATACGTCATCTACTAAAGATATTTATACAACCGATTCTTATAAAATCATTTTTATTATTTCAATAATTGTAAAATAATAAATCTGGCACCGGTCATTTTGAGTCACTAATCTCATGATTTTATTTAAATTTATATTCAATTTTTCTATCTATATTCCGACACTAATTTTATAACAGAAGAAATTTTTAACTAATTGCTTAAAATGTTGGGGAAAAATATTACCAGGTAATAACCAGGAAAAAAATTATTTCTCCTTTTCAGTGCATTTTAATATAAGCGGGGTTTTTAAAAAGTTTTTTTATATGTATATTTTATTACATTATAGTGGCATCTCTTTTCACTAATAAGTTCATTTTAAAAACATGTGAGCTCAAAAAGTTGCTGTCCAGAATCGGACATTTCATACGCGACAACCTGACGATTACAATCTTGCATCTCGTTGAAAAAATCGCCCCCGATCTTCAGAATACGAATGATCGAGCGTATCCCGGAGGTTCCAGGCCATCAAGATCGTCGTTTCCCGGATCGAGGCTGGTAGCACGGCTCGCCACGGCAATAAATATCGCAACTAATTAGCGATTCGCGCTCGCATTTCACACGGTCGTCGAAGTTCCCCGGTAAATCTTCGTAATTGCACGCGGCCTGGCCGGGATACGCGTGTTCCCGTCGTGGTGTTCCGCTCCGGTCCAGGGTCAGAGGACGCGGAACGAAGCGAAGCGGAGTGGAGCGGAGCGGCGCGGAGCAGAGCCGAACGAAGCGGAGAGGTACCGAGTCGTAAGATATTTATCTCGTGCTCGCACGCGCCTCGTAAATTCGCGCGCCGCTGAACTTTTATACTTTGCCTTTAATACACTTTGCTACGGACCTCCGGGGAAAGAGAGACAGAGAGAGAGAGAAGGAGAGAAAGAGAGAAAGAGCGAGGGGGTGGAAGAAAGGGAGCTTCACCTCTCTTCTGCCTGGTCCGCTGGCAAAAAGAGTCGAGCACGAAATAATACTTACGACGTCTGGAACGATTCTCGGAGATCCGCGGCTCGTGTGCACTCGCTCTCGCAGCTTTCTTCTTCCTATCGTCGATCGATCCACCGCCGGGGATAAAGCCGTAAGCCGGCACCGTTTTCGAGCCAGCCCCTCTGCTACCCCCTTCACCCCCTGACCCTCACCCACCGAAGTCCCCCCGTACACCCCCGGCGAGCTCCACCGTCGACGATGAAAACCAGTCACCGGGAGAAATGGAATTTCGCGGAAATCAGATTTACCGTTTCGCGGTGTCCATCGCTCTTTACCTCGCACCCCTCGCAACCCCCCACCGCCCACCTTTTTGTCGAACGCTTCCGGTCAATGGTTTTTGGTAGAAATTCTCGCGTCGACTGGCACTGTGTGTTCTTCGGAATTTTCGAGATTTTGGCAACGCGACTTTCTTTGTTGGGGTGAGTTTGAATCTTTGGAGACTGTGAAATATTTCTGTGACTTAAAATGCGCGATCGAAGATAACAATCAGAAGATAAGACAAATTTGTACTGACCAGTAGAGGCTCTTCACAATCAATCGCGAATGATAAGCAGTCCAAAACTGGTCCAGCAAGAAACTGCGCCGGTGCACCATCGGAACGCAGAAAAATCGAGCAGAAGGTTTCGGTCGTCGAAAAAAACTCGTTGCCCGGGACGCTGGGGTCTCAATTTCGCCAGGCTTAATTTACCAGCACTTCAGAAGCGGGCTCGTCGGGTCCGATGCTCGGTGATTTGTGACTCTGGATACCGTTTCGTTCTCCTCCCTGTACCGGAAGCGTTTCCCGCGTGTTCGAGCCTGTACAGGTTATCGAGGAACGCGCGTTCGACCAACGAAAAAAGTCGCGCGAGCACTGGCCAGCGGGAGAGGAGAGCGAGAGAGAGGAAGAGAGGACGATAGTGAAATGGCCATTAATTACGAGCGTCGGCGCTGGTCTTCCAATTAGCTCGAAAAACCGGGTCCCGTTTCCCTCCTCGTCTCGCTCGCGCGAGCTCGTAATTTATGAATCGACTAACAAGCGACGAGAAGAAGAATCGCCACGCGCCGATCGGACCCGACTTTCCCATCTTTTCCCGGGCTCTGGTTAATTAATCGCGCGACCTTCCGCGAGAGGAACACTATTCCCTCGATGATCGCCTCGAGCGCGGAGGACTAGGCTCGGTTATTTCTGACACGGTGTATAATCTTCGCCACGGGGTCGCGCGCGCTCTGATGATCGGCTTTGTGCCTCCAACCCACCCACCCCGTAGAATATATTTTTATTTTTTTTTTCATCCCCGGTTAGATCCCCCATGGCGAGAGCCAAATCCGCTTCGAACCGTACAACTCTATCGGCCGATCAAATAATTGAAACGCTTAATGCCCGCGCCCTTTTCCTTCCCGACCCTCGTTACCGGCGACAGTATCAATCACTGTGTCTCCGGTTTCGCTTACCCCTTGCTTCGCGATTTACTCCACGGTCACTGCGATTAAAACCTATTCGACGATCCTAGGAGAACAAAAAAATTTAATAAATATGTAATAATGAATTTTTGAATTTTATTTTTATCAAAGGTGTCACCTTTTAAAATTTTTACTACTTAACATTTTAGTAATTTCTTAATTTTTCTCAGTGAACCGGAAGAATCTTGTGACGAATTCCCTACGCGGAGATTCTCACCCCATCAGGGGGTGAGCATTTGGCGGACGTTCGTGAGAGTTCGCGAACTGTGGATGATTTTTAGTGTCGGAATTCTACGGGGGAAATGTGGGAAATGCTTGCGAATTGCGTCGTAAATGAAGATGACTGCTCTAGTCGTAATTCCAGGGGGTGGAAACTTCCTGGAACTATGTACATTCGTTTGGAAGAAGGATTCATTGTGTTTGGATTTTAGAGTTTGAAGTTGGGGACTCGTGAAAACTGTGACGAGGGGAGAATTTTTGTCATCGGAACTATGGGGGTGGAGAGTTGGAAAATATTTTGGAACTGTTTCTTACAGGGATGGTTAGCCTTGAAGATGAAGGGGATGAAAATTTATAAAATACTTTTAACCTTTTCGTCGGAATTACGGGGGTGGAAAGTTGGAAAATATTTGAGAAAACTTTTCGGAAAGGTTATTAGTCTTATGACAATTTAAACTTAATTTTTAAAGTTCATATAAATTTACGAAATACTGTTTAAAAAATTCTGCTAAAAATTCCTAGCATGAAAAAAGGTTTGAACTGTTATGAAATACAGTAATGCATAGGGATGGTTTATTTGTAGTTCTAGAAGGGTATGGTTTCGGAAACCCGAAAAGGCCGAAGTTCAATAATAGGTTCTTTGTAGGTAGAATCGATCCGAAAATTGCACCTAAATCGCAGAAAATTTACCCCCGAGGCTAACACTGCAGTTTTCACCCTCCCCGCGATTAATTCTCCCCAGAATGTATTTTCGACGCTAACTGCCGCAAACTCAATAACGAGGCGAATTATCTGTGTGATTGTACCCTAGCAGCGAAGGGCGTTATGAAACCTGAAGGGTCACTATAGTCGGTACCCAATAATTCAACAAAATACAGTCGGAGGAAAATGCTACAATTTTTGTGGCGAATTACTTTGATTATAATGCGACGAATCAACTTTTCATAGCACGCGAAACATTTTTCAACCCCAATCGAAATCAATTCTTCAGAGTGAAAATATTCCGTAGAAAATTTTAAACATTCAAGAAAAATATTTTCGGGAAAATTATTTCTATCGAAGAGTCAGTTTTTCCTAACTCTGAAAGCATTTCTAACCCTCCAAAGTTAAAACGTTCCATACAAAATTTAAATAAAACTGTGTTCACATTCCTAAGGGTTATTCAATCGGAAATCCTCACCAATCTCTTTCAGAACCTCTATTTCCACCACATGTCCAAGTCTTGGTCTTCCACCCTTCAGAACAATTCCAGATTACTATCGTCCGCATAAAGTCCGCAGTTTAAGAGCTTCCCCAAAAACCACCCTGGTGTGCCAAAAAATTCGTACGCAGCGGTTCCGTGTCCTTTAGCGTCCTCTTGCAAAAATGCCAGGACAACGGCGGTAGTCTGCGCTGTTCCCGGCTTCGTAACTCTTCATCCCCCTGGAAACTACCCCGTTTTTTCTAACGGAAAGCGTAGCTACGTGTTGCTATACCGGCCAAGGGCCTGGAAGGGAGGCGGAGGCGAATCGGTGCGTGTTCCACGGACGGACTGCGTGTTCGCCGCTCCCTGTACTTGTGTCCGTGGAGGGTTGAAACGTCGAGGGGGTTGGGAGAGGGTGAGTCAGGGGTGGGTAGTTGAGGCATTATAGTGCCGCTACAAATCATAGGGCAGACCCCTGTGCTTCAACACAGTCCGTGTGCCCGGCTCCGAAACCGTTTCTCTGTGTTCCGGGGTGGAAGGGTCGGCTGACAGTGGGACGTTACACGCTCTGTGTACTGTATATTCCGTTGGTGCAGGCAGGGGTGGCGCACCCCCGAAAACTGCCGCCTCTAGAGGGGCCCCAGGGATCCGTGTACACATCGTTACTACCTTGTCCCCCCTTTTCGACCCCCCGCTCTCTCTTTCTCGCTTTCTCTTCTCGCCCTTTTCCGATTTTTTTTCTCGCTGTAGTTTCGCTAGTTCTGGATCTCGTGACGTCATCGGTTATCCGGGCTCTGGGGTGGGACTACCGTACTACTGTAGAACCTCGCTAGTTGCAACAAATTCCCTCCGAGGCAATGCATGACGTCACGTTCCGAGAACTGTCCCGCCAACGTAACAGTGGAGGGGATAACCGTGACGTCACGACCCGTAGGAACGCAGTGCGATTGAGTGGCGGTGTGATTGAGGTGCGGCGTGTTTGAAGGCACGTGTCCGCGCTGTCGTCAGATCGGGGAAATTGAGGGGAATACGGTTACTCTCTCTGTGTGTCATTATCGGATTAGTCACGTGACATTGTGACACACGCTCGACAGAGACGAAACGCGTCACGTGACCGGCCGTGGTGGAGAATGGCGTCGTAGGAGGGGTAAGTTTGAGTGGGAGACAAGTCTTGATCTGGCGACACTTTGGGCACTGTGATAGCGTGTTTTTGGAGGAAATGAATGAGTGGAATAACGTGGTTTTGATTTTGAGAGATTTTTATCTGACAACAAATATTACGTCCATTTCGAATACAAATACCGCAATATCCATGATTTAACAGATACTTTGTCAAGATGTGATAGATTGTTAAGAGATCTAGATCCACGAATTAACCCTTGTGTAGACAACCGGGTACCCATTTGTACTGTATTTCTTTCAACAATTTGTTAATGTTCCTCTGGAAAATATTACAAAATTTGTCTGACAGTCCATTCTGTACTCGCTAATTCATTAATTTATAGTTTTATGACGAGAATTTGTGCAAACATGTTAAATACAACACGATTTTTAATAACCTATACATTTTGGTTGACTAAACAAGGGTTAACAGAAGCTTCGACAGTTCTGAAAATTTTGAGCTGCGCGAATAATTCGCTGAAAAGACGTAGTTCGTCATAAAGGTTCAAGTCCTGTTCATAGCATAGAACGTGTATAATATGCCTAGTGGATGGGCTCCCGGTTGGTTCTCGACGGTGACAGAATGGGTCGTTGGGAAGATCAAATGTTCGAGTAAAGGGTGGGCCGTAAAAGCGGAATCGAAAGCGTCGATACCGGTATCGATCGTCGAACAATCAAGATTTTTCCAGCGAAGGTGTTCCTCCGTCGGCCGACATGCAAACAATCCTTGACAGCCGTGTCACTCGACACCGCGTCAAGTGTTTAATGAGAACGCACGGTCATCAGCCAACTATCTCCCATCTATCGGGTTACGTGAGTCACGAGCTTGTAATCTGAAATAATGTCGGCGGCGTGCAAAATTCGCCGAACAAGTCCGCGGAGATCACGCCGCGCGGAAACAAAAGCTCTCTCGCGCTCTCGTCTTCTCTATCTTCTGTCAAGCTATCGCCGCGTTCCCACACCCCGGCCCGAAATCCCATAAAAATCCCATGAAACCCGCCACGTTATAATTCCTCGCCCCGGATGAAAGTTCCGAAGAATTATGTAGACTTTAGAATGATCTAACGGGTGTTATAATCTGAAATGTTGAGGGAGAACCCTCAGCTAAAATAAAAATCTTCTGAATTAATTTCAAGACAGAGAGGCTACATAGATAACGACAGCATTTTTAAATTCATTGATCTCGTTGTAGAAATTTGAGAGAGATTCATTTTGTGGTAATTGTGAGGGCTAAAGACCTGAAAGTGAAATAAAAAATTGTGGTGGCATCTCTGGGGGGTTGTAAAATTAGTAAACATACTTCTAGAAAGAACAAGTCTACAGTTTGAATATTAATAAAGACGTCTTCCAAATTAGAATTTTAAGGGATGAAATGAGGAGGCTCTTGAAATTCCCCCAAAATTCTGTGTTTCTTTTCCTCCGGTAGAAACCACGAAGAGTGTTTACGCAGCTCAGTAAGTGGCCAGGAAACTGCGAGGGTGGGTTTCCGCTCTCCTCGGAGGGAGTTAACGCGATTGGCCACGAGCTTCCGTGTAATTGGGAACAATTCATAAATTTATTGCGACAGACAACACACAAGAGTCTCTTCCTCGTGTTCCTCCCTCTGTTCGGGCAGCCCCTGCGCACCCCGTTTTCTCGCTCACCCTCGGTTCTCCGATATTCGGTTCGGTCGGAGGGGTTGAAGTGGCTCCGGGGGGTGAGAGCAGATAGAAGGGCGAGAAAAACGGAGTCTCGTCTGTACCAACTTCGACACATTAAAAATTTAATAACTCGCCCGGGTCGGTTGGTAAAGTAGGCAGCTAGAGTCGGCCAGGTCTCACCCCTAAATCCTCCCGGAGTCTACCAACGTGTAGTCAGTGGCTTTCAATTTCCATCCCCCTCTTTCTTTAACGCGTTAACCCGCGCTCTCGCTACCGTGTTTGTATACGTGTATCGCGTTAAATCCCGACTCGGTGTGCACTTTGTTTCTACGTCGACGAGGGTGGCCTCCTGTTAAACCGTTTATTTCGCAAGGAAAATAATCGGAAAATATTCCTTTCTTGTCCGGAAGCTTCTCTTGCCCGGCGAAGATGAAACTTTTTCATTATAGCTGCAGCGAACACTTCGCTGCGCTTTTTACAACCCTTTGGCCGATACGTTTGTTAAAAACTTTGGGGAAATCTGCCTTAAATCTCCGCATACCAAATCTAGGAGACAAATTACAAGTTTGGGGGATGAAAATATAATATAAATATTACTGAGAAGAATAGATGATCTAAATATAAAAATCCAGAAAGCGAAATAAAAATTTAGGGGTTGAAAATGTAAAATGTGCTGAGATGTTGTTTCAAGACTTTTTAGTTGAAATTAATCGTGGATTAATTGTAGTATGTGAGGAGGGTGATATTGTCTGGCCGTGTAACGAAAGTTGCAGTAACACGGGGAGGACTTAAGGTTTTTTATGGTCGCAGAAAATGGAGCCGGGGTAAGTCATGATTTAGGGGTGGGCTCGGAGTAATTATTCTGTTCTTCAGCGGGATTGAGAACCCGCGGGGTAATATATTATCAAATTACTACCACCTTTTCCCCGCTGCTGCCATTCGTCTCGCTGGCTCTCTGTTCAACCCCCGGCCGCCGGCAGCGGCGAAACCGTTTTCGTTTCGCAATTTAACTCCTCTTTCGCCTCATTTAGGCCACATGCAGTGTGACTCAGCGATCGTAATAACTTCTCCGGGAAATGACAAACACAGGGGGTTGTTCAGGAACCTCGAACTTGGAAAATTCTCCACTCGGAGGGTAAAAGTTTCCTTTTCAACCCTTGCGTGCGCCGAAAGTCTCCGATTACACGTTTTCATATTTCTGCCGGCCCGCAAGCGTACCATCGAGGGTAGTTCTTTAACAACAGGAAGTTAATACATTTTGTTTTCATCAAATACACTCGTTTGCTGTTTATTTCAGAAATTCTTGAACGTTAAAAAGTTCATTAAAAAATATCTCGATTACCGCACGACAAATTTTCGGTAAATTACACTTTCTGCAGTTATTTAGATTCAATTAGCGGTAACGGGACGGAGATGGTCGGCGATCCGATGCTCTGGGCTCTCGGCAGAAATCGAGTTTCGAGGTTTCCGGTTTCGAGAAGGAGGTCCTCCTCGAGTACAGGCTCTTCAGGACTAGCAGGACGAATTTCCTTCGGCCCCGCGCCGCTAAATTATCCCGCGATTAAGCGCATCGGCGAATCCATTAACGCGCGCGACCCCGGTTTAATTAACTCCCCGCCGCGGAATTAAATACTATCGCGGACGCGTATGAATTCGTTACGGGGTAGAGATAACGGTCAGCTGCTTCATAAATTCGCCGTGGCCTCTCTCTCTCTCCCTCTCTCACTGGCGTATCGGCCGATTCTTGGATCCACTTTCCTGGAAGCCTGGCGCCCGGCGAATCCTGATCCGAATAACGGTGATCTCGATCTCTCGGGATTTTGGGACTTCGTGTATCTGGCCATCGCAAGTTCGATCAGCCAATATCGCTTCGTTAATGGTAACTAATTACCGGCGATATCTGCAAGATTAACTACGCGTTAAGGATTCGTTATATCTTATTTTACCGTGCTCGTTTGCTAATTAATTTTTACTGCTTCCTTTCCATGTTCCGCGCCTGACGTATTCGGCACTGCATTTTTATCGGCCTCCGTGCTCTGTCAATATTTATTGAACTGTCTTTGTCTGTAAATACAGACCGCATTGACAAGTCAATTTAATCCAAGTTCATCAACATAGAAGACAGTTCCAATATAATATTTCGGTTTTGCGTTCACTTTTTCCAAGTTTTTAATTTTTCACACCGAGAGTTCGCAACTGATTTCGTTTGTAATTTGTATATAAAGTAAGCAGATTTGTGAAGATCAATTTTCGCTGATTTTCATTTACATTTCGTGCTATTATCGAGGTGCTACCGCAGTCAGAAATTAGCTAAGCGAAGGAAGGAAGGACAGTGCATTTCGCGGGATGATTTCCGCGCTGGGGGTTTAACGAGGCTTTGATGAAAACGCCGCGCGTCGCGCAATGGTTAATCTTCATCTGACCAGACCGGGAAATTTATTGTTCCCGACGATGACGGTACAAACCACTGTTAAATAACAATTACAACGGGACGAGGGAAAGCAGCCACCGAAATGCGCCCGTGTAACGTCAACCGGCGGTAATTTAACTGCCGCCCTCCATAAACAATCGTAGCCAGGACCATAATTATTATTGTACAGGTCCGCGCCGGAGAGAGCACATTGTATGCGCGCCACGCTGCGACAGTTAAATCGCCATCGTTAAATGTCCGGCTTTACGAGTGCCGTTGGAATCGGCGTTCTCTTCGTTATCGTGCCACGGGACTCCTCGTCCACCCCCCTTTCATCCCTTCCCAATCCCCTCGACGCGATTCTCCACCCTTTTTCTTCCGCTGTTATCAGTGTTTCAGCGTCCGGCGAGACTTCCCGTTTGGAACGCGAATAAAAGTCGTCATCGATCCGATGTATCGCGACGTTAATCGATACTAGGGGGTGGTGCTGGGCTGACAGTGCTCGAAAGATCTCCGTCGCACCGGGCCTTCGCCTGTTACGAATTTAATCGGTGTGACTGACAGCGAAAAGGGGTTAAATTACAGGTTCGCGAGCGGCAATTTTCAGTGGAAATCGAGCGTCCATCGTCAGACACTGCTACTTAATTACGGCCAGGCGATTACCGAAGCGTTTAAACCCGGCGATGATCAAGCCGAGGTGAAACGAAAATTCGTGTCATTTGCGACATAATAACTCGGCTGGAGAAACGAAAAATTCTGGCTTGATGTCTCATTTTCATGTTGTAAGCTCATTTGATTTTTTCAGCTGCACAGTCAAGCTTGGGCTTGTACAAACGTTCGGCTTACTGACAATGGAAAAATTCATTTTTCTATCATACACGTATGAAAAAAAAGAACAATACCTACTGTGCAGAAAATCCAGATTTCATATCGATGCACAAGAATGCAAAGGTTGTCTGGTATACCTAAATGATAAACGTTGTCTATCCATTCTATTTTTGTCGCTGAATATTTTCGCCGTTCCGTCAGCGAGCGTGTTTAATTGTGTTCCTCGAGACAGGGCTGCACCGTGTGCAGCAGGCTTTCCGTGAAATTTCGTGTGCAGTTATGCGACACTCTTGCTGACGCGTGACGTCATCCCAGCACCGATCCAGCACACCTCCGACACGTGATTTTTCGCGTTGCGACGGGGAGCAGAGCGCAGAAACCCCGTGCGTGGGAGTGTGCCAGCGACAAACGGCAGAGCGTTGAATATCCTAGAGTAAGGACATCGAGACCATTGCTCGCCTACTCGTCCTCGTTGCTCCATTATTACTCCACTCGCCGGGGATGACGAATGCTTCGTTGGGGTGGCCGGAATTTCGCGCGGCTGGCTAATTTTCTCAAGTGGTCCATCCCTTCAGTCCTGAATAAGCGGAAACTTCTGAAAAATTCACCCTCGAACGTTCACCCTCAACAGAAGCTTTCGATCTATCGATTAGTCGGTCGTCATTGATTAAACTATTAACCCTTAAAAGTTTCGGCGAAGACCAATCCTTACGAACTTTAATTTAACCCCTTGCTCTGTAATATTCAGTGTGACTTGTGACGATGATTTAAAATAAAATCTTCGAAATATGTATGTTAATAATTTCCTTCGAATGAAATTCTATCTTAGTCTTCTAGCGATATTTAACCTCTGGAGCCAGTTGTAATAACTATATTGAGACTGAAAATATTATTGAACAATTTTTTGAGAAGCTAAAATTCTGTTTCTCTGTTATCGATATTCCGCCATTAGTAAAAACATAGGAATGCAAATATTAACACTAAACCAAAGAGAGCCAATGAAAAATGTAATGATCTGCGACGTACATTTTTGGAATATTTATTCTGATTATCAGCGGCGATAACGCCAATGATAACGCACGCGACACGGATCAATTCGATGACGCACTTTGCTCTAGACGTGTGACATAATCGAAGCGGTATTTTTATGGCGTTCACGGGTATATTTCTTCGAGGAAGAAGCTTCATCAATGCTTCCTCGAAATTCTCAACAACTTCTCCATCCACTTTTCAGACCAAATTCCAAAAACTGTCCCACAAAAATGATTCGAAAGGGTTAGACACCGGTTCTGCGACACCAAATCGCGTAATCGGATAAAACCGCTCGTCACGAGCAGAAAGCTAATCAAGTCTCCGCGCTAAAGAAGCAACCTCGAAGTCCATCTTTGGGAAAAAAGTGATCGGATGACTCGGATGACTCGCAGCAGCTTATCCGATCGGAATAATCACGCGGCCTTGGTCACCGTGAGGGCGACGGTGACACGCGATGGGAATTCTTCGTGCCCCCTCGGTTCCCTTCACTCCCCCCTCGAGCCACCATCAACAGCGAATCCCGCGAGATCTCGGGATTAGAGATAGTAAACGGTTTCCATGAAAATCGTTCGCCCGTTACTTCCGGTTACCTTGAGCCTCGCTAATAATTCGCTCGTCGGTCCACCGTAATTGCGTTATACTGGCCGACGAGTCTCTTGCCTATCCACGATACTAATTAAAATTCTTTCGTTTTGTTTCAGGTAAGTGATCGATCGCTTGGTGATCATACGCTGGTGACTTTGCCGACCAGTATTCAAGGTGGGATCGTTGATCAGCAGATTGCGGATTTTTCCGTGTAACTAGAGCTCGGTGGAACGGAAGCCGAGGAGCTTCTGCGATGTTTAGCGAGCTCGAAATGAGATGACAGACACAGATGGTAGAAGATAAAAATGGTCCAATTTTAGAGCTTTTACTTCACAATTTTATTTTACCGAGATCGTACATTTTTATTGATATTGATATCATAAGATTTTTAATTCATTATGTATTTATTTCGTTGAAATGTTGAAATTCTTAGCAAGACTTACAAGATTACCTTTTTAAACTTCGTAGAACACAAGTTCATAAAACTAGTGCATAAAACATGCTATGTACTACATAAAATCCGCAGTCTGTTGATCGTGGAGTACTATAACACTACAGATTGGGAGAACATTGGAGAAGAAAATAATCGTCTTCCAGAAAACCGTTTCGCCCAAAAGGAAATCATCCTTGACCCACTCTGTTTCACCAAGTTTCTCCCGAACAATTTCTCGAGCAGCGCACACAGTCTCGCATCGACTTTTTCCCGTGTGTATAACTAATGTCGACTCTCTGTAGTGCACGCTGCTGGAATGGAGAGGGGGTGGGGGAGGGTGAACAAACGGTTAAGCGTCGTAACGAATTCTCTGTTGGTCGGATAAAGGTGGATCAAACGAGATCCCATTGTCGCGAACGAAAGGAGTCGCGCGATCGACGGAAAGAAGGTAAATTCCATGAACAACGCCGCGGTGCACAAACCGAACCAAGCCCGCGTCGGAGCACGTGGGCAGCCGCTAACAATCGTAAACAGGCGTGCTTAATTCATTCAACTTTCTAGCACCGCGCCTACCTTCTCTCTCTGTACGGAACGGAGTTGCGCCCGCGCCGATATTTTCCACGTTCCCCACGGAAATGTTTGTCATTCGCCGTTTATGCCGGTTTCTTTATTCAGCTGCCGCGCGCCGCGGCGATATGCAACGCCGGTTTATGTGTTTACCTAAGCCGGATCATTAATCTTTGACCGCGCCTCATGCGACGACCTGTAAATCTTGCGCGCGCGGAAATCGCGAGCGCCTCCGTGCCTCCACGCATCAGCGGTCCCCGTAACACGGACTTTTATAGTACGTTGATATCATATTTATACCGGTAACCCCCACCACTGGGAATACCGCCGAACCTTGTCCGAGCAGATTTCCTGCGGCGACCGATCGGTACTCGTGCGCTTCGAGCGGGAGTCGGCGGAACTAGCAAAGAAATCGGTCTGTTCTAAGCAAACTGACATTTTTTGGCGTTCGTGACAGTAAATTTTTAACCCTCACACGTTCCTCAGGGTGAAAATTCATCAATTTACTATTCTTACATACTGTAAAGTAATTCATCTGTTTCTGTTTGTGTTCCGAGATGTACTTCTTTGAAGTGTGACGCTAGAAACGAAACATACTTTGTTGTTTTAAAGTGTAAAATAAAAATAGGTGAAATATTATTCTAGACTTTTATATGCAACTATTTTTGAAGAACGTATGAGGGTTAATACCGGAGGGTGTTGCGGGTTTACATCCTGGTTTTAGACAAACAGCAATTTTATTACGCGCGAATAAAAATCATGGGAAAACTTTCCACATCGCGAATAAAATTGAACATCATTTTCGAAGCAAGAAAAAATCCTCGCTAAACGACTCGACGATTGTTATTCAAGGGATCGATCGCTTGAGATTCAGGAAGCCTCGATCGAAGGCTCGCATCGGATGAGTTAACGGTACCGAGGCAGTGTTAGAGATCGTCCGAGGAACGCCTTCTAATTGCACAGGCTCACTAATCTACCTACGAGATCTCTTCTTCCGCCGTGTCACGCGAGATCGGCGAATTTTTGCGGGACAGTGTCTGCCAGCCGATTCATCGAGATCGTTGACTCTTTTTCCTCTTAACCTCTGTCAGAACGCTGACACATTCGTGTGTGTGGGTCCAGCATTTTTTAAATTGAAATTATTCGAAGTAAAAAGGAATGAATATCAAATTGCAGATTTGAGATCTTACATATTACACGATCTAGTCGTGGGCGATTTCCGAGTGTTCCTGTATTTTGTCATGATTTAAAAAATTGAAGACAGGCATGGGTTTCATCTTTATTTGATACGAGGATAGTCGATGGCAAAAGTCCCGCGCCTAGAATATCGGCTGGCAATTAAGAATCGCGTGGGCGGTGCCGATGGAGGACGACGCTGAAAGTGAGAGTGGTTCGCTGAGCTGTGCGGCTGGTCGATTGAGAATTCTGCGATTGAGTAATTGCCAAGCGACGAGTGTTACGCGAGGATTTACTGGGTTCGTTGACACCCTCGGGGACATTCTTTCTGCTAATCGGAAACCCAAGCCGATCCGTCATTCCGTGTCCCGCACTGTGCCTGTCGGACAAATTAAAATTTTTGCGGATCGGTAAACATTTCATGTTTCTTAAAATTTCCATAAAAAGGTGCCTTACAAAAAGAGAAACTTCCCATTCGTCAACTTTTTATTTGCGATTTTGTTAGCCTGCGGTGTTGCATTGAGGATATCGGAAAGACTAAAGCGCGTCCACACGAAATATATCATGAAAAGTAAATTTTTGAAAATTATTAATTAGAGCTGTGAACGGTCCTAAGCATTGTCGATTAGAATAGCTATAAAAATCGTCGGTTGTCCGAGGGTTAACACGTAACCTACCGAGCCTCAAAAGTAACTTATCTGTTCCCTTATAAAAATCACAAGATTGATTTTATTTAGACTTTGTGCGGCTCCCATTGTAATATGTGCACTGCTAAAGATATTGATACAACCAATTCTTGTAAAATCATTTTTATTATTTCAATAATTGTAAAAGAAAAAACCTGGAACCGGTCATCTTGACCGGTGTTGGTAGGTTTAGCGTTAAAGAAATCGCAGAACCGGAAGCTAACGAAATTGCCAGCTCTGAAGACCCCGATAGGTGTAGTCCGCTTTGGTCACGAGTTATTCAGAGCCGGTGCTCGGATCGCGTGTTTCATTTGTGCCCAATAGATTTCTAATTTGGTCGAATAAGGTCAGAAAAGGTGTCCACGTCAGTGTCGGTCGTTTTGGTCGTGCTTGCTCCACGTTCCTCGTTCCTCGTCGGCTAGTTTTATTGGCACGTGTGTGCACGTGTGCGCGCGCGTGTGTGTGTCTCCCCGCGTTCTACCAAAGGCGACAGGCAGTCTGGGCCAATTTACTCTTCGCTGATTAATTCTTTCGTCGGCGGGACAAAAGGAGGGAACGTCCCGTTAATCGATCCCCACCCGGTCCTCTTCCGGACAACAGTTCTCTGGGAATTGGAGAGATTCCTCGGAGACAAACTCTCTATCGGGTCCCTCGGAATTTTCGTTGCCCGTGGCCTTGATTCCTCTCTTTGATCTCTTCCTGCATTGTCTTATCCTGTCTTTCGGACACGGATCTTTTCAGCGCAGGTATATTGCATTCCTGCGTTTGCTGCAGTTGGGGAAGACGGAAGTGTTAGTTAAAATTTGACTTCAAGGTTTGTTTTAACTCTCCAGTGAATCTTCAAAGAGAACTTTGCGAATTCAATGATTCAATTAAATTATATTTAACCCCTTGCCCTATGATTTATTTTACGGTTTCAGTGATTAGAACTTTCTTTGTAGTTCGTAATTTCCTAAAAAAGGAGAAAATTTATATCCGATAACTGTACATTAACGAAACCAAAATAGAATTTCACCTCGGTTTAAAGGAAATTAATAACATACATATTTATTAAACTCTGTTCAGAATCTTCATAGTCTGACACGATATTGTAAGGCAGGGGGTAAATATTCATCTCCAGACTGCGGATCTTTATGCAAAATAAAAAATGTTTGCATTGATTGCAAGACACAGGGGTGAAATAAAAATTTCTTTCTTCTTTTAATTATCTGATTAAGCTGGAACGAATACGCTGATATCTTTAAATCTTTTTAGTATGCCCACTGCTTTAAATTGTGCTTACCCATTTTTGTCATGAATACATGAAATCCGCAATCTATTCATCTCTATCGAATAAATCTCTATCTAAAATTTCATCTTGGTCCACAAATAGCATATTTACAGGCACACGTTGAATAATTATTAGCAGAAAACGGTCTCCCAGCGAAGTACAAGAAGGGCGTGTTCGCTCGGCTTTCCGCTCTTACTGTACCGGTTTTAAAGGACTCGGTAGGACTATGGGAGAAGTGCACGAGTGGGAAGGAGAAGAAAAGAGAGCGGTCGCTTGCTCGCACAGGTACGGCGTGCTTACCTGAGATCTGTGCGACAAGGACGGCGAGGTGATCGTGCCACGGTTAAGCACACGGGGATAGGCTAGTCGTTTTAGAAGAAAAGGGACAGACACACCGGTTGTCGAAGCGTATTCGAGGGAGACAGCTTGGCGCTCGGCTACGGAGAGAACAGAGAGAAGAGAGAGAGAGAGACCGGCGCAACGGAGGCTCTCTAGCTGAAGAGTAAACTGGCCAGACTGCCTGCCGCCGTCGACAACGTAACACACCGTTCTACCAGCCTCTCCGAAGTGGTAGGGGAAACGGACAGGGGAAATAGGAGAAATACCGAGATACACACACACACATAGAGCTCGGCAAAATAATATTTTCCGCGAAACACCACGCGACACCATTCTCTTCGGCGACCGACTGTTTCGCGAGCGAACGATGATGGTGTCGCGTGACGAAATTCGAAGACGTTCGTGAGCCGTTTCTGATTTCTGTCGCCGCGACTCGGAACCGGAGAAGCTGTTTCTACTGATCGCTTCTGTTACAGAACGACTGGGATGTTCTTTTGTCCGAGCAGCTCTGTTCTGCTGTGTTCTTGAACCGAGTCCATTTTGTGGACTCTTGACTTCGGCGGTTGGTGCACGCGTTATCATTTTTACTTGCCCGGGTATTCAATGGTCTGCAAACTGCGCTTTGTCACAATGGGAAATTATATCAGGACTGAGGTGTCCATTTTGTGTGGATTTCATTGTTAGTCTCGTGCAATCGCAGTAATTTTGTGGTGGAGGTTGCTCTTAACGGTATCTATGTATACAGGGTGTCCCAAAATTACCTTAGTTTAATGAAATGGGAGGTTCCCGAGATCATTTTAAGCGACATTTTCCTTTGCAAAAATGTTATCCGCGGCTTTGTTTAGGAGTTATTAACGAAAAACACGGACCAATGAGAGCGCGACCTAGACGCGAGTTGGCACAGTCGGCCAATAAACAGTTGGCGCGCCGGGCCGACTGTGCCAACTCGCGTCTAGGTCGCGCTCTGATTGGTCCGTGTTTTTCGTTAATAACTCCTAAACAAAGCCGCGGATAACATTTTTGCAAAGGAAAATGTCGCTTCAAATGATCTCGGGAACCTCCCATTTCATTAAACTAAGGTAATTTTGGGACACCCTGTATACAGTGGGTGTAAAAGGTATTCGTACGCCCTTTAAAACAGAATAACTTTTTATAATTAACACGCCAAAACTAAACGTATATTTTAAATTTTCTTTGAGGGCCCAAATAAAAAGTTTTAAAAAATGTCTTTTTTATTTTTGCATGTAACCTTGTTAATTATCATTTTTGGAAAATCTTTTTTGCATGTCATTTCGTAAAACAATGCTTCTAATTGATTATAAAAAATCAGGTCGTTTGGTACAGTTATAAAAAAGTTATTCTATTTTAAAGGACGTACGAATACATTTTACACTCACATTATATATAGTACATACTTGAACATTTATATTTAGAACAATATGTGTATTGGACTGACTATGCATGCACATATTTGAACATCTATATTTAACATTTATATTTAAAACAATATGTATATTGTACTGAGCGCATATTTCAACATTTATATTTAAACCAATATTGTATATCGTACTGAAGTGAAGCTTTCCAATTTATTCGTTTCGCAATAAACAACTACGCTATTATACGTTCATCTTCCATAGAATTGTTTTCCGAGCAGAGTGTGGATAATTGGTTGCAAGACAAATATTTTGAAATCCGCGCGAGCTGCTGCGCTTGGTCGGCGAGTATGAAATGTTGGTTTTACTGATTGTCGCGTTTGTTAACACTTTCATGAATGAAAAATGTTTACGGTGGTCGTCGTTTACTTGTCGAGCTACGGTTTACTTCGCCGCTTTTACGTCTGCGTTCGTGCTAAAACAATGCAAAGTGGAGGCTCAATTAAAAAGGATCTGCTCAATGTTGAAACAGCGAATGTGAAACCATAAAAGAACATTTGAGTGTCCTAAGAAATTGTAGAAACTATGAAATCCACTTTACACGCTAGATCCTAAAATAACCCGAAAATAATCAATACAATTAATCGTTGCTGTTGTACACAACAAAATAATCAGTAAAAAGAATCACTGAATATGTCAGCAATTAAAAAATCAATGAAAATAGCCACCGACGTTAAACACATTAAAATAATCAATGAAAAAATTATTGATGTTGATACAGCATAATGGCCAATGAAAAAGAATGATTGGTGCAACACGAGAAAATTGCCGCTTTTACATTTGCGTTCGTACTAAAACAATGCGAAGTGGAGACTCAATTAAAAAAAGAATCTGCTCAATGTTGAAACAGCGAATATAAAACCATAAAATAACATTTGAGTGTCCTAAAAAATTGTAGAAACTCTGAGATCCACTTTACACGCTAGATCCTAAAATAACCCTAAAATAATCAATACAATTAATCGTTGCTGTTGTACACAATAAAATAATCAGTAAAAAGAATCACTGAATATGTCAGCAATCAAAAAATCAATGAAAATAGCCACCGACGTTAAACACAATAAAATAATCAATGCAAAATTATTGATGTTAGGTACAGCATAATGGCCAATGAAAAAGAATGATTGGTGCAATACAAGAAAATAATCGACGATGCCGCAAGGAAAAATGAATAAAAATAGTTGTCGAAGTAATATGCTACTGTGAGCGTGCAGAGATGAATTGCAAGGTATTATACAGCAGGTTAGGGTTAACAGCCGCGAGTTATTCGGTCCCTCGGCAGTTGATAAACAAGTACGGTGTGTAATCGAGGCTCGGCGTCCCGCAGAAATCGAATCGGCGCGTTGTCGCGTTCGGAATCGCAGCTCGGCAAGGCAAGGCAAGGCGTAACACGAGTAACCGATTCGAAAGGGTACGGTTGTCGCGTCGAACAGATATCTAGGTGAAGGTGTACGATTAGGCACCTCGCGGCCCGTGGTACGGTACTAGTTTTCGTTGAGCAACCGGTCTCGAGCCGATTCCGGAGCTCGCGCGCGTTGGCCGTTTGCTTTAGCTCTCTCGATTACGCATGCCGATCCCCGTTTTGTGTCGCTTTTCCCCGCGAAATCCCGCGGACGACCGCTGCGCGCGCGATCGATTGCGCGAACGCCGATCTGAAATTAAAAACCTGTTCCTCGTGCCGTCGCAACGCCGTTGTGTTACGCGTTTCATAACTGGATCGCAGATCTTTACGGGTCTTTCGGTTGTTAGACATTCGAACCACTCATGTTCGAAGTTTCAGGGAATTTAGTGGCGATACTTGTTAGCTCTTATTGGCAGGAAATATTACAGAGATTAGTGTTCGACTGTATTTATTGTAGAGTCGGTCTGAGGAAATAGAAATTTAGGTCTGTTCTCGTACGGTCAGTTACATGTGTGATAATTTGTAATTTTGTAGCTCGAGTAGAATTGATTAAATAGCATTTTGCCGAGCCGTAAAGAATGGACCACGGAGATAAAAACGTTGTAAAATGCTGTCTGATAAATTCCTATTAAGAGGAAACGTTTCAGAATCGTTTTATTTCGCATTTTTTCCCCGGGGGCCAGTCTTCAATGGCGGATTAAGGAATTACGGTGGGGAACTCCGAGATAGAGATAAGAGATTAAGCGGATGACAAATTTGAGGAGAGTCCTGCGCAAGATAGAAATTCATCCAGCCACCGTGGAAAAAAAGTGCTCCTCTCGGTCTCTCCGCCCGCCCCCGCGGCGTGTAGCGGTGCCAGAGGTAAATCCGAGGAAAAACTGGCCTGGCGACGTGCAACAGGTAGGAAAGCGGATGCACACAGGCCACTGCAAGTCCAAGCAGCCCGTCAAATATCGGCGGAACGAAGGCGGCGGTTAAACTCGCCGCCGGGAAACCGAAATATCGACGTGGGCCAACTATTTCCGATTCGGATCGCCGCCCACCATTAGCCCCGAGCGAAATTTTCGCCGAGCTTGTCGTAACGATTTTACTGTCTCGCCTTAAAAATATTATAACGAACCGCGCGCTTGTTTAATTTCTATCGGACAATCCGGCGAACTTTTCTTGTCGAATCGGAGACGTACTAAACTTTTAATTGTTACTCGATTTTCATTTTATGCTGCCTCGCTTCGGAGAGTTGGTGGACATTTTTATTGGACAATCTCTTTTTATTATATCAAAGATGTATCATGTGATTTTTAATTGCATGTTTAATTTTATGCTGTCTCGATTTAGGAGAATTAGACGATGAGAATAGAAATTGATTTTCTGTATTTCTGAAAACTTGATCAGGGAGCTGATTTGGAACAATTTATTCGTTAGAATATTCTAGAACAATAGTTTCCATCGGAAATACCCTTGCCGATTCCCTTGACAAGAGATCGGTTCCATTTACTTGTCGATCCGAGTCCGTCGTCGACCTCGGGCTCATCAAATCGAGCTTATCACGTTCTCCATCGCGACGAGGCTAACCTTGGACCAAGCAACTGTATAAACGGGATTCGCGAGTCGTCCAACAATGTTTCCGCAGCATTGATTCTCTTCGAGGATCTATAATATTGCACGATCTTTTGTCGCATAAATCACGCGGTAGCTAACGAGACATTAAAGGTCGAGTTTATCGGAGAGGAATCGTGGCAACGAGTTTGCTACCAGTCGTCCCCAAGCGGCATCTTCATTTAGAGTCTTGTAGAATATAGTCTATCGGTATTAACATTTTAATAGTTTATGTACCGCTAGTTGGCTGACGGCTGCTTAAAAATCGAAAGTTTATTGTCGAGGCTTTCGCGATAAGTTGGCGAAGTTGTGTCTCGAGTAATATATTCCGCTGACTTGTTTCGATGACAATATTTAAGAGGACAGTATTAATTCTCTTCTCAAATAATGTCAATTGAAATGTGACATCTCTTCTTTAATCATTATGTTTGGTCCTTGTCTCAGTTTGTGTCAAAATTCCTGCTTCATTGAAAGATTTTGTAAATTTACGGAAACATAGTGAACTTTAGCGTGTTTCTTGGAAACGTCCTTCTCTTTCTTAAATCTATCGTTATAAATTTGTTCTTCTTTTTGCTGTCCCCCACCACAATGTAAACATTAACCGTAACCCTCTCCACAAATAACAAGTAAGATATATTTTATGTAAACCATGTGGTCGCTAATGACCTAGCTGTTAATGTGACCACATTAAAATACACCATAAATAGATAATAACATTGTGTTTCTTCGAATACATCGCAAAAAAAATATAAAATTTAGAAACCTTTGTGCAATTTGCCAGTGCCACTGCAGAAAATCCGCAGCGCGTCTCTCTGCAACAAAGCACAATGGCCACTTTCCCGAGGCCGTCGGAAAGAACGCAACAGAGTTACCGGGAAACGGGGTCAGAACGAGTCTGCTCGTCGAGGGTTGAATTAGAGCAATTAGATCAGCCCCGAAGGATACCCCGCCGCTTTGTTTCGCCCGAGAGAAACAGAGAGAGAGAGAGAACGAGAGAGAGACTTTCACTCTACAACGCGGAAGAAAGAGACAGAAACAAAGATAGAAAGATAGAGACAGATTTTCGAGACACGGTGGTGGTTCGCGGATGAATCGATTCCCAGAGCGCGCGCGGAAGTCGGGACAAAGGAAGAGAAACAGAGAGAGAGAGAGAGAGAGAGAAATACATAGAGCAGGAGAAGCAGAGAGAGAGAGAGAGAGAAGACCGATCTGGCGGCAGTAGCACACCGGTGGTGCCTCTCCTCTCCTAATCCTCGGCAAAGCGCCTCACGTCGCCACGAAGTCGAAGTTTACTTTTCGTGCTCAAACATAACTCCGGGCCTTTCGGAAGTGGGGGGTTAAACACACATAATCCGCCGTTTTCCGCCGTAACTCGTAACTCCCGCTCGTATTTTCTCTCGTCCCTCCTCTCGCTTCTCTCTCTCTCTCTCTCTCATCTCTGTCTCTCTCCTCTCTTTCTAGCGGTCGCCGTCCGAAAACGCCCCCGCACAGCCCCGCGCCCCTCCATACTCCTTTCGCGGCCCCGAAAATCGCTCCGCCTCGGTTCCGAACTATTTCTGTAGCTCTCTCGGCGCATCCACACGGGGAGAGATGCAACGATGCACCGTGATGCACCGCGAGAGCTCGACGTCCGACTGCCGACTCGAGCACAACGGCTTTCGATGAATCGTGCCGTCGGCATTCTCATCCCTTCGGCGCCTGCGACGCGATTAGGCTCGTCCTCCTTCCTCCTGGATTATCCTCATCCGGTCCAAACTGGACGATCATATTAGTCCTGGAAAGTAAAAATTGTTTAACTAGTCAAAATAGAATTTACACGCATCAATTTCACGCTACAGAAGCTAAAAGAAAAATTTTAGTTTCCTCATTAACACTAGAACTACCGAGCACTAAACGCAATTGGCATACATTGCCTTATAATAATGACGAACTTGTATTTATTTAAATTTTGTGCCAGTTGTGTTTAAATAGGTACTTGAATAGAGAAGTTGACTAAAAAAATTTCTCACAGAAACGTATTTACATTTTTAATATTTCCAAGAGAATAAGGTAGTTCGAGTGTTAATAATTTTAATATGTTGGGAGTAATGTATCAATATGCTTGCAATGATGAATTTGAATTAATCAATACGTACATCGCGAGGATGGGGTCGAGCCGAGTTTATAGAGATGTTTGCCTTCCTGCATTTTATGCGCGAGATACCATAAATGCATAAACATCCGCGAGTCTTTTGATGTGTGGACTGCGGATGTTTATGCGATTTCCAGTCTCCGAAAAGAAAGTTTCGAAGGTCGCTATTAAATAGAAATACGCGCCCACTCTTTCTGTGATCGAGGTTTAAATATGCCCGAAGAAATACGAGGACTGCAATGATCATTTTGTCATACTCCGAGCAGTCAAATATGCTATAAATGCATCAACATCCGCAGTCTACTGATGAAATATGACCACTGTAAACATACGCTGCGGTTATCGAAGTAGTTATGATACAATACATATTGACGGTGTGCCGTTTCATTCGCGTATCTTCCATTTTCTGTTTTCAAAATATCCAGTAACTAAGTATCTATAATACATAAAATATAATAAAGGATCTTGTAACAAGTGTTAATCTCATGATCAAATTATTATAATATGGATCTTACAATTCGTATTAAAAAAGTACAAAATTATGACTTCGAGATTGATAATTATCGTGAATGAATAAATCCTCTACATATAATATTATTCTCAACGTAAACGAGCACCACCTCATTATCAATTAATAATTGTAAAGGCAACCAACTCAATATTATTTTTACGAGCTCCTCAAGTTACCAAAAAATTTTTCTCAACTGGCAGTCGCCCGCAACCCCCTCGGGCAACCATAATAATTAAGAATACCACGTAGCATCTCTCAGCTTGGTTTTCCAATCAGCTCGAGATTCCAGCTCTCGGGGTACTTGACCCCCGACAGAAAAAGGGAAGAAACAGCCGATTAAGATATCGCGATTAATGCTCGCGCGGAACGAGCCGAAGAGGGAGGAACGGGAGAGCATAAAGGGGGCGGAGGAGGAGGAGGGAAAGAGGTGAGATAGCGCGGCGCAAAACAACGTTCGCCACCAATGAATCAATATACACACACTCGTCTTTTTGACGATGGCCAGCGCGTTCCGGAATAAATCTCCCGCGGCGCGAGGCGAGCCGAGAGAGAGGAGAGAAGGAGACGGCGAGACCCTTTACCGCGCTCGAAACGTCTTCCTCCGTTGGTCCGTTCGTCGGCCCGACGGAAGGGCGACGGGGCAACGAAGCCAGGAGGGAAAAGAGGGAAAGAGGAACGCTCTCGATCGAGATACACTCGCGACAAAGCCGCGCGAGCGACCACCCACTCGCTCGGAATCGCTCGACGGAGTTCTCGGAAGCTGCGTCAAGCTCTCCCGACGAGATGAAAAAGTGTTATCGCGAGAATTGCTTTTGGGGAACGGCAACGTGGAATCGTCGGACCGTCCACGGACGCTCGATTGTTAATGTTCATTTGGCTTCTCGGGAAAACGGCCCTCTAACCCTCGTTGGAATTTCTCCTCGTGCTGTTGGTTTTGAGAAATATGTGTAAATGTTGGGTTGGCAACTGAGTCAACCAAATTGGCCAAACAAAGTCATTTATATATATTTTTCAAGCACGAGTATTTTATATCAAATTAATCGCAAAATTCGGAGCTTTCCAATGATATACAAACAGAAGGTCGCGAATTTAGTTGCCAACCTAATAGTTCAGTAACAGTTTCATTAATTTTCAAAGTTGTTGAATGTTCGTTTGTTACTGTCCCTTATTGGTGTTCTAGGAAAATGGCCCTTCAGTCTATTGTGTTCAGAACTGTCTTCTGTAAAATTTAACAAGCACAGATATTCAATTGGAACAATTTTTGCATGCTCTTCGAACAAGAAATATATACAATTTATGGTCCTCCCTTCAGAAAATCATATTCCCAGTACCCCAAAACACGTATCAAAGATTTACGACCAACTGGGATCGAAGGAAATTATCATACGCGATTCGTCAGCGCGCTGTCAATGTTTACAGCCGTATAAATTACAAACATCTTCGCAAATGAATGACACAGAATCTCTCATAGATTTCCTCCTTCGCATCGGTCTGAGCGAATCGAGGCGATAAATCACGGCCAATAAAATTCAGTGTAACACGAGCAAGAGAACGAAAATCTCCATAAACATCCACATTCATCATACGGATCCCCATATAATCTCTCGACAAACGTTTCGAGACTCTCGACGCGAGAGGCGGACAAATGAAAAGTGATTGCTCACGGAAATTAATTGCACTTCGATCGAGAGAAAGAAAAGAAATCGTCGAGTTCGATCGGTGAACAGTCTGGTGTGATCGGGAATGGACAAATAAAGTGGGAGACCCGGATAAAATGGATGAAATGAATAAAATGAATGAACCGAGTGAAATGAATAAAATGAATGAAATGAATCAAATTCCTCGTTCCCGATCGCGGGGTGGGGGGAACAGAGCGTGCCCCCATGAAATTCTTATCGGTGTTCCGCGAACTTCGAGAAACTGCAACTGTCAGAGTGCAGCGCGCGCGGCTGCAACGCGTTGCAACGGGGACGAGTACAGTCTAGTGTCCGAGAAGCGAGAGAAGGTTTTGCACACGAGCGCGTTTTCTACGTGCACCGGGAACAACCGTGGAGGGGTACACGCTGGACCCAGGCTCCGTGCGGCGCGTAGCTTATGTGCCGAGCAACAAAACCAGTCGTCTCTCTACTGGCGAACCAGCTGCCCGTCGCCAGGCCTTCTAATTCACTCGCGATTGTTCTAGCGGTGCACGCGAACTGCACTTGCCGATTCTTTTCGCAACAATCGAAAATCATCTCTCGTCATTTTCGTCTTCGAGCCATTTCCTTGAGAATCCGAGCAAGTCGACTCGAGAGGACTCGAGAAGAACGTCTTTTTTGAGAGCTAGTTCGGGTTGGAGAACGTTGGACATTGTACGACACGTCGCATCGGTAAAATGTTATGGTTTTGTTGGGAAATGTAGTGTACAGTGATCGTGCAACTTTTTTTTTCTATAGAAGGAACATTTTATGAGAATTATTTTGTTTGACTATGTTGGGAATTGTTTGATGTATGAAGTTTGTCTTAGAGTCAGTGATCGTGTATTTTCGTCGCATATGTAAAAAGGTTTGGAGAGGAACATTTTCTGGAGAACAGATCCGTTTGACTACGTTGGAGATTGCTTGACGCAATGCATTTACTTTTCGCGATTTTTTATGTATGTGGTATGAGATGAGTGTCTTCTAAATAGGAGTTTGTTTTTGTGTAGACGACTTTCTTGTTTTCTCGACTTAGACTGAAGCGATCGATCTTGATCTAGCAGTATCGCGAATAATCCGTTTGACACCGTGCGTGGCTGATTGTCACGGTCCACTCCTCGCGACAGTTCTTCGTCCTCTTCGAGTATTTTCGTATGCGTTTGAGAGCCGTGGGGGAAACATTCGTTAAACGCATTGTGTTCGGAATTGTGGGGCGGTTCGTCGAAAGGCCGGAGCGATTCGAGGAATTCAAATCGAAGGGAGCCGGGACAGGGTATCTTGTACTTTCCGCGCGCTGATTAATGATCATCGCGGGTCTCGCTCGCGCTAGAGCGCTGGCTGACTCGCGCGAATTTAACCGAATAACGAGGAACGTCGGCAGCGAATCGAGCGATCCCAGTTCCTGCAGCGATAAATTGCATTAAACGCTATACAGTCGGAGGCGGGGGCACACGGAGAGCCGATCGTCCTACGCGAGATTGTTTATCCTCGGCGTTGCACACGCCGGATACAAATTTATCTCGCGACTTTGCATAATTTTCTCGGATGCGGACCGGCGACGCGCGACCAGCTCTCCGCAGCCTGAGCTTTTGGAAGACGTTCAAGTGAGCCCCGCTGAAACTAGCATGACGGGATCGACGATGATAGCTAAGCTGCTTGCCGATCCCATCGATTGCCTGAAGAAGCGTGTCGAGCTGATCGCGTGCTCGGGGACAGTGTGCTGTAGGACTCTATTAACGGGCTGTATTTCGCTCTTGGGGACAGGTGCCAGTGCTAATTTTCTCTTAAACGTTCGTTCTTGTTCGGAGAAGCGCGCTTGAGACTGTTTGTTAATGTTTGAATTAATGGTATTGCGAGGGGACTCGTTATATGGTCATCAATTGTAGGTATCATCTCTTTTCTGAAGTCTCTTGATGGTCGTTTCATTTGTTCTCATATGGAAGATGTTTGAGAGGATTGAGAGTGTTTGAATTAATCGTGTTGTGCAGGTACTCGTTAGGCAGACTGATCGTAGGCATCAATTTTCTCTGAAGTCTCCTGATGTTCATTTTATTTATTTGTGTGCAGGGAAAGTGGTTGAGGACTGTTGACTAGTGTTTGAACATCTGCTACATCAATGCAATAATTTTGTGGCGATTCTCTTAGGGCCAGAATCACCATTTGATCTGATTTGAAAAGAAGTGTTTAAGACTGTTGGCTAAAGTTTGAGTATTCCAGAAGAGGAAGTGTTTCAGCCAGTTGCCCAAGGTTTGATCATTCCCTAAAGGCGTGCTGGAGACAGTTGTCTAACCTTTTACCGTTCCACGAAGAAAAATGATTGAGACCAACGTTTGACGATCCCAGCGACCGTTATTAGTGTCGCCTCGGCTAGCGTACACGATCATCGTCAGCGGGGCCGGGATGATTAAATTCCGAGGCGATATTTGAAAGTCTAATTCGCCGGGAGAAAATGTCGCCGGCAACATGGACCCGGAGCAGAAGAACCGTTTGATTCCGATACGAGAGAAAGCCGACATGGAGCGGAGCTTCAAGAAGAACGCGGACTTCAGGATGAATCAGCAGAACTTCAGGCTGAGCGACTTCGGAGTCGAGACGAAGGCTGGTCACGCGACCGAGCAGAGTAAAGTCGCGGCGAGGTACGGCCAGATCACGGGCGGGCAGGTGTCACAGGTGCAAATAAGACAGGCCAGACTCGGTCCAGGGAACGGAGGACCGTCAAGCCCTCTGCAAGTCGTCTGCAATCGTTCGAGACTGACCAGCTCGAGGAGCCCCAGCCAATCGATCGGACAGTTGAACGTGGATCAGTACCAGGCTTCTAGCCCCAACAATTTGACCGGAAGTGGATCCATGATGCAGCTCAATGTCTCGTCGGTTCCCTCGCCTGGATACTGGAGCCATTACAGCGGACAGGAGAGCGGGGTAAACATTTATTTACTGAGATTAATTGGGAAGACTACTTAGCTTGTGGGACATCTAAGGCTCATTCTTCGGGCTTCATGGATTTATTCAGATTTAAATGAGAATTTAAGCCAAAAATAAAGGGGTCAATCCATTGATTATCTTTAGCACCTGCTAGCTGAAAAATATTTTTGGTACAGTATTTTCGCGGCACCACAGTGACTTATCTCAATTATTTTACATATTTGATTAATTTTTTATGTGTTCTGTCTCAATCTTTTAAATTAATTTCTTAACAACCTTTCTGGTTGTACTATTCACACTGGAACAACCATTTAAGGTTCTTTACTTTACATGCATCGATGCAATGTTTTATACGAAATTATTCAATACATTCAACGATAGTTGATAGTCGGAAATTGATTATCAAAATATTTTCATTTGACTGACTGAAGTGAATATAAATAATTAATATAACATAAATTTAAAAGATACAACTTCTATAATTATTGATGAAACCAAAGAAGATCGGTTTCTCGAAGCCGGTTAATTGGATTAAACCATTTTCGTTCATCGTTAATCGGCTTGATGCGATTAGTAGGTGTCAAAACTCCAATCGGTTGTCCTGAATCGGTTAGGGCGCACGGAGCTTAAGCCTCGGCACGGTTCGTGCGAAAATTCTCAGTCGGACAGGTACGACAGTTTTACGATTGCTGTACCTGCGATCGGGAACTCTCGGTGTTCCAGTGGTGTGCGAGTCCCCGCGCCGATTAGTCCCAGACGGTCTAGGACCGGTTTAGTACCCGTACGTGACTTCGAGCCGGTTCCGAACTTTTATTGAACCGGCGCGCATACCGGATGCACTTGCCGCCCGTTTATTTGCCCGGGAACTCTACCGGTCAGCTGTCCCTGGGCCTGTGACAATGCGTTTACGTTTTCTCGGGGCCCCATTGTCGTCATGGCCACGACCAATTTTTAGGTGTACAGTCTCGTATGCTTTCGCCCGCTATCGTTGTGCCCATTGCCCTGGCCTACCTGCTCAGATGTTGCTAACTTCCAGAGCTTTTTGGCCCGTTTTATGGCCGAGCCATTAGGGCCGACAGACAATTTTACTGACCTGGTATACCAAATTTTTATTAGTGGAATTTTCAACCGGGACCCATTAATGTCATTAGCTGACCGACTGACTTTCCCATGGACTTCCCAGGGATTTTTTTAATCCTCTGGGACGTTTTGACTTGGTGACTTTGTTTGCAGGGTCGATGCTCGTTGTAGCCGCTCTTTGTTAGGCCACGTTGTCTCCTCTACTGAAGGTCTTTTATTTGGTACTGCTTGGGCTATCTTTTATCTTTTTTATAGGTTTAGTACCACGGGTTAGTATAGGAAGCGAGAAAGTGTGAGGTTAAGTTTATTGTGCGTTTAGTCGTATTTCACATTTAAAGAACAATTTAACGTTTTGTACCTTTATACTTTATAGGACAATTTAAAGAAACGGGCTTCAGGTAAAATTGCAATATACAGAAATGTGCTGCCATTGAAAAAGTTTTGTACAGAATAAAATTGTCCCCATCGCTTACAAAAAAAAAAACGGGACTTTATTTCTCCTCTTAATAATTTTAACATGTTGAAAATAATGTATCATGTGTAGTCTGGTAATTAGAAATTACACAAGACATTTTTTTAATATGGATCGATGAAGGGCGGGCTTCTATTGTTTGTTAGCCTGATAAATACAAAATGGCTGGTCAGAGAAAATGATTTGTTCGTTTGAAAGGCGCACACGCGATCACAGGCGTCATTTAATTCCCATGTTGAATCGCAGTCGGTCCGTTTAATTTTCCATTAAAGCCCAGCCATAATTAAAGACCGGAACTCTCGGTCGAGGTTACGAAAAACAATTGGCAGCAGGAAGTGGCTCGCAGGTCCGAGGCTCAGCCTCGACCTAGCCTCGAGTCGCGTATCTAATGTTTGTCTCTCCGCGTGAAGTCGTATTCACGGCGCGTTTCGCTCGCACAGCTAATTAGTATGTGCCGCGGTGGCACGTATTAGGCGACGGTCACACTTGCATACGAAACGCACGAACACATACACGCATGGGAAACACCCTTTGAATCCCGTCCTTGTAGTCTGTCGGCGAAAAACTCGCGCTAAAGAATTTCAAGAATCCTCCCATTGTAACGCTCTTGCCGAGCGTGCTTTGGAGGAGAATCTATTAGGTCAACGACGAATTTGACAAGTCTTTTTTTTTAGAAAATTAACTCTGTGTGGAATAAGCAATTTGACGTGTGAAGAAGATTTTTAAATTATATTAAGCGCGTATGTTGGTCATTTGGTTTATGTTGAAATTGAATTTTGTTTTTCTAGAATTAATATTTTTTTTTTTAAACGTTAAAGCAAATTTAAACATGCCATAAATATGGATTTTATTTTTCCACTAGGAAATTATTGAAGACAAAATATTCGAATCGAAGAGCTATGTAAAAATATGATTTGCTCAATTTTTCTGAATTTTTTTATTATATACATACTTTTAACCCTCGAACAATCAGATTGTAACATTCATATTTTTTCAAGAATTAAAATTACAAGTAAAATGAAATTGTATGAAATAAAACTGGACGTAACCGAAGATCTGTGATATAATTGTGTGTGAGGCACTTCTCGGAGAACAGAGAACTTTCCATACTTTATTTATAGGTAATTACGGAGTCTGTATTATGGAACGAGTTTCGAATTTTTCTGTGAACGAAAAGCGTGATACGGTTACTTAACATTGTTTACTGTATGATCATTGAGTATCACTCTGAACTGAGTCACTTCCGGCCCATGATAAATCTTTTATCTGTGCATTACATGCTAATCTATTCCACTATGTTTTATTTATCTTTGTACCTTGACTTAAAATATTCGATATCTGTAAATTTTTAGAATGACCGTTCTAAACATCCATTCCTGAAATATTCCGTAAAATAATCGTCATTTCATTTTAACAGCACTTTAACAGTACATGTTAAAATTATTGAAAGAATGTTTTGATATTAATAAAGAGGGCAATGTTTACTTTCATTAATTTTCAACGTTTAATATAAAACCCTGTACTCATCGGAATTAATAACGTGAGAACAAGTTTTGAAAAAATTTCACGATCTTCGTTTTCATAGACTGGAACGCATTTACAACTTTTATACCATCTCCGATTTAAAAAGGAACGTTATGGCACGTCGCAAATTACGAACTACAAATTGAATCAGTTTTTCCCAGCCTTGAGTGAACAATGTGAAGTAAAAAGAATTTTCTTTCCGGGAATTGCGGATCGTAAATGAGCAGTTCAAGCTCAATTATCATATTTTAGTATCAACTGTGAAGGTACTGTGCTGGTATTTAACACCCACAGCGAAGGGGTTAGAGTGAATTAACGGCCTACAGGTGTATTCCCGCGGATAGAATAAATAAGGCGTACTCCGGGGCGGTATGTCAATTTGCCGGGGCTCTCTCTGGAAGACAATTATATTAATTAGTTGAAGCGATCATTAAAGTGCCTTTGATGTTCTCGCGTTCCCCATTAACAGCCTCGGTGGATCAGTTTTTCGTGCGAATCGTTTGAATTCGCCGCGGGCCTCGCGGGACCGAAAAACGCGCAACGCGATTTATTTTCCACGAGTATTATTTATTAAAACGTTCATTTTCGACAGTGTAATTACGATTTTTAGTACTGTCAAAGAGGCCAAAAGAATATTCCGGTCTCTCTCTCTCTCTCTCTTGTGTGTATGAATATCGAAACGTCGGGAAACCGGAAAGTTTCGTTGTTTCATCTGCCCGGTGTTTGTTCTCGTTTTTATTCGGTCGAGGCCAGTCACCGACAAAAGGGTACCTACCGGTGAAATTAACGAGCGTACACCGAGCGCACGTTAATAGCGGTAATAACCGAGAGACAAGATTATGAAAAAGCCGGTGAAATAAAAAAAATACCGCATGAAATATTCCGGATCGGGCGTGGTGCACGTCCCACACGGCAAAGTCCCGCCTGTCTCTCGCCTTTCTAGCCTCTGCTCGCGGCGTTCCAGCCCGTGCTTAATCGCTATCAACATCTCTCGATTGTCGAACCACCGTTCGCTCGAATATCGACCCTGATTATCCGCCAATAATCGCGGAAAACGCAGATGGTCATCCGATAAAATTTTCGATACCCAATCGACACTCCGGCCACAATATTTTCTCGCCGCAATCGTATTATGATTCACAATTGAATTTTACTGAGACTTCAAGTAAAATAAAATAGTACCAATTCAATCTGTACTTTAAATATTGTTGTCACAATTTAATTGATCAAATAAACAGTGCTCCTATCGGAAGAAATTCTGGACTTCGATTTGGAACATGTTTGATACCTTGCGGAGAACATTTTCATTCGTAATTATCGGATTATAGGATTGTATGCAAAATGAAAATTGTCTGACGGGTCGAAAATAGTATATACATAAATGCATAAAATCAGTTTAAAATTTTGTAATGCATAAAAGACTCTAGTACTCTCTATAATCGTATTGATTTCTTTACTGAGTCTTTGCACAATTTTAAAAAACAATTACGCAGGATTATAGGATAATACCATATCGTTTGTACCATTATTTTCTGTGCACGTCCCTTCTTTGTTATTCTTTGTTATTATGCGTGTAGTCCCTTATCCTTTTCTATTGTAAACACTTATGTAAAAGGACCTCGGTCCGTCTATAATGAATAATAATAAATAATAATAAAAAAGACATCCAATAGATTGTCACGATGAGATTTCCCGAGTATACGGACTTCGTTACGGTGTTCGCCATTGCGAAACATTCTCCGCGAACCGCTCGAGAAAAAGCGACGTTCGCCCGGTGAAAATGTAGGCTAGTATCTCCTCCCCGGTTCTGTCCCTCGAAATGACGGAAAATGATCTTTTTGCTAGTCCGCGTTAGCTTCCCTGATAACCCCGTCGTCGCCGTGAAAATTGCGTCTCTTTCCGCAGGTTCTTGCGCGCTGCAAACGAGCTCTAATTGCCCTCGAACGCGAAACAGATATCGTCTGCGAAGGGTAGGACACTGATAACAATAGTAACAGATTGTAGACTAAACATTCGCCGACGTTGATGATACGTGCTCCGGTGTCCAGGCACATGGTTCCATCCTGGAGGATGAGTCGAGACGGTAACATAAAATTTAGCGGCTACAAAAATTAATTTATTGAATTTATTATATAAATTTATTTAATCAGTTCTGATAAATATATCTTCGTGGTTTTAATCGTAGCAAAACAAGAGAGTAAACAGAGTAGGCTATAAAAATCGTATCGTTGGATAGTGAATAATCGTTATTAATAACATCCACCACCGCTGCGAATAAAATAAACGGTGCTCACCGAACGAAACACATAAAACCCACGTGACAGTCAACGTATCACAACTGGTTTTTCGAAAAAAGAGATCTACGATACACCTACGGTCACAATAGTTGTCCACCCTAGTTCTATGATCCATATACCTGACTTATCGAAGTGGGATGCTCAGTTATTACGCGACCAATGCAGTACTCTCATGATTGGCCATTCAAAAGATAATTCCCAACAATTCTCACCTTAATTTTCAATCAATTTACATTAATTATACACAGAACAATTGAACGCAAGAAAATTGAAGGTCTCATTACGTGTCTGCTTCCCCAAAATAAATTACATTAATTTTCCGAAATTTTTGAGGCTGCTAATAAAATGCAAGAATGTTGAAAGAGCTTCCACTTTGTGTGAACACACTGAGTGCATCTTTGTACTTCTCCAAAATAAGTTACACCGAATGAAACATTTTTTCGAGACAACTAGGCGATGAATCAAAGTATTAATTAGCAGGTAGCCCAGCGGTTGTTCGATTTCGCCACCCAGTGGACAGATTCGCACAAATCATCGTCGGCCGTTCGGAATACAGAAAAATCGGCGGCGTCGGCGATTCGGGGCTCGCGTGCAAGCGCCGCAGGGTTAAGTAGGGGCGGAAAAACAGGGTGCCGGTCCCGGGTGGGAGTGGTGTCTGGAGGGAATCGCTTTATTTTCCCGGAAAAAGTTTCCCGTTCGGAGGGATTCGTGAGAAAAGGGACGACGGAGGGGCTCGGCGGGGTGAGGACGGGAGGACGCGAGTATCCGAGCCGGGAGCGAGAACGCGATAACCGATCGTTCGGTATTCCGCGCGCGGTGACAAGAGAGGAAAGTTCCTTCGTATATCGACGAGCGGAACTGCATGCCTCTTGTAATTCTGCACGGCCGTCGTCTTTTATGCAGGCTTAAATCACATTCTCGACGAATGAGTCGACCCTTCGAGCAGACGGAGAGGGAGAGAGACGGCGTGTCGGTGCTCGACGAGAAAGAGAAACGCGGGCGTTCGGCTGGATCTACCGGGTGGCGTGCGAAATTTTCGCCGATCCGACTTTGCTTTGCTTCCCGATCGGGAGAGTCTGTTCTCTGTTGCTCTCTTTGGCGTTCTGATCGAATGAGTCAACGGGAGAAACGATACACCGCGTTTACGGCTCCCCACTTATTTTCACAGTCCTCGCTGTTAGCAGGTTGAAAAGTTTCCGCATTTCACACAAGCTTCAACTATTAAGAAGAACATATAGTACATATGTATTTAGTAGAGACTGTTCGATATCTTCATTACTAGACAGCGGATCTTTATACAATTATGAAGAAATTGCTTGGTGAAATATAAAATAGCAAAAGATTTTAAAAATTCAACAATGCTGTAATGGACATCAATTTTTACGTTATACCTGCTTCCCACAATCAATGGAAAACATTTTTATTTCGCATAAAGATCCGCAGTCTATCCACCACTGATGTTACAGTACAAGGGGTCTAAAACACCGGCCTTGAACAGAAAGTTATTCCTAAATAATCTTAACAGATTGATAATAACGTGTACACGTTCTTAAATTCTTCTTGTTACACAGACTTCAACTATTAAGAAGAATATACATATTTAATAGACACTGTTCGAAATCTTCTTCACTGATGTTACAGTACAAGGGATCTAAAACACAGGACTTGGACAGAAAGTTGTTTCTAATAATCTTAACAGATTGATAATACCGTGCACACGTTCTTAAATTCTTCTTATCACACAAGCTTCAACTATTAAGAAGAACATACATATTTAATAGACACTGTTCGAAATCTTCTTCACTGATGTCACAGTACAAGGAGTCTAAAACACAGGCCTTGAACAGAAAGTTATTCCTAAATAATCTTAACAGATTCAAATTCTCTCTTAAATTCTTCTTGTCTCTCCGTAACAAATGAAATAAGATCCACGTACGATGTTGTTCACACCAGTCTTCGAGTTCCCGATGAAGCAGGAACTGGGCAGACCGCGCTTCGAGTCTCCGTTCACTTATTTTTAATCCGCGGAAAACCGGCGGTTTTAAAACCGTATGCTGCGGAATCGCGGCCGCACCGGAAGACGGATCGCGTGTCGGTGAACCGGCGTGTTGCCGGTGCCAAGCCAGCACTGATTTAGCAGCCGGAAACTTGGGAGCGTCATACCAACAGCAGCGCTACCAGTTAGCATTGTAACCCAGATATTCGAGTGCAGACTTCGAGCCGTAGATCGAGTCCGTCTCTCAATCCGATATAGATTACGGAGTCTCTGTGCGAGTCTAATGGCATGAGCGCGCATATCGTTGTCCAGGTTCTACGCGAACTAATTCCCCTATAAACTAGGTGCGTAAGGTAGATCAGTCGCCCGGTGATCTACGTTCCGGTAGATTTTGGGTCACCGGGTACCGCTTCGCGAGCGATCGCTACCTAAATCTAGACGGTCTACCTGGCAGCTACCGCTGTACTGCTTTGATTACCTGTATGTCACTGGCGGATTTGCTGAAATTCAGCTGTCTCTGCTGGACAGTTTAGCTTCCTCATAATTAGCGTATGGCGCTCGGTAGATGTTTCGCGATTACGCGTAGAACGTTCCGATTTTCGCGTTCCCTCCGATTGGAAAGCCTGTCAGCCCGCAAGCTTGAAAATTAGGTTCTCGTCGCACTGGTCCAAACATCGATTTTATTGCATTCGATTACATATCGAAAAATATGGAACCTTGAAAATGCTGTCCGAAACTTTATGAAACTTCAATTTAGTAGAATTTTTAGAGCAGTCAACATTGAGTAACTTCTTTCTGGACGTATTTAGCCAGGCGGCGACTTAGCCTGCTCCATCGTTCGGGTTTATATCGCAATGAGAATGCCTCGTGATTCAGTATTCATAATTTAGGTTTACCGTGACGTAAGCATCTTACTATTCCAGTTTAGTGCTACGCGTCCCGTTGACTCGGCGTGATAGCGTCTATCTGCTTCGTAAGTTACACGTAAAATATAATTGCAGTCTTAAGACTATTAGAAGTCGAACAGTCTCGCCTCTGGCGCAATCTGGATACTTTATGGCAAAGATTTAGTATATTGTTCCTCGGAGCTATGGCGTGCTGATACCCTCTGAAGTAAGCTGTTCAATATTGTTTCTTTCGACGCAGTTCTTTATTAGGTGGTACAAGTCCGACTTGAGTAATAGCCATTGCAATATTTCTTGATCGACTGGATTCTTTCTTGTCCAGATACAGGGTAGATATTTTATATAGCGCGTGTCTGCTCGCTATTTAATACTCTGCGTTTAGTATAGGTGCTTTCACTCTGCAATTTAGTTACTTCGGATTCCACGTCTTTTTCAAGTTAAGCACTATGTGTAGTAGGTTACTATGGAACTTAGCTACCTCGTGCTCTAGGCTTTATGCAGATTAGACCGCTTACTATCTGGTCTGTAATTTAGCTACCTTGTACTTTGGGTCCTATTCGACTCAGGTATACACTTAGCTACCTTGTAACCTAGACACTTCACCTTCCAGGTCAATTGTAGACATCGTGAGACTCTAATTCCAGTTTTGCCCTAAATATCTCGATGTCTAGCGGCCTACCGACGCTTAAGAACCTTGCAGTTCACGTCTATTATACCCTAAACAGCCTTATTGTCGGTTCTACAATACTTTGTTCGATGCATCGATTCCCAGCCGAGCACATCTAGCCATAACTCTATTGTGCGACTGAGTTAACTGGAACTGTAGATCTCTAGAATCTAGGTACTGCAACGTGACACTTCCGTAGAGTTAGCCTAACATTTCTGGTGCTTTGGCTTTGGTTCTAGATCCGAGTACCTGATTTCTGACACCCAAAGTCCATTTTCTCGAAATCAAAGCCTCGCATGAAAAAATGTGATAGGGTCCAATTGGTTCGCCAAAAGTCTCAGAATATTCTCATTGAACCGGAGACCACCGCCAGCGACTCCTCTGGTTGATCGAGGTCTCTCCCGTGGTCGTCGCGGCTCGCTCGTTAAAAACCGATCACGTAGACCATATCAGCCAACTAATTGTTGATTATGCAGCCGTTTGTCTTGGCTCCGGCTATGTACGCGGCGACGATACGGCTAATAAATAATGTAGACGTCGTTGATCTCTAGCCTCTTTTCACGTGCTGCGCGCTGCTAGCCGAGGCACCCATACGGAATTACATATGCACACCTGCGCGCCTCTGTGTCCCGACCCGTTGTAAACCGACGTACACCTTACGGGCTCTCTTCGGTGGCAATGGTGTGATAGCGATAGTGTCGGTGTTGGTGCCGCTCTGCCACCGGATCCTCCATCCCGTGTAAACGGCCTTAAGCCTCTTACGTCAGGTTTCCACGAGTGGGTACGCCTGATAATTACCAATTAGTGGGTGCCAATTAAAACCAGGGTAAGCTTTCGATCGTACCCGGTTCACGATCCCAATCCTCTTCTCTCCGACACCTCTCTCTCTCTCTCTCTCTCTCTCTCTCTCTCTCTCTCTCTCTCTCTCTCTCTCTCTCTCTCTCTCTCTCTCTCTCTCTCTCTCTCTCTCTCTCTCTCTCTCTCTCTCTCTTTCTCTCCAGCAGCCTCTCCCGATTCCTTCCGACGAGGATTTACTCGTCGCAAATGAATTCCAGCTCCCGAGACTTCTGTTTGCACATCGTATCGTCGTCGTCGCGGCTTCTTTGTTTAAAGACTGACTCCGGAAAATTTTCTTTGGTACCGGTTTAGTCATCCTCGCTCGGCTCCAGCTCCTCTCTCTCTCTCTCCGTCTCGCTGTCTCTCTTTCTTTCTCCGTCCTACACCGACACGCAGTGTTTCGTTCCTTTTTCGTCTTTCTCCGCGCGGAACGAACGTAATTACCCGTGAACGGTTCGGTTCCCGCCTCCTCGTTCGCCGCCGTAAAATATATATGTCGGAGGGATTTGTAAGCTCCGTTTCCGCGTCAGCACAACAACCGATCGGGTGTCGGTATGGAATAACGTCCACTAATGAGATCTCAAATATTAGGCGGCATCGTATCTCGTGTTTTGCGAAACTCTCGCCAGCCCCTCCCCGCCGCCCTCGACGTGCCGGCCGCTTCTTTTCCGCGGCGCCCGATAAAACGCGATTCCGCGAAATCGGAGATACCGAACCCGGGGAGTAAAGTTCGGGTGGGACTTGTAGAACAGCTACAGTTACGTGTTCTTACGCTTACTGATCTAATACTGCACGCTGTGGTTTTACTATTCCCCTGAATTCCGAAGAAACGAACAAGCCACCACTAAGTATCCGTATTCGGACCCGAATAAAATTACACTGATTACGATTTTTTTCCGATTTAAGCTCAGTCCGAGGATAATTTTTTTGGAATTCGGGAAGGAGGTACAGGCGGACACTTTTAAGTGTACGTTACTGTGACGGAGCTGCAGTTCCAAAGTTTGACGTTCTCGAATCGATTTCCCTGTTCGACGGGGTGGTCTCTAGTGTTGCGGGTTTTGGTTTATTGTTACAGGGATTGTTGTTTACTTTTTCGGGGGTTTTTAAGCCGTTGGTCGACGAGCTGTGCTTAAATTATGCGAAACGTCGCGACACGCTCTCGCAGCCGTATTATGCTCGCCGAGGAGAACAGAGAGCGTGCGGCTCGATTCCTATTCGTCGCGGACGTTCGAAATGGCACAACCGGAAGTCGTCCTGTGTCAGAACATGCCTATTCCATCTACGGGTATTTCCTTTATGGCCGGCCGTACCCTCCTCCATGGGAAACCATCGGGACCCCGTCCTACACGCGCTGAACGAACATAAATTTAGTAAAAGAAAATACGAGAATCAACGGCGACGGTTATTGGCCGATTCTTTCCCACATTCGTGGGCCGGCGACGATCGGGCGTGAAATTTCACATTTTTTGGCCGGTACGGGTCCGTAGTTTCTCCTTCGTTTACCGGAAATGGTGCACCGTTTTGTTCTTGCTTGAATATGGTGGGTTTTTTACTAAATTTTTCTAATCAAATTATTTTCTTAAAGTTACAATCCATGTAAAATCATTTTTATGCACGGTCAGAAAATATTCACAATCTTCCAAGATGGTTCCACGCTTATTACTAATAATCTTCTGTCACCTGATTAAAGGGTTTTTTAATATATTTTTACTGGGAATTGGAGTTTTGCTCTTTTTAAATATATTCGGGCTTGTGGGAGTTCTTCTGATCAATTATTTAGTTCTGAACAATAATTCCTGTTTTATAAAATTAAATAAATTAATTTTCCTCATCCGATTAAATATAGTACAATTTTAAAAACACCTTTTTATACTTTTTATTGTTTCTGATATATCAAACGTATTAATTTTATGGACCTACTTTTTGTAACACAGTCTCCCTTCACATTCTGATTTTTTAACGTTTCTGATCGATTTAACACGATATCGACATTTTTTCCTATTTTTGTAATCATCGATACAGTGTTGCATGCACTATAGCAATGAAGCTGTCACCTTTTTCCACCATTTACAATTTTTTGTTAAAAATCGAACATTCATTAATATTTCTCTGAAGCTACTTTCTATAAGACACGCCATTCTCGGACATTCTAATCAGCCTGATCATTTCAATCAATGTTATATTAAAACTGATAGCAGATATATTTTTACGTTGCTTTTCTAATCTCCGCCACTCGGAGATAATAATAATGCACACTGTTTTTGTCGATCAGCTTCCATTTGTTCTTCGATCAAACGTTGTATATTATTTTTTCATGTCTGCTTTCTAGAAGACACAGTCTACCCGATATTCTACGATTATTTTATTCCTGTTTTAGACTTTAATCTAACATCTAAATTAGTTTTATATTAACACCAGATGTAGAAATATACTTTTCTTGTTCCTCTAAAGTGCAATTCTAATCTCTCTGGCCATCTTAAAGTATAGTTTTCTTTTCCAAGAGGTAAAAATACATATTTTCCCACTCTTTCTCATTCTCACCACACATATCCGCACGCTTCGAACGTCGGACACGTTTCTATATTTCTAAGCATCGTTAGATTAGCGTTCTCCATTCCATCAACACCTGTTCGATCGTTCTCAAGGGAAGTCCCCTCGTCCCGAAGGAAGCCAGCTCTCATTGGCAACAAGGTGTGCGTGACACGATCAATTTGCGTCGAAGTAAACAGTCCCATGCGGGTGCGTATAAAGACATAGTGAAGAGAAGGAGAGAAGAAGAGACGAGCAAGCTCGTTAGAAATTATCCGGCATTCATCAGTGCCACGCCGGCCACTTAGTTTAAAGACCGTTGCGTCCTTTTTACAAATCGCCCCGCATTTAATATATTATGCGGCCGGGACGGGTCACGATCACTCGAGCTCTATTCTTCAAGGGTTTATACATTTTCATTGAAATTGAATTAAACCGATAAACAGATACGTTATCGATACGCTGTCTGCCGGCCCGAGACACACAAATCCGCCGATTCGATTCGATCCGTGAAAGTCGACTTCGACAGGCTTTTACTTTCGATTTACTTGTGCGTCCGTCTTCCACATTGTACAGGCCGATTCAGAGTCGATACACTCGAATTTACCGGCACACCGTTGACCTCGAAAGCAGAGACGAACTTTCTAGTTAGACGCTCAAAGCGATCATTTTCTTCTCGAAACGCGCTCAACGAGGCGTTATCAAATCTCTCCGCGCTCGTTTTGATATATTTATTGTGCGCGCGCGTACAACAATACGACAACTTTGATAAGCTTTGATACAGCTAATTAACGGAGAAAAAGCGGCCCCTTGAGGTTTCTGCAATCAGCTCGGATCGGTATATTCCGGTGCTAATCCTTGCGGCGGCTGCTGCTCGTGCTTTCGCAACCGCGTTCGTCAGAGCTAATTATTTGCTGGGCAATTTCGAGAAAAAAGAACGACGTCTGCGGAGAATTTAACTGGCATTACTCATGCAGATTTCTAAAGTGTTGATATACACATCTACGAAAATCGATGCTGCTTTCATTCGATCTTTGGCACGAACAACTTTCCTCTGATCCTCGATTCGTACAAAAAGCATGGATTTGACTCGCATCCAATCGAAATGCATTAAAACACCAGGGATACTAAACGTTAAAAGCCCGTAATGTCTTATCAATGCTATGGGGGACTGGTTACTGATATTTTAACCGAGTTTTAATGCTGCAGTTTCCCTATTGATGTTATGCATTGTTCGACAACCAATACCACTAATTTTATGGACAGGGTTTGCACTGACAAATGATTCGCACTAAATCACGGTTTTAATGTGATAGGGCTGACAATTTTACTAAATGGTAAAAATGGAGGTGAAACTGACCAGTGACTGCACAATAAGAATTAACAAAATTTGTCAATTTATCGGGACTGTTAAAGAAAGAATTTTTTAAGTAACTCCTGCTTCTCACTGCCAACGCAGAAAGTGTTTATTTCGCGCAGAGATCGGCAGATTAGCGACGATAAGGAAAGTGTTAGGGGTTGCCTCGAGAAATCGGTCTCGCAGGCCACTCTAATTTATTCCATCGGGTCCCGAAGACAGTATTTACGGAATCACTTTATCGTTCCGATCGCATGCTGGTAGATGACTCGTCGAATATGCATAGGAAGCGCAGCAATGCCGGTAGAAGTATTCTCATGGGAGCAAAGTGCCAGCTGGTTACGTCGAATCGCTCCTCCTGGCCGAGCGTCTTGGTACAGTAATTAATAAGGGGGTAATCGGCGATCTATTATACTGAGAACCGGGGAGACCCTCTCTCGTGGCTCTCCCCAGCTCTCTCTCTGTGTCTCTCTCTCTCAGCGACCATTTCCGCCCACGTGTAGTCGATAGCGGCGACGACACGGAGACAGTGGAAGAATAAGAAGAGGAATCGATTGTCTCCTTAATTCTTGCTCATTCGTCACCACTGCGAGATACAGTAAATTCTCTATAATCGCAAATGCCTCGGGGGGATTTGTTTGCATTTATCGATCTTGGGCCTACGTTTTTCGAGCTTCAAAGGCCGATCCGAACGTAGAGAAGGAACCAAAGGCCGAGCCGAACGTAGAGAAGGACAGCACGTGTAAACAGACATCACGGCAACCGTCGATGCGACGGCACCTGTTTGCATTTATAGATCTTGGGCCTACGTTTTTCGAGCTTCAAAGGCCGAGCCGAACGTAGAGAAGGACAGCGCGTGTAAACAGACATCACGGCAACCGTCGATGCGACGGCACCTGTTTGCATTTATAGATCTTGGGCCTACGTTTTTCGAGCTTCAAAGGCCGATCCGAACGTAGAGAAGGAACCAAAGGCCAAGCCGAACGTAGAGAAGGACAGCGCGTGTAACGCGAGACCACGCGCGGGCCTTCGAGCTGTGCCGGCGACTGCGACTCTCCGCGTCTCTTTCTTTCATATACGCTGTCCTTCCTTGCGTTCGAAACTCTCATCGTCAATTAAACCACTAAATTCAGTTCATATTATATCGTGTTTGGTATCATTTTGCATTAGAAAAATGCCAGGAATATGTTGGTGAAAGTCCCATGAAAAAATAATGGAAAATAAAGAAGATAGAATTTTGGTATAACGTTATGATGACTCACGGGCGTTTGAACTGTGCCGACGACTGCGACTCTCCGCGTCGCGTTAGTAGTGGTTCACACCGATATACCGAGCCGAGATCAGTGTTTGAGTTGGTGGGGATATTTCATTGGCGTTTATCGTACATGCCCAGTTTGCGATTATAGAGAATTTACTGTAATTCGCCCTTTCCCCTCGGGAAAAATTACCTGCAGGCTACACAATTTTTTTGGTGGAGTTCTGTACTCATTTTTGAGCTGATTGTATTTTACACAATAGTAGACGTTGTACATTGTTGTACAGTAAATTCTCTATAATCGCAAACTGGGCATGTACGATAAACGCCAATGAAATATCCCCACCAACTCAAACACTGATCTCGGCTCGGTATATCGGTGTGAACCACTACTAACGCGACGCGGAGAGTCGCAGTCGTCGGCACAGTTCAAACGCCCGTGAGTCATCATAACGTTATACCAAAATTCTATCTTCTTTATTTTCCATTATTTTTTCATGGGACTTTCACCAACATATTCCTGGCATTTTTCTAATGCAAAATGATACCAAACACGATATAATATGAACTGAATTTAGTGGTTTAATTGACGATGAGAGTTTCGAACGCAAGGAAGGACAGCGTATATGAAAGAAAGAGACGCGGAGAGTCGCAGTCGCCGGCACAGCTCGAAGGCCCGCGCGTGGTCTCGCGTTACACGCGCTGTCCTTCTCTACGTTCGGCTTGGCCTTTGGTTCCTTCTCTACGTTCGGATCGGCCTTTGAAGCTCGAAAAACGTAGGCCCAAGATCTATAAATGCAAACAGGTGCCGTCGCATCGACGGATGCCGTGATGTCTGTTTACACGCGCTGTCCTTCTCTACGTTCGGCTCGGCCTTTGAAGCTCGAAAAACGTAGGCCCAAGATCTATAAATGCAAACAGGTGCCGTCGCATCGACGGTTGCCGTGATGTCTGTTTACACGTGCTGTCCTTCTCTACGTTCGGCTCGGCCTTTGGTTCCTTCTCTACGTTCGGATCGGCCTTTGAAGCTCGAAAAACGTAGGCCCAAGATCGATAAATGCAAACAAATCCCCCCGAGGCATTTGCGATTATAGAGAATTTACTGTACATCGTATTCGATCAGTAATTAGTAGCTCGAGAACAATAATGAGGAAAGTTCGTATCGTTTTGTTCGTCCCACGACTTTTTATCTCAATTATTTTTTCTTATCTACGATTTAAATAGAGTGTTGAACTTGTTCGTTATAGATACATTGCGATTGCTATTTTGGTACACGATTAATTCGGTTCGGGGTTAATTAGTGTAGGGAGATACTCAAACAAATTGGTCGTAAATCAAAAACGTCAGGGAAACTTCGTCAACTCTGTTGAACTTAAAAATATTTCGCCATTGCTACGCTTCTCCAAACTGAAAGTACAATAAAGTTTGCACAACCGCTCGATTAAAAATTCTATGAAGAGGAAAACATTGTAGTAATCTAAGATGGCAAATTATCTCGGGTAAACGCTAGAAGAACAACATATAATCCGTGAGAGCTGTCACAATACTACCATACAACTAGTTACGTTCGCGGTGAACTACGTGAGAAAACGAATCTCTTTTACGATATCGTTATCACTAGACTCTATCTAACACTCGGTAAACAACAGCTTAAAAAAAGTTTTAATAAGACCCCCCGTGCTGTTTGCTGCGTAATGTAGCCCCCAACGACGACACTTTCATTTAATCACTTCTATTGTTCTATGACCTGCTTTTTCTTGCGATAAATACATGAAACTTGGCATCTACTAATAATTCAAACAGGCTGCTGAAAGATGAAGACTTCAGATGAGCTCTTCTTGACTCTGGGTCAAAATGGACGTAATGTCATTTTGAAGAGTTAAGCAATGAAATGAAATGTTCATTGAGACAAAAACCGAACGAATTTTGATCAACTAGCGCGTATGAAAATGAAAGAATTTTCGATCAGGCGATTGTCCGAGTCGCCGAAGATGACGTAAGAGGATAGTAGGATGTTCTCCGAGTATCTCGCGTCGGGGAATAATTTCTGTAAGGGCAAAACAGCCGGTATGAGAACGTGAGACAGACATCACGTGCTCAATTTTCCGAAGGCGTCACGTAACACGCGTTGCTCGGCTCGTAGCCGACCCTTCTGTCCTATTTCAAACCCGAAGGAAGCTAATTTCCCTGACAGAGACGTTTCTATTCGGGTTTCCTGGAGGCCACCCTCTCCGTCTTGTCGCTCGTCGTCGGCCGCAGCCCCCGGGAAAAAGCGAACTAAATCAATGTAGGACATTTATATTGGCTGGAAATCGCTGACTCTCGCCACCGTGGACACCCAACCAGGACATATTAAGATTTCTGATCCGCCTTCCTTGCCCGTCCGGCCGCCGGACATTTTTATTATTGCGTGTCCTCCCCCGAAACCCATCCTCCGCCATTCGGAAATAAAACGTGAATTATTGGCCACAAGGTGGCTCCTCTCGGCCACCAGGTCCTGGCACCATTGTCTTCTCGGGGCCATCGTCGCTTTCCTGGATCAATTTCCTCGATCTTAATCGGAAGGACCTCGTTTTTTTACCCTCGGTGATATAGAGCGCGACAAAATTTTATTATAATTCTGTCTAGCTGGCACACGACCGCGAATTTAGGGTGCTTGCGGAGATATAGTGGGATATCAGCTGAGATAAATTTTCCGGGTACTCTCTAATTGGTTCTACCAGGTATTTGGAAATTTTGTGACACTTTTCTCGAGTCATTTTCGTTGACATCACCCCCAAAACATTAATAGCCACCTCCAAAATATTTGATTGATATAATATGAAAAATCAACCCCTATTGGAGTTAGACGACACATAAAAATCGTTCAAACGCCACTCCAGTCAATAGAAGATTTATATCTCACCCACGCAAACGGAGCAAAGGGATCAAGATGTTTTGAATTTAATGGCCAGGCTCGTTAATCACCGCAGCCCCCAAAGAAACGAAATAGGAAACGTGTTCGCGGGAAGGAGAACGGGGGGAGTCAGAAGTGAAATCGTGTATAGGAGAGCGTATCAGAGCGGCCGATGTCAAAGCAATTCATTTAAATTAATAGGTCCAGAGGCCGAGAGCGTTTATCGCGTGATTAGCAGCGGTTTTTTTCTCTCCTGACTCCCACCACCGGGTCGTTCGTATTTGTAAGCCGTTATCGACTGCTGCCGCGATAAACTCGACGCTTTTATCGCGTACAATTATGTGCCCCGTCCTCTGCCCTCCTCTTTCCCCTCCCCCAACTCCCCTTGCATCCCCTCGGTTCGCGAGATACGGATGCATCGCGAAACGCTGTCGAAGATCTTTTGTTCCTCGGATCAGATTTCCCGCCATCCTTTGCCCGCGATGTTCACCCTTTCAAACCGAGGGTGGTTCAACCCTTTGCCCCCGAATTTCTTTCCTGTGCGGTTTTTGTTTCATAGGGGTCCAATCGTCGAAAATATTTTTAATTAAGAAGCGGTGAAAAGTATATTGCAGTGATTTGTTTTTGTTGTTTCAAAAAGATTAGATTGTCCAAAAATTATAATATTTTTCTGTATAATTCCTCGAGAATGTTTTATTTAAATTGAGAAATGGTGGAAAGTATTTTTTTGTAGCAATTTGTTTTCAATTTATAATATATCCTTGTGGATTTGTAAAGGGTGGTTGGGGTTGTTTAATGAAAAAACATTATTAAAATTGTTATTGAGTTCATAGCACAGTCGGACTACAGAGGATATTTTAATTATTCGATATTTCTGCAGATACAAATTTTATATGAATTGATTCGTGAAAGCTCGGGGTGAATGCAAATTTATTTATTTTATTATATCTCATTGTCACGATGCCGATACCATAAATCTTTTAAATCTCTCAGCAAACTTGTTTATTTTATTACGTTTTGCACAGTTACGACTGCTATAAATGTATTAAAACAGCAGGGATACTGAACGTTAAAAGTTCATAATGTCTTATCGATGCTATGGGGGACTGGTTATTGATATTTTAACCGAGTTTTAATGCTGCAGTTTCCCTGTTGATTTTATGCATTGTTCGACAACCAATACCACTAATTTTATGGACAGGGTTTGTGCTTACAAATGATTCTAAAAGGCAATCAAGTTAAATAATGTGCTGACAAAAATTCGGAAAATTGATCAATTCAAATAATGTACTGATTTTATTAATGAAATATTAGTATGATAAAATTGGGTGGTAAAATTGAAATTTGATACTGTAGTCTTGTGACTGCAGGCATTAAACATTTTTGCACATTTCTACAGCTTTGTACAAATCGCAGAAGTTCTGTAAATAGTTCAACAAAGAGGATTCTCCCTAGCCTGCTTCGGAGAATTTTAAAAAAGAAATGCTTCGCCACAGTAGAAGGACGTGTCTAAAACAATGGTAGAGACTGGTCTGGCACAGGTCCCGAGTCGTCAGAACGGCCTGCGGATTCGCAATTGTGTGAATTTGTCGGTCCTCAAAGTGGGAACGGACGACACACAGAAGCTATCAAAAGGACGACACCTAACGCGTCTTAGCCCCTCGACTATTCCGTGTCCTCTGATTGGCTAGAAGTCTTCCCCCACTTCTCGTCTAGTGAATCGGCGCGTCTCGGCGCGCAGAGCCGAGCCCGCTCGCAGTCTCGCGTCACCCTTCGCGTACTCGGTGTCTCGTTTTTCCTCATTTGTTTCGCCGCCCTCGACACTTGTTCCTCGGCTTCCCCCTCTTTTGGTGCTCCGTGCAGTGTCTCCGATCCGCCTATACTCGTCGGCGAACAGTTCCGCGGAGTGCAGTGCTATCCACAAATTCGTACAATTTTATTTCAATTTTTTGGTGAATCTCGAGGGGTGGTTTCAGAGACGAATTCCCGGGAAAAGTTGCGGGGCCGCTTTCAACGGCTGAAATTCGACGACCATAGTCCTCGCGTTAGCCGAAACTTGGCTGTCCCTCCAGGTCCCTCGCTGGCAGCAGGTGGAGGTGGCGGAAGAGAGCAGAGGCCGAGAACCGGGGGTGGGATAGCCACGAACAAAAGTTTTCGGAGCGGGGAAGCGCCGCGGAATATTTTAACATATATCACGGCGAAATTGGGACGAGGGTATGCCGCCGCGAGACTCTCAACCCCCGCCGAAAGCTTTCCACCCCCGTGACCGCGTCCCGACGTCGTAGATCGCCGGATATACACCCGCACCCATCCCCCAGCCCACCGTCCGTGATGCTGCTGCTAGGCCACCACGCTATCTGACTTCTTCCCTCTTCTTGTTCTTCGTCTTCTTATCGTCGTTTGCTGATACATACTCGTTGGTCGAGATGTTTGTGTGCCCTGCAGACTACACTGGATACAGAATGGTAAGGGTTGAAGATGATTTTACGAGGAGATCGCCGTGGGACACTGTGTTTATCGATTCGGACACCGAGTGATTGCGATTTGAGACACAGTTAGGGGAGGAGACAGTTTTTTGAGTGCTGAAAGTTGAGCGTGGTTTATTGGAAATTGTCATCAAGTGAGTTCGGGGTTGTGCGAACTGGATTAGTAAGTTTGGGTGGGTTGTAAATTTTTTTGTGCGACGAGAGGGCAGCTTTTGAAAGTTAATTGTTTGATGGAAACGGTCATACAGTAATTTTAAGGGGTGTGTTTGCAAGGGATGTAACCTAGAACATCTTTGTGTATTTTTGGAAAGATTTGCGAATACAGGAAGGATTCCGAATTTCTAGATCGCGATAACGCGAGAGAGAGACACGTGTACGAGTCGGCGCTACGCCGACGCACGGAATACGACAAGTTTGGTGATCGGTATGAAAATACTTTGATCCTTGAGCCGCGAGAACATCGTCGTTCTGGCAACACGGTGATAATCCCTCGGCACATATTTTCATTGTGCCGTAAACGCTTGGCATTCTAACTAACACTGACGCCATTCAGACGGCCGTGCTGTTGCAACGTGTTGCTCTGAAACTGCAACCGCGTGTCAATAATCCACGGCTGCAGTCGCGGGAGGAATCGTGCCGTTGCATTATTGATAGACTTTATTCGTCGGATGACCTCGCCTTTAAATTCTGAACGATCTTTCGCGCGCTCTATCTGCCGGCTACGTCTTAATCATTTTCTCTGGATTTTTTGTTGCAGTATGGCTCGGACGAATTCGGCCAGGACTCGCCGAGATACACGTCCCCCAAAGCTGCCGCCCTTTACGCTGACCCCTATTATATCGGTGAGTAAACAACCATAACCTCTTTCAAAAAAAATTTCAGCTGGTACAGTGTAACGATATTACCTGAATTTCAATGCGTTTCTCTAACAGAAACTTTTTATTGCACGGAAAACACGTTGGGCAACTCGGTTATTGTAATTTCAGTTTTTACAGTCTTCTTTTTCTAACGCAGTCCGAGAACCTTCTTGCTGCAATTTAAAAGCACTTAACACTTCGATTGCTGGATCATTCGCTTGTAAATTACGGTTTCTGTGGACGATTTTATGGAAGGCAGAGTAAGAGAAAGATTGAAATGATATTGATTTTTTAAAATTATTGTGCTGTACTTTACAAAACAATATACACAGGATGCTGTGAATTCCGATTTATTTATACTGAATCTCTCCATGCAAATAGCCCTTGATTTCCGTCTTGAAAGATGCTATTTATATACAGTCAACGATCTCATTAAACGTTTACTGCGGCATTAGTTATTCCATATTCGTGTTGCGCATAAAGTAAAGATTACATAAAATCCGCAGTCGGTTGATCAATCGTAAAGCATCGAATGAGCATTGCAAATTGCAAGTCGACAGCAACTCGACGGTAAACGAATTGGCCAAATACCGAATTCGAGGATCTAAGAAGATATCAATTAAAGCTTCAAATAAGGAACGTTTCCGATTAAATAAACGTTTTCATTTTGGTAAACCCTTTTCAGTCGGAGCTATTTTAACTTGAAAATTAAACATCTCTTCTGACCCAGAATAATTCCACATACGATTTTTTATCATTTCATGAAAAGAATTATTTCCACTGGTTCTGGTGTTAAAATCGGAGACGGTGATCGATCCGGATCCATCGATCGATTAGCCGCGGCGGTCCGCCCCGACTAAACGGGGCGCGCGTATGTCTATATCCGCCGGGAATCGCGTAACGATTCGAACGAACGATAAAAGGGAGTTTACGATCGCAGTAATATTCAGCTGTTTAACGCGTGCTCGTAAAATTCGTCGCTCTGGCTGTCGCGCGTAAAAACAATAACAATCTTTCGTTATTTGTTCGGGCTGGTGCGGGCCGCGACGCGCGACGCACCCTGAAATTTCGCGGCAACCGCCGTCAACCGTGGGGGAAATTGGAGAACAGCAACGACAAAAAAAAGAGATATCAGGGTGAAAGAGAGAGAGAGAGAGAGGAGAAAAAAATTGCGTTCGCGCGGAAAAGCCGCGTCGACGCGGTTCGTTCCCCGCGGCGCGCAATAAACTTTATATCGCGGCTCGCTGTTCCTGTTTTACGCCGATATAATTTAATCGCGTTGCGAAACCGACGTCGCGGTGCTATTTCGACGCCCCGACGCGCTCGCTCTCTCTCTCCCTCTCTCTTTACACCGCGAATTCTGTTTGCTTACCGTCGTTCGCGAACACGTCAGGGAATCCGACGTACCGTCGAGGTCAAGATAGAAAGAATCCGTTAATGGTGAATAATTATCTAGGCTTAATGCAGGGTTTTGTAGAGCTTGCCCTTTTATTAGGAACTAATTATTGCCTGTAACTTGTTTTTCGAAAACGCTTCAATGTATTTTAAGTGGAAAATAAGTAGTTCGTAATATGTAGTTTTCCAGCTCTGATAGAATTATCAATAAGCAAACTTGTAAGTCATATTCGAAGTTGTCATGTGAAGTGCATAACATACTTCGTTTCTATAATGATTCGCAGTTTACTAATCACCTTGCCGGATGCACTCAGCGTCGAGTTGCTTGTTTGTTCGCTCCGTGGAATCGGGAAGATTCTGTTTTCTAGGAAAAGGCCGCGTTATCGACGCGAATCGTCGGAATTAGTCGAAGAATCCCTGAATTAATCGTGTTACTGTAGTTTATAGTCTGATAAACGGTGAAGCAGAGTTCATAATGAATTTCAATTATGCTTCTTCCTGAAAGCGATCGAAATTGTTCATTTTTTGAAAAGTTGATTAGTAATATGATTTATTAATTCATTCAACATTTCTAAAATCTGTACAACCCAAAGAAAATTGATTTGTCGGATCTTTATGAGAAAATAAAAATTGTTTATATCGTTTGCAAGTAGCCATATTATTATATAAATTGTGCAGTCCTTTTGCAGGCCTAAAAAACTATTTTTTCTTAATTTGGATTAATCGCTGCAATTCTGATAAACGGTGAAGCAGAGTTCATAATGAATTTCAATCATGCTTCTTTCTGACAGCGATCGAAATTGTTAATTTTTTAAAAAATCTAATAGTAATATGATTTATTAATTCGTTCAACATTTTTATAATCTGTACAAGCCAAAGTAAATTACACGTTGATTTGTCGGATCTTTATAAAAAAATAAAAATTGTTTATATCGATTGCAAGTAGCCATATAAAATCAATCAAATGCATACAAAATTGTGCAGTCCTTTTGCAGAGCCGAAAAAATATTTTTTCTGAATTTGGATTAATCGCAAATCCATAATGATTTACAGAGCGTGTTATATTGTGTAAAACATTTTTAAGGCATGGATTTAGTGGGTTGAGGAAACGCAGAATGCAACTGCGGATTCCGTGTCGCCAAAGTTCAGAATGCGGAAAGAATGTCGAAATTAATAGCGCCGGGACTTAATAACCAGCTGAAGTTTATTCAATTTTGAGTTTAGGGATGTTTGGAGTTATCGCAGGCCGGGTTTAATAGGATTTAGGCGCGAGTTAGCTCGATGGAAATCTAGGTTCAACAGATGGCTTAGGAGAACTTGGGTCGTTCGTGGGTTAGCAAAACTTGGCTGTATCGTAATTTCGATCTGATATTTAGGGTAATCGATGCCCGTAGCAAATTATAAGTTTCCCGGCAGGAGTGATTTTAATTCAATTCGAACTTCTCTCGAACGAGTTCGGCCGCTTATTTATCAGAACATTTACTTCGAAGGAGAATAGAAACTACCTGGCATTCAATGTCGGCTGGTTTTGCAGTTATTGTAATTCGGGTACAATCTTTTGTGGGCCATGAGCTTCCCGTTACCTAGATAACTGTATAATTTCCACTACACTTCCGTAGAACGTGCTCGCAACATATCTAGTTTAACGAGTGTTTCAACAGAATTTGGATTTTCGTGAAATTTCAGTTAATTCTCGTGCGTTATATTTTGGTTTCCGCGAGACACAGGCTTGGAATGACTGAAATTTACAACGGGCCAGAAGGTTGATTTACCTCAATTTTAGTGGAACGTGTTTTAGGGTCAGTAGAATCAAATTAAATTAAAAGTTCCGGAACCTCCAACGACCTCTGACACTTGGCTTCGCTAAACGGGTTGTGCCATGCGCCCTGCGTTAACAATTACTACTATATTATATTCTATATTAGCACTAATAATTCTAGCATAAACAGTACAAGTGATATCAAATCGGAGTCGAGGCGATCCTCCTGCGGGGAAGGCAACTTTTTGGAGCAGAGTATCGCTGTACAAAAAATTAATTGCGTCTGCCGTGAGGTGAAAGGTCTTCCAGGCGATTTCCCTATCTAGGATTTTTGCGGCGCACGATTCTCCCGTAGGAATCGGCCAAAACGAGCTCGCGGAAACTCTCGCGGGCGAAAGTTTCGGCGGACGGATTACCGAGGCGGTAAATCAATAAGATCGGTAAAGTTTTCCGGGTAAAGTTGTTATTAAAGATCAGAGGGTAAAAGGAGGACTCGTTGCCGGTGGTTGGCTCTCCTCGAATACGTTTTCTCGGGCTCGTGACACCCGGTAGGCGAGCGGAATAGCTTATAAATGGGCGTGCGGGGGGCGGGGCCGGGGGACCTGGGCGAAAAAGTTTTATCAGACATCGAATGCCGGGTAGTCGGGTAGAGAACGGCCGGGTAGTTTGGCTTAGTTTCAGTTCGCCCGTCGAGGGAAACCCTGGCCGCGGAATTATATCAAGCAAAAGTATCAAGAAATACGTTCCCGAAGCTTATTGCTGTTGTTTTCAACTGAAATAATGGCTCTACCGTTGGCCCGTTATCCTCTGTACCGGGTGTCCCGATCCGGTAACTAGAAAAATTGTCGCTTGAACGGTTTACAGATAGTGACCTATTAAGACGAGTACGCGAGAAAACGCGGGTCTGATTGAGGTTCTAGAACCTCCATCGTTGTCTGGAGCCCTGTGGCCCCGCCTACGGGCACGCCTACTTTTATTATTGGTCGAAACGGACACGGTTCTTGATTGAATTGTGTGATAAGGTAGCGATATGAATTATGAATCTTTTTTTACTAAATATAACATGTTATAGTTCCCACCTCTGTCTAGCATCTAATGGCCCCGCCCACTGGCATGCCCATTTTTATTATTGGCTTGAAAAAAATTCAGACTACACGTTCAGAAAATTCATTTAGTCAAACAGGTGCCAGATTCGAGCTCCCAGCGATTAACAATGGAATAACTATGTGGGCAGTATAGTACATTCCCCCGGCTCTCCGGAAACGTAATTTACACGGGTCGGCGGAATCGAATTTCCTCGGCTCGTATCAATTCGACGGGACGTTTTTCTCGCGTCTTGCGGGGGCGTGCTCGTTAGTCGAGAACGATAATCTCGAATGGCGGGTAATTCGAGCGAAGTTCAAGCCGGGTACGTGTCTTTCGACTTGGACACGGGGGTGCGAGAGTGTTATTCGGGCACGTGCGCGACATTCTCTGGTCACTGAACGCCACGTGCTGCTATTTGTTGCTCCAGCCGCGACTCTGCGTTCGTATGTGTGCGGATGCAAACGACCCGGTTACGGGTGCGAACCCGTAGAGTCGCGAGGAATGGGTTTTTTGATATTTCCGTACGGCGAGGTCCGGAAGAACCTCGAAATCGTCTCAGATATACGACAAAGAATTAGTTGAATATAAAAGGGACTTTCTAAAAATGTCATAGAGTAAAACAGTATCGATAAGGTGTGTGAGAAGATTTTGAAGGAGGAGGTTCAAGGGGTTGTTGAAGACGCTGAAAAAATGAATTTATCTTTGTTTCAGATGGGAACGCCGCAGGAACGGGTCCTGGAGACCCATGGACGGGTGGCGGCGGCGGAGTCCAGCCCCCGTACAGCGGTTACGCACCCCCTCACCTGGCCCAGCCAGCCTACCCCATGCACCTCCCCCACGACCCCATGGTAAGCGACTCTTTTCTCTCCCTATGGCTTTCTTTCTCTCGTTTGTACGGCACCCTTGTTGGCCGGCGGCGATCAATCACGCGTGAGCTGCGCTCGTTTCTTCGGACCTGGCGTTCCGGGAACCCCGTGACAGACAAGAGGAACCTCCCCCATCATTTCTGTCGTTGGCCGGGCCAGCTGGCGACGAGGTCGTTCGATTAGAGCCTTGCTGGTTATCTTCGCAACAGGAGATCTTTCCTTAAACTTCCGCACGAAACATTTTAACGATCTTCCCCGAGAGAATTTTCACCCCTCGCAACCCTCGAATACTCGGACTTTATGAATTGTTAATCAAAAATCGGGAATTTGCTTCGTCGTAGGTCTCTGTCATTCTTCCTCATCATCGATTTCTTATTAAAGCCAAACCTTCGTTATACGAACATCTTTCTCTCCTGCTTTTCGAAGTCTGTTCGAAAACCAAGCTTACTCGCAGCATATTGCTGCCTGCGGCTGCAGGATACGAACCCATCAATTCCTAATTTATCAGTTGCCATACACCTAGGTACCCGAACGACCCGCCACCATTTAGCTAATCCAGTCTGGAGCGTGTTCCCACAGAGGGAGAGAGAGCGTGGAATATATTTCCATCATCATAAATTCCCGTGGCCGTTTCCCCGACTACCAACAAGAGTTTCGACTCGTTTGACACTGTCGGATTCACCATGGTCGTTAGCTCCCACTAGGTCAACCTCTCCGGGCTAACTCTAATCCTCTCCATGAAGCAGTGATAACCAGTAGCCTCGACCAGCTGGTCGAATCTCGAAACCTCGGTGCGCGATCGTCTTATTTCGCCAGGCTGTCTCTCGTCGTGTCTCCACGATATTCTCTGTGTTTCTTCGCCCGGTTGAGAGACACTGTTGACAGTGTACTCTGAGCAACGTGAAATGACTCAGTGGCTTCTATATATAGAACGTTCCTCCCGCTACTCGGTGTTTCTAGTCAAGTGCAGCCTTCGTTTGATTTACGCCGTTCATGGCTACCACGAAATCCTCCGCTCTCCGAACGGCCTGCGTTCCTCGAACGAACCCCATGGAATCCGGCCCCTGAGAGGTGCCCTGATCGATCCCCCGGGAATTCGCTCCCCACCATCGATTAAAGGGTTTCCGCGACCTTGGAGCCAATGTTTCGCCGCTCTGCTAGCCACAATATTAACCACTACTACTTTCACCTATAGCCACGCGCAGAATTGTAATTTCCTCGGTACTCGGATGGAAAAACACTCCAGGCGAAGATTTTAACGTTCGAACTCGATGAGAAGCACAAGGTTTCTTTTCAACGGGTTTCGGCGGATCTGCCGGAGCAAGACCAGCCCGCCCCCCTGTTATCGCCTCGTTCCTCCGTCCGTAAAGCGAACAATTAACGGGCTTGTCGGGCTCGTGAAACGGCGGGCACGACCGCGCACGCAAACCTCCCTCTAATTTGTTGATAAATACTCTTCGGTGTTCGTACCGGGACCGCGCTTAAAATTAGACGTTTTACGAGCGGACTTCAGTAGGTGCGAGCGTGCGTGGCTGCACGCTACTAAGCGTATCCGATATCAAAGCTTTCCTGGCCCACCCCCATGGTCCATTATGAACCTGAAGAGTCGGAAAGGTCGCGCGGGATCAGTCAGTCACTATCGCGTCACGGCCACCGAACTTTTCCTGACAACGTCGTATCGCCCGCGATGTACTTTGTCTCGCGGATTCTTTATCGTCGCTGTTGGACACGGTAGTCCGACGGCTGTGACGTCCGACGGACGCCAGCTTTGATCTCCGCGCGGAACATGTAATTCGAACGTTTATGTTCTTGTAGAAATTAACATTACACGAGTATTCGACTGATGCGATTGTATGTATTGAAGTTTAATCTGATTTATTATTGCATTCATGAACAAAATGAGGGTTCAAGGTCCAGATGCTTGTCCAGGAAAGAAAGTTGTGAGCGGAGGGGTTGATGATTCTTGTAGACATTAACGTTGTACGAGTATTCGACTGATGCGATTGTATTGAAGTTCAATTTAATTTATTATTGCATTTATGAAAAGAATGAGGGTTCAAGGTCCAGATGCTTGTCCAGGAAAGAAAGTTGTGAGCGGAGGGGTTGATGATTCTTGTAGACATTAACGTTGTACGAGTATTCGACTGATGCGATTATGTTGAGGTTTAATTTAATTAATTGTTACTAGACTGTGCGAATTTCTATGCATTCATATCAAAATTAAATGAATGAAATTAATGAATGAAACGAAAAGGTTGGAAATTTTTAAAAATTGAAGATGTCAAGATATGATTTCTCCTTTATTAAAATCATTAAGGAAAGAGGTAGCGTTCAATTCGTTTTCCATTTCTTGCAATCGACGCAGACAATTTTTATTTTGCATGAAGATCCGCAGTCTAATGATCACATTTATGCAAAAAAATGAGGATGTAAGGCCCACCCCACGATGCCTGTCCAGGCAAGAGAGTTGCGAGCGAAGGAGTTAATAATGATGATCGTTGCAGGCGTACTCGGCCATGTCGCCGAACGGAGAACCGGCGGCGCCGATTCTGGGCTCGGCGGTGACAAGTGCGGCCTCACTGCCACCAATGTCCACATTCCGGGGTAGCGGCGCAGTTGCGGCGAACAGCGGTACCGGTGCACCATCCCCGGCGTCGTTGCAATATAATCATAGTCCCGGTGCACCGACGACCGCACCCTCCGCGCCCAATTCTGCACCCACGACGAACCAGCAACCCCCCACGGGGGACAACCTCGGCAAGACTCTTGCGTCTGTAGTCAGCAACAGAGTAAGTCCACATGGTCCTAGACAAATCTTCTGTACCACTGGTTTTCAACGTTGCAAAATAATTAAGTTGCAGCAGTACAGTGATATCCGGATATCCAGAGAGACGACCTCCCAGGAATTTGTTTGGTACCGGTAAGAATGGGAACGCTTCCAAAACAATTGGTAGAGATAACTCCTGGTCATATATCCGGACATTACTGTATACACTGCAAAATATTTTATTAAATTTTTACAGAATACCATGGCTAACACTAAACCTACCGAGCGCTAAAAGCGATTCAAATGTTTTGGCTTATACAAAAATGACAAGGGTCTGTTTATTTAGATTTCGTGTAATTTTTACCACAATATTTACTTGGAAATTTATCGAATCCGTTTCCATGTATTCAACTTCATAATTCCATCTGACCGGCAGTGGTAGGTTTAGCGTTGATAACGTTCTTGAATTCTCTGACGTTTGCAAGTGTCTAAATTCTTCACTGTTCTGTGTCTCACTGTGAACAACAAATAGGTTGTAAGGGATGTTTGGCGGTAGCTGAGGGGTTCCACCTGTTACATGAAAATCAGTATGACACCGGGACGTTTTGTGACCTTGCAGATTTACCCCACGGACCAATCAGTATCGAGTTATAGCAGCAACCCGTCGACGCCAGTCAGTTCGCCGCCACCTTTGACGGGTTCAGCGCCGGGTTGGGCAGCAGGTGCTGCGCCGGTGTCTCCGCACTTCACGGCGGACCCCAACCGTGGAACCATTCACATGGTATGCACCGATGCAACTGTGAAATCGTTATATCATTTTTTCGTTTATGGTTCACGTAACATCGTACACCTGGCCGCTACTTCCAACGAGACCACCTCTCTCGATATTTAATTCTTTTTAATTTGTTGTTGTTCGGTAAAAGAGAGTTTCTCTCTGCGAAGGCAGTCGAATTTATTCGGGAGGAGAGGATCTCGTTGGGAAAGTGCACTGGTGCATCCTCGAACGCAGACACGCTTCATCACCGTTACCGATGCGCTTTAGAAACAGGTCAAGGACGTTCGTAACAGAAACCTCTGGTGCTCACTTCCATTGCGATAGTTTATCGTGCTCGCATTGGGATCGACCGCGATGACACCGACGTTGTGTTATCACTGAGGTTTTGGGGAGGATCGAGACGCGAACGATCGATTATTACGATTAAGCCCCTGCTGCCACGCATTTGGACACCATTCGCGAGTCGTTGGAAAAATGACAAATTTCTGGAAATTCTTTCACTGACTTTACGAAATTGTGCACATTAATTTTAACTATATAAATAGTTTAATAAGGTGTACCTTGATATGGAAAATATTTTCCCGTGAATAATCCTCGGCAAACACCGCGTGTAAAACACAGGACGGAACACAGCGAGCAGCCATCGATGCAATTATCAGCGGAACGAGCGTGACTCGCGTCAAATTAATTGGCATCACGGTTTTCGCACCGTGGCGCGGCAACAGCGAGATTAATCGCGCAAACCGCGTCTGCACGGTTCCTGAAGTGACCATACAAAACATATTTGTGGGTCAACAGTCCGCGAAGTGCGTCCAAATGCGTTCGCAGAGGAGGACCAGTTCGCGCCATCCCCGTCGCACTGTTGCACCCGCGAAATCGGGGATTGATTGTCGCAGACGATTGAGATTGCCATGTTTTTTTTTTAATTTTTGGCTCCTTCATGCAACGATTAATTCCAACTGCACCCGAAAGTAGCATGCACACCAGATGCATCGGAGAATTCACAACCTCGTATGCTCGCATCTCGTCTCCACCCGCCTCCCCCCATACACACACAACCCCCCACAAACAACGAATCTGCAAATTTCAATCGCTCCGACCACATCTCATCGTGTCTTTTTTTCTCTTTTTCGTTCACCAGTTTTTACCAACCCCGCCACACACACCCCTTTGTTTGTTGTGAACGTTGTGTTGACTTGGTTGTTCTCTTTTTTTTTTTTGGTTTTGTTGTTGCGTTGGTGTTGTGTGTGAAGCCGGCGCCTGAACAGCAGAGGCTAGACGATGCCATCGGCTTCCTTCGCGACCACGCCGAGGTGAGGATTGCCGATTTTCAGTTTTTTTTAAATATCCAACCTTTTACTGCCCCCTTCCTTCTCCCTCTGTTCCTTTTCTCGTTTTCTCGTTTACCTGTTTACCACCTGTCCACCCACTCATTCGTTAACACCACACTCTGTGCATGACCACTGACAACGTCGTGATTTCTGTGTACACTGACACCTGTTATCAAAAACTACGTTTTTCCAATCGCCTTTCAGCCCTCTGTCTTCTCGGTGAATCAATGTACATTACAACAGATAAGAAAATCATCCCTGCTCTATGAGTCTACTATACTGTAAAATTATTTAATTTCTCTTTGATCGTGTTCTGATGTTATGTTCTAATTTTACGTTCTAATATTGTGTTTTAATTTTATGCTCTAATCTCGTGTTGTAATTTTATGTTCTGATTTAATATTTTATCTCCATGCATTTGCTTTTCAAATATCAAATCGCGAATTTGATTTTTATTTAACTATTTCGTACCTTACAATTTACCTTTGGCGACGTACGATTATTTGAATTTATGAGTGGGGTACTATTTTTCAAACTTTAAGAAGTTTAATTTTTTTGTTCTCCGAGATGTCGGTAACTTCATCCACTTGCTGACTAACTAATCCTTGGTTTCGTTTAATCTTTAAACTGCAGAAATAGTTTTGTAATAAGTTAATTAATAACTATGAAAGAAGTTAAGTAGATCCCTCTGCAGTTCAAGGATAAACAGCGTGCTAATTCCTTTCCCAACGAGTCTGTTCCATGCTGTCTCCTCAGTACACCGATACTCTTCTCTACGCGCTTTTTCATCGCTTCAAAGATTACATATGCACAGAACTCCCCATCAGCGTCGAAATTCGGTGAAGATATTTTGAAGAAATATTCGACGCTGGTGATTTTGGAAATTGAAGTTGAACTGGTGTGTAATCGAGTCGCGTGTCCGGTATTCTGTTGGTACAGGGAACGCGGATGGAGGAGCGACTGGACGATGCCATAAACGTTCTGAGGAATCATGCGGAAAGCCAACTTGGCCTCCATCTTGGTCCCGTTGGTCCACATGGTCCCATCTACTCCCACACATCACCACCGCAGCTGGACCATTTGGTAAGTCTTTATCAATCTATATAAATATTCTCTTGAGCATGATTGATAGCTCGATGAATCTGTGCTAATGAATTTTTTTATCACAGACGAGTCCACATCCTGCGGTAACAGTGACGCAACCACAGGGTTCCTACCCTGGTCTCACACCCACGCCTGACACAGACGGTTCCATTAAAATCGAAAGGTTACCTGTGACGAATGCCAGTAAGTCGACACACCACTTCTCTAACGTAATTGTTTTGTCCACTGGCTCCTGGAATAGAAGACGATCTTCAATTCAAATTTCTATCAAATTTTTTCAGTTAATTTAAGTGAGAAATTTATTCATACATCGATTTGCGCAGAATTTTCAGAAAATTCTTACAAGTTACTTCACGAACAATAATTTCGAAATCTGCTGAAGGTCAGTTCATAAATTTTGGTGGGACCATTTGCACCATTCTTCTTCTTCGAGATCCTCCGATTCACCAATTGAAACCAGGGCTTCGGAGTCGGAGTCGGAGTCGTGGAGTCGGAGTCGGAGTTTGGGAGTAATTGCTAATCACTGGAGTCGGAGCCGGAGTTAGAAAAAGCTATGTATCGACTCCCGGAGTCGGAGTCAGAGTCGGAAAAAATATATCGACTCCGACTCCAACTGTGGCTCTTTTGTTTATAAATCATTAATAGATTTAAGTATACATAAATAAATTGCTAATATTCGATCTACAGTATAGACGTATTGTATATGTATATACCTCGGCACTATGTAGAGGAGAAACAGTTAAAGTTATGGTAGTAGTATTTTCTAACTATTTCCTGAAAGTGAGAAAGTAACAAACAAGTGTTGTGTTGTATCAGAGTTATCTATTCCATATTCTCAGATTTTAATACAATATTTCAACTATTTATTCAGTTTTATTACAACTCTTAATTATTTTGAGTACATATTTTTTTCAATTTGGAGAGTCGGAGTCGGAATCGGAGTCGGAGTCGGAGTCGGAGTCGAAATCGGCGTCGGAGTTGGAGTCGGATTCGGAGTCGGAGGTAAAAAAAAAGAGGAGTTGGAGTCGGAGTTTGAGTTAAGAATTTTGTCTACCGACTCCGAAGCCCTGATTGAAACCAATTGCAGCAGCACTGGAAACGCAAGAGACAGTCGCGGATAGAGTCCTCCGAGATCGAGCTAAAGAATTTCATGGAAACTGCGCGATCTATTCTTCGAAACATTCTTTTCTCACAGCCAGCAATGTTATATCTCCGCTCGACATCGCGATCCACGTTCGGAATCCTCGATCACAGCACCAAAGCCACGGCTAATTCCCCGACTCATTCATTCCCGGTGGAACGGATCCGGCGATGAATAACGTCACGGACCATTTTAGAAAATTGATCGTTAATTCTCTTCACGGGGGGGAAAAAAAGGAACTGTTACCCCGGAAGCGAGGCGACCTTCGCCGAACACGGCGATCTGCGCGCCGCATTATCCTCGAGCTTTGGGCCGCTTAGTCACGAAACCGTGAAAACCGTCCAATTACGAGCAGGAAGCGCGTTTCAAGCTCTCGATACTGATTCAACCGTCGCCATAAACGTTCCCTCTGTGCTCTCGACAATTCGCGAATGCATTAAACCGCCGCGTTTCTCTCGAACCTCGCAGATAAATCAGCCCGCTGGCCGATTGTGTGCAAAGGTCTGACCGATTTTTCACGGTGAAACGTTATCGGTGCTCCGACCGGCGAAAGTACGCAAATTCTTTTTTTTTCTTCTCCGAACGGTCCAATCAAACCGTGAACATTTTTAATTCTGCGAGAGATGTCCATAAAACGCTTATGCGCTGAAACCCCCTCTAAGAGATACATCTGGGAGCACAACGAATGTTTTGTGGAATTCCTCCACTTGAAGATATTTAGCTGAAACTTTCAGCAAATACTATTTCGGTATAATTTTCTGAAAGTAAATCGAATACAGAGGTATGTTCCTTAATCGGATATAAAGTAACCATCGAAGCCGAATCCTCGCAATCAAACCATTACTGCGCAATCTCGTGATAAAACAATGCACAATTGATCTAGAAGTAAAAAATTGGACGAACAGCTTCCGAGAAGAAAATAAAAGAGCATCGTTCGAGCATCGCGTTTTTCACGCAAAAACGGAGATCGAGGGAAAGAAAAGGGCAACCGGGATACGGTAAAAAGGGAAGAGGACTACGAAGAAGCATCCTGCTGATGCAACCGCGTGTTCCAATATGGCGGGTGCATCTCGGTGGGTGGAGGGGGAGTAGCATGGTCTGAATTCCGCAGGCCAGAAATGGTCGATGATGGTGAAAAGAGCGCTTCTTTGGCGAACTGCCCTCGGAAAACTTGCGCATTCCATTAGGCGGCCGCCGGGAGAAGGATTACGGGTAAGAGGAACAAGAAGCGTGACAGAAACGGAGACAATGGAAGGGCGAGTGGGAGGGAGATAGGCTCTCCGACGCTCTCGCTCTCTCTCTCTTTCGAGACAGAGGTCTCTGAGAATAATAAAGGCACGACAACGATGCGGGATAGTAGCTACTTCGCGTGATTTATCTAATGTTTCCTTATCGGGCTCCAACTCCGCCGCGGAACACCTGGGAACTCCTTCTAGCCGGGCTTTTTTTTCTTCTTTCTTGCCCGCGTCGTGTTGCGAGCTGCTCATGGGAAAAACTGCCTTGCCGATGATGCGACACTGCGAATAGAAACGAGCCACGACCTCGTTGACACCTTTTCTCTCGAGGCTTTATATCGGACGACACGAAAGCGCCATTTTTCGGCTGGCGCACAGAGTGCGTCTGTTTGGTCACCGTTTCAGAGCTGCGGGAAGGTTGAGCTGTGTCTCGAGTAAAGGAGGCAGATGTTCATTTGTGTTGGTTCAAAAGAGAAGTAATTTGTACTGTTATCTTTTCGAAAATTATGCCAAATTAGCTGGGCTACTTGGACCCAGCAATTAGAAATGTTCGAGGACTTGATAGATTGAGCTTCGCTTCTGTTCCATGGACAACGTGAAATCTTTTTAGTGTTTGTTGCGGCGTACGATGTTTAATAGCAATGTTGATAATGAACAGAATACGTCTCGTTAGAAAAGAGAAAGGACCCACCGGATAGCAGCGGCGGCGAGACGAAACCGTCGAGCAGCGAGCTGGCGGCAGCGGGTGTGATCGGCGCGGCCACGGTCAACTCGACGTCCCAGGGAAAGGGGACGAAGAGATCGCGCAGATAGTAAGTATATCCTGGATGTGTATCCTTCTATCTATGATCGGGGCGCGTCATTAACGACCGTGAAGTGACAGTAGTGAAACCGAGTTACATGAAGAAACCGTCTATGTACTTCATATCTGTTCACCGCTCTTCCGATCGCGACAAGTGAACATTCGCTCGCTCACCACTTGTACGCCGCCTCGAATCTAGCCTCGTCTTTCCGAACTAAACTTATCCCAATGTCGGAGATTGATACTCTGTTTCGAATACATTATTTTGTTTACCAGTTGTTGGCTGCAGTTTATGTACCACTGGCTTTTTGATAGGAACGTGTTTTGCAGAAATGGTCTTCGGTAAAATGTCTGCCACGTTCTTCTAGTTTGGGATATTTAGCTGAAATTTTCAGCACTTGCTATTTAAATATCATGTAATAAGATGCACATATTGGTTTTGCAGAGAAGTCTAATTTTGTGTAAGAGAAACATTATTGAAGTTCCCTTATGTTTGTTTTTTCGAAATTAAGTTCGTCTAGTTTGAGATATGTAGTTCCTATTTTTTAACAAACACCAGTGGAATATACAAAAGTAAAAAATGTATAATAATTTCTTTGAAAATAAGGAATTGAGGTTGAATCATTTTGAACAATATTCGAGGCGGCAGCAAGGGGTGCTTCCCACCCCCTTTGCCGATCGGGAGCTCGTTCCCCGGTCGTCTCGGTCCTCACAGACTCCGACTAATTGATTGCATTTAAACAACCGTTGTTCGAGCGCCGATGAAGACTGCGACGATCCCAGCACCAAAGCGGTGCGCGAGAAGGAACGTCGCCAGGCCAACAACGTGCGTGAAAGGTTAGTGAACACACGCAGTAACGCACTCCCGTTGTACTCTTCAACGTCCTTCGCGACATCCCTCCGGGACGTCGAACACTCCCGAGTCCTTGTTTTCCGTATGCATGCCCGATACGAAGACAGAAAAGAAAAGAGAGAAGCTTATCAAAGGAACACCGGCAATGAGAATCTGTTTCTTGTTGATAAAAGAAAAGAAGAGGAGGAGAAATTATTTGGCATGCTTACGTTCTCCCGCAACCACGAGGCCCGTATTCTGATAATTAAAATGCGTCTGGTTAAGGACAGAGAAAACGATAATACCGTTCGATCGACCGTTCATCAATCAGTCTCATTTTAATTCGGCTGCGATCCCGGCCAACCCCATCTCTCAAAGGCATGCGACAAAACCAACACACACACATATTATATTTTCTTTTCTGTTTCATTTTTCTACCGAGCACCCCTGTCTTTCACCCTCTGTATCACTCTGATCGTGTTGTTGCTGGACACTTTCTTCCCTTGGACGAAACGAGACCACCCGGTTTTGGATCTATCCATTATCTCACTTTCTCTCTGTATCTCCCTCACTTTCTCTCTCTGGGTTCTTGTAAATCTCCTATTGCCCTGTTACAGTTCGCTCACCCTCGAACCAGCAGGGTTGCTCCATGTGTAATGAAGATTTCTTTCAGAAGCCACCTCGAAGACCTCCACCCTTCGAAATCCTCGAATCCTCTACAAAGTCCTTTCCCGAAGGATTCTCAATTTTCTAGGTAACAGCACGAAAAGACAATCAGCTCCGATCGATAAATTATATATCACGGTTAGATATCTTTCTTCTCGATCACTCTCTTAACCACTGGTTTGTTCTCTGTGCAAAGAATACGGGCCCATAGAGTACGGAAACCTGACTTTCTGTCCATAACCACGACAACAGCTCTGCGTGTGTTCAATCGACAAAAATCTAAGACCGTAGATTATTTGCGTGACGAGAAAATCGTTTCGATGAGAAAACGTTGACGATCTCGACGTGAGATTCGTTCTTGACGAAATCGCGAACGAAAATCGTCGGTTTTCACTGCTGTCGCGAACGCCCCACGCTCGATCTAGGACGATCGAGCGACAAAGAAACGGCCGCCTACGTCAGGTGATTAATCGAGTATTGTTATTGCGCAACTGTTGTTCGAGCGCCGAGGACGAGGATGACGATCCCGACGTGAAGGCGCAAAGGGAGAAAGAGAGGCGGCAGGCGAACAATGCTAGGGAAAGGTAAGGAAATCGACGGAAGCGTGCAGTGAATCGCGCGAGAGAGAAGCTCGTCTTCTGCTTCTACTTCATCGGTTACCGATACGAGACTCAAGCTCGGCCCGTATTCTATGTGTACATGTGAGAGAGAGAGCAGGATGTTTGCTCCATCCACCCTCCTCGGATCGATCCTGCCAACGATCGATACACTCGTGCTATTACGTAGACGAATATTGAGGTTCTTCTGGCTCCCTCGATCGATGAGATCGTTTCACGATCTCTGTCCTTCGACGGCATTGATTACGAACTTCCTGATGAGTTTCTTGAAAAATGCATTTCTTCTTTTGGAAACTCGATTTGCTCAATCCTCCCATGGTCTTCAGAAACGATTACATGAAAGGCTCTTGGATAATCCATTTTTGTGTTGTAGTTTAAATCGATGAATCGTGTTCCTTTTATAATTCCACATTCTGAAGAAATTCATTTCGCAAGTGAAACAGAAAAGAACTTAATGTTTTATGATACTTGTAGAATTGAAATGGGTGAATTGTCGGCATGAGTGTTTGGTAGGGGTATTTTGGAAATCTCTTTGGTACTAACAAACAAAATAGAAAAATTAATGGGTGGAATTTGTTGAATAATGTTGAAGGTTGTAGTGAAACTCTGAAAATTTTCTCTGAATTAGTTATTGTTTGATCTTGAATAGTCAGTACCAAACGGATTCGTGTTATCCCTTTAGTTCCACGTCCAACGTCCAACCCGATGATTCAATGTTCAGCAATTAATATCGATTTGTCTATTTAGGATACGTATTAGGGACATCAACGAGGCCCTCAAGGAACTCGGAAGAATGTGCATGACTCATCTGAAGACGGACAAACCTCAGACGAAGCTAGGTATCCTCAACATGGCTGTCGAAGTGATCATGACGCTGGAACAGCAAGTTAGAGGTGTGTATTCGCACAATTAGTGAATGAATTCGATGGTTTCTTGGAATATTGTTTCAACCATTGGTGTGTTTGTTGGCAGAACGAAATCTTAATCCAAAAGCAGCGTGCTTGAAGAGGAGAGAGGAAGAGAAAGCGGAAGATGGACCCAAATTACCCGGCCATCTTGCGGCGCACATAGCTCACCCGCACCCTCACCCTCACCCGCATTCTCAACCACCCTTTTCCGCGATGCCTGTGAGTATATTTCCTCCCCCCGAAAAAGTATATGCAAAAAAATTGATTGAGAATCAACTAAAGTGAATTCGGTTTGTTCCAGGGTCCGCCCCCTTCCCTCCAGCACAATCCATCGCAGCCCCAGTAGCAGCGGCTCAGCGGCGGTGTGATCCTGTGCGAAAGGGGTAGATACAGCTTAAAGTTATCGTGGTATCGGGACGTTGGCGGGACGCGTGCGTACAGAAAGGACGTTTTCCCCGGCCCCGTGTGCCCGTTCTACGAGCCGAGCAAAATTAAGGGTATTACAAGGCGAGCCAATGAATGGTGCACACTCTTCGAACGTAACCGATTATGTTCCATCGAAGAGGCGGATAACGAACGGGAGAAGACGCTTGGTGACTGCTTGAACGATCGAGCGGAGCTAAACACTTGCGCTAGTTATATACAGATAATACTAGTTAATAATAATAACAATAATGAAATCATCACCGGGACAATAATAATCGTGACCGTCGTAATGACGATGATAATATAATAATAATAGTAATGATAATAAGAATCGCGATAATGTAATTGGGCCAGGCGTGCGACACACCCCCCTCCCCTCATTGTACATAGTCAGAATCGCGCGCAAGATCGATTTTTGGAACGAAAATTTTGCGCACTTGTGCGTTTCTTCACTTTTGTGATCTCTCGACGGGCTTAGGCGATCTACATATCATACTACGTAACCTAATCACTCGTCGGTCACGGACAATTTGTACCATTTTGCATGGTTCCTCCCTCTCCCTAGCTTTCTTCGAGTTCCAAATCGAATCCTTGTTTGGCAAACAAGAAATATTTTTCACGGAAAATGAGAGAAGCAGCGATTGGTGCCTTGGAGCAACCATAAACTCTCCGCGAGATCGTAGTAATTTATTTAGCGAAGCGAGAACTAAATGTTAAGTTTTATTATTATACATAATCAAAGTGTCGAACACTGAACATATCAGTATAAAAATTATTTTTCGAAGTTCTAGGAAAAAAATGTGAATGTGTTGATCAGAGCCGGAACTAGCCGCTTCGGCGCCTGTGGCAACAACCTGGCATGCGCCCCTAACATCTATGTAGTATAACGGGAAAATATATTGAACTCAAGTATTTTTCCATATCGTATAAATTGCAAGGAGGCACGACACGGAATTCGTAAAGATGCTTGACACGACGTGATGTTTCGTCAATCGCTCGCAGAGGACTGTCTATTTTTATTTTAACAAAATCACAACGTAAAACATACATCTGTTAACAAAACATTAACGCGACATGCAAATCAATAAAAACATATATAACACTTAAACATATGTCATGGCATGCACACTCACACTCAGTCATATGACATGCACACTTACATCATTCTTACAACAGCTTACAACTCGGCCGTCCGTCTCGCAATACATTGTGCCATACCACACCACGCTCACTTATCAATTTGGCGATCATCGGCAAAATTGTACGCGGTTATATCTTTCTACCTGCCCATTCGCCCGAGGGGAAGCGGTCGCTATCATAACATGCTGTATATTATATTCTTGTGTAAACTCATCAAATTCACGAGACGCAAAACAACTTCCTCGGTCCGAAACGATACGCAGTGGCCGACTATAATGCTCAAAATACGATTTTAAACACTTTATAAGATCGGCGGTGTTCGTTGTTTTAGGGGGATACATTTTAATATACTTAGTGAACGCGTCGACTACAACAAATATATAATTGTAACGCGATTTGTGCGATCTCGAAACAGGAGCCAAATGATCAATGTGCAGCGTATCAAAAGGTGCATCCCCTTTCGGTATACAGTGCAAGGTACCTTCCAACTTTCCGTAGTTTGGTGTATACGCGATACATTTGAAACAGCCGCGAATGTGTTTCTCGATCTTGGACCTCATATCTGGAAACCAATAAGTATCCGCAATGTTCCGCGCGGTTTTCTCAATCCCGACGTGTCCCATCTCGTTGTGGTACTTATACATAATACTCGATTCCAAATTGCTCGGCACGTAAAACAAAATTTTACCCTGATACTTCCGATATACCAGACCGTTTCTCATTTCATACAATTTACTTTCCGAGGTTTCTAGTTCTGTACGGATTTTCTCGATATCTTTATCATCGTGTTGGCATAGCGCTAAATTTCTATCGAACGAATTGTCTTCGATCACGAAAACCTGACGACTCAATGAGTCTACGTGGAGCATACGCGAACCGGTTCTATGCTCTGGCACATTGTCCTAATTTTGCATTTCAAGCACCCAACGTGCAATTCGAGGATTGGTCTCTTTTTTTATTTAGCGTCAAACTAAGAGCTTGACAGTCCGTAAGTATCTTAAATTTTATTCCTCTAATGAAAATTCATATTCTTAAACATTCGTTGCGCCCCTACGACCGTTGCGCCCGTGGCAGGTGCCACCTTCGCCACGCCCTAGTTCCGGCACTGGTGTTGATACTAGTTTAGAGTTGTCTAGAAGTCGGTTAGCATTGGGACGCTGATATATCGCTAAAATATCGATCTCTCACACCCTTAAATCATTCAAGGAAGAAATATTTATTTTTCCTGTCACTATTTATGTATACAAATCACTTCCAACCCCTGCGTAGGGGGTGCGGGCAATTGTAAAAAAAGCTTATGAAAATTTCCCGAGTAATCGGATAAGCTCGCGACAATTATTGAAATTTCCCCTAATTTATAACCAATGCGAGTTTGTATAAACTCTTCTAATTATAAATAAAGTCCGCGCGTCTCGTTCCCCGCACGCCTAACCCGATCGCCTCATCACGATTGTTATTATTATTACCATTATTATTATATTATCATCATCATTACGACGGTTACGATTATTATTGCCACGGTCACGATTTTATTATTCTTATTACTACCGATGATAATGATCGCCGGGGAGATCCTTCGTGAGAAAGAAAAAGGGGACAATTTTTGTTTTTGAACAAAAATATAGCTCAATGTGTACCCAGTTGCCATGTATTTTAATTTATTTAGATCCATAAATAAATTTTATTAAATAAACGAAACAAATCGACAAGAAAAAAGAAAGAACACACGCGCAGACGAGCACGCGGAATGGAAGCTAATAACAAATAGAAAGAAAACGACAAACAAACACGGGAACAGGAAGAAGAGGAAGTGTGCCCAAGCGGAAGACAACGTCTCGAGTGTTCGTGTCTCACCCAGTTATCTCTTCGGTTCTCTCTTTATTCTCAAACTTTCTTTTCTTCTATCATCCGTCTCCCGAGCGACATCATCGTGATATCCTTTCCTCGCATATCATACGAACCACACACAGCTATATTTTTCTTCAAAAGCACACGCATATCGAACGGTCCTGGAAAACGTATAGAAAAACCACAAAAAAAAGAAAACAGGAAAGACAAGGGAAAGAAGAAAAAATGAAAGTCTCGCTCTCTGTATCTTCGTGTTCCTCTCTCTGTCTAGAGAAACAATCCACGGAACCGAGCAACGAGCAACCGATAGTCGTTCGTTCTATTTTTCCTTTCGAAAGCCGGAAGCGCCGTGTTTCGCTCCTCGATGGTCAAATCGATAAATGAGATTCGGCGAATGAGACGAAGAGAGAAACAACCGTGAACCACGGCCCCCGATCCGAGACACGATCCGGGACTCGTTCGAGGCTCTCGATTCCCGTGGGTCCGAGCTCTCGATCACGAGAGACAAAACTCGCACAACCTCGCTTTACCTTTTAATCGAACGTTCGCCGGAATCGCGAACACCTCCGACTATAACGAAGAGACGATGAATGAGGGACATAGGGATAAAAATCAGTGAGTGTGAGGCAATGGGAGAGAACGGAAAGAGATCTATCGATCGTGTGCAAGGAGGTCAGCGGTGATTCGTGGGAGACACGTGACAAACATGGACAGAAACACACAGGCACAGACCCCCCACAAACACACACAGACACGGAGAAAAGTGCGCGCGGGAAAAGACGCGGATTCTACAATACACACGCACCTATAATCGCGATGGTAATCATGTAAAATAATAACGACAATAAATAGCTCGTAAGCCCGTCTAAGCTAGGCACACACCTGTCGATAGTCTTAGATAGTCAAAGTGGAAAGGCGAAAGGTGAGGAAGAGTGAGCTCGTTCCGAGTGAGAGTGAGAGAATGGAAGAGAGAGAGAGAGATAGAAAGAAAAAGAGTGCGCGCGACGATCGCAAAAGGTCTCTCGGCGCAGATTATCCCGCGGTAATCGATCCACGTTCAATTCAATCGATCGTTCTTTCATTCCTTTTTGTTTCTTTTTCTTCGTTCGATCGCGGCTTCCGTCGAAAATGAAGTCCTAAAATGTGCGCAGTTATCTTCTCGGTTCAGTTCGAGCACGACGGTTCTTTTCAAAAAATTATTTCAAAGGTGAAAATTGTGACGAGGAGAGTATCTCGCTGCTCGAAAACGCTCGACGAATTGGTCTCGCCCTTTCGCTCCCGTGTTCTGTTCTACGAGCTCTGTTACGGTAATTAGGATTACTTTGTCAAAGGATAATGTAATTTATTTTAATATGTTCTTAGGAATATAGTATTTCTAACGCGCGGCGAGAATAAAAGTGTAATATAGTATACATAGTGCGGCCGTGAGCGAGAGGGTCGCGGATTCGAAAGTCGCGGAGATCGAGCGGCTTGTATTGTACATAGCAAACGAGAGGAGGAGAGCCGATCGCGATAATATTAGTTTCTTGTAATAACGATTTATTATCACCGTTTTTCTGTAAATCTCTAGCCTCGAATCCAGGGCGAGAAACATTGTCGGTCGACGAGATTTACAAACCCTTTGCGGACGAATGTCGTTTCGACATCAAGATTTTTATCTCTAGAGATGGGAAACGTACAAGTCAATTGTGCCCATAATTATGAAAGTGGTCTAAGTCAAGATAAAAAAGATGATTTTATCAGTTATTTCATATCACATTATTTTGAACTACATTAATTCAATCTAATTTTTACGGTATTGTCACAAATGATCCGTTAGATGGTGCTTGTTATTTCAACATTCATATGGGATTCATTTAGTGTTCATATCCTTTTCCTTTAAATACCTCGAACCAAGAAATGTATGACTTAACCACTTTCGTAATTATGGGCATAATTATGTAGAGTAACCCTCCAGTGTTATTAAATATTGTTCTTTCTGATTGTTATTATGCATTTGTGACGAGATAAGTAGCTCCAATGGCAAAGAATAGGAATTTAAAACTATGAATCCAAGTTGTTGAAGTCATTAGAGAAAGAAGTAAATTTCTTATTTAACAATTTTTGATTTTGCATAAAGATCCGCCTAGTAATGAGGTCGTCGCTTTATCGCATAACATTATTACTAGACTCTTACAATCTTCTTCTCATTGTTTTAAATTGTACCTGCCCGTTTCTGTCATAAATGCGTAAGGTCCGGAGTCTAATTAGTAGAAACAAAGGACGCGAATAAGATATTAAGTAATTTCAAGAAGTTGCACCAGAGGGTTGTGAAAGAATACATAATGTTAATTTTTCTTATTTCGATGACTTGTTATTATTCGAGATTCCGACACAAAAATGTTCTTAGCATTTCTAAGAGATCCTCGTCCGCAAAGGGTTGAAGTCAACGAGCCCGTCCCTCGGAATCGCGGATGTATTTTAAATTATTGTACAATCATTTTGTAATTACCTGACGCTTCTCGCTCGAGAGTTTACTCTTTGTTTTATCATACTCGGCCCAGCGATTCCTGACCGGGAGCACAAAGTGGATTGGATTCCGAACGAATGGAGGAAAACGTCAGGTGTCGACCCTTTCGCCTCGAGGACGGTCGAGATCGGTTTCTGTTAAGCGAAGGAAGTATTTCCGTGAACAATCACCGGATCGAAAGTTATAGGGAAACCTCGATTGTCGAGGTTCTTTCGAGGTCCCTCGAAGAGGACTGCGTCGAAACAGTTCTCCGCAAGTCTCAGAGTTCTTTTCGACTCTGGGATTCGCAGATATTTTTCATCGACGCGATCCTCCTTCGAGCCGCCATATTCGAACCGAGCTAGTTCTCTCATTTAATTTGTGTATAATCACGGAACATCCCCTCGGTTGCCCGGGACACGATTGTCGAGCGACATCACAAACAAACACGTACACACACATTTACACGTGACACGACACACACATACACACATCTGTAAATTAGATCTAACGACATTATTGTATAATATGTAATTAAGAAACGAGGAGTTCGCGTGTGACCGTCGCCCCTACGAGACGGCCAGAAATATGATTTTCGACATGTAATGCGATTGTTAACGAGAAGAGTTGCGATTCTATTAACATCGATGAAGCACGAGCTGAATTATTATGCATATATTGAACGTGCGAGTGAGAGGGAATGCTTCTCTGTGTGAATGAGAAAGCGAGAGAGAGAGAGAGAGAGAGAGAAAGAGGCGCGTGCGAAAGAGAGAAAAGCTGAAGAGAGGAATGAGTGGTGGCAGCGTGTGCGCGAGTGAGTCTTTTCGTTTGAGAAAGAAAAAAAAATGTATAATTATCGGTAGTAATATTATTATCACTAATAATATAATAAATGTGCCATTTTTTCCATAATCACGGTGCCTCCGGCCTCTACTTCTCTCACTCGGGTTGTCTTCGATCAGTGTTTACTTTTTTTTTTTTCGTTCGCCCTTTTTTTTCTTTCTCACTCGAGCTTCCCCACGGACACATTTTGATTTCACATTTTTTTTTCTTTTTTTGTACATTGTACGATCTCCCCCGATTTTGTTTAGCTGCTACCCAACACCAGTATTAGGTCGTATAAGCAGCCGATTTTGTTTTACGATTCTCGTTTAATAAGTCTCCTACACATCCCCTCTTCTTCCCACCCATTGTCTCTCTTCTTCTTTGTTTGTTTTTCTCTCGATGTACGTTCCCCTTTCGTTTCTCTCCTTCTGTTCTCGCTTACGTGCGTTCTTCCTCCCTCTCACCTCTTCCCTCCCCCTCGTTATGTTTCGTTAATCAAGCCGCCTACTTATTGCGTAGATACGAGCATATACATATTAGAGTAGATACGATTTAGCGGATAAGATGTACACCTGTTTTATTTCGATTAACTCTCGCGGGTGCTCTCGCCGGTTACCCTAATCGGAGTTCGTTCAGCTGTAAAGCATCTGCAAATGTCGCCGACCGATGGATGTTTGTAATACAGAATTTTCAACGTTTTCAGGAACGACCGCAGGTCTTCATTGATTTTTCTATCGCCACCACGTGCTTTCTTTTCACACGAGCAAACCGATCTTTCCGAATCGAGCGTCGATCGGTTTTCGGGCACGCATGTTCAGTTGACGAGCTTCGCGAATTGTACAATCTTTTTTAATATCTTTTTTTTTCCTCTCTTTGTTTATACACGTCGAACTCCATCCAGACACCTTGGCAGCGTTAGCTCATTCCATAAGCGATCTTGTTTCCCTCTGGAACGACAAGGTTCCAGAGGAATCATGTTGAATACATACGTAATTAACGCTAGAAGAACCAACGTGGAATGTACCTAGTTTTGTCATGTCCGTCAATATTTTTAATATTTATATTGATTATATATTAAGAAAAATTGCTCTCACGTGGAAAGAGTTTTTATAAGGATCTTATGTTTATTTTATCCTCGAAGATACTTGTCCATCTCCCTCTCCCGTCTTCCTTCATCGATTATTATAGCAATCGGAGTTTTATTAGATTTTATTTTTTCTGGAATAGGGATCGTAACTTCAAAAAATATTAAGGGTGGAAATATGTCAAGTTGAATAGATCAAAATTAATTAGCAAACATTTAGAGCTTGTACAGTAACATTTCTCAGAAGAAAAATTTTTAATAATTGAATCACCCGTGTCATCTCGTCAACTGAACACAGTCCGAAGTATTCATGCTGCTCCAAACTGTGCAACCCTAAATGCAGAAAATCGATCAAATATTTCTCATACAACCGGCATAACCCCCACTTTCCAATAAAAATACCTGGATATGGAAATAAATGAGAACGATCAGGGTACGCAATTTTATTGAAAAACAAATTTACAATGTGAAGAAAACACTTAACGGTAATCGATCGTGTTTCACGTAACTCGGAAAGGTTGTACGAGGATTGTGATAATTAATGAACTTGAATTAATTATTGCTGCAATCGTTGGTTTCGACGATCCGACGATGGTTTTGAGCAGCATGCGTCGACGAGCATTTATCGAATTCACCTCTCGCCCGAACTTCCCATTCACATTGATATTGCGCAATCGGCACACGTAGGTTCGGCGTTCTCACAACTCGATTAGCAAATCACGTTGGGAATGCACGAGAATGAATTTCGACTTTGGACCCCGGTATATGCGTGAAGCTCGGATGTTTTCAATTTCAGTATCATCCTTTTCGCACGATTATACAATGGATAATGAATTTTTAAACAGAAACGAACGCGTAGATATCGTGGAACAATTTTTGCCCTGAATTGTCGCACTCAATTTTTTAATTTATAAAATTATAAATTACTGATCGAACAGTAAATGTGGTAACAGGTGACAGGACATTTTCCAGGCAATTCCGCAGGTAGGGCACGGAATCACACTCGTTTGAAAATGCTGCTAACGCTTAAATTTGCAATGTAAAAAGGGTAAGAAAAATAGAAAGGCACGTTCACGCAACAATCGGAGGAAGTTACTGTCGTCACAATAGACATTAAAAACCGATCACACGAGATTTGACCTATCAACGCAGGTTTATTATGAATATATTATACAATCGCGTTACGGCTCACACGATCACGTGATACTATCGATCCCTTTCTTCCGTTGTCAGCTTTGGTAATGTTTTCCATGATACGCTATTGGCACGTCCAGGACTACTTTTAGTATTGCTATAGTTGCCGGAAGAAATACCCACTCGAGATCGATGCACCCGGGCCCATTTTGAAAGAACAAGAAACAACAAGAACGATTAAATTCGCTATTTTCGAATTAAGTTACGTAAGTTAAGTAATTGCAGTTTGAACTCTCCTATCTGATGAAAATATCACAGGCCATTGTGATAGGACAACGAACGTCATTTAATTGGTTATTTAATGTCTCTGCTAATGATGTTGACCACCTCGACTTGCTCAGAAAATTTAAGATCTTTTTATTTTACATAGAAAATGAAGTCTTCGTTTCATAGCGCCGCCATCTTGTTATTTTCTAGTCTAGCGGACGAATCATTTTCTTTTGAAGCTAGCGCTAAGATCATCTTACACACTAAAATTTTGTCCACAATTCGCATAACCAATTGGTTTAAGAAACTTCGAGGAGTCTCTGACTCTCCATCTCGGTTAGCCAAAATTGTCAAGAATTGCATCGTTTTCTACCAAATCAAGGCAGTCAGCGCTTAGCGCAACAAAAATACGACTTCCGCAACGTTAGTCCATCTTGACGTTCTCACCGGTTCGCCTCTCCCAGGAAAGCGAAAAAATATGTCCCAAACCAAGAGTCACTAAAGCCTTCACTCCAACGAAGGCCTAATAAAACACTAGCCACTGCTCATCCTCGAACAAACATCCTAGAAAGATCACTTGCAATGAATTTGTCTCGCTGCACACGACCACAGTCACCTATCCAATCATCAAGCGGAAGAGAGCTTCCTCTTGAGCGTGCAGTACGCGGCGAACCTGAAGACGATGAAGTTACAGAAGAGGACAATAACATCCAACCAGAACCTCCCATCGGGCATCGAAAGCTCCTCCAAAATCGTTTTGGGCATCCTGTAATGGCAGTACATTTTGGAACAGTCGAGCTTTTCTCGATCAAACCCATACATGGCGACCACGTTGGCATGGACAGAGTACTTTAAGTAGCTGGCGTAGCTGAGGTAATAAAGAAAGACCGGCATGTGGTTGTAGAGCGCCAAGAACCCTGCAAGAACCAGGAACGCGCAGGTGGTGATGGCTGCAGTGAACGTTCCGTTAATAGGATTCATCAGCGTTCCGATTAGAACACCATAACTTTCAGCGATGAGAGCGGTGAGGACCGACACGAGCAGGAACATGAAGAACCTGTTGGTCTCCAGCGGCTGGTAGCTCAGAAAATATGCCATTGAGCAGTACGTGAAGGTGAACAAGATCTGCAGAGGCAGAGTGCAGATGATGGTAGCCGCGTAGTACGTCCTCAGCTCGTACCAATTGTTGAACTTCTCCTTCTTCAGCGTGGGGAACTCGGAGGGGAACCTGAGGACCGCGGGCATCATGCTGGTGTAGCAAGTGTACACGGAGCTGACCAACAGGAACGCCACATTACTGATGGTCTTACTCCCGTCCTGTCCACAGTCTGTAAACAGCAGACCCAGAAGAATCCCAACAAAGATGTGCAGCAACAGCTTGAGATGGGTGACCGTCCAATCGCGGAACAGCTGCACCATGCAGCGTTTCAACAGCACGAAGAATCTCTCCATCTCAGTGGGCGCCTGGATCAACACGGTAGCCTTGTTCTCCTGGAAGTAGCAATTCTCCTGGGATTCCCCCTTTACCGCAGATTGCGTTTTCCAGCAGTTGCCATTGCTGGCCAGCTTCTCCAGCTGGTCGATGTGGTTGCCATACTCCCCGCAGACTACTTCTATCATGAAGTCAGCGGGATTGTGATACTGGGGACACTGCAGGCCCGCGCCGTTGAAGAAGTCGATCGTGTTCTTCGTGGCGCCGTCGTAGACACACCTGCCGTCCACCAACAGGTACACGTTGTCGAACATCTCGAAGATGGCGGCGCTGGGCTGGTGGATGGTGCAGATGATGGTCCTACCGGCCTTCGCCAGGCTTTGCAGCAGGTGGATACACTGGTGAGAGGACAGGGCATCGAGACCAGTCGTTGGTTCATCCAGGAACATCACCGGGGGATTGTCTATCAGTTCTAGCGCGATGCTGAGCCTCTTCTTCTGGCCGCCACTCAGCGTGCCGCATCTTGTCTCCTTGGCCTTGGTCAAGTCCAGGTTGTCCAGCACGTCGTCTATCAGCATATCCTTCGCTTTGTCGCTCAGACTGCTGCCAATCTTCAGGTCCGCCGCCATCCGCATCGCCTCCTTCACCGAGAACAGAGGGTGCAGCTTGTCGTCCTGTTGAATGTAGCAGCTATGCTTCTTGTACTCCCTCCAGGTCTGTTTGCCTTCCTTGCCCGTGTACTGTATCTCCCCCTTCCAGTCACCTCCTTCGAACCCTGTCAGAATGTTCAACAACGTCGACTTCCCAGCTCCTGACGGACCCATGATGGCCGACAGTTGTCCCGACCTGAAGCTCCCGTTCACCCCCTTCAAGATCTCCTTCTTCGGACCCCGAAATCCCCTCCGGGTCGCATAGCTCACATTCGAGAATTCGATGTCGACCGCGTGAGACTTCGGCAGGTTCACCAACACCACACGCTGAGTGCACGCAGTCATCCTAATGATCCGTCTCTGACCGTTCCGTGCTGATCTTCTTTCCACGTCTCTGTCTACCGAGCTGTCGCTACGATAAATGTATCTTATCGTTGCCAACCGTTATGGGCGAACTAAACGGCCGCCGACAGAGTCGTCGAAGACCCAGCTGGAAATTTCTGCTGAAAGCTGATTCGCTGGAACTTTGTTGGAAGCTGATAACTAGCATCACATCTCGGCCAGATAGTCGGCGAGGTCTGGGATTACGTGGTTGTTTCTTGGCTGAGTTGGCTGCTTCATCCGCATCTCCGGATTCTGGTGGTTCTTCTTGGTTATATGATTGGTCTTTGGATTTTGTCGTCTTTGGGTTGGCTGATTTAACTCGTGACCGTTCAGCTGTTCATTTAGCCCGAGACAGTTGCGCAAGCGATAGTCAACGCGAAGAATGCTCGCAGACGAAATAATCGGCTGTGTTTTTCCTTAATCCTCTGCTTCGAATGACGTCTCGGCTGATGTAGTCCTCGAGGTCGCTCTTCTGTTCGGAGTTATCGGTCGCAGACTGTCAGGGCTAGCGGAGCTTCGATACTTCCTGCGTGTCTGGAAGAAGGTTTTCAATGCTGAGTTCTTTAGAGATTGGGATGAGAACGGTTTACAATATTGTTTCAGGTAACGGGTGAGACATAGTATGAAATAGTGTTACTGTGAAAGGGGAAGCAAAATTTTTGTTATGTTTTCTTCCGTTTTAACACTTTACCTACCGGAAGCCTATTAATAGGATTTTCCATAATTGTGCCGTACCAAAAGAAAGCATAGAAATTTTCTTTTACTATATTTCTTATACTTAAACTATTAGATGACGCTATTGGGGGTAACTTGTTAGTTCACAATGAAAATTGCTGTTGCTAATGAAGGTTCCATTAAAAAGTGTTTAGCCATGTACCACAGATTTTTCAAAATTACGAAATAATCACCGGTCGGTTATGTGTTGAGAATATTCAAGTAAATACATTTATGTTCTAACAATCCCGAGTGAAATACTATATGGAATTTTGTTTTAACATTTTCATACAGCAAGAAAATGCTAGTTTTTTATTTGATAACTGAGTCATCGTTAATCTGTTCTCGTGCTGAACTCGATAACGTTTTGTTTACGGATGCAACTTCGTCGCAGATTTGCTTACTCTTGCAACATTATGAACCAAATGCAGATTACCAAGATTTTATAGCGTCTGATTAATTTTATTCGCCCATGCTCCAGTTATTCATGCTAATGAACAATATCGCTAATAAGAAGAAGCCGCGAATATATTACTGAATATTTCAGTGATTAAAGAATATAGTTTAAATTAACCAACATTGAACACACTTTCTTTCGAATCAAGTGCAGCTTACTTATTATTGAAACCTGTCTGGATCGAACAGTTAACGAATGTATAAATTATAGAAAACGTCGACGAATCGTCAATAATCTGTGTGTATTTAAAATCGTTTCAGTTCAGCCGTAATAGTATACATTTTCATAAATCTGTACAAACGATTTGTTACATAAACCGTCTTCCGAGTGGGGAGACGTCATCGAGAGACAGAAGCCGACGTCGTTCATTAATTAAATAATTACACACGTTTCGATCTGCGTGTGACATTACTTTTGAGTAATGACTCGATAGCAACTTTGTTGCAAAGTCACAATTTTTTATCGCTGTATCCGGTTTTATACTTGTTTTGCTCAATCGGATAAATGACTAAATGATCGTGCAACGATCGCTCGGTTGAATCTGATTGATGCATCGCGTGGAAGAGCAGTTTAGCTGTACAGCTCGATTCTCCGTTTATTCTCAGATTGATTTCTAAAAGTTTGGTGTCATTTTATTAAGCACTTATTATTCGCGTCTCCTGGCGCAGTGTTGCGATGCGTGTTACGTAAACGTGATCTTGAACCACGAACAATGGTTCACCTTGTATTATCGAGGAAATTGCAGTCAATGCCATTTCCTCGGCGACTCTCCAGACCGTCCTCTAACGTGTCTTTCTTTTTGTTGACCTAATTGTAGAATCTGACAACTGCCTTTAAGCAGTTAACATATTGTGCATGCTGAGCATGATTATCAGGGACTTATTATGTCTGGAAGATTGAGGTCGAACAATTTTGTTGTCAATTGCAAGTCGTACTGGTTATATCCTAACCATTTTTAAATGTATATCTCGAACACGCGTTCATCTTTTTTTTGAGAAAATTAAATTTTTCAAACGTCATCAAATAGAACTAGAATTGTTCTTTGATTACTTGGCTAATCTTATCCGAAACAAAAACGTCTTTTTCATTCCATCCCTTCTCTTTGCTGGTATTTTTATTATTTAATGATAACTGTGTAGATTAATTCAAAGCAAAAAAATTGGCAAAATTTCTGATAACTTAATTACTATTATTATCTTTAAACCTCGGTATAGATGTTTAACGTTCTATGTACAGTTTATGGAAATCGTTCGTTTTGGTGTTGTCAGACGACAACAAAAAAGTTTGTTGTTGCATAAGGATGCACCGTGGAGTACCAGATATGCATTACGTGCATTAGCATATCTAAGGAGTTCCCGGAAAAAGTCGAGAAGTTGATGAATCAAGTTGACAGCTCGCAAAAAGGTCTATTCCAATGCCGATCATGTTTGATTTTGCATAACAATATGTTAGTCCATAAATGCACAATATGTATATATATTGTTGCACAGGAATGCACCAAAAAAGGCGAGGTAATTAATGCGTTAAGTGACACTACAGAGGAAAAGGTCAACGCTATTCCTTTTCAAGAACGCACAAGGAAAATGTCATATTGCATACAGATGCACAGCTTAATCACGAGCGCATGTAATGCAGATTACAGCAGCTAGGAATTTCCGAGGTAGATTTAATACATTTCACGGTGCATAATGTGTGCTGAATTGAAACAGGTTATCCCCAGTGTTTAGAAAATTTGATTATTCATGAGTGCAGTTTATGCATTTTTGTACATATTGAACTGTTTCTAGAAAAAATTGATGCAATTCATAGGTCCAATTAATCCTAGTAATAAAAAGAGTTAACATTGATCTTTTTTGTAAGACGCGACGCCAACAATATATCCGTTTGCAATAAAATGCAGTGCAATCACAAGTGCATATATGTATGCTTGCACCAAAAAATATCCCAGACACATCCAAAGCAATTTACGGGTGAAAATGCACGCAGAATCGTAAAAGGAGAGGAGAATGCTAGAACAATGTTCTCCTTTGTTCCGAGCAACCGAGAGACCGCAACCCTTCTGCATTATTATGTGCGGCGGCGATTGCGGTAAGACAAATGATCCAGCGATACCAGAGTCCCGCGGATCCCTGCCTCGCATATTTTTCAAAATATGCTCGTGTAGGGACACACTACGATTGCGAAAACTCTGTAAAAGCCTGGTCTGCTGAAGATTGAGCTGTGCATGCCAATGACGCGGCACGTCGCTCGTTAACATCACGCTAGCAGGTAATCACTAGCCGTGGTTCAATCGCGATGATGAGGCGGTTCTAGAGAAAGGTAACGAGACATCGGAAAAGGGAGAAGGGGAGGTGATGCGTATTAGGCAACGATTGCCATTAGATGCACCTGACCGTACCGAGCACATTGCCATACGTTCTTTCATAAAAATTGAATTCGCTTAGACTTTTCGCAATTTTTACAACAATTTGGACGAAGACATTATTTAACGCTAAACCTACTAACACCGGTCGAAATCACCGGTTCCAGGTCTTGCATTTTACAATTAGAAAAATAATAAAACTGATTTCATAAGAAACGATTATACATATACATACAGTGACTCCCACAAATATTCGGACACTCTTAAAAAGGCGACAATTTCTTTAATATTGTACTACAGTAATCTCGCGAATGCTGTCAATCGAATGCTGTCGAGCACCTACCCCATCCACTCCCAGCCAACGTCGCGCCGAGACGCACGGCGGCGATGATTGATCTCGGCTCGGGTATATCGGTGTGAACACCACACATTCACTCGAGTGAATCGAATTTTCAAACTTCTTAATCTTCATTAGTTTTTCATGGGACTTTCACTAACTTATTTCTGGCATTTCTCTGATTAAAATGACACCAAACACGATATAATTCCAACTGTGCTTAGTGGTTTAATCGATGATCGAAGTTTCGAACGCCACGAATAACAGCAACAATGGCCGGCGATGGCGAGACGCTTCGGTCACCCGATCCGTATCTCATTCTGTCCTTCTTTATGTTCGGCTTTCTATTGAAGTCTCGCTCGGCGCGATCGACGTAGAAACGCAGTCAAAAAATATACCACCACTCGAACCCTGTCGCTCCAGTCCCCGGCTGCTCGACAGCATTCGAAAGATTACTGTATACGATTTGAACTTATTTGGGAAGCTAGAGCAGTTAGTTTACTACAGGATGTGAAAAGAAATTTTTTCGAAAATTGCGATTGATCGGAATTATAGAAAAAATACTAAAAGTTGCATTTTACAACTTTTTTCGCGGGCATATATTGAAAATTTAAAAAATACATTTTGTAGATCTTTGTGAATTAAACGTATTCTGAAAATTTCGTCAAAATCGGTCGACGTTGCAATGAGCTACAAAGGTTTATACATGGTAAAAATGGCAGATTTTCACGATTTTCGATGAAACTTTCAGTGCATATAATTGACACAGATCTATAAATCGTATTTTTTAAATTTTCAATATAGGCCCACATTAAAAAGTTGTGAAACGCAACTTTTAGTACTTTGTATACAATTTCGACCAATTACGATTTTTAAAAAAATTTCTTTTCACATCTTGTAGTAAACTAATTGCTCTACCTGCCCAAAAAAATTCGAATCGTGTAGTCCAATTGTAAAAAAGTTATCGACTTTTTAAGAGAGTCCGAATATTTGTGGGAGTCACTGTAGATATCTTTAGTAGTGCACAAAGTCTAAATAAAATCAATCTTGTCATTTTTATAAAGGAACATGTACCAGTTATTTTTAAGCCTCGGTAGGTTGATAGTTAAACTATTTGGACCTTTTGCAATGGGATTTAGCACACATATTGGTATGTGAAGTGCTTCTGTGATTTTTTACGGATAATCTAAATTACACAAGAACGAACGAACGAACAGTGATTTAATGTGTAGAAAGTGCAATAAGTGGTAATTATCAGAGGCGATAGATTCTTTTATTGAGATTATGCAAAGGTTACAGCTCTCAGTAATATTGTATTATGCTGTAACGTCGTAAATAATTCATAAAATTAGATGTTATGTTTACGAGTCAGTGTTTGAAGAATTTCAAAGAATAATGTCCTCGTTATGTCTCAATTGCTGTTTGTATAGTACTCAGAATGCATATTCCATGCATTTGTGAACATGAGGAGGAAATCCAGACAGTTAAAACTACTGGTATATTTTGCTTCAACTTAATTACGGTATTGAGAGTAGTAAATTTTAATTTAAATATTTAGTCGTGTAACCAATGCAGAAATTGTTATTTCGCGCAAGAATCAGCTGTCTTGTAGTAATTAATATTCCTAACCCTGATCTAATCGAAGCTGCAAAACATTATGCCTCTTTAATTACAACATTATACAAAAATATCGATCTGAATAAAATTGCATGCTTTAATAATAGCAATTACAATCTTCCTGACTGTCTAGCATGCAAAATAAGTAAAATGGCGGCGCGTCCTCAGCGACTATTATATACAAACAATTTCTTCAGCATGGCACGAGGCGTTTCTCGTCTTTCGTGGTTATTAAATCATTTAGACGCGTATCCGGTCATTAAATGTTTCGACAGTGTGAAATACTTCAGACTGAATTCCTGGCTATCATCAGATTACATGACTCCGGTCATACATCATGAAGCGCAAATCTGCACAAAAATGACTCGAGACGCTGAATCAACATTGTGCCTCTTCCGACTTGGAGAGGTACCTTGAAATTTGTGGGCGCACGGTATTAATTGCGATGAATTGTTGGAACACATCAGTGTTGTTCACCTTGACTGCCGTAATAGGAGTGTTTTCGACACTGATCTTTGTAATAGATGAGTTTCCTAGTCGAGCAGATACGTGATCTAAGCTGTTCTTAATAGATCTTCCTTCTTTCAAAACCATATTTAAAAATTCCGAGATATACATTAATTCTGCTTTCGTGGAATTCCATTTTGTTTTGTTACCTGACACTGGTATATTCTGTCGGTTGAGACAGAAGGTTAATTGAAATATTTTGTTCCACCTTCTTTGGTAGATTATTCTCCTCCTCTCGTAACAAATTTGGAAATTTAAAACTGCAAATCTTCAGTACACAGTTTTATTTTATTTTCTTTGAGCCAAGCCAAATGTGCAGCAGACGACAATTTGAAATCTTGATTTGAATAATTGAAGAATTCTTTGAAGAATTTTAGATTTAAGAAAGTTCTGCAATCGATTCATAATATTCGATTGCACTGAAGATTGAGATATTCGATCTATTTTATTTATTAAAATTTATATTAAAAGTGATACGTGTGCGTAGTCAGTGATTTCCAAGATGACGGAGCACTACCATCTATTGGGTTGGCAAGAAAGTAATTTCGCTGTTTTAAGGTGAAATAGAGCCCAATTTTTTTATTCAAGCAATGAACTTCAATGAATAACATATTTTCCCTTTTGATCGATGATCTTTTGCAAAACAGAATAAATAAGAAAATATTTTATTGCTTAAAGTTTTTGAATAAAGAAACTCGGTTTTATTTCACCTTAAAATACCGAAATTACTTCCTTGCCAACCCAAGATTTTGACACTCGCATTCCGAATGACGATGCAAACGCAACGTCTCCGAAAAACAAGGTAACAACAAGACGTATAAAATTGCACAGATGCAATCGGATTACGTGTATGATTACGGGTTAGAATACACTGATTATTTTGGCCAAAGCAAACGATTGTTCGTCCTTAGATAATCACGTTTTTTCCCCGGAGTAAGGAATAGTTTGATTGCAAATTGCGATCATCGATAATGATGTCAATTCCTTCGCTCGTTTCCTGACATTAACCTTCCTCATCCACTGGGCTTTCAACCTGCTACCTTATTACGGTTACACAACTTCGTTATTCCTTACTCAGATCCGTTCAGCAGAAAAACACGGCGTATACATTACAGGATTTGATGAACTCGTAAATAATTGTCGCTGCGCCGGTTTGACGCACTATTTTGAAATCTGAATTCTATATGTTAATTCTATTTCACAACGATCCTATCGGGAAGTGGAGCTGCAACCTTGTTGCGTTCACTTTCATTGACATTCGAATTTAACAGCGGCGCCAGTATCACGAAAATATATGTACTTGTAACTGCACTCGGCTGACAGCAGGTTGCGACATTACCTTATCACCGAAAAATTTGATCTTAGCTTGAAAACATCGACTTTGGTGAAATCAGTGTTAACCCGACCGTCATTAATTTATAATCCGTCGTAGTAATCGGTGGACTGTGGATTTTATGCATGTAGGATAAAAACGAGCTAACGAAATTTAAAATGGTGAAAAATTTAAACGAATTTGAAAACGAAATGCTATTTTCAACTCCTTGAAATTATCAAATGATCAAAGATGGGAAAATTCTTCTAAATGGTTACTGTTTCTTGCAGTTGCAGCAGACAAGTTTTATTTCTAGTAGGTGTAGCAGAGTTTGTTGCATGCGACGTTACACACGTGCTCAGTGGACGTTATAATTGTTTGTGATCGTTTTATCTCGCGCGCTTGACAGTGATCCAATCCAGAACCGGTTTCGTGTAATAACGGCAAAACACCGATTATCATCCTTGTTGTTTTCCGCGATGCACCTCAATTGTTTACACAGAGACAGGTAAGACACAGAGGAATTTAATTTTCGTTCCAGTTCTCGCAGCGATATTTTTAATGCATTGTGAGATTGTCTGAATCTCACGTCCGTGACTATGAAAGTGGTTCCAGATCCGGAAATGAATTCCCAAGATTTTGTAAATAAATCAGAGTGTAATTGATCGAAATGGCCAGGCGAATTGAAATTTTTCTGTTTCAATGTACTCAACGTAAATGGCGGAAAGTTAATTAGACGATGACTTTATTTTACCGACAAGGAAAACGTGCACTTCAATTATAAATTCCCGGTTACAAAACTAGTCTACGATTAAAGTAGGTTTTCATTCACGTCGTTGTGCACCCGTTTCTCGATACACGTAGCATACTTTAGTATTTGTACCGTTATGCAAAATTTGTCGTTAATTCGCAAGTAATAAGAACAGTAAGAACGTCATAAAAATCATGAATACTCAGAAATAATTTTTTGTATCTATCACTTCTCTTCATTCATCAACTTATGACATCCATAAATAATGTCATATTTCAGGTGCAAGGCTATAATTAAATTCAAGCGCAACAGTTTAATCTGTCAACTCGATCAGCATCGAACATTTTCGTTTTATTACCCGAGTGTGATAGCAAATTTTGCGTTGGCATGTTATATTGTTGTATTGACTCTGTTATTGTTTACTGTTTGAAAATCGATGCAAAACTATTTCCTTATCTTCAGTTGCATAAAACTCCGCAGTTCGTTTCTAAATCGCAAGTTTCCAGCAATGGCAGCGGAATACAATTCATCAAGTGTCGGCTGGATGAATTATTTTCACATCTGATCACATACGTTCCAGACGACACAGTTCTCTGAATCTCGATCAACAATTGTTTAAACTACAATTACTGTTATCGGCGCACTGGTTCGATCAATTGGAAAATAAGCAAATTTGCAAAATATCACGTGAAATTTAATTCAATTCCAAGAATAGAAAATTTCAGTATTTTTTCATTGAAAACACGTTTGCCTAACCATTTAAAAATGTCTTTGATTAATTCTTACAGACGCAATACTGAGATTTTCTATTCTTGAAAATGGTCTAAATTGCGACCGAAACGTTGAATTAAATTTCATGTGATATTTCGCAAATTTGCTTATTTTCCAATTGATCGAACCAGTGCGCCGATAACATTAATTGTAGTTCCAGACGACAGTTTCGAAAAATCCTTACCTTTTTAAATCTCTGTCACCCAAGTCTTCCGTGACACATAATTCAACAATGCCTAGAATCTAACATGCAACCGAGCGCGATATAAAAGTTGCTTATGATCAACAGCCCACTGTGCGTTTGTTAAATAAAGAGGCTGGCCACTTCGGAATGTTTTCTTGCGCACTGGTTTCGCGACCGGTCGAGCACTCACCGAGGATCGAGAGTTGGGAAAAGTCTCTCGGGGATTCACCGAACTGTGGATCGCGGTAGATGGAGCGGCGCGGGTCTGAAATTTGGTCGGCAGCTCGAAGACACCGCGCGGAACAGAATGCGAATCGCTCGCGGTCCGAGCCCGTGAAGAAATCGCTCGATGCGCCCCGCTCGCTCGTGTGCTCTCCGCGTCTCTCGCCCTTCTAACACGCTCCTCCCGCTGCCGTTTCTGTTTTGCGTTTTATTACCGCGCTGAAATCAAACCCGTCCGTGGACTTTGCCTATTCACTCCTCGAGGTCGGCCGTGGCCCTCTTCCGCTCTCGTCAACCCCAATTTCCGGCGCTCGATCCGCCCCCGAAGACTCGAGATCAGCGTGCTCCTTATTTTCCGATTTTTCCTTACTAAATCGTACAATTTTTATAAAATTTCTGTGTCGTCTTGGAAAAATACTTGACATGTCTTTTTATCGGACGCCCTCCACGTTGAGAGGGTGAAAAAAGCACTTAAACTCGAGCAAAGTCAGTGAGAATCAACGACCACCTCAACAAGGGGTTGAAACACAAAAAATGAAATTTTCAATAGTAATGATTACGAATGACAAATCCGAATCTTACGTTCGAGTTTACTACAAACATTGTTATTTAGTGTAGAATCTGATCGAACCAGTGCGCCGAAAGCATCTAAAATTTAGTTCTTAACCACAATATACGATCGACATAATCCTCTTATTTAGTAATAATTATGTTTAAAAAGCTTGAAACAAGAAGAATTTTTCGCTACCCGAATTTTCGACGTAAAAATTGGAAAAAATTCTCGAACGTGTGTATCAATGGCTGCTACGTGTCAAATTTTGTTTCGTACACATTTTGCAAACGATTATAATGGAAAATGTGCTCCGAAAACCGAGAATTCCATTTTTCCTTGTAATTACCCCCTAGGTCCTAGGTGATGACAGAGGGTTGAGACTTCACGTGGAACATTGTTTCTAGGTAAGTCATTCACATAACTGATATGTATAACCAAAAAGAAAAAAAAATAGAATAACAAGTATTTCATCGTCTAATATCGTAGTGGTTACAAATAAGTCGTTGGTAAATGTTATCGTTGAGAGAAATTCATTTCGATCACTTCTAACAGTTATCAATTAGAGAAATTTATTTCGGTCGCTCATAACTAGACTGCGGATTTTATGCATTTATAACAACGATGGCCACGTACAATTTAAAGCAGTGGACATGTAAAAAATATTTAAGGGTATCAATGTATTATTTTCAGATTAATAGGATGATTAAAAAAAGAATATCAATTTTCATTTGACTCCTGTGTCCTGCAATCAATGCGAACATTTTTTTATTTTGCATAAAGATCCGCAGTCTACTCATAACAGTTGTAGATGCGAGAGATTTATTCGTTCATAACAGTTATCGTTAAGAGAAATTTATTTCGATCTGAACTTCTCTCATCGATAACAGTTATGAGCGACAGAAATAAATTCCTCTCATCGATAACTGTTATGAGCGATCGAAATGAATTTCTCTCACCGATAACTGCTTCGAGCAATCGAAACAGTTTTTCTTCATCGATAACAGTTATCGAGGAGGAGCCAATTTTTTGAACACTAATACCTGTTATTCGTAACCAAAAAGTATAAAAATCGATATTTTTCAATCATTCTGTTCTCCGAATTTTTTTCTTTATATTTCGTGTACATTATCTTAATAATAATCAACTTTTGGCGACTCGGACGGATAATCTTGCTGTGGCAATCCTCCATTACCAAAAACTGACCTATTTCGTTACCCAAATCCCCAAACTGATTTATCTCAGAAACGTTATTTCTGAATCGGATTCGGCCAAGGGAGCGCCGACCAAATTCGTCCAAAAACACGTCAGCCTACCGGCGCACAGTGGTCCCGGAGCCCGCTTTCTGTGGCCAAAATTCAATTTTTCGACTTTCGAATTTCAACAAAATTTTTTTTCTCTCAAACAAGAACACTTTGAAACCTCGAAATTCAAAATATTAGGTCTTTCGGATAACTTTCCGAGCAGATATAGCATTTGAAGTTCAAAATTATGAAATTGGAGGAACAACTAAATAGTTTAATTATTCCTTACACAATGCTGAAATGAAAATTTGTACTATATTTTCGTATGTGTGAGTAGCTATATTTCAGATATTTAATGGCAATATAAGCATGTTTCAATCAATATACTAAGGATATAAATTTAAGTGCAATGTAAACTTTAGGTAGGGTCAAAAAAAATCGTTTAAAAACGTTAGCATTCAGACTTGGTTTTTCTGAAAGCTTAGACATTCAACATATACACATGTAAATTTTAGCTGCCGGTTCCTGCCGTTTATAATTCTACATCTATTTTAACAAGCAGACGTTCGAAGTACGCGCTCTAATGCTACGTTCTGGACGCGTCACGCATTTAATACTTACACACGTAAATTAATCACATTCGAAAATAAATAGCTTTGTATATAATGCAAATCCAGCAAAAATTATTAGGTATTAGTATGCCATATTGAATCCGCCATTTTGAATTTTGAATTTTGAATTTTGAAGTTTTAATGTCAGATTCGTAATCAGAGATCCCCAAAACCCCTCAATACTAGATTTCCGATAATTCTTATGAAGAATTAAATCTTGGATATTTTTTCGCGATTTCTGGACCGTAGTATGCACTGTGAGCATTGTTAACACAATTTCTCAAATATTTCCGATGATATGAAAAAAATGTTTTGAACAAAACTAGATCAGTATTCACTTTTCTACAAACTTCAATATAAAAGATTAAAGAAAAAATTTTTTTTATAAAAAAATGAAGATTACCTCCATTTTGTAAGTATTAACATATATTTTTTACTTCATAATATTCTAACTGGTATCAAGACGAATCCAACGACCTATAATGATATAACATTAAACCTTGAAATAACGCTACAATAGCTTTGGCCACAAAAAGCGGGCTCCGGGACCACTGTGCGGCGCTAACGCAAATCTCTGCAAGCCCGCGGAAGCAGTAATTAGATGATAATCGTCGGATTGAATGGCCTGGGTGACCCGGGTAAAAAGCATCGCGGGAAATTGGAGACGATGTCTGAAACCCAGTTATTAAACACGCGACCGGTTGACACTGGTAACAGTACAAATTACACGGTTTGTGCCGTCACTCTTCTATCCACGTGTTCGTAATGTATGCTGTCCGATCGACGCTGATTCAAACCAATTAGAATCGAAAAAAACCCTATGAAATCTAACCACGTGTGGGCCCGGAAGATCTCTCTGTGATTAGCCTGCGGTTAGTCGCGTTTGTAAAAACGTGTTGCATCATTGTGGATCGTTTTACCGTGGGCACCTGGCTAGCTGCAATTCGTCAAACTCGTTGGCTCGCGTATAATTCTCTATTGCTAAATCGACACGCGGTGAACGGACACGAGAGAAACGCCGCTGGATCCTTTCGTCGACGAGTCCGCGGACCGCGATTAGTATTACGCCCGGCAACTTGTTCCATCGATTACATTTGCAACCGTGTTTTATGGATGTCCTTCGCGCGTTATGAAATTCATTCATTTTCACGGTTCGGTGGGTGCGTCACGCTTTTCAATCGGCTGCAGCGTCCGATGTTAGGCGTTCTTACTTTCCGATCGTATTTCGTATGAATCAGTTTGTAAGAAGCTGTACCAGGTTCCCTGATCTTCTGAATTGCAGGCAAACGTTTCAGAAAGTGTTGCACTGCAATGTTAACTGAATTAGAGAATTACAGATCAGTCTATGGACAACTGTGATCGTGTAAGGATCATCGATCCTCTAAAATTCAGCACAGTAGAACGTTTATGAAAGTCTCGCTAGATTTTCGTCTGCTTGGGAATGTGACTGCAATATCCTTGAAATACTAAATGTTTACGATCGACATTTTGCAACTAGCGGTTTACGAGATACTTATCTTCCCTGGAATATGATACAATTTCCAACAGAGTAACAGAATTTTGTTCCGATTTTTATGAACACCGTGTATAAGCGTTTACGATGGTATAAATTTGTTGACCTTCCAAAATACATCATCATAAAATGTTTGGAAGAACACTTTACGATTTTACGATATTTTAAAAGACCTGTACGATCAGTGTTCCGTATTGCACGTAAGTATTCGGTAACGGAATCGTGATTTCGTATTCTAAATATTTTGTACGTCATCAGAATTGTTGGGGACTTATGTCAGAGCGAGGTAATTTTATTGTCACAACGCCAGATAAAGTTATACCGGAATTCGCAGAACAAGGTTCTCCGGAGTCCCAAAATTTTTTTATCTCTTTATCGCATCATCGTCTCTACTTCTTCCGTTTTTATGGTGGATCCTGTCACCACTTTCCTCCTGAGAGTATAGCCCGTCGCGCGATAGTGATTCTGGTTTCGGAACAGTAGACTGTAAACCGGTTTCGACTTTTTCCTCAAGCCCAAGGACCTCTGGTCAAACATATCGATCTAATTACGCGTCTAAGAACGGCACATTTTTCTAAATTTCCGCATCGATTAGTACGGCCGCCGATCGGAACTACGCAACTCGCCGATTTTGATTTTCGAAGAATCTGTGAAAATCCTGAAGTTCGTCTGAAAGTGATTTTCTTGTCGTCGAAATATATCATTTTTTCTCGTGTGCATTTCATTTGTATTTTTCAGATAAATTCACAAATCTTGAGGCAAACAAGAAGCGAAAATTGAATTTGTTCTGAACAACTAAGTCTCTGTGAAAAAATTTTCAAATTTTCAAAAAGTGACAAAGAAAGTGGCATTTTCGAGATTGTCAATTATTTCATTATTTTCACCGATACAGTAGTAGAGGTTGGACTAAAAATCGAGAAGTTTATACGCTCAAGTTATAACTCGCAGGTGCTCTGATTAGCATTTTATTAATTATACAGAACGAGTCCATTCAATTTACAAGTTTATGGCGTGCTACCTTATCTGCTACGACAAAAACAAACCTCTCGCAAAGCAGAATAGCAACAGCGAGAATAATACTGCATACGTAATGCATGCAACTATGCAGGTTGTCTGAAACCGTTTTTCAAGTGGTAGAAATAATTGTGGTTCACTGTTTAGAGTGTCAGATGTCCATTTAGCGGGCGTTATCAAAGAGACACTACACATTTGTCCAGTTGAAGTTGAAAATCTACAAGGTGCTACCTCAAGAAAAAAACATACACGTAGAGCCTAATGGCTTCTGTGATGATTACTGTTATGTCTCTCCAGGATTTCATAGATTACAGATCATCGCTGGATATTAATAGTAACTTCGAGCAGGCGTATGATTTTCAAATAATATTTATTAGTTTAGCAAGCATCGTTATGACTCACATATTTCCCGGTGAATTCTGTCTGAATATTTGCTTTCTAATTCTGTCAAGGTAAACAGCCTCCAGAGATGATGGATTTCGCGAAAAGAATTGTTGACAGACTCTTGAAAAAATTGCCTTCCGAAGCAAAGTGGTCTGGAATAAATTAGCGAAACGTGTTCAAGCAATTTTACAAATATTTAGAGAACGAAAGAAGCGACTGGTTTTCCAGTTCTACAGGGGCAAAAACGCCTGTCCCGTTACAGGCGAATTGTTGATTTTTGATTTCCACATTGATTGCTATACTGATCTTATTTGAAATGGAAATTTCTACTCGGAGAAGATGTTAAAGAATTTTTCGGAATGTAGCGTTCCGCAAATGACGGCGATTCGTATGCGAAACGATCTGTGCTGCGATCGACGGGCGATCACGTTGCCGCTTTTTCGTGAGAAATTTGACCTATCATCCTCATCATCCCGCGGGCACTTACCCGCGTCAAGCTAGCTATGCAATTTTGTCGCCCGAACTCACGTGTTCCTTGATCGAACGCGAATTCTCCGGTGAAAAAACTGCATCCTCCCGATGCATAAGCGAAATCTATTGTAATTGCATACACTTAACGTCGGACATCGAAGATCAAGATCTCGGAGTAATTATCGGAAATTAGGGGCTGTAGTGGGGATTACGTTTTCTGACATTCTTCGGATATGCAAATGCAAATATTTATACACTTCTGACCGGAAATGTCACTTCTTTTAATCGATGGAGAGCAGTTTTTGTAGTATTCACGCTTTAATTGCTACGATTAAATCCAACAAGTTGCTAAACAAAGTAATCCCAACAAAAACATCCTGTAAACAGAAGCCACGTTCCTATGGCCGTAAAAAGTTGTGAGATCAAACAAAATACAGCCAAGTTCGTTAGCTTAGAAATACCTCTTGCAATACTGAAAAAAGCGTTTGTAAAAATTATTTTAAAAGAATTACATGGAGGGCTAACTTATTCAAACTTATGGCCATTGGTTTAAAAAGCAACGGCCAGGTTTGAATAATTTAGCCCTCCATGTAACTCTTTAGAAATTAAATAGCGTTCTTTTCTTTTCAGTATTGCAAGATGTATTTCTAAGCTAACGAACTTGGCCGTATTTTGTTTGATCTCACAACTTTTTACGGCCATAGGAACTTGGCTCCTGTTTACAGGATGTTTTTGTTGGGATTTCATCAATTTTTAAGATTTCATTAATTTTTCATCAACTTTAGGGAGTAAAATTTCAAACTTTGATAATTATTTCTTTGAGTGTTTGTTACGGTGGACCTATGTACCAAATTTCAAGCTTGTAGGTCAATGGGAAGTACCCAAAAGGTTCAGATGATCTGTCAGTCAGTCAGTGACAAATTTAGCGATTTTTGAGGTCCTATATCTCGGAACCTACTAATGTTGGAAGATTAATTTTTTGTCAATATTGAGACATGATAGCATTTAACAAGTGTACGAAATTACATCTCTCTATCTGCGAGAACTTGGCTGATGCACTACCGTGCACCTAGATAGAGGCTACTTAATGGTAGGAAAAAGTAAGTTTAATCCACCGAATGGTACTCCTTTTCCGTAACACGTACATTTTATCCGTGTATGACATTTAATTGTATATGTGACATTTCATTGTTTAAATGTACACTTGTTTTAACTTGTTTGGCAGACATTAAGCCCTTTTGTTTTAGATTGTTCGACCGCGCAGATGCGTGTGAACGAATCCATAGACTAAGACGCTAATGTAAATCGCGCGGTTCAAATCGCGCGGTCGAAAACGCGCGGATTCCGCCGTGTCTGAACGGGCTGTTAAGTTATGACAAAGATTAAGCATCGGCTGTCGTGTGAATAATGACTTCTTGTCAGTTTAGTGCCTATTAAGGACGCTGGAAAAAGCGAATGGATAACGAAGCGTAACTTACGAATTTTCTACCACGGTCATTATCAACTTACGGCAATTTAAATAAATCGAACACAATTTCTTGTCTATTATTAACAAGTACCGAGAAGATTGTTGAGGAGGAAAAAGAAAAAGATTAATTAAGGTAACAGTCTCGCGAAGATTTATGACTATTGTCACGGTAGAAAGATGTCGCGCAACAGTTGAAGATCAAGGAAAACCATTCCTTATTGGTTGTTTAATTACAGTGAAGCGGTGTTACGTCTATCGTGCACGTAATAGCAAGATTTTCCAACTGTCAGGTTATAAGAAACGTGCGTCCGATGACGAACCAGTTACGTCAATTACGTGACAACTCTATTTCATTGATGGCGTAACAAATCATTCTTTAAAAATGCTCCTCTTCTTAAGACGTTTTTTTCAGCTCGATTCTCCTGAAGTGAATCATCTTTTAAATTAAATGTATGGAACATGTTCATTTGAAATTTCCGGGGTACATCAATGCTTGGAGAATGTGTAGTATATGTTTAATGTGAAATTAATTACTCTGCATAACATTACAGTAATTTTTATCAGCATCTTTGTAGCAATTTTATTTTTGTATATTCAACTTCAAAGGATTATTTTGGAACAAAGAGAATTTGACTGTTATTTAAAAGTATACAAATAATGGCAAAAGAATTATTACCTCTAAAAAAATAGATTTCAATTATTTTGTACCCACGGTTTGAGCTGACAACGCCATCCGTGGCAAAACGCTGAAACTGGTGGATAAATAGTCTCGTCACCGACGAGATACTATTAAAGACTGCCAGTCTTATTCTGGCTGGAGTAAGAAACAGAAGACCATCGATGTGATCTCGTCGGTGCAAAGATCACTGAGGAGATTCTCGTCGGTGCAGAAGATTACTGAGGAGATTCTCGTCGGTGAGAAGGGAAATCGTCACGGAACCATATTGATGTCAATTGTTACATTCTGCACCGAACGTATTGCAGATATTTCAGAGGTTTAAAATATTAAAAGCAAAACTCCAGGACAAAAGATTCCTAGATATATTAAGAAAGTAATGAAGCATAATTTTAGGAAAATCAACAATTCCTACTTTAAATTTTATACCAGATACCTCTATTTGTAATTTCAAAATATTTCATAAACGAGAATATTATTACCTTACACTTTTTTATACATAAATGTTTGAAGAATCTGAGGGAACAGAAATATGTTGAAAAGACTTTACTGTAAAAGATTAGATGGCAAGGTGGTCAAGGGAGTGCTTGTCCACATCGTTGGCAAAAGGAATTATTACAAACATTAAACAGCTGGAATTAATAAATGTATCATATATATAGTGTTATGTTGAATAAATTAATGCGTGCGAATGTTCATGGTTTAAAAGTTATTCTGTATCTCGAGTTTTATTGTCTATTTTTACGAAAAAATTAGATGGCAAGGTGGTCAAGGGATGAGTGCTCGTTAACATCATTAATTAGCAAAAGGAATTGTTATAAACATTTGTTGTAAACTCTAGCTAATGGAAATGTAAAAGGAGTAGAAGAGACAGGTGAAACGAGTTATGGTTAACAATAGAAAGTATATTTAACGAGAAATCAACGATACAAAAGGAAAAATAATAAAATGAGAAAATTAACAATGAATGATCGAACGAAACGAGATTTGATGAGTGTCAGTATGACAGGAATAAACGCACGAAAACTTTGACAGTCAATATGACCAGAATAATCGCAACAGAGTGAGAGCGAAAAGGCAGCTGTCTTTTACACCCGCGTGGGCCATCGGTTTTGGACGCATTACGGAGTTTGAAATTAAACGAGTAGGACCGTAGCAACGTTCGTTAGGGTAATGACCTAATAAACGGTGCTGCGGAGGAGACAAAGGAATTGGAGTAAGGAAAACATGATGCGATGGCCCACGAGACGATTTGACGGGTTCGACGAACTGTCGATCCGGCGAGGTTTACATCGGCGGTCAATCACCTTGCCGGCGTTCTTATGCCTCACCGGTGTCTATTGTACGAAATACATATACAGAAATTAAACGGCTCGGAATCGCCTTACAATTTATAAGAAAACCGGATCGCAGGTTTTCGAACAACATTAAACAGCCAGAAATAATACATTTATCTGTGAATTGTATTGAATAAATTAATGAGTGCGAATGTTCATAGTTTAAAAGTTATTCCGTATCTCGAATACTATTAGCCACTTTTACTAAAAAATTAGGTGGTCAGATAGCCAAGGGAGTGCTAGTGGACATCGCTGTAAAATGGAATTGTTATAAACATTAACCAGCGAGAAATAATAAATTTATCAATAATTGTCACGGCGATCGACATCGATCGATATTCGGTGGGGTGGGGGATGCCGCGCGAGCTCGGCGAGAGCCCGCCGTCAGTCAGTCAGTCGGGGCGGGGGGGCCGGAGCGAGCGGTCGGGCGTCGCGCGTCGCGTCGGGCTCCGGGACCAGGAGGACCAGAAGGACCAGGGACTCACCAGAGGTGGACAAGGGGTCATCTACAGCTACCCTGGCCTATCCCGGCCTACCATCAACCATGCTGTTTTGTTCTTCAACTGTTCATTCAACGGAAACGGTAAGTTTTATTACTATTCATATTTTTCAATACTTCCTTTGTCTACCCTTGGCCCAGCTTCAACGAACCTGTCCTTCAACTGTTCGTTGAACTAATACCATCAATTATTACCTCTAATATGCTAATTGGAATTTCCATTACAATTTTCGGTATAGAGTCTTCTTCAAATTTACATTTCTTGATTAAAATTGGTATTCCTCCGATCGGAGGTCCCTCAGGGGCTCACTCACGGATGGGGCCGTGAGTGAGTACGGGGAGTAGCGTCCCCGGGGCAACCCGAATCGCCTATAGGCCGCAATCATAATTCTCATGTGCAGAATTATAATTGTTCTTGTGAGCTAATTGTATTCGCACTCGTGTGCGGGGTTACAATTGCTCCCATGAGCTGGTTCTCTGGTTGTTTTCGCACTCATGTGCAGAATCACAATTGCTCTTGTGAGCTGATTGTATTCGCACTCGTGTGCGGGGTTGCAATTGCTCTCATGAGCTGGTTCTCTGGTTGTTTTCGCACTCATGTGCAGAATCACAATTGCTCTTGTGAGCTGATTGTATTCGCACTCGTGTGCGGGGTTGCAATTGCTCTCATGAGCTGGTTCTCTTGTCGTTTTCGCACTCATGTGTAGACTTAAAGTAGCTCTTGTGAGCTGATTGTATTCGCACTCGTGTGCGGGGTTGCAATTGCTCTCAAGAGCTGGCTCCCTTGTCGTTTTCGCACTCATGTGCAGAATTGTAATTGCTCTTGTGAGCTGATTGTATTCGCACTCGTGTGCGGGGTTACAATTGCTCTCATGAGCTGGCTCCCTTGTCGTTTTTGCACTCATGTGCGGAATTGTAATTGCTCTTGTGAGCTGATTGTATTCGCACTCGTGTGTGGGGTTTCAATTGCTCTCATGAGCTGGCTCTCTTGTCGTTTTCGCACTCATGTGCAGAATTAAAGTAGCTCTTGCGAGCTGATTGTATTCGCACTCGTGTGCGGGGTTACAATTGCTCTCATGAGCTGGTTCCCTTGTCGTTTTCGCACTCATGTGCAGAATTGTAATTGCTCTTGTGAACTGATTGTATTCGCAGTCGTGTGCGGCATTATGTATTGTTATGTTTAACTATAATTAGTCTGTTTTAGCTAGAATACACCAAGAAGAGGACATACCAAGAAGAGGACCCACCGAGATGAGGACACACCAAGAAGAGGGCACTCCAAGAAGAGGACAGACCAAGATGAGGACACAACAAGATGAGGACACCCTCCAAGAGGTCTGCGGCGTTTTGTTAAGTTAGTTTTATTTGCCGAGCAATTATTGTCTTAGCGTCACTCCCGAACCTGAGCCTTCTGCTCAGGTTCATGTTTCTTCTTTGCGAATCAAAGCCTTCTGCTTTGATTCTTCCCTCTTTTGCAATTTAGTCTTTTGGTCCACAATAATTGCTCGGCTTGCGTGCGTTATTTATTAAGATTGTATATCGTCGTTGCAAATATGTCGAGTAATTGTTGCCGTAAAATCAGTTTGCTCGTTTTCTTGATTCCGACACAGCATTCTGCTGTGTCGGACCTTGCTTGTATGTACCAGACTGGTTGGAGCCGGTATTCGGCGTCGATTCATTGAGAGGGATGGTTCATTGAGACCTGTTCACTCGTGTAGCCATGCTACAGTGTCCTCTCTATTCGTCATTCTACCCGCGTTCACCTCAACTTTTGTTGTTTGGTGACAGGTAGTTGGTGGAGAAATGGGATATCGTTTGAGCACTTCTCCATGGCCTTTCCTCTTGGTGCGGACACGTCGGGTATCGGTTCTGGCCGGAGTTGGGCTGCAAGCATTGTACGCGCCGCGTCCCCTTCGATCCAGAGCCTTCTGCTCTGTTTCGCTCTTGTTTCTCAGTTTGAAAGAATCAGAGCCTTCTGCCCGATTCGCCTTTCGCCCCCTGTGAATCGGAGACTTCTTCTCCGATTCACACCTTTTGCTCCGCGATAATTACTCGACATACTTGCGTAATTTAGTATAAGTCCGTCGTTGTAAGAAAGGGAGCCAGAAGGAATATTGCATTCGTTCTGACTCCCTTTCGGGTCTCTTGTGCAGCAACCTCCTCGTGGTGAGACCCGGGCAATCGGTATTATCCTCTATTTGTAAGAACTACTAGTGTCTTATGAATAGAGGATAATATCGAGCTAATAGCTGCACATTTAATAGATATGTTGATTTTCAATAAATTTTATTCCTATTCCTATTCCTATTGTCTTTCATAACATTTTGCAATTTCTCTTTCCTTTAGAACAAAATATATGTATTATTCAAGCTGGTTCACCCCGGTCGTGAACACTGTCATATACTCTCTGGTTCTATGAAGGTAAAGAGTGCGGAACCACCGACATCGACAAGATAGTGTCTCGTTGGTGATATTATTATAAGGCAATTACAGAATGGGTAATGTCAGTATTCTACTATATCATTCTTCTTCTACTTGATGACGAGTATCTCGTCGGTGGTAGAACTTTTACCGATGGGTATATCAGATCACTGTAAGTCCCACGTTATCCCCGCGCCCAGTCGCGCCCGGTTACTGGTCTCGCTGAATAGCACAGGGGCTGGCAGTCTTTAATAGTATCTCGTCGGTGGTCTCGTCACCGACGAGACACTGTCATGGGAGACGTGTCACTCGAATAATTCGATGTTTTCTTACGCATTCTAGGATATATTCCTGCTGGAGTAAGAAACAGAAGGCCACCGACGTGATCTCGTCGGTGCAGAAGACCACTGAAGAGGTTCTGATGCAATCCCAATCAGCCGCACACTCGTACCTACATCACCGCTCTCCGGCCTGGGACCCTATTCTCACCTGACAATATGATAGACGCTTAATATTGTAATTTTTTTGGTGAAAAATAAAGAATTATAGTTACAAAAGATAATGTCTTGTTTTTTCCACAACCTTCACATGAATATTCGATTGTAGAATTACATTCCAATTTTCGACCGTCCGACTTGTCGTTGACTTGTACTACCGAATTTCGTGCCACCTCCTTTACTGTCATGTTCTCCTAGTAGAAACCCAGAAATTGTCGAAAATATCAAAAATTGAACTTAGTATTAGGAGAACATAATATCGAAAGAGGTATCCGGAATTTCAGTAGTACAACTCGACGACAAGTCGGACGGCCGAAAATTTTCGAAAATTCAGTAGTAAAAGTCAACGTCAAGTCAGACTCCCGAAAATTTGCGAAAATTTTTCGAAAACTTCGAAAATTGAATTTTGTATTAGGAGAACATGATATCGAAGGAGGTGGCACGAATTTCAGTAGTACAAGTCAACGACAAGTCAGACGGCCGAAAATTTTCGAAAATTCAGTAGTACAAGTCAACGTCAAGTCAGACGCTCGAAAATTTGCGAAAATTTTTCGAAAACTTCGAAAATTGGATTTTGTATTAGGAGAACATGATATCGAAAGAGGTGGCACGAATTTCAGTAGTATAAGTCAACGACAAGTCAGACGGCCGAAAATTTTCGAAAATTCAGTAGTACAAGTCAACGTCAAGTCAGACGCTCGAAAATTTGCGAAAATTTTTCGAAAACTTCGAAAATTGAATTTTGTATTAGGAGAACATGATATCGAAGGAGGTGGCACGAATTTCAGTAGTACAAGTCAACGACAAGTCAGACGGCCGAAAATTTTCGAAAATTCAGTAGTACAAGTCAACGTCAAGTCAGACGCTCGAAAATTTGCGAAAATTTTTCGAAAACTTCGAAAATTGGATTTTGTATTAGGAGAACATGATATCGAAAGAGGTGGCACGAATTTCAGTAGTATAAGTCAACGACAAGTCAGACGGCCGAAAATTTTCGAAAATTCAGTAGTACAAGTCAACGTCAAGTCAGACGCTCGAAAATTTGCGAAAATTTTTCGAAAACTTCGAAAATTGAATTTTGTATTAGGAGAACATGATATCGAAGGAGGTGGCACGAATTTCAGTAGTACAAGTCAACGACAAGTCAGACGGCCGAAAATTTTCGAAAATTAAGTAGTACAAGTCAACGTCAAGTCAGACACTCGAAAATTTGCGAAAATTTTTCGAAAACTTCGAAAATTGAATTTTGTATTAGGAGAACATGATATCGAAGGAGGTGGCACGAATTTCAGTAGTACAAGTCAACGACAAGTCAGACGGTCGAAAATTTTCGAAAATTCAGTAGTACAAGTCAACGTCAAGTCAGACGCTCGAAAATTTTCGAGATTTCAGTAGTACAAATCAGCGACAAGCCAGACGGTCGAAATATTCGAAAACTTCGAAAATTGAACTTTGTATTAGGAGAACATGATGTCTGAGAAGGTGGCACGAATTTCAGTAGTACAACTCGACGACAATGTGGACGTTCGGGAAAAATTGGTGGTTCAATAAATAAATACGCAGATATGTTAATTTTAATACATTCTCTTTATTTATTCAGTGTAGATTCATATATAAAATGTTTGTATTGTTTACTACTGGCTCGGGCGGTCAGTAATTCAGAACCGTAGTCAGAAACATGCATTGTATGCAATGTCGGTACACTGTACTGCCGATAGGCATTAAACCGCTGCAGGCACCTGGCGGAGAATGGTCTAAACTACAGGGTACATTACCGACTTGGTAGCGGAACAAAAGTGACAAAAGGCGGCGAAACCAGCCCTTTGGAAGGGCTTCATTTTAGTGGACGGAAAAGGCGGCCTTAGGAAGAAGTATTTATCGATCCCCTTTGCTTTCTTTCTTCTAAGCCTGGAGGCTACCTTGGGGTGTCTACGGGGGTGGGGGTGGTCGGCGAATTAAAGATGGCGGGACTTTTTTCTTTGTTTCGACCCCTGGGATTCGGAGCAGGTTCTCCCTTCATTTCCTTGGGAGGAAGGTTGGGCGAAAAATGGCTGGAAATATTTTGCGAAGCCATTTAAGGTTGGGGTGGACGCCTCTCTCATTCTTTTAGAAGGTCGAACGGAAGTGTCTAGCCCAAGTGAACTCCATTGCTTCTGGAACAGGAAAAAGAAATTCTTTTATTAGTTTGAACAAGATGATATGGTAGAAAAATTAAAAATGTTCAACATTAATAAATAATTTGATTTTTTGGTCAATTGATGCATTGTCTACTTATTTCATTCAAGTATCTTGCAAATGACACAAAAAATGTTTGCATAAAGTTTCTTATAGCTTAATAATAAATATAAGCACATCACCGTGTAAAAACATTTATGGGTTATCACGTACAGTCTATTTAAAAAGTTAGGGGTTGAAAAAAGTATGCATTTTCCTCATTGGACTTTATTATTGAATTTAAGTAGCAAACGGGTTAATTATAGTTTTCGCCGGCAAATTTAGCCAATAAAGACGAGGTCTTCTGCGAGGACATCGCGCAACCAGCTTCCGAGGATCTGCATCCCCTCGATCCATCATTCTGGCTCCTTTTTGCCCATTATTTCTGCCGTTTCAAGGAGCCAGGTATTGACCGAGCAGGATATCGCAGTATTTTCCTCGAAGCTTCCTCGAGACCGAGAAAACGCTCGTCTTTGTTTTTATTGCTCGAACGGGGGATGGGTGGTTGGAAGCAGAGGGTGCAACGGGGATGGTAACGATGGGGGTTGGAAGACGGAGAGAGGAAAGGAAAAGCAAATGAGGCTCGATGCTCCGGGGGTCTGAAGGGGATGAGGCCAGTAATGCGAACGGTACGCAAGAAATCGCGAGAGTCGTTTCTGTTTCTCCTCTCCTCCACGTTTTTCATCCCTTATCGACCATCGCGGGAGACTTTTCGCCGCGCAAAAAGTCCAACGGGATAGCCCGCGCCACTTTGAAAAGAAAAAGGGAACGAGAGGAAGGAACATTATCGAACTCTTTCCTACGTATTAGCGGCGGTCAACCACTTTTCTTGCTGAACGCACCCCTAACTTCTGGAACGTGAGATTTTAGCTTTATAGCTAATATTTATATATTAGCTTGCACTTTCTTGATCGTAGACAAATTGTATCTGTCGTTCATTTGTTCAATCGATCAATTCTAAACAGAAGGAATAATTTTTCGAGAAATGATTGGTTCTCAAAAAAATATTAAACGAATTTTTGCTGAACACAAATTTGTCCCTTCTAACTGGACGCCCTATTAACTTCAGCCTCACACGTGTACTTTTGCCAATAAATATTAGCTTGCTCTTTTCCTATTTTATAGACAAATTGTATGACAGTTTATTTATTAAATTGACCACTTAAATTCCACTTGTCCACTTGAATTCACTCCCAGATGCGTTTCCCATTCTCCAAGTAAGGCAATCACTCGAATTTAGGCACATCACGCTGCAAACGTTGATGCAGATTCGCTCGCGGGACGTATCGATGTATTAATTACGCGGGGTTAAGTGATCGGCTAGCAACTAAACACACCCCTGTGGAGGATTAGAACGTACTGAGCTCGATCACGTTGCGAACATGATGGTATTATACGCGAGACGTGTGTAGAGGTGACACGCTCACATTTCCCGACGCGTTTGACCGGTATGCAAAACAGACCGGCTGACCATCGTCCCTTGAAAAAGGCCCACTTCCGTGAATCTTTGTGGAGGGTTGAACCCCGAGCAGCTGCTGTGTTATCCTTCCTACCCCTGGACGAACCATTCAGACACCTTTAGTATCCCCGTGTCGAAATCACTATTAATTTTTGACCGACTTTCGTTGAGGACTCTCGATCGATGTTTGGTCTTTAATTTACGTTGGGAAAGGGAGGAATTTTTAAATCTGAAAATAACATGTTCTTCGGCTTTTGTAATCGACTAATGTTAATCAGTATTATTTTTAGAAAGTTCCACCTCCCCATATTTACAAGATTTACTATTAAAAAAAATAGAGTGGTGGAAATTTTAATGCAAATAAAAATGTCCTATACGAAGGTAATAGTTAACGTAAGACACCCATTTTCGCAACCCAGTTTGCGTCTCTCTAAAAATGGAAAAACAGATTTGTTTCTCGACGACCTCACTGATCAAAGTTTGCGATTGCAATTGAATTTCGGCAGGCAGATAGACGAGCACAGATTGAAGCGCAGTGCATGGAAGGTTTATTATCGGTGAAAAATAACGGGATCGCGAATTTCGCGTGACAAGCTGCTAAATGAAACAGAGGGTGGCGCGGGGGTGGCCGCGCTAGCGTGGCAGTTTATTGATTTAATTGCACGGCAATTAGTTGGCCGTTTGTCGTTAAATTTCATCCGGAACGGAGCGGCGATTCGCTTATTTAACCAATGATTAATCGCCGGCAGTTTTATCTGTAGCTAACAAATGACGCTAATGGGTAACCAGGAACGTCATGGCGGCGTCGTGGGCACCATTACACCGGCCCCGATGATGGCGCGTTGAACACGCGCGCGCGAGCCCTTCGACAACTTCGATGCTTCTCTCTCTCTCTCTGCTCCTCCGTCCGATCGAAATAGTTTTTCAATTTTCACGGACGATTGGTCACCCTCCGCGCGCAATTTTCCCGTCGCTTGGCTTTTCGATTATCCGGCGAGAACGTCCGGGAACGCGAGCAGAAGTCTAGCGCGGCCGCGATTCGTCTTTCGACCCTCGATCCCGACGATCGTAAACGCAAATGAGCCTTCCGATCACCACCCATGATCGATCAAGGTTCCCATTACTAGCCATGATTTTTTAAATTAGAGTTCCAGAGGGAAACGTGATCTTCGTGAATTTTTCTTGACTAACGTATTAAACTTTTGACGATGAAATCTTTTACATGTGAAAACTTGCATTTTCAACTAAAGTGTATAACTTTTTTTATTAAGATGTGTCTATTATGATTGAAGATACAGTTACTTTCAACAATTTCACAAGCGATCGCTAGTGTTCTCCATTGATTTAATAATATTTAATAATTCACCACGAAAACGTCTTTATAATTTCAATAATTGTGAAATACAAAATCTGCAACCGGTCTTCCGACCGGTGACGGTCGGTTTAGTGTTGAGAGATCTCGGATTTAATTGTAGCATTCAAGTTTGTACTTTTTTCCCCGGGACTTCTTAGGTATTTTATCGAAGCTACCTTTGAAACGGCGCATTCGCGATCGACGCAATCCTTCAGGCTTTTCTGAAGGAATAAATTAGAGTGACGACGAGATAAATTATTCCTCGAGAGACTGTTAATCCCTACCCTGGAGGTTAGTAGGGCAGGAAAGCGAGGGGATGGTTGGTGCAAGGGGTTGCAGACGAAAGAGGACCGTTCCAAAACTCCTGTATCGTGAAACAGGTTTCGGACACCCGGAAGCCCTTCTGGTCAACGTTTCTTTTTTTTAACCTCGTGTGCCTCGAACCCCTGCACGCTAACCCCTTCTGAAAGGGTGCTTTTCATTAAAAGAGAATCCTGGATGAAGTTACTATGGCAGAAACTGCTGGACGTGTACGTACAATCGCGGAAACAACATGGGATTTTAGCGAGAGACCCAGAATGTTAATTAAAAATTCGAAAAACCTTCTTTTGTTTCTCTTATAAGAAAATATTATTAATTTGTGTACCATAATTATAGTGCAGATTTTATGAATTCATTACAAAAATGAGTAAGAAAAATTTAAGAATGATGTTACAATATTTTCGACGTATTTACAAATTATAAAACGAAGAAATATAAGCTTTTTATTGTTTCTATCTTACAGCTAATTTAATAGAAGAATATTAGTGGGTTTGTGCAATTAAATAAACTTGTTATATAATTTCCGATGTGGTTTCTATTATATGAATAAAAATAATGCGAAAAGAATAAGTTCATGGTATTAAAAAACATTTGTTCCACAGTCTGTGATGTGGATTCTATTCTATGGTTAGAAACAACGGGAAGAATAAGAATGCAAAGTGTTGTAACAGTCGGCACTCGGCCGTAATATCTCGACGGCAGAAATTGCGGCCAGAAAATTTCAAAGTAGCTCGCAGGCGGACGTTCTTAATTAAAGAAAAGTCGGGGATCATTAAGCGGGCGACCCTTACGAGGAAACCGCCCCCGCGAGTGTGGCCAGCCGTATAGATGCCGTTGATCGCGGGACACTAAAAGCACCGCCAGTTTTAAGCGTCATTTGGCTCTTTTACGCGCTTCTAAAAAGTGCTGGCACGACGATAAAGGGTGGCCCTGTGGGGTGCCCTCGTAAACTCCGCGGAAAGACAGGCTGGCCGGGTCCAGTCGTAAAAAGATCGGGCCAAGAGGCGACTAAAAATCTTTGAAAACCCTCCTAGAAATAATTATGAGACCTGGATCCACCCTGTGAAACATTCATTTCATTGCGAGCTCCCATCGCAAAATTAAAAAACCGAAAAATAAAAGCTGCGACGTAAATTATAAATTGACACACAGGTAGATCATTGGTATTGATCAATTCTGAATAATATAATATAATCAATTTTGAAAAACTGAAACACTAAAACTAAGGGAAGAAAGATGTTCCTAAGAGGTTTCTAGCAAAGGTATAAAGAGACCTTTGTGGAAAATAATTAAATAAATTGATAATAATAAATTGAAATTGATAAAATTAAATAAATAATAAATTCAATAAAAATTAACTAGAGGCTCCGTTCTAAGGATCTTGCAATCCTTATTAATTTTGAGAACCTTACTTTTAGTCTGTAGTAAAAAGGATGGGGTAAAAATGGTGAATACAGCAAAATCGTTCTGAAGATTGTCGATACAACAACCCCGAGCACGTACGCGCAATAAGGCAGGCGTGGTGGTGGGGGTGTGGGTGGAGGTCGGAGGAACTGCTAAAAATCGTAAAGACTCCCCACCAACGAGGTCATCCCCCTACTTTCGCTTCTTTGCCGGGTTTTTCCTCGTTCCGCGGGGCGCGAAGGCGAAAGAGAAAGACGCGGGGGTGGTTTTCAGCCCCGCTCGCGAGCAAACGGGTGGGAGAGGGTGAACCGGGGGATGAGACGGGGGTGGCGTTAGAAAGGCAAGAAGAAAAGAGCGACGGAGCCCCGGCTGTCCCACCTTCGCCGCTCTAGTATTTCAGATAAGAATAAAGTAAACGGCGAATGGGGTTGCTGGAGGGGTGGCGGCTGTAGCTCCATCTCTCTCTCTCTATCGGGCTGACGGTGTCCGGTGGGGTGGGTGATGCTTCTCCGACTGGGCCGTATCAAAGCGAAAGGGGTGAAGCAAAAAGTACGACGATCGATGCAACCGGCCACACGGAATACAATGAAGGCGCCTCACTTTTCCTTCTTTTCATCCCCTTCGTCTTTCATCCCCTCCAGTCGAGAACCTAGCGAGCCCGGGCAGCTCTTAAGATTGTTGTTGTTCTTGTTATACTGAGTATTTATTACCGGAACGTCGCGATACGTATAGGTAGTACGTCCCTTAAAAGAAGTTGCGCAAAAGACGATTAATATTCATTTTTATTTAATAATTTTGCAAAAACCCTTACATTTTAGAAAAATTTAAGGAAATGATTTGTATACTGTTACTGTTTTCTCAATATTATTTTAACTAAGCACATCGCAGCAGATTTAAGTGGGAAAAAGCGTTCCTGCATTTTCTACACAGCGGCACGAAAAAGTAAATTGATTAAGTATTTCGCTTTTTATGAAAATAATAAAAGCATTTAATGAGGCAGAGTGAACATTTTCTGTCCGACCTCACGCTTAATTGTGTCGGGATCGTTTGGAGATACAGTGACTCGTGTATTTAATCAAGGGGGAGGGGTATTGTTTATTTGCTGTAATTACGTACAACGTTTCGAATAGGACATTAACACGAAGAAAAATCTATTTCAATCCGATAATATATTCAGATGTTGAAGAATGTTAAAAATTTGACTTTTTTTCCATTTTTCGACGATATCGGACCAGTGTGCGTGGTCCCCGTCGGCCATCGTTCCGTAATAGTCCCGTACAAACAATATTTCCTCGACGAGAAGTTCGTGTTTTAATACTCGTTAGAAGTTCGCTACAATTTTCCTCGGTGTTAACTGAAAAACGACGATCGTTACCCTTTTTTCCACCCCGTCATCCCCTGCAGCGGCTCGGTTCTCGAGCTGTCTTCTCGAGCGGGCTCGGGCGTAATAGAGGTGCGGCGGTGGCGGCGGGATGAATTTCCTAATTAAAACTCGCGGGAAACTATTTAAAACTTAAAAAGGAACGAGGCTAGACCCAAAGCAACCCCGGGCCCCATTATCGCCCTTGCCACGAGCAACTTCGGCAAATTATAAATTTCATCGGAACTGGCTCGCCCCTTCTTGTACCTTGTTTTATTTTTCCTTGTTCTCCTCCCGGTTCTCCTTTTTTCCCACGGCCGGAAGGAACTATCCAGGAAGAGAATCTCGCCCCTGCAAATTGCACCCGGATCCACGGGAATCATTTTTATGCTAAACTCTGGCTCGTTTTAATTCTTTCTCTGCGAAACGCTTTTCTTGCAACGTGCAACGCGGAGGGCTTTAAATTAAGGGTTGGTCGAGGAAACGGGCGAAAAATTCGCCCGGAGCGCAATTAATCGTATCAAGGGTTTACGGTTCTGCTGTGCAGCTTCCTCGGAAATAGAGGAAACCGGGAAATGCCTTCTATTCACCCCCAAGGCTCCTTTTTATTTCGAGGAACGCTCTGCTACCCCCGTGAGACTTACTTTAACTGCCTGCGACGTGGCGAGCAATTAGAAGCGGCGTCTTTTAAGCCGGGTCATAGATTTTTCCGCGTAGCTACCCGGCTTAAAGCAGGGAAATTTAAGGGCAGTTTACAAGCCACTTGATGCATGTGGCCGCGGTGCACTCAATTCTCCCCCGAAACGCGAGAGAGAATATTCCCGAGCAAATGTATTCTCGATTTTCAGCAAATCAATTTTTCTTCTTGCTCCTTCACTGTGTATCCACCCTTGATTCTGTGTTGAAAAAAAATTTGAGTAGTTGTGTTTGGACTTTATTATTGTACTTAGGGGTGAGTTTTAGGGGATGGAATACAGAGGAAACCGCTTTATCGGCTCAGGAAGTTGAGAACGGCGCCATCTGTGGTAGACCCGTGAATCGTGTATCGATTTTTTGCGTTCATCGGTAACGAAGGGAATTTCGCTCAGGGGAAAATGCTGATAAGGGATGGATGACAGAGGGCGGCAGGATAAAAGATTCTGATAAAAAGCTGACTCTGTTTCTGAGGCTGCATTTTGCCTCGCTAGGAAAAATTGATATTCTTTCTAGAAATTAAATGTATTTACTTAACTATTTTAATTTTGTTCTACTAATTAAGCAAGACGTATTTTTATGTAAAATGCACCCTTAAATTATGGTTTAATATTCTGTTATTGGAAAGACTAAATATAATATTTATTTTGCTTGGTAGGAAAATAGTGTAACAAATAAAGCAAGAATCAATTTTACAATACTGTACGCAAAATATTGTACGAAAAATATGAAGCAGTGAAAGTTAAATCATATTGGTGATCAAATTACATGTTAATAGTTCAAACTATCATGCATTACTGTTCGAATAATTGCCGAGCTAATACGAATTTGTAAAATAGATAAATTACACATAAAAAGATCAGAAATTTATAAATTGTGTTTCAGAGTATTTCTGAACAAGAAGTTAGCCTGAAGAAATTAATGAAATATTTCCAGAAGTAGTAGGGTTAAACAATTTTACATAAACTCCAGCGTCCAATTTTGCCAGACACAATAATTAAATTTTTCAGTGGAAAACGAGACGCTAAAAATTGGCAAGCGCGTCGGTGAATTCGCAAGCGACGCGTGTCGTCGCGGAGCGCGCGCTGCCCGGCTCTCTTGTAAATTTGTAACAAGGCCAGCATAGCAGTGGCCGGGGCCCTTTGAATAAATAAAATCGGCTGCGGATCAATGCCGCATGTGCGCTCCCGCTCGCAAAAATCCGCGTTTCCCATCGCATCGGCCACCTAAACGTCATGGGGGGGGGGGGACAACGCGATGGGGGGTACAGTCCGTCCCCGGCCCCGGCGCTAATGAAGTTTCTAATTAACGCGACAGACGAGCTCTCGCAACGCGACCGGATTACATCGCGTCAAACGAATCGAGGCAAATGAAACGATTACCAGCCAGCCCGGCCCGGTCAGCCCCGTGAAAATCAACCACGGGGAGAGGGAGAGCATACGCCCGAGGATCGACTGTGAAATTAATCGACTGATCGCGCTCGCCCTTTGACGCGATGATTGAACCGGGATTTTTCGATGTTCGGGCTCCATTGCTTCCTCCGCGATCGGAAATTTTGATGGCCGATTAGGTAATCTGGCACATCCGACAATGCCTATGAATTAACTCCTTTTTCCCCGACACGAATGCGACGATATTCGTAGGATCATCCCTTGTAATTGAATTTTTATGCGGATTTTCATATCGATTTTTATGGGGGTAAAGAGAGTCTCCTCTAAAAATTTAATTTCCAGTTACTAATATGGTTCATCGATTTACAACCCTTCTCTGTAATTCGGTTTTTATGTCAACTTTTAAAACTTTAATACAATTGGGACACATTTTCTATTAAAAATCGCCCATTGGTTCTTCTTCAAAAATTCACCCCGCATTCGTCGCTTCAATTTAAAATAAAAATCGCTAATTTTGTATACTTTTTACGAGTATCATACGATATTTTTTTGAGTGACGGTTTGTTTAAAAATGATCCTCATCGATAACGCCAACGAGCATAAAGTAACAGGTGTTATTATCGCGGTATCTCGTCGGGCGATGAAAACGTTTTTTAATCTCGTGATGGCGAATTAAAAGTGGAAACACGGATTATGGCTCGAGTAGGGGAGGGAATGGAGGCAGCATATGTTATTAATGTGGTCGTCGACGGTGAATTTGCGCGCGATAAATCGCGGAATCAGCTCGAGGGATCGCGACACGATGCCGTTGCTCTTGCGTGCTCGTTCGTTCGCTCGATCGTTGGAAATTAGGTCGTCGACTTTTTATACGGGGCTCGTTAACAGTCATTTAATTTCACGGCGATACACGCGCCACGCCTGCGAAAACGGATTATCGGGACTATGGCAACGCACGCGTATCGAATTACAAGCCCCGACAGCCGGAGACGCTTACAAAAATTAATTGGCCGATACACTGAATAATCAACCGGCCCCGGGAGCGTATAATTGCGCGTATTTAATTTCCCCACGCAAATTCGGACCAGCGTCGAATCACGCTCGCGAATAATTTTATTATAATTACGCCATATCGCCGGCTTTAACGACCCGAACTCGATCCCGACGCGGCAAAAACTCCTGGCAATCGAGGGAATGATTTTTCGCGATTAATTCATCCTACTCGACCACGCCAGGTGCATGGAAAGAATTTAATGCGGCTCAAACGCGTGTAATTTAATGCTCTATAATGATTTAATTGCGGACTCTTGCGGATTTATTGGTTGGACAAATTTTTAAGAACCAACAAAAAATATTGTGCAAGATTTTACAGGATTTAATGTAATTGTAGGACGGTAGAATTTAATTTAAAATAAATATTCGTAGATTTATCACCACTCTTTAACCCTGTTAGGTTATATCCAGTGATTTTGTGTTTATTGGATTGTGACCTCTGTTCATTTACAAATTACACAAATATTGAAGACCCGATAGAATACAGAGATCAATGAAATTTAATACAATTTTTAGGCAAGAAAGAATTTAATGTGAAACAAAATTAGCTCTAATTGCATAAAAATTTGTAATTTTATAATTAGTCTTTCACTTCTTCAGCTTATAAACATCAGGATGCTTTCATACAAATTATAATAAAGATAACGAACATTCTCAGAGTAAAAAATATTTAGGAACGCCACAAATAACCCAACATAAAAATTAAATGAAGGATCCAGTGATTAATACAAAAACGAACAAACTGTAAGAAAATAAAATATACAATGTATATAAAATACTTAAGAATTGCATATGTAGAGTCGACCACAAAAAGCCACCGGTCAAGCGATTAATACACTTCCCCAAGAACAGAGAGTCGAGCAAGAAGCAAACACTCGATCACGCGACCCCAGAAGCGTGCTCCTCGCGGCCATATTCTCGACAGTAATCCGAATTAAACTGCCATAAATTTTTTCGAGCGGTTCCACGAAGAGCCGGTAATACGGTTTCCACGGGCGTTTCCTTCGTCGGAGGGCGGCGTAGGGTCAGGAAGTAGCCGGAAGGGTTGTCGGATCTTTTTCCGTAAAAGCGAAAGCTTACGGGGCTGTTTAGAGGGGTAAAACTGCGTTTAGAGTTTCGTCGAAGGGACGGGAAAGTGTATCCGCAAGAGCAGGAGCAAGAGCAAGAGAAAGATAGCGGTAGAAGCGTCCATTGCTAAAGGGTCTCCTAAAAATCTCACCCCCGAGCTTCCCACCCCCTCGTTCCTCGCCCCGTGTCTCATCCGCAGGGTCCTTTCTCTTTCAGCCCTCTCTTTCATCCGTCTTCTTTCGTCGTTCGTCGACGATCTCTCTTCCTCTCGTTCTCTAAGCACGGCTAATTCAAAATGGCGTCGCAGCCCCTATATCATTCGCAGCCCTGCCCGGCCTCTCTCACCCCCCTGCTTCAGCCACCCCGTGTCCCGCAACCCTCCTCCGTGCACCCTGTCTCACCACCACCGAAACGTTCCTCGACCCTAGGCTGCGCGTCAGGGGTGGGGCCACCGAACTATGGCGCCCCGTACACCCTCCGACCAGCACCCTAGATCCTGACGCTCTCCGCGTCTCGGAACTCGACCAACAAATTGAAATCCCGCATTTTCCACGAGCCTAAGCCTAGCTAGCTTCCCGTCTCTGACTCGCGCACGATTTCTCCAGGGGCTTCCCGATAAACTACCCCCGCCAAACCCCCGTCGCGTAGTCGCAGACTCTTTTTCGGGGAACACCCTCAAGAAACTGGAAATGTCGCTGATGTATACAGACGTCGAGGAAGCGTCGATTTGAGTGTGTTGTTTATTTTACGCCCTTGTTGGGGAGATGTAAAAGACAATATTTCACTAAAAATTATTAATAGACGTGTCAAAAATTTTGAAAAAATTGTATTAAAAATTTTGTTGATTTTATTTTCGTGTAGCTTGCAGAATAGGAGATAATGTATGAATGTACGATTCTCTGATTTATCTTTGTTCGGTTCTGAATATTGGACAGCAATCGTGGTCTCGAGTGTTCGATCCTCCGCGAGGTACGGGCATAGTTCAAACAAGCATGTTTGCGCCGCTCCATGCGCGTACTACTTAGTTGATTTTTATCATGGAAGCACGAGAATGGAGTTATACGAGGTTGATCCGTTCGGAGAGGGGATTATAAAGTGCTCGATTAAAAGTTTCGGAACGCGCTCGACGTCCGTTGTTTTCGGTACACTTTTAATCGGGAACACTTTGATTTAATTACAACTACCGATTTTCTGACTGACGGAATGACGGAAGTGTGTCAGCGTGGAAATAAAATAAGCTGTTGCAATTATATGAAATTTATGTATCATTTTTAATCTTGTCGACCAGGAATTTTCATGAAATGTTAAACTAAATGGCACTTTACACTAACACGAGAAGAAAATGTATGAGAAGTGTGAAATCTTTTGAAATAATATTCAAGTACAATTTCGTAAAACGATTTTATCTCCTATATTTTCATTGAAGTACCATTAGTTTTTTGTAGAAATAATAAATCCACGTTTCTACAAAGTTTAATTTTAGTTGAAACACGTTTTTGTAGTAATACTAGGGGTAGTAATTTTAGTGATACTAAAAACAATTTGATTGTCAAAATTTCAAGTGAGATGACTATGTTCTCAATAGTCCATTACATTTTCAATTATAAATGTGCAATTCAAATAATGGATGGTTACATCGACAGTGTCAAAGAGGCCAAAAAATGATGAAGTCAACATTTTTGAACCCTAAACAGAAAATGTCAATACATAGACTTTTCTACAGCTTCATTGAATTCCTTGAAATAATAAAAAATCAGTATTATATGTATACTGATCCTACTGACCAAAGTATTAGGTTGGCAAGAAATCAATTTCGTTGTTATAAGGGTGAAATAAAACCCAATTTTTTTGTTCGATGTTATTTTCTTCAAAATTCCACGCTCATAAAACTTGTGGTCCTTATCGGCAAAAAACTTATCCAAGTGCGATTTCAGATGATTCATAGTCTGAATAAAAAAAATTGGGTTTTATTTCACCTCGATCTTATCAATATATCAATCCTCTACAATCCTTAACCAAAGATTCAATAAGTAGACCACAGAATGCAATCGAGAGGAGAGAAAATCTTTCAAAAATTCGCCACCGAGCCCCGAAGTTCCGCGCATCGTTCCGCAAGAATTCCGCGGGCGATTCGTCATCGTCCACCGCAAAATCGTGTTGACGCAAACCGGATGGCACGGAGACATCGGGCGGCGCAACATTTTGCACGCGTTGATCGTCCGGCTCTCGGCCGGAAGCGTGGGGTCGGTGTTGCAAGCGAGGGTGGCAAAAGAGAGTGTCGGAGGGGGGTGTAGTCGGGGGGCGGAGGGAACGATTCGGTGTGTCGGAATGCGAATTCGGACATGGTTGCAGGGCTGGGAGCGGCAGGGGAGGGGGAGGGCCGCGTCCGTCCCGCAAATTTCGACGACCGCTGAGATTTCGCTGTCCTGTCCATATAATCACCGTGCTCCGAATTCCAGCTGCGAGATAGTTAGGGCACTTGTGGCGTCCGTTGCGCCACTTTCCCACTTTCTTTCTCGACGTCGATTTTTCAACTCTTTTCCCGAATCGTTTCCGGCAAACCGATCTCTCGATCGTCTCTCATGCTCTGTCTGGCACCGGCAGCCTCTCTGGCCCACAGGATTTGCGAATTGCCGACGAAATTGCGATCGCCACTCGCATGATCGTCGTTCGTCAAGAGACCGCATCGACGCCACCCACACCCCGATGACGGATGCAATGTGCATCACGCCTTGCACCCGAGCATGGCATCCCGAAAAAATCGCACGCGACCCTCAACGCCGATGATGAACTCGCGAGGAATTCGATGATCGTACGAGGACCGACGCCCCGATTGTCATCGTCCACATTTATGGCGTGTTTTCATAGCTTTTTGGGAAGTGGGTGGTGCATGATGAATCCCTGCGAATCGGAACGGGGGTGTCCGACTATTGGGGTTGGTGGTGGATTGTCAGCATTGCGTTTTTCTGGTGGTGCTCTTCGGACGAGATTTTTCAAATTTTTGATTGCGGGAAGAATTAATTTGTGGGCTCGTTTATTGTAGAAGTATGTTTGGAAAGAGTTGTTTTAAGTGATTTATGTTTAGGAAAAATTAGTAGACTGTCATACAAAATTTGGAGACATTACAGTCTGTGAAATGACGCAAGGGATGCATCCAACAACAAAATTCCTTTTTAATTTTTGATTTTTCGATTAATGTAAAAATAGTTTGCTAGCAATTAAGAATGTTTTTATATTTGTTCTAGATAAATGGAAAGATCGTTTAATACTCGTAGAATTAAATTATAGCGAAGACAAAGCTGAGACAGAATTAAAGGGTTCGAGTTCCAGTCTTTACCCGTTCACAAAAAGTTAGAAGTTCGCTTAACACTAAACCTACCGAGCACTAAACGCGATTAAAATGTTTTAGCTTACAAAAATGACAAGAATCTATTACTTGGATTTTGTGCAATTTTTATTACAATATACGCTTGGATAAAAAAATTTATGGAATCAATTTCCATGCAAGCAACTTCATAATTTCAATAATTCTAAGATGAAAAATATAAAACCGTTCATTCGACCGGCAGTGGTAGGTTTAGAGTTAAATAAATATGACCGAGTACAATGAAAACAACTGAGTAAACGACAAAATGCAAACGCGAAGTGACAGCACAAAATATTTTAACAAATTACTGAGATCTGACATTTAAATTTGAACTCCAATTCCTAACGCAAGAGCAGACACTTTGGACTAAATAATAACAAGTATTACTTTAAAGAAAACTCACCCCTTGATGCAGTGGATCCTGTAATGACTTTTTTAAATTCCAAGTAACATGGCGGCTCGAAAAATTCCAGGTTCGGCATTCAATGTAGTGTATCCACGCTGAAATTCATGTCAGCTGCAAACCACCATATATCCATCACGCAGTGGTCAAGAGCATTTCCGGTTTCCGCGAATCGCGACACCTCTCGGATGCAACAACAGTTCGTTGGGAATCGAAAACAGGAATCAGGACAACACACGGGAATTTTGCGTGAATTTTTCCACGGTTCGCGGCCAACTGACCTCGCCCTTATTTTTCAGGCCTGCTCATTCCTTGGTCCCTACCGCTCCCCTTTCGTTGCCAACCCCTCCTTCTGCTCGGCGGATTTTTACGATTCTGCGCGTGGAAAAATCGCCTTTTTCCAACGGGCGAGCCTGCGCGTTAACCTTGCCTCTTTTCATCCATTTCTTTGCATTCTTTCCGCTTGTTCCTTCTGTGTGTGCTCTTCGTCCCCTCCTCGAGGGTGGGAGTGGGGATGGATATATTCACTATAAGTCCTGAGACCTTCGCTACAAGCTCTCATCTCGGGCTTGTTTCTGGAATTTTAAATTCGACGAAATGAATTTTTGTAATTATTTGGAACTGTTGTATTCTCTAATATCAATTTATTTACCATTTTGTTAAAACGTACGAATTTGTTAAATGCTCTATGATTATGAAGTCAGAAAATATGATGCGAGAATTACAAGAAAAAAAATGTTGAATGTGACAGAATTGATAATTTAAAAATATGTTATTATACAGAGGGTGACAGTAACCAATATATTATTTCCTATGTACAGAAGCCACTAAAAAATAAATATACAAAATCCTAGTTATCAAGTAAGTATTACTGGCAATCAAAGTTTTATCCTGATTAATAACCCACCCTTACAATCCACATCAACCCTACTCCATCATCATTCATCTTCCCCCTACTTCATCAGTTACCTAAATTACCCAAATCTGTGGCGGATATGCTAGATAAAATTGTAAATAAATAAAAACTCGGGTCAGAAAGACAAATTTATAAAATAATAATTTATCCAGAGTCCTCTAAGAAGCACCCCAGAAAGATTACAAAATTAAAAGACAAGTTTCAATCATGACCTATACAGATCTCCAATAACCAGACCATAAAGATTTTAAAAAATATGAAAAATCGAAAACAAAAATTTTCATAGCAAGACCTAATATAACAACAAACGACCCAGTTCTCTAACCAACTCCAGCTTCCCAGAGATCCGAAAATCATACACGAGGACCACGTATCGCCTGACCTCCACACGAACGCTCGCCATTCTCAGCCGCAAACGCGACCCAGCAAACACGATTGCAGGCTCTAAATAAATGTCAAAATCACGTGTTTAGCTGCGCGAGGGTGGCTACCGGCCCCGTCTCGACTCACACGGATAAATCCTGCGAAAATCCCCTGGATCTTGGAGTGTTGGTAGCCGGGGAGCTGGAGTCCGGCCGGAAGCGGGCAACTATTATTCAAGAAGCCGGGACGGCTTTGGATAAGGGTGCCGTCTGAGGCCGGACGAAGTCTAAAGGAATAGCTAGCGGGGGTGTGGGTCTCGGAATCGAGCCTCTCACCGTAAATTTCTGTTCCGAAATTCTCGCTAGCCTCGTAGACGACTCGAACTCCTCTCTCCTCTGGGCTGAAAATGGAGTTGAAAAGAGAAGCAGAGAGAGAGGGGTGGGGGTTGTTGTAGACACATAGCGTTGGAAGGCAGGGTCTATAGTGTGTTCCTGGAAAGAACATATAAATAGGTTGTTCAAAATATTCTGCAGATTTTTACTTAAAAAAAATTTGTGCATCTTGTCCAATTGTTTTAACACTAACTACGGCTGTCGTCAATAGACGACGGTACGAAATTGTTTTTATTTGCTTTTACGAGATTGCGTCGATGAAACAAGTGCGTAGAGTGTTTATGCTCCGTTGGTTGCGTATCGGACGCATAATAAACACCGCTTTGTATGCCGAGTGTGTTTGTTTACGTTGCCTTCCTCTCAGCATTTGTATAACTTTTCTTTTTTTTTGTTTTGCGTTTGGACAGACACATTGACAAATGTGTCACTAATATATACCAGTAGCTAAAGGGTTAATCGGTTACAAATGGAGACTTTGCCTATCTCCAACTGTTTTGCAACCTCATTTGTTACTTTAGCATGGTCTCCCGTCAAGAAAAGTAACAACTTCGTCTAAAGTTTGAGGAATTTTATTTCAGAATTCTAATTTGTAAAAAAAAGAAGATGGCGGCCATAGAATACGAACGCAGCATGGGTCTTTCTGTGAGCAATCCGCAGCATTTTCTGAACGAATATAAATTCGCTTCGCGGAATGTGGATCGGTTTCTTGGAGACTTTGGATAAGGTTGCCGTCTGGGGCCGGAGGCAGTCCAAAGGAATAGCTGGCGGTGGTGTGGGTGTAGGAATCGAGTCTCGCGAGACCATAAATTTCTGTTCCGAAATTCTGGCTAGCCGAGGGAGACGAGCGAGCCTCGTAGACGACTCGAGCGTCTCTCTCTTCTCCGGGATGAAAATGGAGCCGAAAAGAGAGACGGGGAGAGAGCGAGCGAGAGAGGGTTGGAGGTTGTTGTAGGCACACAACGTCGGAAGGCAGCAGGCAGCGTCTACACGCAGCAGATAGAGGGGCGAACATATAAATTCGCTCCGCGGAATAAGGATCGGCCCCTTTCAGACGTCGGCCGGGTGGCGCGGCGGCGAAGGGGGATGGGGGTTGGCGTGAGTTCTAGCCGGCTAGGGGGGTAGGTCGAGAGCGGAGGTGGCGGGAGGAGGGTGAGTGCCACCTTCTTGGATCAATAAATGATTTAACATTCACAAAATGGCGGGTGAGCCCCCGGCGGGGGCGGAGAAATAATATAATCTACCTTAGACTCTCTGCCTTCCTCCATCCCCATTTCATCCCCCCGCGCGACCCCCCTCGGTATCGTCGTTCGGGGGTTGACGGAGGGGTAAGGCAAGACGTAAGGGGTTCGCAGGGTGGCTGCACCGGGGGGTGGGTTCGTCCCCCTTTTCCAACTACCACCGGACCATCGTTACGCCCGCACACAACCATCGTTTTCTACAGGGCGGTTCGTAACTGGTGGTGTGATCCGATATAGGGCGATTCTACGAAAAGTATGTCGGAAAAGAAGAATAGTATTTCTCCCTCGGACGCTCCGATTTCGAGAAAATCAAAAATTCTAGGGTAATATCTTACCCATGTTTGTTTCACTCGCTAAATTTATAATTTATGCTTAACCCCTTGCCTTGCAATGTCGTGTCTGACTCATGATGAAGATTCTGAACAGATTCTGATAAAAATGGATGTTAATAATTTCATTTAAATCGAAATAAAATTCTATTTTGGTTCTGTTGATATACAGCTATTGGAGAACATGTAGGCATACAATTTATATCAATATTCTCCTTTTGTAGGAAATTACAATTTACAAAAAAATTTTTAATCACTGAAACCGTGAAATAAATCGTTGGGCAAGGGGTTAATCATAACGTCACAAAGGATACTTCTCACAATACGGACAGACAGATTTCAATCATTGTATAGTATGAAAAAATAGTGGTGAATTTTCACCCCGGGGAACGTACGAGGGTTAACAATGTCCATCTTCATCGTTGCAAATATTAAAAAGTGTTCGAATGCTTCCTCTTATTTACCTATGCCATTTGGTTTTCTTAAACTAGTATGAATTTTCATTAAATATATTAATTGACTACGAAACGAACGTTCAGCACAAACTCTATACATTTTTCTATCCACGACTTTGTTGGAATAGTTTCTGCCAGAGGTAATATTGTACCTCCACAATTAATTGAAAAAACGATAGTATTCAGAGTTGATTTTTTTGAAAACGGAACGTCGAATGAGTAAATTGTATTTCTTCTCGTGGAATAGTCTAGTAGCGATTGAACCCAGAGTTAGGCAAAAATTTTATATTAATAAAAATTCGAATAAAGTGTGTTTTTTCCAAGTGGGTTTTAAACCCACTTCATTCGAAATTTTTATTCAAGTAAAATTTTTGCCCAACTCTGATTGTACCATCAGTTACGAACCACCCTGTATACGTACACTTGCAACCCCGTCCACCCCCGCATCGTCAGCAGACTCGAAACCCTGAGAACTCCGGCAATACCTAGCTACGTTTCTGCTTGCAACGCCGTTACCACCTAAGAGGGAGCGGCGGGCCCGGGGACTGGAAAAGGCGGGCCACGACTGCGAATTTTGACTTTTCAGATGCCCGGAATAGTTGCGAAACCCTCCAGCTCGCCAACTCGCGACCCAACGTGCAACCCCGGTTCTATCTCTCTGTCTTTCCATGAACCGTTCCCAGGGAACACCGCCATTTAACCGCGAAAGGAGCTGATCGAGTTTCCGGGGGTGGAACCGAGGGGTGGGAAGTTCTGTGAAGAAACGGATCGCTTGGCGGTCGATGGAGTTTTCTGGGGGTGAACATGGTTCATGGGGTGGAGTTCGGGGAGGTTTTTGTGCTGAGGCGAATGTCGAGGTTGAATGACCCATTTCGGATTTCTTTGGTTTGTTATTAACAAAGTTTTAAGAATAATTTATTCCAGCTATTAGACAAATCACATTTTAAAATAACAGTGAGTGTAATTAAGTATATAGTCACATAAACAGATAGTCATACTAAAAAAGATTAATTCAACGTCATTCAACAAAATTTTAATTGAAGATGCAGTAGCAAAATTAATTTCCACTTTACTACTCGATTAAATAAAAGCCCTCGTTCCAATGATCTCTATAAATAGGAATAATTTTTATCCCCCACGACTTTCCACACTCCCTAATTTGACCCCACGACTTTCCACACTCCCTAATTTGACCAAAAAGACAGAAGCAGAGTATTCGAACTCTGTATTCAAACAAAATACGCGAGAACAACATTCGCCACTTATCTTGATCCGTTAGAATAATCCCGCGCGAGTGCAAATAATAAATTGCTTCGAAAGCTGGTATCTTTGCGGCTAAATGCGAGGGAGAGGTCGTACGTCTGAAGACACCGGAGCGAAATTAAGCAGCCCCGCGCGCGTATTTAAGCCTAAAGCGTAGGGCAAAGTGGATTTTAAGAGGGCGGAGGGTGAAGGCGACGGTACTTCGGCTTCGAAGCGGGCAGACACGCGAGATCCCTAAATATTAAGGGGGCATTAACGTGGTCGGCCATTTTGCAGGGCCACCCGACTGCGCGTATGCCGAGCCTTCTGCGGCGAATATTATTATATTATAAGGGGGTGCGGGAGAGCGCCTCCCAAGATTATGGAAATCGCGATGGGTATTAAGGCGACTGGCCTCGTGGAAACGGAACGGAAAGGAACGCGGAACGCAACCCCCGAACCGCCATCGCTGAACTCCTTCGAGATATAAACCGAAACATCGCGATACCATCGGAAACCGAATCATCCCCTCCATTATCTACCAATAGTATATTAGAATAATATGAGAAATAATAGAAATGGCAAAATTCAATTTATTTATGCGATTAATTTTCATTATAATACGTATCTGAATAGAAAAATATATAAAAAAAAACTTTTTAAAAACCACGCTTATGTTAAAATGCACTAAAAAGGAGAAAATAATTTGTTTCCTGGTTCTTCATAAAATACCGAGAGAGAGAATCCAGTAAAATGATTAATAATATTTTTTCCCAAAATTTTAAGTAATTAGTTCAAAATTTCTTCTGTTATAAAATTAGAATAGAAAATTCAGTAGAATTTTCATAGAAGATTCTGTATTTTATGGAAAACCGGGAAAAAAATTATTTTCTCCTTTTTAGTGCATTTTAATATAAGCGTGTGGTTTTAAAAAAGTTTTTTGATATATTTTATTTTCTAATCTTATTGTCATCGGAACCAAGTCTGTATACAAAATTTTAGCAAGATTTGACTATGGGAAAAGGTTTAAAATCGATTGCAAGATTTGCAAAAATTGATTCATTCATTTTCTCATGGAGAGATCTTTATAATTGCAGAAATTGTGAAAGGCTTAAGTAATAGGGGTTGATGTTGACCTAACCCTTTGCGGACGAGGATTTTTTGAAATTCTTATAAATTCTTTGTATGAAAGTATAATAGGAAAAACGAAAGCAAAGGAAACAGGCTTTCACGTTCGTGGACATTAAACTCTTACACTAAACGTTCGCCTACAATGAATATATAATTTCTTACCCTGCTAGGAAATTATTAACAACAAAATAACTCTTGGTGCCCCGGCCGCGGAGTAAATCATACAGCAAGTGGTTAAACGAAGTCATTAAAGCGTCAGCATTGAATCAACGTTTATATTGCAAACTATGGTGCACAAGCAATGAAAGCGTCCGAACAGTTAAAGCAAAACTGATTTGAAAAAATTCGATAGAATTTGAGAAATTAAAAAGCACCATAACGTAATTGTAGGAGAAGATTTATTTTTACGTTTTACCGATCACGATTAGTTAGTTCTTACTAGACCGCGGATCTTTATGCATTATGGCTTTTAAAAATCTTCAAAAAATGCTAGAATATAAAATTCCACTTATAATTTTTACTTATCTCGAATCTATAAAGGCTACTACCACTGAAAACAAGATCTTATTTGCTCCCACTTTTTTGAAATGTGCCTACAGAAATGAAAAATTGCATAAACATCCGCAGTCTAGTTATTCCACTAGTGATTGCAAGAATATTCGTGATTGAAATGTTGGGGTAAGTAGGGGTTGTTTTCTTTGGAAATGCCTCGAGTACGTCGAAGAGAATTGAGACTATTCATTTTTCCTTTTCACGTTCCACTTTGGAGGAAGTAGGCGGGATTTTGGAGGATTAATCGACACAGTTTCCCAGGCGAAGAAGGAGGAGGCAGAGATTCGTATGGTGGTTGGTCCTGTCACATATCTTCATTAAGGGGGTGGCAACCGGCAGGACAGGAGGGTACTTAGTTCCGCGGAGGGCGGCAGGGGCGAGCAGGAAGGAGGCAGTAACTACCGTCGGAGAACCAGCTCCGGAGTTCCTCCAAGTTTGTTGTGTGAGAAAACAGGGACTGATTTGAATTTATATTACTTGGCCTCCCCTCTGAATACGGCGCTGGCTAAGGAAATTTCCATATATCTGAGAAAGCCCAGGCAAGTCGGGGCCGGGTCCGCAGCCGCCGCGAAATGAATACCCGTGGCAAATTCAAATTTTGAACGTCGCCGTCGTCGAACTCCGGCAAATCTCCGGCCGTCGATCGGTCCTGTGCAGACGCCTGAAAACCACCCCCTAAGGGATGCCCACCCTACCTTCTCTATCGACTGCCTGGCGGATGATGAATTTTCGGAACTATGTATAGTCACCGCGAAGCACAAAGAAACCCTCAAGTCTATCTCGGAGTTCTGCTCAGTTTCACAGAAATTCAATATTTCATCTTGTCACTGTGTAATTTGTATTTTCCTTGCGATCTACGTGTCGTTGCTATTTTCTTGGATTTTTATTATGTGTATTATATCGTCCTTTAAGTTCAAATCTCTAGGTTCAATGTCTTGGAAATCAGTGTGTACTCTCTGATATAGCATCTTCTCAGTAAACATGATATAAATGATGAACGGCTGTAAACACGTTGCCCTAATCTTGTAACTTGTAAGATACACAATGTCGAAATTCATCTTTCCTACAAACACGATTCCTGCATTGTTATCCCTGAGATTTAATTAATCCCTCGATTTTTTAAACTGTCGTCTTACACGATGTATACTTCATGCTAAATTACATTAAGAAATACAATATTAGTTATGTTATCTATTTCTTTTAGCTTTAATTCATCTATAAGAATAGACAGTATGAGGAATATTTCTGATTTTAACCATTGGTACACATATTAAACCTGGATTATAAGGAACGACACGATTGATCATTTATGATCTCTCAGAATGTCTCGAATCACCCCCTCAACGTCACCACCGCTGTTTCCCAAATAAATTGTATTCGCTCCCTAAAGTTGCTAAAAGGAACGCAACAGTTAGTAACGTAATAAAAGAATACCTGAGTGAAACAGATTACAGTAAATTTGGATACAATGAAATTAAAAAGAGGGTGGAACGCACAAACTCGATTCAGGCTTCAAAGAGCTCTTCATACACGAAATTAACAAGGAATGGCGGATGTTATCGAATCATTTTCATGCCTATGATGTCGTAAAAATGAGATTACACAAAAATTTGCTCCCTTCGCCACAATGTAACCAGTAAATCAAACCAACTCCCTCTATACAATGCTGCATCCCATGTCACAAGATGCTAGTAGCAAAAATCATAGTAAATCTGAATGAATGGTAAATATTTATATTTTAAACCAAAGAGAAAATATCCTCCACATCATGAAGCAAAAATCTCGGTCAGAGAATCAAAGTGAAATAAGGCGAATGAAAAACGAGGGGGATGTAGGAATGGTAAAAATGAAATCGAGGGGAGGGTGATTCTGTCGTCGACGATACCGTCAATGGAAACGTGCCCGAAGAAAGAGAGTAACTCGTTTAATTCACTCTGTGGATGGTTCTCCATGTCGGCTCTTAATTCTCGCTTAACCTGCGGGTTTTTACGCTAAATTTTCGCCGGTCTCACCCTCGTTACCGCAACGAGGGTTGGGTTAGGTGGCCGGCTACGCGTTTAAGCACTTTTTAAACGTCCCGTATATTTATACCGTGCCAGTCTCCACCCCCGCGCTCGGTTTCTCTTTCTGTTCCTACCTTCTCGCGCCGCGAGCACGAAACAATTAAAACGTCGAAACGAGGGTCCGACTGTTTCACGGAGAAGCGTGTTTTCGCACCACCGTTTTCCGCCGGCTCTCTCTCACCGCCCTCTCACACCCCCAAGCACCCCCTAACTCTCGCACCCTCTCGGTTACATAATCCCGAATGAGAAAGAAGGTGTCTGCCCGGCAGCTCTCCATTTTCCAGCACGGATTCCCCCCCTTTCCCTCGGAGCCGCCGAGTATCGCGGAAAATGATTTAATTCTCGCACGGCTGCATCGCAAGCCGATCGATTAATCTTCCATTCGACTACTCTCGATTTCCAACACACCTCGCACAATTCGACCACGGCGGGATACTTCATTTTAACGGATGGTGTGATCTTTCGTGAAAAATAATGTGCGAGTAATTTTTATAATATTAGAAATTACTGTATAAATATCTGCAATTAATTTACAGATAATCAACTGTTGAATTTTATATAAAGATACAGTAGCTACACAGACATTTATCTCCTTTTTTAATGGTAGTAATGAGAATTGCAACTATTATTTTGCACTTGATGCAAATTACTAAGAAAAATCTCCGTTTATAAATTAATATATTTATGATAAAACAGATACGGTAGAACAACAGATTTAAAAATATTTCACTCCCAACAAAAATACCAATTTTTGGGGGAAAAATTTGTCGACGGCACTGTAAATTTTGTACACTAGACGCGACGCGGGATTTGCTCGGTTGAAATAAAATCGCGATGCTCCTTGGGCCAGAAACGATACGAGACTGTCAAGTTCGGTATCTGAGATCGGCGTCGGCGAGGTCTCGGTCACCTCGAAAGATAAACCTGTTGGACACCCGTTGCTGACCAGTCACGTGAGAATCGCAACGCGGTGGCCCCGATGAGCATTGTGAAAACAGACTCGCTTTCCGTGGGCCGTGAATATGGGACAGCGCTGCCAGAATTCCCACAGGACTGGTCCTAGTAACCTGTTATCGTTGTTTCTACTTGCGTGCTCCGCAAATAGATACTGACCAGTCAGCGACTGGTCAAGTCGGCCCTGACGGCCGGGGAGGACTCCAAGGAAACGTCCACCGGAAACTTGTCTCGACGGACCGGAGACTTGGAGGAACGTCGCGATGGAAATTCTTGTTCGAGGGTCGACGGAACCCGTTCGAGACCCTCCATTCTCCACTACAATCACGACAAACGAAACAAATTTCTTTTTATCACCCTCTTATACATGTTCTGACACTTCCTCGAGTTTTACTTTCAGCCCTCGCGCCGAATATTTCATTACTTCCAACTGCTTGGTCAAAGAAGTGAAATTATACACGCTATTTTTGTAACGAGGTTTATAAAAGAATTTTTTTAAATTCATCGTTGGATGGAATTTTATTCCTTCTCTGAATTAATCAATTTTTACGTACAATTTTGTTTATCACCCTCTTGTAAGTATTTTAGCACTTCTACGATTTTTACTTTCAACCCTCGCGCCGAATATTTCATTCCTTCCAACAGCTTGGTCAAAGAAGTGAAATTATATACTCTGTTTTTGTAACGAGGTTTATAAAAGAATTTTTTAAAATTCATCGTTGGATGGAATTGTATTCCTTTGAATTATTCAATTTTTAATGTACAATTTTTTTATCACCCTCTTGCAAATATTTTAGCACTTTCTCCGATTTTTACTTTCAACCCTCACGCCGAATATTTAATTTCTTCTGGCATTCACCATTGATCATAGAGATTAAGTAATAATAAACTACAATGTATAATATAGGCAATGTTATGTATTAAGAATAATTTGTACTAACATCGATTTTGTAGTGTCAATTGGGAACGGGAAGTATTTATTCGCTCCGGAAAATTGTTTTTTTAATTTGTTATAATAAAGGCGAATGTGGACAGGTTGAATGCTGCGATGGAAATTGAGAAATTCGAGGTTTAAATGGGAACTGAAAGGAAGAATCCTGCAGGCGCAATGTCCTAGTCATCCTGCGCAGCCATTTTCCGACGGCAGACGAGCGTCGCGACGCCCACAGAACCGCCTCGGAGATTGGGAATATCGAGCGCGTTATTCGCTCGCAAAATAATTAAAACCCTGTCGTGTCACGGAACCAATTTCGAAATTTGCAGTTTATTCAATTATTTCTAAGCGTCGATATCGCTGACTCCAATAAAAATCCATGATATTACCCCGTACGAAACCCAAACTATCCAATTAAGCACTCACCAGAAATTAACTTCACATTAAAAAATTAATTAATCACTGAACAGTACCATGAAATAAAATAGTCAAACAAAACACCTGAATGTATTATAATTCCTACACACTTAGATTTTTCCTACAGAAAAAGGTAACAAATTATTTAATTCTTATATTTGCAAATTGTTTAAAAATATTTGGGAATGTTCACAATAAATTTACATAAAATATATGTTCCAAAAGAGGGATCAAAGAGAATTGAAGTCTGCTTTAGAAAAATTATCACAGACCAAACGCTACTGCTTCAAAATGAAAAAAACAAATATTAATAACAATCTAACATACCAATTGTACATAAAAATGTAACATAATTTTTTGTTACCTCCCACACGACGCATGCATAAACTCAATCGCGTTTAGAATTCTTTGCAAGGGAGCCTCGATAAAGGCTTCCTTGAAGGGTAGCAATCAACAGGACGGTCTAATTGTTTAATTATGGGTGCCCATTGTTTCAAGGAGCTTTTTTCGCTTGTATTGTTGTCGTAGATCTCGATCGGGTCTCGTGTACGATGTTGCGGACAGCGACGTGTCCACAAAGGACGACAATGCTCATTGTCGTGGCCCGGGAGGAGAAACTTAAGTTCTCAAAGGCGACAAGTGTACAATTAAGTCGTTAGGGGGACTTCCGGGAACTTGGACCGTGCAAGTTTTCGCACGAGAATGGACCTAAGCGGCCGTTAAACGGTTTGCAAATTGCAATTTCGCCGCCCTTCCGCGTCCACCGGCCGGATTGATCAACGGCCCCTGCTCATCTCGCTTCCGGCACGCTTGCAAAAATCCAATATCAATCCACTCGAGTTTTCCGTGCGGTCGAACAACATTTTAACGATTTAATAAACTGATATACTCGCGCGCGACACTCTACGATCAGTCATTATTCTTTTAATGGAAGACGAAATTATAAGTAGATTCTATCCGACTACATTTCACCAATACATATTTACAATTTTTAAACAGAGAGGTGAAAAATATGGACATAATGAAATTTATAAGTTCCACAGATAACAAATGATAAAAATAAAATCGCACCTATCGTTCGCAAGCAAATAGCAGAACGAGCAGATAATTTCCTCGAAATCATCGAACAACGTATCAAGGATAAGGGTAGCCGAATTTTTCGACCCGAAATCGACTGGACGCAGCAAATTCGCGAATCTCATCTGATTATCCGCGATTGGTGCATCGGGCCGGCGGCAAATAGTGGGCTGCTAAACGGTGCCGGCCGCTATTTCCTCTAATTAAAAGACAGAAACGAAAGGCTCTGGTTCGGTCCCCGGGATCCGCAGTAAAATCGCCGAATTAAATCGTCGCGAGTTCCTCGAACGTGCCTCGAAAGCCCTCGACGAAATCGAGCGAACGAGTTCGAGAGGGGTTGACGGGGGGCAGCGGGTAGAGGGTAGATAGAAGTCCAGGGGGTTGGGAAATTGGGGGGTGGAAAAGGGAGTTGGAGAAGGAAGGCGGGGGCGTGCAGCCGGGGGAGGTGATCGAGCTAGGTATCGCGAGGGCTGCAGAGACGGTTCGTAAGACCGACAAAGAGAAAGGTGGAAAGCGAAGGTCGAAGCTCGCTCGAGTTTGCTCCGCTGTTCGTTCGATTCGATATTCATCTCGAGATTGAATTCAATTTCCCGGGGTAGGTAGGTAGGTAGGTAGGTATCCTGGTGCTCTCTCGTCGTCGCAGCGCGTCGAGAATCGCGAGTCGTTGGACGGGGGTGGATCGGGGGTCGGGGGTGGCGAGACGCGGAGCGAGATAGAGAAATATATGTATACCCACACATGTTCACGTATGTGTGTGTAGGTGGTGGGAAGGAGAGAGGAAGAGAGAGAGGGTGGCTAGAGGAGTTGGAAAATAGGAAGGTGAAAGGGTGGGTTGCATTGAAAACCACCGCCTACCTCCTCGCCATCTCTAAGAGGAGATAAAACGAGCCGTGCACACAGCCCTTGCGCCGCTACCCCGCGGACGACACCCCCTCCTGCACCCTCCCCACACCCTCCACCATCTCCTCCTCCACCACCTCCCGTCACCAAACTCTCTCACGATGGCAGAAGGTACTACGCCGTCTCGAGAAACTCTCGTAGAGAGTACGTAGAGGGTGGCCCGAGGTGAGGCGAGGGGTGCGCGCGAGAGACTAGGGGGTTGGAAACTGTTTTCCACTCGGTCTTACTGTACTAACTGTACCTAACCTACGCTCGTATCATTAATTATCTAAATTGAAACTGCCACGGCGCACCCGAGTGTCTTACAGCGAAATTCTCAAAGGAACCGGCGCGGCGCTACGCCAATCCACCCCACGCCACCCTCAGACCCACCCCCGGCAAGCCCCACTCTCTTTCCCTCTTACGCGTGTATCTACGGGAAAATGGCGGATGCCCGCGGCCCGAGAAGGCGAAGGCGGAACGTCTTTACGCTGTCTCACGACCCATGGACGGATAGTTTCAATTAATACCGAGGGAAGAAGACCCCGCACTGGCGGGGTGAGGTACACTGAACGTGCTCTAGATTCCTGCTCACCTGGAGCGAAAGAGTCCCGGGGAATCCGCTGCGAAATCCGCGAGCTGTTATGCTAATTGTGACGAATTTTGCGCTTTAACACTAAACCTACCGAGCACTAAAAGCGATTAACATGTTATACTTTGCAATAATTACATTTAGTTTTTCTGCAATTTTTACAACAATATGTGCTTGGATACAGAATTTTATCGAATCAATTTCCACGTAAGCAACTTCATGCTGTCAATAATTATGAAATGAAAAATATAAAATAGATCATTTGACCGGCAGTGGTAGGTTCAGTGTTAATCCCGGTGCGAATCGTTAATCTATTGAAAGTCTTCTTATTTAGTTAATGTTTATTCTTTGCGAATTTTTGGTAGTTTTAATGAGGGATGTTTCGTGATATGCAAGTTATATTATTTGGCTTATTTCATATTGCAGTTTTTTAGGAATCTGTGACGACCATATGAGATGTTAATTTGTATAATATTTTTCTACTTTGGCTTCTTTTTATATACATTCTTTACTAATTTTTAGGAGATATAACTTAACCCAGACCTAACCCAAAGATTTTTCATTCTCATAAAGGTCAACAGTGTTTGCGGGTTATTTTCAATAAAAGGTTTTAAAAAAGTTGCTATTATTATATTCAATCTTTTCTTAGTGAAACTATGCATTTTGGTTCCCCTCAATATGTACAATGTACCACTCCATTAAAATCCGATGAATTATAAAATATTAACTTATGGACAAAGAAATCCGCATTTTAATAGACAATATACAAAAAAGATTACTAATTACGATAAATACATTAGAACCTAAGCACACAGAGCAAGAATGTGGTCAATTTCGACCAACCACAGCCTACAGAAGGGACCAAAAAAGCAGTCAAAAGTGCCAGTACTTGTTAGCCTAAAGCAAGCGTAGAGAACGCAGGACTCGCCCCAAAGGGATCCGATTAAACCCTCTGATCAAAGTTTTTCCCTGAAGAAGCGTATCGTGGGCGGGTTCCGAGTTCTCTCTCTCTCTTTCTCTCTCTCTCTCTCGGGGGTGGATGGCGTAGCAAAGACGAGGGGTTCTCCTCAGGTCGTCTCATATCGACGTATTTTAGGCGTTTTCCCCGGGATCGTCTTGCCCGAACCTAGACGGAGGGTCGTGTGTGGCGCACGCGGACGCGTGTGTGCACGTCCGTGAGTGCGCACGAATCTCCCTCTTTCGAGCCCCTCTACGCCCTCGCTCTGCCCTCTCAACCCTCGACTTCCCCGCGACTAGTGAGTAACGATTTTCCTCCATCTTACCCCGATTCCGGAACACACCCTTGGGGCACCATCCCCCTCCGAGCGAGCGCCGTCAACCCCTTTCCACCGCCGCCATCCCTGATTCCTGCAAGCTGCTGCTCTCGCGTGAGCTGAATTCGGATGAAACCGGGCGGCCATAAAACACCCCGAAAAAAGAACACTCTTCCAACCGAAAACGTCATGCGTTCTCCTCGAAAATCATGCTATGCGTTCTTCTACACTAACGTAAGGCACCCTTGGTTGCTAGAATGGGGTAAGGTTGGGGATGATTTTTTTCTGGTATACTTAGGAGAAACTAGTTTGGATCCCCCTTTGTAGAGAATTCGTTAGAAATTGTACTACGCGTTGTTTTTGTTAAATAGGGGACTTTGGTGTCTTGTGGAATGTGGCAGGCTTGAGGATAATTTTTCCAGGATTATTTTGGAAGGGGTAGTTTCAATGTGATAGAGTTGAAAATAGTTTTTCTCAGTATTTTTAGAAGGGATAGCTTAAACTATAACTCTCAGTAAGTCTTTCTATCTGTTTCTGTAACATTGAGAATAATTTAATTTTCTACCAATTGTAGAAGAGGGGGTAGTTTGCATCATGTCCCTCAGTAATTCCTTAAAAATAATCTAATGCTGATTAATAGGATACTTTAAATTTGAGAATTATTTTATTTTCTACTGTTTTCCGAAATGGTGTGGTTTGAACTGTCCCCTCAGTAATTCCTAAAGAATGACGTAATGCTCCATTCTCATTACATATTTGATACGAGATTGAGATAATTATATTTTTTACCACTGCAAGAGCAGAGTAGTTTAGATCGTCCCCTTTAATAATTTTAAAAACAGTCACGCAATATATCATTCTCACGAAACATGCTCCCGCAAATAAATGTACATTTTCCTCTCTCTCATTACGAATTTGTTAGAAATAATGCAGTTTCCGTTGAATAAACGCAGTTGGTAGTCAGAACGCGGCGGAGGGTAGTTTTCGCTTTTTCCAGTGTTTTTGAGAGGGAGGTGGCAGGATGATTATGGAAATGTAATTTCCGAGGGGAGTGGTTGGTCGACGGTTCTGGGGCAAAGCGGAGGGTAGAGAGAGATTTTTCGCAGCATCGCGCGCATCGTCTACGCGGCGAGTTTTTGTCCGCGGCGCTCGGTGCGCCGCGCAAGGATGGAAGGGTGGTAACCCAGGAAAAAACGGGGATTCGTCGGTGGAAAACGAAAAGTCACACCCCCTGGCCCGTGGAGACATCGATGCAGGGTGGAAGGATATTCTTTTATAAGCCAGTGGTGTTCTTTTTTCCGTGCGAATCGAGCTTTCGGCCTCTGACGCTCGCGCGCTGTTCTCAACCCTCCCGAACGGTTTTATTGCACTCTGCTGCGTTCGTGGAGTCATTTCTGAGTAAAACTTTCGAAATTAAATATCCTGCATCTTTAACATCATTATTGTTACACACTTTTTAAATTAGATGTGTCCTTGAAAGGGTATGAGAATATTGTTACTCATTTAGGGGTTGGTTATTCTTCATTACAGGTTCTGATTCAACCTTCCACAATTTTTTTTCATTTTTTCCATGTCGATATTAGGAACGTACTGGTGTCTTCAAATATTTGCTGTACGTTTGAGGAGCGTATAAGATCTCAACAACCCTTATAGGAGAACCTGAAGAATAAAAACACGAATTACATTACTTTCGGTAACGTTGAACGGATAGCAAGAAAGGGTGGAAATATTTTTTCCATCATCAGGGCTCAAGTGAAATTCGGAGAGCCGAGTCCTCGCGGTCTCAGCAGTCTCCCGAAAATGCGTCGAGACCGTGCACGCCGGAACTTGCGAGGAACGTTTCAGGGTAACTGGCAAGACAACACCACCCGCGAGGCTCGTCTCGTGTAATCAGCAGAGACGCGTCTGCTTTTCGTTGCTGAACCGTCATCCCCCGGTAACCCCCCGGTCCCGTTGTTTCCTCCTTGGAACAGCCCGTTCCATTTTCGCCCACCCCAGCCCGTTCCTTGCCATTCAGGGAACCTAGAAAAGGAGCCGCTAAGCCGGAGCATGCACGCATCACGGGTGACGTAGCTGCGTATTTACTTAGCAATTCAGTTGATAGGACACCAAGAGACTGCCGGAGAATTATTTCTCACCGCCCGCGCCCTCTCAACCCCCAACGTGCGCGTTTTGAATGGGAAGGCGACTGGTATCGAACGGAAGAGTATGCTCGTAGGCTTTGCAATGAGTTCGGGGATGGGCGAGATTTTTCTGAGGGCATAGGAGTCGCATACATTCACAAGGAAAAAATTACTAGAGATTCCTAGTATTCTGAATTTATTAAAAATATCCTTCATAATTTTTTCCTGTTCTAGGTATTGATGAAATCTAAAAACTTTCTGGTATATTGAAATTCTTATTGTAAATGTTTGCAGCGTTAATGGGAAAAATATTTAACTAAATCCTGTGAGTATTAACAAAGTTCTGTTCGACTTCGAAGACAAAAGTCACTTTTACAACTTTCCTGTTGTCAGAAGGTAAAATAACATCAATTTCTCGTGTACTTTTTTAGCCCCATTGGTTTCAGATCATTCCACCCTGAAAGGTCAGACAGTAAAAGTCTCCGCAAAGAAATCGTTCCAATTCCGCGTTTCCCACCGAAACCATAATAACCGAGGCTCGCAGTACCACCCTTTCGATGCCCGGAGTAATCCAATTCCCATTAGGTGCTCGTACGTCGTAACCATCGAGTTCGCATAGCAAACGCCCGACGGGGGTGTACGTGGGTGGCGTGCGATTCTTTCGGTCCTCGCGAGGCACACCCCGTCTGGCTGGGTCTTGTAAAATGTATAATCAGATGCAAATGGAATCCGGTGGAGCCCGGGGCGGCCATATTCGAGGAAACGAACCGGGTGTTCCCAAGACAGTGGGTGGTTTTAGTAACGAGTCGACGGTGCACAGGCATCAAGGAATGTACGGCAAGGCTGCCGAAAGAGATAGGCGGCTTCGAGGAAACCTGGGGAGAAAGAGAGACATAGCTAGAGGATGTGCGGCGGAAGGGGGGGTTGAAGACAGGGAGACAGACAACTTCCCCCCTTTCTCGAGCGGTATCTTAAGTCTTACAGGGTGGTTCGGTACGCCTGACAAGCGACGTTAATGTATGTATGAGATCCACGAGAGCAGCCCCATCCACCTATTCCCATCCCCCGTTTTCCAGCTCCGGGGGTGGGAGCGACGCCGAAGCAGCCCCCTTTCCTCCTCGTTTTCCACCCCCGTTTTCCACCCCCGTCGTCATCCATCTCCGCGTGTACGTGCGTGTCTTTGGGTTTCTAAGGGAGGCTGCACAATGAAACGAGAAACGTGAGAGACCAACCGGCGCAGCCTAGAACCACCCCCTTCGCCCGCCTCTCTTTCGCTGGCTCGAACCCCGCGTTCGTATCTCGGCCCACCGAGGACGAATAACCCGTTCAAGACGCGACGAACACACGCCCGCTCCACTCTCTCTCTCTCTCTCTCTGTCTCTCTCGTCACCAAGGAATCTTCCCATTTCAATGACAAAGTGACGGTACGCCGCGGATGCGTGTCCCGAGCAATCACGAGACATTCCAAAGCTCTGCCGGCCTTTGCCGCGAATTCCGTTCGCACCCCCTTCAATGAGACTCGCGGGAGGAGAGTAACGGGTTTCGGAAGGTTGATGATCTTTGGGATCGTTTCTGATTTTCTGAGTCTTCCGAGGGAACGTATCGGGGTGGTATCATTGTCATCACTGAAGATAAAAATTGAGTCGCGATAAGAAATTTTATCACAGATTTTTAATTTTCTGAGCCTTGCGTTATGTGATTGAAGGAGTAGTTATGCTTAAAACGGTGATGCAGGGGTGGTACCGCGTCTGTTATTTAAGATGAAAATTATTGCGAAAATTAATTCCTCATTTCAGATTTTCTGAGCCTTAAGGAATTCCTGGCGGGGGTGCGTACCTTTGAAAGGGATGTGCGGGGGTGATACCATTGAACATGGAAATTTAATAGGAAAATTAATCATTCACGTTGTTATTTTCTGGGCCTTGTGGAGTTCTTGATGGGGGTAGGTTTTTTGGAAGGGTGGTGCAAGAGGGTGGCATCATCCCTCGATCACTCTTTCTGAGAAGGGTACATCTTCTTTTCAGAACATTCTTTCAGCCTTATTAATACTTCTTTATGAACTTGTGTATAAAGTGTAGATTTTTGTGTGCGTTGTAAATCACCCTTCGTTCATCTTAATCGTTATCAAAACATGTTTCATTGTTCTTAGAATTTTTAAAGAATTTTTTCTGATGCGGATCACTATTTTTTCTAAATTCCAACATAGGAAATTCCCGAATCCAAAAACTCGTACAGAACACTAACAAATCAACGTGAACCAAAATGGGGCGGCAGGGATCATGTTAAAAACCCATTAGGGCAGGTTTCTCCGAGGGTCTCGCAGCGCATCCCTTATCCCTGATTGCCGAACGCAGGAACACGGGAACACCTCCGCGATTTCCTCCTCGTCTTGGAGGCAGCTTCGGTTCCTGCGGCAGAAGAGATTGGAAAGCTGGAAGGAAGGGTGCGTCAGCCTCGTGACGAAGGAGCATCGGTGTGGTACGACTACGATGGGTGTTTGCTGGGCCCGGGGTGGCACGGGGTAGCCGAAGGGTTGGGGAGGGGGGAGTCGAGGGCGAAGGGGGGTTGCACACGGGGTGGATGGTCGGGTGCGCAAAGGGTGGCTCGGGTTTACAGTACGGCATAATATAAGGGTAGTTTGTGTTGGAGCAGCTAGTGGTAGTGCGCTCCGCACGTGTCTCCCCCTTCGTCGACACCCGCCACCCCCCCAAGACGCCCGAGCGGGGCTTCTGATTGGTCGACATTATTCAAAATGGCGTCTTCGCCACATAAGATCCGTTTTATTAGCATACCGGGAAAGGAGACGTCGCCCGTTCTCCTGATGACGCCGGAAAAATCCCCGGGCTCTGGCGTGTCTTCCGAATCACGCCAATTTATCTCGGTTCCTCAGCCACCCCCTTTAGCTACCCTCTCTTCGGACCAGATCCGAGGACCTCCGGAGGTCGTACCGGTTGACCTTGAAGGGTCTGAGAACAGTCGCAGTGGATTTCTACGGACAACACTTTCCAGAGCCGGGTTTTAAGCCGCCACCTCCGTGTCTAGCTCGCAGGGGGTGGCGACCGGGGGGATCATAATGTTGGATCCCAGGAGCCTTGGATGTTCCGAGGGAAACTTTCATTACTATACCGGGGCTATATATTTATCGCTATGTACTCGAGGCCCCGCGCTAGTCGGTCGGCTGGGTAACGTAAATCCTATATTAGCGTCCTCTGTCTGAAGTCGGGGCTCCAAGGAAATTTCGTTATCTTCTACTTCCTCGTGTCATCAATTACCGGCAAGGCGGAATTAAATTCGAAACCCCCTTCGGAGGATTCGGCGCAATCCCCGGAAGTATTCGCACGGTGATCTCGACGACGACGGGGGATTCGAAATCGAGCGGCGGAAACCGGATGATAAGGCTTCTTCTGCCGTTGCCAGCTCGTCTGGATACGTTGCCAGAAACTGGGCTTGGTACCCAAATTTTCTCGAGGATTTTCGTCCTCCTTTCTACTAGAAATCCTATCTCTCACGATGAAATTGGATAGACAGGAATTTTATGAAGAATGAAAGAATACAAACGATTCCAATTGATAAATATTTAAACGCAGTTTTAAAAGGTCGACAAAATTTTTAAAGAGCCTTCTAAGGGTAGTTATGAAAAAAGCCAGTCGATTAAAAATTTTTGAACTCACCCTTCAAGATTCCAATCCTACTTGCGAATGCAGTAACGAAACATCGCTGGCCAAGCACTATAGCTATCGAACAGTCGAAGACTGGCGAGCGAAGGGAGTTTTTGAGGGAACAAAGGAGTTCTTTGGGGAGCTTCTTGCGAAATAATTTCGAGGACGTCTTCAAGAATCGTCCGAGCAACAAGCCGCCCCTAATTGGGCAAACGAGGGATTTGCGCGAAAGCAGAAAGGAGAACCGGTCGTCCATGTCACCCTAGGTCCGGAATGTCCTCGAAGGACGAGGCATAAAGACGATTGCTCGATGTCCTTCGGGTAACTTGTCCAGGGTTTCTGGTCGGGGCGAGTAGACGCGTTTATTGTGGTTATTGTATCCATGGCCGCGGAGTTCGGCTCCTTCACACAGGAGCTTTAAGGTGGCGGACCACCTCGTGGCAAACCTGTTCGCGTTACCCGCGTGAAAACTGATCGAAACAAGTTTATCGAGATACGGAGTGGTCAGCGCACGGTCTACGGGGAAAGAAACTAGATCCTACGATTCTGGTTACCGTGAGAACTTCGAATTTGACCGAAAGACATTATACCAAAAAGTAGTCTGACGTGTGGATCATAAAAATTCTAGTTTCTTCCCTGTCAATTGCTATTTGAAATTGAATTCATGAGTTGTCTAATAATACAGTTAATAAGATATGTACAGTATTAATAATTAAATATGTACTAATTTGATTTTTTTAAATTTTAGATATTTGTGAATTATAAAGATTTTAATATTATAATTAGACAGTGGATCTTTATGCAAAATAATAATGTTTTGCATCGATTTTGGGAAGCAGGAATGACATACAAATTGATTTCATCCCTTAACGCCTTTGTTACATTAAAAGCAATATTACAACATTCCCGAATTTTTTAAATCTTTCATTGTTTTATATTTCACCCAACCAATTTCTTCATAAATGCATAGAGATCCGCTGTGTAATCATAATATTCGTTTTGGATGTTCAATTAAGTCTGTCACTTTTAAAAAACAATAGGACAGGAGACCTAACCCAGACCATTTGATTAAGAATGATACGCGATAGCTTATTGGCAGATTTTATCATTTTAGGACATACCTTAGACGAGAGTATTTAATAGAACGTCTAGACAGAATGATTAATAGCCCATTATCAGACCTCGTCAATGCAGTCTTTTATTTAAGTAATGATTCAGCAAAATAACAAAAGCTGTTTTAAATATTCATATGGAGTTCTTTGTGCAGTAGTTCAAATGAAATCGTTTGAGCAAAAAGATTTTCTACCCCTACCTTATTAATACAAGAATTAAAACAAATGTAGTAGTATCATTGTTTGAACCTCTCAAAAATTATTATAGCACTATACATATTTATTTCACATTTTGTAACTTCATAGATTTTTCTGCGTCCCGACAGAACGAGTTTTATGGGAATTTACGTCGCCATTATAGTTGATAATGTCGTTAAGCTAACTCAGAGAATACCACGCCAGATCTGTATCGGGTTTCTTTAACAATTCACGCTCGCTATTCCGGGTAGTTTCTTGACGCCAGACTGGCAATTATGGCAGGCAATTAAAACCGAAGTCTGTGGTACATGATTTTATAACCGTCCTCTACAAATATTCGGAACGTTTATGTCGCGAGCCAATTCTGCTCGATACTATTCCAGTAACTTCGGAACTTACGCGTCGTTGAACTCGTCACGGAACAGTGCTTCGATTCGATTACGATCACGGTTATCCCACCGAATGAAAAACAAAGAGTAAAACAAAAATATAAATACGAACATACGGCTTCTGATATCCAGTTGTAAAAAAGACAATACGAAAGTCTGTTCAAGGGGGTGGCTTTCCTGCATTAAAAATGTTCTTAAAATAAAACAAATTGCTTTAGGAAGAAACGGTTTCTCAAGCTACAAAACGAATCGTCTGGACACTATTATCAAGTAAAGGAACGTGTCGGGGAGGAAAAGGGAGGGTTTCCCGGTCAAGAGAAAAACAGTTCTGGAGGGTAGTTCCGGAAAGTCAGACGCGGGTCGCGTTCGGGACCAGTAATACCGGTAAAGGAGTTTCGAGGAAGCATACGGCACTTTCCCACCGCTGACCAGTGGTCAAGCAACACCGGAGACCCTTGAACTGGCACGTAGTAACCGATAGCGAGTCGAGAGAAACAGTTGCCCCAGGTATCGTGGATCGACGGGGTCCGGGTGAGATTATTCCGGAGATACGGGTGTCGAGGGGTGTGCTCGTGAAACCCGCCTAACTCGTAAAACACGGCTCGCACATATTTTTACTCGGGTCCTATTATCATACTAATTCCAATCAAACATCGAGGAAGACTCGGAGAAAAGCAGGTTCGGAATTGAAATTTCCTGGGCAGGATCTTCTATCGATCCTCGGTCAGCTCTCGCAGACATGCTCGGGACAGCGGGACGGATTGTCAGAGGCGAGTTGCAGTCCGAAAATCCTATTCGGACATTAGGGAAGTTCGAGACGCGGCCACGGTCTGGAACAACAAACTCTAATTACCGTAATTAATCCCGTTTAACTCTGTAAATGGGATTTTTCAGTTAGGGGACCACCGCCGACGCCGCGCTCGCCGGCTGTCTGACGCGCAGCCAGTATACATGTAGATCGTCGTCCGGCCGACAACGACGTGCCGTGGGGACATCAAGGAAACATCTCCGAGACAATTAGCGAAGACCGAAGGACCACAGGAAACGCTGATGAAGACGGACCACTCAAAATTGCCCCGTTGTTTCTCTAACTGGCCCCTTTGTTTGCCCGTCTTGCGAGTCCGTTACGCGCGCCCGCGCTTTCGCAAAGCGGAAACAGGCAGGCCGTGCGGAATTGTTCGGGACGCAGAAAAGTGAGGGAACAACTTCTTATTGTTCCGATTGACAAGGGAGTATCGGATTTGTCTGGCTCACCGTGAAACACACTTGCTTTTTGTCGAGCTGTTGCTGCAATTGTAGGATCGGTTCAATCTACCTTTTCAATTTCGTTATTTCAGGATTATTGGGAGTCTAAAGCCATTTCCACACTGAACCAACATCGACCAACTTTCTGTCGCTTCTTCTTCTTCTTTTATTCGGTAACAACAGAAGGCGATAAGAGGTGGTAAAATGTTGCTTGATGTTGCTCCAGTGTGGGCATAGCTTAACGATGAACTTTTTTAGAAAAATCCTTCTAAACAGTTGATGATGTTTAGGACCATTCACTGCTTCATTTATCAATTTTTAAAAACATGTTTCTAGGTACTTCTTGTAGACTTTGATCCTCTGGAATCCACCTAACCATCGATGTCCCAAAACAATCCACTCAACCTTCTTCGACCCTCTTAATAAGACGTAGCCCAGCATCAACATAGCCCGAAGTAGATCCTACCCTGAAGCAGCCGCCTCCATCACGGCCATCCGGAGCAGACCCCGCAACCATCGAACGATTCTATAGAATCACGGGGTGGATCAACTATTTCTAGGAAAAAGCGTAGAACCTAGCCCGTAGATCCCGGGCAAGTTCGCTCGTAGCTCGCCGGTTCGGCGCGGGTGTAGCTCGGCAAGACACCGATCGCAGATTCTTCGTACGACACCGTCATAATCCATCTCTCGGGGAACTACTTCGCTAACTACCTCCACAGACTCGCCCGGGGTTGGGTTCTTTCGGGCGGAGGACGATCATGCCAGCGTTGCAACGCTCGGCAACGATGAGGTGGCTACGGGGGTGGCGTCTGCGGGGGTGGGTGGCGGCTGGTAGCTGCTTTCGGGGCACATTAACGTCAATTTCCATCCAGGCTCTCGAGAACTTACTTCCAGTCCAAGTTCCTCGCAACCGAGGCAGAGCCCTGAAGTCTGCAGGTGGAGGCGGAACACCGGGGCAAGATGAGGAACAGGATGAAGAGAGGCGGAGGGCAAAGGAGAGGTTGAAGGCGGAACGCGCGCCGCGGCGGTTCCCTCTTCGCTCGCATTATTAATGTTACGAGACACGTGAGCAAGCGATAGAGCGACGGAGAACCCGCGTAACCCGCTTCCGGATAAGACGGATTTAGGAAGAGAGGCGCGCTAAGGCACCGTAAGAGCAGCGAATGGAGGAAGATCAGCATCCAGCCGAAGGTACCGCTGCCGTTGTTGCCGCTCGAGTATACCCCCCAGGCCCACCCCTAGCGCCTCCTGCCGCCCTCCCCCCGCACCAGCCTGTCCTTTAGTCTTTGCTAATTGTCTCGGGGATGTTTCCCGAGGCAACTGCCGCCGCCGAGCTACAGCCACCGAGGACTGACGATTCGAGCGCCGGTAATGAGCGAAACGCTCGGGAACTGCGGCCGAATCGAGTGCCACTCTTTTCTCGAGCATAATTGGTCGATCGTCTTGCGTTTCTTCGGGTGGAATGGGAGCTAGAGCAGTTCCTTTGAAGGTTGAGAAATCTGATAGGGGGCGGATAGAGGCTACTGCCTGTTGACGCTGACTTTTTTGGAATTTTTGGTGGTTGTTCAGTTTAGCGAATATAATTCAGTAATAGTAACAAGTAACTTTAATGTAGCAAGCAATTAATTGAATATAGTAAATAATTATATTCTGGATTTGTCGCCTGCAAGTATACATATCATCGACCGTAATTCTAAAGTTCCAGGTGATTGAAAGTACTGTCCGAATTTCAGAGAGTAGCTGAACAGATTTTATATTTGTGGCTGGGCTGTCACGAAGCTACATTATGTAATTGTCTCCAGGTCTCGCTCCATCTTTTTCCAGGATACTCGTTTGAATTTCGAACTGCTCGACCTAATAATAACTGTGCTCGTACTGTCAACGTGAATTTTACAATTGAGGTTGATCTACTGCTCTCCGAGAGTTAACGCCAGTTCTCTTTCTAATTTTAAAAGTCACTTGACTACTTTATACATTAATATGTATACTGTTTCTCCGTTTAGGATTTCAACTTCAAAGTTTGACAACCTCGCCGAAACAAATTTAACAAAACGGGTATCATTAATAAATCGGTGGGAATACATTCGAGAGGTTCCAACGAATTTTTTGATCTACCCTATTGTTTGTACTCTTCTTTCTGGGTATTCTGGGATTCTTACAGAATTTCTTTGCTGGGTGTTGTATCAACTTCTAGAAAAAATATGGAAAATTGAACGAGTTCTAACGGTTAGTCATAGAAAAATCCATATTATTAAACAGTAATATTACTATCCATACGACGCAGATTCAGAAGAGGGTGATCCCAGAAAAACGCATGCGAATATTTGAATCTTAGTGTGGCAACACTAAGCACATTTTTGATCCTTTGATTGATGTAAAAAAAAGATCGATTTTTGTAACCGGTTATTCGAGAATGACCACTTGAACCCTGCCGAGGACCCTGGAAGACCTCCAGAGCCTTGGGAGTCCCGTTTCTTCGGCAAATTGGAAGTAGCCCCGGTAACGTAGCTAGACGGAGGGCCGGGATCGCCGGGGGCCACATAAATTCGCCGTGGAAACCGGATTACCCCGGTAATTGCGTAATCGAGTAAAATATCGTCTTTCTCGTCGCGGCGTGGCGTCGTCCTTTCCGAAGGACACAGAGAGGGTTCTGTGCGTCGGATCCGGGTAACGTCGAGGAGGACGACGACGACGACGGAGGCCACGTTAGGAACCCGTGTCCGGGGGTTCAAACTTATCGATTTCTCGGGGTCTCCTTTCGCAGGAACGGCGGCGGGCCAGTCTCCGGATGTGCCATTGGAGGTGGCGCCTTAAAGGTTGCGCGAAAACCGAAGAAAACCGCGCCGGAGAGGAGCCAATGGCCGTGCCGGGCTTGTCCGATGTCCCGGCCTTTTTCCCGGCGATTTTTCCGCGGCGGCGTCGCGACGCCTCTAAGAAAGCCGTCCGCAGCGAATCGCAGCGGCGCAAAATCGAGCGGCGCCGCGCCGATTGGCGGGCCTCGAGCGTCTTGACGCCGCCCCTCGAGGAGCAACCCGGGAAAACACAGAGTGTCCTCTCACTCTCTCGCGCTTCCACTCGTTCACACTCAGATTCTCCCTCTCTCTCCTCCGTGTCTCCCTCTTCGCCGGCTTTTCCTACCTCTGTCGCCGGCCGGTTCGTTTTCTCTCGCTTCCGCCCCGGTTTCTTCTCCGTTCTCCTCCTCGTCTCGCCCTTCTCCGGTGTTCTCCTCGCTCGCAGGACCTGTCCTCTCCCTCTCTAACGTCCTCCTGCTCTCTTTCTCTTTCTCTCTGTAGAAGCACGAACGCGTCTCATTCCCGCGTCTTTCCTCTCTTTCACCCAGCTCGTTCCTCCGCGACGCCGACGGACGCGTCTCTCCTCTCCTTCCGCGATCCTCCGCGTTCCGTTCTTTCCCCCCTTTTCAGCCTCCCTCGACCTCCTGCACCCCCTCTAAAGTCCCCTCGCGTTTCCCGGAGCTCCACGGATTTTCCGTCTCCCTCCGGCTCGCGACGATGTTTCGTTCCGTCCGTTTCCTTTCTTGTTCCCAAACCGCCTACCAACCGGTTTTCCTCCCCCGGTCGCTCTCGCTGCAACGAACCCGACGAACCCCGCGGGGTGCGCCATGAAGGGGGAGGATGGACGGTGCAAGATGAGGAAGAGGGTGAACTCACCCCCACCCAGCGCAACGGCACGACGTCGCTTCCTCAGATATTAGATTTTACAAGGAGCTCGCCGGGATTTTCGAGGGGTCACGCGATAGAGAGAGAGAGAGAGGCGGATGCTGAACGAGGCTGCTGCTGCTGCTGCTTCTGCTACTGCTGCCTCGTACACAGAGGCCCGTCGGGGGTGGGATAAATATTAATTACGTTCCTAAGGGTTGCCTGCGGCTACCGGGCCCCCGTTATACTTCCCGGTGTATCGGTGTGCGGCCCGGTCTTACCTCCCACGAATCTGCGGGATTACCTTGCCCGGTTGCTTTCTTATTGATCATCTTCGCCGAGCCGAGCCGAGCCAACGAGGATATTGCGCGTCTGAGGAAGAAACCGGGAACCGGGAAAATTGCCCAGATTAGACCGCGTCTGTGGACGAAATTCCGTATTGGTGCTGGTTTCCGAGGAAGAACGATTCTGCAGCTCTGCTGTGGCCACATTCTAGACTTTTATGCAATATAACAATTGTATGAATTGGAAGATACAGGTGCTACATAGACATTTATTTCGTTTTTTAATCATTTTAATCCGTTGGAAATGCTCTTGGTCATGCTCAGACATTTTTTAAACCTTTCTAGCGAGGATTTTTTTAAATATTCGTAGTATTTTCCTTGGGAAGTTCAATATGAATATATACTCGTCTTATAAGTAATTTAAGATCATCATCAATAATATAAGAACATCCTATAAAAATGAATATACTCATCTTTTGTTAGTACAATAATTAAATCATGTCGATTATCGATTCGGACTTTATTCAGTTTTTATCGTGATATGTGCTTCAATAAAGAATGTGAACATTTTTCATGAAAATATTTTTATGATTTCAGTGAGTGTGAATGAAAAAATTAATCAATCATTTTCACTGGAGTGTGGAAGTTCTAAAATTAACAATGAACATACCGAACACTGAAGCTGTTTCCTGAGTGATTCCTCAAAAGAAAATAAAAATATAATTTTTCGAACGCAAATGATTTTTAATAACCAAATACGCAAAGAATATTTCTTTGCAACCTCCGTATTGTATCGACGGATGTTCCATTCCTAATTTTACGAAGAAAAACGTTGATGGTGCATGGCGAGACGCTAGAGTCGATTCAAGTAGTGCATCCCGATGCATGGTCAGACCTCGATGGTGCAATATCTCGAGCGGTTCTTCGCGTTCACGTCGATCAAAGGAAAAAACTGTGGCCGATACGAGTCGATGGAGGGGCAAAAAGTGGTTCGATCGAGTCCCACGGCCGGTCTATTATCTGGCCACGGGCGGTGAAATTGATTCCCTTTATTAGAGGCAGGCTGAATTGGCCGCGAAAGTTTTTCAATTTCCCTGGCACTGTCTCCGGCCGTAAATTACATTGATAAATTACACAATGCCGCTGGTGGGAGGCGAGCCAGCGCTCGAAGACACACACTCAGGTGTCTAGACGCGTTTGTGTACTTTAGACAGGGCGAAAATTTCATTTGCGAACGGGATCGGGCGTCGTCCTCGTGCGTGGCCGTGGGAAACAGCGTCAGTTACCATACTCACAATTCTCTTTCTTTCTTCTTGATTGAAAAAAGTAATGTAAAAATTAGTTAAAATATCAGATCGATAAGAAAGAGAATTCTTTATTTTTTTTTAAATTTTCTGCCAGTTTTTTCAAAATTATTTTAATCGGATTTCTTTTGCGTAATCGAAAGTTAACGCGGTGTAACCGGACATCGCCCCAGGCGGCGTTTAATGGCCCATCCATCGAATCTGCGGGTAATTATATGAAGTGGCGGTGGTTGAAATGGAACGATCCCGTGATTTCGTGTCACGGTTGGACGGTGATCGCGCGAGATTATCCGCGGAGCACTCGTCCGCTCGGCGGGTAACGAGGCGGATTGCCACGACTCGCAGGAATCACCCTCCGGGGAAACGGGTTTAGGGGTTGTTGGTTCGAAACCAGGCTGAGACAGTTCGTGCTGCCTTCTGGTGGCAGCAACCTTCACTAACTGTTGCCGTATATGTACTACCAATTTTTCGCGTTATTCACAGCTCCTGCGTATTTTTGTAAGTCCACATTCAGCATCAATATGCCACGGAAAAGGGCAACAGATAAGTTATAAAAATTATTTTAAGTTCATCTATGTTCATTTTTTAGTATATTATACTTAAGAAAAAAAGGGTTTTAAATTTTATGCAGTATAGAAAGTCAATTATCCTTAGAAGTTGATTTTTGGGGGTGAAATAAATTTTAGGATTGTAATACACAAATCTAATCACTCTCACTTTATTTTTACATTCCTTCAGGGACACCGGGAAAATGGATTAAACAGTTTTAATCAGCCTAAAAATATATGAATTCAAGTGCACAGCATTTAAGCAATTTATTCAGAAATTTTTAACTATTGTTTCTTAATTTTCAAGTTTAACCGGTATCCTTTAACTTCTTTAGAGCATTTCGATAATTTTACTCTTAAATTATGCTTAAAGGTATCTGAAAAAATTCATACAGAATCCTAGTATGATACTTCGAAAGCAGAGTAAATACCGTACCGCTTAAGGGTTGATGTGACAACTAAAAAATTACCAGCAAGTAGAGTGAATGTCGGAATAAGAAGAAGAAGAGGAAGAGAAATATTTTGAGACCGTGATAGCTCAAAGACGGCGAGCGCGAGGTGGTCGAAGATCGATGGATCGATTCTAGAGGATCACCGGGCACCCTCGACGCACCGGGTCGCAGCAATCGACCACCGCCATTACCGCAAATGACGTACTTAGTTGACGGTGATTTCCCAGTGATTCGATCCGACCGTCAATGTTCCTTCGGACAATGATTCCAACCCCTTGGGAGTACGCGTAGGTCTGTGCCCCCTTCTTCGTTCAGCCTATTGATTTTCCATTTGGAAGTGGCTCGCCACTCGAGGCGGCAAACGTCCTCGCCCGACCGATTGACCGACATTCGATTATCAATCAACGCGTCTCGATCGATCGCCTCGCAACAATGAGCAAAACACCCTCGACACGCCACCGAGGAACCCTCTGAGGGTGCGCCGACACCTTACCCCGGACCTGACTCAAAGTATGCACCACCCACTGCATCTCATCTGCCCGAAAATGCACTAAAATTTCGCAGATTTCTTAGTTTGTTATATTGTACATCTGTAGGAACTTCGTGATTTGAATTAATCAGTAGGTGAAATTTAAAGCAGTGGACAAATTAAAAATATTTAAGAATGTTAATGTATCGGCCTTAGCTTGTTAAAATAAGAAAGGAATTTTGAGTTCTTTGAGCTGTGGCTTTGCAAGGAAACATTCTACGGATAAGGGTAGCTACTTCTTAACTTTTTGCAAGATATTTACTATGTAGAATAAGTGTTAGCTGTGTAAGATATTTTTCTATCCAGATCTACATGTATGCGCAGATTGTGCCTCAGATATTTTTCAATAGATACAAATATGTTTTATAAATATAATTTTTAAGAACCTGCAACCTCAATATCTTTTTTGTAATAATTTTTCAGATTCGAGGTTTCAGGGGTTGAAAATTGCCTAGAGGATCCAAGATAAATGTAAGACGATCGATACACGAAGGGGAAAGAGGTTCTGACAGTAATTAGTGCTACTGTTTGATTTGGACGTTGCGGAGTATTCGACGGTTCTGATTGGACGAACTAGGGGTTGCTGCTTCTCGGTTTCCGAAGGAAAGAACAGCCCGGGGCCGTTCGCTCTGCGATATGTCGCGAAATGCTGCAAGAGCAGACGATGCACGACCCGACTTAAGAGCCAACGAAGTCGTCGAGTTTGGATGAGGCGCGCTCCGACGACAAGACGACGAGAGAAACGCTGGAATGAAGCACTTTAGGGGTGGCGAATGTGCACGGAGTTCGTCCGTCAGGTGTTCAAGGTTTAACGACGCGAGGAGAGCATTGGCAATCCCTTTGTGACGGTGCTTGAACCTTTTCGAAAGAATATTCCGATCCACGATAAAAAATTCTCTATCCTTTTAGTAATATAATATAAAATTTCGCAAAATACATCTAGTTTCGACGTGGACCAATGTACTAGAGAAAATATTGTTCTCGACAATTCTCTATTATAAAATGCATCTAAAATTGTTCTAAAATCGACAGAAAAATTGACTTTAAATTGTACAGTTTTTTTATTGTGGACGTTGAGACGAAATTTTTAAGGGTTGAAATACTTTCTTGTGTTACGAGACCATATATTTGAAGTGATCTCACTTTCTTTGTACTTTCTAACTAAAATTATTCTCTAACTTAAAAAAAGAAAAATAAACGTTAAATAATGTTTCTTTTTTCTGAATCTTGAGGGTAGTTTTGTAAGGGATGAGTATATTATTCTAAAGAGTATATTATGTAACTAAACTCACACCTTTTGTGTTTTTTATTAGCTCTCCAGTATGGGGTTAAAATTCCCCCATTCCTTCTGAATTCTACCTGTATTCGTAACAAATAAATTTTTCAAAGTTACTTATCCATCTACAGAAACTCTAGAACGTGTCCTCTATCATTAAAAAAAGAAATACACGAAATTCAAAGGTCTGGAGGGTAGAATCTCCTTGAATCGTCGGACCGGTTCTTCAACCCCTTAGGATTATGCTATATTTTTTATTTCCCAGCGGCAGACGATCGTGTTAACGGAGTTATCCGAGGGTCGAGTATTCAATTTGCTCAAGCACGGAGTAACTCGACCGGATGTAACGTGTGTCAGCATGGTAGAGGGGGTTGAGCGAGGTGGGCTGGTTTTCTGTCTTCGTATGGAAAAAGAAAGAAAGGAACAGGTTCTGGATAAAGACACCGGTATTAGGTTGTCCGAGTTTTTCCCCTGGGTCGACGGTATTTACCCTGTCGAGGCGGATTTTCCAGCGAGAGAGTGAGAGAGAAAGAGAGAGGGGGTGGGCTCGGATGAAGACAGCGAAGAGGGTTGGAAAAGCGAAAGGAAAGGAAGGCAGGGGCGAGGACGAGGGTGCAGGATGTAAGACGAAGGAGGCGTGGCCTCGGCATTGATCCAGAACCCCCACTCTCGTGCTTAAAAGTACGGCCCTGGCTGCTCCGTTCCGTGGCTCACCCCCGTGTGCTCGACCTCCTGTAAGAAACCGGCAAGAAATGAATATTCATGAGCCACCGGCTTCGTCGTCTCTCTACCTTCTTGATTCGAGCCGGCGAGGCCCCGGGAAAAAAGGGGATGTTGCCCGGGGATGATACCGGAAGTTTATTAAATTTCCTGACCGAGCGGTCTACCCTCCAATTATTCTTGTCGCCTTTTTTATTCGGACCTAACGGAAAGATTCATATTTTCCAGAGAAGTGTCGTGCCGGACCTGTGCAGGGATTGTACGGGGTGGATTCGTTGATATGTTGAATGTTATTTACTCTGGGTGCATTTTACAATTTTTGTTTCACTGGGAAGGTGTCAAGTGTTGAAATGTTGTAGTTCGAGTTGTTGAGATTTTTAATTTGAGAGAAATTGTAAAATTTAATTACTTACTTCCGTACGTGTTTTACAAGGGGTTGAAATATTGTGATCAGCTTCTCAGGTTTTTTATTTTTAGGAAGATTAAGAAATTGAGATGAAATTAAGTGACTAGATAAATGGAGACTGCTGTGGAAAGTTGTTGGAAGGTTACTAAATTTCGTGATCAAATTTTATTCGCGCTGTCCTCCGAATTTTTTTACTATTCCTTCTGTTTTTTATGTATTTAATTTCCTTCTAAGGATATTAGATCTGGATAGAGGATGCGGAGGGTGTTTTTAGGGAAGGTTACTATAGTTATTTATTTTTTACACATTTACAATTTTTATTTAACAATAAAGCACCATAGCCAATTAATCTTATATTTAATTCCACGAATTTTTCATTCCAAGCAACATTCAGAATGTCTAAACAAACTTACACTCACAATCAGATTGAAGATTTAACAGTTCGCATTTTGATCATAATTTATCGTTTTAATGAGATCGGATTCTATAAACGAATACGCAGAATGTTCTGTATGTATGAAATGGTTGATTGAAATTATCGTCAGAAGGATATATTAGATTTTACGCGCAGGGCTTCCATTTTGTAATTTGTTAAGGGTTGGCTTTATATAATTAATCGCGCCTCGTTTCTTAGCGCGTTAAGGTATTCTTGAGGGGTGAAAATTAGATCTGGCGAACAGTTATAGAATTCAAGGAGCCAGCTCCGCTGGAAATATCCATTCACCGGTGCGTTTGGATTAATTATAGCAATCCTATTTCTATTTACTGTCGCAGGATATTGCTTTATCTAATTGTCAGGGGGAGTGATGCTAGCGTCGTCAATGGATTGGTACCAAACTAGAAAGTTCCATATCTAACACAATTTAAAATAATCGTTGCGCAATGTTAATAGATAATGACATTAGTTAACATCTTCGTGAAACATCTGAAATTTAAACGAATAATTTCTTCGATAAAAAAAATTAATAATTGTTTCCACACAAACGGATGGTTTCCTCAGATCTCCTCCATAACCCCCAAAAATTACCTACTCTATTCAACCCTTAAGAATTAAAAAAACTAAGAGAACAGAACCATTATTTTTGCATTCTGCCTAGCTTCCGAGCAACCCCAAGCTGCCACCCCAAGCAGTCTCCAACCAAGGGGCTAGTTCACCCTTATTTTTCCAGGACAAGTAGGGATTAAGATGGCCGCGCGACACTCCGGTTTTCTGACGGACCACGACGTAGGGACGTTATTTTATCCAATTCCAGGATGCTGTTCGCCAGACGAAGAGGGAACAGGACCGACCAAGGGGTGGGCGAGCGGGGGTGGCACGCCGGTGGATTGGTTGCCGGCTACGACGTTCCCAGAGTACACTGGGAGTTTGTTCTAACTTGCAGTCGGTGCCAGTTCTCCTCAAACAGGATAGATTATATTCCACGTCTCTCCATTTCGTTCCCGCCTAGCTCGCGAATCGCTCGCGCGCACCGATTGCTCGTGTTTGTTCAATCTAACTCCACTTGGCTGCCGCCATTTCGCTGATTGTGAAAAATCCCAGTCTGGTACAGGGGCTATGGCCTAGGGGATTTGTTCGCAGAACCACCTGAAAGACTATGGCTCCGGCCACCGGAAATCCTTCCGTCCATAGAACGCCAATTTCATCCCCTAACTGGCTCGTTCAAGTTATCGTTCCTACAACTTCATACTTTATTTTTACACTAGACACATTGACCCTTTACGGACGAGTGTCGGCACATTGACGACATGTCATTCCTTTTTATTTGTCGCTTTTACACGTATGACCCGTCCTACATCTTGTATAAGAACATTTTCCAATTTTTCACAGAAAATCCTCATCCGCGATAGGTGTTGTCCGTGCTTACAACATTCTTCGCTGAACCCCACGAGACAACAAATAATGAAAGGTTCGCTCGCTAATAGAACCCCATTAAAAAATTCAGGGCCTGTCGCGGGAACAAATGATCCGACGCTGGAGGTAATATAATCACCGGTGAAAATTCCCGCAATTTTCGGGGGCAGCGATAACGTTCCACGGAAACACGGGCCCGTAGCCATTCAATTATCCCCAATTATTTTCCCTCGGGGGACAGGCGGCGTAAAACGCGCGCGTCTTCGTCTTACGTCGTCCGGCAACCCGTTAAACCCGAAACGGCCGAGGGGGCTGATTTACGGGGCCGTTAACGTATCCGATAAAATACAAGCATCAGTTTTACTGCGGCCATTCCGTGTACGAGGAATTCCCGCGCAGGAACGTATCTCTTCGCTTTTCCCCTCACCTGTTCCACCCCTCGCCCCTTTCCGCTGTGTTCCTCCATCTCTTGTCTCTCTATTTCTGTTTCTGTTACCCACGGGCGTCTTGATCGCGGCAATTTCAATCGGTTGTAACGATCCTCTTCACCGCCCGTACGCTCGCAGTCTTTTTCAGGGGGGTGGAGCCCCTGCGCGATTTAATTCACTTTGATCGCCGCGGACCAACGCTCGGTAACGGAAACCTCGAATTCAGATCCGAAAGATAGGATTAACCGGGCTTCGCGGGATATATTGTCCGCGCGCCGGTCTGCCGGAAGCTGCTCCATTGCCCGTTAAATTATCCTCCGCCGTGATTTTTTCACCCTCTCTTCAGCATCCCTCTGTAGACCCTCCAACGGTGGCCCAATTGTCTCGTTTTCCCGGCGGAGTTTTCCGCGAATAATTAGCGACCGATGGGGATGATGATGCTCCGTGGACTGACTAGTTGCGAGGTGAAGTGCTGAAGGGTTGTTGTACACCCTCGTCGATTTGCAGGAGGTTTTATGACTTACAGAATTATTGAAACATTTAACCCCCTGCATTACAATTTATTTAATGGCTAGAACTTCTTTGTAATATTTAGTAGAACCTGTTCGAAATCTTCATAGTGCAAGGAGTTAATATAAATGGTTGATGGAGTTTCATGCTATTCATCATTAAACTAGATAGATTAAAAAGAAAAAGAAGACACAAACCTTACCAACATCCCAGACCCAAGTGTATCATAGCTAAAAGCTACCATCCAACAAGTGTTTCGTAATTTTCTGCAAACAATTACCGGCCAATGAGAGGAGTAGCTAACCTGCGGTTACGTCACGAACTCATAAACTGAATTCTTGCGCTCCTTTAAAATATTTAGAGGATCTAGCCCAGGCTGGAGGGGTGGCTGGGTAGGGGGTGGCGCAGACCGAGGCGGAGGAGCTTGTAGGTGGCGGAGGAGAGACTCATCCAAGTTGGCAACTTTCGGTCGTATTAGCTTTTGTATATATATTACCTCATTTGCGAGAGGAAAGCTTATACTTCTACCCCCTGTAGACACTATATAGATATATGTGCACTCACCTACCACCTCCCTTTACAATATACTCGTGCACGTGCTCCGGCTATATTCCCAGCCTCGCTGTGCGACCAAGTCGGTTATCGTCGCGGGGCCAACGAATGGGCTGTCGGAAACTTTTCCAAGTAGACTGCCGCAATTTCGTGCCATCGTGATACCTTCGAAAGCCTGACAATACCAATCCGATAGCACTCGATTTTTCCTGAGTCACGTGCCATCCGGAAACCATGCCGATTGCTAACAGCTAAAACCAAGAATAAAACTATTTACTTAAAATCTAAAACCCTGCTTGCCATTCACCTGTTTCGTGCAGAGAAGAAATCCAATCAAACTAGGGTCTAAGTGTATCAGGATTAGCACTCGAACTCTGAAACTTCATCAAAACCAAAACCAAAACTATTTAATAACAATCCTGCAAACTTGTTTACCATTTACTTATTTAATTCAGCAAAGAAACACAATTGAGCTAGGTTCTATTGTGTTTAAGCAGGAACTGCTCCAACTTTTATTCAGAGTAACAAAAATTAGATTAGCTCGTATCTATGAGTACCAACAAGACTCTGCCAATCTCCTCTGACAAAATTTTACAAATTAAGAAGAAGAACCGAGGTTAAACTATCCTCCAGGTGTCCCCCAATCAACATGAAAAATACATAGCAATTACGATCCAAAGAGGACGATGACCAACCACAAAGACCGGTTACCAACATCTCCTTCACCCCACCCCCTAAATTCCGCGAAAGATTCCAAACCAGGCCCAGTCAAAGCCAAGCCTAAAATCTCAAAGCCAGTCTACGGCCAGGTAATCCATCTAAAGGGAGCAGGCTGGTCTAGCCTAGCCTAGCCCGGGGTGTATCAGGACGAGGGATAAAAACGATGAACAAGAAGCAGGTGGAGCGTGTCGGGGTAAGAAGAAGGGTGTCGGTGCATCGGACAAGTATTGGCCGGCTGTCAGATGGTGGGTAATGGGTAGAGAGAAGTGTTGGTAGAAGGAAGGTACCTACGCGGAGGTTAGGTCGGAATATAGTTTAAGCTAGACGAATGGGCTGGTGGGTGGTTCTGGAGGCAGAAGAGTGAGCCGAGGCGGGTAGTTTTGCCTGGGTACCGCCACTCCACCTCGCCGACCCGGTCTCGTCCCCCTTTCCATCCCCTACCTCCTTCACCGCCCCCCGTTACTACTCCGCCACCTTCTCCAACCACCTCCTCCACCTCCTCCGGCTTCTCCTCCGCCTCCTCCGACGACGCCATACCCTCGTTCATAATATCCTGCACGTCAGACTTTGAAAACTCCAACAATTTCCTCCTGCCGCCTGGTTGGAGAGCCGAAAGAGGAGGAGGCCCGGGGAGCCAGGGGGGTTGCCGTCCGGGGCTCCGGGGGGTGTTGGGGGTGTGTGGGGTGGGGTGGTGCGCGCGGGGGTGGCGAGGTTTCTACGTGGAGATAGTTCCAGGCTGGTGATGCTGGTGCCGGCTCGTCGTGGTGGTGGTGCCGGCGGTGGTGGTGGCGAACCGACGGTGCGAGGGAGACGAGTTTCGAGTTTATATAAAGTTCGGGCCACATCAATAATTATAAGTAGAGAGCCGAGGCAAGATGGCGCGCTCGACTGGCAAGCCTCTCCCCCGCACGACCCCCCTCCCACCAACCCCCCAACCCCTCCTCTCGCAACGTGCCAACCGAGTCATTATTCAAACCATCTCTTACTTCCTCTTGTTTCCTTGTCCGTATCGTGCGCCTTCAGTGGCTCTTCCGCCGGTTGGCTGCCTGGTCGGGGATGATCGACGTGTCCCTGCCCGTGATCGAGGATCGATTTCCTCTACTGACGAGCTCTCGCTCGCCTCGCACCCCCTCGAGTCCCGCAGCACCCACGCCTCGCTCTCTCACTCACCCCCGCAAACCGACGGGGGGGTTAGTTCGCGGTTTCGTGATGAGTCCCGGCTCCGGGACGAACGATGCACCAACGACACGCACCGCCACCTGGAAGGTCGTTTAATTAAGACATCGGTGCGACGTCACGCGTCTTGCATTTTCGGAACGGGACGTGTCCGTCAGACGGTCTCTTAGGGGATCATTTGGTCGGATCAATGAAAGTCGCGAGCCCTTTCCAGGCGAGACTTATTTTTCAACAGTTCGATTCAGAATTGAATTTTGGTTGTAGGATACGGTCTTAAGAGAATTTGGAAACATCTCGATGCACTATTTTCAGCTTACCAAAATCATTCATTCGTTCAAGGAAGTTTAACATGGCTACTGCTTCCTGCAATTGATGCAGACAATTTTTATTTTGCATACACATCAGCAGTATAACACATAGCATGATATTTGGAGAATTTGTAACGTTTCTGTCTTGTATCTTTCTTTATTAAGTCGTAAGAAACGTATGTAACCCTTTTATTGTTTGAAATTGCACCTGTCCATTTGCCATGAACACACAGAAAGATTAAAACTTCTGTGCACAGCAAACAGTTCTTTAGTCGTGACAAGGCCAGTGTACGTCCGGAAAGGGTCAACAGAAGTCACTTCAGGCTCGCAGCTAACCTTGCCGAAACTCTGGTCGAGCTTCGGCCCGTGGTTGGCGAACGTCAAGGTCGTTGTTCCGAGCGATCGAAGGTCATCGGTGGCCACTCTCGCTATTTGCGATCGCAAACATAGCTGCCACCGATTGCTTTCGCTCGGGAGAGCCTCTCGCCGATATTCCCCGTGACTTGAATAGATCGTGGACGGTTTTGAACAGATCGTCGACGGTTTTGAATGGACAGCGAGCCGAAAAGACGAGTGGCCAGCCGTCTCAAAGATTCAACGAGCCTGAGAATTATTAAGGGGCCTAAAAACACGCGAGGGAAGGCGATAGGAGAGCGCCCGGTTTCCGGCAAAGATGACGGTTGATTAATGTTGGGGGTAGTTTCTTACTCACCCCCAGTCCACACCCCACACCCCTGCCTCCTACGATCCCCCATCCAACGCCGGGTTAGGATACTCGGTTACAATGGCGGCCGCCACCTTAGATAACGCGCAGAATTAATATCGCGGAGCCAGCCGGCTATGGTTCCAACCCCTTCAATTTATTATTTTGAAGACTCACCGAACGGCCCCGGGTTCAGCTAAATATGCAATTGTGTGTTGATGCTAAATGGTCCGCGCTGGTTTTTCCCTGGTCGTTGCTGAATTTGTAGAAGCTGGACGGAGGTTGCGATCGACGTGCAGGATTTTAATATTTTCGGGGATTATGATAGCTTGTGGTAAACCATACATATGTGTGCAAAAAATTCCTAAATATTCTCGAAGCGTTAACCCATCAGGTTCCGTCGAAGGGATAAAAATAGAGAAAGTTGCAGTGGCGGGCGAGGGTGGAAATGGCAGTTTGTCGAAGGTGGAGGCGAATTTTTCGGCAACGAGCCGGTTTCCTCGAGTTGGCCGGCACTTCCGACGCCAAAGGGTGTCCGGCTGCAGCCGGCCACATAGATACACACTGGACCGCCGGCCAGGGGGATCGGTTCGAATCTGTCCCTAACGTAGTTTCCAGTTGAAACGCAGATCTGGTGTTGCCCTAACTCGACTGGGGAAACTCAGAAATCTAATGCCAGGAGGACACACACAGGCCGCGCCAGCCAGCCAGCCAGCCCCGACGTTAACTTTTAATGCACGGGATTAGTGGCGCGGGTGCACGCGGGGCCGATGCTCCAACTTTGCGCTAATTTGTTCGTCTATTAATCTCGTACTTCCAACAACCGCTGCCGCGGCCAAACAAAGAACCGACCTTCTTCAAAGAAACCTTGCTTTTCCGGACAATGACTTTCGACGACTCCCACCACCCCGTAAACGTCACAAGTAATTCGATACGTACGTGATCAGTAGACTGTGGATCTTTATGCAAAATAAAAATTGTCTGCATCGATTATAACGAATAGAAACTAAATCGAATGTTATTTCTTCACTTAATAAGTTTAATAGAGGAGACATCAGATAGTGACATCTTCAATTTTTAAAATTTTTCAACAATTTTGAATTTCATCTTCTCAATTTACCTATAAATGCATCAAAATCCGCAGTCTAGTGATCAGTCTTTTTCTAAATGGTCTACCGTTTCGTTCAAGTTCCACATTTTTGTGTACGCTTATTTTTCCTCTTTTCTGTAAACTGCTTAAAAATTTTATATTTTTATTTTACAAGACTTTCATTTCATCCTGACTCACATAATAATGCTACCTCACGTAAAATATCTGTATCTTTGCCTTACAATGTTCAATTTCTTTTTTGTGAATAATCCCAGGGATTGGGTTGGCTTGGCACAAAATTTGCAAACGAGTGTTGATAAAACGAAGAACAAATGGAAAACGCGTGGAAGAAAAGTTAATTGCCAGAGCTTCGCTTCCGAGAAAATGCTGGTTGAACATTTATCCGACAAACATGCATTCGTGCTTGCTGTAAGTGGAAACGGTAAGTAATGAACAGACACATTAGCCAAGCTCTATTTAGTAGTACGCGCAACCCTGCCGAAATTCCGTTTCAACTTTCTCGGTAACGAAGCTTTGTGTAAACAAACTTTTACTATTCTTTTTCTCTTCAGCTTCCTGTATAAAATTGTAACTTCACATTTCATCGCATAACTTAGGAAACGTTCATTATCAAATAATTACAGAGAGGGTAATTTTAGTTGTCGTTCCTTAGGGAGTTGTAATCAGAAAACCATTTTAGATTTACAATTACAATGTCACAAAATGGTGAACGAACCAAAAGTATTAAAGGAACAAACATACTGAATAATAAAATACCACAACAGCTGTAATTGAGGCTGTCATTCCTGAGGGGGTTGAATCCAGAAAAATATATTCCACACGCATGAACGTCCCCAGGTCACTTACGAATGCAGGAAACGGCAAACAGGTAAAAGAATCAGACTAAATAACAGAACAGCATAACAGGGTAATTGGGGCTGCTCCTTGGGGGGTTGAAGGCAGAAAAATATTCCGAGTGAAACGCCGAGGGGCAAGGCACGAACGCAATCACGGTGAAATCGTGGATAATCGTCCCAGGATGGGCGCGAGAGGAATCTGGGTCGAGCGGCTCGTGCGGCCGTAAAAAGGGAAGAAGAAAACCGTGTGTGGGGGTGGAAGTGGCCGAAGAGAGGTAGGAGAAAAGAGAGAAAAAAGAGGAAAAAGCGTGTTACCGGCGCCGCAGAAGGGTAGGGAACAGAAGGAGAAGAGGGTCTGCGCTCAATTTACCGGCCGCGGAAAAAAGGAACGCGGGAAAAGACGGGAAACAGCTTAACGGGGTTAAAACCACCCCTCTACGGTGGCTGCCGGCCAGGGGTAGGAGGTAAAAAAGCTAAGCGGCGTTTTATAGACCCAACAAGCGGCCCGCGTATACCGACCCGAGTGCCAACCCCGTTTTTACACCCTCGTTGGAAATTAGAGGCTTTTTGTGCTAAATATACCCCCACCCCCGTCACGAGCCGTTCTCTTTCTCCTTCCTTACGGTTTGGACAGAGTCCTAGCAGGACGCCAGTGAATCTCATATTAATTTCAGGTCCACGCGAATCTGACCGCGCCACAAATTACTCGCCGACACTCTTTTTAATCGTCCGCGCGTGCGAGCATGGCTTTATTGGCGACAATGGGGTGGCTCCTCTTTTTATCCTACGCACTCTTCTTTTTTCGAGATGAAGGTGCGTGGGGGATGACCGTGTAACTTGTATGTGGTAATCTCTGCCTGTTTATGATTTTCGTTTTAGGCAAATTTTATTCATTTGTTTTTGGTGATTGTTTTAGCAAATTGTACATAGTATTACATTGTAGATTAAACTCTATTTTAGAATAGCACAATTTTTAATACACTTTTATGTGGAATGAACTTTAGGATGTTTACTTTCCTACTTCAACGTTTAAAGGAATTTTCAAGATGGACTTAAAAAATGTGGGAGAAATCAATTTATACATTCAATATTACGGTTTTACCAAATTTCTAAGTAAAAATCAGTTTTGCATTCGCAACGTGAAAATCGAAATTCATTTTACTAAATGTAATGTAGAATGTGACATTAATCTAACTTGCAGATTTGTAAGTCACCGAGGATTTCCGGAAGAACGCGGAGAGCCACGAAGAAAGAGGAAGTCCGGGTGTTTCTCGTGCTCGGGTCTAAGTGAAAATAAAACGCTCGAGCTGCCGCGTAAGAGGGTGTGAAACGAGGGTGGCGTTTCTCTCACATAAATTAGCCCGCGGGAGTAAAATGCAAAACATTCGTTCAAACCGCAGTTCAACACGGGCGAGATTGGTCACGTTGCGGCTTTGTCTGTCCGAATTCGCTTGGGGGTGAGTTTGTCCCTCTATCTGTCTCGTTCTTGACCTTCTCCCTTACGATCCTACCAGTTTCGGGATTTGACAAACCTTTCTAACAATACAATGTGATAATTATTAATCTTATTCTAACATCACTTTCTGAGACCGCAACCCATCCACCTGCAAGGGTTGTTTCACCTCAACGGCGATGTAACGCTAGACATAATAATACTACGGCATCTTTTTTATCATTACAATATTTGAGTATTTTATTAGTAATTAAGTTAAATTATGAGTACTAAGTATTTGATCGGTAAATGACACTGTTCATGATTTTTGTTGATACGATCGTCCCCATCGTAGCAATAATACCGCTCAAACCCGATCAATTCGCAAAGACAAAGCCGTGGAGCACGATCGTCGCCCCTTGCGCATTCCCAGCGGACGTTCTCCGCGATGTTCTGGCCGAGGATGCCTGCACCGGGAACGGACGTTCGCTGTGTTCGGTTAACGGGGCCATTTTTCGGTAACGGCGGTATCAGCGATTACAGAGGATGGAACCCCCAAGGGTTCCATCGAAGGTGCAACTAGCTGAAAATTCATGTGTCGCACGAAGGAATCGAATATCATGGTCGGATCGGAACCGATGTATCTACCGCCCTTCTCGTTATTCCCTGGAGGTGGTGTGGGAAACGTTCGAAAACGGTCTACTAGGATGGTGGGGGGTTGCGCGGGGTGGTTGGTTGGTTCGAATCGGTGTAGCGAAGGTTGCAGCTCGAAGGCGAAACGTTTCTCTAGGCGGTGGAAACGATGGTATGGGCCTCAGATAGCGGCCGATTCCGGCAACGACTGCGAGAGGTTATAGGTAGCGGGCTAGAAAGGTGTTGGAGAAGCGGAGGACGAACATCAGGAGGAGGAACGGGGGTGCTTTTGGGGGGGGGGGGGCGACTGCGTCGAAGAGATGGCGGAGAAGGTGGAAGAGAAGGTTGTAGACGGTGTAGCCTCGGCTCTCCCTCTCTCTCACTCTCCGTCTTCTTTCCCTTCTGTCTCTCGGCCTCTCCTCTGCAGCGCCGGTTCTGGCTTTCGAGGCAATATAACTCGAAAATGGTGGCTGGCTTGCGAGTGCCGTTATCATTTCTTAGCCCGGTATCAGCCCGCCCTCCCGGTTATTACTGCACCCCCGGGGCTACGCCATGGACTCTTAGATAAGCCACCCACCGCGAAGGTGTATTGTCTGTTTCACCTAACCGCCCCTCTCCTCCCTGAACCTCCAACCCCTTCGCCTTTCTGTACGATCTTCCGTCTCCTTTCGAGGACCGGCTCCAGCCCAGACACCGGCTCCAGACCTCTTTGTTCCCCGTGATGCTCGCCTCTTTCCTGCAAGCCTCTCTCTGCGTGCTACCTCTGCTTCTCCTTCGGTCTATCTCACTCTAACTCGCTCTCGCTCTCTCTCTCTCTCTCTCTTGTCCCTTTCTCCCCCCGCGTACTCTTGCCACTCTCCAGCCACTTCCGACACTCGGGAGATGTATAGAATTGTTTGAGAATCGCCCGAAGCGCCGCGAGATTACTTGGGAAAACGGATATGTCGTTCGCGAGGGAGCAAGCGAGCTGGCGAGAGACCGATCCCCGATACAACGCCGAAAACCGGCGGACCACGATCGATTTCTTACGATCCGCCACCACGATCCTCACTAGCGACCTGTTGGAGAACCTGCCCGGACCCTGAAGGTGTCCTCTGACGAGGATCTGATAGGACATTGTCGATCTTTGGGGTGTACGTAGACGTTCGTGCATTCGGATGGTTGCATTGCCCCCAATCGGGAGGTTGAACAGGGATAATTGCACTGTTGCAATCTATACAATTTATTTTCGGGGCACAGGTAGACGTTGGTCAGTTCCTAGCTTTGGACGTTAGCGTTGAACACTGTATGGAAATGCTCGATGACTCTTGTTTATGAAAAAGGAACTTGTCAGGTTAACCATTGTTATCCAAATATTGAAGTACATCGAACGTCCTATTATTTCATCCGACTCTATACTAGAATGATGCGTCAGATACCGGAGGGGACCACGAGGTAATTTCGATCCCGTTATGGTCGTTCGACCGGGTTGCTAGGATAATCGTCCCGCGGAAGAGGACTCCCGCCAGTCACGCCGGAATTCGGGTCGCGTGACACACTGCGATAAACGCTCGCGAACGGAGACCGAGAGCCTTCTCCGGAGAGAGAATTAATTCACCACCATCACTACCATACTACAATTAATTCACGGTTACCTGGACTCGGGAGACTTCGGCGAGACCTCCAGCCGATCGTATCGGATGGGGCGGCTCTAAGATGCTTGCGGAGGAATTTTTGCGCGGGACTACCTGCGGATTGAGTTATTGGTCTGGAGGTGAACGAGTTAATTGAATTCTAATTTGTTTGTGGGAGGGACCCTGTGAGCCTTGAACCACGACGTGATATATTACCCTTTGAATCATTTTGTGGGTTGTTTCGTGAACGTAGGAAGCCGGAGAATTGTGTGAACCGATTATTGGCTGTTCGAATAAGTATTTATGAATTATTTGTAGCATAAATATGTTCAGCTACGTTTGGTATCTATTTTTGTTCGTTAATGAAGTACGGAATTACGTTGCCTCAGAGCATTTTAAATACTTTTACAAAAATTTCCATTTTCCAGATTACTCAAAATGCACTATACTGCTTCATGTACCCTCGAATTATAGTCACGGAATTCTCAATCGGCCAGGAATCTCACGTTCCGTTATCCGGAGCCAATCTCGCGGCCTCGCCGATAGGGAATGGTCTGTGTAATTCCGTGAGAATCAGAAATCTGCTTGACTGTTCTTGCAGCCGGTTATCGTTTCCTGCAAGATCACTATAGCCGCTACTGTAGTGCCCGGTTAAATTTACATCACCAGCGGAGCATCTTTTTGAATTGCATTCATTCCACACTTTTGTATAGTGAGGTAGTTTCGCCGAGCTGAAGACAGTGACAAACTGTGGAAGAAATCTGAGGCTCATGTAAATTTAACCGACCACTATATACTTCCACTCAGGTGATCCAGATTCAAGAAGATGGCAGCGGAAGTAGAAGGCCGGCTTCCGAAGAAACCGGGCTAGGGGTAGTTCCTGGGGAGTTAGAAAGGCGCGAGACGGTTTCGAGAGTGCGAACGATTCCAAATGAGGTCGGGCCGACTGACTGATGACGTCATTACTGTCAGGCTTAATGAAAATTTCCGGAAAGTTACCGCTCGCCTCGACTGCTGACGCCATGTTACCTTCGCCGGGGCGCAGGAGGCACGAACGAACCGAGGGGGTGGGTGTTGGGGGGTGGTTTGCGGGGGCGGTGGGTTGAGGAGAGAAGGGGGTTGGGCTGGCGCCCGCGAGCGAACGAGAAATTTTACGAGAATTTCCGAGACTAATTTCTCCGGCGCTTTGCGCTCGAGGCAGGCGGGCGTCGTTAATTTCTGACGTTAATTGCTAAACCTGAAGTTTCTAGAAATTTCCTGGGCGCCCCTGCCCCCCCCCCGCCCTCTATCCTCTCTCTCTCCCCCAGATTCGTCCTCTACCCCGCGCGTTTCGAGCTATCTCTTTCTCAATCTCCCGACTCGCTCGATCTTTCTCGCCCTCTGCCTTTCTGTCTTTCTCCCGAGTCTGTCTCTCTGTCTCGCTCTTCCATTCTTCAACGCGTTGGTAGGTAGATAGGTAGGTAGGTCCGCACGTGTGTACGTGTGCCGATCCTCCATGTAGGCATCCTCTTTCTCCCGCGACTCCGAAGCCGGAGCCCAGCTTTTCTGATATGAAGATTAAACATCGTTTATTCAGGCCGGACCCGGGCCGCGTCCTTCTTCACGAGGCCGTTGAGACGCGGCCGTCCGACTGTTCTTCCGCTACCATCCACTCCCATGAAAAATTGATCGCCTCATGGGGTGGATCCGGGATGGCTCCGGAAATATCCGCGTTCGGCCCCCAAGGAACGTCGACGAAATCCCTGGGCCACGTTCGCGAAAACTTCGTGCTCTCGGCTTGCTCGGAAAAATGTCTCCTCCAGGGGTTGAAAATCGTAATTTCAACAATTTAACACTACTTTGTAAAAATGAGAAAAAATTTTTAGTAAAATGAGGGAATAATTTTCTGTCGCATAATTTCAATAATTTTAAAATTAGAAATTTCGAAACCAATCATTAACTGGCAGTGGCACTTTATGCAAAGTAATTGTATAAAGAACTTCCAAACAAATACGTAGACTATAAAATCTACAAAAGCATAAATCTCCAAACCCTCCATTACCCCAAGGAACCTCACGCCGAAGGCAACCCCTGAACTCTGTCCCAATGATCATCCATCGCCTCGCAAAAGAAGCCGCCAGAAGAATCCTCTAACCACCCCTACGAAACCATGCGAAGGTCCGAGGGTGGATGACACGTGGTACACCACAACAAGCCGCCGATCCTCTGTGTCCATCGGAAGAGGTCATCGGCGGAAGACGTCGCTCCGGGTCACGGGTCCGTTCAGACGACCCGTGCCAGCAGGGGTGGTTTCTGAACCGAAGAGGGTGAAATTCGTCGCGATAAAAGGTCGAGAGGTTCGCCGTGAGTCGTTCCTTGTGCGTGTTCGCCTAGTTGTTTAGTTTTCCGCCATCTTTGTTCGCGCTTAGACGAAACGTTGGCCAGGAGGTGGGTGGGGACAGGAGGGGTGAGCGGAAGGGAAAGGAGCGGGTTAATAGCGGGCTCCAGCGGTTCTGCAGCCCCGTCGAGGGTTTCTAGCGAAAGAGAGGGATGAGAAAACAGGAACAGAGAGAGAAGGGTTGTTGGAGGGGTTGAGCGTTAAAAGGAGCGAGCGCGTGGAGGGTGGAAAGAAAGAGAGAGTAACGGTCGGACGGAGAAGGCGGTTGGAAATAGCAAAAGACGGAGAGAACGAGGGGCGGGTTGCGAGGAGAGAGACGGAGAGAAAGAGTGAGAGAGATGGGAGAGACTTTACTTACTTACACCCTCGAGCGGGGAGCTCTCTCTTTGTCCGCGGCGAGACGAAACGATGCGAGCCACGGTGCGAAGGAAAAGGAACGTGGCTGCTAGATATTTCCCGTAGCGCGCGCGCAAAAGGCACCGTAACGATTTTCTGCTCCTTCGAAGGAATATGAAAGGCGATATTTGCGCGCGAACCCAGGACCAGAACACCGTTTCCCTGGCAGAGGGAGGTGGCGGAGAAAGAGGGGGTTAGCACCGGCTCGAAGGGTTCCCCGAAGAGGGAGAAGACACGAGGCAACTGACGGGGAGACGGAGAGAGGAGGCTCTCTCTTCTTCGCCTTCCTTCCTTCCTCTTGGCGAGGTCTCTTTCTCCCCCGCTAATGATGGAGAGCGGGGCAGGCTGGGTCGCCCCGGCAAATACCACTCGGGCGGGATTTAAGGGATGAAAAGGGGCAGGAAGCCTTCTTTGCTGCCTACGGCGGTGCCAGGAGAGAGGAGAGGTCTTTGATGTCGCGACGAGACACCACCGCCGCCGCGCCCCGCACCGCGCGCCACTGTCTAATTTTCGCCGCGCGACGACCGGCGAGAAAGTCGCGCGCAAAAATTATTAATGCGCCACGACTTCGCGGATCGTCAGCCCCGCGAATCCGAGATGGCGGAATTTCGCAGGGCTGTCGTCGACTCGCGGATTTTGACTCGGTTCTGAATGTTTTATGTTTCTCAAGCTTACCGGGAGACGGGGCTCGGAGAATTGACTTCTCGGCATGGTGAGAGTGGTGAAATGGTAGGGACAACTAGTTTTAAGATTTTTTAATGGGGTGGTTCTTTACTGTGTAAAGAGATATTAAAAGAAATGTAGGTGAGGGGAGACTCTGTAAAGCTTCATGATATGAGGAATGTATCTTTTCAAATTCACAAGATGTATGATCAACAACGAATGTTGTACATTTATAGCTTGTGAACATCTTAAAAAAGAATGAAATAGAAACATTCACAGATTTTCATTCCTATTTGTAATATTTAAACTATTGAATCTATTAGAACAGAAGAGTATTTTACATTAATTTTGTCATTCTTGATTGTAACAGTTTACAGTCTAATTGTAGTCGTAAAAGATTTAGCGTTTCTAAATAGAACACTAGTAGAAACAGACTATAATACTCAGACGCGCCATTAGACAAGCACCGTATAATCAACTAGAACAACACGCAGTGATACAAAATTACACAAAAATTTGAAAAAAGGTAGAAAAGTTTCGGTAACGAGTAGAATAATAATAAAAATAAAATTCCACCCTCTGGACGCAATAAAGTTGCACCCCTTGGAAGTATTCCATCCTGACTCACTGAATACAGTGAGAATTACATGAAAAATTGTCGATTAGAATAATAAAGAAAATAGAATTCCACCCCATGGAAACAGTGCACCGTGACTGGAGGTTTTTCAGCCACAGGTGAGAAGGAAGCTCGGCATAGCGGAAGGTAAAACAAGGACCAGACGAATTCCGGGAGTCGTTTAAAGCAAAAGCGCGGCGAGAGGGTGGCATTCGGAAGAAGAGGCGGGGAAGAAGATTGCGGGCACCGAAACGGGGCTCGAAGGGGCGGCGAGGGGAGGGGGTGGATAGGTGGTCGTGGATGGTGGCGAAGAAGAGGTGTGCCCGGGTGGAAGCTCCCTCATTCCCGGCTGGAGACTTAGAGTTGGTAATTAAATACAAGGAACCTTGCTTCGCCTCGTCTCGCATGGAGTCAGCTAGCGCTCGCTGTCTCTCTCCCCCTTCGCCCCCATGCTCCCACCTCCCTACCGTCTTCTTGCATCCCCTTTCGGTATGCCCGGAATACAGAGAGGGCTGTATTTAATTCGAGACTTCATTCGATTTACTTCGAGTCGCGGATTAGGCGCTGTCGAACTTCGGGCAGACGACCGACTGACGACGCCATCCCTCGCGGTTTCGGGGGATGCCGTTCAGACCTGTCAAGGCGCACCTCCATTGTTGACAATCATTTTATGGTCCTTTCATTGGCCTGTGCAAATGATTGTTTTCTTATTTCCATTGTCTGACTTCGCCTCTGTTTATCGTCTAACTTGTCTTCTCTGTAGTTGTCCAACTTGACCTGTCTGTGTTTATGGTCTACCTTGTCCTGTCTCCAGTTGTCTTACGTCACCTGTCTTTATTTATTGTCTAACTTGACCTGTCATTTTATCTATATTGTCTTTTTTATACTGTTTCTATTTATTGTCTCATTTGACTTGTCTTTATTTACCGTCTAGCTTGTCTTGCCTTCGCTTGCTGTCTAGCTGGTGCGAAGCTGAAGTATCAACTAAGAGAATCTAATGGGGAACTTCAGTGTGCCCTGAAGACGTTTCTCGAGGCTCTGACTGGAACGAACAACTATACAGGATGTTACTTAAAAAATTATTTTCTACCGTTACTGCGCAGAAATGCATTCTAAAAGGACCATTACTTGAATCAATCTTTTTCGCATTCTAGATGGAAATTTCTAATACAAATATCAATAATATGCCACTAAATAAATTGTATTTCAATCTTTGGACTCGCAGATGGTGATCCTGACGACGTCGGTTCACAGTAAAATAAAAACATACCCTACATTTATCCACTCACCCTCAACCCCTTGTCGGTCACACGTCCACCAGAAAGGACGTTCAAGAGTACGGATTGCCATCTAAAAAATCGATCTCGAAGACGGCCAAAGAATAGATTGATGAGACCGGTGAGACAATGAGGAGGGGGGTGAGTGTATACGAGAGTGTGCGAGGGTGGAACGCGCAAGAATACGCGGGCGGACAGGATCCAGGATCCAGGCTCCATAAATCGATCGGGCCGGAATGGAATCGTACGGCGGCGGGCCGGTCGTTTCTTTTCATAAATCAATTTCTCGATCAACCGGCGAGACATATACGCGCATAGTCGTGCCATTATTGGCAATAACAGTGTTACAGCAGCCCATCCAGCCAGTCAGAGGCCTCCTCTCTCTCCTCGATGCGCGACGAACCTCTTCCTTCTCCATCACAACCTCTCTCTCTCTCTCTCTATCTCTCTTTCCTCTATCTCCATGGAACGGCTTCGCGCGCGGCACAGTCTCCTCTCCGCTCTCCTAAGCGAGGACTCTCTCTCTCTCGCTCGCTCTCTCGCGACGAAACTCAATTCCCCAGGTCGTGTAGAACGGAGAGAGGGCGCGCACACTTTGCTTGCTCCCGCTACACAAGACGAAATTTCATTCCCGCCCGCGCCCATCCTGTGCCCGGTAATTGTGCACGTGAAGCAACCTGAAACCTGCATTTGCCCTGTAGGTTCGCAAAGGAGCTCACCGGTGCCCTCACCCCCTTCCACCCCCTTTCTCCTGCTTCCACCTCATCCTCTCGCCTGTCTTCGCCCACCCCCGTGGCCGCATGCACCCCCAAGACGATGCGCCGTTGTTTCGAAGGGTCGCGATCCAATGAACCCGAGGAAAAATCGGGGAAAAAGCTTCACCTGGCTCGAACAGGGGGATTGGTTCCGCTCACTCCTCTGGGACAACGTTTGGTCGCCTGGGAGGGTGCTCGGTGATCGTATGACGATGTTTGATAGAGTCTGGGCTGAAGAAATTGCATTTTGTTTGGAAATTGGGGTCCTTTTTGCTCAATTTGAAGCTAGAGTGCGGCTTCAAGGCGTTTGTTGTTGCTGGGAGCTGATGGTTTGAGTGAGGCGTATTTTATCGACCCTTTTATACATTTCTTTCGTCAACGAACTGTCTAAGTGAAAATATCACCGTAATAGAACAAACTGTCATACTCGCGAAACAAGAATTATATCTACGAAGAAGCTCCTCATCGGCGAACTACGCATTCAAAACCAATAAAAAGCAATGAAAAGTAAACGTAGTAATTTCTCCGAAAAATCGATAGAATTCGTGCTACTTTCCAAGCAAAAATTTCAGCTCTTCCAGACCTACGCTCTGCAAGTTGAACAAGCAAAGTCAGGGGACCAAATCACCCTACGCAGCTCGACACTCCCATCATCGATAAAGTCAAGGTTAGCACCCCTAAAATCCCAAGAAGCCTGTCGCCATCAACGGAGCCAACCCTACGTCCCCAAAGAAACCGGAACAAAAGCATATTGAGCCTGAAGTCGTCAAAGGAGGCGAACATTCTCCGAGCAGAATTCTCCAAAAAAGGTGATTCGACGTTGAACGGGAAGTCGGGGGGATATCGTTCGGCTTCCCGTGGAAGGTACGGAGTCGTGGGTTCCGCCTTTGCCGGCGGAAGTTGCGCGCCCGGAAAGCTAAGGAAAGGAAAACAGCGGACGTGGGCAAACAGAGCCGCTAACGTCGTTGGAAACTTGAGCGGGACCGGCACAATAAGACGGCTCAATGAAAAGCGTCCTTTACTGCGGCTGCACCGTGAATGCTTATATGCCGTTCTCTCGCGCGCGCCACCCCCTTTCCTTCTCTCTCTCATCCAACTCTCTACCTCGGATTCCCTTTCTAGCTATCTCTGTTCCCCTTTCAACCATCCCCGGTTTCTCTTTCTCACGTTCGGAGGGCTCTGTTTTGCTCTCTGTCCGTTGTTCGAGCGTCCCCTCTTCCCGTCGCTCTCGCTCTCTCGCTTTCTCTCTCTAGCGTCGTCGTCGGTCTCTATTCCCGTGGCCCGTCGTTTCGTCGTCGCTATTTGCGCGATATCTCGCTCGTTGGGCGCCGGCTCAGCCAATGAAAGCGCGCGGAGGCGAGCTTTTACGGCGTTCTTACGGCATGGCGGGGATTGCGGGGGGTTGGGGGCCGCTGCCTCCGCAACGTTCTTATTGTTTCAGCCACCCCCCCGAACGCAACCCCCTCGGCAACCCACCCGACAGCCTCGCACAACCCACCCTCTTCAACCCCCCTCGTCCTCCTTCAACCCCTCGCTCGCGCCCGCCACTCCTAGAGTTTACTCCCTCTTCTCTCGCTAGCGCCGCGGCACTGTGCTTAGAATTTTAATGGACCGGCTTAGAAATTGTTGGCGGAATTAGATTTTAGGACGAGATTAGGCGGGGCTGCTGCGAAATTACTGCAAGGAGCAGCCAGAGAAAACGGAACGGGCGGCCGGATCCGGGGGTGGCCCACCCCTATTCGGGGGTCGGCGAGGGTGAGAAAGAGGACTCGCACGCTGAATTTATGCGGAAAGAGCACCTTCCACCGTGAATCTCGAAGACGAATTTTACGAGGCATCCCCACCTCGAGGACGAGGTCTTTGATGCCGGGGCGAGAACCACCCCCGGTTTCTTCGCGAGCAGTGGACTTATTCCGTGGGAAACGAGTCCGCACCCCTTACCGACGTAAATCGTAATTAGCCGGGACGGTGCTTCTTGAGCCGAGCTTCTCGACCAAGAAGAGCGGGCTGGTAGCGAGCTTAATTTTCTGTGAGTAATTCGCTTTAGGCGGCGGGATTTTTGGTAAGAGGGACCTTGGACCCGTTGCTGCAGAGGATGCTGAGAATGGGGAGTGTTTGATAATTGGATGGAGCAAGGTAGAGTGCGGAGATCTTGGTGTACCTTATTTTTGTGATAGATTTGAAAGAGTGGACGAATTGTTTCCTAATTGCTGTGTAAAGAGTTTGAGAAAGGTCGTGGAGTTTGCTTTGTTCAGTAGCTGTGGAGAAAAGGGAGTTTCGGGGAGATGATTGATGATCCAGGTAGAGGAAGTTGAAGTATGAAGTCTCTATTCTACACTATTTTTGTGTATGATATATCAGAGTAATTTGCACAGCACGTACGAATTGTTTCATAATTAAATAGGCTCCATGAAGATCTTAGAAAAGGTCTGACAATTTGCTAGACATCTTTCACGAACAACGGATCAAAGACTTCTAATTAAAACCCTCGGGCGCCTCCAGTCAATTATCGTAACAAGACACTCTAATTAGCCTACTAACTTAAAGACACAAATACTATACAAGTGCGCCTGCACTCTGATGTTAAGAGGTACCTTATAATAGCCATGTATAACCCTTAAAAATTGAAAGTCTTATCAAAGAAAGTTTATAAAATCTCCTTTGTATTCGTCTATCGATCTTGCACGACCATTAATAAACAGCATCATGACAAAGCAAAGAGTTCTCTGATCTGTCTCAATTAACATTTTGAAAAATCTATTCCAAACGACAATCCTCGAAAACTATTCTGCAAGTTTTTACACGTATTTCAAAACCTTCAACCCCTAAAGTTCTAGCTCAAGTGTTATAAGTAAAAAATACCTCTCCTGTTCCCGACGCCTGCGAATCATTTCCCGTCTGCATCGACGATCTTCGAAACAGCGAGTCATCAGCAAAACAGCAAACAGTCTCGCGGGGGGTTGAAGAAAATGGAAGACTGCGTCAGCTTTCGCGGCGATAATCATCGTTGCGAGTTTCCGAAGGGTCTAAGCAAGTAGATCCCCCTCGGAAATCTCGGTCCTTCGATACCCTTTTCCGGTCCTCCGTCGCTTGCGAGTAAAACAGCTCGTGGGTGGGAACAGTGCGAGTGGGGTGCCGGGGGTGGGTCGGAGTAAACGGGGTGAGTCGTCCCCCGGTGGTGTTTGAGTTTGAAATTACGAAGCGAGAGAATTTATATGCCCGTGCCGGCTGTTCTTGCTCCGCGGAAGTTTCATTTATTTAACGCGTCTTGTACAAAACCGGAGCAAGGAGAAGCAACCCCTTCGAGGCGAGGGAGAGGGTTGAAACAGGTCTGGTTGGCACCCCACGGGGTTGCCTTCTTCCGCCAGGTCTCCGAATTCAACTTACTATTGGAACTTGAATGGTCGCGCGCCTTATGCTCGTGTCAGCGCCGGGGTCAGCTCGTATTTCACCCCCGGAACCCGGAAAATTTAATAGAGAAACCGGCGCGGGGGTGCGACACTGAGGCTGCTAGCGGTTGGGTGAAGGATCGTCGAAAATGGGGGCCGAGGATCCGAAAATGGCAGGGCTTTCGAAATTGATTCGTTAGTCTCTATTCTTCCCAAACTGGGGGTGGCGTTTCGGCTCTTGCAAAATTTCAGATTAGACAGCTCGGTTCGATTTTTTGGTGGCTTCTACAGATTCTTGAGAATTTCAAGTTACCAAGCCAAGCTGAGTTGAGCAAGTCCATTTTTTAATGAAATTCTTTTTCTCGAAGTTCCGCATATTTTCATATATTCCTGATTATTCAGTGCGACAATTACACAAATTTTGAAATCCGGACTTAGCTGGTTCCAGATCTTTTACAATTAGGAAGTCAAGTCTAATTCTTTATCTTCTGAACAAAGGGATGATTTTTCTGACCTTGGCTTCGTCAAGTGGCTCACCACTAACTCAACGCTTCAGCACCGGGGTCTTGAAAAGGCTGGTGAAAACGTCTGGGATTCGGGGTCTACGACTTGGAAGCACTTGTTCCCGAGAAAGCTGGTGCCCCGAAGTTGCCTCGGTATCTCGGTGCCCCTTGCTCCTCCTTGTGTTAGCGGAATGCTCTCTCCGCCACCCCCTAGGCACCCGGTTTTCTAGGCTGCAGCCCGTGTCCTCTGCCACGGGGCGGCTTTGTCTGCAACTTCAGAACCGGGGTGTTTCGCGATTATAATTTAACGACGCCGGCAACGAAGCGAAGTTGGCCCCAGAAATCAATGCGCGCACCGAGACAAAAGCCATGCGACGACAGAAAGTCGGGGTGGGAGCGAGACAACGGCGGACGGATGAGCCGACGAAAGAGTGAGACAGACAATTTTCGGGCGTCGGTGTGCGTCGGTGTAAGTGCTGTGTGTGTTTGCGCGCGGGTGGGCCCCGCGGGGGTGAGCACGAAGACAGAGCGAGGTGGTTGAGGACCGAGGAGGGCTGTTTTCAGAGAATATAAGGGAGCCGCGCGTCTCGGGGAGGTGGATGCTTCGAATGTCTGGATTGAATGTGCGCGAGTCCGTTCGAGGTATCTTTCGGGGTGGCCCGAGGTCACGGGGATGGTCCTCCCCTAGCGAAATATTATTTCGCGACGTCCCCAGGGTAGCGACGATCCACGTAACCTCGGATTATCCCCTGATCGCACACTTTTACGAATAAACGCCCCTACACCGCGCGGCTATTTTCTTAATTGCTGCTATTCTAAGATAGAAGGCTGCTGCGACGGAGCAAGCGTTGTTAGCCGAGAACTCTGTCAGCTCGGGAACATTAAAAATGGGCCAGTAATTTCTACATTTAGACACTTGGTAAATCATTGTTTTATTATTTCTTTATTGCCTTCGTCGGATTTTCACAGGGGGATATACAAAGAATTTTATGTTTATAAGTGAATCGTGAAGATCATCTGAGAGTACTCTTATAGTTGATCGCGAAGGGAAGATCGAAAGGCCAAGAGGGTTGATCGTTTCACGGATCACGGGGCCGGTGACGGGCGCGTTAGCCTCGAGCGTGTCCCGGGCAGATAAAAATAAAAGAGGCGTCCCGGTCGGAGGAAAAAGCGCGCGGCCCATAAACGTTTATGGTATCGTTTCCTCGTTGCACACCCTCTTCCGATCCAACGAGCGACAGACCGGCCGCAATTCCTGAACGACGCGGGCACAGACGCCAGGCATTTGCGGCGGGTATTAAGAAATCTCTGCGGACGTTTGGCGGTCGGCCAACATTCCCGGCGAATTAAAATACCGTGCCGAACGTGTGGGGTATCTCTCTCCCATTGCCGAGGTTTTCGCCGCGAAAGTACTGGCCGATTTGTCTTTTTCGAGCTGTGCCGATGCGAAGAAAAATGTTCGACGATCGGGAAACGATCGAAGCTGATCAGTAGGCTGTGGATCTTTATGCAAAATTGTCTGCATCGATTGCAAGAGGTAGGAACCAAGTGGAATATTCCTTCTTTGAAGTGAGACATTTTTCTGTGGATATCTCGGGAACTTGTAATTTCCGCTAGAAACGAAAGTCATATTTGTATTCAGCACGTCAATAGCTTGGGGGATAATTGTAAAGCTCAACCCTCTACATCCTTCATTTTACATGACGCATCGCGAAACATTTAATAGAATGCATTCACTTCCAACTAATCACTATAAACTTATCATCATAGACAAAGAATCCATTCCTAAGACTGGCAGCCCATCACCGAAGCGTCTCGGCGGATTCGTTCGACGGTGTTCGCCGATGACGAGGAATAATACCGCGATAAAGGTAGGCAAGACCTACCTCGAGAGGGAGGTTGTTCGAGGAGTAACGAGCGGACCGGGCGTTAAGGAGACGTCTAGGGGGGTACGAGAAGGCGGGGGTGGTACCTGGCAGTCGCCGGGGTAGCTAGAGCCGTTTGCAGACGCCCTGGTACCAGGGTGAAACCTCCGTACAAAGTCGTAGCTCGCGGCCCTTTCATTTGTAAACGAAATTACAGAATAAGGCCTTGGCGACGGAGGAGCTGCGGGGCTGAAGAAAGAGAGGAATAGAGATGCTGGCGTCAGCATCGAGTCGGGGCGACGGTTATGCGACGATGCCGCCGGTGGGCGAGTATGGTTGCTACGAAAGGGGTTTGGGGGGCTGCGAAGGGGGTTGCTAGAAAAGCAGAGCAAGGCTGTCGAGGGGTACGGCGGGGATGGGCACGAGGTGGATTTTACTCCGAAGCAAACGGCTCAAAGGAAATTAAGGAGCATTCACTCTGCGAGAAGCTCCTACGGAGAAATATCTTCTCTGTGAAGAGAGGCGAGGTGAGAGAGAGAGAGAGAGAGAGAGAGAGAGAGAGAGAGAGAGAGGGCGATACGGACCAGAGCGGGAGAGAGCGAGGAGCTGAAAGCTGCGGACTGGTTTGGAATACGAGAGAATCCGGTCTGAATCTTTCCCTGTAAAGGGCAAGACTTCCCTTTCAATCTTTACCGATAGGGAATCGGTGACACGCCGACGCGGCTCAGTGAATACTAAACAGACCCCGGCTCGGGCTTCGGGAATTTTGAAACTGTTAGATGCTATGGCGAGGGGCGGTCGAACTTGGATATTTGATGAATTGGAGGGAATTTATCGAAATTCATATTTAATTTTTTAGTCTTTAATTAATTTTTTCTTACAATTAGTACTTTAGGTTTTGAAAGGCGTGATATTCAACTCCCAATTTACTAGCCTTTTTGAGTTGTTAAAGTTTTGTGCATTTGTACCCTAGATAATTTATGTTCTTGCATATAATATTATGGATGAATTACTAAAATTTTATGAGTGCTTGATAAACGTTTTTCTGATTCCTTCGACATTAAATTTCGAAGATCTGTCTATACGAGTCATTTTGACTCATCTAGTATTTTTAGTGTTAAAAAGATGTCCCTGTTCCCCCTGATTTCCCATCCCTAACAAGTAAAGAACATTTCTCTGAATGTAAAGTACTGAATTAAAAAACACAATACTAATAAAAACGAGTCACTCGGATCCGTCTATCGCCCGTAGGATTGAAAATATGTCTCCTACAATTTCCTTGAACTTTAATCCCCCGGCTTTCCAGCCCTAAGACACAAAGTAAGAGAAATGCTTCTAAGAGCGAAAAGTAGTAAATAAAACGACCGCGACGGTAAGTGGCGCGAAAGAGGCGCAATTTATCTAGAGGCCAGAGCGATTCGTTTCCGAGATTTCGGTATAGCTCGCTTTCTGCCATAGGGAAAGCAATAAAGGCGGCACGGAAGGGTGAATTCCCGATGAAGCTTCGCAAGCATCGCTTCGCAAGCAGGCAGGCAAGCAAGGCGGCATGCTTGAGAGCGCGCTAGAAGCACCATTGCCCTCATCCTGTTTTTCATCCCTTATTTTGCCAGAGGGGGTAGAAGAGGGTCGGTAAGACGGGGGTGGCAGTATGGCCGCTTTACTCCGGGACTCCGCCCTCGAGTGGCTTCCCTCGAAAGGGGAGAGAACTTGGAAAACCTGACTATCCTACAGGGTAGTACAAAGTATAGTACTTACGGCGTAGCGCGAAACGAAATGGGGGTGAAACGGTCGACCGAGTGGGGGTGGGAAGTCGTTCCCGTGCGTGGGCGTACGCTGCTGAATGCTCGCGTGTTGCACGTTTGTTTTTAACGCGTCGCCAACTGCTACAACTTCACCTTGAATTAGGCCAACAAAAAGACAACAAAAGTAAACAAAGGAAGTGTAGAAGCAATTTTTCAAACAGTAAAATAACGAACCTAGTATTGCTGAATTTAATGAGGAATTCAGTTCGTCTTTAATCACTGTGGCTGACGAGAGCATACAAAAAAGTATAAAAATAATTTTCTTTATCTCCATAAACGGCAGAATAACCAACAAATTATTGCTGAATTTTATCATTCATTCATCATGTTCATTTGATCTGTAGAAAGCATCTAATGGTGTTTTACATGAAATAACTGAAGCTATTATACACTAGTTTACAATCCTGCCATGTTTCCTTCTCTATTTTCTCTCGAGTACACCAATGGAAATAATATTCGTTTAAAATAAGTCTAACCTATAGAATGCACACCTGAATCAACGAACAACATTTAACAACTCGATATAATGCATAAATTCCTGACGAATCCTACAGAACAGTTAACTTCTTCAACAACCTCACAACACAATATACCACAATTTGAGCAAAAATAGAAGAACCCTAACGATCAGCATCAATTAAAAACAACAATCGTAATTCTCACCTAAAATCAGCAAACAATCGCAACACGGGGACCGAAGTTAAAGTAAAATATCTGCATCGTCGGTGGAGGCAGCGTACAGTTCCAACACATACATCACAGAGTCCGCGAAGACAACCCCTAAAATCGATAGCGCCCGGAGCAAATAAATAAACCCCAGAATCACTGTCGCGGCGAAGACACATTTCTTGAACATGTTTCTCCGAAATTTTTTTAAAAGAATATAGGTTCACAGACCGTATCCTCTAAGAGACCTTCTAGAATTGCGAACTGAAAGTCTGTCAAAGAGAGTGTATCTTACGTCATGCTTCTTTCCCGAAGAGTCCGCCAGGGGGTCGCAGAGTGGAAGGCAATGGGGCACCGTCGATCACGGGACAAAATCGTAAACTGACCAAGGGCCCGGGGTATGCATCCGGGAACTGGTCAGTCCTGATGCCCCACTCTTCCTGTTTTCCCCCTAAGTGACCGGCCAAAGGTCCGGATATGTGGGAAAGAAAACCAGTTCCTGGCAGGATAGCGGGCCAAGGAAGATGGACAATCGACTGGAGGTCAATCTGACTTGGACAGGAACGGTGAAAAGGTAGGAAAGGGGGAAAAAATCGCGAAGGAGACAAGAAGGAAACCTGTTCTGGGTCAGTCTCTGGCCCTTCTGACCCAGAGAAGGGACTCGAAGCTGTTGCACCCCTCGCACCGACGAACCTGACCCCTGTCCACGGTGGGAAAGTTCAAGAAATGCATCCACGCTTCCTTCTTCCAATCTTGTACCATCGACAATAATTATAATCTTCTAACAATTCTGACTTTCGATGAGAAACAGCTTATGTAGACGTGATGAACCCTTGGAAAGTGGATTGACCATTTTTGAATATTCCTAAAATTATTTCAACCTTTTACAATATGATCTACACCAATATTTATAGGCTATTTAGTTGTTGTTTTGTTTAAATCAATGTAGTGAAGAATTGTTTTAATGTTGTTCGCGCGTAGACTGAGAATTGTATGCATTTAGTACAAGGTCATTTTTATTTTACAGAAAGATTTGCATAAAGAAGATAGAAAAGGAAAAATTTCTTTTTATTTTTAAGAGGACAGAATAAATTTTGCAGTTCTAAAAATTGTTAAAGGTCACCTTCTCAGACTTTGATTCATTAGAGATTATTATTTCAAGCTCTAGAGGGCTTGAGAATCTTCTTTTAGAAAATAATACCGAATAATTGGAATACGTTCCTAGGGGTGCTTTATTGATTCCCAACTGGGATTGCCAGTGCAGTTGAATAATTTTTTAATGCGTTTCGCACACCCTCAAACAATTTTCGCTCGAGGATTACGTTCAATATATTCAAAGGCCACGTTTCTTTTCGGCTCGGAGAATTTTTGTGTCTTCGGAACATGTGTCTGTACTGCAGGAAGCACTCGTCGAATAACAAATGCGACAGGACAAGCTGCCAAGTCTCGTCGAGGCGAACATGGCGGGTGATTCGAACCGTGTCCTTGTGTATAGGCAGACGTAAAACAGTTTCGAGCGGGCGCGGCTTCGGATTTTACACGAAACAAGAGCGACCGGATTTGCAGCCGGACAGTTGGGACCAGTTGAACCAGGTTCGGTTCGGTTTCGTGGCGCCTATTCGGCCAGGAGCGTCTAGTTCGACCAGTTTTCAAATATTTCTGGGACAGGACAATGTCCGTAGGAGCGGCAGATGCGGCCGGCCGATGAAAGAGCCCGCCACGAGCCGAGTGAAATTTACTTTTTGATTCAAATGTCTCGCAACGAAAAGGATTTATCGCGGGCCCGCTGGATCGGTGTCGGCCCTTTTCCTCGATTCTCATCGGCCCCCTATTTCTCTTACTCTCTCTCTCTCTCTCTCTCTCTCTCTCTCTCTCTCTCTCTCTCTCTCTCTCTCTCTCTCTCTCTCTTTCTACAATATATATCTGTCTTTCTCTGTCTTTTTTTCTCGTCCCACGCACGCGTTTGTCGACGAGCCGCGAAAAAACGAGGAAACAAAGAAAATGGTTAATGCGAGTGGGGTTTGCGAGTCACCGGCACGTCCGCGAAAATAATGGAGTGCTGCCGCGGAGTTTCGTGCGCCGATACGCCGGAAGGTAATGACGGGTGCACCAGCGACGTTCATTAAGAAACTTTAATTAAGTTCCATCAAGTTCGGCGGAGGGAACCGTGAGCGAATAAGAAGTTCTTCTCGCGTTAAAATCGACGCCGGTCGCGCCCCCGCCGATCTTACCTCCAGAACAGGTTATTTAATAACGTCCGGGAAATTTATGGTTCTGCGGTACAACCGATTGTTTATTCCTCCGAGTGCTATGGGGAAGATGGAGTGTTGGGGGATGCTGGAATTACACGGTGAACACGGAGAAAATTTGGAGCAAACTGGAGGTCGAGGCTGCTTTTTTGTGAGATATTTTGGTTGTTAAATTTTAGTTGATATTTTTAAAGGTTGGTGGCCTGGTTCGTTGTTTTGCTGCTCTATTTTGCAATTGTTTTAGAATTGATACGAACAGTGGAATATTACTATGATTTAGAAGATTTAGAAGATCATTCATTTCTTATCCTTTTTCTATCCATTTTTTGTTCTCAAACTACACCCGCCTTCAACTGTTAATTTCTGCCCTTAAAAATATTAGTAGAGCACCGTCGAGGAAAATGTGTTTAAAGATTTGATAAGACTATAAAATCATCAAAAATGTTTTTTCTTAGAGCATTACATATTTCGACAATATTATAATATTGCACGTGGCACTGTAGACTAAATTCTGACTTTTTCCTCACTCGACTAAAACTTCATACAGCTGACGGGGATGACTTTTGAGTTAATTCCGGAAGTAATTAGCATGTTATTCGAGGAGTCAAAAAAATTTTAAAGTCCCAGAGTGACTTCCAAGTAACAATATCAAAAGAAATGTTTAAATGACACTGCCGAGAAAGACCAATTGGTTTACGATTAAAATTGTTTTAAAGAAATCCTCGGCTAGGAATCGTAAATTTGCAAAAAATTATGAAACAATCTCCAGTAAGTAATTACTAGACTACGGATTTTATACATTTATGACATATACTTAAATTGTACGTTAGGAACGTACAATTTAAAGCAGAGAGTAATATTAAAAAGATTTAAGGACATCGGAGTATTAGTTTCAGCTTAATAAGATAATCAAAAAAAGAAAGAATTTTTTATTTGGTTCCTTTGGCTTGCAATCGATGCAGACAATTTTTATTTTGCTTAAAGTTCCGCAGTCTAGTAATTACATAGTTAGTGTTAACAGAAATAAAGTGCCAATTTATCCTCACATGCCTGTACCTTCGCACAGTTGACACGACTAAATTTTAAGCTAGTCCTAGGACCACTTAGCACGTTATAGGAGTACTTCCAATAATTTTGGGTTCGGCAGGCAAATAGGTAAGACTTGTGAAGACAATCGTTCCTTATCGTTGTTCGTCTCATCGGATCTTCTTCCCGGCGCGGCGTCTCTCGTAGCCGGGCGATCACAGGCCACTCTACGCGGATTAATAGTCCCCGGTATTAATCACAGCCAGAGTGACCAATGACCAGGAACTAGTTCAGTTGGCAGTTCGCTGGAAGGACTGCCGGACAGAGGGGTGCCGATGCCTCGGGGCGATGGCTGCTCTAATAGAAAGGCACACACAAGTTGGCCTCGTGGATCGCGTGTCTCCGTACGTGGCCACCGTGGACGCACACCCCCCGATCTCCACCCCGTTTGCTACCTCCCGAAACCCCCCTCGGACACCGGCCTTTTGTCGTGATCTTATGCGTCCGCGCGATCTAATGAGCCGTCGAATAATTGCTTATTAATGATCAACTGACCGCACGCGAGTAATTCGGCCGCATTGTCGCGCCAACGGCACCGGTGAGCTAATGACGACGACGAGAAAAGAGAAACTGACCACTGGTCACTGTTAGAACGTCGGCTCTTCTTTTTTTTCACTCTCTCTCTCTCCCTCTTAGTATTTCTATTTTCGATCTTCACCCCTCATCTGGAGGATCTGTGCGCGACGATCCGGTTATGGCAGGCCTCCAGGGTTGTTGAATTGAAAGTAGGTTTGAAAATTGTGGACAGGGGACGTGGCTCTTGAGGAACTGGATTTTTCAGGGTGACAGTGGACTGTCCAAACCTCTTTTACTAACCACCTAGAATTCAGTCTTTGGTAATTATTTAGAAAGAGGTACTCCTCTCCGATCTTGATGAAATGAAATGTGTTATTAGTTTTCGAGATGTTCGCAAAAATCTACTGCTAATACCAGAGTTGGGCAAAAATTTAATTTGAATAAAAATTTTGAATAAAGTGGGTTTTTTCAAGTGGGTTTTAAACCCACTTTATTCGAATTTTTTATTTAAGTAAAACTTTTGCCCATCTCTGGTTAATACTGTATTGAATTTTCCGTGGCAACGTAAGCCTGCTCTGGTGTGGCGTCTGTTTACTTTTTGTTATAAACACGCTGTGGAGATGATAGAGAAAACAGGATCTCACTCTGGTCATACGTATATAAGATGAGCTTTCAATTTTGAAAGACTACTCCTGGATTTTCGTATGCCTAACAGCCGGCACTCTCCACTCCTCCACGGCCTAACCACAACTCAATCTATTCGCATAATCTGTGCATTGCAGCTGTCATCCAGAATTTGAACTAGTAATGGAAAAATCATGCAAAAAAGTTTGCAAAATATCAAGTAAAACATCAAAAAGTTGTTCAAAATGTGTAGCTGCATAACATATTTAAACTTCATCAAATTCGGAGAAGAGTACCTCTTTCTAAATAATTACCCAATCTTTTCCTAAACTCTGCAACGTATCCAACTATCCACGTGTCTCGACAGTCTTATAAAATTTTTAAAAAATCCGACAAGCAGAACATCACATATTAACAGCTAAATTTCACTACAATTTGTTCCCCTAGTTTAAACTTAATACCATATACATTGCAGTATATAAATACACCTCAAGAACTTATGTAAAAGGCATCGATAAGCAAATATTATATTTATACAGGTTTCGACACATCTATTCGTGCACAATATAGTCCACAATCGATAAAAATTCGAAGACAATCACTGTTCTCGCATGACATCTTTGTAACAGAAATAATTGTATAATTTCATCTAAATAAATTGCGAGTGTCAGTAAACATTTTGGAGCCAGAATAAGTAAAAAATATATCCATTTCCTGACACGACTTTTTTCGAGATTACCCGTTTGTGCTGTGGGTCGGTTAGAATCTTGGGCGCTGGGCGAAGAATAACCGATTCTTCGGCGTTCAAGTCGCCAAGGCGTGGGCGTCCGCGCAAGGGGTAGGATTATATTTTCGCAGAAGGCGGTCGTTATCAGCGGCCACGTTCGCAGGTATGTGTAACGATGCACGTAGAGACAAGGGGGTGGCAGACAGAGGCGCAACAGAGGGCCGCACACAAAGCATCGATAACCACGTCCTGCCTGCGCTAGTCCTCTTTGCAATTTGCCTGCTCCCGTAGATTGCACCTGCACGGTCTATTACCGTGCAAGTTCGTCTGCGAGAGAGTAACCCAGCCTCGAACCTTGCTACCTCATCCTTCCCGGTGATGCGACGGCCGGAGGAGGAGGGTGAGGAGGTGGTGGAGGAAGAGGAGGAGGCGAGGGAAAGGGTCGGGGGACGTCCCTATTATAAGTTGCGAACAAACTTTACTTATATGCTCGCGACTACCATCCGCATGCGCCCACTACAGCCCCGCGTCCCTCTTTCTCCGTTCCAGGATGTTATCCTCTCCTCTACCCCATCCTTGCCATCATCAGAAAACCCCCTTTTGGTCGGCCCCCCTCTTCCCCACCTCCCTACCCCTCCTTCTATCTCGCCCCGGCTGTTACCTTGTTTCTTGCTTGTTATATTTATCAACTTACCTAGGACCTCGAAGTTCACCTATCATTTACTGCCCAGGCTCCTGACAGCATGGCTTCCTCGGTGATGGCAGTGTTCAAGGTGTATGATTCTTGTAGATTAAAATGCTTCTTAAACTATCTAAAATGAAAGAATCAAGGATAATTAATTTTCAGCTTGATTCTCTAGCTTTACGTCTGCAAATTTTTAAAGGATTTTATATTCAACTCTCTACTACAGTGGTTCTTAACCTTTTTGATGTCAGGGAAAACTTTTGATTATATGAAAAATTTGCGGAACACCAAAATTGATGATCCAAAAAACAAACAAAAACATCCCGCGTAGAAATAAATATATATAGAAAATACATTATTAAATATATTTAATATATTTCGCGGAATTTCGCGGAATTTCGCGGAACACTTGCAAAAAGCTCGCGGAACGTCAGTCCTCCGCGGAACACCGGTTATTCAAGAAATATCCTTGTATCTAGGTAGAAAGAACAGGGTTACGTAAAAAATATAAAATCTCAAGCTATGCACCTAAGAAATATTTCTAGCAACCCCCAACCCACCAAGAAATATTCCCACGGAAGAATACAAAAAGAAATAGTGAAAACAGATTGCTAAAAAATGATAAAATCTCAAGGTATGCACTGAAGAACTATTTCTGTCAATTCCCAACCCTCTAAGAGAAATTCTTATGTAAAAATAGAACAAGAAGTGAGAATAAAACGATGTAACAGTCGTCAATAGGAGGGGCCTAGGAAATTATCTGAAGGGTTATCTGGGTTCTAAAGGGGACCGCCCCTAAATACAAGGGTACGCGTCGTCGCCAGGCCCACGAAGGGTACCAAGGCGGGGCCTGTTCCACTCCTATAGTCATTGAACGAGGGGGCTGGAAACATGGACGAAGTATGGAAGGGAGTCTGTATACAGGGTGTCCCATTCTACTATCATTCGATTAGGGGAACGTCAGAATGGCCTCACCCCCTACTGCCATCATACAAAATGGGAACTGTCGAATTTGAAAACACGTAAGCATTGTAGACAGTTTTAAAGACTCCATTTTTAGTTAATATTTTTTACACATCTCCGAAGTGCTTATAAACAGTCCGGCTACAGCAGATAGTAGTTAACAAGCATGCTTGTCGCGTGTTATGAGCGAAGCAATAATTTGTTGGGGTGGTTTAAGTTTACGAGGCCGCCGCAACAGGGTTGTAAAAAAGTATCGACGCCATGGGGTCCGGCAGGAAAATTGTTCTCTGCTTTACGAGCCCTTAAGTGACCCTAAACCTCGAGCCCCATATCAGTGGGACCTCATATGGGGTGCGTTGCGAATTTCCCAATTACGTATTACACAACAGTATCTCAATTTTTACAAATTCCGTCAATATTAACGAGATTATTTCTTCTCTAAAAAATTTTATAGAACCCTTACTTAACAATAATATTAATTACTAAAAAATGGATGAGAAATCAGTTTATACGAGGACTTTCTCGAAGAGGAGACTGTATAAGAAGGAAATGAAGTCTACAAGCTTCGATTTAATACAATTTTGCAACAACAATTATCACCCCTTAAATAAGGGTTGTCGAAAAGCATCAGAGAACTTTTATCCACGCAGTCGATAGGAAAAAAAATAGAAAAGTTTTTCTATTTCCACTGCAGAGGACGGGATGGTACAATTCCAGTTGGTAATACAGGGTTGGAAAGTTTCCCGCGCGACCAATAGATGTCAGGACGATTGCGACATAAAAAAGCAGGGTGAAAGGGCGGCAGGGTGGCCGGTGGCTTCTTTGATGCGATTTGAGACGACCCTTGCTTACCTGAAAAACTACCCTTATAAAAAAAGCTGCACCCCAAAAAACGATACCCCTGACATCGACCCACTTTTTTCTCATCCCTCCGTCAGGTTTGAATCAATACCGAATTAGGGTCGAGGGTAAACAGATTCAGGGGTAGCGAGCGTGCCATTAAAAAGTTTGAGGGTCCCATTTTTTTTACGATCACAGCACCTTCAACATTTTTTGTGTCTTCGCAATGAATTACAATTGAGGGTAAATATTTCAATCGGGAATGGAAACGGACTCCGATTGAAATACTCGAAGATTCCGGGGGTTGATTTTCTTGATACTTGACCGAGTGCTGTAACCAGCCACTGACAGACGTTCGAGACGAATATAAAACGCGCCCTCCACCCTTTGGCAATTATTCGCAACCCTCGGAGGCTCGGGCGAATTCTTCGGTTCGCTCGTGCGTCCATCCCCCGACGCGGGGAATTATTAAAATCCAGATTGAGACGAGAGAGAAAGCGATCGTTCGCGAAAATCCCGCTCGCAGCCACGAAACAAAACCGTCGGACCCCTCCGTTTGCTAATCGGAATAATCTCCACGGGAGGAGTCCTCTCAACCCCTTTTTCCGAGCCTCGTTTTCTTTTCGGAGAAGGTGCTGACGATGCCTCGCGATATACAACCCTCGGTTCTTAGACTGAACGTTTCTAGCTTGTAAATCTACCCTTAGAATTGAACTCTGTACGTGGTTCTTCGAATACTATATTTTTTTAATATTGGGTGCAAAATCAGAGTTGTGTTTTGTGATGGATAACGGTCATATACGTATTAATACTTGAATGTATAGGGTTAATATTTGGTAACGTAATCATTGGACTGCGAATTTTTTGCATTTGTGACAAAAGTGAATAGGTAAAATACAAAATTGCGATGATGTCAGAATAATTCACGAACAGTCGCATAATTAAAATTATTAACCCCTTGCCTTACAATATCGAGTCAGACTCGTGATGAAGATTCTGAACAGAGTCTGATAAACGTGTATGCTATTCATTTCCTTTAAATCGAAACAAAATTCAATTTTGGTTTTGTTAATGTACACCTACTGCAAAACATATAGACGTACAATAAATATAATGTTTCTCCTTTTTTAGAAATTAAAAATTACAAAAAAAGTTTTCATCACTGAAATCATAAAATAAATCGTAGGCCAAGGGGTTAATGGAAGAAAATCACTAATACCTCAATCATCTTTCCTATAATTGACTTAAAAAATTTTACTGAGAAACTACTACTAACAAATTGTGTTAATTAAACAACCTTTTTCCACGAAATTGACTATAATCTCTTTTCTTTACATCACCATGAACTGAAAAATATTCGTTTGAAGAATAATCCTGAAGAAATTGATTGGATTACATCCCAGAGGGTAGTTTGTTCATCACCAAAATTGTCATTGCTGATTGTTTGACTGTGATTGTCACCAGATTTTGCAATATTGTCGTTCGACGATGAACAAGACGTGTCAAGGACACTTTCCCCACTCGCCAGCATCGTGTGCAACGTCCACATTCGATCCACAAGTTGTCGAAAGCGGAGCGAGACGGGTCTCGCGACAAGGCGAGCGTAAAGACAGTTATCTCCCGAGGAGATCCAGCGATTAATTCCCGAAGGAGTCTGGCGTGTTCCCGTGCACCTTGCACGGGCTTCCCTTTTTCAGGAGCGGGTCGGTCGGCGTCGATGCCGGTGGCCAGGCGGCTGGAAAGGGCAACAAAAGGAGAATACCCGGGCCAGCTCGCTCGCGCAGTTATAAAACGCTTGTTACTGGCGCTGGGCTCCTCGCAATGTTTAATAATTACAATGGTCGAAGGAAGAGGGGTAGACGAGGAGTGAGGAGGAGGGGTGGCGGGTCGTAAGGGTCGGAAGGAGCGGGTCTCTCTGCGACGGAGAAAGAAACGGTCGGGCAGAGAGCCGGGCGAAACTAAGGAAGCGATAAAGAAAGACGGGTACGGCCACCGCGGGGGTGGGTTGCTTGAAAGCGGGACGAAAGGAACGGACTGGGCAGAGAAAGCGAAAGAGGGAGACAGATAAAAAGAGAGAGAGTGGATGCTGGTGTAGGTTGACTGAACTGAAGCGAGAGAGTAGAAAAAGAGGGAGAAAGAGAGCCGGGTCGAGGGAGAGACCTCCGTAGACGGAGGTTCGAGGTGGCGAAGAAGGTTCGTGGAAGACGGGGGTTGCATAGAGAGAGAGAGAGAGAGAGAGAGAGAGAGAGAGAGAGAGAAAGAGAGAGGGATTCAGTGGAGGAGGATAGAGAGAGAGGCGATCCACGGCTGTTGGGATCTCTCCCGGTGCTCCGGAGAGAGCACCAGGGAAGGAAAAAGGGGGGAAAATAAATTGAAAGCAAAATTGTACTCGCACAAGAAAATGGAATTATTCCTCGACGCTGTTCCAGCGAGATACGAAGAAAAAGAAGGGTGGCGCGGCAGCGGCAGCTACGAAGAGAGCTCAAGGAGAAGCCGGGCGAGGAGGGTAAGGTTGTCCGAGATGGATTCGGGCTCCATTGTGCTCGCAGGAAGAACCGGAAGAGGAGGTGAGGCGGAGGTGGTGTAGCCTCCTGGTAGGCAGTCGCCGACCGGGGCGCAGGGGGAGCCCGAGGGCCAGCAGTATCGCCGAGGTGGGAAGATGGAGGAGACTCCTCAGGGTGAATCCTCAGGGGAGGGAACAACGGGAGAAATCCTACGCGACGAGAAAAATCCTGGCTTTACCTCGCGCAAGATCGATGCACGTTTCTTCAATTGTATTACTGGGATCGTTTGTGTTGGGAAGGTTCTCGGGGTTCGATTGGATCGTCGAGGTAGATCTTGAGGATTGAAAGACGGACTCGATCAGAAAAATTTTCTGGGATGAGAAAAGTAACGAGTTTCCATATTGAGCAATTCATAAAAGATTTTCTGATCACTTATTTTTGTATGATCGACTTTTGGACCGTTTCTTATGATCTTTATAAATGTTTAGGGATGACGAGGTCCACGAGGGGGTTGGCAGTGTCACTGACCGCGGTCACTGACACACGGAGTCGCGCGATTCTTGTTGCCCAGGGGGAAAAGTACGAGCCTCAGCTTTCGGATGTCGACGCGTGACTGCCGAGCGTGTTTTGGGGATGATTTTGTGGGGAGACGGAGTTCGGAGTTGGTTTGAAGCAGCGGGCGAGTTACTGACCGCGGTCACTGAGCCACGGAGTTGTGCTCCTCAACAACCATGCTCGCGTCAACGGTTTATGGTCGGCGTAGACTTCCTGAGAATACAATCCCTTACGATTTGACTTTGTATAATTCAGATAAAAATTGTGACCCTGTTTTTACTAGTTGGGATGTTAGACTGTATTTGTAACCGACTGCATATCAAACTAACAGAAATGTATAGTACAAAAATAATTGTAGACAGCATGCTCTTCAGTCAAAAAATTAATAAACTCTCAGTCCACAGAAAGCGAGCATTCTTAACAAATTCACCAACTATTGAATGGATTCAAAAATCGGTGCATATGCAATGTATTTTAGCAGTATCTTGGTAGAAGCTTAAACTGCACCCAACAGATCAATTACGCCCAATTAAAATCAGCGACCACCCCCGCCCAAAATCACCGTTCCCAAAACATCCTCGACGTCCGTCAACAGTCGGCCTCTCGGTCCTCTTCGAGGACCCCAAAAAGGAGAATCTAACTCGTTTAAACACACCCGAGGTCTTGTCCCTCCAGAAAACAGGACAACAAGGTACAAAACGAAAAAGATCCGCAAAGAAGCCGCTTTGAGAGCTCTCTCGGAGGCCGGCCGTTTACAACGAAATTACAGAGCCCCCAAAGCGTGCCGGGAACGAAATTTGTACCGGTGAGAGTCGGAAAAGAGTAGCCGGGGTGGGTTTGCGAGCAGTGTCCGTTCTTACGGGTCTTGCCAGGACGTCGGGGTTGGAACGCAAGCCCTAACTCAGTTCCGCCGATAATGGCAATTAACGGAAAACACACGACTGGGGTAATGATATTCCCACGCGCGTACGTCACCCGGTTGCCTGTGTGAGTATGCGGCTACGTACATCTTACACGGCGAAGTGTATTGGTGGTGTTTGTCGGTGTACCGGTGAATTTGTAGATACATGCACGTCGCGCGTGTACAAACGCTCCCGTTATAAGGGCGGTGGGAAAGGGGAGGAGGTTGTTTCTGTGTACGCGCGAGCCTACCACCACCACTATCGTCATCAACCACCCAATAAGGTCGCCCGCTCTTGGTCTTTTGAACGGGACCTCTGTGAAGGTGCCTCGTACGTCGGGTATCTATCTATCCATCCATTTATTGGAAGGCAGAATGCAGGGTGGAAGAGGCCAGGGTGCAAGAGGGTGCGAGAGGGTTGGAGAACAGGCTCCGCAGGCCCCCGGTACCCGGCGCAGAAGGATGCCTGGTACTTAGGTCCTCTCAGCATCGCTAATTACCCAACGATACTGCCAAGCGCGAGCGCGTATAGCAAGGGTGGCGACGGGGTGGGAACAGACAACCCCCGATCGACCATAGTGAACGTCTAGGCGAATCGGTTGCGCGGAAAAATACGCGGATCGTTTTCCCGTCCACTCTTCAGGGGGTGGGTCAGACAGCTTTCATCGGAAAGACTGTCTGAGTTTCGAGATTGATAGAGTATTGGTGGGGTGAAAGGATTCCAGGGTTTTTGGAAGGATTCTCGGTTTTGTTCGCCTTTTTTGTCGGAGGTTTTTGAGGCAGCTTCACGTGTGTTTAGGGGCTTTGGGGGTTGCCAGTTGATTTTAGTTTCTTGGACGGGGGTGGGATCGCTGGAGTGGGTCTGCGGCGCCTGGCGCGGCTTTGCGGGAGTTGGAGCCTGTGGTTCTGTTTTTTATTTATTTGTTGAATACGTTACTTATGAGATTGTTTTCTTAAGACAAGTATTTTTTTTTAGGGAAATTCTACAATTTTTTAGTGTGGAAATTAGCACAGATGGCCAGAGTTGGGCATTAATAAATAAAAATTTTAACACTAAACTTAACGAACACTTAAAGCGTGTAAAATGTTTCATCTGATAAAAATGACAATGCTCAATTTTTATTGAAATACGTGCTTGGATAAATAAATTTATCGAATCAATTTCCATGAAAGCAACGTCATCGTTTCAATAATTATAAAACTAAAAATCTAAGACCGGTTATTTGACCGGCAGTGATAGGTTTAGTGTTAATCAAGATTAATTGATTAATGTGTACGATGAAAAAAGAAATCATCGAAAAATCGGAGACTGATTTAATCAATTTTGTTGAAGTCAATGGCCATACGTTCTACCCATAAATTGTAATAAGGAGGGAGAGAGAGACGGAGAGCGGAGATGGAGAATTGACAGAAATATATCTCAACAAAAACTCAGTTTACATTGTTTCAGCAGTTAATCAATTACCCGACTGACGATTAACAATTGAAAAGAATGTAATCGTTAACCGCAATTAACGACAAAAGTAGGAGTTTAATTGTTAATTGCGATTAACGATTGAAGTAGAAATTTATTCGTTAAACGTTGATTAAATTTTTGCCCAACTCTGCAGATGGCAATAAAAATGGCATAAAAATTTGTTGAATATTTTTGGTAGGATTAGAATTAGCAGCGAAAGTGAGTATTTGATACAGTAATTAGAATTTCATGTCGCTTTTTATGAAACATCACCGGAAGTTCCGGGAAGTTTCATTGAAGTGGAGTGTCGGTCAATAGGAACTTCGGTTACAAGACATTGGATACTGTTAACCTTCGTGACCTGGCACGAAGTGGCTGCCATCAAAATATATGCAATTACTTGCTACAGAAGCTATTATATCTACGTTCTATCGTGTACTCGACTAGTAATATTATTTTCAACCATAACTTCGTGGAGTCCCTGAAAAAACATTTGCATTTACGTAGGGTAAACTGCACAATGATTGGCACGCTAAGCCAAAATCGTAGTAAAAATCTTTTTATCTTTTTTTGAAATGTTTAAACGAGCTTAATGTTCTGTTACTATAAGCTAATAGAAATTTTTCAGCGAAGTCAAACAGTTTTACGAATCGTGAATCTTTCATTGTAAAATATTATATATTCAGTGAATAACAATTGTAAGACGAATAGTTCAATCATTGGCACATTTGCTAACAGTCATCTCGCACCCCACAAGAAAAGTGACACAACTCAAAAATGCAGCATTTGAGAAAAATCAACTTAAAGAATATTATAAAACTTATACATATTTTTCAATGACGTAACGTCAAAATTGCTATTTGACTTGTGTCACTTTTCTTGCGGGGGTGCGATATGTGGAACTCCGCTATGGAAAATTACAACGTTGCTTTGAAATATAAATAAGAAGAAATAAAAAATGATTTTCTATACCAGGAATTCTTAATATTTGCCGTTTAAATAAAAAGTGCCAACAACTACTGCAGTGCCAGCAATAGTACAGTTTACCCTACTTTAATTCATTGGCAGCAATAGCCAAAGAAATTAAATTTTGCACAATTTGAGTATATAAAAATTCTGCGATCAAAATTAAAAATCTGTGTAAAGTTTAGCACTATCGATTATAAAATATAGCACATACCTTACTATATATCAGCGTGGCGTCGTCTCCAAAATCCACCCCTTTCACCATCAGCTCCTCACTTTCACTCTTTCTCCAGTCACTCGCGATCTTCCACGCCTGTTAGTATCAAAAGCATATAATCCGCCAAACTTAATATCAGTATTAATCAACACCAAATGAAACTACACTAGACAGTAACACAAAACGCGACTTTCGAGCCGAAAGGAAAAATATGAACTGAATACCTGCGTGTTTACATTCTGCATGTTTACAACGGACGAAAATTCTGTTTTGATTGTCCATCGATTTTCCGCGAAAATATCCGAAAATTAGTATAATCTCTACCCTCAGCGGCCTTGAACGTGACGAGGAAAATACGCAGAGGGGATGGAAGGTCGCGTTGCAGTTATTATGGGTAAACCACGAACGAACGTGATCTCATTGCAGGTATAACCTCGGACAACCTTGTACCCAATTCATTTAATAAATTTATTGGTTCATTCCGTGCTGTTTTTGTTTAATTTGGGGCCGCGAGGAAAAATCATTTGCTTCATTAATGTTTTATTCAATGACTGAATGGTTGAAATTTTCTACCCTTCCGTAAAAATTATGGAAATTAATATCCAGGTTCGTTAGAATAATGTCGGTCGTAAATTCGTTGTTTATTTGGTCTACATGAATATTTTATTAAATGCGAATTAACCTATACAATTCGTATATAACCCTGCAATAAAAACTTTAATTAAAAACAGAGGCTTGCATTTCTATCAAAGCATTCACCGTCGAGCACAACAGCTCTAGCAGCGTCACATTTGAAAGAATGAGCAAGGTAAGACCTTTGGTCCGAGCTTAAAGAAACGATTCCGCGGGGGTGGTACGCGCTCCTTACCGCTCGAGGGGGTGGTTTTCGCCGAGGAGGGCGAGACGGGCGCCGGGAGCGAGTCGAGAAGCAAGAACGAAAACCGCAGGGGTTGGAATCCCTTAAAACATTCGTGCAGCTTCCATCTTGCCGATATTATTGACGTTTTTTGCCACCCCTATTTTTCCACCCCCTCGGTTCTCCCTCTGCTTCCTCCACCCATCGTCACGGTGGGGTTGACGGGGCGGGGGGGAGCTGGTTGGTGGCTCGGGGACGAAGAAGTAAGAGGACGGCTGCTGGGGAGGGTGGGTTGCCGGTCTCGGGAAACGAAAAGGGGGTTGAGGATGGCTGGCGCGGACGTCAGGGGTGGAACGAGGGGGTTGGTTTGAGGAAGCGGGCAAGGGGACGAAGGGGGACAGGAGGGAGTAAGACGGCTCTTATTCGCGCGGGGTTTTTAGAATACTTTATTGACTGAGCCTTCGTGGAACGAGGCTGTTGGGTGGGTGGTGGTGCTCCGCGGGGGTGTGCGGGGGGTGGATGGTTGGGTGCCTGCCTGGTGGTACTGTTGGAAGAGGAAGAGCGGTTTAACGGGGGATGGGCGAGCTTCGGGAGAAGGATGAGAAACGAGAGAAAAACATTAGGAAAGTCCAGGGGTAGAAAGAGGACGGAGGGATGCTGCCGGCGAAAGAAAGAGAGATGGATAGGGTGAAGGGGGGTCGGTCAGGGGGAGGAGAGGAACCAGCGAGTTGGCTCGCTCTCGTTTTTGAATTTAAATACCAGAGCGTAGGAGAGAGCGGAGCCTCGGGTCCCCAGGAGCCCCTGCAGCCGGAAAACCCCCGTGACTCTGACACTGTCTTTGCGAGAAATTAATGAAGCGAAGTGGGTACCATAGCCGAGATGCCGGGAGCAGCCTTTCCTTGATCTCTTTCTTCCTCTTTCTCCCGATTCCTCTTTATTCCGACCTCTTCCGACGACTTCGCGTGCCTCCGACCACCCCCCACGACCCCAACCACCCCCGCCTTTGTTTTTTGATCCGGGAGGAAACTCGCGAGGCACTCTTTTGCGCACGGGATCCTCTGAGTACCGATCCCCACTCTTTCCGTTACAAGCCGTAAGCTCTCGCGTGATCCACTGTCTCGCTAATGGTTCCATCGGATACCCTGCAACACACAAAACAACTTTTTAATGAAAAATTAAAAAGTTGGGAGTGTCATGCTGACTATGCATACTTTTTCAACCCGCTTGCACTGTGCAGGTATAATGACTTCGTTGGATATATGAAAAATAATGCAGACCTCCTATTGCGGAACTGAAACGGAGTAAAGGATAGTGTTTTGGGACTGCGCGCCTTTGATTCTTTCGGTCTGATTGCAGCACGCTCGCCTGGGACCAGTCTGCTAAGTTTCGGGAAAGTTTCGCCCCGTGATTCACTCCTTGGGTGTCGGGAATCAATTGCCAGTTGAGTGCTTAGCGCACTCCTTGCGTGTCACTTGCACAGTCCTGTGTTAATTAGAAGCGCACCATGAGTTAGAAATTTGGATTTTCCACCGTGCGGTAATTGGTCGATAGTATATTTAGTTTGTGTGGACTACTGCATCTTGGTAAGTGAATTTCGATTCGATGAAAATTGTAACTCACTGTATACAGTATAATACAGTCCATTTTTAGTTTTAACATTTACGATATCATTAACATTCAAGATAAATTAAATATCAGATTTTTTAAAGGCAGTTTAACGAATAGACTCGAATGCATTTAAACGATTTATTGGAGCGAGAGACTTACCGACGGTAGAGAGATAGAGAGAGAGAGAGTTTACAGAAGCCTTGGATTTTTGTCTGCCCGTTCGCGCAGATTGTTTTTATGGAAACTAGGCCAATGAGTTCACGGTGAACAGAATTCGAGCGTGACGGCACAAGGGAAGGGGGCGTGTTTCGAGAATTGTCCGAAATCAGGAGGGGATCGAATTCGTGCAGCGTAATGAGTGCTTGGCCCAGGATTTGGGCCATATGTCGAGTGACCCTTGCCGCTGACCCTGCTGCCTTCCTTCGGAACGGCTCGTTTGGTACTTTCAATGGGACCTTGGTACAGTCCTCGATACAATTCTACCCCTTCAGCACTCGCAATTTTTTCGCGAGCATTTTAAACCCATTCTTCGTCTTCTCTCTTTACTAATCCAGTGAAACGAGAAAGAAAACAATCAATCTGCAGTGTTATTTAAATTCGGAATGTTCGATCCCTTTGCTTTGTCCACGTGGCGTTGGGTGACTGAAACAGAGCATTGTGAAACATCAATTAAAATATTTACTTGAATTAATAGTGAATGAATTCTTCAAAAAATATTCTGTATTTATTTCAGACTATTAAGAGACTTTCGATGAAATCGAAGACAAGGCATAGAAGGGTAATAAAAATTCAGATCAACAAACACAGTCGATTGCTGTCGAATCGATTCCCGGACTCGTCGGTCGCGTCGCAATCCGAGAGGTCGATCTTCAACCTCTAATTCCGAAGAATGAAGCACGCCATCGACAGGCGCTATCATGGCCGAGAAGAGGGAAGTTATCGAAGCTGGGCACGTACATCTTGCGTCGCAAACATCTCGAAGTAAGCCGGTGATCGGGAGCGACGAGCTGCGAGGGTGGCGCGCAAAAGGGTCGATGGCCAGAAACACGGTCCGAAGTCAATTTTGATTTTCATCCGGGTGTTGTTACGGGGGGGACGTAGGAGAGCAACCACCCCCTTCCTCTTCGTCGCCCCTGGCACGGCTCCGCTTTCGGCAAAGAAGAGAAAAGGCTGGAGGAAGGAACACCGGCTAAGGGTTGGCCGAAACGTCGGATGACCCTTTCTCTCCCCGAGAAGGAAAACTTTCTAATCGAGAATTATGAAAGTTATTTGCTATGCCGAGGCCTTCCTCCGTCGGAAGGGTGGTTCGACCGAGGGTGTCGGCCAGAGAGGTGGGCGGGGGGTGCAGAGGGGGTGAGTTGACGAAAGAAGAGGAACGACCCGAGAAACAGACGAGGAGCCACGGAATCGGAAAAAAGGAAGGAACGCCCAAGGCAAATCGGTAATTTCGTTCTGCGCGTGCGGCTATGATATTTCCAACCGTTTGGCCCCTTCTTCTTCGACCGCCCCGCAACCCCCGACCTCACCCCCTTGTCCTCCTTCGACCACCCCTCTGGAGAAAGTAGCTAGGCTCTCTCCTGGAGCTCTGCAAAAGACAAGGGTGGCCGGGTGGCGAGTGGGGCGGAAGGTGGCCGCCGAGGGGGTTGGGGGGATGCAAATTAAAATCCTCGCCGTTTTCCCGTTTCTTATTTTCCGCGGTGGTTCTCAACCGGAGACGCTTCTCCGTGGTCGCTTCGGCATAGTCCGCCGTAACGTTCGATTAACACGTTACGTATCGGAAAGTTGTTAGCATGATTCTCTAGGAGTACGTTCTGTCGGATAAATAATCCTGGAAGAAATTGTATATTGCGATCTTGAGGATGCATTGGTGGTCCGTTGTCAAAATTCCCATTGCTGTTGAATATCTTTTTCACAAATTCTCACCTGAATATACAGGGAAAAATTTTGAGAATTTCGGTGTGATATTTATGGTCATTCGACTACTCTACACGATCCCTAGTACTGAAAATAAATTCTGAATTCATTGTGGAGTCTATCGTAAAAATAAAAGAAAATATTCGAACGTCCCTGTGAAAGATAGAAAGTTACCGTGGCATTCCATTTTCAATAGCACATAATGCGTTAAATTCGTAACTGGCAAAGGAGGCAACTCCAGTGAAACTAGAACTTTTTAAGCGTCGTTAAGGTGACGCTTGTGCTTCAACTCCCACCCTCTGCTCTGTCTTCCAACGTGAATAAAAAATAGGTGCCCTCGCAAAGTGTCTTGCAACTCGAGACTAAGTAATAATATTTTTCCGCTGGAAATTCTGTTACAGAATAAAAAGTTCAATTCATCTACATATAATTGCCTATAGTATCTAAAACTCTAAAAAAATGTAGAATGCAGGTTGAGTTGGACGCATTACGATTTGCAGAATTTGGATATTAAAAATGTTTTCAATTCTTAAATGATTAAATTTTGTACTCATTTGTTGAATTTCACTCATTTGTTCACGATATTAAAAATCAGGAGAGACCATTTCTGAACAGCCGCTGGAGGTTTTCGACAAGCTTTCTCCAGCAGATTCGGTCAAACAAAGAACAGAAAAAGCCTAAAAATCCCAGTCTCCCCGCAAACAACAGAGACCCTCGGTTTCCAGGAGCCGTCAGGCTCGACGATTTTAATATCATCGTTTCCGAGGACGTCTCGTCCTTGGAGAGCGGGACAGTGGCGAAGACAGAAAGCCAGCGAAACGAGAAGAGTCCATCGTTGCGTGTTCCACGGGACGAAGCCAGAGAGCTAGCGATCGTCATCCCGGAACAACAGTTGCATTTGACAACCTCGCGCGGCTCCGGACTAAGACAGATTAAGTATTTTAAATTGAACAGAGGGTAGGAGAGGCTCCGTTGGTGGCCGGATGGAGGAACGAGGGGGTGGCAAAAGGGGGTGGAAGGAGGTTTGACGGGGTGGCCGAGCAGGGTGGCAGTCGTCGGAGGAGTCGGGGGCTTTTTCCCTCCTTATCTGCTTCTCTCTTCGTTCTCTCCTGGCCGGAGGGAGTTCAGTTTTTATAATAAAAGACCGTAATTAATGCCGCCCTCCTTCTACCGCCGCCGCCGGTGCCCTCGTCCTCCTTCTTACCTACCCCTAGCCAGCTCCGAGCCCCCTCTAACTCCCTTCAACCCCCGCGCTGCCGACCTTTTCTCTCCGTTTGCCATCTCTGTCCGATTCTATCGTTGGGGGTGGGAGCGAGGGTGGCGCGAGAACCGCCCTGAGCTTTGCTTTCTTCTTTTTTTCCACCGCCCCTCTACCCGGAAACCACCCCCGAAACTCCTTTCGCGAATTTCTTTTCAAACCCCCTCGTCATGCTCCCGGGGACCGTTTATCGCGTTTCCAACGGGATTCCCCCGTTCCTCAAGCGAATCCGCCGTTTCCTCCGATTTTTAGAAGGCCGAAACTCGGTATCCGGGTCTGAAAGATTCGGGGTCATCGTTTGTTTGACTGGGCGAGCGCTATCGAGAAGTCATTAAGCAAATTGCGCGTGGGGTGGAACGGGCGGCGGAGGGAGGGGTGGGTCAAAGGAGACCGGCTCGCTCAAAGCGATTTCGTTTTCCGTCACTGGACGATCTCCACGCTCTCCTGTCTTCCAGCGAGTACCCCGAACACCCGACCCGCACCCTCGGGATACAGAGAACTTTCGAACTCGATTTTCCGACGCTCTGGAATTAATGTTTCGACGCGTTCGATACGTCTCGCGACGTGATTTATCGCCCGCCCACGCGCGGAGTCCTAGTTCCAGGATGATGGGTATTTGAAGCGAGGGTTTCGGCCTGTTCTCGGGATCTGGGTGGCCCGACCATTTTCTGAGGTTTTACAAAACTGTATCGTTTCATATGGAGCAGAGTTGCCTGATTTCCTAGTTACCGAGAATTCGTAAAAAAATAAGGACACTGTTTTAACAGTCTTGCTCATAACTCATAAAAATTATCATCCCAGGAATAATGAGGATCTTTATGCATTTATGACAAAAATGAGTAGATGATATCGATGCGTCGTTATTGGACTGCGGATTCTATGCATTTACGACAAAAAAGAAACAAGATTCGAGAACTTTGATTAAGACTGAACGAGATCCCGAAGAACACGTGTCCACCGAAGGCGTCCTCGCTACGAGATCGATAACTACCACCGACAGAAAAAAAGACAAACGACGAATGAAACACAACCGAATGTTCATAGTCGTGTTGCATACCTGAAAGGTGAGGCAGTACACACCCGGTGTCCCGGATGACCGTTAAACGTCCGAAAAATCCCGTGCGGGCCGTGCGATCCCGGGCAAACCGGTTCCGCAATTTTTATGGGGTCATCCGGTCGGCCTCGAGGAGGGGAGGTCATCTCTCATTGAGGTCAGAGAGCCGATCTATCCCCTATTTCGGGCGCAGGCCGGCGGGGCACCCGGGCATCTGGTCATCGGGAATTAAAAAGTGCGAAAAAACTTACCTGACCAGTTCTCAGGGGCCCCCTTGGCATACCCGGTGGCACACGTGGACAGCTCTTTCTCTCTCTCTCTCTTTCAAGGGTTATGCTAATGCGGAAAGGGCCGTTTGGAAGCTGTTCCTCTCTCTTTCTCTTTCTCTCTCGATCCCTCTTATATTCTCTTTCCCATTCTCCCTCCGTTCCTCGCTGTTCTCCTCGTCTTCCACCCTTCCACCTCGGCTCGACAAAAGCCACGCACGCCAGGTAGGGTCACTTTTGAGGAACGGGTTTCCGGATTTTTTCGCCGTGATCAAAGGGCCAAGGGACAGGGTGGGGGCTGACCATCATCGCCACCGAACCGAGTTTAGACGGCCTGCCGGACACGAGCGGACAGACGCTGCCAGCGATTACGGTTGCTGGCGACGATCTGCGAGCTGTTTTCAAACCTTTCCGACGGGGAACGCATCCAACTTCAACTGGAGAACGTGTACAACTTCTTATCCAAAGCTGGACGGAGACTCTTCAGCGTGGACACCTCCCTGGAGACCTTGAAGACGCCTTCGGATGATGGACCAGGTGAATATCGGAGACTCTGAGTTCAGATACGTGATCCCATGTTGTCTACCGTTCGGCAGTCGAAAGATTGGGACCTGGAAAGTTTGGAGTGTCTGTCGGAGATAGTGGCTCCTTGGAAGAGGACTGAAGAGACATGTTGTCAGTGTGAAAGTAGGTTTGGAGGCGGTAGCTTCTGTAAGGGTGGGAGGTGAGATGGATCAGGGTGAGAGTTTTGGGAGACTGTGCTCTTCTGGGTTTCTTGGGTTTTGGGGATGTTGGCAGAGTGATATCGGTGGTCGATGATTTTGATGATGGTTCAGGGTGATTGAGTGCTCCGGAGAATGTCTGAACTTTTTCATATCTAATGGTGATCGTTTCGATGGTGGAACAGTGGGATTCAGAGTTGGAGTACGGGGATTTGTTTGATAAAATGTCTTGAAAATTATTTGCTGTTGGAAATATTGTTACTTTTGAATTAGACTTAAATTAAAATTTCAGATTCTTCGTAGTGCATATTTTTCATCCGTGAATTGTAGTTATGTTATAGAAGACGAAATATAAAATGTCTCGTAAAATGTTGGAATGTAGAAGGAATTTAGGAATGAACAATTATAAAAAAGAATAGAATTGTAGAGTACCTATTAGAAAAGTCTTATTTAAGATTTGAAATCTGTGCTTAAATGATTACCTCAAAAGAAATTAGCAGATTAAATTTCTCGTCTTTCTTCGTTGGTTCGCGGTTCAAATGCACTAGTGAAAAATTTACAGCCCTTCAATTGCAGATTTTTAAACAACATTAAATAGGCACAGATACTTACTCTTGTAAATTATCTTTGGAAAATTTGGATATGTAATACGGAACGTGCAATCCACGTGGCTTCATTTAATCACACATTTCCCAGGATTCTTCGAAGATCCCGGAAAATGTCAAGAGAATCGTCGGAAATTCTTCGTCGTCAGGATCCGAAGGTGAAAGTTCATCGAAAAGTGTCATCAAGGTTCACGCGCGACTTTAAACTTCCGTCGCGAAGCAGCGCAGCTTTAAGTTCCCTTCAGGATCGCTTTGATTCCAAGGTTTCGCCTCGAAGATCGCTAAAACACCGCAAACTAATAACGCCATTTTTCAGTATCTTCGGCTACAGACGGTCTCAATTTTTCCGAACGCTGACGAACGATTAAAGCGAAATTAAAATGCGCAAGTTGCGCGAAAGCTCTGCTAATCTCCAAGTAAAACGGAACTTCGCTTTGATGAGGCTGGATTGTGGATCGGATCGAAACTTTTTAATTCTTTTGCACGAAAAGTAGTCGGCAACAATGGATGTTTACCCTAGGACGCCGAAACGTTCTAACAATATTCAGTCGATGACGTTAGAGAACGTTCACAACTTTATTTACCAATTTTTTAAAACATATTTTTCAATTTATTTCGGAGTAACTGGGGGTGAAATAAAAATTTAATTTCTGTTTTAATATATTTGTTATAACAGGTAGGAAATTATATAACGGTAGATTTAAATTTTTCTAATATTCATTTTGTCATAAATGTATAAAATCTGCAGTCTATTTATTATTTACAATGTTAAATTCAATCTTCATTGATTTGCACAATAAATATGGAACTGCTTAAATTGAGCTATTTAAATTCGAAGCTTTTTAGTGTAAAGAGGACTTTAGGTATCGAAGGTTCGGATAATAAAGGTCCAACTGTATGTAAAATTAGAGGAATGTGAGACAATAGGCTCCCTTTGAAGGAGCTGGGAAAAATACTTGAATTCGAGCTAAACGAACAGTGCAAATAATTAAAAAGGGAGACAAGCGTCAACAGTGCAAGCAAGGGACAATCGAGAGGAGGCATCGACTGTTTCCTGAAGGAGCATCTTGTGCTCATTATCGACGCGTCCGTCAACTGTTCGACGTCTTTTCCAGCGAGGGGGCTCGGTTCTGCCCGGCGCGCACATTGTGGGCATTAGGCAAGCTATCGGCCATGTTATTCGTCTTTCATTCCTACCGAAAACCAAGGGGTAGCAAGGCGGGCAGTCCCGAGGGTGGGTTGACGTCAGAAAAACCACCCCCGTCCGATTCAGCCACCCCTGCCGTCCCCCGAGTTTTCTTCCATCCCCTTTTCGCCATTGCGGACCGCTGCGAGCCAGTCGACGAGGGGGATTGCCCGGAAAAAGAAACTCCGAAGTAAAATGGCCGTGCCAGATTCCTTTTGTTCCTTTCCTTCTTTTCCTACTTTCCAGTTTTCAACCCCACCTCCAACCCCCTTGCTCGAGACCATCTGTCCCTCTTTTCTTCTCTCTCTCTCTCTCTCTCTCTCTTTTTCTCTCTTTCGAGTTGAGCGTGATCGAGGAATCAGACTGGAACGAAAGTTAGTTTGTTCGTTAATTTTAAGGCAGAGTCGCATAAATAGAAAGCAATTAATCGATCGTTTATATAACGCGAGCTTTTCGATGCCCGCTTTTGTTGCTCCGAGTTTTCGCGAGTTCAGCGACGCGAATATTTTAGAAACCCCGGACGGAGATTGGAAAACTACCGTGACTCCGGAATTTGTTTCCGCGAGATTGATGCATTTGTTTGTTCGTTTTGCGCCGCGGACTGTTCGTTTTTACCGTATCAGTTTGCTAACAGCATTGCGGAATTCATTCGAAGATTAAGAATATGTGTACTCGCGGGAATTTTGTAGTCGAATTTAGAATGTTGTTTTCACATTTTAGCATTTATACTGAATGAAAATAGTGAGCAAAATTATTGGCTTTTACCTCAATTTCTGGTCTTCTTGATACATCAAGAATCGAATGATTTTCCGCAAGCAGGATAAAAAATCGGAAAGTACAATCCTACCAAAAATTAGGGAATAGAAAGTAGTCGAAGAATTCCTGTAGAAAAATACGAATTTTCGCAGGCAGAACAAATTTTAGTGAGAACTAGAAAACGAGAAGTAGTAGAAGAATTCCAGTAGAAGAAGACAATCTTTCGCCAGGAGAACAAAGATGGCAAATTTTCCGGAAGAGCGTGGCAAGCATCCGGTTTTCGCAAGGGGCCAGAAAAGTATGGTCGTTACGTGCGATCGCGCAAACAAGCGGGAATCGAATTGGTCGTCTTTCCGCGCGTGCAAAGTACGAAACCAAGTTTCCATATCGAGTTTCCGATTAGAGAAACCCAGGCCCGAGATTCGCTCTGGCTAACGTCGTTACCCTTTAATTTCCCGATAGTTATATCCAGAGCGGCGGGTTGGAATCGTCGAAGCTTTTCGGCTTCGGAAAAAAAAGGGAAACAGAAAATGGCAACCCTTGCAGAGACGAGTATACAGTCCTAACGTCGGAAACCCTTAATCGCAGCGATTCGTCTGCGAGCACCGGTGACGTACAATTTTTTGCCGGCAGATAAGGGTAATTAAAGTTAGAAACAGCGTTGCATATCGAGGAGAAGGAGCGAGGAGGGGTGGCTTTCGACGGGGGTGGAATGGGGGATGAATCTCGGTCCTCGGAAGAGGGACGCTTTTTGTCACTTGAAATATGTTGAGCGAGGGGTGCGTTCCGCCACCGCGGGGGCGAGGAATGATAAAATGGCGTCACCGAAACAAAGGGTTCTAAGATTTTTACCCCTTTCGCCCCCTTCGTTCCCCTGCCAGACCGACTGACACCCCCCTTTTGTCCTGCGTTCTTTAACACGACGCCCGAGTCAACTTCTGGTCGATCGACGATCCAGCCTCGGTTCGGGGACACTTACCCCTGAATTAATTCACCGTTGGCTATGGCGACGTCGCTGCATTATAATATTTTTATATTCAGCGAACCGATGTTTATTATTGGCGCAAATATTGGTCTTTCGTTCCAGACGACGACGACATTTTTACGTTTAAAATGTACTTCGGAGTTCTCGTGATTATTTATTTGGGGTGGTAAAATGGATTCTGAAAAAAGTTATAAGTTTACAAGGAAGTTGTCTAACAATTTGTTAGTAATTTTATTTGGGTGAATATTGTTAATGAAATATTTCACGCGTCAACCCCTCACCATTCAACAGACAAATACATTTCAAAATAGTCTAAAACAATAGATGAAATAATAAATCAAAAAGAGAATTTAATCAATTTTCTGCTACTTGATTTTTTCTTTGAACTCGAAGTGGTTGAGGGTTGCAGAAACAACAGACAAATACATTTCAAAATAGTCTAACACAACAGATGAAATAAATAAAAAAGTGAGTTTAATCAATTGTCTGTTACTTGATTTTTTCTTTTGAACTCGAAGGGGTTGAGGGTTGCAGAAACAACGACAAACGTTTTCGGGGGTGTCTCGGCGAGCGTCGGAACCGTGTATTTGTACGCGACGCTTCGGGCTTTTTGCGGAGCTTTTGCGTAGCTTCTGCGGAGCTTTCGCGAAGCTCCTCAACGATCCCATCCATCCCGAGAAAATCTTTCGCGGCACGAAGAAGGAACAAAAGAACGTAGCCCCGGATGATTTGCCGGATCGCGGAAAAGGGGGGTTCGCGTGGGTGGGGCGCCGTGGGGAAAGGGGGGAGGGTTGCCGAAGGAACGAGGGTAAAAGAAGCAGGGGGGATGCCAGCCTCGGCAGTCTTCGAAGGGGTTGTATTTTAAGATTCACCCTCTTGACTATCTCTGCCGGTCTATCGGGAAGGGGATGGATTTTTCCTTCGACTCAGCCGCCCGGAGAAAAGGGACGATGCACCACCTCGATTACGCCACTCGTCGCGATACTCGAAAATTTATTTCCCACGTCGATCGTTATTACTGGCCATTCTCGCTCATCGTTATTGCCTTGCAATTCTTTTGCAATCGCCACGAGACGATATTATTTATACATTTAATACACCAAAATGTACCAATTCACAAGTTAATATTTTGGTGACAGGTGTTTTACGTGTTCATGCTGTGACCATTGCATATAATATTTACTACAATATAACTAATACAAAAGTAGTGGTTATTCTTCAGTTTTTAGTTTGTTCGGAGAAAAATATGAATCCAGTGACAATTCTATGGGTTCCATTCTCCGAATGTTTGCAGCAAGACGAGGCGACAATAATTTTCGTTATTGACTTATTAACTGCAGTCAACTAAAAATTGAGTTAGGAACCCAGTAGGCGTCGCATGTATATTCTGCAATATCATTCTATCCAAAAATACAATATTCAGAATTAATTAAAAATTCTTTGAATAAGAGGCAAAGAACAAATTCTTTAATATTGAGAATAAATTCCACAGTGGAAAGGGCAGCCTGTGATCAGACACGCCAATTTGTTGTTTATTTCCTCTGACACGTTTCTTCCTGTGTTTGCAGGCTTGTGTATGGTGGAAAGAGGTAAGAGAGGCTAATAAGGAACAGGTTTGCAGGTGGTGAGCGTCGGAAAAATTCTGAGCAGGCCGGGAACGTTTACGTTGGCTTGTGGAGCGTCGGTCAAACATTTGCCAGCTTCTTCGAGAAGCACTTTGTCTTACGAGCACCCTCGAATCTCGAAGGTACTTTGCTGCGATCCGAGAGCGACGCGAGGCTAGTTTCGAGGGACACAACGAGGTTCAAGTGCCGCTCGCGGCGCAAAACACATGCCTTGGCACTTGTAAGCGCGAGAGGAACGCGACGCGATGGTGTTTGCTGAATTGGGGCCACGCGTCCGAAGTTGAGACGGACATCTAGCTGGATTTCATAATATTAAATATCGTTCGTGTAACAAAAATCTACCCCTATACATCCTCAAATAAAATATAAATCCACGTTCTACAAAATCATATTGTCTTAAATCTACCCTTAAATTGTCTTAATCGAAGGAATAAATTTTTATTTAATTTCTGTTTGCATTTGATCCAGAAAATTTTTACTCTACATAAAAATCCACAGTCAACTTCTATCGAGCAGGTAAATTATTTTTACTACTTTCCAGATGAATATCTTTTGGTTTATCCTAGCAACTGCAGTATAAATCAGACAAACAATACTAAAGAACCATTAAGCACCAAGTAAAATAAGAGATCGAAGATAACAATGTCACCGTGACAGCGCAAAACGTGTCCACAGGCTACCATGATCCCAGGAACGTGTAGTTGAGCTGGAATCATCGAGTAAGGAAAGCATCATGGCCATAAGAAATGTTATTCCAGCCGGTGGTTGGCCAGCTCCGAAGAAGAACACTTTCGTATTTTTATTGATTTGCCTCGTAAGGGGTAGTTAAGGGGCGCCAACCGCCAGTCTTGCCCTACCTCTGGTCCAGCCACCCCTTTTTCCGAGAGAGGCCGAGGGGGATGGATTCTCCTTACCTCCCTCTTCTGGTTCTTTTCCTTTCAAAGCCCCCACCCCTAACAGCTAAAGGGTGGTTGAAGAGGGGGTGTACACCGACTCTCTCCATCGTTGGCTTTTCCAACGGACGCCGTTAAAGAAAAGTAGTCCACGAAAAAGAAAGAACTTTCCTCTCTCACCCCCCAGGCCAACCCCCATCGGCCTTTTATCTCCGTCTTTTTCCGCCGCAGGAAATTTCGCTCGAAGAGATGGTTGTAGGTGGGAGGAGGAAAAGGAGGAATAGGGAGGGCGAAAAGATTTCGAGGTTCGCTAAGGGGGGCGGGAGGGGGGCCGACACGGCGAGAAAAGTGAAAAGTTTCTGGCCGTCTCATTGGCCGGAAGTCGAGCGCGAGAAAAGAAATAGAACGACCTCCTCCTCCTCCTCCGTTCCTCCACCTTTTCCGCCGTTTCAATGTAATGGGATTCGTTCTTTGACTGCTCTTTTTCCTTTCTTTCGCTCCAAGCCGCCGACAAACGGGTTAACAGAAAGAATCGAGGGGCTTCCGTCGTTTGCAGTAATCGTTTGCGTGCAGCCTGAAACGCTCAGGGGGTAGTTTGCCGGATTCGCGCGCTTCCAGCCGACTTTTCACCGCTGCGAAAACCTCCAATAGTTTTTTTTATTTGCGGTTAGGTCATAAGAAATATTATCTTCGAGGTAAGTACAGAGAACAAAAGGTTTTGAATAAACTGTACTTTTATTGAAATGGTCGCTGTAATTCGTGCAACAGTTTCTTTAGGGTCTGTAATCTATTTCAATTTATACAATATGGTGCTTTTCGCATCCATAAATAAAAGTAATAAATAATGCTTCATATCAGAATCGTCTTATTTCATTTCTAGGACTGAACATATTACGAGAAGATTGAATGACTGTCTAATAAATCAGCTTAATTATAAATCGAATAAAAAGAAACTCATCTGGATGAAGCACCTAATTCCTCCACCAAAAAATCAATTAATTATTCTACGCAAGACAGAAAAAGAACGCGAGGAGGATTCCGCGGTCTGGAGATCCGCAGACAGCCACGGGGGATGATTTCCAGGGGCGCCATTCACCCGCGAGTTCCCCAGACGTGCAAACTTTCCTTTTTCGCATAGCTGGTGCAATCTGGCCGGCTCCCGTCCGCGCACCCCCTCTCGATAAGAATAAATTCGCGTATTCTTCGAAGAAAAGCGGAAGAGCGTTACGGTTGACGCTAATTACACAGCGGAGAGGAAGCCGCCGGCTCGTTTTCGCTGCACGCTAATTAACTCTTCACGCGCGGTGTAAAGTACCGGCCGCCACTGAAAAACCAACGAGCCAACTCGGGGTTGGGGAGACGCGCGAGAAAAAGAGACGTAGAGTGGGAAAAGCTGTGGAAAGAGGTGGAAGGGAGGGCGAAAAAACGTGGTGGTGGAGCAATTTGCGGAACGCGAGCGAGACGCTCTTTTCCTCTTTGTTCCTCGCCGCGAAATTCCTCTCGTTCTCTTCCTCTGTGAACGCGCGTTTTTTTTTTGCTCGTTGCAAAGCGGACGGGGCAGCAGTTTATGACCTCTAATTAAGTGAAAAAGCGTCGAGCAAGTGGCCACTCCGGCCTCTGCGGTGGATGAATAGGACACCGATGCGAAAGCGGAACGGGGGATAATGGGGGTGCACCTGCGGAAAAAAAGCAGAACGAGGGTAGCAAGAGAGAGGGGAAAAAAACCGCGTGGGCCACCACCTGTTAGAAAAAGTACCCACCCCGGGATCGACCGAGGCTGGGGGTTGAGAGGGAAAAAAAAGCAGGAGAGAGAAGGTGAGAGGAAGAGAGAGCGAGTACACACGCGCACCGGGGGTTGCAGCGACGAGAGAGGATCTCTGGGGTGGTGAAGCGTGCCACGTGCCGACAGTCCACAAGCCTTCACGGACAAGTTGGCTTTCACGGGGGTGGAAACCCGCTGCGTTCTCTTTTTTTTGCTCTCGACCATGTGTATCGAAATTTTGCTGTGATTGGGGTACTGGAGGTGTTTGGGGATTTAATTGCTGAGCAAATTGACCAGATAAAATTCGATTGTGAAAGATTTCATCTTTTATAAGAATAAAGGGGTGGTTGACTTTTTTTGCTATTGGAAACGGTTCCGAAGAAAAATATTCTTCGAAAGGGTTAAAAAAGTGTAGATATTCTTATTTTAAATATTTTCTTATTAAAACATGTTAAAATTGTTTGCATTTTCTACTAGCACGGTTTCTCACAAGAAAAATGAATGGTAATTAATTTCGTAGGAGAACTGGTATCTCACTTAATTGTTAATGTTAATTGCTGTTTCTTTTCAATTTTCTGGAGTTCCGTGCGCAGTTTCCATGCCACGTTCTAATACTCCGTAAAGGTCTCGAGCAAAAACTGCCAATTAACTTTCCCCGGCAAAAAGTTCATCCCTCATTCCTATAACGTTTTCAATTCTTTATTATCTCTAGGTTTCTCGGGCACGTAAAAGATTCAAGCGGTCGTTCCCCAGCGCAGCTGCTTTCTAATTTGTTTCGCTATTAAACGCTTTCCATTAAACCGAGCCGGCCGTGTAGCCGAGGATAAAAACTGCGCAAAGAAAGCCGGAAGATAAAGGCTCGGACGATATTTCCCCGGGTAAAGGGGTTGAAACACGGGCGGTCGTAAAGCTCCTCCGAATTGGATGATAAATTTCAAACACTGTTAAAACGGCCCGAACGCAATCAGCACTGTAGATAATGCACCTCATTTTTACGGAAACCCCTGAACAAAACAACCCGCTAACCAAAAGCTTTCAGAATCGATTTTTATCATACGGTAAAAATCAGTAAAATATTCACTTTAAAAATTAACTAACTGCACGGGTTGGTAAAGGAGACTGGAACCACCCCAAGTGGAACAACCACTGTGTTGCCATCTACCGTCGACTCGTCGAAGTTCGTAGCACTGAGGCGGCTTCACAGGAGCAGTAACCCCAATTTTTCACCCCTTAACGCCGAACATGTTCAAAAATTCTAGAAAATAAAAGGACGACTCTAGAACTGAAGCACAGTTAAAACTATGGTCAGACAAGTCTCTATTAAATTATACTCGTCTACAAAGCCGCGATAAGACCAGGCACCTGGAACCAATCATCCCCTACGAAATTCCAGGGCCGTTCCCGATAAATTTCGCGAACGATCTCGCAATAAATAGACACCGTGTATCGGCCGTCGTATCGGTCTCGGGGGCGAATTCTCATATGAAATATCCACGGTGTCGCAGACCTCAGGGGGTGGTTCTTACCCTCGTGTAGGAGCGCTTGCGGCGCGAAATAAGCGTCGCGGCGTTAAATCTTCATGGAAGTCTGGAAGACCGCGTTAATGTTCGGCTAACCATGTAAAACCGTGCTTACTTATCTCGAGGAAAACAGCCCCTGGCTGGGTCCGCGAGCTCGCGCGCGCGGGGGTGGGTTTCGCAACGCGCGAAAAGTCGAGGGCGAGGGCCTTCCGCGGCGGCATTTGCTTTTTAACAAGAATTAACGGCCGCGAACCGAGATTCTGCAGATGCTCCGCGTAATCTAATAGCCGGCGAAGTTAGTGCACGCCGGGGGTGGCGGCCAAGACCGGGGGATGGCCCGTGGCTTTTTCTAATTTATTATATCGCCCCCGCAGACCAGACCGCCGCGCCGCACACCGTCGCTTTCCTTTCGCCGTCAGATTCCACCTACGCCAAGTTATTTCTACGTTATTACTTGCCCGTCGCCCGACGAAACCCCATGGTACCCGTCGGGCTCCACTGAAATTTATTCGCCAGCGACGGATTGTTGCACCACGCGAAGTCTTCTCCGGGGGTGATTCTGTCTGTGGATTTTGTTTTACGGTGCTGTGGGTTCATTGTTTACGAGGCTGTTCGTTGAGATTTTAGGTATCTTTTAATCTACTTCTTTGAGATCAACGTTAATCTTCTTATTCAACACAATACGAGTTGAACAATTTAAGGATTGAATCAAATGAATCAAATGAATTGAAAAATTCAAAGATTCTATCGAACAGATTAACATAGTCAAGAATTTCATAAAATTAAAAAGTTGAAGAACTAAATCAGATGTATTAAAAAAATAAATAAAAAATTCGCTTGAATCAAATGGATTAAAAAAATCAAGGATTAACTTACATGAATGAAAAAATTCAAGAATGGACTGATCAAACATAGACAACAATTGTTACGCATTTGAAAGTGCTGCGTTGACGCATCCCGGCGGGGACGAGCTAATTACTGCGACGAATAAAAATCCCAGCCGGTTTCGAATCGTTTGAAACAGTATCCGGTAGTGGAACCCGGGCTCGCATTCGGGGAATTGAATCAAATTTTACAATTTCGTAGGCGCGCAGAGGGACGAGTGGTTCTTTTCGGTGAGCAGAACCGGGAAACGCGGGGACTACCGTTAAGGGAACCCTTCCCAAAAGCGGTGCTTTTTGTCCCGGTAGCAAGGAAGACAGTATGTTTTCACTTAAAGGGCGGTTTAGCCACGATATTCCCAGTGCCGCGGAGACACGGTGTCCCGGGCAATTTTTCACTCGGCCCCGGAGACCCCACGCTCTGCGGAACGGACGTCCACGACCACTTCATAAAATTACTTTATTACTCGTCCGGCCCTTGCGGTGGCCCCCGGTGTCCCTTTCCCGGGACCATTTTTTACCGCGACATATGTCGACGAGGGTCTCTCTCTCTCTCCGTCTCTACAAAGAGTACACAGATAGTCCTCTGAGGAGTTTACGGCCCGTGCGCTAGCTTTTTCCTTGACCGGCCACTCTTCCTCGTGTTTTACCACCCCTTTCGACCTGGAACTACCCTACTAAATCTGACGTTTTTTCGACTCAATTATGACAGCAGTGGAGCGAATTAGGTAGATCAAGATGCCCAGGGAAAAGTGATATTCATAGTATACTCGGGTCTCTGTTTTTTGTTCTTGGTTGTTTGGTGTTCTTTTTCAACCCCTTCGGCTGTGAAACATTGCTTTGTGCCATCAGTGAGTCTGACATTTTTCAGTTTGAAAAGCGACAGCATTAAAGGACTTGATAAATTAATTAGATAACACCATCTCAGAAAAATATTAGTCATTATCTTCGTTCTGGATTATTACAACCCCTTTTAATGTGAAACATCGCATACAGAACTCAGCAAATAAATCAGATTGACTCAAAGAAAGTATGTTTTAGTATTTAATCTCCTTCTTTGTTTTTACTGACTGCACTTTCTCTTTTTCCAGTCGCAGGTTGGCGCACTGTTTTAAATCTTATGTTTCAGTGGTCGGCCACGCTGCCGTTGTTTCCAAAGAACTTCGAGTTAATCGAGTCCCACCATCCAGCCCTCTGTAATCTATCCACGCAGCAAACCGACCTGCGACACACTTCCCGCGATGTACACCAATCTAGCCGAGTAGCAAGACGCTGCGGAGACGTAATTTCATTGCATCTAGTCCAATGATACGTTGCCCTGATGGCATCGGTATTACGCACGCCGACGGCAACCGCCTTGTGCCTGTGCACTTTCACCCCCTGCACCCTATCTACACTCCCCTTCTAGCCACCGTCGTCTTGTCCTTGCCAAGCTCGTCGACGACGTTCCCGTCAATCTTGACTTTCGTGTCGCGACGGCATCCTCCGGTTCCTACAGAAGAATCTAATAATAACGATGATAATTAAGTGAGGCCGCCAATGAATGGAGACCTGAGGGCCTGCGAGACGGCGCCGGGGGTGAGTATGGAATCCTCCAATCGGAAACCGATAAAATTGTAATCGACTTTGCGAAAATCAACGAAATGAATTTCTTCATGAGCCCTCAGACGGCTTAGACACAATTCTGAATTTTTATTTAATACTCTGCTGTATTAATTCGAGACACATTGATTTAGCCACTTCGGTATTGAAATAATGTATTTAACCCATTACCTGCAGGATCAGTCAAAGTATCCCTCCATACTTACAAATTAATTTCTATAACGACATATCAACTGAAATAAATTTTTGTATACTATTAAAATTCAAAAATCTTAAATAAAGATTTAAAAAATTTTTTAATTTCAAAGTATATGTGATTTTTAAGCTAGCAAAAATGATAAAAAATGGAGGAATGTTGCAGGGAAGAAAAAGGGGCGCGATTCAAGCTGGGGATATGAATCCATCAACTGAAATAAATTTTTTTATACTACTAAAATTCAAGAAGCATAAATAAATAATTCTAAAAATTGCAAAGTATACGTGTACCATATTCTGAAATGAATTTTTAAGCTTGCAAAAATGATAAAAAATGGAGGAATGTTGCAGGGAAGAAAAAGGGGCGCGATCCAAGCTGGGGATATAAATCCAAGGCGGGGGCGGGGCACGTTCGCCGGGTAGCAGGTCGGATTCTCACGTTTTAAGCGCGACTTGCAGACAAAGTTGGCGACTTAGCTGAACATTTTTCGGGGTTATCTTAATCTCGCCGGGATTAGGTGGCTGCCACGTCTATGGAAAGGAGCGGGCGAACACGCGTACAGAGAAAGGGGCTGAGAACAAACGTGAGTGCAACCCCTCCGGTGCAGCTCCGTGTGCACACCCTTGCGCGTCGCCTCGCCCCCTCGTCCACCAATGCACACCAGCACGCTCCGGGCCGGCGCGCGTTCGCGCGTTATTGTGTACGTTTCCGCACGAAAAGTTCGTCGCCGCGGATACGGGAACTTCATCGCGCTGGCCTTTCCGAAATCCGTCCCCCGGAACTTGCCCGGAAGTCGGCGAATTCAAAATAAAACCCGACGCGCCGGGATTTCGTGCCCACGGCGACGCGATCGCCCACCCCTTCCCCTGTTTCTTGATGCATTTCCATCGCGCACCGAAATTTCGATATCCAAAATGTAAGACCACTCGATTGTTCCAAAGAAAAATTATATTAAATTATAGCTCGACGAAATTTCTTCTTGAGCTTGCATTAAGGGGTTGTATTAACCCTTAACTGAGTTCATTCAGGTTACAAAGTATCATACTTATTTGTCCTTATTTACCCAATTAATACGAAACTGGCAGTAAAACGGAACAGCTTCAGAAAAATGCAAAAAAGCACCGAAGGATAGAAACGTTTAAAAACTATTTGTATAGCGCATTTTCTTTTTTCAACAAAGGAAATGCAGTGGCTAATCGAGCGCGAGCCGCATTCGTCCTGAAAATTGCGCGAGCACGCGAGTTTCACGTTCGCGGGGAATAAAAAGCGAGAAAACAAATAGCGACGGTGCGAATACCTTGGTAAAAGGTTCATCCGCGATCGTGCCACGGGAAATATGGGGTAGCGAATCGTTTGGACAAACGTTGGTCGGGGTAGTCGGCGCGGGGGGGGGGTTGCTCACTATTTACGTGAAATCCAGCGAAACGTGGAATCGTCACGTCGAAAGCCCTCGGTGTTTCAAAATCCCGAGGGTCGGCGGATCGAACGCGTTCGTCCCTTTTTTTTATTCTCGTTGGATTCCGAGACAAATAAAAATAACAAACGGATCGATGATGAGGGGGTGAGGGGGATGGTTTGTGAAACCGGCCCGGGAGTTGGCGAAAGGATGCAGGATACACGGCGAAGTCCCGTATCCTCTCGTTGGCGGCTTGCGGTTTCGAGCAACAACCTCCTTCCCTTCCGAAGCGAGTACTCGACACCCCCAACCCCTCTTTTCCGCCCCCGCACCCTCGTTTCTACCCCCGGCTCGAGCGAGAACAGAACAACGAGAGAGAGATGTAGGCAGAAAGGGGCGCGGGCTCGTTATTTTTATTGGCCCCGTTTATGGGGGAAGGGTGCAAAAAAAACGCGGAGCCGGGCGAGAAAAAAAGCGGGGCGTCGAGTGAGTCAATCCGGTGATTTTTTTTTCCGCCCTGATTTCACGGGGGATGAACGGATACCACCGGCTACCCGTTGTCCCGAGGGGATGGTGAGAACAGGCCGACTCTTTTTTTGCGGTTTTGCAGACAATCACCGCACCCCTCCCACCTGTTCCGCGTGAAACCAGTCTCGGATCTACACGCGCTTTTTTTATGGTGATTCGGGGACTTTGGTTTTACGGTTTGCCCCGGGAATTGGACGGTAATTGCGCTCTTGTTGTGCAATTTTTGAAATTGAACAATTGATTCGAACTGCACTTTTGTTGTACAGTTTGTGCAAGTATTTGCACTGTTAGAAGAGTTTATCTGGTACACACGGTTCTATTTTTACACTGTACCTGACCCGGGAAATTCAACGATAAATAAAATTCAGCAACTGCGTGTGTAATTACTAACATATTAATAAAGCAATTGCACTTTTGAAGTGGATTAGGAAGCAAAATTGACCTCCGTTTATCAATTCAGTAAAAATATTAAATGGGCTAGTTCAGCTCAATATTTCATTTTTGTAGTACATTTCGGAAGCCAATTTAAGGGTACAAGAATTTTAACGGCTTCTATGGATTACGGGAGATTTAAAACCTTGTGTTTGACTAATGGGAAGTCGAAGAGAAGTATTTTGTCATGACCAATGGGTTGCTAGGGTAGAAAAACAGAGGGCGAGATTATGATCGGAGCAACAAATCAGCGCGATTTCCGTGGAGGCTCGCGGCCTCGTCGGACGTGGCTGGAGTCGCAAAGTCGGTCGTCTCTCGCAACCCCTTTCTGGACGCCGGCAAAACACACAAGACCCCTTCTTGGTGGTGCATGTACTTAGTAAGTCGAGGACACTCGTCTCTGCTGCACCCCTCCGGGTAGCCTCTTTCGCGCGCGCGGCAGCCACGACGGCGGACGTAGTATGCAGATTCGTGAAATAAATGCTCGAAAGTTTCACTATAACTCTGCAAGCAAAATCTCCAGCTCGTCCTGCGACCCCCTCGCAGCGCCCGCTCGTTCTTCCAACGCCGCAGTGTTCCTCCGTGGCCCAGAGCAGAGTCCCACCCCTTCTTGCCGCCCCCAAAACAGGACGCCAGGAGCATCCACATTATTTAGTGCTTCCGCACAGTCCACGGAAAATGGCCAGGAAAGCTACCGGAAAAACCCCACGTTGCTTCGGACGAAGCAAGATGGCTTCCACTGAAGCTACACGCTAGCAACCTCTCGAGGACGCATTCACCCCCGGAATATCCTTCGTGCATCTCGGTTTACGTGGATGCAATTAGTTTTGTAATTCACACGTTCAGTATTTAGTTTTACCACGTTTAACAATATTAACACTCAAAACGTTCGCTGTCGCGTTTCTACCAAATGGAAATTATTCAATGAATCTATTTCGTTGAATATGTACACATAAAGGCCAGGTAGAAATAGAGTGTGAAAAATATTTCTGAGAACTTTTATCGATAATTTTCAACGCCCGAACATCTGATACCGGATATCGGTTCCTCTTTCTTTGAGAGAAGGGGCAGATCAGGCCGCGATTTTTCGGCTCGCCCAGGTGCATTATCGCGACGCAAGTTCCCGGTAAGTTGCACGGGGGAATTATTGATAGAAGATGGTGGAAAGATATGTGGTGGAGGCGAGCCTTCGCGTTTGCCCGCGGCCCTTAACTCCACCCTCCCCTGAACCCAGCACCCCCATTCCCCACCCTGAAACGGGAGAAAATTTACGGCCACGCGAACTACCCTCTTAAACTCCGCGAGACCAGCCCCCGCCCCCTTCGACGCCCCCCTCGTGCCACGGCAACGCGCCGCCATTGCTGGAGAACTTTCAAAATTCGGCCCATAAAACTTTTCGAGAAACTACCCCGAGCTACGCGCTCGGCCACCCGCTTTCCCGATTCTCGAATTTCGTGATCGGGTTTTCAACCCTCGATCTCTACGCCCCGGTCCTCCCCCACCCCTTCCACCCCCGCACCACTACCGGCACCGCGGCGGAGGAGTATAGTCGTCGATCATGCCGTGCGCCACGTGGAACGGGCGTTTCTCCTCTTTAACCATCTCTGCGGGAGAACCTTTCCTGCAGGTTGCGTTCGTATTTAATACGACTCGGTAGATTTAGTCAACCATGGCCTGAATTGTTCTCGTACACATTAAACATTAAATTTGTCCAAACAGAATAGTCTGAGAATGCAGCAGAAAAAGCTCCCTTCCAGAAAGTGCAAATAACAGACGACAGGTAAATTATTTAAAAAAGGAAGAGTTTGGGAATGCAAGGGAAAAGGTTCTCGTCCGCAAGGGGTAAATAACTACCACCGGATAAAGTGTAAAAAAGGAAGGATGGTCTCTGCCGCCGCAGGAAGGAATGCTGGAACCAGGGGTGGCATTATGGCAGCGCGTGCAACGCGATAGTGAAGCGTTCCAGGCGCGTGTCGCCTTCGCGTCGTTTCAGGTGGCACAGGTATCGTGTGACAACGTCGGAAGAAAATTTCCCGGAGCGGCTGTCGAGAGGGCGCACCACAAGCGAAATCTGCTCCATCGCGTTGCCCGTACACCCTCGCACACGTCTACGCGCCTAGTGTATAGCATGGTATAGTAAAGTATAGTATACGTCAGACGATCCGACGGGGGCCGTTGTTTTAAGAGGCGACATTTTTGAAGTGGCCATTAGCGCACACGTGTAGATGCGTGTCGGCCGGTCCTCTTTGCCTCTTTTTGGAGTGGAAACGATTACGTTACAAGGGTGTACGGCCAGCCACGAGCCGGTGTAACGTGCACGTTCCCGAGCCAAGTAGCGCAACGGCTTGAACAAAGAGAGAAAGAGAACAGAAGAGTTACAGAGAGATCTAGTCATTCCCCCAAATCCAACAGCATTTTTCATTCGACATTGTAAACATTAAAATACGTTCAAAAAACGCTTCAAGAATTTTTCCCGCTTCAACCATAAATGTTATGGCGACGTTTCTACCCTAGAACGGCTCTGTAGACTCTCCCGAATACAACGGTATATATTTTAGAATGTTAGAAACATTTGAACATTTTTAAATAATGTTCGAAGCGAGCATGGTACCTTTAACACAGAGTAAAAGAGAGGCCAGGAGAGTGAAACGAGAGAACGGAAGAAGAGGTGACCGAGGGCGTGGGAGGGATGCTAGAGGGGTGAACTGCATCCCCGTCTGAACGAACACGAGGGGTGGGTTAAGAGGGTGTATCACTTGTTTACTACCCCGGCCGCAAACCGCCGACAAAAACATTAATGTCGAACGTTAGCGGTGATAATGCAGCCGGCCCGCACTCTTCCCACTCTTTACCACCGACCAGAGGGGGCAGGATATGAGACGACCCATTTATTGAAATCAGTATGGATACGCGTCCGTTCTCGTGTTCCGTTTACGAACGAACAGAGAAATTATATTTTAATACCAGCTGAGCTCCACACGACACTCCCTGGGGATGGTTTCCATAAATATCCGATGGGTTCGGTTACTGCAGCTACGTTGTAATGGAAAATTATCAAATTTCTAGGATTCTTTTAAAGGCTTGAAACCTCCAGTAATGGAAGTAGAAAAGATTTATGATGGTTTGTCAAATGGATTGGTGAATGCGAATTTTGGGGATGAAGAATGGGAGGATGTTGATTTCTGTTGCTTCAGAAATGAAGAAATGAATTTTTTATTGACATTGCTGAAGAACTTCATTGTGGTTTGCAAGAAAATCGCTCTTACACAGATGAATCCACCAAGAACGGTCACAAAAACCACCATAAAAATCCAGCACGACCCTAGTCCTCTCTAAAACAGCTAGCAGCAGTCGCAGAGCAAAAAGTTCCTGCATTTCGGCTTTCCGCGAACCATGAAGATCGTCGGCGCACCCCATCAATTTTCCATCAACAAGAATCTGGAGCGACGTAACCGCATTACAGTGTCCCATAAGCAACAATTAACCTTAATGCAAGGAAGCAGGTGGACGCGCGCGTTCGAGGGTCCCAGGCATCATGCGAGAGGGCTCGTAAAAAATGATCGCCGCCCCCCGGCGGAGCTCGGTCGATGATGGCGGGTGGTGTAATTCCAAAGAAAATGGCCTCGTTTATCTGAAAATTCTCCGGCGTGCTCCGATGTCTAGGCTCGTAGAGGATTGGTCGAAACTTTATCCATTTTTGCCCCTGCCCTTCCGCCCCCAGGCTGCCGTCTCGCCCCCCCTTAGCCGCCCCCGCTCCCTTAGAGAGCTCGAACCACTTTGCCAGTCTACGAGTGCGCCTAGCATCTCTCTGCTAACCGCCCGAAGGCTGCTCCGACACGGAAAATAGGAGAAAGAGGGAGCAACTGGTCGACAGAGGGGGGTTGAGAACGAGAACGAGGGGGGTGGACCAAGTTGGACGGTTAAGAGGAAAAGCAGGGTGGAGAACGGGGGACGCAAGATGATATTTTCTTATCATCTCATTACTTAATTTTACGATTGCCCCTGATAGCAGGGCCCGTCGCCATGGTTACCCCACTTAAGTGCCCCATAAAAAGATGAATTGCAAGCCGACCATATTTCCTCGGCGAACTCGAACCGAGTTTCTTCGTCGAGCTGGTCTAGTCGACAAAACCTGTCCGGATCAATCGACGCTGGTTAATTGGTTTTTATTTATGCCGAGTCTCCAGGGATCAGTGAATCACGCCCTCAGGGGTGGCGGAGGCCTAGGGGTGAGTCTGGATGATATTCAAATATCTCAATGCGGGAGAACGCCTCGGAGACCTTTCTTAGGGGATGTCTGGTGATTTGGGATTTTTCTGAGGGTGTACAGCACGTTGTGAAGGTCTCTAGGGGTGGTTTTGTGGATTTTAATTTTTCTGGGGAGTGCGAAACGTAGTGAAAGATTGCAAGAATGGTTTTGTAATTTAAAATGAAAAGTGAGAGTCAAGATGTAAGTATTCGTGGACGCTACATTAATAATTGAATGTTTATCTCAACATTGAATTTCTGAAGAAAATAATTTCATATCCAATTAATGAATGGTTCGCAGATTTTAATTATCACGTGCATTTCGAAGTGATTAAAACGAGAATCGATTGACTGTGGGGTCAGCTTGGAGAGATCGAAGGACAACGTACAAATGTAACGAAGGAATGACGTCGAGACCACCAACATAACTTCGTGTATGCTAAACATTAGACTACAGAGTTAACTTCACAAAGCTGACTGCGTCTTAATGCAGTTCCTCGAGCGTGTCTCGCTTGAGAATTACATGCTCTTTGCGTTTCTACCTGCTGTACAAACATGTAAGAACTATCGACGATTCGCTCTCTACGGAAGCATGTTTGTGGGTCGCTTAAACTTAACCATTTTAGTATTTACTAACTGTTCGAGCAATTCTCGAGTGATTATTGGCGAATGATGGAGTTCATGATTTCAAAAAATGGTTTTACTTTTTCTTAATATTTTTCATGGGAATATTATTTTTATTCTTCGAAAATATTGTACCTCTTGAGAAATAGCTTCTCATCTTATTTGAAACCTGGTCCAAGAAATTATTTTTACATTCTCTCGGATGTCATGCCCAAGATTACTTCTCATACAAAAATTACCACTAATCTTATATTTCTAGAAATCAGAATCTAAATGTAACTTCACCTTCTCATCTTGTTTAAAATCACCACCCAAAGATTATTCTTACGCTCTTGTCAAACCGCCAGTTAAAAATAATTTTTATATTTTATTCTAGGAGATCATTACCTAAGAATGACTCCTATCTCGCATCCTTCAAAACTGCCCTCTAAAAATAATTTTTATTCATTATCTAATAAAATTATCCCCCAAAATTCATTTCGACATTTAATTTTTTGAAACCATCTCCTAGAATAATTTACCAAATTTCTCTCTCCAAAAATAATTCCCATTTCTTAGTTAGTGAAAGTTTCCTAACCACATTTCTCACCTCACAAACCACCCCTTAAAAATAACTTTTAATTCTTATTCCACGCGACCACCTTCTAAAAATGTCTTCTATTATTTATAATAGAAAACCACCCACCAAAAAAGACTCTAAATCCCTGTTCCAAAAAATCGTTCTGCAAAATATAGTTCCTCGCTTTGGAAAAAACCATCCCCAAACAATTTTATGTCACATCGATTTAGAGCGTTAGAAAGAATTAATCGTAAGGCAGGGAGTTAATTCTCAAAAATCATTCTAAAAATTATGATCCCCTGTGTCCCTGAAAACCACCCCTTAAAGGCATCCCATGTTCCTCATCCCAAGAAACGACCCTCCAAAAATATCTTTCACAGCTTATCTCGCGACCCGGCCGCTTACAAATAACTTTTAACCCTTATCAGAGGAGACCAACCCCTGGAAAACGACTTTAACTCCGATCCGAGCAACCCCAGAGGCATGCGGAGTTAGAATCGATACGATGTCTAAATAAATATCAGCCATTCGTCTGGTTAAGTGTCGTTCGGATCCAGCTGGCAGGTGATCGTCTGTAGAATCTTGCCACGAAGAAGGGACGGAATTGATCGCGGCGGTGCCGCGCGATTACACACCGGCGTGTTGGAAATCTTCCGCGCGATCAGGTCCTCTTCTGAGCTATTTCTTGCTGATCGTCGCCGGGCCATCGCCATCGCCGAGCCGTTCCACAGTCTTCTCTCCTCATCACCGTCGTCACGGCTGCCTTCCTCCGGGCTCCTTTATCCTGCAGTATCTATCTTCATTTTCTTAATCGCTCCCAGCTACCGCCGCCCCCGTCTCCTATTCCACCCCCGCGTCCTCCCTTCCTCTCACCCCCCGGTTCACGCTGGCCAAGATGGCGTCGTTGACGAAGACGTATTACCCGGGCACGCTGCCGGCTGAAAGGGATCGGCTGCGGATTTCTAAGAGATTGGACCGCCCTAACGAGTAGATTCTTTACTCCGCGAATCGCTCCAGTAATCCGAGCGGTCTTAGCCGAACTGGATTAAATGGCGATGGAACCCGCGCCACCTGCTAAATCGCTCAATAAGAACCCCAACACCTTTTTACACCCTGAAGTTCAAGATGACATGGTTGCAACGACGATTATTGACAGAAATTAGTTTTTACAGGCCTTGGAACATAAAGAAATTTAATTTGGTAAGTCACTGATGTTTGGAAGCGAGTCTCTATAAACGGGTGATTTTATCCTCCTCAAAAATTCAAACTAGAATAAAATCTAAGAAATACTTTTTTTATTGAGTCATCACTGTTTCTAATTGATTGTACACTGGAGGTACTAATTAACTAAACAACAAACTACCACTGACTGTAACTTGATTGAAGCATTAATTAAAAGAGTCGAGCCCTAACAAGATCACTTATCTTAAAAAGAAAAATCCGGCAGGTATAAAGAACAACTTTTGCACGAGACCATGTGTATAAAAGAGGTCCATGTTCGCCGGATCAGTTTTTACCCTCATCGTCCTCCGAGGACGCTGCTAATTCGATTGCTTTCGTTAATCTCGGAGCAGCGTACACACAGTCACGCACACCGAGGCCAGGCCACGTGCACCAGACCTCTCTGCCGTAGAGTAATCCGGAGACGAGGTAACGCACGCGTGCACGCACATACCCCGACACATATGTATACATATAGTATACATAGGTGTACGTGTATGAGCACATACAGACACACATACGCAGCCCCATGCGGCCGGAAACCAGGAGCACGGAGGAAGCCGAATGTGGAACAAACTCATACCCCATTCATCCGAACCACGCTAGCCGCGCGTTTGCCTTCTGGTGAAAGTCGAGAAACCCGTTACTGTCGCTCCCGTCTGTCTCTCCCTGGCGATTTGTTTCGTACGGGTTCACTTTCTCCGTATCGATTTTTATTTTGACAGTGACCGCCGCCGGCTGTCCGCTCGACCGGCGCTAATTAATTCTCGATTCCTAAGCTCTCGGACCCTCCGCCAGCCTCCTCGTCAACACCTTGTATTATCATTTCTCTCGGCACGAAAGAATTCGAATTTTTAACTTGTGTTTTTGTTTTAAATAATTTGAAGACACGACGGTGCAGCAATTTTATCATTTCTTATTTTTCTTTACAAACTGGAGAACAATTTGTGAAAATACCAAAGAATTTGGAGACACGAAGTTTAAGGAAACATTCAAGACTTACGCGTCTGTAAAATTGGAGAATTTATATGCCCATTACAGGTTTGAAATTTCGTCGATCCTCTTCGACTCTCTTTGAAAGAACTTTAAAGAACGAAACAGAATTAATTTCTGCGATAAGGTTATCGCAGGCTGGCGAAAGAAGGCGTCTCGGGGGCGTCGCTTTGGTAGTGAGCCTGCAGCAAACTGGATAGACGAAATTGGACGCTCGGGGGTGGCCCCGGAGTGCTCGAAAGACGACGAAGTCTCGAAGAAGAAGCGGAAGAACCGGAAGAACCTCGGCACGGCGAGATTCTCGGGGTGGAGGAGGTGGGGCGATGGTTGAAGCAACTTGCCGGCGAGAAAACGAGTTTCTGCCCGGAAAGTCTGGGCTGCAGCCCCTTCGCGGAGGCGCACCGTACCCGTCCACCCTCGCCGCCCTTCCTCGGTGGCAGTATCAAGACCTGTGTGCCCAGCGGTGGTGTCCGTGTAACTCCGAAGGTGTGCAAGAACGAAGTTGCCGGTGTCGGCGAAAGACAGAGGCCGAGACGCTGGGAGACAGAAGGCTGGAGCAAGAAGAAAGTGTGGATAAAGGGGGTCGGGGATGGTTGGGCGGGGGGTGAAAGACAGAAAGAGAAAGAGAGGTAGTAGCACGGGCGGAAAGAGACGGTGAAAGATGGAGAAAAGGGAGAGAGACAGAGAGATAGAGAGAGAGTGAGCATGAGAGAGGCAGAGGGAGAAGCTTTTCCTTAGCTGGCTGCGAGTGGGGGCAGCCATTTTCCCGAGTTCTTAATATTTTCATGATGGCGGCCGGTGCTGGCGGAGCCGCTTGGAAATGGGGAGTGGGTGGGTGGTGGGTAGCTCTAGGGTGTGGGGTGGATGAAAGAGGGTGGGCAAGCGGAACGGAGCACCAGAGGCGGGCTTCGGGGCGGGAGGGGAGAAATTAGAAAAGGGGAGATTTAAATATCAAGCTCCGAGGGGCGGACCAAGCTCCGTCTCGCTCTCTCTTGGACCGGCCACCCTCGGCCACCCTCTCTCCCTCTCTCTTCCTCTTTCTCTCCTGGCCCAGCTATCCGTCTCCGTTCAGCTAGCTCTTCCTCCGTTCGCCCTTGCTAGCCGGCTCTCACTCTTTCCACCCTCTTTCGCCCGTCGTCTCTACGGTTCTTCTCTTTCTCATCACCCTCCTACACCAACCCCTCGCCTCACCTCGCCGAACGTCCCTGCCCCCGCATTACCAGCCGTTCTTCGCTTATGCACCCATACAAACAGCGGAGCCGGCTCCACCGGTCCGTGTACACACACAGAGGGAGACGCACGCTCACGCACACACACGCCTATCGATCCTCGGCCAGAGAAAAGGCGTCTTAGAGCCGTTCGACGGCGGAGAGGACGCTCCGGCGTCGCGGCGCTCGCTCTAAGGCTACGCGAGCGCTACGTGCTAATTGGATGGCCCCTGCCTCCCAAGCTTTTGTCCGACCTGGACCCAACACCCAACTTCCCCGATATTGTGACACACGCTCGACCCGCACCACGACGGTCGTCCAGACGCAACAACGTTCACTACGATATCCACACACCGACGACACCCTCCGCGATGCATGCCCTTGCATCCCCGAGAATGCACCGGCTGAATACCGCCCAGCATTAGTCGGAAAAACTCATAGCGGGACCCGCCGACCGGTGCAACGACACTGCGTTCTATTGTGCGCACTCGGAACACACCTGGGAGCCACGGATTTTAAGGGTTGGGCATCGGGATGCTTCTTTTATTAATTATCTTCTTGGGGATCGATTTTTTAATGACTTTCGTACCAAAACTTAATGACATTTTTAAGAAGATTTTTTAATACTTGTGATTCTTTGATAGATGGTAAATTACCAATTTACTTAGGGGTTAGTGAAACATTCATCCATCTCCTTTCATTAATAAATCTTGTTTGATGAAGATTTCTTCATTCCTCGAGATTTAATAGTAGATTTCAGAAGATAATATAGGAGTTTTTCATTAGCAATGGCAATTAGGATCGCAGGCTGATGAGTCTTTTTCGCCCTTAACCACCGTTCTGGTCAATTTAACCTGAAAGCGAACCTTCGTTTTTGATGCCAGAAGTAACAGATGGGTCGCAATGACTCATTCACAATTTTGGGTTTTACAATTGCACACGTCATACTGATACTTTTGTAGAGAGATATTAAATGTCCACTGCTTTAAATTGTGCGTGCCCAATTTTGTCATAAATGCATAAAATCCGTAGTCTAGTTATAAAATATAAAGAAGTGTGAAAAATTTAATTACATCGTGTAGAAGATATTGTAAAAAACTCAATACTCTATAATGAATTGTGAAATGTTGCAACGTTAATAAATATGTTACTGTGAAAGGCATCGAGAAAATTATTGAAGAAATGGTGACGAACTTTGTAGAAATATTGTGAAAAGTATAGGAAATAAGGTCGCGAGGTAAACATCGCCGGCGTGTTACGTCAGTGGCGTGAAACATGTAAAGTCGAGTGTAGAACGCTGTTCAAGAATGCATGCTAATCCGCCGGGTAGGATGAGCGCATTTGATCTTGAATTTTGGGTTACCGGGTTCCGTAAACCCCGCGTGTGGCGCGGATGTTCACGTGTGCGATGTCACGTGTTTGATGTAGGTCAATGTCTTCGGCACCGGTCACCGTTCCAAACGTGTCGCCACAAATCAAATAACTGTGTACTTGCTCTCGCATGTGGCCACCGCCGTTTCACTGTGCCGAGGACGCGAGGAGGTTCCCATGCAATTTCCAGGTGTTCCGCCGTCCCTGCCACGAATGAACATCATTAACGTTCCATTCGTGTCGCAGTCAAATTTTCCTAAAAACTAACATCTCGACCTCGAGAAGACACGAACCAAATCCTACTTAATATCATTTCGCGAAATGGGTCATTATCCCGAACTCAGCGGATAGATACTTTGAAGGATCGTCTGCCGGAAGCATCCAATCTCCTTTTTATGCGAGTGATAATCGATGGAAATGTTGCATGCTCTCCAATTTCGCTCTATTCGTCAAAATCCGGAGTGCGGACGTGTCGGAAGAAGAGTTAATCGAAATCTTAATCAAGCTCGCGCAATTGAAACAATCAGGTCATCCCACGATCTACGTCATTTCGATTTAAATAAACAAGGTAGATATTTCGTGTGTTCGATGGTCAAAAGTTTCCCAGAAAATTCTGGGAGCATGATGTGAGGAGGTTGACATTTGCTGCGGGAATATTTCGGGGCCTGATTCCGCGGTTCCTTCATGTGCGAGATAAACGGGGCCCGGTCGGGTCGATCGAAGGCGAAACTCGCCCCCTCGTTCCCCCGGTTCCCTTCCCGGTAAGAGAGGAATATTAGTTACCCTTTCAGTCGTAAGCGAGCGCCGTAAAATTATTCACCGTGTTATTCCTTCGCCTGCTCCTCGGAGGAGGGCCCTGATACGGAAGTAAGGAAACTTATGAAAATCTATATAAGGAAAATTCTCAAGAGTGAGATCGTCGAGGCGGGCAGGTCGGCGAAGGCGGTGGCGGGGGGTGAGTTTCTGGGGGGGTAGTTGCCGAGCGTTCTCGAAAGGAAGGAAGAAGGTGAAAGGGAAGAGGGCGCGAAGAAGAAAGGGGCGGGGGTGGGTGGTCGTTGGGGGGTGGGTGGTTGGAGGAATAGGTAGGGAACTCGAATTCGTCCTTTGAGAGGCCGACAGCAGGCGCCAGCCGGAGGAAACAGAGTAAAATGTCCTGGAAACAACGAAGTCTTTCGCTACCCCCAGCCCACCCTCCAGCCCCCTTGTCCTCTCTCTTTCTCTCTCGCAGGTATAATACCCCCTCGTCCCAAGAAGCTTACCCGCCCTATATTTTCCGTATCTGGAATAAGTGTGCAAGGGGCTTGCAAGACTGTGTGCTACGCCCCCTTCTTTAATTACGTTCAGCCGCCCCTCGCGGAACAACTACTTCTCCACAAGGTACCCCTTCCGAGCGAGCCACCCTCGCAGCAACCGACTCGAACGTTCTCCACCCCCCAGCCACCCTCTCGGCTTCGTTTTATCTATTCATCCTCCGGTGTCTTCTGTTTTTAGAGAAGAAAATTTTAATTGGAATTTCGTGAGCCCAAGACCCACACCCTCGCAGCCCGTCTTCCCCGCGAAGTGTCTACCGGTTCTGTCTTCTGTTCTTAACACCAACCCCCTTTCTCTTTTCGTCCCGCTTACTCTCTGCCCAAGCCACCCCCTACGTTCTCTCTCTCTTTCTCTTTTGTGTGCCGTTTCCGTGAGGAACCAACCCCCGACCAACCCCCTCACGACTTCCAACGGGACCGATAATCCAATAGGCTTCGTTCTCCCTCCTCCCGTGAAACGATGGATGATGGATGAATATTAAACGGAGCCTGTTTCGGATGGATGACTCGCTAGGTCAAGGCGAACCGGTGCTAATTGAATCGCGGATTGTTACTACCTCGGTTGTTTGTTCGGTTACAGTCACTGAAATTGCTATGTTATTATCATTGTAAAAACCCGGATTTTTTAATTTATTAATTATTCTCTTAAAAATGTCCGAAAACATTTTTAGGCAGTCAACGTGGCTGATTACGAATGACGCCACAGAGTATGCAGAAGATTAAGAGGATCCAAATTAGGCGATGGCGTGTCTTTCGGTCAGACGGGGCTGTCCAAGTCGTAAGAAACACGTGTCGTTAGGAGCAGGTCCCACGAAGGCAGCCAAGCGAAACTCAGGGTAATCAACCGTCCTTTATTTCGAGAGCAAACAGAGACCGCTTTTGCACCACCACATACACACACACACATCTGCATACACGCGTCTCGTGGACTGTCACAAATAGGGGGTGGCGACGCGTCGCCTAATACCCCCTACGTTTTTTAATTAAGCACCTTCGAGTTTTTCCACGGTCGAATTTTTTCACAGGCTCTTGCACCGTGTCTGCCCGGTTTTCGGCAGAGCCATCTTCTTCGGCCCCGCTTCGTCTCTCTTATCGATTTTGCAATTAGTAAGAAAGTAATCCAACCCCTTATACCTATCCACCCTCGAATCCGCTGCGAAGATAATCGACGTTCCAAGAAAAGCACCTCTAATTGCGACGCATCGGAGCAACCCTTCCGGACAACGAACAGATTTTTCCCTCCGTGGCGTTCCCATGGAACACCAACGATCTGTACGATCTGCTCAGCATGTGATAGTGATCGAGACGACTGACTCCGGAGCGGGAATCTTTCAACCCCTCTCGCAAGCAGACTGTGGAATTTGATTAGTCTGTTTCATAAAGATTTTGACGGAACAAAAAAGTTTTAACAGGATTTAATATTTTCTGTATGTTCATTGCAATTCTTTTTTGTTTTCTGGGATTATTATTTACATTCCATTGGTGTCTCAACCAAGAATGAACTAGATAATTTCTAATCCACACACTAGTGTCGAAATTTTCATTGATTATTTTCAGTTTTCTTCATAATGGTTATGGCGGTGGTGAGAAAACAAAAATGAGTATCCCAGGTAGCAAAGGGAGAGAGTGGCGAAGTAGCCAATAGAATCGGCAGGCAATCTCTCGACTTCTTCGATCGTGTAAGTGGAAACGGTCGGTTCAAGAGCAAGGGAACCGCGACAGCAGAAAATAGCCAGCTCTGAAAACATTTCCGGCCGATTGAAACGCGCAGATTGGTCCAGCGGCGGGAAAGAACAGGGCGGGGATCGGGTGTGGGGGTTGGTGTTGCGGGGATGGAACGGGAAAGGAAGACGAAGAGAGAGAAGCGGCGGGAAAGGAGTCGGAGATAGAACCGCTCGATTGAGTCCACTGAAACAGTTTGTGTCTGCGGTCCACCGAAATTGATCCGGCAACACCGCGGCAACTGTCTCCAACACTCCCCAGCCCTACGCCCACGCTCTCTCCTCTCCTTTTCACTCTCCCTCTCTCTCTCTCTCTTTCTCTCACGCTAGTTTTCTCTCTTTCGATCCCTCTTTCTCCCTTTCCGCCGCCATCGGTAACCGCCACCACATCCTCCCGTTCTCGTTCTGGCCGCGCGGACACCTGTGGTACGTCCTCGAGGATCTTGACCCTCTGCGGCGATTTTATCTTGGATCGACCGGTGATCGATCATTGATTAGCCGGGCGATGGCTCTATCCTACTCTGAGGAATCACTTAAATTCTTTTACGTTCTCGGTTTTGATATTCCCTCCTCCTTTCGGCCCTCGATCTCTGTATTTTGCTAAAGGTCCTCTGTTCATGACCTTTATGGATGAGCATGAAGCGGAAGATGTCGTATTTTGTGCATTGTGTATTAATTTGGCTACCAGACTATTTGTGTGAGGAATTATTGTCGAACAATTTTATCCGTCTATTTCGAGCATGAAAATAATAATTAGACTGCGGATTTTTATGCAAAATAAAAAATGTTTGCGTTGGTTGCAGGATACAGGAGCCAAATAAAAATTGTATTTTTCTTTTAATTGTACTATTAAGCTGAAACTAACACATTGATGTCCTTGAATATTGTTTATCATAAATACAAAAAAAACATTTTTGTCATAAATACATAAAATCCGCAGTCTACTAATAATTTTTCCCTATCACTGAATAATGACAGTTCCTTAAATGAATATTCCCCTGTTACTTTTTCAGCAATTTGAGCCAAGAACTTTTATTGAGAACTCAAATAAAACAGATTTATCGAACCTTCATCGAAGTTCGCGTTCTGTTCAGTAGATACTCCCTCGAACCTACGATGAACTATGAGAAGCGAGGGGTTAATCGACTGTCTTGTCATGACTCCTGGCAGTGGAAGACTCGAGCAACTTCTCGGAAGATCCAACAAGAAGTGCAATAAATTTTCTATTGAAAATTAACCAAACCGAAAAACACCTGATCGTCTTGCATCGCTGACCTACACGACCCAGGGTGTTCCGATCGCTCTGTTGGAAAAAAAACGAAATCAAAAACCCCCTAAAAATCGTTCCCATTTAAACACCCGAAGGTACATTTATCCTAGAAAGCAAACACGACTCCTCCATCAAAAATCCGCTCGCAGGGGTTCTGGCTGCGATCCACGCCGTCTGCAGCTCCTCCCAATCCTCTCTCGCTCGACCGGTCGCGTCGCTAAGGGTTGAAAAGTGGTCGATCGTCTTCGAGAGGGTCAACGATTGCTCGCCTATAGAGAACGCCGTGTTCCACCTCTCCTGCTGTTCCTCCTCCTCCTCCGAGGAAGTTTCGCGTTCAAGCCGTTGAAATATCAAACACAGGAGGAAAAGGAAAGAAGAAGAAGCGGTGTGGAGGGTTGGCGTGGTAAGAATAAGAAGACGTGGAAAGAGAGAGGGTTGGTAGGGTGCTGGTTTCCTAAAGGTCGAGTTTCCGAGTGCAGATGGAAGGGAGTGAGAGGGCTGCAGGGGGCGAGCACGGTAATAGAGAGCTGTAGAGATAGAGAAAGAGACAGAGTGAGGAGGAAAGAGAGAAGGGGGTGGAGGGTGGAGAGGGTGGAGAGCTCGGCGAGGCAAGACGGATGGAGGTCGTAGGACCTAGCCCGGAGGAGATGGAGGAGACGAAAGGAGAGGTCGTAGGAGGAGGAGAGGGTCGAGGCGGAGGGTAGGAGAGAAATAAAGATGGCCGCTCGTGCCTCCGGGGCCGAGCCACCCACCAGAGCCACCTTACTCCTCACGGTAATAAAAGGAAAAAGGGGAGAAAACTGAGGAGCAGAGCTGAAGGTGGTAGGTCGGCCTGTGGGGGTGCCGCGAACGAACGAACGAACGAGCGGAGCGACCGACGGGGGGGTATCCGCGGGGGAAACAGTTCTTATTGATTCAGAGGAGCCACCCTCACGGAGGAGCAAAAGCCTGGTGGACCCGCTCCTGGACTTCTCTCTTCTCTCCTTCCACGGTCTTCCCTCTTCGTCCCAGCGTCAGCCTGTGCCTTTTACGAACGAGGGCTCGCGATCTCCGTCACTTGCGCTCGACCTGCTCCTACCCCACCGAAACGCCTTCCTTCGACCAGGCATGTTTTACACCCTTACATTACATCCATCCCTTCTTCGTTCTCCTCTCTTTTCTGATTTTTTAGACGAACGACCTTCCTTGAGAATATTCTTCCTGGTTGTCGATTTTTGATTTCTTGAGAAATTCTACATTTTTTTCTAGGCTCATTTCTTGGCTTAGGAATATTTAGCAAACTCTTACATTAATGCTCTTCCTAAGTTTTCCTATCTTCCATTCAAAGTTAATTTCAAAATAGCAGTAAAATGTTGAAAACGGCTCAACTAAATATCTTTGATTTCAGCAGTGATCGCAAACGATCCCAACAGCTCCGAGGGCCTCCTGAAGGAATATTCCTTTTCCGGAGGACCCAGCGCGGTGTTCGCCGAGCTAAAGGAGCTCGGAAAATATCGCCTGGCTTTAGGTGCACAGACAAATTTCGCAGTCCACTTTGCCCGTGCCGGGTCCCAAAGTGGGGTACGATATACGGGGCTTTTTAAGCGGAGTCGTTTTATATTTGACGAGGCATCAGCGGCGGGTAAACGCGCACCTGCCGACAGGAGGAGTCGTGTGTCTACAGCGTAAACAACCACCCTGGCCCTCGACACACCCCCGAACCAAGCTACCCCGTTCGTCGTTGGAAAAAGTGGTTTCAACCACTTTTCCCTCCGTAAACTCGGCCCGCACTTACCGGGCCGGAGCCAGAAAGTCCGAGTCAATTTGACCGCCCCCGCAGGTTAACGCAAACTCCGCCGGGGGTTGGGCATAGAGGATGATACACACGGGTGTAAACCAAGGGGGGTGGAAAAAAAGGTTAAAAAAAGGAGAAAGGACGGCCGGCAATTACGCGGTCGTTTCAATCCGGGCGACTCGAAAAACTTGCCCCGGCTGCTGGCCTTTAATAACCGGGGCAAACTTTGCTCACCCCCGCGCCACCGGGGGTTGTTACTTTTTAATCACGAGTAAATATTGACCGGTGGCCCAGATTCTTTGAGACTCCGCGAGGACTTTAAACGTGTAGATTAGCAGGAAGACTGGGGCGAGAGAGGATTCGTAGATTGTTAGGGGTGGTTTCACTCCAGGAGGCCAGAGAATATTTTCTGTGGGCTCTTCTACGGCGTAGATGTAAACACATCAAAATTCGATTCATTAATAACAGTCAAGCCAGTCTACTACACAAGTGTACATAGAAAAATCGAATTTTTATTTGTAAAGATGGACGATTTATTTCAGAATGACGAACAATCGTGGGAAGCAGGGGTTAACTAAACATTCATCAGTGAGAAGCAATTGTGTTGCTAAATTTTTTTTTAGAAATTGAAAGAGAAAGTTGAAATCTGAAAAAGGATTTGAAACAATGGTGATTGGTAGGTTGGTACTCCGGTCATGATACAGTGTAAAATTTTTCGGAGATGAACGGGAGGGTTGAAAACAGCACTGATCACATCTGGGGTGGAGCATCGTCTTCCATCGACGAGCTTCAAGACTCAGGACATTTCAATCTCCCGGAGCACTTCTGGAAAAAGACTCGGCGAATTCCTCTGGAGGAATTGGTTGAAACGGGGCCCTTCTCGTGACCAATCCCTCGAAGGGACGGGGAACGGGAAAGGAGAAAGGCAACGTCGTAATTTTGCAGGACTTTTCCGAGTTGCAGCTCGTCGGAGTCGCCCGTTCCCCGCCCCCTGTTCTCTCTTTCTCCGTTCCAGCGGCGCCCGGTTCGCCCGGCTCTCTGGGCAAATTGACTTTTCCTAATAAACCAACTCGCGAGGCAACTTCGGCGAAAATCATTTAAAACTTTGCCAGACTCGAATTCGCCTCTCGTTTTAATGCGGAGGCCCGCAGAAAGCTCGCTCGCGCGCGCCCGCCCGCGTGCATCCTCGCCTTCGCCTCGCCCTGCCTCGCCCAGCTCGCTAGCTCGTTCCTCCTTTCTTCCGCTCTTTCCGCGCCGCTTACACGCTCCTCCCGTTTCCGTTCATCGTTTTCTCGTTTCGCATTGTGCCCGCGCCGCCTTTGTGCGCTAATAGCCGCCGCGTCTAACCGCGAAGTCGGCTTTCCCGCCACCGCCACCGGAAAAACTCGCGGAAAATTGCGGATCGGACCGACCGGAACACAAGATCCACCCCCGACCACTTCCGCACGCGCGCGCAAATTCCCTTCCGCCTCGCAGGGGTTGCTTTTAAAATCTGTTCTACAACCCTCGGCGCTTTTTTCCACAAATTGCGATTTTTGTTCCAGTGAAAATATTCTAGGACGGTGGAAATGTTTGGTTTTCGAGTGAAAATATTTCCGAGGTTTAATATATGGATTTACACGAACTCGGAGAGAACGGTGTAATTTTTCAGATGAATTGTACCGTGCTTATAAATTCGTATATTTTTTCCCGATTCAGAGAGTCCGAGCGGAATTTGATGCGGGTAGTCGCGGGGGAATCTAATTTTAATGGGGAATCATGCGTGTTCGCGACCGAATTCATCGAGGCTCGCACAATGAGCCACCCCCCGAAAAAGAAGCTGGCATTTCCGCGGCGAAACGAGCCGAACGAAGTACCGACACGGTATTTTTAATCGAAAACCGTCGCCCACGGCGGTACGTCCGCTTTTTGCCAGGGCCCTGGTAATGTATGCCGGTGGTTGTCTCATTCTCGAAGCGATCTCGTGCAGGGCGTGTGCCATGAAATAAATAGTAACGGAATCCAGCGCGTACCAGCCACCCCCTACGACCACCGGCATCGTTGCAGCACGACGTGAGAACCCATAAACCAGGAATAACAAGCTCCGCGACGAGAAACCAGCAGAGCATCTCGGATATACCGGATTTCAGCCGACGAAAAATTACCGACCACTATATTTGCGGCTACGACACCCCTGCGGGATTTTCTGAACGGTTTTTTATACTCTCGATCATCCCCCATAAGTCTAACTCACGACATATTCTCATTAGAAATAATTAAGGAACGTTGATGCTGGAAGATTAACTAAAAGATCTGAAACTGATTCTTCTAGTTAAAAGTTTTGGGAGACGAACGCGAGACAATACCATTTGGATTAAAACAACCAATTACGGTTGACGTTTCACAGCAGCCGAAATCCGGAAGGTATTTTTAGCGAGATTATTAAATAAATATGCCCTTTTATTCCGGAATATATTGCAATGAAAATACCGCACATTCTCGGTGAATGCTTTCTTTCCATTTCTACAAATAAACTGCGGATTGTGTACGTTTATTATGTTCACAAGCACGCGGGCTAAAGCGAGAGTAATGAACATTTCGTTTTTCAAAATTAACATTTCAGTTCCTAGCTGTGGGAAAATATTGAATGCGAGTTTAACTTTGTTAGAAATTTTATTACGCTGCTATTTATACGTTGATGTACGCAAAAATGCTATTTATTATTATAATAACACTCAGCCCAGTGTAAAACACAAACTTGACCATTTAAATAGAAAAATTGAACTTCAGATTTTATTTATAAGAATAGACGATTTATTTAACCATGACGTGCGTGTACTTCCTAAATCTCGAAGAAGTTCCTAAAAATTTTCGCGGTGGGAATCGAGAGAATCTGAAATGATGTGAAAGGCAACGAGAAACTAGACGCCAGGGAGACGATAGGGGTGAGAATCGAAGAAGCTGGTGGAGACGGTGGTCGACTCGGTGGGCGCATTAAACATGCACCGCTTCAACATTATTTCATCTCGGTGAATAATTTACCGCGATGGCTGACAAGCGGAGTCGACCTCGGCAAAAGAAAACGACGAAGAAGCCGCCGCGTAACGAACCACCGCCACCGGGCGACGATAATCGAATTTCCTGGAGCCGACGCTCGTGATCCTCGAAACGACCGATCTTCTTCCGGTGTCCGGAAATAGAGAACGATTTTTGACCGGCTCCGAAACGGTTCGGGTTCCGGCCTGGGCTAGCGTGATAAGCCCGAATAAAATGGCGGTCCCGCAAAAGAGCACGCGAAGAAATTCCGCCAATATTTAACGATCCAACGGGATCAGAGAACTTTGCTCGACAAATAATCTTCCGGGAGCAAACGTTTGCTCGGCTTCCAGCTAACCCGGGGATCGAAGAATCGTTTCTCAAAGGATTCCTAGAAATGATAAGCCAAACCCCAGCCGCGGAGAATTATTCTTCAGCTTCGATTCCAACAAACCCGATTTTACTGAATTTTTCACGCTGAAGAGTCTTTGAACGAGAATATTTTATCTGAACAGCGTAATCCACAGAGAAATAATGACAACGTGTTGCATCACGGGAGATCAATAAACAACGATGATATAATATTGTATTACATAAAATATTAAAAGAGCAAAGAGTTCACAACAACAAGCTTCAATAAAGAAGCAAACCAATAAAATAAATCACAACCTCTGAAAAATGAAAAATCGTCTCGCACACCGAAACGGGTCCAAAAAATTAATTTCAGGATCCGCCCGGTCCGGAAGCGGTTCAAAGACGACTGGACGGCATTCTTGGGCTTCGGCTCGTTTAAAATTCAGCTGGGAAAAACTGTGGGCTCGTCGAGAGCGGCAGGGGTAGGAGGAGGCGGCGCGAAACAGCTTCGTATCTCGAGATAATAACGAGTCCCTCCTTTCCTTTACCTCTTTTTCTCGGCGATGATACGCCGAGTCCCCTCCCGCGGGCTCGCGCGCGCGTGGTCTCGAAAAATTAATTATATCTCGAAAGTTAAAATCGAGTTTCGGACCGGGGGAGCGCGGAACGCGCGAGGCGTTTGTTTTTGTTCGGCGTCGACCCCCGGCCGCCGGGAAACGGCAGAAATTTTAAACGAAAGTTTACTAATGAAGGCGACTCCCCCGCGAGACCCCCACTCGCCCCCGCACCGCCCCCGTGCTTTTTCCCTTCGCGAAAACCCGGCGTTGCACCCGCGAGAGAAAAGAGGGACGAGAGAAAATCGCGGAGCCGCCGCGCTTTTCACCGGACGCCCCCGCGCCAGTTTTCCGTGCGCGCGTTGTCATCGTCTCGCCGCGGCTCTAGACAGACTTTTCGCGAGAGCGTGTCTTCTTTTTTTCGTCGCGGCGAAAGCGGACGTCGCGGTTCAATGACGCCGCTGGAAAAAGACACCGACGCCGACGCGCGAGAGCGCGTGTTCTCGGAGGAAATGCGTTTTCCTGCGCGTTTCAATGCGAACACGCTTCCGCGAGCGACGCCGTTGTTTTACCACGCTTCGAGTTCTTTCTCCCGGCATCTCGCTTTTTCTCTGTCCGCCCGTGGCCATTTTTTCAAATGTTATTTCAAGAACGATTACTAACCCGTGGACGACTGAACTATTTTACTATAATTGTCACAAATTTTTCATTTTAAAGTTGACGAACTAATCAACTGAAATCAAGCATATAACATACGTAGGATATGTACAAGTATATCTTCTAGACTCATTAGGCTGTCTATTATGTCTAATGGAATTTTATTTTTAATTTATTCGTCAAAGATCGAGTTCGTAACCTGCAATTAGTAACATTTTTAATGTTACACAAAATCCAGTAATAAGATGAAACGTCGCTTCGAAAAGATCGCATTAAACCGACTTTATTTTTGCACCAGCCCAATAACAAAGAGCAAGCCAAGATCAAAAGAAGATCGCGCGCGATCTATGGGCAATTGATCGGGGACTGCCGATGGCGGTGCCGCCATGAAAAAATCCATGGAGCGTGGAATCGTTCGTCAAGTCGACGATCAAAGAGCCCGGCCCATGGAAAGAGCGGTTTTCTCCGTCGGACCGGGTTGCTTTTTCGAAGATCGATAAGGGAGTTCTTCGAAGCGTGGCGAGGAGAGAAGGCGCGAGAGGGGAGGGGGGGGCCAGGACATAATAGAAAGAGATCCCTCCATTTTGCACAGCCATCTTTCGCGCGCAGGGCCGTCTAAACCCACCCTCGCGTTTCTACTAGCTTTTCTTTCCCCTTGGTCGTATCTCTTTCTCTCGTCGTACACCCGGGCCGAAACAAACCACCCCCGGTTCTACGGGGGTGAAAGCTACTGAGAGGGCGAGAGAGAACGAGAAAATTCGCGGAGAGGGTGCCCCGGTGAAAGTAAGGGCTTAAAAATTCCCCGCCGCCCTCCTTCGGCCGACAACGAGCAAGAGGTTGCCGCTGCCTTTCCTGGCAACCCCCAAAAATCATTAAAACCATCCCTCGACTCACCAAGGACTCTCGTCCTCGTCAGAGGATTCCTGCCCAGGCAGATCATCCTTCGGCAGATTCTTTCCGCAAGGAACCGGTTCGATTAACAGAGTCTAAGGGCGCCGTTCTCGTGAGACGAGACACCCCTGCTACCCTCGCGAAGGGTTGCACCACGTCTTTGCGAAGAAATCGGGTTGATAGCTCGTTTGGAGCATCTCCTGTCTTCTTGCTTCGTTGAGGATTTTATTCGAACTGATTATTTCAACAATAAACCAGATATTTTATTTTACAATTATTGAAATTATAAAGTCTGTGGGGACTGATGTAGTAGATTTCTTTATTCAAGTATATATTATAATAAAAATCGCAGAAAAGGCGATTTATGTCGGGTCTTCCGTTACGAAGTGTTATTTATTACATCATTATTTTGTAGTAATGAAAGAGGAGACTAGACGAGTGAGAAAATATTGTTTCGCATTCTGGGTTTACTGAAATAGCTTTTTATAAATGAGAATTAATGTGAACAAACGTGGCATCATTATGAATAATCACGCTGATAAATGAAGGTAAATCATGTACAATTATACATTGATGTCACTCAGCCAGGATAATTATGTATTCAATGGAAGTTACATCAATATGGAGATGCGGAACAACTAAATGTGAATGTCCCTGGATGAAGAAAGTAGAGAATGGAAAACAGTGAGAAGATATTTATTCAGTGAATAGATTGAAGGTTTTATGGTAATGCTAACATGCGAAAATCGTGGAAATTCTCTTGTCCAAGGTGCGCATATGCAGATTGTGATAATTTGCACCATATTATGCAACTTTTACATGAATTCCAAATTTCATAGTTCCTTTCACACACATCAAATTCGAAGACAGGCAAGAAGAGTAATCGATACCCTCTGAAATACATTCTTAACTGCATAACATTTCACGTAAAACAATTACAGCTTTGCGCATCCAATAATATGCTCGTTTACGATACCTAAATTGCTCAAACCAATGCATGTCATTTCGATGAAACAGTCGACAACAAATGATATAGAAGTACCGGCACAAAGTGAAACATATAACATGTACTTTCACGTCCCCATCAATCCCCACGCTCACTTGGTTATTCACAAGAAAACATAAATCATAATGTAACAACAAGTCTACGGAGAAATCACACAGTTTTATCCTTGCATGAGACATCGATTGCGGATAATGAAAAGATAACCTTCCCACATGACGTCTCTGAAACAGAGAATTGCATGCAGTGACTTCGGAAACTACTTTTGCCGATATATTTTAATTCTGAAAAATATTTTAATTTCTGTATGATATAGGAATTGAGAAACTGAAGATTTGTAAAACATTGTAACATTTGTCTCTCGGACTAATATCCACCGTAGATTCGAAAATTGAAGTTTCCTCTTTATAACGATCCCCAAAAGTTGATGTGCGATATTTTTTGGTCGCTCTACTGAGCTTCGGAATAAAAGGTGTACCGCCAACTTTATAATAACGTAAGGTACATCATGAGGGTTTTACACGACCGAACTTGTTCCTCGTTTCGGTTCCATAAAACGAGTAAAAAATTCATACATCAACTTTTAAGGGCTCGTTGTGCAGGGGAAGCTCCACTCTTCAAGTCGAGGATGAATTTAGTCATGATGAGAAATTTTCTACGATTTTAGAAATGTTTCAATCCATACAATCTTTTAGAAGAAACAATCGCTATCAATTTCCACAATATTTCCACCATTCGTGCGGCGAGATCAACTTAGCCTCGTCGGGGTGACTTATGGGGTAAATAACAAACCAACAGAGCGGTTCTCGCCGATTCCCTTTCGGCCATGAAGCCGAGAAGATAATGGCGGGTTCGGGGGGGAGCAATTTCACGGGGAAAAAGGAGTCTCCGCGCTCGGCGAAGAAAATCACCGGCCGGCTAGCGAACACCAATAATTTTGTTGCCGTGACTGCCGGCAAAAATGGTGGTGCAACGTGCGAGGGTGGCACGCGAGAGGATCCACCCTTCAGGAACGTTGCCACCCTCTTCGAGGGCTCCGTAACGGAGAAAATTGCGGAGAATCGCTTTCTCTCCCGGCTCGCTTCTCCTGACTTATTCAACGCTGGGAGCCGCGACACGTGACGAACGGGACCCAACGAGCCGGCTAAGTGGACCGGAAGTCCACGGAGGAACGCGATCCTTCGGCTCGAAATGGGACAAGTCGATGTGTGAGCCGGGTTGAAAAGAAAAAAATCACGATCGAGGCTGGCCAGATGCCGCGCCATGTGGACGCAAGTTTCACGCGTCGATCATCGCGCGTTGGCCTACAAACGAGCAACAACACAACCTGCCTCGTGCATCTCTCCCCCCTTTCTCTTCTCTCCTTTACACACCCCCGCATCCTGACCCCCATCCTGAACCCACGTGCTTCGAAGTTCGGCGACTCTGACGAAATTCGTAACTCCCTTGATATCGGGATCGTGGGAACCTTGAGTGTCTCCAGGATTTAGGGTGTTCCGGGGCCTACCACTTGGGACACGTTCGCGATAAGCGATTCCCAGCGACCGATAGACTGATCCAGTGATTCTAGAAAATTTGACGGTTCTGCGGTTGTTGTGTTCGACCGCTGCGAATATTTCTGCGAACAACTATTCAGTAGGAAACAAAGTGTTAAGGTGAGTCTCCTGGATTTAGGGTGTTCCTACGACTTGGGACACGTCCGCGACGGGGCTGCGATAAACAATCCCAGCGTCCGCTTCCAGAAAATTGATCTGACTGCGGTTCTTCAAATAAAATTCCTAGGAGAAGCAGCTAAATTGAAATTTATACGAAACTTCATCGTTAAGCTTTCGTGAATAAGTTATGAAATAAATGGTACGGTTGGTGAAATGAACTAGAAATTGTGTTTAGGTGTGAAGAAGGTGGATGATTTGAAAGAAGAGGAAGAAGAATCGATGCTTGCCATCGGTCCCATGGATCCTGTCGGCGTTCCTCGGGTACGACTTAGGGTTGGCTGGGCGATATAAATTCGTCCAATCTAAATCGAGCCGTCTTCAATTTCGTATCTCGTTCATGCCCGGTCTCCTTTTCCCTTCGCTCGGCAATCGTTTGCTCCGTTGCACTCTCGTTGTATTCCGTTCGCCGGCTCTCGCTTTTCCCAGCCCCCGTTCGTCCTGGGCGCTCGCGAGTCCTGTTATTCCAGGATTCCAGTTGCCTAAGACGCCTTCGCCGACCGCAGAGTAAAGTATGAGGCCATACTTCACCCGCGGGGGCTTCTCTGTCTTTCTCTTTCTATCTCGTTCACTCTCTCTTTCTCTCCCGCTTGCACACTCCTCCCCTCGATCTGCTTCCCCGCGCGCACGCCCGGTCTAATGAAACTTTGAAAAATCACCGGAATTAACCGAATTTGAATTACACCGAATTCCCGGGGACAGACGGCGGAGAAGGGTGAAAAGTGACGTAACGACCGGATGAAGCGACGAGGAATTCCTTCTGCAGCCCCTACTCGACACCCTCGACTACCCCCGAAGACGACTTTGCCGTCTTTTCTTGCTGGTATCGATCTTGATCTCGAGTTTGTGCGATTCGAGCACGACAATGCTTATTTTTAAATAGACAGCAGCGTTGGATAAGAGACGAGAGTGAAATTCTATATAGGGGTTGAAAGTGGTTGACTTGTGGATTTTCAAGCGTCGATCTCTCATGGATGCAGAAGTATGTATTTGTGAAGACTTTGTGTTGCTTCTTTTTAAAACCAATATTGGACAAGTGTAACATAAGGGTTGAAAGTCTTCGTTCGAATATGAGGTGAGAATTCTTGTGAAATATTTTTTAAGTATGACATTCGAAACTGTTCTTTCGCAATGCTGGAGAGGTACTTTGTCTCGAGCACAATTTCGAACGAGACTGAGTCGTAATGCACTGGGGAGGTAAAATACCTCCTGATGAAACTACCCTCTGCGCTCTTCGAGGAAAGTAGGACTGCTTGAAGAAAACGGACTATTCGTCACTCCTGCTACGAGATATCGATCCTCGTTCCACCCTTATCCGTTCCAGGAACAATCTCTTAGAAACGACTTGCTCGAAACAGATAAAACTTGTTTTATTAAAAACCACCCTTATATTAAGTTTCTTTCGAAACACAAATAAATTGAACATTGAGGAGCAATTGTAAAATTGAAGAAATCATCTATCCACAAGGTCTGGGTTAAATATGTGCTAACACAAACGATGACAATATTTATCGTACAGAAACTACCCCCTTTTAATTTTCTTACCAATCAAACCGTACAGCAAGAAACAACCCTGATAATGAGAAAATTAACTCTCTACTTGGATTGAGTTTTATCCAATTCAGAGAAAGGAGGATGACATTCTTTTCTTTCAAAGAAACCACCCCTTTCTAATTTTTGTTCAAAGTCTAAATAAATTGCACATTCAGAAGCGATCCCGTTGCCACAAGAATTGTCCACCTGGTCTAACATATCCTTTGCTTATCACAAAATACGATAACATTTCTTATCACAAAAATACCACCCTTCGAATTCCCTTCAAGATCCAAACAAACTGTACATGAAAACACGGAACGGTTGTTTAAAAAATGATTTCCGATCCAATCGCAATCATCATGGTACCGATCCCGAACTTGTTTCTCGTGTTTCCTCTTGAGCACAACCTCATCTTGAGCCTTCATTTCTTCAAGAACCTTCGTATATCTTGGAGTAAGGATCGAGTGAAAACTTTGCAGCACTGAACAACGATCGGTACCGATACATCGCGAGTCGACGAGGCTAGGAACGAGTGTCCGGCATGTCCAGTGGCGACCGGCAGACTGGACCCGCTCGAAAAAGTGACCGTCGCAATGGTTGTCCCCCTGTGCCCCGTTGCGGACCTTCTCTTTTTGGGTCCAGTCGTCGATACGCGGCCGGCCAACCCCATCGCCCCGCGAATAAAGGCGGAAACTGGACAAACCAGTTTGCCGTTTTCGAAATTAGGCTCCCTCGGCGAACGGGACCTGGACTGGCCGATGTCCACTGTCCAAGGGGTGAGCCCCGAGGCCCGCCACGGGTCCCAATACCACCGCGTCCATGAATAAGTCGCAACAATGTCCTGCCTGGGACCGGTTCCTCTTTCTTTCCCATTGTCGCCCGTCAAGGAGACCGACCGAAACTTATACGCGTGGACGAGCCAGCGAACCAACGTCGTTCACGTTACGCTATCCACGAATGATGACAACTATCATTCTTATTGCACCACTCGTTTTTATCACATAGTATAGCAGGATAAAAATTGAAATGTGTTCGCCACTATTTGATGTACTGAGAGATGTTAATTTAAAGAAGTAAAGAATGGCGAGAAGTAGAATTCAGTTGTAGAAGTTGCCTCAGAAAGAATTGCAAACGTTGTATTAATACTTCAACTGCGGAGTCCGGGTTTATTTTGACCCAGACAAGAGGTACCTCCAAAAATGTGTCAATTAGACAACAATTGACAAATGCATCAATTAGACAACTATAAGAACCTATGTCGTGTACGCTAGTGTCACCCATTGCATAAAAGAATCGAATAATGAATGCAGCGCAGTGCTAAAATTTCGGGGAACAGCAGGGCAGCCGGTTTTCGCCCGAATCCCGACAGAACGACGTCGACCGCGGTCAAAACAATTACCAAACGTCCAAAAAGAAGGAAACCGTTTTCCCGGGCGATTCGGACGGATGAAATTCATGCGGAAGGTTGGAATCGCATCCGCCAGACGCGGCCCAAACAATCTTTTCCAGCCGGAACTCGGGTGGGTTTCCAAATAGGTGGGTCCGTTGGAAGCGGTGCTTCGGAACGTCGGCGCTCCTTTGAATTCTTCAAAGCATCGCAGGCAGACAGACAGGGACGGCGAGAGAAAGAGCTGAAAACAGAGAAAGAGGGAAAGAGGTAGGTCGCTCCGGTAGCGCGATTCTACTTTCTATAAATGGGATTTGTTAATTTGAAACGATGCACCGGGCATAATTACACGAGCTCGCGATACTTATAGCTGTAAGTATTTCATCGTCGTATTAAGCTCGTAAGCTCGTTATCTCCGCAAAAGGTACGATAGACCCTTGGCTCCGGCGAGAGGCAATGTACGGGCACGGTAGGAGGACCCGCGGAGCGTTTCATAGCGTTTAGTCTTTATGGCGTGTGGTTCTGCAGCCATCTCGAGGTAGCTCTTCTCTCTACATTACCCATCCCTCCCCCCCTACCGTAGCCACCCCCGGTTTTCCACCCCCTAGCCACCCCCAGCTAGCGTTCTGTTCCCTTCTCTCTTCTCTCATTCACCACGCTCTCACTCTCTCTTTCTCCCCCACAAGCCAAGCAACCTAGCAAGCCTGACTCCGCGCTACGGCGAAACAATGGACCGAAATAAATAGCCCGTCTTTCGTCTTTTGTTTCTTGGGGGCCCATTGTTGCCGCCGTAGATAAGAAAACAAGAGACTCTGTCGCTGTGTTTACGAGCCCCGGCCGAGGCTCCTGGATGCTGCGGCCCCCTTTTTGCCTCGTCCGCCCAAGAGCCACCTTCTTCTCTCACCCCCAGTGTTCTCTCAGCCTCCTCCACCTCCTCTTCCTCTTCGTCCTCTCTCTTCTTCATCCTACTCCTCCTCTTTCTCTAAGGCCTGACACACGGCTCTTCTCTCCTAGTCGGGCTCTCCCTTTTCAACCAACCTCCTTCGCCCACCACCCCGACCCAACACCATCCAGTTCCTTTCGCGTCTCGTCCACCTATCGTTCTTCTTCGTCGCGACTAATCCCTCCGCCGCGACGCTTCCACGTTCTTCGGAATCCTCGTGACGCGCGAGCATGTCACCCTTCCGCGCCAGAACCACCCCCGCGATAAACCCCACAGCAAGAACTGCATCGTCCGGCCGGCCTTTCTTTGCGCCACAGTGTGGCTCACAGGTTTTCTCCGCTTCTGGAAAAAATGCTCACCCCCCTAGACATCTAGCTTCTTTGGAAGAATCTTCTCTGGAAGATTTTTCATTAAGGTCAGTTCCACGTAGACTGGACTTTTCTGCAAAATAAAAATCGTGTGCGTTCATTTCAATCTACAGTGACCATGTAGATATTCAGATTTCCTGATAGAAGCAGAAAATTTATATTCGTTTTATCTCCAAGACCACAATTAATGGAAGACCACAATTTTTTATTTCAATCCGAAAGAAATGTGTAACATTCAATAGATCCTGTTCGAACGAACACGCTGAACGAATAAAAAATTCTGCTTTCGTGAAATTATAATCGCTTAATTCTAGATAATTTGATTGATACTGATGTGCCAATGACTCACTTTTCCGTGCACTTCTATTTACATTTGTCCCACCCATTAGCAATTTATCCAACAGAATCAATAAAAATGATAGCGGCCTTGTTTCTCCCAGCAGAGAAATCGTAAAATGTTTAGCATGAACTTAGCAATAAAGGCGCGAGATATAGTTTAATCGGCGTCCGTCGGTTCCCTGGTCCGGGGGCCCGCGCGTCGTCGCAAGGGTCTTCTCCGCGAATTAATTAAAATTTTCGCAGGCAGCGACGTCGAGATGGTGGGCGGCGAGAGGCTAATTTTCTAGCAAGAAAATTCTGATTCTAATTTCATGCAAATGGCCGCCTGTGCCGGGGCACCGGGCCGCCCCGGTAGGGGTGGTTAGGGAACGAAAGGGGTGCGAGGGGGGTTTCGATGGGGGAGGAGGGGGAGAGTAGTCGTCGCGGGGTGTTGCAGAGAGGGTTGCGTGACGAGGGTGGGGCCGAGGGTGGCCCCCTTTTCGCCGGCGACAACGGAGCTCTTCCAGTTGTGTGGGGGTGTGGGCCAGGAGGGGCGTAAGAAGAGCGACAAAACAATGGAACGAAATTTAAATTATGCTCCCCGCAAAATGGCGATCGTATGCAAACGCGATGCTTATCCACCGGAGCAGAAAGAGAGAAGGCGCCGACGACTTTGCAGATGCCGACAACTCTTTCCCCTCCCACTCAGCTCTTTCTTTCGTCCTCTCCCCTCCTGCCCCTTGTGCCCCCCGTTCGCCAACGTGCCGCTTCTTTTCTGTCATTCCCCCCGTCTTCCCTCTTAATCTTGTGTGTCCCCTTTTACCTTTCTCCCAGAGTGCATAGGCCGCCGCGCACCTTGCGTGTTGCCTATGCACACGCGATTCCTTCCTTCTTACCGGCCCGCTGCGTTTCGTTTCGTTCGCTTGTTTGTTTGTTACGACTAACCGGCACAACCCTCGACCAACGACGATCGATCAATTAACTGACGCCGGACAACTGGTCTTACTTTCACTGATCTTTTTTATCGAAACAGGAGCCTCGAGAGAAGGAAAAAAGAGATCGCATAAATTGTTTAATAAAGTCAAGGTCCATTATTATCGGAATAAATATTACAGGAAATTAAACTCGGCTCCACACTTCGTTATCTAAAAACTTGTATTAAAATCTGCAACCCAGTAATATCGAATATTTCGCGAACTAATAGCTGCTATAAATACGTGGCACGTCTTCCTGTATAATTAAATACAAGGCAGCGCAGCGCGGCGGGATCAGTCTATGAAATGAAATTAATATTCTTATTTATATTGGCGAGTGTGTTGTTTCAGTATATTGGATTCGATGGCGAAGTGTTCGAGTTGTCTCTGTCAACAAAGAAACCTACTGGGTAGTGCGAAAACCACGGTACATAGGAATGGCTGATGAGATCTGGGGAATATATTTTGAATCACGCTCCGTGCTATTTGGAGGAACATATATTTTTCCTGGTGGCTGAAGGAGCTCTCAACAATCATTTTACACAATCATTAACACAACGAATTCCATAACGCTTTATAAAAAAAACATCCTTCACAATATCACCAACCTCCGCAACTTCCAAAATTGCAGTAATTCCCAAAGTAATGAAATGTTTGTGTATCAATTGCAAGATACAAAAGCTGAGTAAAATTATCCTTGGTAATAATTTTAATATGTTGAAAATAATCGACATTGTCGAATTTCAAAATTCTTGATACTCTTTTAAATTCCACCCACCCATTTTTATCTATCAATAATATTTTGTACCAGCCACACAGTTGACAATTGAGCTTGATCTACAGAACCCAATATTTATTTACAATCTTTCTTATTCACCCAAGCGATCACTCTCTCTTCCCCATTCGCACATGTCTCTGCGAACAATTTATTCTACACACTGCATCTCCCTATTCCTTTTTACAATAAATGCATAAAATCCGAATTATAAGCTGGCAACGAACACGAAAATTTCCATGCTCTCTTTCGCAATACCGCCAAATTCTCAAACATTTCCACCGCCTGGAAAACAGCAGCAATTCAGAAAATCGACTCGAATCTCTCGTTTGGCAATAATTAGCCGAATCGTCTAATAATTCCGCGCGACCTTTGCTCGCGCAAAACAGCGCGTCAGTCACGGCGCCGATTTGCGAGGATGCGGCGCGTGCGAATCGGGAAAAGAAGCTCCTATGCAAAATTCAGCCGGAGCTTAAACGCGACAACCGCGACGGACCCGAGGAGCTCCGTGCAACAATTACCGTCGGTCGATTAATATTTAATTCGCCGGTGGGAGGGGTGGAGGTTAATTCGATGCGCGATAAAACTGATTCGCGGGGCTCTAATTGTCTCGGCCCCGTTCGTTCTTTCCGAGCAGAATCGTTCCCGACGAGCGAAACTGCGCGGCGAAGTCGCTATTCTTGTTGCGGCTGATTTTCTCCTGAGCGCGGGTAGGTCGACGCAAGGGGTGCGAATGGGGTGGTGGGAGGACGGATTCATTTATCTTTCCCGTAGATCTAGCTTATATTTCACCGCCCCCCACCCCTCCCCCCCGAGGCAGATACTAAGACGAATGGTCTCTCGAGCAGATCTTGCAAAACATCACCCCCGCGTTTCACCTCATCCACCCCCGCGCGCAAAGCCGGAAGACCTGCCATCGAATGCAAATGTAAAACACTGAAGAGGCGAGCTGAACTACTTCAACCGATGTCGCGAGTTTATTCGGACCGCAAAAACCGCCATGAATTACGCCCCCGGATCAAGATTAATCGCGGACAGGGGTGGATCGCGAGACGAGAGGAAATCGGAGATCTTGCGAGTGAGGGACGTTCGTTGGACGGAGACTCTGAGTCTTTTCGGAGAGGCTTGAGACTGGGGATGATTTTGATGGACATTTTGCGGGGGTTGGTTGAAAGATTGCTGGTGGGAGATGATCGTGGAAGCATTTTTAACCCCGTTGCTCATGCGTAAAATATTTAAGACAGTTTCCTGTTCTTCGTAGAGCATTTCTAAAATTCTTGAAATTTTGTGAGACATATTCTAGGCTATGCATAATGTAGACTAACTAAGTAATAATTAATGTTGAGCAATAAGAGTAATTAAAGGCATGCAGGTTCAATTTTGATTCTTGAGAATTTAATAAATATGTTGGTCGGAATTATGGAGGACGCAGAACAGATTTTTATGTAGCACGAAGGTTTAGCTTTGACGAGTCCTGTTTGGTGGCGGTTGGACTTTCTTCGAATGGTTTGGGGGTGCCCATCTGCCCCATGGAAAACGGTTGCACGCCGCCAAGAAAAATCGCTCGTGGGAAAGCGTGAGTCGCTCCTTGAGCGAGTCCTTTTTATCGTGACCCGGTCCTTTCTTGCGCGACCCTAACTCGCCGCGAGCAACCCTTCAGGGTCGGCCAACGGTCAGCGAACCCCCGGCTTTCGGCATTATGGGAACCGGTTTTTCGGACGGAATTTTTCCATCGAATTTTTATCGCGAACCCGTTTGACCGGTCAGCCGAACGTTCTCTCGTCCAGGTGGTCACTTCCTGACCACCCTGGTTCGGGTCACTCTCTTCTGCCCCTCTCTCTGATCCCTTATTATGTCAAACGGTCGCCGCTTCTTAATTCTGCGACACGTTCCTGCCACTCGACAATGGCCACACTTCTATATGTTATGGCCAGTGTATTGTCCATCCGCATTCGATCATACTTTCGCGACTGTTGCTATGAAAATGCTGAAGAAACATTGGCAGAGGTATTTGACCCCTTCGAAGGAGAGGAGGAAAACGGTTGTCCCATTTTATATTAAATTTTAATTATTTTTAGTCTCTTATTATTGTCTCATTCACTTTTTCAATTTTTATCTTTTTTCTCGACGGATTGCTTGTACGATTAATCCTATATTATTCTAAATTTCTAGAAGTACGTCCTATAATTCTTAATCTCCATTGAAACAGTGTCACGTGCCGATCAAAACCGTTTTATGAAATTATCGTGCTTCTTAAATTTTAATAGTTTTGCTCAGCGAATAAAGCTGCCACTGATTGTACAATTATATCAATATAAATTTATAGAAACACTCAATCGAATTACGGTTCGCCGTTAAAACAGTTTCGATCGGAGCCGATTTAAGAAATATTCCCATTCTAATGTTTACCTTCCACCGAAGCAGAATCAATTTTCGTGCGGACCAGTCTTGTTAAGTGTTTTCTAGTCGTTCTTTTCGGAGTTTAGGCGAGCACTCATGTTTTTATCGCGGCGATAACAAGAAGACTATGCAGCGTTACGCGTTTCGTTCGTGTTCCTCGGCCAACATACACGGGCAGCCGTGTTTCCCAGCTTCGCTGGTTACACTTTGACTACTCTGTAATACACTTTCAACTGGTCCTTGGGTTTCTCCGTCTGCTCCGCCGGGTTTCCCGTTTTAGCCGGTCTCTTACGACAACCAAGGATTACTATGGGAGCATTCTTACCCTCCCATACGGGGCTTTATTATTATTGCCGTCATCTATTTAACTGGATGCGGCTAATTATCAGCGCTATCAGTTCGAACTGGCGGGTTTCAGACAGAGCCCACGACCGAACATTCAATTAGTCGTTTCGGGTATGCCTTCACGAAGATTCTGACAATGAGACGCATTTTCTATGGTGCCTAGTATAGCCGTTGTTCACGATGATTACGCAGCCATACTATTTATGTCAATTACTTTACTGTCCGCGGCGGAGTGAATTGGAATTCTTGAGCGATTATTCGTGGAAATGACAGGCCTTTTAGACAAAGGGAATCGGAGTCAATGAATGACCAGGCTCGATTATAATAAGCTCTCGATTTGTATGCTTGGAGCCTTCGGAACGCTCCATGATTCAATTTTTAAACTGTTTTATTCCATTCTTGATTTAATAAGATCGTTCAACAAGAACATCCATTTTTAGTGAATTTTTATTCCCTTGTTGTTAGCAACATTGTCGAATAAATTTCCACAAATCTATATGTTCATCAGACAAGATGTTGAATTATTTCTCGACATACTTCATACCTCGTAAAATTTGTAATTTCGTTTAAATTAATTCCACTAAAAGTTCTACGAGTTCAAGAAGAGAGAAAGAAGAGGTTGTTCTATATCTTGATACACCTGGAACATTTTATGAATTTTAATTTTCCTTTATCTAGTAAAATTAATAAAATAATGTTTGCCGCTCCGAAAAAGGCAGTTGAATTATTTTCGGGTACGGAATGAGCGTCGTATCAGGCCAAGAATTGTGTGCATTATGTCTGGAAGTTAGTGTCGCTATGTTGCCGAGGTAGCATGGTGGTTAAACGTCCATTTTCTTCTTCGGGCAGCGAATCGTTTCCTCGGGAAGCCCGTTCGAGACGGCGAGAGCTCGCTGGAGGAGGTGTAGGAGGGAGCCCAACGTGTTCAAATTGGTAACTCTAGAAGATCAAGATGAAAAACGAGCTAAACACCCCTCACCTCTCCGCCGGGGTGGTCCTTCAACCCCCTCCAACCCCCACACCCCCGTGTTCCTCCGGAGAAGCGAGAGCGCAGTCTGGTATACAGCAGCACCCCTCTTTGAAACAGCCCTCGCGAGGCCACGCTACCGTTTTAATATTAATGGAAAGGCTGATGGGAAAGCTGAAAGGAAGGAAATTGAAGGAAAATAAAAGGAGAAGCGTCCTAACATCGCCACCCCGACCACCCCATGCTGCGTCAACTACACCCCGAACGAAACTTCTTTCTATTTATTCAAAGTCTGTCACCCCAATTAATATTTGTAACATTTATAAAATGTATGATTGCATTCTATTTAAGGGATAAATTATTATTCTAATTAATTTTTTCATTGCATCATATTTTTATTTTTGTTGAACGTAAGATATGTATTCATAGAATTAAAATTGGGGGATGAAGAACTATTTAATCGAACTCTTCTAGTACTTGCAAACAATATTTTTAGCTTTTTTCTATAAAACATAAGATACTTTTCAGTTAACATAGGGGATGAACAAACCTCGCAAGTATAACAATTTGTTCCATCCAGATAATTATTTATCAATTTTTTAAATATATTTCTGACTAATATTCTCTAAGCCATCGATCAAAACTTTATTGGGGAAGTTTATGAAGCCCTTGGAAAGTTGGGTCAAAGGGGACCCACTGCAAAAAATTTCCGCTCAAATTCCGACATCGAAAAATGAAACGCTTGCCACGCTCCTGTTTATTTATTATCCAGAAAATCGGGGACTGCTTAACGATAAGTGAGGAGCATGGATGATGACGCTGTTATTCGTCATCCGCTGTCCTGAATAAAACACAGAGCTGATCTGCGATCCGTCCGAAAGATTCCCATGCATAAAATCGTATTTTATTCCGACTGATCGGCGATCCCCATCGTCCGGAAATGACTGTTCGATAATTCACGGTATAACCGGCGCGCAACAGACCGATACACGCAAAAACCACTCGTGACTAATCTTCAAGGGTGGTGTGTGATCACGAAACAACAGCGGAAGCATCAGAAATTAGACACAACAGTTGTACGACACGATTAATAAAAGATGACTTCGAAGACGCCTCTAAAAAAACGCTAGAGAAAAATATGGAATGGATGATGACGATCGAGAGTGAATGTTTGGATTTGGACCACAGTGTTTGATTGATAATACAACCGGTGATTAACTTCGAACAATCCTCGTTTCAGGGAACGCAACTTTCGCATAAGAGACCGCATCAAAAGGACCTTTGATACGGAGAAGTTCGATGACCAACGGGAGCATTGGTCTCATCATTGCTGTGTGATCCAATCATTCTCAAACGTGAAAGGTATCCTCACAATTTTTATGCTGAGAACTTTAGGCTACTAAAGTATGAAATAAAAAAATAAAGCACATACCAAATGTTTTAAAATCCATAGTATAAAATAATAAATATAAAAGATCCATAGTTTCATAAAAAGCCAATTGAAAATCGCCTTCCAAACATGTCCGCTAAAGTATCTAGCCAAAAAATAAAAATAAAGCACCTGCCAATTTTTTTAACGATCAGCAACCTAGTAAAGACGACTCGAGACAAAAATCCATATTTTTTAGGTATCCACAAAAAAGTCCTCTAATATTAGTCGCAGTCCTCAGGTTGAGCCGGACACCGTCGAATTCCATCAGCAGTGGAGTCCAGGCCGGTTGGAGTCGGTTTGGCAGGGCTCTCGTGGATCGTGCGAGCCGTGTGTCTATCTCCTTGTAAATCCTAGAAGGTTTCATGAAAGTTCTGGCATAGAACGCGGCTGGATGGTGGATGGCGGCCGGTCGGGTCCCGCGGTTCGTCTCTAGGAACGGCTTTCGTCCTTTTATCTGGAACTGCGGTGCCGCTCTCTCGCGCCGGGCAAGCCGGGCGTCTTGGAGCGGGCGTCTCCTGGACGACGCCTCGGATCAATACCGACGCCCAGCGTCTCATTGGCCCCTTCTCTTAGGTGCCGTGGAAAATCGCCCAGGAGATGACGGCCAGGAAGAGGCAGGAGGGTGCCTGCAGGAGAGGAGAGTGCGGGGACGGCAGGAAAAGGGGTGGCCAGGAGGTGAGAGGGGGTGGGCAGGGGGTGGCCGGATGGTTCTAAGGGGGTGAGCCGAGCGGACCTTCCTTCCTCCATCCTTCCACAGCCTCCAGCCATTCTTTGCAGCCGCTTCACCCTCCGACGCCTCCGCCGTTCCATTTTCTTTTCTGGCCGACGCTCCTACGCTTTTCCGTAACGTCTACGTCACTGCCTGACGAGGGACGCGAGTACTTTTTTCAGATTTGCCTTCACCGTGTCTGGCTTTTCTTTTTCTCTCCGCAGCCGCTGCCTCGATAAGTCCACTCTCCCGCGACACAATGGACTCATTATTTTTACCGAACGCCTACTTTTCTGCTCCGCCGACGTCGACTTCGTGTTCCCGTCGAGACGACAGCGAAGTCGACGCGTATATCACCTGGGCTTTGTGGTCTTGTGCCTGACAGGGGAACTGTTCTTGTGATCCCGGTCGGCGGAGGCCTGTGGGGCCGAATTTTTGGAGCTTTTGTTCCGACTGGGCTCTCGGCGCCTTCAGCGGAGCTGGATTAACGACTGATTTAGACTGATCAATCGATGCTTCAACTTGATGCAGGATTATTGATTACGAGTAGATTGCGGATTTTATGCGTTGATGACAAAAATGAGTAACTTGAAACAGAGTGAAGATCCAAAGGATTGGAAGTATTGACGCATTATATTTTCAACCCACCAAAATTAGGAAAAAAGTTAAGGAGTTCATAAGAGTACTGCCTTATAATAAACCATATTAGCTCATGTGAAACAGCAAACAAGAAATAACGAATGAATAATGAATACCCCACTCGTATTCAAATAAAATGTTATCCGAACAATGTCCAACACCGACCGGCAGCCACATAAAGATGTCGGCGAAGTGTGTCAATAATGCCGACTGTTGATCGCGGCTCGGATCACCGAGGTGTATAGTGATCCTCGACGCGCGTTAATCGGCATTCACGGTGGCGAAACCCGAGAACAGAATCCGCTCCCAGACCCCACCCCCGATCCAGGTAACCAAAGCCACGCGCGGCGTGGCTCTATTCACCTTTTTTCCCCTGGCGTGGGTTTAATCGAACGCGGGGGTTCATTAGCGGGCGCGGTAAACTACACGACCGCTCTTGTCGCTGTCCTCGCTTTGAAAGGCTCGTTGGTCGTCTTTTTCCACCCCCGGCGAACTTCCTCGGCGATCGGAGGGTTGGAATCAATGAGGGAGGATCGCCGGCGACAGGGTGCGCGTGGCCAAGTGATTTTTTGCGGTGCCTCCCTCTATCTCGCGCTGATCCTCCGGGTTTTCCCTTCGGTCTTCTTTCTCGACCCCTCGGACCTTTTCCCAACCCTCTCTCTCTCTCTCTCTCTCTCTCTCTGTTCCTCATCCTCGTCGTTGCTCCAGCTTTTTTTCTCCCTGTTGCTGGCGAGCGCGACGCGCGCCACGGGACACATTATTAGCTTAATAACTCCGGGGGACCTTTTTTAATCCCGCCGCACCGTTTCCAGGAGGAGAGCCTCTCCTCCGCGGAAGGCTTTAATTAAAAAATAAACAACTGAGCACCCCCGGAGCAGCCGGTAAACGGGCGCGAGAGATTTAAAGCTGGCCTGGACCGGCCCTGGGACATTTGCATTTCGATTCTACGGGCCACGAGCCGTTTCTTTATCGCGTGGCCGCCAGGCCGTGTCAAGATTTCCCCGGTCCACTCGCCGATCTACCCGGACAAAAGTCGTTCCGGTGACCACCAGAAAATCTCATTTTTATTGCAAGAGCTCGGAGATGCTCTGGGACGGCTGGGAAATATGTATACCGTTGATATTACGAAGCCTGATCGCCTAATACATATCCAATGCTGATCGTTTCCGATTTCTGATTTCCGATTCCGATTCACCAATCTACATGGACAAAAATATTTTTACTGACCACCAAAAAATTCAATTTTTATTTTAAATTATCGAGAAGGATCTGGAACATTTGCGATAATAGTTTCGTCACGTTAATAGCATGATTCAGAGCACAGTGCCCGCCGCGGTACCATTTTCATCCCCGCACGGGGGAAACTGCGAGGGGGACCGGTCCGAGCAAATTAATTGGGGAAAAATCGGAGCTCGGGAAAATTGGCGGATTAAACAGAAAAGGGAAGAAAAGTTGTTCGCGCGCAAACAGGTGTATTTATCGTAGACGAGAGAGCGGGGCGGTGGCGCTCATGGGAAAACAGCCGCGTATCGCCGCCCGCCAAACTCCGTTTACCGAGCGATAAACAGTTTGCATTTTGTTGCATGGCCGTCCGTGTAATTAGCGCTTAATAAATCCGCGGCACGCTCCTATGGCTGCGCTCTTTCCCGCGAGCCGCGCTGATAAACAATCGACCGGCTGAATTTGACAGGCGGCCGCGCCGCGCCGAAAAGAGATCGGACGCGATCGCGTTGTTTGCCTTTGATGCCTGTTTTTATGGGGAATTGGATCCGACTCTTCCAACTACTCCCGAATTCTGATGAAGTTGATGTTTTCCATAGTACGGTATTTTTTAAATATTTATTCAGAACGTGGAAACGCCCTCGAAAATTGTAAAGGCTGAGAGGATTACGAGAGATGACTATTGGTTTTTAGTGTTGTTAATGGTTTGGGAAAATTTCAAGATGTGTAGCATTTTGTTTTCCGTTTACATAGTATGTATATCTATGTAGATGTTTCCGATAGGCAGACACTTTTTAACATTTTCGTGGGACATGAAAACATCCCCTACGGGTTCGAATGACTCTGATATCTCGATGCATATTTCACGGCACATGCATGTGAATAGAAAAAATCGTGCAAAATTGGACCAAAACATTCAGCCAAACGAGCTTCCATAAAAATTCTCTAGAACGGAACCATAACTTTAAATAACAGAATTGGCGAACCAACATTTATCACAGTTATCGTTCTCTTAATACACATTGATTGTCACGAGAGCTATGTATAGGTGCAATATTCTATGATTAAGTTCAGAAATCAATTTTTATCGCACATGTTTGAATGAAAATAAATTTGATTAGAATGTGCAACATGCAGAACAGTTAGAGAAGTGTGATCACTGCGGTCAATGTCATTTATCCACTTTCAGTTTCGTTAAATAAAATAGCTTTAATGTTGTGGAATTTTCGGGTCTGTGCCTCAAAAATTAATTCAGTCTATAAAATATTGTCAACTTAGCACGTGGCTATAAAAAGTAACACGGAGCTAATGAGTGTTAAATGAGCTTTCAATGCAAGGGACGATCAAAATTCGGAATCCTGCATAATGCAGCTTTTTTCACGAAGCACAATCAATATTTGGAGCCAGGTAGTATGCAACCGAGGGCGAAACAACGACGCAAATATTAGCCTCGCGGGAACAGCGTGTAGAACGAGGCTGAAGGGGCAGAGATACCATTTTGAACGACGAATTTTCCGCAGACAAGCTGAAATCCAAGTTAGCCACGGCTTAAGGAGAGCCAATGGTAGCCAGGAGAGCATGCTATGGTATAGGAGAGGCCCGGCAAGGTGTCCGGCAGCTTATTTTTCCGTGAGGGGGTGAGTACCTCGCAGGGGTAGGGATAAGTCGCGAAGGCGGTGGAGGATGAGTGGGATGGCCAGCCTTAACCGAAAGAGGGGAAAAGACGCGAAAGTGGGGTAAAATAGGCCGCGGGGTGGGGGACGGGCGAGGGGGTGACACTTAGATGGTTTAAATCGAGGGGGCAGGGGGTGGACGGAAGTGACGGAGGACGGGGGTGGTTCGGTCGCCGCACCACCGTCCCGATAGGCGTCCGAGCGACGGTGCCTACACTTCGTTAACCCATCGCAATGTTATTTCATTTGCGAAGTACAAGCGACAACTGGCTGCCCCTGGCAATGCCGAAATTTCGACGAGGACGCTAAGGCGATTCTGGACTGGAGGAACCACCCCCTTCTGGCGGAAACACTGCATTTGTGTGTCCAATGGATTGAAATTTTTCGAGGATTATTCGGAAATTTTTCACTGACAATTGATCCTTTCTTAATGGTACTTCAACAAGCATATATTTCATTCTCTTATTTTAGTGGACACATAATCGGAATTGTAAAGTTAGATGCATTTGAATTGGCGATTGTAAATATATTTTAGGTGCATAACAACTTACTCACGAAAACACTATAAACCACCGCTAAAAAAACAATTAGGGCGCATCTCTGACCCAATGTTCTACATCCAAGCATTATCCACACGACCCAACCCTAAAGGGCCACCACGTTCTGCCCGCAGAGTCTACAAAATAAAGACAAAAAAGCGTCGCCCTAATGCACTTAACCCCTTACACAAAGAAAAAAGCATGATCCCTCGCAGGTAGGTCACCCCGGTGTTACTCACCCCACGGACCCCCCACCCCTGGATTTCTTTCGAACAGGTGGGCAAAAAATCACGGTCGGAAAAACCGAGGGGTGTGAGACTCCTAACCCTAAACAAACTTTTTCATCGTCTAATCGGGCCTTTTTGTCCGACGGTTTTTTTCACAGCCCTTATTAGGGTTGCGTCGGGTTTTTGGGCGCAGGTAACGCACCCTGTGTTACGGGTAAAAAAACCAGGGAAAAACGCGTTCAACCCCTGGCTCGCGTGGAGTGGTGACGACAGGTCGGTGCTTATATTTATACGGCACGCCGCTGCCAGACGATGATGATTTATCTGCGCGGGTGCACGCGTTCGTCCGAAACGCTTGGTAAATATAAAATCTCGCGCATCCGGCTGTTGACTGATGATAGTAAAAACCCATTGGCCAGGCAAACACGGCAGCCGGGATTTTAACGGGGCCTATTTCGTGCTATTTGACGAGCCCCGCTCTGTGGAAACGCGACCGGGAAGAAATATTGGCGTCCCGGTCCCCGGGATTAAATCAACGGCACGCAATGCCGCCTTTCATTTCGATCCGCGAAGATTATAAATAATGCAACCGGTACGCATTTTCCCGGGACCGCTAAAGATGGCTCTGGATAATTTTTCCATCTCTCTGTTTACCCCTTAGCTGTACGTATTTTGTTCCAGACTCCAATTTTTTGAGCTTTTTGATGTTTCACAATTAGGATTTTCGACTTGAAAAATCTGGTCGATTTTTTTCAGCATTTTCATCATTATCAAGCCTTTTTAATTAGTTCAATTCTTCTACTGTTGCAAATTACTGCGAATGATTTATCTCATAAATGCATAAAAATCCGGAATAATATTAAAAACTATTTCTTCAAACACCCAACAATACTAATACTAAGTTTCAACCCCTTTTTCACAACAATATACCCCAACTACAAAATCTTAAATATAATACAGCTCAGCAACTCGGTCCTTCCTCTAATATCATTCTCTAAACTAGCTACCAGCTATTATTCCATCCCAGAAACGACTTTTCATTATCGCTATTAATACTTACCCTTCCGCTTCTCAAAATTAGAAGAACCTATGGTCGCGGTGTTGTTTAACGGTGTTCCTGAATAATTTTCTGCTTTCCAGAATTAAAACAACGGCACACAAAAGGTGGTCGATCGAAGGCAAGTTGATTTGTTAATCAAGCCGGTTAATTGAATTCCCGCGGGGTGAAACAATAGCCGAGAAACAAACCTGCGTGCGTTGTCACGCCGAGGAGTAGTTCTGCGATCATCAGTTGGTAGCGGTGGCGCCACGGGTCGCTTCGATTTCGCTTGCAAACAGGGTCGGTAAAACGTGATCGTTTCTGGATCTCGTCCTATCTAACAGGATTGTTCGATCCTGCCCCCCAACCACTCACACTTGGGCGAGAGTCCTTTCTCTTATCCATCCTATTCGTTCAGCTGAATCAAAAGAAGAAAAGTTCAATCTAGAATTTTTTTTCGAATAAAAGAATCGGTTCTTTTGTATTATAATTTTTTTTTTAGGTGTGGAAACATTGGGGGAAAAATGTAATAGATGGATTTAGTAGATGGAAGTGCTGGTTTTTGATAAAAAAAATAAAGTTTGACGGAGATGACTATACTTCTTGCCAGGGGAGGGACAGAAAGCGAAACGGAATGCAGAGGAGCATACATTTCGCGGGAGTGGGACTTTTTAAATTCGCGCGTAGAAGGTATGGTCAGTTCGACGGGTTATTTCCATCAAGGTCGCCGATGTTGGCTCCTTCTCTCCTTTCCCCGGCTTCTTTCTCGTTCATTCTCAATGGTGCAGCCTTTCATCCCTCTCGCACGAATTCTTTTTAACTTGTGCGAGCCTCAGCGACGACCGAAACCACGCGGGAAAACTGCATCTCCTCTGCGACGTTCCACAATTGCCAAAATTTAATGATTTATCGTCCCGTGGTTCTACTAATTATCTTGGCTATTTTTGTCGTCCTTTTAGCGAAAGGAATTTCAAACTCGATTTAGAGACGTTGTCTCTGCTGCTGGGGGTTGATTCTCGATTTATCAAAATATATGTGTGTGTATATAACCTTAAATTCTATTCTCTAGATAATCGTACTGCAATTATCACTTTCGTCGTGAAAGTTTCCCTTCACGCATTCATCAAGTTAGAAAACGATATGATTAAGAACTGTAGATCGATCGCGACTTATTTATGGACTAGTCAATCCACCACGATGTTAACAGGAAATCAGAATAACCCTTGGATCAAGAGAAACCATTGTAAACTCGTTCCTTAAAAGTTCCCGGAGTGCTGTGACACTTATTTATCGCTCATTTCGCTGCCAGTTATTGCGCAATCTCTTCCCATTTGAAGAGTTATAAAATCCAGTGATTGTACTGGATTTCTATCGAGTATCTGTTTGATTGACATTAATTGGATAAGACATGCTCTAGGCAGCCTTAGCTGGTTCTATTGTTTCGGAATGGTACAATGTTGCGTACCAAACGTTGTACTTGTTGTGTTTCTATAAAAAGAAACTGTGTTCTCTCGCGCAGAGTCCGTTTCATTATTTTCTTTGTCTCCCTTCCGCACTATTGCATTGAATCAACAGCTATTTTTGCGCGATGATAAATAGAACAAAGTTTTAGAATGCGTCACTTTACTCGGTTTTATCGGAATTTTTCAGCTGGAAACTGTATCGTTCTCTTAGTGTTTTAATCCTGGTCTCGAAAATGCCTCGGAAACAATTTCTCTCGTCTCTTTGAAGTACTACATTATTATTAATTTAGCTAGTGCATTGTTGCAGTAATGGGCCTTTCACCTCGACTACGATACCTAGAATTACTCGAACATTGTGTAAATTCTACGAAAAAATCATCCCCTATTATTAGACGCAATTATTACTATCTAAAAATCTTCGGGTATTTCATCCTTCCCAATAATAATAATTAATCTCTTCCATTTTCAAAGTTTTTATTTCTATACAATTTTCATAAAACACCTACTATTATTTTAGACCATCTAAAAGTCTTGAGTTTTTTATTCTTTCCTAAAAGTCAATTTTTTCTAGGCTTGTAAAATTTTTGACAGACTTTCCATTTACTTCTGCACAATTTTCTGAAATTATTGATATACATCTGTGAATAATAAATCATCCCCTAAACTTTACGATTTTTACAATCAACCTGCAGGTTTCTTTTTCATGATTTTTAATTCTCTACAAACATTATCTCCTTCTCAAGACACGTATTGAAGCTTGCATCCTTTCGTAGACAGTCCTCCATTTTCTACTAAATGGAATGATCCTGAACGAATCGCGAGTCACATTCTAAGCCAGTATGCATTTCGTATGCATCTCCAGCCTGTTCGAGTGCAATAAAATTGCAGCAAAATTCGCATGCGTTCTGCAAAGATGGCCGCAAACAAGGGTTCGGGCAGGCCGAAAAAGGGGGTTCGCCTCGCTCCCCGAAACCGCCATCATCGACTTTTCCTTCCCTTCGTTGCGTCCTCTTCGCAGCCGCCTGAAAATTCACCCCTCGCGAGCGATATATCCCGGTGCATCGATTCCCGTTGCACCCGAGGGGGGATGATGCGAGGAGCGAGAGCGTACAACGCGTGCAACCCCGTATCCCGGTTCCTCGGCGTTTATTACACGCGTTCGCGAATTGCGTAAGCCTCGAGAATATCGATAGTCTAATAATATGGGACTGGTCGCGTTCTTCCTTCCGCGGCGCATCGCACACTTTCGGTGTTCCTGTTGTCCGCGGTTTGGACTGCATTTCCTCCCGATATGCATCTCCCTGGGATCGCGTTGCACTCGCCTCCAGCCGCCCCTCTCCCCGTACTAGAAAGCATTGCTCATTCTTTTCTCCCTTCTTCTACGATTGTAAGTACATTAATTCCTCCCGATGCATGCATCTCCCTGGAATCGTATTGCACTCTAACGCTTGCAGTTTCCTTCGTGATGCTCCTCTCATCAATAAACATATACATAGAAGACCCAGTCCCATCAATTTTCTGATGCATTCCCTGGATTCGAATTGCACTCTAATCCTTGCAGGCACCACCCCACCCCGTTTCGTATTGGTACGCTAGTATCGAAAACGCCCAGTTCCTCCAATTTTAAATGCTCTTTCTTTTTTCCTTTCTTCTACAGTTTTGGGTGCATTCGGATGCATCTCGCTGGGTTCGTATTGCTCTCAGACGCCTGCAGCCCCCTTCCGTTTCCAGCCTCGTCTGGAAACGTATAGAGAACTCGGTGTATTGGTCCGCCCGATTCCGCCAGGTTTAGATTCGCTGCTTCTTTTTTCCCTCTTCTCGCGGTTCCTGATGCATTCCCCGCTATTTCCTCCCGATGCGCCCATCTGCCTAGTTGCACTCTGACGCTTGCGGCTTCCCCTCCTCGCTACCCCCTTATCCACAAGTGTATAGAAACCTCGGTGTATTGGCAAACCCGGTCCCGCCAATTTTAGATACTTTGCTCCTTCTTTTTTTCCCTCCGTCCGCGGCGTCCGGCCGAGCCGCGACGCCCGCCTCGACGGTTTTCGTCCTCTTCTTCTTCGACGACGACGACGACGAAGACGATGACGAGCACCGACGCCGCGCGCCATTTTATTTTCTCGAGGCGCGCCCGCTATTTTTGGCCGTTCTAGAAAACCCGCCTCTCCTTTTTCCGGGTCTTGGCAGCCGCGTCCGGGTGGCGATCTCTCGCTCGCTCGCTCGCGCGGATTTATTCTTACGTGTGACCGCGAAAAATATTGCCCGCGCGAGTACACACCGACGCAGCCAGATGCGATTTTTGACGCGGACCAGCCGCGCCGGATGCCGCATCTTACAATTACTCACCCGCCACCAATTTTTCCGTCCGACCGTTTGGCAGACGCGCAACAATGTCGGCGGGATGACCAGGAAGCTGCACCAACGAAAACATGTTCAGCCGAGTCAATATAGCGGGCGAGCGTCAACGGAAATTCTGATGTCTTCGTGCGCGAGTTTTGATGTTTGAAAGAATGTAGAGTTTTCTAGTATCTTCCATGGGTATGAGGGACTGCATTTATTTTGGATATTGATTTGAGCTGTTGAAAATTTAGAAAGATAAAAATTCGATTTTTGTACCGCAAAAAGAATGCAGTACAAGGAATGGACTGTACTGCGAATATTTGTAAAAATATTTAATTTCTCTGCAGTGTTCTACGAGTGCCGGATTAGCGTTTGCGACTGGTGTTGTTGAGAGTTTCTAGAGACTGAAAGTGAAAACGATCGATTTCTGTGATCAGTAATTAGACCATGAATATTCTCAAGAATGTTGAATTTGCTACATTGTTTTGTGGGTACGAGAGGATCACATTTATTTTAGAAATTGATTTACCCGGTTTAGAAATTTGAAGCCCTGGAAGTAAAACGGATCAATTTTGTCAGTAATTGGATTGCGAATATATGCAACAATGTTGAACTCTCTACATGGAGGACGGACATTGCACTCATTTCGGAAATTTAATTATCTCGCTAAATATTTTAAGATTCTAAAAGTAGAATAGATCGTTTCTGTGGTCAGAATATTTACGGGAATGTGAAATTTTCTTTTGAGAAACTGAAACTGCAATGTGTATAATTTGGAAAAACATGTATTTTCCCCAGTCGGAGGGTGATTTTCTCGCGTGCATTTTTCTCCCGATTTTTTTCGCCACTGGCGGCGCAGCCGGAAGAGCGGTCCGAAGAATCGGGTAGGGTTGGTGCGTCCTCGCGTCGTGCCGGTCGTGTTCGAAAACGCGTTTCGTTATTAGCGGGATTGCAATTTCTACGTTGACCCTCGTCCTTTCTGATCTCGAGTCGATCGATTTCCCGTGAGGTCAGTGACCCTCCTTTCGCTCCCCTCGCACGCCACGCAGAAGAAACGAAACGGCGACTTTTGCCGATAGCGATCGTCCTCGATGCACACTATTCCCCCCGGCCCGCGCCATATTTATTGGCATATTAGGATACACTAGAACGCGCTAGTGCGAACTATATGTTTACTACGAAACGATCAATACTCACAATTCTGATGGGACTCTCTCTCGTGTACATACACACGCATCGAACAACGGGACAGAGAAAGAGGGCGAGAGGGAGAGAGCAGCATTCGCGTTCTCGCGTGTTATTTACACAATGCGTTAAATAAATTTTCCAGGCCGCTACTTCCTGCCCCTTGAAATATATCGAATTGAATATTTTCGTTCACGTCCGCCCCCGCGAGCCGAGCTCCAACCCCCCGAGCCACCCGTTTCCCGCCCTCCACGCCCGGCGTCATTTTGTTCGAACCGGAGTTTCGAATTCCGCTCGATCGCGAAAAATTAAACAAAAATCGGCGGACGACGGGAACCGGCGAGAGGGACACGCCGGATATCGTATCGCTATTAAACGATCAATTTGCGAACGACGGAAAAACCCCTGGCGGCCGGGCTTTGCTCAAAATTCGCTAGCGAATTTCCACGTCGCGCTCGAAAGCAATTTTTGCCAGCCAGCCGAACAACGGACGAATATATACGCTGCTGCGATATAATTAAACGCTGTATCGAATAATAATGTAATGGAACATAATCAGCGTGCAATGCGCACAATAAAGGTTCGTTATGCGCTCTTTGTTATTGTAATTAGCCGGGGAGATGTGTCTTGCGCGCGAGACTTTCGCGAGTAATCAGCCGCGGTTTTTGGGACGATGGTTGTTTAGTTTCTTCGAAATGATGCAATCGAGTTGTAATCGGACGGTGCATCTTCTGTTTCTGTATTTTCGGGTTATAACTATGTATTATATAATGGCTGAGGGAAATTCGTAATCTGTGGGTTTCGACTGGGAAAGGAATTTGTATGAAAACTTCCGTGGTAACTCTGCGTAATTGAAGTAATTGTTAGTGAAATGTTAAGGCAGATTGTACTAATGAAACTGCACTCGCGATGCACAGTGCATCGAGAGTTCGAGATTGCACGTGCTGTTTCGTATGGGAGATTCTGGGCACAATTTTTCAAGCAGTCGTTGTCAAAGTTATTAGATCCAACGATATATTATTCCTAGTATTAGGATTTCTTTTAATACTATCTACGCTATAACTGGGAAATTTAAACTTCTAATTTTTTTCCTCCTACAAGAAATGAAACTTCATTCAAAAATTCTAAAATAATAAATGGATATTTTATTTTAGCAAATCTTTACTTTAACTTTAACGAAGACAATTTTTATTTCGCATAAAAATCCGCAGTCTAGTAATGAAGAAAAGTTGTTCCTTCTTTAAATAAAGAGCAAGTGTAAACACGGAACGTGGCGGTTCCGTGGATACAGGATGAATCAAACAGTTCCTTCAGCTTAAATCTCGGTTGGCTCGCTTTGTAATTCGACCTAGCCGATTTCATACCGTAGATATGTAACCCGGCGAATACCTGCCGGAATGGATTAGACTTCTTTGACGGTCGATTCCAATAGTGGCTAATTTACGTAGTGTAGTAGCCACAGCCTCCATAACGGAGCCAACTACAGACATTCCTGGGGGAATGTCACATTATTGCGTCAAAGGATCTCTAAAAAAGCACTGTGGATTCCATTCACAAATCGGAAGAATTTAAAACTGTTGTAAAGCACGGCTTACTTTCGTTGCAATTTCCCATCATTTTCAGGAAAGTAGCTGTACGAGGTTTTAATTTAAATAGACCCCGTTACGATATTACAAAGTATAAAATCACTATTACGATCGTGCAATAGGTTAATGTGTAGTGCACAATTATAGTGTACTCAAAACCCCATTTAAGGAGGGAGACCCAACCATCGTCATTACAGAGGCATAACAAGACTACGTGAATTAAATCCTAGTTAAGATTACATGCGAAACTATTACGGATCCCAAGGTATTATCCTCCTAACGTGTACTTAAAAAAGGAGTAAGTAAGATTAGTAATGACAGCAGGAAAAATCGATCGTTAAATTTAATTACGTGTATGAAAATATATATTATAAGATAGAGAAAGAAGCAGTCAGTGTCATTTCTCAGATATAAAAGACGCTCGCAGGAGCAGGTAGAATGAAAATAGAAAACTTTTTCAAGCTTCTCCAAAAATGCAGAAATAAATTCAATCGCACCTGCAACTCACGAACTCATATTTAAATGAACGATCTCCCGCAGAGCAGCTTTAGAAGAAGAAGCAACCAGTATCATTTTTCAGATATGTTAGGAGCAGGTAGAATGAAACCAGAAAACTTGATCAAACATCCCCAAAAATTGAGAAATAAATTCAATCGCACCTGAAACTCACGAACTAATATTTAAATGAACGATCTCCCGCAGAGCAGCTTTAGAAGAAGAAGCAACCAGTATCATTTTTCAGATATGTTAGGAGCAGGTAGAATGAAAACAGAAAACTTGATCAAACATCTCCAAAAATGCAGAAATAAATTGAATCTCACCTGGAACTCCGCCAACTAATATTTAAACGGTTAACCATCCCCGAAGCAGCTTTAGAAAAAGAAACAATCATTTTAATTGAACCACGATGCTCAAAATGCCATGGCACGTAGAACTGAAATGGGCGCCGACTATAAACCCGACGAAATCCGAACCATTCCAAAAATCCCCGAACAAATTCGATCTAAAAATCGGCGAACCAGCAGCAACGAGCCGGTCCCAGAGCAGGCTCGCCAGAACTGCCGTAGATCATCATTTCCCAGGGACAATACCGAAAAAGCGTCACTCGCAGGTAGAACGAAAATGGACGATGGCATCGAACGCGCGGATTCGTCCCATGAATTTCCCAAAAAGCCCGGGAAAGCTCCCTTGGAACGCGCTGGTTCGCTGAACGAGGCCGATGCGTCCGGGTGGTTCGCGTGTGTGGGTGGCAAACGGTGAGGAGGGGCGGGGAGGGGGGTACAGTGAGTTGCGGGGGTGGTTCCCGATCGAATCCCGGGGATCGAGAAATCTTTTTTGTCGCGAGGCGCGCGTATCGGCTCTCTCTCGGTTCTCTCTCCGCGTTTCGTACATATCCGCGTATTTTCGGACGATTTTCTGCCCGCGACTGTAAGAGCACGCTAAACTTCTCTCTTTCTCTCTCTCTCTCTCTCTCTCTCGATCTCTCTCCCCTCCACCCTCGCGATTCTTCCATCCTGCTTTCACTGGGATCTCCGCGCTCGCCCCTCGGCAACGTTCGCGCGTCTCTGCGGAACGGGAGGCAACGGACCAGCGTTTAATGTAAATCGCCACGCACGGGCCGAGCGCGCTCGCGGGAGCGAGAGGAATGCTACGTAGAGCGAGACGTACGGTGGAGGGAGCCGCGAGGGGGCGGGGTGTACCGTGGGGCAGCGGGACGGAGTGGGGAGGGAGGGAGGTACATACATATGTATGGGTAAACGTGCACCCACAGGGTCGGTCTCACTCTCTCGCGGCCCTCTTTGTCTTCGTTTCTCTTCGATCTCTTTCTCGCTCCTCCCCCGCCGTCGCCCCCTTCCCACTAGCGGTTCCTCTCGCTCCGTTCCTCCCACATCTCTTTCGCCGGATACTTCCATCCCGTTCGGCCGCCGCGCCGCGCCGCGCCGGTCGGCTCTCTTTTTCGATCCAGGCTGCGTGTCCCTCTCGCTCCGCATCGCTGCGACTCGCTTTCTCTCGTGGTTCGGCTCGGTTCGACTCGGTTTTAGCTCTCGCTTCAGCTCCGGACGGTCCGCGTGGACGTTAGCAGAACGGATTTTTTCCGCTCTTTGTCCACGCTCGCTCTCGTTCCTTCTTTCTTTCCGCCGCGCGCCGCTTTTTTCAGGCCCCACCACCCCACGGCACACCACCTCCTCCCCCAACCCCCGGGGCAGACGCGAGTGATTTTTATAATCTGCTACTTGTTGCGCCAGCAGCGGCCCGCCCGGAAAAACCGGAAAATAGAGGAAAACAAAAGCATTGTGGGAGAGGAGAGAAGAGAGAGTCCGCGGCCGGACGGAGAACAGAAACAGGGTGGCCGGACTCTCCGGCCAATGGGGCGGGAGAGCGACGCGGGAGGGGGTGAAAAAAGAAAAAGGCACCGCGGGACGGATGATCCGCGCGCGCGTGTGCGCTCGCCTCGCTTGCCTCGCCTCGCCTCGTCTCGCCGCGTCTCGCCTCGACCCGCGTCACAACCGCGAGCAGAGCACAGCCGAGCTCTCTTTCTCTGTAGATGCTCTTCTGGCCCGCGAGCCGACGCTCTGCTCGCTGCTTTTCCACGAGGTTTTTCTACGCCTTTTTAGTTTGTTCGAAAAATGCGCGGGGTGAATGACCCCCGTGACCAACTCGTCTGTGGACGATTAGGCTGCGATGAGAACGAGATGATTCTTGGGATTTCGCGGGATCGGGACTAATTGCATCGATAAGGAGCATGGAAGCATTCGGATTGTTCCGTTTACGCTAAACCCACAGCTACTGTGTTTCATTTTTCCAATGACGGTTTAAAATGCTGCTATAAAACCCATTTAAAAAGTGTACATATATTTGTTAATATTGGGAGTTAATAGTGGGTATTTTATAATGGAGATACTAGTATAGTGTGCACTATGTTGCACTAATGCATAAAGTTGCTTTCTCATGCTCATTTCATTCTTGAAATTAATTGTTCAACGTGCAAAAGAGAGGTTCAGCATTTTAATGGTCTTTTTCTGATTGGAGGAGAATGTTAACTCGGTGGTAAACTTTGTCGGAGATTCAAGTGGGTTGCACGTTATTCGACGCACATTGTTACATGTGAGATGAATTTTTCCCTGACAGGAGAATTTGTAGAGTGATTAATGTTTTTTTTCCTAATTAAAGGGGTACGATCATTAGGGGGTAAATTTTGTTCGAGTTTGCCAGTTCGGTGCACTTTATTACAATGCACATTATTGCAATTGCATGAAGATGAATTGCTCTTTGTTAGGTGGGATGAATGACCACTCTCCAAAATTGATGGTCCAAAGTACTAAGTAGAGACTTACCCGTGTAATGTTTTTTTATCTGATTAAAGAGGAACGTTAATGACGGGGTGAATGTTGTTCGAGTTTCCAGTATGCTGTACTTTACTCGATGCACATTGTTGCAAGCGCATAAAAACGCGTCTCTCTTGATGAAGAAAATTTGTGGACTGAATAATCGTGCTCGTAAATTGATTGTTCATAAAATACAAAGTAGAAGCTTACCAAACCAATCGTTTTTCTTGATTAAAGGGACGCGTTAATTAAGGCGATAACATTGTTCGATTCTGCAGTACGATGCACTTTTTAATCTGTGAGTTGTTGCAAATATATATAAATATCAGGAATATCAAAATAAAACTTTAGATTCGCCAAGATCAGCAATAATGGCTTCGCTCGCATGAAATGTTCAAATAATTTTCCCAATTAAACTCAGTGAATTTATTCTCCTATTCGCAAAGTTTCGTAGTGAAGAGTATGGAGAGGCCTACTTTTTTCTGCTCCGTGGACAATTAAATCATTCGATTAAAGTAAAATTTATGTTACGTCGCAGGACCCGATTCTTATTAGTGTCGATGTAATCTTCTAACAAGAAGTGCAACGTAAAACTTCAACATTAATTAAACGTGTTAGTGGATGCATAACGATCGGCCAGTAATTAATGAATTACAAACTGAAATACTTTAACCTTAAAAGTTTATGTCTAGTTTTTAACAACACGCGCGGAGAAGTGGTCGGTAACAGCGACGTGTTCGCGAATAGGGACATGTACCTAGCAGGCTGCTGCAATTATCTTGATCATCGAAGGAGAATATTTATGCATTTATTATGACGCAGCAAACTGAATATATGCACAGTTATTATAAATTTTACCGCGAGCGTCTTGTGAATAGTCGCGGCAAATGAAATGGCCTGCAATAAAGTCAATTAGATTTTTTTTCTAAAAATGCAAGATAAAATCAATTAACACCACGTGACCATGTAACTACAGGGAAATGTCTCTAGGCATTAATGCGACTGGAGCGCAAGATTGGGTGGTTTCGACGAGCAGATCTGTCAATGGAGAATTTTTGATCGCGAAAGGATGTTTTAAAATAATTTATCCCGTTCGGAGCACGAGGAGGAAGCGTTCGAGTAGGATGATAAGTGACACAGCCATGAACGAGACTGGAGGAAGAGGTTTTCAAATATTTATTGATCTCATTAGACCGGCGAGAAAAGTGTGTAGGAGATAAAAGTATCTTTCATCGGTTTCTCTCCTCGTTTGCGATCGTTCCGAACGGAGAATTTCTACACGCTGAGTTAAAGGCCGCGCACAGCACGGTTCTCCAAATCTTCCATTGAGAAAACCTCGGAGTTGCTGTGGAGCGACTGAAATAAACGGGGAGAGCCGGGATTCGCGTGCAAACGCCGCATTATAGTCAAACAATCTAGAAGAATGGCCTAGCGAAATCGAACGCACGAATTGCCCAAGGAAAAATAAATACGAACTGGGGGAAATTTGATGCTGATGGTTGCGACAGCAAAAATTCACGAAACTGCAAGGGGAGCAAAAAAATATTCGCCTCTGACTTTAAATTACGAACGTGCTCGTTATCCTTGCAGTGCAATTAATAGGAGTTAAATGGCATGCGAATATCGATGATGTTATTACAACAGTGCCTTCCTTATTATGTCTTCTTTTCGTGGCTACTGCGAATGATTATTTTTCATTGACTTTCGAAAGTGGCCAAGTGGATAGTGGTCAATCTCGGACGCCTAGTAACTCTGCTTGCGATTGATTTACGATCATAGCTCAGTAGATAGTGTATTGTATTATATGCATGAACCAAGCATTGTTTCTAGGAAACATTCGGAAACCATTCATACGTGGCCAGTCGTACAGAACAGGATGCAATCAATTACAATAAATAGTCTTATTCTTATTCTTACTAAGAAATGCGTGTTCCTTATTATGACTATTATTATCGCGATGGCAATGCTGAAACGATATTAAATCTCTGCGAAAATTGTTTGTTCCGAAATTATGATCATAGGTTAGGTCCCTGCAAAAAAAGTAGGTCACGGAATTTTTTAATTTTCGAGGCAGAAATTAACCTTTATCATTACATGACTGACAGTATATAAATTATACAGGGTGGCCCAAAATCACAGAAGCAAATCATGAAAATTCTACATTTCAAAATGGCTCCACATTAGCATAGTAAAATTCATCAAGGTTGTTAAAAAAAATATATACAAAATGAAAAGGGGAATGAAAATGTTGGTGTTCCAGGGAATTAAAATCGTCAAGGAGGACCCAATCACCGCGCCAGCAATCACAGGGATCAACGATGCAAATTCTCCGGCTCGAAAATAGCTCGGTATTAACGCACCGCGATCCATCATCCGCGGGCTGGCTCGAAAAACGAAGAAAAGCAGAAAAAGGTGGAAAAGAGGGTAATGGCGAGAGCGCGAGCGGCACTTTGTCCCACGCGGCGAGCGTGTAGCCGCGCAAAATGGCTTCCTCCTTTTCAGGAATTATCGCGATGTAGGAAGTCTCGGCGCCGTTGGTGGGGGCGGAGGTGGCCGGCAGCCGCTCCGCGCTCTCGGCCGAAAGTTTAAAATAGAATATCTCGCGAGTAACTTTCATCGGTCGTCAAAAAATCATGCAGTGTCGTACCTAGCGGGGGGCACACGCTGCCTCCTCCCACCCGCGATGGCGGCTTTGCTTGTGGGTAGGCGGGGGCGGAAGGGGGAATGCGAGGGGGAGGGGGGTGGGCACACGAGAGAAGAACACGCGAGAAAGGGAACGAGAAAAGGAAACGACGACGAAGCCGGAGCCCTCCTCTCCGCTCTCGCCCGAGCGCGTTCGAGCGGCTCTAGGATAGGCCATGCGGTTGCGTTCGACGTGGAAACGCCAGAATGTGCACGCAGACAGATGCACGCGTGCAACTGTAACGCGCGCGAGCGAGCGAGAGCCCGATACACCACCGTGCAAGCGGCTCCGCGAGCTAGCGGGCGGACGAGCGAATAAGCGAGCGGAGCAAGCGAGTAAGCGACCGCGTGTGTGCCCACCGCGAGAATTTACCGCCGGTAACTGCGCCCCGGCAGGAAGTTCTCCCGCGGCCGAGGAAAGATATTTCAGAGCTTTTGTTGATCGCACCGGACGATCCCCTATTAACAACTAGCCGAACTGGAAACGAGACCGATCCCCGAACCCCTTCGCACTTCCCGTTCCTGGGATCCGCGCGCAACGCCGCGCCGTGGGAAGTGGAGAACCGTTGCGCGTGAAAAAGAGCCGCTCGATCCGCAGATCCTAGATCCCGGACGATCGAGGCGCCCGCGGAGAGGCAGGAAATTTGCGCGGGGGTGAGAGACCGTCTTGATGCCTCGCCCGCCGGATGCTTATTAGCCCATTTGCATCGTCAGGAACAATGAGAGGCTATGTCCTTATCAACTATTTGTTTTTATTGCACTCGGTATAGGCGATCCAGGAAATGTGGATCTTAGTTCGAGGTTAGGTTTTCGAGAATTTACTTATGTGTCTGAGTACGACCTGCTGAATCTACTTGTAGGAAATACTGATGCAATGAGAAATATACAGTAATAAATTAGAAACATTGCTAGTTAGTCCAATTAACAGTAAGATTAAATAGTACATTAGACCAGGGATTAAGAGGATCATCCCCTCTTTTGGAGAACAATCGTAAAAGAATAGTACTCCAGAGAAAACCCTCTTGATTCCTCACTTTTCTGCTAATTAGCGTTCCCAGGACAGCGTTAGTCCCCTATAACAAGTTCCACCAAATCCTTTTTCCACATTTCACCGGAGAAGCATCTTTGGAGATGTCGGATCAAATGAAACCCAGTTTCACAAAGCTTCCATTAACGAATTAAATATCCCTTATTCGTGAAATCTAGAATTTATGAAATCTCCACCATTTCAGTATTATCAAAAATTCTGATCAGATTCTCCGAAAATGATCAAAGTGACGAACCCACGATCTATAACTACAAAGAAGGTATCCTAGGTCATCAAGAAACTTTCCCCAAACACTGACTGACCTCTTCACCCTCAACTTGGTGTACGCACCCCTTATCTGAAGACGTCGGGCTTGTTGTCTCACAGTGGGAACACTGAACCGAACCTTGTCCAACTGAACATGCCAAGTTTCACATAACCTGGTCCCACCCACGATCCCAAGAATTATCGAACTCAAGCGTGCTGTCCAAGTGACGATCCCAAAAGTGTTGAACTTGAAACCTGCATCTTAACAAAAGTCTGGTGTCAATTGAAGAAAACCTTAAAAGTCAAGGTCCCTTTGTATAAGATCACCAGATTAGGGACATTAGGGACAGGTCTTTAAAAGGAGTGTTTTCAGACAAATCTTAGCAGTCACAAGAGCGTATGAATTCCCTGAATCCCCAATCCCAAAATCATCGAACATCTCCAAGCTACCCAAGGATCACAAAAGCTCCAAGGGCCCTATCATAGCAGAAGTCTCTACGATCAATCTACCACCTTTCCCTAGCAAAACCTTTCAAAGTCACGTTGCCTAGACTGATCTTACCAGTTAGAGGACTTTCTAGGTCCCCGATCTGGTATCGCCAAATTCGTCAAGGAACGGAGTGATACGAGCGGAAACGGTTTCTCCGGTGTAAGCGTCCCCGAAGTGACGATGTCGTCGATCGAGACGGTTCACCGTTCCCGGTACAGTTGCACGTAGAGTCTCGGTGCTGGTTGCGGAGCTCTGATTTTCACTCTCCACGCCAATGAATGACGTAGCGAAGATACTCCGCGGTGGCGGAGCAGCGTGCGGGCCTCTCCGATCCGCTCGCTCATATTCGCTAGAGCTCGCGCTAGCTCGCCTAGCCGCGCGCGCGAGTAGAGTACACACGTTCTGCACGGTGTGCGCATGCGCGGACGCGGTGCGCGCGGTGCGCCGCGGCTCTCGGCTCGACTCGCCACGGCCCTCGTTCTCCTCTCGGCTCTCCGTGGCTCGCCCTCCCCGCCGCCAAGGTGCATGCATGCATTCTATGCGGCGTGCACCGCATTAGATGCATTTCTAAGTCGCGCCGCAATAAATCGCAGAAATATCGAAGCCCGAGAGGCCCGCGCTGGCCCTGAGACCCTCGGACACGCCGTGGCCCAGTGACGTACTCTATCATCGATCATCAGCCAGCCGGAAGAGGATCCAGAAGACCTAGAAGCCGGCAAGACCGAGCCGGTAAAGCCCGACTGATTCTTAAAGATTCGTTGCTGCGAGGAGCTTACCAAGCTGACTGGGAGCTTTTGGTTCAAGGAAGACATCGAGGAGTGGGTGCTCTTCGGGAAGAGAATCAAGGTGCGAAGAGGTTGATCGAGGGGACCGGGCCCTAACACGTGCGATCCAGGAGACGTCTCCTATCCGATCGATCTGTGTGGTCTATAGGGGTTGCTATCGACTGCGCCAATCGATCTTCCTCTCCCACAGTCAGTTTTCCTCTTCGCGGGCTAGACGCCGGCCACGGAAGAGTGATCCGAAGAGATGAGACACGCCGGTGGTGCACCGGGCAGGAAGTGACAAAGGTTACCGGTGCGCCGCGTGGATTCGCGTTACTTCCACGGGAAAGGGCCGTCGCGGATGCGGCAGCGTTTCGGAGGAGGAAGAAGAAAAGAATACGACGCACCGAGTCACGTGCGAACCAGTCCCTCCCACTTGCGGACGGCGTGCCGCGGATTTCAGTGTGCTGAAAATCGTAACGTCGCGAGAGCGAGCTCCGGCTGAACCGTGCGCCCTGGAAAACCGGGATCGTCTTCCTCCTTTGCGGGCCTGAAACAGCAAACAGGAATTTCCAAAAAGCTGGCACAACTTTGGAACATATCTTTGAATCAGAAGATAGTGATCCTGGAACTGGTGTTCATCCTCTGCAACACCTGGATCGAAGGAAGACGATCTGGTCTGATAGCAAGAAATCGGTGCAGACATCCTCTTCATCATCTTCTTCTGCGGTTCTACTTGAGTTAGATCGATAACAGAAGAGACGAGTGAGTGAGACTGCTAAGACTGGAAGCCTTGTGTTCATCTTCAAGTTGGAGCAGCAGGGTAGCAATCTTCACATACTGGAGAGAGACTTCGTCTTTCGACCTAGTGGAGCGAGATCAGAGGAAGCAATCTTTTCTAGAATAAGGAGACAGAGAATCAGGGTCCAGTGAATTTTTGATGAAGCTAGGGAAGAGTGTCTGCACCAGATTCAAGAGGGAACAGTAGGAGAATCGAACTGTTTGATCCTAAGAAAGATAGCGGATCAGGACCCAGTGAGTCATTGAAGGAGCCTAGATCGAGGGAAGAGTGTCTACACCAGTTTCTGGAAGGAAGACCGAATCAGTTGATCCTAAAAAAGATAGAGGATCACGTGAACCTATAGATCGAGCGTCTGCACCACTTTCAAGAGCAAGAGAACCGTTCGATCCAGAAGAAGATCGAGGATCGTGGTCCAGCGAGTCCCCGAGGAGGATCGAGAGCCTCGGGTAGGAACCGGAAGTTCGTTGCGGCAGGTGTTCGCCTTCGGTCGGTTTTTCGCGTCGCGGAAACCGTCCTGTGCACGGATTGGAGCGGTAGGAAGCGGCGTGTCCGCGGTTTTTCGCGCGAAGAAGACGCGGAGGAGACGAGATCCGAGCGGCGACTGTCGGCCCCTTGGTTGCTTACACAGTGTCGTCCTCGACGTAGCGTCGAGCGGAACGCGCGATGCACGCGGCGATCAGTGCCCGTCCGCCGAGTGTACTTTGAAGGAAAGGAACACACGCGAAAGGGAGAAAGTGGGAAGAATCGGCCGCGCGGTCCGGAGCCGAGCCGAGCCGAGTCGAGCGGAGCCGGCCGATTTGTCTCGATCTTTTCGATCGCGCGACTCGCGTCGATAAGGGCCGCGGAAAACGTGCGCCGCGACACCGCCGCGTTCTCTTCGTCTTTCTCGTCGACGATCGTTTTTTCTATTGGGCGGTCCTCTAGTTATCTTTTCCGAGGTACCCGGAGGTGTGTCTATTGAAGAGCGCGAGTGAGTGAGACGCGAACACCGAGCATCGGTTCCCGCGAAACAGTGTCGGATGAACTGGACGCACGGACTGTTCGATGTGGATGAGGATGAGGAGGATGACGACGAACTACGACTGGAACGCAATGATCTGGAGAGGCTGGTAGAGACCGGATCGAGTTCAGGTAAAGACTTTGCGTTGTGGAAGCTCTGGCTTTGGGGTGCCGGGACGGCTCGCGAAACCACTGTGCACCGAATGCGGCTTTTCCAAGACGAAATTGAAACGGAGTTAGAGACATCTCAGCTTTGAATGGTTTGGATAGGGACGTGGCTCAAATATGTGATCATGTTGCTGTTATCATTTTTTTATTTTGGACCCAATTCGTACCTAACTATAACCTAATCAGTATCGAAGTGGTCAAAGAATCATGGTCACAAAGAGACACTCTTATTTTAACAATTATAGATAGAAATTATGAGTGATAGATGCAGATCATGATTTTTTATTATGGACCTAATTCGGACACAATAATTATCTAAATGGTCAAATCGTTCAAATAATTCGTTACTTGAATACAACAAAGTTAAATATTGTGCTAATTAATTATTGGAGCGAGACGAACAACTTTTGAACTTCCTATTATTTAAATGAATAATTAAACGCTATCTTCGCAATGGTTTTACATTGTGCCAAACTTGATTCAACTTTGCAAATGATCTGAGCATGACAACAGCTTCTAAAACCTATATTTACTGTTGTCCAACAATATTTTTAGAAGCTTTCTCAAAATATAAATCGTCGTAAACACTGTTTGTACACCCAATTTAGAAATCAATGTAACAGAATTAAATAATTGAGACACAATATTTTATATGCACACAATTATAATAATTATAATTCATAACATGTCTTTGTGTTAACAAACAATATACATGCACATAATTACAATATTATATAATACATATGTAGTACCCTTTCCTATTTTTTCAAAAACATCCACACGAAAATAAAATTTTCCATAAAGGCCCACGGTTGAGTAATGAGTACGAAGAGCAATTAGCCTCATAATTTCGTGAGGAGAACCACGTCTTTGAAATGCGTCCCGAACCTATATTTGGCTTTGAAAGCAGCAAAGATTAAAGGTAACAAAATTCGTGCTAACAGTTGAAAAATTGGGTTTCGGCCAGGAGAGCATCGCGGCGTCGCGGTGCACAGTGGCGTCGCGGAAGGTGCTGGTCCGCCGATCATGCGATCGATCAGCGCCGGCGAGATTAACGCTTTTTCCACTTGTGTCGGATCGGTCGCGCGCACGGCCCGGCCCGGCTTGTCTCTGTCGCGCTGGGATCTAACAACTATTAATATTGCTTGCTTGCAGAGATCTCTGACCGGTACACACACACGCTTTAGCCGCAAAACTAACAAACCGAAAGCACGCGGATTGGAGGAAAAACGGCGCTGGCCCCGGACTAAAACTCGAACCGCTTCTTTCCTCTTCCAATCGACGTGCCCGCTTTGCTTCGCCGAGATCTCGTGTAAAACGCTTCGAGCTACCCCCTGTGACTTCTGCAACCCCTTTCTCGCAACCCCCGACAAAAAAATGGAAACAGGACATCGATAGGTGTAACGAGGAACAACGAGGAGGAAAAAACGATCGGTCGAGCTCGCTTTCCACCCTCTGCACCCTTTGCCACTCCTTTCTCGCGACCCCCGACAAAATCGAAAGAGGAAATCGATCAGAAACAACGAGAAGGCGGAAAATAGAGGATCTCGCAACAAACGATCGATCGATTGGAAGGAAGGGGTGGTCGACCGGCTGAAAGAGGGTGCTGCGGAGGCGTGCGTAGAAACGGTCGGTGATTAGTGCGCAGTGTTTTGGAAAACAATGCGCAGAATTTCCGGCTAGCCGATAAATAATATAGGATAAATAAAGTGTATCGCCGGGGATTTGTGAAGTGACGGCGACGCGACGCGGGGTCGGCCGAATGAATAAACAACCCCCGGTGCATGTATTGTGCATTATCGAATAAAAATTGAATGAAACACAACGTGGCGTGGCGCGGACTGCCTCTCGCCCGCTCCGCTCTCTCGAAACTCGACGCCAGAGAGAGCCTGTCGTTTGTTCGTCCGGTTAAATCCCTGCTGAATATTTCGGACCTTGATCGATCACCGAATAAAAGGAAAATGGACAAGCGCCGCGAACGGCCGTTCGATTGTTCGTCCGTTTGACTCGATTTTTAATGACGGAATTTCGACACCGACACGAACCATCGATCGGGACGTTATTTAGCGGAGGATTGCTCGTTTATGGAAATGCCGGGGGATTAATCGCTACCGGGGATTTGATAAGGCTTAACTCCCGGTAAGGAGAGCTCAGGCCCGCGATTTTTGGTAAATGAACGTAGGCCGGTCGAACGGGGAAAGAAAGCTGAATGAAACTGTCGGCGATCGAGGCTCTTTCGTGCACAGAATTTGTACTGGGGAAAAATCCACGTGACTGAAATGAAAATATACAATTTTGATATGTACAGTGTGTCGTACGATACAGGCAAAAAATAGTTCGGTCTAAACTGTCATTTTATCAAGAAATTATACGAATGCTTTCAGGGAAATTACTTCAAATTAAATGAACTCGTTTCTCTGAGCGAATATTCAGTCAGAAAGTCGTATAAAATCTAGACGAATGCACTTTTGTAATTATTATAAGTAGGTAGACTATATGTAGTCTGCGAAGTAGTAAGATTGTGAATGTTTATGGATTTCTAATTTTAATGCAGAAGACGTGAAGGATTATAATACGACCTTAAACTTTTGTATTATTTTGAATCTACACAGAAAATCTGAAAAAAATTCCCCGAAAGACTTCAGTGAAACACAAATAAAGGAACTATTCCCAAAATCCAGAAGCTCAAAATGAACCAAAGTGTTACAATTAAATAAAAACTACCCTTATTACATGGCTACCACCCATAACCATATTCTAGCCTAACCCTCGCACGTTCCTCAGGGTAAAATTCGTCCATTTAAGAGTGAGACGCACTTCTTAAAACAGTGACGCTATAAATGAAACACAATTTGTTATTTTAAAGTAAGATAAAAATGGTTGGAACATTATCCTAGGCCCTTATATGCAAGTATATGTGAGGATCGTACGAGGGTTAAGAAACAATCCCAAAAAGCAGAAGGAAATAATTACCGAATCCCAGAGCAGCTCTCATACAAGAGTCCCCAAAGCCGGCCAAAGCAGACGTTGCGATTAAATTTACCTGGCTGGAAACGCGACAATGTCGCAATTCACGGCGGTGCTCTCCCCTATAGGGTGCCCCTCCCCCTTCCCTTCGTCGACCCTCAAATTAAACCCTTAAACAGGTCCGAGAGCCGGCGGCGTCACCTCTGCGTCCAGGTCAGCGTCCACGAGACGAGATAATGCTGTCTCATAGGGGTTGCTTCCCAAAGGAGCGACAAAGAGAGAAAGGGAAAGAGAGGGGGCTGGGAGAAAGACAGATAAAATGGTGGGGCTTAGAAAAGCAGCTAAAAGAAGGTCCGAGAAGATCGAAGACGGAGAGGAATAATAAATTCAGGGATGGCTCCCTTCTACCCCCTTTGATATCCCTTAGGTGCCCCCTTGGCGCCCTTTCTGCCCCCTTTCGGTGCCCTATCATCGGCAGCACTAAGTAAAATAATTTATATTTGAAATACAAAATAAAATTTCAATTACTAACTCCAATTTATACAATTTAGAGTCTCTATCAGTTTCCTTGTGACAGTATCACAAATAATTTCATGGCTTTGATAGTTCAGTATAAAATATTAGTATACAATTCAGTCAAGATTTAAATTGGTAACCGTTCTATACGGATAATAGAGGTTCTAACGTACTCTCGCAAGGAAATTGTGTCTTCATTTTTTATGAGACCTCGTGTTTGGATATAAAAGTATTTCCATCACTATTTCCGATACTTTTCGATTCGAAATATAGCCGGTCCTGCCCCTTCGGCCAGCGACCCCCCTCCCCACTCTGGACACGGGGCATCGCCGATGAGCTCTCTCGCCCTTCCATATGGGGCCTCGTGCCACCCCCCTTTTTTAAGGCGGCCAGCTGCGGGGTCAGTTTTCGACGGGCGCGCGGCGCATTAAGATGCTTCGCTCAAAATTCCTCGCGTGTCATCGTGTTTGGTCGTAGTGTTTCGCTCGTGAAACGGTGGATACGCGGTGGCCCCGGATTAGTGCAAAAGTGGCTTGTGTTCTCACCCCCGCAGTTCTTACTCGTGCAACCCTGATCCCCGATGGAGATGAACCGAACGAGCCGCCGTCAACACGAGAGAAAGAGAGAGAGAGAGGGGCCACGGGAGAGAACGGAAAACAACCAGACGCGCGAACAACGTGGTGGATCGCCTATGCAGTGATGAACAAGTGATGGATATTAAATGGGCGCACGGTACGCATCGACAGATTAATTCCATTTTCCAACCGGCGCGGACTGCGACCCGCCCCGAGCTAGACCGAAATATTCGTTTTTTCATTTTTTTTTCTCTACCCCTTTTTTCTCTTTCGCTTTTTTTTTCTCATCGTTTTCCAACGGTCGTTCCATCATTGCTGGTAGGCGCGCTGGCAAATATTTATCGAACCCGGCTCGTTTACGCGATGGATGTAATATTTTTCACCGGTCCACCGCTTTCCCGCGCTTTTTTCAGGGTCTCGAACGATCCGGATTTTTTCTCAGGTTTCACTGGGTGGGATTGGTTATATCGTAGGGCTCTTGACTGCCCTTTTCTTCGCATGGAATAATTACATGAAAGTATTGCGAAAATGTGTTGATGTTCTATGGAGGAATGGAGATTTAATTTAACTGCGGATTTTTATGTGCTTGAGGGATGTTCGGATTAATGATTATTGAAAATGGTTCAATTTTTCTTTGCTCTGACTTTTGATAAAACTCTGCAGTGTTATAATTACACTTTATTCAATATTGCACAATTGAGACGATTGTGCAACACCTTATACATGATTGATTAAGAATTCAATTTTATTTTGAGTCCAATCGATGTCGATGGCAATTGCGATTCTTCGAAAGTTCATATAACAGTCAAATGACAATGAAATGCATTTAGAGAGACAGTATTGTTTGAAATTTGATATTGCAACATTTTTACCATAGTTCATTGAAAATTGTATTTTAACTCCAATCCAGACGTTTTTTCTAAAGTTAGTACAAGTACTATAAAGTTTAATTAAATCTGTGTATGTATTTCTCAAAATTTAATAATGTAGCATGTTTGCGGAAGTTCAATAAAAATCTGAGTTTATTTTGAATCCAATCGAAACGATTGTTCAAAAGTTATTACTGCAACACGACTCCACTAAAATTCAATTTTGTTTCGCGTCCGATAAAACAATGAATAAATTTTTCTCCGACTCCTGTATATCCAATTCGCATTAATTCATATCAAGTCACAGTTATAGTCACAATAGTCACGATTTTATGAACAATTGTAGCATTCCTTAAGTGTTCTAATACAGTAAAATTGGATATGGGAATAAATTAATTTCGTACTAATTTTGCCGCAAGTTTTATCTAATTCTGCGTCGCACAAACGACGATTTTATTATTCACAAGATAATAAAGAATTCTACAGAAACGTTTGAAGACTTGTTATTATTTTTGAAACATTTTATTTGTTTTGCATTTTCCGCAAATGGGAATTGTCGATAAGTATTTCCCGGGCCACCAGGTATGCTGCATCGATCCGCGCTTTTCCAAATTTCAGTCGGAACGCGCGGTGCAATTAACATCGCAACAGAAATTAGTTCGAAATGCAATAACGTCGATCGGCGACGAAAGAATTCGAAGCTTTCTGAGCCCATCCCCGTGGACCGTGTTGCTGCCAATCGTTTGCGCCTCGCGCGAATAATTAATCGCGAATAGCTGTTTTCCGTGAACGCGAGAGAGAAAGAGATAGCGAGGGTGTGAGCCCACCCCTTCCGAATCCGAAAAACGCGACTCGCTGCAGCGGCTGGTTTAATTTCGCTAATTTCTTTTCTTCCGTTCGAACCGGGCCCCGCAAGGGGGTTGCAACCCTTGCGTTTCCTCTCTCGGAAAGAAGAGATGGAAGAAGAGAGGAGGAAACGTTAAAGGGTTCGCGAGACGTTAAAAATCTCAAGGGGACACAGGAAGGGTGGGAAGAGGGTAGAAGAGCGTCGTAAGGATGACGGACCGGAAAAATAATTACTACCCCCGTAACACGGACTCGGTCGAGTGTCTGAAACCGCGGGAATAAAACTGCGTCGTGGGGTGAAATATATTGACAGCGGAAAAAATGACAACCTTTCCACCCTGGAAGAGGGAAGATTTAATTGGCAGTCAGGAAATTTGGAAATATTGTGGCCTGCTTAGCATACCCAAAGGAAACCACTTTTCTTCTGTATTGTGCATTGTGAAGGTTCAGTGGATACTGATGAAAATATCATATTTGCTATGTCAGATATACTCTCATTCCATAAAAATTTTTTAAATTACTATCCCTTTGTCTCCAATAAAAAATATTTCTCAATATTCAGAAGAACAGTAAATTTCGATATGAATTTAACACATGACCAGAAAAAAGTTATATTTAGTGTGCAGAATATTGTTTACAGCTCGAACATACTTTTTATAAAAGTGTCCAGTCGAATAAAAGGGTGATGGAGGAGAAAATAATTAATCGATATTCTATTTTTAAGAGGGGTCTGGTTTCACTTTTGTCAGAGAGTGGGTGGTTACGCTTGTTGCACGGTTTATTAAAGGAACAGCAGACCGAACGAGATGCTTCACGGAGTATCGATCCGCGAAAACAATGGGCTTCCAATTTGCGCAAAAGAACGGAAAAACGTTCCCAAAGAATTCTATTATCGTTACGACCGATTGAATCGGCCAATCATCACCCGGAAATTGGATCTCCTCGTTCCTTTTTAGGCGACAAAAACTTCTCTCCCATTTTCTTATCACTGAATTACCTATAAAAGTTCCGAATAACAGGCTCGTTGTCAGAGCGCTGCCAACCTCGATTCGATGGCCGCCAATTTCGTCCCTGAACTTCCGTCACTGCAAATTTCTACTCTCATACGAACTGTGCAAATATTAACCAATTACCTTTTTCATTCGAACTCTAAACTTTGATGCAGAAATCTATTTCCGTTAAATGTAATATCTAGATACAATTAATATAATAACGAATTTTTACATTTTCAAGAGGAGTTAAAAGAAATTTACGAATTTGCACGAACATTATCTTGCGTTGAATTGAATTGAACCGATTCATTGGGCTCGAGAACAATCAATTTGGGAGAGTCGAGGGAAGACGTGTCCGAGGGTTATTGATTAAAACAATCGAAGAGAATTCTTGCCGCGTGACGCGACATTCGAGGGAAAGCAAAGAACGGCGGCCAGAGAAAAGGTACAAAGGGCTTGGAAGGGGACGGAGACTTCTGGAGGGAGGGTGGACCGACAGCGGGAAAAGATGGCGTAAAAATGGAGGGTGAAAAATAGGCGTGGGATGGGGTCAACTGAGACCCCACCCCCAACCATAACGTCGACACTCCGTTTCGGCCCGTTTCCATTGGGAATACGGTTGCCACGAAGGAAGATCTGCGAAATTCCGCGTCCCCGGGGCGCCCCGCAACTTTTTAAGACACTGTTCCATTAGCGGCGCAAAAAGGGATGATGGTTGTTTAGTCGCATGATTTACAAATGGAAATCGCCCCGAGAAACCGCGTCACTATTCCTAAAGGGTTGCAGACCTGGAAGCTCACCTGAGTAAAAAATTAATTTATTCTCGAAAAACCCTTCAACGAGTCCTCTAAGACGTCTCTCTCTCACAAAGATTTTTATATTTTTTTGTTTTTGGCCTTAGGGAAATAGCTAAGAGAAAAGGGGTGGTCCTGATAAATTATGAAATTCAATTTTAAAAATTATTGGTCGAATTTAGATTCACTGCAAGTAAGTACATTGACCTGATGATGAGAAAGGCTTTGACATGAATTTGGGAATGAAAATTTTGAATGAGAGGTGACCTAGTTATAAAACAAATGAATTCTAACCTGAATAGATTTCCTGTGTCCCAGAAATCATTTTTCAAAGGGTGTAAGGGATGAATTTCACTTCAAAATATTTAGCCTCACCTCTACTTTATGATCATAAAATATTCCCGAGTAAACTGAAAACGATTTAAAATTCTTCATAAAAATGGAGGGCTGAAGGAACAACTTTTCCACATATTTTAAGACGTCTTTCTTAAAATTAATTTTTATATGGATAGTCTATGTCGTTTTGTGTAAGTTTAGATTATTGTAGACGAATTTAAGGGACATGAATTTGAAGGGCTCATATCCTGAAAATGGGAGTTGTATCGTTGGAACGGACAATGAAGGCAAGATAGGAAAACGGTCGTCGTATCGGAAAAGCGGAAGATCTAATTTTACAAAATATTCTCACATTCCGAATAATTCAAGGTTGAGACTCGGGCCGAGACCAGGTAGAAGGGGGCCGCGGCGACGAGTTAAAACAAACATTTTTGCGCGTGCGAGCTTCGGCCATAAAGCTCTGCCCGGCCAAATGCATTGGCCGGCGGTTGCATAACACTCTAGAATAGCTTCGGAAAATGGTGGACCTTCTCTCGCGGCTGGCTTTTTCTTTTTCGGTCTACGCGGGCCGTTTTACGTCTCAATACCAAGAACTATTCTCCCTCCTTCGCCCCTCTGCTCGCCTAACCGCGAGAGTCATCCGTGAACTTTGCGGTGCTGAGAAGCACTATTCTTTGCGTGGATTATATTTAAAGCACAATTACCAACTCCCTCTCTAGTCGACCAATCGCAAAAATTGCACAAAATTTCTATGAAATTATTTATTCAGAATTTATCAACCTCCTGAATCTGGCAGATCCTAATCAATCTTTTCATTTTGTGAATGATTGTGTTTTTTGTATGCCTAGGATTATTTAAGTATCCAGATTTTAACGTTGACAAAAATGTCAAGCAAATTGCAAGGGTGTGAAGGTCGAAAAATGCGTAGATAAAATGCAGGCAGAAGTATAATACAAGTTTAGCAGGATGCGGTGCAGTACTATTAAAATTAACTGTGACCCTGAATCAATTTTCGTACAATGTTTTACAAGTGCTATATCGCGGAGGAATTTACGACATCAATGAAGAAGCGTATTATGGCAGTAATAAAACCAAGACTGTACTAGTACATGCTGAATATTTCGTACCTGCCTTGTACGCGTTTCCAGTCGTCTACTTGGCAATCATTTTCTCTGATTACGCGGAGTTTAAAAATTGCAGCAGAGGTGTTCTTTCAATTTTCGTAAGAAATCCGAAGAAGTTGGACGGTTGGCAAGCGGACGGAGAACTCCGCAAAAATTGGCAGTTTGCAGAAAAGATTCCGCCGCCGCGATTCCGATCCGCGATCGCGTGTTGCGCAAGTGTAACCGGTCGAAAATAGCTCGCAAAATGTCGGGTATTTTTTGGAGGGCTCTAGAGCGGCTATCGGAGCCGCGTCTTTAGCCAAACGCTGATGTCTCGTTGCGAAATGCGCGTTGCACATCATCCACGTTCAAAAACTGTAAATTCGACACTAGAAGAAAACGAAGAAGAAGCAACTTTCGATCCCTTTCAGACGGGGTCGGTCAATTAAAATTATTTATTAAAAGGCGCCTGGTTCGAGAGTAAACAGACCGGGGACGTTGGAGAGGCGCGATCCGATTAAAATCTAATTTTTCACGGATACTCTCTTAATTAAAACATTAAATTGATTGCGGCGTGAGGTCGGCCCCGTTCAGGGGGAGGGGCACCACCGTCTTCGTCGTGAGGTGGGGCGACGTGAAAGGGGGACGAAGAAAAAGACAGAAAGATGGGGGCGAGTCGAGGGGGAGGAGGTGCCGCGTGAAAATAAATGAAAATGAAATCAATTATAAAACTGTTTGAGGAGACTCCATCGCGGAGCGATGGATGGATGGACCGGCGACGGTCGATCTTGAATTTTCTTAATTAAAAATCTACAGACTTTGCTTTCAATTAAAAACCGAAATACGGCCGCAGTGTCTTGCCGATCGAACCGACTCTGATCGTGCGAGCCCTTGCCATCTCTGGGAAATTGGTAATTTAAAATAATAGTGGTGGGAAGACGAGGATGAAGGAGATTTTGATCGCCAGAGGAAGAAAGTAAAACGTAGGGGTTGCTCCATTAGGGTGGTTTCGCTCGGGAATGAATCCGTAAAGAAACAAATATTAGATTCACTGCTTTGAAACTAGATCATTTATAATATTTAAGACTCTATAACTGATGTCATACATTTTGAATTCTGCTTATTTTTTTTGCAATAAAAATCCGTCAGTGATCATTTGAAAAGAAAGAAAAAAGGAGGATATTTATTTTAAAATCAATTCTAAATACAAGTTTTTTACGGATAATAGAAATGTGACAGTGGAATACAAGAGGAATATGAATGAGCCAGGTTGGAGGCTTCTAAAGACTTCAACAGTTCTTTATCTCGCAATTGAGGTCACTCGTAAGAATATACACGTCGAGATACAGTAGACGAATCTGCAGATAAATGAATAAGAAGTGGGCTGTCTTCAACGCTGAGTAGGTTAATTATTTTGTTTCGTGTGATGTAAGATTATGATCGATAGATAGAATACAGTCTGGAAGATCGACGGTATCAGGTGTTAAGTAGAAATTCTCCTTGCCGATTTCATTTCAATGTCGTTGATTTCGGTGCCACGAATAGATATCAAGTGTTTCCAAGTCCTAGGGATTAACGCCGGGGGATCGAAGCAGCTTTGCTCAAGGCTCGTTTAGCTCCAGGAATGTGTCTAAGACTTTGAGAATTCAGACGGTGGAAACTTGAAGGAAATTATTCTTAGAAGATCAACAAAATTATGGTGCGAGAATGCGAACTGTCGTCCGCGTGCCATCTGTGTCAACGAGTCAGTCTGCCAATTTTTCTACGAGTTCGACAGTTCGTAAAATTTTAAATACTCTATACCCTCAGATACGTATCATTTTGCAAGTTTTCAAAACTTCTAACTCCCTTAAAAATTCCACAAAAATAAATATCCTCGCCATTGCAGCCCAACTAAAAATGTAAAAAAAATTGAAGATGTACAACAATGAGATCTGCACACAATCTACGCAATCTCCACATCAAGGGCGCAGACCCTCGAGTGTCCTTGCGGAATTTCGTCGGGGAGGGGCGTCTCGAAAGGGTTTCCGCGTCTTTTCAGAAATTCGTCAGGCCGATTCGAGAGAGAAAGGGAGAAAGGGACGAGAGAGAGTGAGAGTGGGCTCTCTAATCTCGAGATTTTCGCGGCAGGAGGACGTCGCCTCGATTTATGATCCTCCTAAATCTCGGCAGCGTTCTCCCTCCCTCTTTGCCTCCTTTTGTCCCCTTTGGACACTTTTGCACTTTTAAAACTTACTTCGCGCGCGCGCGGAAATTTCATTAGAATTGTCGGTGTCTCTCCTCTCCTCTCCCCCCTCTCTCTGGTCGTGGGCAGCGATAAGACGCCGCCAAGTTGCGCTTTGCCCGCTTTACATCGCGGCCCGTTGAAATATTGCCCGGGATTTCGCCCGTTCTCCTTCTGTTTTCGGACCCCAGCCGACTTCTTCCGGCGACTTAATCAGCGGCCGCACTTTATAGATAAACAAAGTTAACATGTTGCTGCGAACTCGCCGGCCGAAATATCGTCCCGGAATTGCACAGACTGTTTCCCGGGCGGTGGCGGCCGTGTCGCGAAAAACTGAACAAACTAGAGAGAGAGACGCAATCAGCGCCGCGATTCTTCTTCGCCGCCGCGCGACGTCTACGAGGGAAAAAGTTTTCCTATTGTTCCGACCTGTCTCCTACCCCTGCCACTAAACCGGGGAAGAGGATCCACGGACCCGGGGTTGGAGGGTATCAGCCGCGGAAATTCCTGAGGTGTCTTTTTACCGAGTCTTCTTACTATTAATGCATGAAGTGCATTTTTGTCTTGCACCTATGTTGCCAATTTTCCCTAAGATCACAATCTGTGTAGCTACATAAATTTAGCAATTTATCCTTCTGTCTGAAATAGATTTATTGTTTGAGCAAAAGTAATAGTGCTTATTAATAAAAAACAGGATAACTTTTCATGAATTAATAATGGATTCTTTTTCACCTTCACAGCATTGATTTACACATTGCTAGAAATCTTCCCAACCTCTGACGTAATTAAAAATCCTTACTGCATTACACATTGCATTCTTCATTGAATTGCATTATTTATAATGATAGAAAGGTGCCACTGTAGCTGCAGAAATGATTATGTAAATCATTCGTCCCTTGGACAGGAAAATTCTTCTTCATGCGAATTATTTACTGAACCTGTCCCATTAGATCATCACCTGTTCGGGCCGTTCCATCATTATTTAGTTGACATAAAATTTATTGCGAAAGGTGCAGAAATGGATTGATAATTTTCTTGCATCCGGACTGCTATTGATTTACGAGGATGAGACTGGAAAATTTAACAAAGTCACCGAAAATAACGGTAAATATTTTGGACATAAAAAATGTACAATTTTGTTTGTAAATATACCTTTAAAATGTATTCAGATGATTTAGAGAGAGAATAGAATGAGCGGTAACTGAAGAAGCAGATCAATTACCGTTTGGTCCCTGTAAAACAGCAAAGCGAGCGTGAATGTGTGCGTGAATAATGTTGCGGGTACTTAATAGGTATCTGATACACCATATGCGTACGTACAGAGGAGGATATAGTCTCTTCGGCGATAATCGATAAATCGAACCGAATGGTCGTGTGGCACTAGTTTAGAGACGGTTTCCAAATGTTTCTAACACCGAAAGTAAAACCGCTTTCGACGCAAGCTCAAGTGCCACACACCATTCGCAAAAATACTCGATTTGCAATTCATTATATCTGCAATCAACTTCGCTTCACATCCAGGATGTGAAAAACAAGGTAATAACGAACACAAAATTGCTAATGAATGTCAAGTTTGATAAAATATTTTCGCAAATCGTTAATTGCAACGAGAATGCTTAATTTAGTCATTTGCAGTCGATATTATTGCATATGAAATGTATCCAGATTTTGAAAAGTCGATTGAAAAAATACGCAATGTTTGTTACAATGACAAATTATTTGTATTTTGAGTGATTGCATTACGGCTTGTATGTATACGAAAATGTCTAAAAATACGTTGCAAAAAGATTCGTGAATGTGTATACTAGTGTTTAGAACATTTTCTATTTTAAACAATTTTTCCGAACACCTGCCTGTATTCATGAATTGGCTATTTAAAAATCTGTCTAAAAATGCACAATGCATACGTGCACGAATTTTCGACGTTGATCAATGGTATTCGAAACATTTCATCGAACATATTCTCCATCCCCTAAATTCGAGGGTTGTTTTCACCCCTCCACGATGAACCAGCACAGATACACAAAATGCATGTGAAATATTTCGCTGAAACACTATATTATACTGAAAACGCATTAAAATCAGCCGGCTGCCACTCTTTTACCAGAATTAAATCTCTGGATACCCAAAAATCAATCTGACTACTGTAACACTAGAAAAAAAAAATCATAAAAATTCAGCGCACAAAAATGGAATCTTCAACACATCGAAATAAGAAACCACAGATTCACAAAGTCAACAACAAAAGCTTGCTCCCCAGCACAGGCACCATCCAAAAATCATGGCAGTTGAATAGGTGATCAGTCGGCGAGCTGAAGGACACCGAGCGAAAGCGGATACAGCGAGTACTCACGCATCCCCTATCGTCAAAGAGCCCGAGGAGGACCTAGAAATTAGTTCGCGCTTACTTTTCGCAGTCCAGGTCCAGGTCTATGGACAATGGCGTTCCTTGGGTCCTCCGGTTCTCTTTTTCCCCGGTTCTTCCGTCCCTTTTGTCCCGTCGAGCTGGAGGACATGCCAGACACGTTCATACAAAGGGAAGAGGCTGGAACAATGAGGACTTCTGAGGACGACTGTGTGACCTCGGGCTCTCGCAAGAAACGAGGCCAAGCAAAACGCGCAACTGGAAATGGAAACACTTCGGGGCCCGACGAAGGAATCACGGGGCCGGACGTTGGGGCCCGGTGAAATCCCAGCATGATAACGGACCCTCCCCTTCCGGAGACGCGGGATTACACTGTGTAGTAATAGTAATCGCGATGCCTCGAAGAGTGCAGCTGCTGCTCACGGAGCCGAGCGCGGCATATGCTGCGTGGTCGCCGCTGCTCTTCCGATTATCCACATGCTACGCGTATACCTTGGAGAATGGACATCTGGCCTGCCCGCGGTGCTCGCAGGATTATTTGCTCGTTTGTCCCGGCCACGAGCTACCGACAGCACCCTAGGACCGATAGATGATCGACGACACCCTGAAGACATGCGAGAAATTCGTCGGCCATCGTTTTGAGGAGGGTGCGTTTAAAAGTTTCGTCTCGGTGCTCATTATTTGAATGATCAGATTGGTGTTCTTATCTTCGACTGTTTGGTACTTGGGTTTAAAAAGAGGTTGATGAAGATCTTGAAGAAATGTGTCTTAAATTTACTAGGGTCCGAAGAGCTATTATCAGTCTAATAATTGTTGAATCTAGCTAATGTGTTTCGAAATGTTTTTGAAAAGTTGATAGGGGCTTAAACGGATCCAGCCACGGCTACCATGAGTGAAAATATGCTTCTTTAAAGGGTTAATTGAATTGCCCTTAACCGTGACCCGTGTTGAAGCATTCGCGGGTTTGTTTGGTGCGAGGGTGGACCGTTTGGGTCGAGGTAGCGAAGGTACCTGCTCTGGGACTCTTCTGAGGGGGAGGAAATGGGAAAGGCAGGATTGGAGGTTGTTGAAAGGGTTGGGATCTATGTTGAGATTTTAAGTGCACTTTTGTACGTGGAAAGTGTAGCGATTGTACCGAGGATGCTTATGCGAATCCCTTTTTTAAAGTGGATTTAATATTCGTTCTTCATTTTTCCAACTCGATTTACTCCATAGTATCAAATCGACCTGCTTATAAAAATTGGAATTAGTATAATAGAATTCAGTTTTTACTGTGGCCTATTCCCTTAAATCGAATTAGAACGATAGCAACATTATTCCCGTTCAACAACGTCCTAAAGAATGTATAATATTAGCAACGCCAACGAGATCGGCGTATAATCAACTAATTCTGACAACATAGAACTTTTTCGAACGCAAAATTTGCTCTCTGTTAAAACAGTTTACCAGCATAGTTCCGTATATAATTCAATATTCATTTCTAATTGCCCCGGCAATCAATAGAATATTCCACTCTCATTAGTAATTTAGGGAACACTAATCAATGTTTCTAACAAACATTACTATTGCCATCAAGCAATTCAGCAACAATGATACTGTGACCGAACATTCATCTCTAATTGCTCTCGTGTCACGTAATAATTCATTTTGACTCGAATTCGGAAGAATGCTAATAAATATTTCAACACCTGTCGAACAATACCTCTTGTGACCTTCATCTCTATTTCTAATCTCGTCGACATGCAACAGAATCGCCATTCAATACCCAAAACATAATTTACATAATATAGCGTATTTTTCCTAGATTATCAGCTATCTAAATTGTACAAAATGCACGATCATTCAAAACCATATACAACAGACCTCACAAAGAAGCTTGAACAATATTCCGAAACCACCACCCCAACCCCTTTCTTTTTTAAAGTTTAAGGACTGTTAGGAAAAAATGCATTTACGTACTAACATCCCACTAAAGATGACGGTCGGGGAGAAAGTGTGGGGCTCGACACGATACTCTCGAATGTACCGGGCCCATACCTACTAAAAAAACCTAACAGTCCAGGACTCAAAATTGAGATCTGATTCACCTCCTACTGAACTAAAGAATGATGAGCACTGCGACCCGTTATTCGCATTACTCCAGTGCTCACACAGCTTTGGATCTCTCCCACGCCTGTGCTTGTCTTATATCCACCGAAACCCCTTCAAACCAACTCCAACTGTACCCCAAACCACCCCAAAAAAGGAAGCCGAGAAAAAGCGCTAACAGTGAGAAGAAGAATCAGAGACCCACTCTCTCTACAAGAACCACCCCACGAAGAGTTTCCAAGAAAAAAGACTTCGAGGAGCAACCATCCCATCTCCGGTTCCAACATCTCCAAGTAGAGTGTCCATCGGTGGGGGTGCAAGGGGATTGAAGAAGAAGAAGAAGAAGCGCTCGAAGAATATCTGTCGGTTGAATCGTCCGCAAATTGCGGTCGAAAAAGGTAAAAGTTGCTGCTCGGATCGTAACTTTCTTGGGTAGAGAAGAGGCGAGGCGAGAGGTTGGCCGGTGATTTTTGTTTTCATTTGATTACCTCGGGCGGCCGGGTCTGGCTCGGCGTTCCACTGCGTTTCCACCCCCGCTGGTTCGGCCGGGGGTTGGAAAACGGCTGGTTAGCAACGTGGAGGGCGCGCGGAAGTTGGCGAAAGCGCGCCACGAGATTCCGTTATTTTCACCGGCTGGAATCAATAGGGGCCACCCACCCACACTCGCGCACGCACGCGGGATTCCTCGTTGAAGATCGCGCCCGCGCGCGAGATCACCGGCACGGCAGCGTGTGCCGTCGTCGTGTCGTGTCGACTCGCCGGGTTGGGTTAGGTTAAGCTCGCGCTTAGCCCAATAGCGCTGCTAGGTCACATCGCACGATAGGTGTTTACATCGGGGAAGACCACGCGAGGATACCCAGGTGCCATGACCTACCGCGAAAAAGGAGTCGCGTGCCCGAAATCCTGCTTTCCTGCCACCATTCCATACCTTCCACTCCCAGCCCTCTTCCGGCCCTCTTCTTCAACTGCTTTTCATTCTTACTCCCCTCTTCCTCTTCTGCTTCCTCTTCGTCGTCCTCTTCGGCTTCCTCGTCGAGTTTTAGATTGCCCTTTTTGTCGGTTCTATTTTTATATTCTCTATATCATTCTTCTGTTGCTCCTAGACATAAATGCGAGAATAGTCACAGTTTACTGATGAGAACAGATAGCAACAGAGAAATAATGAAACTCTACCATGTTCTTCAGCTGCTTTTTATTCCCTCTTCCTCTTCAACGTCCTCTTCAACGTCTTCTTCCCCTCCAGCTTCTTCTTCGTCTTCCTCTTCCTCTTCGAGTTCTTCCTCAACGTCCTCTTCGGGTAGCCCGTCGTTAGCCCGACGACTTCCAGGGATTACTTTCTCATTTAGATTTTATCGGAGCGGCTCGCGCGCCGGTTTTCTTATGTCCCTCTTAGACGGCCATTCCCCGATTCCTTCTCCTTTGTTTTTACTAATTACCCAGGACCAGTCAGCCATCCGACGTCTCTTCTTCTTGCCCCCCAGCCTCCCGCTGGAGACTCCTCTTTCACTCGCGGCCGTTGATCATTAGGCGGCCGGCCAAAAGGGTGTCCTTCCGTGACTCGCTCCTGTTTTCTTGATTTTAAATAACATCCGGCGAAACTATTGTTCGGATTTGGTTGTGGTTGGGGTGCAGAGGTGCGATTTGTCTTTCGGTGACTGTGGTTAGGTCTAGTTCGATCTGGAGTATCAAAATTCAAGTTCGAGAAATTTTAGAGAACTCTTCAATTTCATTTTAGTCTAATAGCACCCTTAACGAAACCTTTGCTGTTAACCTCGTGGAGCTATAAAGCTATTGCACAACGCTGTACAGTTTCATAAATGCCAGCAGTCTGATCACTATACCCATCGTCAGTGGAACTATTCATACCCCAACAGACGATCGTGCACATCATTCTCGCGTCCCATGGCCACCCTAGAGGGGTAATGGTGAACAATCCGAAAAGGTCTGGTGTCCGTGGAAAGAACCGCTATGTCCTCAGGTCCAGTTGGCGGTTTCGAATCCGTCGAATCGACAGAGGTCCTCTGCAGCTGGCCCGACAAAAAATCAGGCCCGATTGTTTTATCCCCAGCCGTTCTATCCGCTGGTCAACCGGTCCTTCTGTCCTTATTATGATTATCCTCGACGAAGGGTCGTCGAAGGGGAGAGTAGCGTCGAACGGTTTCATCATCCTCGTTCCTCGTCGACTCCTATCCACTTTTCCTCCCCTAATCAGAGAAGACTGAGAAAAAGAAAGAACAAAAAGCGAATCTCTGGCTAAGGGATGAGGGTTGGAGCAGTCTAGCTCGAGAGAGTGGTCGAAATCCAATTTGCCTTTCTTCTGGCGCGTCTTTCGCAATGAATGAGAGTCTCGTGGATGCACCACGTGTCACGGGGCACCTCGTATGCAAATTTCCTGGCCCATTGTCTTCTTTCGAACCCCCCTCCACCCCTTGGCGCACCCCACGGTCGACAAAAAGATCCAGGTCAAACTTTCATCCGGTTAGGAATTTTTATTTTTCGATGAACGGAACAACAAAGGGGGTCAAACCCTGACGTCGGCCCAGAAGAGAATATTGTCAGGGGTTGGGCAGCCGCATTCACCTTTTCGAACACGCTCAACGGTCGGGGACAGTGTCGTTCTAAGACAATCGATACAATTACCGAGGAACCGCCATCGAAGACGTGGCTCGAGGGTCGAGTCGCTCTTTTCTACGGTAGCCAACCCTCTGCCAAGTGTTCCTTCCCTCTCGGGAGAGTGCACCCTTTTGCTTCCTCCGAGAGCAAAAAAAGGGTGCGAAAGATTCCGAGACCTGTAGAGCCTCGCAGACGCCATTCAAGACGAATAAAATCTGTTTACTCGATCTTATTGAATTTAGACACCCCCCCTGGATAAATGTTTTCGACAATCTATTTGGGATCTTCGAGATCATTATTCAAGGGGTGGGAAGTAATCGGGTGCATTTATTAATTGGATACGGATTGTGATTGGCAGAAAGTTTCCTGGAAAATTTTTATCTTCAGCTGGGTCCACAATTGTCACCCTCCAAGATAAATGTCTGCGATGATCTTATTTGTGGCTTTGATGTTAGTATTGAAGGAATGGGATTGAATTAGGTGTATTTTTGGTCAAGTGAAATTGAGGAAGACCGGTGAAAATTTGAAAAAAATGATTTTTTCGAAAAATTCGTGGATAGGGAAGGACTGAAAAAATCGGAATTTGCGGTTGCATAACGATTCGCAGGTATGCCGCGTAGCCCAGCAATCGTAATAAGATCTGGTCTATCGTCGAAAGGCTCGCGCTAGGGAATGCCGCTCGAGAATTTCCAGAGGCGAGGCACGCCGTTCTGGGGGTTGTCGATCAACCCCCGTGGAAACGCGATGGAGCGGGCTGCGGTCACCGCTAGGATTCGAAATACGACGGTGTACGTACTCTGTTACGTCGCGTACGCAACGATGTTATGTTAACCTTATCGTTGGGATGGCGTGGAGGCACGTAGCGTCGCGCTAACACCCACGGATCGCTATTTGCCACGACGAACCGGCGAAATCTTCCGTGCAACGCCGCCGCCGGAATTCCGAAAACTTTCCCGACAGTTCTTCAGAAAACCAAATTCCCCCAATCCACTATCCTTTACCGGGAACACACTTTTAAAACGAGCATCGCGAACTACCCTCCTATTTATCGACAATCAATTCGTAAAACGATTTCTAACTTCGGGGACATTTTTGAGATTACGACGTTAATTTTTCACTTTTGTAACATGGAAAATTGTTGAAAATTTTAGACTCATTTTTTTAAGAACAACTTTCCACACCAAGAATTTCATACTAAGGGTGGGAAATGTATTATTGTTTTCCTGTTGATTTTTTATTGCTATTATTTTGCGACTGCTCCTTGATACAAATACATGTATACCGTTTACAGATAGCTGACACAGTAACAGAGAAATAATGAAAACCTACATACTGCAATTAACTCTTATCCAGTCGAGCAATTATTACATTAATGTTTTGTGAATCAAATTGGCTGGCAGGTTGCATCCAATTAACAAGAAAAATTCTTTAATTGCAATAGAAACTGATATTGTTGAATTGATTTGTAAAATACGTCTACGTACGGCGATGCTAATTGGCAGATTGTGGATACTCGCGCAAGTTTTTAAAAACATATAAATCCTTTCTAAAAGGTGTACCATTTATAGCAGCAATTAAAATTAAATTGAGCCTAGAGGATTGGTACAAATTGTGAAAAAAATCGAGTAACATTTATTAGAAATGTACAAATATCCACAGCTATCAGAGACTGGAGAATCAGTCAATTAAAAAGAAGTAAATTGTTTATATTTGACGATTAATTTGTTTATATATTTACGCAAGAACTACTTACTATTTATTAAACGAGTGATGCACGTAATTTAACCGACTCTAAGTGTGATTCACGAATGTCTCAAAATGCATCTTTGCAAAACCAGAAAATCAAGTTTCACTTTCTCTGTGGCCGCACCGAATAATTCCGCCGGTATAGAAGGTATTTAGCCTGAGGAACGTAACCGTTTAGGTAACGCTGAGGTCCTCCGCCCTGAATTCTCAAGGTATATACAACCTAATTCCCTTCGACCTAATCACGACTTCAGTGACGGAGGGCGCCGCAAATTCTGGACGTCTCCTATCCATACCACTGAACCAGGTTCTACATGAATTTTTAAAAACTGGAGAAAAGGCGAGAGGGGAATTTTTTCTGAGAGTTTTTCCCGAAGGGAGAGGACGAGGCGTTCCTTCATAAAGGAGACGAGGCGAGTTGCGGTCGGCGCCGGGATTCGAAATACACGTGATGGTGAACGTGAAGTCCATTCTGGCGTGTACGCAACAACGGCGTGCTAACCTTACTGTCACGCCGGGGCCAAAGGGATGTAAAGCCGCGATAACGCCTCCGAATCGTTATTGGGTGTGATAGAGAGGCCACCCCTCATCGTTTACAAACCACTCTATCGTGGAAACGAAGCATCCTAAACAGCTGGAAAGTCGGCGCCGCGAGAACTGTCGCGCGACGTGCGCAGCAGAATTTTCGAAAAATTCGATTTTTCAGTGGCGACCGAGTTCGATGGCCGAACAGACGCCGGGACTCGATGTTAGGGCAGTTCAAACAACCACCCGGGGTCAACAATGGCTTCCTCCAGGGGCTTGTACACCCTCTTTCGATGGGGATTTTGGGACGAAGACAAGGCGGTTCTTTCGAAATTTAGACGATGGCCACCCTTGTAATTGGGAAATTTTTTGGCGGATTGCCTGAGCGATTATTTAGGATACTTTAGATCGAGGTGATTATAGTGCTTGGAAAAACTGGGGATGAAATTGAAGGAGGTGTGGCTTTTTTAGTACTATGCATTTTTGAGACATTTTTAATTCAATAAAATGTAGTTTATATTAAATTTTTTGAATAATGCTAGACAATATAATTCTTTTAAGAAATAAATTTCAGAGTTTCCAATGAATTATTAAATTATTTGGACACATCGGGAAATTTGATGTAAAATTAAATAGCGAATTGTTTATAAAAATTGACGATAATGACGTGAGTAGGTTGACCATAAATTCTTTCGAATGGATTAGTATGCACATTGATTTTTGAGCGAGTTCTGCCCCGATAGGATTCTGTTCAAATATTTGGTGAAATTGGGGGTGAAATCGAAGAAGGGATGAGAGATTTTCGCACTTCGTGCATTAATTGCATCCACCTGTTCTATGAATGAGCAAAATTATTATTCTAATGTAACAATAAACACGAAGACCTAAATCGAAATTTGACCGACACCCTCGCACAACAAATAACTATAATTCACTGCGAAGCAACTTACACAAAATTCTATTACACACTGAATTTAATTAATAAGTGAAAGTTTCTCGTTACTTTTTTACAAGGTAGAATTAATATTGATTGCACATTTTATTCCATTGAATAACCAGTGTAAGGGGAAGGTGGTGCCGTTTCAATATCTCCCGTTCTTTTTCCAATTTAAATTTGAATTTTCAATCTCGCTGAATTTAAACTTTCAATTAAAGTTCAAATTAAATTAAATGGAATTAAATTATGCTTTGGATCCAACTAATTTAATCTTTGAATTAACATTGTACCGGGTTGTTTAACGCCGTATCTACCCACCGCGACATAGAACTTCAACAACTTTTTAGAAATTAAGAAATCTAACTCGGAAGAATTTAAAAAAGTATATGAGTTAACTCTACAAATACAGTAATAAAGGTTCGGATAATACTGAAGATGTGCAAATTAAAAACCTGAATTGTATGCGTTGTTGAAACTGAATCGTGCATATTGCTTTCTAAATTGATGCTTTCAACCTGAAATCACATTTGCAAAAATATTCAAGGCCGAACAGAAACAATTTTCGTTGTCTCGCAATTCGTAAAAACATGCGTATTGCTTCACAAATGATGCCGCAACCTGAAAATAAATTTGCATCAAATAAAACTTCCCAAGCCAAGCAGGAACAATTCCCCGGACTCCGCGACTCTCGAAACCCACCAGGAACCATCATCATCGACAAAAGAAAAATGTACGGAAAAAAGTATTATAAGAGCCGATCTTCCCGGGCCCAGAACGCTGAAGGTAGAAAGGCGTCGTCGAGCCCGGAGGCCGAATTACGAATTGTCGTAAAACGTCGGAGCCGAATCACCGTTTCGGTGTAGCAATCGAAACAATCGATAAAACGAGCCACGCGTCGCTGGTCGCCGCTCGGCGTCCGCCAAAAGAGCAGCCATCATCAACATCATCGACTTGGCTGGAGAAAACCAATCGCCCTGCGCCCCGCTTCTCTCATCCTGACCCTCTTTCCAGGCCCAACCTAAACGATCCCCTAACGAGCTAGTGCGCATCATCTCTAAGACTCGTTGAGCCCTGAAAAGCGCAATTTCGGAAAGACGTTTCTCGATGGCTCCGAGTGAGAAAGAAGGGAGGCAAGAGTGTCGAGCCGGAGCGGGACGGTAAAACGAGCGAAAGAGGAAGCGAGCGGAGCGCATTGGGAGTATCGTGGAGCGTGCGAGATGACGGTACATGATCGTCCACCTGGCGGGGTGTCGGGTTTGCGCAGCGCAAAACGCAAACTCGGCTGACGAGCGGCTCTCGCACTGCGCTTCAGCGCATGGGGGCAGTTTAGCAGATCGGTCGTTTATGGGCGAGAGGATGATCGGGGCGAGACGGTGGATTGCAGCGGGGGTGGTCGGGCGGGCCATCGAGCGGGACAAGGTCCGGCCGAGAGGGCTGCTTGGTTGGGAGCGAGAGGCTGCGAGGGCCGAGGGGTTGCTGAGGGGGTGGTCGAGGGGCGGTTGTCCGAGAGAGGGTTGGTGGCCCGTTGGTGCGATAGAGTCGGCGAGGAGGTGAGGTGGGGGTGCCCGGCACGGGGCCACGGCGCAGTTGCTACTCAGACACGGGGATGCTCGCAATGCCTCTATCAAAGGTTACCGAAAATTTCGGAAAACGTAGCGGGTTTTCGTTAAAATTGCGCGCGGCCTTAAGAGATTCGCGTGCCGGGTGCCGGGTTTACGTGCGGACGAGCGAGCGAGCCTAAGTCGCGAGGCGTCGCGGCGCGCCGTCGGGTATACCGTGAGACTCTCGAAGGAAGGACGGAAGGAAGGAAGAGAGAAAGATAGGGGGTGGGAGGGGGGTCCAGATCCGCGTCGTAAAAGAAGGACCGAGGGGGCCACGGGTTTTCTTGCGAAAGGGGGTCGCGGCGCGTCCGGTGGTGATCGCGAGAGGGTTCGATGAGGGAGGAAGGAAACCGTTCGAGAAAGAGGAAGAGAGAAGGAGAGAGGTGAAGGAGGACATTGAAGGAGGACCGAGGAAGAAGGAGACCGGTTCCCGGCCCAAGATCACCGTCCCGCGACGCACCAACAGACACTGGCGAGCCGCGAGGAACACGTGGGGGAGAAAAGTCCGGGAAAGCACGAGGAGCGGGCAAGAGAAAGAGGCTGGGAGAGAGACGAACGATGGGAGAGCCCGCGGGAGAAACGAGGACGGAGACAGCGTGCCGACGCGTCTTACCACCGACGCGCAAGGAGCGACGCCGCGCGCCTCTCTAGAAGGGGAACGAGGAGCTGGAGGGGGTGGCGAGGGGGCGGTCGCGGCGGGGGCAGCAAAGACGCTCATTCGTTCCTCGAGTCACGTGGGCCCCTTCTTACAGCCGAGGTTTTTCCTTTCGTCCCGCGGGAAATTCGAACCCCTTCGCGACGACCACCCGATACGCTTCTCACCCTCTTGGCCCGGAGCGGGGGAAGGGGGCGACACTTGATACGCCCCGTGATCTCGATGATCGCAGATTTTTAAAATCATCCTTCATCGTTCTTTAATTCTATCTTTCTTTGTATCGATCTTCAAATATCGAACTGTTTCGGGGGTTTGTTCCGGAAAGGGGCGATTAGGGGTTTCCGATTGGAATCTGCGGTCGTCGAGGCTTCTCGAGAATTCTCTCGGTCCTTCTGTGAATCCGCTCGTAGATCCGCTCGGTTATCGTTTCGTCGCGTCGCGTCGCGTCGCGTCGTCGTCCAATAGGGTACGAGGCGGATTTACTCGACGAGCCCCCCTCGGGTATTTTTCTGTTTCAGACGCGTCGCACTGTGTTGTTATGTGTTGTCATAGTTATTTCATTGAAAAATTAATTTCGCCGTTTCCGAAACACACGCACCGATTTCTGTCTGTGAAACACAAAGTCTGAACAACTCCTCTTTAAGTTTCTGCCGAAACCGGACTCGATTAATTAGAAACCAAGCTTTCGTTCGAGCGTTCCTCATTTCGAAATTTCGACAAGTAAGAAGAATAAGAAGCAGAAGACGACGAAGAAACGAAAAAAGAAGAGGAAGAAAAGGAAACCAAGGAAACTGAAGGAAGAGAGAAAAAAAATATTGAGAAAAAGCACAAAAAAATAGAGAAAGAACGAGCGAGAGAGAGAGAGAGTAAGCGAGAGAGCGAGAGAGAGAGAGAAGTAACGAAATTTAATGAAACAAAAAAAAGCATTGCCTTAAGGAGAGGAAGAAGAGTTATTACTTACACTGTCGACGGAACAAAGCAGGAGGAAACAGGGGGGAAAGAGAAACAAGAGTAATTAAGGGAAAAAAGAAATAATACAAAAAATACACTTTAGACGCCTAACAAAGTAAATTGTAAAGATATGACTAAAGTATATTTTTAACAAGTTTTGAGAAACTTTAGATTTTAAACGTAAATTTTAAACGCGCGATAAAAAAAATGAAAAAAAACGATAAAATTCTTAATAACTAAAAATGTGATCTAAAAGTCGTTGCTACCAAGAGAAGCCTTATGTCCTTGTTTCAATTAGTTCGGTTCCAAACGTAAGTAACACTCATCGAACAAACTGTACTAACCATTTTTGCATGACGCATGTGTTTTCCAGCTTTGAGAAAAAAGATCAAGAGATCCGAAAGATTTCGAATTCCTCGCGAAACCTTGCATCGATTCAAAATTTCCTCTGTAATAGATCGTTTCAGGAGTCGTTAGATCGGGTCTCGGAGATTCGCGAATCGTCTCAGGAGTCCCGACAATCGTGGTTCTTCGCAACCCCTCGCGGAAACCGGCACACCCAAGCCGAACGAACGACCGCCACAAAAGTTTCGCCTCCTCCCGTAATTGTACGCTTTCCGTGCGTGCGGCGCATGCAGCGCGCAACACTTATTACAGTAAATCGGTTAAACGCGAGAGAGTGTCCGTAATCATAGCAACTACGCGGTAATCGCTACCGTGGCCCCGTAGTATTGCCATTACGCGCATTATCATTATAATTCGCAGATTATTAAGCGGCGCGTAGCTGATGGCCGGCCGGCCGATCGGCCGATTGGCTGCTAAACAAACTCCTCGACACCTAACTCGATCATTCTCCAAAAATCTAGATCTCTTAGAATCGTATGAAATTTTCATTATTCTCGGTTCCTAGAAGGGTGGGGGTGGTTAGAGAGAGGAAAATCGCGACAGAAGAGAAAAAAAAATAGACGCCGATCGTTGAAACCCGGGATCAGCGAAAATCCGTGCAGATTTAACGAAGGGGGTGGACTGAAAAAATTTCACGGGGTGGGGTGGTTTTTGCAAAGGGTGGCAGAGAGAAAAATTGCGGGAGCGGCCTGTGCCGCTTCGAAATGATTTTATTTTCTGTGTGCACGATGACGCACCGTTGCCAGCCCCGGGAGCCGATGATCGAAGGGGTGGCGGAAGGGTGGCAGGCGACGACGAGGGGGTCGGAGGGCGGGAGGGCGGGTATGCAGGGGTTCGATTTGAAATTTCCTATTTCGCAAGGCCTGGCTTGAAAACCGGCGCTACGTTGCATGCGGCTCGGCGCAACACGCGAGCGGGTATCCACGTACGAATACGAACGAGAATGACGGTGGCGGAGGGTTGGTAGAGGGTGGCGGGTCGTGGCGGGCGGGGGTTACGATGGTAGCGGGGCACACCGGGAACGGCGCGGCATCGTCAGGCATTTTTTCGATGATTTTCAAGCCGGGGGGTTGGGCGACAGAGAAAGAGGGAGAAAGAGAAATAGAGGGAGACAGCGGCCGCCCGCGTTCCATACACGCGAGCATCGCCGGGTAACTGCATGGTTTACGTGTAGAAATGTGCGAGTGAGCGAGCGAGCGAGAGTCTATCATCCCATTTGGCTGGGCTTCGGCGATGGTCGGCGTTGTTGCGCTGGGAATGCCAGCAGGGGGTGGTGGACAGGGGCGGAAAGGCGTTAGGGTGCCCCTCGGTGGAAAGAGGAGGCGATGCAACTCGGTGTCGGCGGTAGCATGAACTGCTAGGGGTGAGCTGGAGAGTGCGAGGGCATCGAGGAGTAAGGGAGGGAGACCGGGTACGAGAGAGAGAGTGAAACGAGCTAGGGTTGGCGAGCGAAGGAGGGTGGCGGGCCGCCTGCATGCATTTTTTTTCCACACCCCGCGTATTGATCCCGGAGTCATTCAAAATGGCGGCCGGGGCCGAGTCAGCCAATGACTGCCTGAATCGATGACTGCAGCGAGCCACCCCCGAACCGGCCAATGGGAGGCCGTCGTACGGCGTTCTATGCGGGAACCACCACCCCGGTGTACGAGACACACCGGCCTACACCACACCGTCCCACCGGACTCGCCCGTGTGTACGTGTACGTGTGTGTGTGTGTGTACGTATATCTACGTGCACATGCGTTCGCACGCGTGTCTGTTCCCTGTTCCGGGTTCGAGCTCGTCGATGACCCGGGACACGTCGATGATTTCCACGGAAAATTCGTCCCCCACCCATCACTAGGGGCCAACGGGGGCTGCGTTTTCGCTTCGCACACGCTGCGCTCTACCATCAGCGACCCCCTCTCGCCCATCCACCCACCCGCCCCCTATCGTTTCGACGGGGGTTTGAAAAAATCGCCGAACTTTCGACTCGATCGTTTCCAGAGTCGACCGACCGGCTATTTCCATCCAGACCGTTCGCATTTGCCGCGATTAACGGCCCACCCTGCTCTGCCGCCCACGCCTCGACCTCCCCTCCGAACCCACTCTCCACCCTCTTTTATTCCACCCTCGCGAAATAACGGGAATCGGAACCTGGACTCGCGGCCACGATCGAAGAATCGCATCGTTGTTCGCCCCCCTATGTGCGAGCGCGCTCGAATCATCGCGGGGGTCGTTGACCGTCGCTCGATGACGACTGCACACCGGATTTTATACGAAACCCGATGCTGCACGAAGCTGAACCTTTCCTCGCACACCGACGCGCTCTTCGGCTTTTCGATTCCCCGGGATTTTAACGCTGGTAGTCAGGCCGCCATTGCTTCTTGCCTGTTGAGATAGGACATTGCCCGTGGTCAGGGTTCCCGCGGAGAGTCTTCGTGAAATTATGTAGCTTAGCCTTTTTCGTAGTCGTCCAACACTTTGAATCCTAGAACTTAGGCTTTCGTGATTCCTGCTCGTTGAGACGGGACTGTATCCGTGGTCAGGGTTCCCGTAGAGAGTCCTCGTGGAATTGTGAAGATTTTTTCGAAGTTGTCTCTGAATTCCAGAAAGAGGATAGTTACTGTCGATGTTGGGAATATTTATAGAATATTTGATACTCAATGGTGGCTAAAACTTGTAGAGTTTCTTGTTACGGCAAACTAGGGAACACAATCAGCTCCAGACAGTTCTTGGGTTGCCAGTGACATAGATATTACTGTGTCGTTGATTGTAACTACCAAGTCAGCAGAACTGACCATGGATATAAAAGAAGCGAGCACTTGTTCTGTTTGCACAGTTTAGCTACCGTGTCTGGGATAGGGAAGTGTTTCTCAACTAAGTCTTCGGCTTTTTTATGATTTGAGTTAGAGAATCAAAATTTCTGTATTTAATGGATCGTGGAGATCATTGGTGGCAACTTGGAAAGGGCTCTACCATATACGTCTGAATTTTTTAAAATTGTCATAAACCAGTTAGATCGAAATTGAACCTTGACATCAACGACTGTGAATAGACACTCAAACTATCTTTCTACATCTTCTGAATACTACAATGATCGGTAACATCATCAACTGAAGCATCGAAAGACTCATGCTTCTGAATCTCCTAAAGTTGTCAGAGAAAACATCCAAAACTGAATTTCAAGGTTTACCCAACCCGTCTTCCCATACTTTCTAAATGCTAGACTGACAGTCAGAATTGTTAATCATCATGCTCGAAGACTTCCTACGACTGTTAAATCTACATCAGCAACAGTCACCAGCCATTTGCACCTAATCAAACAGTCTTCCCCATCTTCTTTAAATGCTAGAATGATTGATAGGATCGTTGATCATCAGAAGACTTCTTCCTACTTTCAATCTGAACCTTTATCTAAAATCAATCTTTGACGTTAGCGACGATCAACAACCATTTCATCTAATCGAGCCTGTCTTTCCATGCTTTCTGACTGCTGGAGTGATGGACAGTATCATCAATCAGGACAGTGAACGAGCTACTACCATACTCAAAGCTAGACTCCAAGTTCTTTGTTGGAGCTAATTGAATCGCCAAAAATTGGAACTGACTGCAACCACTTCGCAGTCCACGTGACCACGGCAGTAGTACAATGACAGACACGGTCATCAGTCTGGTAATCCTCAAAGCTAAACCCTCCAGCAAAGTGATAGATATCAGCAGAGATCGTCGTTTAAATAGGCTCAAAGCCAGCGAAGCTAATTGAATGGACAAAAATTTTATTGAACAGAAATTCCAGGTGACGTCAGTCAGATTCGCGACCCGGTTCAATCCGACTTTGTCGTCCGCTATCTCCGCCACCTTGATCCTGGCTACGTAGCCGTTATCTTATCGAGCAGCTCCTCGGCCGACAAAAAATCGGATCGTCGTGTACAGTTCCTCGGTCTGGGTTCCCCTGTCAGCTGGATCTCCGGTGCCGATCCACGGATCCGTGGATCAACCGCGGAAGACAGACGGACGGACGGACGGACAGACGGACAGACAGGCGCGAGGTGGTGTCTGAATCGAAGCGCATCAATTTTCTGCCACGGCACTCGTTGCCGCACTTTGTGCGCGGGGCAAAGAGAATGTCGAAACTGTGCGAGAGGCACGAGGCACGATTGCATCACGATGCAGCGTGCACCGCGCGCCGCATTACATCTACTCTTCTGTGTGTGCATATGTACTTAGATTGGCTCCTATTGACATAGCCACAGAGACAACGACGGCGGTGGAGAGTACAGTCGGGAAAAATGCGAGCGACGCGCGTTCCTCGGCCTCGTCCGACACTTTGATCTCCCACACCGAAGGGGACACAGAAGTGCAAACAGAGCAGCAGCAGCCCGCGAACGAACGTATGCGAGCGAGCACACGAGCCAACGCATTTTCCGACAGAATGAATTAATAGGAAATAGACGGTCCGCGCCGGGAAAACCGTCCTCCTTTTCCCGCGCGCCATCAGGAAATCGATCCCCCCCTCCCTCCCTCCCGCCCCTCGCGAGATTCTTCCGATTCGAGTCGCATCCCGATATTCATGTATATACATACATACACAGCAGAGAGAGAGAGAGACAAGCTGGCCGTCGGATTGTTGAAATTTTCGATTAAATTCGAATCCCTGTGACCAGAGTTTGTGGACGAAACGATGTTTGCCGAATGGACGCTCGACGGTGGACATCGCGCGGATTTTGTTGATCGTGGTCAACACTGACTGGCCCCCCGCCGACACCCCCGCGTACACAGCATTGACAAATTCATGAGCTCCCGGGGAGGATTTTGCGGCCGAGCACCACTGTTTTATCGGAGTCCGACGTTTTCTTGAATCATTTATCCACCACTGATTTGCTTCTTCCACACGACGCACCGTGAACCCGGGCTCGTTTGCCGCGGACGCGATTGAATCTCCTTCTGCAAACACCGGTCGCAATGAGCTTCCGGAAAAATAAAATGCACGAGCAATCCGGATGATCCCAATCCACTTTTCAGAGTATTAATTTATGGAGGATCATTGGGGATGAGGTAATTAGAGAGAATGATCGTTCTTGTCGGGAGGAGGGTTTGTAATTCTTCTGCGGTATCTACCCGAGAATTGTTAGTAAAGTTTCTAATGTTTTTCTCCGTAAAATAGTACAATAAGGATGTATTCCGTCACGATTGTTTAACAAGTGTCACAGATAGGGAATAGAATTGAAATATTGCGTAAAAAGTACGCGAGCGGTGGAAGAGGATTGCGAAATCCTTATCTTGACTAAACAGTGATTCCGAAAGTATTTGTTTCAAGGTTCTTTTCATGGAATTTCCGAAATGTACGTATGAAAAACACCTAAGAATATCGTTAGAAATACAAGAGACAAGTAGAACGAGCTTAGGCGTTCCTTATCTCGAGCAAAGAGTCACTAAACACGTCACTTCATGCTATTTCACGTAACATTTTTCTTAACTTTATCCTATTCAATCCTAATTGTTTTCCATCAAATCTACGAAAAGCAAACAATATATCTCTCCTATTAGAAATTATCTGTGAAAAACCCACGACTCTTATCTTGGCCAAACAGTGATTGAAAAATTTATTTGTTCTACTTCAGCGAGATTTCTATTTTACTGGGAATTTTACCATTCCTCGTTTTCTACCATTGTATTATTTGAAATTAATTACTGAAAAATATTTCTATTGATTGTTTCCTTTGAATCATGTCTTCTTTGGAAAAGCTGGTATTCCGAAATTTTCATTCGCAGCTCCAACAGAGCATTTTCGTTCCGAAGGGTAGTGCATCTCGTGCACTTTCTGCTGCAGCTGTACTAAGCGCACACGATGGAATGGTTTTTCTAGCGCGGGCAGTTTTTCTATTAAGCTTCATTTGTTTCTTTCATTGCGTAATGCGCCGGACGCGTCGCTCATTTCATCCTACTGTCGAGCACTCCTACCGTTAGAATTCTTAATCCGGATTGCAGTTTCGATGGTTCGTATGACGGTCTGAATGCAAGCGTACTCTGCTCGACGGAAGCCTAACTCTTCGACAATCGCGATCCTCCAAAATCGGAAACCATTATCATTAAACAACAGCTTTGCGGAAACCGATTCCCGTCGATCTCTGTGTCATAATTCTTGTAAAACGTGACAATGACTGCATTTCATCAGTTCTTCCAACAACTGCTTTTGATCAGGCCTCCTTAATTGCATTGGGTGATTAAATTGACTGATCTGGTTAGATAGATTAATCGTTTTAGAGTGAAACAGTCGATTGTTGAATGAAAATCTTGCTGCACTGAATTTTGCTTACACTTCCATACTTCCCAGATGCTTGTGATTCGCGAATATACATTCAGCAACGCTTTTTGTTTCGTTTCTAACATTTTAATCACCCACAACAATTCCATTAATTTCTCTCTATTTCACAATCTACTTTTCTGTCAGTTCTGTCTCAAGATCTTCAATCTCCCACTGTCCCAAAGCAACTCAAAAAAAAAAAAAAATACAAGCATTCTCTCATCGAATAGGATCCTATAGCGTTCCTGGGGATCGATATTCCGAAGTTTAGCCGGGACAGAAACCTAAGGAACGAGTCACCCTTTTCTGCACTCGTTCGACCCTCGTTCTCCGACTCGCCACCAGGCGTCACCTCACCACGGGGTGGTTTTCTCGGGGATGAAGCTGCGAGGTGGCTTCACGCGATCAGCGGCTCGAAAATTCTCCTCTTTCAAACCCGTTCCTCAAGCCCACGGCAAAGTTCAACGCTGTTCAACAAAGAAGCTACCAACAAAGACTGCCCCCCGATGAATCGCGAGAAGTAAAATCGCTTTATAAAATCGCTGTGTAAAATCGTTTGCACGGCCTGCATACGGTGCGCGTCGTTCAAAGAGTATCGAGGAAACGGTTCGAACCGGTCGAGGGAAAAGAGCGAGGAGGGTCTGGTTTCGGGCGAGGAGGCGGACAATCGAAAGAAAGAAGGCAAGATCAGGGTCGGAAGACAAATGTCTTCCTACGCGGAGCGGTGCGTTCTCTATCAGGGGAGTCGATCGAGTCGATTCACCGAGCGAAAGAGTGAGAGAGAATTCAAAGACGGGAAGAGTAGGAGAGCGAGAGAGAGAGAGAGAGTGGGTGAGCGAGTGAGAGAGAGTCGCATCGCGCGCCGACACACAACCGGCGCGGCCCGGCCAAGATGCAAGTGCACGTGCACGTCGTATGCACCGACTTCGGGCTCGGCTCGACTCGATTCGACGCGGTTCCGTGCCGAGTATGCACATGTATACTGTACACGCACAGACACGTGTTCGTGGATATTGTACCGGCGCACATCCTTCTTCTGTGTCGGTTGGTTCCAGCTGCCGATCGGGATCGGGGGAATCGGGATCGGGATTGGGATCTAAAATGCTACATGAACGTGTGCACGTACAAGTAGGTGCAATTGGCCGGTCGCTCGGTGGCCGGTGCATATGTGCGCATGCAGGCTCGCGATCCCACCCACCCTTCGTGAACGAGGCCCCGACTCTCACCTGTTTTCACCCTGCCGCTACTCATTTGTAATTTAAAACGAGCCTCGATTGCCCAATGCGTCCCTCCACCTTCACCTCCTCCAACCTCCTCCACCTACTCCTCCGGTTTTTACCCATCCCGGGCGCACTTATCGCCCCCAGTCCATAAATTCGTGCGTATTTTCTTCCCCCCGTGCAAGTAGCCCGGCTACTTGAAAAATAACCTCGGCTAACTCGGTCTGCAACCGGCCACTCGATCGCAGATCACCGATCACTATGTTGCACGACCGACATCCTCCGGTGACCTAAGACCTTCCTCGATCGCTGCGACTTTCTGCGTAGTTGATCCCTATCAAGATTACTGATGCTTTGTTGACCGAGACTGCTCGCTGGATTTGACTCTCGCACGATGGAGATCTGCGATCGGTTTTTTAACTGGACATCGTTCTCTTGGGTCTTTGATAAGATTCTTGATAACTGAGCCGTGGAAATCTCTGTTTCTTACATTTTAATGTGTGTCTTGATGCGTACGTCTTGATCATACAATCAGATAGTCCCTGATGCTCCCTTGACCACCTCTGAAGCTTCAAGTCCTCTTTCTAGATTCCTGAATGTCGTCAGAATTTTCTATTCTGCCTCCTTCCATTTACCAAATAGACTTTCCAAAGAAGAAACCTACCAAACCACAAAATTAATAGTAAATAGTCTCGATCCACTCGCCATTTTCACCAATCTCATCTCTCAATCACGAAGATCGACTACTGGCGACAGTTTCGATCGACAAAGGAAAGTTCGACCGATCCGACCCGTCATCGGGAAACAGTGTCGAAGATCGGCAATTCAACTCATCGAATCGCATTGCCCGGGTTAAATAGGAAGGAAGTACTTTCTCCTCGGCGAAACCCGTACCTCGGTAGCAGCCTGTCGCGGCCGGAAGTTCGATCGTGATCGTGGTACAGGCCGTTCTTTCCGCCCACACCCCGGCGCGGTCGTTTCGCGTGTTTATGCAGATGCGTGGCCGAAAAATGCTCGCACGTTTACGGACATCTGTCAGATTCGCCGGTAGATATCGGGCCTCGATCTATCGAGCCGACTCGATCTCACCGGTGTGCGACTTCTTTCTGATGCAGCTCATGAATTTCCGAACATTAGCAAAAGGCCAACGGTCCCTGCCCAGAAAACATCCCCTTTCCGGGCGGTTTCCACAGGCGAACGGTCTTCGGCTCGCACACGTGTGTTTCTGGAATGTATTCTGTCTTCAGGAATCAGACACGTTTTCATAGTTTCACCAGTAAGTCGCCTAAGATCAATGATGATTTTTTTGGGGATAGATTCGGACCGGTCATAGGGTCGTACACGTGTGTCTTCGGGGGTGGATTCGCTTCCGCGGTCCACCTGGAGCGCGCGCCTCGTGGCAGGTAGTTTCAGAGGGTGGATTCTTCACGGTGGTGGGGGTTGCAACGAGAAAAAAACGCGGCGCGCTTCTCCGCCCTCGACTCACACCTCCACGTGGCGTACACGTGGAAAAAACGAGCAGGCCAGCGTAAAAATGCGGCGCGTGGGGGTTGTTGCGCTCCGGACGTTGGTGGGGGATGGAAAGCGGACGGACGAAGGAAGGGAAAGCCCGGCGAAGGACAGAATCCGGTGGTTACGGGGGTGGAGGGTGGCTCGCAACGAGCGAGCAAGCGACAGCTGCGAGAGGAAAGAGAGGGATGAAGGAAGAACCAGTGGAGGGGAAAGACGTTGGCCGAAGAAGGGGTGGAAAGCTCTCTCGCGAGCCTGGTGGGGTGCGCACGTTAGACGGTCTGCTTATGGAGGGGGTAGCGCGAAGGGTAGGGGCCGTCTGTTTGACGAGAAGGGTGCGTAAGACGAGCGGGATGACCATCGACCAGCCGAGGCTGCGAAATGAGCAGCGGATACGAAAGTCGACGTCCTCTTCGGGGTCGTCGATCCATCTTTCGTTCGGGACATTTCTTGGAAAAAATTATATTTTTATTCGGGCTCATTGGAATATTCCTTGACATTGAGAGTTTGAGACAGGACCATCTAGGATCAGGAATTTTATACTTTTACACTGAGTGAGACGCCTTGTCTACACATTTCGCGTTTCAAACACAGAATTGATTATAATTTGAAGAGATAGGACTAGTGTTAGCAGAACTAGGACCACTCGTGCAGAACGGTTGGCAAAGATCACGACTTTTCTACATTAAACACATTACTCGAAGACGATCTACTCACCCGCCCACATCGATAAACGTTCAGAGACAAGCACAAACTTCCCTCCCGAGCTAACACTTTACTCGGGTGGAATTGCCTCGAACAATTTCAACACAACAAAAATACATATATCCTCGAACCCGGTGAAATATATCTAGACGAACACGTTCGTCGACCCCTTTCGCTAAATTTCGGGGGATCATCGATTAAAGAGTTCCGGTTTCGGGCCGGCCGGACGACGTCCGAAGGACAATAAAAAACGGAGACTAGTCGGTGAACGATGGTCCGATAAAGCGCGGAAGAAAATAGTGCAGGAAGGGTCTCTCTATCCAGTGGGAAGGGATTAAAAAAGAAAGCGCGTCCCACACTCCCCCTCGTGCCGGTTAGTCACGCGTGTGCGGCCATACGGAGCGCAAGGGAGGAGGCCATTTTTATACGACGCCCGGCTTGGTCCCCTTCTTTTTATTCGTACCTCAGACTGCCGGTACACCCCCTTACAGGATCCCCCGGCAGCAATTTTTCGGTCAGTCGAATTCGTCGGTTCGTGACGTTCGCACGTACGAGACACGGTGTGCGCACGTTGTACGACGAGAAATAACAGCAACAACAACAACAACAACGACCGTGCAGAGACGTGCGCGCGAGAAAGAGAGAAAGACGCGCGCGGGAACTTCGAAACGAAACTTCAGAGTGACGGGGTTGTCGTGCCGGGGGTGGTTGCGTCTTCGCTTGGATACTTCCATCGGGGGGTTGGCTGGGTGGTTGACGGGAACCGGTGGGACCGGGGGTGGGGTCGGGGGAGGCAGGAAGGTGTGGGCAAAATTTTCAAGGGCAATCGCGTAAGAACGAAGTCGACGAAAAGTGAAGGCGCTGGCGAGAGAGCGCGTGTTTATGTTCCCGTGCGGGTCCGAGCGGGTCGCGCGAGAGGGTGGCAGATCGGCGATCCAGGTAACGGAGCGCGCCACAAGGACGAGATAGAGAGAAGGAGGAGTGAGAGAGAGATCGTAGGGTTCTTGCGGAACGGCTCGCATCGCATCACAGCCGACGCTACCGCCGCCGCCGCCGCCGCCGTCGGTAGGGAGAGAGAATTTTCTCGAGTGGGAGGCTAGAGAGGGTAGCTGAAGGCAGAGTAGAGACGCGCGCGGGATTGGAACGAGAAGGAGCACACTCGGGGAACGACGACGCGGAGAAGGAGAAAAAGGAGGGAAAGGTGGGAAAGAGAGAAAGATCTATAGGTCTCTGTTGGTCCGCGGGTATCTCGGTCTCGTTCTCACCCCTTCGGGCAGCAGCGGCGGAGGCTACCCCCGACGGAGACGTCGGCGTTCGTCGACAGGCGTTCGAGAGACCCCTACCCACCGGAGGAGGGAAAGCTTGGTGGCCCGTAGGAGCGGCAGGGGTTCGCGGGGGCGAGAGGGGCGGCTCTCGCCGTCGAGGAAAAGGGGGAGACAGAGCGCGCGCCTCGGCGAAGGGAGGACGACGCTGGTGGGGGCAAAGGAAAAGAGGGGTGGCTTGAAAACTGCTGTCCTACGGAAGGCTCAGTTTTTCGTCCTCTCGGAGGTAGATTTTGGCCGTGGGAGGACCGGTCAAGGGTTGGACGCCGGTCGAGGGTGACCTGGGCCGGGGCCCAGGTCCTTCGGACCCTGGCCGACGGAGCCTCTTACGTGGGCGACCGTGCCGGGAAACGGAGTCGGAGGCAGCCAGAAATTTCGCGACCGCGCACCACCTAAGACAACGCCCCTACCCGAACACGCGTTCTTTAAGGCACGAGGGGGTGGCTTTTAGTCAGACGCACGCGGTCTGAGAAGCGCGCCACCACCGGCCCCCGCCGACGGAGAAGGACTTAGCGTTTCTCGCGAGCCGCAGACCCGAGTCAGTTTCGGTTCCTCCTCCGTCAAGGACTCGAGAACGCGGAAGAGGAGAAGAGCTTTTTCCTCGATCGTGAACACGCGTCATTATCGTCGTCGTCGTCGTAGTCGTCGTTTACGTTCCCGGTTTACCCGTTTTCTGTCGTGACACTCCGTCGTCTTCGCGACACTCTCTCTGCCCACCGGATACACACTACTTCCAACGACGCATCGTTCTTCGCCGACCACCTTCGTTCAGCGGACACACACAGATCAAGTGCGTTTACATCTTTCTATCTCTCGATCCGACTGATAGAGAGTCCAAGATCTTTGATCGCTCGGAAACGTAATAAAGCAGAACCATGGATTTTCGCGACGATCCCGACGACAGTGCCGGACTTAGAAAAGTGTGTCTCTCTAGCCGGGTGATGTGCGCGCTTTGGGACCCCCAACGTGACACACCGACGCCGGACACCAACGTCCCCGATCCTTTTGCCTTTTTTCATCCGCGATTTTGGTCAGTTTTCCCCTCTTTCGGCCAACCAACGCCGATCCACCCCCTCCATCCCAGCTCCCTGACATGCCCGGTACACGTCATCGTCGTCTGCAGTGTTTCGTCGCGATCCTCCACGGATCGAGCCTTTCTTAATCCCGGCTGGCGAGCACCGGGATGGAGTGCTTCACACCGAGACGGAAAAAACGCGCGAATCACACGGGGAATCGCGATCGCGTGCTCCAAGATCCTCGCCGTGTCTGCTGAGACTGGCAGAGTCTTCGGGATCGCTAGAGATCAAACAGGATACTCGGGGACATTGATGACGCGAACGATGGGGATGATCGGTTCCAAGGTGACCAGTCTTTTGCACCGTGACGCGAGTTCCGATCGACGATCTCTCCACGAATTTGGAAATTGCAACACTCGTGCGTCGAACTGTTTCTTCGAAAACGTGGTCAAGAGGTTTCGATAGAGTGTCTCCTAGTCGCGCGATCGTCTTCTTCGAAACGACGAATCTGTGACTCGACAGGAGAGTTTGAATCAGACAAGTTCTTCGTAGCTTCGCCAAGGAATTGGCTAAGATCGCATCGATGAGGAATTTCTGTGGGATAGGTTCGCTCGAGAAAGTGCGCTGAAAATGTTCGACATCCTAATTTTTTGAAGGACGGTCGAGATTTGTTTAGTTCCCTCGATGTTCTAGGATCGTGACCGAGTTGAATAATCGGATTGTACCTCTCGATGTTCCTTTCGTTAAACAAACGACCGAGTTTCCTTCAAGAAACTCGTCTCGGTGGCCGAGTGTGACGCGACGGCAAACCGTTCCGCGACTCACGTGCTTTCCAACAACAATCTTTGAGGAATACCCCGTTTAAACGCGACAAACGCAAATTAAATCGAATAATTAACAAGTGTAACGTAGTTTCGTGGCATTCTAGTCAATCTTCTAGTGGTTCTGAATTTTTTCTCTTGACACCTTCCAAGTCGGAACGTTTTCAATTTCAGATGAGAATTCCAGCGAAATGATTCCGAAACTCTTCCGGTTCTTAGATCGTCATTCTTCGAGAATTCTGAAATCGGGAGCTGAAGTTAGAGGTTGAACACACCTGTGCATTTTCCAATTTAATTCGCGAACGGATAGTACAATCCCACGATCCCTCCCTTTCTCGATCAGGACCCGTTCACCTCGGTTTTTGAAAAGTTTCGGTTTTCTTCGGCGATCGACAGACCCGCGAGCGACAGGTTGTGCTAACAGGGGGCGGTTAAATAACGAGTTTAGTGAACAAAGGTGGCAAAAGGTGACCCGAGTCCGCGTAACAATTGGTTTCAGTGCAAGGTTTCCACGAGCGCGTATATCCTAGTTGCATGCTTTTTGTCGGCCGGTCCGGGTACCGAGTGACAGTGCGAGGAACTATGATTAGTTTTGAATGAGTACCTAGTGGAAATTGCGATAAAAATCTCTGTCGACTGAGGACCGCCACCGATCAGCAAACAATCTAGCGTCTGTTTTTCTTTTCTGAATTACAGCTTCGAGCGGGAGACGCATTGCAGCAAGAGATTCCCGCGCAGGAGAGGAAGACTGGACAAAGCGGAAGAAGCAGAATAAGACGAGCAAAGCAGAAGAAGCGGAGGAACACAAGAGGAAAAGAAGAGCGAAAGCGAGAATACGCGTAGAGAAGAAGCGGGGTTGCGACGAGAGTGATTCGGAGTAGCGAAGAGAGGAAGATTAGCGAGAGTGATCATCAATCTGAGAGAAGAACCAGAGGCATAGTGAGAAAAAAGCGAATAAAATCAGAGAGAAAGAGAGTAGCAAAGTAGCAGAAAAGCAGAAGAAGAAGAAGAAGCGAAAAGTGGACAGTGAAAGGAAGAAGAAGCCGAAAGGAAGACGAGAAGAAAAGTCAGAAGAGAAAGAAGAATAAGAAGAAGAAGCTCGCTAAGAGAGAACCTCGCGCCGCATACATATATATTTCAGTGTGTTCAAAAAACGAGTGTACCTAAGTGCAATATTATTAAACCTAAACGATAATAAGAAGCAACCACAACTACCATCGACGATATCGTTAACGACGAGCGGTTAATCGATAATCGAGATAGAATTCCTTTTAAAGAGTTAAAAGATACCCTAGAGTCGCATTTCGAGGAGGAGTCGTCGTGACCGGACGCGATTTTCCAAATAAAGGGAGTCAGAACCGAGCGCGTTTTTTTTCAATCGGAAGTTCGCCGCGCGTGATCGAGCTGTTCGAGAGAAGCGAATCGACGAGAGTTCGACGCGGCGGAAAGTGTGCGAGATAAGCAAAACGAGAAAAATAATTTCGCCAAGTGACAGACGCAGGATCGTTTCGACGAGCGGCCGACAGTACTGCCGTCCCGGTTTATAAAGAAATCATACACACCACGCATTCGACACGGTGAACGGGTGGAAAAGGGCTCGCCTGTTCGCCAGCACACACGCACATATACAACACGCACATCGACATCAACGGGGCTACGAACTACTCAGGGCAAAACGGGACGAGCAGCCGTCAATCCGCGAGTGCGACAGATTCTTTTCGCTGATCACGGTCCGTAAAGTGGATACAGATAAGGCCACGTAATCGAAAACCGAGACGATTGAAGAGAAAAGAGCGAGCCGCGCACCAAAAACGACCGACCAAAAACCGCAGAAGTTCAACCGAGAGGAGAGAGAGAGAGGATTTCGCGTCCGCACGGACTGTCCTTCTCGTTCACACCGTCCGGGCTGGGCAATCCTGAATTTTAACCTGAACTTAAGTGTACGATAGACTTTAAGTTAGATAGACGAAAGAAAATAGGGTGTTCTCCGCGAAGACAGAGTGCCGGAGAACGTCCGCTCGAGCGCGCATCGATTCGCATACCATACACACAACACCATATACACACACACACACACGCACGAACAAAATCGGCTACATCAAATGCAGACCATAGGAAGGAGGAGCTAATATAGACGAGTTCGACGAAACAATCGAAACCGCGTAGACGCACGCGAAAGACGAGTGTTATACGAAGTGATCGTGTACGGGAGAACACGGATTTGACGATTGTAGAGGAGAAGAGGGTGTACCATTGAAGAATAGAGAGAGAGAATAACCGGACCAGGAGAGACGAAACCGAAGAGGCCCTACGAGAGAGGGACGAGGGAAGCAGCAACAGCAGAGAGAACGAACGGAGCAGCAGGCTGAGAAGGCAGAGGACAAGACCGCCGGTGTACCGAGGGAAAGAGTTTCATGAGCCAGGTAGCGGGAGGCAACAGCAGCAGGCCCGGGAAGTCGAAGCAGGTGGCGAGTAACTGACGTTGCCCGCCGCCCACGTCGAGCGAGGATCGCTGTCGTCCATCGGGGCGATCGGAGGATCCCGGGTGGAGGAGGCTCGGAGTCGAAGAAAGCGCAATAGAGCGGTCAGGAAGATAGGAAGGAACGGCGGCGAGCGCGGAAGTGTGCCGGCCGTCGAGCTGCTTACCGGAAGGGGTGCGAAAAAGCGGGCAAGCTGCGCCGGAAGGGGGTAGCCCGGGCTTCTCGCGAAGGCCTCAAAATTTCGGACGCGACGGCGGCCCTGGACCTACGTGCCCAGACGCAAGCCCAACCCGATTTTGGCTTGGACCACCATCAGCAACAGCATCACCATCAGCAGCAACAGCAGCCGCAACAACAACAGCAGCAGCCGTCGCCCCAACAGCAACAGCATCAACAACCGCAACAGCAGCCGCCACAACAGCAACAGCATCCACAACAGCCGCAGCAACAGAGCCAAAATCCGGAGTCGCGTCCACACCATCACCTTCAGCAGCATCATCATCATCATCAACACCACCCCGGGAATCATCTCCACTCTGGCGATTCGGGGGGTGGGATAGGAGGTGGAGGAGGAGGTGGTGGCGGTGGAGCAGGTGGAGGTGGCGGTGGAGGCGTTGGAAGTGGCGGCGGTGGAAGTGGCGGTGGTGTTGCTGGTGTTGCTGGAGGAGGCCAGCCAGACCCTGAGCCGGATAGCCGAGGGGTCAGGATACACGACGAAGACGACGAGGACATCACCGAGAGGGAGGACGAGGAGGAGGACGAGGACCCTTGCAGCTCGCCGGAGCCGGACCTCGAAAACGTGCCGGAACCAATGGAGGTTGAAACGTCGGCCGTCACCGCGGCCGCCGCGAACCTCCACGCGCTGCGACAACATGTCTTCAAGATGTCCGATTACTGGCAGCAGCCGCAGCGGGGCCCGCCTCAGCACTCGCCGGGGATACAGCATAGCCCGATATCGAATTCGACGCAGCAACAGCAACACCAACAGGTGCAGCAGTTGCATAGTCCGCTCGGCCAAACGCAGCAACAGCAACAACAGCAACAGCAGCAGACGAGCGTGTCGCAAGTGCAGCAAACATCCAATTCGGGGCTAGGACCAACGGCCAGTCCGCAACAGCAGATGCAGCAACAACAGCAGCATGCGATGTCCATGAGCCAGCAAACGACCCAGGCAGCGCAGCATCAGTCTTCCCCGGCGCCGACGACGCCGTCCCCTCAGGCGGACCATCAGAGTGCCATCGCGTCCAGTATGGCCCAAAGCCTTCATAACCTGGCGCAAGCACAACAAACCATGTCGCAAGCATCGAGCCCGTCGCTGGCCGTCCAGGCGGTCCAGGCGGCTCAGGCGCTGAACCAGAACTTGGGACAAGCGCTGACCCAGGCGCTAACACAGAACATGCAGCAGAATCTTGGCCAGACGTTGCAGCACAACCTGGCGCAAAGTCTGACGCCGAGTCTGTCGCCTCAACAGCAACAACAACTGCTGAACCAGCCGCAGAACCTCAGCCAGGCTAGTCAGAACCTGCAACAGAACATCCAGAGTCAGGCTCAGAACCTGTCGCAGACGCTGCAACAACAAACCCTCAGCCAGCAGGCGCAGAACCTCACGCAGAACCTGCAGCAACAAGCGCAGAACCTACAGCAACAGGCGCTGAACATGGCCAGCAGCATCGCTCAGAACGGCGGCCTCGCCGTGATGAACATGTCCGCCAACCAGCAGCAGAACTCCCAGAACTCGATGCTGAGTCCCGGCGCCACCAGTCAGGACTCCCACGACGCCAGCCTGACCGAGAAGCTCGTCAACGAGTTGCAGGTGAGAGAACGTTTCTTACGGATTATTCATGTTCTTCTTCTCATACTCGTTATGTTTTTCGATGATTCCTTCTTATTCGTGGTCTTTCGGGATCACCTCGCTTCTGTTCTCTCTCGATCTCCGCGGTCGTGTTCCGCGGCCATGCTCCCGGAGAAATGAGATAAATAAACTGGGACGAGGCGACCGCGATAAAAGTCCATAATGCGCCGATAAATAGGGTCATTCACTTGGGCCGACCGACGCCGGACAATACTTCCAAACAGTTTCTGACGGATGCTGAAAAATACTCGGGAGTCGAATTTTTAACTATCGCTAGACTATGGGTTATTGCACAAATTTTCATGTACGTGTAATCCATTGTGTCCAGAGTTTTGTTGAGATCCGAATCGTAATGAATAATAGCATCAACGCTGCACTCTTCTTGATGACAGATTGATGAAAATGTGAATTGGGTAGAAGTTCCTCTAGCTGAAGAGAAACGTCTGTGCATTTGTTTGTTAAAAAATTATTTGACAGACTTCACTGAGCAATTGCTGTAAATGCGTGAAGATCCTTAGTCTACTCGTAGGTCGCGGAAATTAATGCGGATCTAGCTGGAGTCGCTTAATATCTCACGATTAGAATGGAGAATGCACTTTAAACCCTGCGGAGTTAATTTGCTAAGTATAATATTTTACTCTCCCACAAAGAAGTATTGATGTCTTGTTCAATGTGCATTAATCGTGTCTATTTTAATGCTGGGAACAGCGAGCTTTAAAAGTAAGTTCACAATGTCTCGGAAAAATTGCAGAAGCACGTTCGTCGAAATTCTAACATGTGCACTACTACATCCATTCTTTTAGTAACATTTACGTAAAACAAAAGACCCGGAACGAATAATTTTCGTTCATCCACTAGTTACATTATCGCGATCTCTATTCCCGAACAACAAAAAATCTGTAACAATGAGACACACCGGTGGTGAAAATAGCAGTCTAATTACTCCAGATTAATAGCATAAAGCTCCCAGGAGTGGAATAGATAGCTGTTATGACTATGGTCGGTATCTGAGGCATCATCTTTCGAAAAACAGACCATAATACACACATAATCTGTGTATCTCTAAAATAGCAGCATCCGCAGGGTTAAAGCGCAACTGCCGAGATGGAGGCTCAAAGACTCCGCAAAATTTCTCGCGGCAACATGAGTTCGCCTAAATTCGTCCTGAACAAGATTTCAGAAAACCCATTCGCTCTAACAGTACAATCCAAACTTAACACATTCACTGCCTGGTGGCGCGTACGCGTAGTCGTGTATGCTTGTGTTCAAAATTATTATTCTAGCACATAGAGTGTCGCAAATGTTTTGTTAGGATGAAAATGTTGAAACATAGGATGATTATTCATTGTTATATGTGGTGCAATTACGTAAAATGTTTAGTGTAATACTGTCCCTTTAAGGCTGGATAATTAGGCCATTGTGCATAGAAACGACTGTTTTGAATGATCTCTTTTGAATTTATTAATCGAAACATTTAAATGAGTATGAAATGTCACAAGACTAAAGTGATCGCCATTTTTACAAAACATGAGTTACCAAGAGTTGAATAAAGGATTTCAGTGTTATGGTATCTAAGAATCCTTCAGATTTGGTAATGAATATGTTAAGTACTGCTGGTACGAGCCTAAAAATAGTGCAAAAAGAAGAGAGACAGCAAATAGTTTTGATAGATCCGATGCACCTCGGCAGTGAAGTGTGAGATCTAGTTTTTCTTGAAACGCCTTCTGCCGAGGAGAAAATCAGATGGGAAGCTTGAAGGGTGTCTGTCGGCCTAACTGTCTGACTAGGAAAGAATCCAGTCGATTTGGAGTCTTGTCGGCGGCATTGCAAGTTTGAATCCGCGACTGTACCCGAGATACACTGACCATGGTTCACGCACAGCGGAATACGTTGACTTACCGCGTCGCGAGTACTTCACAACATGCGTTCGCCGCGGGAAGGAGAGAGGGAGAGTGCGAGCGAGATGACTTTGAGGAGCGAGAGAAAGCGAGAGAGAGAGAGAGAGAGAGAGAGAGAACGAGATGAGAGAGATGTATCTTGCAAGTGAGAGAAGTGGAAAGAGCATGAGAGCGAGAGAGTGAGAGAGAGAGAGGGAGAGCGAGTGAACGTGGACGTTCGCGAGCTAGCCGGGCTCTAGCTCGCGAGCGTGCGAGCGAGCAGCCAGGCGGGCAGGCAGGCAGGCAGGCACGCACACATTAGAGTCACGGGGCCACAAATGCAAACGCGGCCCACGCACACCGATGCGAGAGGAGATGCAGATACGTCGTCTCTCGGGGTTCTTGACCCGCGCAACACAGATAATACTATACGCATACGTCATACGGTACGCCGAGATGTTCTCGAGAAAATATCGCGGCGTGCTTCTGCGATGCCACAGTCCCCGCGAGCTTCGATACGAGGAAACTAAGTAAATATATCCCCGCGGATCCGCTTCGGGGTCTCTCTCTCGCCACGCTAATAGCGATCCGAACGTTTTTTACTACTCTTTTTTTTCTTTCTTCTACCCTTTCTCTCTCTCTCTTACTTTCTCTCCCACTATCCTTTCGTCCAACTGTTTCTTTTTGACCCCCGTGCGCTCTTCTTTTATCGAAGCCCTCGAGAGACTCCGTTTCCATGTACCCTGGTGATTCTGGACACTGACATTATTTATTAATCAATTGTTCTATGGCTGGACAGACTCTATTTTCAACCAACAATGTTCAATGAACAATGTAGTGAGGCTAAAGTGACTTCTGTTTTCATTTTTTAAATTCATGTCACTGCAGATTACTTTTTAATCGTTATATTCACGTTCTCAATTGATTAACAACTTTCTGTTTCTGTGTCACCGCAGAATGTTTAATAATATTGTTGAAGATAAAAAGAAGATCTTTAAGCTCCTTCTTGATGTACTGCGTTGTCATTCGGAAACATACTAACGGGCGTTTAACGGGTGAAGTGTTAAATGTTAGGTGTTTGCATTGATGTTAGATCATCTGAAACGTATTGAATATATCTTCCTTTTCTCGTGCCTTTTCCATTATTGCTTGTCGGAGATTTAAGATTCTCAAGCACCATTTTTAAAAAAGTATTATAACAATGATTGAATCTTGACAGTGTGTTCGAAGATGACAAGTTTCTGACTGAGAAGATTGACGGCATTTCTTGCTAATGAAATCACTTTTACCCGTTCCATAATGTAAAGTCTCTACAATGTTTAAGTAACCATGAATTTTTCAAGGCACTCGATGTGTTAAATGACACTTAAATTTCTTTATTATAACACACGATATTTCCTCCATGTTAATTATTGAATAATGCGCCAAGTCGAGCTGAAATATTCGTTAGAAGTCAGATTCTGTCGATGTGTTAATTTCTTCTCGATCAATTTCCAGTGGCTAATTTCAGTGTTCCGTATCACCTAGTACAATTTGAACGTGTACGTGTTTTAACCGTGTGTCCGTGATCATGTCTGATCCTTGTTTGTGTAAAAGTATGCGGAAGTTATTCTTTATGGAGAAATCTTGTCCGAGATCCTGAATCATTTATTATATTTTCAATTATTGAGAAATTGGAGAAACTCGTTAATCACATTCGTGACTGACGTGCATATTTATCCAAATTTAGGAGTATCAAATTTAGTACCCGTGACACACGAGATCTTTAAACTTGTATTCTCACTTTTCGTTAAATCAATTGCTTCTGACTCGACTGATGACGTGTTAAACAAACCAAAAATAAAATCTCTGCAGTTAAATCTGTTGTACCTTGTTTAATTAACAAGAGTCCACAACTACTAACAGTACTACCAGACTAATAAATAACAATTAATAATTCTCCTACAAAGACAACTTCCACGCACTCCCAAAAGATAAAACTAATCACAGGCATACTCGATCTAATAAAAATCCAATTTAACTCTTGTGTGACCAACCAAGTACTAATTAATTCTTTCTCGTTCCACTTAACAATTTTTATCGTATCTCCTTATCGTATCTCGTACATTAAATTAATTAGCGCTCCCAAAGGAATACAATTTCCAACAAATACCAATTCATTCAGATTATACGCAATTTTTCTCACAATACAAACTCAATTAAAGAGTTCAATAAATTCCATAAAACGATTACTATGAACTGGAAAACCCAAGGGTGTTCCAGTGTCAACGCTCAAATGAAAATTCACCCACCTCGTGACGCTAGACATTGTAAAATAATTCTGTTCAAATATGTTACTCCGAAACATAAAGTTGTAAATAATAATACCTGATTGGCCATATTAAAATACGAAACAAGATTCAACAAAAAGGAGGATCACTGTAGGATCTCTTGCGCAGTCATCTCCAAGGGATGATGTTAAAACTTTTACCGATTCAGTTGGCCACACAAGGTTGATTATCGTTGGGAGTTCAGGAGTTGGCACTGTGATTGGTCCTAAATATTAAGAACAATCTTCGTGCACAGACACGTAGACAGAGGCACCTACGTTGCCCTAATTGATCAAATGGTCATACACTTTCACCACCCCAAGCGACGAAAAAAACATACCTCTGGACTGACTTTGTTGAACCCCTTGCACTGCGATTTGTTTTACGAATACGTTAATTAGGAAGAAGAATGATACTTGTTAAACAGATTTTAAATAGTTTTTGTTTTAAATAGAAATATAAAACGAGAGCAATTAATAGCATGCGTATTTAGTAGATGCTGTTCGAAATCTTGATCGCGAGTCTGACTCTACAGTGCAAGGGGTTAAGAATCGCAGCTGTAGACAGTCGAGAGAGGCATTTCCGAAGAAGCACGCACGCCGTTAGGCCCGCGAGAGGCTAATCGGCGAAGCATGAGAATCCGAGTATCGAGGTGGTCGCCCGGGCAGAAGTCGATTGTTGTTAATAGTGGTTTGAGAGGGCCAGCAGGAAAGTAAACTAACACGAGCCTCCTGTCTTGCCCGATAGTCTCGTGCCTCTGCGGCGGGACTTGGAGGTGCGGGAGGCGCCGGCGGAGGCGGAGGAATGGGCACCATCAGCGAGCGCGCCCTCGAGGAATGCTGGTCCACCCTGCAACGAGTGAGTTGAACACTCAGCCCGTTCACGAAACCCCTATTATTTTTTTTTCTAATACTTCTTGTACATCTCCCTATTGGTCGCACAGCTTCTAACCCCCCTGTCACTGTATCTCTTTCAGTTCCGTAGACTTTCATTTAAACAATACTTCATTATTATTATTATCTCCACCGTAGACCCGAATCACAAATTGCTCCCGCACGTCTCGACAAAGCCGTTTTGACTTTTATTTTCTGCAACACAGAGAGCGCCGACTATAGTCAGCCTCTCCCCGTCGATGTTCACCTGTTTTGTTTCTTTCCACACGATTGTTTGTTGTACTCTCCGCATACATAGGTAGTGACACACACACACACACACACACCATTTATGATTGATTTTGTTACCTCACCGCTGCTCTGGCATGCTGCTCTACGTGCGTGTATGTGCTTCCGTATGGTTTATGTTTCTGTGTTATTACGATTGCCTGTTCGCACGCGTCGTCGACGACCAGCGAACGTTGCCGTGTTCTCGTCCGTGGATCGTCGACGGTTGTTACATGTTCTTTTTTGAGATTGCCGACCGCTGTGTGGCGGTTCGAGATCGATCCCACTTTACAGAGAAGAAGATTCTAGCGAAATTTCTTTTCGGAAATGGTACTCGCGTTCTCGAAGAGCCTCGCGCGCTCAGGAGGAGGCACGCAGGTGCCCTGAGCGGGACAATAACGCGCGTTTAATTGTCGCGTACGCGTATTCCACGCACGACGCGGCCGATTTAATGGGACAGTCCGTCACGATCGATAGTACACCAGTCGACGCGTATATGGCCGTTGTCCTTTTATGAGCCGGCACCGAAATGAAGGGAAAGGAAGCACCGCTAACGAGCCGTGAATCGAGTCGGACTAACCGTTCGACAAGGCAGAACCAGAATATCCGCGGACAGGGACCAACAGAAACGATTTCGACGGATAGACAGAGATACCCGGAAAGAGATACAACAAAGAGAAAATAGGGGATGGGCCCAGGGATGACTACCCGGCGAGTTCGCTAAAAAGAGAAGTCGCGCCACGGGGAAAAACTTTTAAATTCTCGGTACGAAGCAACAATTTGTTTCGCTAAGTAGCCGTAGCCCGTTCTTTTGTTTTTCGCCGCGTCTTCTTTTATTCCCTCCGAGGATCCACCGGGTGGAACGGGGTGGGTGGCTCTGAGGGGGATGAATGGAGAGGTGGTTAAAGGAAACCGCGCGCCCGTCCATCGCCACCTTGAAAGCGGAGTCGCGCCGCGGCCGAAACTTTCGGAAAATCGCAAAAACGCCGCGCGATGGCGAAGTTTTCGCGTTTTCCCCCGGATTTAATTAAAACATTCGCCTCCTTTGTGGCGTTCCTAGGGCTCCCCTCGCCGACGGGAGCGGGGGGCTAAGTGTTGCGAGCGTCGCGTCCGAGGAACACTTGCAACCCTTCTCTACAACGCTCTCAGATTATCGGGACATAATCGCAGGATTTCTCCTTTTTCCGGGATGACCGACGCTGTTGTTCAATCTACTTGGACATCTTCTGGGAGTTCATTTTTACTGCGGGAAGTTCTTCGAGATTTTTTTCTCGGCATCTTCGACCTTCATTGGTCCTGGAAAGAAAGATTGATATCATTAGGAAGTAACGATGCTGTTCGATCTACTGATGCTTCGACATTTTTTACGGATTAATTCATGTCGAAGGAAATTGTTTAAACATTTTTTTCTGAGCATCCTCTGACGTTCAGTGCTCATGAATGTTCAATTTCTCAATGCTAGAAATTCCTGTTCTATTCTGATGGCAGCAAGCTTCTCATTTTAGTCCCGACAGATTGGTTGATAAGTGGAACGTTGTTAGACATTCATAATTTATTAGGAACAATTTTTGTTCGAATCGGAGTCTATGCAGGACGCAATTATGTCAGATTGAACGTTCGTATGGTTAATTGAAAGGTTCAAGGATAATATGCTTGAAGCAAAGTAGTATCTAATTTCATGCACAAATGGCTCTGCATTCCTGTTGCATTGTGCATTAAACGTTGCACTACGGAGTGCACAAATAACACTTTCATTTCGTTTATTCTACACCAGAGGTGTCAAAGAGTCAAAGGAAACAATTTCATAATAATTAAATTAATAAAAACCCTTTCGTAAATAAATTCGTTCATATAAATAGCGAGTGATATTTATACAATTTTGATAAGCATTGTCTTTTACAAATCTATGTTACAATCCTCTTGATTCTCGGTTACCCAAAAGAGATGTTCGAGAGCATCGATTCGAACAATTAAAACAACCACGCGCGTGAAAGTAAGTGGCGGTGCGAATCGTGGGAAAACAAAGGGCGCGGAAGAAGATAGAAAGTCGAAAACATTAATGCGAAGCAACGTTGTATAAACACTCGTCGTCGAGCGGTTCTCATGGTTCTCCGATCGGGGAGGAGAATGTACATACAGAGTAGCAAAAAGAGAGAGAGAGAGAGAGAGAGAGAGAGAGAGAGAGAGAGAGAGAGAGAGAGAAAGAGGGAGAGCACGGTTTTTGTTCTTTCGCCGGCACGAAATTAAAATCCAATTATTTCGACACCTCTGCCCGACCCTCCGGCGATTCAAATGAATTTTTTGCGGTGAACTCTTTCCTTCCAAATCTCTCTTTCACCCTGCTCTTTAAACCGGTTCCGCGACGAACCGAAGGTAACGTTACACACTACCCTTGACCGATTCGGAGTCCCAATCTTGAACGACAGCTGCCAGAACCGGAACCGTGATGCACCGGGGAAGGAGGAAGACGATGATCGAGGGGGTCGAAGAAGGAGATGCCGTGGAACGATCGGTAGAACACTAGCAGAGAGACTGTGTTGTTAATTCGTTCGGTCTATGAAGAATTAGATTTGATTTTAATAGGAGTAGATAGTTTAAAAATTTCCGATAACAGATTTAATTGAGGGCTTGGGCTAAGAGATGCAAAGATTACCGGTGCTTACAAAAATATATAAATTCAATTTCTATGTTAGAAAGTTATATTAACGATACAGTTTAGGCGATGCACAGCTTATCGATGCATAAAAAATTAAAAACAGATTAATTACTGAAAAGATCAATGAAAAAGATCGGTGCGGAGCAAAATACAAAACGGGAAACAAATTAGCGTTTCATTAATTTCCACACATCGTACCGAACAATAACAGTATTGACAGCGAATGTATAATTTAAAGTGAATCATCGATTTATTAGCACACATTAGGCGCCGACAAACTTTTCCGGTTAAATGTTATTCCTTTAGAGACAGTTATAGGGTTTAACAGATTCCGCTCGATGAATATAGAGCCACCCCGGTACGATTAATCCTCTTTTAAAGCTAATTCAATTATTTCACCACTGCCGACAGGAAGTTGCTTTCCCGCTTACAAAAAGAAGCGTGAGAGTCGCGTTAAATAATTCTGATAAAACACGCTAGCAATTTTTAGTATGTTCAAACTAGACCGATCTATTGAATCGAACTAACTCAACGATAAAAAAGATCTCCGTTAGGGGATGAAATCAACCAACCTCGATAAAAATCAAGTTTTGCAATGAAATAGACTTCAATCGTCGATTAAGTCGTGAAAATTAAATGAAGCAGAGACTCGATGAAATACTAATAGACAATATGGCAGATGAAAGCAGATGATCCTCGAACAAAGGGCTCGCAGATTCCTCGCGTCTTTTCTCACGTTCGCATCCCCTTGAACAGTTTTTTTTTTCTTCATTTTGGCTGCAACCCCGTGTTATTTAAATAACGGTGTTCTCGCGCGTGCCATTGTTTCACTAACCCTTCTACTATTACGGCGAGAGGGGTGTGCGGAGGCAGGGTGTTCTCTCTGTTTCGAGTCGAAGAAGAAAACTCGCAGGATGAAAGATGAGGGGGTAGGAACTTCCGTGCCGTCGAGCCGTTATGGCGAACGCAAAATTACGACATCTCAAGTCCACGGGCAACCGGTTCTTCGCGAATGCCGGCCACACGGCCTGCAAAGTTTCCTGGCTTTTCAGTAATTTTCTATGATTTTCAGATCGCATGATCGCTAACAATAACGTGCCAACCCCCTCTTGCCCCGTTACGCCGGCCGCTAAGATCATCCACCTAATCGAATTGTTCGATCTTCGGTATCGTGGCGAATCCTCGGCGAATTGAAACGATTGGGGTCGGGGGTTGGTTTCTGGGAAATTCGGCGCCGAGGGTCACTATCGTTTTAATAAACACGAGATCTGGAATATTGTCGTCGCTTTGGGAAATTGTTCATATCGCTGGATCAATTTTTTTAATTGTTGAAGGGTTGAAATTCTTTTGAAGGGAGGGACGTTCAATATCTGTCTTTTTAGGAAATTAATTCTATTGCTAGTTTAATTTTTAAAATTATCAGAGGTCTGAAATCCTTTCCAAGAGGGGGAACATTAACGTCTGTATTTTTGAAAAATTGTTTCCATCAGCAGATTAATTTTTTTGAATTAATAGACAACGTTTGGAGAATTAATTTGGACACAGGCAACGAGTTTAACCCCTTGTAAATAAATGCACGATCGAACGAATCAATTCGAGCCTGTCTATCGGCCACACTCGCATACGTGCTTGTTGAAAATGTTAAAGTGTTACGGATTTAGAGACGAACCAGATCAATGACAGGACGTTTATAGATGCGTGAAAGTAGAGGGATATTTTCGGTGTCTCTTGAGAAATTAATCGGATGTCGATTAACAGGACGCAAAACTGAAATTTCAGTAAATTTTACATGCGTGAGAACCGTTCTATATTCGGGGAGCTCAGAAATATTTCACGGGACCTTCTCGGGGAACATAATTTCTAAGTTCGCTCTAAACCATTCAGCAACTAATTAGACACGTTCAGCACCAGGAAAAATGCCTTAAAGAATCAAAGAATATATAGAAATTTCATTACGCATTCTTCTGTGATACTAATACAGGAATGCCGGTGGCAGAGGGGTATATTCTATCATCAATATTTAAAAAATTTAAGTACTATACCTCAGTATCTTGGCAGATACTTCAGACGTTTTATGGTCCTTGTTTCTTCTCAAATATTCCTCCTCCAGAATATTAGGTATAGAAATCTTTCCGATTCTGGATAAAAGCTCCGTTAAGAAACGATTAGAGAAAGTATTCGCTATTATTATTAATAATGCTGTGCCGACTTCCTAGCCTCTTTTGCACGGCCAAGAATTTCGCAAAAATCCTTAGGGACGAGCTGACGGATGTTCCCGCGTGTCGGTGGTCGGGCAAGAAGCGTGAAAATCGCGAGGTATCGGAACGAACAATGTCATTCCGATGACGAATAGCTCGTCGAAAACGTGTCGGTGCAGGAAAAACGGCGACAAAGAGCGGGATAAAGACAGAAACGAACGCGACGCTGTTTCGCGCGGAGCGAAGCTGGTTCGGAGAGTGTACGCGTCGCGTACGGTTCTTTCTTCTTCTTTTTTCTCTCCTTGTTCGTCGTTTGCCGGCTCTCGCGGTTCCGCCATGACCTACCCCAAGCGGTCGGCTGGAAAAAGAAGGAGAAAAGGGGAATAGAGGGAGAGAGGTGCGTGACGGCGGCCGGGAAAAGCGCGGGAGCAACGAAGAAACCGAACCGGGAGAAAGAGAGGTGGCTTGAGAAGAAAGAGAGGAGCGAAAGCAATGGGAGAAGGAAAGAGAAAGAGAAAGAGCTCGCCCACACACTGCACGGCTCGCAGCGAAGTTGCAGTGCGGAGGGCCGCGAGGACGAAAGAAGAAACGAGACGAAAGAAGAAGCAGGAGGGCGAGAGACGACGCTCAACCGAGTTTATTCTTTGTGTCGCGCGTATGGCCGGCAGCTTTTTTTTATCGTTCGTTGACTCCGTTCTGCAGCCGCAGAGAACAAGCTCGCCGCATCGCTACGAGCGATAAGATTACGCTGCACGCAGGGGCGGCGGCCGCGAGCGAGAACTGCCCGACACGGTCAAAAGCGGTTTTTCCGATCGGATTCTTCGATCCGCACTTTCCCCGGGTCCTAAATCCCGAGATCCAGGTTCCGCGAAGCGATCCTTGCTCGTTGGGTTCGGCTCTTCGGGGTTTCATGCGAATTGAATTGTTGGGTAGCTGCAACAGCTAGCTTGTGGACCCCGAAAGTTAGCTCCTCGATCCAAAAACCAGATCTAGCTTCGCAATGTTAATTTCTAAACTACGAAATCTGCAGCCTCTAGGAAATCCAATTTTCTGGATTCCAAAATTTATGTGTGAACGCGTCTCTTCAGGATTTACTTTGGTTTCTTCTTTTGGAGATAGTCGATTTATACTGTTATAGTGGTACCGGTCAGACTGGTGGCAAACAGATGGCTAGGTGGTAATCGGATCCCCGGACCACTACGGTACTATATATTTCACATACTTCGGTCAGAATAGTGGTTAATGACGTTTCCTACGACACTTCGAGGTCTAACGTTTGGTGGTAAAGAAGACTTCAGGGAGATTTAGCAGTCTTTGACTTTAAAATTAACGCGTTCCGACCGAAGTGAGTCACTCCGCGGGTCATCGGGTGATATTCTTATTTGCGAAGCATCGATGGATCGTCGCTTAGCTTCGAACAATAAACAATCAATAGCGTAAAACCTACGAAACAATATGAAAAATTTTTTCCCACAAAAGGGACGAGCACCAAAAATGAAAAATTAATCATTGATACTAATAAAAAATTAGGAATTTCACTGCAATCCATCTAAGAACCCTCTTAACGTCCTCATGAAACGCGTCTAATAATTTTCTCACAATCCACAATCTCCTCGATTACGTTACCCGAGATGACTGGTAGATCCGCGATTCGATTTACCGTGGCCATTGAAAAATTGATTAAGAAATAACTGTTAATCATTCGATTCCTGAAAGACTAACCGCTGCTGCCAGGTTAAGCGTTAACACGAGCAACGCGAAGTTGGTAAATGAATCTCGTCCAACCGAAGATCAAGTTCTAGCGAAATGATAATCCACGCGGGCTGAACGGCATACTGGTTCTTCGGCGCGTTCGCCACCACTATGTCTCGCAGTAATAGCCTTCACAATTACAATACTACAACAAAGAAGCTTCGGCGATTTATTAAATATCGCCTCGGTGCGTGGCATTGAATAATCGTCGAAACGCTCGCCGCTGTGTACCAATTTGTAGAAATCCAAATCGATTCTTTTTCGCTTCATGTAAAAAAAGGAACATTTTAAATGGTTGTATCTAAACACGTTGAAAATTCCATTTCTTTTTAAATAATCTTCTGACAAAAAGAATTTCGTCTTCTCGTCAGATCGACGTCGCCAAAATGTCTCATGATCGTTCGTGCCTCCAGGGCGGCGTCTCGCTTGTCGTCCTATTTACGGATTATGGCGTGTAATTTACCGAACTTATCGAGTAACCGTTATCCAACGCGCGACCGGTAATTATTGCGAACTGGAGACGAGACGACGAGAGCCATTAACCCGTGCAGGTTCCGCTCGAACGCGAAACGCAAGCCTTTCGATGACGAGGGTAGAAAATCCACGGGACCGGGAAGAACAGGGAAAAATCCCCAGAATAAAGAGTCAAATTCGGAGAGATTCGCGCGCGGTTGGTATTCGGTGAACCCCGGCGTTCTCAGTCGAGAAATCTCGGCGGCCGGTCAGAAGAGAGACCGCGCGCGTATCCCAGAACCTTTCCTCTCCTCTGGACGGAGCTGCCGCGGCAAAAGATCGTTGCCCTTCTAAATATAAGTTTGCAAAATCGAACAGCAAAACTGCGGAGTTTTGCCGTGGTCTGTGCGGCTCTGTGTGTATATTGCCGGTAGATCAGCCCCTTCTTCTTCTTCTTCTTCTTCTTCTTCTTCTTCTCATCGTCTTCTTCTTCTTCTTCTTCTTCTGCCGGCTACACGCCGCTCTCGCGCTCCTCTTTCTAGCGTGTCGCTTGGTCCTCCTCCGCCGGAGCGTATCCTCTCTCGCCGACTCTCCCTCTCTCTTTCTCTCTCTTTGTCCTTCTTTCTCCCATTTTCTCCGTCTCTTTCCATTTTCTTTCTCCTTCCCTCTGACTCCCCCGACCTGGAGCCCATATCCACCACCTCCTTCGAACCCCCCCTCTTCACCGATCTCCTCCTCTCCATCCTCTTCATCCTCATCCTCCTCCAACGAAGCCGATCCCCCCCACTGTTCCCCGGCTCCGTGACCTCGAAGGCCTGCGAAACCGCTCTTTCGTTCGACGAGACTTTCGGACAAAATTCGCCAGTCGCTCCCCTGCGAAACGTAGTCCTAGGTCAGGGATCCGGCCCGCAACGGACAACGGGACCCGGAGGATGGCCCGGGACCCCTTTTCGTGAAACGGGACCTCGGACCCCTGCGCGGACCCCGTTTCTGCTCGAAGATGGTTCAGTCTTCTCGCTGAGAATCGTTTTACTCTTGCTGAAAGAGTCGCCATTTTTTCTTGGCTTTTCTCGAGGAAAGTGAAAAGGACTATAGGAAAAGCTTTTGCATTTTTGGCTGGTATAGTTGGTGAAAGTATATGTGTTTAATCAATTTTAAAGTTTCTTGAATAGGTTTAATTCTTCTCGAGCTCTCCTACTAAAATGATATATACTCAGTCGCAATTTTATTGTTTAATCTTTTCGCGGAAATTTAACAACTTCTAGAAAACAATAGACTCTCAATCAACATCATGCATTCCATTGCAACATTGTCTTCGAATCGCAACAAGTGTCCAAAGCACACACTTTATTCTCGATAATTTCTTATTGACAGATATTTGACGAACACGATAATACGTCGCTGTGAACGTTGTTTATGTTCGAAGAAATCGCCAGGAGAACTGACCAAATCTGCCGCAGCAAGAAAATCATTCAATCCAGTGTTCCAAGATCGCAACAATCTGGTTTAACGTTTCTCGCGAATGCTCTCAAATTTCAAGCTGCAGATTCTTTGCAGATCCATGCAACTTTTACTGCGACACTCGGACAGCTATATCGATTAACACGTTCGCTATCAGCGACGCAATTGTGACTGGCTTGCGTTTCGCTCGAAGAAAAGGGAGTTTCTGTTACATCTTTCTTACATTATTTATCACTAGAGGACTTTATACGATTACGATGAAAAGGAATTAGAAAACTGAAGACATGAAACGAATTTACTTACTAAACAAACAAATATATCTTCATTTAGCTTAGATAATTTCTATTTTGCATAGTGATGTATTTATTACATTTCAATGGTTCATAAAGAGGGTACATTGTAAATATGAAGGAACAATGTTCACAGTGAAGTATTCTTAGGAACAATAGTAACAAAGCAAAAAGCTTCAAAGTTCAGCAGAACCTGCAATGTGTGCTTAAAATTTTGACATTAACAAAAACTCACATTCCCCACAAAAATGTCCACTTCGTTAGCAACAATCGCGTTCAGTTTCCAAGCAGAGTACCAAAGTTTTGGTTTTAATTTTTCCTGGAAACAGGGTTGAAAGTGTCGAGCAACTGCAAAAGCCGCTGCCTAAAGAAATGACGGGAAGTTTGAAGCGTGCATCAACGGGTTCTTCGCCGAAAAGAAGACGCGTGTCGGCGTCGCTTCGCGTTCTTTCCTCTGGGAAAAAAGTAGCCGGCGCTCTCGGTCCGCGTTCGAGCACGCGACGCCAAAAACGCGGCCATTAAATCGGCGCACAGCCTCCGAATTATTGATGGCGGTCGTTTATTCCCGACGAAAGTAAAGGCGTATTATCTCGGGTAAAAAGCGAGCGTTCGTTCGGGCGGAGCGGAGCAGAGCAAAGACGAAGGAGAATGATCAATTCCCCTCGTGATCTGGGTGGGACGGTGTTCTCTCTCCCTCGGCACTCTCTGTCCGCCAGAGAAAGAGCAGAGAGCGACGCGCGAAACAGCCGAGATAAAAAAATCCGGCCGCGTGGAAAAAATAACCGAGCCGGAATCTGGGTCAGCGGAGCTGTGCAATCGCAATGTGCCAATGTCAGCCGGCGTAGATCGCAAGGCCAGCAGAATCCGCGAGCGAAGAGACCGTAGATCGTTCCTCGATCCTCGTAGCCCCGAAAATCGTGGATCCAAGGTACCAGTCGACATCCACGATATCCTATGAAGCGAAATTACAACGGTTAGTGTCTCGAACGCAGGAATCCGCAATCTTGGGGCACGCCGACGCCGTTGGAATTTCGAGCTCAGTTTTTTCCCCTCGAGGATCGCTCATGCTGCTCATGCCGAAAGAGCAAAGAGCGCGCGGAGCGTGCACGTTGCATCGCGGCGAGCGGCCCGGCGTCATCGTCATCGTCATCTCGTGCATGCGTGGGTGAATAGCCTGGCCGGTCTCGCGCGACGGAGGGAGGAGGCAATCCGAGAGAAAGAGAGAGAGAGAGGGAGGGGGGGTGGGAGAGAGTGAAGAAAGAAAGAACGATAGAGAGCTAGAGAGAAGGGAGAGAGGCAGAGCCTCGAAGGGGGAGAGAGTTAGGGAGAGAGAAAGAAGTAAGACGAGCGAGGAGAAACGAGTAGTCCTAGGCCGAAGAGAGACGGTCGTAGAGGAGGTTGTAGAGAGGAGGGGCCAGGAGAAAGAAAGACTCCCAGTCGTCGGCGCGGTTGGGCCCCCTCCTATCGCCAGGCACCGGTCTGAAAAAGTCTAGATTTCGGGTCCTTGAACCCCATAGCGAGGCGACCGGTTACCAAATCGTGGGCGGACCCGGCAGTTTGATCCGCGATCGATCCCTCGTGCCAACTGTCCCGGGCCAACTGTTAAGTTTCCTGGGAGGGGAGATGGGTACAATGGTCTAGGTCTAGCGGGTTGTGACGGTTTAGGGGGTCCGTCGCGGCGGATCATCCCTAGACGATCTCGGGGTACGACGACACGACGAGACGGGTAGGATTCGCGACTCGCTTCAGCGGGATAGGCAAGACGCAACCCCACTCCGTGCTCTCGTGGATCCGCTCTGGTAGCTTCTCGAGGCGAGTATTCTACCTTCGGACCTTCGCGCCAGTGCCCCCCACCGGCGGGTATCCGGCCAATCGGCCGCGAGGACGCCGGCGTGAAGCCTACGCGACGGCGGCCAGGCCGATTCTCGCCGGCGCCCCAGCATTTTATACGGAAAAGACTCTTTAACGAAGCACAAGGTGCGCACGCACGACCAACTTCACGCGACACCACGCGCGCACCGCGTCACACGCACACGGGGAGGCGAGAGTGCGACGAAGACGAAGACGAAGACAGCCACAACGATCACGACCGGCGACCACCTGGACCCGGGGGACCATACACCCTTTTCCATCCACCCCCTAACTCCATCCACCCCCTCCCTCATCCTGAGGACTATACCACTCCAGAGGATAGCCGAAACGCGACCACTGAATTTTTCACCCCGGAGCAACAAGAGGATCTCCGAAGAAGAAGAGCCACGAGGACCAAGGATCCGGAAGAAGGATGACCGAATCGAAGGTGGCCCGATGAGGGATCGGGCAGCATCCACGGCAAAACCACGATGAGTGACAACGTGCGCGGCATTGACAGCTGACAGCGCGCGAGGAATCCGCTCCGCCTGCACGCCGCCGCCGTCTGTGTTCTCTGCTCCTCTTCATCTCCGGTGTCGCGTACCCGAGTGTGTCTTTTCCTTCTTGCCCAGGCCCCGTGGGTCCCGGCGTCGGCCCAACGTCTGTGTTCTCCTCAAGCTGTCTTCTTCCTCCTCCTCCTTCTTCTTCTTCTTCTTCTTCCGTGATCCAGCTGCAGGCTGTGGTGTCCACCGCCGCCCCCACCAAGTTAGCGACCGCGCCGCGAAGTGCCGAACGATGAACTCGGGCAACAGTGTGCCATATTTTGTGATCTTTTTACCTAGCTCCTACCACCGCGTTTTAACTGTGATCCACCTACTCTAGAGAGACCCGCGAGCCTGATCCGAGCTGGAGGAGGAGGTAAGGAAGACTACTAACCGGGGGATTACACTATTCGGGAAATAACCGTTCGGGCTAATACGATCGTTCAGCGCGAGACATGAGAGACGGTTGATCAGAGACAGCTTTTTCGGTGATTGGGGATTCAGAGTGAAACACGCCGGTTTCGTGGGAGGATTTCGCGGGCCGGGGAGATCGGAGATGCCTGGGGACGGAAAGCGTCGTTCCGCGGAATCGCGTACGCCGGCTACGCGCATTCCAGAACGAGGACGACGCGCTCCTTCGAGCGCGAAACACCGCCAACTGGATCGACACGAAGCCGACGTGTCTCGCGGGAGAAAGATCCTTTCGTCTGCCCCCAACGGGAGAAACGGAGACTCGCCGCGCGCCGCGGAGACCGTTCCGCGCGGCCGCACGCTCGAAATCGAGATACGCTCTCGGCTCCTGCTCGAACGCACAAAGAAAGCGCTATGGTGCGGGGGCGGGGATACGTGGTCCATCGACTTTTGGCAGTGGACCCCCCTTTCGAACTTTTAGGAACCCCTTGATGTGCTACCGATTCATAAAATTTTCTTGGCTTTATAGAGCACGCGACATTTGACACTCTGGACCACTGTTTAGAGCTCGTATGAATGTAGTGCCATTTATTTGCGAAATGTTAGATCCCTTGGGTTTATAGAGCTGTGGATATTTGACATGGAACCCCCTTTAGAGGACTTATTGACCCTGTAGAGCGATATTTATTTACAAACTTTTGATCTTCTTGGGTTCATTGAACCCTGGTTAGCGGAGGAACTTGCAGTCTTGTTACTCAAGCAATTGTTTACTGCTGAGCTGTTTCATTTGTCAATAGTTTCCAGTGAATGCGACTCGGCATTTCCTATCTGGCATAGAATGCTAGTGATGGATTACGGTTAGTCATTTCAGTGGAAGAGGTCAAGCCTCGTCGTTTTTTGAGAGACACTTGGGTCTTCTTCTTGATCTCACGGTCTATTTAAGGGTCGTAGGCATGCTTCTCTTGGAGCAATAGTTAGCGGAACAGGTTTGAATGATTGTTGATTATATAGATTAGTGTGTTGACTTTAGGATGGTGGGGGTTTGTGTCCATTTTCACGTGGAGGTAAAACAATCCATCCTGTTCATCTAAATTCTAATTTTCTGTTAACTTGTTTCAATCTTGTGAATCCTTGTACTAGGTTCAATGAAATTGACGTTATTAGTAACTTCATAAAAAATAATATTAATATAGAAATAAAAGCTCATCGACTTCTTTATGCAAAATGAACATTTTCGCGAGTAATTCCGAGAAGTTACAGCGAAACAGAGATTATATTTTCTCAGTAAGAATTTTAACAAGTAAGAATTTCATTCAATTTGAGATACCTGCAGTATCTGAGTATCCCCAAACAATACTGAGTATGAAGTTGATAGACTTCGGCGATTGCAATCGGCATATGACGCAGCTAGCAAACGTGTTAACCACTCGGCATACTAAATGATTTGTACAGTCTTCAAAGGGAAAGAGATTCTCCGGTTGATGCACACACAGACAGACACGCAACAGACACACGGCTCAGAAAAACTTGGATTGATTTTCTCGAAAGCGCCAGTCCCGGCGAAGATAGAATTTATTAATAAGCATTACGCCGTGCCGGCTGCATGTGTCCGTGCATCTTTGCATAGTCACTCCGATCACTGTAACACTGTACCATTTATCCGTACGTTCAACTGCGGTACAGTCATTTAGATAATTATACCTCCATCGATACTATAACAGACTCGAACAGTTGACGCGGACGTACGAGTATGATGCAGTTTTTATTATCATTAGGCAACTCGACCGCACGCGAAAATTGACCGAGCAAAAACCCCAAGAAGGAAACGATTAAAACTCTCGCGAATCGATTCGATTAGCGCATATCTCTTCGAGGCTCTATCATTCTTATAAACTAATAACACACGCGCGAGCAATCCACAAAATCTGCGATAAATTCTGAATCAAACAAAGGCGAAGATTTTGCACTTGTAGGAATTCCACTGAATTGTTTACTAACATTAAACCTACCGGGCAAGTGACATTTTCCAGATTTTCTATTTTACATTCATTGAATTCGCAGTCCAATTATTAAATAAGTTCGATTGAGTCATTTTTATAATTGTTAAAGTTAGTACACTATCGTAATAAATATCGCAGCTTCTTCCTACGCGTTTTGAAACCTCGGGGCTGATCGTGGTCGCACTTCTGCGGCCAGCTGTATACGACCAATAAATACATAAAATAAAAGATTGAACGTCAGCGGAATGGAAGAAATCAGCAACAGCAACACGGTCCGAGTTTCTCTCCGCTCAAGCAAGCCGCGGCTTCGTAAAATTTTTACGTGGTGGTTCGTCGCACGCCGTATCAGCCGCGAAGTTCGCTCGAGTCACAAACAAGCACAAATTAAAATTAATTACCAGTGGTTCGGGCAACCAGTTAAACGCTTCAATCTTATAAAACCTGTTTCAATCTTGTCTCCCTCGTCTGGCGAGCAAGATCCAAAGTTCAATCCAAACATTCGAACGATCCCATTCATATCAAGCTCTCACCAAAAATAACCGAACTGCGGTCGGAATTGTTCGAGTAGTGCGCGTGTAGCCTGGACCTGGGTCAACGTGGACCCGTTCGACCTCCCGAGGAGGCTCGTCGGCGGTGTTGGGACCGGTCCGGAACTGGTCCGGGACGGTTTCGCGCGAGGCTGTGTGGGATTTTTAGCGAATTTCTCGGCTGGGTCGCGCGGCGCAGTCTCGGAGCTTCTAAGACGGAGAGAAACGCGATTTGCATGTGGCGTGGAGAAAGAGAGAGGGGTAGAGGGAAGGGGGAGTTGCAGAGAGAAAGGGAGAGCGAGAAAGAGAAAGATAGTTAGAGAGAGAGAGAGAGGTGGGAAAAAGGAGGGAGGAGGTAGAAGGAAACAGGACGCTGGTAGGAAAAGAGTAGATAAACGAAGAGAGATAGCGGCGCGAGTATATGCAGATCGCGGCGGAGAACGGTCAAAGAAAAATTCCTCCGCCGGCAAAAACTCGACCCTTTGGTCCCGCGAGCCGTGGGAAATCCAACGGGGCCCCATAACCGAAGGGGGAGCAAAACTCGAAACGTGTGCCCCCCTAATCAAATTGGAGCCTACATGGCGAAACGTTCGCTTTTCCACGGGGTTTTTCGAGTTGAACGACACGCCAGTCGCGGGACGGTCGGGCCTCGAGAAATGTCAAGAAACGCGAGACGCGGACAACAGCGTCGTCGTCGCGAGAGGAGAGACGAGAGAGAGAGAGAGAGAGAGAGAGAGAGAGAGAGAGAGAGCCCGCGCTCGCGGACAGACGGAAAAGGAACGGCCAGATGGCCGGAGAGACAGAGGGGGAGGAGAGAGACGTGGCAGACGTGGCAACGGCGCGAATGCAGAATGCACGCTGACATAAAACATACATATATGCAGGATGCAGCGAGCAGCATCCGAGAGCGAGTGCCTGCTCTTCTGGGAGCGAGCCGAGCCGCCACCGAGACAACAGTCGTCGATCTTTTCGCGATCGATCGATCTGTGCACTCGATCGGCCTGGGAATCCGAGATGACAGCTCGTGCCTTTGACCACCGGTCCCGCTTTCTTATCGGAATGCCCGTGAAATTAGGGTATGGTGGGATAGATGCAGTTCAGTTTTGGGACCGAGCTTAAGTGCATTGAACGATAATTAATCTTCCAGAAAATTTTTCAATTTCTATGAAGTCTTCTATGATGGTCAAGTAACATGCTGGTAGTCTCTGCGTCGTCTATGATTGCTGGGAAATTTGTTAATGGCAGCACTTTGACGACCGACAGCTAGATAGTGCTCACTCGTAACAATAGATTCGGTCAAACGTGCTGAATCTCTAACACAGTCTAACACGTTGCCTGCCACGTCTGTCATGGGGTAACTCTTTGATTAGGTTCACAAACAAATTTTTCTATTAGGGTCCGTAACATGCAGAAGTAGCTTTGACGTTGTGGGATTTTGGATGATAATAGTCAGGTAGATAGCCACCCAAAGTTTGGTCACCTAAGCCACTTGACCCTTAATACCAAAACAAGTTTAGAAATAATAAAAACCTTGTAAAGTTTTCTTTTAAAAATTACACAAATCTCAAGTGTAATTGTTCCGAGCAAGTTCACAGTTAAGGGTTTTCCACGTAGTGGTTGACGCAGTGTGCGCATTCCTTCATCCTGAGCACAGAAATTCGCACCGCTTTCCGTGCGCCCATAAGCTGGTTCTTTTAATATACGATCGGCTGGATACGCTAGACTGCTCAAAATAATTGGAGGTTTCTACGTGGAAATTGTGTTGACCAGTTCTGCGAGAGGCTCGGAATGCGCCTCGTGACTATCCGATTGAGATGTCTTCGGAGATTTCATCGGGGCTAGAGGGGTACGGGCATTTTCCTGATAACGCAGGCATGCTGATGGATTTGTGACTCGATGCTTCTGCCTCATTCACACGTTTACTCGGCTTGCGATAGGGCCAGTTTTCGAGGGTTGACAATTTCACTTTCATCTCTTTCCTCCAAAATGTAATAGGAGCTTGAAATTATCAAGCTGAGGATTGATGTACTCGTTAATTAGTCAATTGGCAGATTCAGAAACCTTTTCTGGACTGTTGGAATGATTAAGTCGAACGTGTTCGTTTTGAAGAAAATATTTTTCGTGTTGCTTCAGAAATTGGATTACAAACAATTGTCGTGTCCGTTGATTAAGCTATTCGATCCGCAGTCAATTAGAACCGGTAGTGATTGAAACGATATTAATAGAGGCTGAATGGGGCACAACTATTCGTGGACTATCGAATCGAGATTCCTCGGATTCATTCGTCAAGAATTCTGCCTGGATTTCTCATATGCACGCGTACTACTGGAAGCATTTATTGCACCACTCTCTAATTCGTGTAACGCGCGTAAACAAGAATCAAATCGTGTTGTTTTTAACCGTAATCGATGAAAACTAAATTCTTGAGCACCTAAGATGAAAATAAGACGAACAAATAATAATGAATATAGAGGCTTCTAGTCTGAAAATGAGTCGGAGTTTGGCAGTCTGATATTTTTCCGTTGGAATAATTTCAGGAGGCGCGGGTATGCGGTAGAATTCGCGAAAATCGAGGATGTAGGTTGCACAGATATCTTTCGCGATATTCGAGTGCAGCGACAAACATTCGCAGCAGCGTAGGAGAGCGGTTAGGCTCGTTTCTCCGGCGGAACGCTCGAAATGGGGTCGTTGACACGCGCGAGTGCCGATTTTTCGCGCGATCGCCGTCCGAGTTCGAGCGGCTCGATATTTTCGGCCGGCTTCGAACCCCTTTCTTTTATCTGGGAGCGTGGCCGTTTGAACGAGGGACGAAAAGGGGAGCAGGAGAAAGAAAGAGAGAGAAGAGAGAGAGAGAGAGGGAACCACGAGCGCATCGTGGCTGCTGAACCTGACCTCCGACAATACACTCCGGCGTCGGCGGCATTCCGTCCAAGCCTCCGCTCGCGGCTCCGAGTCTCTCTTTCTCTCTTGATCCTCTCTTCCCCTCCCGCGCGTTGCTTATTAAAATAAATTAAAGATCGCGAGGGTCCGTCGCGACCCTTTCTTTCGATACAATTTTACTTCCGACGAATTCTTCGACGACCTCTTGATCTTGTTCTTCTTGTTTGCCGCGTTCGCGAGCGGCTCTGACGAAATTTCGTGAAAATTCTTCGAGCCAGTCAGCGACCACCGAAGGACATCAACTTCTCCTTTGTCCTTCGCTCGTGATTTGTACGCTGTTACGCGAATGGCTTCAGGGTCGTCTCTGGTGTCGAGGATTCAGCAATCGGTCGTGCACTCGGTCAAGGTTGCGCGATTATCGGCGCGTTAGTACCTTGCTGATCGGCTGTGCAAACGCCAAGATACACGGTGACTCTTGCTGTTCTTCGCTGGAATTGTTCGACCCTGTTCGATTCTTCCAGGAAAAATCCTTTGGAACGGTTTTGCAGTCGATGTTCCGCAGGTGAACGCGTGTTACGGCAAATTCAATTAGAATATTCCATTTTTAATACCCCAGGGAGAATCTGTACTTGGTTAGAAAATTTCTGAAAATCTCGTACAATTTTAGAAAATGCCAATTTATCGATTTAATCATGCCAGAGAACACAGGAACCATTTCGGTTCGAAGTGAGTTTAAAAAGTCTCTGGAAATTCGAAATATCTCAAACCACTGAAAAGGATCGGAATTTATCAATTAAAATGAAGAATATCAGGAAGGATCGATGGGAATATCGAAGGATCGCAGGCTCGGAAATCCCGGCGACCCGCTGTCCTCCATTTTACTGAACGTCCGGGTGGCGTGCGTCGGTAAAAGCACATCGGGGTCTGGCGTCGAGCGAAAAATGATGGCGGTCGGTGCACGCGATGTCAGACGAAAAGGCAGCAGCAGCGGGGACTGCACGCTGGTGCAGCATGCAGCAGCAGCACCAGCAAGAGAAGCGAAAGAAATGATATTCCGCGGGACTGTACCGGCTGAACTGACCACGGACAAACCCGTTCATATTGTCTTACCTTCCCGCAGAGCCGCGGCCGCTGTCTGCGCGTCGGCGTGTCGGCTGTTAGCATACGTATGATATGATAAAAAAAAAATGCTCTGACGCGAGCACAAGGTTACTGCCACAGGCCGGTGATATGCACCACCCCACCAAGGCTGCCCTGGCAGCGGAGTCACTGGCAATCGCTTTAGCTCGACGGAAAGAGGACGAGCTCTCCTCTCCTCTCCCGCCTCTCAACGAACTTCGAAAAAAGAACTAAAGGAATACACAATATACCTCCTCTACGGCCTCAGTCAAATCGAAATTGTCATTTTAAATTCAATTCCGCGATCGATCACTGCGAAACGCATGCGAGGTGTCTCGCGCGATAACGCGCCTCGATCTCGACTGCCAACTTGTTTGTTTCGTAAACTGTTTTCACGGCTGCCGTGTGACTCACGCATTTGGTTGTACAATTGCCGAGGAATCTGCCCGAAAGCGTGATGTTCGGCTTCTTGGATCGGTATATCTCTCGCTGGAAAACGACGGTGACTGTTTTCTGTAGCGACTGGCAGAAGTTACGCGGAACTTCCTCTCTTAATAATTCTAATGCGTCTGGTTTCCTTCTTACGTCTCGAGTTTAAATGCAATTTTTGGTAACATCGTTCACTTCCAAGTTTAAAGAATTCACATGATACATTTAGGTGATCGAATTAGCCCTGAATTAGCTTCTCATATTAGCAAGTTTTTCAGGAGACGTTCCCCGAGAGTATAAAACTTCAAGGCTCTCTTCTTTTCTTCGAGAACATTGATTTTACCAGAGTTTCTAGCTACTCTAAAAGCTTTGACTATCACCGATCATCACTTAAGTCCATTCTCTAGAGTCTAGCTGCAACCTGTTGAGTTAGGAAATGTTCATAAAAATCGTGGGACCAAAATCGTTGGGAGTTCCTAAAAATCCAGATGTTACAAGGGTCCATGTACCACGTTCCAATGTACTGCAACCCGGTATCCACGCTTCTAAAAGCAACAAGCAATCGCCAAGTAGTTCTTTGTTTCTCTGCACGATGCAGCAAGCGCGTCCGCGAGCATCGGCTCAATTAATATCTCGTAGCGGCGTCGGCCGGGCCGAGTCCTCGAGATTGTGGTTCTGCAGCGGCCGAGAAAGAGAGAAAGAGAGAGCTGCTTCATCACGAAGCAAAAAGAGAAAGAAGCTCGATGCATCGGGATGAAAAGGCGACTGCACCGATGCAGGAGAAGAAGAAGAAGACGAAGAGGGGCGAGGAGAGAGAGAGAAAGAGAGAGAGACCCGGCCGGAGAACTAGCGCGTAATCCGACACGTTCTTACATGGATGCAGCTGGATCTTAAATTCAATACACACGTGGCCAGGGTTTTCCAGCGCAGTGCGCGAGACACTAGGCGCCCGCTCGGCTCCTACGCCGCGCGGATAATTGCTCGCGTCGCACGGCTCCGATCGATGGCCAATCATCCCGCGGACGATTAAGATAACCGAGAGCGGCCTAGAGACGATCCTAAGGCGAGTCAATGGGCGAAACCGTTATACTAGTCGGAGGAGAAGGATCCACTGGCGGCATGCAAAACTGGATGACGCGGCTGGCGCGATGCATCTCGCGGGACGATGCGATTCGACGGAATGCGGAAACGCGGCTCGAGTTCCGCGTGCGGGCGGTGAACGGCTGCGGAGACGAGCCCAAAGGTTGCCAATGAGTCTCTGCGTCGGTTATGGGCTTTGTTGCAGTTGGAAGAGCGGGATTCAATCTTCTGATGAAGATGAAGAAGTTGGAGATGAAGATGAAAAATGTAAATATGAAGAAAGATGAGCTGAACTATCGTTCAGAAAAACCTGAAGGAATTGAGACGATAAATAGGAATTCAAGGTTCTTCAATTAATTGATGAAGCTTAGAACCCTTTATTAAATTTTTCTGTGGATCTTGTATGCATAAAATCATGCCACCTAAACATAGTAGAAGTCCACAGAATCATAATCGTTCAGGCTGACAATAAATGCAGAAGAGCCATAATTATCTGTGCACAGCGTTCTTTTTGAAAAGAGTATAATATCATTATTAGCGAACCGAGACGTATACTTACAACCAAACCATGGAATTTCGTTCAATTACAGATTATAAAGATCTTTATTTCATCCTGTTTTCGATTTCCCGAGAGCACCTCCGCTCAATTTACGTATATCTCCAACGAAACTGCAAATTTGCATAAATTCCGCGTCCAATTTGTGACAATTCAGTATCCCTTGTATTATCATTTTTCAAACATCAACGCAAAATCGGAGCTCCAATGAGAAGAGGGTCTTCCCTCGAGAAAAATTTCTCTTTCGCAGATTTTTCCCACTGCGGATGTTGGAATCTAATTAACACAAGATTTTTCTTCTTTTCTTGGAACCTTGATTCCTCAGAAACCGTATGCCCCCAAGTATAACTTCTGCTGAATCACAGCTCGCATCTGCAGGAATAGGCACTAACCTGAGCCGCTGTAGGCTCGATTGCTTACTATAGCAAAGCATTAAGTGTCGTGTTCATGTAGAATTTTCAACGTATGAAGCACTGTCTCGTATGATACTGGGAACCATTCCCTTTCGTAATATGAGTTTTGAGGAAAATGAAAGAGACTCTTGTGGCCCCGAGGATGATTTCTCTTGAACATATTAAGTATGTTTGGAACTAATTAGCGTCGGACGTCGAGTTTTCTCTTCTTTTCTTGAGGTGACGTGGACCGATGGCCACATGTACCATCCTTCATGAATCTCCTGATGATGATGAGGTAAAAGTAAAAAGCTTTTAATGCTGTGGCTTTGTAGAAAATACTAAATATTACGTACACATAGGATTTTCTGCAGATTAGACCGCTCAAAGCAATTTGGAACAGATGAGCTCTTGTGGCATCAAGATTTAGGTTGAGAAAATAGGGCATGGCACTTCTAGCTGATGATTTGGAGATTCTGAAATTTTTCTGAGCACTACATGGGAACGACGAAATTAATTAGCATAGACTTCTCTAGATAGATAGAACATCATCTTCTTTTAGATGAACAAATAGCCCCGAGCACCATTTCTGTCGTATCGGTACCGATGTTCAGGATTAGAAGAAACGGAGATCGGTGAAAAAGCAGATTGCTCGACGCAATAAAACGCGAGACGTGTTCATCAGGGATTTTCGACGGGAAAACAAGTCTCCGTCGTGGCAACGAACGAGAGAACCGCACGGGAGAAAAACTGGACCGTGTATCAGCGACGGCGGCGCATTGTAAACGGATACGATCTGCGCGCGGGTAATCGCGTATCCCGTGTCGTCGCGTCGAAGATGTATCGATTGCTTCTTTTTCTGCGTCCTAATGAGCGCTGCGCGTTACGCGATCGAGTTTCGGCGCGCGGGTGGTCGATCACCACCGCTCGATCCTAGTTTTTGCGGATCGATGATTTTTCCGCAACTTAACAGAGTCCATTTCCCACCTCAATAACGTTGAAACAATCAATACACGATTTTACATTTCACTGATATCTTTATACGTTTGCATTACCAAATTCGAGTGAATTATTCCGGGCAAGCATGAGTAACTAACGATAATCGATGAGCGGTGGCATTCCTCAGTGAATTTCTGTGATTGATTTTATACGTGTAACATTAGACGAATTCTGAGGTGAAAGAAACAATGTTTATCGTTCAAAAATTCAGCTTCAGGAACCTTCCATCAAGGGATTGATCAATAGATAATGTGCGCAGGTAACTCGTCCAGTCCTGGAGCTAGCAGTTCCACAACAAAGCTCAGAATTTTCTCCAGGATCTCGGTATCCACTGATCTCGGCGATCTCCGTGTTCAGGGATTCGTGACTGTGTCAATGACGGACTGGAAATACTTTCGCGTAGCGCGTCCGCCGTCGTATTACCATTATAAACGATCCGCGTAACGAGGATCTCGGTTCGCGGAAGATCCTGCGCGTCTTTTCAAGCGACCGGCCGGTCTCCTCTGAAAAGAAACCACCATGGCGCGCGACGTCGCGGCGGTGCACCGCGGTGTGGTGTGTGTATCTCTACTCCCTCGAAAAATGGCCGGCCATAAATAAGGCGGCAGAATTTCCACGTGGATTCGCTAATAAACATACCACCCATCGAGATGCCCGGTATATTTGTATGCAAATCGATTGTAATGCGCGGGGCTCGCGGGGCACGGGGCACGAAGAGCGTGTAAATGCGGGCCGGCGACGTCGGTTCTACGGAACACGCACTCGCCTATACATATTTATACGCGTGCGGAGTGTGAAGCATGAACGCGTGCACGACTGGCACGCATGCGCGCGAGAGAGTGCGTGCGTGCACGCACGATGACTCAGAAACGAGTCCACGCGACAATGGTGAGGTTCGGAACGAGGAACGGAGCGGAACACCCGCGGAAACACGCCGCCGAAATTTGCCCAGACGATTTTTTCCTCTTTAGACCCGCTTAAAGATCTAGATCTGGAGAGGATCACTTGATGTGATGGTTGTTGATCATTCATTGAAGCTGTTTGGACCTGGAGAAGGTGCTCTGAATTTTCTTGGAACTCTGGAAGGGTACCACCAGTTGATTCGTGGGGGCTATTCCTGCTGGTGAGATGACTCCTGATAGCTTATTGACCAAAGAAGTGTCTATGGGGAACGTTATGAAGATAGTCTGATGCATTGAAACCCAGCATCTACAGTTCTAAAGGCTATGAGCAAGATGCCAAGTCAAGAAACTCCATCCTTTTCTTCAAAATCTTAATTTTACGACAGCTTCTAGCTTCGAACGTCATCTAATATAGCCTAACGCATCGCAGCATTCCGTACAGAGTGTTAGAGGCTATAAACATACGCAGCGGTATTTCAATGGTCAGTTACAAAACCGATTCGATCGTCAAAGAGACTTCAATACCTTGCGGGTTAAGGTCTAGCTGAGGTCTGCCTAGTTGAATGAACAGATTATAACAGGATCATGAAGATAAGGCTCTTTCCCTCGTCTTCTATTCCTGATGGCACTTCCGTCTTCCTTATCCCTGTTTAGACGACAGGGCTGACGATATTCTTATCTGCAATCCTGCATATGTACTCTCGCTATTGAAATGAGACATGACTCTAGACCATAACTGATCAATCCGAGGCAATTTTCTTCGACATCGACACATTCCTGAACTCTTGTGTCACCCCAAACCACGCCACCTCTCATCACCCTGGTCACCAACCACAGAACCCCATAGAGTCCTAGCAGGAGACTAGCTTAGGGGATGCGGGAGCCAGGAAATCGTGTTGTGGGGTCCGCGTAAAAACTGGTCCGCGATTTTTCCGGCGATATAGGAGAGTCCAGGCCGGCGAACTATGATAAACAAATGAGACTTGGCAACGCGGCCCCCGTTCTCTGGCGAAGACCACTGCAACAGCAAGCAGCAAGCAAGCAAGCGGCAGCAGCCAAGGCCTGTCAGACTTTCCTCCGTCTCCGTCTGGTCCTCCGGTTTTTCTGTTGGTCGGTCTCGCTTCCGCGAGTCTCCGGTGTTGGTCTCTGCACAGAGAGTGTGGTGTCCGACCATCTTTCTCCGGGCGGTGTGTGTGCAGGCCGGTGTGTCTTTCTCTGGGCTGCGATGGCTAGAGGATTTCCCTCCTCCGCGGGTCCCGTTCTCGCCTTCTTGTTCATTGCCTCCCCCCCTCGAGCCAGCCAGCCAGCCGCCTTCGCAGTCGCCGCTCGGAGCCGCTAACCCAGAACCAAGAGAAAGAGGAGAGGCTGCACGCTCGAACGCGATAGACGAAGAAGAAGGCGGGAGAGCGAGGGGAGAGGGGAGGTCTGGTAGCCCCGGTGTGGAGGAGGAGAAAGAGGAAGAGGCGCACAGAGAGACTCTTATTTGCTTCTTTCGTTATTCCTCTTATTTCCCTGGCCGCCTTCAGCACCGGCACCTTCTTCTTTCATTGCTCCGCTTCTTCTGAACCCAAGCAGCTCTCCCGGCCGTTTCCACCCCCCTCGCAGAGCCCACACACATCCCCGAAGAGATATCTGTACAGGCACCGGCACACCAAGCCCGGAGACAGATATGCACGCCGAGGATAGCGTTGGCGGTTTATTTTTATTGCGATCCTCTCCTCCCTCCTCTACCTCTCCTCCCTCTATCAGTCTCTTTCGCGCTCATTCTTTCCTCTGCTCGTGCTCCCTTCTTCTCGCTCTTCTTCCTCTTCTTTCGCGGCGCGGGGGGAGGCGAAAGCCGCGAGCTTCTTCCTACTCCAGGTGGTCGTTTTTTCCGCCTTCGCTGCGCTTCCTCGCTTCTTTTCGTGTCGCCTTCTTCCTTCCTTCGCTGGTTGCCTCGGCCGCTGTCTCGCTGCCTCGCGTTGCCCGTGGTCAGTACTTTCCAAGAGGGATGGCATGACAGCAAGCGCGAAACACGCCTCGGCCTTCGCCGGATACTCTTTTTACCGCGACGCTTTCGCGCCTCGCCGTCTTCTTTTTTCGTCAACCGCTTCTTCAGCTGTGGCCAAGATCCCCGGTTTGCTAGAGCGCCGTCTCAGCGGTACCGTATGCCACGCGGGAAACTCGGATAGTCGATGAATCTTTAGCCTTGTGTTCGTACTCGAGATTTTTTCGGATGAGATTGTACCTAACAGGTTTCGTAATTGCGGTGAATATTTTCATGCGTGAAAGGCCCTCAGTTTCACGTAACACTTAAAATATCTGTGAAATTAAATTTTTACCGAAAAATCATAAGAAGAATTTCATAGTAAATGGTACACTGAAAATGTTCATTTTCATGTAAAAATTCGAAGAAAGCGGAGTTTCACTTTTCACGGTGGTAGTTCTTCGACGAACGAAGAATAGGACAGTATTAGAATTGATTGAATGGTATATTTAACTGTTTGTTGAAACTTTTACGAGCCATAAAGCGCCACAGTCCACTGATTGCATAAAACAAAAAATCGCTTTATGCCTTCGGTAGTTCAGTTTCGCCGAGAGTCAAGTCGAATCGCCGTGCCCGAAGAGGAGGACGTTTAATTAAATATGTACTCCTTTAACCAGACTAATGACATGATAGAACAAAAACATTAGTTTTCTCTATGGCTTGAAACATTTCTTGAGAACCGGGTCGGATCTTTGATTGCGAGCCTGAAGAGACAAATGCTTAATTAGATCCTAATTGAAATTGTACAGTGGTACGACCAAAAAGAAAACAGATGAATCTCGAGTCTCTCTCTCTTCTCTCGAAATTCGTTTTTATTTCAACTGAATATTTATGTACAGAAAAATAGAGAACAATTAAATCTTGCTTTGAGCGAACCACTGAAACGATTCATTTCCTCTGTGTCTCTCGGAGACTTATTTTTCTGTAGAAACGCACGAGTAAAAACGTTAATGAACCAAATGTTTAATTGTGCCCGGCGATTAAACGGAACGGCGGCGTGTCGGAATAGAAGATTAGCTTCCCCTATGCGTTCGGGAATTCGTTTTCGCCCAGGAATCAGACCGAATCTTGCAATTTCTTGACCTCGTATACGGTATCGGGACTATTAATAGACTTGAACGATAAGTATGATACTGTTCCTCCATTCTTCGCCGACGCGAAGTGAGCGCAATCGATTGCTAATTATCAGCGCATCCCTTCTACTCGGTGTCAACGAGCATTTAGGAGTACTTAGGAGGTAGTTCTAAACAGACTTCATCGACGGTATACACTAAATTAATGGGAAAACACTTGCTTACACCAATCTCATGCGACGATTGTCTGGTAAGCAATCTTCATCGATTATTAGCGATGGCATCGTGCCGCCTACGCTGCAACACAACGGTGCATCCAAATTTCACTCTGTGCACTTTAGCTCGGCCTGCATCTCGGGACTCTCAACACCGGAAACAGACTTTCCGGAAGATCATTGCTTCTTCTCTTGGGACAAACCACTTCCCTTCAATCAATTCATTCCTCAGTTTCTGAGAAGAGACGATCATAATTTATGCAACTTAGTGCATATAAAACTTGCATTCGTTGATGTATTTATTTGTGAAATTATTGCAACATTTTTTCGATAATGTACTGGTAGGAAAAGTGAAAAATACGACGGTTTAAGAGTTTTACTCTGTTGTAACATCTTTAAGATGGTTTCAAACAATTTAGAAATAATTGAATATAATAGAAAACAGTGTTTCAGATTTTATCGTTATATTTTCCATCTTCCATCTTCTTTATTATCGTCATTTCCATTTTCTACAAATTAAGAGAAAATGATTTTCATCAAACACGAACACCCTCGTCGACACTGAAAACGATGATTATTCAAAATCAGGATAATTTCTTCCCATAAGAATTGATCGCGTATTTTGATAGCATGTTTCAGGCAAAATTGCAGTATACTGACATGAATAATTGCTATGACAGTGCTCGCGCGATGGCAACGGCGATCGAGTGCACGCTGTCCACTAGTATTGTGTCGCGCCGGTAATGCTAATCGAATCTAAACAAACGACAATTAAATAATAAACTGATTAGTATGCACGAGTGCGGGCCGAAGTTGATTCTGCAGCTATCGATCATTTTCAAACGACCCGTGTTCACCTGCGGGAATAACGACGCGGAACCGTCGACAATTATCGTAATGCGCCGGCATACGAACGTCGTTTTCCCCTGGGAACTATCCGGGATCGTTGGATCTTTCCGGGTATCGGGAAAATCGGGAAAACGACGGAAAATCGTGAGAGAAACGGTAGGATTTTTTAATCAGTATTCATCCACATCAAAGTTTTGGAAAAAATGCAATTGAATTGAGACCTACGTAAAACAATTTCGTTGTTTCGTTGATTCTGGACAAAGTTTTATGGTTTCGTGAGAAAAATGACCAAATGCGCAGCGTATCACGATTGTCCTGCATAGCTCGATGCAGTTTGATGTACTTTCACCGTGCACACGAATCTCTCCTAACCTTATTCCGCTCGGGGGATGATCGATAGATCGATCGGGCGGACGGGAAAGGGAGTATGTTTATTTTTGAGAAACCAGATTACTGGCCACCATGAAACCGGAATCTCGTTCAAGGGGAAAAGACGGCCTCCTGGTAATCCGATTGGAAAGTTTTCGCCGCGGCTCGAGGAGTTTGGATTTCTTCGGCTTTTTTTCTCTTTTGGAAAAGACGATAAAAAAACAGTTCGGTGTACTGTTTCTGGAGCAGGCGTTGATTATCTTCTGCTGGAGAATCGGCTGGACGCCATTTTCTCATTGAATATTACCGTGGAAATTAGTTTACGAATCTCCTTTTTAAGTGAATTGCTATTTTCGTTTACAGAAGTCGGGCAGAATGAAAAATTTATGTTATTGGCAATAGGATCATCTACAATGAAAATTCAATAAATGTTGTAGATAATTTACGTTAATTCAGACGTTTCTTTGTACAATATCGTTTCGCAAATGCACAAAGATCCGCTAATTTAATAATAATTTACTTGGTTCTTTGTAGTTAGCTGCGTATAATGAAGATTAAATATTTACAGTGAGATTATTATTTGGCTGAGGTTATTACACCAGCAATAATGCTGGATCTCGCCCAGTCGTCATTATTTGTGACGTAATGTCGTTATTATTATTATTACTATTGTTACTATAATAGTGCATATTACAATAGCATCAGCGATAATTAAATTTGGATTTATAGGTAAGGCACATGATTAATAACACCGTCGAATTAGCAACGTGCACCCATAGTAAACGTCGCCTTCTACTGACGTTCTACCAATTAGAAACTAACCTCCGTCCGAAATAGCATCATGTTTTAATTTAAAAAATAATTCTGATTAGTGCAATGATGCACTACAGTAGCCCAATAAATTTCGAAAAGATTGTCTCGACCTCAACCCATCAGTAAAAATAAATTCTAAGATTCCTCCATTTTATCGAGTTGTATCAGGGTTCCTCTTAACGAGACCACGCGTGCTAATTGAGATATTGGTAGCAACAATTTTCGCAAATGGTTCCCCGTAGCGAACGAGGAAGCTCGCGTGGATCCTCGATCGTCGGTGCGCATCGTGGTCTCGCGGTTGATACGCGTGCGGCTGTGCGTGAACGTCTTATCGTGACGTCACTGATAAAGCGGCCATGATGGATAGGCAAAGTCTGCTTCACAAAGAGACCCCGCCCTATTTTTTCCTCGGTCTGCCTCTAGCCGGACACACGGTTTTAGCGGGGAGTGCGAGAACGCCGTCAACGAGCGAGAGAAGACTATGGCACTAACCTTCGCGCGCGCGCTCCACGCCCAAAATAATTTGTACAAGCCAGGGAAGAAAGATGGCGGATTCGAAGAAAAGCCAGCAAACGGCTTCGCCCGGCCCGCGAAGCCTCCGCCTCGCGAAAATTTTTCGATCCGCGGATGTATTTTCGTACGCGCCGCGAATTCGCCACTCGCGGTTACACAACCGCCATCGATCGCGCCGAATTAATGAGGGACACGTGTAAAACTGATCTCGATAGACTCTACGCTTTTAATCCTTATGGCAAAGCTACATCGAGTAACTTTGTGCGAAATAAAAACTGTCTGCAACAATCGCAAGAAGGTGATCTGTTCAGTGAATGAACTTATTCGTCCCTGATTTGTCGAAATTTTGTTTCAGCTTAAAATTTTCTAATCATTTCCAACAAATAGGAACCAAGTCAAAATTTAATTCTTCCTTTAATAAGCTGCAAATAATCCGTCGATACTCGATCGTTCGTATTTCAGAAGTCCCAGTAGAATTCAGTTCACGTGGATATGTCGCAATAAAAATTTCGAAATCGGGTTAAGGATCACCGTCACCCGCGGGTAATCGACGTGGGCAGTTAACGCGTTGAAGGGTACGCCGAAAATCGAGTTTGGTAACTCGAGACCGTTCCTTCGTGCTTCCTTTTTTTTCTGATGTCGGCGCTTCTTAGCTCGAGCAGCGACGAAACTGGAAAAATGCCAGGCCCCGAATCGTTCGCGGGCAATTTAGCCTCGAGGCGAATTATCGAATTAGTCGGGACACTGGGGAACGAAACCCGCGATCACGGAAGTCCATTGAATCCTCCTACTTACAGCTGTCCCGGGGTACAGACTCAATTCCCTGGTCCCTGGAAATATTTCCAGAGACCTCTTGTCGACTATACGACGGATCATTGGCAAGAATAAAAATCTTCTAAATCAATCGTCAGAGACAGCCATTAAATGCAAGCGTAGGTAGCTCTTCCATCAATATTTTTAATAAGACGATCCTCAATCCAGAAGAACTATCAACTCATTCGTTTTTGATTACCAAAGCACTTTTACCTCGCAACTGTTAATCGCAAAACAGTAAAAGAAAGCCCTCATCAATGAATTGCTCTGTCTAATGCAGCTGAATTATATAACTCGAGTGTTTGAAGTAAAAGCGACACGTGTATGATCGAAAAGGTGTGCTGGAAAAATGTTACAGTTCTGAGGATGAGGATCCGGATCGGTGGCTACTTCCTGGCCGTCGGTGCGCTACTAGATGTTGTCCTCTCTATCTATCGGGCAAGTAGTCCGCGAGTTGTCGCGAGGGTGGAGGAAGAGAAGCAACAGAAACGAGCGATCGTTGCAATCGTGGCGGCGGTGGCGGTAGCTTGATGAGGAGTAGTGGTGGAACATGTACACACGCAACAACGGAGCGCAAATGCACACACATAGAGGAGAGGCGAGCGAGCCTTCGTATAGTGCGCGAAGTCGAAGGAGCGGGGTATACGCGTATGACGAGAGAGGAAGAAGTAGGGGATAGAGGCGAGGGAGGTTGTGAAAGAGAGACAGAAACCGGGCACGATTGGCCCCTTCCGCCGTGTCAGCGGTGCCGATTGGCTCGCGTTCCCCGGAATCGTGTTATTTCAATCGATATCTCTTCGAGTAGCCAGCCGATTTTTCGTCGCGGCGCGTTATCAGCGCCTTTCCACCTTTTTTTCTTCCCCCGTTTAGCGCACGCACAGCAAGCCGCCCGGAGACCAAGAAATCGCAACTGTGCCCCCCCTTCGGCCGGTTTAGTTCGCGATAGACGCCACACGCTGGCGCACAGCGCTGCGTCCGCGATTTTCTGACCACGAGACGGAGCTACCCCCGCGAATTTTTCCCGAAAACACGCGGGCTCCGGAGATTCGAGAAAAAAACGCGACGGTAGTTCGCAATCGAAAACCGCGGACGTCGGTTCCCAGAACGAACGACTCGTTTGCCCCCCCGGTGGTCCCCTGTCCGGTAGCCTAATCGCGTGACGCATCAATCAGGGTGGCCCAGTGTCTGCTGAAAATCATCTCCCGTGAAAAATTGTGCCGGGAGCCTTACCAGTTCTTCGATTTAGTGTGCTAGTTCCATTCGTGATTACTTCGAAGCTTGTTATCTTCGTCGAGACACTTCCCGCCAAGAGGTCTCATCGCCAAAGACGCAATACCTCTAGTCCGATGGGTACATCATGATTACGACTTTAGCTAGTTATTTACATAGTCAAGTTGTTCGGTCGTACAGGGGTCTCAAGGGGTGAGTCTCGAAGAGGGTAGCTGAAGACTCTGGAATAGAGACTGTCTTAGTGGCGGAGAGGATCCAGGAAAGAGTGAGCACGTGAAAGTGGAACGGTACTGTTCTCACACGGCGGGATACTGGTCTCGGGACAAAAGAAGAATCACGCCCTCGCGCAGATGTGCCCGGCCCCGAAGAGTGTCTCTCACGCAACGGTTTCTCCGGCGCCTGGTTGCGCAAAGACTGATCCCCTGGAAAATGAGCGAGCATAGTAAATACCAACGGGTCTAGGCCTCTGTCGAAGTCGTCGAGAGATTCGCGGAAGGATTGAACTCGAGGAGGATTGTGATAGACGACGAAGGAAAGAAAGGAGGAAAGAATTATTTGGGGGACGGAGCATGTTGGCGGGTCGGTTGGGATTCATCCTGACGACGACGCTGCGACCCGGGATGAGGGTAGCCATGCCGGTATCGGAGACTTTAGTGTCACCGTGCGTGGAGGGCGGGAGGGACTCTTCAGGTCGCGTGCTCGGGATTCTTCCCTGAAGATGTATGGCACCAATGAAAGCCACGGGCCGAACCAATGGCCTTGGACACCGCCTCCTGCGTCCCAACCGCTCCCGCCGCAAGCCCAGCATCAAAACCATCCCCGACCTCACCCCCACAACCATCCGAGCCACCCGCCGTACGTACCGCCGCCGTATCAGCATCCTCATCACCACTTGCCGCACGAGGTAATTATTGACGATATTCCCCAGCCGGCTCGGACCGGCTGTCTTCCCTACAACTCCAAGAATCTTTCGAGAACTCCACCCCTCGGAACCCGGCTTCGGCGGATATCTGCCCCCGAATGCGTCCGCGACATTCATCCCTGCGTGCATCTCCGTTTCGATGGTGCAACGATGTCCTGGGACGTCGACGGCCTCGCCTGGTTTGGGGGGACTCTGGACTGAGACCTTCCTGGGTCTTCAGGAGCTGTTTTTTTGGGAGCTAAATGTGGCTTGGTTCCGTCTAATAAACTGATAGGTTATTATGGTTTTGGGGGGCAGTATGAACCGAGACGTTGTTGGATCTTCAGGGTCGAGATTAAGTCTGGGTTCCGTCTGATACATTGACATTCTGAATTGTGATCTTGTCAAGTCTGTATATTTATAAATGTTAGCCAAACGTAACCGAGTTCTAGAATAACAATCAAGCGAAGAAACACGCAGTGAATTTCCAACCGAAGAAATCTCCAGACCTTTATCATCGCGTCGTTCTCCATTCCTATTCATAGCTAGCCGCGCGCACGTTAAGCATTTAATTCGGCTCCGCATCGATCCGCTTAATCGCGCTATGAATAAACACGTCGAATCCAGACACCCCCAAAAATACCAGTCAACGCACGACAGTCTCAAGGTCAAGGTTCGATCGACACGCGATCCGGGGGGAAAGGAATCTCATAGCGTCGAACCGCGAGACAAATTTTCCGTCGGAGAACGTAGTCGGTGAAGAACTTTGAGACGTTCCGAGTGACCTCTGACCCTTTTTATCTGTCGGACCCGGCGTCGAATTAGAATCTGTATGCACATTAGAGAATCGTTTAGAGGGAAACACGACTACGGGCCTGAAGTAGAAAGCGACCAAGTATGTAAAGCCGGTCGTCGTTGCCCTCTTATTGGGCTAATCGAGGCGAGCGCCGTTTTGATCGAGGATTAGAGATTGTTACTCTTAAGGCTACACGGCGAGGCGTGCACGCGTGATTAATATATATCGCGGTAGGGAAACCTACGACGATGACTTGAACGCCGTCTGAGTCCCCAGCTGTGGGAGCATATATGTAGTTTCCACTATACCTACTATAGACGGCTCATAGACGATCGTTTCGCCACGGATAGAAATTTCTCGGCCGCCATTCGGACACGGTTCGGAGGCTCTCCTCGGCCATTGACGCGCCTCCTTCGCATGAATTCGCATAAGCTTCGTCTTCACGAAAGCGGGGAATCGTTAATTGGCCACGCGATCACTCCTCGAGGATGACAGAGCGCGGAGGAGAGCCACTTTCTCTATTCCCGCGGCGATCATCGCGGAACAATTCGCCGACACCTTTCGCGGATGCAGGGCCGCATTTAGGCTCTCCTGCGACGCAAATTATCTCCTTGCTCGGGCCTCTTCTTCCATCTTAGATCTGGGTAGGTCTGGATTAGTTATTAATTTTAGTTCATCATGTGCTTAGCTCCTTCTTCGATCTCGGGTCTGCGTAGATCTGGCTTGGTTGTCAATTTTTCTTCGTCATCTGTTTGACGCCTTCTTCAGTCTCAAGTCTGGATAGTCTACAGCTCCCTCTTCGATTACATTTTTTGGTAGTTTCCCGTTGGTCTCTGATCGGAAAGTTCCGACAAGGTCTTCCACGCGTTCTATCCTCTAAAAATCGGTGCCTTCTAAATTCGCCTGCTTCCTACACCGGGGTCCGCCCACGGTTCCATCAGGTGTGCAGAGCGGTCAGGGTCACCGGTGTGCAGACGCCCGTGATTTTCGCGAATCCGGTATAATCATCCGTGTCCCGATCGGCAATAAAAAGAAGAAGAGCGGCCGTCAGATTAGAGGATCTGGAAAGAGGGTTGGGCCGGTCTAGGTGTGATCGGCAGGTTGGCCTGCAGCAGGAAGCGATCGAGGTAGCGGATCATGGTGCCGCCGCCGCGATTCAGACAGATTAAAGCCGTCGCGATTATGGTGCTAGAGAAAGAGAGGAATCTCGGAGAGAGGAAGACGAGGAGAGAGAGAGAGGGACGGTCCACCTTTTCCTTTATATTACGGCACTATTCGCGGCCGTAGTTTAGACAGATAGGTGGGCAGGCAGGAGAGAATGAGTCAGGCAACGCTAGGTAGGTTAGATTGGACGTTGTCTCCGCGCTCTCGCGCGCACGTGTGTACGTGTTTCCTCGGATACGTACATACATGCGGAATATACGTATGAGCACGTATGTATGTACGTACATACGCGCGGGAACCGAGCGGAGCCGAGCCGAGCGGAGCGGAGCGCAGCGCACACATACCGGCGAGTTAATAGCACATGCGAAGTGCTAGATGGCCGGCGCGCGTGGGTGGACGGAACACACGTTGCGCGCGCGTATGTGTGCCACGAAGAAAAGGCATATGGTCAGCAGGTGAGACCTTTGCTTTGTGTTCCAAGTGTATAAAGTAGCCTACTTCCAGTGACCAATGTTATTCAGCCGTAATTTACTGCGCCCGCCGAGAGACAAAGGGTTGCGCCGACACCACCCGAAACGATCCCTTTCGAAAAACCGGGACAACTTATCCCGACACGGTCGCTAGAACGAACAGCATCGGAGGTTTCACTTGGACTTAGGGGAGCGGGTAACTGCAGGGTGGGATTTAATTATTGGAGGCTGGGCGATGTTTAAGTCCTGGATGAATCTGTCTTGATCTGGGTTTTTGGTAAAGTTCATCCGAACCTTCAAGTTTCTGGCAATCACGTTCTGTTGATGGTTGTTTAGGTTGGACTAGGCATGTAGTAGAATGATCAGAAGCTGTAGGGCGTAGAACTGTCTGAGACGATAGCGCTTAAAGATGATTTAGGTTTTTGAGAAAGTTTGAAATTTATGGCAATCGATCGGTAATAGACGTTCGTGTTAGCTTTTTAGAGAAACTCAAGAGCTCACGAGATTTATTAAGACATTTATCGAGTCTCTAATTGATTTTCGATGAAGTATACTCATGAATAAATCAATTGATTCGACAATATCCTGTGGAACCATGAAATCCAATGCTGTAGATCGTTTCGACCCACCCGATAGTTCTAGTGTTAATGAACATGTCTATATCTCTAAAAATCTTCTGCTTATAAAAGTTGGTACAAAAGGTTGAATTTCAGATGAAAAGGATGAGCTTCAGATTGCTCTACTTTCAATATTCTCTTATCGTTCGTGTAATTTCTTTGGGAACTTTAATACAAGTGGAGTAATAAAATTTGAACAATATTCAACTCTCTGCTGTTTAATTCAAACGCGAGATTAATGGCCGGGAAGTCTGGCGGAACATTTGTAATTAACTTCGCAGATTCCTTATAAAAAAAATGGTAGGTCCTTCTTCGTGCTATTTTTCCAAGAGTAAAGGTAATAAAAATTAATTAGTAAAAAGGTAAATAATGCAAAACACAGAAAAATGAGAACCTGCTCCGAGGAATACAGTTTTCAAAAAAGCCCAAAAATTTACACGACAGTTTACTACGTTCCTCGCCTAATTAACACAGTTATAACATAAAATATAACCCCGTACATTTTAGAATATATATTTCTGTGACATCTCAACAATCTCGTTCAAACGATTAAGACATCCGTAAAAACAGCAGCAAGAGGCACCACCAAGAGTTGTACGTGGCAAAGAAGAAGGGTTGGGATGAGGGATGCTTCTTAGGAAATACACAGGGTGTCGGTTGATATATTTTTCCATTATTAAGGACATTAAGCGGGCGGGCCGCGGGCAAGCAACTCTTTCCCTCTATTTTTTCTCTCTCTCATTCCTGCGTAGTCTCTCTCCTTTTTTTCCCGCATCGTCGGCGAGGACGATAAATCAGAAAAAAAGATTCCGCGTGGCGTTGGCGGTGGGGAACGCAATTTTCCGTCTGCCGGGAGATAAAAATTTGATTAATGGACGTATGGTCTTCGAGTTCGTGAAAAACCGGGCGACCAGGCCGGCCGGGCCGGCGGCTCAGTGGGTCGACTTAATTAGTATTCGCTCAAAAATCACAGTCCGAATAAATGTCTCCGAGGTGGAGGGGCGAGGGAGGTTTCTTCACCCCTCGAGGAACTTTCCCCGAAAAAATCTCGACGTCCACTCGAGACGGTCGTTAAAAATTTGTAACTCGACTTTGTCGCCATCGAGTCTCTGTCTCCCACCCCCCGCGGCAGCTGCGCTGGGGCATGGTCGTCGCAAGAAAAAGGATTGGTAGAGGTTTCCGGGGACGGGACAGGAAAAATTTCATTAAAAAACGATCACGATCAGAACCGCGTGAAATCGGCCCATGAAATCACCGGGACACCCCCTCGCCACGTGGAAAAAGAAACATCCAACCCCGTGGATGTATACATCCGGTCCGGGAGACAAATTTTATTCAAATCGGGAACAGGAGTCGGATTGATTTGTCTCCGAGGCGAACGAGGAGGCGAAAAAACGAGGAATAAAATCGAGTCGCAGCCTCTCCCTCTCCCACGGGGATTAAGAATCAGGGATGCGCAGTGTCGAAGGTCGCCCGTCAAATATCCACCGAAGAAAGGGTTGGAAGTCGCGGAAACTTGAGAACCCCCGGTGACAATTTCAATTCTCTCTTGCTCTCTCTCTCTCTTTCTCTCTCGTACTCTTACTCGTCTTCGCCCGAGAGGTGGAGGGCGACGGAGCTAAGATTCTTAAAACTTCTCGCGAGATTTTTCGATTTTAATTACAGTTTTAACATATTTTAATAAAATCCTCCGCAGACGACGGACCCTGTCTTCCCGCTCCGAGAGGAGGAACAGTGGCCTTTCGTTCCCTTCTTTAATTCCAGGCTGAACTTCTCTCCGGTTGTCCCTGTTGTCTCTCTCCCTCACTCTCTTTCTCTCTTTCCTTATACAGCCGGTCGCTTTCGCCACGGACCGTACGGTCGTTTTAAACGTTAACCCTTTCGTTCGTTCACCTACACCCACACCATCGACGAGCAACACCTGTTCCCCGAACAGAGAACCCGAAATCAAGCGTTCCTCACCGTTCCACCCGCCCGTTGTGCCCCTCGGCCCTTAGTTTCGCGTTCCTCCTGATCGCTCGGCACACGTCCAGCACTATACGCAACATTCGTACCTGCGTTACGTGGGCGTCCGTTCTACACCACCTACACAAGCGCGAGCCGCCCTGCGATCCGAAAAACATCGATCGGATGGCTGCTTTCGAAAAGCACCGCGAGCACGGACGTTGACCCCTTCCGCGGCCAGCTGTTACACGCTTCCTATGAATTTCGGCCAGGATCGACTGCAAATCGACTCACGGAGCACTGGGTTAGGTGTCCTGCGGGACCACGCTCTTTAAAGTCCCACCAAAACGCAGCTATTTTTAGAGAAAAGATAGCAAGTCATCTTGTAGAATCAAACTAACTGTCCATACGGTCAAATGATCACGATCGAAATGCCCTAATCGCGATTTTTTCCACGAAAAGCTGGAAACCGAGTTAAGGAGCGGTTAGCTACCCAGGTACTAACGCAAATCGTTCGACGGATCTGTCCCGAAGATGATCGAATCGAATCGTCGAACTCTCCCGACGATGTATCGAGCAAGTTCACGTAAGTATCGGTCCGCGTTGCGTCATCGTGCGTGAACTTTTAATTAATGGATCGCGCCGTGAGCTGAAGGCGAAATCGAGGGAGTGAATGGCGTCGAGGAGCGAGTCGAAACTATTGCGCGAAGCACAACAGCGCGGCGACCGCGGGTTTCGCTTTATGAATAACTCAGAAGGCAAACGATACTGCCACGGCCTATGAGCCTGGACTTTTCGAGTCTCGTCATCCGTTAATTGCATGAGAAAATCATGGGGATCGCTCGAACCGTCCACGACCAACAGGGGACGGCCGGGGCGACTGCCTGTGCCCAGAAACTCAACCGAAATCATTTTGCTAGTCGGATCTTTGGACAAATCGCATTTTCCATTCGAATTGTCTGTGCGCCATAGGAGTATAGAATCCCACATAGCTCTGCCTTGGGAGATATATAAGTCTCACTTCCTTCAAATTCTATTGTCCCTCTTCATAGCAAACTAGAAATCTCCTACATATTTCAGAAGGCTGCTTCGGCCTACAACAATCACCCTAGGTCCTCTAAACACCAACTTAATCACCTTAAGAATCCTAGAAATCATCTTCCCAAGTTCCTAGCCACTCTCATCCAGCCAGATTACCACGATGTTATCATAGAGTAATTTAGAATTGCATAGATGCAAGATTGAGTATAAGGGCGCGGGTAGCTCGCCTCGGCGGGTCCCTCTCGGAGTTCCAGGGGTAGAATGGCGATCGACGGAGATCGATAGGCGGTCGGGTCCTCCGTCGATCAGCCATCCTCCGTTGTTCGGCCATAAGTGCAGCGTACCAACTAACCACCGCAGTTCTTCTCGCAGATCTTCATGCACAAGAGCGCCGCGATGCAGATGCACGCGAGGGAGCTTGGCGCGGGTGCACTGACTGCACGACCCGGCGGCGGCGTAGCCGGTGCATTGGCGAGTCTCGGTCCGATCGGGGTCGGTCCAGGTGGCATGATCGCCGGCAACGAGGTAAAGCCGCACCAGTGCCAGCAATGCCTCAAGTCATTCTCCAGCAACCACCAGCTCGTGCAGCACATCAGGGTCCACACCGGCGAGAAACCGTACAAATGCAGCTACTGCGACCGCAGGTTCAAGCAGCTCAGCCACGTACAACAACATACCCGCCTGCATACGGGTGAGTAGCCGTAGATAGGTGTACCACCACTCTGTCAAACCGGAGAGCCAATTCCTGGCCCTCGGCTTCGACCGGCGACGATCCTGACCTCCAGGAATGGCAGGATTTTTGCCGGGACCGCGATCGATCGCCGCGAACAAGATCGAAGCGGGAGGGGCGACAATTGCGGACAAGCAGATAGCATTGTCCGCTAAACCGAGCTGTATTGCGGACTGCGAAACTTCGGGACGATTGGATTGCACGTTTTGTTCCGGCCACCCTTGGTGTCCCGGAAGGAAAAATAAAATCGGTCATTATTTTATAGTTCCTGGGGTTGAAACATACCAAGGGTTCGTGTTATTTTATTTTGTTTGATACCGCGGTCTGGGAATTTATAATTATGAGCTTTTCATAGAAGTTTTATTTTATTCAGAATTTGAAGAACCAGAATTAATAATTGATTACATATTTATATTTTCCTGGCAGAATTCGAGGAATCGGGAATTTTTATTTCCGTCGTTCGTGATGCTTGTCAATCAAAAATAAAATAAAACGATATTCAGGCCAATATAAATTTACAAGAACTGGAAATTAGTTCAAATTGTTTTCTGTCCACTAATGGCATCGTTGAATAAAAGATGAAGTGAAGTCGAACATTGAATGAAAGATTTATCACATTTTTTACGAAGGAATTTAAAAAACTGGTCTTGGATGAAATTTTAATCTTACTATTGATATCAGCGAATGTTTTGATTACCACAAATTTTTTAATATTTTTATGTGACATATTTGCATGAAGATTCGTAGTCTGCAACAGTTCTTGTTTCTTTTTATGGAATCGTTCGTAGGGGAGACAGATAGTGAATAGGTACTTATTGATTTTATATAATTGCTGACGATATTGATACGCGAGACCGCAGATTAATTACTGAGGCTTTTATGGAAGAACGGAATGAGTACTTTTATTACATGAGACACGTTGCAGCTATTATTCTAAAAGTTGAAGAAGGATAATCGTGTGAAAAGGGGTTGTATATTTATATAAATATTCTTTAAAACATTCAGGTTATAAAATATGAAAATTTGATTTTTTTTTAATAAAACGATATACATATGTATATCTATAATTCACCGCTGCCGCGAAAGATAAAATTCAATTAACACCGTAATCGGATTAAAGCAAGGAATCTACCCGTAACAAGATTACGATATTATATATATTTTATGAATCAGTGTAACAAGAAATTCGATTTGCGAATCTCCCGATTGTAAAATCCATTTTCAAAATTGTCCCCAATCAATGATCAAATTAACGCAGATATCACCTAGACGACATCAACGTTATTAATTTTATTTTAGAAACGGTAGCACTTCGACTATAAAATTAAAATTTTTTCATAATAAAAAAATTTCTCGACTATATTCTCCAAATATTTTACTTTTGTGTCCACAAAAAGAAAATAAATCTTTTGACCCGCGATGCTAGTCCTTAATTCCGTTCGGCGAGACTCAATAAAGAATCGCGCAGAGTCAGAGCGGAACCGTCGAATTTAATGGCCGCATTTTGCGAGCAAACAGAGTAAGCGAGCGACGAGCTTTCCGAGTCTGCGGGGCTGACTTTTCTTGTGGGTGGTGCCGAACGGGGCGATCATTGGGATTCATCAGGGCGCGCAAAATCACGGGTTCGATCCTCGCGGAATCACGGATGCGAAGTCGCTTGCCGCGGCGCGGTGCCGAGCAGAGCCGAGCCGAGCGGAGCCGAGCGCCGGTGTCCGGGCTTAATGCATGCATTCAGCGTGCCCGGGACTGATAGTAAATTCTATGAATACCGCATTGCATCGCGGCCAGTCGATAATCAATAAATTAATATACTATTATAATGTGCGTCCGCGCGATCCCGCGTTCCGATTGCGGCTAATTTTAATGCGTCGCGCGGCGCCGCGCCGATGGAGAGAGAGATTGCTCAACACTCGGGGCCCGTGTTCGTGGTAGCCGGGTTTCGCGAGACAGATCGACAACGTCTGGCGATTTACACGGGCCGAGAACGATCGAACAGATCGAGCAGATCGAGCAGCTAAGAATAGCAGTGACGGCGAGAGACGCGGAGGAACACGGTCGAGGGAGCCGTAATAATGAGAAAATTCGACGGCAAAGCCAGCCAGCCCAGCCGGTCGGCGAGCGGGTGAACGGGTCGCGCCCGGGTAGAAAGAATTTCATTAAGGGATGAGCGTAGTCAATCGGAAGGTATTAGCCCCGAAGACAGAGAGAGAAAGCATGGCTACGGTCAGCAGGCGCCGCGCGGGCGACCGGACCCCCTCGCTGAGTCCTCGTGTCTGTCTAAGATCGTTTCCGATCGCTTCCGGCCGAGGAAAAAAAACCGAAACCTCGTCGGTATGCCAGCTATTTAATCGAAACGCCCGGGACTCGATACAATCGATTCCTAAGAAAACACATTCCATGGAAATACGCCCCGAGAAAAACCAATTTTACGCCGGCCGTCCGATTAGACTCGCGAGGGTGGCTTCTGATAGAGGGATGAGGATGCGCGAAATTTTTTGAGGAGCCTGTTGAGGATATGCGAATTGACCGCCTAGGTCTGTGGGAACAATCTCAAGCTGTGATAAGTTAGTTCTCAGTAATATAATATGTTCACTTGTTTACCCTAAACCAACGAGGGGTGGGTTTTCGTGCAAAGGCGTGAGGGTAATTTTTTTGGGACGATTGTTAGGTACTTTCCGGAAATGTGAAGAGATGCAGTGAGACAGTTTTTAGTAACGTATAATCATGCTGACCACATTATTCTACCCTCTACATTGCAAGTCTAAAAAGTTTCCTTTGGGGTGGCTAATAATAGCAGGTTTCATTGTATGTGTTTGACACTCATGTAGTAGCATTGCAGAATTAGTAACAAGAAAAGGAAGAAGTCAACTCAGTTAGAGGAAGCAAAATAAATATTGACAGATGAAGAACGAACATACAAACAATGTGGCACTAGACGAGGAACACTAGACTACTCTGGCTATGCAAATTCTTGCAAATAGCGAATGCAACGTTAGATAACCAGTAGCAAAGTAGAAGAGAGAAGATAATAAAACTCATCAAACAAAGGTGCAGAGGTTGAAAAATTCGAAAGCTTGTTCCTTGACTACTAAACTAAATTTCTCAAATAAAGTAAAAGAGAGATTAAAAGATAAGTGGCTACATTGGGGATGCAGAAAATAATAAATAAGGGAGGACGTTGCAAGGGGGCAGGGATTGAAATATTCGGAAGCTTGTTCCTTGACCGTGTTGAACGAATGACGACGCTGAAAAAAGAAAGTCGTCGGGCGAACGTTGATTTCGCTGGGCTCGTTTCAACCCCTTCGCGTCCCTTTCGACGACCGGCAACGAGCAAGTAACTACTGCTCAGCCACCCCTTACATTAATAATCACCCTTCCCGCGTGCCGGGTTCCCGCGGCTGGTACTTCAAACTGACGTCGTTGTGACGCGCATCTATCGCATGCACTCGGTTCTCGCAGTACTCTTGTATCTTTATCGATGCAACGAAAGCGTCCACGACACCATATTCTTTCGGAAAATTGAAAACAGGGCGGACGAACCCCAGATGGTGGCTGGCAAATTGAAGTCGAAGAAATTTCTTTCCCTTTTTAATAACTCTAAAAAGCTGAAAACGATACATTTACGCTCTTAAATTCTCTTAACAATTGCACTCTTTCCATTGAAAGTCCAAAAGCATTTCTAACCACCCAGAACCACAGAATGTTTCATTGAGTCACATTAGGTTGCATCAGTTCGCAGTCTACAACCCTCGAAAAATATCCAACAAACGTTGCGAAGGGGATCGGCGCGTTTCGAACGGTTCGAATCCGAAAAACTCGAATCGTTCGAATATCCCGGGCGATTCTAACCACCCGGAACCACCCGGAATCAGGGATTCGCGGCACGCGGACTTCTCGCGGCGGAAAAATCGGCGTTTCGCGTTCCCCGCCGAAATTCCTTGCCGGATTCCGGTACGCGCGGCAGTTATTTTCCCGAACGGTACCGTCGATATGCTCTTCCGGGGGAGGCATTTGCATGCCATATTGATTTCTCGTTTCGCGGGCTCTCTCGGCGAGATCTCTGCGGGCGTGCCGCGTCGCGATTGGCCGATCAAAGTCAAAAAACGGCGGGAATTTACGGGCGCCACCCCCGCCGTGTGATTATAGCGTCGTCGGGAGAGTTACAACAATTTCCCCGGACCAGGCGGCACGTACACGCATACAGGCGCGGTAATATACGTACGTGTACGTGTATATGATATATATATATATACATATACAATATATACATACATATATAATGGTAGAGCTATAAAATTTGCAACGCGCGTATATAATTCATTAACCGAAATTCGAGCTGGCGCTGCAATGGCCAGGCAAAACGAGAAACGAACGGGGGTTGACCGGTCGCTGAAGGGGTGGTTGGGGCGTGTGCAACGGGGGGTGGGAACGAGAGATGCGGGCGAGGGTGGCAGAAACGAAGGACAGCGAATATAATATCGGTGAGTGTCCACGATATCGATAGCTGGTCAATAGCTGCAGCCTAGACAAATACCTGGCGAGGGTGTACAGTGCATCCTCCCCTCCCCTGTGCCGTATCGCGCGAGGGTGACCGAGCCGAGCGGCCAATGGGACGTCGGCTCGCCCCACCAAGCTCACGGCGCGCGAAAAAGCGCGGGAATTTTTCGATCGCCCGATCGCTCAATAATGGAACTGAAGTTACGCGCCGCCACCGTCGCACGCGCGCGCTCTCCGCTCTGCTCTGCTCCGCTCTGCTCAGCTCGAAAGCCACCCTCTCTGCCACCGTTGCATCCTGGCACAGTCACACAGACACGCAACCGTCGCTAACCGTGGCACACGAATACAGGGAGAGAGTGAGAGAGCATGGTATGGGGACAACCGGCGCAGCAGCCTAATAAATAGCCGCACGCATTCGGGAACGTGTTCCCCGGGATAGACGACAGCGTTGTTCGTATGCAACCGGCCAGAGGCTACCAAAGATTATCCCTTCGGCAACGAGGAAAACTCAATTTTCATGGGGGCCGAAATCTAATGATCGGCCGACCCCATGCGCGAGAGGAATTAATCGGTTTTCCTGATCGCTGACAGCGGTCGCGTTACCGCTCCACGCACCACTCGATGGACGGGCTATGGCTTTTTCTTTTGGGGGTTGATGGTTTGATTGACGCACGCATCGCGATTTGAGTCTATGATTACAAGGTTCCGCAGTTTTAGATGTGATTTCTATGCAGAATAAAAATTGTGTAACTTGACTTCAAGGTTTAGCAATTTCAAAAAGAATCTATTCACCCTCCAGAAATTATTGTCTTACACTTCAAAAACTAGTATTTCTTAAAAGGCTTCACCTTGTCTACTGTACTTCCCCAAAAAATAAAGGGGTTGCAAACCAATAAAGGGGTGGCCTGGCGGGCGAACATTAAAATTCGATAGAGCGATAACGATGGACCCGTTAATAGACGGGACATTAGATCAGAGAGAGGAGTCCATTAATACCGATACAAGCGGGTCGGGACCGTGGAAGCCGGGTCTCTGGAGCGATGGCCGAGCGTTTGAAAAAAGGAGCACGTCCTCGGTGGCGAAATTGACCGGACAATTTTAAAGCCCACTTAAGACTGCGAAAAATTGCCGTATCGTCGGTGCATGAATAAAAATTAACCTTCCCCTTTCGAGGCGGGTCGCTCCCATTCTTCGTGTACGTTACTCGCGGAATTAATGCGCGAGGGTCAGTCAAATATTAACCGGATTTCCTATTATACAGCAGCGAAGTTGTTCTTAAGAAATTCATATATTTTTCAAAATTTCCTGTGAAACCGAAAATTCGAGAAACAATCCGGTTCGTATTTGAATGTGCCTCGTACGGGGTGGAAACGAGCGGAGGGGAAAAAATGTTAGGGTTGTAGAAACGATCTGGAAATCAGAACCACATCGTGCCTCGTCCTCGACATCGTTTCCGGTTCCTATTCCAGCCGGCAGTGACCTCGTGACAGGGCCGCGAACTCTCCTCGAGCCTCACCCCCTCGTGCTTCTTTCGCCGTCCTCTTTTCCGAGGCTTTCTCCTACCCTCCCCGTTGCCTCTCCCACTTTTAATTCGCTAATTTCACCCAGTTAAGAATTTATGCGACGGAATGTCTCGCCAGACGTCTCGAGAAAAATCAAAGCGGCGCAACGCGGAAAGAACGCGCCCGCTCCGGCTCCAGGCCGTCCCTTTATCACAAATGACGCGGAATGAAAGATTAAACAAAAGCGGCGAACGCTTTGCCCGCGTCTGGAAAAACTCGACAGGGGTCGCATCGAGGGGGTGGGACCGGCACTCGTTCTGCCAGGTAATTTGCTGCTTGACTCGTAAATCGCACGATTTTTAATCCTTCATTACGCAAACCGGAAATCTGCAGTCTCGATAAGCCAGACAGAATTATTCACTTTGTACGTACTTTAATCTTACTAAAATTGCTTTAAGGGTTGAAAACAACTGCGAACCGGCTACAACCATATTTTTCCAAAATCAATTCGTTCGTTCACATAATATTGAATTTTCCTGTATTAATTTTTGGATTTGACTCATCCTGAGGATTCACACTGTACATGTTGTAATATTGCTTGCTCACATTTGTTCATAAACTATGAAGCTCTCTAACACATCCACACAAAATTGATAAAATTAACATGTAAAGAACCTTCTTAAAATCTAAAAATGTTCTGTATTACAACATGTTAAAGCAAGTATGAAACACGTCGAATAACTTGATCCCATAGCACTCACTAACTTATTTAGTCCCTCAGCGTCGACATAATCGAAACCAAGATCGAACACTGACAAACGTATTTTACGATTCGACAGTGCCTCTTAACGAAGACTATTGCCAGAGTCGACATTATAGCTCGCTTGACATGGTTGGTAGTGACAGTGCTCGATGTGGACACGATACCCGACGTTTTTTTTGTTTCGTGCACAGCCATTTTCCGTTTGGCTACGATTAATCGATCGAATCGAGGGAACGCAATACCTTTCCACGGCGTTGCTTAATTAATTCGCGTAATATGAGCTAATCAACTTACCCGGTGCCCCGTTATCGTAAATATTTTAACGGGCGATATTAATCCTAATATTAGTTTGCGCGCTGGCTACGTAAATCACTCGTATATAAACGTATATGAATATATGTATCGATATGCACGTATATGTATGGGTATGCACGTACGCGTATGTACATATCGAAATCGTGCGGTTCGGTCGGCCGCGCGGAAAGGATTTCGCTGCCGAAACAACGGGACCGCGATTTTCTCGATCGATCGGATCCTCGACGAGGGTACTTGCACGATTATGCAACAACGAGATGCACTGACGCCGATTCCTCTGCTCGAGAACTGTGCCGATCTACCAGCGACTATCGTCTGACCAGCGTTATCGCTCGATCGAATTTCCGGAGAACGTTCGAACGTTTTTATTCGAGCGTAGGTGCGGCCGAAATTGTTTGTGAAAGCTACCTTGCGTATCGATCGTTTCTCCTCAATTTAATATTTAATACGGCAACTAATAAATCCGTAGATTTGCACGCAATTTATAATTTATTTTTAAAAACTGTCTGATTAGGATCAACTAAATATTCTTTTTACGGAGTCCCGTTTCTACCAATTAATTCTTAAAAGCATAAAACCTGCATCCTCGCTCGGGTTCCAAAGAAATCGAGCCAATCTTAACCTGCCCCGTGCAAAAACCATAATCGCGTCTCTCGCGGAAGGAAGAACACTCGACTAACTGAATTATCCTTGGGAAAAAAAGCATCGCGACGGGTTCTCTCTCGAGGAGGCACGGAACGGTCTAACAGCGAGGTTGGTCGGATAGAGACAGACACACGAACTAACGGTCAGAAAATCCTATTCCCCGATAGCGAGGAGAAAGGCAATTAAACCGTTAAAAGGTAAAAGGTAAGGATAATTAAAAGTCGAAGATACCGTATGGCCTGGCCCCGGAAAATTAACGTAGTCATGCCGCATATGCATGGATCGAAAGAGACGTGGCCGAGCGAACGATAAAGAGGGGCTCTGATCTATTCTAATTTTCTACGAACCCTTCCGCGACGATGCATTTTTTCCGTGAGGGTTAATTTGAATAGAACGCACACTCACGGTTTAGGGGATGGCTCGATACGCCTACGCTTTTTTTCTCTCTCCTTTCTTCGGCCTCCTTTTCTTTTTTCATGTATGAGCTCCGTTACGAACAATGACCGGCTGATTGTCGATTTTTTTCTCTCGGTACGTCAACTCCTGTTTCGTTTCTATCTTTTTTTTTCGGCTCTCCTTTTTTCGAGGACCAAGGGTGCGTTTTTACTGCGCAAACCGGAAGCCGATTCGTTCGAGCGCCGTCGTCGTCAATCGCAGACGTGCCACGTCATTTTTTAAGGTCACCTTTCAACGATCGCGAGCATTATTGTCACTGTGTACCGTTCGCGATCCCAGATAAGCAATCTTTCGCGCGATGTTTGCTCGGAGCCTTGTTGATAGATCAACGCGAAGAGCAGCCGGTCTAGTCTGACGAATTTCGAGAAACTCGCCTAGCCTCGTCGGCAAATATTTCCGCCAACCGGTCGCTGATTGCTAACTTTGTTAACCCTTTGAACTTAAAATTTGCGGAATGTGCTAGAAATTTTTCTGGATGTTTTTGGACGTTCGATGAATATGTCTCGTTGATAATCTAGCTTTCTGTATAAATCATTTTTGAAACCTAACGGCGACTATATGAGTTTTTTAGTGTTCAACTAAATTGTCGAATTATATAGTTATTGGTTTATAAAAAGAATATTTCTTCGGCAATATTCAAGAAACCTTTCAACGATAATGTTCAATTCAAGTTGTCTTCAAATTGTTTAGCGATAATCTCCCCTTAAAAAAATAATTCTTTTAGAGTCGATGCTATTTTTTGCATAAATAACTATTGAATCGCACGAAAGTGGAATTTTCTGTGACAAACGAAAAGTAACCAAATATTTATCAGGAGTGTAGATTAAAATTTGTAGTCTAATGGAATTATCAGTATCCAACGATAAGCTTCCTGTAAAAAAGGTAACTCTTTCAGGGTCACTGCTGCGCTTTGCATTGATAATAATTGAATCGTATTATGCAAGTGGAATTTTTCGATGAAGTAAGAAATTTAGACATCTGCTGAAAACATAGAAACAAAAGAACAAAATCTCTTTTATCTTCAGATTATATAATTCACACTATTTTAGTATCAATACTGGCCTCACAATATTAAATTATTGTGGAATTTTTCGTGCTATAAAAACTAGTAAAAATCTTCGAAACAATTGTAAAGAGCATATATAAAATAGAATTGATTAGAACCACAGAATTTTTTCCGGCTGCGAGTAATATTCTTTCAGCAATATTCAACGAGCTATTAGTTTTTCAAAAGGCGCGTAAATCTGCACTTCGCTCACAGATTGTTGCCATGAGAGTGATTTTTTCGAAGCGTTATCTTATCGCGCGTACTGATATAGAATAGAATCCGAGATGCACTCGTCCAATAAGTGTTCTTCGAATCGTAAAAAGGAGAATCGACGTGCACTTTTCATATACTGTCGAAAATTCACGGACTTTATAAAAGCGTGGAAAAGAACGTGCAGAGACGATTCTGAACGAAACCCTTCGACCGAAACGAGCAAACGAGCGATTACAATTTCATCTCTGGAAGCGACGCCGGTTCGCGCGGGGAAGGGGGAAGGAATCTTTTAAAATTCTTAAAGAGACGCGACTCTTTCGACCCTTCGAATCGACGGAACTTCAACCCTTTCGCATTACTGACTTACTTTCGCGGCCCTTTGGGGAACCCGAACTTTCTCGCGACGCATCTCCGTCGAGGAACCCTCTCTGCAACTCATTCTGTTTGCTTCCGAAATGAATCACGTAACTGGAGCGACAAACCAGAGACTCGATCTCGCATGGAAACTCGAAACCAACGCCGAAATAATCAATTGAAAAATCACTATCACCGCGGTAACGCATCACCCTTATTTATAAACACTTTATCGTTCGATTCGAACACTCTCCGCTAATAAAATTGAAATTTCTAAAAACAGCTTCTCCGGAATGCTTAGAACGCTCATAGAATTTATATTATTTATAGTCACCTAAAATTGTTGACTCAAGAGCGAACTCCTATTTCTGGCAATTCGCGATGCGATTTCAAACTTTCGGTTGATAAAGTATAGCCTCGAAGCTATTAAAATGATTTCCGATGGAACATTGACCGGTTGATTGAATAGTTTCGAAGAGCTGACTAGGAATTCCGATTTTGAAGTCTACGGTGTCGTTTGACTCCTTCTATTTTACTTTGGGATTTCTCGATGGGCCTTCAAGGGGGGTGGGACATATTTGAATATATCATTGTAATTATACTGAGCATGTTTATTGACTATTTTATCAGGTCAGGAATGGTGGAGAAATTTCTTTCGCTGATCAGACTCCTTGTGGCAGACACAAAGATACTGCTGACGTAGTTTGCGAGATGCAAAATGTATCTACCAATTTTTTTGGTCAACAATAATTACATAAGATGTAGAATGATGGAAGAATGAATACCGCTGACTAGAAAATTCCTCATAGTAGAAATAAGCTGAAACTACATCGCACATTCTTTGTATCTTGCGAATCTTGTTCATATTTCCATATTTATCAATGATTTTACAAGACCTGGAACGTCAGAAAAATTTGTTCCGACCAGAAAAATCTTCACAGTAAAATAAAGTCAAATAGAATAAAATAAAAAGTAAAGTAGAAGCACACACGAGAAAAAATACGCGAGCCGACAGAGCCACGTGGAGGATTCGCTAAATCGAGCCGCCGGGAATGGGCAAATATTTCAGCGGTCGAAGTATGCGGAAATGGGTAAAAGTGTAACAGAGACAGGCTAAAAATACGCGACCGAATGGTCCCGGGTAAAAATGCGCCCGCCGGTAAGGACAAGATACACGCGCGATACGTGTCAGCGTACCACCAGAAGGTTGTAATCTCGCTTCATACCAGTTCTCTATCTAATGTGTACTCGCATGCGGTAAACGGTCTACAAAATCTAGATTGACTTTCTAAGCTGGCACGAAAGCCAGGCGACTTTTTCCACAAAATCAGGTACGATCTTCAACGAGGAGCGCACGATCACGCTTCGGCCCCGCAGAACCGGTCTGTAGGTTAAGGATACTGCTCCTTCGACGCGCTCATGCTCGCCGCGCTGTTTCGCGCAAACCGATCCCAGGGGGTCGCCGTTCAATTATCATTTTTTCCCAGTGATTATCTGTACACAGTAATCCCTTCTCGTGGCGAAACGGACGCGGCTTTATCCGGCCGGTTTCTTCAACTATTCGCAAAAGTTCGATTCGAACGGAAGTTTATTCGCGGCCGTTTTCCTGTAAATTTCGAAGAGACGCTTCCTTTATCGCGAAAATCGTGTAACCTCCGCAACTCTCGCGAACAGAGATACACGCGGTAGTAATTAATTCGTGAGACTCTCAGAAATATGCGAATATCGAGGGAGGAATATTCGCTGGTTCGCGAAAAATCTGGATAACGAAGGAAAAGGTTGAATGGTAGATGATAATGTTCTAGAAAGGAGTCCATGAAACACGCATGAACGAGTTAACTCACCGCGGATGCCTATGCAAATGTTCGTTTTCATAGACTCATTGACAGAAACCGGAATCGACACAAAAATCTAATTGGTTTATCAAGATCCACACGGCAGAGAAACCTTGTTAAACTTCGATCAATTTTTTCACGGGCTGAGTCGCGGGCAACCAGATTTGTCATTAATACAGAGAACGCACGGTTTAATTACTGCGATCCTTTAAGACCGTTCCAATCTTGTTCTTCGAAAGAATTAGTACCCGTGTAATTAATTCCTGCCGTATTGCGCGGCTACGAATTTTTTGTATTTACAAGGTAAGAAGATATACAAAACAAAATAAACCTGAATGAAATTAAACGTTTCCATACTGTTTTGTAAAAATCGATTTCTTGGTAACACCCGCTTTCATAAAATATTACGGTCTGTTTACAATCAAGAATCCATAAACTGCATGATCAAAGAAGAACATAGATGGTATATGAATAATTTTATAAAATCGTAGAGGAAGATACTGGTAACGGAGTGTTAAAGAGTCTTAAAAAATGGTGTTAAAAATCGTTGGAGCGAGAACCGGAAGAATGATGGCGTCGCGTCGCGAGCCTAATTCCGCGTCGAGTATGGCGTCGTACGATGCTTTCTATCGTCCCGCGGGTATTACACGGCCGATTTTTCGGATCGGTTGCGGGTCGGCGTGGAAGAGAGGAGAAGATTTACGCGGACCATTTATATCGGGCAGTCGGGCCGGCGGGTCAAGAATATTGAGCACGGCCGGCCGTAAAATAAGATATAGATTTCCATCTAGTAAACTTTCTACACGGCATGTGTGGGAGGCAACGCAGAAACGCCATACGGCATACGAGAACAGCTCTCCGCTCCGTCTTACGTTAGAAACTTTGGGCGCAGCCTTGTGTGCACTGCTCGAGTTCTGCTCCACACACAGAGCGAACGAAAGAGAGAGAAGAGAGAGACTCGCCGCAGACCGAGCGAACAGGCTTTAAAGACTTGTGAGCACTTATCAGGTCATCCCATAAATACAGTAAATTTTCTTTCCCTACGCGTTTTTTTCTCTCTCTCTCTCTCTCTCGCCAAAGCCAGAAACCGCGATTTATGAAGTCCGTGTAACGCCCGGAATATTAAACCTTTCGACTGTACTCTCGAAATGAACATCGCGAGAGCTCGACGGTGTCGCGAATTTAATATAAATCTGGCTGTGGTCATTGTTCATGCGATTTCGACGCGCTACCTGCGCCACGTGTGTCACCAACACGGTCTCGTGTTTTGCGTAAGGAGAGCCGAATTAATTTTATGCACGTTGCCGATGCTTGTAATTTGTAATTTGATATTCCCGCGGATCTATGATTGTCATTTCGCCATTTCGTCAAGCAGAAATTGATAAAACATTCGCGGTGTAACCTGGCGACAATCAATATGCAGTTCCAAAAAGAAACTGACCGTTACTGTATTACAAATTTATTAATCATAATCCACCGATACAGAATCGAAACGCGAGAGATATTATAAAATGTAACACGAATAAAGTAAAAACAATTTTTGCTCTAATGCGACCGTATTAAAATTAAATCGTTGATTTAATTAAGCTCTAATCCCTATAAACTGCATCAGGAATATTATATTTAGCATTGAAAGGCTCATTAGTCACAAGCTTTGAGGGATCTGCTCACTCGGTAGATGAATGATTTTATTTGAATGAATAGTAAAAATTACTTCAATGATGTTGAAAGCTAACTCGACAGCCAGCATGATAAAACATGCATCATTTAACGAAATTACTGAACGAGGTGAAAAAACCACGACATTTTCCGACCAGAAATGATATTCATGAAATATTGATATGAAATCCGAGAACCGGCAAATGGGTATTGAAAGCGAACCGTAATTGAAGTACGAACGATTTCGAGACTTTATGTGATTCGCTCAAATCACGAGGGCTTAATAATGCAGCTTTCTCTAATCAGGTTCTGAATGCTTCTCTCCCCTATCAAGATCTTTTTGTTCCCACGCGAAAAATTCGATGCAACGTAGCTTCTTCAACCGAGAAAAATGACATTGTATAGGTACCAGGCTTTGCTTTCAAGATGGTCTGATAAAACCGCTCGATGCTTATTGTTAACAACCATCTCCGATTAAGGAACTTCAAAAATAGCGATTTGTATCTGCAGTTTTAGACAGTGTTCAATTATTTGTGCGAGTAAAAGTTGGACTACATTTTCTGTTTTACATTGAAATGAAATAAATATGATAAAAGTTACAGAAAACTAAAAACAATACAAGAGATATATTGGAAATACAGTCTTTCACTGAACTCTTGTATTCTTTTCTTACTGAAAATGAATTTTTTACTTGCTCTTTTTCAAAATAGTGTACGTACTTCTGTATAAACACCTTTGTATAAATTATATTAATTCTTCTCTGTCATTTAATTATATGAATTTCATGTTCTTCCATGCATCCATAACAACTCACCCTTCGACCAGCATTAATTAAAAACAGCAACATTACCACCAAATTGAACCGCCATCTGCCTAAATTTGCAACGTGTCAGGACAATAAGCACACCCCCGGTTTCTAGAAACACAAACCCAGCGGTACAGGAGTCGATTAACGCACCGTCGGATAAAAATGGTCCAATATAGGGGTGGTTCTTCTCTTTATGCTCATTCACAGAGCCCTTCTCCCGAAAATCCGAGGAAGAAAGGTCCGCCCAGGGTTTCTTTGAGCGTTAGTAAACCGGAAACGACTCGGTGAATCCTCGAGCAATCCGTTCGCTGTCAATAGCAGGTGGCAGAGATATCTCATTTGTCTTTCACCCTAATCATTCCCCGCGATTCGCCTGGTGACCTGTTTCGCGTGGAACTCCTTGCATTCTTAAACCAATCTCGCCGAGTTCTTTATAAAATCGTTGCCCTTGAACCGCGTCGCGTCGGTACAATCCCGTAGAGCATGGATCCTAGATGAAAGTAGGGGGTGAGTTAAGGGTGGCCTTCGAAATCTTTCGTTCGAGCAAATGGCTCGCGATGAAAAATCGTAAAGACACGAGGGCCATCAGGACTTAGCTCCGGGCCACTCGACAGGCCGAACGTTCGTTCTGAGACATTAATTTTTACCCCTTTCCTGCTACCCCCATCTGCCTAATGACCCGGAGTCTGCTTCCACGGAGGCGACGACAGACCGAGGCTCGGGACGAAGGGAGAAAAAAGGCTGTCGACGAAACGGCCGTTAAGTGGCGAGGATCGTCGTCGTCGTCGACGTCCTCGGTCCTCGTCCTCGTCGTAGTCCTCGGGAGAAGGGTCTCCCTGCACAGGATCTTGTCCTGCATCCAGAGGAACGATCGTTACCGCTCGGACGGATGTGCCAGGGAACAAGGGGCCGATGTGCCGTGTACACTCTCCTTCCTTCCGGTGTCTTACATAATTCCTCGCCCGTTTTTCTCGCCCCCGCCCCTCTCCTCCAGCCCCGCACTCGCTCGTTTTCACCCCCTTCGGGCGAAGGAGCCCACGCCGCAACAATGGGTCTCATCAGCCATCGGGAATAAATTATGCTCGGCCAGAAAAATCAGCCAGCCTCGAAAATTAGAGCTTGTACTCAACTCGAAGAACTGCCCCGAAAGAAATCCGAAAAAGAAGGGAACAGAGCCGCCTGCGACTCTCCGGAAATCGTCCCGCTAATTTCGGAGACTCCCTTAATTGACTTGCTCTTCTGCGGAACAGTTTTATCCTGGGCACTGTGAACTTTTTTTTCAATTTTCTTCTAGACAACTAGCTAAGCTATTTTAAATCTTTTATGAAATAAAACAATCGACGTGTTCTCTTTGCAAAGCGTTAAATAAAAATTCATTCCGTCTCTTAATAATTTATCTTTTTGGCAAGTTTCTCGACTTCTGCTGAATCTTTCGATTAAAATGAGCATCGCAGTGGGTGCGATAGACTCGAAATCCTCGGCCACGTTCTTCCCGACCAAAACACCGACAGGGTAAAACTCGTTCGTCGACCGCTCGAGGGAGGTCATCGTGAGATTCGGGTTCGTCGGCCCCGAGGAAGTAAGCCACGGGTTGCAGGAAAGGGTTCGGGGTCAGCGAACCTGACACGCTCCCTCTGGGCGGTCTCCGCTCCGAGCAATCGAAGAGGAAAGGGGGAAAAAAAGGAAGAGGAACACGATAAAGAGTTTCGGACGGGCAGGTGGAACCGTTTGAGGGTTCAAGAGTTGTGGAGAGAGAGTTCGAGCGAGAGAGAGAGAGAGAGACGGAGCTTAACCATATGCCCGAATAATGTTCCACCCGCGTACGACCCGGCCAACCGGCGCGACGAGTTTGTTGCCATCAACCACCACGAACGGACCCCGGGACTCAGGGCGAAGAAAGCATCCCGAGAGAGCATCTTGTGCCAGTCTCCGAGGACGAGGACAGTGTCGTCCTGCTCGCCGGAAATCGAGCCGAAGGGCTGGCGATTCGAGTCGCAAGAATATCGATCACTGGGCCGGCCGTTGCCCGCTCCGACACTCGACGATTCTCAAACACTCGCGGCACGTTTGCTGGTCATCGGACCGCCGGATAGCTGGGAAACTAGATTGCTGAGAAACTGGGGGCTCAGTATGCCGCAAAGACCACACCGGATTCAGAAACGGCCACCAGAAACGCCGCCCTGCATGACTGTGGATCGCCCCCTCGTCTGCGGGCCGAGTTCTTCTGATAACTTCGATTTCTGGGACCTGGAGCTGGGGGATCTTGGAAGGCTCTTCGAGATACTGGGGTTGTTACAGTGTGGATGATGAGGAATGTAGTGATGGATTTTTGGTACACTCTTTGGGATTTTTCTTTATCGTCATTCACAAAGGGCATTTTGTATACTTGTGAAGAACACGAGTGTTTTTGAGGGTATTTAGAAGTTGATGGGGTGGGGACTTCGAAGTGTTCTTCAGCGTGAGGTTGAAAGTGCTCTTATGATTGTTCACAAATTTTTTAAAGTGCAGAAAATTATAAAATGCAGATTACGCGTAGATAATAGAAACGTTTGCGATCTTCTTCCGTTTCGAAAGAAGCATCTTCCCCTCGCCAGTTTCAACTACCGTAAATTTGTCCGTGAAAGTACTAATTTGTACAATCTCCGAGCACTCTCCATTTATCAATTCATCATCGAGCACGTTGAATCCGCCGCGAACATCGAACAGCGACAATAAAAAGGGGAGGGGGAAAAAAAAGAAGAAACACGCCGAAGCGTAAAACGCAGACAGAGAAAATTCTATCAACGTTCAGCCGAGCCGAGTCAAGTAGGACATGAATAATGATCATCGCGTTACCATCAATTTTAATGACACGTTCGAAAGCCAGTTTTCATTCAGCCACGGAAAGGATTCTGCCGGAATACGGTCTTCGTGTGCAGACTGAACGGTTCATGTTCCCCAACTGTTTCATGCGAGCTAGAAATCATTTACCTTTGAGGGTTACCCAAGTTGGACGTCACGTGAATGATGATTCCCGTAACGTCGTTATCCTTTTTCAGATATATCAGGTTTCATTCACATGCCGGAAGGTTCGGCTTCCCGTTTAATCAGAGAGCGTCACTCGATGTTTCATTAAAAGTGTCCCGCAATTGACACCGCCGACGCCGCGAGTGGATCCGAATCGCTCGCGAACCCTTCTTTCGCGATCATTTCGAAACACAATGCACCTTTTGTTCGCGCAATTGTTAAATTAATTTCGTGTACGCCGCGGCGCGCCGTCAGCACCTCGGTGAACAAAGTCTTATCCAGTTTTTCGGGGAATTTTCTGCTGAGCTCTAGAATCCAATTCAATGATTCCACGGACGCAACACTCAATTATTTAAAATATGAGGAACACTTTTTGTTGGCAATTATTGAACAAAACATTTGATTTTTGCATACTTCGGTGAATGTAACCGGATCGTTTTTGAACGCTGTAGTACCAGGTTCTGGTATTAAATTATTCCAGAGGCGGGTCATTGTCCTCCGTTTTCCATAAAATCACTCCAGAACAATTCAAAATAACATTTTGTTGACGACCATTGTACAAATCATTTTGCAATCAACTGAATGAACACACCCAGATTATTTTTTAGAACTTCAGTGCTAGGTTCTGCGATTAAATGATTCCGGAGGCTAGTCATCTGCCTCCATTTTATAGAAAAATTCTCCAGAATCATTGAAAGTAACATTTTGTTAGCGATCATTGATCGAATCATTTTATTCTTGCTCGCCTTCGCATCTAAACCTCAAGTAATGCATCGAAATCATGTTTCCAGCCTTCAGTGTTAGACTCTGCTATTAAATGATTCCAGAGGCAAGTCACCATCCCCCATTTTATATGAAATCTGTCGAGAATAATTGAAAATAACATTTCGTCGGCGATTATTGAACGAGTCATTTTATTCTCGCACACTCGTGCATCTGTACGTTGGCAAACGCGCCCCGATGATTTCCCGGACCGTATCGCCGGGTTCCATCATTAAATGATTCCAGAGGCGAGTCATATTCTCATCCATTTTCGGTGGAATCTCCGGCGGATTATTTACAGTGAATAATTCGAAGCAATGGCGAGGGGTGTTCGAATTTTATCAAGCAAATCCTCGAGTTTCATCCGGTTCGAAAGTCATTCAACCCACACCCGGCTGGTTTCATGATCGATCGTGTGTTCGGGGTTTCCGGTGCCACGCCGGGGCGATTTCGAAAACGACTTTTTTTCCCCGGAATTTCTGCCGGTATAATTTTCAATCGAGCATCGGACCCTGCAACCCTGTCGGGATTATCAATTTTTAGCAAGGGGCGTCGGTGTGTTCGCAAAACTCGTCCCCTCGATTCCACGGGGATGCTCGTTGCCATGGTGGCTAGGTTTTGAAGAGGATGTACCCGGGGTGATTTCGCCTAGACTACTGATGATGACTGTACTCTGCCCCCGTGCGCTTCCGCATGTGTGTCCACGTGTGTGCGCACGTACGTGTGTGTGTGTCCGAGGGATATGGGCTCCGACACACACTCACACAAGCACGCGTGCCGCTGACACGCACACAAACCACACACATGGTCGTGAAATTTCGCACGTACGTACGCGCGGTACATTCGCCAGGGGGTAGAAATCATTAAAGGGGCGTGGCGTGCCCGTGGTTGCCCGGATGACGGTCACGTGAACCAAGATGGCCGCCGGACCGGGAGGGCTCCCCTCTTTGCAACAGTCATTTGTTATCGGCCATTTTATTTTAATGATTTCCATGCATGCGTGAAACGCTCGGCTGCATCGCTCGGGAAAGGGATGTTCTCTCTGTCTCTCCTCCCTCACACTCTCCCTCTCTTTCTCCTCTCTCTCTCTCCGTCTCTCGGCAGGCTGTTCGCTCTCTATGCGCCTGGTAACGCGCGTTCTCATAGAGCGATACACACTACACCACGGCGAACGCGCCGCTAACGTTGCTTTCATGCTAATTTCAAACCCTATAAATTCCGACTCGCGTCCATTGTAATGCTCTCCGTTCTTTCGATAAATTTCTCTCGATTTGCCGAACCCGATTGCAAACGAGATAACACCCTGCAACATAGTCCGCCGAGCCTGGCCAACCCCCGGGGCTGCGACCGCTGAAACACCATGGAACAATTCAATGCGATGTTTAACTATGCGAGTTTGCAAACAGTGTCTTTCACCTTGAATGACTGCGCGGAAAATTTTGCTGGTTTTCATTTCTGCTGTGCCAAACGACGCTGTCTTGACATGTAGTTACGAGATTCGTCAAGTTTGAACCCTTCGTCGTCGAGATGGAGCCTGAAAGACATAAACAATTGTTTATTTACGTTCTTCATAAGTAAACTATTTAGTCTTGGATGATCAACGAGAATATGATGAAAATATATAGATTCGTTGTCTAGGGAGATTAGGGGACATTAGAGGATGCGTTCTAGTAAAGTAGTCACAGAAGATCATGCTAAATCTTCGGAAGCCACAAAGACTTTATAGAATTACTTAAAATTAACAAAATGTTTAATCTTGAACATTTATAGAACGAAGAAAACTTGAAGAAATTGCCAAAATTTTACCCTCTATCATTAAAATAGTCAAAGATACAGACAAATCTACGTTAAGGGTGGTTCCCGTTTCTAAATATGAAAAACAATACTTATCCCACTAAACGTATACAAAATACGAAGCCAGTTTTCCAACTAGAGCTACAAAGCAAAAACGAGTAAAGTACCACTTAGGATCATTCTTATAACCGATTCCCAAGTGTGTTAACTGGTGTCCGAGCAGTATAACGCCGATCGCGAAAGAAATCTGGCGACGATCACGGTAATCGTCCGCGCCGATATTCAGTAATAATTACCGTGGAATTACCGAACAGGGTGAGTTAATTCGCAAGCCACGGGGAGAAATAATAATGGGAACTTGATGAAAAAAACGTGCCGGCGGTAATCGCGGCAATAAAACCGCGGCGTAAAATCGAGCCGGCTGGTTAACTGACTGGCCAGAGAGCCCATTCCGCCTCGGTTACACTACTGCCGCGATTTATAATAATAATCGATCGCCGGTTGCACGCGCTCGTTTGTTCGATTGTTCGAACGGCAACGTCGCCACGGTGTCGCGGCTAATAATTAATACACGCCGATTAGCGGCGGTCGTTAAGGGCTGATCGATGTCTTTTTAGAACGTTCTAAGTGATTGCTTCCCGTCGATAGCCGGGATATCGATAATTCCGCGAGATTAATAGAATCCATCCAGGAGGAGGGGAGGGATCGGTGACGCGCCTTTTAATCCGCGTTTAGACACGAAATTGCTCCGAAATCGGCCGAAATCGTGCACCGTCCTTTAATCGACGCCCACCCCAAAATAATTTTCCATCTGCGATTGCAATTTCTCAGATTTCCCGAGTTTCTACCTTTCTAATAGATTTTAGTAAATGAGAATGATATTTGGAAGCATTAAGGACGAAATGAAGAACATCATCACAAAAGACGAGGGGGTGAAAATATGAAAAGAAACACTGCGCTTCTAAAATAATCTCTCGATCAAACGTGTAGTTCTACAAACATATTTTATTAACTTCCTCTCGGCAAGATACAAAACCCTCGACAAATTTCAACCCCTATAAATTTCGCAATATTCTACAAAATACTGTCGACCACTAACAGGCGTACATTACACACGCTACATATTATACAACATACATTTCTCTTGACTGATCTTTCAAACAACCACTCAAAAGCATCATTGAGCCAGACAGGGGGTGGGAACGTGAAACCGGCCTCCGCAAAAATGACTGGTCCGCATTTTCGCGAATATTATTTTGGAAACATTGTTCTATAGCGATCGGCGTCTGTCGGAGACGCAAAAATCCGAACAAATTTCCAGCCCCGGTTCGATGACCGCGCCAGCGATCCGGTCAACGCCGACAGGGGATGAATTTCGCGAAATTCTGCAAAACACCGTCGGGCGTTCACAAAGACACTCCCGTGCGGCGGGTATTTCTCTTGAATTCTGGTTGGTCGGCTGGTTGAAAAACGTGGAAAAAAAAAGCGGAAAAATCATCATCGAGAGTGGCAACGCGAACGAACATGGCGGGCGGGGTGGGGGTCGGAGGGCGGCAGGGTCCGACAAATATCATCGCGATATACAAACACATTCCGGCCGTTCGAGCCGAGCATTCATTCTCATCCCCGATTTTTCGCCGGCAACTATGTATTCTCCCCTGTTCGCGAAATTCAAGGTATCGTATGAATAGCTGTGGAAAGAGAGGAGTGTCGATGACTGGAGAGAGAGAGAGAGAGAGAGAGAGAGAGAGAGAGAGAGAGAGAGAAAACGAGAGAAAGGGAGGGACGAGGTCATCGCAACGAGCAGGCGGCGGCCGCACGTGCGTGTGAGTGCGTACAATTTAATGATTTCCAGCCGGAATTTCGATGACGGCAACTGGGAACGGGGGATGAAAATCTCCCCTCTCTGGCAGCGGCTCGGTGCGAGAAAGAGGGCCGGTTATAGCAGAGCACAAGAGAGAGAGGGAGAGAGAGAGAGAGCGCGATAGAGAATCAAGCGTTGGTCAGGGCTGGGTTGTGCACACGCGCAAAATCTCGCGAGAGAAACAAAGAAGAAGAGCGACACGGAAATCGGCGATGGGGGGAGAGAACGATGGACACGGAAAGAAAAGGGGCGGGAGAGAGAGAGACGAGAGTGGGAGAGAGAGAGAGAGGAGGGGTTCGGAATAGAAGAGGAAACTAGCTAGAGAGAAAGCGGAGGCGGAGGAAGCTCGGTGGAGAGAGCGAGCGGCGTGCACGATGACAGAGGGAGAGAGAAAGAGACAGGACGTAAATTTTCTAGCGGTGCGTTCATTTGTTCGTTGAACGAAATGCGAATGCATTATACATGGATTGCAGGGGACATTAATTTTCTGCCGTGGACGTGTAGTGGGCCGTGGAGGGCCGCTGGGTGGTCGCCGTTTCCACGGCCGAGGCAAGAGGGTTGCAAAGGAGGAGGAGAAGAGGGAGAATCGAAGGGAGAGGGAGGGTGAGTGTGTGCTGTGCTGTGCTGCACGAGTGCATCGAAGAGGTGCATACAGACAGAGACAGAGGGAACGGGATAGGAGAAGAGGATACACGCCGGGAGATCGAAAAGCCCAGGGAGAGAGGAAGACGGAGATAGACCGCGAAAGAGGCGAACAGAATCGAGGCCTCTGGGCTGTTTCGTTCCGAGCACACGTCCAACCACGTGCCAGCTCTCTTTCCGACGCTTTCTATACACACGATGGTACGAGCGGCCCCGGTGATTTTGACGAGTGGACGAGGAAGATCTTTCCACCGCTCCCTTGCTCGTGAACGCGAAAAAATTGATGTTTTAGGCGATGCCGTTGCACAGAACCGGTTTCGGGGATTTCTCAGAGATTCCGCAGGGTTGGGCAGGGTGAATAGCTTACGCGTTCAGCGCAGGGGCTGATGTCGGGTACGAGTTTGTAGATCTGTGTTCAGGTGAGAGGAGGAAATCGTATATATTTGAAATATATGATAATATGATTGTTACAAGGCTTAGATAAAAAAAAGCGAAAAGAAGGGTGGATTTCATCCACATTAAAAAGATATACTCTACAGTCTAAAATCATACATTAATATTATAATATAATTATTTTTCACAAAGAATTTTCTAAAAAAGTTAAACGACACAAAAGAATGATTACATTAATGATGTTCCTACCTTAGTTTTATTGTAGGGATTAGTAGGTCGAAATTTAATCTAACAGAAAGAACTGCCATCACATAAAGTCCCTAAAAAAGGGGGATGAAGAATTCTCGGAGAGCTCTCGCCAAGATTTCCAGCTCGTCTGCGTATCTCGCCGAAAAATATCGAGTCGGAAGTACTGCCAAAAATCGAGAAGGGGTGTCCTCGTGAAATGGTGCGGCTGACAGGAGAGAGCTGGGGGTGGTTGTCGGGGGGTGGGGACGCAGGCTCGCGGGTCCGAGAGGCGGCGCGGCCGCTAGCTGACAAATAATCAAATATATCGCCACTCTCATTTGATATTCCAAGCTAGTGCAGGTGATGAATGTAATGACGTTATACGCCGGGCGGGGAATTACGGTCGTCGAGCAAAATTTAATGTCGATGCATGTTTAGCCGGGCGTCGAGAGAGGTACACGGAAAGGCATTAAACCGTCGCGGGGGAGTAAAAAGAGCATCGGGGACACGAATGTGTGTCCAGTGAAACGCATCGATCCGCTGTGGAGAAAGGAGCCAACAAGAGAGAGGGGGAGAGAGAAAGAGAAAGAGAGAACACACAGGGGTCGTTTGGTCAATCGTCTGAATAGCGAGCAATTAACCGGGCGTCAGATTTTATTTCCCCGGGCGAGATAAAGAAACAGAAAACAGAAAGCGCCGCCCATGGAAAACGAAAGAAGAAGAAACACGAGAGCCCGAAGGACGCGTACATTACAAAGTTAACGAAGCCACTCTCGATTCCCGAGGTTCGTCGAACGACGTTAATGGACCATTCTCCCGCGAACCGCCGCTTCCGGTTTAAATAAGAGCCGAGAGGCAAGAAGCGGCCATTGTGCCGGCGCAGGAGCGCGTGTTGATGCGCGATTTCATTCACCGGCTGTAAAAGAACCGAAGTAGAGACGCGACCGGACCCCGTTCCACCTCGTTCGTAGCCCGATTATTAGCTCGTTTTTAATTGCGCCCCGACCAGATACCCCGGCTATCACTCTTATGGTAATATAAGTGCCCGGTAATGTAAGTAAGTGATGGAAACGCGGCCTCGGCCGGCAGAGATTGCCTCTCCGGCCTGCTGGATACCCGGCCGATTCCGGAATCGCAGATTACTAATTAGGGAGCACTAATTAAGGGTCGACGGCTGTTAGACCTCGCATCATTGATAAAGTCCTGGGAATTAACGCCGCGGCAAAAAGAAACTCAACTGTAAATCTTTGATCTTGTTTCGCTTTTGACAACCGGAACACGATCCACCGGAGATTCTCACGAAATTGAAATTCTTTTTGCTCATTTTTACAGGAATTTTGTAGACTGTCGAAGTAATACCAGGCTGATGAAATTGATTCGGATTGAGCAGGATACGTTTTCGGACATTTTTTATTAATTCTCGCTATGTTGGAAAAGTTTTGTAGACTTTGGAAATAGTCGAGGTCGATGATGAAATCGATCGATTAAAAAAGCAAACAAGAATGGGAAAGGCGAGTACAAATAATGAGGTAATTCCCAGGTTACCAGATACTCGATAGAGATAAGTGCCAGTAAAAATTGATCACATTACGCTGTAACATCGATTGCTCTATCAGATAAAGATTCTTTATCGCAATTTCACCGTGCACCTGAAATGTCCCCGAATTACTTCGGTGTGAATAAAATGTTACAAAAAACCGTTATTTTCCGCTGGAAAGAAATCCACGAAACAGGTTTATTATCGAAAACGGAACTATCGCCGTTATTTTTCGCCGCGGTGCAAGCCATTCAGAATCGTATTAATGGATTTCCGGTAGGTAAAGCGGTAAAATCACAAGGTCTGCGCATCTGGACCAATTTACAAGGACTCACGCGAATAATTGCCGAAGCGTTTTGCTAACGACCGAGCGTTAATTCTCGGAGCGAGCATAACGCGCTTGCAGGTTTTTCGCCCGGGGATAGGAGGAATCCCATTGATAAATTCATTAACACCGTACCGAATGGTGACACGGTGTACGGCGCATCGGTGTTCCGCGTAGATGGAAACGCGATAAAATTTAACGGGTGTACACGAGCCACCTAAATAAACGCCAATCATAAAACGGTGCCTGCTGGCGCTTGTAAAAATGATAAAGTAAAGCTCGTAAAAGTAATAGTTTACGTATTGGCTATAACATTTGCCACGCGTTACACGTTGCCTTCGGATCTTCCTTCATCTTTCCCTCTCTCTCTCTTTCTTTACTCCTCTTGTCTTTCTCTTTTCTTAGACCGCGGAAGCTGCTGCGTCCCCTTATTCACCGGCGAATGGGATATTTTGCATTCATGTATTCATCGGGCGACACAATGCGATAAATAATTTTTACGTCGCGTCCTACACGCTGTTGTTAACTCCTCGCACACTTCAGTAACGAGAATGTTGCCAGCAGTGTCTGTTCGTGGAATTTCAAGAGAACAGATCTTGTTCGAAGATTCTCTGACAAAAATCTCGCTTTAAAACCTGTGTAACACACTATTTCTCTAAAGACAACTAAGAAACGCTGATTTAAAGTACCTTCGCGATTAAACATTTTTCAGTTTCATTTTTAATAAAACGCCGGGTGAAATAATTCCGGGGCAGCCATAATCCGTCGATTTTAATGAAAATCTGGGCACGGTGTATCCCCTTAAAAACTCTGGGAAAATCGTTCTTATCAAGAATCTCGTATCCCGAGCGCCGATAAGCCAATATCGAGTCCCGTTGGATCTTATCGGACTATTTTTATTAAAGCTTCGATCGGTCTGAATAAAAGATGAATCCCAGCGAAGGAGGAAGTATCCGCACGATCGAAAGAGAGATCGAGTGAGAGAGAGAAAGAGAGAGAAGCCAGGAACAGAAAGAACGAGGATAAAAAGAGGACCGGCGAGGAATGTCGATATTAATAAAAGTTAAATTGAGGCAATCGCTGGCACGGTGTTCCCTGTTCCCGGGACAGGGAGTAAAAACGCAATAAAAATTGCAAGGATCCGCGCTGCTCGTCCGTGGGATTGATTAATGGCCGCGGAAGATAGTATTACTCCGTCGACGATCGTATCCGTAACGTTAATCGCGACTCGTCTAATAATCATACGATGGAAACTTTCCATAAATAATTTTACGCGATTGAGATCGTTCCCGTGCGGGGCATGTCTAACCTTCGATTTCGAATTCCGACTGTCGAAATGGGAAACGACGTGTCATAAATTTCCAATTAAAAACGAGGGGAAAAAAGCAAAACCGAGGGAATTAAACGGCGTTGCGATATATGATGATGGAGATTATTAATGCACCGGCGACAGGAAGACACGGGGCGGAAGCAGCGAACGCATCCGTCGTTTTAAATCAGCCGGCGGGTTATACGGGTTGTTAAAACACCGGCTCTAATGGCCGTTTTAAAACGAGTGGCATTTTTTACGCTCACCCCTAAATCTCGCCGGTGATACCTGTTGCTCGTCCCCCGGAAAAAAGTTGTCTCGGGCTCCCGTATCTCCAACACGCTGCTCTCTTTCTCTCTTCCTCTCGCTTTCTCTCGCTCGCTTTCTCCTCTCTTTTTCTCGTTTTACGCTCTCCCGTTCTCTCGCTGTTCCCCGGCTCTTCCGAGCCAACCACCCTATTAGTATTAAACGATCGCGATAAAAATTGCAGTCAGTCGTTTAGCCAGTCTCCGCATAATTTCGTGTAATTTTCACGTGTGAAACGGGAGGAATTAATTCCCCTTTTATCCACTTCGGTTTCCACTGGATCGGTTCGATCCGTTCCCGTTCGTTCGCTGAAAAGCACACCGGGTGAATTCATTCAATTGGACGGGATTCGCGACTCTTTCGCGATCTTTTTATGCATGAACACCGATACGCGAGAGAGCAGCGCGCCCGTGATCCAAGCAACCGAGCAAGAAGCATTTAAGTCTTCGTTCTCTATCGCGATATGGATTTTTGCACTAGTTTTTTTAGTGCAGCACTGCTTCGTATAGAGGAGGTTTTCAATTATCTTCTTACCGCGGATACGATTTTATGGGTTTATGCAATCAGTGTAATTGCGGTAATTAGGTGAACACGGTGGAACAGATCGGAGACGGTTAATCGGGGCGATGCTTTTTCGAAAGTGTACTGTGCGAACTGATTCCTGTCGAGTGAATGAGAGAAACATAGATTAGGGAATTAATTGATGGCTTGATTGGCTCGAAAGAATTTAAAATGGAATTGTAATTTGTTGCCGAGGATTTTGTGCATTTAGTAAAGATACTGTGGAGGTGTGATTTATAGAAACATGAATATTTGAAACATGCAGAAAATATTTCTACAGCTTCGCGAATTGTAACAGAAATAAATCTGAAATCCGTCATTTCAACGGGCTCGGTTCTAGCGTTAAGGGTTCTCCCGAGAACCGATTCTGGTCACCAGGACCCGAAAAACAATTGCGGCCGACTGTCCCATCGTCGTCTCATGAGACAAACATTTCTGTTTGCAGGTGAACGACCGTACAAGTGCCATCTACCGGATTGCGGGCGGGCGTTCATTCAGCTATCGAATTTGCAGCAGCACCTTCGGAATCACGACGCCCAGGTGGAACGGGCGAAGAACCGGCCGTTCCAATGCAACATCTGCGGCAAAGGCTTCGCCACAGAATCCAGCCTTCGTACCCACACGTCGAAGGTCAGTCATGTATGTACCAAATCCGACGTCCAACAACACCACCACCACCACCAACAACAACAACAACAACAACAGGCATTTTGGCTACATAACGCGGTGCTCGCACACGACAATATCGAAACAATCCGGAGAATCGGGTGTCTAGAAAATCTCGATCGGATACGGTTGTACACACGGTTGTGCGATCTCGCACACATCGATCTCTATTCTCTATGCATCGTATTAACTCACTGTTGATCTCTTTTTTTTTATATACATACATATTGGTAATACCGTAATTCGCTAAAAAATTCTCCTAAAGCTAGAAAACGCTCTTCTTATCGGTCGTGCGTACGCCTAATAATAATAATTACACAATAACGTTTAACCGCGGGCACGGAACAACGCGTTTCTCTGTATTCACACATGGTGGCGGGTGGGTCACGCTTCTCTCCGTGCGATCTTGCAGATCCATTCCCTTCTCGATTGATAGGCATCCACTTTCAAACCCCCTCAAACTGTGCCGTTCCATAGCTTCGCTAAAACTCGGCAACCGACCAACAAAGGCTAACTCTCTCGGTGCACGGTGACCAGCAGAACTCGATGCACGGTGGCAAGATCAATCACGGCAGAATTCGATACCGAACAATTAAAAACAAAGTAAAATAGATAAATTAACCACCGTGCGAAGAGCTTCCGCTTCCAGTTCGCAAGTGCAGCGCGCGTTTCTCCGTCGCGGCCCCGCGTTCTCGCGGAAGAAGAGATTTCCTAACGGTAGCTTAGATCGTTCCTTGCTGGGCTCTTCGTGTAACGCTTCTGGGACTGCTTTTTGGTGGTTGTGGGACATCCGGCCCGGCTTCTCTCTCACTTTCGAACGGGAGTTCGCAGAGCAAAGCTAGGGGGGCACGATTCGAGTCGTCTAAACCTTTCTTAAAGCGTGTACCGCACATTCAAACCATCGGGGGACGTTCTAACGATCCCCGGACTTAACGAGACCCTTACGATCCTTGGTCTTCCGAGACACCTTCTGGACCGAAGACGCGAATCTCCGTCAAAACATGAAAGACATGGTGGCTACAACGCAGAATCATGCAGCGCACAAAGTGTTGATCCAACCAGCGACAGGCTCGATGAATAGGATGACTCCCGAAGCACCCCTGTGAGCATACGGTATAATATCAGGAGAAAAAAGAGGAAGTGCATTGATAAATCGAGAGAGACGGAGAGCACGATGCCTCGGGGGATCGTCGAGGAAGAGGAAAAAACAGTTCGGATCTGGGAAAAAGATCGTTTAAGGCTCCTGGAGTACTAGAGAGAGAGAGAGAGGGGTTTAATCGAATTCACCCCTTCCCGGATCGCTGGCGCTCGCTCGGGCACCGATTACCAGAGGAATCTTGTACCGTGGGGTGGTTTTTTGCCAGGGCTCGTCGTAGCAACTGAATTTCTCAACCCTTTCGCCGCGCCGGGCACATGTCTTGGCGAAAAAACGTGGGAAGGCATCTGTCGGGAGCCGTGTCCGTGACTCGGTCCTGCCGCGCCTTTTTCCTCCTCTCTCTCCCACCTCTCGGTCCTCTCCTTTCTTTCTTTCTGTCTTTCTTTCTGTCTCTACTACTTGCATCCTCGCGTTCTTCGGGGTTCGCGCGCGGTTCTTTCAGCTGACAAAACCACTGGGGAGACTCGGATCTTTTTGCCGGGGCCAATTAGGCCAGGCATGTTGCGTAACCAGTCGTAAACTTAACCTACCTTCGTCGAAGAGAGCCGGCGAAAGAGGAAGCGATAAAACGAACCGGGTCCGATTATCCATTAGCGTCGCGACGAACCAGAGCCGACGGCCGTGTCCGGACGCGGGGAAGCACGCGCATCGCGCGTTCCGTTTTCTCTCTTTCCCGTCCTGTGGGACCGTGTTAATCGAAAGTTTCATTAATTGGGAGCAGTGGAAAGTCCGAGTTTTTCAAGCGAGCGGGCGGAATCGCGCAACGGGAATCAGGTGCGTCTCGCGCGGCACGCGACCCGTAATCCGCGGGCAATAAATATCGTTCTTTCAGCGGCCGGCTCTCGGTCGGGGATCGTTTAATTGAAAGCTAATCCGCGGCTGAAAGCTCGCAACCTCTCTCACTCTCTCTCTCCCTCTCTCTTTCTGCCTCTCGGTTTTGCTCCGTCGATAAATCTCGCGTCTAGAATCTCGGGGTGTTCCGCGAGAGAGGAGGAGAAGAAGAAGAAGAAGAAGAAGCAGAGAGAGGGGGAGAGAAGACGAACTTCGAGGAGGAGGAAAAATCGCCGGTTAAAAGCGGATGAAAAGAAGCCGAGAGGAAGAAAGGCAACGAGGAGAGACGGGCCAGAGGATCTCGGCGATGGAGAGAAGTAATTAAAAGCCGCCAGCGCGACAGAAACAGAGTCCCGCTCTCGGAAATAAAATAAAACGAAACGAAACGAAACAAACGGAGGGCGGGAGAGAGAGGAAGACCGAGAGAGCCCATCTCGCGCCGGCTAATCGAATTTTCGCCGGGGCAGATTTCTTGAAATTGTTTTCGCTATTCCAGGCTATCTGCTAGCCGCCCCTCCTCTCCAAGCCCGTCCCCGTCCGTCCGTCGTCGTTGCTTCTTGAACCGGCCTCGCTCCGGCCTGATAGCTAATGGATCGTTCTGTTTAAAAAGAAAAAACCGCCCGTGACGGACGAGAGCGAACGAGAGGAAGAGAGCAACAGAGAAGAGCAAGGAGAAAGGGGAAATGAAAGAGTTATACTGTGGGTCGAGGCCTGGCGTGTCGGCGAAACATTATCCCGGCCCGAGAAAGACAATACACTCCGAGCACAATATTATAATAGGCCGGAGCGTAAATGTATTATGGAGAACGATCGGGGGGAGAGGAGGGGGGTAGCCAGCCATAGAAACTTGCGTTTCCTACCACCCCCCAACCCCCTTTTCTTCAGACTCTCCTCTCTCCCCTTTACAAGAGATCCTACCCCCATCGTGTTATATCCGCTGTAACACGCTTCTTGTACGAACTGTTACCCCTTTCTTTGTTCCGCGAAACGGTCGAACAACGTTTCTTCGGAGCGAGCCCGCGAACGAAACCCGCTTTCCGCGACCGAAGGACGACCTCGTTCGATAGTTCCGGACGGACTCGAGAAAGGAGATCCAGGACAGAATCGTTCCGACGTTGGTGCACGCGAGAACAAAGTCGTCGCAACAGTTCCGCGGCAAAGTTTTTTCTGGGATTGTATAATGCGCGACGCTCCGCGGAAAAATCGCACCGACGAGATAAGATAAGACGCTCGATGGCGAATCGTCTATCGCTCGAGTGACCTATATGCTCGTCTCTACCGAGCGCTAGTTTTTCGATCGATCGAGACTGCTTCGACGCTTTGTCTTTACTCTGCGAGTTGCGATTTTTTCGGGGATTTTTGGGTACTTGAATGTTCTATACAACGTGCATTCGTTGTTCTTATTCCCTCTTGGTACCATTCCTTTTAGTATTGTGTAGAATGTAAAAGCATTCATTGATTTATCATTCATGCTAACATTTTGTTGAGTGTTGCGTAGACAGTCCATTCGCTGATGTTATTCCTATTGGTACCATTTTGTCGAGTACTATGTAAAATGTAAAAGCACACTGATTTTATTCTTGGTACCATTTTCGTGAGTATTATATTTCATGTAAAAGTATTCTCTGATCATATTCTCGATGGTACCACCTTTTTACCATTATGTTGAACGTAAAAGCATTTATTGTTCTTGTTCTCGATGGTACCATTTTGTTGAGTATTACATAGTGTAAAATCATTGGGGATTTGTATCGAAGACTGCTCGTTTCGTATGCACCAATGAAGAAAGCACTGTCAATAAACTGCGAGAACGTTTCTTGTCCCATATTCCTTTAAAATCAATGAGGTATGGTTTTTAAATGGGATGTTCTGGCATCTTCACAGTTCTCTTGATTTTGTAAAATATTAACACTTAACTTTTTCTAAGATAGACTCGGTAATAAGATGTCAGAAAATTTTCTAGTTTCTGTAAAATGAATTTAAACAATTGCTTAATGAGAAATATTGAACTTCAGAATCCAAATTGATTAGTTGTACGAAGTGAAGTGAAGATTCGAGCCACCATAAACGTCCAATAAAATATCAATGAATATTCAGACTTTTAAACAAATGTTCAATTTTCTTCTAAAAGATAATAGTTAATCAACCAAACAAAAGCGTCGAAAGTCAACCAGAAGCAATCAAAATTTTTCACGAAAAATTCCCCTGACACAATACCAGTCCGACATTCCCCAGACCTACAAGAAGACAGTCCAGCAAGTAAAAGCTAAAATTGAAACATCGATCGTTTCCGAGAGGTATACGACTCGCGGGGTGGTAAAAAGCTGAAAAAGCGTTCTCGCCGTTTATCGAACAGCCTAATAACGAGGTGTCGACCAATTAAGGAGAGAACAGAAGGGGGTTGAACGTCGAAAAAAAGAAAACCAGAAAAAAAAGAAAGGAAATTCGGAGCACTGCGAACTCGTGGGTGGCTGGGTTTCTTCGGTGCTTCTGCCGCGTCTTTACCCACTTTCGCGTGGCGCGGAGCCTTCGTATTTATCTGTAGTTTAGCGGTACAAGGGTTGAATGTCGTGCAACACGATACGCAACCCCTTCTGCCGGCAGACTTTCTCGTACCTTCGACCTTCTTCCGACTCACCTCCGGGAGCCTTCTCCTTCCCCTTTTCACCCCGTTTCTACCCCCCGCACCCCCATCGAGCCCCTTCTACCCTCTTCTTAATTGCCCGAGCGCGCGGAGCCTCGGTAAAAACTCGTTAGCCATTAGATTTATTTTTCCTCGCCACGGGGATCTCGTTCCGTGTTCTAAAAACCGCCGCTGCTTTCTCTCTCATCGAGACGTTCTTTTTTTCAAATTTTCACGTCGTCGTCGCGATCGAAAAAAAAACCAAAAAGAAGAGAACGAAAGATGTCAAAATTCGAAGGACTCAAAAAAAAATGAGAAAAAATTATTCTCTCACGTGTGTGTGAAACCAAAAAAAAATATATATATGTCGACCAAAAGAAAAAGCACCCGTCGAACACGAAAAAAAACGCTTGTTCCTCAAATTATCTATATTCCTCTCGTACGTGGGACGTTGGATGGGCATTTAAAAAAATGATGATTAAAAAATCATAGAAAAATGTCGAATGTTTCAAGACTACGAATTAATATGCAAATTGATCTCCATTTCATGCTGGTCTCTCTTTGTCGCAGTGTTCCAAGTACCCATGGCAACGATTAAAGGTAAAACGATCGGGTCAATAACGGCAGAGCCCATGGGAATTCCTTTCGGGTGTAATTTTCGATCTCTCGCTTTGCAAACTTTCGCCTTTCATGATCTTTTCCACGTAGATCTGTGCTCCTCCGTTCTCGGGAAAAGAGAAGCAGAACAAAAAAAGAACAGAAAGAAAAGTGAACGGGTCCTGCAACGATACATTCACCGAAATGACAAAAAAAAAATCATACGAAACAGGATAAAATTCGAAGGAGAGTAGAAATAGGCGCCTCCACGTGTTTGGTATTTGGCATTCGCTCATTTAATTAATTGACTCCCTACCAACGTGTCCCCCTACCCAGAGGTCTCGAAGGAGTCTTCACCGACCATAATCGAAACGATTCCGTGTTCACCGATCTTATCTCGGCCTGGAAACGTCGTGTTCGCGTTACTCGTGTTGCGCACGGTTTATGGGCCCGTGAAGTACATAGTCCTCTCGATTTTCACCCGTCGTGATTTTTTGTTATACCTTCGCGGATCGCGGAACGCGAAAACTCACCCCTCGCGGAACATCGTCGCCTGGCGAATCTCCAGAAGGACTTCGCCGGTTTCGCCGCGTTAAAATAGAAAAGTGGGACGGCCTTACGTGGCGGCGCGCACACCATCCTCGCAGAAGAAGAATTCTTTCGGCGAAAGGTTCTGGTAATTATACACGGCCGTCTGAAACCAAAAATTACAGCGGCTCCGTTATTTGTGGTCTTGCTATCGGAACTTTTCTTATAATTTTTGTAACATTGTAGAATTTTCATTTTTGCACAATTTTAATCTATAAAGTACTGTGTAACATAGTTCATCAAATGCCTCGTTAACACCGGCCATCGTTTAGGACACGTCCATCAGTATTCTATTCTAGTGCAGTAATATCAATAAATCAATAGCATCGAGTTTAATAAATAAATAATCCTCGTTTAGTCTATTAGAACGTTAAATTGCAGTCTGATAAGAATAACTCCGACGAAGGTCGTATAAAGTTCAACTATTACACATCGTTGAACTTGTCTCTCTTGTGGCTCCAATGTTACAATAATAAACATATTACAAAAAAATTATAACCTTGAAATCTAGCCAAAGGGAACGCGTAGAAGCATTCTTTTTCTCTCGTTCAGTGATTTTTACAAAAATTGTGTAGGCAATAAGCAAAGTTACTGAAAACATTGATTTTTCCATTGTTTATAAAGCTAGAGGAAGCTCTTCAAGCTCATAAAAATCGATTTATCCCGATCTGTATAATTACCAAAATTTTTCTATCAAAAGAAACGCGAATTATCCCCTCGTACTCACCCCTCCCAGAAGCTCCGACATTTTTTCTTCTCGACCGGTGGCCCTATTAATTTTTTCACACAGAGACTCCGCCCCTGCGGGCCCTTTTTTCCACTCCCTCTCTTGGTAAGCAACCCTTGTCGCCTCGCTCTCGATCACCGAACACGGGCGAACCTAATGAAATCATTGCCGCGTACAAGGGTGGGAGATTTGCTGGCTATTGTCCGCGACACCCCATCGTTTTTTTTTCTCCCGGTCTCCCGACCGCTATTGGCGCAACATTGTTCCCGATTCAACCCTTTCCCGTTACGGTTCCATTTTTTTTCTTTCTGATATTTTTATCGTGCCCGAGGCTGATCGGACACGCATAACGCGCGGATTACCAGCGCGTGACACGCCGGGGGATGAAAAAAAAAGAGAGTGAAATAATAATCGCGAAAGCGTCGGGGCGAGAAACCAAACACGATCAAAGAAATCGCGGATTATTTTCGCCAGTCGACCTACGGCGACACTTTTTTCAACGGCGAACTATAATAACCGGATATCACCGTCGAAACCCTTCATTGTAGCCCGAGCAAACACGCAAGCCCAGCAAATCTTGAGCTGATCATTGTGGGACCTAACGAGGAGATTATTATTCATACAGAGCGGAAATTAGAATTAACGTCCGTGATGCGTTTGGAAAAACTGCTGGAAATAGCATTGAAAAATTTTACCTAACAATTCAGACGATTGTGGACGTTGAACGACTGCTTGAAAAGTGGGAATGTGCAAAGTAAGAACAATATGGGTGTGAAGAATCGTTATACAAATTTAATCCTGACTGTTAAAGGAACATGACTTGAAACGTCCCGTTCCAGAATCCTTCATCCGCAAATATCGACATAAATTGTTCAGAATTTCATCGAAGACGAGCTTCAATCTTTCATAACGATCTGTCAAAAACGAAGGGAATTATTCAGAAATCCTGTAAGATATTCCATTAAAATTGGAAGAATATTTTCCGAGTGCTATTTCTGTGAGGGTCCTGTGTCATTATCAAGATCTTATATTTTGAAACACAATTCCGGACACCCTATCTCATTGTCAGAAAATTGAGAGAATAGCAAGAATTGAAAAAGTATTTCATCTATAATAGAATTTAAATAATAAAGAACGAATCTCATCTAGAAAGAATTGAAAAAATAGAAGAAACCCCACCCAGAAATAATTGAAAAAATAGAAAGAGTCTCACCAAGAAGCAATTGAAAGAATAGAAAAATCTCATCTACCGAGAGCTGAACAAAAATTGAAGAAAAAAATAGATGGTTGTCTTCTGCCGATAGATGAAGGAAAATGGCGTACAGATGCGTTCTTCGGGGCGCTTCGCGTGCGGAAAACTCTAGGCAGTCCCGATTGTTAAAATCGAAGACAATTCCGTGGGCCCGGTTGCGAAACTCAGGCGACGACGGTGGCGTCGTGGCCAAGGAGCGGAGGATAAAAGAGCAAAAGACGGATATCTTTCGCGGACTTGGTTTGTTGTATGGCGCGAAGGTTGTCTGCCGGCGAGGCTCGCGGCCTCGTTGCGGCTAAAAGAGAGCCAAGGAAAGGAGACGACTGGCAAACCGGGGAAAAAAAGGAGAGAAATGACGGGAAAAGAATTGCGCGCCGCGAGAACGGCCTTCGGACTTTATCGCTTTTGCTCCGGAGAAAAGAGATGCTGTCCCGGCCCAAGGCAATTTTTGCCGAGCTTTTATCTGGTCACGGGCCTGCCCGCAAACTGCGTTCGAAAGGGAAAAAATACTGGTGAACAAACATTGCCGGAGGATTCATGCAACCTGATATTATATCACAGATTAGTTCCTGTACGTAGAAATTTAGATCTTTTGTGATTCTAATTCGTAATGGAGTAATACATTTTTAGTGGACTATTTTTCTCTTAAAATTAGATATTTTTAGTGTCCAGAAGAATTTTTGATATCATTTTGTGGGAATTTCTATCTGTTGCTAATGTGGGTTAGCAAAGGTTAAAGTTTTATTAACAAATTTTCTTTAAGATCAAAAAATTTCAGTCCACTTGAGCAGTCAATTTTATTATTGAGACTAGGTTCAGAGAGAGTTAAGGGATTACAATTTAGAATTGAACGTGGTTCGTTATTTCAGGGATGTATTTTTGGGATTTTCTTGATTGGACAGCGTCAGGGAACATGCAGTGCTGTTTAAATGCGAGGCGGTTTCTTCGAACGCATTAATTTCCGGGGCAAAAGCGTGTTTCTCGATCTCCGAAGCTCGCGGGACAATTACACGCGAGCGAACTCCCTCGGGCCGATCAAAGATGGTCCCTTTCCGTGAACACAAAATGGCTCCATCGAGCCCAGCGTCACGCATCGGTTCGCGTGTGCTCACACCCACTTCCTTTTTATGCCACTCCCTGGCCCGAGACCGCTTCGAGCCGCTTCAAGAATCATCGAATAGAAAAACAACGATCGTGACCGTTCCGTACGTCGCCGTAAACAACAATGTCAGCCTTCCTCACACTGCCGTCAACCTCGCCCTAATGAAAACTGCGCAAAAACCGACGGACATCTCCATCTTCAGCAGAGGACAAAAGAAGCATAGTGTCCCTTCTGTGAATGAACAAAATCTTTAATGATCCAGGAAAAGACAAAAACAGCTTCCTCAATCATGTATGTATAGTCGGTGAAAATTGCTGTAGACATTTTCATGTTTGGTAACAATTGAAGGGAACTAACAGATGGTTAGCCGCGAAGTCACTTAAACAATTACTCGGGAAGAGGATCTAAAGCCTGGAGAACGACCAGGGCAAAAATGACGGCTGAAACTGGAGAGACTATGACTCCCAGGAAACACTATACCCTGCCAGGCAGCTAAGAAGCAAGAAACGCATCAGTAACCGCTTTCTTTACATCCTCCTGAAATTTTCAAAGTAGTGTCTTCCACGTGGGCAGGCAGTTATCTTACCAGTGGTCTTTCCTACGACACTAAAGAAAATAAGACTTGAAAAGCTATAGACGTTTGTACTACATCCATCTTGAGTACCAACGAATCCTGTGCTGTGATGTAAGAACAAGGACACAGTAGCACGAAAGAAAAGACTTGGAATACTGAATAAAATAGGTAGTATAAGGAGAGACGTCCTGTCTCCTATACAGTTTATTTACCGATAAATCTTTTCAATGCTATGATACAGGAATAAAAGATCGAAGTGCTACCGACCAAAAGAAGTAGCATAAGAGTAAAGACTCGAAAAATCTTCCACCTACATTTTACCTAGCACTACCTCTCAACAATGAGCAACCGAATAAAAGAACTAGCACAAGGAGAAGCTTGAATACTGTAGCCTCCGCGGTAAGACGGTTAGCTACCTCCAAACAAAAGAACTCTCGCGAAGACTGGGAAAACCAGGATGGCGGTACATCACGAGGAATCGTCATCGACACGGATGGAGTCGAGGGACCAGGAAGAGTCTCGAATTGGGGATAGAGAGAATGGTCGACCGGGCATCGTCCGCGCGGACTCTAGCCGAGAGATGAATCTGGTCACGGCGAATCATAAAGTCCCTTGGGGATTCGCCCACGCTGCATCCACTCTGGTGGAGAGAGCGTGCTCTGCCCGGAGAGAAAGAAGGAAGGAGAGGTTGCCGACGAAGAAGAAGGAGAAGAAGAAAACGGCAAACATAGCGAAGGAGGGAGAAAGAGAGGAAGAGGTTGGAGGAGAGAGGCGCGGGGAGGCCGAGAGTAGTAGAGGAGAAAGAGCGTAGAGAAAGAGAGAAAGACAGGGCAGGGGAGTAGAGCCGTGGTATTCGCGGTGCAAAAAGCGAGGATGCAGGCAAAAAAGGAAGAGTGCAGCGAAGAAACCGGTTTTTTCCAGTTGGGCCAGGTCGGGGCGTCGAACCTACGGACCGCAGCCTCCCTCCGAGAATAACTTGCATGCTGCAGCGGCGGCGGACGACGTCGACTTCAGCGTCTTCCTCGCCTGGTGCAAGCTGCCCGAGGTTGCCCCGGGTCCGGGAAGAAAGAAGAACGGCCCGGCCGAAAGGAGGAGGCCTCCGCCTTCAAAAGAATATCGCCTAACCTGTTGAAAGACGATCAACAAGAGAGAGAGAGAGAGAAAGAGGGATAGAATGAAACGTGGGCGTGGAGGAACAGAGGGCAAGGACCCCCTAAGCCCAGAATTTCGGTTCCCGTTTCCCCTCGGTGACGTCATTCGCTGGTTGTCCCGGGTCAAGGAAGTTCATCGTTGTCGAACAAAAGGCCGGGAAAAGAAACGGGGCCTTGGCGCCGGTAAAATATACACCGGCCGGATAAAAGAAACCGCGAAAACCTCGTGCGGCCTCGGAATGGACGCGCATCGTTCAGGATGATGATCTCAGTTCGGCGTGGCGCGGAGCGGCGCGCGAAAAACTGCGCGTGATCCAACGTCTGACGATTCCCTCCGGAGGGGAGGTGCGACGGGGGATGGCAGGGTCGCTAAAAATACATAGCAAAATGTTCGCGAAAGGGGAGAGAAGCGAAGCCCGCTTCTGCTTGGCAGCAAAGTGGAAAGCGAATCGAAAGAAGAAGACGATGAGGAAGAGAAGCGAGGAGGGAATTGGCCGGGCGAAAACGCGCGTAAGGTCGACGACGCCTGGTCTTATTTTAGGCTGGTGGTCCTGCCCGAGATTCGGCTCCTCTCCTTGGTTCGTTGATCGCCTCAACTCGGTCGCGGTTGTCCCAGGTCCGGGAAAAAAGAAGGGCACGAGTCGCCCTCCCTGGGAACCGGAGGAGAACGTCGACACACAGAGATAGGAGAGTGAGAGAGGGGAGAGAGAGACTGACGAAAAAGGAAAAGAAGAGGACCGAGGATCGAGAAGAGGAAGAAAAAGGAGAAGAAGGATGCGTTGTATCGAAGTCGGGGGCGGGGAGTTGGCAGGAAGAAGGGAATGAGGCGAGTGAAGACCCCAAAACTTTCGGGTCATTGCCGTCTGGTCTCGTTTTAGCCTTTCGTTACCTCCCACCCACCTCCTCCTACCTCCTTCTTCTTTCCGTTCCTTCGTGGTTCTTTTTCTCGCCGTTTTAAGCACTCTTTTGAGCAAGGTTGGCCACCATGTTTTTCCTCGCCGCGTGCCCCTGCCGCCTCTCTCGTGTGCGTATATAAAACCGACCTTCGTTCTCGCTCTCTTCTAACAGAAAGAACGAGAGAGAGAGAGAGAGAGGAGAGAGAGAGAGAGCGCGTGGCGCGATCGAGGCGAGGAGAAAAAGAGAATCTTGAAGGGAAACAGAGAGAGCGTGTTCGTCGTAGAGCAAAACGAAAACGGGTGGGTCGAAAAAATACGTACACGACGACCGCGAAACTGTTCCTTAAACACGAGGTCACGCACCAAAATGACGAAGACAGATACTATTCAATGAGGACGTCGAATTTCGTTTATATCACTTCATATTTTACCTGTTCAAACAATGGCCTTTGTTGCCGGCAAGTCGCGTCGGCTTCAACTAGATTTTTCACGCTTCTTTCGCGTATTTATCTTAAATGCTCGAAATTATAAATGAGTAACATTGTAATGTGCAACAATAGCAACAGAGGCCATCAGTGATTGTGTCGTAGTAGCTAGTTTGTGATCTATGCTTTGCATTCCCGTTCAAATCGGCGAGGCCCGCCAAGATTGATCGGATCCGTGGATCCAGCAGCTGCGCGAGATCTACCGCGCAGCAAATACAAATCTTTTCTCATGTGGTTCCCAATCGATCTTCGGGCCTTGCGCTTTTATACATTCGCCTGTCTGGGCTTCGCTTTCTCCTTCCTCCTGCCTTCCTCAAATTACACGTCCTTCCGTCATTTCACCATCTCTCACCGCCTAACACAAATGGATTAGTCGAACCTGTAACCAAACACTCGTCATTACTCCCTTGTGCTGTGACGAGTACCGATCCTGTTCCCGTTCTGCACCTTCTATGCTTTACCCTTGCGTCCCTGAGAACGTTCATCTCGACTAACGCGGTAAATGAACATTATCAACTGAAAAACAATCGATTATAGCTTCTTCTAATTTCATTGTGGTTTCAGAACGATGGACGTAGACTTTGATTTAGCCAAGTAGCTTTACGACCATTGGTCATGTGCCTTCTGCAGGAACCATTTGCAAGTTTTACAGTAGTTCTCATGTTTTTTCATTCAATTTTGGTTTGTCAAAAAGAATTAATCAAGTTTTTAACAAGTCTTGTCATTTTTCGTTTTTCTACTTGCTTCTAAAGGGATCAAAAACCATTTGCAAAGAATACTTTGGCTAATTCCACAGTTCTTACGGTTTTGATTAAATGTGTATTTGTCTACTTACGTTTTTTTACTAAAGGGAGCCTAAGGGATCAACCAAAAATCAGACGATTTTATGTTGAAGGTTGATCTCGTCTAAACTTTGCACCCTTAAATCCAGGGTTTAGATCCCGAGGATTAATTAACACTCGAGCAACCGAGGGTCAAGAGACCCACCTCCTCGCATTGCCAGTCACACTGATCTTTTTCTATTGTCCTACTAAAATATTTTGTACAAAGTGCTGTCTATAAATTTCAATGAACGATGACATCATAAAAATCAGTTGAATCACTGCAAATCTTTGAAACAGGAATAGACAAAATACTATTTTAACACCCTCTTGAAAATAGAGTGACATTATATTTTGATCAGGTTTTGAAACTGATCTTTGTCTTGAAATACTCAACTGAAATTTTAAGTATGCAGAAAGTTTAAAGCATTCAGTTTCGCTTTCATTAATCGGTTTCTTAGAACTAAGACAGTGTCGCATCTTTGAATCTTACCATAGTGTTTCCTTCCAATCTTAACTTTGCTAAATTTCATACAATATAATATAGAAGAGATGGAATCTACCTGTTATTACGTATTCTACGAAAAACGGGGCCCGGCCGGTAGCTCGAGTGTTAACAGAATCCTGTCGGACCCTACGCGTCGAGATGTACTTGAGCATCCTCAATCCCGTAAGTTCCTGGACCAGACACTCGAGGTGAATTCCCTGTTGCAAACAGAGTAAAACAGAGATGAAAAGACAGAGATGAAAGTCGAGAGAGAAAAAAAAAAGAAAGAAAAGAAAAGCGAATAGAAAAGTAAATTTAGAAAGTAATAGTCCGTGGTGGCGGAGGCAAATCGGTGCCCTAACTCTCACTGGTCAATCGTGTTCTGTTCTGTGCGCTGCCTGTCCTGCGCTTCTGGTTCGCGACACTCTGCGGTGGTATTCTGTGGGTCGGCTGCTCTCTACCGGGTGCGCCGCGTGTGCCTGCTTCCGGTCTCTTCTTCTTCCGGCCCCCGCAAAAAAGGAGTTGCAACAGCGTGTTGTGTTCCAGCAACACGCCACTCTGATCGGCGGCCCGAACGCAACCAGCTGCCCTGTCTGCCACAAACTCTTCCTCAGCGGCGAGGCTCTTATGGAGCACATGAAGCACACCCACAAGGACCCGAATGCCTCCGGCGTTGCCAGTAAGTATCTACGGATAATCGAGCACCCTCGATTCATCGTCCGTGTCATTCTTTCTTTCTCCGTTGCTTCTGTTTCTTGTTTCTCTTGTTTCTCGTTCCGAATCCAGAGTGTACACTGGGGGGGAACCGTACACCTGTCTATCGCGTGGCTCTCTTCTAGGCCCAGCCGATCGCCGATGCGCTTTGTAATTACTGGTTATTCAGAGACTATAGATCAATCGGAAATTATAGATTTTCGGGGATTTCGTACGACTTGACATACGGACCGCCCCTGTGGCCGTCTGCGGTGCTATTACGTTGATTAAGGGCCCCGATTCTTGTATTCAGTAGTCCGAAAGGGATGATTTGGAACAAATTGAAAAAAAGTTTGAAAAAGAAGAGAGGAATAAGTGGACCTTGTGCACTGTTCAGGAAATTAAGCTCATTCTTAACGTTCCATTCTGAAAAAATGAGTTCCGAATAGAAATTTACTCGGGTGTTTTATTTCGGAAAGTGTTAAGCAGTCAAATTAGTCTCAGAAACGATGATCGGTACCAAACGATATAGAGCACGGTGATCCACGGGCCGACGCACTAACGCTGTAACACGCCTAACGGGGCGCGCTTTGGGTCTTTCCGGGGACGGCGAGGAGGACACCAATCGGAGACCTTGAGAACCGAATGGTTCAGTCGCTATGACAAACAGAGACTAAAGAAAAAGTCTGGTAGCTAGAAGAATACCTGGGGTATTCGACGACGATTGGTTCCTCCTCCCCGGGTCACCGACTTCCGCCGGGTAAGCTCCATTCGTCTAACACTACCTAACAGCTAACGAGCGGGCCGTAGGGTTTCTCGCGCGGATTCCTTCGTGGAGAAAGAAAGAACGGAGATAGACGTAACGAGGGTGCCTTAATTGCGCGAGTAAGTCTAAAAACAGAGCGAGAGACGAACGAATGCAAGAGAGACAGCGCGCGAGAGAGGGGGAGAGAGTGAGATTGAACGAGAGGGAGAGCGAAAGGCAGAGCAAATGGAGACAGCGAGAAAGAGAGTGAGAAAGTGGTGGAACAACCGCTCATCGGGAGACACGAACGAGGGGTGGTTCGTCCTTATAGTCTTTAAGTACGTTTCACGTCCCCACCCCCCACCCCACCTAAGAAACTTGCTTTGGCGCGGGCGATATGCACACATTGTCCTGTCACTTCTTCGTATATACTCTGTTGTTGCGCTGGAAAACGGAAAAAGGGGTGTAGCACAGTTAGAGCGCACTCACCGACTAATACTTTGCGTACACTACTGGCTAATATGTATAATATTATGGACGGGCTGTTGCGCGACTCGTTGCGTGCTCGCCTAAACGGCGATCTCGCGAGAAAGCGTTACGGTAATGCCTTTATACATGTGAAAGAGATGTGCGCCATATTTCTGGAAAATTCATCCTCGTTCACAGGATGCAACTCTTAAAGTACCCAGAAACTAGATAACTTGACGCGCGATTTTATTTGTCGATCAGACAATGAGTGTCTGTGTTAAGCTATTGACAAAACTTTGTAGTTAATAATTTTTTTCGTGAAACTGTACCAAAAGATTCTCGACTTTGTGCTGATTAAAATGAGACCAAACACGACACACTTTCGTCCATATTTAGTTGTTCAATCCACGATACAATACAACCTCTATTATTCGAACCGGTGATGTCTACCATATATATTTCATTGAAGAATTCTCTATATGATCCTCAAATAAACAGTTCAATCTAGAAATAGAGGGTCCACTGTATTGCGGATTAAGCAGGCAAATACAATCGAAATTGTACCGTGTTTGTACCCGTTTCAATCAGATAAGAGTCACGAATATGATAACAACAGCTTCACAACAAAACAATTAAAAACAAAAGAGTTTTGTCACTAAATTAGCAGTATTGTTCCAACGATGTTTAATTTACTATTCTTTCCTGCGTTCGACGCTAGCAACAAGAAATCAATTAATGCTCTGTACACGATATAGTTTTCACATGCATCGAGGCACTACTGTAGTCAAGAGCGGAGAACGGAATTCGTTCGTAGAGGACTCCTTTTCCAGGGAGGTTGGCTTTGAAAATGTGTTTAATACACGTGTCAGTGAGCGAACTGACAGGCATACCGGGTCAGACAAATATTTTTTGATCGATAGCAATTCAATTTAACCCTCCGGCTATCTTGCAAGTTCAATAATATTGCTACTCGAATCGATAACGCGAAACAAACGACGGACGCAGTCCTCGCGTTCGCGGATGTACGCTCAAATATTGATCAGAGAATTAACAACTTTCCCGTAAACATTGACCCGTGTGTACGAAAATTTTTAAAGTCAACCGAGTCCGGGGAGCTTACTGAAATTTCGTTCTCCGGCTTCTGATTTATCTTTTCGCGTGGAATCGCTGGCTGAACGGTCGCGCTATCACGCGTCGCACGACAGCCTGTACATGCAATATATCGTATATGTATATGCGTACAAGCTTATATATGTATACTGTATATTTAAGCGTACCGGTGCTTGAGTAAGGGTGGTGTTCTCGTTCTCGTTTTGTGCGTGTTCTGTCAAGTGTGTGGGCCTGTATACATACGCGTACGCGTAGAATGCGTGCGCGTATTGATCTTAGAGAATTCATATTAGATAGACGTACAGAGAAGAACAATCGACAAGACAGCGAACTCTATCTGTCGCGCGGGTGTCCCGTTTTTCGAACGCGTCGTCACGTTTCCTCCATCGTCTTCTGACCAGACGAGACAGCCAGCTAGATGTGCCGGGGTGAGAAACGTCTACATCCTGCGTTTCATTCAGAGTTCCTCTCTATCGAACTCGACCGTTCATTGACAACAACCCTCGGCGGAGGAAAGGTATACAGAGAGAAACAGTCGTCTCACAAGGAATTAGACAGAGAGCAAGTAGAACCACGTGGGTCCTGACGAAAGTGCGAGAAATAGAGAAGAGAAAGACCTGGAAGAGGATGGACGGAGGTAGAAACGAAGGAGAAGCGAGGGAACGGCTAGATCGAACGTAAAAGATCGAACTGTCAAAGAGTATATAGAGAAGGGGAGAAATGAGAAATGGATGTCTGATCCAGAGGTCGGTCTGCTCGGCGAGATGACGAAACGGGAGAAGTGAGGCTGGGAGAGGAACGTTGTCGATGATAAGAGAGAACGAACGAAATAAACGATATATAGCAACAATAGACGTAGACCAATAACGTAGAAAAGATTAGAGAGCTTCGTCGTCGAGAACTTTTCTTTGTGCGTCTATGAGCGTGCGTGCGTGCGTGCGCGCGCGCGCGTACGTGCGTGTGCATCTTGGGTTTTTGGGCCGACGACCTCGCTCGTGAAAGGGAGCCAGCAAACGGCAGAAGCAGCTCGCGGTGCGTCCGAGGTCAGTGCTCTCCTCTGGTCCTCGGCTATCCGTGTCTGCAAGGATTCTCCCTTCGCCTTCGAGGTCGACCGGAATGTCGACGTACGTACACGCGCGTGTGTACCCGCGAATGCGTGAGAAATAAGGTGGAGGAGGAAGAGGGAGGAGGAGGAGATGGAATGAAGATGAAGAGATTCTTTAGAAAAAAAAAAAAAGATAGATAGAAGTATACCGAAAAAAAGAGAAGAATGATAATTGATTAAACGAGACACGATTTTTTGAGAGCGAGAGAGAGAGAGAGGGAGAGAGAGAGAGAGATACATGATATATATGGTGATGATATGATATGATATATGATATGATATGATATGATTATGATATATGATATATGATATATGATATATCTATATATATATATATATATATGGAGGCGGTGGCTTTCGTTCTCCTTGGGAAGCTTTATCCTGCTTAGCATTGACCTTGAAATTGTGTCGCCCTATTGTTCCCTCCGCTGACTGCACAACCTCCGTTGCCGGGGTTTACCTAGCGAAGCGACGGACCGCCAACCACCCGTGTCCAGTGTGCGGAAAACACTACGTCAACGAGGGTAGTCTTAGGAAGCACCTGGCCTGTCATCCTGAGACCAGTCAGCTTAGCTCAAGCCTCAGGATGTGGCCGTGCTCGGTGTGCCAAGCCGTCTTCACTCATGAGAGCGGTAAGTATATCCTCCTTCTTTGCTGCAAAACGACGCTGAGATACATATACGATAAATCTATTATTCTCGTTCATATACTATCAATATAATTTCATCATATTCTTCTTCCACTACTTCTTCTTCTTCTTCTTCTATTACCAGTTACTTTTGCATTTGTTTCTTCCTTTATAAATGTCGTACAATATCGTTTCGTTTCGATTTTCTGAATGTCCGGGTTCGATCCGTTTACTACTAATTGTTACCTGTCGCCCGACGTATTGACCATAACGAACTCTATCGAGATCGCCTCTGCTTTGCTGTTAAGGTTTGTTGAGTCACATGGAGCACATGAGAATGGACCCGAAACACCAGTTCGCCGCGCAGTACGTTTTAAGCCGCGCGGCCGCCGAGAGGCGGGAGAGGGAGATCCTCGCGTCTTCGAGTTTAGGTAACGAACAACCACAGTCGTCCAAACAAACAAACAAACAATAAAAAAAAAACAAACGAATAACATAAGCAAACTATTCTATATATATATACATATGTATGATACAAAACACCGCCTACGTATATATATGTAACCTGCATATACGAGAGAGCGTGTGATCGAAGATAGCGTGTAGGCTAGATCCTAGCACCGCTCGTTGTGTATATTGTACAATATTATTACAATCGTTACCGATAAGCACGAACGATGATCATAACGAGGTTCTGGTGTCCGGCAGGTGCGGGATTGGGTGTGTTGGGAAGCCAAACAGGCGGACCTCAAAATTTGCAACAACCACCGATGTGTCCGTCGCCGTCGGCTCACTCGGACAGCAGCAGTGGAAACGGAAGACTATCGTCGGCCGGTAGTGAACCTGGTACGCTCCGATCTTGTTCCTCCGTCTTCTTGCAAACGGTCGTCAGTGGAATGATCGTTAGAGTGCCCGTTGACAGTCTTAGTAGTAACGACTATCCTTAAAAAAACGATACACCTAAGAAAGCGTATATATTTCTCTTCCCCACCGAATCACAGAAATCACAATAGACCAAACGCGCAAACACCCTCCAACGCATCATCAAACTTCATCAAACACACACACACACAGCAGAGACGGAAACATAATCTCAAACATAGACACATATACCACACGTTCGTTGTAATGTATCAAAAAACTGATGTGACCCACACACACGCCGAGCTCAGGCCAGCCAACGCCAGCGATTGTAGCAAACGTGTTAATATATACACACTGATTATTATCTGGAGAGTAAAAAATAAAGCATCTACGAATTCTTGTGTGAGTAATTCCCGTACATCATGGACGAACGTCTCTGGTTTTGTTTGTTGTATAAGAACGTCTCTTCTTCTTCTTCTACTTCTACTACCGCTTCTTCTCTACTACTTTTTTGTGAACTACCGAACACAGATGAGATGATGACCACCCGTGAAAATGCTGTTCTTAGCGATGTAGTTTAGCGCCCACTAAAATTAAAGAAAAGAAAGACTCGCGAACGCCCGACGACTGATCGGCCCGCGTATATTAACGGGAGCAGACTTTTGCGCAGGTACCGGTCTGCTGAACAACAACAACAACAACAACAATAACAACATGGCGTCGCCGGGACCGAGCGGCAACAAGCTCAGCGAGATGCTGCGTGCGGGCAGCCAACCGGGCACGGCGCAACAGTACCACGACGAGATGCAATCGCAGCAGCAACGCATGGCAGTGATGGCAGCCGCGGTCGCGTCAGCGGGTAAGAATCGTTTTGGCAGTATCCTCGTTGACGGTCGAAACTTCGACACCGTTAGTGCGCAGCGTGTATTCAACGCTGAACTATACTCGTTCTTGCTATTAAGAATCAACTTAGAAATTTCAACTTGAGAATCGAGGGTCATGAATGGATCTGGTCGTCGGATCCATCGGGATTTAGCTCTCACAGTACACCGTTCAAGGACGTCGATACCGCTTATCGTGTGTCGCGCTACGCTCGCCAGCATCAGCGGACTCGTTCCAATTATTTTCCCGATAAACCACGTTTGATTTACAATTATGTTGTTTTTCCCCGGCAAGGATTTTTCTTATCTGCCCGAGCACGGCCCGCCTAGATCGCAAATACGTCGTGGCGCTAGTTCGGCGACGCGAATGATAATGCTCGAGCGTCTTCGCGAGCGATAAATTGATCAAAGGGAATTATACTCGGGGTTCAGAGGGAGAAAGAACTGCTTTGGAGATGCTATTGTGGCGTCAGTTCATCCATTTTTACTTTACGCTTTGAATTCACGTTTTAATGAGACACTTCAATGAGAATAGTCTCCCAATGTCTCCCAGATCTGTTCATGTTCAAAGTTCCCAACCTAATCGAGGACAAATTCTTATCATGTTCGACAGGTTTGCAAAATTCGGTATCGCCGAACCTATCGCCGGTGGACATGGCGTCCCTGGCGGCGGCGATGAGGATGGGCAACAACGGTGACATGAGCGGGGGCGCGCAAGGATCGACGGGACCGCAACAACAGGGAGTGCAAGCAACCGGACCAGAACAGACGCTGAGGATGCACCAGGCGGAAGCCTTGTTGCGTTCTCAAGCGGAAGCCGCGCTAAGACTGGCTGTAAGTGAACACCCTCCATCCTCTCGCTCTCTGTATCCAAGCTGACGCTTGATCAAACAAAGATCTAGACGCCTGAAGCTCCTCTGAAACGTTCTAGCTAAAGGGACAGTGTGTTACGTTTTGCTCCAGGTAACGCAGGCGGCGGCAGCGGCCGCGAGTTCTGCGGTCGGCGGAGACGTGAGACATCACTTGGGACAGCATAACGGAGGTAGCACTTCCGGCATGCCTGGACATCACACGAACCAACAGATGTCCCAACAAGACACCTTACCATCGGACCTTGGTGAGTCCGGATCGTCAACTAGGCTCATCCGTTAGTCTATCCTCTATATTTGGATCGATAGATAAGTGGATCAATCTCCAAGAGCATCATAGATCGTCTTAGGACCTGAGGGTGTTTAAACTCTTGGTCCAATAGACAAGCGAATTCCTAGCAATCTGTAGATGCATCTTTTACTCTCTCAAAGTTAAATTATAATCAATGAAACATCTCAAAAGATCCCACGCTCTAAATTTCACTTGGTTCCCTAACTTCCTCAAAGTTCCAAAAGATGACGGATGTCTTTCTTTCTCAGGGGAAGCGCTGCGACTGCAGGAGCAACGGCTAGAGCAGGCGCTGAGGCTTCACGGGGACCCGCGTGCGCTGAGTTTCACCTTACAGCACGTGGTCAACCAGCAGAACAATCAGCAACCCTGAAAGTTCAGTTACTACTGAGACGAGTGGACCCCTTGGACGTCCGAGCAGACGAGCTTGCAGCAGCAAGCTGAACGCCTGAACCAGCAGTCGCTGCAAACCAGCGAGCGACCTGCATCCATCGGCGATCAGCAGCAGCAAGCGTCGTCCAGCATTGGTCTTCATCACCATCAACAGCAGCAGCAGCAGCAACAGCAGCAACAACAACAGCAGCAACAGCAGCAGCAGCAGCATCCTGAAGGCCGCGGCGTCAAGAGGAAGGCCGACGATATGATCGGTAACTCTGACAAGGTCTAAAGAACAGTCGCACAGGGACGATCAACCATGTTCAACGATCGTTGATGGTCCTGCCATGTGCGTCGTTCGTAGGCGTCCAAGTGTGGTCACCCGCGCAATCACTCACTTCTCAGCAGTACAAGTTAGAATGTTTCGAAATGAACGGCGAGGTCTCGGAAAGCCTTCTTTCCAAGATCTCCCGGGAGTTGAAGCCCGGCCACGTTCGGCCAAATCGTCGTGGCCGGTCCAACGGTGAACCTGATCCAGGAGAATCACAAACAGACTTCATACGTATCTAGAAATCCGTTAGACGGTGCGTGGCGAGGGTTGCCGCGGTGACGATGGTCTTCTAGCGCAGCGGGGCGCCTACGTAGCACCGCTGATCACGTTGTTCCTACTTCGGTCCTGGCTCTAGAGTTCCTAGAACGACACACTGTCCGCTCGCCTGGGAGCCTGTTCGATCCTAGATCCTCACCTCGGATCATCATCGAACCACGCTTCCAGTCGGTCGATCGCGTTTTTTGCACCGACACGTCGTTCTTTCCGAATTCTCAGGACGCGTTGTCACCGCGAGCAGCCTGCCACCCCTGAGACGTGCCATAATGTTAATGAATCGCGACTGCTTAACTGACGCGCAGCCGGTTGCCACGTGTCCCGGTTTCATCCCGGGACCGTGCCAGCCGGCTCGACGCAAGGTACTATGGTTTTTTTAGTACAAGGGCCGAGATGACGGGCCGCGGTGACCCGGGGCCCGGTTCTGACGTTTCGTAGCCGTGGCGCAGCCCGGCCCGCGGTCCCAGGCCCAACAAACTAATCTATATACATATATACATACCTACGAAACCAGTTTAAGGTCCCCCCTAATCTTAGCTCCCGTAACGTTTAAGGCAGACACACACACCGGAGAACACGCGTCTGAGACGTGCGTAAACGCGGTCCACAAAACGGCGGCTGTCGCAAGCAAGCCGCGACAACGCGAATAAAAGAAAAACAGAGTAAAAGTCCCCTTCCTCGTTTAATCGAACGCGGATTAACGAATCGGAAGAAAAGACGATTGGTCTGACAAAAGAAAACGGGGGGCGGTCGGATTGAACCCCGCCTCCCCGGATTAGTGATACATTGTACACACGAAGTGAAGAGACACGAAACAAACTCCTCCCGAGGAGGATAGTGCATACGTATCTCTGAACGAACACGTATATATACATACACAAGCAGATATATATACATATATATAGAGATGTATATGTATACATACAGAAGTGCACACATACACAGAATAATGATTACACTACACAACACGCAAAACATACACACACTAAAATACGGCGAAACTTACTCGAGACGTAAGGATTAATAGAAATGCGCGCAACTTGTGCTGGTCGTCAGCACGGAAACTATTAGCTCGTAAGCGGACAAACAAAATATAATTATTACAAACAGTTATATTATATATATTATATATACATACAGAGAGTCTGGAGTGTATGATGAAGAGAGACAAAAAGGAGGAAGAAAATTTTTAGGAGGGGAGCGGCGAGGTCGACGGGAAAAATAGAGACAACGGCCTGGCCGCTACGCGCCCCTCCCCGTTGTACACGTGCACAGTTTTCGAAGTTTCGCGGTTGTGTCGATGGGAGAACAGCCGCGGGAATGTACATGAGAGAGAGAAAGAGAGAGAGCGAGAGAAGAAACGAGTGAAAGGGTTACTAGAGCAAATGGGAGCGGCCCTTTTCCTCGCGAGACAGCGTCGAACACGGCGTTTTCGCGAAAACGCTCGGCGAGTTCGCGCTAGCTCGCGCGGCGGGCCGCTGTAAGAGCGAGGAAAACCACATGGAGAGAAGAATCGACGAAGAGAACTGAAGATGCACAGAGAGTAAGAGAGAAATAAAAAACTAAATGCTAAATATTATATATATTATATATATATATAAATATTATAAATAATAAATATAGGGTCTATGAGACTAGGATATAAATTAGGCGAAAAAGAGGATATTCGAGCGAGTGTGATCGCGTGCCCATGCAGTTGTACACGACCCCAAGCAACCGTCGACCAGACAGACAGAGAGAAGAAGAAGCAATCGTTGTCCAGGTAAGATAGTGAAAGTGGGAGAAAGGAGGAGGACAACCAGGAGACCACGAAGAACGCGTGCAACAGGGGAAAATTCGCGAACGAACGGCCTTGGGATTGTCGCGTACGTGCACGGGCACGCGAATCGTGCGAACGTGAAGCTGCGCGAAAGGGAATGCTTCGTGAGCATCAAGGATGGAGCGAATGCGCGAAAATATGCGAGCCGTGAGCGCCAGCGTGAGCAAATGAACGAGAGACTGTGCGAGTGATAGTTGCGAACAAGAGCGAATGAGAGAAAGCGAGAGCAAGAGATTTTAGAGTGGCGTGCTTCAGGTAATCTGAGGTCCTGTGATCGTTATAAGCAAAATATTTTTTTATTTCCGGGTATAATAATCTGAACGCGTAAAAATACTTGCGTCGTTTCGAACTTTTACTTGCAATATACCGTTACGTTCTCGCAATACTTAGAAAGAAGAAGAAGATGCAGAATAAGATGAAAGAAGAAGAAGAAGGAGAAACAGAACAGAGGTGGATCAATTTTATTAAACGGAGCAAAAAATACGAAAAATAACGATGAGATGAAACACGAGAAATCGAGCGAGGAATGGCTGAGCAAAATTGTGCGGTAATCGCGAACACTGAAAACAAAAAGAGAGCTACGAAGATGAGGATGACGAGGGAGAGGAAAAGATGAAGAGATCCGGCGCAAAAATATACGAAATTTCAGCGCACGTAGGTTTTTCGATCGAACTTTAGAGACTCGGGCCAGTCCCCTAATCATCCCCCGCGGAAAAAAAGAGAAGAGAGAGCCATACACGCGCACTAAACCTCTTTGTGATACCCCATCAATATCGAGAGACCCCGTGCTTACCCCGTTTCCAGACCTTTTTGTACTACTCCTGGACAAGTCCGTACCTTTTTCGATGGGGTTTCTTTCGACGTGACCAGACGAACTGACGCGAAAACACTTTTTCACGAAATCGCGAGTCTGATGGACGAATTTTTAGAGAAAAAAACAAAGCAAAAGAGAGAGAGACGCGTTTTTCACATTTTTGGAACTCGATCTTGACCGAAACAGAACGTACCTTCGAGACGCGAGCTAAAATGGCGGAGAGTTAGAGGCGGTCCGAACCCAAAACACTTTCGAATGGAAAAATGAATTTTCGAATGGGATAAAAAGAGGCATTCACCTGCGACAACGTTCGATTTCTTCGTTTCTTCGACTAGCAATCGCGGACTGAAGAGAGTGCGAAAATGGTAGCGTGCCGAATTTTTTCTTACCCTGGACATATCGACCGCGTCGTTGTTGTTGTTGTTGCTCCCTCCCGGAGACTCTCGACGAGACTTTTCGTTCGGTGACACCGGCTCGTACCACGATTTTCTACCACATTTTTCCGGATTGTTTCCGTCCCGAGACGAGATCGCGCAGAAATTACCCTTTCCTTCCGGTAACGAAAAGAAGCGACAAAAAGAAAAGAAAAAGAAAACGGATCGAGATTCAAAATTGCTGGACAAAATTCACCTCGGGGAGGTCGCGAAAGAAAAACTCCGCGTCCCGACAATTCTCCCGTTCCTCTTCGGAGGAAGATCCGATCCTCCTTTCACCAACCCCTTTGTTCGCCACTCGCGAAAGTAGCCTAACGTCGTCATCTTCGTTGAACGTAAAAAGATCGAGAGAGAGCTAGAGAGAGAGAGAGAGAGTGGAAGAGAGAGAGAAAGAAAAACAGAGAAAAAATACGAGAGACACGCGCGCCGAGAAGCCGCCGGTAAGAGCCAGGCTTTTTTCACCATCTGGAACGAGAGAAGAAAAGATTGCTAAAGGATTCATCGTCAAAGCTACATTTAACGGCCGTACCCGTCTGCGAGCGACCGGAACCCGACAATGATCCCCGTCATCCCGAGCCGCCATCTTTTTTTGGATGACTCTCGGAGCGGCCGTCGCGTCTCTAGAAATTCCGCAAAACAGACTTTAGCGTCCAAAAATCTATTTTTCTCACAGGACTGGACGCGACGGCTATCGATGAAGGAAATAAACGAAAATTGCGCACATGCTTTCGAGTTCGCAACGAGAAAAAAAGGAGACGAGGGCCGACGGAGGATTACACGATCGAGTTCCGGCGCGTGTTCACGCGGGTCGATCATTGATCGTTCTTATTATAACAAGTTTTTGCGTTACAGGGCGTTTTTTCCTCGGATTAAGTAGTATGTAAATACACCTTGATATCACAAGCATAAACTGAGAATTTACTGGTAAACTTAAATCGAGTACATAATGCGAAATAGGGTTAGTTTCTATGTAAATACCTAAAGCTGGACGAGTGCATACACCTCGTTCACGCAACCAACGATAATCGTTTTTATCGAACCAGTGCTTCTGTTCGTCGTCGGTGTACGACGCCTGGTCGTTGGCGGTGTCGCGCTTATGCGACGCGACGGCAGCTACGCCTTCGCCTAATCGGTTTCGTCGTCGAAATCACCGTTGAATTTCAAATCAACGCCTAATTTCGGCGACGAACCGGAGCGAAGGCGCGAACACGCACGCGCATAAATGCGTCCCCACCAAAAAATGGGCGTCGCTGATCGGGAAGTTTTTTTTTTCTCGACACTGATACACTACTACACAGTTACACAAGAGACACACGCTCACGTACACACAAGCATTGCGATGGATTGTACAGCTACGATAGGATAGATATTGTATTAAGCCTAAAGGACAAAAGGACAAAAAAAAAATGATGAACACAATTCTTCACACACTCGCACCACCGGCACCGACTAGCCTCCAAATTAGGACAGGGACCAAAAACCAAAAAATGAGGATACGAGAGGATAAAAACGAGAGAGCAAAGAGAATATGAACAAAAAAACAAATGGAAAGAAAAACACGTTCGGCGAAAAACATTCTTTCGAGGAGGATACTTTTCCGTCTTTTCGGGTACACAAGCAGACATCAACACTAAAGATTAAGAACACACACACGAGATCATTCGGGCACGTTTCTGGAGGTGTGTAGTTCGTAAGGAAATACGCGAGAGCGGATTCGTTTGTTTCGAAACGCTGCGACGCTGCCTGTCGGATCATTCAACTGTTCCAAGTGGAATAAGACAGTTTGTGGTCAGACGCGTTACTCGAGCGAGAGGTTGTCATCTGGAGTGATCACGTGGGTGAATGAGAAGACAGTGACGAGTAACAGCGTATGATTCTGCAAGCTCGATTGACATCAGGTAAGACGGTAGGTCGCAGAGGAATTAAATTTGTCTGAAAATTGAATCGAAAAAGTTGAACCAATTGGCGAAAATCAGAATCGTCGGCAAACGAAGAGGCGTCAGATACAGAGAGAGAGAGAGAGCAAAATTGATAGTCCACGGTCCCTCGACAAAACGAGCAAACAACACAGGAGCAGGCGAGCTAAAACGTAAGCAAAAAAGCAAACTGGTGCACGAATACAGGAGCGGAGGAGATGATACGAAGAAAAGGCAAAAAAGGGGAAGAGCGGATTCTGGAAGAAAAACGAACGAAAAAAGAAAAACCACCCACTTTTCACCGTCGCTATCGCCGTTTATCAGCTGGAAACAAAAAAGAAAACGAAACAGAAAAATCGAAATTCACACAGTGTGAGAGGGAGAGAGTAAGTGCGAGAGTGAGAGTGCGAGAGTAAGAGAAAGTGCGTGAGAGAGAGCGAAAGAGAGACACACACACAGGAGGAAAAGAGAAAAATTCGTTATTCGACAGCAACAACAGATATACAACAAATTAGAACACACAGAAACGCCACCGCACAACAACAACTTCGAGATCCTTCATGACACGGTGATGAGTCGCGTCGCGACGGACAAGATGACATTTTTCACACACATACACACACGACGGTCATGAAACGATTCCGAGACGACAGCTTTTCACCGGTGCATCCTGCCGTGCGCCGAGGGTTGCTTTTGTTGATTCAGCGCAGAGAGACGCACAAATGTAGCAAAACAAAGAGAGAAAGAGAGAGGGAGAGAGAGAGAAAAAAATGGTGCAGAGAAGCAAAGGTTTTTACTTTCGACAGAGAAAAAGAAGAGACAACGATTTGATAACCAAAAAGGAGTTTGCGAATTTGCGAGATTCAATGCGATGAAGAAAGAAAAACGAAATCCACGGGGCAGCCAACACAACTTCTCCCCCAACCCGCACACGTCACATCCCCCGCGCGAGAAGGAGGAATGATTCCCGAGGCGCCGGCCCGTGCCCCGCGAACGTGTACCATATTTTATTAAAAAAAAGCAACAAAAAAAAAATGAACGTTTTTAAAACGAAACACACAAGCAAACAATTAAACAATAGCTCTAGTAGTGTATGTTCTGTAATCGAAGAATGATAAGCGCGAAGGTAACGAGGTAAATAAATAAACGTAAAGTAAACGTAATTACGACGATGAAGTAAAGTAAAATAACGAGATAAAGTAAATAACGAAGAATAAAAATAAACGAAAAAAAAAAAACGAAGTACGGCGCGCACCAAGCGCCGCACGAGAAAAAGCACAAAAAAATAATTTACAAATATATTGATTTACATATGCCCGTAACTCGTAAGCGGGCCGGTGGCGCAGCGCGTCTACCTTCGCCGGATTTTCAACGAGCGTTTCACAAACGAACCGGAAGAACGCCGAACAGAACTGTCGACCGGCGACCGATGGATCACGAAGAACATCAAAGAAGAAGAAGAAGATCGGATATCCTGAAGAGGAGGATTCGTAGTCCGGCCTCGGCGAGGAACAGGCTCGTCGCCGGACTCTCTCGTTGCTGAAGGCGCACCCGAAGAGTGTGACGCTCGCGAATGATGGACGATCGACGAACGAACTTGGAATCGCGAAAGACGAGAGGAGCGAGGCGACGTAAGCAACCGAGAGCCGGAAGAAGACGACAAAGAAGAGGATGTTGAAGAGGAGACCTCGGCGACGACGACAGGCGACAAAGAAGAAGGCGAGATATACACGGTGAAAATCGCCAGGCAGAACGGGAGCACGCGTCCTGCAAAACCAGCCCTTACTACTACCCATAATCTTAATCTCTTTCATGTAAATTTGCTAAATGTTTAAATAATCTAAAAAAAATGCCATAGCCCGGATGCGCTGGTGTATACTCCCAGCGCATACACACTCACAAATACGACTCGACCTCACGAATTTAACGAAGCAAAAGTTTAAATCCGCGCGCGGCCGATATGCGAATGCGGCTCAGCGCGCGGTGGAATTGGTATTCTCGCCAAGGAGCAAACAGTTCACAACAGTGCACAGAATCACAGACAAAGCACAGACACGATGAGAGTACAGCGAGAGGAGAAGAAGAAGAAAGATGGAAGAAGACAAGATCCGGGACCCGTGGAGCCCGATGACAGCGAACGAAACCGAGAATTGGTTGCCGTCGCGGCGAGAAAATGGCGACGGAGAACACGCTGTCGAAGGGTTTCTCCTTCGGGGTCCCGGTCGACCTACTCACAAAATAAAGTTGCCCTGGTTCAAAGAGCGTGCAACCCCGCGCGCTCGCACACTTCTCAATACACGACGCCTGAAAACCGTCGAGCTACACTTCACACGTACACGATAACACGAGCGGACAGAGAGGGTTTTTTACAGACTTGCTACACTATTACACACTCTGCTACACTTTAACTACACACGCTACGGATATGTAAAGCCAATTGATTTTGTAAATTGTCGATTTAGAGCCAAACAAAAAACGATATAATGAAAACGAGAGGGAAAACGGAACCTTTTTCGAGCTATACAAATCTTCAAAACCGGATACTTTGAAATGAGAGATCGATAGAGAGAGAGAGAAAGACAGACGGATAAAAGATAGAACACAAAATTTCATCATTCAGAACGATTCGATTCGGCCATATATCTATATGAAACATTTTTCGAGCAAAGTATATACTAATAAATAAAGAGACACGGTACCTTTTGTCATCAGAGTGAAAAAGCGCGTTCACCAGCGTGAATCGCGGAACAGAGGATCGAAACGTTTACTACCGAGCCGTTGTGGAGATGTCCGCGCGCGGTCGGGATCCGTCGCGTGATCAGCGAATTTGAGCATCCGGTTCGTTCTCGCTTTTACCAACGGAGAGGAATCGTTCGATCACCAATCGGTGATCGTCGTTTCGGTCATTTTTTTTGCGATCAAAATTAAACAAAAACGATTCGCTCGACGGGAGAAGAAGCGAGAACAGAACACAGTGGAGATGTTTCAAATCGAGACTCGCGGCCTTTGGCATACGTTTGGATGCAGAACCGATGACGAGAGAGAGAGAGAAAAAAAACCCGGACTTGACTATCCAAGAAACCCGGAAGTGACGAGACGCTCGGCGAGTTTCGCAAATTTTTGCAGATTCGTCGGCGTCGATCTATAAAGCTGGACGGCAGGATCCTCGTCGAGATAAAAGAGCGAACAATAGACCCCTCGCGAAGAGGTTTATTATCTCGACGAGACTAGGTCCGTGGTACAGCAACAACGATAGACCGACAGCCCAAGTGTAATAACGAAACCGAACATCATCCTAAGCAGATTAGGCACACAACGGCGTTAGGAGGAGAGCCGTTGTTCCGAATTCGCGGCTTTACAAGCAAAAACCGTTGATTTGTTTTCGATCGGGTTTTAATTTTTTAATGAAATAATCTCACGACGAATATACCACGTACGGTCGCGCGCTCTTATCGATCCCCGAGACGTAACAGTCTGGCGAGAGAGAGAAGAGAGACATAGAGACGGAGAGAGAAAGCACAAAAATATCTGTTGAAAGAGGCATGTAATGCAGCAATAGTACAGACGTTCCAAGCACGTCAGCGAAACAGCAAAAATAGCAGGAGCTAGAGATAGAGCAGAAGGAGGAGAGGAAGAGAGCGAGAGAGAGAGAGAGAGAGAGAGAGAGAGAGGGTGCGAAAAATTAGCAAAAAAGACGAGACACGTATGTGGATATTCGTGGCAGTGTGTATCGTAAGTGCGCAGCATATGATAAAACCGACAGTCTAGCAGTGCGAGCGCCTCGGCGGCATTCGCGTTTTCACGCGGTGTCCCTGACCGAGCCTCCGTGATTAAAAACCGGAATAAGTTGTTTCAATGTCCACTATATAATGAAGAGGCATAGCTGGCGAGGCGGTGGGTTCGCGTTCGCCGTCACCGAGACGCTTGAGGAGGACGCGTTTATCCGTCACGGGTTCAAGGTCGATCGATCCAACCCCGTGATCCATCCGGAAACGCGCAAACCGATCCTCTACGCGTTGTTCACAACGAGATGGAGGCCTGCGAAATCATCCCCGGAGTTTGAAGAACGACTTTGCGTTCTGTTCCGCGAGCTGATACCCAAAATCCAATGGAAAATTTTCGGCAAACAAATTTCTCGATTTCGGCCTCGGATCTCTAACAAAGGAAACTGTACGCTTTCGAAATTCTCTAAATTTTTGGCAACGTTCTGGGCACACTTTCTTTCGGGGGAACGTGTTAGAGACGGAAATTCGAAATTCCGGCTGCGATTCGAACGCGATCATGTAGAAAACTCGAGCAGAGTAGTAACGTGCCGTGAATCAGAGATCAATTAGGGTCACACGTGAATCGGTAGAGATCGTCGGCGACGAACCAGCGAACCCACCGCGATTGGCTCCTCGTTGGAACCGAAGATCCTTGACGTTAGGGTGTTCAGGGTTTCGCGAGGAGCCAGATACTCTTTTCAAAATATTCTCCAAATTTTTGTTTACGGAAATGTGTTTTCGTTACCCTGGCCCCTGTGACTACCCCCCGTATGCGTGTCCGAGGTGAAAGACCGAGTCCAACCATTCTTCAATTAGATCACCGTGGCTGAATGAATAGAAGCAATCTATCAAACCGTCCAACTGAATTGTAATCGAATCAGCGCCTCTTCGAGAGCAGATGGTATAAAATTCGTTGACAAACGATAGGTACAAAATTTTCATGAAATACCAAATATGGATAATTGCGGAAAGAATCGATGAAAGATGTCGAGGAGTCCGTTGAGTGGGTGCCTTCGTCAGGGTTTTCCGTTACAGTTAAACAATCGTTCTCAAATATAACTCACAACTAGTAGTACTATGGTAGAGCAGTAATTACAAGTGTACCGCAGTAAACAGTTAACTAAGTAAGTATACAGGAAGCACGTGGTCTTTTTCAGTGTTTACAGTCAGTCCCGGGACGACCGGATGTACCGGATTCATTTCGTACGCAGAACTTCCTTTGACCCCCCTGAATCTCGGCGAAATGTTCGAAAAGAGTCTCTCGAGTTTGATAACTCCAGGCCGAGGAACGAGCGGTCCAAACCCGAAGAAAAATCTCTGACCAAAAGAAATCGTTGAAATTCGAAAATTGCAAATTTTCAACCCCCCCTCCAGACCGCCGTTCTCGAAAATCAAGCCCCCGTATCCCGTTCCATATTTAACAGAATAAATATGCTAATAAGTGTACTAAGTGTCCGTAGTTTAGGCAACGTGTGTACGTCGTATACTCCGAATAGGTGAAGCAGGGAGAGAGGAGAGAGGAGAGAGAGTAGGGTCGAGAGAGAGGGTAGAGAGAGAGAGATGGAGAGGAGAGATGGGTCAGTCAGTCGCATATTTAAACTAACAGATAATAATTAATTAATTACAGTACCGTAACCGTTTGTCAAGTCAAGTTAATTAACAGTTAACCGTAACCACGCATACACGCATAATTATTAATTAAACGTACTCGACACAACTCTATGTAAGGACAGGTGCGATCGCTGGCACAAAGCGTCGCCTTTTATTCGATAAATCGCGGAGGCACTCACTACGGAAGAGAAAACAAGGACTGTGGGACTCGGACGCGGATCGGAGGGTGCCTGAACGAGCGTCGCGTATCGCCATTTTGCAAATCGTTCTGCTAACATCGGCGGACACAAAAAAATCATATTGAAAGAAAAGAAGAGAAAAGCGAGTTCTGTCTCGAAGTGGCCGAGCCTCGTTACCGATCGTTTTTTGGAAACGGTCGTGCGAGGTTCGCGTGACTTTTTGAGAGCGGGGCGAGGCGACGATCGTTCAGGTCTCCCCGGTTTTTCATTAGTCTTTCGAGTGCAGCGTTCAGTTACTTCACTTATGACGTTGCTTTCAACACAAATACAAAAATACCCCGCCACCCGTCCCTACAGATCAACCCATCCACAGAGTCCCTATCCCTAAAGGGTAATCCCCTCAGAGCCCAATCTCCCCCAGAATTTCACGTATACGCATTGTTTCCAATTCGTTCGCGATAAATAAGTTGTGAATTTCAGGCCGACGCCGGTCGTTTCCGGTTCGCCCCCCTCGATGCATCGATTTGCAATGACAAATTAGCTCCGAGTCATTGATAGGACACGAACGATCCATTTAGGAAATTACCAGAATTGTTTTTGACGAATTCTTCAAAAATTTCCCCTCCAGAGGGTACGACAAAATTGTTCTTTGTGGAAGAGGTCCTCGACGAGGAAAAAGAAATGAATAAATGATAACGGATACAAAAATGATCCTGGAAGGATTCTTAAAATATTTTGAGATTTGTACAAGATATTGAAAAATTTCTTAGTACTCAAAAACTCCTTTTTGATTTTTAACAAAAAAAATGAATGTTGGAACTCATTTTTATCTGCGATATGTTAAAACGTTAGAACACAAAAATTCTCAAAATATTCTATTTTAAATATATATTGAGGACCTTCTCCTGGATTATTGAAAAAATTTATATTCAACAAGCAAGATAATAACAGAGTTGAATTCATTTTTATTGTATATAATAAAAATGAGACTTTAGGAAGAATCGTTGAATATCTAGAATAAAATGGACGTTCGATGGCGATGCGGGGGCGGACGACGACCGACGACGTGGGGCTTCGAATGAGAAGAAGAAAACTAAAAAATGGCAAAGTTGAGTTTCAGATTTCAGACGTTTTACGTGCGGTTAGTTACCGAGTATAACACACAAGCGCAGATTATCGTTAATTTTCGGCGCCCGTTTTCGTCGCGTTTCTATCGTCTCCAATGAGGAAGAAGCAGAGGAGCAGAACCTATTATATAAATATTCTATCAGACGCAATCGAGAGAAACCGCGAAGCAATTGGTGGTAAAACGGCAGTCTAGCACGATGCGACGAAAATGTGCGTGCACAAGGTTTAATGGTATCGATTGAGTTTGGTCGAAGTCCCCTTTTGGGCAAATTATACCGACGCACTTCCGGTTCCGTCGGGCCCGTTTCCGGAATTCCACTGAAAATGTCCCGCCCGGATCTTCCATTTCGAATTCGATTCTAGTCAAAAAATGGTACAAAAATCGGTGCCAAAAAGAGTGGTACCAAAATCGGTACGTATTTATTATAAACGGAAAAAAGTGAATTCGATCGGGAGAACGATCGAGATTGGTAAAGGAAAAAAAAATTGCGATAGAGGAAGATCGTCGAGGGCTCGACCTTGGAAGAGAACAAAATGGGCCAACGGGACCGTACACGAAAAAATATCCGCGTTGTTGACAAAAAACACAAGTAGCCTCTTTTCGTTGTATCACAAATTTAAAAAAAAAAATATATGTCGGCCAAAGTCCGGTCGATCCTTGTATGAGAGCTAAAAAACGACACTCTTTCAAAATCGAAAAAAAAGTAATGGATGTACGGTGCGAATGAAGCTTTCGAAAAAATCTTCGATGATAATATTGTTGTTGTTTTTCGAGTCGAGTTCTGATTTTTCCTTGTGTTTTGTAAAATTCCTGCCCATCCATGCTTTCTGGCTGAGGGACGGTTGTCGGATTCTCGATCGCGATCTGTTCGAAATCGAAATTCAATTTTTCCTGGACGTGAGAACGAGTGAAGAACATAAACAATTCTCGAAGGAAAAATGAAAAATTTGCGATTCGAGGATTCGACGGACGACCCAAGCAGATTTCGATACCGCGGTTAACCCACTATTATTATTATTGCTATTATTACTGCTATTATTATTATCATTATTGCTACTATTATCGCTATTAGTTATTAATTAGTTAATCGTAAACAAATTGTTAGAGGGCAATTGGAGGCGTATTTTAAAGAGCGTAACGAAAATTAAGTCAAGGAATCAAAAAGATGGAAAAATCCAAGCCGCGAACAAAAAAGATCACGACGATCTTGATCTTGAGGAAAAGAGATCGATGAAGCGCGAACAACATCGACGAAGAATCGGTGGTAAAAAGAGGTAGTCGCCACGTTTCGAGATTCTCCTTTTTTTTCTGTTTAGTCTTTCCCCCATTTTTTATACATATATAAATATATAAATATATAATTGTATACACGGACACGCACACATAGATTTATATATATAGTTATTCTCGTTAAATATTATATATTATTTGTACACTTATTTATACACGAGCCGAGCCGGTAACGTAACGTTGAACGTCTAAGGAAAGAAAAAGCCGCGGAAATTTTCTCAGTCTGTAGTTTTCCTTTTTGCAATTCGGTTCACGCGGGAATAATGTTTGTCGAGGAACGACGATAGTCGAAAAATTTGTTTTTTAGCGCGACCCTTCGTCGCCTTTTTTTTTATTTTTCGTATAGATGTCTTCCCTGTAATTTTTAATTCGTACGACTGAGAAATAGAGAGCTACGATTTTCGTACGCCACTACTACTGACACTCGCGTCGTTTGTTAAGTAATTACTTTTTACTATTATTATTACGTAGCTGTTACTAGTAGGATGATTTTATCGTGGAAGGATCCTCGCTTTTTCCCTTTTTCGCAGATAAATCGCGCGAGCGTGTTCGTCGATCGAGGACTCGTCAAAGAAAAACGTTCCTCTTCCCCGTTTGTGTATACCATTCACATCCTCGTTCGAGCTCGGAGAGTACGGAAGGAAAATTATCAATTTTATAACTTGTTTTAAACAATTTGTCAAGAAATGAAAACTGAAAAAAATCATTTTTTTGTCGCATTGGAATTATTTGAGATATTAAACTATAGATATTCTTGTATTATAAAAATTTCCTTGATCCATTTGGATTTTATTAGGCTCCAAAATAAAACAAAATCCATTTTACATTTTACAAAAAAATTCTTTTTAAATTGCATTATGACTTTAAATTGTAGACAATTTTCTACAACATTTAAATAGGCAAAAGCTAAAATCGAAACGGGAGGCTCCACAATAGAGTATGTATTTCGTTTCCTCCCACTCAAACGAAAAAAATTAAATAAAAATTCCTCCACGTACTCTTCGCTCGCGTTCGCAACGTTTTTATTCGTCGATCGTCGCACTATTCAGGAGTGGTTCTTACGTCAGCCACAGAATTAACTAAACAAATTTTTTGAACATACTTCAGAAGAAAAATAATAAAAGGAGTCGATCGACGGGTATAAAACACCGCGTCGAGTTACGTTTGCTAGTCAGAATTGGTTAAAAACGAAGGACGAAGCGACAGGCTAGGGATTTTACGATTAGTTACTGCCTCTTATTGATTAATCGTTTTTATCGTGTAATTAGCGTGCTGGTGACGCGGCTCGCGGGTTAATTAGTGTTAGGGAGAAGCGTCGAGAGAGACACGGAGCCGCGTGCAGCGTGTAACACAAACAAAACTACGGTTCTTTAGTTACTATTCACGTAGAAAATGGCGTGCTGAGGTCGCCGGTTTCACGGAAATTATGCGTTTCTTTTTTTTTTTTTAATATTTTGGTCGTTCGCCTACACGAGCCCGTCGACTGTTAACTATACTTCAAATACTCTCCATCTTGTTTCGCGACCGGTTCAATCTTCCTCATCGAGTTTCGTCTATTTTCCTTTTATTAATTAAAACAATCTCGAAGCTAGATAGTTTCTCGGTCCTAGTTCGTTGTTCCGACTTTATAGTAACCGGGTGGTACACACCTAATCGGGTGTACGCCAACGTTCCCTTGCTACACTATTTACTATCGTCTTTAGCGAGCATAGACACGAGACAACACGGTACATATGATACAGTTTATATAGTTTTTATCACTTTTGATTACTTTTAATACCCCCGTACTATTTAGTTGCTGCTACTATTACTATTAACGACTGTAGTTAACTACCGCGTACGTCATCGTCATCGTCACGAGAGATATATCATCGTCACCAACGCCGTTAAGTTAAACATGAAACAAGTACACACGCACACACACAAGGTCCGCTTGTTTTTTTTTCTTTGTTTTTTCGTGGCAGTCCGACCATCGTTAGTTCTCCTTGTTCCCCCCAATCACTATTTTTTCTCTTTTTTTTTAATTATCACTGATTTAATTTTACTACTATCTTTACCGTTAGAGCGATAACTTTTGTCTCGTAATCAAGTGGTTCCTCGACGTCGATCACGATCGACGGCCCAACTATAGAGAGTGAAACAAATCTCTGAAATACGCTGACGATTGTCACACGGAAATTTAGGACACGTGCATTTATTAAATATTATCGTTACCTATTATCGTCCTGTCGTCGAGACGACGGAAGCGCGCCAATCTCTAATACGAACAAATGTCACGAACGATCCTCGAAAGGATCGACAACGAAAAACAGAGAACAGCTTGGAAGATCGATAGACAGAGAGAAAGATGGAGCGCGCTTCCATCGGTGACTCGCGGCGTTATCAGTTATCGCTATTAATTATCATTAGTTAACGATATTGCTACTATTACCACTATTATTAGTTATCGCTATCGATTCTTGATGCGAGCCTACTGTCGATCGGCGAGCGAGGTAACTGTTTCGATCGCTCCTCGTCTCCGCGAGAAAACCGTGGATCGGTGATTTCATCGGTGATCCACGGTCACTATGATCTAGAATTTTTTGAAACGAAGGAACCGAGGCGAGGAGCAGTGGCGAGCGATTGAAAGTATACTGAGGGAACGGTTGAACATCCTGAGTGCGATAACGAGAAACACTAAATTTCTTTGCGAGCGGCGACGACGCCGTTCGATCTCCAGGATCGGGATCCAACGACGTCGATCACCGCGCCGAGTTTCAAACGGAAAGTTCGAAGATGCCGTATATATTACAGAATTATTTAAAAATAAATGAATCCTCGAAGCGCCGCGTACGTAGTGAGCAGCGTTTGCAATTTCGAATTTCGGAAATGGTCGACGCGCAATACAAAAGCATAAATATATAAATAAATAAAAAAGAAATAATACAGGTACACAGAAATGAAATCGTAAAGCTAGAAGTATAAATATGTTTAAAATCTGTAAATCCTGGAAAAACGAGCGAAAAGAGCTAGGGAGAAGAGAAAATCTGTGTATAGAAGCAGAAAGAGATAGAAAGAAGGCGGGAGGATTATAGCGAGAGAGAGAGAAAGAGTGGGAGGAGTATAAGAAAAGCGAGAGCGAAATAATACTTAAGCAAAAAACGTAAAAAATAATATAGCGAGAGTAATGTGAAAAAGACGAAACGATCAAATTCGTACACCAGTCTCTTTCGGTTACGAGCGAGTTCCGCATTGTGTAGGATTTCTCATTAAATGGTTCTATGTATGATGAGCATATATACATGTGATGATGATGCAATATCTAGGAGAAAGAGCAAAACCCCTTTTCGATGATTGCGAGTAACGGTAAATTATATATGGTACACAAGAGCTGCGAAACGAGATGAGATGAACTGAAAATTTTGTAGAAATCGCGAGAAGCCTTTTTGTCGTGGTGTACGCGAACAACAATGCACCCGGATCAAAACGAAACAAAAAGAAATGAAAGAAATACGAAAAAACGAAATGTAACGAAACACGCGTCTCTGTCTAGGATGTAAATTCACACGTCGGGAATAACGACGAAAGGCGTTTTCCGGTTACGTTTTCTTTTCTACCATCGTTGTTAACGCTAAATGTAAGTTCGTCAGCGGGTGCTTCCGTGCGACGGAACCGATTTCCGTGCGACGAATAACCGCGGAAGAACAATTTCAGATCCCGAAAGTCATTGTCCACCGACTCGGGGGGCAGTGTTCGATGAGATTAGCCACTTTGGTATCGGGAATCGACTAATTTAAAAGCGATCCATGCGAGCCAATCATCCCGCGGGGACGTTCTTCCGCTCGTGTCTCGCAAGATGACGGCGAGCCGAACAGCGTCTCCAGCGTCGCATCAGAAATTTCATTCGACTATAGTTTGTAACGGAGCCCCGTTTCACTGCGGTTTCTTTTCGAACGGAAACTAGAAAAGTGAACGAATTCGAGGATGGTCTCTTCGACAGCGAGGGAGAGAGAGAGAGACGTTTTAAATTTTAATTTTGATACTTTGAGGAAAAGACCGTCTGAGACGCGGCTCCCCCACCCTTCTCCGTTTAGACATATCAAAACGATGTGAACTCGACACACTGCGTTGCTAAAGGAACAAGAGGAAAAAGACGTTATTTTCAGCTATTTAGGAGTAAGGTTGAGACACAGAGTAGCAGTGTTTTCGGATACTCGAAGGGTTCGATACCATTGAACACTGCGGATCAGAGTTTTTTTTTCGTGAATCGCAGTGTGATCGCGGGATAAAAGGAACGCCAAAAAGCGTTGTGTATAATGGAAAAAAACGTCTTTCGGGCTTCCTGTCGACAACGTAGAGCTTGACCGAGGATCGAATCCGGAGGGGCAAGATCGAGTCCCGCGTAGCTTAATTTTTAATTGTTATCGGTAAAATTCGGAAAAATGATCTCACGGTGTCGCGGGACCGATCGTTGGAAACCGTGCGAAGTTTTTCTGCGATTAGGGCCACGAAATTTTAGTGGATCCTCCGGACGCCCGACTCGGGCGAGCCCGTACGGGGTCGAGTTAGGATTAAAGAGCGGTTCGAGATGTTCGAGAGTGGTTGAAGAGCACAGCGAGCTTGAAATTACGAGTCGAACACGCTTGGTGTAAATATGATTCAAAGAGTACACGCGACATACACGTCATCGTAGAGATTAGAGAATTAAGGGAAAAGCGAAGAGCGTGTCATAGCGAATGAAACCGTTTCACACGCATACACGGCGAAATGAATTTTGTTCTGATCGCGAGCGCCGCGCGGGTTTAGGGCTCGTCGATTCTGGAAGCACGCGATTGGCCAGCCGAAAATTTTTCATGTCTTTTCGAGAAACGAAGGCGAAAAAAAGGCTGATACGTATCGCGAGACGGCGACGGTTCGTCGCTGAAATTTTTTGAGTGAAAGAAGAACGGCTTGAGTGTTTGTTGAGCAAAAAAAAGCGATGCTGAAAAAAATTAATGTGAATGCGAGAGCGTACTTAAGTGGACAAATCCAGCGTGATTGGGTGAATGCGAACGTATGCTTTGAGCAACGTGCGAATGATTTTTTGAAAGAAGCGAATGAGACTCGAGAGTGTGCGGTATGAAAGCGTGTGAGCGAAAAAACTAAACAAAATTTTACTACCAAGTGGACTAGAATCGCAACCGATGGGCATTATTAAGCGAAAATGAAATTTTCGGAGCGTTTTTTCGACGAAGAAAAGCGTCCAAAATTGTACCTATTTTCATTTTATAAATTATATATATATGTATATGTATATGTATATGTATATGTATAGATATACGACGACCTAAACGATCATTATTGTGAGATGTAATATGAGAGAGAGAGAAAGAGATAGAGAGTTAGAGTGGGAGAGAACGTGAAAGAGAAAGCGAGAGCGAGAGAAAGAGAAAAAAAAATAGAGTATAGGGGCGGGAAAAGAAAACACGTTGACGGAGAGAGATTTAAAAAAAAGTGGGAGAGAACAAAAAAGATGAAAAAATGCGTGGAAAGAGAGATTGGAGGAAGAGATGATGAAGTTGAAGAAGAAAAAAAAATTATTGTATCTATATTCGGAGGTGATCGATGATGTATTCGAGTCGTGATTATTATTATTATTATATATTATGATTATTGTGTATAGTTAAGGCGAAAATGGAATTTTAGACGAAATTATCGAACTCGAAGTATATAGGGAGAGCGAATAATAGTGAGAGTATAAGAGAGAGAACGGAAGAAAGCAAGCGAGATGAACGAGAATTGCGAGAGAGAATGCGAGAGTTGCGAGAAAAAAATTTTTTCTTGACGGTGATTGCACACTGTTGAAACAAAATAATCAACCACACGTCGGCAGGCAACCTAACGAAAAAAAAAAAACGGTTAACAAAAAATTGTCCCCCTCCCCTCGAGCAAAAAGCGAAAAAACGAAGTCAAGGACAAAAATTAATCGAGAGAAATTAACGAAAAAACCTCACGGCCAACAAAAAATGGAAAGGAACGAGAAAGAACGGAATGGTAGAGAGCACATGCGACGATAAATTAAGCAAATTAAAAAAAAGAAAATAATGGAATCATCAGGACACAAATGTTTCGGAAACAATACGCAAAACCACAAAAAAAGTATATATATATATAGAAACGAATAAGAATCACGCGCATAGATTGAAAAACACAACAATAGCAGGCAATAGAGTTTGGGTTCGCTGGAATGATTTTCTTTTTCTTCCCGGTATACAATAGATCATTGCAATAGAGAATTTTTCGTGGCAAAAACAAAAGGCAAAAATACAACCAGACAAATTTTTACAAACGACTCAATTCCTTGGTCTCTGTTCGTACACGACCGACCACAGTGGAGAAATAGCAAGAATAATAAAGTACTACACACATCACAATGCAAAAATTGTTAACAATATATCTATATATAAAGATATACATATATGTATGTACGCGCGCGCATACGTACATCCGGTGCAAAATAGAAGTAAAAATAATAACGAGCAAACCGTTAACGAAAAAAAGAAATGAAATAATGAAACAATAGAAACGCGAACGCGTACGCGATGTGCTTCCTCGTTCGTGGCAATGTCGCCCGATCAAACTTCCATTTCCGACGAAAGCCCCCACCCCCGTCTTCGAGAAACATCCGGTTTTCATTTCGATTTTCCACAACATCCCCCCAATGAGACCACCATGCAAAACAAAACGTGATTCGAGACATCGTGAAAGGGCGCATTGTCGCGTTCCAGGACGAGCAGAGGAGGAGAGGCGACATACGGAGGCAAAAAAGAACAAAAATCTTTCAAGCAAAAAATATAAAATAGAAACTCAGGCAGAGAAAGAGAGAAAGTGAGAAAGAAAGAGTGGGAGAGAGAGAGAGGAAGAAAGGAAGGAAAATTCGAGAAATTTATAAAAAACGTGTAGGACGAGCGCGACGAGAAATCGCGGAAACGAGACAGTATACTTTCTTCCCCCGATCGCAATTTTCCAACCCCGGATCGAGAAAATCGATTTGTTACACCCTCGCGATCGTGTAGGCGACTGTTTGTCGATTTTCGACGCTCTCGACACCGTAAATTCAACAGAACAAAAAAATAAAAAATATAGAAATGTCCCTCGGTCGACGAATATTTCGGACGCAATTCGAGAGAACAACCCCTGCAGAGAAAACGGAAATTGATGGAGAACCCCCGTTTCGGCTCGTTCAGACAACAATTGGCAATACCATGGAAATTCCGGGGATCAATTAGTAGAAACGCGAGCAAAATTCGGATATCTCAGAGACCCGTTGACCGGAGGGGCCACAAATGTCCTAGAACCTTCTGTTTCCACCGTAGCATAATCCATTTTCCTCAAGAGTGTTCCTACATTTTACCCAGCCGCGGTTCCCCAATCCGATTTTGCTTTTACAGTTTCCCCCTGAGCACACCTTTCCCAGAAACCAACCCCCCTATCCTCATCCTTACAGGTAACTTCCACAATGGCACACCCCCCCCAAACGTTTCCAGAAATCCCCCAGGAGAACGTGTCACACCGCCATTTTTACCAGACCACACACCCGATCCCCCCAGAAGTCCCTCCAGTAGAAAACCGATCAACCAATGTGAGTGAATGTGTAACGTGTCAACAAAGAAAAAAAATCATAAGAAACGTGTTTTAAACGTGGGAAAAAATATAGCGGATTTTTTTTCAAAGAGGATGAAAGCGCTAACGAAAGAGAAAAAAAAAAGAGAAGAACAAAAGCGATAGCGATGATGCGATCGAAGATCTCGGAGAAAAGCGAAGAAGCGTCGAGAGAAAGAGAATAAATAAGAACAACATTTATATATTTACGACCCGGAGGATGAAAAAAAATCGATCGATCGGAAGAGAAACGAGGAGAGAGAAAGAGAGCGTGTGTGTGAGAGCGAGAGAGTGAGAGGGAGAGAATGGTAAAACGGAAATATGGGTTAAACGTTAAGAACACACACACACATTCGTCGGACTGTGTAGGGACATTTTGCATCCAATTGCGTAAACACGAGACAGAGGGAAAAAGTGTGCGTGTGTGTGAGAGAAAGCAAAACGAGAATTCAAAAAGAAAAAAAATCAAGTCGAGAAATAGCGAGAGAAAGAGAGGGAGAGAAAGGGAGCGAGAGAATGCGAGTGTGGAAGGGAGCGAGAGATGAAAGTGGTAAGAGATGAGACTAAAATGGTGAAAAAAATGCGAAAAGAGAAAAGCGCGAGCGAGAAGAATAAGACGACGGAAGCTAAAAGAACTAAAAAAAATAAAATAAAAGTAATTATTGAATTACAAAATGTACGAACGAACAATTGATACTGTCTTCGTTTTTTAGGGTCGTTTCTCCGTTCGACACGCTACTATTACGAAAATAAAAAAAAAAAAATATTGACGTTTGTCATTGGATTATTACCGACGACGATGAATTGTCATTATTAGTAAACGAAAAAAAAATAACTATTGCTATTATTACGACGACGAATGATTATTATTATTATTATTATTAGTTATTATTATTAACATTTATTATTGACATTATTATCACGATTTATTATTGCGATGATGATTATTGCGATTATTACTATTATCTTTATTATTATTATTAATTATTATTAATATTATTATTACGTGGTACAATAAAAATTTAATAAGCATCCGACGTGTTCTGTGTCTCGTGACTATTATCAACTTATCCCTCGTGTTGTCACGCGTTTCCCAACCGACGACAATCCTTCCATACAGCCACGGCAATTATCGCTTCCTACTTAACATTAACGGCATGCTGACCTCTCTTACGCTCGAAAATAATGATAACTCACTACTCCTGGCGTCTATCGTGCAAGAAAATATCTACTTATCGCTTCCCGTTATCTTTTTCCCGTTGCAACATGTAGCGGACGAGTCTTTCGGGCACCAGACACCACAAAAGCGGTTCAATCAATTACTCGAAAATTCTGTACTGGTGCTAAACTGTCTAGGAAACACCTTTCTTATTACCAGAAAAATTTCAGAAGTGACATTGGAAGAGACGATCGTGAAATGGTAGGAAATATTCAAGTAAAATTAATAAAATAAATTATTCTTTATAATTAAAGTTATATTGCTATAAGAATTTCGGTGAACTTGATGATTAGGCTCCTCCCCTCAGATTTTCTTATTTTTCCTGTTACCGGTAGGTTAGAACAAAGCGATTAAAAAAGTCCCGTTAAAATCGCACACCACTAAAGATGACCTTGACATTCGGTTCCTCCGAGCACTATACTCGCCTCACTACTCCATTTCCCATCTGATCCAGATACCCCCTCGAACCGAAAACAGTCCGACCCGTTTGCGTCACGATTTTCGACCGTGAATCCGAGTCTGTGAGCCGTGTCAGCGGGGTCATCGAATGAGAGACAGTACTCGAAGAGAGCACCAGCATTTCGCGAGATAGTGTGCGACGAAACGATCGCGACGAAAGACGATGTTCCGTTTCGGTGCACAAGGGAGATCGGTTTGCCTGGACTGTTTCGAGAGATGCCTCGAGAACCTGGCCGGAAGTGGCCGGGCATTCTGCGGACTGGCGATTAGCCGAACGAGCAACTGGAAGCCTGGCTCCTCGAGGTGTTTGATCGATTCCGTCGAGCGATTTGGCGCTCGTTGTTTGTCGACGGCCGTGAAGCCGGCGCCAGAGCCAAGGAAGACCTGCTTGTACGACTTGCACGTGGAAAACCGAGGTAACGTACACTATAACCATTGAAAAGAGAATATTCGCATCTTCTACCCCGGCACAGTGACTATTTAAGAAAGCAGCAAGGGGCTGCAGAGAGATCTTGCAACCCCTGCGCTGGGTAGTTAATTTGGAAACTTGTTGGAACTTATTGTTAGCTACGTTGCAACCAAAGCGGAACTTTGTAGAATATTTTCAAAGTTGCTGGCTTGATATCTGCAGTCCTCGTTTGCTCCTCGATAATTCGCTTATTTTTCCATTACGTCTGTAAAATTTTCGGAACAGTAGTTGCAGTGCAAAACGAAAATGGATGAAACTGAAGAATATGTTGAAACGTTGCTAATGTGTTTAGCTAGCCTGAACTGCGAGGATTTTCTGCCGAAATGTTGTCGCAGTTAACTGAATTAGTAGAGTACGTTACAAAGTTTGCTTGAAGTTTCTCTTTTTCAGGCAAAATAGTCAACTTCTCGGGATGGCTGCTGCCTGTGCAATATCAAGAGGCGATAGCAGCGTCCCACCAGCATACTAGGACGTTTGCGTCATTGTTCGACGTGGGCCACATGATGCAGACCAAGGTCTCTGGGAATAGTGCCACCGATTTTTTGGAATCTTTGACTACCAGCGATCTGAAGAACTTGAAGAAAGGTTGCGCGGTGCTCACCGTGTTCACTAATGCTAACGGAGGCATTTTGGACGACCTGATTATTACGAAGGACGACGACGATAAGTACTTCGTCGTGTCCAATGCTGGAAGGAGGGACGAGGATTCGTTATTACTGAGCCAGAAGCAGGTACGAGTATTCTTATTGATATTATCGGATTAATACAAACCGAGAGGATCAAATACGAAGCCTAATTTCGATTTGTTAATCCAGGAAGAATTCAAATCCCAAGGGAAATCAGTGAACCTGGAAGTCCTAGACCCCCTGGAACAAGGTCTGGTAGCCTTGCAGGGCCCAACATCGGCGGCCGTTCTCCAACAATACGTGAATATCGATCTGAAAGAGCTGAGATTCATGAACAGTGTGGAAACTAATGTGTTTGGAAGTCGAGTTAGAATATCTCGTTGTGGATATACAGGAGAAGATGGTTTTGAGATATCTATGCCGGCGAAGGTCGCGAACAGTTTGGTCCAGAGGATTGTGGAGACGTCTGATACGAAATTGGCTGGTCTAGGAGCTAGGGATAGCCTGAGGTAAAATGCAGCTGCAAGATGAACGGTTTGTAAACAATCAGATGATAAATTGTGAAATTTTTGTAGGCTTGACGCTGGTCTCTGCTTGTACGGGCATGATATCGACGAGGAAACTACCCCTGTTGAAGCTGGGCTTACTTGGGTAGTAGGTTAGTGGAAAATTGTGATTTTCATTGCTCTTTGTAAAGAATAATTTACAAAAATGTTAAGGATACAGAAATGAAGATAAGTATTATGATTCACGTCTTGTAATTCTGTTTCAGCCAAAAGGAGAAGGGCAGAAGAAAATTTCCCCGGTGCCCAAAGGATACTATCACAAATCAAATCAGGAATCGGGAAGAAACGAATTGGTCTGATGTTGGGCCAGGGTCCACCGGCCAGGGAAGGGGCGGCCATATTGACACCGGAAGGAGAACGCGTTGGGAAAGTGACTTCCGGTGGACCGAGTCCAACCCTTGGACGACCCATTGCTATGGGTTATATACCCCCAGAATTAGCTCACTATGGTGGAGGAGTCTTAGTCGAAGTTCGGGGCAAAACGTACAAAGCTAGCGTGACGAAGATGCCTTTCGTCAAGGCGAACTATTATAATACAGCTAAATAATATTTATTATATAATCAGTCGTATGTTTCGTTTGTAAAATGGAAAACGAGGTACAAAGTTTATATCCTATTTTTATATTATATTGTTGTATAGGAAAATAGCGCAATCACATATGTTTATAGGTTTCAAAATACGCTTTATATGGCAATGTATTTTGTGTATATATATAATACGAAATAGCATACATGTAAATAATTCGCAAGACATTTTAATAAAACTCGCAGGAACGTTTGTACACTGGAGCTATTATTATTAATTATTGAGGCATACGAAACCCATTCAATATCAGATTTTAATTCAAATCAACCCCCATTGATGGTGATGACAGCGCCGAGGTGGTCGATTTAGGAACTAAACAAAGGCCACCGTACAGCGCCAATTGACGTAGTGGCCAAACGCTCAAACCGGTAGCCAAATTTGCCGATAACCAGATACAAATCACAGATCCAAGGAACCGTGATCAAAAGGAACACAACAGGCACCTGGCAAAAACATTTGAAATTGGCCAACTCTAAACCACGCATAATTTTTGATTGATCTCCTAGGATTGAAACTTGGATTTTTGGCATAAGATCCAAGTAAATGCGAATTAATAGGAAATTAATAGGTCAAGTTTAATATTTATTGATTATTCATTAATAGATTGAAGAAAGCTGTTGGATAACAGAGTTTAATTTGAAGATGCACAGCAGCTGCAAATAATTCGCTTGAACACATACGTTCGTCAGAGAATGTTACATTTCATGCTTTCGTTCGCCTTCTTATCGACGAGAATCTCTTCAGTGGCCTTCTGAACCGACGAGATACTAGACTGCCAGTCCCTGTGCCACCGACGAGATTGTTAGTCGGTGGTTCCATGCTTTCTATCGTAGAGTTGTGCTAATCCAAATACATTGTAATTCAATTACGCAATTGAATTACATTGTATTTCAATTATATAGTGATTCAATTACGTCGTAACTGAATTACATAATTCGAACCTTTCAATTAATTCAATTACTAAGTATTTTATCACATGTGTAATTGAAATACAATATGTATAATCACCAATTTATTACATTTACCGTAACATATACACAGCATAGAGGCACTTTGTCTTGTAAAGAAATATTAGATCGAGTTGAAAAATCGAAAAACGCAATCTGCAACGTATGCTCGATAAGTCTGCCGACCGCTTTTTTGGGTCCACCCCATGCGTAGGGGTAACTGGGCAGCGTGTATTGCTTACTTACTATCTGACCCTTCGTCACTGGGACTTTACGATGCGGTCTCTTGAACCTGGGAGGTTAAATTGAATAAATAAGTAATAAAACCATATCTAATTGCGCTTATTACTATATGCCACGTGTTGACTGCACACCGGTCTTAATAGAAAAAGAACGGCCCGATAATAAATTAATAATGGTACACTGAAAAAGAAATTACTGAAAAACTACCAGATGGTCGACCGTACTATAAAGTCATTCCTAGGGTACAAAATTCGCGTGAATTTAAGAGGAATTCTCTGGATCTCAGAATGTTTTCCCGTAGGATTGTTTAAACGTTTGACAACTCGAATTAAAGGTGGTACTTTATCGTAGGGGCACTTTGATTCAAAAGGAACGCAAGAGCACATGGAAAAAACAATAGAATCCCATTGTCAGCTCGAACAATATTGATTACTCGATAAAATTTTTTAACTGCGAAATAGAATCATAAGGTCTCAAAGAAAAACATCGAAATAAGGCCGAAAAGTTGTTCTATTTTCGCAGCATTAGCTCGATGTGATTGTCGATTTTTAATATTTTATAGAGCAATTGGTGATATTTCTACGACACAAAATATTATAAATCGAGAATAACACCGATTGCCCAGGTCTCACCACGTGGAGGTTGCTGCGAGTGAGACCCACCCACCCACTTAACACTAAACCATCAAGCCATAAAAATTTAGATTTTGTGCAGCACCTATTGTAAGGTGTGCACTGAAGATAATCGAAAATGAAAAATAAAATAAAAAAGTCTGGAACCGGTCATTTTGACCGGTGATGGTAGGTTTAGTATTAGTATTTCTTTAGGCCTCGCTCACAGTAGCTCCGATGTCGCACGATTCGACCGACTTCCGACGTTGTGTCTCTTTTTCGCGGGCTCGAAAAAAGATACGGATTCGTCGGACGTCGACCAAATCGGCCGACATCGGAGCCACTGTGAGCGCGGCCCTCTATCGGCCCACCAGACGGAAAATTACAAGTTTCCAAAATTACAAAATATAAAAAAAATCCCTTTTTGTGTTATACTCTTCCAAATACACGTTTGACAGGGTTCTATTTTTGACCACTGTACAAACAAATATGTAGTAAGAAGAGCCTGATTGCGAGCCTACCCGTCCGACCCCCTAAATTTTCTATACTGCAGTATAGAAGCTGGTTTTCTTATTTCAATTTATTTTCTCTTTATTTATTTTATTTATTTTCTGATTTTATTATATAAGCTTATTGCATATTTTTTTCATTTTTCTCACTTTTAGTGGTTTTTTCGTATTATACGTAGAAATGTTAATTTTCTTTAATTCTTTGTCGAGTAGAAAATGCACAGGAAATACATAATAAAACACAAAGTTTTTCATATTTACTTTCACTTTGGTTTACACTTTGTGATTTTTCATAAAATCCCCATGTATTTTGTAACTCAAAAATATTTTATGTTTTGTGTATATGTATGTGTGTATAAGTGTGTACAGGGTAGCTACCCCAATTTTGCTGAAATGAAAATACAGTTAATTAAATGGAACATGCAACAAAAACGACAAACGACACCGCATGCAACCATACACAGATTACAATCTACATAAGCAATACAACTTCTACGACAATCGCAAACTATTAAGTTGAAGACGTCTGAATTGTTGAAGTTTCCAGTGTTTCCCCTATTGGCGGTTTTAATTTCGTAGTAAACAAATGATCTAGAACAAATTTAATTTTGAATTAGCACACAAAAAAAAAAAAAAAAAGAATAACACCTTTGACACATATACAATTGTCCACTCGATGTATCCTTTAAACAAACCCGCGAGTGGACCATTTTCTCGCAACGCTAATTTGCAAAGGACGTATTGAACGTCTCGAAAAAAAACAAACGCGATCAGTGCATCATTATTCGTGATGTTAATTTAATAAATATGTACAACATGAAAAATTCCCGTGCACTTAAATTTTTATGCGCAACACTACAGGAAATCTTCATGGGTTCGCCATCGTATTTGTCTTACCTCAGGAACGAAGTATCTGAAACAGACTTAATGTTGGGTTAACACATAAAAAAAAATAAAAAAAAGAATAACACCTTTGACACATATACAATTGTCCACTCGATGTATCCTTTAAACAAACCCGCGAGTGGACCATTTTCTCGCAACGCTAATTTGCAAAGGACGTATTGAACGTCTCGAAAAAAAACAAACGCGATCGGTGCATCATTATTCGTGATGTTAATTTAATAAATATGTACAACATGAAAAATTCCCGTGCACTTTAATTTTTATGCGCAACACTACAGGAAATCTTCATGGGTTCGCCATCGTATTTGTCTTACCTCAGGAGCGAAGTATCTGAAACAGACTTAATGTTGGGTTAACACATGAAAAAAAAAATAGAAAAGATAAATATTCAGAATAGTTGTCCACTCGATATTACTTCAAACAACGCGCGAGTGGACCATTTTTGCGCAACACTACTCTACAAAATGTTCAATGAGCATCTCAAAACAACGCGAGCAGTGCATTCTCTACCGCGACGCTAATTTATTTCATCAAAAACGGAAAACTCCCGTGCACTTTCGTTTCTTTTTGCGCGACTCTAATTGGAAACGCGATAGTAGCCATTTAAATTTATAGGGAGGAGTCGAGCCGAATCATTCTTTCGCAACGCTAATCTAGAAACAATAAAAAAATAAATATCTTGTTGAGAACGCGAACAGTGCACCTTTTGTCGCAACACTATTTTATTAAATTCGGTATAAAAAAACTCCCGTGCACTTTAATTTCCTTTTATGCGAATCTAAGGGGAAAGCAATGGCTACGAGTATTCAGCGGCAGCCACACGAGTAATCCGGAGCAGTCATATGAGGGTGCAGTGTGACACTTTGTTTATCGCAACTCTAAAAGGCTGGATTTTCTAGTATTTGCATATTGGAAAACTTTCACGTTAAACGATTCGATTGAGTTCTATGAACTCTCACCGTACACGCGAGAGGGAGACTATACTTCGCGACCTCGAGTATTATAGATTTGGACATTGCAGAAATCAGTTTTGCAGGGCGCGATGAACACCAAATTCCGTAGACGAAGCTACTGCGCGAAACGTAAAGATACCCCGTCTTTTACCTTGCGGGCCGACGAGGCGTTCGATACGTTGTACATACACGGTGTGTATGATCTACTAACGCGATCGAACCACTACGTTGTGGGGGGTTAGTCCAAAAAGTATACATGCTGGTGAAACGCAGTGGTACGTTCCCTGCATTTAGCGCTCACACACCATCGAATGGCTGAAGACACACGTCGCTACATTCAGGTAAACTACAGTGTTTTCCGCCATCGTAAGTCACGCCCAACACCATGGCTTGCGCCGCATTAGATGCTAATACAATGCTCACCATGGCATTGTCGTGCATACCGCCACAGGTGACGTAACTTAATACGTCTTCTTTTTGCGTACGGTATTGTCGAACGACAGCGGAAACACTCGTTCCATTGCTGGAACGGCAAACGAATCATGTGTTATGGCACACCGCGGGGAGTTGAACGTGGTAACGTGTACCGTGATTTTGCGCTAACTGCTTACGGCAACCTAGCCTCGGAACGTACCAATACGTTTCTTCTCTACGTAGTGATCCGGTGGGCGTATGCTCCACATTTTTACGGTATCAAGAAAACTAAAGTAATATCCAAATACATTTGAATAACCATAAAATGTCTTCGAAAAATGTTTCATGCTCCGAGCTCGACTGGTCCTGCAATGTCAGTCCTCTACTCTTTTAGAGGTCACGACTCTTATAATTACATCTGGTCTTTTAGGTGCGTTTTCCAATATGCGCGTACTGTAATCCCGCCTCAAGACAACGCGTTGGTATATTTCGCGATACTAAGGCAATCGCGACAACAAATTCTCGCAACGCTAATTCGTAACGCAGAGGTAGTGTTTCGCGGTCTATTAATTAATTTGCGGCATGCATTAAAAATGGCAAAGTCTACTAGTGAAGAGGACCCGGTTCCTTCACTATCTCTCTTTGCCATTGTCAAAATCGGTAGTTAAGCAAATCCTAGTCTAATCGAAATGAAGTAGAGGCGAGGCGAGATAGCTAGCGACTGGGTTTCCAAGCCCATAGGATCAACCCCGGATCCAAACGCAATGACACCATCCACCTGCCTGGACGTCGTAACGCCAGGACAGATGCGCCCCTTCGCTCAAAGCGTTGGTTCAACTGGCGAGTATACACTCCACGAGCTGGCCTCTTTGAGTATAGGCCGAAGCCTAGTAACGCTGGCTTTATCAACCAGAGATGGTGCCACGCGGTCACGTGCTGCGAGGTCACCCCTACTTGAAGAGTAGATGCGGACCTCCACTAATCTCGCCCCAGACATTCTCTACTTCAATTTCGATTTCCACAAATCCTACGCTAATTCAACCCGTTATTATTCTCTCGCAACTCTAATCGAAATCGCGAATGCCTACACCACACCAGGCAGTCGTTTCGACTGCGACCACTTATTCAGTGGTCCCCGTTGCAGCTGGAGCATGGGCGCCTGAAATGTCGAAAGGACTCGAATGCAAACGCGATCCTTTCGCTGCGCAACGCTAATTCAACGAACAGAGAGAATTGAGCTTGTACAAAATTGTTACATCTTAAATATTTCTTCAAGCAACAATAAAAATGAAATGTAATTGGAATCGCGACTATTTCATTCGCAACGCTAAAATTAAACAATCTATGTATATTGAAATGTATGAAAATCGCGAATATTTCCGCAACACTAACTTCGATCTCTGTTCACAATCGACTAATGCAAGACACGTGGTTTTTTTCCGCAACGCTATTTCAATCGCGGATGTGCCCATCTCCGCTGATCGTCGGGGCGGCGAGGCCTGCCCATATGTACAACTATCTACTTCTACTACTACTATTTTTATAGACAAGTACAGTGACATGGTAGTAACGAAATGACTTTGCATCCGCAGATGCAAGGTCATTGTAGTTGCCCTCTTGAGCGACAATTTGTCGGGGCCACTTCGGCATATAGCCTCTTCTTTTTCTTCGGCGGTCCGCCAAACAGCTGAAACCCTAAACGTGCTCGCAGGGAAAACGATCGACGACTTCCGAAACAAATCACAAGTTTCGAGAGAAGCCGATCGTTCCGCTGGTGCAATCGAGCAGGTGCGCAACGTTTCGAGGCCCTAATCCGCGCGCGTTCGCGTCCGCGTCCGCGATAGCTACGCGAGCAGGAAGAATAGAGCACGAAGCATGAATTCGAACGTCATGCCTCGTTCGATTTAGCTTCGAGACGAAACTTCCAGCTCTTCCGGTGACTGACCACCGTGCGAATCGCGGCCTACCCGAAAAGAGAAAACGGTAGCCAGCCCCGGCCCCTTCCTACTTAGAACGAACAGTCACACCAAGAAGGTAAGCTACCTACCTACCTAGCCCTATATTTAAAAAGTGGCAAAAGACACAAGCTCTCCAACACATTCACAATACGATCTCCACACAGACGCCAGGGTGCAAGAACCTAACACCTAGAGAGAACGTCCCGGGACGCCTCCGACACCCTAACGTTGATATCTCACACAAGCACACTCTAAGGTACGTACCAGTTTCCCTGAAATCGACTGACAATGGCCGCGATCATTGCGAAATGAATCAATAAATCGAAATGACAGCTGAATTGACTCTGAATTAAATTACATGTAATTCTGAATATTACACGTTGTTTTTAATGAATTAAGAAAACTACTACACATATTCCACGAAGATCCATGTAGCATGTCACAGATCAACAGGAATATGTGATACTGAATCTAGTTTAAATAAGCGACGCAATTCCACTGCCTATCAACACACACACAAGTGGAAAATACGTCGTGCACGATACACTAACCACTGTCAGTCGCCACACATATGATTAAAATACAATATTCCATGTGCCCGTTGCTCTCACCCTCCCGAGTGGCGCCTGGGCACGCGAGAGGATTCGAGCAACGAACAGGGAATCTTAATATCCTGAAAATCCTGACTAAAAGAATCCGTTAGATTGTGTACGAGCTAATGTTCTTGTATTCTTGCAAAATTGTTCTATATTTTCAATTCAACATTTAATATTAACTTACAAATCACATAATTAATTATGGGAATAATAATGAAACTTTATTGTAAGAAATGGTAATGTGCAAAGGGTAATATAAGTTTATTTGTAATCTTTGATAAAATGAACTCTTTAAATTCTTTAATGAACGTTTAATGAATTTTAATCTTTATGAAAATATTCAAAAACCCTCGGACGATCCTTTATACACAGCAAAATTTCGAAATGAAGTACTAGTAAAGTACTAGTGAAAATAATATAGGTTAATTTATTTGGTCTAAAGAGAATCTATCCGTCGCGAATCGTCTTTTTGTACGTGATATCAAATGTTTTCGAGCACAATTCAAAGTAACATTACAATAAAAATCTTTTTTGATGATGAAAAAAGTGACTGTAGTGTGTTCCAAATTACGGAAGATTTTTATCTTTTCGCAAATTGGAGATTCGGTTATTGAAATTATTTATATTTACGAAAAAACAACGCGACGTACAAAAAGACCCTACCTAGCTAGGAAACGAATCACTACCCGCGGAAAACGCCTGGCGTTTTCCACGGTCACTGTACTTGTCAAAATATACTACTAATCAAATCTAGTAATCAAAATGGCAGTTGTTTGTGCACTCACGAACTCTTACGAACTTATTGGGGGAAAAGTTGCCCTCGATCTCGGCTATCGTTGTCGTTTTTGGTCATCCAGGTATGTAGACATCCTCGGAGTATTCCAACCCTTGGGGCTCTGCAACATACAGAACAAATTCATTTAATTTCAATCAACCAAAAGTGTATTAATAATTCGTGATTATTAACTTTTTATTATTAATTTGGGAAAATAAATGTTCAATAACAAAGTTTAATTGGAAAATTATAATGGTACTCACGTCCTCTTCGGCTTGAAGAAAGAACAATTCATTGCGTCTCGATCTCGACTATCGATACCATCGTTGGATCGATGGATTCTCTTCCCTCACTCTCTGTGACAGAAAGAACAAATTCTATTTATTTAATAGAAATATATTAGAAAATAATATTCGGAATTATTAAGAAATAATATCACTTCGGCACGACCGAAGACGCATTGCATGCCGTCAATTAAACCATGAAATATAAACTCTATACCTATGTAAAATAAAAAAAAAGGTTCAGGTACCTAACTGCTATCGAGTTTTTAATGAGGGTTATAATAATAACAAATAATCAATAAACTGCAGATGTTCATGCATTTTCCAATTTTTGACGGCGAATTTTACGGAAGTGGTAATTTTTATTTATTTGTTTTTTAATTTTTAATGAATCCACAGTAAATTAATAATTTGAAAAGAATGTTCAATAATAAAAATGATCAATAATAAAGTTTTATTGGAACATATGTTGGTACTTACATCGTCTCCACCTTGAAGCACGATACGTTCTCTCGATCTAGGCTATCGATATTATCTCTGGTTGGGTGTGTGCTATTCCCATAGGCTCTGTAACAGAAACAAAAATTCATTTAATTTCATTCGAACAACCGTCAAACAATAAATATGAATTAATAGAAACTAAATCGTTCAAGCCGAATGTAAAATCAAAATTGATTTGAACCACAATTAAATAAGCTCGACTTTTATTGCACAATAAAATTCAAATGGCAAATTCGATTAAATTCAATCGATCAACCGTCAAACAATAAATCCGAATCAATAGAAAATGGAAAATAAATCGTTCAAGTTGAATGTAAAATCAAAATTCAATAAACTTGATTTATATTGGAGGATGAGACACAAATGACAAATTCGATTCAATTCAATCGATCAACCGTCAAACGATAAATCCGAATTAATAGAAAATAAGGTTATTGTGCACCTTCGAAAACCAGAAATTGTTACCTATTTCTTATGTAATTCTGTAGATTTTTGCGAGAAAATGTCAAAAGTCCAAGTTTCAATCCTAGGAGATCAACGATTCCAAAATCTATGCGTGTTTAAACAGTTTAAACTTGAGCGATTCGAACCGTCGCTGACAGTTGACAGGTGAATGCACCGCCATTTTGGCATGTTCTCAGTTTCGCGGAGCGTCTAACGAGCGAAGCCGCTAGATGGTTACACAAGCAAACTTTGAAACTTGAATTTTTAGCACTTTCCCGCCAGAATTTACAGAATTAAATAAGGAAAATTCTTCCATTTTGGGTTACCGAACATTACAGTGCAGCCAATAAATCATCCGAGTTGAATGTAAAATCAAAATTAAATAAACTAGATTTCTATTGCACGATAAAACACAAACAACAAATTCGTTTAAATTGAACCGATCGTCACGACGCGAGGGTAAATTATCGCGAGAAGGCAACATGATTCAAGAATTTTAAATCGATGAAAACAAAATAATTCGCCCGAACACAGAATTAGTTTTAATAAAAATTGAGTAAATAATCGTGATTTATCGCAATAAAAAAATAAAAAGGTTCAAGTACCTACATGCTATTGAATTTAATGAGAGGAAATAATAACAATAAATCAACACCACTTCCCATTTCGAAATAACGTTGGAGGCGCCATATTAAATTATTGCTCTGAGAACCGTTTTTATTATGTCATACAAATTGTAGTGAAGTACTCGAAGAGAGAAAGCGAGAGGACACACGACATCCTACTACTTTAATTTTTGACAAACTCATTTGCGATTAACTTTTTAATGAATCCACGGTAAATTAATAATTTCAAGAGAAAATGTTCAATAAGAAAGTTTTATTGGAAGATATGTTCGTACTTACATCCTTTCCACCTCGAAGCACGGTACGTTGTCTCTCGATCTAGGCTATCGATAATATCTTTGGTTGGATGGATGCTTTTCCGTTAGGCTCTGTAACAGAAAAAAAGTTCATCTCATTTAATTCGATCAACCGTCAAACAATAAATACGAATTAATAGAAAATAAATCATTCAAGACGAATGTAAAATCAAAATTACTGACAAAATTACTGATTGACTTCTATTGTACGATAATATTCGAGTGGCAAATTCGATTCAATTCAATCGATCAACCGTCAAACGATAAATCCGATCAATAGAAAATAAGGTTATTGTATTTTCTTCGAAAACCAGAAATTGTTACCTATTTCTTATGTAATTCTGTAGATTTTTGCGAGAAAATGTCAAAAGTCCAAGTTTCAATCCTAGGGGCTCAGTGGTTCATTTTATGCGTGTTTAAACAGTTTAAACTTGATCGATTCGAACCGGCGTTGACAGTTGACAGGTGAATGCACCACCATGTTTGTGTGTACTCAGCTTCGCGCGTCGTTTAACGAGCAAAACCGCCAGATGGCAGCACAAGTAAACTTTGAAACTTGAATTTTTAGCATTTTACCGCCAGAATTTACAGAATGAAATAAGGAAAATTCTTCCATTTTGGGTTACCGAACATTACAGTGCAGCCAATAAATCATTCAAGTTGAATGTACAATCAAAATTAAATAAACTAGATCTCTATTGCACGATAGAATTCAAGTAATAAATTCGTTTACATTTAACCGATTATCGTGACGCGAGAGAAAATTATCGTGGGAAGGCAACGACACGATGCGAGACCAGATCGGTAAAAAATATATTATTCACTTAAACACAGAATTAATTTAAAAAATAAATAATCATGATCCTATCAAGAGGACGAAACAAGAAAAAGGTACTTACGCACCACGTAATGCTCACATTGCGTCGAACTCTTGTAAATACATACACCTCTGCGTCTTGATAACAAATGACGAGGGAGACGCGAAGACAGAGTTGCACGGTCACAGTTGGAAATAATGAAATTCGCGTGTATTTACTTTCACTCTCAATATACTAATGATACCGAACCCTCGAGTCCGCGAGGGTTGTAAGAAAGGCGTAGTAGTGGTGGGGGCTACCCTCGCGAATTTTTCATTGGAGAGGAGCGAGAGACACGAACAGAGTCCCGACGATCGGCGATTGTTTCCGAATTGGGACCAGTGCTGAGATATTCTGCAAGATTTCTCGTGCATGCGCGGCAATTTTAACCTCAGTAAAGTAAAATTCTCGATAAAATGGGGTACCTTGAACACCCCGTAAAATATCGGTACTTTCACATAACTGCCTAAGAGCTTCGCTGCCTCGTAATTATAATATAGATATGTCACTCTTTTCGACGCGCATGCGCGAGAAATCTTGCAGAATATCTCAGCACTCAGCATTGGTTGGAACCGGAATGTAGGGGAGAGGAGACGATTGGTCTATCGCATTGTCGATTCAGTATGGTGGGGGCATTGCGCACGATCGAGAAACGGGTTGATAACTGCGATGCACAAAAAATGCCTTTCGGAACAACACGTGACGTCACGTTCCGAAAACTGTCCCCACTAACCTAACCTATATACCAATATGTACCAATGAGTGAGTAAGAGTCTCCCACTCTTACCACTACCGCTGTCGCGACCGAGTCGGTATTTAGCATGCTTCCACCAGCTTCCACGCGGTACGCGGCAGCGGTAGTGGTAAGAGTGGGGGAAGCGAAGGCAGGCTTTACGGAGCATCATGGCGAGGGACGGAAACGTAAGGGGCCTGGCGGACGGCGTATATGGCAAGCCTGCTGGAATGGGATAGTGGAAGGGGAAAAGGAGGGGAGTAAATGAAGTCACTTTCTACCTTATCTGGCGATACTGGCCAGCATACATCCTAGAGAGCGTAAGAATAAGAAAAGAAAACACCGAATTATTTCAGTGACTCGATCTCCCGTGAGGCTGGCTGTCTTTAACAGTATTTGGTCGGAGTATATGTGGCTAATGGATCCGAGTGGATTCAAACTCTTTATATTTTTGTTGCAATAAAAAAATATTCACTACTGGCGCCATCTAGTTGCATCTTCTTGAAATGAACGGATAGCCACTGTCGGTAAATTTGGCTACCAGTTTGAGCGTTTTGCCACTACATCAATTGGCGCTGTACGGAGGCCTTTGTTTAGTTTCTAAATCGACCACCTGGCTGCGCTGCCATCACCATTCATGGCGGTTTATTTGAATTGAAATCTAATACTGACAAGTGAATATGAAAGAGAAGCGTTACTTCATACGGCTCCCAATAGCTTCAGAGTCAGTTGAATGTTAGGAACATATGATGAGCATGGAGGCATTCAACAAGGGTAGACATATTAATTTTTAGGCGGTGCGAGAGAGACAGATATATTCATCTATGAGGAGTTTTGAATAATCTACAGAAAAATGATTACTCTGTAAATATGATGAATAACTAATTTTCTTTGAATTAAGATGGGAACGTGGTTACAATCAAATGATATCAACTCGACTAAGCATTTCTTTCAAACTTTTTACAAATTTGTTTATTTTTTTATACAAAATCCATATAAAATACGGAGGAAGGTATCGCGTACACCTTATAAATACGTTATTTACATTATATTATATTATATTATCTATGCATCTATATATAAATCGTGTTCGGGCCGCCAAAATTTTTCCAAAATTCTGCCGTTCTGCCGTTCACGCGTGGATCAAATTCGACTCGCCTCATACATTCTTAGCCTGTTTCAAACAAGCCGCAGTAAGACGGATATGTTCAAGAAATAATGTACAAATGTTCATAACGTTTCCGATCGATAACTCCACCGATACGTGTCGGAACAAAGTCGGTGGACCTTAGGAACCGATTATCGCAGCGATCACGATCGCAAGGAACGGGACAAGATCTACGATCGACCCTCTCGTCGCACCTGAAGGGATTCCGATATCGGTGCACGTCGTCTCATTCACTTCAGGCAGGGCTGTGTAATTTGGGAACGTCTGAATATCTGCGGGCTGCAAATGAAACAACAAATTAAAAGACTACTCGTTTTACATAAACAATCATACATGATAGTTAAAAATAAAGAACTTTTCAATTCAACTTACCAGAGCTAACTTGTCGTCCCTCTTCCTGCAGAAGGTCATGTGTCTCCCGTGATACAGACTCCTCTCAATGGACCTGGAAAGAAGCTCCTCGGTCCAGGGTAATGCCAATATGTGTTCTGCCAGCGTTCGACCTGTCAAAAGCAATACATCAATTAGAACTGTGATTATCATTAATTCTATTCACAATGAATCATCTATCAGAGATCTGCAAGTAACTCGCAAATCCAACTTACCTTTGAATTCTGCAGGTTCTTCGATAATCAGACGCGTGAACACATTATCGTTCTCCTGCTCAACCGTGTAGTCCCTCATCGCCCTCAAAGCAGACTTAGCTATCTTGATCTGATCCTCGTCGATAACTTCGCCAGGCCTGGTTGCAGGATAGATAGGCAAATGTTGCTGACCAGTATAAGGAATCGTCATAGCATCGGTCCTGAAGGAACCGTTATCATTAAAATCACGAATTCTTTTCTTTTTCTAAAACCTGCATTGTAAATCGCTTACCTGGTGGTCAAGAAAAGCTTCTCCAAGTTGTCCATGGACACATCTTTGAAGCTGTAGACCCCCAAGGTCTTGAAGAGGTCCTTGACAGGCGTCATGCTGTAGCAAGCAGCGAGAGGTGTTCTGGGATAGTGCATCACGAAGGCCAAACACATTTCCTGGGACGCAGCGTAGCCACCTAACGTTGGCTTTGTTCTATCCAGAGTGCCATAAACGCACTCGGCAACTAATTCATCGCCTGGGAGGACTTTCACTTCATTCTCGAGGGTGTGAGACTGCTGGTATTCAAAGTCGAAGTGATTATCCTGGACAATTCTAGGCAACTCCTTGCCTTGACGAATATGCTTCAGACTCAAACGTCGACCAGCTAGATGAGAATGCAGGGCCACTGATACAACGTTTATTCCGGTCTCGGGGAACATCTGTGGAAACATATTTTCTAAGATGAAACATTCTATATGGAATTAGTTGTATTTTGTGTGATTGGTTAAATTCTTTACCGTATTCGTGCAATGAGGAGTACAGTATCCAGCAGTAGCATACTCTCTCTGCTTCGGAGGGATCAGATGAAGAGGACTCACGGCTACTCCGGCCACAAGAATCCCAGCTTCTTCAGAACGAAGTTTCGGAGTCAAGTGAAGCCTGACTCCACTGCTGTCCAACACTTTCTTCATTCCAGGGTTGTTATAGTGCACTTCTAACATGTAATACGAGCCCTCGCTGTGCTCTGCGATCGGTATACCGACATGCTCCGGCAGCCACTCCCCTGGAAGACGAAGAACCGTGTTAATTTGACTAATTTGCTTCTGCAGTTCCAACTGTGAAGTCACACACTAAAGTATAAATATTCTTTCTGATTTCATCTACAGCCACGAATGTGGGAGAAGCAACTTGTTTTGTAAATGGGTTATTGCTTTATAGAAGTGGACATGTTGAATATTTTTTATGGCTTTGCTGATGAATACTGTCATTAAAACAGTAAAAGAGGTTTTAAGACAACAATTATTTTTCCTTCATTTCATTTTTATGTTCAACTTGTTAGTATTAAATAATTTTATTTCGTAGAGTATACAGAGTATACGTTCTCTTTCATATAATTTGTAGACGTAGCTCTCCAGTACACAGAGAAATGATTTCACAGAGGAAATAGATAGATTTGATCTTATAAGAAGGTACGCTAAATCCGATTCTCGCAAAGTGTTAAAAATTGCGAGTTCACTGTCCACCTGTACTCAGAGACCGATGTCCCGTAAAAAGGTCTCCAGATCGCAGACGGTTAATTGCAATTACGACCGCAGGTAGTCTTCATTCCGAACAGAAATTAAAATTAATTATACCTGAGCTGCCGCGGGCCCAGGCGAGCACCGGTTGCAGACAGGACTCCCATTCTCGAGGCATAGTTGGGCTGTAGCATGGTGCTCCGACGATTCTGGCGTGTTGTCCAAGGATCGGCAAGGTGGAGGCGCATTCGTACAGTATTATATGGTGTACCAGATCCTCGTTCGCCTTCTCGATCAGCGGCGTGTACTGTAAAACAAGCAAACCGTTGACGCCTCACGTTTCGATTCTCGTTTGGCTTCTCGGGCCGCGCGAATTCGAGGAAGAATCATGTTGCGAGTAACATCGACGGAATACGGGATTCGGTGGCGGGCGTCTCCTCTCGGGAGATACCTTTCAGAAGATTCCATTGACAATCGGGGAACGTTTCGGACACGGAATGATGTCATTCCGACGGCCCTTCTTTATTCTAATGACGTCCGTCCACACGATACCACGTCCGGCATGGATGACCGTGATTCGTGAAGCACATACAAAATCAGGCCCAGCCTTATGGCATTCCTGCGTATTTCTGCTTGAGAGTACCCGCCAAACGTACAAGGGAATACCAATCCGCAAGCGCGATTCGGCGAACACGGGGTCTTCAGCTTCCCACGTGGAAAACAAAGGGTTCTGTTTACTACTTGCCGATTGTTGGAATAGGGGGCTTTCGTTGCGGACTTTGCCAGTCTATGCAGCGTACGATCGTTTCGAACTATGTTTCATGCAAGTTTTATCATGTCTTTTGTTCTTTAACCTGTCGCTTGTTCTACTGTTAATTGTATTTATAGGAAATATACTATACTATTCCGAGATTGAATGAGTGTCAGGCTTGAGTGGATTAAATCAGTGGCTCTTCTTCCGGCAAATTAGCTTCCCAAGATCGAAGTTCGCATGTATTCTTATGCAAATATTCATAATACTGTTCACAGTTATTCGAACGAGGTTTGCCTCATCCTTGGATGGTGGGTACTCGCATGCTATTGTTGGCGCAAGAGATTCTTTATTATAATTAATTAACAGTGTTTTATTGTTGTCAGACGAGTTAGACGGCGTAGTAGAATTTGTTTTTGACTAGGAAGGATGATATACGAAAGAAGTCGTAAAATGCAAGTCATAAAATATTATTGAGCTTGTTCAGGGCTGTTTAATTTCCACGTAAAGTTTAATAGAGTCTAGGTAAGGTACCGCCAAGTACATCTTTAAAATAAATAATAAGCAATTGTCTAAATAGAGCTAACATGACACGATGAAATCGGTTGAACAAGTGCAAACACTTTTTAAAGCAAACATCAGGTGCATCTACAGACTCGCCATGTGAAATGGTTTCACTTTTTGAGTGCAACATTCTATTTTTTAAATGTTTAAAGTTGTTCGAATAATCGTGAACAGTACATACTGAACTTTTACAGAATGCTGATTAACTTACCCCGACCATATGGTGTTTCTCCTTATGGGGCGCCTTGAAGATTTTGCACCAGTAAGTGGTGTCCGCGTTTTCCGAAACTGGGGGCTAAGCATACGAAAGCAAATAATGAACAGTCTGAAATAAATGGAGTTAAAGCTTCAATAATCGAAACATGTACAGTTCGCGAAATTTACCTGGTGCAATTTGACGTCCCAGTGCGTGATGTCTTGCGTGTGTTGCGGGGGTGAATGCGGGGCTGGTGTCCTCAACCTGAGAGCTCTGCCGCCCCTCTTGTCCCCGGGCCAAATCGCGGTATTAAGTTCAGGGTCAGTTTGGTGCAGCGCCCATAGTACTCGAACTGTGTCTTCCTGGAACGGCAATCGATATTTCCGGTTAGGTTTCTCGGTTTACGGGTCGCGGAGCATTTTCAGCCGAAGCGGGATAGGTTCGTTAGAGGGTATTTTAATAGGCCCGAAGGAGCAACTGCCGGATGGGAATCCCGGGTGGACACTCTCGCATGTTAAACGCCTAAATATCGCCGCGGGAATTCGGTCGAGCTGGGCCCTAAGGGCCTCTTAAAGTCGCGGGCAGTCCCTCCGCAGTGCCGGGCATAAATCGAAACGGAACCCTCTCCGCGAATTTTACGGGGCTTCCGAAGCTGCACGGTAAATCAGCGGCCCGTCCTCAAGGATTCCCAGGATCCGGCCACCGCCGCTCCTTGCCCCTCCGTTGTTCGAATCCGATATCGGACAATTCGATTTTTTACGACTTCTAATTATCCGGTTAGGAATTACGATCGTCGCCCACTGCGCGGATATGCTTGTCTTTATGTCCGCGCAGCGAGAGACGACGCTTGTTAACCGGCTACTCCCGTTGAATCCTTACAAATTTCTTTCGGGAGATTCTTTAAACGATTGCGCAGATTTATTTTAAGGGGAAGTGAGTCGTGGGAATATTGCGAAATATTTTGCCCTTGGGATATAAATAGGACTAAGGAATGCCCAGGATTTTTGTAAGAACGGTTTGAGAATATAAAGTGAAAGAGAAATTCCTGAAAATAATAAAATGATGTGTGCATAGCGTTTCAGCTTACCGTGAGCCTATGATCCTGCGGATCGCAGGTCTGCCAGTTCCTCGAGAAGGTCACGCTGGTGTGTGTTTCGTTCTGCGATCCACCGAGTACCTTGACGTCCTGGGACGCGTCCGTGACCAAGGCGGCATCCGGATCCTCGATCCCGTGCGAGTCCTGAAAAACGTCAGAAAAAAGGATTGGAATTGCGAGCAGGGTCAACGGACGTTCAAGTCGCTCGAGGGCCCACGAAACCCGCCACTGCTGTGGCTGCTGCTGTTGCGCTCGAAGATCGGACGCGTTTATCGGGTCAGGTGAATGCCAGGTGTTCACATTCGCCGGTGCGTCGAAACTTTCTGACACGGCCACTTTGATCAGCACCCTCGTCAGTATACTTTCTCTTGTAAGACCGTCAGCGGAATATCGCAGGATCACGGCACGCGATCACGGTCGATTTTCGAGATTTAAACTCGAAATTTTCGTGTCAAGTGCACGCACGCGAATTTGTGTTAGTGTGTCGAGAAAAGGATCCACAAGATCCAGCAAATGAGCACCTAGGTTGCTCTATCAGGGCTTCTAAGTTCATTTAGGTCTCGGGAGTCCTTTGGAAACCTCGAATTGACTCGAAAAATTAAAAGCCTCAAAGGATTCTAAAGTTCCAGCGGATAGTCAGTCATCTTCAGAAATCCTGAGAAATATTTTAGGCACCTGGGGCTCTTCTAGCAGGTTATGAGGGTTACCAGATGCTATGGGGACTCGCAAATAACCTAAAATAACAGTTCAGTGGGGCTACAAGGACTACAACAGCTTCCAAGGTCCTGTCAATCTTCTCTGAACGCCATTAGAGCTGCAACCCTTTGCAGACAAGGATGTTGTAGGATAATAGAAATATTTTCCTCAGAGAACTAGATCGTATATCAAAGTCCTAAATATTGAGAATTCAAGAAATCGTCCTCAAAGGGTTAATTCTATTTCCAAATGGAATTTTTTGACCCTTTTCAGATCGATATCGTACTAAGCGAGGGATACGAGAGACGATTCGCGTTGCGTGCAATTAATATTTATAACTTTCCGGTGCGGATCAGATAGGAAGTGGAACAGCATCGGACACGCAAAAGGGCGGCCGCAGGCGTTTGGGTCCGTTGGATTCCGATTATGGTCGGGCGCTAAAGTTCGTAAGACCCCTAAGGGAAGTCCCCTTCCTGCTCGTAATGAATCGAAATAATTGGCCGAGCGGCGTCATGCTCGCTGAATATTTTGTAACGAGCACGTGCAGGGAGGAAACAGCGATGGAGTTCATCGCGAAAAAATGAGGTAAAGGGGCAAAGGAATCGTAACGGGGATATCGTCAGGACTGTTTGCTGGCAATTAAGCGCCTGTTCATTCGTTAACCTGTTAATCGTGTTGGGAGCATTATTTTTCACCTGGCTTTCTGATTGTCTTTGCTTCGGCACGCTATCGGCAATGCTAAAAGGTAAAGGAACTTTGAAACGTGTTACTTTTACAGGACTATTTTTAGAGGGATGTTCTGTTAGTGTTCTGCAGTCGCAAAGAAATTCGCTCGGAGTCTCTCGGGACGTGTCGCGCCTATTAACAAAGGGTTTTCGGTAACAATGTCGCGGCTGGTTATTCGGGTGGGGTTCGGAACGGGTTCCCACGAGGTTCGTGGGGGTTTTCTCATGGGATCCGGATATTCTCATCGTCGCCGGACTCATTAGCGCGACCATGGCATTGCTAGATGGTGATTAAGAAAAACGAAAAACGGGGGAAAGAAGTTTCGGAGATCTCGCGACGATACCTCGAATTCGACCAATCGGTTGAAAACGTTTGAATCGCTGCACGGCGATTTATAGTTTTCAGGGCAAAGGGTGGGGGAAGAAATGATCCTGTTTTTTTAGCAGCGCGGGATTACGTTTACACGCGGGAACGCCTTGATTACCGGTCACGAGAGATTATGCAAATGATCGTTGAAGCTCGCGTAGACACCTGGGTTTCTGTAACTGAGTCACGAAACTGACAACGAGGAAGAAGAAGCTCTGCTGCACGCTTCTCTCCCGCGTCCTCCTTTCAGGAACAGGTTCCGCGACTTTTGCGAGTAACAAATGCGTCGGCCTGCCGGCGTACCCTTCGCGGATCTAACGATACTTGTTAATATCCAGAAGAAAATAAAGCCACCGGAGGAGAAAGTTCGACGCGATGTGGGAAACCTCTGGCTGAGGACACCCGTGTCCATCAGTATCAGGATCGCGAGACTCATATTTATTTATAACAAACGTGCCGGGTCGAAACACGCAGCTAATCCTGCCCAAGTCATCCAACTTTGCAATGTCATTCACAAGCCTGCCTGTTCGCAAAGAAAATCGCTTCTTCAGGGATACAGCAGAGTTGCGGAAAGCCGTATTGACAGGTTTCCGGTAGTTAAAGTGTTAAGTTCAAGTGGAGAGCCTTGGGCGGCAAACGATGGATCAACTATAATTGTAGAATCGCGCGTCAGTTCGATATCCTTGGATAAAGCGAGCCGCGGATGCATGGGAAAGCAGGCACACGTGCGTGGATGCGGAAAATTAATTCGACGGATGTGACGTCATGGATCGGTACTCGCGTTTCCTGTGGGAGTCTCCTGAGAAACCTGTACATTTCAGAAGACCCTTGTTTCATCCTCTCCCGATGAGCATTCGTTGAGCATGCACGCGAAATAGCGAGGCTCAAAACAAGAAACCAGCGACGAGATTCCGCGAGGATGGAATCGCGACGATCCATGCGTAACAGCAATGTGGAAAGAGCGTTTTCTTTTCAACGGGCATCGAGCCACAGTTGATGATCAGGAAAAAATGTCAAGAATTTCATCCATTCGATGCTAAGAATTTTCAAACGCTTCGATCTTCGTCGATTTATTTCTTCAAAGTTGTCGCAATCTCTTGTGAACTTTCGTTTTCCACCACAGTGCAAACAACAATTTGTTTTGCATAAATATCTGCCGTCTAATTACTACGAATGCGTGCTTAACCAGCAGTATCTGGCTTGATCGCCACCGTGTATAAGGTGGTTTCGATAAAAACGTTCTGGGAGACCGAAGTGAAACGTTGGTGCGCGTTGGCTGGTCTATCGGCGTGATCTATCATGAGAAATAGTTTCCGATCTATATACACGGGGCAAAAAAGAAACGGTTCCCTTTGTGACCGTAGTGGATCGTCGCGGTTCCCATGGGCCCCGGAGTTCCGAAGAAAAAGAGAGAAATTCTCTCATGAGGCGCCACTAGGAGGACGACGACGATGCTTGCCAGGTGTTTTGGAGGTAGCCCGGGCTCCTTTCGGCTCTCTCTCTTTCTCTCTCTTCTCTCCGAGAGAGCAGTTGCGGCTCGTATTCCTTTCCCTTTTTTCTCCGTCCTCCTTGCACCGAGCCTGTTCTTCGTCCTCGAGCCTTCTCACCGTCTCTTTCTACCAGGTTCGCCGAGAAATCCGACCACTTCGGTCCCTCTTCTCTCCATTCTCTCTCTCTCTCTCTCTCTCTTCTCGTTTCTTCCTCCTACTCCCGTGGTCCTCGGCTACCTCTCCTTTTTCTAGTGGCTCTCCTTTTTACCACCTGGCAGAACAGCAGCTGGTAGCGCAAAGAGAATCCCTCCGAGGGAATAAAGGGCCTTCCTATCGTCCTCCGGGAACTCCTCAGGAACCACCTAGCGGTCACTGAAAGGCCCGTCCTCGTCGCCCTAATCGCTGAGAAAATGTTTGTACACCCCAAGCGCGTGTCGTCGTTAACCTTTCTGGACCGACAGTCAGTTTCTACAGATTTCCCAAGGCACGCTAATTGTCTAGAGACCTACCTATAGAAACGAATCAATTTTATTTCAATCCATTTTCCCATATTCGCGCGCGGCTCGACGCTCCTCGTCGCCTCCCTAATCATCGAGAAAACTTTTTTAACGTACCGTGTATATTCGAGAGCGTGTCGTTAACCTTTCTAGTATGTCAGAGAGCTTCCACAGGTCTCTAAGGACACGCTAATTGTCTCTGATGCAGCGTTATGAGCGAATCAATTTTATTTGAATCAATTTTCCCACATTCGCGCGCCGACCACGGCCTTCGAAGTCTCGCGCGCACTATACCCGATCCGGTTCTCACGTGGCTCGGATTTTTATTGCGGACCGGGAATCCGGAGTCCGGAGAAATTAGTCAGTAAATGTTATTGCGGTAATCTTAATTAACTGCCGGACCTCCCTTTCACTTTTTACCAGATAATTTTCCAGATAATGGAAAGAATACACTTTACATTTGTATGATTCTATTATATATATATATTTATTTTATGAGTCTTTTCGTCGCCAGCTCTTTCAGAGACAGGTCGACGACACTACTGCCGTTAAATAAATAATAGATAAAAAAAAAATTTAAAAGACAATGATATGCTCCTTGCAGGAATGTCCCGAAGCCCAAGCCCAGACATTGCAACAACCGCGTGGAACGTGAATGATCGTCGTTTAGGAGCGGGGAAGGTTAGCCTAACGTACGATGGAAACATTCAAATCAAGGATCGTTAAAACTGAGATCCAAATTGCGCGCTCGAAACAGGCGAAACGGACGAGGATCGCCGGGACCTTGACACCGGTCGATTCCACTAGATTTTAATTCGATTATTATTCCGTATACGCTCGTAAAACCGAGCACGTTGAGCCGTAACGAGCCGGCGAGCGTAATTACGCGTAACCGCGCACCCTCCTCGGCTCCCCTCGGGACACGTGAGAACCGGATCGACTTGTACCTTGACACGCTGAAGGATATCTACGCACCTTTATGGGAACACGAGGTGAATGATTCCCGCGGAAGATGTAAGTTCGTGCGTAATTTGTTCCCGGGCTGAAATATCATCCCCTTCGGCCCCGGCCAGAACCACCCCCTCATATTTCTCGGGAAAATCAGGCTCGTAAACCCGATTCCAAACGAAACCGTAAACCCGATTTACCGGGCAAGGTGACATTTTTTGGAGATAAAAATCAGCTAATTTTACAGCGCAATTAACATCCCTTGAGCACCAGTTAATGTCACGTCTCCGGGCCAATGCAACACTGCTTCTTTTTTATGTGAATATTTTCTGTAATGATGTTGTTGAATGTTACATACACGTTTCATTAATTCTAAGTGAACAATAATTTGTTATTAGTTCAATATATAATATGTGTGTCATATTAGTCGCTGAAGAAATTCTCTCTGAATTTTAAATAAATTTTACATGAGTCCTATGTGAGATACAGTCTCGAGAAATCGTCGATATTTGAACTCTGATGATTTTGTAACAATAAACAGATGTGTCGAATTTGCCCGACGAGTCAACTTTTAAGGAATTGGATCAGGTTAACTTTTTAGCTTTCGTGCAAAAGAGAGGATTGTATCGCGGATAATGAATAGAGGGCGTTTAAACGATTCCAGGAGGAAGGGTTGAGCAGCAAGCCGCCCGATTGATTTCGATCCTTGAAAAATGATAGAGACGACGTCTGAGGTGTATAATTATTAGGGAGTCTAGACGTCGCTGTATGAAACTTGCTATTCTTTGGGAGAATCGGTAGCATCGGGCTAAGGCCGAGGAAAGGTCGAAAGTTTTGGTCCTTCCCGCGGGTATCTCGATCCGCCTCGAGGCAGGGCCCAGAAAACAGACATGAATTAGCACTACCGGTGCCCGGACCGGCGCCAAACTGGTTCGCGGAAGCCGATTCCAATAACTCGAGCGGCTTCTGCGGCGATAAATTCGCGCGGGACCTCCGAAGATCCTCGCGGAGATAACATTCACGCCTCGCAATTATTTAACGCTTCCAAGGGGACCGTATCTGCGAACAGCAGAAAATTGAAGCTATCCTCTTACATGAATCTTCGTACGAACCCGGTACGCCGACGTTACCGAGAATGATACATACGAAGTACCAGATGCACTCTACCTCTTGAACGAGCAACGTTCACCATCAAAATTACTCAAATCATTCTTTGAGAATTCAGTGTTCTTGGGAAGAGAATTTAAAATATGCGTTCTGTAGTTATACACATGCTGAAAATTTTAACAATTCTAAAATAAATGATCTTGGATCTAATAATTCTGGTAAGTTGAAAATAACATAGATGTTTGTAAATTCTTTTAATCTTCCTACTGTTTAAAATTTCACCTATTTTTGTCATAAGTGAACAAGATCCGCTGGTCTAGTAATAATTACGAGGGACCAAGCATGGCGGCCATTATGGATCGACGAGGTCCCTGAGATCTTCGTACAGATGGCTACTGGTTCCCTCAGCCACGAGGCTGGCCATACGTCTCAATACCTGGATAATCATATTCCGATAAAAAGCGACTCGTGAGAATTCAATTCGTATCGGGAGAAACTCGACGGAGCGCTGCCCTGCTCCAGAAACCCGAAACGGGGCTCGCTCATCAATAATGCATCTGGAAATTTGTCTACGCCGGGAATACACACTGCAGGTTGTCGTAAAATAGCCAGGGATTTCAAACATCGGAGTCGGATTACAAGAAGGAGAAAACGCGGACCGGTATGAGCCGGCGAAGAACGACGACAAGAAACCGCGCGGTATGAGTTTGCGCGAACCTCCATTCGGCAAATAGCATACAGGGTGTCCGCAGAAATGCTGAAAATATCCCGTGCGATCGTGTGGAAACGCCGGCAATTTTTTTGGAATCAACCATTACACATCGATATTATACTGTCGACTTTGTAAAATGCTTAAACGTAGAAAGAACTTTTTATCCGGCTGGAAAATTTTTATTTTGCATGAAGATCCGTATAGTACAATAATAATCTTTCCACGATTGGAAGACTCGTTGGTCATCGAACAGGTTGCCTAGCTGACGAATCCTCGCTGTGAATCCCCAGCAATTAATATAATCGATAGGAGGGCCGCTTATCAAGATCACCGTAAATTTTGGACAGCCGTGAGAGACGGTACGGGGACGTAAGGAATTCCCCCGTAGGATCTCGGTGTCGATGTCTTTACGACGTCAAAAATTTGTCGACCGGCGCGCTTTCGCGTGTAAATCATGCTGCTTTTCCTCGCGCCGTGGCTCTGCCGAAGTGGTCTTACCACTTTATCGCGGTTCAAGAAGGAAGGATCCCTCTCTACCGTCTCCGGATCGAAGGAGGAAAGAGCGAGAAAGAGAGAGGGAGAACGTGAGGCTCAATTTCATCCGAGCAGGGAGAATATTTCACGGATTAAGATTAGTCCTGTGGCCGGCGACGCGTATGCCCATTGTGCAACTGCGGGCCGGAGTTCGTAGGTCATTCTCTTTTTACGGACGCTTTCTAAGCCTCTTTCACGGTTAATAAGCGCATTCACGGTCCTCAGAAACTGACTACTTGCGCCGCCGCAGTCGCTTCCAATGAAAAATCGAAGAAACAATTGTTGGCAAACTATTAGCGGATGCAAGCCTGATTTTCTCGAGAGTCTGGGTTGTTTCCTAAAAAATCATCGTCAACTGGTTCCCATAAAGACGACTTTACACGGCGGAATCATTATCAAAATTCGATTTGGACCCTCCAGGTAGCTTAGACGCCGCACCATGCACCAGTCACGATTAGATCTTTACATATCTCACTGAATACATCAGACTGTTTACCCCCGGTAGCAGATTAAAGGCGCGTTCCCACGGCTATCTGCGGTAAAAGTTCGGCGTTGATGCCTCTTATCTCTCGTCCCTGTTTCTCTATTCGATCGTCCGGCCCGAAAAAGTCGAGTAAAAAAGGAGAACGCAACGAAAACTCTAGCCTCCGCGATGCTTCGATGAAAACGGGGCCCGAAGGGCTTGTCAAATCGCCGGGGCCCCTCAAGGGGGGGAACACGGTAATTCTCCGTGGACAAGAAAGGGCTCATGTGAGGGTATGGGATGAAAGTTGGATCGAAAACGAACGAAAACTGGTTGCGCGGGGTAAAAAACGAGCAGCAGGATATGTCGAAGATAATGAGAAAAAAATCACGGCGAAATGAGCGGCCGGAGAGATGCGTGCTCGTCTATGCACGCATCTCTCCTGTTCTCTTGGCTCGGACCAGGAGAGATGGACGGATCGCAGATTACCTGCATTTCAGATTCACTTTGCGAAAACGCGCTCCCCCGTCCGTAATAAATTACGATCATAATCGTGGTACGTGCGCGCGGTACGTCCCGTCGCCCGCCTTGAATATCTTACGCGTTGCTGAATTTCCTGCGGTTTTGTCATTCGGGGAACCGCCTATCCGGCGTAATGCCTCGCAACCATCCTTCCGCTTGATGACCGAACAACTGTCGACGATGTTTCGGAGCGGATTAACACCTTTGCGACATCTCTGTACCACTTGGGATCGTTTTGAAGGGAGTGGATATGTTTCTTGTCCCCAGCTGCGAATACTAGAACCTCGAATGTAAACCCTGGTGCCTTCAAAGATGTTTAAAGGATGCAGTCTAAACTAATAAACCTTGTAAATGTATCAAGCACTTCCACAACCTAATTTTGAAATAACAAATAAGACGATTAGAATAAATAAGATGAGGAAGATAGAGTATGTTTCTTGCCCCCAGCTGCGCGGGCTAGAACCTCGGAGATGAACCACGAGAGCCTTTGAAAACTCAAAATTTAATCAGTCTTGTCCTCAACGGAAATCTAAAATGTGTGGCGTTGTAAACAAGTCCAACTCTTATAATTGCATCGAGTACCTAAAAAGTAATTCCAGAACCCGGTGTATGAACTAAACATACTAAAGAATATAGGAGTTCTGAAAATGATCTCTGGAATGGAGAGAAGCGCAGTGTCGAGTCTCGAATTGGAATTTTACGATTCCTCCGGTCGCGAATAGTTTGTGAGACCTATAGCAGAGAAGATTTTCTGAATCGTTCCCGTGGCAATGGTCACGGGGCCCGTCTCTGAATGCAGTTCCAGGGGTCCCAGAAGCGAAAGGTATCACGTGTCGGTCGGTCGATCGGATCCAGGACCACTTTTCGCCTTTCTTTGCAACGATGCTCAAAGATTCGCACAGCCTCCCTCCTGCCGATGTCTGGAGGCCTTGACTGGGGCCCCTCTGGAACCAACTCTCTGGACACACAGCATGTCCATGCCGGCGGGGCCCTATCCTCTCTCTTACACAGGTCCGCAGGGGCCCCTGTGTGTTCGTCACACGCTCAGTCACGCAACGTCTCGCACACTCTTCTGCCCCCTAAACCTTCCCCCCGGTGTTTCGTACCCCTGTGAGCATCCACGTGTTCCTGTATCGAGCTTACAACACATTCACACGTGCACATAAGTGTACGAACACCAACGAGCCCTGAATGCCTTCGGCGATATTGCTGGGCCCGCAGGCCCAGAGTCTATTCGAATTTACACGACTCGGTTTTGCGAGTCCTCGCGCGATATCCGCTCGCAAGACACGCCTAATTGAACGCGCGACACTGATTAACCCATTTATGTCGTTAGCGTACGCTGTGACGAACGTTTAGGCATTATTTTAACACTGTTTAACCCGTTCTCTCAAGGGAGTACTCTTGTTTTTCATTTTCAAGATATTGGTTTCCCTTTGTATTTTCTTTTAGTATAATTGTCGTGGAATAAATGTGCAACAATTAAAAATTTAATGTTCTCGTGTACGATAATTGAAAATGTAACACACTTTGGAACAGTATGAGTGAGAACACGTCAGAAAAATCGGCGTGCCATAAAAACGAAGAGTTTAATGCACACTTCAGCCAGAAAATTGCGAGTTCGTGTACAGAGATTGTAGAACGAGCACACTTTGAACCTGCACACACAATTAATCCGCGACGAAAGGGTGGCTGGAAGAAAGTCGGACAGAGAGTCTGTCCGGTGCCCTCGCCGGACGTAAATTTATCACAACTTTATCTCGACCGGTGGAACGCTGGACGTTCGTTAATTTTCTACCGGCCGTTCCCGAGCGGCTCTTCTCCCACCTGCGTCCACCATTCGGTTACGTTCAGGCCGTTTCTTCTTCTTTTTTTTTCTTCTTCGTGGTCGTCGTCGCCGTGGACAAGGGCCAGGTAAATCGAGCCGAAGCCGAGAGAGAAGGCCCGTAGAGAGTCGTCGTTCCCTCGCGCCCCCGGTTTGGATTTCAAATAATTGCCAATTTGACTTTACGACGTCGTCCCGCCATCTTTCAAGCCGCGACTGATTTACTGGAATTCTTCTGTCTATTCATTTGTCCGCGGCGATCGCGTGGGACGATGAAACGCTCGCCTCGCCGAATGATCGTTTCCTGAATCGCCTCGATCCTCGCGGAAACGCTGATCGTCGAGTTACCATTTTTTCCAGAGCCATTCTTTGCCTTCCGGGGAAATCGTTGTTGAGTTTGTCTCACTCTCTCGGGTTCGAGGCCGTGGGAAATACAGTGGGACCTTGATTACCCGAATCTTTGAAATCTGACGTCTCCATTACACCAATAAGCTTCAAAATACAATACTCTAAGATGACACAGCACGTGCAAATTACTAAGAATTGAATTTAACACTGTAACTATGTAACTATTATTCGAACATTTACATTTCCTTGTTTAGCAGAGATAATCGATTCTCCCGTAAAGCCGAACGTTCATCGACGATTGCCACTCCGGCTGATGATCTCCTGCATTGCTCTGTTGTGGCAACCCCCGATCGTCGAGTTATCATTTCTTCCGATTCTTTGTCTTCGGGGAATCATTATTGAATTCTACGCCGTCTCATTCCCTCGCGATCCTCATTTCGAAGTCCCGGTAAGTAATGCCGAGCGTCCCTCGTCTTAATACATTCAGTATACTGCTTCAGTGTACTCTCTTTGCTGCGCGCTTCTGCTGGTGACTTCAATGCCAGCGTAAGGGAGATTAAATCACGGCGGGCAGTTAAGCGTACTTATTGCAAATTCCTCGTACGTTCGTTTTTAACTCGCGACCCGTGGCGTGCCTCGCTGCTTTCGAAAATAGCATAAACTTTCTTATTAACCGTGGGGTGAACTGAATCAATCATTGCTTTAAGATACGGCGACAAAAAAAAACAACCCAATTAATGGATAAAAATCCACTGTTTCCCAAGAAGTCATTTTTTCCGAATGAATCAATTCGAGGTCCTTTAGAAATGTCTTCGTATTTGAGTATTGTTTTCTTAAATAAACACATTTCTCTCGATCTTATGTGTAAATCGAAAAATTCGGCCGGCAGTCCGATAAACCGTCTAGCCTTGGGAGACGATCGGAAAAAGCGGCGCAAACAATTGACAGACGTCTCGGTTGTCCACGGATATAAATTTAATTAAGATTAGGAATTCGGAGAAGCCGCACGGAGCAGGTTCCGATAACCAGTTCCTTTTTAATCCTCGTGTTGCATCTCGCCGGAGCGGAAACCCCGAGAGCGTTCAGCCGACTCTTAAACACTGCCGAGTTTTTTCTCATGGTACAAAGTTATCTCGTTAGTAATTTATGCGATAGTTAAAGCGGATGAGGCGGAGAGACCGAGGGATGAGGCAACGGCAGAGAGAATGATAGAGACGGAGGAGAATGTTCATGAATAGGCAAACGATCGGAACGGGACCAAAAATCGAGACGGGCGACCAAGCTCTTCTAGCTTTCCTTTCTTTTTTTTCTGGCCAGCTATTATGCATCGTGACGAGAGGGAAATCGACTCGGATCTCCCATGACGCGTTAATTAAACGGACCTCATTAATACGGATCGTGGAGAACCATGGACTCGCGAACCTGGGTCCCTCTTCGAAGAGGAGGATTTCGTAGAGAGGAGGCCGATACCTTAACCCGCGACGGCCCTTTTGTTTTTTCTTTTCGTGCAGCCTCGCAGATCCTTCAGACTGCTGTTTCGACCTCCCTTTCTGGCTCGGCCGCCTTCTTAATCTTCCTTTAATTCCCTGGCTTTTCGTTTCTTTCGCTCCTTTTTCATCTCAGTTTCTTTCGTCCCTCCTTTTCGTCGTCGCCGTCGTAGTGTTCTTCTTCTTCTGCTTCTTCCTCCACCTTCACCTCTTCTTCTTCTTCTTCTTCTTTGTTGCCTCCCCCTTTTTGTACTCTTTCGATCTTACTCCCCTCCACAGGGCCTCTCCTTTTCTTCGCTCGGATCCACGGCGACGAGGATCCTCGTCGATAGATCTCCGGCTGTCTCGAGAACCCTGGCAGAAAGGATCGCGAAAAACTCGCCAGTCCATTAAACATCCTCTTTCTTGGTCACCGACTGACCGGCTCGAGGCGCGTCACGAAATGTCCTCGAATCCTTTATCGACCCTTCCCGTGGTATTCTGAGTTTTCCATTTTCAAGAAATCGATTCGTTCCATTTTCTTTGAGGGCAACCGCTGCAAAATATGTGTGCAAAAAGATTTCTTCGTAGGCCGCCATTTTGTAAATAATCAAGATTTTTAATTTCTTTTAGTTGGAACCGTAACTACATTCATGTTGATTAATAAACAACTTCATTTTTTGTTTTTAATAAGCAGGAAGATCGTAATCATGGCAACCGTTGATCCAGGTTTTTAGAAACATACTCCATAATAAAATATGTAACTCATACAAGTTTGATTACTTTTACTTAAAATACCTGTACTTCAAATACCAATTAATGTGTGTGTAAAACCTAAACGCAGAAGGTTCAATAGTTTCGCTGGAAAAAAATTCCTGAGGCCTCGGAAACCAGAATACCCCCTAAAGAACGGGGATCGAGGATCAAGGATCGCGAGAGACAAGTCGCAAAAATAAAATCGCGCGAACGGCGTCATTTGAGAAATCGGGAATCGATACACACCGGTATGTACACACATGAACCGAGTTATTCCCACGCGATTAACGCTCTACAGTAAGGCAGATCGACTTTCCCGGCTTGGAACGTTGATTATTCTCACACGTCCTATGCTAATTGCCGATTAGAATATCCGTGCGACGAATGCAGAGAGCCGCGATCGCCAAGTCGGGTATCGCTGCAAATTGATTCTTTGATCGGTACCCCGGGTCGATGCAAAAAGAGGACACACTGCATCGCGATAATTTACCGCCACTTCGTTCGGTTCCACTCCGCGCAAAAACGCGACTCGCGACTTTTTGCAAATCGCTATGGAGAACGGTGTCGATCCTAGATATCTGGATCCTAGCAAGGATATGCACATGAAATAAAATTTGTAAATTTTATATCATGGAAGAATTGTTGTTAAAAATACGACCACTTAGCAAAATTATAGAACGTCTTTAAAGAACGAAGAACAAGATCGTTTTGTTCAAGACCTCGATTTAAAAGATCGATAGTTTTCGATTTCGAGAATAATCTTAATATAAATTCGAAAATAAAGGGCTACAAATGAATGTCTGCAACTAATACTTCTCAAAGAGAGTGTCTGGAACGAGCACCTCGAAAAATTCGCTTGTTGCAACTCCTCAAGTAGTTGTTCAGGCGTTAACAGCAACGCGGGAGCTAGAAAAACCCCGCAGCTAATTACAAGCTCTCCCGAAAAGGGGCAACTTTGTGAAAGAAGTCAGATTTACGGCGAAACCAGGCATTCTCCTTAATTACCGTAGCGAGTGGTTCGCCACCAGACAAAGAGCCACAAATTTAATAGAGGACGCGATCTTTTTGTCGAACCCCGCATGGTCTCGGGCCTATCGATCACGGGCTCGAATACCTCCGCGTCCAGTCCCTCATCGATCACCCCAAAGATCGAGATCGAACCGACCAAGAGAAAGAAGAAGAAGAACAAGAAGAAGAAGAAGACGAAGACGAAGACAAAGCAGCAGCAGCAGCAGCAGAGGAAGACGAAGAATCAAAAGAAGACGAAGAATCAAAAGAAGACGACTCACCAGCAGATTGACGGTGCCGGTGTGATCGTCGACCCAGGCGAGGAGAATATCGGCCCCCTTCATGTGGTTTTTCTCGTTGAAGCCGATGCCGACGTAGCCCAAGGTCTTCGCGGTGACCTTGAACGTGACCATCTCCTCGTCGGAAGGATCCCATTCAAGGATCACCTCGCCATCATCGTCTAGCTCCTCGTGTCTGGTGAATTTCGGCTGCTTGATGCTCCTCTTGGGCCTGTTATCGATGGTCTCTTGAGGATCCAGGTACTTTCCGCTGCGGAACAGCTTAGCCAGCTTGTCCGTTGGAGGAATGTACTTCTTGGGAGCCCTGTCCCTCGATTTTGGAGTCCTCTTTAGAATAGGATCGTCGAAATGGCTGATAGACGGAACATCAGACTCTATCACCTCGAACTGCGAGTTACCCTCGACTTCAACGTCAGGTTGAAGCTCCTCAGCCTGCGTGGTCTCTTCCCGGAACTCACCCATGGCTTCCAGGTTCTGTCTGACATCTGTGCTGTCGTTGGACCTCGAAGAACCTTCACTTGAAAGATCGATGTCGAAGCTATCCAAGGTCTCATTGCTCTTCAACGTTGTTTCCTCCGGATCCGAGCCAGCGATTCGACTCCGATTGCTCAGCAACTCGTGCTGGCTGGGGTCCAGGTTGTCCTCTTGCGAGTTAGGGAAGTCCAGGCCGTCTTCTCCGTAAGGGATCTTCCTCTTCGCCTTCCACTGCAGGTACCAGTCCTCGTCGACGTCCAAACGTTGCTTTTTAAACGTGCCTACTCGCAGCATCGGCTCTCGTAAACTCCGCTTGATCCTGGAGGAGAGGTCCTTCGGGTGGTGTCTGTTTCTGTAGGCCAGCGTTCTCATGGTCTCGTCCATGTGCTGCACGTAGAGGTCTAGCAGGTCGCAGCTGGCCGTCCAGCAGATGACCAGCGTCACCAACAGCCTGAGTATCAGCATCTTCGTCCTTTGTACTCTAGATCCTTCATACGATCCGCTGGATCCCCGGTGATCCTTCCTTTCCCGATCTCACCTCGTAGCCATCCAGGCTGGCAGTCCTTTCACTATGAGACTCGGCTCTTCAGGGATCTCTTCATAATCTACGAACGACTCACAGAAACGAACTTTATGCGATCGACGATGTTAGAACGATGGTTTCAGCATTGTTCCACGGTCCTCCGGTTCCGATGATGCTCACACGCGTTTCGTAAATGCAATAGTTGAAGAAACGGTTAGGTTTGTGTTAAGACAGCGAAGTCACTGGATGCACAAGACTCGGGAGCGATTCCCTGACATGTTACGCGTACGACAGTTGTGCCGGGACTAATTTAAGCACGCGGCTGCCGTTGCCCCTGCAGATGCTTGCAGCTGCTTACCTGCGCTAGGCCCCGAGAAGGGGACCGGCGCAGTCCCGGCTCTGCTCTTCTCGGGGCCCCTCCATTATTTTCTGCGCTCTAATCGGTATCCTGAATCCGAGGGCCCCTAGTCCAATTTTTCCAAAATTTCTCGAGCCCTGAAAAATGTAAAATATATTTAATTTTATCATTTTTACGACACGTAAAACAACAAGAATAATTATCATTTCATTATAACATTTTCTTTAAACATCGTTAACTCTTCTATCTTGTCTCTTTGAACTATTTATTATTTTCTGTCATTAGAATATTTTCTGTCAAGAGTATTAATTGCAAAATACACAAACTAGTAATCAGCGTGTCCATCGTTTTGTTAAAATTCTCCGTATTCTAATAAAGATTCGTAGTAACAAGTTGGTGTTTTTATACAGAAAAATAGTAGACCCTCGGCAAACCACGGATTCGTTAGCTTGTTTCCTGTTCCCAGCAACGTGTAGATTTTACGAAGCACAGGCAGCGTTTACGGATTCAAATGATGAGAAATGGAGCGACCGAGGACCATAACATCCCCGCCTCTGTGCAGTATTCTAAGTTCCGAGAGGCATTTAATGATATTGGAAAACCGGAGCGAAACTGGACGGCCGAACGTGCAATTTGCAGCTTAGGCCGCCGGTGATTATGCGTTTCCACGGCGGGTTAGGAGCACCGCGAAGCCGACAAATGAGAGAGTCTTTTGTGGGGAACAAGCAACAGAAAGGAAGAGGAAATCGTCACACCGTCTGAACAGCTTCTCCTCTTATTACGGCTGCTACGAGGCCTATCCTCCTCTACTAGACAATTTGCAGAGAAAACAAGCAACAAAACTCTGTACACAATAGGCGATCATCGTTCAAAGTTTTTCGACTCGGAGAATACATTGAAACTGATAGAACTAAACTTCTCTTTTGTGGGGTTGACTTGTTCGACTTCGAGGCACGTGGAAATTCTGAAGAAAGTAATCGATGTCGCGTTTCATAGGTGTAGAATGGACAATTGATCTTTTTTTTCGAAATTTGTGGTTTCCTTCCGTGGAAGCCGATTTCTTTAGGCGCAGGGAGGAAACGGAAAGATCGCGAAGGAAAGGCCCGGTACTGCTTCCTGCGGAAGCCTTTTTTCTGAAACCGGAGACGCATTTATCAGCAACGTGCTGGTGGTGGTGGTGTTCCAGAAAGAAACGAGGGGCTGCGAAAACAACTGCGGCAGATGTGAACTCTTGGCACGCGCCCTTCTGTTCCACAGTGGCTCTCATCATGCTTCCCTTTGATCACGAACAGATGCCATCGAAACCATTCGTATTACTCCAAAATAGTTCTAACGTTTTCCTACGGTGGCAATGGAACCGAAGAATTATACAATCTGATCGCTTTTTAGTCAACTCCAAACCAAATAATTCTAACTCGTTCAATGAAAACCGAAGAAAATGTGGGTCAGAAGGCTGGTAACTTTTGCGACTGATTGTAAGTCGCGTACTTTTAGGAAGCACTCTTAGAAGGTATTTGCCGGTGGATGATGTGCTAAGAAATGATCGGAGACGATCGTGCACTGAACGGTACGATCGTTTCCGACCTCAAGCAAGATTCCGCTTGCTAAGCGTCCGCACGCGCGCTCGGAAGCCAACTGTATCGAGTTACTTCCTGTGACTGGCATCGAAACACTATACCCGGTCTCGGAAGGGTTACCGATCCCCCGATGTTCCTTCCTGAACGGATTCGACGCGGATCGATGCGAAATCTGCAAACTGTTGCAGCCGGGCCACTGATATCCAAAATGACGTGCGCCCGCAAAAGAAGCAAACAGGGAACGTGCCAATATTGACCGTAGATAGCGTCGCCAGCTGCGTTTCTGCATAACGCAGAAATTCTGCGTATGCTGCCGACTCGAGGATCTCATAAATCGGAGAAGTCATTCGATCGAATTGCAAGAAATCGCGTGCCGATTCAAGAAAGTAATAAATCGATGTAATCGACAGCTACGTCGCATACATGAATTAATTAGAAGAACCAGTTCCATGAATTTCACGTTTCTCTGACAGGGCATCCAACGTAAGAAAGCATTAAACAGGAAATCGAGAGGAGGAATCGGTTTTCCCAGAAGTTCTGTCGGTCAGGTATCGCGTATTGTCAGCCTGGAAGATTCCTTTATGCGAGCAGATACGCGCGTACACGCAACCGTCGTCAGCCCGAACCGACCCGACCATGTTCCTTGCATTATTTCTTTGTTCGCAGGAATTCGAGGATCGATCGGGATTCATGGGGACTCCTTTCCTACGAGGATAAATTGTGAATTCTTTCGAGCGAATGCTAGCTACGTGCGGACACGAGCGCCGCTCTTCGTGGCCTGTCAACGAGATTTGCGAACTGACCCGGATATTCACGGGGTTTTCGGCCAGGAATTCTACTGCTCGAAGCGTTTTCTCCTTAACTCGTTGTCTACCGTACCTAAAGACCTATTTGCATTAGTTTGAACAACTCTTCTTCTAAATAAACTTATTATTGATGAGATCATTATTAAGAGGAAGAATTTAAATTAACCCAGTTCTAGCAGCGAGATCTTCGATTTTACGACTGTAACTTGGATCTACAGACAGTCTAAGGCTGCGGCAGCGCGCAGAAATGATTGCCGAGTGAAACCAGTGGTTTTCTGTGAAGATCGAGGCTGAAACGCACAGATGTTTCGCTCATCTGCCGCCAGAAACACCTAGAACGCGTCTAGGCGATTAAACGAACATTCCCGACCGGTTAACTTGTCGCATCTGCCAATCGGCCCGGCGAAACTCGAAGAGACAGATGGTGTGGACGTAAAGGAAAGTCACTTAAGCAGGTGTAGCCGAGCACGCGACAGGTGAACGCCGCGAGTCTCTGATACTTTTAAAATCGAAAATAAACCGTGGGCGAGGAGAGAACGGGGGATGGTGGACAAAGTGGACGACGTCTATCGGCGACGATAACTGTAAAATGTCCCTAAATCGTTCGCATTGAATCCCAATCGGAATACGAACGAGCTCAGAATCCAAGATGGATCGGTTCCACGGTCTTTGTACATATACACACGGACGTCAAGTGCGTGCTTGCGATAAAAATGACCCCGTCATTCGCTTCTTATGTCTCGCGCATATATCGCGGGGCTTTGGTTTTTCCCAGGATGACGAGATTTCCGAGCCGATACCGTGGCTCCTCTGGTAAATAACCCACGCAGAGGACGACGAATAATTTCGCCAGCGGAATACTAAATGCCACTTGGTGCTGTTCAGGATGATTCCCCGAGGAGCTCGTTGGCTCTTCGCGATAGTCGTTATTTACGATAGACGTATATACTTGCACTAAAATGTAAGATTAATAAGATAAGCAATTAATCGACATATATAAAGTGTACTACTTTTTTAAGCTTTGCATGGTAATGTGGGGTTTCAGAGACACCAGCTTCAGATTTTTGAAAGGAATTTTTATATGAATAAAATTCAATCTGTTTGTTTACTTTTTATCCTGTGTTATTAGACCTTACCTTGCGAGGGTTAAGTTTAATTGGACTGTCATGGCGTTTTAAGATCTACATCTACACGATTGAATGATCCCAAACTTGACTGTGGACCTGAAAGTACACCTGAATTGAAGTACACCTGTCGCTATAACCAGTACCGTGATCGAGTCGAAACAATTTGTTCACCAAGTTTATAGCTCTCTCAACGCACGATCTCCAAGATGGTGTCATTACTTTAATTACTTATTTCCATCATCATAAATACAGCAAACTAAGAAATTCGATTATGGATATACTTAATAATATAGAACAACCACAATTTTGATTTTTCCATTGTCTAAGTATTAATAAAAACGTACATGAATAAAACCCGGATGTGAACACCTACCGGAAGTCAATCAAGTGGATAACTAAGAAATCTGCATTATCATCGTTAGGAAATGAAGATTCCTTTCTCAGTATATGGTTCGTGTCCAAGATACGTGCATTGGTGGCAGCACAAGCAAAGCGACAATAAATTGGCTTTGCGTTTGTAAACGAAAGCTGTTGCATCGTGTATTTCGTTGCAAAATCGAAGAAGGAACACGCGATACATGTTTCTGTAGTAGAGAAGCCCAAATTTAGGACTATAATTATTAGCGTTTGAGCGGCATCACTAGTCATGGTTCGGAGTAGCGACAAGTAAGTGAAAAGTTCGTTTCTACGATTTTTGAAGGTTAACTCCATTCGGTGTGCAATCAAGTATAATTTGAATAATTGTTCTACATACCTTCCATTGTGTCCGCGAAATTATACTATTTCTTTTTCTTATGGTGTTCCGCTTCGTTTTCCAGAGACAGGCATCACAGACGACGGTCGAGATCGAGATCGAGATCTCGGTCAGCCACACCGGAAAAGAAACGAAGACGATCTAGGAGCAGGGATAGGGACCGCGACCGGGATAAGGGACGACATAGGGAACGAAGAAGTCGATCTAGGGATAGAGACAGGGACAGGAGTGATCGAAGGGAACGCTCCGAAAGAGACAGGGACCGTGACAGGAAACGGTATATTGTAATTACTATTATACAGGTTGTCTCAGGTTTTAACAATTCATGTACCAAAAACAGAACTTTTAATCCTGTAGAGGATTTTTAAATTAATTAGAGCAGTTTAAATTAATTTAGAGCATTTTTAGACTTTACAATCCATCGTCGTCCCTGAAGTGTTAAAAGGGTTAGGGTTAAAAGAGTCATTCTTCATACTGGGACACCCTGTATGATTAACGTGATTTGGATCTTTCAACGATTTTTCAACTTGCTGCAAAAGCTCCTGGCAGTAGAAGTTTAGCAAAATTTCCTTGTGGAGATATAACATTGGTTCTTTTAAGTCTTCTTTCGAGATGCTTGTATTAATGGAATAATCTCTTAACGTTTATTGATTGTTCTCGGTATGCTAGTGGAGACAGTAAAGAAAAGCGTCTTACAGGCTCAAAGTCTTCACGTTCAGGCAAAGATCGCTCGAACAGGTCGCGATCGAGAGAGCGCAAGGAGAAGGAAAAGGGAGACAGCGATGAATTGCCATTCGATCACACCAAGCTGGACAAGGTAATTAATTCAGTACAATTCCTTTGTTCCAGCTCTGTCTGTTAATTGATTAGCATTTTAATTGTTTGCCATTTGTCGCAGGAGGAAGAACAGAAAAGATTGGAATTGGAAATGCAAAAGAGAAGAGAGAGAATAGAAAGGTGGAGAGCAGAGAGGAAAAAGAAAGAGCTGGAGGCGACAAAGAAAGACGGTAAGGCATCCATTTTAGCAAACCTTCAGCTGCCTATGAAAAAATGGTCCCTCGAAGACGATAGTGACGAAGAGACTCCTGTTGTTCAGAATAGCAACAAGGAAGTTAAAGAAGAAGGAGACCTGAAAGAGGAAGTCGAGGAAGTTAAGGAAGAAATAAAGGACGATGAGGAGGAGGTTGATCCTCTGGACGCCTTCATGGCAGAGGTAATCATTAACTATCCCCAAATTTATTACCGCACAAATTTTCACACGCACTTAATCAAACGCAATTTAAAACAGGTTCAAGAAGAAGTTCGAAAGGTGAACAAACTGGACAATAAAGGCTCAAAGAGCACGAACAATGGTACAGGCACAGGAAGCACTCAGAGTGGAGGTGTAGTCATAGTGACAGGCGTGGCCAAAAAGAAGGTGCAGAAGCAGAAAGGCGAACTGATCGAGCAGAATCAGGATGGTTTAGAATATTCCAGTGAAGAAGAAGGAGAAAACCTGCACGAGACGGCTGCCGGTATCGCGAACAAGCAGAAACGGGAGCTAGCTAAGGTCGACCACGCAACGACCGAATACCAACCATTTAGAAAATCATTTTACGTCGAAGTACCTGAGATTGGTATGTTGTCCAAGCGTCAACGAAATCACCTTGATCGATTGCAACGATTCTTTATTAATATTTTTCGCATTTGCAGCAAGAATGACGCCGGAAGAAGTGGAGGCATACAAAGAGGAGCTGGAGGGTATCCGCGTGAAAGGAAAGGGTTGCCCTAAACCTATTAAATCCTGGGCACAGTGCGGCGTTACGAAAAAGGAGCTTGAGGTTCTGAAAAAACTGGGTTACGAAAAACCCACACCAATTCAGTGCCAAGCTATACCTGCCATCATGTCTGGCCGCGATTTGATAGGCATAGCGAAGACCGGGAGCGGAAAGACATTAGCTTTTCTATTGCCAATGTTTAGACACATCCTTGACCAACCCCCGCTGGCGGACGGCGATGGTCCAATCGCGCTGATCATGACACCCACTAGGGAACTTTGCATGCAGATAGGCAGAGACTCGAAGAAGTTTACGAAGTCGTTAGGATTATCTCATGTCTGTGTTTATGGTGGAACCGGGATATCCGAGCAAATAGCAGAGCTGAAGAGAGGCGCCGAGATAATTGTCTGCACACCCGGAAGAATGATCGATATGCTGGCTGCGAACAGCGGCAGGGTGACGAACTTGCGCAGAGTGACCTACGTGGTTCTCGACGAGGCTGACAGGATGTTCGATATGGGTTTCGAGCCCCAAGTGATGAGAATCATGGAGAACGTTCGACCGGATCGACAAACCGTACTCTTCAGCGCAACGTTCCCTAGGCAAATGGAAGCTCTGGCTAGGAGGATTCTTACCAGACCGGTGGAAGTCCAGGTTGGAGGCCGGTCGATCGTCTGCAAGGATGTTGAGCAACATGTGGTTGTTCTTGAAGAGGACCAGAAGTTCTACAAACTGTTGGAGATTCTAGGACACTATCAGGATAAGGGTTCCACTATAGTATTTGTGGATAAACAGGAGAATGCGGATACTTTGCTCAAGGACCTCATGAAAGCTTCCTATTCCTGTATGTCTCTTCACGGTGGAATCGACCAATGCGATAGAGATTCGACGATATTGGATTTCAAGGCTGGCAGAACGAAACTATTGGTTGCTACTTCCGTCGCTGCGAGGGGTTTAGACGTGAAGCACCTTGTCCTCGTGGTGAACTATGACTGCCCGAATCATTATGAGGATTACGTGCACAGGTGTGGGAGGACAGGACGAGCTGGCAACAAAGGGTGAGTTTTTTTTCATATGTGGATCAAAACTCAAAATTAACATTACAAAGCTAAGACACTGTACTCTTTCTTCCAGATACGCGTACACGTTTATCACTCCAGAACAGGAACGTTACGCCGGCGACATTCTTCGTGCCCACGAATTAGCTAGCGTTGTTGTCCCGGAACCCTTGCGCCAACTCTGGGAGGGCTACAAGGCCAGACAAGCAGCGGACGGCAAGAAGGTGCACACAGGAGGCGGTTTCAGCGGCAAAGGGTTCAAGTTCGACGAATCGGAAGCGGCGCTGGCGAACGAGAAGAAGAAGTTCCAGAAAGCAGCTTTGGGGTTGCAGGACTCCGACGACGAGGATATAGAGAACGACATAGACCAGCAGATAGAGAGCATGTTAGCGCCGAAGAGGACCGTCAGGGAGATCGCCAGGCCATCTGCTACCAATATCGCTGTTCCTGGTCAGCCTGTGCCTAGTGCGACCGACAAATTAGAACTTGCCAGGCGCCTGGCGTCCAAAATCAACATAGCCAAGAACCTAGGTGCTGAGGCGAAGGGCGCGACTCAGCAGGCTGCCGAGGCTATTCTGAAGGGCGCTGGACCTACCAACCTGATCACAGCGAAGACGGTCGCGGAGCAGTTGGCTGCCAAGCTGAACACCAAATTGAATTACCAGCCTAGAGAAGAGGACCTTGTAGAGAGCGACGCAGAAGCAGGCGAGCAGACTTTCCGTAAATACGAGGAGGAACTAGAGATCAACGACTTCCCGCAGCAGGCTAGGTGGCGAGTAACTAGCAAGGAGGCTCTGGCGCAGATCTCGGAATACTCCGAGGCCGGTCTAACAGTCAGGGGAACGTACATAGCACCCGGCAAAGCTCCGCCAGAAGGAGAGAGGAAGCTATACCTTGCTATAGAGTCTACTAGCGAATTAGCCGTCAGCAAGGCCAAGGCTGAGGTCTCGCGGCTCATCAAGGAAGAATTGATCAAGCTGCAAGCGTCGGGCGCCCACACCGGCTCTCGCGGTCGATACAAAGTGTTGTAAAGAACCATCCCTCGTTGTACATGCTATATTTTACGCACTACGGTACTACGAATATACTGGACTGCGTACGAGTAAAATTAGAGATTTATTATTAAACTTATAAATGACTATACAAAACACTTTGTATTTAACGGTACAATAACGAAGTATACTTAACAATTACGGAAGATATCGATTCTGTCAATAATTTTCTCTGCGAGCGATCCGACTTCTTGCGATGTCCATGATTTTTTAATGGCGGATCGACCGCGGTTCTTCGGCTGCACGCAGTGGGCACTCAATAAGCAGCCGCCGGTTATGTTTAGTATTCTTTTCTGTTGGCGGGCCGCTTCTTCGCCGATTAGAAGTGGCTTTCTTATTGAAAAGACTGTAAATGACTTCTTAGAATTAGCATAGCAATAATTACTTTACGGGTGGAAGATCTTCAGAGATTTTCTGCAATGACCGTTTCAGTACTATGAAACTTCAGTGAACAAACCATTTTGTAGATTTTAAAGTAAGAACGCTTGTCGAATGCCCACTGCACTTGGAACCGCGTGATTTGTAACGTTCGCCGGAGTATTTTCTATCGACTATCTGCGAAGAATACAGCGGGATGCTCGGCGGACACGTCGTTTGGTAACTTAAGTTAGGAGGACTTTATTTACAACCCGCATGGCCGCGCCCGCACCTTCGCGCGGCCATCCTTTTGTACACGTTCCACCTGCTCCCATTTCTTTGGCAATATTAAAAAGATCGACGAAAATACAATTATATACTTTCCTGTATATTACGTAGGCACTAGAAGAATCACAGTCATGAAATCGGGCGTAGTCGCGCTGACACGACCGTACGCCTTTAGGTAAACGAAATGCTTAGCACCTTTGAGAATCCGGTCGAGGAGATCTAATGTTCCTGATCACGGTGTTCTCGTTCTCTGTTACCCCGAACCGCGACCAGCGACCGTTTCAATTTTCTTTCTCTCTATTTCAGCCCTCACGAGACGACAGTATGTACGACTATGCCGAGTACTAGGTGTGCGAGACACCCTCCGACAGCGATGGCACCGGATATGTAACTGTGAGCAATCTCCGCTCTCGTGAGAGCACCCAGGGGCACCTCGGCCGCGATCCTAGGGCTCCTCTCCAATATTCTGGTAACTAATTTTTCAGTCTCTGTTACGCAGGCCCGTAACTGCAGAATCGAGGGTCTCTTAGACGTCGGCTGCACGACGATGAATATGTCCCTGTCCGGAGTCATCATACCCCTAAGCGCGCACTGCGCGACCTGGATCTGCCTCCCCAGAGCGCTCAGCAGAGTCTCCAGAGTGACGGAGTCCTTGTCCTCGTCCTCGTCCATTATGTAGTAGATTCTGTCCACCTACAACGAAATAAACCGTTTGCACCACCTGAAGATTCGCAAGACAGCCTCTGGAGGAGGAGATTTTGATGAAACTCATGTGAGAGATACATAGTTTTACATTAAAGGGGTGGAAAGAGTTCTTCAAGTTAGGGGTCAAAAACGGGTTATAGATAATGTTTCTAGGCAAACAGGAAGCTAGTTTTTTAAGAGGCAGGAGGAACATACTTGTTTCTTGGAGTAGAACAGTTTAGCCGCCCCTCCGCAGACAGGACAGCAGGCTCCAGGCGGCGTGACCCCAACGCAGTAGGGTTCGATCAGCTTAGGACACTGGACAAGATCACCGCAACGTGGTTTTGCTTGGTCTCCGATTAGCCCGACAGCCACGCAAGGTCCAAAATAGTCTACCACCGTTCTCTCCGCCCAAGCAGCGCATTCGTTCGCATAGATCTCGCCGTTCACCCCGCAAACGGGTCCTCTCAAGGTACATCCCTCCAGACACTGTCCTCTGTACCCTAAAGTAGCTCCAGCGCGGATCATGGCGCAGACCGATCGATGCTGACGGTTTTCCTTGTCGCAAACTGGTCCGTTGTACTCGCCCCTAGGGTCGCAATCAAGAGGAACGCAGTCGTATTGACGGCAGGGCTTGTGGAGCTTCGACAAGCACACTCTGGTCCTGCGGACGCACTTCTCTGTGCTGTCGCAGGGGTTCGAGGCGCAAGGGTCTCTCGAGGAGCAGCTTCCGAACTCGACTTCGTTTGGCGACAGATCCGCGCACTTGGCCAGGCAACCGGAAGCGAAGGTGAAGCCTAGCCTTCCGCAGACTGGGACATAGTGAGCTGAACAGTCGCAGGGCAACGAGGGGACTCGCACCTCCCCGCAGGTCCTCTTGGAGCACGTGAACTCGCCCTCGAAACAGTGACAAGGGTTGCATTCAAGATAGAAGTTAGCCTTGTGCGCGATGAAGCGTTCGTGGACCCAACAGCTGTTGAACTTGAAACAATTCAGAGTCCTGCACTTCTCCAGACCTCTGAGAGTGCACTGGCAGATCCTGAGGCAGCCCTGTTGATCGTACCGAGGGATCTGCACCCAGGACCCAGTTGGAACTAGTTGCTTCGACATCTCCCCTAAAGAGCACCCTGGCACGCAGCGGTAAATCTGTCGTCCGTGAGGAAGCAGCTCGCAGATCTCGCCTTGAGCGCAAGGATTACTTTTGCAGGGGGTCATGATGTCCTCCTCCAAACGGACCACCGACTCGTTGTCTTGAGGTTCGTCCAAGAACGGTCTTAGAGAGACGCAAGGCGCGTCCGATCTGGGAGGAGACAATTTCGCGCAGAGCGTATTGGCTGTGTGGGGTCCAGTGATGGCTGACCAGTCCACGCAGCTGGCCATCAACTCGAGACAATCCTCCCGGCACAGTCTGGTCTCGTGAATCCTCGTCTCGCAAGGTCTCAGCTGCAGAAGACAGGCCGCTGCGCGCAAGGTCTCCGGTGGACAGGAAGCAGCAGCGCGTACAGGCACCCCTAAACCTCTAACTATTCCACCCCTGGACCAATGATCCGCTTCCCATTTCGCTGCCTCGTCTGCGGACGCTGAACAAGTCCTGAAGACCGAAAAGAAGTATTACTATAAGTAACTTTTTTACAAGTATTATTAGAGTGAGAAGTATTGTTAGGGTTGTCCAAATGATTGCTAATAATGTTAGCAGACCTACTAATAACAGAACAATATAAAATTTGGAGATCGTTTACGAAAAATTGTAGGCCATTACGGCATCATAAATTCGTTTGAGGAACACGTCCGATGTTTGTAGGAAATTCCACCTTAAGAATAGAAACAGACTCGCGGAGCCAGACTTGGCCCAGTTCCAAACGCGACCGAGTATTTACCTAAAGAGCGTCGTCGACCTGTCGTTAAATCGAGCGCAATAGGACAGTCCGGTGCAGCCCATCTCGCAGGGTTCCTCAGCATCCTCCAGACACCTCCTCAACTCGCCCTCCAAGCTCGAGGACAAACATTCGGCGTCCAGTTGAACCCAAGCGGACTCCCAATCCGCCTGGAACGCTCTCCAACATAAATTTTGACAGGACGTTTTGGTCGCCTTCGTGCAGCACGATAATTTCCCGGCGTCCAATGGCAGTCGAGTCGGTTTCGAGGAGCCCGACTTCAACAGACAGCTCCAAAATGGCGACTGGGGAAGCACCGGCTTGCATTTCTCCGTCAGCGCGTCCATGATCTCTTGATCCGTCGTTGCGGTCTGCAAAATCCTCTTACAAGTCTCCAGGCAAGCTGGAGTGGTAGCCTCGTTGCAGCAAGGCAGATCTGATGGAAACGAAATTTATAGAACTCCGAATTACGCGGTCGCCATTTTTGTTTAAGGGGATATTCTCGTGTAAGAGAACTCTTCTTTTTAAAAAAATTTGTGGAGATCGTTCAGTTGCTGTTACACGAGGGCCTCCCTTGAATTTCGCTTACGTTGTTTAGGATCCTCGGCATGTTTCACCTCGGCGACACTCTTCAAGCACTTCGGGACCTGATGAAAGCAGCCCTTGCTGCTGTACATCTTCAGATTCGACATTTTCCCAGGTTTGTAGAAGAGATCCCTGCAAATAGACCTGCAGGTTTCATTGGAGACGTTGCTGCAACAATGCTCCGCTTCCTCGCGTCTCTCCAGACAAGAAAAGAACTCAGGTTCATCGCTGGGACGACAGGAATCGTTCAGATGCCTCCTGGACCCTGACACAGCGCATGTGGATCTGCAAATGGGGTTCAGCGCCAGGTAACAACAACCCCTTCCTGTCCAATTTCCATATTTCCTGACATCTGTAACCATCAAGCCCATTAAAACACTGTCCATTAGGAAAACTCGGAAGAGAATCGAATCGTTCATATTCTCACCATTCAAAGTGGAGTTGGCGCAGCTCCAGAACACCGTCTGAAAAAAAGCAGAGCAAAGTTGAAGGCGAGGAATAACCGGATAAAAAGTGAAAAGCTAGAGACGGCTCCCGAGAATCAGAAGAAAGGTGTCGCTAAGAGTCTGTTGTAACGAGAGCCCACTCTTTCAGCGCCCTGTCCCGTTCTCGGAGCCGCCTCGATCCATTGTCCCGGAGGTCGATCGCGGATTAAAAGGATCGATTAAGGGTCTCTTACCAGCTCGGGGGAGCAGAACTCCAGCAGGCCACGTGTCGCGTTCTCCCTCGCCGCCGAATCGGCACCCAGCGCGACCAGAGAGATCTGAAACCGATGCGTAACTTTTTTTTCTGTCTCCACTATACTCAATTTTAGCCGAATCGGCGCCCAGCGGTAGCAAAGAGATCCGAAACCTGCACATCACTTTTTTCCCTCATCTACTCTACTCAATTTTTAGCTGACACCTTGATCATCCAAATCCAGGACGATCCACGAAGAAAAGGATAAATGGTCCCACGTTCGAAAGGAAAGAATAACGACGCAGCTGTGTCTGTCAAATGGGAATTTCCCCGATTTCGAATGCTAGCTGCAGCGCGTTTCAAGTTATTAAGAATCAAGGACACGGGTACGCCACCGGACAGCCACGATTTCCTGTTGTTCATCACTGAATGACAATAGACCGCGCGGATATCGACTGGCCGGCCATTTAGGCGCTCATTACCGATTCAATCAGCGTCCGCAGCGAGGACGTACCCGGACGTTTCGTACTCTTGTCACGGACGCGAGTTACGAGCGTCCTATTGGTCCCTGTGCGGTGGGTCCTGTTAGGTCCTTCGCGTTGCCTGGGTCAACGTATACTTGTTTTTCATGGTCGCATCGACGTGGCCCTCGGCGCAGAAAAATGTAATCGTGTTAATTGAAAGATTTGCTTCTTCATGTAATATTTCCAGTTGTTGCACTTTTTAATTAATTGTTTCTATGAGTCAGAACGATCTCCGCGAATGGGATAGTCCTCCTAGGGTACAAATAAAAACGAATAAGCTGAGTCAGGATAAGAAATGAGTAACGATTTCAAAAGTGATCAAGTCGGAGATCTTTTGCCGGAGCATGAATCAGATTTCGGTGACGCAGGTCGTGACTCAACGAAGCTTAAAACCGAGGTGCAAATATTTACGCCGAGAAAAGAAAAACTATTTCACTGGCAGTCACATATAAAGACAAGAATAGCGTCGACAATCTCGGACGTGCTGATAGCTTTAGTTAAGCTGTTGCAAACGTTTAAGGGCGTAAACGATAGCGAACCGTGTAGACGACGCTCGTATTTTCGTCGCGGTGTATTCTGGGAGGTATGCGCGGCCGAGCATCGTCGCCATTTTACAGGGGTGCGTTTTTCTTGCGCGAATTTTCCGCGGTAAAAATATATCGCAAAATCCAGCAAACACTGTTTTCAAGATTATGATCCGACAGCCAACGTGTTAATAATTTCTAATTTTGGTTTTCTATTTCACTTATTCGTTTTTCTATTCACAACAATTAAATTTTAGCTCGGAAGTACAGAGGTACAGTTTCTGCGTGTGCTATTATTGATGGAACTAAACAAAAATTGCTCTTTTGAGGTGGACGAAGCATTCCCGATGGTTCCTAGCAGCACTTCCGGCGACTCGGCAGTCTTCCTCACGAAGGACCATCTCGTCGGTAGTCAGTGCGTCCGGTTCCATCATTCTCGAGCTGTTTCTACACCTCGGAGTCGCCGTGTATCACATTCCAGTGGCGGAGCAGCGTCAGGACACATGAAATATTGGCGGAGACGTGCAAGGAGCACACACGTCTGCGTGACTCCTTTCATGAATACCAATGTACAGGGTGGTCCGTATCGATATCCTCTCGCCGATAACATTTGCGTCGTTAAAAGGGGATGATACTAATGGGGGACGATCAATTCCGCCGTTTATCGACCCCCGGACGGACCACCTTGCGGAGGGGCTTGAATAGATCCTCTATTCGGAGAAAGCCGGGATTCCTAGCCGAATAATAGAACGGTCGTCTAAAGTTCGCGGATCGCGGGCTACAAATTGCGAGGGAACACGATATCATTGATACCGTGTCCGTTCCTCGGAGTCGAGTGCGTCAATTCGTAATATTTGCGTATGAATGAGCCTACCAGGGGCCCCCCGGGGGGGTCCTGCGTAAATCTCTCAGCGGGCCCCAGTGTCTCCGATATTATCTCCGATGGGGCCCTGCAGCCACTTTTAAAGAAGCTACAACCACGCGTGCACCCCACGTCGCTGCACCGTGGCCGAGGGCCTGTCGAAAAACCACCGTGTGCATCCCTCTTTCTCTCCCATCTTCTTCTCTTTCTCCCTCGTCTTTCTCTCTCTCTCTCTTTTTCTCTCTGTCTCTGTCCCGTTCCTCTGATTTTACTCCTTTCCCTTTTTGTCTTGTTTCGTTCGGCCAGTGCCAGCTCGTTCGTCCTTTCACCTTTTCCCCGTCGTTCCCGGTCCTCGTCCCTCGCAGTTTCCTTTTTATCCCCCGGGAGAGAGATCCTAATATATCCGTGGACACGGCATATTTTGTACCCTTTATCGTCCCCGGGGTCGGGCCACCGATATTTATCAGCCGCGCGATAGCGCGCGAGCGAGGAGCACAAGCGAAATGATATTCCCTCGAAATTGTCTTTTTGAAATTCCCACGGGGATATCCTCGCGCTCGTATAATTAATAGATACACAGTAGAACGGCCGCGGCCGGGCCGGGTCTCCGGGAACACGACTCGATAAATCGCTAATAATATACGCTCAGCTATTCGATTATTCGAACGAGATATATTTTCTTGTAATTAGATCCTCCGCTGGACGACACCCGGAGCCGAGACACACTTTCGACGAAGATCGATGATCTTCTGATTTGAACAGTCAATTTTTTAAGTGCTTCAAATGATCATCTTAAGAGATTGGATTATTGAATATTACTCAGGACAGTTTGAACATTCTAAATACTAATTTTTCTAGATTAATCCAATGAAACGCATAAAATCTGCAGATTAGTGCAAAAAGTTTGCAACTATATTGGTAACTTTGCGATGCGATTAGAGCAAAGAAACCGTAATAAACGGTTAATAAGTAGCCATTAAGAATAATAAACACGATAGAATGTACACCGAATGCATGAGTCTGTATTCAATTTATGCTCGATCGCCTCTGAATCACTTAATTATGCTTTTCTTACGAGTACTATTATAATATCGCGTTTAATGGTCTCGAGGCGGCAAAAACCAACGATAAATTGCGGCCTTGAGAAAGAGGAGATTGCTATCGTCGTCCTCACGATCAAGGACGCAAAATTCTACGTCTCTATATTGCTACTTCGGAATAATTCCGTATACCGACAGCAACTGCTGCTAAAGTTGGAACAGAAATTATATTAACTCGAGTCGTAAATAACTCGCGTTCCCAGAAACAAATTACAACGATACATCCATCGTTTTAATCACTGGATCTTTGTGCAACATAAAAATTGTCAGTATCGGTTACAGGAATCAGCGAACGTACCAAAATGTCTTTTTTCCTTTATTCAATAATTTTAGTAAATTGGAAATAATAATAAATGGTTTTAATATTTATTCGTGCAAATAACCATCAATAGACTAGATGGAATAATTCAAAGACCGAGTGGCCAATTTAATAGTTCTATTTTTTAATTATTGAGGTAGTAAATGTTGTTCTAATGGTAGACGGTATGTTGAAGAATGGATGCATACCTTGGAGCAGACACTGCGACAAGATCCGGCCGCCAAAGAACAGCATGACATCTCTGGAACAAATAAAACAGGGATACTTTAGGTCCTTGGTGGCATGCGAAAACATATGGCGGCTAGACCTCCGGTAGACAGGATGCAGATTGCGGCAGGGTCCTTTCTCCGGACTTTTCTCTGGACAAGAAACAGACGCGTGTCCTGCGTTACGTCAGTTACGTTGAAGGAGAAAGGGCCTCCGGTTTTTATGGGGTCCGGATGAGGGTACGCGAGACACGTCAAAACTTAAGTACCTTCTGCTAACCATCTTCCTCCACCATTCTCTCCCATTGACCGTGAAATCGAACCGGAAAAAATCGCCGGAATGCTCGGATCCTGTTGACCTTACTTTCCTCACGTGCAGACTGAATTTGTTCTATCGACCGACGCACAATTTACATCTTTTTCCGCCCTAGTCGAACGCAACACGCAATTCCCTGTCGATATTAACTTATCCTCTTCGTTACAATGTTACGTTCAATATTTATCATTCGATTAAATCGGTGCTCGAGTTTTAGCCGAGTTAATTGAATTTACGAGCCGGTAGTATCTATGCAGATACACGAATTTACGAACTGGTTTATAGAAATATAAATAGGTACGCTGGTTATTTTATTTGCTGAGGGCTGAGTTGCGTACATAATGAAATAACAGAAATGTTTAATCAAAAATTTCAGACTACTTCGCTGTAAAGAAGTGATGCATTTTTAAACCGACCACGAGCTGCGGATGTAGACTTTCATATAGGGGACGGGGACAATCAGGTTAAAGGTTGATGCACCTAATTCGGAATAATTAAGAGGAGACGGACAAGGGTGGTAACTCGACGACAAATGACCACTGTTCCTCGCCATGGACGGTTCTTTACTGACGTCCCTGTTTTCGTAATGAGAATTACAATTTTCCAGAATCTTCGACCTGTAATTTCCATTTTTACGATTTCTAATCATTGATAGCTCGCATTGACCAATTTCGACAATTATAAATTAATTTAATTCTGACGACTATATTTTTTTTCTTCAATTTATAGTAATTCTATTGCATGTTCACAGGCGCCTCGCAGAAGAGATTCGATGTGTAGCATAAGGACTAACACGAAGATCAATTCTTCGGTAAGTCGAATAAGAAGATCATCTTTTCCGTGAAAAATGTGTCAAATCGACGCGAGGTACGGATGAGGGTTAAACGATCGCTCGGTGGGAACGTAAACACGCGGTGGCATGCGCGTATATTCGTCCGTGGATCCTGCCATAAGTGATCTTTTACGACTTCACGGGCGTAATATGCGGGTCCAGTCAAACTGGCTTTTGAACGGGGACCCGAATCGTGAATGCTGGCCACGATAAACGATGCACGGGGGACCATAACAGCCGGGAGAGAGAGAGAGAAAGAGAGAACACGGAGAGACAAGGGAGCTCGAAGCGTGTTACAATTAAGTTAATAGATACCAGTCAGACACAAATTGCGGCCGACTATGTTTCTCCGCGTGACTCGGTTCGTATATCGTGTACTTTCATCGCAGTTCTCTCTCTCTCTCTTTCTCCATCTCTCTCGGCCATTCCGCAGTTCACCACCATCGTTTTTAATTGTTCCGTTCTTTAAACACAACCGTTCGAACGTTCCCCTTCCGCTTCGAACGTTTGCACAGTTGGTTCAAAGGGAGACACGGTACACCTTGAGCTTTCGGGAAATGGAAGCTGTTTGTTTGAATATCGGTTTCAAACGGGATACCGGAGGGATGTCATCCCGTGATGCTTTACTTAAAATACTTCGGCCCTGCTCGAGCTATTATTCTCTCCGCGTTGCGGAAGCGCGAAACGGCCTCCGCCATTTTGTAAATGGGCCATGCTTAGCTGCAGAATTTGCTACACGATTCGTGTTATATTTTTGGTCGAATTTATAACTGGAGATACTTGTTCGAGACATAATAAAATAAAAATTGTACGCAAATTGTTCCCACATTGCTCGAGAAAATCCGAAACGTCTGTGTGAAAAATGCGATTACGCTGTAGAAAAATCTTGCATGCTGACCACAGAGTGTTTCTGTTATAATTGCCGCAGCAGAGCATGACCCATATCGTCGTCCCCATTATTAAAGAACTGTGCGACAGTTCCACAGCCGGTGGAATCGTGAATTCGCCGTGGCAAGTGCGTTCAAAGTGGCTTAAAGCCTAGCTCCTCTCGCCACAAAAATAGCCGGCGTCGTTCGCGGCCATTCGACTTCCACCCCGCGATCTAAGTGGCGAAGTCCCCTTAATTTTATCCGTCGGGGAAAATGGAACGACCACGACCATCGTCGTCGGCTTTGAACTCGGCTTTAAAGCGGTTCAAACGCTGCGAGCCGATCCCCGAAGCTCCGATTTAGAAACGTCCACGTGCAAAACGAGAAAAGAGGCTATTAACTACAATTTGGCACAAAAGCACAGGTTCCTCGGTACCTTTCTGCACCGCGATTCATAGAAAAGCTATATTTTCTCGTCGACATACGAAATATCTTATTTTAACCCTTTGCGGACGAAGACTTTCCTCAGAAAATTAAATCTCTTAAATATTGGAGAACGAGAAAAATATGTGCTGATCTTGCGCGATGCAGATAGTTAAATTATGTGTTTGTAATCTTAGGGAGTAGATACATCGTCCTGATACGAAAAAGATTTTGTAAAAAATTGACCTGATAAGAAAATGGTTCTTTTTATGCAGGGACTCGAGAGATTGCTCAGAGTTCGAGGGACTGAAGGAACGAGTCAATGAAGATTTCTTCGGGTACAGCACGGAATCGCGCGACATTCCGCTTGTTGTGTGGGTGAGTGTACGCGGTGCATCGTTGCATATAGCAGGGTCGTGCAGCTGCGCGTTGCGCTGGCGTATCGCGCGCGAATGGTGACATCCACGACGCGTCGTTCCACTCGTAAAACTCGCGCGATTCTCCCACGCCTCGCGGCAATAATCCGTGCGCCATGTGGCAGATAAACCGGGAAGTTGGAAAAACTTCCACGAATTCGCGAACCGACCACGTGCGACCGTCTGCGACTGGATTTCGAGCGATTATGGTTGCTCTATTTCATCCGCGATCACTGGAATATGCAGCTTACAAAAAAACAATGCTGTTCCGTAAGTAGACTGCAGATCTTTATGCAAAATACGAGTTCTTTACCTCAGTTACTAGAAACAGGAATGAAATAGAAATTCTAAGCTGTTATAAGAAACGGGCACGTTTCAACAGCGGTCACATAATTGTTCGGGAGGCAGAAATTAATTGCACCGTAAAATTAGCATCAACTTTCTATCGTTCCAGGAAATCAATTGGAGCAAAACAGTCCGAGCAAGATCCCCCCCGTACAATGCTCGAAATCAATTGATCAATTAGTGTCTGCGATCCGGTGAACCTGCTGGCCTAATTAGCTCGTTCCCTCGGTGGCTCGTGGTGCACGTTTTTCTGTAGCAAGGATGCTCACGGTCGATACCTCGTTACATCACATTTATCGCATTCGGATCCGGCCAGGTTTCGTCAGACAACCTCCGGATAAGATCGGTCCAAGGAATTTTTCCGGTTACATCGTCCGGCAGAAACGCACCGGTTAGCGTAGGATGATGAGACGGTAATTACAGTGTGCCGGACACAAAATACGGTGGAAGGAAGCGGGATACTGTATTACGTCTAATTAATACAGTCGTCAGCGCTTGCGAGCGACCGTGCATCGAAGGACGATGCGTTTCACTGGGAGCGGAGACCGAGAGAGAGAGAGAGAGAGAGAGACGAAGTGAAAAACGGAGCGAGACAAAAAGAGAACAGAGGAGAAAGAGATCAGAAATCGTGGGATAGAAGCAGGAGAAAAGGGAGAGACGATCGTAGACTGTGTGAGAGAGATGAAAAACAGAACGAGACTGATAGAAAGAGAGACAGAGAAAGATGCATGCGTGTCAGAGAGAGAGAGCAAGGAAAGAGTGAAAATACAGAAAGACGCGAGAGGAAGATAGCAGAAATCGCTTAATAGAAGTAGAAGAAGAGAGAGAGAGACGATTGTAGAATGCGTATGAGAATCAGAGAGACAGGAGGAGAGTGGAAATCGCGGACTAGAAGGAGAAGAAGCGGGAGAGACGATTGTAGAATGTGCAAGAGAGTCGGAGAGGGAGAGAAAAGATCAGAAGAAGGGAATCGAGATACGTGTCTCTCGACATGTTTTTATCCGGCGTGAAGCTGTCACGGGGTTTTATGTGTTTATTTATCTCTCCGTTCTCTCTCGACACGTCGTGAACACGTATCGAGAGGCCGAGTCTACACGCGTCTACACGCGCGCGTTGCGGACCGTGTCAGGGCCCTGCCGATTGGAAGCCGCGTTCTCCTTTAACCCCTTCGCTTGTCCCTTTTTTTCTCCTCCGATCCGCGACGACCGGTCCGAAGAAGACTCAGAGTTCACGGATCCCTCTGGATCCCCTGCAGATCATTTTGGGAGCCTCATGCTACCCTCCGACCCACGCACCATCCCCCAAAAGCCAACGGTTTTTGTTTCAGATGCCATTAAAGCAGATTAGAGATGCCATGCAAAGTTGTGAACGAAACGGTGAAGAATTTGAGTGTAAAGCTCCCAAAAGAGGCGTAGAAGGGACTCCAGCGTATTCAGAGACCCCGATCCATATTTCAATCATTCCCGAGAGCGTTTCGCGAGAAGAATTTATTAATTAATCGTTATTCGCGCTGTCACGGCTCCAGAACCAGTCAGGACCCCTGGCTGAGGCCGCCCCGCCCATAAAAGACTGGCGAATAAACTTCCAGGGGCTTTAATTGTCGATCGGCGTAATTATACCGTTGACGTCGGCGAGAGGTGCGTAACGCGGGCCCGCTCTCGAACACGTGTTTCGAATTTCATTTACGCGCTCGTCGAATCACCCGCCAGACTGAGAAACGCTTATCCAGGGTGTTCAACAGGTGGGAGAAAATTTAAGAGACGATTACCCATCTTCCCTGCGCAATGCTTCCTGGATGGGCGTGGCTGCGCTGCTCCTGATTTCGGAGGAGCTCTTTTTACATTTTTATTTAATGGATAGTGACAGACTCACTGTATAGTGACCATTGGATCTAGATTAGGCAAGGGTGAAAAGCTCTTGATGATCATCTAAAATTTTCCGAGCAAGTGAACATCATCAGAGAAAGAAAAACCGCTGCGTCTTCCCTCTCTCTGTACAAAGTATCCTAAATGGGCGTGGCTCTTGACTTGAACGGTGCCGCCCCGATGCCCCACAGAGCCAGCTAACCGACTGCACAATACCATCAGATCATTGCGCCTTCGTGTGACACAGCGCCGAGGGAGTCGGGCGCCTTAACGAGTTTCAGCGAAGAGTAGAACGGGGTTAATAGGAAGCGAATCGTCGGTTAATAAACCACGACTCGGTGTTATTTTTTTCTCGTCGGGCTGGCAGCGAGCGACCAGTAAACTGGCCGCGATTAATTAGCTAGATCAATCTCGATCGATGCGTATTCAAAGTGTTGCCATAAATCGCTTGCGCAACCGGGTCTCGCGTTCCGATTTCCCAGTTGAAAGACAGGCGAAATTACACACGCTCGCGAGAAACAGAGAGAGAGAGAGAGAGAACAAGATGGAAAGGATCTACGCGCGGAGAACGAGGCTTTAAAATTACTATGATCTACGCGGTTTCTCGCGGACGGAAGGCAGCGGGCACAGGACATGGCAAGTCCTTTTGTTTTCTCTTGTAAATCGTCGAGATCTGTTGTTTCGCGTCGATCACGTTGCTCGTCGACGATGCTCATCCACGAAATCCGATCGAGTGACACCTCGCGACGCGGCTTTATCGCGGCCACTTCGATCGAGCTTTTTCCCCGTGATTTATCGGGCGAGCTTATGCCAACGACAACTTTCTAGATCGCGCGTCTAGGCGTGTGCAACGTTGACAGAGATAAGCGGCTAGCGCGAACCCGCGAGATACATCGGGACAAACACCGTTCCACCGAATCGACGCCTTTCGATCGCCGATCGCGCCGATAGTATACTTGTCTAGCGCATTAGCATTGTATGCCATAAATATCGGAGCTGGTTCCACCGGGTACCGGACAAACTTAACATTCATTCTTGCCGCGATGCGGAGACCAACTGATGGATAGAGGACTCGGGCCTCGCGGACCGTACCGCGATCCATGGCTCTCGTTAATCCTTAAAAACAATGTCTTCGATCGAGGCTGCGAACGATAAACGCGATGGACAGCATTGCTGGCTCGCGCTGGAACCAGTTAACAGTTTGTACTTCTAATGTGGAAATTGTTAGAGTACTTCTGCTCATGTAGTCGCTTGGTGAATTAGTGGCAGTAAAAATCTGACAAGATCGAACGACTACTGAGGTTTATCGTGATTCAAGGGATAAATTATTGTGTCAGGAAATACATTTTTGAAGCAGTCAAGCTTCTGACACTTGAAAGACCGCAAAATCAGCTCGGCCGTCGCGTCAGCATGAAAAATAGATTTCCGATCGTTTCGCAAATCGTGCGAAGTGCAGCGGAGGTGTTAATAGTTTCTCGTAAAGCAGCTCGTTGTAAGAGCAACAGTAAAACAAGAAATCACGCGGGCAATTGGTACTTCCACCGTGAAATGTTCCTTTTACCGATTACAGCGGGTTATACAACAAATCGTTCGTGGTTGGCTGTCCGTGTCAATGCGAGACGATAATGCCCGGCGCGAAGTTTAATTTACACCGGTGGAAAGTAACTGTTACAAAATAGATATATTCAGTCGTTCGCGCGGAAAAGAGGTGTGCCCGGAGAGGAACGTGCAACGAATGTCCGACGGAGCTTCGCGTCGCGAACGAAAGCCGCATAGAAACGAGGGATTAGACGAGACAGAGAGAAAGATCAATTAACGCGGAACTCCTGGTTCGCGTGTCAACAGCTTCGGTGTACCGGCAACAAGTACCGCGAAGAGAGGACCAGCGGACAGAGAGCGTGGAGGGGTCCCGGGAGAAACGCGACACGTTATAACCTTCGACTCTCTCGCGCGAATATACTTATACGAGAATATGCGGCTGCCAATGGGTCTGCTCGTAGCTCTCTTTCCTCTTATTGCGCGAGGGAACCCGTGGTCCCGTGTTCGAACAGCCACGGCAGAAGGACCGTTAGCGACACCTCGTTTTCTCACGCACGTGCAACGTGTAAATTTCACGGATTCAACGAAACGGTCGCGGCCTCTGACGAGTCCCCGTTTTCCTCTCCTTGACCCGAGCAACAAACCGCATCGGATGTTTAGGAATATTTTCGAAACGTACTTTTTATTTGCACTAAACAATAATTGATTGTTCGAGCATGTTGCATAAGGACCTCCTCTTAAGGCACGCTTGAACGTTCGAGCTACTGCCAGTTATAAGTGGGCTGGAGGACCTCGAGTCTTAGGGTTTACTTCCGGTTGCGAGATACACTGCCGTCCATAAGTGGCACTTGCGACTCAAATACTGGCTCCGATTGAACCTTCCAAGGAAACTGTTGCCTTTCTCTCGTATTTAAACTTCGGTTTTTTTCACCTAGAACTGTAATTGTTCTACAAAACTAATTCTACCCGAAATTAAAAGCAGGAAGGAGAGCCATTGGCGCCACGAAAAATGAAAACTGAATAGGTATTGAATACAATTGAATAAAAAATTTATCAAGAAAACGTTTCTACGTTCTCCAGAGTGAGAGGACGATTCTGGAACACAGCGTGTCGTGAGAACCGAAAGCCCCATTACGGATCGCGCGGAAGCTCGATAAACAAGCTACTCGAGCGCGACGATAACGCTGAAGAAGGGAGAGCATTAAGATCGCCGCGCGAATCGAACAGCGGAAGAGGCACCGCGAAAAAAGTAAATACTGACAAAAGCGACGAGAATTAATGCAGAAAGGGAGGGTATGAGAACGCGGGAGAGAACGACTGGCGAAAGAGAGCGCGAAAAGAGGAGAGGATAGGAGACGAGACACGAGGGCAAAGCGGAGAGCACATGTGGCCTGAGAGAAGAGTTGTCGTCGATATCTCCTCTCGTCGTTGATGACAAAGACTCGCGGGGGGAACGTGGGTTCAATGAATCCGTCCTCGGAGTCTCGTATTTTGGCGCGGTCGCGAGAAACGGCCGGTTGACATCGGGCATTTTAAAAATAATCGTGCTTCATCCGGGCGCCCCGATAAAGGGTTAGCGCCTCCGGGGCTCGTTCCTTCTGTCACTCTCGCTTTTGATCTTTTGGAACCGTCGGTTTCGGGGCCGTCTCGCGAAATCACCGAGACAAACTGTTTCTGAAGATGTCGAGCCCTTCGAGATAGCTTATCGGAATGGGCTGGCCACGTGTGGACGTTCACGTGCTCCGAAAACGATATCAGATAGTAGTTGCAGGATCTATTGGGTTCTTGGGTTCGACTTTTGAAGATCTCGTTGGAGTCGATTGAAATGGTACATATACAACAAAAAGTACATGCAGAATTGTGATTGAAGACCTCCAGAATGCATTCATACTCGAAATGAGACGTTAGCTCCAATATTCGGATCATTGGTTTGTGTCAATTAATAATCAAAGTAACAGCACTATTATCTTAAGAAAGATATCTGTGTGCGTTCTAAGAGACTTCTCTTATTGACAGAGCAGATCGTCAACACCGCCGCAGACGATTCGGTTCGAGAACCCCAGTTTGAACGAAGATGTGAGTGCCAATATTCAGAACATTGGTTCTAGTGAATTAATAATTAGCAGCACTCCAAGAAAAATGTCTACATGTATTCTAAGGAATTCCTTTCGTTCACAGAGTAAATTGTCAAAGCAGACATATTAATTCAAGGACTCTGGATTCCGAGGATACTGCTTGAAGCGGGACAGGAATTAGCACCAATAATTCAGATCCAGAGAATTCAATTAACACCAAGATCTCCTTACTAAAATTATGTTTACTGTCTAAACAACGCTTGTTTTGCAAATGAGGATTGTATTCAAGGACTCCAGATCCTGAGGATCCGCCAATCTTTCAACTCCTAAGGATTGTAAGAATTTCTTCAATACTCGTCCTCCAAGTAAGAATTGTATTCAAGGACTCCAGATACTGAGGCGCCAATCTTTCAGGTCCCCAGGACTCTTCACACAACAAATTGAGGATTGCAAACAACACTCGCTGTTCAAATAAGACTTGGACAATTGGCGTCGCTGACTAACGAGGACGCAAACGAATGAATTAACGAGTCAACGTACCTGGTGCAGCGCCGAGGAACGGATTGCCGACGACGAGGGCGGCGAACGTCGTCGCCAGAAGTCCGACGAGCATCATCGTGGTGCACCAGAGGCTTGACCGTGTCTGGGAGGAGCCGTGGCCACTGGTCGCATCGGTAATCACCGTAATCACGTGAACAACAGTTTAGAACGAGCAGCGTAGAATGCGCGATCGAGTTCGCATGTCGGCGAGAGGAGAAAAGCAGACTTCGCGCGCGCGCGGAAACGAAACGCTGTGGAGCGCGGTCCGCGAGCGACTGAGCTTTTCGTGGCACTTGCGGCCTCGAGGCACTCCGGTAAGCTTTTTACTCGTGCCGAGTGGGTGAGAGGAAGAAGGAGACGGCCTGCAGAGAGAACAGCCGGCACCGACCGAGAGAGAAAGAGAGGAGAGGAGAGCCGGGACAGACAGTGACCGGGGGATTGCGTGTGGGAGGAGGGAAAAGACGCGTGGCGCGTTGTCACGCAGTGCAACTGCTATTGTGACATCTTCGAGCTGTACCCACACGGCTCCTCGACTTCTTCCTTTTTTCTCTCTCTTTCTCTCGCTGTCTTTCTCTTCCGCTTCGACCTCCGACAACGCCGTCGCGAGATTTCTCGAGGAATTTTGCGCGTGCGAATCCATCAAACCTCTTGTCCAGGAAGGGAAGACCGCGTGGATGGTAGTATGGCGATCCTAATCGGTCATCCCGCTATAAAACATCATGCAGAGTATCAATGTCTGTTGGTGGTCGTTCTGGTTGACCGAGAATCTTTATGCAAAAGTTCTGTCTTCATTTATGCGCGGATAGATAAACGATCCGCAAACCCCAAAATTCACCCAAGAAAGTCCCATTCACCGGTTACGGTTCACATTCCACCGAAAAAGCCGATAACCCGCAGTTTCACTTCCTCCGATAACGATTTAACGTGTCACGAGCGATATTCCGAACGATATTCGAATAAGCACCGATTGACGCGGGCTATCTTTGGTGCTGAGGATATCGTTGACCCTACCATGGTCTTCAACCTTCCGTTTAGAGCAGGCTCAAATACTCTCGAAATCATTTGAAACGTTCTATTAAGATTTTTCTTTCGACCCTGAAAGCAAAACGAAACCTTGTCTTGGATTTTGTTTTGTAACATAAAAAGGATGTTCCGCGTTACGTTTTTTCATCCCCGTTGTAACTTTGTGCACGAAATGAAAGGATCAGGTTACTGCGACGTGGGCGTGAAAGGTAATCGAATTTGCGAAACGCGATATCCGGACGTCGTGTAGCAAAATTGGAAGTTTAATGTCACCCTCCGCTTTGGTTCCTGTGAGTCGCACAGTGGTCGGAATTCGCGATCCAGGGGGACAGAAATAAAATATTTGATTCATCCAAATGGCACAGAATTCGCCGTTTTTAAAGACCATTCGACTGACATAATTTTGTTCCGTTGCTGTAAAATTTTACAATTCATTTTTAATGTCGTCGGATGATGGTGGGAGGTCAAAGGTCGCTAAACTTAAGCATACTTTAAATGGCGCGGAATTCACGGTTTTTAGGGACCATTCGTCTGCCATAAGTTTCATTAATTTTACACTTAATTGTCGTGTCATTTAAGAATGCTGTTTGACGCCTGGCAGTCAGAGGTCGATAAAAAATTAAATTACCAGTCGTCCAGTTCGAACGTTTAAAGACTAGTAAACATTGTCGAGAATACTTAACCGAATAATACGTCTGTAGCTGGACTAAGATTTTTATACCGAGGCATGTTGATCCACCAAGATTGGCCATTTCGACCACTGCGTACGATAAATTCCCCGTCAATTCGCAGTGCGTGATTTATTAATTTATACGGCCGATAAATCTCCCTCAATGCTCGGCGACGATGATTGTCCCCATGAAGATGGTCTGCCACTCTTCATCTTTCTGCCCTTCTTCTTCGTCGTTCGTCTTGGTTCATCCCCGTTATTTCACTACATACGTGCACACGACCAATCGTCCGTCGTCCCCGATAACAATTTCATCGTCGGTAATTGCACGAGGCTCGCCGATCCACGATTACTATTCGAACACCGATTGGCATGTCCTTGGTTGGGAAAAACGCGAAAGCTTGCCGTGAAAATTCATTATGAAGGCGGTGGAAATAGCCGGAGCGATAGGGTGGGGAACCAGTTTCCAGCCGAACGTCGATAAATACGTTCGAAGATTTCCTGCGAATGTGTACCGGTTCGCAGCAGCGAGCAGCAGCATCGGGCCCAGCCGGGACGTAAAGACCATTATTAATGTAACACGCGGTGCTCGACGACTAATTTGCAAAATGAACGGTTGATGGGCGCGCGATGCCTACGAGCCCGGGGAGAGTGCCTCGCGTACCTTTGACATTAACAAAGACATTCGACGGGATACCAAGCAGGAACATTGTGCGGCACTCGATGAACTCGAATTACCTTTGGGCGATCCCGTCCGTCCCCGTCGAGAGCTATCGTCCGCGTTTCACGCGCGATTAGCGTGCAATAAACCAAACCCTACAGTTACGCGATTACTCGCACTTTTCCTGGGACAGATAGCGGGAGAGAAAGAGAGAAGTCTCGAAGATACACGAGAGCGTTTTTAACGCGCGATCCCGTCGCAGGGACCGACGACGCGTGGACTTCGCTCGACCCGGCTTAACTCACTTAAGTAGTCACAATGGTTATTAATTAGCCGGGGGAGGGCACGGTTTAAGCGAACCGCGTTGTCTGCGGATGACGATCAAAATTCCAACAATAGAAACCCTGATTTCCCCCGATCAACGAAGAATCGCCTCCTACTTTGATTTTCGGCAATTTTTTGCGACCAGAGCAGGGAACGTATCAATTTTAGAGAGTGCGATTTTTGTTTCACGTGAGAATGATCAAGACGAAAGCCACAATGGTTCGATCAAGCAGAGTCGGCAGGAATTCTTCTAGTATTATCATGGAGCAACGAATGGATACGGAATCGACGGATCGTTAATATAAATTCGACGGCGATTTACTTTCTATGCATGTACGGTTCACGTATTTGCCTCACGCACCCTCCGAGAGAGATAGAGAAAGAGATCGAAGGGGAGAGAGGAGGGTCAGCCCAAGCAAGGGGAAAGACCAAATAGTTCTGTGAACGTCGCATCCTCCGTCAATCGTCGGCTGCATGTCAATGAACCGGCGTCGAACAGCAGCAAAAATCGAGAGCCAAGCTCGTCGACAGCCTCCTATAGCGTATGCAGCGCGGGAAATCGAGTTTCTCGCGTAAATTTGTCGCGCGACTGCATCGTGCCAGCGGAATGTCCTTTGTCAACCGCGATCTGCATTCGCAATGCCCGCCTCCGCCTTCCCCGTTACATTCCACCCTGATCGCAAAGACTATGCGGGCCGTAGTGTCCAATTTTTCGCGAATTTACAGTCCGACGTGACAAGACGCGGTGTTTCGTGGCCTAGACGCACAAGTCGAACCCTGCAGTAGTTTAAGTTTCAGTATTCGTGTAAAATGTTCTGGTGCAGTTATTTTAGCTAAATCCTGGCAAATTTGTTTAGATAATTTTTCAGTCGGAGGCAGGACACAGTGGGCCAATCGATTCGTGCAGTGACTCACACACGCGGCCACCGCAACGAGAACAGATTAACCCACATCAATGCTCCTCGCGTTCTGCAATTTGGATAATGCAGTCGATGCTGTCCGCGCTCGCCGACTTGTCATTATGGAAAACTGCTTTTGTACGAGGACAATGGGAACGCAATGAGCGAAATTGGGACGCAACGAGGCGGCAATAAACGCGCCTCGAAAAATTAGACGTTAGAGAGAGACTTTCCACGAAGCCGCGCGCCGCAGCGGGAGAAAACGTTTCGCTTGGAAAGGTCAGCGAGCGAGCAAGCGACAACGAAGACGAAGACTATGGACGATCCTCACGCGTTCCGCGGCTATTAAAGCGAATTTCCTTGATCACAGGCTTCGGCCGACCCCGTTCGAGATTCCCGATAGCTTCGATCGCGTTTTAGTCGCCTGGCTACCTCTTCGCGAACGAGTGTTTATACGGTCGGCCTGTTAGCAACGCGTAAACGCCAGAAAAGGCGGCCTCTCGGTAACCCGGAAACTCGCGCCGGCTCTCATAAATAAGATTCAAATATCGCGAGTCTGCGCGCTAAAGGTGCCTCCATTGAGCGCATTGTCATCCCGGGCTGATATATGCGCCATTTGTTCTCTTGAAAATTCGCTTCGCCTAGCGCGCCGAGAGATTTCCGTCGCCGAGAGATCTAATCAAGCTACGCGTTGTCCCGCTCCAGCGTTTTCTTCGGGTGGGGAAAAAGAAAGGATGCGACCGGGAGAGTTTCACGGAACTATCTTGGATCAGGAGTCCCGTGAAAGATTCACGTTATAAGCCATGCTACCCTTCCGGCGTCAATCGTTCGTGACGAAGGGTCGCCGATGAAGTCAAACGGAAAACCGACCGGCCAAAAGCTACACAAAGTTTTGCGGCGTCTACCGACCGATGCAAAGAGGGTTGCCAGGGGCAGGACGACGCACTAGGCTCCGAATTGTTTATGCTGATTCGGTGGAATCGAAAATGTAAACAAGTAAACGTTGCTCTGCGATTTATTTCATAGAGATAATGTGCAGTGTTCGGAATAGTGTGCGCTAGCGGAATGAAATTTAAACTTTAATTGGCGGAAACTAATGCCAACCGTATCTCCTCACGAGTAGAGGGGTCGAACATAATTTTCTAAAAATATTGAAAAATTAGTAACTATCAACTGGCAGGATTTGAAAAATAAGTTTACATAGTTCTACAGTCTGAAACACGGGAATTATATTTTCGTGCTTTTGTGTATGAAACGACCTTCTTTCGGCAAGCGAAACGTTGGGTTTTGTCCAGCAATCGCGTAGTACAGTTCGAAAGAGCGTGTGCGACGCGACGGTAGCGCCTTCGACAAGGTCCGCCGTGTACGCGCAACCCTCCTGACAGCGGTGTCGACGAGTGGTGGAGGGTCGTCAGACAGTGGGGCGGCGCGGCGGAACGGGAAACTCTTTCCGCGAAAGTGTCGGGGTGGATTGTCGGTGTCCATATGGAGGCAAACGAGGCGCCGTGTTAGGCAGCCCGGCCTGCACGGACGCCTAGGCTGTGGTCGTCGACTAGGAAAAAGCGTCGGTGTTGTCGGCGACAGGCACGCACGGGGTCCTCTCTGGTCGGTGGCTACGAAGCCAGAGGGAGAGAGAGAAACAGATATTGAATCCGGTGAGTGGCGACGTTGGCCGAATCTATGGAAAAAGAGAGGAGGCTCGATACAGAGAGAAAACGCGAGTCGAGGGCGCACGGCTTCCTAAATGGGTCAACCCAACCCAGCAACCCGATGTGTGTGCACTCGGTTCCTCTTCAAGTCCACTGCATGGCCTAGTTTTCCCGAGGGTGGCCAAGCGGGCAGGCACGCGACCTCCTCGTCGACGAGAACGACAACGACAACGTGAACAGGGGTGCACGCGGCGGCAGCTGCATTAACGCTCTTGCACCCTCTGTTCGTAGCCGTGCTCGTCGTCGACGTCGCCATCGTCGTCTCACGGCCCATCCGATCGAAGCTCCCTGTCGGAGGACAAAATAATAATGAGATCCGCGTCGTCGGGGACGCATTGATTGTCTCGCGATTCGAGCACGGCCAGACCCGAAGAGGTGAGAGGGTCGCAGTTGCATTCTCCTCTGGGAACATCCTCCATTGCAACGCGGATCAGCCACCCGCACCGTGGATAATCCGTCCCGCTATGCATCTTGTTCTCTTCGTCATCTCTGTTGATATTCCGTGAATCGCACGCGAGAAACCCCGACGGAGTGGGATCGCGGACACCTCCACGCGACCCTGAATTCAATTATCGATTCTTCGAGAAAAATACACGGCGGTGCGTTCCCGATGTACCCGTGCGAGTCGCCTCGTTTTGGTCAGCTGGCCACCCCGTTGTGCTCTCCTCCGAAGGGTGCAAACTGGTGCAAACTGTGCACGCAGTGCATCGTTCTTTCCTTTCCGGACTCTGTGTTGTGCGCTTTTTAGCCATGTCGTCCGAACGAGCGGTCACTAATTGACCCTCCCCTATGCGAGAGAGGCTCTCGCCCCGCGAGGCACGGTTTCGTCTTGATTGGATTAGAGCGTTCCGGTGCATGTGGAAATCTAATAATGTGCATTTCCGTTCTCATTATAGATAGGCGAGTGTTGATTGCACGCGAGAAAAATGGCGGCCAGCAAACCACCTGAAATGAATTACACGTGCGAGATCTGCGGCCTCGAGGGCTTTAACGACGAGGAGATGAGGTCACACATGGTGTTCTATCATCTTCAAGGAGCCGCGAACTGCCCTTTCTGCGACCTCGGCGAGATCTCGCCCACGGAAATGTTGGTGCACGTTAACAGTGCTCATTTGGACTACTTAACGCCGAGGTATAACCAATTCCGCTGCTTGTTTCGGCGAGTTTCGTTTCAGGTGATCTTTCGTCGACGCAATCTGGAATTTAAATTATAATGATCACCTGGAAAATGGCGGCAAAGAAGTCTTAGATGTCGCTATCTTTGTGCCTTATGGGGCTGTTGTCATTCTTGACTGGAAATCCTTATTGACAACAGTACCTTTTAAATAGTTAAATTTCTTACACATGGATGGACGAAAATTGAGTAAAGTCCCATTACAAAATTACAAATGTTTATTAAATCTGCATCATTCAATATTTTTATTTAAAAACTTTAATCAATCACATCTTACCAAGACTCTGAAACTCTGTTGTTATTATGATTGTATTAAGAAGAAATTAATTACTAGTCGTGACTATAAACAGGAGAATAACGAGAACTGTATTACCTTGTATAAATACTAAAAGTAAAAGTACATAATTGTATATTAACTGAAATTAGATAAATGATAAACAAACAAGAAGCAAACTGGAAGCAGAATATTCTTTAGATGTGTCTGTCCTTAATTATTAAGTAATATTTTCAACTTCATCTGTTATAAAAATTGGTTAAATGTACAGGTTTAATAATGGTACTTACTTTTGTTGCAGCACCCCAGAGAATGACATGATGGCATTCATCGATGACGATTCATTGGTGGATGACCACAGGCATGACGAATGTCGTGGTCCTTCGCCATCCATGTCTCTACGTCCACCTCTTTTACAAAATGGCTGGGGCAGCTCGTCCAGTCTACGTGTTAAGTCACAACCAGAACCATCAAAGTCGGAACCGCATCATTCTAGTTCTAATGTGAATAATAACAATAACAATAACAACACGGGGAATGTCAATAATGGTATCAAGAAGTTTAATAAAATATTATATGTTTTGTACCAAGGAATATGTAAAATAATCAAAGATTTTGTTCCAGTGGTAGAAGGTGCAGCTGGTCATGGTTCTCCGTTGCGCTCAGGCCTAAATCTGCAATTGCGTTCCCACGCTACACCAAAACTTCCAGTTCAAGAGTGCCCTATGTGCCCCTACAGTTCTGACAGTCCATTAAGGCTAGAAGAGCATATCAATCGGCAACACTTTGATCTCACTTCGCCATCCTTTCCACCTGAATCTCCACCATCTCGAGACGGTGTCTTCAACTGCCCTCTGTGCATCACTTCGTTCCCAAACTCTTCTGATCTTGAGCTACACGTTAATATAGAACACAAAGATATTTTGAGGTATACAAAAATCTAAACGTTTGTACCACCACCAACACCGAACTGTATTACAAAGTATACTTTCTTTACGCAGCCCTGCAAATGGTGCAGCTTCGCAGTCTGACTTGGCAACTGTTGGCAGTGACACTCCAGCGTGTCCAGTTTGTTTTAGTACTTCGTTTAAAACCAACGATGAGCTAACTGTGCATATCGAAGAGCACTTTAGCAAAAAAGGTACTCCGTCTCCCATAACTCCAGACTTGTCTACCGACAGACTGCTAGCAAAGGACATGGAAAGGCGTGAGAAGGAAGTTAGAAAATTGCGAGAACAACGGGAATTTGAAATGTTGAGAGCACAGTACGGCATGGACAATCAGGGCAATTTTAGAGAACAAAGTGTCACTAATATGCAGCGGGCTGTGTATTCCGGTGAAATGACGATCGCTGATTATTATGAGAGGCAGAGTGAACTTAGAGTAGCCGAAAGTAGTGGTATCGATGACGGCAGCTCTTGCACACGTGGTAATAACATTTTCTACAAACATTATTGTGTCTTAATACTATAATATCTTAAATATTCCTGTCCCAATATTCTATAGGACTCGTCTCAAAGATACGAGCCGTTAGTCAAGCATGTAGCAACGTGTTGAGCACCTGGATGTGTTCCACTGTAGATCATTATGCAACTACTTATGGAGACAAGGGCTGGGGATGCGGATATAGAAATCTACAAATGTTAATTTCGTCGCTTTTACAACATACAGGGTATAACGAGTTAGTTTATAAAGCGTGGAGCTCTGGTCTGGGTAGCGGTAGTTCCACTAAAAACCCGCTCCGAAGTTCTATACCGTCTATCTCTAGACTTCAAAAAATGATCGAGTTCGCTTGGGCTCAGGGTTTTGATACTCAAGGAGCGGAACAACTAGGCGGTAAACTGGTGAACACTAGGAAATGGATTGGTCCCACGGAAGTAGTTATATTGTTATCTAGCTTGAGAATAAAGTATGTATTTGAATTTCTATGATTCGTTCTCAGGATATATTTATTACATAATAATGTGCTTCAACGTGCAGATGCCAGCTGGTAGATTTTTATAGACCAACCAACGCTGACGGTGGACATCCAGAAATGTTTCATTGGGTTTTACAATATTTCCAGCGGTGTGACGATTTCAAACCACCCCTTTATCTACAACATCAAGGTAAATGTTCATGCATTGGAAATAGTGGATGAATTCTATTGTATCGATCCTAAAATTTTTATTTCTGTTCGCAGGACATAGCAGAGCAATAATAGGAGTAGAACAATTGAGAGATGGTTCAATAACGATGTTAGTACTTGACCCAAGCCATAGTCCAGCACAAATGGCACAGTTTAATAGTACAAGTAGCGCACTAGGTGCAATGCGTTTGGTCCGAAAATCGATCGCCGCGATGAAAGCGAGGCAGTATCAGGTCGTTGCAGTGACCGGTATCATGGAAACCGAATTAGAGTACCAAGTGAGAAAATATTTACCACGTTCCTTATACATTTAATTAACCGCACGTGCAGCCGATCGTATAAATAAAAGAACAATGTTTGGACGTTTTTCAGCAAAGCAAAGTATTACGTTTGATCCGCGTGCCCCAAGATAGGTGAGATTTGCTGACCCGAAAAGGAGTTAAATTTTGTGGAAAGATGATAGACTGCCTCAAACCAATTTTGTCCAGCATCCTTAAAGTTACGTGACCGCAATGTACTAGGTTTTATCATTAAGAGAATTTGCTCCACTGTAGTAGTTGCAAAAATATTATTTAAACGATATATTCTTGCATCTCTTAGCCGTCAGAAATCGACTGGCTCCACGAATTGTGTATAATCTAAGCCTGCGTCGCGGTTCAGAGTTTTGGAGCTGAATTACGAAATTGTGAACGAGAGAAAGAGAGAGAGAGAGAGAGAAAAGTCGCAAAAGTTGTAATTTCTAAAGAAACATGTGTGTTTAAATGTCGCGCGTATTGATCTTCTTTTTCTTTTTAAGTCCACGCTCAGCTCTGGAAATACTATATTACGATGTGTGCTTGAGAAAAAGAAAAGAAAGTTTCAATGACGGAGTATCTAATGGATGAAGTTAATTCGATCGCCATTTCTTGTCCACAATGTTCTGCTCAATTTTCGTCGCACCGAACGGGCTGTGCTAAGTTTTAGTCGACCAATCGTCCTATGCCAGTCGGTTGCATCAGCGAAAAAAGCCATGGCAGAGCTTGGGAAACAAGACTCTTTCGTAGCTGTGATGCTGTTATCGATTTTACGCTAATCAATCACTGATTATAAATATTTTTGAAGGCACTCTATAAGGTCGATACATTGCAGAAAGCAACATTATCTCCGCGCTTACCTTCTCTCACCTGTACTCTACATTTTTAATAAACTCTGTTGTCAAAATGTTGTCAATTTAGTCAATGAAAACAAAGGAAATACCAATAACAAATAATGACGCGCACTACGATGAAAAACTTTTATATATATCGTTACGAGCAAAAGCTATTCCTTGAGATATATTTTCGTTATCTGTTGCTTTTTCATATTTCTGGGGTGTCTACAAGAATGGACAATGTATTTCTATATATATATACATATTAAATATATGTTTATCTATATATACATAAACACATACTTGCACAGTCTTCGTTACTATTACATTTCACTCACTGATACATAAAGTACAACTACTTTCATACTAATTATACATATTCTATTTAATTATTCAATTAATTTAAGGCTACCCGTACGTTAGCTTGTAAGTTTAATGCAATGCTGTGACCGAAGAAAGGAAGTAACTACAGTCCATTTACATGTTACTTATTTATTTGAAAGAGTTGTAATTGAGTAAATGATTACTATGATTACTATCATTATTATATTTATTATATCCGATAAATTGTACTGATATATTATATATATATACACATAAGATCTATTCGTTATAGTTAAAGAAATATTTGAGACCATTGGAAAGTTTGATGTTTCATTACAAAAATGTTGTATTATGGATTTCATAGCTTTAATAACTTATGTTAATTTGAAGAAAAATTTGTCTTTCTGCTCAGTAGGACCAGATGCAATAATTACGACTGACAGCAAAGATATAAGAAGATTATTAATGCCTGTATTGGATTTTGATGTATGCGGATTAAGGATATGTTTATCGTTTTGGAGTGTTCAGGCAAATCAAGCTGTGGAATTGTTACGCAAGTGTAAAAAAAGAAACTTCGTATTAACCACATGTCAAATTAAAATATATGCTTTGTTAGAATTCCCAAAGCATGACTAACTGTTCTATATACCAAATCTTACTACAATCAAAGTAGTTCCCCACATGTACACTTCTTTGTTCGCATTATTCTACAAAAAACAAAAAAATAAGCCACAGATTTAATAGAAATTAAATACTGTATTTATTACGTAAGAAAATATTCAGAATGATATTTTCGTTTTCATAAGTACTAAATTAATCACAGAAAGTCACTTCAATATCTACAACCTTAGCATTTATTATAATTTTCTGAAGTACGACTATTTACATAAACTTATATATTAAATCCCAAGGCTCGCATACAGGCTTTATGTGCTTCTATCAAATGCCCACAATTCTCTTCGCCTTTAGTGATAATGCTGAAAAAGTAAAATATTTAATGTTATAAAATATATGATAACCTAGAATAAAAGACTAGAAGGTTAAGTGATAAAATACATATTTAAGAAAATCGATTGCTTCGAAACTTTTCGTATTAAATGTAGGATTACAGTGAAAGATTTTCTTATTATTATAATAGCATGTCATGATGTAATATTCGAAAATGTTGAAATTGAAATCGGTCGTGTGCGTACCATTCGTCTCTGATTTTCTTCGTTTCAGGACAAGCACAACATGGCTTTAATGGTTTATCGGATTTTTCTGCATTCGTGACTGGTGCACTTGTTTCAGCCGGCTTCTGACTAGTGTTACCCATTGTTATTCTATTTCGTGTAAAATATACAGTGATAACCTGGTAATACTTTTACATCAGATTCACTACCGACTACCGCTACAGTCAACATTCAACATGTGTGCAACAAACACAAACTCACACAAACTGACATAGAAATCGAACTAAAAAATATTAGAACGATATGGTAGGATGTGACACAGAAATGGTAATGAGATTCTAGCACTCTGGTTCCAGGATAAAAAATCTGAAAAAGAATTTGAGAATATTTGTATCAAATTCATCAAAAATATATTTCTTGCAATTGATGCAGTCAAATTTTCATTTTACGATACTATTGGATACTGGATACTATACCTCATCATCTGTGATTGCACAGTCTGTGTGCATTAGAAACTTTAAAAAGGACGTCGATTTGGAATTTTACATTTTGGTATAACTTATAATAATTGCACAAGCGATTACAATAAAGAGTTAGGCTCTGTACCATCTATCGAATATCCTAATATAAGAATTAGTTTCTCTTTTCATTGTGAGTCTATGATACGGATCGTCATGGTGCATGGTGCATGGGAAGTCCAGGAGATTGCGCGTGCTGAATTTCGTATTCGCGAGGGAAAAAACATTTATTTCTTGATGATTTGTTATATGAAAAATTACCCATGCATAGTGTGATCTGGACAAGTTTAAAACGGTGAGTAAAATCCGAAAAAGTTGCATAGAATGCGTGTCCCATCGAATTTTAGTAATTTGAAGACAAATAAACTCGTGTTAACCTTGTGCACGTTTGACGTAAAAAGTAAAAAGGTCTATTACACGTTTTGCTAACGTTTGATTGATCTTGTGAAATGTCAAGAAGTGTTCGAATGAAATTTAATACCCCGAGAATATATTTGACAATTATATCATTTGTTGATACGTACATTTTTATTGGGAACGTGTAAATGAGGTTGTTGATACGATCGATTTCAGTACACGATATTTGACATTTTATAAATGTAACTGTTGTAAGAAGCCAAGGTTTGCAAAAGTAAATGGACAGAGGTGAAAATGTTTATTAATGATATTTAATTAAGACGATTTATTCGTGATATTCAGTCAAAAATTGAAATTAATATTTACATCCTATATAAATAAATTATATTTAATGAATAAGGGTAGTAAAAATAGTGGTTAGTATTTCTTATGTGTCCAGTTATTTTTGTTCTTGTTAGGTCACTTCTCCGTTAAATATCATTTATATATACTATAACAATGTACATATAATTATTTTTTACTTCAACTATATGTATACAGGTTTCCTTCAACGAAGCTGTTAATAACTAACAATACAAATCTTAAGACTTACAATGGATCTCTAGTCAGAAATATACAGATTGCGATGCTAGATGAGGAAAAAATTTTTGAAGTTGAGATGGCACAATCTGAATTTCATACATTGTCTTGGTTGTACAAGGCTGCTCCTTGTTTTCCTGTAAATGCTTCTAAGGTAAAGACGAAGAAGGAAGTAAATAAAAAATGGAGCAAACAGATTAAACATTCGATACATTTTCCTTTTCAGATTACAGTAATTCACGAGCCTAGCATATTTTATTCAACACTTGTAGAAAAATGTAAAAATGCAAAGAGGAGAATAGTATTTGCATCGCTATATCTAGGCACAGGAAAATTAGAATCAGATTTAGTAAGTATACTTGGCAACTAAAAGCATAATGAAAAAGAGATGATTGATTATGTTGATGTTTTCTTATTTTATAGGTAGACGCTATAGATCAAGCTGTAAAATTAAGCAATGGTAACGTTGAAGTCAAACTATTGCTAGATTACATGAGAGGATCTAGAGGTAAATTAAATTCTCGTAAAATGTTGGAACCCTTGCTTAATGGTAAATATGGTCATTGCTGTCAGATATTCCTGTATCACACCCCTAAGTTACGAGGTATCTTAAAGATGATCATCCCAGATCGTTTCAATGAATTAGTAGGATTACAACACATGAAATTATATATGATAGATAACGATCTAATAATTAGTGGGTGAATAATCAAATCAATTTTTTAATTTCTGACAAGGCTATTTTACCGTGCACAAATTGAAACATAATTTCACTCTTTTCAGTGCTAATCTTAGTAATGATTACTTCACGAACAGACAAGATCGTTATTTTGTGATCAGGGACTGCAAAGAGCTTTGTGATTTTTACAGCGAACTAATTGAAAAAGTAGGAGAATTTAGTTTTCTCCTTCGACCAGATGGTACAACAGTATTAAATCCTACCGCAAATGCTCACCCCTTTAAAGACAAACCAATCAAATTTATTGAAGAAGCCGCACACGGTGTGAAAACTCTTTTCCAGAGGGAATTAGAGAAACGTTCCGATGTTGAAAAAATATGTATGTAAATTTTTATTATAAACATATACGTATATATGTATGCAAGTATACATTGTTTGAGACAAAATGTTAATGAAAATTATCTCGACAGCCAAAAATTCCGACGCGGATACGTGGATTTTCCCGTTGATACAAATGGGTCAGTTAAATATATACCACGACAGTCAGATAACATTAAAACTTTTACAAACAGCACAACCCGGTGCAATACTTAGACTAGCGACAGGCTACTTTAATTTAACTTCGGAATATAGCGATGCATTATTTAAGGACTGTCAAGGAACATGTCATCTTTTGACAGCACATCCAACTGCCAATGGTTTTTTCTGTAAGTTGAATCAGTATAGATACAAAATTCGATTTCTCGATCTTAAAACAGATTCTATATATCATGTTTAGCTGCAAAAGGTGTTGCTGGCGGTATTCCGGCAGCCTATACAAAAATAGAAGAATCGTTCATTAATCGTTGTTCTAACATGGGTCAAGAAAATAGGATTAAACTGTGGGAATTTATAAAACCCGGATGGACATATCACGCGAAAGGATTATGGTATTCCTTGCCTGGACAAGAAAAACCGAATCTTACGCTCATTGGATCGCCAAATTTTGGTAAAGATCATAGTTAAAAGAAATACATGATGTATAACATGTCTTCGAATAACTGGAAGAATGTTGATTTCAGGTTACAGATCGGTAAGCAAAGATTTGGAAACTCAAATTGCTGTGATGACAAAAAACCAGGCGTTACAGAATGAATTACAAAAAGAATACGAACGGTTATTTGCATCCGCAAGACCAGTAACAAAGAGAACATTTTCGGAGCAGGATAGAATTCCTCCATCTTGGGTATGCGCCGCGGTAGTTCTATTTAAATATTATTTTTGAATAATATGTTGTATATGCAGAATGGTTACCGTATCTAGTTGAAACTGTATTTAATTTATGTAAAAGAAGAAGTTAATTTATACGAGTGTATAGTACTCGCTGGATGACGAAATACGTTGACTGTATAAAATAAAGATATAAATAAGAACCATTCATTCGGATTATTGATTTATAGTCTTTTTTTATATAATGTACAGTGTTTAAAATTAGTGAAAAAATATAAATAAAATGTCTAATAGCCCTCCGTTAATAAAAACAATTGATTTGATCGGTCCATGTTATATGGGTTTGATAAATAAAAAGTACATTATTCTGAGGTTATACTGATAATAATTATTTGCTGATTGACATACTATCCTGTATGGAACGTGATAAAACTTTATAGTACTATGATTGCGGCGTTTTATACGAAACGTCGATACGATAGAAATGATTCGAATTAAACTGCAGAAGTAATATAAGAAAAACTGTTCGTAACCACTTGGAATAGTCATTGTCCACTATTGAGAGTCGCGGTTGATGCGACCCCAGAAGATTACTGTTTCGATGACACTTTGCACAAATGATTGAATCGGTTTTGCACTAGAGATTTCCAAAAATGGCAGATAGAGGAAAGTTTCTTCCACAAAATTTTATTTGTCGTCGATAACGAATGTCTCTTCCTTGACGAAAAATTCGATTACTTCTTCCTCCACATTCTTCGAATCAGAATCTAATTCATCGGTATCGATATCTGGAGAAAGAAAAAAATATTTTCGATATTACACATATTAAATTACTCGAACTTAAAGCTGGAAAGATTATTTTGTTACGTACTATTACGTAATTCTAAACGTCGTTTCTTTTGGCTGTTCCATTCTTGTATGCGTAGCGATCTATATTCTTCGAATGACTTCATGGCCGCACATCGTTTCTCAATCAATTCCTACAACATAATTTAATTGGTAAACGTGTTCCACAAATTGTAGATATGTACCGCTTTTCTTTAATTAAATACCTTCGAAGCACGCGTTAATCGCATGCGATCTTTGCTCTCGAATTGAGCAGAATATTTCTTTAAGTTCTTCTTAATTTCTTTAATTTGTTCTGCCGTCAACAATGTTGGCGGTCTCGGTCGCCATAACAGTTGGTTGAATTGGTTAAGATTAACTCTCTTCAAGATACGTCCCTGGAAGGTCCATATCCAGTATCCATTATCGACGCTGGTCTTCCAGCTAGAAACAGCTGTTACAACGTATCTGTAACAATATGCACGTTTAAATCGTTTTGTTCATTAATATTTGAAAGTAATACAAACATAAATGAACGTCTTCCTGTAAATTCCATAACATGGAACATACGCCCTTCTTCTAGACATCTATTCAAATATATTCTCACCGCCCAGTAGGGTCCCATTCCACGTCAGACGTTTGGTAATGGTCAGTTGAGTTCATGATAGTAAAATCGTTAGTGTCAATGAACTCCAAAGCACCTGCCATGGTTGTCAATCCCGCGAGAACAATAAATTGTCCGGAAGGTGACCAGAACAAATGGTTGCAGGCTTTCTTCTCCAATTTCTCTGTTAGATGAATCAAATATTAATACATACAATACCCCTGTTATGTTATTAACTGTTTGACAATTCCTGAGACTTACTGAGAAGTGCCGGCTGATGGCCGTACCGCACTTCATAGAAACTGACATTTACGCTTGGAATTTCACCATGAATAATAGCGAATTTACTTCCAACAGGTTCCCAAGCAAATGCATGGATTGGTTCTTTTATTTCAACACTGTCGACAGGGATTTGTTTTTCTCTCATATGGAAAATTTCGAAATTATACGACATACCCTGGTAATAAACCTTTAAATGATTATGCATATACAATAAACAGTTTTTCAGAAGTATTGATAAAAAATATGTGTACATATATATATATATATAAGTACCGTATACTTCTGCTCGGTTTTTTCCTTGCGTTTGGCGAAACGGTCTACTTTCACGCAAAGATAATCTCCAGACTTTTGCCAGTAAATCTTACAGTCGGCTACGTTAAACAAATTCTTGTTACGTATTTCATTACGACTGAAATGAAATCATCATTAATGTTTGTACGAAGATACAATCTAAAATCTGTCAAAATTATTACTTTGGAATTTCGAGGAGGGTCACTCTAGCTGGTACATCTTTGTCCTCTGGTACCCAGTAGGCAAGAATGTTATCTGTTGGTGACCAACTGAAATCTCTGATTCCAGGAATCTTTATACTTTTTTTATCTAACAATCCAAATGACTGAAAGTTTATGAGTCAATTAATATTAATTCGAATAACTGTGTCGTGTACAGTACTAAAAATGGAAAGCATACCGGTGTTTCGTAAACACTCAAAATATCTTCGCCCATACGAGCTAAGTATTTATCATCGTATGACCATCGGAAGATGGGCCACACGCAAGAACCCTCTGTATGGAACGAACGTTTCTCCTGAACGGTTAAAATGTCCCAAATTACGAGTCGCTTCTGATCAGAACCAAGATCAGTTCGAGGAGTGTAAGTCACTAGGTAACGTTCACAAGGCGAGAAATCAATGCATTCGACACCCTTCTGACTGAATTTCGCTTGTTGAAAAAATTGTGGACCTCCCCACAATGCAACACCCAGTTTGTGAAATGTTGCCAAATATGTTCCCAGCGGAGACCATTTGACATAAGTCTCTGTCCAACGCTGTCCGAAATTAATAATTATTGTACACAAAATGAACAACACAATTTACAATTCATATTATAAGGCTAAACAAACAATATCTTACAGAACGATCTTCAAGCAATGTTGGTTCTGGAGCAGAGTTCTGCCAAACCTGAACAGTAACACTTGGGCCATTACCACAAAGTACACAAAACTGATCATAAGCATCTGGTTCTAAAAGATAGTAATGTAAATCTGTTGCTGCTTTAAACGGTTGTGGTTTAGGTGGCTCCCACTCTTCAGAAATCTCTTCGAACTTCTTGAAATCAGTAAACAAGTTTACTTTAAACGTGTGTTGCTTGTCAATTTTGTAATTATTTATAGATTGAGCGGCTGCTAAGGCATTCAGAGGATTATTGTACTCTAGAAATATGTATCTGCAGTAAAAAAAAAAGACAAATTTAGAGTTATATTTGCTTGTCCAATCAATATAACACTTTCCACAATATCATAAAATCAAACGACAACATAATATACAGATTGAAAGACAATATGTGTTGTAGATCTTAAAGCAGATAAACGTACCCTTTTGTGTGACCGTTTTCATTCTTAGGATAGTATTGGTTTACTATCGTACCAAATTTTCCTAAGACTTTGCTAATCACCGATTGAAGTTTTTCTAATCTTTCGGGTTCAACTTGAGGAACACCGTCAATGACAATTACCGATTCCACTCCATCTGTCTCAGATGGTTTTAGCTTCAATATGTCACCAAGGAGTTCTACAAATGTAAAAAGCATAAACACTTATTTCTTTCTGTTCATATTCTACGAAGAGGCATTATTTTGCAATATGTGTGCTACATTCTAACAAATTTCGATGAAAGAGAAGCAAAGTACTCGTGATTGTAGAGGTTATGTACGCGTGCCACATTTGCGACTACGCGTAGCCATGCCTTCAATCACTGCACCGCAGGTTGTGTTTCGTTTGATTCATTAAAGACCAGGTTTACCGTCGTCGGTGATATCGTCGACAAATCCTTCAGGGTCACTAAAATTTGATTCTTCGTCGTCGTTCGATGTATCGTCATTATTTTTCACAGAATCTTCGTTTTGAGGCGTTTTATCCGCCAACGTCTTCTTCGCCATGATGGAAACCTCTAAGCACACTGAGTATCGAGTGAAAGTGGCAGCAGGTCACCCTTATGCACTTTGAGAGGTGGAAATGGTCAAAATTACATTTGATTCGCAATAAACGATGCTGGCCAATGTTATCGCAATCGCATTGATATTTATCGTATCGATTACGATTAAAAATTTTATTTTTCCCAATCGGTCTACGGATCGCGAAATTCCTGCAAATTACAGTCACTAGCTTCCATATTGGTCAATGACGGGGACTGTAAATGTATTGAGAAAAAGAATCGAATAGAATTGTTACGTATGTTATAATGATTTCAGTCGACTAGGCAAGAATTGATTACAGTAATTAAACGTTTTGAGATAAGATATTATAATGAAAGCTGCTGTATAATCGCAACGTGTTTGCTTACATGTGCTTTCTACTCGCGAGTTTAAATGTAAAATGTTGTCAGCCCTGATGTTCATTATTATACGAGGTTCACGCAGCACCTTTGCATTTTGCAGATTCATACATAATTTATTTATTAATAAACTCTATTACTTCTAGAATATCGGTCAGCAATGAAATATACAAATTATAGCATAACAATACCGAATCATTTAAAATCATACTTAAAAGTACTAATATTCTTAATATAAATTATCTATGTGAATGATCGTGCAGAACGAGTTAGTGAAAATACGTATTCTACATATATTCTCGTATGCGTTTCTAACACCTTCACATTCATTCTATTTTGTATACTAGAGTATAAACTGTTGTATGTACTATTAAGTCTAAATGAAGGGACTATCTTTCTTAACAGGTGAAGATTGGATAAAGTAGGGAATACAATTTTTTCTGTATTTAAAACATACTTTTATTAAAAGTATTATATCATTGTTTAATCTTCTTCTTCTTCTGGAGCAGCTCCACCGCTTCCCTTGCGCAAGTTCTTCCTCTTTACACGGCCAGGTCTGCCACCACCGAACGGCGATTTCAGTGAGAAGTCAATGTGCTTCTGCGAATCTAAACGCACGATGAACGATGGAATGTTCACCACCTGTTTGCGTACTCTGAAACAAGACAAATCTTTCACGTTTGCGTCTATATTCATAAGACAAATTGATTCTCCTTCCACTTTTCACTACATTACTTTTTAGTTATTTAATAATCAAAGTAAATACCAATTATTATCAAGGTGTATAGATCCGCTAGTACAATGACAGACGTTGAGTGCCAGTTTCCTGACACTCAAGTGGCCTGTATGAAATAAAAACGGCTCTCAAGATTAACATCGTAATTGCTCATCCATATTTAAAAGTCACAGTTTTTTAAAAACATTTTCGGGTATCAACCGGGTAAATCGTTTGGATACCTGCGGTAGTCAAAAGACTATTATGTTCTAATTGTATGAATGAGTCAATCATTTGTATTAGTATCGTTGTTGATACATGTTCTTTAAAATGTCTCCTGATTATGAAACCAGAATAGTCATCGGATAGATCTAAACTGGTGATTAGACCAGGAATTTGATATCGCCTTAAAGATTAGAAACCATCTGTAAATGACCAGATATTTCTTGCCCAAATTTTAAGGCTTACAAATATCCGCGTCTGAAAATACTAACCGAATGTGACGCTGGCGAATGAGCACACGAGCGTGATGAATAGACTTGGCGAGTCCCAATTTGAATACTTGGGTTTGAAGACGCCTCTCCAAGAAATCTTCGATCTTCAAACCGAGAACGTAATCAAGCTTCATACGGCTCTCATCCAATACACCAATTCTTACCAGACGACGCAACAGAGCGTTTCCTAAGATCAGAAACTTTAATTAAAAAGAGTAGACATACGAAATATAAATATGATCTGAAAATTGGTATTCAGTAGAAACAATGAATCCTCAAAATTTTAGGTCAAGAGGTGTCAGAATTGTATATATGTTATTATTCATCATGTTTTCAGCAGAAACTCTATTGTTAATGGAAATTAACAATTGTACGTTTATCACAAGCAATTGATGCAATACCTTCGAATAGACGTTTGGGATCTTTCTCTTCAAGAGTAAGCAGCTCACGAGCAGCTTTTCTGATGTTTGCGAGAGTGTACTTGACTCTCCATACTTCACGTTTGTTACGCAGACCGTATTCACCGATAATACGTAACTCCTGATCTAGACGAGCCTTCTCATAAGGTCTCCTGGGTGTGACGTAAGTCTTCGAAAAGACTGACGGAATTCGTCCGTTTACCATTTTGAATAGTCGTTACCTACAAATAATGAAGCAAATTAGTAAAATCTTTATTAGAGAAAATAAAATTATTAGTCTAATATGTTTTCCAAACGGAAAATTTTCAAATATATCACCAATCATAATAAATGCCCATTGTATTTTATGATCTACGATTTATTTAAAATAGAATGAACAACTATTATATGAGCACTAATAACCTCATTATAATTCATAACCTACCAGTGTGAATATTAATAAAAAGACTTCTTTTTATTCCTCTATATTAAATTTAATTATGTGTGCATGCGTTTATGTTAATTAGAACTATTGATACCGCAAATCCACTAAAATCTAACTAAGAAAAACCGAGACACGTGGTTGAAAGGTTACACATGCATGTTCGACGAACTTCGTGTAAAACGAAGGAAAATTATACTAAATATTATTCGAATTTATTTATTTTTATAATAAAGCTATTGTAACAATGTCTTATACCCTTCAAATATAATGATTTCAGGAATAAATTGTACTTACTCAGTCACCTAAGTACACCGACTACTCGTCGTCACAACTGGAAAAGAAATGGCCGAATCACTCGTCTCTGGGGCGGAAATGGAAATTATGTCTACAACGAATGCAGCGCCGGAACCGGAAATTCAAACTATTTTCACGAGAACTAATTTTAGCAGTACCCTTTGTAATTTACTTTTCATACAACATATTGATGAAAACGTGTATTTAATATTTTTCACAATAAAAAATATATTTTATGTGTATCCTAAACACGACAAAACATTATTAATTAAATAAAACTGCTACATACGCGCGGTTCCAGTTTCAATGTACATATATTAATTTAAATTTGAAGTTTTAGTGAACAATTCTAATTTTATATATAAAATAAATCTATTTTTATTAAACTAGTACATTGTAATCATTATATTAACTACTACGTCTACTATTTAGATAATATCTATTTTAAGTATCATCACTCTAGATGTGATAAACACAGAATAGATGTAAATATAATTTTTATTTAGCCGCACGTATGTATGTCGAGGTGGCGACAAAGAAAACTTATGTGTAGTAATTTCTAGAATTTCCACGCAATCTATTTACCAGCGGATTGTGTCGATTAATTTTTAATTGGGAAATATCGCTGCAGATTTGGAGCAAAACAACACGTCACAGAAACGTACAATGTCATATGCAATTAATTGACAAACATCGAAGACGAATTTATTATCTCGAAGACAAAGACTTCTTTACATTGTAGATAACGAATACTTTTATCAGTTCTGAATATTTCAGCTATATTCCTGTACGTTTTTGTAAATGTTATACTTAAGTAGACGGTATTTTTTTATATTATAAATATTTATGAATGAACATGCTAAGTATGTGTTTTCACAACAATATAATCGTACTTACCGTTTAAGAATAATAAATATAAGTAGTATAGTTGTAAAAAATAAAAGAGAATGTGCGATGAATTAAGTAATACAACTTCGAATGGTAGAGTTTTTCATTCTAACCTAAATAGTAATGACTTTTTCATGCATTACTTAGTTTGGTCTTTTTTTTGGACTATTATATATATTTAATTGTTGTAAAACGTTTTAAGATACGTTTGTAAACAGCAATTTGTGTATTGGCCGTTTAATCGTACAATAAAACGTTTTAATATATATTTAAGGAATAACTTCTGTATCAAATAGATAAGCCACAGAATGGAGTAAGTCACGTTTACCACTAAGTCACGTTTAATTCACGTTTCAGTTTGATATATCGGATTTTTTGCACGACTATGTTTTGATATGCAGGGTTATACTGTTGACCCCGAAAGTGGTGAAACGAAGATAAGAGAAGATGTAAGTAGCTGTCACGTTTTCAATGTACTCAGTATCTTATTGACACCAAAGGAAGCATAAAGAATAGTTTAGTCTCGTGATTTACTAAGGAATACTTTGATTCACTGCAACTCCAAATATATATTTATTTTCCAAGTTTCCGGTACATTTTGTATTGTCATGGAGGCTGTGGTATCTGTAAGTACTTCAATTTCGTACTTTGTGAAGTATGAACTTGTTTTAAACTATTATTTTGTATGTATAAAATATCCAGTTATGCAAATTATAATAATAGAAATACAAACTATTTCTTATTATGATCGTACAAAAAAATCTTTTGCTTCCCTAAATTATCGAGGTAACGCACAGAATTATTAGAAATGGGAATTTCGGTGGCCTTAAATAAAATTTATTTTATATGAACAGTGAATAAAATAAAAATAATTTAAATATTTCTATGAGAAATACCTCTAATTACAAGAGGTGGATGGGGGATGATTAACGTGGAGCTGTATCCACCATTTAGTGTCTCATGCGTTCATTTGCATTATGAGTTTGCGAGAGTTTGATGTCCCAAACTTACATGTACAAGCTGAAAAAGAAAATAAAAAATTATCTATTCTACGACTATTACGAACGTTGAATTATTATAAAATTAAATGCGTTCGTGCTTCTAACGAGATCAACTAGAGAAACTCAATTTTATATTTTTGCATGGTACAGTAACGATGTAATAAATAATTATTTAGTTACAACAGTATATAATTTTTCCACATAAAAATGTCACAGTTCACAATGCCTTGTGTGTTATTGATAATACTTCACAAGTAACAAGTACAATTAGTATATCATGCTCGTAAAGAAGAAAAAGTTGTCCTTACAATTAATGATAACCCATGGAACTTTATTCCATAGATAATGGCTATATTGACGTTTGAAAGGAAATTTATAATTCACGTGAGCAAACTCGTGCATGATAGTGCGTAACGACATACATATATTGCAATGACAATGACACTGATATGTCAATATCTACTTGCTTCATTACAAATTTATCGTTTCGAGCTTATTTTTGTAACAAGATTCTCGAAATATTTTATGTTCTAAAATGCAATAATCATGGAAAAATATTTTCTATTTTTATAGTACCCCATTTTGAAGTCCTTTCTTGCGGGATCACTGTCTGGCACATTTTCAACAATTTTGTTTCAACCATTGGATCTTATAAAAACAAGACTTCAAAGTAGAGTAAACCTTCATCTCGAGTGAGTAAAAACAAATGATTCTTAATTTTCAAATTGCTTTGCTCAAAATAATTTGCACCTTGTCATATAATTTTTTTGTTAGTTCTCCAAAAAGTGGGACAGTGGGAACTGTAATCCATATAATCCAAAAAGAAAATGTGTTCGGACTCTGGAGGGGTATGACACCGGTAAGAAGTTAATAGTTATTCAATTTAAATATGCTAAAACAGGAATCCTTATTGAAAATATTTTTTGTAGTCCATTACCAGAGTTATTCCTGGGGTAGGACTGTATTTTTCAACGCTACATTGGTTAAAGCACACATTCCAATTAAACGATCCTCTCACGTCTACAGAAGCCATGTTTTTAGGCATTACCGCAAGATCTATGTCCGGTGCATTATTGATTCCAATAACAGTAGTAAAAACGCGTTATGAAGTACGTATGCTTGACAACTTTCAGATTAATAAAAATTGCATAGAAGTCAATAATTTGGTGATAACAATTTAATTTTATAGAGTGAAGTGTACAAATACAATAGCATAAGGGAAGCATTGAGATTAATTTACAAGCAGGAGGGAGTGAGAGGACTTTCAAGCGGATTAGTTCCAACATTGTTAAGGGATGCTCCGTTTAGCGGTCTCTATCTTATGTTTTATACTCGATTAAAAGATATCGCCGTAGAAGCAGGTAAGTGCTACTAAAAGAAAGAGAAAGAATCATTAAATTTCTACACGATGATTATTAACGAATATATTTATTTCCAGATTTACCATGCGCCAAATCGTCAGTTCCGATTCATTTTAGTTGTGGAATACTAGCAGGAATATTTGCTTCTATTATTACACAACCAGCGGACGTGATTAAAACGAAGATGCAGTTATACCCGAATGAATTCACAGGCGTTCGTATTGCAGCATTCAGGGTTTACAAGAAATATGGCGTGTTAGGATACTTCAAAGGCATTGTGCCACGAATGTTGAGAAGGACGCTAGTGACTGCTATGGCTTGGACTGTATATGAAGAGGTAGCATAACTTTCTTTCGAATCTTTTTCACTTTTTATTATTAAGACAATTCTAAAACAGATCACACTGATTATTTAATATATTGTTTTTAGGTTACAAAAAGTATGGGGCTTAAATAAAATTGTTTCGACTGGATGATATGCTATAAATTGTTTTGGTATTTCTGTTGGTATGAAAGCTGGGTGAAAGTAAACAATTTATACACGGCAAATTGAAAGTCGCTCAGCCAACTATTTACACTTGATGTACAGTATTTTTAGTTTGTATAAAGATTTGATAATAGCAGACAATTGTAGTATAGCAAATATTACTACTATGTACAGTATTTGGATAGAGTATATATCCTACCGCTCGATAATGCATTAATGATGTATATACTTATTTAATAAATTATACAGTTCCTTCAATAATATACAATGTTATACAATCTCACTGATCCATTCATAATCATTGGGTTCTGATCGTTTTTAGAAGTATTTGTACGTCTTTTTTTGTTTTAAATAACCGGATGCTTTCATTGCAGTACTGTTTTATTAATTTCAATTAACAATCTTACGAGTATTACAATGCAAATTATAGATAATTTACCTTGACGTCTGTGTTTTAATATACATATACGTGCATATATATACATATATACGTGTATATGTATATATACATACAGATAGTTTAAAAGTAACATTTGCATCAAATATGAATAAATGCTAGTAAATCTGTTTTAAACATATCTCTCAATATTTGTGATATAACGTTGACAATGCTAATTAAAAATCGAACTTCATGATACTTTATTTCTCCGTAATCAATTTAAAAAGAGCGCGACATGGTGAAAATTAATTCAGGCGTAGTTGTATAAAAATCACGATTTCATTTGAATTTGTAGATTATGCAAAATCTTTACCTTAATATTACATTAAGCAGTGTGCAAAGTGAGCCTGTTGCATTGGTTACATCCCCATGGTATGTCCTCTTTAGTCTGAAAATAGACAATACATTTTTTAGAGATTATGCATCCAGCACTGTTTTCTTCTCATATTAATTTTGATTGTTACCAAACACCTAGATAACGAGTATTTGTATATTATTTGTTAACCTTGCCTTAATACACGAAATAATTTTAAAAAAAAAAAGTATATCATACTTCTGTCGGCTACATGAGTGGGAAAGCAGATAAATTAAAAGTGATCATCTTTGATTGTAACATCGAAGACAAGGATAAATTGAACATATTTATCGCGAATGTAAAGATCAATATAACAAATATTACTATTTAAAACATCGAGTATTTGAGTAGATACTTTCCCATGAATAGAATTTCATTTGTATCTCTCGATGTGACAATACAAGATGATATCTTCTGTTGAAAGCTATTATTTTTGTAATCTGGTCTTTGTGTCTAGTTGCTTCGAAAAGCAGATTATTAAATGTGTGTACCATTTATTATGAGCAAACACGAATCACACAAATATAGTACGCGTATAAAGTATGAGAGTCTTCTATCAAGCCGAAATGAGGACACGCCAAAAAGAATGAGACAAGATACGATTTAAGGGGATCTCCTCGGAGCACCATATACATATGTAATACATGATTCCATGATATATGACCTATCATCAACCTTCGAATCGATGTACGATGACACTAAAATATCACGACTCTCTAATTAGAAAATTTGACTGAGCTTCGCCTACGTCCTGAGTCTATCAGAACTAAAAATAGCGAAGAAAAATGGCATGCAAAGGGAAGAAGAGTATTCTCCATAATACACATGATAAAATATTTCATGAAAAAGTTCCGAAGAAAACACATTTATATGATTTGCGACTATATGCCAACTTATAAGCCCAATGAATTCGTTCGCTTCATCAATCATAGCCGGGACGGCTGTTAAATGAGTATCGTTTTATATCATCTGGACTATACATGTAGATTCATTGTTCTAAAAAGTTGAATTATTAAAGTTACTCTCCGTTGGACCTATGCAACATAACTTCCCTCGCTAGTTGGTAGACAGATATTAGCTCGGCTTTAAATTGAATAGGCTCCAATAAATCGCAATTAGGGAATAAGGAAAGTAAGAGCAGGAATTTGTTATCGTAACTTTTAAAGCACTCGAGTATCGCTCGAAAATAAATATCACAGTTTTCAAAATGTCTAATTTTCCTAATAAAAGGACATGTTTGGTATTATCATTCCGATATAAATACCTCAGAAATGCGTAGTAGAAGCTAGGATTGTATAGTCACAGTCACACAGGGCACTGTTGTGGCAGGTCTACGGAAGTAGGCACTGTTTTCCTCCACTAAACCACTAATTTCTTTTTCGATAAAAAAGCTATGCTGTCGTTGAAATTATATAATTGATTTACCCTATGAAGACATTAAACCGATCAAAGCAAGCATAGGTATACCTTCTCCTATCTTGCTCTGTAGACAATATCTATAATACTACATGATAAGAATACCTTTCGTATGGGAACGACTTTTACTACTCCTCGCTCGACATTACCTCGATGCACCTTTTTTCAGTACTATGTTACATAGAGCAAGCACGTCACTTTGAAAATTAAACGCTGTACAATCAGGTCCATATGAAATTTAGTAAGAGTGTTTCTCCGATTAATAGGCAGGACCAGAGACTGGCTCGCTGTGACTATGCCATTCTTCAAAATTACAGATAATTATCATGTATAAATTATGTGCATCTAATGAAACTCACCTGGTAAAGAACCTGTACAGTAATTGAGACGAATATGGTATATTGTTTAGTGCATACCTGGCTTACTTCTCACTCACTAACCAATCAAGAGTAGTTACTTGTGACTTCGACTTCTAGATCGATGGCGACGACGAGCGTGATGACTCGAGCTACGATGATCACGAGCTCCTACCATTTAGTTCATATCATTTAATAACTTTTTCTTTCAATTGCTACATTCAGAAAATGATTAGGATAATTTACCTTTATCTCGATGACGTCGATGATTATCATCATCTCGATGTCTCTCATGCTTATCTCTGGATCTGCTTCTACTTCTATGTCCAGCATTTCTAAATACAATATTCAATATTTATATCAGATATTCAATAAACAATCACTACGCAGGTACTGCCATAGATATAGTTACCTGTGACTGCCCGAATCGTGTCTGCCTTTGTCATCTTCGCGCCTACGACGTTTATCTCTTTCTCTATCTCGATCTCTGTCCCTGTCTCCATCTCTTCTTCGTCTGTCGAGATCTTCATTAGCACGCGCCCTCTGTTTCCTATCCTCTTCTCTCCTTTGTTCTTTCTCATCCCGGGCTTTCTCACGTTTACTCTGCAAAGTTGTATTTGTAGCTCTAACATCTTTCATCGCATAAATAATTAAACACAATGTTTGTATTGTACGCATCAAGTTACCATGATCTCTTGGAGGGCACTTTTCAACCTGGCGTATCCAACATGTTGTTTACCCATTAAATGATCGTCGATTCGTTGCTGAGCATCACCAACAATAAGAAATGCACCGCATACATCGCACACCTCCATCTGTTTTTCTTGTGCAGCGGCCAATTCAGCGGTCTAAAACAAATTGTTTCTATATTCACATATTCTTAAAATTATTCATTCGATTATAGATTGTGTAATATTTACTTGGTTGTAATGACTATTGTCATTAGATTTACGGAGTGTTTCCCGCTCTTCCTTTAACTGGTCACATAATCTCATTAGGCCTTGCGCTTGCTCTACATTGCCTTGTATACCGCTTTGCTCTGCTTCCTCTACCAATTTATTAATTTTCTCAGTTAACAGAGCAATCTGTTCCTCGTTTCTTTGAGTTTGTGCTGGCGTTAGAGTAGGCTATATATGCAAGAAACATTATTAGTCTTATCATGTATGTGTGTAAACTATTTTTCTAACTAAATTATTCTTACCGCCTCTGTTCTTCCGATGAGAGCCAAACGTTGCTTTCCCTTAATGATCTTCCTTTCAACTTCGTTCAACATACTTTGACAAAATCTGATGAATTCGTCTTCGTACTGTTGTTTCCGATACGAGTATGGTGCTTTCTCGAATAGCTCTCTGGCTTCATCATCATGCACACGGGAACAGGCACCCAAATCTGCTCTTGTGTTGACGAATAGGTCATGAGGACAAAATTTCACTAAATACAATTTACAGAACTGAAACGGGAAAAGAATGAAACGTTTAAGATTAAACTTTATATATGTATTAGATATACATGTTATATTCAAGTATATATGTATGGTTGTGATTCTATATTACGAAAACCAGCTCGAATTAAGAGCCAGGACCTTCTGTAGTTTATTTTCAAGGGTTTCAACCAATGTTCAAGCGGAAAACGCTTTTACAATTTTCTCGAATTTTACAGTACCCTAACCCCTTAACGATCACGTAATCGGGGTAAGATTTTCGAGGGCCTACCTCCGGATCTTCCCAATTGAGTTCCTTTGGTTTTTCATTGGGAAGAACATTTCGGTTTCTTCCCATGAGCTCGTCGAGCAAAGCAGCAGCAGCAGCAGCAGCCATATTCCGAAAATTTTCGTGATCGAATGTCGTTTAGCTAGACTACACGACTACGCCAGGATGTATCAATGACGAATGCGAGGCAATAAACGTGTTGTTTGTTGTTCACGTGAGACGGACAATGAATGACGAGACCGTGCGAATCAACTTGAAATCGGGACAAATCCACGCAAGCATTGAGAGACTCAAACGAACTGACGACACTCACACGTTCTAACCCCGAAGTTTTCCGTTCGGGGTTCGGAAGGCAGCAGTGATAGTGATAGTGATGCAAACAATATGGCGGCACCTTACACACGAAACATGTGTGAGAGCAAACAATGCTAATTCCAGATCCGCATCTGTCCAATTCACCGAACAACGAATGTTAAACAAATTACGGCCTCCGCTGTATTTCTGTCAACTGTTTTGCGAAATTCTTTCACAGACCAATACTCTCGAAGGAAAAAAAAGAATACAACACGAATCTCATTGCGACGTTCTTGCAACTGCACTTACCGCGTGGTACAAAACACAACATCAATTGCTTTTTTTATTAATATGTACATAGGCACACATGTCTAGACAACTCTAGAGTTAATGTTATTTCTTGGTAAAAACGGGGAGATGATATTATGCTTTAATTTGTTTCGTTTACAGATTTTTCGTAATCTTAATGATTAGTGGATATTTTTAGACGGTGATTTGACTGTTTCTCCGCATACGCGCGCCATCTGTTTGAATTTCTCGTCGAATTTGAATTGAAGGTTTCTTGGTTCGTATATTTAATTATAATTATTATTACCAATCAATTACACAATCTTTACTTCGCGATCGCATTGATGAAACAGTAAGCGCCGTTAAAACTAACGCAATAACAATTTATTGGTCATTACTGTTATGCTAATATCGATTACACATTACGTGTTAGCGTACCCGCTTATTACATCATTAAAATTATCACTGATCGTTCGCGCGGATAATTATCGAGTGATCTTCTAAATCGACTCGGCCCCCTTAATAAAAACCACAACAAGCTGGTAAATATAACTTAATGTATCAATATTACTCGATGTTTCGATCACAATCTCGGGACAATGCTCGATCCGATCTTGATCTAAGGGATTAATCGGTGTTCTACGGATGGATGAATGAGAGCGTGGAATAATTTATATTCTACGATTAATTTCTAATGCGTACAGCTACGATCCACTTGAATAAATATATAGCAATTACTATCCCTTACGTTTCCAATTTCGACACGATAATCACGATGATGTTTCAGCCAATGTAATCGATAGACTGGAGAGACCTTCATACAATTACATATAAAAAAAATCTTTAGAAGAATTATAAGATATACAATTCTTTAATAGAATTATATCACATTTTTGATGTACTGACACTGTTCATGAAGAGCTTCGAGTTTTGTGTGAAAATGCAAATTCGCATGAAGCTCCACAGTCTATTAATGAATTAAACGCGACGGTGAGTATGGACGATGAATGATTAATTATTTCAATTGATCCTGCCGATCCTGTTTACTCGTACTCATCATCATCAGGTCGCACCTGAGGGTATCTCCTCGCAGGCTGGTGCTGCTGAGGCTGCGGGCGTCTGTGTTGAAGAGGAATGTTGACTTCCTCAGGGCTGTGGAACACTTGGTTCAAAGGTAGACGGAATTGTGGGAGTCCTCCGGACTGTGGGCGAGCTGATGATGGGATACTGTTCAATGCTGGCTGTGTGCTTGCATAGATCTGCGCAAAAATCATATTTAACGCTGTTTAATATTTTATGCATTTATAAAACGCGCGCGTGAGCGAAGCATTAAATAGAGAATATATTTTACCGGCTGCACAGGACGACGAATGGGAGCAGATGGTGTGATCTGATAGTCGCCAACGTGATCGTCAGAATGAATGTCAGCGGGGAAATACCTTTCGCTGTATCTCAGTGTTACATTCGGTTTCGTCTCAGCCTCTTGCTGGTTCAATGGCTTGTAGAGATATTCATTGACGAAGTGATACTGCGAACTCTTCTTGCAGCTTATGTCACCGCTCGGTGGCATGCAAATCAAGTGGACCTGCGAAAAAATATATATGTACAATTATACTTTAAAAACGTTAGACAAAGATTAAGAAAGTTTCTTGCTAATCCAAGGAGTGTAGACTGCAAACTAAGCAAAGAGTTTTACCAATTATTTCCAGGTCCCGAGTAGGTTTATCCGTGAATTGCATTTTAATTTGTAAATTCGATTTTATGAGCCAGTGGAATGTGAACTGTTAGGCCTCGAAGTTCTCCAGGAGAAAGGGGTTTCCACGGTTCCTCTGTTTTCATTTTTTCCAAGCCGAGAAAATGGGCGTGGACTGATTATCCCGGAAACGCGTAACGATAGTCTGGTATCAGGAAACCGATCGCACGATTTATGATTGGCCTCAGCTGCCCGTTGGTTCGGTACACGAAACCGGAAACGACCGGGTGAAAACGTAGATCGGAGCGTACGCGAGAGGTGAAATTTACTTATCAATGGCATTCGAGGCTTGTTAATTGTACCGGCAGAACGCGACGTTTATTTTCACGGGCGCTTTCACTTGACCGGGGTGGTTCAAGGAAAAAGGATAACGCTCGTCGGATCGTTGATCGAAATGGCTATCTATAAACTTGACTTGGCAACGAGTAAATGTACAGAACTGATCGGAGCTGCGCCATCGCTGAATTTACAAGACTGCGGAAGCAAAAATGTTGATAATCTAGTACGTTGGTACATCCAGTTATATGCGTGATCTCTGAATCTTTTAAAGAAGTTTCTTAATTGACAACTGTTGTAACATTCTCGTTTATCTTTGCAGGCTATCATTTGGAATGATTGATTGGTTTGATTGTTATGGAACTGATACATTTTATTGTTCAACAGTCTCATAATTCAAAGCACTTTCTCCGTCTATTTGTAATTCGTTATTGTTTCATACGGAATACGTTTATGAATTCGTAGAATGATTTCACAGTATGAAATACTAATAGAGATCTAGATCCTACTGTAGGCAAAATAAAAATTAGAGATATTCCAGATATCTTCCCAACTAGAATATACTTCTTATCTACCATGCGTTGCCCTATCAAAAATTATTGCTTACTAAAATATTAATTTAATTTAATTTTCAAAAAATAGAGTCGATATCTTCTATTATGGTATTTTGGGATGAAGCTGCGACCTGTCTAGCAGTGATCAAGAACCTGAAGATGTAGAATGTAACACAATATTCCCAATTACCTGATGGAACGTGAATCCTTCGGGACAGATCCAGGAGTGCTTCGCGTTGTCCTGGCAATAATGGAAGATCTCGCAGTTGAGGTCCTCGTCCGCGTAATACCCTGTCTGCTTGTTCACGCAATCGAATTTGCTCTGGGGCAGTAAAAGGGTCAGACGATCGGGCTCCTCCTTTTCTTCGAGTTCCTCAGCCTCGGCCTTCAACCGTGGAACAACGAACTTAATAACACCGTGAAAATTACTATCGTCCACGGGGAAGAGAAAGGCTTACGTAAACCCGTTTCCTAATTCCGACATTTCTCGGAACGATAACTGGAGCAACGAAATTGGCTCGACCGCAAACGATCATTACTTAATTCCCCGACGATTATTCCACCGCGACAATCGTTCGAAGTAGCGATGATAAAAGAAGCAGAACAGAATTTCGCGAAATCATTTCTGCAGAAGAAACCGTAACGTCTGGCGATTACGCAAAAGCCTCGCATTGTGTGAAACCGCGAACAATGGATGTTTCTTCGATCGCTTATGAAAATTACGTAACAACCGAGATTCGGTGAAAGGATTTCCCTCGTTGCTGAATTTACTGCTAATGCGAGACAATAAGCAGCCGATCGTGATTAGGCTGCGGATCTCTATGCAAAAATTGCCTACGTCGATCGTAAATTCGAAATTGGGACCAGGTAGAAGTTTTCTTCCCTTTACTTAAATCTTGTGCATCGATTTAAATGAAAGAGGAGTTAAATAAAAATTGTCTAATGATGATTCAATGGCTACCTGAGGCTGTCCACCGCGAAGAACGCCTCTCGGCGGTCCGTTCACTCTGACGGCTCCTTGGTCCAACGATGGTTTGCGATACAACTAGAAAAGAAAATAAACAATATCCACGTGTGATTATTTAAGAAATCGATTCTCTCGTATATGGAACCATCGACGAAGGTTCACGCGCTTGTTACGCAGCTGCAAGGGAATGAACTCGCCTCAGACGGTACTTCGAGGCAACCGGTTATTTTTACGTAAGTCCTTACATAACGTTGTAACGTAATATTATATGATCCAACTTCTTTCATCGGGGCTAATAATATTCGAAATTGGAGCAGATCGGAAAGCGAGAACGTTCCAGGCGAAAGGGAAAAGGAATTCGCCGCCAGACTGCGGGTGTTTATGTAAATCGACGACTCTGGGGACCGCGATCGATGAAAATAGGATATTATTGACTCGGTAATTGCTTCCGCAGGATGGGGAAGAGGAATTAGAGCTATGGTCCATTATTTACCTTTCTCTTAATTACTGAGAATATTCACAGCATATTTAAATGCAGTTTAGAAGACCCATGCAAAACTGATTTTACAATTAATAAAGTATGATTGCAAAAGTTCCTCAACACCTTCTTTGAACCACACAGTTTTCACGAAAAAGAGATCCACTATTGGGTGATAATTAACAGAAGTTACAGAAAATGGTGGTGACCACATAATTGATCAATAAATGATATAACTGTTGTATAACATTGATTTTAGCTTACAGGTTGCTGGTTGCCGGAGGCTCTGTAAGCTGGCGTGGGCGTGGGCGTGACAATGTTGTCCTCGTAGCTGTTATCGCGGAATCCTTGACCCCCAGAAGCATAAAGAGGTCCTAGACTGGAGGACTTTCCAGGATAAGGCACCCTGCCATCCAGATCGTAAGACTGAGCCGCTGCGGTGGCAGCCAGCGCTGTTAGACACAGCCACAACATCCTGGAAAAGCGAAAAATACATTTTTACCGTACACAGTTCCAATGACTGATCCTCGATCGATCATCTATCCTTCCACTGCCTGGAATTACGGCGCTCGGCGCACTTTCTCGCGGTACCAAATACTATGTTACAGGTGGACGTGCGCGGACCTCGAGAGAAAGCAACCTTGGCCATTGACATCTTCCATAAAGCACACGCATTACGTGGAAAGCAACGATGCAGCAGGTTCGATTCGAAACGGGGATCAGGCCGATAGATTAGTGAAATCGTGTAATCCCTGCGTCGCGTCGTGGAAAAAATCGGTTAATCCGCTGTGGTGACCCGTAAACGCATCACGCAGAGTTGATTGGCTGTTTAGAGACTTGCTCGATGACTAATTCGATTGATTCATCTTTCACTTTTATGCGTTTGTATGATTCCACCTGGGGAAACCTATTAGATTGCTGATGGGAGATTAGCCTGTAAATAGCTCGAAGAGATTGATGGGCTGTGCTGGAGACGCTGGAGAATTATGACCTATTGTGAATTGTCTTCGAAAATCATATTGCTTGCCATTATTTTAAATGCTGCATCTGTATGCATGCACGTTTCAACGAGCTATTCATTTGCTCCTGCAAAAATGCTGCTGCTTTGTCTATTGTCCTAACCAGACTGCCGAAGTAAAACGTTCGATTCGCGCTAAAAGTGTTTACTTTAGAACATTCAAAAAGTTACCGATTTGTTTCCAATTCTTATCAATTAATTTCTAATAAATTAACTGAATAAGCAGAATAAAATCCTGTGGATAATTTCGATTCAATGATCCCAAAAATGAATTGTTAGATCCTCTTTCGATCGCGTCTTCGATCTAATCCTTTGAGATTGATCATACAAGCGCGACGTAATCGTTCGGTTAATTTCAATTGAACAGCCCCGCAGGCGCTGTTTAGCTCCTCTTTTCTTCCCCATCTAATTCTCTCGAATTAATTGATCGCCACGGCTGAACAGCCGCGAATAATTTCGACTTAACGACCAGAAATTATCCTCGATTCGCTCGCGAGATTGATGATCGCGATCTAGGTGGTTAAACGGTTAGCGGCGGTTTCACTGTTCGCAAAAAAAGGCCGCTCGTAAAGAAGACAACCGGCTGAAGAGAGAAGCCTCCGAGAGTCACGTCTCGGAAAAGTGATGCATCGCGGCGATTAGCGAAACGCAGTTGCAGGTGTCCGGAGGAGAAGTGCAGCAAAAGTGTGCCGAGAGCAAGCGTGCTTAATGTCGACGACCCAGAATTATATTCGAGGGAAAGAGGGCCACGGAGAAATGCGGTGAAATGGCGTAATCGTATTCCGAATCGAGCTGGAGGCTTGTTCGTTTTTTGCTGGACCGGTTGCTGCACTTTTCTGCACCTCGGGCGATTACTCTCGATACGGCCAACACGGTTTGCACACGTTTGCACATCCCGATAGGTTTTAGTCGATGCTGCGAGCAACGAGACAGGTTGGAAAATAGTTCATCCGTGGTGACGGTAAAATTAAGTGAAATTGCATTTTTATGGTGGAACGAGATACAGAGTGTATTTACGCGTTGCGCAACTTGTTTCTCGTCGCGATAGAGAGCTTCGAAAGTTGAGCCCCATAGAACCGATCGGCTCTGTGCTGATTAGAGTGCAGTTTTGATTACAGGATAAACGAGTCGAACGGTTCTTATCTGCTGCGACTATCTCGCTTTTTGGTGTATGATTATCGACGGTTTGGATACGAACGACTTTCCTTGGAACGCGCGGAGAAATGAATGTCTTGCGAACGAAGAGAAGACTGATAGAGTTTGCGCAGCATCCTAATTGTTTGGTTTCCGGCGGTCTCTCATTGTTTGCCTCGGAAAGGAAGACCGAGGCACATCACCGTGGAAAGCACCATAACTTTCTAAGCACGTAAAACACGGACGGCGGTTTCACGATTCGCTGAAGACATCTCATTCGTAACGGTGCGATGATGTATCGCGGGGAGATCCGGCGCTTTCGATAAATTTGAAAGGCCTCTCTCGAGAGTGGACCCCTCCGACACCGTTTAGATCCCCGCGCGTTGATAAAAAGGAAACCTCTGCTGAGCGTGACAAATGTGCTGGACATTGAAAAACAGGGCGCGCAGCACGTTTTGTCGAGCAAACGTAAAAGCGAAACGCAATTATCCAGATACACGATCGGAACACTTTCTTACGCGTTTCGAACGTCGCCGCCACGCCGATCATCCGCGATTTTTTGGCGGCGGCTGCGGGCGAAAGTCTGGCAGCGTTTCTTTGGAAATGATAGTCAACCGGTGTGACAGTGGGTGCTTAAAGGTTTCCTGCTCTTGGCGACAAAGGTCGGAGGTAATCTGCTTGTTCCCGGTGTCGGGAGACATTTTACGCAACCTGGCTGCGATCCTGATGCAGATTATGATGAGCCTGCCGCGATTAACGCGCTTCATGTCACTTGTATAGCTCGGCTGAGTTTGAAAAGTGTTTGTGAGCTGCGAGGACGTAATGAAAGGTACATTTCGAAACATCTATGTTCTCGTGCATGTGCGCTATCATTCAGAAATATTTGCAGAGTTAGCTTTGTCAAATGAGGACGTTGGCCTACAATTATGTTGTTGGTGAAAAGTCGTTTTCGTCCTCATTGGGTCAAATAGACTTGGCGAATCGTAAGTAGTCGTATATGAAATGGAGGAAGCGAAGGAGGTCTAAAAGTGTGGCGTGCATCAAGTCAGTCTGCCCGCTTATGGGACGAAATGGTTAATTATTGGGCACAGGAAAATGCGGTTGCTGGTTTTAATGAGCTGTCCCGGCTTTACTTGTTAGGCGTAAACCGGTGAACCGGCCGGTCGTTAAGAGGTGGACGCGGACTCGATCGGTAGCTCGGGTGAAAGTGAGAGGGCCTGCGTGTAAAAATGGCATCGACTTGACAGAGAAAAAAAGGGGGAACGTATCTGTATCGGGTGTTGCGAATTGAATTATAGTGTGTACGCATGCAGATCGCGAAACAATATCGCCCAAGGTCCGCGCGGAGAACGGACCAGCCGTGGAGGGTCCAAGACGAGGATCCTTCAGAAATTCGATCGAGCTATATTTCTCGGATCAGTGAAGATCGGGGCGACATCCCTTGTACGTATAGACCCACTAAAAAATTAGTTAGCTAAGATGAGTTACTCGATAAAAGGCATTAGAAATATTTCTAAAAATCGCATTATCAACAAAAATTTAGAATTAACAATGAGTACAATTTTCCTTGCATTCCTCGGAGAGGAAATCCTCGACTGCCCAGTCACCGAACGCAAAAATGCGTGTGAGGCGAGTGAAAACTAATTGACTTTTCCTAACCGATCCCGAGATGAGCATCAACGAAGTTACAGCTTTCTAACAGAAAGTGCATCAGAAATAGAGTAAGAAAAAGAAACCGCGCAGTTAGGGTTGCCGCATGCCGTTCTGCGGTCAAAAGCAGTGTCACGCGGAAGCTTTACGCGAGCCGTCCTCGAGGCGTGTCCTTCTCGCGATAAAATTGCAAATGGCGCCCGCTGGAAGCTGATCCGGCGGCGGGTCCGCAAAGAAAGCAATTGCATAATGAAAAAAGAGATAGTTGCCCGGTAACTACAAACGAGGGGAACGCGGCTGTATAATATAATCAGTGGAGGGCACACGTAACTGGTCGGCCGGTTCTCCGTCGAGCACTTAAGGAAATCTGGAGCAGACTTTACGGTTCAGACAACATTTTTCAATTCGGTGGACCAGAGCCGACGGTATTCATCATGTATACTCAACTTTTACTCAAAGCGTGTCATGCTCCGGTGAATGAAACGGCACAGAATTTTAACTATTTGGCTGGGAGACCTCGTCCTTCAACGCCAAAAGCTCAATTACGAAACCTCTTCTTCAAACAAATATTTACAAAATCCTTTCTCTTCGCGAATTTAACGATTATTTATAAACGATCAAAATGCACTCTACTCCTGAAAATAATCGTCATTACTTCCTATGCATCTGCTTCATTTTACAATTAATAAATTTTCGATATGTGGACTAAAAGATTGGAATTTAAAATAAAGTTATAATTCATTGATTGTGGGGGCCAAGAATTAATTTGTACACCTATAATAATTTCTTAACTTTTATTCACTAAAAGACTCCATTTTTCTTTCTAACAATATTATTTTTTCGAAGCAACAGGGTTGCTGGTTTTAGCTTCCTTCTACAGCTAATTGAAGTTACTAAAGTGATAACATGTTAGAATATTTACACCTTGATTCCATTCAAGTATGAATTACTAGACTGTGGATTGTATGCATTTATGACAAAAAAGTGGCTGTAATTTAAAACAGTAGGAAGACTAACTTGAGACCCACTCAAATTCTTGAAAGAAGAAAGACATTCCTTCATGGCTGTTGTTATTTTACAAAATTTGCAGTGTGCTGATTATCCACTAATCCAAAGGATCTATGAATTGTTAACCTACCAATTCGCAGAACAACTTCTGCCTAAATACGGCCATTTACGTGTTCTCATTCGGTCACCGTAAATTTTCAAAGGGAAACTCGTCCAGTGGGCGTACTAATATTATCGTAAGCCTTCCCAAGTAATTGCCAGCGTCACTGTTGCAACATTCGATTGAAAATTCAAGAATTCCTCGGCGCAGTTCCTGATCGCCCTCGCACAACCGGTTCCTTTTCTAAGGCACGTGCCATAAGTATCGACTCCACCAAGCATAACGGCGTTAATCTCGCGAATTCTGATCTATCCGCAATTTCTCTGGAATCTCACCAAATGAATTTTTCCAACCGACCTTCCACACGATCGACCAATAAAGTACACTAATTTTCCACAGAGAAACATCGAGAAGAAGAAAGATGCTTCACTTGCACTGTTCGTCACTGATTTTCCACGTCCTCTCGTCAACCGCCCCTCTATAGCTTTTTTGTTTTATTTTTCGAAAACGCTGATTTTTTCTCTTCTCCACCCCCACTTACCTGTCAACGACCAAGGTAGAGGAGCAACAGCACGACGAAACGATTGACAACGCGCGAGCTTTATCTTGGCCGGCCGGTTCTTCATTCTCTTATATAGCGTGTCCCGCTGAAAGTTACCTCCACCAGGTGATATCTGGATCCGACGTTAGGGTTGTTGGTGGGAGAACACACGTAACATGGATTCGTGCTGTTCGCCGAAAACCCCAGACCCGCCAAACAATGGGACACCCATGAGCTTTCGTCGACGTGCGACACATAAAAAACGTAATTGCGATCGTTCGGACACTCCTCCATCGGATTATTTAGTGCGCGGTGAGGTGAAACGTGCTTGACAGGACATGAGATGAAGCGAGATACCCGGCGTGCACGATCGACGATCATAAATCGTCGTTTGCGACGGTAATTGTCGGACAAGGATCGCAAAATTGATCTTTGGACGTTCTGCGAACGCTGCTGTTCCGACACTTTTATTGGCTCTTGGAGGAAATGCAATTTTTGAGGAACGAGTTTTCTGATCACTGTATTTGCTTTTGTTAAGAAAAATAAAAAAACTTCAATTCCTCAGTTTCTGGCAAGATATTAAATAAGGTGTTATGTCAGGAACTGCAGAAAGAATAAGGTCTCAACAAGAAGTGACTTTAAAAATATTTTTAGAAAAATTGATAAATAAAGCAGTGAATGCTCCTAAACATTAACAATTGTAAGAGTCAGTCGTGCAAGGGTTATTGCACTTGGAGCTCGATGAATCAAAATTTTCCGTAGACTACTCCAGAGACACATAACGGGGGTGCAAATGAAAAATCCGAGAGCCACGTGGAATGCAGGGTGAAACGCAGCAGCGTGTTGCAACGGTGGACACCGCAAGGAGTTTGCACTTTCTTGGTAATGATTTTGACAGATGTTAAATAGACTCGAACGATGCTAATCGTCGAGCAATTTTCTTTTGATTCGTTTTTCAACGAAGCAGCAAGGATTGCTTCATTCTTCTTCGTTGTTTCCTTATTCTCATCGGCTTTTACGAGTTCTAGATCCGATTAAATGCGGTGTTTTTTGAGGAACTGAAAGTCGAAGTGGAATTTTTGTAACGGAGTGTTTACAGGAACTTTCGTAGCCGAGAAAAGGAAAATGAAGTGAAATTCTCGGGAAGGCGCTCAGTTCTTCTATCAACTGGAAAAATCTGATCGGAAGCGGTTGTAGAAGTTGAAATTATGTTGCTGGAGAAATTCGAGTGCATGCAAAACAGTGAAGCTGCGCGCACTGTGAAATTCAATCGACTTTGCGCCGAGCGCGATACTATAACTTGTGATCGAGGAAAGTGAAATGGCAAATTATCACAGCAGCATCTGGATAGTGTGTGCATACCACCACACATTTTTCTGTGAGTACCTATACACGCGTAGAATGAATTAACATTTATAAATTTAATGCTCTACAATCTCGATTCTGCTATCTACTCGAAACTTGGACAAAGAGAATTAACAAATTAATAATCGGACTTTCAAGTTTCGTATTTAATTAACCGCATGAAGATCTCTATTTCTATATGCACATTTCAATAATCGCATCATATTGCTTTCAGTTAAATGTTTCGACTGTTTTTAATCTACTCATTTTTATTATAAATGCATAAAATTCGCCGTCTATTTGTAAGAATGACTAAGGCCTGTAACAAATATATTTTAATTTAATCAGTAACGCGTCTAAATCAGAGCACGAAATTTGATCTTGATCTCACTTTTATAAATCACTGGAACTGCACGAGAATTCGCAGTCTATTAACAATGTTCCGAGGTCTACAAGAAAAATAAGCGTTGAATTCATTGCACGCTCGACGAATGCGATTCTTACATCACAGTCGCGGCCTTTCGATACTTTTTACATCGATATACACACAGACCTTACACATCATTTCCGCAAAGCACATATCTTTCATGCGAATAGGATCGGAACGAAACTGGGTCCGAGCAGCTTTCTACCATACGAAAATTTCCTTTCGGTAGTAGGTCGCCGTATCTCAGCGTTAAATTTTTACGCGACTGTTAAGACTTTATTTGCATTCGGGGAACGTGCCTTCAATAACGATTGTGCATCGATCGACTTTTATTTCGGATTTTGATCGCGAACCCGAACGACTATTCGATTTCTTCGACACCTATTGTTGAACAAGTCGTCCATAGAATTTTTATTTCTACTAGATCTTTATGTTAATCTACTCGTGAAAAATCCAACAAAAATGACATTGAAATTGTTAATGGTACACAATCAGATGTTGATAGTAAATCTTCATTTTCTATATCCATCGGTCCTGACCTTGTTTCCGTCTTCGATATGTCCCATATGTCCTTATATGTTTGAATTGCTTTTCTCTTAAATTGAGATTTGCTCTGCCATTGAAATGTCGAAAGTAGGTTGGTGTAATGGCTAATTTAATTACGTGCCTTTCACAGAATGAACAGCTTAATTGTATACACAATGAAATACTGCATTTCTACTTCTATTGCAGCAGCAATTAAACGATTAGGACTATCGTCAAACTTAAATCTTTCAATTTGCCGTCATTTAATCTGATTAAATGAGCTGTACAAGATCAATTGTACCATCCGATCATTCCAGAGCTATTTATTTATTTTCAAAAATGGTACTCTGGTGATTTGTCAACTCAGAAGAAAACACTAAAATGCAACAGAGTCGGAAAATTCGCATTGCGTGAAAAACTTTCGATCTCTTTTCTCGGATTTCTTTGACTCGTCGAATTCAACGCGCTGCTTAGCGTGTAATTTATTGAAATCGTATGGAAACAGATCGCTCGGACTTTCTTTCTTGCGGGCTCGTCTATCGAAGGTCATTGTTTTCACCTGACGGAAACCGAGATCCCTTTTCGATTGACGCGATCGACGAGATCGGATGTCTCGCACGCTTTCTTCCAGTTCCTTTCTTTTTCGATCCGCGCGTCGAAGCCTTTTGTTATCGACGAATCTCATGCTCCACACACGAGGCTGAAAGTTTAGACGGAACACCCGGAGCAAATGCCACGACGAAACGGTGAATCATTTTGCTACTTTCTACGAATTCGAAGTTGGATTAAACTAACTGAGTTTCACACATTAATCTAATAAATAGACCGTGACCATGCAAATTTCGATTGTACGGACCTAATTGACGAAATCAGGAACGATACAGAAGCTTAGTACGTTAATCACAGCAATCTTCACATAAAATGCATGTTAAATTTATATTCAAAGCTACATGATCTTCCGCCATTTTGTAGTGCTATTATTCTTTCAAGTAAATATTCAATATTTCATTATTGCAACGTAGTTAATAATTTAGACGAAGATTTTAGTAAAAATGATTACCGAAGAGAGCATATTTTTCGGATAAATGTGCTGGTTTCGAATTGTTTGTCGTTTTTTCTCAGATTATTACAGTGTCCCGAGTTTATATCAATCTTATCACGTTACATAAGCACCGATTCAGATAACGCGTCTATCTACAACTTTTTCAGCTAAAAATCGAACATTTTAGTCTCGGTCTCTCGGTTTTCTGGATGTCATTGACATTGCAGTACAACCGAAGCATAAAACGATCGTAGAACTGCGTTCCCCGATAGAATTTGTCGTTCGAAAGGTCCGCCTCAGATCGGATATCCTTGAGAATTCTATCTCGCACTGCCATCGAGCAAATCACGTCGCAAAACTTTTTGAAATTGTCCCCTTCTTGTTAGAACGGGTTCCACCCACGCGTTTCGTTCGGCACTTTGTTTGAAGGGTCGAACCTTCGCGAACAATACGCCGAATGATTCGCTTTAGAGTGCGTACATTCCACGGAAAACTGTGGTCGTTCGGTAGAATTAAATTCTTACTGACCGCAAACCGGTTTCTGGTAATTGCGAATGAATTTAGACCAAGTTGAAGAAAATGGTTTCTCTCTTGTAAGACACCGGCAATTTTACACTTCGACTTGTACTTCGGTGTACTTTCGTAATTGATAGTTTCCTGCGTTTCTGTGGGCCTCCATTTGCAACAAATGGCACCGATCACTTCGTTTCTGGAAGATAAAAATACATCGTTCAATCGATCAATTTTTAATTTACATAAAAATCTGCAATCCAATTGTAAATTAGGAAGATTATTGTTCTCGGAGATTAAAAAAGTCGCTGCACTCGTTCCAGAACACTGGTTCCGATCAAACGACAGATATTTGGGCGCCGCAAACGTGTGGACGCGTAAGAAATACTTTCACCGACGACGGTCAGACCCACGGGAGAAAGTGTGTTTGCCCTCCGTTACGCCCCTGTAATATGCAAATGAACGATTAAAAAAGAATGTCAAAAGAAATGCGATCCCATCAGAGATTAATTGATGTCCGATTATTGTATTCGATTACTTCATCCTGCCTTGCACTACGAGGTTTCTCTGATGCACCTTGCGTATTGGTAATCGTTACCAATTCAGGTGAACGACCTTCACCTGCATAAATACTTGATGCAGGTGAATTTTTCATTCAGAAAATCGAACTCCGTCGGAGTCGAACTATTTTACACAAATCATTCGCATTTGTCGCGTTTTCGATCATTTTATCCTATTATTTGTGCTTCATTTAACTGTTCTGCACTGTTCAAAAAATTATTACATATTTTGGAGTACAATAAGACTTTATACTCTTTGCAAATATGCTTGAGATCAACTGCAAGCCGTACGTAATCTTTTTAATAAAAAAGCGTTCTCTAATTACTGATTTAAGGAGCTTAAGAAAAGGAAGTAGTTTTTCTGGAGAAGGTACGAACATCACTGTTAGAACCAACTATAAGGAGCTGATATTGCATCTTTATCTGCTATTCTCGTACGAATTGGTTCAGTTTTGCAACTGTAAGAAGAAAGTCCCCTTTCTCCAAGAAAGTTGCTCCTTTTTTCTTTGCAAAAAATTATGCAACAGCGGTTTCGCGTGAATAAAGACATTCTCCTCTCGAGTCCCGCGGATCTAATCCGACATGCTGCGAGGAGTGTAATAATCTTTTGCGAACGCCTCAAGGACAATCGCAGCTATTACTTTCTCAGCTAACAGACAAGAATGCAAACCAGATGAAATTAATCTTTGCTACGTTTTCAGTGGAAAAGTTTCGATCACTGGGCAACGCGTTGTTTTGTTGCAACATGCGATTGTGGAAATCGGAAGTTCTATGTCTGTATTACTTATTATTAGTGTTGTCTTCACTTTCTTGCTTGTTTATCGAATGATTCGTGAAACATAGAGCAAAAACAAGAGTTTCTTTAACGTTACATATATATTTATTTTCTGCTGTCGATTTACTTGAAATTAAATATAGAAGATAAGAAATTCCCGAGAATTTTTGTTTGGAAATTGCGGTTTCACTCGTGAACGTTTGAACATGTTTACAAAAGGTGATAGATTATTGCATAATGCATGCATACCTGCACTCGATAGCATATTTCTGAAACAAGTAGCTCAGGGAACCAGTATGCGTTTATATATGCGCAGAAACAAGTGTAAATGTTAAACTGTTTCTGCGTCTGTACTTCCTGCTTTTAAACTAGTATACTTTCGAACCTGCGAGATGCAATTAGACTGCACATTAACGAAAATTAGCATTTAGTATCTTTGCACAGTTATTTTCTATGTTGCATCTATTTTTATAGTCGCTATACGTAATTATGATATACTTAACTGGCAATGGATTTTATTTTGCTGAATGCAGATTCATGTATAAGTATAAAGATTAGATTGAGAAAAAAGCATTTTATGTAAGACCATTGCGAAAAGTAACGTAAACATGATAAACATTACGAAAGTCCTGAAGCTGCGTCAGAAATTAAATCATGTGTGTAACACGAGACAATATATGTATAATTAGAAATATTTCAGTTCATGCTTGTTCGATATATGTAGTAACAAATAAATGTTTGAAGCTATGCGACGTAATAATTATAAAAGTGAAGAGCAGGTGTAAAGAAACGAAAGGGTACCGGAAATTATACGGAAATATATCTTGATACTATATACATGTACAGTTTAAACAACATAGTAATAAATACAGAGTTCGTCCGATAGTTTATACATATATTTCTATCTAAACTTGATCACGATCTCACATCGATCTCCCTTAACACGTAAAAATACTTTTTATTAAAATAGAAAAGATCAGTCGTTTTTCAGTCCGCACTTTCGAATGCATCATCGATCCACGATGTGCCGAAAGTAATCACTGGAAACAATAAGTGAGTGCTTTATACAATCTCATGGCCGGTACAGTCGGTCGCTAAAACCTACACACACCTGGAAAATTTCGAACATACATTTGTTTATTAATTAAAATTTATACAGATTTCAAAGAAATCTAATTTATCAATTTAACGATACTAATCATAGCAACAAATTTGACTAATATAAACACGTCTCTCTTGAAAATATAGAATTCGTCATTTTTATAGAATCTATCCAATTTTAACTAAACGCACATGTTCAAGCTTTTCTAAATATTCGAAATTTATCAGATGGATGTACGTTTTAGCCACAGACTGTACATGCCGTCTTTTCACCATCGACAATGTGAAGCGAGACAACAAATGCTCTGTGATAATCACGTGTGGTAGGACCATACTCCACTATCCGTCTATACATACTTCAATAAATAATACAATAACTATGGAAACGAATCTTTTTCTAACAATCATATTTCCCGTGACAGACGACTGTGCAAAATGTAAACGAAACTACTTGAATTTCGTCCACAAACAGAGCTCAAGACATTGCTGGCAGTTCGACGACTCGAGACTAGAGAATTCTTTACATAAGTAATTCAAAGATGTATGTATATTGTAAGATTTTGGTAGTGTATCGAAACAGACACATTGTGATAATATGATCTAGTGGCGTGTGTGTAGGATAAATTTTCGTTTCGAATTACATTAACAATACGTTGCGTTATCATACATTTTAGTCGCGCATCGGCTTTGGTCACGTGGTCTCGGAGACTTTTCGAGATCGAATAACTTTCTTATGCTTCACTGGCTCTGCAGTACTGTCGTTGTCAGACATCGACGAATCCCTTAACGTTTTTCTACCACGTCCTACATTCTTTTCTTCGTTTTCAGACCCGACAGATTCCCTATTCGACTTTCGCCTCTGACGCTGGGGAATTTGATTTTGAACCTCCATCGCCTCGCGGAGATGCTTTCGTTTCGCTTCCCAAAACATTTCTTGCCTTTGTGCTATTTCCGGATACCTATAAAAATGTGCGCTTTAAAATGTCCTTTACTGTAGAAATAAAATCTCTTACGATAAAGTACCTGTCTATGAAGTCTTTAGTAGGTGGAATTGCTAATCGCCATCCCGTTTTAGGTTCGTGCGACGCTAAGTTTGTAAATATTTCATTAATTTCATCAGGTGGTAATTTAACTACAGATGAAATTGTTTTTCTATCTAGATACTCGTGTTCCGTAAAGGATAATAACTGAAATTACAGATTTTCGTTAACATTTTAGACAGTGTAATCAAATTTAGAATCATTTATGAAATTGCTAATACTTACAATATAGTCCCTAGCCCTGCACATTAGATCGGCAGGAATGCCATTATGCGAGGATATACTCTCCTTAGGATATATTAGTTCGCTATTTACAACCCAATTACCTTGCACTAAAACAGCCACCTGTTGTAAGTATTTTAAGACAGCCGCTGTCTCTTGATCCGGAGACAAAATCGACCGTAACTGTATAAATGATATAACTTTGGCTGCAAAGAATTTATTCGAATCAGCACAAATCACTCCAATTAATTAATACTAGACGTGTGCGAGAACCAGGAATTATCTTAAGGTTGCTAACCATCTTTCAGAAGAGTTCTTATTTGATCCAGAAGAGGTAACGTCCTAATATAATTGAGGGATGTTGTACCATTAGCAATATCTGTTCTCGAATATGGTTCTTCTTTCACTCTTGGCGCTAATAATTCTAAATATTGTTGGTTCGTTAAATTTAATGTATTTACAGTTTCATCTGTTGCAGAGCAGAACATTTCCAAACGTGCCAGCTAAAAATAAAAAAATATACATATTACAAAATGACTACTAATTTTTAACTTAACGACACAATTAATTGGAGATCATATCAACCTCTGCTTGATTACTATTTGCAGGAATATACTTTGTATGAATCCACCTCTCTTCCAAACTTTTCTTGGTGTGATGTTGAAAAGATTGCTCTTGCATTTTTTTCATGAACTCTGGTTTCTGTCTGGCAAATGTTACGTTTACTTGTTTCGGGCCTTCTTCTTCTTCTTCTACCTCTATAACATTCAAAATTATAGCCATTAATGTAACTTACATTCATAAGTATATATTATAAATACCTTCTCCCATATTTTTGGCTTCATCCCTGACACGTTTATCACTTTTATCGAGATAGTTGAACTGCGGACGCATTTGAACAACCCCCCTAAGCGGTGTCAAATGTAATTCTCCTTCTTGGAAAACACCAACCGCGTAATTAGAACAGTTTGGTAATGCTCTCGAAGACTGTAAGACTGTTTTGTCCATTAAATTACTACAACATGAATAAATAATGTAAAGAAACCTTATAGGAAAATTTGTTTTAATTTTATTTTGTTAAATACCTATCGAATTCTTTCTCATCCTCGTCTTGATCACTCTTTGTATCGCCGTCTGCATTGATTGCAATCTGTTCACCTTTACTTTGGTCATAATTAACGCTATGCGTATCTATTGCTACTTCTATCAGCACCTCCTGGTTCTGTGGTTTTATCGAGGATTTTATGACAGTTGCATTGTCATAGCCATCTTTAGCAGGTCGGATAGGATATTGGAAAATAAAGAGCTTGTCTGCAAGTGTTTTCGAGAGAAACACTGGAATCTAAAAAAATTTCAGGTATTTCATTCTTTCTCTTCTACAGCATAGACATGATTTTCGCCTATCTTCTTCTTTCTTTCTTTCTTTAATGTAATTGTCTAAAAGAAAAATATATACTCGAATAATATATGAACTTTTTCACAAGGTTCATCCAAAACAGTACCTTGAGATATCCATCAATTATTAAATTAAACGGTAATTAATATATAATTATAAATTGGAAATTTATTTGCATATCATAGAAGTAAAATTCATTCGTTATACAAATGAAAAAATGTATTAAACATCGTAAAATAAATCATAAAACAGTTCGAATACATAACCTTCAGCTACCACGTTTCATGAAACAATGTGAAATATAAGTATAAAAGTGAAAATCGATTTACGAACCTCTTTAACCACCGGATCATTTTCATTTTCCATGGCGTTAGCGTTAGACATTCAAACAATCTTTACTTTCCACTTATCACTCGAAATTGTTCAGGTATATTTCGATGCAAACACTGATTTTTATACCACGTTTCTGAAGATACTTGAGCTTGAGACTTGAGATGAAGCGCTAGTAAATAGATAATATCAGATATCTATAGCTATACATACGCGCTATAGATAGATAATAACCACAATAACATATGTAGCAACTTCTTGTATATCATTATTTATTTAATATTGAATAATAACACACTTGCGCCAGCTGCGTAGTAATGATTTGATTTTTATATTTATTATTATTAGTGCTCTCCTCTATATTTTTTGCTCTAAATAAGAGATGAACACTGCTACCAATAGAAGTGAACATAACAAGTTATCGCTGTCAGCTAATTGTATTTATCACGGTATATTTGGGTATATTATAAATTTGTATGGGCTAGCAAGTTAATCGAATGACTAAACAGATAGTATTGGGTCGTAATACGATGTGAAAGTACATTTACCATGTAAAAATTAAAGTTAAGCATAGTTTGTAACATTCTTGTGTGCATGTGCGTAAGTGATAAATTATAATTTATATAAGTATTTAGGCGTATTAATAAAATATATATCATCCGATTTGAAGAAAACGAAAGGAATTATAATTTGTGTAAGTGTAAATATAATATGTAAATTTTCCATCATGTAATTCAATTGCAGAGTGTACTTAACGCAGTTTTATTATAGGAGAGTGAAGAGTTTTAAATAAATTAACAAAATGACATCAATGCTTGATCAGTACGAACAAGCATCTCAGCGATCAAAACAAGTACATGCACCTCCAATTCGTCCTGACATCGTAAGTGTTTTTATACATATAGTTCAACTTTTTTATCTACAATCTGTTTATAATGCAGTTGAAGCTCGGTAATTAAAAACCTTTCAGTGCTAGAGGTTCGTTATTAACTACCTTAGGGTTTATTAAATTTTGTAGAGTACAGCAGGATTTATCCAAATGAAACTACAAGACGATGGACCGATTTTTATAAAGCAGAAAGTTAATTTTCAGCCATCGGATAGAATTGTACACTTGGTTGTTAATAATAATATAACTGTTATTGCTATGGCTAATAATATGCTCTTGCGTATTGATATGAGAAATTCTAATATAGAAGGTAGTCTTGTTTTATAACTTTAATATGTACTATATGAACTTGGTCGACTTATTAAATGAAATGATTATTTCAGAAATTAATATAGCAAAATATGCAGTGAATATGAAAATGTCAGGGATGTTTTTTGATCCTTTGGGAAATCATTTGCTAATCGCGTTGGTTCCAAAGAATCCAAGTGCCAAAGATAGTCCACCATCTGAATTGTTTTATTTACATAAAAAAACTACAAAATTAAAACAGGTACAAAGGGATAAGTATAATAAAATGTATTTAATTCAAACGAATGACGTTGCAAAAAAAATGATGTTCAAAATATTTTATCTAGGCAAGCAAGTTTAAAGGACACGAAATCACCGCTGTTGGATGGAATTTTCAAAATACCTCTGAAACCACTACGGGTCCGATATTGTTAGGGACTTCTAAAGGTCTGATTTTTGAAACAGAAATTGGTTTAGATGGTGACAAAATATTTAATACAAGTTTGGAGCAATACTGGCGCCAGGTATAATAAAACATAACATTAATCTTTCAATTATGTCATTATCAGTATACATTGTTAGTCCACGATGATATTAGTACTTCCCTTATATCATTATTCATTATTTCTAAAGCTTCCTAACTACTTACCTCTTTACGGTGCTAAAGAGGTAGAAGGATTGGTGAGTTAGAAGTTACATATTTTGCATGAGCAAAAATCTGTGCTGGCACCTGTAATATTTTTTTGTTATAGTTTTTCATCGATCGCCACTGCATTATTCAGCTTATTAATATTATGTTTCACCTCATGAAATCATAATGTATTGCTAAGTAAATAGTATATGATATTCTAGAGTCGATTTGCTTTTGTTTTAGGTGTTTGATATAGGGGAGAGCAGTAAACCACCAATTACTGGCATAGAATTCCATAAAGTACCAAACACAGATAAATATATGATTATTGTCACTACTCTGATGCGCATTTATCAATATATTGGAGAAGTACAAAATCCAGAAGAAAAACCTTTGTTACAGCAAGTTTTTAATAAATATTTAAATGTGCAAGGTAAAGCATGGCTGCATCTGTATCAATTGTCATTTATATTTGGAGCAATTAAAGAAGTAACATTTTTACAGAGAGCTTTAACGAAGTGATAAGTAGCTTGAATTATTCAAAAATGCAATTCTATTACTCTTCGATGGATGCTCTACCAAAGTCATTTGGTTGGTTAACTGAAACTGGTATATTGTATGCACAGGTAAAAATGATTATATCATTTTTTGCAATATGATGCGAAGTTTACAAATACTTGAAAGTAATGTGAATGTCTTTAGATCGATGCGACCATAGATCCAAAAGATACATTACAAAATCAACAAATGATAATGTGCCCCGAAACAAGTCTTATAGGAAGCAATATGTCGCAAGTTGCATCTCCACCGCTTTCGTTTGTACTAACAGAATTTCATGCGCTGTTACTTTATACAGATCGCGTTAAAGGCATATCACTTTTGAATCAGGAATTAATATTCGAAGATATTTATAATGACGTATGTATAATAAATAAGAAATACGATAGTTTAAGTATGTTTACGATTAAAGTTATGTAATTCAGATGTCTTAATTTTCGAAGGCTCTTGGCAAATTAGTTAATATCACTAAAGATCATGTAACTCGTTCTATATGGGCTTACAGTGAACAGGCAGTATTTAAATACAAAGTGAATAAAGAAGACAGAAATGTTTGGCAGGTAAATGGTTATACTTTTATTAAATTATATGCATTTTTACTGTTATTAATAACATTGCTTGAATTTTCTGCAGATATACATTGACAAAGGTGAATTTGAGCTTTCCAAACAATATTGTAAAGATAATCCAGCACACATAGATCAAGTATTGGTAAAGCAAGCAGAAATGCTTTTTAAAAACAAAGAGTATGTTACATTTGATACACCAGTTATAAGGATGCGACACCATGAATTAAGTTAAATATGGTTTTACAGATATGAAAAGAGTGCTCTCATCTCTGCGGATACACATTCGTCGTTCGAAGTAATATCGTTGAAGTTCCTTCAAGAGTGGCAAATAGAGGCATTAAAAACGTTCCTCAAGAAGGTATTGCATTTTATTATTCCAAATTCTTCGCGTTCGAAACAAATTAAATAATTTTATTTTAAATGTACAGAAACTAGAAAAATTGAAAACACAAGATAAAACACAAATAACTATGATTGTTGTGTGGGTGATTGAATTGTTTATGAACCAAATGGCGGTATTACGAAGTAGCAATAGTTCATACTTAAACAATTCTCAATACTTGGAACTTCAGAAGCAATTTGATAGCTTCCTTGCTATACCCAAAGTTGAGGTACAAATGAATACCAAATTGTTTCATTAAAAGAAATATTGTTTCTCTACGTATGTAATTCTTATTTTAGGAATGCGTAAAAAGACATCGCAGTACGATATACGATTTAATGGCAAGCCACGGCGACAAAGACAATCTCATCCGTTTAACTATAATGCATTGTAATTACGAGGAAGTGATACGTCAGCACTTATATAAAAACAATTATTTAGAAGCGCTTGAGGTTTTAAAGAGTCAAAATAACAAGGATCTTTTTTATCAATTTTCTGGCATTTTCCTACAAGAATTACCGCGTCCTGCGGTAACTGCTTTGATATCGCAAGGATTCTCGTTAAAGCCGTCTAAACTTCTGCCAGCTTTAGTCTCTTGTAATAGCGATGAGAAACATGTAAGCAACAATTTGTATTTCTTTGATCATTTATATATTTTAAACGTCTAATAATATTTGGTGTTATAGGCGAAAGAAATAATTAGGTATTTGGAGTTTTGCGTATACAAATTAGGTTGCCAGGAACAAGCAATCCACAATTTCTTATTGTCGTTGTATGCTCGTTATAAAAAGGATGAAGTTATGCGATACATCAGTTCTCAAGGTAAATTAATTTCTCTTAAAAGTTATACTTTCCAATTATTTCGAGGAGATACTGTAATATTCTGTAATATTTTATCTAAATATTTCACTTGTTTTTAGGGCAAGATATCAACATGGTGCATTATGATGTTCACTATGCATTACGATTATGTCAAGAAGTTGGTTTAACCGAAGCATGCGTACAATTGTCCGCGTTGCTCGGACTCTGGACAACAGCAGTAGATTTAGCTTTGACAATAAGCATTGATCTTGCAAAACAAATAGCAGCCATGCCCACCGACCACGATGATGAATTAATAAAAAAGTTATGGTTGAAAATCGGTAACTGAGAAAAATATGAATTATGAAATAGTTTCGTTAATACCTACTCTCACATATTCTAATTTTAGCTGAACATGTGGTTCGAGAGAAAGACGATATACAAGAAGCGATGATATTTTTACGAAATTGTGATATAGTCAGAATAGAAGATATACTACCATTCTTCTCGGACTTTGTTACCATAGATCATTTCAAACAAGCTATCTGTAATTCGCTACAGGTGAAATAATTTTAGCTCTCATGTATCATGCTTCCTTCAATCTGCTTGATATTATTATCATGTATTTTAATTATAATTAACAGGAATATAATCAACATATTCAAGATTTGAAGGAAGAGATGCAAGAAGCAACGAAAGCAGCCGAACTTATTAGGAAAGACATACAAGAGTTTAGAACAAGGTATTTAGATAAAGGATGATATATGTATAGTATTTAATATCGTGATATAATTAAATATTTTTGCAGGTGTACATTTGTGTATGTGAAAGACACATGTAACACTTGTGATGTACAGTTATTATCGCGACCCTTTTATGTATTTCCATGTGGGCATAGATTTCATAGTGATTGCCTCGTAGCTGCACTGACACCTATGTTGTCGATGGATCAAAGAACAAAGTTAGCCGATCTGCAACGACAACTACTTGTTGCACATTCGAATAGACCAGAAGATACTACATCAGTTGGCTCAGTATCCTTATCGAGAAAAGATCGAATCAAGGCCGACATCGACGAATTAGTGGCCTCCGAGTGTTTATACTGTGGAGAACTTATGATAGAGTGAGCTATTCTAATATTTCATTTTCTTTTTTTTTGTATAAGATAAGTATTGATTTTTATATCTTTCATAAAAAAAATTATATTATAGATCTATAGACAAACCGTTCATCGAAGAAGAAGACTATGAAAGGGTAATGAAGGAATGGGCATAAATAATAGACACCATTTGTTTGTAAAATATTCGAACAAATAATCATCCATTTTGTATGTTATAATTATATATCAAAATTATCGTTTGTAACAAATAGAATATGTATCATACCGTTTTCAACGTGATAGCTATTTATTTTGTATGTATTATTAAGTAAATGCAAAAATAAAACATTGAATTAATTTAAAGCCATAGAAAACATCGACTTCACAATTTTGTTCATGCACGTATAAATTCGTATAAATATAATATGCTTTAAATAATTCCAATGATTTAGTTTAGTCCTAATGTTAATTCAGCTTCCTTATTTCGTTTGCTCACGGCTTTGTTACCGTGTACGTAATATCGCAATGGTTTCTTTGACCATTCTTCTCCATAGTTCTCTATACCTATCCGGGGGCACTTTACAACATTGATATCCATATTCACGTTGTCATTCTCGATCCACAAACCTTTCCAGGAACACATCGAGTATTTACTATGTTTTTTATGTAGTTGAAAGGCCATGCAGAGCTTTGATGGGCCATTGCATAATTCATGTGTTTTTAAATCTTTCAAAGGCTTTTTAGGCACACCCGATGTTCCCTTTGATGTACGTTGACTAGCCATGCATTCAATACCTTCTAAGGGTTCAACAGCCCTTATCAAAACAGCACATCCCTCACCTAAAATCTTACCAGTAGACCTTTATGCGATAGGATGCAGTACACGGAAAATAAATATTGTTAAATATTATAGGCATGCTCCTCAGATTTAATATCTCTCTCGGTTACACTAGAACTTCCTAACACATAGTATCGCCATGCTTTTCGGGCACCATGTTCTGAATCATTGTTAGGATGTGTTGCCACAATGGTAGTAAACTTTATATAAGGATCATATTCTATCCATAAATTCTCAGACTGGTAAATTTTATGTTCATTGAAACTGTCTTCTTCAATATCAAAAGCAGCACAAATCTTGGCTGGACTATTACAAAGCTCATATTGTTTGATAGACTTAACGTTTGCTATGATTTTCTTTTCTTTTCCACTCTCTTCGAGTTGCATGTTTCTAAGCAATTCCATGTAATCAAGGCCAAGCATTGGTTCCACCGCTTTAATTTGTACATATGCACCTGACTCTGAATATTTTTAACATTATACCAGATGTGTTTTGTTACAACTTATGCTAGCTACTTAGGATTATGATGGCTTCTCTTTAAAATCAATTATAAAGAGCGAAGACAGGGAACTGGCCTTAATCAACTAATACCTCTCTCAGTATTCAATGTAATCGTTTCTTACAATTTATATTTCATTTACACTCACCTTGACTAGATATATTGAAGCAATGATACATGCCATAAGTCATGTACACATAGATAGTTCCTGGTGGCATGTACATTGGCATATTACGGGGAGTAACTTTTTTCTGATATGTGTGCGAAGCTTTGTCTATCACGCCTAAGTAACCCTCTGTTTCAACAATTCTACCTTTCAGAACAGTCCCATTCTCTAAACAACGAACCAGTACTTTCCCTAAATATAAAAGTAATAATAGTATTTGTTAATATTAGCAGAAGTGAATAGTAGTATGTACTTTCATTAATTTACCCAATAAATTTTGAGCTAATTCTTCACAAGGAGAATCATAAAATGAGAATGGAAGCCTATTAAAACATATTTGTTTTTCCCATTCAGTTGATGGGGGATCTTGTAACTGTTTTAATTCCTCAGTCATCATTTTTAAATCTACTACGGCTCTAGGCTTATTCTTTGGTGGAGGTGCATTTGGTTTGAGTTCTTCATCTTTTTCTTTACTGCCTATGTAAATGAATGGTGAAGATGTATCACGTCTAGAACAGAATTTCCTATAAATTGACTTACGATCTTTCAGTCTTTTCAAATTAAGTTTACTTTTTTGTTGGGGCTCAGGATTCATAGCAGCTTTTAAAGGAAGATCAATCGGATCCTTGATACTATCAATCGATTTATTCTTGCTTTTTGAGATATTGTTCAATTTCTGATTTTTTAGATTCTTAGCTTGTACTATTAGGTGATGTTGATTGTCCTAATAAAAACAATATATACCTCTATGATGAAAACAGTATGTTATAGTTCATTTTATCATACATAGGATTGTTGGATAAATATATAAACACATTAAAACATTAATCACGTTTATTAAAAAAATCGTGTTACAATATAATTACCAGTCTAATATAAGTTGTCAGGTAATTAAAAGATTCAGAAAGAATAAATTTAGTTTTAATAAACAAACCTCTGACTTCGTTTCGATTTCATTTTTATGGGAATCGTCTCTGGCTTCTTCTGTCCCGATTTTTGTTTTCGAGCTAGCCCTCGTTCTCTTCATTGATGAACCACAAAACACGAATCGATTCGCTATGGAATTGTTTAACGTTTGTCGTATAACGTTCTCTAAATAGAAAAATCATTACATATTGCTTCTTGCTTCATAATATTGAAGCCAATTGAAGCGGTGAGCGGGTTAGAGAACTACAGTGAAGTTCCTCATCATGAGATACAAATGTCAAAAATCAATGTTGCCACTACAATAGTAATCGAGATGATCAGATAATCTTCATCCAAGCCTTTGTAAGGGTCAAATTTGAAAGCTGTTGCTGTTCAAGAAAAGTGCACTCCGAATTCTTGTATTTTGTTAAATGGTGAGATAAATAATTGCGTTTTCGTATAAGAATCAGCTGAGCTTATAGTGAATTGGTTAATACGTACGATGTTTTAGTAGTCCACGATTGAGGAGGGTTTTTAAACTGTATTTCGCACACACCAACATCTATAATTCCGGGAGGATGTCAGGTACAAATTATAATTTTTGCTTATTAATTCTGGCATAAATAATTCATTTAATTGTTATACCTCAATATTATGGTAGTAAAGAAATAGTTTTGGTTGCGTACGTCTAGCTATGACAAATATTGTTTCATATGCGAGCAGTATCATAGACATCGTTGTTTGTTCTTTTTGTACTTTAGTTTCATTTCATTTGTTATAATTAGACGACCTTTATGCAAAATGGAATTTTAGGCATATATTTTAGATACTTTATTAGAACGAAGTAAAATAAGAATGAGATAAAAATTCGAATTATTTTAATGACTTTTGGCCGTTATGTTTTCGTAAGAATACGTTAGTCAATAGTCTTTACGTTTGTAATTTCAGGTTAAAATTAATGGTAAAATTCTAATGTTTGTTGACGTATAAATATTCGTTGAAATATTAATTCTAAGATAATTAAGCGATGTTAAAGCAAGACAATTATTAGGTAAGGTTGTGTTGACAAAATGGCCGGAAATCGGAACATAGTGGGTCAAGAAACCATTCAAAGCATTCGAATTTGAATGATTTTGTTAGAAAGAATAGTGACATTATTTCTGAGATAAGCTAATATTTTTTGCTGCTTATGTCCTGGAGATTAAAACTCGGTTTTTTCTTAATAAAGATCTTATTTCTTAAACGAAATCATCGGAAGCTAACGATTATGTGTGCACATGAACGACTTAGCTTGTCTAAGGCTAGATCTTCAACCAGTTTACCACATCGGTGGAGAAACACGAAGAACAAGCTGTTTGCTCTGATTTTTATCGTGCTATCGCCTGCTGGGTATTTTATAGGTTTACGATACGCGCAAATAAGAGTTATCGTGTTGACGGAAAAAAGGGAGCAAAAATTTATAAAGACCGAGCAAGTTCATATAAATCAGCATATTTCGTAATAATTTATTTAGTATATCTATAAACGTAACAAAGTATCAAAATGTCGTAAATTCTTGATTACCAGCGCTAACACAATATCTAAATAAAGCGGTGAATTTCGTCGTATTTTTTAAGATTGATTATATTATAGAATATATTATAGATTCTATTTTTGTGATGGATTAGTAATCTTCTGTCACTAGAACTTGCGAGGACAAGTTTACTTGATAGCTACTTGGAATTGATGGGTCCTGAAGAACCAATAATACCGATGACCAATACTTTGAGATTATTAGAACGAATTTTCCATCTAATTGGCTAATTAGGTAGGTTCGTTGGAAATCCAGATGTGGTCATCAATGACTTGGAAGTTGCATTAATGACCTTTTCTACGGAGATTGATCCTTTGTAAGCGTTCATCCTGCGACATTAAATAATGCTTTTATTCGTTTAATCAAATATGCCAGCGTTTTAACAACAAATTGTCTTTAGAAATTCGAGAAAAATTTTAGTCGGCGAACCTTCTATTCTATTTCATGTAGAAACCAATTATAAAAGAAAATGAAAGTTGAATTTCGTTTTTGGGGATGTATTTCCGCAAAATTGGTTTCCGATGCCAACTATTGTGTCATAATAGTCTCTACCATTTCTACTTTTGTTGCATTTGTCGCATGAGAGTGAAGTACGAGGCTGCCGTGTTGAACACCTAAAAATAATTCTAAATTTGCAATACTCAATATTCCATTATTCACATGCAGGATGGACTAGACTTCACTTTCGTCAGACTAAAAATAAAATACAACCAAAATTGTTACTTTACCACTTCCGTTACTTCAGATTTGCAACATGGGAGTGGAGTGGGTAGCTATATTTGGCTTTAGGTATCCAGCCCGCAACTACAGGGTTAATATTTTGTTCATTTAAAATAATTTATAGACATTTTTCTAAGGTAGTTTTTCTTCGTTTCAAAAGAAGTCGTAGTATAGTAACAGATTTACCTAGATTTTATTTTTACTGATCATAATTAGGGGCGTTTTATGAGTCTCGAGTAGGGAGAGTACTCACGCTGGTCAACGTGCGGATTGATATCGTCTGAAATGTTAGCGCTGAGATACTGCACTGTTGCTGCGCCCTAACAATTATAAGGCAAAGCTGTCTCCGATAAATTGGCGGTAAATTGTACCACGGCAGGTTCAGATAAATCACATGACCTATTTGCTGGCTTTCTTGAACAAGGATTTCGCCCGGCCAGCACCATAATACGAGCTGTATTCCCATCGATGTTAAGTAAGATATAAATTTCAGGAGATCGGTGCCGGTGCCGTTATCAAACACTGCGAAACCGCTCAGACAAATCTCCACGCCGCTCGTCAGGAATTGTACGAAAATGATTGGAGCCAGCAAGTTGTTCACTTCGCTCACAACGCTGAACAAACATTACGGTACAAAAACATAGACAAAAAAGAAGAAAATGTTAAAAAATCGTGCAAAACAATGCCATACTTTATTACACGCTGATGGTGCTGGACGCATTTCAATAAATCGACTTTGAACTGCGGCAGGCAGTTATCATCGCAACAGATTTTATTGATCCATATGTTGATCAATTTAAATTGACCGCACACGTGCAGAATGATCGTCATGAACGTAGCGTCCAGGCCGGAAATGCCGGCGCAACAAATCAGGGACGCGATGAATTGGCAAATAAATGCGATCTCGAATTTCGGGGATTCCGTTATGTCTGTTCCGTACCTAATCGCGATACAACAAACCGTAATACATCATTACAATTGTAGAATTATTTCCAATTCAAGCGAAATCTGTTTATGTAACAGTAATGCTTCTACATGAATTGTTATGAACTATATTTCTATTATTATTTAGAAGAATTGACATGAAAGTTTACCAAACTTCAAACGGTAAATGGCGATTATCATTAGAAGCCTCGCTGACGTTGTAATTCATGTAGAAATAATCGATCGCCGCAGCCGTGGCGAATGTAATCACGTTGCACATGCAGGACGAGTAAAAGACTATAGTGAGTATCCTCGCCCAGCTAGCCAATTGCACGTAGGGTTGCCTCTCGTCAGGATCATCTGTAGAGTCCCATAGGCGTCTCAGCTCGTAATAAAGTTGATACATCCTTTTTCTTCTCGAAAGTAGGTACATCATTTTGAAGAGTAGTTGCCCGACTGATGTTAGAACGCATCCTACCCCTAATTTAAGGACAATTATAACAATTAGAAATGTGGCAGAAGGTATCTTGGATAAAATTGAAATGAGGAAGAATTATGAAAGAATAACTGTTCAGAATGTTGATTAAGATCTTGAGAAAGGGATGTTAGATACAATGATGGAGATCAGCAGGGTTTCAATTATTCCTGTTCGATTACCTGCTAGAACCTTCAAATCGCCCCAGTTTACCGCTATCGCCAGAATTTCCGGCACGAAAACACTGCTGACCGCCGTTAACGCGAACAGCAAGCGGAAGTAAGCGAACAGTTTGCTGAACGTCGAACTGTTATCCTCGATAGGCCACATCCCGGCCATTCCGCAGAAAATCCTGTTCGGCAGTATGTAATAATCGATCGAGGACTTGGCCGGCTCTTCCATCTTTTCATGCAAATGTTGCGTGTCCGATCGTCTAACTCTTTCTCTTGGTGTACCGCAACAAAGTCTCCCCGAACAGGGAATTTTTTATAACCGCAATTACTACCGGGATGGACGGGAAATAATAGGCCTGGTTCGCTGTCTCTGTCTTTGAGAGCATTATGCAATATTAACGTCGTTGGCTCCGCACCTGTTGGCCCCCTACCTTATCTCTTTATAGTTTGAGGAATGGTTAGGGCAGTAAATAGCCGGTATGAATAATTCGCGAGTCAGGATTAGAGATAGTCGTGCGACTATGAATCTTTAACCATTTTGTGTTCCGCTGGGAAAACGCTGGGACCTAACACGAGGGGACCAGAAAAAAAGGAATTGCCTCGTCATTCTGATTTTTCTTCTGTTACCGAGAGTTTGTGGGTAAACGCTGTTTTCTCGTCACGCCATAGCATCGTTCGTCGTGCGCGACGTATAATAAACACAATAACAACTATAATCTCGTTTATTCAGTAAATAAATATTTACCGAGTGGTGCAGCCGAGTACATTTTCGACGTAGAAAGGATTCCTTGACGACAATAAATAACTTTGTTCGTTTCCTTCACGTGAAAAATAGTTTCAATATTTTGTATCTACTAATGCTTATCTCCTAAGTATCCTCTTATCAGTATTTACACGGACGTTAATACTGCTTACAGTCAGTTTCACTCCGGAGTGCGCGAAGTTGATGAACGATGAAGGATTCAAATGATCAGAATTTTTTTTCTATTTTTTAGTCTCTCGTTGTATTTCCATTAGGCTCTTGCCAGTGGTTTCCGGTAACAGGAAGTAGACATAAGGAGCCAGGAACAGCATGCCAAAACCATAAGTCCAGAACACGTATTTGTCACCGACCAGGTTCAAGTATGGCTGATAAGTCTTCGCGCTAGCGAAAGACAGCAAAGCATTGCTGGAGCTTACGAACAGGCAGCCCATGTTCTTCAATTTCGCCTGGAAGACCTCACCCATGATGGTGCTGGGGACCGGTTGCAAACCGGCAGACACAGAAATGTTGAACAATATTAAAGCAACCATCGGCAGCCAGGTCAAGTTACCGCCATCGTACTCTAAAGAAAGAAGATGGAAATGGAGGCCTAACAGCGCTAAAGCTATCGAAGATCCAAGACCGGAAACGATCAGAAGACACCTCCTGCCGAGTCTGTCGACTAATAAAGTGGCTGTCGATCCAGCCACGACCATCGCGATCCCAAAAATCGTCACGGCCAAGCTAGGCTTCAGGTTGATCTGGCTCTTGGTCACTATAATCTCAGCGTACGTGAACATGGCGTTGTATCCACTCACGTAAGTAAAACCGTAGAGTCCCAGCACTAGCAGGACCTTCTTCAGATTGTCTGAAAGCGAGATCGAACATCGGTTAAGTTTATTTTAACCTTTTGCAGTTTGAGCAGTTAGTCAATGTGCTTAAATTAATTTTCTCTCGTAAATTGTGTTTGTCTACTTTCGATCAATATATTAGAAAACACGAGAATGTTTTGCCCGAGTTGTCCGGAAGATCTAAATGTGCCGCAAGAAAATTTTCGGGAAAGTTCTTCGTCGGTATATCGTTTCCTAATATTTGAGCCACGGTGGAGAACAATTTAGCGAAAGTTTAAGCAAAGAAATCGCGGGTACTTGGCCGGAGGAACTCCTTCAAGTTGAGGAAAATATTAGTCCGTGCCCCGTCGACGAATTCCTGGAGCTCTCGCATCTCCGGCTTGACGTCAGCTTCTCGCCTGAACCACTTCAAGGATGCCTCGGCCTTGTCGATATCCCCGTGCATGAGGTAATGGTACGGTGATTCCGGTATCAGGCTGAAGAGGATTATGAAGAGGATATTCGGGACGAGGCTCACGTACCCGAACATCTCCATGGACAGATAAGGACCCATCGCATTGCCCAGAACCATGCCGAAGGAGGATGCGTTCACGTTCATGGATATCTGAGGACGTGACCACAGGTACCACTTTATCGCACAAGAGATCTGATAGGGCATATTCGCGTTTCGCCAAAAAAATATTCGGATCTTTGGCTTGAACGCAAGTTTGCCTTTGATGCGTAAGAGTCCCCTTGTAAGAGGACTTAACTGAAGTTAATGATTGCTTAGGCGTCCTTTTTATTTATTATTGGACCAATTTACTTAAAAGGTTATTCTTTAGTTTCAAAATTGATAGGTTTGTTAAGCACAATCATTTGGAGAACGTACTAAATTTTTTCGAGAAATGATAATCACTAGACTGTGGATTTTATCGTCAAACAATTTTGAGTATTAATCTAATCTGATCTAACCGAGCTTATGGAATAACGTAATGATGAGTGAACGATTTTAAGCATTATCGGGAATATGACATTTGATTCAGAATTTACCAGCGATCCTCGGATCCTGGGGTCAGCGATCTCGCCCAGATACAGTGAGAGAGCACTCCATACCATTCCTGTCGCAATTCCTGAGCTGATCCTGGAGGCGTAGAGCCACATGACCGATGTGGCAGAGATACTGAGCACCCAACTCATGGCCATCGGAATGCCGCTGAGCACAAGCACCCTCTTCCTACCAATATAGTCTGAAGATGACGGTGTGACATGTTAAAGTTACAGTTTCCTGAGAACAAGATCACCACAACTCAGTACCAATAATCGCTCGATTGAATCTTGGAAATATTCCTTTAGAATAAAAATATTCCATTCGGAAGATCGTAATCTTTACAATGGATCTCAATCTCGATCACCTTAGAACACGAACGATCAACTCTGAATCGAATCGCGGAGGGATTTGAATCGCTTTTAGAATCGAGTCTCGCCGTTTTCTATTTTCTACGTACCGCAATTTTCATATCACGCTTTGCTACGAGTGCTGAGTCGTGGCTGCCTTGTTCTTACTTGAGTTCACGGCTAACAATGTTGTTCGCCATTGTTTGCCTTGCTTGGCCGGCTGATCGCGTGCTGCAAGAAAGGATCGATCGGATCAACTGAGTATGAATTTAATGTATTCAAGAGCGGGCTTATCTGCTGCAATGTGTTAGGCGAGGAGGAAATCCCTGAGGGAAACGTTGTAGGAAATCTTTTTAATGGCTTTCGCTTGCGGGTCCGCGTATCTATTAAGCAAAAAATTGTTTCAACGTTTCTAGCTTGTGACAGGATTTATTTGTTACTGTAGTAGGCAGGCAGGGAACATTTATTATGAAGCGTCCTGATTTTAATGCTTTTAGGTTCGTGATTCAGACATTTGACATAGCTTCATTAGACTGCAGGTAGCAGGAGAAAAATGAAAAGGTCTATTAGACTATGCTACTGCATATAACTTATTGCTGATAGACAAACTGCTAAGATAAGAGCAGGTAGCTTTTCCCCAAGTAAAAGTTTTGTGAGTGGAGACGGTAGAGAAAGAAAGAGGGTGGAGAATTAAGCGGAGTATACGCGATCGTATAAACAAGTGTTTACACGTTGTTACTTGGAAGAAGCGGAGGCAGAGAGAAGTTATGTTCTCGTTGATTGGAACCGGGGATTTATATTTGACCGGACACGTTTGGGTAGTTTTTCAAGTTCACGCGAGTCCCGGGGACGTGTCCGTGCGGGTGAGTTAATGGGGGTTGGCTAGACGAATTTTCTTCCGGACAGCGAAGAATCGACCTTACCTTGACACAGTGCGCTGAGCAAAGCGCCGGCGAGCCGGCCAAGATTTAAAAGGGAGGCTACCCAGGACGCCTCGGTATCTGTCAGTCTCAAAGGCACGCTCGCTTCCGTTGATGTCAGTTGAGCCAAGTACGGCGATGCCCAGCCATTTGCGAGACCACTTCCGATAACAGCTAAGCTGACTGTCACAAACGGCCATGAAACAGTTGTGTCAACAGATGCGAGAGTAATTTCATTAGTTCATACATAGACATAGGTCTACAAGCGTCGCCCCCCTGTGCCCGGCCGAACGGAACATCTTGATGCACCCGGCGAATGTATATATACTGCACTCTAAACCGATCTAATCTTAGTAACAATTATACCGAGGATCGCTTTACTACTGACAGAACATGCTAGCTGTGGAAAGCAAGGATTGCAATACACTGTTCTCAAAAAATTTTACTAGTTTTAATATTATTGATTCTTGTTAAAACCTGATGCACGGTCTAGTAATAATATTAATTGTTAGTTGGTTTCATTCTAAATTCCAGAGTTTGATTAGAAAATAATCTGTTGTTTAGAATGGAACACGTTTCTAGTTTTCAATTTTCAAGCTTCCTGTTATGCAGATTTGGTCAAACTGAGCATGTTTGCACTTCTGATTAAATGGAATTATGTGATATAAGAGCGTTTGTTTGGTTTCACATTAAGATAAAGAGAATTCCCTATTGCTTCCAGTTTGATTTACGCGAACATATACACGCTTAGTATAGAATGATGCTTTAATTAACGGTTTTGCAATATAGGAAGCAGTGCGGAAATCACATTAAAAGATCAATATTCAAAAGAAGGGATTTAATTGAGATTTGAAATTTAAATGAATGCCCTTTAATTGAATTAATAAATTTTTAATGGAATTATTATTTTAATTGAAATAATTTGACATGAATTTTTATATTGGATTTGGCACATAAATTATTCATACATTCAATGTAGAAGGCCACAGTTCACGAGATTGAACGAAATAATCGCATTTAGATGAATCAAATATTGATAATTTTACATATAAAGACACATCATTTTTAAATATTTTTTAGAGACATAATCGAGTGTTCTCTTCTATAGTTTCCATGTACGCAAAATCGTTTTCACACGTCATACGAATAATTTGGCGGGTCCCAGCGTTAACTCGAAATCGAATCAATAGTTTCTGCCAGACTTGGCGTTTACTTACGAGCGAACGCGGCCAGCCACTGTGTCCAGATCGTGATCTTTTTGGCTTTATCATCCTCCGGGTCCTCGGCCACCATTTCTGTCTCGTATTTTTCTGGGATCCACGGGGATGTGCAAGATGTGATGCACCTTCTATCTCGCCGGGTGCAGTTCCCTGCACTGACTCATGTGGCCCCGCGAATCTTATACCAGGAAGATACCGTTCGAGATCGGAAAATTTGCGTTCCGATAAGATCTTTGATATATTTATATGCCGTCCGTGCGTGCGAGAGAGAGTTTGATTATTCGGCTGCGCGTGAAAAATCCGTTATCATTTCGGATCCTAGCCTGGGCTGATTTTGCTTATCTTTGGCAATGGAAACGAGACGGTATAAATTATTGGAAGACTCGTGGAGAGGCAAACACCGTAAGTGATTCATATATTCTTATCGCTTCGCACCAGTTATCGCCGAATCGCGGCAAAAATAGTGAACGAGACGCTATTGTTTCGGTTGAGGTATTTATTAGGGCTGCGAGAGAGATTGACACTGAGATCACGCTGTTATAAATCACTCGTACAAATGAGATCTTTCCTTGAACGCACGAACCAGCGATAATAACAGTTTACCTACTTTCAGGAAATTAATGAGGACGAAGAAATGCTAATCATTTTCAATTGTCCATTGTACATTTAAACAATTTTTTAATTCTTTAGTAATTTTTTTATCGATTTAAAATATTGTAAAAATTTTATACGTATTTTTTAAACGTTTTGTGCGTTGTTTCAGGGTTCAAGTCTTTAAGGACGAAAAAGGATTCGCCACCATCGAGGGAAAAAACGGTCGCAGATCCTCTGACCACATTCGCGAATAAAATTCGTTCGGACGGAACGTAAGTTAATTAAATTCTGGAATTTAGATTCGCAAATAATAATTCCGTCGGGCGTTGAATATTGGATTAATTTTTTTTATTTGCCAAGATTATTTTTATGGAAAATAGAATTTAATGCGAAACGTGTTCCGCGATATTATATTATAAATATTTGTGATGCCGCATCGTAAAACGTTGTTGCCAGCAAACAGAGCGCGAAAGAGTTATTAATGTCACAACTGTCGCCGCCTCGGTGTCAGATAGACTTCTTGCCTGCAACTGTAAATTTGGGTAAATGTAATGCACTGGATTATGAGAGTATGAAAGAGTTTCAAGACTCGCGTGACACTGATAAAGGCAATGGTGCGTTAAGAAGCAGTTTAGGTAAGTTTGAAAACGGGATTAAGTCGAGAAAAAACAGGAAAATAAGTATAGTTTTCTAAGAAAATAGAATAGATGGATTTTACTATTAAATCTAGCATTTTATGTATTATGTAAAAGCTGACCCTGACCAGAAAAGTGAAAAAGATAAAGTAACAGGTGAAGAAAAAGAAACGAGATGTATAGAGTGCTTAATGAACGATCTCGAATTGTCATGTGATGGCGAATGGCTGAGAAACCATCTGAAGTCACCTTTGAAAATGGCGATAAAAGAAATAGTAGCGAAGAAGCCTGGTGATCCAGTCAATTATCTCGGATTTTGGTTGTTAAATTATAGAAAATGCATTGAGAAGAATCTGTGGCAATTAGAGGCGAATCGAGAACTAGAGCATTATCGATCCATGGTTAAACCAGAATCAGTATGTACACTATTAGTGAATATTCAAGTAATTTGTACAGTAATGTAATCTGAAACAGTTTAAATATTCGTGACAAAATAAGTCGAAAATATTGAGCAACATTTGAGACTCCGTTTCTGTATGAATCAATAATAAGTAGAATCGGTATGTAATGATCAGACCTCTTAGTCAGGTCAAGTCATTGAGCGACAAATTAATTTTATTTAGTTTAGAGAGACCCCACATAATCAATTATTTAAAAATATGTATATGATTTATAATTTTATTACATATTTAAAGTTCGAGAATGTGTATAGTATTTCCTGGTAGTTGAACTTATAATTTGTGGAATTTCATAATTATGTGCAGAGTACAAGTAGTTTAAAATAATATTCCAGGTGCTTGAAGAACCGGTTTCAGAGAAAGGGGAAGAAGAAGAAGTGGCACAAGACTGGAATTTTAAATACTACGAATCTACGGAAAAGCCGGCGTAAATTTTTAATTATTCATTTCAAAGTATGTCCATTGTTTATATCACTTAACCAGTTCAGTCCTAGTGTTAAGTTAAAATAAAAGATAGAAGGTAAACAAATTACTCCACTATTGGAAAGTACGAAAAATTGTATGCAAAAATCATTGGAACAAATATATTTATACCCTGATCGTGTAGCTCAGAGATACGTTGGAACCTGAAATAATCATATTTGAAATAATTTCCAGATCCCGCAGAGGAAGAGAATGCGACCAACATCACCGAACATTACTTTGCTCCTAGCACAGGGTGTCGGGCCAGTGTCAGGCAGGTTACTGTCTGACCATAGGATCCATCTACCCCTTAAAGACAACCACCCCAAGCGGTTTCTGGCACGTGACCGCAGATGTCACCACGCTCGCGTCGGATTGGCCGTTGGTTCGTGTGTGATCGTTCGTTTCCGGCCTCGGCCGCACGGTTCCCATGCGAGGCTGCGCTCAGTCCGAATCGCGCAGCCGCCGCAGTACCTCGTTGCGCGGTTGATCGAAAATACGAACGAGGGTATCGCGCGATGGCTCGCGTCTGGCTCTTGCGATCGTAGTTTCTATTGTTTCGGGTTGGTTCTTCGTTTACAGGTTAGAGACAATGCAACGTCTGGTTCTGGCCGTGGTGTCGGTAGACGAAGAAGCTCGCGACTCGCGTGTCTCGTTGCGCGATTCGATTGTTATTGACGCGAGGGTTGGTCGCGCGGCCATGTCAGTCGACGGGTCAGCGGCTTAGTCGTCAGATGGCGCGGCGTTCGTCTCGGTCCACCCTGCCTGCGCTGGAATGCCCTGAACGAGGAGCCTGTCGACGCTGTCTTCTTTCGTTGGATCTTTTTTCCACGCAACGATCAGGTGACCGGCTCGAGAGAGTGTTTTGCCCGTTCGAAACGACCCGATCCTGTGGCCGGCGATGATCGGCCGTGCACGGTAACCCGGCCCCGGAAACGGATGGCAACGAACGGATGCGCCAGGCGGGTGGTCCACTTTACACGTACGGAGGTGGTGTGTTGTGTTGTGCACCAGAAGGCGGTTCCAGTGCGCTCCGCTCTCTGTCTATCTCCTCAACAAACGGTGCAGGATATCCCAGTGAAACGACATCGCAACGAACGGTCCGCTACCGAAACAATTCCGTGGCTGGTCGGAGCGGTGACAGGCGCGGCATGCGTGGAAAGCGGTGACTTAGCGACCGAGTGGAAACGGAACACGGGAGTGTCGTCCACCATTTTGGCTGCGCGAGGTTACTCGATGCGTGCACCGTTCTCATCCGCACGTTCCCCGTTCTCAACGGTTTCCAACGGATCGTTCGTGGGATGTGCGTGTGCATGTTCGCCGAGACGATGGTGCGTCAAGGACCATAGTGGACAACAGTGCGTGCGGGAACGGCTGGCTAGGTAAGAGTGCGCCCGTGAACATCACCGACCTGCTGTAAATGGAGCAAGGCGAGAGCTGTTTTCCTCGTCTGTCTCACCTCGGGCCTGTCAGCTGGTCGTAGCAGTGTGCCATCGGATATATTCGTCGTATGCCTCGTCGAGCCTACGCTAATCATCTCCACATAACCAAACTTCAGAGGTATCGGGCTACAACGGTCCATGGTGATCAGCTCGGGGATAAGGGACAAACCTCGAAACTGGGTTACCATAAGTGCCGTCCTCCCCGCTGGCTGACGACATTCCCTGACCGTTTCCAGGGTCGTGTGTGCGAGGAATTATCTGTCGCAGCTGATCGACCGTGTGCACCTTGATTATTTTCAGTGACCAGGCTCTGGGTGACTACCTAGACACCCGGACCAGGCGTCTCGGACCGACTTTTTTTTCCCCGGACTCGGGACCTAGGGACTCTGGATCGTGAAATGGGTGGCGCGATCGGGGATCCGGTTTTCCAAGCTCCGGCCATTCTACGGGTCGTCCTGGACCCGCCGTTCGACCTGAAACGCGGGAAACGATGAGGACCGAACATGGATCACTGAACAGCCTCAGCCGCCGAGAGCAGGGATGAACCGTTTTAGGGTATTCCATAGCGGTCAGAGCCTGTTCCATTTGTCTCTGACTCTGTCTCTGTATTATGCACCGTGAACTCTATTTCCCTGCCGCAGAGGTAGATTGAAAAAGGAATCGAGGGAGAAGGGGGGACTAAGTATCGCCGCGATGGAGACCGAGTGACTTCTTTTCGTCCAACCCAGCGTCGGATGGGCTGTTCTAGAGTAGTTCTGGATGGTTTCGTGTGCGACGTATGCATTCGTCGGCCAAGTGAAACTGGTTCGGGTGTGCTCTCGATACAGTGTGACGAGTGTGTGCCGGTTGTTTTTCACGAGGTGTGACGAGGATTACGCGTGCTACGCACCCTTACCCCCCACGACCACGACCTAATGTGAGTATCATCAGCCGTCTCTCGACCCCCAAGGGGATCTGTATACACCGTGCTCCGGAAGTTCGGGGTCGTTGATCCGAAAGGATGCTTGGTCTGCCGTACATAATAGCGAATGCTTCAGTGGATGGTATTGTTGACACGGCATAGTGGATGTTGGTTTCTTGGTGGGCTTGTTTGGGAAATTGGCAACACTGATTGGTCACTGTGTGTATGTGGCACTTGCACCGAGGGGCGATTATGGTAAATTCGAGGAGGCGATTGGACAATTAGCTATAGTTGGTCTAATCAGCTGGATGTTTTGTTGGAATGGGGATTCGATCTTAAATTTGATTTTCTTGGGTCTTAACGTTTTCGTATTGTTGATGGGATGTCTGTTTTTCATATGTGACCTCGAACTTTCGGACGCTGGTGAAAATTGTCAGAGAATTGTGATCAAGATTTTATGCGGAAATCATTGACTTGTACTACTAAAAAGCCAAGGATGAGCAAGGGAAAGTGGTCGGTTCATGGTCAGACACTACAGGCGACTTAAAAACTGTCGTCACAGCGATAAATAAGTTGTTTAAAGCTATGCATAGTTTCACTTGACTGCTTAATTAGATAAACAATTAATTTTTAATAGAAACAGTTATGAGACAGTTAGAGCAACATTGTCATCGAACACGTTTTCTGCGTTTCTAACAAGAAAAGAGCTTTAACACAGTCTTTACTTAATAATTATGGGTGATTTAATATTTTCTAGTTCATTATACCCATAACACTGAGAAGTGCATTTCGACATCTTCGTTCTCCAAGACAGATGACCAAGTAATATCTAGTTTGTCAGACTTTAAACGAAACAGGGTCAAACAGCAAATCTTGATAAACTCCAACAAGACGGACTAATTAAATATCACTATCAGGAAAGCGCGCGCAAAAAAATATGTATCCTCTAATATTTACTAACTAGCTTTTATCCAGTTCATAAATTCCATCCAAAATTGCTAGAAAACTTGCTACAAGTTTAACGTGCATTTATTGGGAGCTCTCTTTGTTTGCACATCATTTTACAAAGGATCCTATTCATCTCTTCAGTAACAATAATTACAAAAATAAAGAATCCAGCGCAATGAGTCGTATAAAAATAAATTGGAGCTCGTAAAACTTTACAACAAGAAGTTCTACCCAGGAAAACACGTGCCAAACGATCCAGTAAACCTTGTCCTCAATAAAATCTCCAGCAATAATACCAAAATTGTTACTAGAAGAAAGTATTTATTTTATTATTCGAGACATACGCTTGCAAGCTCAGCAGCGTTTGAGCGATTCTTGGAATCTGTTATCCGACATTTATTTTCTATATCTGGTTCGCCATCTACCCCCGTGCGAACGGCACCTGGAGACCGTGGACACATTCGCAACAATGGTCGAAGAACTTTTCCCGGCGGCGATTGCCTCGGACGTTTAAACGTCCGAGTTTTGGAGCGGCCGCTATGCAATATTCACGTGAGATCTAGAATCGATGGTAGTCTACGCTTGCTTTATGCTCTTCTCGCGGAAGTTGCAGCAAGTGCAGTGCAATGGGTACGTGAAACCCTCTGCACAACTTCCGGGTGGTGTTCATAACGGTTCCGAGCGGTTCCTGTGAACGGAGTCTTTAATAAAATGGCCGTTTATCATCACTTCGTTCAGAACGTTCGTTTGTCGTTGCTGCGATATCCGCCGCCGTACATTGAAAGTTTAATACGGAATCATCGAACACGGAGACCTGGCAGGTTTCCAGTGGCCCCTGCCGTTTCTGAAATCCCACCTGCGAGCCTTTATACAGTACCAGTCCGCCTAACACATGTTCCACCGTGTAGATGACACACGTTGCAGGCATAATACCTGCATAACTGCGCCGGCCGTTGAATTATTGGCAATGTAAATCGAAAGTAAACGGCACGCGGCCGACGTAAACGGTGAACGTGATTTTTCGGGGATTTATTTCGATATTTGTTTATTCGACGCGTCAAGTGGCTTATATGCGATCCTCGAGCACTCTTGTTCAGCTCGAGGACAATCGGAAACTTTTTACAAATTGTCGGAGCGATGCAATAGTCGTTTTTCGTGGAAATGGGATGAAAGTTCGAAAAGAGGAGAATAAAAATGTGTGTGGTTCTAATTTCTGTTTTGTCGGAGAGCAGTTTTTATTTGGATAAGGTTTATAGGTATCTTGAAGTGGCGGTGAAAATAATTTTTAATGAGGTTTTTTAATTTTTAATGAAACCACACATGGTTTAATTTTTGGTCTGTATATATATTATATGTTAGATACAACTTTAGTGACGTTTTAATGACATTGAAGTCCGTGTCTGACCATAGACGAACCGTTCCACTTGATTCTCTTAAGGCGCTAGTAGTACAAGTCAATCATTTCTCTTCCCTCAGCAATGAAATTTTTAATTGAGCAACGAAACGAATGCTGGTGCGAACACGTTAATACATACAAAATTGTTAACATATAAAGTAATGAAAAATATCTGAAGTCCAAAATTCTGAGGGTAGAATCGCTCCTAACCCTCCCGGTGTTTATATACAACGTAGTGCACCGACCGATGAAATGAATTCGGTGTTAAACATAATATAATAAAAACGGAACGTATACATAGAAAGTTTCAAGAAGTTATAAATAAGTCCCTTGTTGTCTCTCGAGCATCGTTTTCTTGGTTCTATCAGATCCTTTAGAAGTGTTTTTATCAGTAACCCCTTGTAACCACCAGATAGCCGCTTGTCTTTGCGTTCTGCCGCCCACAAATCGATCATTCCAACAATAGACGGTACTTTCCGATTCTTCGAGCTCATTAAAGGGGGGACTCGCGACAGCCGATCAATTTTTTCGATCTGAGACACCCTCGGAAAACATCACTGTTTTACCCCTCGTGTCAATAACCCGGTACCCATCCTCAATTTCTTTTTAAAACTTCTTTAAGTCACATGATGCTGTTGTTGCCACGTAACATAAAACTACTCCTGGCAAAACAAGAATTCATTGAGAGATTCCAAGACTGTTTAAAGAAAATTACACTTTGTGCACTGAAGAGTTAATGTTTTTGTCGACCAATGGCAAAATTATAGATTTCTCTGTTCTTGGGTGATCAACATTATCGGATACCCTAGGAAATGTTGGTTATTGACGTAAATATTCTCGTCGGAAGCATTCGAAATTCACGGCGATTTGTCAATTAGTTTCTCAATTTACTTTAATTCATGCTCCCGTTCCACGTGACGTCAACGCAAAAGTCGGGAAAGTAACTTATCTTACCTCGCGGAGGTCAATTAAGTAGAGTTAAGTAGGTCTTACTTCGTTACCGAAGTTTCGGCGCCATTGAAAACATAAGAAATTCAGGATCATTAAAGTCACAGAATAATTAGCGAAAGAAGACAGAATGGAAGTTATTATACTGATGTTAACGAGAGGGGACTCTGCGACATAGCAAATTCCTCCGAGGAAACTCGTTTAACGTTGCTTTAAGATTGCTATTGTTCGGAAGGTATTAGACTTCTAGTGCTCAATAAGAGATTTACGTTGAAGTTTCTTGTTATATTTCTGCTCCACGGTGAAATATACAACTGACTTCGTGCTTTTGTCGAATAACTAATAATAAGCACGCGAATTTTGCGCGAACGCAGCAAAATCTCGTTGTATTTCATTTCACGATATTCGAAGCGATTGAAAATGCAAGATTCAATAATGTTTTAGCTTATACCATTGTTTGAGAGGCTCAATGATCCTATTTAATATCTACAAAATTTGTGAGCTTGATTCGCGCGGTAGGAAGACCGGGGAAAGTAACAAAACAAAAGCGCATCGGTAGTAATGTTAATTGCGTGTCAATTGTTTCTAACAGAGCGGCTGCGAACAATGACGAGCATTCCGTCCCTTCAGCTAACTCCTCTGTTTTCGAGACGCTGATTACAGTTAAATAAGCGAGTTCCAAATTATCGAAAGCATTACTGGCACGCCTCTCGCTCGATTTCGCAATAACGCTTATTTTTCGAGCTGATTTCATAGCGAGGAGGTAATTCTCTGTCTACTTACGAGCTTAATTATGTTCAACGATGTTGTCCGACCTTCGTGCAGTAACTACCGCCCCGGAAAAATCCCTTAACCCGATTGGCCCGACTTATACACTGGCAACTACTCCTTCATGCTGCTCCGGTCGTCATTAACGCTCGATTTTCGGTCCGATTGTTGTCTTCTCGTATAGCTATTTTATCATTAAAATGTTAGAATCAATATCTTTCCTTACAACAAGAAATTACAGCCTTGAAGAACATTTTCCAATATGAATAATATTGAGAAAGATAGTAATTTCTACGTGCAGTTCAGTGAGCAAAGAGTGTAATTAAATGTCACGATTTTCCAGTTCGACTAGATTCAGATGAAAAGAGTGTATTTCATCAATTAAGGACCGCGAGGAAAATTGAACGAGAAGTTTGTTAATTCGCGTCGCAAATTTTTGCTCGACCGTATCGGAATACTCGCCACTCACTACGAAACGGTTCAATTAAAAAGCCGGGATATATTATAAAAATATTCGGAGCCACTTCATCAATTCAGGAAACGTTTTCGAGAATATTAATTACAGCTTTTACGAGCGATACGCACCGAATGTGCACAATTGACTGATTGTTATTGCATCGTCGCGATATCAGAGCGTCGTCGTGGATTTTAATAATGCATGAGCAGCTCGAAATGTTAAAGCACGCGAATGTCGCGTGTAATTAAAGAATCCAGCTGCGAAGATAAATATTTCGCATTTACAACATATCCACGTTTGTATGTTTAAACGATCGCTCGCGTTCCGCTTGTAATTACAAATTGGATGGATAAATACGATGCCCATAAAGATGCGAACCAATCGAAATGGATTCATTGGAAAGTGAAAAATCCTGATTAGCATAATTAATTTCGGCCCCGCGAAGTGAATGAGTACCGCCCAAGAATCAGCCTTGCTCAATTCTCAATCTATTACATTTCTAAAATTCAATTCAAATTTTACAAAAGTATTCAATTCGAGCCTATTTCTAAGAACAAAAACTATCAAGTCTGCAACAAATTCTTTAGTTAGGTGGACGAAATGTTGCAGACTTACAAATGCAAATAATAAATGCGTGACTTCAAAATTGCGTAGTATTATAAAAGATGAAAATTTTGAACGTCAGAGATCTCTGACTTTTATACAATTCTAGCAAAAATTCAGTGAAGTGTGGCAAGAAGGTTTTCGTGTTTCCAAACATGATTTTTATAGTTCCCAGTGTCTCAGTCAGTAGAAGTATTTAGTATGTTTCAAAAGAGCGTTTCGAGGAAAAAGATTCGACCGGTTTCCCTCGCAAAAATGAATTTTAATTCAGTCCATTTCTTTGCGGTCCTCTGTCTCTCATTCTTGTTTGCCCGGTTTCTTGTTCCTTTTCCGTTTTCAGAGGAGATCTGCTCTCTCCCGTTTCTTGTTGAAAGTGTCGCGTTATTTCCACTGGCTAAAGAGAATTTTAAGTCGACGTGGATATTAGTTCCATTCACGGATTCGTCCTCGGGCTGGCCAGTCGAAATTGACTTCCGCCGAGAACGAGAAATCTGCTCAACAGAACGTTCTATTTTCAGCCACATGAAATTCTATTGTCTACCAGAAACCTATCTTCTCAACATTCCGACGTCTCCTTCCTTGTTTGAACGGTTTTACGCGATCTGAATTTTTCCGGGTACTCTTCCGCTGCAGCAAACCATATTTCTCGCGGAGTTTCGCTTCTGATTAACTCTTATCCGTTCTTTCTAGCGATTTCATATTTTTCGCAGGTTCTGACAAAAGCATATTTTATAAGTTGTGGATGACTTGGATAATTTTATTTTTAACTTAACTCATTTCATATGAGGGTCCCATTGTCAAAGAAGAGATTCACAACAATTAAATAAATAATATAGGATTAAAAAGCATTAGTAGTAAAAGTTTATTAGTAACAGTTGTTCCACATAAGTTGGACACCAATCGGATTGCCCATTGTCGATCACAGACGATTTTCTGTACCAGTTGTTCCCGTACTATCTCGATTTCGCGGTTTCTTCTGACTCTGGAAACCATCTTCCCAGTGTGAAACAAAGTTCCCGGACCTATCCGCCTCTCTCGTTTTTCCCGCTACAATTTCGCGCTGTAGAAACAAAGCAATTTGTCCCTCCGTTACACATTTGTCATCGATACCGCTCGCCGATCAACTGCAACGAGCCACCCACTCGCGTTCGCCATTCCCTTTCCATTCTCGTCCCGTCGAATATCGTGGCCAGCCACGATTTATCAGGGCTGGACACACGAACGAGACCCACAGGTAAAGAGGAAGAGAGGCATGGAGGGCCTTTTCAAGAACAAATGCTCGCGAATGCCTTGGGACGCAACGCTGAAAAGCATTTCATCTTAGCTAGTAGAGCTTTGGACAGCTCCTGATATTTCCCAGATGTTAACCAAACCATGCCTGATGTTGATCTAACAGCACCATTGCTGAAATTTTGGGAGAACTGTGCTGGAGAACAATGCCAGGTGGTGCGAGCAAATAGAGCTAGCTGTATCTTGATTTCAGTGCAATGGGACTTTGTGTTAATATAGTGGTAACATTTTTCTGATTAGAATGAGTCCAAACATGGCATGGTTCGCAGCGTAGTTGTCTGTGTAATCCACGGTTCAGTGAAGCCTCGATTTTCTGGAGGTATGAATGGTGTTGTGCCAAAAGGAACCTTGGAAATGTTCTTCCACATTATAATTCCAATAGATATTGTCAGTTGACTAGTTGGTTCAGAAATGAAGGATTCATTAAAAAGGTTTTGACCATGGACCAAGCGGGAAACTTTAAATGAGACACCTTGTATGCCTCATCAGGGTTAAGACGTTCGATTCTATCGATCTTCTCGATTCTCTGATCCTGTTTCCACGGACAGGAGTCGACACTCTATTCCGCAGGAGCGGTGTATCGTTGATAACAGGCGAAAAGAAGGTCGACTGATGCGAATACCCGTTCTCGGCTAGAGCACACTCCACCCGGTACATAATGCTTTGCAGCGGGCGCGCGCGCGTAGCTGGGAGCACGAAAGCGCTAACCTACATACCCGTTCGCATGGCAAATTATATTCAGTTGGTAAAATGAAAACGGACCGAGATACCCAGCCCGACCCTCTCTTCCCTCGAAAACCACCCACCCATCCACCCACCACGGCACCCACGAACACCGCACACGCCCCCGCAACCGTTCGCCTGCAACACTTCCGCGTACAGCTATCCAGTTGAATGCGGTGCTAACTGTGCCCGAGCTCTCGCCCTGTTATTGACGAAACGGTGTTTCCGTGAACGGAACGTTCTCGATGGATAGGTCTACCGGGTTCGCTAGAGATATTCCTGATGCCGGAGACGGAACGCGTGTTTCCGAGTCCTTCGGGAATTGCTGCCTCGTACGGCGCGACGACGAATGTCTATTGACCCGAGGCTGGTTGGACTTGGATCTGGTCTGACCCTGAGTTGCGAGCGTTCCATCTGGATTCTGGTTTTATGGCGGTTGGTCCGAGTTATAGCAATTTCTCTAACAGTTCAATAAGAAAATCAAAATCAGAGAGGCCATGTTAACACGCCACTATCTCTTCCCGAAAACTCGAATGCAGCTCCAGACAACCCATTTATACGTTTTCCCGCCCCTGAAACGAATCGACGAAAGTACATAATCGGATAACAGAGGGTTCCCTGCTAAAACCATCGAAGACCCGGGCGCCCACGTTATCATTACCGTTTCTCTCCATTCATCGCCTCGATTAGGTAGATTAGGCGATGCAGAGGTAGATAGCGGATCGCTTATCACAGAGTGAGTGCTACCTTGAGAGGTGTGCTTTTGGGAATTGTTTCGGAGGGTAGAACTCCAGGAGCAACTGTCTAACAATACGCTCCGGCAATTGTTGTTTCCACGCTGGTGGGCGCAACACGCGAGGTGTTTAAGCCTGGTAGATGGATACCCTCGCATGAACACGTAGCATTAAGCTAACGCAGAGCGCGCATCGCGGGCTTATGTACCGTAGAAAAGTCAGAAGACTTCATTCGGGTAGACAGCAGACACGAGAATTACCCTGGAGAGGCACTGTGTAGACTCGCGAGTAGACTTCTGTCAGTTTAATCCTGGCCCGTCTGCTCGAGTATGGTTAGCTGGCATCTTGAAACAACGCGACTTCTGTCTGTTTCGAAAATAACGCAGTTCTGCTGTTCGTGCGGGTCAGAAAATTATAAAGACGATTACGGACCTTGTCCCCTACGTTTCTATTTCAGTGGAGTTCTTTCAAAATACGAACGAGTCATTTTCCTATGCATGTTCACTTTTTCCACCGGATTGGTAATTCTTTAATACCAGTATCGCAGGAAATAGAGGGTTGGTCCAAAGTCAATTAAAGATATCCTTGTGATGTCTGAGTGGTCCGTTAAACGAGAACCTTCTCTATATTCCCCTCTCGCGCAAGTCGGAGCGCGGTGGTGGGGCTAGCGCTCGAGCGTCGGCAGCCCGCGACTTGATAAAAATTAGGATAACGCAGATCACTACACCGATATTAATAAACTGATATCACAGAGTTCGCGCGAGAAAACGGAAATCACGGCATAATCTGCGAGCGCGCGCGCGGACTGTTCAGATTCGCGGGGCTCAATTAAAAGAAAGGGCCCGGCAAAAGGGGAGAGAATGAAAGAACGAAAGGACGAGAAGCACTTGGACGCCACGAAAGCCGAAGAAGAGAGACCACCGTGGGGTAAAATGAAAAACGCCGTGCCGCGGCGGCAGGGAGGGGCGGGGCAGAGCATTCAATTTGCTGCAATCGCGTTCGTGCTTCCGGCCGAGTGTGCAGAAGCGAAGAACACGAGGCAAGGACATGAAAGGAGGCACTAGGCGGACTATTTGTTAATTAAATTCGCCGGGGAACACGGGGGAGACTAGAGAGAGCGGCCGCGCTAGTTTTCCCTTATCGCCGCGGCTCTCTTTTTTCATGATTAAACAGGTATACCACGCGTTTTCGACTGGTTGCCAACCTGCCATTAGCGGCTCCGACGGTGGCATTACAGCGTGTCTGCTATTGGAACTTCAATTACAAGCTGTTTTGTCTGGCTACAGTCTCTCCGGTCCCTCCGAGTTCCCGAACCGAGGGTTCGTTCAACCCTGCCTGCCACGCGGAGCGTCGCAAAAATACAGTGCACGAAATTTCTATAGGAACGCCATGATTTATGAAGGAATTCGTTCGATTAACCCCTTGTATTTTAACAAGTCTTATGATGAAGACTCGCGATGAAGGTTTAAACAAACCGTCTCTCCTTTTAGACTAGATAACATTTTTATTTTTCATCGATTGTGGGAAGGAGGGGTTGATTAAAAATTGATTTCATCTCTTAATAATTTTTATACATTGGGAACAACCTAACTACATTTAGATCTGTCAATTCTTTTACTGTTTTACCCAATTGTAAATATTGTAAGGAAATGGCTAAAAATTTGGACAGACACATTCTTGTTATTTTTATAAAGTAATGTAAAGTAGTTGCTTTCAGTGTCCCGTAAATCTAGTATTAACACGTTTACCAGAAAATCTCTCGCGAGGAAGTTAATGTCCAAGGGCGCCCTTAAATCATCAACGATAAAACATTGCCGCGAGGGGAACTTAGGCGAATCCGGTCGGCATCGGCCGGAGAAAGTCGCATCTCTGCAATCAGAATCTCTCCGGGGCTAGGTTGTGGAAACTCGACGAAAAACGGGATAAAAAGACTTTTAGCTTGGGCGGTAGTTGGTCGATGAGAGATATTAAAAAGAAGAAAGAACGAGTAGGATATAGAGAGAAAGGAAAAGAACCAAGAAGAAGAAGAGGCGGAGGAGGAAGAGAGAAGTATAGAAGGAGGCAAACGAAGAGACGAGAACAAACTGTTGTTTGAGACCGAGGAGACAAGGCAGAAGCCCGTCTCCGTACACGTTCGTAATAAAGTAAAATATGGCCTCCCTTCTGGCATCGCTTCCTCGAGCTCCACTCGCGGGACTTCCAGTATAATTTGAGAGCATCTACGTACACTCGAGAGACTTTCTTTCGGTCGTACTTTATTTCTCACTGAAATTTCCCAACTTGTTCATTAAAATTCCGCGTGTTTTATGATGGCGGCCAACTTCCTGGGCCGGGAACGGCCTCTCCCCTTGGCCCGCCCCTCCTGCCTACGGCCCTCGAACGAACTTGTTTCATTACTCCTTTTTACGACGGGAGATTATTTCCGAAATTGGATAACGCGCACGGCGAACTCGCTATTAACCTGGACTCACGAGGAAATTGTAGACTGGCACACTAGGACCTGGAAATTCTTGGACGCCTGTGCCGTATGCTCGGAAGAAAGCGTTCGTGCCCTCCAACCACCCCCAATTTTTATTTTTAACCCTTACACAGTAAAGGGCTCGTGTCCGGGCGATTTTGAACAGTTTGCAAAATTCGCTTATTTTCGTACTATTTACAATGGGAAATATTTCCACAAATTATTTGCCAAAATCATCCCATCGATTTTTATTAGATTTTACCAAACCCTGAAGATGATCTTTATGTTAGCGCTGATCGTAGAAGTGCACGTCGAATGAAATTTCATTTTGCCAAGTGCGCACACGACATTAAAAATTTCAATAAATAGAACTGATAAAATAAATAAATGGATTTTGTTAGGAACGTGACTTTTCTAATTGCTCGAGATGAAGGCGTTTAGAATTACCGGAGGGTTGTTAGCCGGAGTTTTACGATATAGATGAGAGGGGTTAGACACACGGCGTTCCCCGGAGATTGATTACGCGCTAAGACAACCCCGACTTTGCGCGGTCCGCGCGTTTATGTACATAGTCCGGGTCGTCCTTCGTTAGCATTGTTTGTCTAGAGATTAATAATCTGCCTGTCCTCTCCGGAGAGTCTTCGTCGGAGTTGCATTTAAATGTTTACCGACCGTAAATACACCGATACGCAGCCGGATATACGACGGATCGTCGCTCAACCCTTTTGCACAATTATCCCTCTACAAACGAGAACAAATACCCCGAGCCTCCGCTTTTGCAATTAATCTGATTCTGCAGCGATTCTTTGGACGCTTTGTCGGCATGTAAAACGTGAAATGAAATAAGTCGATTTTTGAAATGAAGATAAAATGTGAAGATATAATCCTGCTTGGAGATTAACTAGAATGCATATTATAAATTCTTGATCAGCCAATAAGTATCACTAAAACAGAATGCAATATAGCCGCACCTAATTAATATAGTTGAATATTTGATGAGTGAACGTGTGCTTTTATGATTGACTACATTATTGATTATTTTGACCCATTTGCATGTGAAGGAAGAATGAAAAGTATGAAAAACAGTAACATCAATGTTTTTGGTTAATAAATACATCTTCTCATATTTAACATAACATTGCACTTGAAACATTCTGCTAACAAATTCCGAAAATCCGTCGACCTCAGAAACGAGCAATTTCCATCAAAATTCATACTCTAGCGAAGTTAACTCTGCGCGCCATATACACAATTTAAAAATTCGTAAGAAATTTCGAAAATATTCTAACTTCCCGTGATATTACAAACTGGGAACTTTCATGCGCGTTCTTTTTTCTCGACAGTGTACCGGCGACAGCGAGTGAGAATGTAATTGAATTTCTAAACGCGCGCCGTTTGAACGCGGCGCAACGTTAAAGCTAAGTTTTTTCCCCTAGGTTAATTTTATTGCGTCGGTTCCCGGCGTTACATTCTTTCATAAATATATATCCGCCATCACGGCGCGGCATGCCGGAAAAAAAACCCGAAAAATTTCACGACCCCGCGAGAACCGTCTCTTGCACTCGGCCCGGTCCGGTCCGGCTCGGTTATAATTAAAATTAATCTGCGATTTTAGCGATTCCGAGCCGTGCCGCGCCACGTCGTATTGCGCGGGCATTTTTCAGCGGAACGGAAAATCTGGCCGCGCGGGAAAGTGGCCTTCGGCCACAAATTAATTGAAACGCATTAGGCAGCCTGTATTTTCCAATTTGTATGCGAGACCGGGATTGGATTATGCAGTTTCGGTCTGAAAACTCGCGTTCGTTTCCGAACAAAAACGCGCGTCCCCGCCCTTCAACCGGAAAATCTCGAAATTAGCTCGGCGATTTGATTTTTGCCTAGCCCCTTTTTTCACGCGCTCCTGCCAGACCTTGCCTGATTAATCACTTCTACGTGTTCTTGAATTGCAAAGATCTAGGTCGAAGATATTCTAGTTGGAAACATTGTTCAAGCAATTATAAAAAAAAACACTGTTATATTCGGGAGAATTCACAGAATCATTAACCTAAATTTCACGGTCTTGGCGCGAAAAATTCTCGAAAGACAAAAACTCACCCTCTGTCGCAAAATAAAATTGTCAAAAACCCAGGCTGGTGGAGAAAAGCGACTTTTGCGTAGGCGTTCAGCAGAGTCTAGAATTGGTTATCGAAACGTGAAATTGTTGTCGGCCAGTGTTATCAATTATCCTGCGATAATGAAGCGTGCACGCTAATGCCGGGTGCGGGTCGCAGTCCGGGGGCTGCAATCCGGACGAGCATAATTACATAAAGCTAACGAGACCGAGACATGCTCGGGGGAGAAACAACACTCATTGCAGAATATCCTCGATCCACCGATGCGTTAGATTCGGCTCGATTATAGTGTTTGAAGCGCGCAATATTCCGCGCTCGACGCGTGTCAATCAGCCCGTGGCTTGAGCACGGACAAATGTTTGAATTGGAAATTATTCAGACAGACACTGTCGTTGAGATCATTAACTCCCTCCCCCCTCTCGCTTCTGTGGAAAATAATCTCGCATCTTGCGCCCGGTTACTGAACAAGCCTCTTGATTCGATGGATTCCGCTCGCGCCGGAAAGCGGAGTTTGAAAGTTAATTAGCAGACCGCGGATCCTTGCGCAAACGTGGATTTCTATCTTACGCGTGAGTCGCCAAAAAAAATACTGAGACTTTCATCAAGCTGGAAGCGTAATTAAAATTTCACGGAAAGAACCCCTCTTTAAATTTTTTTTAAATGTTCAAGCTTTTATAATATTATGAAAGAATATATCGTTGCATTCGGTAGAGATCACAACCTTCACGGTTGAAGCATGAAAAATTGTTCAGGTTGAAAATAATTTTTGCGCATCAATAAATATTTCATTAAAACATAATACGAATCCAGTGTAGCTAAATATTCACTTAAAAACTGGTTGTTTTAATGCAAGTCTCTGCAAAATTATGCAATACAATAATTTATCTAAGTCGTTTGTAATAATGTAATCAGCCGATGTTCTGCGATTAGGGAGAAAATAGTTTGTTCAACATTTTATAGGGTCTAACTTCTTGTATGTTGTTGCTAAGTCTTTGTAAACGTTGTCTGCATTTTCGAATCGAATCTTTTGCAGCCTCTAGCGAGAGCCAGGCTCCGTCTGCGATCGTATTTTGCATACGGTGGAAACGAACCATTTAAATAAACACACCTGGAATTCAAAGTTTGATACGACCCATAAAATAAGTCAAGCAGCAAGTCCCGGCAAATATTCACATCGTTAAAGCTCCGGTAACGCGATTCGGGCGTATTTCGATAAATCGTTTCTCGAAGACGGTCGATTTACTTTCTCAAATATACTTGAGGCCGCGGCAAGAGTTACGCCGGCGATCCGGGTCAGAAGTTCATGTTTGCCCTATCGAAAGTGGAAACGAAATCCCATCGAAAAGTTCAACCATCTCTTCCCCCATGCCGATAGAAATTCATCGATAATTTGTTCAAGTGCTGGGCACACGAATTGCGACGCTTTTCACCAGGGCATTTCGCGTGTCGTCGAATTATTGCAACACAAAATTTTATTCACAAAAGGAACCACAAAATTTTGCAAAAATAGTTCCAATAAAATTACCAGACGAAAACCGAGTTATTAAAATTCTTCTAGATTTTTCGGACGACATTTTCGTGGATTGAAATGTTTAAGACATCAGATAAATAAATTTTCATTCAACATCTGCCTCCTGGAAAGACTTGAAAATACTTGTACATTTAAGTACAATTGTTTTATTGCTACAATATGATAATGTCATCAACAAATTTCTCCTTCTGAAAGACATTTAGTTCAATTACAATTAAGAATCGTCTCCAGCAGTAACAAAACACTATTTCGAATAAATAAAATCAAGAATGAAACGATTGTAAAATCTTTTTAGAATTACATTTAAGTGATTACAGTGAAGCAAATCTCCGTTCAAGCTATTAAAAACCGTAGAAAAACAATGGTGAAATAATAACACCATTATAATTTCGGCGGTTTGCAGAACGGAGAGCGTTACTTGAACCATTTATCTCGCGATTCGAAACAGTATCGTAATCACATCCGCAGGTATCTATGCAAATTGCGACAGACATCGAGACCCAGGCCGACTGCGCGGCAAAGTTTTGTTCGTGGCGAACTCGAAAATTCGGTTATAACTCGCCGACAGTCTCGTTGGCGAAACTAAACCGATTCCGGCTAACTGTAAGATTTAGCTGTAATTAGAAAACTTTTCCCGCGGCAGGATGTTTCTCTTGTTTATTACCAATTTCTTCGCGTCCCTCGCCCCCCCCCCCCCACACCTTTCACCCCTGTTCGGAATTTCGCGGTGAATTATGGAGTTTCCCTTGTCGGCCATCGAACAGAAGGAAAGCCGAAGGAAAGCCAAGGGAAAACCCTGGTCCGGAAACCTCGAAACAGTTTCCCCACACGTTAACCCTTTCAACCCCATTTTTCTCTATTTCGAACACTTTTCTTTCTTTTCGAAATCGACATTACTTGAGAGTGAGAGTATGTTGATTTCGAAACTTGTATGTGTTTATATTTAAATAGAAAGTTCTTTTTAAATAAAAAGTACCGTAGAATAACAAAAGCAGCATAAGTTGGCAATTTTTAAATAAAAGTCTAGGTACATATATTGAAATCATCGATTTTTAAATAAAGGTCTGTCTACACACTGAATTCTGATAATTTTGTAACAAACGAAGCACTCCGCTCAAATTCCGCAGGAATAAACAAAATTATGATTGTGAAATAAAAAGCCTGTAATTTGAACGGGTCTGATGGCCACAATATTAAAGCCAATAAAGTCGCGGAAAGATACAAATTTCTCTAGATCTCTCTGCTCGGATAAAAGCATCGTTCCATTAAAATTTGCGAACGTTCCGAAACTGCGAGCCTCATATTTCTTGCTCCGCGATTGCCTGGAAATGAGCGAATACGAACACCGGCGGGCAGCCATTTTCTCTGAAAACAACATTACGCAGTTCTCGTCGGGCAAAACATAAATAAGAAAATTAACGGAACGCGGAAGACGACGGCGCTGGGGAGCCATTGGCGTAGAGAGCGCAAATTATTCCGTAATAACAAAGACTGAACAATAACGAAGACAAAACAGTAACACGCACAGAACCCCTGGCGAGACGAGTATTATCATCTATGAGCAAATACTTCCCGTTTTTAATCATTTAGGTTAACTAACAATAGAGGGGTAAATTTTCTTCGTATTTGAGAAAACGATTAACACAGTTCAAGTATTTCAGTTCGAATACAGAGACAGGCAATGATTTTTTAAAAACAATTTGATGGTATATTTGAATTTCTCTCATACCGATTTTATTTCCAGAGCTTGTTGTCTCCAAGCATGCACGATATTTTAATTCCAAGGTTTTATTTTAAATCTTCGTGATCCATATATTCAAGCCAGATTGTGAATGTGATGGACACCAAGAAATTCTTAGGGGCAGAAATTTTGCATAAAAATTCGCAGTCCGATGAAGATACGTCAGATGAAAGTTTGATTGATCATTTCCGCGTTGGTTGGTCCCTTCCTCGAATTAATCCGGCTACCAATGACGTCATTCGCAGGCATTCATCGGCCAGCAAACGGATGTAGGACGCATAATTGCCGGCGGAACTGCGGTGTTAGTATTCACGCAATCCGTGGATCCTGTCGGCCAGGTTTTATCCAAGAGCGAGAACTCGATAGGATATTAGGCTATTACGAACGAACGAGCCTTGCGCGACTTTATTCCATGGCCTCGACTACCACACCCTTAGTTTCCATGATGTGATGGCTGCATCATGCTAACCGCATCTTTGTCTCTCCCTGTGTCGTCAATGGCCGCGTCTGATCGTTATTGTCTGGGCGTGATGCCTGGAGAGACTCTATCGAAATTTTTTGCAACGAAACTAATTGATATATTCATTTAAAAATTTCTTAGTATGTTTTTCAATCTTTAAGGAATATAGATATATTTTTTGTTTGTGACAATAGTGAGTTTTTCTACACTTATGCCAGAGAATATATTGTTTTTACTACTTTGATGATCGAAGGAGGATGCTTCAGGAATTTATCACAGCATGAATAATAAATATATCGGTTGCAAACTTTTTGAGTACATTTACCAATCTTTGGAGAATGCAGAAATATTTTTTCTTTCAATAAATAGAGATTTTGTGTAATGTTATGATATAATAGGGAGCCTTAGAAAAATCACGTGTCTGACCAAGGCGATCATATCCCCCTGTTACCTACTTCATACCGAAGTAGAGCATTCTAATATGCTAGCACGAAACGTCTGCTAATTTCAAGCCCTTTTAAAACGACTAAAATCTCAACAAGTTATTATAGGAAGAACGCGCGAGCTCATTCAGCGAAGGACCAGATCGTCGATCGTTTAAGTAGGTCAGTTTAATGGGAAACGGTAAAGTTTATCGCGGATGGTGAGTGCCGGGTACAAACAGGGACGGTCTTTACTACGGTTGATTTAGTGCCCGGCCACGAATTTATGCTATTTCCTTATGAGAGTACTTTTTCACTCGTCGGTTGCCCGTTTCTATATATGTCTGGAAAAATAAGAAATAGCGCGGCAAAGCGAAACTTTTCGATGCTCCATTTTTCAAGACACGGTGGAAAAAGGTTTCCCCGGTTTCTGGGCCAACCCGAGCAGAAATATTACGTTTTTCTTCGTCGATACGTTCGCCCGCGCTAAAGATCAATAGGGGTGGGAATAAACTGGAAATCTCGTCGATGAGAACTCGCCGGGAATTGATAGCGACGCGATTCCCGGGCAATTAATTAAAAAATTCAATTTTCCAACCGATCGCGCTCGAATGATTATTATTATTTATCGCGCGATTGTTTCAGCGAATACGCACGCTGGTAAAACATTTACCGTGGCTGCAATCACAGAAAAATTCATTTTCATTTATCGGAACGGTGCTCGAGGTTGTGAACACTTTTTAGAGATTATTTTTTAAAAACACCGTACTCAATGTATTGTAGTGTAATCAGGAACAGCGAAAGTAAAACAAATTTTTGCAAGAAATAATTATAGCAAACAATGCGAAGCTTCGCGTTGAAAAATCAATAGACTAAATAGAATATTTATGAATAAGGGTTGCTCATCTTTTAATACAATATTCATAATTGCTGACCCCGTTAATGTGCACGTGAACCAGTCGTGCATGATTCACGAGTTCCGCTCGCTTCACAGTGCTTTGAAATTGAAACCTACCACACTATTGTCGATTACTGGTGCAACAGTATTTTCTATTTAATTTTTAATTAATAAAAATTTAAAAATGTTTGTTTGACCCCTGTCCATACGACAATAAGTTAGTGTAATGAAGATTTCAAACAGAATTGATTAAATATGAATGTCATCCATGATCCTGAGAATATTAACATATCGTTAACAACTTAATAAAATTACGAAAGAGGGAAATAAACTGGTATTTGATTCCTTCTAAAATATAAACATGAGAATTTGATGAAAGATAGACTACAGAATTGTTTTAACAGAAAAATTGGCAACCAAACTGTTCGTTTTCTCCGTTTTCCTACGACCACCAAAATTCCACTAAATGTTCGCACAACCTCCAATAAATTTCGAGGGGGTTGATCGCTTTAATTAATTCGAAGAAAGGATCCTAACAATTTGCGACGAGTTTGGTGTCGCAACAATGCGGCCGGCGTGGTTTCCGCAGCATTCCCATCGTTTTCCGTTGCCTGTTCACTTAATTGAATATGTATTCCACTGGAGAGCTACAGTTTTTTTCGGAAATTCGCGTAAACAATTTTTATGCGCAATTTCGAGGCGGATTCGTCGGACGCGAGCCCAACAGTAAATTCGCTTAATACGGCGTGCATCTGGACCTCGCAAGTTTCAAATTTTATGCTCGCCACGCGCAGCCACCGAAGTGGATTTAATTAAACTTTGCCGGAATTTACGGTGTCCTTCACCCACCGGGAAACCTTCCAGAGGAAGATGTTGCCCTTCTTAGCCGTGCCACTGTGTAATTTTTATGCGGAAAACCTTGACCGTGTCCAATTACAGCGGCTGTCGGCGAGCAACCAGCGAATGTGTGCGGGAAAACGAAAAAGAATTTCCAACGTGCACCTCCGAGCTACCAACAAGCTGGTTATTTATCGTGGAAGCGAGCAATCTTTGTTTTAGAAATTGTTTTGTGTGTTTTAGAATTTTTTGACCCGTACCGAAGGCACTCGGTGGATCGACTTGATCCTTCCATTGTTATGATTTTCATGTTTGTTTTATGTGTTTGCGAGAAGTTATTGCTTGCACTTCGTACACTTGTTTGCATTGTAATAGCAACGTGGATACTCTCTTTTATTACAGAATCAATTTTGACTTCGAAAGTTTATTGATTTTCCTGGGAGATTCGAGAACTTCAGACGTTTATTTAAATGTATATATATCAATAAGTTTATTAGGAATGATTGAATGTAATTAGATACGTATGAATAATTTATACGTATATAAATATTTACGTGATATTAAAAATTTGCATTCAGGAGAATATCTAAAATTTGCAAACCGTGTTGGATAGCAATTTTTAAAATTCGGAAACTGGGAGGTAGGTGAATTGAAAATCAATAAATTCATTAGGAATGATTAAATATAATTAGATGTATATATATATAAATACTTATGTGACATTAAAAATTTACATTCAGAAGAATATCTAAAATTTGCAAACCGTGTTGGATAATCATTATTGATATTTGCAAACTGAGGTGAGTCGAAAATAACCCAGACAACTAAAAAATAGAAAAGACCAATGTTCCGATCTTCACTACACCTAAAATGTGCAATCTAGGAAACATAGGGGTGGCTACCAGCCCGTTTAAAAAATTCTGTCGATGACGTCTCGCGCAGGTCACGGTGTCTCAGTTTCAATGACTGGTGTCTCGGTTTCGAATGCTCGCGGGTCGTATCGATTTCTCGGTCCCGATAAAAATTCCGTTTCGCTGCGGAACGAGGGTAGTTTCTTTTCACGTATGTGTGTGTGTGTGCACGCGTTTCATCAACGTTATGCAAGCACAGGAAAGTTCGACGCGAGAATGGATCGGACGTGTGTGCGTGCCGAAAGTGGTATCACTGGCCCGTTTTCGTGAAATCGATACACATATCGTTCGCACACGTGTATTTTACACACTACCCCCCATGGGGTTGCTACACACGAGGATGCTTTGCCGTTTCAACAATGGCGTGCCATTTTGCCTCGCCGTTTCCCGACGTTTTATCTCCCGGATCTGGGTTTTCCTTTCATCTATATTGAAGTCCTTATTTCCAAGATGGATGTCTTTTTACTTTTTTTTCCTCGCTCTTCCGAGTGCTTCTTTCGGAAGGATATTGGAACTCGTGTTTTCGGTTTTTCTGTTCACCACGTGCCATTTTGCTTCTTCCGCAGGAAACATAATAGAACATTTATGTCGTGGAAGAGAGATCAATTTCTGGTCATTATAGATTTTTACGAAAAATGAATAGCTAGCCTGCGCTAATTGCAAAATACAGTCGTGTTCTTAGCTTTCTAGGTGCCATTTTATTTTCTTTGGAGAAGCACGGTGTCAGAGGTAAACAAAATAGGAAACCTATGGAAGAAAGATCAGTGTATAGTCATTATTAATTTCGAGACTGCGAACTGGAGTGAAAAGAAAGCTTCAGCCCTCGAATTCGTCAACCCCCAAAATTCCTAGGGACAGACTCGTTCGGATATTTCAGGCCAGCCAGGATAATTCACGACCGTACCCTTAGAACCGGTAATATTCCTGGTTCTCCCGTAACATCCTCCACCGATGTAAATCACCCCCACCGGTTCGAAAAGATGAAGAGCCAAGGGGTCGAATGGGTGTTCTGGTAAAGTGGCTGGGAAACTCGGGGACGTCGTTTTTTTCGAAAAATAATTCTCGGATTCCCGACTGCTCCCTCGTCGCAGTCTTCCCATTAAAAAGTTTGATTCGTGGCTTCGACGGGATAGAGGATCCTCGTTTTTCGTCGAAGACGAAGAGCCTGTTGGAACGTCGGCTGATATTCTAGCGACTTCGGAGGCCTCGGCGGACGGACTATAACCCACGGATCCGTTTCAAATCTTCTGCAGTTGGCGACAATAATTTATCGCCCGCCATACTCACCCCCCGAGCCATCCCTCCAGCTTTTATTCGGATTACGGTGCGCCGCGACAAGCGTTCGCTCGCGTGTGCTAATTGCTCGGTCTTTGCTCGGTCGCCAGGCTATAGGCGGTCATAAAAGTCTACCTGCTGATGTGGAGCTATAATCCTGTCATTGTCCATTAACTGTTGTGCAACGTAGCAATTTCCACCGACAGGAAAACGTTTCCCATTGTAGTTCGTATTATAGGAACCGAAAAATTCATTGGAACACAATGTGCGGCATACGGCTTGCGTTGCTGGAAATTTTTGTTCGTCAACCCACATTCGATCCCTATTACAGTTAGAATACCTAGACCAGTTTTATAATTTTTATTTAGATTTATATTCATTCAGAGCATCTAGATTTATTAGATTTATTTAGGTTGGATTTATTAGATTTATTTAAACTCATTCATAACAAATATTACAATAGATTTTTATTAGTCTTGCATCTACAAAGACCATCTCCACCGAAAGTAAGATTCTCGTTAATTCCACTTTCTTAAAATTTCTTTACAAAAATTATAAATTGCATATTTCAAGTTTGCATTTCTTTCGGTTTAAATTCGGATATAGTAATATGGTTGACAAAAGTATTTTGACGAGTATAAAAATACTGTTATATCTTCCACAGAATAACTTTTTTCGGACGAATCGTTAGTACAAAGTAAATCTCGATCCCCGAAATTGTTTCGTCAGCGATCGAATCGTTAACGAATCACAGAACTCGTTCGATCCGTTCCTTTATGGGCAAACACAGCCATAAAGCTTATCTCTATAGGCCAGTATAAGAGATTACAATATTCCCTTTGTTATTTCACTGTGACAGGCTCGTCGAGCTGAATCTATTGTAACGGCGACACCATTTCCCCGAAATTTCTCCTTACGCTACTTCTGGATCCGGAGATAAGGTATCCTGCGTTCTCGTGGGATTACCCCGATGTCCTGTTCCCTTATCCTTGCTTCTTGGAATAATCCACCGACTCACAGGAACCTCTCTCACACACACACGACCCCACGCAAACGGGTCCTTCGTAAGACACTTATTGTTAGGAGGATGTCCCCTTTTCATTTCAATCGCCTCCATTTCCTGCCTCGATTTTAATAGAACCGCCCAACTACCTCTGTTTCACAGGACTTGAATGCTTTTCGAGAAAGTTGCACTCTGAGAGAACGGTTTAAAAAGTGTTTATTAAGAGACTAACCATTTCACTAATCCACAACTTACTATTATTACTATTTTATATCCAATGTAAAATTATTGAGCTTGCATAATGTACAATATATATTACAAGGGGTGGTACAACCTGTCAGGGGATGATTCGACGTATAAAAATAAGTCGGAAATAAGCAATAACATTTTTTCTTTTGGCACCCCGTTTTCGAGAAAATCGAGTTTTAAGATCAGGAAGTAGAATAGGTTGACCACGGTCAGACAGGATTTTCAAACTCGATTTTCTCGAAAAGGAAGCCCGAAATGAAAAAATTTTATTCTCCATTTTCGACTTATCTTTCTATCTAGAATCGCCCACTTTTCAATTATACTACCATTCTGTTATGTTACAATAAAAATTGAGGTTTAGTGCTGCTCTGTAGATCTAAAGTTAATGATTCCCTTCCAATGATGTCCACATATATTCGCGAGGCAGTGTATACATAAATGAAGTTTGCCAAGGCACAATAAACAATTTATCGACGCTCCTGGAGCCGTTTAATTCTACTTAGGCGAACAGTGTCGAAGTTCGTTGCCCCGTAGCGGCCGCGTAAAAACATACTCATGGAAGCGAGCGTTGCGACGGTTTCGGTCTACGTTTTATGTAACGTTTGCGCCACACCCCATAATACTAAACACCAGCATAGGACAGCTTCTTCGGTATCTTTGCCGGGAACTTTCCGGGAAGTAGTTGAATGTTTAATCGATTTCATCGGCCTGTACGCCGGTTTCATTAGTCTCGCTGCCATATTGCCTAACCGCACCTCACCCAGGTATACATTCCACGGGTAGATGAATATTTCGGTAAAATCGTCGTTCACCATCTCCATACCGAAAGTACCAGGGCCCCGAGTGCTCGGAATTAGCATAAATTCTACACCGTTGCTCTGCGTTTTCTCGAAAACCTGGCCGAAATCCAATTTTCGATCCGCGTTGCAGCTACCATTGCAGATTTGTTGTACACACAGAATGATTTACATAAAATTAGCCACTTTGATTGTATCAAAATCTTCTCCGAATGGTATAAAAAATATTTTATGAGCAGTTTGATTAATACCATTAAACGAATAGGATTTAGAGAATATTTTCATGCTGATTTCATATCAGATTGCGGATTTTGTGCACCTGTTATATTATTTATATTATTCAGATTGTTGAGATTGAATTGAAGTAGAATTTTGCATAAAAATCCACAATCTATTCTCAGTGTCATTAAAGTTTGAATTTCACAATTTTCGATAGGACATTCGAATTTAGCGATCTGAAAAGTGTAAGAATATTGTTAAAAAGAATTTTATGAAAATTATGGATCTCTGTATGGATGCATCTGCGACTGTCACACTTGCAAGCTTGCGTTCGTCAACAATATCGGATTCGTATAAATTCCGTAGTATGCGATAGATTTCGTTCTGGGATTGAACAGCAAGCGGTTCTATGGATAAAAACAAATGGGAACGTAGGATAGAAGGTTTCTCTATATGCCTTCGGATCGGAAAAAGTGATTTTGAGAATTCATCGACCGTGGCCGCGTTGTTTTACGGGGCTGACTATTGCTCACTGTTTCTACTCTACACCGATGCTTTGTTAAACAAACCTCAACGGGAAAAATCGTGCACGTTGTTCCAAGCTTCAGTGTTCGGGATGCGGACGCTTTGACGACTGCATAGATAGCGATGTTTAGAATTATTCCAGCGGCTATCCATTTTTTGACCCATTTTTCAACAAACATTTTCAAAGGTACATACGATCGTTGGGATTTTTGTTAAACTTGATCGAGTGTTATGAAAATCAATTGCTAAATGATGTCTTTGAAATTTAAAATATAATTTTGTATAAATCAGGACAACGTTTATTCTACGCAATGATCCTCACTCTACAAGTATCAACAATTAACCAATGATCCTCACTCTACAAGTATCAACAATTAACCAATGATTGATACTCTCAAAAAATTGCAGATTGAAAAGAGCGCTGAAAAATCAGTAGGAACAAGCTTGCAACAGCAACCTTTGCTGGGAGCGTTCACTATACCTTCATTAGGCAATCGCGATCAAATCACCGAACCGTATAATCGAGATCAAAGCTCGTTGCACGCGAGTATCGCCTAGCGGCGGAATAAATCACGCGGTAATTTCGCAAATTCGATTTGTCGGGTACGCAAAGGGCCCGGGTTCGAGCAGCGAAAACTTTATTCTACAATTCCGCGATTTATCTTCGAGCCGCGGAACCGGCCATTCGTCGGCATATATCAATAAACGAAACTGCCGGGCCACCGGCAATAATTTAATATTAGAGACTCGACGTCATAGTTCTTCGCCGGTTCCATTCGCCGGGCGTTATCGATCGGCTCGCCGACATAACTTCCCATTACGTCGCGCCGTGTATCTTCCATAGGGATATGAAACCGCAGGGTATAAAAATTTATCTCGTTGCCACGGTTCGTGTACACGGAAGCCGACGGAGACAGAGAAAAAAAGAGAGAAAGGGAGTGGGATAGAAAGAGAGGGAAGGTCTGGGGAACGAGAGACCGATTTGTCTCAATTTCTCTTCCCCGATGCAACGAGAGGTCTCCAGGACGAGAAGCTGGATCTGGATTAGGTCTGGCGTACCTTATATTATTGTAAAGCTGCCGGCGCACCCTTTTGTTCATAATCGAAAAATTTCACACTGCTTCTTGACCCATTCAAAGCCCAATAAAAGTACTAAAAAAAATCGTACATCCAGTTTCGGGGGTTCGTTGTAAAGGGGAAGTTCCAATCTTGAAATCTCCGGTGGATTCAATCTCGAGAAAAATATTTGTCAACTGTGTGAGCAGTGTGAATATCAATTAAATTTGCTGAAATGAACAATATCTCTATAACTATTTTCTCAAAATAATAATAGAAAGTGGAGGACGAAGAGGAAAAGAGGGGGAAGTTTGGGGACCGAGAGACCGATCTGTCTCAATTTCTCTTCCTCGATGCAACGAGAGGACGAAAAGCCGGGGCTAGGTGTCTGGCGACTCCACCCTGGGCGACTTCTTTCGACCAAGAACCTTGCTAAACGACGTAACTTTTATCGTCGAGCATCCCGACTTTGCAAACTGAGCTGTTACAAGACGGCGTCCTCTGATGGAAGGTTCAGGGGAGAGGCTCGAAGTCGTTTAAACTTCTATGAGGGTTTGACGCTCGCTACCTCCCCCTTCGAATTGCCCTGAGCGAACCCGGGAAAAATAAGGAACGGCCATCCTCTCCTGGCTTCTTCTCAAATTCAGTTACCTTCGCTCCCAGCAACTGCTAATCGTCCTGATGGACCCTGGCAGTTTTTTAGGCTCCCTTCTGTTGGGGCGGAACAGGGGAAATCGATTGTCTTTTGCGGAATTCTACAGGCCGTGCAAAATAGAGTGGTAAATGCGTCATAAAGAAATCATTAAAAATCAAAAAATATTTATTCAATGGATTGGTTTTATCTCACTCGTCTTGTATACCTTCGACACTAACAGCAAGGAATGAACGAATGTACAGGATTTAAGTAACAATTCAGTCCCAAATTTTTATATACATCAAGAAATTACTGCATTAACCACACCCTTCTCAAAACAGAAATTAGAGGAAGGGATTTGAAAAAAACTCGAAAAATCTTGTCAGTATGGATCCAGAACAGCCTGTCTTTTCAAGAATCGGTGCTCCCCACATTCCACCATGCACACGGTCCGCCATCGCTCGTTGACCATGCCTGGGGAACAAGCATTTTCGATAATACCCGGATCGATCGTCGAGGGTGGGAGGAAATTTCGTTTTAATTGTTTCCATGGTCCCCAAAGCTGTCTATCCGAGGCAGCACCGTCGATATCACTTTTTTAAGAGCTTAACACACATTGGGCCGCCGCGAGCGGTCTCCCCCGAAAATTCAATCGTCCGATATTGAAATATCCAGTCGAAGTTCGATTGAATCACGCAGTGTAACCCCAGGCCCCAGATTCGTTGATTAAACCGAGATCGCCGGGGCTCGTCAGCCGATCGCACGCGAATACACGGATTTTTTTATTCTCTCTCTAGCATTTTTTTTGTTCTGTCTCTCGCGTACACACGCGCGCGGGAAAAATGAATGACAACGACAGATTGCATATTAATGACAACAGACTTACGGGCAGGCGAATCCTCTCGATCGCTGGCCGATCTTTTTCGGCGTTTTCCGCGGACCCGTTTTGATAGTCGAATAATATCCACCGGAATTATTTATCGTTGCCACGGCCGAATGCAGTCGAATAATTTAATGCGCCGTCGATTGGCGTTGAAAATGTCGGTCGCGAATAAAATTGGCCAGCTAGTGTGCACGGTGCCTAGTCAGTTTCCACTCTGAACGATGTAGAAATTGCCGATATCGCGAATTTATGCGATCTGGATTGCATTTGGTTCGCATTCAACCAGAGTATGAAAATTTTTATTTTAAACGTTCGATGAGAGTACAAATTTTCTTGCAGTTCGATTTAGTTCGTGTAAAATCAACTGGCCGAATTCTGACAGAAAAATTGAAATTTCAATAGAACGATTTTAGATATTTTTTTGGCTGAGAAATTTAGGTTTTAAGTTTCCGATTTCTTGTATTGATGTGACTAAAAGATCCTTGAAAATTACATTTTAAATTGTCCTTTTTTATTTTCGACTGTTTAGTAGTGTATACTAGCTAGTTTTATGTTTTTCAAGGTCTACAAGCCAGATTAATAGCGCTTCGGTGACAGAACTTTTGTGACGAGTTAATATATGCGTGCCTATCAGAGCGAGCATAGCTAGAAACGAAGGATTATTTCTGCTCGAATTGACCTCAATAGTGCAGACAGGTTGATATGAATCATTCGAAGCACTTTTCTTCAGGAGAGATACGCTGTTCGGAGCAATTATACAAACTCCGAGAACAGTTACGATTAAAGTGTCGACGTTTATGCAAATTCTCATCATTTATAGACGAGCTTCGAGAGAGCCGAGTTAAGTGTAGTTCCGTGTTCCCGTCGAAATGCAAGTTTTAGGTAAAAATAATCAAAGCCTTTATTCAATTGTAGTATACCTCGCTTTATTCCCCGTTTCGGATCTTCCATTTCTAGAGAGATGCTTTCCGGAGCAGACATATTAATTTTAAAATGTACTTACATGTCACTCAATTCCGAGATTTTGTTTCTCCCAATGAAACGTTTTAACTTCACGCCCATTAAATTCATAACACGGCAATTTAACAAATCAAATATTAATACAGAAGTAAAACTGCTTTTAATGACTCATTTATGAAGCTTTCACTAATACATTCGCCACATTTCTGAAATGCGAGTCCAAATACAATTTGAATCTCATTTACTAGTTTAATCCACGATTTACTGAACTCTTCGTTATTCGAACACGCGTCCCAAAAATCTCTTTAAAAAGTTTTAATCGAATCCGACGTCAATCCAAAGAAGCCGAGAATAGTGTTTGACATCTCCCAAAATTTCCGACGCCGTAACCGGCTCGAAAAATCATTTCCGGCGTCGACGGGTTGGTGTCGGGTTCCAGTCGGCATCGCCGGGTTCGCAAGATCCCCGGATGACGTTTCGGCTCACGCAATATCCGTCATTTCAAACCGTCAGGGCCCGCAGCTGGTCGCAAAACAAATCTTCCTCTCGAAACGAGCGACGGGTTGTGTTGCTTTCGGGGGCACCTGGTAATTACGTCTCAACACCTGACAGTTATTACGGCCCTGTCCCCGGGTGCCATGCACAGCGGCCTCATGGAATCCGTGGCCATTAACGAGCCACATTAACCATCGAATGAACCGCGAGAACCACCCATCCCCAGACTTGATAATTAGTCGAGCGAGTTTTGTCGCGCGCGCGTTTTCACTAGGCTGAATTATGCGAGCCGGCGTTGCCGGGGACTGGAAGAAAATTCGGCGGTCCCTTATTATTGCTTGATGAACCACGTTCTCGAGGAAGGCGCCGTGAAAGACGGAGCTGCAAAGCCGGTGTAATTAATTTATTCAGTCCCGGGGAATAATGAGGACGCACGGTTGAACCGACTTCGGAAGCGGACCAGACGGCGATCGATTGGTTCCCGTTCGGTCGACTGGCTGGAGCCTCGATTGCTTTCCGTAGTTCGGTCTTTGAAATTTTTGGGAACCGTCGGAATTCATCGTTGTACTTGACAAAGTCGAGATCGCCACTCCATAGACGGTTCTGGAGCTCAGATCATCCTAAGTTGTGCATTCACTGTGCGGAACGTCTGAGTCAAACTGTTCAACATTTTTACGTTTCTCAGAAATTATCAAACCATTCTGCAAGTAATTCGATATTTTAAAAATATTTTTAGAACGTAAAATATAAAAACAATATTAAAATTATTGGTGATCTATGAATGCATAGCGCATGGAAAACTTGCATCACAGCAAAAATACATTCTATACAGGGTGTCCCAAAATTCCTTCAACAGCCGGAAATGAGAGGTTCCTGACGTCATTTGAAGCAACATTTTCCTTTGCAAAAATGTTATCCGCGGCTTTGTTTAGGAGTTATTAGCGAAAAACACGGACCAATCAGAGCGCGACCTAGACGCGACTTGGCACAGTCGGCCAATAGACAGCTGGCGCGCCGGGCCTACTGTGCCAACTCGCGTCTAGGTCGCGCTCTGATTGGTCCGTGTTTTTCGTTGATAACTCCTAAACAAAGCCGCGGATAACATTTTTACAAAGGGAAATGTTACTTCAAATAACGTCAGGATCCTCCCATTTGCGGTTGTTGAAGGAATTTTGGGTCACCCTGTATAACGTTGACAAACATTTCAAAAAAGCTCCATTTAATACCACTTTAATTTTGTTTAATTACTAAACTGGATGCAATCGTATAATTCCCTTAAAAATTCGTTCAAAATTTGCCTCCTTTAAACTTCAGAGGTACCGCATTGAGAACCGTATTGAAAGCAGAAACCGCGCGAGATTTATATCCCCGTTCACCCAATGTTGTCAAATTCGAATCCATTTTCATTAAATCCCATTTAATTTGAAACAAGCCCCCCCTCCCATCAGTGGCGTTATGCGAGGTACACAGCAGCTCGAATAAATAAATATTGCCGAACAACGGTCCACACGTACGGCCCTCATATTTCTTAGTTTTCAAATTCCCTTGTTCGCCGGACACGCTGTGCACACCGGATCCCCAATTAGTTTCTCCATTACCATTGCTGTCCATTGTTCTCGGCTAACAGCGCATCTGGGAGCAAACACGCATTTGCGTCTAGCTCCTCCAGTTACCATTATCAGGCCGCGATAATGCGAGCTGGCAATAACCAACGATTGTCAACCGTGACTCTCGGGTGTCCGTAAAAATGACCGTGTCATGTGCTGTATCCAATTTTTGACACCCCTTGTTGATGCTAGTCCTGAAACATTGATTGCACACATTAATTAATTATATTTTGTTCATACTGAGGCTGCGTAATCCAACCTTTTTGAACACACATTTTAACACTAAACCTACCGAGCACTAAAAGCAACTAAAATGTCTTAATTTTACAAAAATTACTAGGCACTATTTATTTAGATTCTGTGCAATTATTATTACGATATGTGCCCGAGTAGAAAAATCTATCGAATCAATTTTCATGTAACCAACTTCATTGTTTCAATAATTCTGAAATGAAAAATATGAAATATTAATTAAATATTATTCAACTAAACAATTTGTTGTTTCAATATTTTTTATGAAACCTCTACCAACATATTTGTGACATTTTTCTGATCGAAATGACTCCAAGCACGACACGATTTGGACCACATTTACTCGTTTAATCCACGATAGAATGGAACCTCGATTATCCGAACCGATATCGGAATTCTTCATTACTTGAGTGACAAAGCGATCCATGTACAAAATGATTCACTGTATAAGTTAATGTTTATTTAATCTGCAACTGCTCTACTATCCGAACTTTCATGTTGCAGAGTTCTTGGCATGCGTAGGCCGGTGGAGGAACCAGGGGGCGAGCAGAACAGGACCGAGGGTCATGGCGTAACGCTCGTTTCGGGGGTGGCTCGCAGATCAAAGGACGCGAAAGAGGGTCTGGCCGCTCTCGAGCGATTCGAGGGCCGGTGAGCATCGCGACGGGGCAAGCAACCCCGTTGCCTCGGTCAACGTCTAACAACCCTCCCGTCTGTCACCGTCGACGAACAACAGAACAGGTAGGTCGATCATCTACACTCCCAGTCAAAAAGATTGCTCACGTATGCTGATTTCTAGCTGAAGGACCAACTAACGCAATATTCTTTTGGCTGTTGAGACAATATCTGAGATTGTTTAGAATGCCACCCGTTCAGTGGTACCAGTTAAGGGTTGAAGATCTTGAGGATCTGCAAAGTGACTGGTTCCTAATTTTTTTTTTTCAAAATTCCTAACAAATTGTAAAAAGTTCATTACTTTTCGAATGGATTTCTGTATTTAGGTATATATCAGAAAAAACGTGATAAATTGTACGAAGTCTGAATAGATGCAGTCTATTTTTCACATTCTTTCCTATCTTTGTAAACATACATGTGCTATATTTTTGACTGGGGCTGTACCTTTCTTTCTCTTGATTGTTCCCCCAAGCGATTTTTTCCTCGCCGGACGTGTCCACCCCTCATGGTCACTCTGGTACTCATATCATCCCCATCCTCGATCAGGATGATCCCCCATCTGGATGGGAATAATACCAGTACGAGGATAATTAGGCTTGTTAACGAGGTTTATTTGGATCGGGATCACCGTCGCGATACGGCTGGATTGTCGTTGATGATCCCCTTTGTGTGGGATTAATGTATGCGGGTGGAGTCGAATGGATAAGTGGGAATATAACTGTTTAGAGGGGTTAAGAATTTAGGAGGTCTTGCAGTTCGGAGGATTAGGCGTCTGGGGGTTTAAGTATTCTGGAGGGCTGATGGTATAGGGGTTTAAGACGCTACGAGTCTCAGAGTTTCGGCGACTTGGGAGTCTTGGTGTTTATGAGCCTACGAATGGTGTGAGGGCCTGGAAATATACGAACCTAGCTCTCTATAAAGGGAATGGTTATCTATTTAACTGCCTCCTGGTCTTTAATGGGTTAAAGAAATTTGTTTACTTCCAGTTGTGATATTTAGACTGTGGATCTTTATTTAGAGGGGGAAGTCTAATAATATAAAAGTCTTTTGACACTTTTGGTAGAAATAGTGTTAAAACTTGGAGAGTCTAGAAGTTAGGGGCCTATGAAACTCTATATTTAGCAATCTAGGATTCTGGCTTAACAGATTTAAGACTCTAGGGGATCAAGTGATTTAGCGACTCGGAGCTTTGAAGACTATGCTTAGGAACCAAGAAAATTAGGAGTTCAAAAACCAGTCAGTATAGGGGCCTGTGACTTAAGAGTCTAAGAGATCAAGTGATTTAGTAACTTGTAGCCTAGGAGTTCAGATAAAACAATGAGTTCCAAAATCCAAAAAAATAGTTTTTAGTGTAAAGATGTATGGAACTCAGTACCCAGTAATCTAGTGCTGCTCTCGATGTAGAAATATAAATATTGGAATATCCGATACTCGTTGCAATGGGGATTTTCATCATTGCAAAAATGTATCTTCTCGCTGCAAGAAATAACGACTCGCAGGTGCTAGAGTGCAATTTAATTAGAAACCTTTTACCGACCATTTAAATGTTCCATCGGAATCAAGTGATCATATCCGAATAAATTGGATATATATGCATATATATTTATTAAACCGTAGAATGGTATTGTTTATTCGATACGGTCGATACCCCGGGATCATGTAACTTCATTACGTTCGTGCAGCAATATAACCGGCTTATATCATTTAGATTAAATCGAAACGCGTTCGCGCATTTCCGCGGATATACAATCCGTGCATCATATATTTTCAACAAAGTGTGATTTATGGCTCGGGCACGTATGACGGAGAGCCCTTTCCTATATTGTATTCGTATCTCATGCTATCGGTCGATTTCTCGAGAAAAATTATCAGAATCATTCGCCTGTAAAATTGTTACATTTATATTCCTATTTGAATGAATCATTGAGTATTTTTTAAAATTGTTACATTTTTAGTCATTTTTAGACATTCACAAAAATCTCTGGTCACTGAAAATTGTTACAATTATATTTCTATTTGAATGAATCATTCAATATTTTTTAAAAATTCACAAAAATCACTCCCCTCTAAAATTGTTACATTTACATTCCGATTTGAATGAATCATTGAGTATTTTTCAAACGTTCACAAAAATCCCTCGCCACTAAAAATGATTACATTTATATTCCTATTTGAATGAATCATTGAGTATTTTTTAAAATTCACAAAAATCACTAATATTTCCATTTTATGAATCACGGATTCACCGTTTTTGTGTTGCGAAACTTGTTACAAATCGCAGCTAGGAGTGACAATATTTAAGTCTCAACTATACTCATTCCGTTTCCGTTCCCGCATTCTGGAATTCGGGATTATACGCACGGATGCCCGTATTTTCTAAGGATTTGAAGAATTCGAGGGTTCCCGTTGGCCCATGGTAAAGGCACGTCCTCAAGTACAGGCTCCGCGGTTTAGAGAGTGAATTTCGTGGTTTAGCATGCCGACCTGACATACCGCCATAGAACGTTTGGCGACGTGGCGACCGCAATTGCGGCCGTGTCGTCCTAACACCTTCAAGCAAAAGCCCGTGTTATGTATGCGGTAATAAGGGAGCTAATGTCACTCGAGAAAAATATGGCTGGATGCGGCCGTGCTTATAGCTAGGCGCGTTTAGGCCGTAATTAACTCGAGAAATCCGATAAATTACCGTCTGCTGAATGCGCGACGCTGAATCTGGGCTGGACGCTAAATCACCCTTCTTCGAAATAGCTTCACTCAAACTGATATATTTTATTAAGTAAACAAGCTTTTACTTACTAAATTAAAAATATGTATAAAAACATTTATTTTTCTTCAGTTCTAAATTGATAGGGAAAATAATATTTTATAAAAAATATTTTGCTAATTTAATAAGCTAATTTAACAAGCTTATTTGTTCGTTGACAATGCAGAAGAATTTTTTAAAGAAAAGGGAATCATATGCACTTCTATTTTTAAAAAAGTGAGGAACAATTTCTATGCAACCACAGTTGGAGTTTTTTCACCCCTATGCCAACCTCTAAAATTGCAGATTTTCCAAACGCATAAAATCCGCAGCCGATCAATTACCAACGAATCCGAATACATTTTCTCTGAAAATAGAGAGAAATGCATTCGGAGGGTCTCCGACCTATCGAGACTTCCGCAGTAATGGCAGGATTTGAAATTGAAAATGGTTTGTGGAATCGATGGGAATAAGGGTTCCCTGATAGATAATCGCGATGCAGCTGCAACTTTCATACGGGCAATATTAAATTTTCGGTAATGGGGACATTAATATGATAATTGACGGGGTATGTAAATGGAAGTGGCTCGGTTCGGGGTGGTATAAAAATGGCGGTGAGAGGAAGAAAGGAAACCGGTGGGCATAGCCTGCGGAGATCGTTACGAAGTCACTAATTCTCGAGTGCGGATTTCATTAAAGCAGCTCGTTTAAAATGTAATGCCCCTCGAGATCCGCGTATTACGACCCCGGAAACCACTTCTTCCTTGAAATCCGTCGGTCAATCCTCGAAATACGGTGCTCCTGCTGAAGAATCCTTCAGCGAGCGACCTGTGTACGTTTTTTCCTTGTCCTGCGCGCAAGAAGTCGCCTGGAGACAAACCGAGAGGTTCGTATCGAGTAAAATAATACCAATCCTGCAATTTTTCTTCACTCGTGACAGGAAATGTGTTGCATGGCACCCGTGGAAATTGCAATTAAAATTTTTTAGCAATGTAAAGTGACAAATAAATGTAAAATATATCTTTCGCTCTCTTAATTTTAGTGGAACAATACTTATTTTTGGAAGAAAAATTATTCAGACTTCTGCACAGTGAATTTTTATAGTAGAACAATTACAAATGATCCACATGAAATCCTTTTATAATTTAATAGACTTTTGCAAGTTGCAGCTGCAGGCAGGTTCCCAGGTCTTCAACGTAATTTTGGGGTAACTTTGGCCAATGTTTGGGAGCTTGTTTTCGCAGCACAAACGTTTCCCTGCAACTTGCGAGTTGTTCGAGGGAAACCAAAGCACCACCATTCACGTTCGACTAATATTCATACATATATTCGAACGCACCCTGATCCAAGTCTTCCACTACTCCTTGTAGCCGGTTGCTGAAATACTATGTAATCGTATACGACCGGTATTATGTGTATATTCGGCGGACCGGGCGATTCATTTGCATTTATAACGCCCGCGGCCTGTATTACGCTCTAGAGACCGATAAACATTACATAATAAATAGACCAACATAATGGGGAGCTGTAATTGCTCGTTACATATGACTAATTCGCCTCGAGGATTTAAGATCGCCGGCCGGTTGTTAATTAAATTTTTTATGTAGGCAACACGAAGAGAATTGGCTCATTTGCTTATTTATAAAACTGTATTGAACATTATGGAACAGTATGTGTAATTATATTTCAGGTAAAATCTTGTTTAGATTAATAATTTTTTTAAAAGAAAATTGAAGATCAACAACTTTTCATTATGGATTTTTTCTGCACTGTTTAAAGGGTACAAAAATATTTTTTGCGGAGTCTAATCAAGAGATTTTGTCGGAGACGTTTTGTATTGCGGATGAATGTTCACAAAAATTTTTATTTGTCTTGTTTTTATATAGTGCGTTTTACCTGTGTTTTCAGAAATTTTCAAACAGTCGCGTGGCTAGTTAGATATTCTAAGCCTCGCGTTTGTCGATAAAAACCGACGCCCCGGTGCTATTATCTTAATTTATTCAACGCGGGGGCAGCGTTCGAGATTATTAAAATCACACCTGGTGCCGCGCCATTGTTTGTCCGAAAATACTAGTGTATTATTTTAAAACCTGTGATATTAGTTATACATATTTCATTCACATTAATGTCTGGGAATTAGCGAGAACCAACGAGCAGTTACAATTTATGCTTGATGTAACGAGGCCTCTGATGGCGTAGGAAAAATTGTTATTCGATTGTTGTGGCTCCAAAAATTGTATACAATGAGACCATCTAATTTAAAATTGATAGGAATCTTTGTCTTTGTCTTGCGGCTTGTACCATCTTTGATACAATTTTGTTTTAATCTGCAGCTGCATATCAACCCATCAAAATAATAAATTCAATTGCCAGTTTCAGTTTTAATTAACATCTGCGATGAAAAAAATATTTCCCGATGCAAATCCTAAGACCAATAAAAGCAAACGTTTGCACAAACATTCCCGCGTCAGCTTATTAATCATAAATAGCCAGTGTCGCGCATTACGGCAAATCATTGGATGCGATACACCGAGAAGAAAATACAATAAAATTGTCATTTAATTATCGACCTGGGTGAGCTCGGAGGCAATGAATTTCCTCGAATCGTCTTTTTCCTGGAATAAGCGAGACTAATGTAAATTTGCGGTAGGATAATTACGATATCGTATTTGATTGTGGTCTTCACAGTCGGTGCGTATTGAGCATTTTCAGGAAGAAAGGGATTTCAGAGGAATGTTGACAAAGAAAGCATAATTCCATCCCCATTTCATATTATGATAAAAGTCGAGAACAATTTAAATAAATTTAGCTTCGTTATTTTTACAAGGCATGCTAGTTACTTTCGAATGATTTCAACTACCTTAAAAAATTAGTAACAAACACACGCATTTGTATTGTACTTAGTAACGTTCGGAGCACGGTGGGGGAATGTATACCGTCGTTTTAAGCTTATTAACAGTATCCTGAGACTTCGTCGTAGCAGTTGGGCGTTCGGTTTTTTAAACGAGTTACAATCCGCGTTAATTACGTGGGGGTTAAAAAAAGCGACTCTCTTGAAAGTCAAAGCTTTTCTCTCGGGGGAGCGAGATCGAATTAACCCTCGGGGGATTACACGTTCATCGCGCTAATATTTATCGACTTTCTGAATTTAACTAATGAATGAAAGGTCTGGCGAATAATGTCGTCAGCGTAACTCGAGACAGGATTGGCAAAGAAAGGCAGTAAAGAGAGAGGACTGGAACCTCTTTCATCGTAACAAATCGCCGGTACAACGAAAATAATGACGGGAACGAAAATTTGATATATTTATTCTTGGCCGGTTCGGCGCATATACGAACAATCTTTTAATCCTATAAAAGTATTAAATTTATTCATTAATTCCGTCGAGAGAATTTTTCTGGGCAAATTTCCTGCCCCACTTGCACGATCCCCAGGAACGATAACGAGCGCCTTCAATTAACTTAATTTACGAAACACGTTTCTACGTTATTTCGCCCGGCGGAGCGGGTTAGCGCACACCACGAACCCGGCGAACAATGATTTAATCGGTTGTTGTTTAGAAGATGAAAATAAACGGACCCTCGACGTTCGCCCTTAGCGAAATTTCATCGATAATTCGCTCGACCGTGATGGCTCTCGCACGGCTCTTGGATTATAGGAGGTTTTTAGCGAATTAAAAGGGTTCGATGGGACACGGTTTCTGGGTTCACCCTTTTCTTCGTCGGTGTGCACTAGCTCACCGACTTGCTCGTGCAAATTGGGAACAGCAATAGTTTGGTCAATTTAATCGCCATTTTCTTTTTAACTCTTTTCCACGTTAGTCTTTCACTTGTTCAGAAGAAAAAGTGTAATGGGAAAGTTTCATTTTTAATATACATATAGTTGGATGATTGTTCGATGTTTAGTATGAAATTAGTAATTTTTTTAGTGTCTGACCACAGTCTGTCCACTTCCACTGGTTTCCCTTAAACCTGTAAGTAGTACAAGTCGATGATTTCTGTCTATTATTATTAAATAATCTATTAAATCTATTAAATAATTAATTAAAGTAAATTATTATTACATAATCGAGTAGATCAACTACAAAACGATAAAATTTCTTAAAGAATTTTGTGATATTCTTGTATAATTTCAACTTAGTATATACATCTACGTATAAGTACATATCTCGTGTTCCTGTAATTAGTGCAGACGATTTTGCATAAAAATCCGCAGTCCATGATAAAAATGAATTGGAAGACAGCCGAAGAATTATGTCAATCAAATACGATCAATATGTTAATGTGAATATAAAAATTAATTATTCAGGACGGACGGAGAATTATGTCAGTCAAATATTAATACGCTTCCGGAGAACGATTGAAAAACGTATAATACGTTATAGTGAGCTAGCAAAGCGCAAATAAATTTGTCAGTGACGCGGCCGGTCTCGTTACGACCATGATTTCATTAATACTCGTTGGAAACCGCCTCATCTGTCGCGAGGACGAATGGGAAACGGGAACGAACGAATTAATCTCTTATGATGCACACCCTTCGCGTTAATGCCAGCCGACATTCCGCAGCTACTCGAAGAATATAAGGGCGGGCGGTTGGCAGGGGGGACGGGGCGAATACGCAAACGAGTGACAATAAGCACTGCAGTTTGAGTTGTCAGCGGGGTTGAATGCGATGACTAATTGCGGAAACAGCCATTAGTCGGTTTCGTGGCTAGAAAATTCGTTGCCGGGCGTGCTCGTAATTTCCTTCAATTCGAAGGGAGCATCGCAAAATGGAGTGCCGCGGAGAAATGCGAAATTATATTTTTCACCGTTGCTTTCGTCAGTACATATTTAAATAGTACCTCTTTTTTCCATCTCCGTATGCTCCTATTGAATAGTTCCACCAAAAACTCGTAGTTAACATCCACCGATTTTACATTTTAAACCATTCAAGCTTAACTCGGAAATTAATTTCATCAAATTGTAGGAGTATATTTTATTTGTTCGTTCTCTTGTTGGATATCACCATGATAACGAGAGGTTATGCGTGTACGCAATTTACAACTCGGCGAAATTAATACCGTAAAGTGATCGATTGTGTTTAATTCGGTTTGCGTGTTAGTTTGAATCGAATCAGCTCGTTACAATGGAAATGAATATTTACTTCACTCCAATCTGCGAGATCAATTTCGTTAACGATTACTGGGTTATTGTTCGATTTTAAACGCCGATTTAAGCACGTCGAAGCATAAAATAAATATGTATGAGTCCCAACAACGTGTCCATTTTGCTCAGCTTTCGGGTTTCTGCAACCTCCATTTTTGTTTATTCCAGGCAAAAAGGAAAGACTAACAAATGCCTTTGAACTTGCCTCTTTTATAACCAGGTTACACATAAATGTTTATATCTTCAGTACTGCCACATATTCTCTCACAATAAAATAAGTGTATGTAGCTTGAATATCAGAGAGAACAATTATCCTAAAAATTTCAAAACGATCCACTTCATACTTTAAAAAAAAAATTACCAAAGCCATCCCTTGCTCGCAAACGACAGGGTGAACTAGGACCAAAGGAAAAATGTCCACAAAACAAGTCGACTCGTTGCATCAGAGGGTGGTTCACAGCAAACCTGTTCGCAAGACACCCTTAACGAGCCGAGTGACGTTCTGCGTTCCCTCGCTGGACGCAACAAAACCTAGCTCCCCTCTCGAAACCGAACCAAAAGGACACAAACCCACACATACAATAACCTTGAAGCGAGGGGGGAGGGATTCAGAATCTGAAAAAGCTCGCGCGATCCGCTTTCGATGGTTCTTTTACAGGGACGGATGGAAGGGAAAGAATCAATTTCCCGGCTCGCGCAATTAACCACCGAATGCGAATTTTCCGGTGGATAGCAACCGGCAGAAATCGAGATTTTTCGCTATGTTTCGGCGGATACAATATCGGCGGAGGGGATGAGCTCGGAAAAAAAACGAGAAGAGAGAGAGATGAACGTAAAGAGAGGTATACGAGAGGCTGCAGATGCGCTTCGCGGAGCGCAGTTCATTTTAAGCGCACCGATTGATGAACAGGCGAACGAACGAACGAACGAATGAACGAATGAACGAACGAACGAACGAACGGATAGGGAGCCAATGGATTCCACCCCTGGACAGGTCCGTCTGACAAAGCTTCCGTTCCTCTAAATTACTCGGGTTCCAGAGGCCTCTTTGCAACCGGAGCAAGCGGAGGTCCGTGTTCTTTCCATGTGAGCAGGCAACCGTGAACAAACGCCAGTTGCTGTTTGTTCACGTCTTGTTAATCCGCGGAACGACGAACGCGCTCGCCTACCCGGCATTAGGACACTCGCAGTAATTACCGGGATGCGGATGTTCGCGATATCCTGCTTTTTAAACCCCTCGTGTGAACCGATGCTGCAAACTGACGTTAGCCAGGCGAGAGAATGCGAGCTGCTTCGATGTTTCTTATTTGTTAACCAGTGCGCAGCGACATGAACAGACTTCCAACATTCTTGGGAATAAATTTTTTCGAAGCCACCAACTTGTAATACAGGGTGTCTCAGCTAAAGAAGGCCACCTAAATATCTCCTTTATTTTTAATGACACATAAAATATTTATGGCATAATTTAAATAAGAGAATTAAGTTAAAAAAGAAGCTTCTCCAATTCAGCATAAAATTAAATCTGTTCTTCGCGAAGGGTCTCGTTATAATTGAAACAAAGTAAAAATGTCATAAGATTCGATTCTGACGGTTGTCCGATTCGTTTCTGTTCGCGAAGCTGTCTGGGAGAGGATTCTTTGAAATCAGTTAACCGGAAATGCCTGCAGCGGGGCGTCGTTTCCGAGAAAGTTTCATTGTACAATCGCGATTAATGGGTAACAGGTAGGGAAGGTTTAATGCGACTGAAGTTGGAACGAGGTTAAACGGCGGCCATCATGTGCGTTTAAACTCGCTGCGGAAGCAAGAGGTTTTACATAATTTGTGAAGGGATCAACCCTCCGCTGAAAGTATGAAAGAAGTGGTTTCAGAGAGGATAAAGGCTTCTGGAGGTGGGATGGATGAAACCAAAGGACGATTATATTATATGCTAATTGCCGGCCTAGCAATTGTCGGTTCGGAAACGTTTGAACGTTGAAGTTCAGTTTAAATTTATGATTAATTTAAAAAATTGATTTAAGCTCTTGCAGATGTGCAAATATTGATTTTAATTCTTTCGACTTCTTTATTAATTTTCTAGTAATTTATAGACTGAAGAATTTAAAGGTACATGTTTGCACAAACATTCGCAGTCCTTTATTAACAACCACTTATTGTATGATTTTTCTGAGGATATTGAATGCAGCAATAAGTAATGAACCATTGGCAGAATTTATCATTGGAGGATCTAACAATGGATCGTCTAATGAAAGGAACAGAACGTTTATACTAAATTATATTAATACTAAATTAATATTTATGCAGTTTTTCATTACTACGAAACTGAAAGAATTCAGTTCTGAATTCAATTTTGAACTTATTAAAGAGATTGCTGCAATAAATTACTTTATTATACTTATTTAAATTGCTGCAGGAAATTTGTCTGTTGCATAAGGATCTGAAAAATTAGTAAGTGTGATTTAAAACAGTAAAAACACATTAGAAGAATGAAAAAAATTGTATGATTTTCAACCTATTAATACTTCTCGCAAACTTGATGCGGCAAATTTCTTTCGCACAAGGATCCGCAGTCCAGTAATGACATTGATTAGCCAAGTTTTCTGCGGCCAGTACGTGACGAGAGCGTTCGTGTCTGGGGAGCGAAAAACATTGGAAAAGTTAGCCTTGAAATTCTTTGAAGCACTGTCTCGACGGAACAAAGCGTATCGCCGAATACTCGCGAGGTTTACCTTTGGTGGGAAAAGGGTCGAATGGAAGGATTTCAGATAGGATGAATGCCCGCGAAAGTTGGAATACTTTCTAGGGGCGAAGTTTCGATGGTTCCAGCCCCGTCGACGTATAAAGAGCTATGCCTCCGTGACGCGGAAGTTCGTTTTAATTGTGTAGAATTCTAGTCAATTATGTACCTCCTACTCCTGCGGACTGTCGACGAATTAAACATTTAAACTCACCGGCGAATTATTAAATTCGTTGTTCGATTCTTTAGACTAGATAAATAATCATGGGTTTAATAAATAGTGAATCTCTTACGCATTTCTTCTCTCGTTTAATCGTTATACTTATCCAAAAACGTTTCTGCAGCTACTAAAATTGCTATAAATTACTACACAAACATTTATGAATAGTCAAAATATAATACATATAATTTTTTGAAAAACTTTCTGCGTTCCAAGGAATGAAGATTCAAAATTTCTCCTTGAATAGTATGAATAGATTGTCCCCACTGTTTCTGATTTTATGCATTTCCGGCAAAATTTCGTTTGACGTCGTAAAAATGCTTAAATCCGTCTGCTTATTGTTGAACGAGAATTTCAACGAGACTACAGGTTAACCAGAGAATTCGACGAGCGTGAAAACGCGAGCAACGCGAATAAAAATGGAAATGCTGTTATCGCGATGGATACGGGGCACGAATAAATCTGCAAGAGTTTCAGCCCGGGGAATGGCACAATTCCCGTTTCTTCGTCAAACGGAATGTAATTTCTGAGGTGGTTCGGGAACACTTCGTTTACTCGCAGCTTTCACTGTGCAATTTACCGAGGCTGTAAGTCGCGACCCGGTATCGAGTATCGACGTACCGACCCCCCTCCCATAACGTGCCCCGATCCGAAAAATACGATTCAAATCCATCGAATTCACCCGCTATTAAATTTCCCTGTTCCTGATCGATCATTTCTCCTCGGGCCAAATTCCTCTGAAAACTTTTCTACTTCCGCGCTTTGTCTGTCGCTTCTCTACCCAGTCAATTGTTTGGACGGTGCGGAGCGAGTCTCTGTTATAAACAATAATTGATGTATTACCAAGAGTGTACAAATCTTGAACAGCCAGTATGCTATTCTTCTGGGAGACAATTTTAACTAGTTAATCCAGTAGTTTTTTAATTTTAAAGACTAAATTGCACAGTGGAAATGAAAGAAGATGAAGCAACAATATTTCCTGCTTGTTGCAATTGAGGTAAAAAATATTTATTCAGTATAGAAACGTTTAATCTACGAGACAAGAACAATTTCCTCCAAGAGAACGTCGCTAAAATGCCATAATTTCTACGAAGAAGGGAAAGAACGTCCAATTTTATCTTGGATCGAGAGCTGCAGAAGGGCTGGGAGCGTTTAGGCGAACGAAGGCAAGGTCCAGATCATAAATACAGTTCTTGGCTCATGCATGACAGTATTCCGGCGGCGACGTGGCTTATTCGGCTCATAAATCAGGGGAAATAAATGTACACGAAAGAGAGTGAGAGAGAGAAAGAGCAAGAGAGAACGTAAAAGAAAGAGAGAGATGGAGTATGTTGTACAGCGAAGCGAACGATTAAAATGGAACCGGGGATGGTCCGCGCGTAGAGCCAATAAACACATTCCACTTTCGAGATGAAATTTTTCGTTCTATCCGGAAGAGCGAGAGCCGGAGCACGTTCCCCGGAATTCGTTATTCAAAACGCGTCGTGTGACAGTCGCCGGTCTTATTTCTACTCGAATCCAATGATGCCCTCTCTCTTCCCTCCCTTTCTCCCTTTCTCTCTCTTCCTCTCTTTCACGTGTTCCCGAAACATGGAAGAGCGTCGCCGGAATCGCAGGTTCGGGGAGATTGAACGAGCCACGCGGAATGTTCGTGCAACTTACCGTAATTCTGCGGAATAGGGATTTTGGACAATTTAAATTATCTTTCGCGGATGAGGGAACATTATGGCGCACAGGTGGCGGGATCAGGGGCCGGACTACCCACTTTCCCAGTGAATTACTGTCGTGGATCGCGGACTTCACCTTTGGGATGCAATTTACTGGGAATATAAGTCTTCCAGGTATCGACGTGTAATGCGCCTCCATTCGCCGGGTTCGATTCGTTGAATTTCGACAGTCTCCATTCAGGTCCTCGAGTAACCCCCGAAGTTACCCTCCCCTTTCACGTCTCTCACGCTGTTCATTTTTCTTTCCTCCATCTCGAGCACCTCGATCTTTGCCTCGTCTTCTTTGTCTTCCTAAAGATCCCTTTTCACTTTGGCCGAACACCCTGTTTGTAAATTTGTCTTCTCTCAAATTTCTCTGTCTCCTTTTTATTCTTCATCTCCCTCAATTTTAGTCATCTGCTCTGTTCCTTCTCTTCATTTTTCTCTTTGTTATTCAACCTCTCCCTTGTTATCTTTCCTCTCTTTCTTTTCCCCTTCGATTTCCTCGTTTCAAATCTGTCACTGTTGAAATTTTTCCCTCTTCCTCTGAATTTCGATCCCTGTCTCCATTCTCTTTTTCCTGACAGTGCTTCTTTTTTCAGCCTCGATTTGACTCGTCCACTTCTCGAGCCTCTCCTTCTTTTTCTCTCAATTCAATTTCTGTTTTCCAATTTGTCTTCTTTTCAGATCTGCCTGTTCATTCTCTCATTTTCTCCTTCAATTTCTCATCCATTCTTCTTATTTTCCGATCTATGTGTCTTTTTCTTCTTCTCTCAAGTGCTGTATGTCTTCCTCCATTTTTCTCTTCCTCCCAATTTTCTGCACTCCCTTATTTTCTTTCCCAGCTTCTCTCCTCGTTTTTCCACAGTCTCCATCACAAGTATCATTAAAGGATAATCGATGAAACGTTCGGGGGGCTCAGGTTCGGAGCAATTATTTCCACAGTGCTTTCAGAACTCGTGAATATTAAAACAGTCTGATATAATGGCGGTGTATAGAATAACGAAAAATATATGATTCTTTATCGAAAGGCGTTTGTCAGAACTTTCAACTTTACATGCCTGCCAAAGTAACAGGATAACTTACAATTAGAAGCAGAACTTCGTACAATTACCGGTCGATATAGGAAACTGTCTAGGGACGCTCATTTTCCGACTGTAATTGTTAGACATCCGAGGTTAGGGTGGGTTCACAGTGAGAACGTGACTTCATTGCTATTTTTGAGATCAACTGCTTCGAGAGCAGCATCGACGCGCTTGTGTACAGTGGTGGGCAATAGTTTCTCGCTAAATTGATTTTTCATAAGAATCATTTTCATACTCTCACATTTAGCTAATAATAATTTTCATACTTTCACATTTAGCTAATAATAAAGTTCACATTCATTTATTATTAATACTCATATAATTTTTATTAATGCTCTCACATTCAGCTAACAATAGTTGTCACAATTTCATATTCGGAAGGCAATAATTCATCCACTCTGGTCCGTATAATAACAATTGACAATAACGATGTTCGACATAATTTTCCTTTATAATCACGAATAGTGACCAACACAATACTCCTGTCACATTGTGTTGAAAAATCAACTTAGACTGGCAAATGTTGATAGATCAATATGTGAGATTAACGTGACAAGGAGATATAGAGAGTTAAATCAATTTCCCTCCAGTCAACAAAGGATCAATACTCATCTCTCGCGTGCAATTTTTCCGGGACAAACAGCTCGTTGAATTGAAAAAGAAAACTCGATTAGAGGAGCGATACTCCGTCGTTCGGAGACTCTCTGACGGCGAGATAAACTCTTCGCGGAGGCTTCACCGGGCGAGACAAACACTTAGGGGAAGTTTCTCCCTTTCTCGATGCCCGCGCTGCGTCGCCTGCTCATTAGTCACCGGTGGTTTCCTACGCAGCTGACGAGGGGAGAACATATTAACTCTCCCGGGAGCGTTTCCAGGATTGATAGTTCAACAAAAAACCAGGCTTGAAGAAAAATTAATTTTTCAAACTGCTAAACAGGAACAAATCGTCTTGCCTCTTCGAGGGGGACAAAATCTGGCTGATAAAATGCTTCACTAAAACAGCATTTCCAGAAAGACATAGCGTACAAATCTACCTAAAAGTTGCCAAATAAATTGTTCCTTAAATTGCAATAATATGAAAAATATTTTGTTTACCATCGATTAGAAATGAATATATTAAGAAAAATATATTTAATGTCTACCATATATAACGGCTATGCTCGTGACAGAATAGAATAAGTTGTGTGATGCAGACTAATGACAGGGGAATCGACCTTCCATTGCAGTAAGGATAACATCAATAATTTCCTTATTGACCTATAACAGTAGAATTAGTCTACCGAGACACACATATACTACTGGAATCCATCAAGCTTTAAAAATACTGTTGTCTTATAAAGATAGTAACTTCGAATTTATTTAAATTTCGTACCCGTTTTGGTATTTCGTCTAAAATTATTGCAAAATTTCCGAGGTTCGGAAAAGGCAACGGAAGATGCCCAGACGATAAAAATACCCCGGGACACGGTCTTGATTAATAAATAGCTCGTGTCCCGTCGAAGGCTTTGCTTCCGATAAATCGATACTCTTTGAGCGGCCGGCGTATTTCACGGCCTAGGATATTCAATCAAAGTGCGGCATGGTACGGTCGATTTTTTATTCTCCGCCGGGATTATTCTAGTCACCGTGGAATTCGCCTAATCAATTTCATCCGGCCGGGCGTGGGGGAGCTAATACAGAACATCCGACCCGGTATTCAATCCGGATTTTTGTCCAAATATTCCTGCGAATGCTTTCGCATCAATTTCGCAAATACTCGTTCTGTTAGATTCCGAATGAAAAATTATTGCTCCGTTCGAAAATTGTCGATCCACTACGAAATTCCTTTGACAATGTATTCCCGATATAAATATATATGTTGATTTACAATTATTATATTATGTACTTGGCTATGAACATTTGTAATGTAATTTTAGTAAAACACAATAACATCTTCTTATCGATTCTTCCGTCTTTGAATTAATGATAAACTCAAGTAGCATGAGTCTCATATATGTCAGACAGACTGTGGACCTCTACATTTTCCAGTTTAGACAAATTTATAAAATCGAAAACTATACAAAATATTTTCATTTATATTTATACTTTTTCTAGATTGATACAAATATTGTGAAACAGTATTAATTCCTATAAATTTCTCTATTTGACAAATTTTTTAGTAATTCTTGGTTTCACAGTAGAATAACCCGCTCACTAGTCAGCCAAGCAAAAAACGCATTGATCTAAACAGACAGGTTTGCGTACATCTTATTTACGAATTCCCCGACAAACACGAGTTGTGATTCGAAGAGGAAATGGATCGATCTTTGCCAGATCGTTTATACTTACACCTCAATGTTGGCTCTGAGCGTTCAAGCAGAATGGGATCGCTTATCGACAGCCGCGAGTTGGGATTAGGCTCTCAGATTCGGTAAGTGGAATAAAATCATATCCGTGTAGATAAGCGGATTAGGACTGTTATTAGTCAGACGAATGGAATGGGATCATTACTGGTCAAACAACCGGAAACAGGGCTACGTTCGTCCAAGCAAATGGATTAAGATCGTGACTGATCAGACATGATTCCGACTATACATGTCTATTGGCTTAGTGGAATAGGACTGTACGCAGTCGGACGAGTAAAGTGGAGCACATGAACGTTATAGCACAGCGTGAAATGGAACCACGTCTCCCTTCCATTAAATCGTCCTTGGATTTTTCATGCTTCACTAAAAAACTGCATCAATTCTTACTGAATCTCGCTGTCTACAATGAAAATCGTCCAACTAGAAAATTCTTTAAAAAGAACTTTGAATTTCTCAAAAAATTCCTGTTTGAAAATCTCAGCACTTCAGCTACGGGATTCCTAAACAATTCCTCCTCTATTTAATTATCACCGGCACTCACGCGAACAAAATGCCCTGGAATAAGTCTGAAAGTCTCCCCAAGCGTCGCACGCACCCTAAAGCGATATATTACCCGGCAATCCTCTTTCCCCGCGAGAGGTGGCTGGCCGGAAAGCGAGTCTCACCCCTCGGGAACGAGGGTAATTCTTCCCGAACAAACAAGTAATCGCGCGCGATAAATCCGGCGGCTGGGTCCCGTCAGAATTCTTCTTAAACAACACCGCAAATAATCGCTCGCAATAAATCGGCGGCGCGCGGCCTGTCAGAGGCAGCGGAGGCTCTCGCGTCGCCGGTAAAAAGGCCAGACAGAAGAAGGAACCCCGTGTGTCCCCGACACAGACCGGAATCCGTCTTTCCTGATATTTCCGAGGCTCGTAAGAAAGGGGTCTGACGGCATCGACGGCGCGGAAATTTATTAGACACGGAGCTCCGGACGTAGCAACAATGGTCGGTCACGCGTTAAGGCTCCTTCACCCATCGCGTCCCGACAATGGACAGGTTTTGGGAAGAGCATTGTGTGCCGTCTTACGCGGCCTTTGTTCGAGACGCTCATCCAGTAAGCGACTGAATCCGTCGCAGCTTCTCCAGCGACGAGTTCAACTTCATTCGCGCGACGGACGGAGGATGGCACTAGAGCATTAGACAGTGTACAGTCCAAGAAGAATTATAGCACAGCTTCTATTTACTACTGTTTGAATATACAACGGCCTACATGAATATTCAGATAGTCCTTGCAATAAAACGTTCTGAACCGTAGGTAACAAAGCTTCCGTAAAAATTCCGGAAACATACATTAGAACCTGGAGCTTTTACTATACAAACTAGACTAGCCTACCAATAGACTGCGGATCTTTATGCAAAATGAAAAATGTTTGCATTGATTGCAGGACACAGGACCCAAATAAAAATTGTATTCTTCTTCTAATTATATTATTAACCTGAAACTAATACGTTGATTTCCTTAAATATTTTAAAAATGTCCACTACTTTAAATTATAAATACGCAGTCTAGTTATAAAACATGTATGCCTGATCATCATACACCGATTTAAACAGCGAAGAAACACTCAACGCTGGACTTTTCGAGAAAACAACTTCTATTATCCGAACTGTCAGGTCATATTGTTGTACTCTCGAATATGATAAATATCATCCAAGCAACATATTGACCAGCATCCGACAGCCCAATAGGGCACCCTGGCTTTTTGCCGATGACTGTATGTTAGAAGGGTTGCCAGGGTAGAGGCTGGTAGCCACCAACTGACAAATGGCTCTGTTTACAATGGGTCTAACCGAGCTGCGAGCATCAGCGATTGTACGGCCACGGTTAGGAACGTATAATAGAGAAAATCCCCTCTCGGCTCGGAGATAAGGCTCGTCGGCGCGCCCCCGGGCGTCTTCGATACTCGAAAACGACGTCCCGCTTCCGCTCTATTCCAGACGCAAACATCCGGCACCCCCTCGACTCGATCGGCCCCTCGTGAAAGCCTCTCAAGGCTATCCGCCGGGGAGAAACTATGCTCGCATATCTACGCTCGTTTCGTGAGCCATGTTTGCACGGTTATAACCTCCACCCTCTGCCCCCTCTGGACCCTATCCAGTCGACCCTTAACCCGGTGTACCTTTCGCGGAATGGAAAGGCTAAAAGGGCGCCGCCTCTCTATTTTCGGCAATAAACGGGATGGTCCTTGGGAATTGGGTCCCGGTTGTCGTTAGGGAAGCTGCGTAATTGTTTCCAACGAGGCAAACAGTGTTTTCCGGGCTCGGGGTTCTGTTGGTGCACTGTGGTCATCCGATCTTGATCACCCCGCGCGAGTAAAAGTTACGTGAGAGGTTGTTCTGGTCAGTTTGGGTACTCAAGATCGTTTGCTTTTTATTTTTAATCGGTTTTCGAGAGTTTCAATGTTGGGGCATTGCGTGTTATTATCAAGAATGAATTTTTATTGAAATACTTGTGATTTCCAGAGTCTGTATCGTTTGTCTAATCAAATCGTAAACTACTTGTGCAACGATACTGTATCCATGATTTCCCTGTGACCGCGGGCTATCTCTGTTCTACTTGTCTAACCATTGATTACCCCCATACACCAAGAGGGCGGCTCTGTCTAATCACAGAGTATCCTCACTCCACTCGCCGGACCACAAATAATCCCCAACCTGCTTGACCAGCCATTGCTGTCGCTATTGTAAGTGGCTGTACATTGGTTGTCCTTATACTACTTGTTAAACTGAATACCTTTGTTCTATTTGTCTGTTTTGTTCGATCTAATGTTCGAAACAACCGCGATATACCAGGTGGATAAAAATAGTGCGAGATCGCGAAGATATCACTGCTGGTGGAGACCATAATCAATGGCTGAAAACGTTTTTACCGGAGCGTTTATTTTAGGGTCGATATTATTCGTTTCCCGGGGCCCAGGGAGCACATGATAAATGAACTTTGCGAAACCGCGCGGAACCGCCCGAAAACTCCGCTTGTCGTCTTTGTATCTGCCGGGATACAGGCTATTTCGCGGAAGACTGGCTCCGAATTTAACCTTCGGTCCTTGTTTATTATCCCTCGCCCTTCCTCGCCGGGGCCAGGGCCAAGTAAATGCGAATCCTGCCCTGGGTACGTGCTAAGCTTTCGGTTATCCGGAGCTGCTCGATTTAGCAGCGGTTCTTGCCGACCTGGTTCGCCCTTTCGAATGAGCAGAACGGAAAGTTTCCTGGTTCTTCTCCTCGCCCCACTCTCTCCTTCTCTCTAGCTCTTCCCGATTCTTCCTCCTTGTCTGCCATTCAGGATTTTTTTCCGCCACGATTCGATGGCTGCGAGAGTCCCACTTGTATTTCCACCCTTAATTGCTATTGAAGTTTCGCATCGGCTATCGATCCGCACCCTCAGAGTTTCGCGAGGGTTCGTTAACAGTCCGCCAGCGCGTCGCAGCCATAGTTTCTTAACCCCTTTTCTGCCCGAAATCACGCTCTCTCAGTTTTACTGTACCCGGCTTTGATTTGTTTCAAGGCTACTTAGGAACACCCGGGTCCATTGCAGGCTCGCTAGAAGCCTCCACTACTCGTCTGATTTAATATAAACGTTTGCCACTTGTCTGTGTTACTTGCCTGGCTCGATAGCATACTCTACTACTTGTCTGAATTAACGAAGTCATCCACTACTTTTCAATATCTACTACTTGTCCGACTTTAAACAGTGTTGTACTACTTGTTTCATTTTATATACTCAGATATAATCGAGTGCAACCTTCTGGCTTGACGAAGTGAACAAAAGTTTCGGTGTAGACAATTTTCAACGACACTATACTATCTGTTAACGCTTGAAACGAGAAGGGAAGGTGGCCGGAGTGCCGGGATCGTCCGAAAAATCGCGAGGCTCCCGAAGTTTCCAGCGCCATCGGGTTCGAAACTAGCTCTCGAACTTCCGCTGCTTCTTTTTTCTATCTTTCGGCGCTTTAAACCGATTAGAACGCACCGAAACATTTTTGTTGCTCCGTCGCGGAGAACTAGTCCGCGAGAATCGGAGAACTTTCGACGAACTAGATCAGCCGGGTTGCTCACCGACGACTTGGGAAACTCGTTCGAGTGTCGAGGTCGACAAAGGGACCACCCTCGAGTACCGTTTCGCCAGGGGTCGCGGGTCACTCTGATCGAATTTGATGGTACTGCCGGGGAAAACCTTGTCCCGCCACCCCTTCGAAACTGTTTCCCTTCCTTTTAACACTTTACTGGAACACTCTGTGTTTCCACTCACGCCTTTTGTCCATCGGCTTCCTCGATTACTGTTTCTACAGTGTTATCTTCAACTGTCGCACCTTTGCTAATTCCGACAGTCCTCAAAAGTGGGAACACATTGTAGATCTACATACGTGCAAATTGTCTATTCTCTGAGGAGAGATCCCCGTATTGCTTGTTTGTCTAAGAATGGCAATGGTTAGACTGCGGATCTTTATGCATTTATAGGAAAATTGAGTAGATGAAATTCAAAATTGAAGATGTCAATGTATGACTTTTCCTCTATTAACGTCGTTAAGGGAAGACATAACATTCAGTTTGGTTTCTATTTCTGACAATCGATGCAGACCATTTTTATTTTGCATAAAGAACCGCAGTCTAGTAATGATAAACTGCTTGCCTGACTTATTAAAGTCATCTATTACTTGCTAATCTTAATACAGTCTTCTGTATTGCTTGTCCGTGTAACAATGACAGTAATACAATGCTTAATACAATGCTTTGTTGCGGGTCTGTCTAAAAATAATAAACTATTTGTTTGTTTCAATACGATCCTCTACTATTTATTTATCGGATTCAATAATATGCTACTTCTGGAAGTACACTTTGTCTTAGGCAAACGTGTAACCTATCCCGAGAAGAATTGACTGACTTACAACACTTTCGTCTTCCAAGATGATTCGGGGTGATTCAGTGCTGTTGAAAATTTTTTAGCAGGCCCGAAGCACCTATCGAATAATCCGTAATAAAAGGGACTCTTCCCATCCGAGAAAGAAATGACCAAGAACCTCGCCAAATTTCTCCAGCTGCATAAAAGTCCAGCCAATTAACCGGAACACGAGGGGGAGGAGAGGTGGTGGAAAGGCGGTTCGCATCTCGAAACTCGTTATCGTACGCCGAGTTTCCGCGGCGGCAAACGACGCGATAGTAAATCGGTGGATTCCTTACCGGCAACTATTCCGGGCTTTCATGAACAGACCTGACGGAGGAAACCCGCATCGTACTCGCCGGGTAGAATGATTCATCTGGCCGACGAGCGCGGCCGGAACGATCAATCTATATCAATCGCGACCGCGCGCGCGATAAAACCGAAAGCAATTTCTTCCCGCGGCGAGATAACTGCTTTTCACCCTGTTCCCCCCTCGGACCCCCCGGACTTTCCCGTCCTTCCAGGAACGATACGACTTCGGTTCCATCCACCGGAAAATGCTCCGGCTGGTTTGCCCGGCTGCATCCGAAGTAATACCGTTCGGTGCATCGTTCCCGATTGCATTTTCTTGCGCTCGAATCCGCGACCCCGCTCCTTTGTTTGCGCATATTTCGCCCGGATACCGGACTATAGGCTATGGGGATGGGGCACAACGAGGCAAAGAAAACACCACGGTTTTTTTCCATATCTTCCTGGGAAACGCTGCTTCACTCGTTTTACGTTGTTTTCCACGGGCGCCGCGGTTTTACAGCATTACCGGGGACTTCTGCTTAATTTGTTGGATCTTGTTCCCCTCAAAGGCTGCGCATTGCAAGAAAATTGTGGAATTGGATGTACAACTCAACGAGAATTTCAAAGTTTCCCCTGGCAAATTGCTTTCGCAGATATTTTTTTTGTTTTGCCCGGTTTTCGCGTGGATTGCGCGGTCTGGCTCCCGGGAGTTAATTGTTTCTGTCTTCATGATAATCCATAGAGTTTACTACTCTCTTTTCGTCTTTATCGCGAACTTCCAAACGAAGGGAGGAAAATTTTTTTATGTAAATTCGGAATGGAACAGGGCTGTTTGAAAGTTTTTGTATCTCTAAATTAGAGTAATTATTGCTGTGAAACTGTTCTTGGCTCAATCGTTTGTGAACAATTCTTTCCTGACTTGGAAAACTGAACGCTATAAATAAACACGTTTCGCAAATCCAATTACGGAACTTCAACTAATGGTGTAAAAAGTATGCCAGCTGCCTCGTTCGCGAACAATTTACTATACTTCATAACCGGAGCGGAATTACATAAACCACTTATTCAGCACAGCACTACAACAAACTCGAAGTAGGTTACGAAGTAACGTTGCACCTCCATCGTTCATACTTAAACACTGTTCACTTTCCCCATAAAACTTCCGACGCGGAGACGGTTAACAAAACTTGACGCGGAATGTATAATTAAAAACAACGTCGCCGAACGTGAGAGCGAACCAATTAACCCTTAAGCGGATAACCGTGTCTTAAAATTTATCTTTAAAATGCAGTGTTATAACTGCAACATTTTCGGGGGGTTGCATTCACGATCTAAATTTCGAAACGTCTCGGTAATTGGTCCTCTGAAAGTCGATCCGCGGCTACTGTGTGCAGTCACGATAGGGATGCAGGAGAGGAGAGCGGAGAGGGTTGAAACCGAGGAAGGATGAGTTCGCAGGAGTGGATGAGGGTTGTTTAGTCGGCGGCGTCGTTAGACGCGATATTCCTTCCTCCATTAGGGAAATGAATTTCATCCCCGTCCCTTCCGATCATCCCCTTCGTGGGCTCGAGAAAAACTTCGCTCCTGGCGTCCTTTCCCCATCCCCGCACCCCCGACCGTAGCTCGGAAGCTACTTCTTCTGGCTTCTTATTCTTCCTCCATCCCTGCGCGTGCGCGCTACGAATCCTTATCTCGCGACTAGACAACCAACACGGGGCTGTCTGGCAGGCCTCGCCGGCCAATTATTTTCTGTAATTAACGAGCTTCCTCGGACGTGGGACGACGATTGTATTGCGTGTTCTCGTGCCGGCGTCGGATCTGATACAAGCTCGCAATGGGAGAGGGTGGCGGCGATCGATACATTTTCACGAACAATGCGATAATCGGCTCTCTCGGAATTAGGGGAAAATTGTTGGTATTGGTGGCAGGTGAGCAGGCTTCGGTCCTGGGCGCAATTCTAATGGTCACGTGACCGCAAATAGCTCCCGAGTTATTTGTTGTACGAAACGATTTTTCCAACAAATGTTGCATGTTTTCCAGGGGGACATTGTTATTGAGGTATAAAGGTCACCTTCAGTTTTTTAAATGGAATTGCCAATATATATTCTCGAATTCGGATAAAGCACCAAATTGTGCATAAAAGTGGGGGTTGAGCTAGTAAATTGAATGTAACATTATTCAAATATTAATCGATTCTTTCCAGATTGACATAAAATCATTTTCGATAGATTAAAACCAGTTACCTTGTATTAGATGGTTAGTGGACCAAGCCAGCAGCACGAAATAAATATTTAACAGCGTATACAACATAAAGTTACACTTTTGCTTCAGAAATATGTATGCGAACAACTTGGAAGGAAGTTCATCCGCAATAATCTGTGTAATAAGGGATCGGAAATTAATGTGGGAGGTACGATTTAGGTGACCAGTACACATTTGGCAACTTTCCTCAGCGAAGGGTTGCAGAGTGACGCGTAACTGTTCACCCCCTGGTCACACCCACGCGAGGGTGTGCTCGCGTGGGCGTCTATCCGTGTATTATGTTCTGTGTATTAGTAGGCCAGGGTAATCGAGCGAGGGGGCGACGGTAAAAAGCGTGCGGAGTCGGTCGAAAGTGTACGTGACTCGACTGGAATTCTATATTCCAGAGGGAGGAGTGAGAGAGAGAGTGAGTGAGAGAGATGCTGTGTCCACCCGAACACCGGGGGCGGAGTTAATTTTGATTTTCGGTGAATAGGTCGTTCTCGCGATCTTTGTGGTAGACACGACCGAAAAGGCTCCGGCGATTCGCCCCAATGCAATGGAATGAATTTCGAATTTGGACTCATTGTTGGAGGGGGAAATGATTGCGTCTGTTTGCTGGGGAAAGTATTCGGGGGGTGGAAGATTTTTATTCTAGACCGTGTGCTCTTGATCAGTATTACTCTATTTCCCATCTTTTTATTTACATGTTTCATATTTCTGTGTATTATATATTTCCTTTTTGATAAACTAATTCTTTCCATTAACATGATTTATATTTATATTCCTCATTTTGTGTATTATGCTTTTAACATTGGGAAGTTTCAAGTATAGTTTATGTAGCAACGCAATAAGTATTTTGTTCAAATAAATCCCAGAAATTCTTCGTTACACGGAAACGAGAATTTCGCTCGTCCAAAGAAACCATACAAACAAATATTCCCCATTAAACCATTGCAGTAAAAATATTTTATGTATTCGCAAAATTTCCGGCGAAAAAATGAGCTGCTGTCTGCGGCATTTTTATCGAAATTGGAATTGCTTCGTCCAATGAATAAATTATTTATCGTATCGGTTTTTTTCGACCGAAACGAGACATGGCAGAAATTGATTAAGTTAATTACGACGGATCGCGCGAAGTGTAGCGCGAAAATCGAGTGGGCGCGAGAGTAGGACGGGTGAAAAAGGAACTGTTAATACGTTTCGGTAACATTTCACGTTGTCCTGGGAATTCGATTCGCAGTTTCATACATTTGATACGACGACGCGGGCACGATTTCCACGGAACGCAATCAACGTGCAAAATCTGCACCAATGAGGGAGGAGTATTACGGTTCCGAGCTATCGTCGCGTGTCATTCACTCGTTGAAAATTTTATCAAATCCTGTCGCGGGAAATAACGTTTTGATATATCCCAGGATCACGAAATAACTTTCGGCTTTCAGGCTGAACACAACATTGTCGGTGAATTTCTCGACAACTCACGCAATTTCATTCACTGTGGATTTTTAATCATTCGAAAAGACCGGACGCGTGCTTCGTAAATTTTCGAATTGTGGCGTTGTTTGACGTTTGTAGAGGTTGGGCTCGTATAGCTTTTGCAGTATGATACTGTGAAATGAATGTGCTGGTTTGTACATTGCTGGTCACATACATTCCTTTCATTTATTAATAAAGCACAGAATTCTATTGAATTGTATAATTTCGGACTGTAGCATAGCATTTATAGTATAGCAACAATAATTAATAATCAATAATAGTTTAATGTAAGCGAAAAACTTGTGTTTGACACAATTTTTCAGAAGAATAAATTTTTAAGGACAACGGAGATGAATTAAGCAGCTCTCCTTTCTGCGAACAAATCCTTAAAAAGCATAACTTTTGATGATGAAAATTACATCGTATCAATTTTTAATAATATCCGGCGTCACTCGCTCTCATTCGTTGAAGCGCAATTAGGCACGTCAATCATGCTTCCCAACAGCCTAAGGTTCTGATTACGAGAGAAAAGTTGTTCCCGTTTTATCGTCGGGCACGGTTTTATTTCCGTCGCGGCGCGGCGCGGCGGACGGAAACTTTCATTCAATATGTAGTAAATAAAAGCATCTCGAGCAGTAACACCGGAAACTAAAATTGAAGGAGAAAAGAAGAAGCGCGGAATCGTGACCCATAAAAAGTTCCTTCGGGGAACTAATACAGAAGGAACTTCGGGAAAAAATGGCCACGCGTCACAGCCGGTGACGTATCGATCCCTCGATATCTAGATATTCCGAGCTCGCGACGGCCGATTAGTCTCGCCGATCGTTACAAACTTTCTGCAACGATATTCTACGTTCCGACTGGTTTCATCGAGCGGGGGGACGATGAATTTTTCAGTTGAAAAACGACGCTCGAATCGAACTACGTCGACCGGTTAAACGTCCGGAACTCGGACCTGTTCCCTGTAAATTAATAATCGAGTTCCGCTGTTATTGTGACCTGTAACGTGCCCGCTAAAAATAACGCTGCCTCGGCCGTTTGCTCTCCGCCATTTTGAATTTCGTAATTTTTAAAAGGTTCCAGTGTCTTCTCTGCATCCTGACAAAACTGAGTTGGTGCAATTTAAAATGAGCCAAAGATTTAAACGATTTTTTATTCAAACTTTTATTAGAAACAACCAATTTTTATTGTGTCTAAATTATTATTACAAATCATTTTGATTTCGTATGAAGATCCACAGTCTCGTCATTAATAGTAAAGTGATTGCATTTTCGCTATTGAACGTTTAAATAAATGAATTGTATGCTCGTATGTGAGGCTGAAAATCTGAGAACACCGATATTTCGGTACCCAAAGCGACTCACATCGTGTAAGCAACGTCCGTCACGAAACGCTCATAATCGCAAGAAGGGAATGGCCGGGTGAGCCGCCCTTAATCGGGAGAGCCGTTCAATTACGATCAGCGTCGCGGATCCGGAATTGCGAGGGCAGGTAAATCAACTCGCTGATCGATTCTTCGCGCGTAGCAAGTAACCGCGAGGTAGCCGAACTGATTATCCCGAATCGTTATATTATGCCGGTCCGGAGCCGTAACGGCGTGCATTAATGAGCGCAATTAATCCCGGGGAATTAATGCGAGCGACAGCCGTCACGCATTCGCGTTCGGAGGGATAGCAAGGGTATCGCGGGGGTGGTTTTGCGAGAAACATTGCCGACGCCGTTCGGCCCCTCCTCGCCCGGCCTTTTCCGCGGATATTATTTATCACCGGGAACGCTATAGCCGTGTTATATTTCGCGGAGAGTCGCGCGGCCCGTTTCCACCGTGCGCCCGGCCAGGAAGTGCCTTTTGCATTTCCTGGTTTGGACGTTGCATTTAATTGCATTCTCTCGTCAGGTATGTCCACTGCGAGAACCCTTATTTCATCGGCGTTGTTACACATAGAAAGAGAGAGAGACAGAGAGAGAGAGAGAGAGAGAGAGAGAGAGAGAGAGAGAGAGAGAGGAGACGAACAGGAATTTCTCGTTTTGATAACATAATAGCCCGTGGATCCGTTTTTCGTGCCGACGCCATTGTCTGCCGGCGCATTCCACCGGGATGCTGGACACGGGGACCGGGGAATTAGGATTTATGGGGATGCTCGGTCATGGGATTCTCGATGCTCTTGGTGATCTTCAGACGGCTGTCTAACGATTCACTGATTTATTGACGTAGGTGTTGCTAAAACATAGGGATAAATGCGAATTTTTATGCAAAATAAAAATGTTCTACCTGAATTGCAACAAACTGCAGTGAAATAGAAAATGCCAATAACCATTCCTACGACATTCATAATGATGTTCTGTTTTATTGTTACAATGCATATTTTTATTCCTCAAACGTAAATTAATCTGTCATGATTCAAGATAATAAAATCTATAATAATTTTGATATTTATCAATAACAATATTAAAGAACTTTTAAAGAGAAATTGAAAGTAATTACTCTGGTTAATGTGCTTAATAGGTTGGAAATAATATAACAGCGTTTTTAAATTCTTCTCATTTTTGGCTGTTTTAAATTACACTTGTTTTTATCGTGAATGCATCAAACACGCAGTCTGCTAGTGATCAACAAAACGTAGAATTCTGTGAAAAAGAAGCAACACAAGCTCCTAGAATATTGGCGTCACCCGATCGCAGCTACCAACGAAAGTAATTAACAGTAGCGACGCAGCTCGCAAAGTTGCACACAGTCTCCGTGCACCCGTGTCCATTCGGAGTCGTCACCGGGTATCGCGGTATTTTCAAAAATTCGCCTCAAATGTCGGACAGTGCAATAAAATGAAAAAGACCTGCCGCGAGCAGGCGAACGCCTCCGTTGGTCCAGGTTGTTCTGTTTCCGATAGCAGTGTGTCGTTGACTCTTTTTGTCGTGCGTCAAATCGATCGGATCCGAGAGCGTTGAACCTCGGCGATCGCTGCAGTCCGCTTTACCGTGTTACGCCGATCGTCGGGATGGATTCGTTTAGACCTGTACTTCATAATACAGTTCGCTAGACTTTTCCTATAGATTATGGATGCGCCGGAGTTTTCTTGTCTGTAAAGTCTTGTAATAGCTCCGCTGCCGTTTAGTCGGGACACAACGGCGACAGTAGATGTAGGTAATACTATTTAATGGGTTGCGCTGGTAATGCTAGGTATAGTTCAATCAATCCTAGGATTCATAGTAGAGTGTACTAGACTGGGTGTAGACTGGGTGTACTAGAATTCAGAGGGATGGTAGCAAATTGATAGTCACCGTAGGTGTGCTCTAAATATACCATTACTAGGTTTTACTATTGGCACTCGTGTACTAGGGCATACAGAGAGTTCTGATATTAAGTATAGTTAACTATTGGGGTAAACATTACTTTACCGGACTCAAAATTTGTGTCTTTTTCCTATAAATTATGATGTATTTGGTGTGTAATCCAGTAGATTTGTACCCGGGGCGGCTGTAGATCGAAGTTTCGATCCTGTAGGATCAATGGTTCAGGAGTTATGCTTGCTTAAACTTCAGCAATCTGCAGTGTTTTTGACAAGTAAGGGCGCCGCCATACTGGTTTGTAGTTAATACGACCGCGAGCAGAACCACCGGTCCTTGCCGGCCCCCCCGACCTAATCGCCGTTCAACTCGGTAAACAACGCGCGAGCGTCACTACAAACCAATATGGCGACGTCCTTACCTGTCAAAAACACTGCAGATTGCTCAACTTTAAGCAAGCATAACTCCTGAACTATTGATTCTACAGGATCGGAACTTCGATCTGCAGCCGCCCCGGGTACAGATCTACTGGATTACATACCAAATACACCATAATTTATAGGAGAAAGGCACACATTTTGAGTCCGGTAAAGTAAAGAGCAGCCAACTATTGGGTTGGCAAGAAAGGAATTTCGGTATTTTAAGGTGAAATAAAACCGAATTTCTTTATTCAACCGATGAACTTTAATCAATAAAATATTTTCTTATTTATTCTTTTTGGCAAAAGATCATTGAACAAAAGGGAAAATATCTTATTCATTAAAGTTCATTGCTTGACTAAAGAAATTGGGCTCTATTTCACCTTAAAATACCGAAACTACTCTTTTGCCAACCAATATTTTCTACAATTTATGTACTAGGATTCAATAGGCTATGCTACCAATGCTAGGTGAAATTGTGAACACAGAGAAATTAGAGTTTCCATCAGCAACGATTCCATCGAATAGTATAAGCGATTTTTCTTTGCCGCGTCAGCTGGACAGACGTAATCGCGCACCGTCCAACCTTTTTTGTCGATCCTGGACATGGTCCGCTTCCGCGGTAAAACGACGAATCGAACCATGTTTTAATAGCGGTTTGCCGCTCTCGACCGACGATTAGTTAGGTGTCCGAGGCGCGGGGACGATTTAGCGTGGATTACCGTTATCGATCAGAGTGTCAAAGCTGACGTCGGTCAGCGCGCAATCTTGTTATGCTTTTCGGTGCCTGGTTTGTACGATTCGATTAAACATCATTCAATGTTTTTGATGCTATCAGACTGTCCCATATAATGCACTGTAACCAACAGGAACCAGACGTACTGACAGCTTTATTCAATCAACGAAACATTTTCGAATCTTCTCATGCCCCCATTACGCCATAAACTAAATAAAAGGTTGATTAAGAAAATTAGTTGTGGAATGTTTAATAATTCAAGTTAATCAGATTTTTAGCCATTATTATCTCAATCATTGACTCGACTCAGCATATAAAATTTTAGGAAACCGTACAATCTACAAAGTTTTATAAATCTATGTCTTCGATCGAGAGTGTTATCGAGTATTTCCGTCGAATCCGAGGTCTCCATAGAATCCAGGACGGCCGTGGTAACCGAGTAAACCCGAGTGAAAGGCGCGCAGCAGGACTGCAAAAGAAGAATTGAGCTGAAGTGCGTGCCAGATATTGTTAATTGCTTTCACACGTGCTTCGCCGTGCTTTTCACTTAGGTCCGAGTTAAAAGCAAAGCTTTTAAGGACAGGCTCCTCGCGAGAGAGACGTAAGACGTCATTATACGTTTCCTTGACGAAAACTTCTCACCTTTTGTCTAAAATGGAACGGGTGCCTGGTTAACTTTGTTACCAGCGTTCGTAAATGCATGGAACCTCCTGCTGGATGAGATTTTCCATGGCAAAAGGGAGACGTGTGTGTGTGTGTCGACTTTACAAGGGTAGTTGCTGGCCGAGAGCGGATGTTAGAGGAGGGGGACAATAGTGTGCTGCTACAAAGAGTGTAATCTTGGAAAAATGAGACGCGGCCTTAAACGAGGGACACGGGCCGCGCGTCTTTTGCTCTTTTTCATTAGTTCTTTATTTTCGTCGTTCAGGGGGCAAAAGACTCTTGCGGCCCCCGCAAAACGTATTAATGCTTTCGCCGGCAAGTCGAGGGAACGGAATTAGAAAATGGCTTGCTAAACCGCGGAAAAGTGGACAACGTCTTAAACAACCGCGGCTTTGGTCTCCGGGAAATATTGGGGAAATGGAAAACCCGCGGCTGAGAGGACCTATGGCGACGCTGGAGCAAGATGATTACCATTTTTATTATTTTAGGATTTTACTGTTGCTGAGAGCCGGACTTTATTCCGAGTAGTTTTATGTGAATTTATATCAGCCTGGATGTCGAGTCTTCGCATTTTACTTTTTAGTTTGTTGATGGCAGTATTTTCCAGAATGAAAATCTTATTAACTGTTGCTTCTATGCAGTTTTAAAAAGAAAGTATTGAGGACAGCTTTTCTCCAGAAAGAAGTTCCTTCATTTTCCAGTGGTAAAGATCAATACTTGTAATTCCACTAATTGAATTCGTGTGAATTCAAATGAAATTGTGTTTTCTTTTACACACTTTTTCACAGACAATTTTTTAATCACCAGGGGAACATAGTGTAAAGGCATTTGCATCCACAAGAAACAATTTCACAATTTTCCAGTGGTTCAAGTCAACGACAGGAATTCTCCTGACCGAATCCACGCGAGTTCGAAGGAAACCGCATGCTCTTTTGCACACCTGTTAACAGACAATTTTGTAATCGCCAAAAACAAAAGAAAAAAATGTCTCCACCGCCAGGAAACAATTCTACGATTTTCCAGTAGTAATGGTCGACGATTGGAACTTTTCCAAATAACCTCACCTGCATTCGAACGAAATTGAGTTCCCTCTGTTCTGTACTTGTTTACAGAAAATTACACAGCAAAGGGAAAACGAATATACAAAGGGTTGCTCCAACAGGAAACAATTCAATCATTTTCAAGTAGTAAAACCCAACGATTGGACGCTTTTTAAACGAATTCGTGCGATTTCGAGCGTAATTCTGTTTCCTTTTCTGTTCTCATTTATGTGTAATTTGAGAAACAATAGAAGTAGGAAGCAGAAACATTGCATCCATTTTATACAATTCAGTAAGTAGTATCAAGTTCAGTTTCAAGTATGCAGTAAGGGTTGACGATTAGAAGTCAGGATTGCTTCAGGAAATCAGAAGTAGTAGAGGTCAACGATTCGAGTTTTTCGAAATGATTTGAAAGGTCGGGTTCTTGAAATTTCTTAGGAATTCGAGATGAAGGGTGGCAGAAGAGGGACGTAGACTGCGAACAAAGGGACACGCCGTTTAGCAGAGGGGTTGCAACAAGGGTGACACGGAGGGTGCGAGAGAGGGCGCAACCTCGGACAAAGAGCCTCGCATCGACGAGTACTTCAATCCTCTCGACGACCCCAGTCGGTCTAGGAAAACGCATTCCACCAATCACCGACGAAATACGTACACGGTGACCCGTAAATATCCTCGCGCTGGTCCACCCTTCGGAAACTACCCTCTCAGCAGGATAGCCCTGGGCTTTTCCACGGAATCGCACGGAAGACGCTCTATGCCAACTATACGTCTCGAACACGGACGAAATCCCGCAGTTTTTCGATCGTAAATTCCCTCTATCGTATCCACAACCCCGACAATATGGCGGTCGCGTTACTATTGTTGAACCATAGCGTTTCCGGCAGGACCATAGACTTTCCCGTTTTTGGAGATGAATTTTTTAACATCGACAGGAAGTTGCGAAGCTCGATCCACAATGTCATCCAAAATATTTTAGACAATTCGATGATTGTTTTTATATTTTTCGATTTTTGGGTAGATAGGTAGCCAAGGTGTCAACAGCTTTGAAAAATTCAGTGCTCCATTTTTAACTTTGATGACCGGCTTAGTAATACAATACACGTAGCTGGAAATCTCGGGGCAGCTCTCGAGTATGAATATTTACGTATCCTATTACGTGGGTAGTTAAACCGCAACTAATAAATCAATAATATCTGTTAGGATAGCCCACCTGGCCGCGTACCTTCAATAGAAACCAGATTCCTCGAAGATAAACATGGGAAACTGTAACCAAAATCTGCAGAGTCAACGAGTTACGTTAAATAAACATCGAAAAATTAATCCGAAATGTTTTCGATTTAACATCTAAAAAATACACCTGAATAAAACTTACAATTTAGCGAATAGTATTAAAGGTTCAGGTATCATAAAAATACGAAGAATCCACTGTCCAGTGATAAGATAAGTGAAACAGTCCAACGTCGGGCGAGTTGCAACGGAAGCATTATTTCAGTAAGTAGAATGAGAAAGTATATGGTCAGACACATAGAATTGAGGTTTCTCACGATAGGAGTGGCAGAGTAAACGATGGCTATGTATTATGGCGAGTGAAATAGGGCAGTGCATGATCAGACGAGTAGTTCCAACAAATTTTACGATCACGTTGGATTGCAGATCATTCGACAGGTAGATTAAGGGGATCTCTCGATCAGAAAAATGAAATGGGAGTTCTTCGAGAGTGGAGTGATACATGGAGCTTTTATCACTCGATAAGAAAAATATAGTCATTCGTGAGGACGTATTATTGTAATCAATAAATGAAATGGCTGCCGTTTGTAATCGATTAGACGATTTGGGACTCGAATGTGATGGAATGAATTAGAGTGAATTTATGGTGTGTGAAAAATTTGAAAATACGATAAAATGAGTATATTAAAATATATATTTTTGCTACCATTAAGTTTCGTTAAACTTAAAAAAATTACAATGAATGAGTAGAATATGTCTGTATGTTGTCAGACAAGTAAAACAGAACTACGTTTCATTACAGCGGATAAAAGGACTTCTCATTTTATATAGACACACATAGAGAAATAGAAAGTAGATCAAAACAAATCTAACTGCAACTGTTTTAACCCTTTGTTCAATGAGTTAGTTAACAACTTAAAATTCAGTTCTCCAAAAAACTTTTCATTTCAACACTGACCGTAGGTTTACTCTCCGAAATTTGTGATTAACATCAGAGTTACAGGGGATAAAAATTTTCGTGACCCTCGTATTTCACGTTTTTCCCCGCGAGGAAAGTCAAGAAAAAATGAATACCGTTGACCGGCTGCTATTACGAATTTTATCGCTCGCTAAAAAATAGAACACCCGGCCCAGAATGCGGCGGTCGCGTTTCAATACTGGCATTTTTATACTCTATGAAAAATATATATTGCCCGAGATAGAAAATTAAAAATTTATGGTGCCCGCCGGGGAACATGCTGCCGCAGCCTACCATTGGCCGTGGGAATGTTCATAAAACGCGAATGATGTCCAAGAATGTTCCAAAGAGCAGCCATGCGTTCTAAGCACCATCTAAAACCGAAAACTAAGACGAACTCGAATAGTCAGCGAATTTTATTCATTTCGCAATTCAATTCTACAAGAGTGTCGTAGGATTAGGTTTGCACCGTTTCCGGATTTATTAAGTTAAATTCCTATTCCGGTCGTGTTTCCCATCCTCGAAGACAATGTCGAGCAGAATTTATGAATAATGCATTCTATCTGCTGCGGGAAGTATCGAGTTAAAAATAAACATTTTTATTCTACACGCCCTCGGTTTTATACCGTCGCGTTCTCCGTGTGTATTGTACATAATCGTTCGTGTACTCGATTCAACGTCGGTGTCGAGTTCCACGGACTTATTAATATTAAAATTTCCTGTTTTAATATCGTCGAAGCAATTCGAGCGTTCCGTCGACAATATCCGAAGTAGCTTTTCACTTTCGTGACGTCAAAGGATGTTCGCGAGATTTTTGATATGTTCCGTCGAAAAAATATCAAAGTCGCGAATGTGATTTTAAACAAATTCGGTGCTCTGTTTGGCAGCCGTTTCTTCGAGATCAATACAAAGCTGCGCCGTTATCGGAAAGACATCATGCCGTCTCTTTGCTCTCCGTGTCCCTGCGTTCTCCTCGTTCGTACATACTCGAAGTAGATTGTGCACGGCTGTTGGTTTGCATATGTCGCTCGCATGCCGTTCCTGTAATGTAACGGTGTTTACATTCTATTATACTTGACACGACGTCTGCTCGTAGCGGCCGGGTTCACAGCGAAAGTTTCTATATCAAGATACTTTCAGCCTACACAGCCTACTATTTACAAGCTTGGAATTATCGGACCGGCAAAATGAGTCGTTACAAAGATATTTTTACGGGTATTAAATAAATCTATTTATTCGCGAATTGAGAACAATAAAAGCCGTGGCAGTTTTAAATGAATATTTTGTACTTTGTTATTAGCAGTGGGAATGTTGAACAAATGTAGTGTTTCGGGTAATTATTGTATATATTTTTTATAAATTGCTACAAATTTTATTTAGCATAATTCAAAGAGAAACAGAGAACTGAATCTAATTCTTCATTTTTATTTCTGTTACAGGTTCGTGACCGTTATTGCAATCAAAAGTTGATAGTTGCCCAACAGCTTGAGCGTAAGTGAACACATATTTATTTGCGGAATTAAGTAATTTACTTTTATTAAAACCAATACTCGGTAAATTTCCATTTCACTCCAGCTTGTTGAACTTCAGGCAGAAGATATTTATCTCGTGTAAAGATCCGTGCTGTCTGCTTATTGTATTCTAAAGAAACTTTTTACGTCAATTAATACGTTGAATTCCCGACTGAATGTCTCGAAATCCTTTCGCAGAAATTTCGCGACAACGTTGTCGGCAAACAAGAACACAGATTATGCAAAGGCCGGTCCTTCAGAAGGCGCTCTGCCGAGTGTCATTACGCGTGATTTATTTAATAATTATACCGCGGGTCGAAAAGTCGTTTTGGTAGCGGCGGCGGCGGCTGGCATTGGGCGTTTGAACAGCGTCTGGCGCGGACTATTTTCCCTTAGCTTTGTTCCCATCGTCATTATACCTTCAATTCACGCTTGCAACTCGTTTAGCCCTAATTGCGCAGGATTTTCGGCTGAATGGCCGGGGCCCCGTGCCTTGTTATCCTTGAGTTGTTTATTTTAATTACGACATCGGGTTCCCGTCGCTGGGGGAGCCGCTCTGAATGCGAGCGACGCTATTGACAGAACTTCACGGGATAATTAATATTGCAGTTACGTAATTAAAGCAGATCTCTCGTGTGACGATTGTCGGATAAATTGTTTTCCAAGCACGGCCAGTGCTCGTGTGTTTCACAGTAAAACATCGCTCCTTTCTTGGGCTGCTTGAATCCCAGGCGATTCTCTGCAATTGTTAATCGATTCCACGGGATCATGCCAACGTATCTGATCGAATGCGAAACTCTATTTCGCTTGTGGCCACGAGCTGATCATGCTTGTTTCGTTGAATCCGATCCTCCTGTCAGCTATTTGGTAATTAGACTGCGGATCTTTGTGCGAAATTGTCGGGAGCACAAATGCTCTTCCTTTTCGTAATGATTTGTCACATTTTTATTTGCTAATTTTGTGTTTCAGTATCATATACTCGTTTTAAACAAAGTATAGCGTTCGATAGCACGGTTCTTTTTGTTTTAATGGTGCAGAAGAAATCCCAGTCGAGCGATTTATCAACTTCGCCGCCCTTGTCTGACCAAAGGCCGACCTGTTCTACTTATTTTATGATTGACGATCTGCAGTTTGCTCGTTGGATCGTATCATTTTTTAATTTGCTTAATGACAGTCTGTTTGCCACTTGGTACATGATATAGAACTTCAACTCCCTTCATACAATCGTTACGCACCTCGGATTCACTTGTCTACACTTACATTCTACTTTTCGAACGATTGCAATATTCATTATTCACGATTCCTATTCTACTCGTGCCACGATTATTTATTCCGCCTGTCCGGTCACTGACACGACTGATTCTACTTACTGAAGGAATACTGTTTCATAATTCGTCGACTTATTTCCCTTGATCGATCGAGCATACTTCTTCAATTCTACGTTGTATGTCGAAGTATCACGATCAAAGTGCAGTGCTTTTTTCTCTATTTTTCTTTCTTTATTTTATTTACAGGAGCATTTGATCGTTTCATGCTCCCACTGTTTTCACTCGTATCTTTCCCGTGTTATTAGAAACGTTTCCATCACTCGAACGCAGGTTCCCCGATGCTCGAGCGTGTTTCGCGTCACCGGAATCATTCTGAAATCCATAACTCCAATTCCGGTCAACCATGGGAATTAATTTCTGCTTGTACATGCCACCAGTACCATCGAGTGCACTCTCGCTCGAGTTACTACACTTTGAAACGGCAGCTGCTTTCGATGCTTTTGTGTCGTGCTTCACGTCGAAAGCATAACTTACAACGGTCGCGCGCGGTGCTTCGTCTCGGCTTCATAAATAATTAATTCCGACTCACTGACCAATCCTGCCGAGCAATTTTTCCGTTCAACCATCCCTGTATCCAATCACACTATTGAATATTGCAACTTCGTTTCTTCTAACAAAATTCACATAGCGAGCACATTACTTTTTCATTTCGTTTAAATATTAGGCGTGTGCAAAAGCTTAATTTTCAAAATTTTTTATTTATATGTTGGAGCTATGTTACGCTCACGAAGTTGTTTAGATACACCGATTACAACCGTAAAAAATTGTGGAATCATTTAAAATATCAGGCAAAATATATTTTTTATATTTCCAATAACAATCGAGTAATAATTCAGTCAAGTACCAAACACACTTTGTGTATTTATTTTCTTCCGGAAGACATACAGAATTGAACTTCCCGACGCAAAAATATTTCCGAAAATCGTCGATCTCAGAGAGGTTCAACTTCGCTTACAATATCCAGCAGAACGAACCCTGATCTAAACCATTCTGTCTCCACTTCGTTCCCGCAGAAGACTATCCTTTACGCATTAGCAAAGCAAGCTCGACCTCCTATTCTTCGGACGAAGCTCTTCCACAGCCGAGCGGGTCAGAAGAGACTCCTGATTGGCGAACGGTGTTCCGGTCCGCAGGACCCATCAGCGGAAGTGAACGTGGAGCGATTCGGCTGCGCTGGAAGACGCGAGAACTTTCGCCGAAAGTGTTTCACCGCGGGGGCCGTCATCGGGAAAGCAATTTTTCCGGGGCCGACCCGACGGGTGGGAAAAAAAAGGTAGAAGGAAAAGCCGCGTCTCCGGGCGTCCGAAAGGGAACCGGTGACAGTCGTTACCGTTCCGGGCTATCTCCCGGATGACGCAGTGAAATTTCCCCCAGATCTTCAGACCGCGGACGCACAGAGAGATAAAGGTGATTGGGCCCCGACGAGTTTCATCAAACTTTTCTAACTTCTGGTGCCGCCGCGCCGCGAACGTTACGACCGGAACTTTTCTTGATTACACGGAATTAGAGGGAGCCTGTCTCCCTCTATCTTTCTCTATGTCCCTCTTTCTCCCACCCTCTTGGCGGAAATCCATTCGTCTAGGATCGCGATGAGCGCGCTGCGTGTCGTTCTGCCCGAGACGCTGTACATGGTGGGAGGCCCGTAGGTGGAGAACGCTTAGCTTGATATTGATCGACCTTCTACCCCTCGCTTCTCCGCCCTTCACCTCCTCCCTCACCCTTCGCCTCGTTTCCTAGCTCTGTCTCGCTCCCACTCACGCTGCTCCGCCTACAGGATGCTCCATTTACGCTGGACGCTCCTTTTCTCCGCTTCGGTGCATGTTTCGGGTCTAGGACACGAAGCACATTTTCTTGGTGTGTGCTATTAGGATCCCAGGGCGTGTTTTACTCTGTGTTGCTCGGTTGGGGTGCTTACTTAGGGTGCTTAGCCTTTGGGAAACTTTGAAGATTCATTTCGAGAGCTCGATTTTAGAATTGCGGACAGTGGAGAGGGGATGTGTTTGATTCAGTATGGTACAGTCAGTATTGATGGTATGATGATGTAAAAATTTGGAGATGTTGTCGGAAGAAGGGTAAAAGTAACTAGATAGGTTTGGTGCGAAGAAATTTTGTTGTTTCGTGGGGAAAAAATCTCGAAGTTCAATTAAATTAGAGAAGTAAATGCGCATGTATCTGGGAAAGTGGAACGAGGACAGCCTGTGGTCAGACACGTTTACCGTGACAGCGATAGAGGTGTATGAATTAAAGAAATAACGCGTGACACGCTGTCAGTGGTTAGAATGGAATCCACTGGCTGATCAAAGCAGTGGCGTAGGGAGCACATATAAGTAAACAAGTCGATTAGGGTCCGCTGCAGCCAGATAAGTGAACGATGGACATTTGAGCAGACAATTCGAATACGAAAAGTGGGATGACGCGATCGATCGAATAGGATCTGATACCTATTCGCTCGGGCAACTTCCTCGATTAATAACAAACTCGTTCTTGCTTGTTATTTAAATAGGTGAACAAGATTCGATGCAATTCAAGATACGCGTAATCGTGATATAAGAAACTCGACACTTTGTATAACCGACCGTGCAATCAGCAAGTAGAACGCGTAATTGTTCGGTCGGACGAGAGCGACCACTTGAAACCAGACACGCAAAATAAGAACGGTAATACATGTAATTGTAATGTCAGACGGCGGAACGAGAACCGGTGGAAATCGGACCCGCTAGATAAGAACGCTATCAAGTGGTCGAAGCAATTATGAAGTCAGACCAGAAGAATTTCGTTTCCCCGAATCCAATTTCTTTGGCAATTATTTTCGCTCTGCTCGAAAATAATGTTCAGATGTAAGTGTACAATAAGAGAACTCGACTTTCGCTCGGAATTACTGAAATAACAATGTGCCAAGTATTATTGATCGAGCTGTCATGTTTTCATGAATCGTATTGTTACGTTTCTGTGATGAATAGACTGCGGATCTTCATGCAAAATAAAAATGTTCTGCATTGATTGTGGAAAGCCGGAATAATATAAACATTGATTGGATCCCTCAACGACTTTGTCACATTAAAAACAACATCACAGCATTCTTGAATTTTTTAAATCTTTTTCCGTTTTATATTTCATCGAACCAATTTCTTCATAAATGCATAAACATCCGCAGTCTAGTGATGAATCGTGAAATTGTATTTTAATTCCGAAGAGTGCTGTTTCCGGTTTCTTGCTGAGTGAATATAGTAATTTTTGACTAGTGGACTTTCGTGATTAAGTGTCAGAATGCCAACATTGCCAAATACAATACAAAGTTTTGTAAATTGGTAGTTGTTGGACGACAGTAAATACGTGGTTTACACGTTGATAAGTTGAACAGACGAACATATCTTGGTTCTCGGAAGCATCCGCAGGGTCTCGCAGCGCTCATCAGAAATACAATTCACGGATCGGCAATTTTCCGCGAAAATCACCGCGTCCCGTCTTTTCTTCTGTTCTGACTCGTCCGAGCTAGAACTCACTTTCTTATCTGCCGTGTAGAGCATTCTCTCGGTACAGTTTTATGACATACCATCGCCCCGGACTTTTTCATGGCGCAGTCCACGTGCTTTTGTCTCTCTACAACCCACCCCGCCTTGCCTCTCGCCTCTCTTTCTCCCTTCCTCTCTGCCAGTGTTCCTTTTTCCCCTCCGTTCTCTTTATTCATGAAGTCGCGGAGCCACCTTTATTCGACAGATAGCAGGAATCGCTCCAATTTCCTTCCGTGTGACATGACGTATTCGTCCGGGGCCCTATCGGATTCCAGCGGAGAAATCAACGTAATAATTTAATGTCAGGACGTTCTCGGGACGGATATTGTGTTTTCTCGCGGGCCAACGGCGTTTGCATATTTTATAAAATGTTGCGCCGCGTCTCGGGGCGAAACGAAAATAACGGCTACGCCCTCGAGCTGCTTATTTTTCAGCGGCAACGAATATTGGATACGCTTCTTCTCCCAGTCGCGCTAAATAGTTTCTCTTTCGGCTGATCAGGCCGCTTTTTCGAAACCAAATACCGATTTCTCCTCGTTCACCAAACGTAATATAATTCGCAAAACCTCCATAAGTATTCAGACAGCTTGCTAATTCGTAGAAAATGGGTATTTCTGCTACACCTTTGAACACCAACGAATGACCTTGAGTGACCTTGAATTGCCAAGTCAAGTGCGGAAATCAAAATATAGATGAAAATGTATTTCTGCGTATATAGAATACCTTCAGGAGACATTTATTCAAAATTCGCATGTGTCTGGATATTTATAGGGTGTGCGTGTATGTATTTACCCTGTAACACCACCTGGAATTTTTCTATAAAGCTGTTGTACAGTTGGACTGCGTAAAAAGTTGCTCGAGAAGTAATTTCTGTTAGCGTAAATTGTATTGCTGATGCATTGTAAATTATTTTAATCAACACTTTATTGTTCGCGAGTTGCACGCGGCCCACATATGAAACGGTGTAATTAGATCGCTGGCTTCGTGCGTTTATGAGAAACATAAGTGGGCGAAATATAAGAGAGAGAAATTCTGAAAGAGTTTAAGGATACAGTCATTCTATCTTCAATTCATTTAAATTATTCAGAAATGAAATACGTATAACTATTTCACTTCTGTATTTGCGAATTGCTTCGAATAATTTATTTAATAAATTATTACAAAAATAACGCAACGAGTGGCGTCTAATAGCAGTACCGCAACAGGCTGGTTTCTATTAAAATTGTTCATTACTCATGTCTCCCAGCTTCTAATTCAGAATTTTTAATAAAGAAAAATTTCGCTTGTGTTTTAGAAATGAGCTTGTGAGAAAGTTATGGCCTTTGAATTATTAATGAATCTGGGATAAATGAAATTATATCTAGTTAAAAATAGGCGTAGCTGAGAAAGTGACATAAAAGTTATATTTCATTTTAGGAGCAGAAAAGCCAGACTAGTAGAATTAGTATACCTGTAGTCAGACTGTTAGTTCAGAATATTTATAAAAGTGTTGTTATGTTAGGATATACCTAACGCATGCTTTTCGGACAAGCACAAAACCATCGAATAATTTCAAAATCTATAGTCGTACATTACTATTCCCTTCAAAATGTGGAGCACGAAGCCAATGGAAATAATTTACTGGAAACAAAATACCGAGTGGGCCACTTGGAACGGTAGACGTTGGGAATCGTTTTACGCGCGGTTATTTAAAATTGTTCTCATCGGCGAAGATATTCAATTACCCGGTTTGGATTTCGATACGCGTAACAAACGGGGGAATTGCCAGTCTAAATTGCGAACGATAATTATTCACTTTAAACAGTGGATACACCGACAAAGGAACACGTTCCCGGCGCTATTATAAACGAAATTTCGGGCGATATTCCAGTAGGATGCGGGGGTGGGGGTGAGGGTGGGGGGATTTGCACTAGGATATATAAACCGGAACGAAAACGCAGAAATTCAACGACAGCTTTTATATTCCCGTTGAATTGTCAGAGGAGCGGTCGGAGGAGAGAGAGGGAATTTAAAATATTCATTGTGGAACTCTGTTCTTGTTCGGTGGTCGCCTAGGAAACCATGACGCGTGGAATAATTGATTCCGCTAGTCAGTTAATACGGCTAACCAGATTTCATGGCCGATTCGCTTCAATTTTCGATTATTTGAAGAAGCCTACAACGTGACCCAGATATCCCGACGATAATTGATGATAACCGGTTGATTAGTCATGGCCCCGGCGAGATAATTCGTTTACACGGCCGACCAGCGTTTCGTCTATCAACAGAAACCGGAAGTCCTTGCAGGCGCTGCCTCGGCGCTCCAGTTAAAAGGTGTCATTTTTCAGTCCCGCTATTTTGTGACGGACGTTCGACTAACAATCGCCAGGCACCGTTCGTTTCGAAACACAAACCCGGCTTTTTTCTCTCCTGTTCGACGAGCGTCCCTTAAATGTACGTTTCCAACGGCAGTTTTCGTGATTTAAAACCCTCGCGCGCCCGCGAGCGCCCCGGCATGACGAATGGCTTCATCCTTTTGCTGGAATTCTGACTTGTTGTCCGACTCGAATTCCATTCAGAGAAATATTAGTGGAAACCAGCGTGGAAATATCGCCGGGAATTCGGTCTTTTCTTCGACACTAACGTTCGCACGTTTCTCCGAAATATTATTTTTATTCAAATCTTCAGGCGGATGTTCCATTGATTTTTACATCTCATCGATAAACTACAGATCTTTATGCATTTATACAGAAAAACGTGGTAAGGACGAAGTAACAGACAGAATGAAAGAATTCAAAACAATCGATGCATTATTATCAATTTATTCAAACCAAACAAAAAATTTATTCCTTCGTTTCGGGACACCCTGTATACACTTTGTCGAGCTGAAGTATAGAATAGTCTGTATTTGGTTAGTTAAGTAGTATCGGTGGCGTCTGTAGTCGGACAAGAACTCAACTTCGATGAATGTTGGAAGCTTCTGTACCCAATCGAACAAACAGCATGAGGCCGGTGCCGAGCCAGCCAAGAACAATACTGAATATCCCAAGATGGTTTCAGTAGTATGAGGCGTGTCTAGTCAGGCAAGACAAATAGCGTCTGTGCCCTCGCGTTGTCAGACATGCAGAACCAACTTGACGTCTAGTTAAAAATGTAGAATACAAAGTTCATGTGTGTGTGAAAGGTGAACTGCTAGCAGCTTAAGTAGTATGAGGATCTTGTGCAATCAGACGAACAGGACGAGCTCCTTGCTGTGGTACATCTACACGGTACTCACCGAGCGAAACACCGGTTACATCGGGCCGAAGCGTGCGAAATACATTGCAGTCTAATTCATGGAGCAATCTTTAATCAAATGGAACGGGTTATGTGCTGGCAGCTGTTTAATATTATTCTAGAAATCTGTAATGAAATTTATGATATTGAGAACTCCTTAATCTACATTTTATGCTTCGCATATACTACTCGAAATTACCATAAAGCCACCTGATTTTTTGGTGAAATCTTATAATTATGTCATAGTAATGAGAAGCTGATGCACCATAGCATTTTAGGATTAATAAAAGAAACCATTTACCGCAATCCATAACTCAGGAACAGAGTTGTACTGTTTACAATTGTCATATACTTTTCTTGCAAATATTCCCCAAAGATTCTCAATTGGGTTTAAATCTGGCGAACAAGCTGGCCATGTCAAAATCCTCATATTTTTGTTGTCTAACCACTCCTTTGTTTGTCTTGAGGCATGAATTGAGGCGTTATCATGCTGAAAAATGAAATTGTCAGTCTCAATTTCTGCTGTAAATGGTATTAATTACCTTGCCCTGAAATAATTGCATAGAAGATCCTGAAGTTATTTCATTAATTTTTATTTTAGCAAGTGCTGCTTGCAAAAACTTTTGATGTTTTATTTATCAAATGAAGATGATAGAATGTTCTATTCTGAATAAAACGTGGCTATGTTTGTGTTTCAGTGAGTGCACCTGTTTAAATTATTTATTTCACTGAGGAATCGTCCTAATCTACTTAACGCAGCTGCAGAAGCAGGTTTCACGGCGCTGTTAGTGGTTTCTCTTTATTTCGGCGCATTCTAAATTCAAATTAGTTGTCGGTACTTTGTGCTAACAATGTTGGTGCGTAAGGGTATCCACGCGTACCGATTGACGAGCGTAGAACGTCGCAGGCGAGTGCCGGCGCATTCAATTGAATTTAACTTTCCTCGCACTCGAAACTTTACACACACTGCTCTCTATATGCACGCGATGTTGTGCGATGCACACAATTATGCGCGATGCAACTCCCGTGAAACGGTTCACAGACACGAACTCGGTGAAGAAGAGTGCTGGAGGGAGAAAGAGAGAGAGAGAGAGACAGAGTAAGGTATAGCGTCGAGAGAATCAATTCTGCGGAGCAGGAACTTCCTAGTCATAGGAAGAACCAGCAATTCCGAAGAACCTGTCCGCTTGTTTGTAGAACATATTAATAAGGATGCGCCGCGGAACAGTTTCGAGAGCCATTGGAGATACTCGGCGAAACCAATTGGCAATCTTTCGTGTCAGTTACTCGATTCGATTTTTTGTTCGACCTCACGGAAACATCGACTAATTGGTTTCGCTCTATCATTATCGCGTTCTTCGCGACACCGGTTTCATAACTCGAACCAATTAAAGGGGTATCGTTTCAATGTTTCTTTGTTGCTTTGCTAAACGGACCGGAAAAGTTCACTGCTCGGTCGAAAACTAATTTCATTCTTGCGAATTTCGCTCTTGTTGAACTTATTTCCTTTTATTTAATCCGCGAGGGGTTCACTTGTACGACTGTCGATCGAATTATTCCATTTCTCTGATCGTACGGACCGTGTGATTCTACTTTTTTGTTTGCGAGAAACCGATGAGTTAGTCGACTGGGCCGGCTACTGGCAGACTCATTCTTCTGTGCAGAATAAATGGGCTGTCACTTGACTAACTATAGACCATTTTATTCAACTTTTTCGGCGATTTCTGGTTCACGTCTGATAAACCAGTGAGTTATTCTACTGGCTCGGTCGACCCACTCTCTTTTTGTTATAAACGCCTCTGAACTATTCGTTCTACTTGTTTGAATATTGATCGACTTATTCTACGTGTTTGAACAACGATCGAATTTTTCTATTCGACTGAATTATGATCGACTTATTCTACTTGTTTGAACATTCATCAATTTATGCCATTGGGTCCAAGAATGATCGACTTATTCTACTTGTTTGAACATTCAACAATTTATTCTACTGGATTGAAGGAGCTTGTTCTATTTGTTCAGTCAGCGAACGATTTGTTTTACTGAACATGAGCTGAGTAATGATTGTTCTACTTCTTTGTTTTGTTTGTTTGAATAGAAATGTACTTTTTCTATTTGCCAGAATTAAAAACCTATTTAACTTGGTTAGCCAAGTGGTTGACTTATTCCATTTGCTTAAAACATCAATGACAGTATACTCATGACACTTTTGTCAGGTCACATACTGTCTTATTCTACTTATTCAATAATTCAGAGCTCCCAGTGTACTTTTTGACTATACAGTGTGCACTCCACTTGTCTGAGTATCCTAGTCTACCTGCCAATCTCTAAACCATGAACATTCTGCCAGTTTGATTCTAGACAGTCCAATTCTACTTCTACAATCGTTAATCAGTTAAAACAACTTTCTGGTTGAAGGGTGCATTAAAGTTCACGCGATTTAATTAAATCGCGAACATGGCCATTCAACTCATGTAATGGGAAACTGACTTCATTTTACTGCTCTGTTAAGTGACAGGTTAATTGCTTGTCTGACCAACGGTGTTCCTATTCTACTAGCACGTTTCCGGACGATTTATCGAACAGTCTGATCCGCAACCAACTAATTCTACTTAACCAAGTATAAACAGATCAATTTTCTTGTCATCGTTGTTCAGTTGAAATAGCTAGTGACAACAGCAATGAATATTTCTGTCTTGACAGTAATCGACTAATATTTGATACAGTTTAAAGCACCGCAGAATCGGACAAAACAAATGCAGCTTGATTATGTGACGAAGTCCCGCAGTATTTCACGGAATACCTAAACGGCTCCGTTAGCAGTTACTATGAGAATCATGATTACATTTCCGTAGCGAAGTTCGCTGGCGTTTATTTACGATTTAAGCGCGCGAGCACGATGCACACACGCAACACGTTCAGTAAACATGCAATGTTTTCGAACGATAGGGCTCACAATTAGGTGACGACAAATTATCGACTAATCAATTATACCAACGAAATTATTTGCAACATTAACCATTCTCTATCACGCAATTCCGCGAACGCGCTGCCCGTTACGCAACCCGACGTTTCTGAATTAGTCTCAGGTGACCAAACCGCGCCCGTTTAATCCGGAACGTTTTCGTCTGGACCGTGTATTTGTAAATTAAAATGTTAATAATCGAACACCGCGAATTTCGCCCATACTTTCAATATTTCGAAACATTCGGCACACTACGAAGAATGTAAGGTGGAGTGGGGTAAGTGCGCCCTAGTTTTTGCAAAGTTGCACTTTAAACTGATGTATTTTCAGTCTGGTATGTTAAAACTTAACGATCTTGGTGTCAAACTCGTGGCACAGTTATTACTGATGAATTAGTGTTATCTAGGATTCTAATTTGCTTGAAAATTATGATTTTGATAGGATATTGTACAAAGCGTCAACTACTAGTGTCCCGAAAATGGGGCAAGAGCGTCTCTGAGAGTTAAAAATGCTTTCGAACCTTGTTTCAAGTGGTGCAAGAAAAGAATGATTAACAAGCCTGCTATGACATGCTTCTTATTACATTAAATTATACTGTTTAGATTTATAGTTATCCATTTTTAAACAAACATGTACTTTTATGCTGAAATATGAAAGGGGATACAGTGATATTAAAACGAAGTTTAAAAATGCTTTTGAACATTGTTTCAAGTGCTACGGGGCAAGAAAAGAATTATTTTCAAGCTTGCTACAAAATGCTTTTTATTAAATTAAATATATTGTTTAGTTTTATAGTTATCCATACAGTACGCACTTGCCCCGTGTAGTAATATTTACAAGACCAGTGCACCCTAGTGTTTTTCTCAATAAATTTTAAAAAATAGAATAAAAGCGATTTATTTAATCTAAACCTACATCAATATTTGTTGTACTTACCTAAAATAACAACACGGAATATATTAATAACTTGTAAACTATTGCACGTTCAGGTTAACTTCAAAGTTGTACGTGTACCTCGCACGTGACTGTTTGGCATTGGTTGATTTCAGCCAGGAAAACCTTTATTCTTCGGCGACATTTATGTCGAATAGTTTATACTAACTTATACTACATTAATAAATACAAGCTAGAGAAATTTCGTTCAGATTATAATAAAAATAATCACGCAGTCAATTTTCGTTTCTCCAAAAAATCCTGTCCAGCAACGACCTAATATTTTGCACGTCGAAATAATCGCATAAAATCCCTCGGCCGGTAACGAAGTCGAAGAAAAGTATGAATACCGGTGCGGCAGTCAATTCTCCGGTGCAGGAGTCGGTTCGCATTTACTCGTCGATGCAAAATCCCGAGCGAAAATCGGTATTTCCGGCCCATGGATCCCGAGAGTAATCCGAATACTTTCCGTCGATCGTCTCGGAGCGGATTTGCATAGTGAGCAGTGCCGTCATCCTGATACCGGAGCGGCGCATTCTCGTAGGAATATGCATTCTCGGTAGGTATACAGGGACATTATAGCGGCAGAAGGGGAAACTAATGGATGGCACGCCGATTAATTGACAACTGTCCCGTGCACGTCAGTGGGAGAGCTTTCGGGCCGGGTGATTCCGATACACATAGCGGAGTAACTCGGTGTGTCGAGTATCGAAATCAATTCGATCGCCGGCAAATTAATTGGCAACGGAGCGTGTCGCGGCTCTGCGTACCCACCGGAGAGATTGCCCTGCCGAGAATTGACGTATCGCTCTCGGCGTACCTGCAATTTCCGGATTTACTTAGAATCGACGATTCCGCCCGCGGAAATTTCCTACCCGCTCCTGATCAACCAACCCCGTGATTCACAGAACGACCCCGAAAGTCACGGAGAAAGAAAAATCGCCGCTAGTCCCGAGGAATCATTTCTCAAAGCTCGACGTTCCAAACTTAATTTCAACCCTCCGGTCTCCGACGCTGTATTTTAAGAATTCAAGATTTTTTTGCAATGGAAGTACGGAACCTTTTGGCAGCAGACTTTCACACTCACTTTTGTTTATGTCTTACCTAAATTTGCAAATTTTTACTCACGCGTTAGAACAAAATTGAGCTTGCTATCATGCGCATCCGTGAATTAAAGCTTCTTTAGTTTTGTTTCAAAAATCGTAAATATAGCGCTAAAATATATTTCAATATTTTGCAATCACTATTGAAGCTCCTGTTTAAAAAATCCTGGATTCCTATCTTCGAAACTCAGCAGGAAATCTTCGATTAAAGCACTCTGTAATAAGGAGTTCATCAGGCAGAGGTTAAAGTGAAAATTGCATTAGCCAAACTTCGTAAACTGCAAAAGGTGAAAAAACTTTCTTCGTTGCGGAGTCAAAAAGTCTTTCTGCGCTTTTTAAAAAAAGTTTAGAACCGAATGGTGGTTCGCCAGATTCGAGTATGCGTTGCCCATTAAAGAGAAGAATTTTTCGTCGATCCAATAGTGTTTAATTACCGTATTAGCAATGGTAATCGTAACCACTGGTCATCCCATATATCTCCAATTTAAACGAGTTGCTCGGAACTTTTACGAGACGCAATTGCTTCCGACGGAAAAACCGCTTGGAAAATTAGGTTAAATTATACTGGAGAATTAGCATGAGTCTAGAAAAAATGTTCACCATACTCGAAAACCAGATACATACATTACTTAGTAAAAATGATGTATTTAAAGCTGTGTTTACAGTATCAGTATAATAGTAAATTCGTAATTTTACTTTGACGAATTTAATTTTCAATAAAACTGAAGGAATACTACGTTCAAGATGAATTATGCTCTGAGAAAACCAATTGATCTCGAATCTAGATCCATTAGTATAAAATCCACTTGGCTCCAAGACTTCAAAAAGAGTCATCTCTCTCGAGGAAGAAATCGCAAAAACAGCTGGCTCGTCCATCGGTTCGCATAACGGAGGCTCCACCATGATGGAACCAGCTTCTTAAAGGACAGCAGCGGCGGCGGCGGCTGCATAAAGAAGATTCCCCGGTCGCATTCACGTGAAACCGATTTCACGGCTCGTTGAGTCACATTTTTCGAGGAACGTTTATTGCGAAATTATGGCTCTCGGGAAATTTATTTCCGCGGGGATCCGACGAATTTCCAGCCGGGCTGATTTCACAGTCGCCCGGCTGCTATTTTGTATCAGCGAGACCTGGCGAACGGATTCAATGTAATAATCTGCGGCCCCCCGAAACACGTACCGCACCGAGAGAAGTTGCTTCGTTAACTTCTCCTGTGCGAAATGTCTCTCTCCCGGTTGCGGATTTTACACGCGCCCCCCCGCGCCGCATCGTTGCGATCTGCGGATTCTATATGCGGAACGATGCGTATTCCTGCGGCCGCCGGACGCGGAATTTTCGACGACCTAAGCGAAAATCCGACGCGACGACCCGTTTTTCGGTCGCTTGCCGATTTCTGCCTGATTGCTCGATGGAGAGAGCCGGGAAACCCAGTCGCCCCTCCTGACTTTGACCATCTGATTGCGAATTTTATGCATTAATCACAAAAATATATCAAACTCGAAACTGTTAAAAAATTTTGGGAAGTTGAAAATATCGTCAGGTCTGCAATATTACTAAAATTATTAAATTATGCTGCATACATTTATTTATATGTTCATATCATTAAAAAAAGGCGTTAAAAGAATTTCCCCCTTTCCTGTACCATTTACGTTAAAATTTATGGAATATCGATTTTGTACATTTTCTGATGAAACATGTGAACTAAACACTTCCAGGATTGCATGACAAAATAAGTTGAATTGGCGAGTCCGTGGTCAGACAAGTGGAACGTAACTGGAGACAGTAGAATGAGAAGCATTCAGCCAGACCAGGAGAATTGGAAACCCCGTGGATTACCAAGTAGACATGGTCAGTGTGTATTCAGACAAAGAGAGCGAAATACTCCACAGTGAAACATGTAGAGCGGGATAGTAGTTGGTTAAACAAATAGAATTGGGAAGTTTGTGGTCTGAGGAATAGTGCAGGGTAGTTTATGGTCGGACAAGTAGTATGAGGAGGTCCATGACCCGTCGAGTAGAATAAGCTAGTTTTGTGGTTGCGGAAGTAGCGTGAAACTGCCTTTAGTCAGACAAGTAGGAAGACGTAGATTAGTGAAATTGGAGAGACTATTATAAGACAGTCTATTTTTAAGCAAGTTCAATACAGGGATATAGAGAGAGAGAGAGAGAGAGACAAATTCGTTGTGTTTTTCGTAATAGTAAAGCAATATTTTTCATATAGAAATAATGTTAAATTCAGGGGAACTGAGGTGACAGAAAAATGTTTAGACCACGAGTCTAATGTTGTTTTGCGCATTCAACGAGTTCGTGAACATTTTTATGCGATATGCATGCACGAACCAATGAGAATTCGCTGAGCATCGATCCATTAATATTCGACGTTACTATAGTCGCACATGACTCAACTTCTCTCCACGGTTTTCGTAGATTTTACTGCCGACCCATCAATATTTCATCAACGAGGAAGTACTACTTCTTTCAACGTGACTTCTTCCATTTCTTCTTCTTCTCCTGATAGTAACTCTTTTTTATGCCGGTCTTGCCCCATTTATTTTGTCTTTCAGTACTTTCCTACTACCAGTTTTACTAGTACTACGGACTGTATTACTTTCGTTTTTGTTCCTCTAAACCGTGCATATTTCTGCATACAAATCCTCCAGTCGTTCTTTATTGCTGCGCTTTTTCTTCTTTATTCTTGGTTGGTATGGTATGCTTGTGGTGTGCGTGTACACTAGAGTATATTTATACTTTTCATTGGGCTTCTGTGGACCAAAGTTCATCACATTGCTCAGCTCTCCTTCTGTTACACTTTTTCTACCTTTTAATGTATTTTGATCATTCGGTGTTTACTTCGGATTATATACATGCAATATTTTTGTTCTATCATTTTTCTTTATCTTTTAATATCATGAAATATTTCTTTTTCTGGAATGTATAATTTAATAATATGATTTCAGTATGTGTGTGTGTGTGTGTGTGTGTGTGAAATAATTCAGTCATCCTTTTTCCTATGGTGCAAGAAATCTGACGTCAAAATCAATTAATTAAATGCACGTCAGATAATTGCTAATTAAATCATGCAATGCAGCACTCCTACATTAAAAATAAAATTAAAGTGAAGAATGTCTCTCGACTGTACATAAGCTGCTACGAAGATTATACGTAATTAATTAGACTGAACTTTTATGGCTGTTTACGTCACGCGTGAATTTTTAAAGTATAACAAATCATTAATATTAATAAATGCTAATGACGTTTAATTTCTCCATTTTATTGTTGTGAAACGTTAACATTAAGAGGTAATAACAATATTCCCATTTAATTTTCATTATAAAGACATTTCCAGTAAACGGAAACAATGTTTCCTTTATACCTTATTTTACAGAATAATTTATGTGAAATTTGAAACGTTCCTTTCTCTCATTAATTCTGATTTTCCCTTTCTCCAAAAGAAATTATTCAAACAATATATGGTTGGAACGAGGGCGATGATATTTATTCATAATATTTTTATAATTTAAACGACGAACAGAAAATGCTTTATGCAATTAAAACTATAAGGCACGTTCTCTCTTAAGAGGAAATTATTCAATGGGAACATTAAGAGAATTACGACAGTATTTTAAACGAAAAGTAGTTGAAATAAGTGTTTCTCGTGTTCTTGAAAAAGAATGTTAATACAAATAAATACAAATAATTTATTATTCCATGACGTGTATTATAAACAGACATTTCCAAATATTCTTCCACATAAAAATAACAAATACAGTCTTGAAATACTATTTTATTTAAACATAAATATTTTAATTACTAGATTGCTAATTTATCCAGCTCTGACATCCAGCTCTAAATTTTGTCAAGCCTTATTTTTCTCAACGAACTGTTCCTCACAATCGAGCTAGACAATTATTATTTTGCACATAGATCCGCAATCTAATGACTATTCCGAGTACTTCAACAATTCACCCGACGAATAAAAATTTGTGCTCAATTACAAATAAGTCCAGAACGTCTACAATAACCGCAGGACACATGAGCCGGGAAAACTCGCTTTCCCGAGGTGGCCGATTCGATCAGCTAGATGGATTAGTCGGTGGAAAACGAACGGCGTGTTTTCCAGCGGAACTCTCCGGGACCTTTCTGCGAGATGAAAGATACGTGTTTCCGTAGCTCAGCCCCGGCGTTTCCTAGCGATTGGAAGGATTGTTTCCGAGGGAGAGCCGCGCGTAACAGTTTGATATTTTCCTCCCGGAATCCGTCTGAAACGTTTTCTGCATTTTCATCAATTCTTTATGCGACACGTAAATGGAGGGGCTTTCGTGCGCGCCGCGTCCCGCCACCGTGGGCCGACGCGCGTAAAAGCAACCGGATAAAAAGAAATATGAAATTTTCCCTTTCTGTTTCCCCCGGCGAATTTTACGACGACTGCTCCTTTATCCGCAAGGGACTGGAGCAACAATTTTATTCCACGTTCAACCCCCGCACTACGGCGCGTCTTCCTATCGTCGCGGGGATGCACTCACGGATGCATAGAATTTTTCAGCGCACGCAGAAGAAAGTATGCCATTTACCTTTTCCCCGGTCGGCCCGCGATCTTCTAGTTAGACCTCCGGGATGCTGCAGATTGCGGCCGTATAAATCCGCGTGACGCGCGTCTGACAGCCGGTCGGGTTTCAATTTGCTGGGATTCTACCGAACAAAGTGCAGTATAGCCCCGATACTTGTCCATTCGAAGCCGAACTCGCGAAACGTTTTCAGCTGCTCTGCACGCAGTACGTTCAAAGTAGAGATCCCTATTTCACGTATATTTCACGTACACGTACGTCAAAACGTGTCATTTTAAGTACACAGATACGCGTCTATTATTTCACGTTTGCTAGTTAAAGAATCTTGTTAACGTCAAAGCAGCATTTAACTCAGTTCTCGTGCGCGGAACTTCAGATTTTTACAATAAAGCATAAGCTTGTAAAACAAACTAATAATTCCGTTCAGTACACAGAGAACAACGAGCGAATGTTTGTATTTTAAGCGATGGGATTCCGTGTATTTATTTGCAAAGAAGGATTTGCTTCGCGGAAATTGCAGCTAAGATAAAGAGCTTTTGTTGGCATTTTCATTCTGCAAACTCGTTTCTGTAGGAAAGGTATGAGACGAAGAATATGTAGTCATTAAATTATTTTTTTATTGTTTAGAAAATAGATATTCGATACATATTTTTACAGTAGAAAACCACCCTTCAAATTAAAGATGAAATAAATTATAATGATTTATTTTCTTGGTATTATTGCAGTAATTACCGTAGTAATTATCGTAATATTTACGAGTACGAAACTTTCAGTTCCCGCGAATTCTAATCCGAGCTATAGCGAAGACTGCTTTGTCTTCGCCAGACCGAAGACGCAGAGAAGGGTTCCGTCGAAACAAGGAAGGTGAATTAACGTTGCGCCCGCAGCAGCAATGCATCAAAAGCGCATTGCGAGTGCGCGTCAAAATCCGAATCCATACTTTCGCAGTTTCCAAGTCGTGCGGCCCGGAAAACTGGGTCGCTTATCCGCGCCGGTTACAGATTAACGGGATTCGTAACACGGATTACGGTCGTCGTACCTCCGACATTAATAATTATTAATTCCGACAATTATTATACGGGCGTTAGCATGCTGCTGGCGGCGGAGCGGAAACATTGCTCCCGAGCGTCGAAGGTAATTAGTTTCTATACAAATTTTTATACGATAAATTTAAACTTTCTTTTTTTGGAAGTTTTTGAAAGTGATGAAGCATTTATGCTCACTATAGCCACAAAGTAAATAGTACTGCAAGGATTTAGTAGACTGTAGATCATCATGTGAATAAATTTGATAAAAATTTAAAGTAAAACATAGAATGCAAAATATAAACTGGACAACACAAAATTTGATGGTTCTCTCCCAACTACAATTTTGAGCAGCCCCGATAATTTTCTGATAATCTCAGCCTCGCAGAACAAATCTTCATTGGTCTCGGAAACGAGAACCAACAGAATTAATCGAGCGAGCTTCCAGGAAGCTGGTAGATTCAATTTCTTGGTAGAAAAATTCGCGAAGCTACTGCACAATTTCCTGTCAGTCAGGGAGCCTGGTCCCCTCCCCCGAAAACCTTCAACCTCGCTGGCTAACAAACTTGAAATTCGGGTGCACAGCGAAGCCACATAAATTTCCCTCCAATCATCCAATATGTTCCGCGCAACAGAATCGAATTACTTTCGCCCTCGGTTCCCCAATCATTCTCCGCCCCTGCGTTCCACGAGCAAAGAACCCGATAACCGGCCCCTTCATTTCTGATCCAGCTGGGATCGAATTTCGATTACTTCCATTCCAAAGGAAACGAACGGGTTCGAGCGGTTGTGAAAGTGTTTGGGTTCTGCTCCCAGAGAAAGAGAGAGGGGAAACAGAACGAGATGAAGGGAGGGGGAAATGGAAAGAGAAAGAGAGGTCGATGAAATGTTCCTCGAGGTGAAGCCGCAGCTTTCACCTGCCGACTATGCACGGAAAATTAATTTTCTTTGGCGACGTCGGCGAACAAAGCCTGGCAAAATTAAGCGTGCAAACAGAGAGCCGTCGTCGGTGGACGTCCGCGTGCCACGATCCTTCAAGAACACCCTCGAAATCGCTTTTAGGCGAAAATTCGGACCACGCTCGGCCAAATACAATGCGCTTCGTTTTGCAGAGAGAGTTGAAGTTCGTCCCCGCCCACCCCCCTCAACCCCTGCCGCGCAAACGCCACTCGTACAACAATGCAAGCCGCGTGTCCAGCGAGTTTCCTTCTATACACAAAGCTGGATAGGAAAGCCGAAATTATATTTTCGACTCTTTACTTTAAGAATTTCGTGCTGTTCGTTCGTCGACGAAATTCGACTATTCCAGGCGCAGTGGGGATGAAAATTAATAACTTTTTAAAACACGACCGTACGACAAATTGTAAAACGAGAAAGCGTCAAATATTATCGTTAGGTATTTTATGTAACTATTTAGTTAAAAAAATATGAATCTAGAAAAAATATAATGTAGCCAAGCCTTCGATCGTCAGAAATAGATTTCCACTGAACCACGAAAGTATTCGAACGCTCTTTAAAACAGAATAACTTTTTTATAATTGTACCAAACGACTTGATTTTTTGTAATTAAGTAGAAGCATTGGTTTATAAAATGATGTGCAAAAACGATTTTCCAAGAATTATAATTTATAAGGTTACATGCAAAAATCAAAAAGGCATTTTTTAAAACTTTTTATTTGTCCCCTTAATGAAAATTAAAGTATATTGTTTGTAGATCTGTGTTAGTTATACACATGCTGAAAATTTCATCGAAATCGATTAACATACACACGAGCTACGAGCGGTTAAAGATCGTAGTTTTACACGACATTTGATTAGTCTCTGATTAAAATCCACAGAATCGTGCATCTTCCGATGCGTGTCGGTTTTTCCAGCGTCAACGGATTTCGATGAAATTTTCAGAATGTGTATAACTGATATGAATCTACAAAACATATATTTTAAATCTACTTTAAGGACCCAAATAAAAAAGTTTTAAAAAATGCCGTTAATATTTTTGCATGTAACATTGTTAATTATAATTAGACTGCGGATCTTTATGCAAAATAAAAATTGTCTGTATCGATTGCAAGGAATAGAAACTAAATTGAATGTTATTTCTACCCTTAATGATTTTAACAGAGAAGAACTCATATATTGATATCTTCAATTTAAAAATTTTTCAACAATTTTGGATTTCATCTACTCAATTTTATTATAAATGGATAAAGATCCGCAGTCTAATTATAATTTTTGGAAAATCCTTTTCTGCATATCATTTTATAAACCAATGCTTTTAATTGATCATAGAAAATCAGGTCGTTTGGTACAATTACAAAATGTTATTCTGTTTTAAAGGGCGTTCGAATACTTTCGAGGCTCACTGTAGGTACAGATTAATTAAAGAATTATGCAACGAATAAGTTGAGGCTGTAAGGGATGATTAATTATAAATTTTCCTCCTTTCTTTCCCCATAGACTGCATAATAAATTGTAGTGGGGTGTTCGCCGAGATTGTAGCAGAGGGAGATTCTCAAAGAATGCCGGCGAATCCGTATCCGTGCGGATTGACTTTTCATTTGGCCCAGTATTTTGCGAGTCACGTTCTTAGAATTCCAGGGGAATTCCATGCGCGATTCTCAGCGTCGGAATTCGATGTTCCTTCAATGCTCCGAAGAATCCGCGAAAGTTCCGCGTTCCGAGCCCCGGGGCCCGGCAAAAAGCTTCGCTGAAACTTGAAGACGATAGCTTAGTTACTCTCTTCGCGTTAAACTATCTCTCCGGCGAAGATCTACATCGTTACGGCCGCTCGCAAGTTTCGGGCACTGCACAGTCAAAGTAAAACGTGCGATACTTGAGCGGATTTAATCGTTGTTTGGCGAAGGGAGTTATTTGCCATTTGAAAATCGGAAGATCGTCGAAACCCAGAGCTCAATCCTTGAAGTTGTGGCACAAAAATTCTGTTACATCAAAATAATTTATTCAGACATAAAATCCGTAAAGTTGAAAAATGACTCCAAGAATACACTGTCACCATAGCATTTTGCAAATCGTAATCGAATTTTCTACACTCAATACATTAATTTAAAAATTCGTTTATAAACATGAATAAATAATTCCGTCTCCCATTTTTGGTAAACTGAAACAATTCTTTTTCTAACGAGTTAACTGTGAATGCTAAATAGAAATGTTCTGCATCAACTACAAGAAACAGAAACTAAATAAAATATTATTAAAGTATTAAGTTAATTAAGTCTTTAACTGTGGTAAATTGTACCTGCTCATTTCTATTGCAAATAGGTAAAATCCACAGTCGGGTATTAAGCGATTTTGATAGTGTTGGACAGCACGAGCATATAGAAACAACGTTATTATGTTTCTGCTAATATTTGACTATCTCCTAAGCCATTATTTATTTAACCGCTCACATTTAACCATTTGCTTGCTTACAAAACTATTCTCCGTCCGTATTACAGTAGTTGGTAGTGAAGCGAATATCGGGGACAATATAACAGATTGTTCGAATGACAATTTTCATTGTAGAACAATGAGTTAACACTAACATGTTATTTTTCTGAAGAATGTTTAATTTAGAGGATGCATAAATATTTAAAGAGAATGTCCAAGCTATTTCTTGATATATAATGACTGAAAATAGTTTAAAAAGCTTCCTTGAAACCATTTTGAAACCATAAATGAGCGGGAGAACATTTCCATTTGAATAGCTGTATTGATTCCGCGGAGTTAATTGGAAAGAACTAATTTTCGTATCCAGCACAGTCATTTACACACATATTTTGATTGGCTATGTATAAACTGTGCAAGCCAACGCAATTACAGCGTATAAAATTCGTTAAAAAGTTTTGTGAAATTCTAATTTTATTTCCAATTTATCGATAAAATCGATAAGCGAGGGAAGATTACTTTTCCTCTCGGTATTTTCGTATGTGTATTCACAAAAGTGTAAATTGACATCAACTTTCGCAGTTTGCACACTCGCCAGATCGAAACCTAGACCGAAAATTTTAGCTAAAATGTATTCACGGTCTGTTCACTGTTCGCACATTCTACTTATTGTGCGCACCGATCAAATGAATTTTTGAAGTCTGTTATACTGTGGCTATTGTTCCTAAATTTAAAAAAATACAATTTTCGTTGCTACCTGCCAATGAGAAATAAGCTACACAATTAAAATATATTTTTGCAACTTCAACAAAATAATATATATCCATATACATACCCAAACAATGAAATCAACTTCATCTCCATGTACCTTACAATTTGCTGCATACTTCCCTAAAATAATGGACTAAACTTTAAACAACGAGTAATAATTTACAAAAAACCACGTTCCGAAAGCTCGTTCCATTTTCCCAGAAAAGAATTGAAAAGCTGCCCGGAACAGGTTCACACATTCTACACAGCCAACAAACAACACAATCTCGAAACCGTCAAACACTTTACGACATCCACGAACAGAGAAGGGGTGCGAATGTTCATCGGAGGGTTAACAAACTCCTTCCCCCATTCCGCCGCGCGTTTCGCGAACTCCTTGCCTCACGAATCTGCCGTAGAAACAGAACAAAGCGTTTCGGTGCGGCGTCGGATTAATTATCGCGGCAATCAGGACGTAAAACGGAGGGGGTTAAAAGTGGCGCGCGGCGTTAGTTGAGGGTTTCGAGTTCTCTCGAAACGAGAATTCGCCTAATCCCTTCGCCGACGATCGAGCCGCGCCACGATGCCGGCGAACGTTGCTCTATGACGACCGTTTACTCCTCCGAACCATAACTGAGCACATTAGAAATCAAATATTTTAGAAACACACGAACGAATTATTTGAGCGTATATTAAATATGAATTGTATGTACAGTATATATATGAGAAATATGAAAAATATTAATAAATCGATGAGTTGTTTTGCTGTTTGCCAAATATAAAATTTACCATAACATATGAAACTAAATATTGGGTTGGAACGAAAGTTCGTAGCGTTTGCAAATTAAGATTGAAAGCTACAATTCAGATATTTATTCATAGGTTTATTCAGTAGCATATTTTCCATTCTTTTCTTTTTAATTATTTATTTAATGTTGCTTCAACATCAAAGGTCATTAGCAACACAATCTGTTTATTTCTATTTTCGAGGTAACTTCTGGTGTTATTGAATAAACATGAATAAATACCTTAATTCTATCTTCGATTATTAATTTGAAAACGCTACGAACTTTCTTTCCAACCCAATACAACCCTTCATTGAACTGGGGTTGATACCTACTTGTGGACTCAGATGGAATTTTACCACCTCACTACGTTTCTATTTACCATTTCCATAAAGACGATTATTAAATATATAATTACTTTATAATCATTTGAGTTAATTGTAAACTAATATATTACTTGAAGCAACATTTGAAGTAATGTTACTCCAAAGGTAATCTCAGTAATTGTAAAATAATATTTCGAATAACGATACTTCAGAAGTGTCCAGGTCTGATTCGAGGGTTGAAGCAATGAAAATAATTTTCCCCCTAACCCAATGATATTTCCGCGACCACGGATTCCTTGAGGCGGCCCCTGGAAGTCCAAACCGAGTTCCCGGGAGAAGCTCTTTCCCAGAGAAGCTTTTCTCGCGAAAGAAAGCTCGCGTGCTCGTTGTCGCGGCGGGGTGCAAAGTTATTTTCAAAGTGCACGTCTCCCCGATGCTTCCGGGCAGGCGGAAACTTCAGAAACGATTTAGTGGTTATGCAAGGACGTTGTAATCCCGTTGGCGGTTATACATTGCGAGAGGAAGTGGCTGCAGTCGGACACCGAGGCTCCTTAATTAATTAACGTTCATTAACAAACGTGCTCGAGAGTGCCGCGCGAACCTGTACCGTGGTTTCTCGTTCTCTGTCCCCCCTACTCTCGTTTCGACGTTCCCTCTGCCTTCCCCCATCCCTCTCGACACACCATGGTTGTTCTCCGACGGTGTTTAGAATTCTCAAGGGACAACAGAGCGCAATTTCCTCGAATCCACGTCCGGACCCCTGCTGGTCACGAACATCTTTCGCGAGTCCGTGTGCGTCCCTTCTGTGTCCCTACGTGTTCCCACCATGTTTGCGCATGGTGGGCAGTTTCTATAAAACAGGTGGACTTAATACAAAAATTCACATGTCGTGAAATAAGTCAGAACTCCTTTCGCAAGACTTAAATAGATTACTTTTTTGTTTTTCTAATAATATTTGCAATTGGTCGGAATTGCAGCAAAAATACTAATTACAATGTAATTATCACAGTATCGATAATTTCTCAAGAATGGGAAAATTAGTTTTTTGATCGTACGTAGTAAGAAATTTCTAGGAATAAATTCGATTAAAATAACAACCTGAATATTGTACCGTTCTACACCCCTAATATTCCCAAACTAATTCGCCAGACCCATTCGCAAATTGCAATTTCAGGAATCTCTTCCCTACATTCGGAACAATTCGAGGGCCATTTGACTCTTGGCTTTAGAAATAACAGGGGAGCTACGTGTTTAATTAAAATATGCGATCAATTTGAAGAGGATACTAAATTCTACGTTCCCAAGGAAATGATCACCTGTCGAAATTGCGACACCGTGAAACCTCGAGCTTTTCAGAGCGAAAATTCACCAATCGACATGTCCTGAGGATGGCTATGGCTTCTCGTTCGCGAGATTCCACTCCTCGAGAGAAAGAGGAAAAGAGAGAGAGAGAGACAAAAGGACCTCTGGGCCTCGACTATATCTGGAGACGGACGTAAAATCCTCGAGGCTCGGCCGGAAAAGATGCATTCGCCGCGAAATTACAGTCCGCCTGCGAAATTAGTTCGCGAGTTACAACCCCTCCGACGGGGTAGAACAGATCTCTTAATTAAAGACGCGAGAGCGCGGGCTCGAGCTAGCGAGCGGATGAATTGGCCGCTTAAGTGGCGAACCTTCTGCGAGAACGCCCGGAATTGAGTTCAGAAGCTCTCATCGGGCTTTGGGAAATTGATAAATTGTGAACTGTGTGCGAGAGGGAGTGTTTATGCTTGATACTGTGCCCCCAGGGCGAGCGCCGTTCGTAATTGACGGCCATAATGTCGCGGGAAGTGTGTGCATTACTGTTCAAATATATTGAACTGTTTGTTTCACGTGGCCCCGATGTTTGTTCCCCGAAGTAGGAAAACCTTTCGTAACTTTCCTGCGAACACTTTTACTTCTTAGCTTCTTATTACTTGTCAAGATTATTTTATAACGAAATAATTCTCCATTTAATTGCTACTCCTTGCAAACAACGTAGAGACTTTTTATTTTGCATAAAGATCCCCAGTCTACTTGTTACGAATTGATTTTATGCATTTCTCACAAGAATGAGCGTGCAACTCGAAGCTCTGGACGGAGTAAAAGAATTCGGAAAACATCAATGTGTTTCAGCCGACTGAAATCATCGAAGGAAGATTGAAATTTGTTTAATTCATACAGACAATTTTTATTTTTGAGACCCACTGTGAAATGTTTCGCACAGGCGAAATTTGTGTGGATGTTTTATGGATTCTTTTATGTTCAACTGATTGTAAATAAACACTGTGGCCGCTAATAATTTTTCGACCAGGCGAAACTTGTGTGGAAAGCTTCGTTCGTTTAACGCGGTTATTAACAAAACCGTTCTTTGAAAATGTTCTATAAAGCGTGATATTTTTAAATGAAAAAGCGGTCTGTAGTTTTGCAGTGGAGTATGCTCGGCCACGTTTAATTTAGCTGAAATTATACTTTGTTCATATAAAATCGATAACGCGAAACAGGTTCGCAAAAGTGGAGTAATTCTAGTGCATTAATAGAGTATACACTGTGGAGTATCGAGTTGGAATAATAGAGACTTGTGGAAACAGAATCAATCGTTTCGACCTATCAACTAGGACGTTACATGGACACTATACGTGCAGATAGGAATTTTTATTTTGCAGAACATCGTCGCGAAATATTCGCCAGGGTCCATCAGCATTATCAGATGAAACGGCATATCCAAACCGTACCCGGCCAATTGAAAAACCCAGTCAAAAATTGTACTTCCAGTGGAAACCGTCCGCGGACCTGAAATATCTTTCGGTGATCAAGAGTGTTCGAAATTCATGAATAATCCCTCGCACGTATTCATACGTGAGCCATCAGTTTCCATCGACCATCTCGCAAATTCCGAATCGAAGAAAAATTGATTTCACCCATCAAGGGGTATATCGGACATGAAACAGGAATTTCATTAATTCCCTCTGAAGTTTCACAGTGCACGATTTAACGCACACACAAATACTCGAATTTTGGTAAATTCTCTTTCTCTCAAATTTTCGTCGTACAAATTCGTAAAGTTTTCGTTCCCGTCGTGTATTTTCGAATTGTTACTTTTGCTCGACACGATTCTCGGGTGGGCAGGTGTCGAAGAACGTAGGTGTGTTGAACACGCCGTTCGGGAACTATGCAAATGCAATAGGACGTCCCCCCCCAATTTGTGTCGTTTCCGATTACGTTTCGGTAGAAATTCTACTGTCGTGGCTGGTCGGTACGTGCTAAACGGTGATACGTTTTAATGTTTTCGCCGTGGGAACGCAGATGCGACAGTCCCTGTTAGCTCGTTCCCCGATTCCGTTTCGAATAGCACAACGCGTGCCGCGTTTAATCATTATTTCAACGTGTTTATGACGATAGAATGGAAACGCGCGGACCTTTTCACAAGAGAAATCGACCAATTCGCCTGACGTTCGCCGCACTTTACCATTCTAATATTTTCCCATCCGCTTAAACGCGGACACCATCGACAAACTAAATGTTGCATTTTAAGCTCATAATGCTTTCGAATATACAATATAAAAAAAGCAGAGTGAATTCGCTAGAAATTTATTGAATTTATTGGACCTCCTCTTACAATCCGTAATCCGCTATACTTTTTTAAAAACCTATTTTTCAAGTTTTGTTTTCTTTTTTTAATTTCTTTGTACTGTAGTATGGGAGTTTATCTATCCGAATTTACAGACTTTTAAAGTCACTTATTGATGTCTTCTTGTTTTAGTTGGATCGAATTCTGTGTCATGATTCGATTGAGTTAAGAAAATAATTCATGAATCAATTAAATTATTATTAAGTCCTTGTATTATTTTCCGAAAGTAAAAACGTAGTACAATTCTGGCATCCCAAACAATTTTTGAAAATACAATTAATTGATGGACACTATTGTAATCTTTCTGCCATGTAAGTCAACATTGAAGTCACCTTATAAAAAAGTTTCGGTCCAAAATAAACGACATAAATGTACCATAAAAATAAAAATGATGCAAAATTCCCATAAAAGAACAGCAGAGAAATGCAGAAACGGTGTAGAGGCATAAAATTAATTCGCCTAATTATCCACAGCGTAAATACGAGGCAAACGACGTTGCCTTCAGGATAATCACGAAGAATCACAGGCCGGAATCGACTATTTGCAAATAGCTTGTCTCGTTACCGTTCGGAAATGCGCGTCGCTAATTACCGAGTCGGAAAATCGAGTCTCGGCATCAGAAAACGCGTTTTCGAAACGGAATTTACGCATCCGCCGATTCAATCTCGGGGATACGAACCTGCTGGCACAACCGGTTTCGTCGTGTCGATCGATGTCGGCTCTCGATATTCAAAATCCGCGAAATAATCGGCGCACGGTCCTCGGCGATTTTCAGCAAGTTTCCGGGCGGCCTGTCCGTTTCCGTCACGGTTCATTAGAGCACGCCCGAAACGAGCAAATATAAAACTATCCGGAGCAAATTGCGCGCGTCCCGATTCCCGCTAATTATTCCGCGTTAATTGCGCGAGCAATTGGGCTTGCACCCCCTGTCGATTTTTGTTATGGCGCAGGAAATTATTGGATTGATTAACCCTTAAGTTTGGCTTTGGAATTGAGGTCCAAAAGTGCGGCGATCGATGGTAGGACAAATAAACTTTCGTTTTTCAAATATGATAATTTGCAAGATTCCGTTTCAGAAAATATTTATACTCGGAAATTTTGATGGAAAGAATCTTGCTGTTAGAAACATTTTTAAAGAATTTTATCTCCTAATTTAACAGTTACTTAAAAACAATTAACTTTTTTACGTGTATTGGATGTGCAATATTTTACAACTACTGATATTGTTTGTAAATGTTTAGAAGGATCAGAAGACAATCTGAAATATAAAAGAAATGACATTAAATAATTGGATATCAATTGCAACCTAATAAATAGTAATTCAGAATCTCTCTCTCTCTCTCTCTCTCTCTCTCTCTCTCTCTCTTCTCGTACACGAAAAATTTACTAAATTACAACAATCTACATATGGAAAGGAAATATTTGTAAAATCTGCTAACATTTTATGATTGCGTTCAAGAATCGAGTAAACCCGATCCCGGCTAATTATTCCGCGTTAATTGTGCGAGCAACGGGACCCGCCGATTTAAAAAGACATTAATACGGGGAGGAGCGTCGTACGTGCGATAACCGCGCCCCTTTTTTTCACCGTCGCGAAATTTACGGGGCCCGTGCTTTTTGCGTATAGCTCACGGCTGTACTATAAATCGCGAGGGGTCGCGATAACAACTCTCTCTTGCACGAGTCCATCCTCTCCACCCCAACGAAGGCTTCTTCTGCAACACCCCTCCGCCCCTCTTGCAAACCATTCCCTCCCCTCGATCCTCCGCTACACTATCAACCGTTACTAATGCGACGATTTTATCGAAATAACGTATGGGCCCCGGGTCTGTACGTGACGATATTGTTATAGCTAATAACCTCGTGTTCGGAGAAATTTGTAATCGAGACCTTAGCTCGCTACCTTGCTCTTGGCCTCGAATTAATCTCTGTGGTACGTTTGCTCGACACGTTGCTGGTCAACGTTCACGATTAAGTACGACCTTTTTAATTGAACATTGAAAGATTATTTCGAAAATTATTCGACTGTGGATTTGATACATCTGTGACTGATCGAAACAGCGTCCGAGCGAAAGCCGGTCAGATATCGAGGCGTCATTAATGAAGGCGTAAAATGATTAGCGGCGCTTAACCTTATAGCGGCATTATACTCGTTTATCTTGCTCGTTTCCAAGAAGTCGGTGTGTAATTGAGGCTCTGACTGCCGCTATCGGGCCGGGTACAGAATGCCGTTGGAAAATTCGTAATGCTCGTGGATTTAATGCGCGCGATTAGAGCCCGATACGTCGGGCTTGTACGCGGACAGAGGCCGGATAAGAGCTGTGCAGAAATGGACGGGGAAAAAATGGGCGAAATTGGTGGTTGCAGCACCGGTCACGCGAATCGCCCTTTAGCTCGTGAGAAGACGATTTTACTGCAGCCGAACCTTACCTGGTTCCATTTTTCTATCGTGAATTTCAATTGGTATCATTTTAGAGAACGGATAAACGCCACGATTCCGAGTGGATAATATAAAGTAATAATACAAGGTACACAGGGTGATGGTTTTCAAAGGGCTACCAGATGGTGTCAATTGTTTTTTCCTAGCTGGAGGCGTAGTGGTCATGTGAAGGTCATTGACATCTTTTTAAATGGATACCTGCGAGGAAATAATTAATTTCATTGTTCCATAACGTCTTAAATTACTGAGAAAAACGGAGAGACAGTATTGCACAGGTACAGTGGCCCACAAAAGTGTTCGGACGCCTTATAAAACAGAATAACTTTTTTATAATTGTTCCAAATGATCTGATGTTTCGTAAGCAATTAGAAGCATTGGTTTACGAAATGATATGCAAATAAGATTTTCCAAAAATTATAATTTACATGGTTACATGCAAAAATAAAAAAGGCATTTTTTAAAACTTTTTCTTTGGGGCCTGAATGAAAATTAAAGTATATTTTTTGTAGATCCGTGTTAGTTATACACATTCTGGAAATTTCATCGGAATCGATTCAGATACATACGAGCTACAAGCGGTTAAAAATTGTGAAAATCGAAGTTTTTCACGACTTTTGATCAGTTTCCCTCTTAAAATCCACAGAATCGTACATCTCTCGATGCGTGTCGTTTTTTTCCTGCGTCAACGGATTTCGATGAAATGTTCAGTATGTGTCTACAAAACGTATATTTTAAATTTTCATTGTGGGCCCAAATAAAAGTTTTAAAGAATGCCTTTTCTATTTTTGCATGCAATCTTGTAAATTATAATTTTTGGAAAATTTTTGATTGCACATTATTCAGTAAACCAATGCTTCCAATTGCTTACAAAACATCAGGTCGTTCGGTACAATTATAAAAAAGTTATTCTGTTTTAAAGGGCGTACGAACACTTTTGTGGGCCACTGTATGTTTCCAGCAAGTAGATTAATCCAGTATTGGTCAGACATGTAGGTTCTGTGGATATCAAGTATAACTAGATTGTAGTCGAATAATTTCGAATTTTTAGTTGCATTATTATTGTATTCTGTAATATATCATTTCGATGCTTCCAATTGTTGCTTGTAATTTAATGCGAGTAAGGGAAGGGTGCGTTTATATGGCCCGAAAAGCGAAGCAGAGTTATGCATTACAGGGTCCCGATACCATTAGGGCAGGTTGGAGACGATAAAGCAAACGTTCGGTATCATTGTTGTAAATTGCTATGTAAGTTGCAACCCGCCCACCGGCGATCTAGATTAATGATTCCATCGGTAGAAATGAAAGCTTCGTTTGCACGAAACGCGCGCCGCCGGCCGATTGATAAAACCAGATACCGTGGAAATGGTTACCGAGAAATTTCTTGTCCCCGTATACATGCGTGACTGGTGTTTCGTACATTCCCCTACCTCTCGGCCGTTCCCATGAACTCGATCCGATTCTAAGGGGGTGGCACTGTTAACCAGCCTCACTCTTTATCATCGTTTTTAACGATTGGTTGATGTATGCACTCGCTGACAGTCGCTGTGAAACTCCGACGACGATTACACGACGTACCCATAAATCACTTGTCCCTCCGTTGAGATTGCGGATGGCGTCTGTGCGCCAGGAACGCAGTATTTTGAGAAATATCGGGATATCGGGCCGATACCGGACGACAGGCTCAATTTTCCTCGGATAGAAACGTTAATCACGCGACGTTAATTAAGGGGAACACCGCAGCCGAAATCACTTACGTTCGTTAACAGTATTTAGTTTTATGCTTATCTTCCCTGTTAAAATATTCCATTAAATGCGAGGCACTGGTGAACGTACACGTACAGTGACCCAAAAAATATTTTATCATATTTAATTTTCTGCCTTCACAAAGATCACAAATGCACAACGCTTGCAGATTAATTATTGCAATGTTGAACGAAGCTTTCTTATCGAGCAAAATGAATTATACGTTACAAATTCGTTCTTCGAAGCATTTATTAAACGATTTGCGCTTTCCTAGTTTTGAAATCGTTCTCTTTCCTCGCGTACTCCCAAAAGTTCGGAACAATAGATATTAAAAATCGGTATTACGAGGGTACCATTTGAAATAGAATTACCACAATCGATTCTGCCGAATGAAGAACGGCGTGGAATTATCGCAGAGGCTTTAAATGATTCGCTGGTGTATTTTCAATATTTCTGTAACAGCTCTGTCATTAAATCGTCGGGCGAATACCAAACACGAGCCCCGCGAATGAATTAAAAGTATCATTTTAAAATCGTGCGGGTTTGAAACTTGATTTACGGAATAAATGAGCTTTCAGAGTTCATAAAAACATCGCATATAAATGAGAACCGAATCGCGCGTCATATACACGGATAGCAATTACACAAATTAGTTTAAATAATTGAGTATCATTTAACGGTTGTGAAATAAACGGAAACAGTTTTTACCTCGCGTTTAATCATGAAATTCCCGGCAGCAACCGTCGCGATTTATTTCATAAATAATGCTGCGGGATCCGCGAGAGATCTTATACAAACATGTTTTCAAATGTTCACGAAGGTTTTTACCGAGTATTAATGCGGTATTAATGCAACGAGCCGAGAATGCAGTTCGTTCGAGTGGGCACGATGCTTTCCTCGGCTTTCTGTTATTCATGAAATTTAAACGTGAGTTGTCCAGGTAATAGGACCTAGCCGAAAATATCGAAGCACTTTATAATTACTCTCGTGGTGATTAAATTACGCTGTGAGTTCTCTTCTTTTGACGCAGCGCAATCCTCAGAACGAAGAAATTGCTGGAAGGAAGGTTCGTTCCTCTGGAACGGTTCTAATATTAGCGGAATTCACTTGTGAAACCCGAAGGTCTATTGTTAGTTAAACTACGTATAACGTGCGACCGAAGTCGGCAGAGTCGTGGAATAGAACTGCAACATTCTGCAACTTTAGCAGCTAATCCGTGCAAATGCGCCGGCTGCTGCTGTAATTGCGCTCCTATCGAGTTCCATCAAGTTAGGTCTGACATGGGGACTTTTTAGGGTCGGACTTCGATTTGTACCTAATCGCATTCAGCACTTTCACCATAATCACTTTCATGTCGTTGTGCGAATTAATTCGGGGCTTTCACAATTAAGTAATTGTAACTTTATTTTAAATCTACACGGAAAATAATCGATAAATTCACGAAGAAATACATGTACAACAATATACATAACATGTAACATACAATCATAATAATATTAATTTTATTGTTATAACAACTTAAATTATTTTCCAAAAAAGCAGAGGCAGTTTTCAGCAAGTAGATTCAGTCAGTAGATTCAATAGTGGTCAGACTCTAGGTTCTGTCAATATGAAGTATCACCTGAGAATAATTTATTAATTTAAAATAATGTGTAGTTATTAAAAATGATGTTGGAATAATTACAAATGATGTGGAATTAAAAATAATAGAATCATACTTTATATCAATTTTATTGAATGAACAAAAAGGAATTGATAAAAGTTCTACAACAAAAACTGACAGTTGTCACGTCACTCTTTACAGCAAGTATAGTTTACAAACATCAATTGCGTATTAACAATTCATTTTCCATGGCACAATAAATGGAATTACACGAGAGAAGTAGTACACCAGAAATAGCTCCGACGTTCGTCTTAAGTAGATACATCCGGTAGTGATCAGACATTCCAATCCACTTAAAAGAGCCAAAGAAATTCTCACAATCAATTTCCTGGACAGTAAAGCTAATTGAATGAATCCTTTTACAGAGTCCTTCTCACTGCTAAACTTGTTAGATTCAGTAAACTCGACTAGAATGGTACCGGTATCGACCGAGAAACAAGTTGTTTAAACAAGTGAATATCAGTTACCAAACGACCTGTAGAAACGAGAATAGTGCGGGGATATAGATTAATTCCGAGGAAGTTGACTGCCGGTTTCATTTTGGTAAAATGATATTGGATCGCGTGCTTCAGACATATCAATTTGATGGTGATCGCCCGCTGTCATAAACTGTGATGCACATCAACATCCACACGCTTCGCCGATCTTTTCCCCGGTACACCGATGGCGAAGACTTTGTACAAGGAGCGCTGTGGATTATTCATAATTTCTGAAAATTGATAAACTGAAATGGAATTTTATCATTTTAAATTGGAACTGCTACCTCTAGAACAGAACTGCAAAGATAATTAATTTTCTAATAACAACGAAGTCTAAAGTTGAATATGATATATAAGGTGATAGACAATTAATTTTTTCATTAAAATCCAACTCAAATCTTGCACAAACAATTTAAAAATTTTGATAAGAATTGCACCATTCAGTAAGAACGTAAGAATAAACATCAGAACTGAAACAAAATGGTCGACTGTTGCAGAAACACAGTTTTGCAATTACACCTGGGAGAATCGTTTCAAAACATCGATCAGGGCATTATTAATAATTCACGTGGTTTCCTACTGCGCCCGGGAATGCGCCTTATCCGAGGACGTCGCGCGTCGCGATGTAAAATCCGAAACATCTTAATAATTCAGCGGAAACGCAATAAAAGTTAGAAATCCTCCGCGCGCGGAATTTGAGAAGCAGGCGAATGTAGGTCCGCGCGTCTCCGTCGGTTCTACTCGAGGAAATTTCAATGCATTTTTCTCCATGGAAATTCGCCCATTACCATACGAAATAATAATGGGAATTATATACAATTCGCGCTCGGTTTAAAGCCACGAAACTTTGGGGAGGTGGGAACCTTGCTCGTAATTTACAAAACTCGCTACACTACGGGAAAGCGATGTCAGTTTATCGGACCATCGGAACTTCAAAAAATTACGCGTAAGAAGATTACGCTGAAAGCTACTTTATTCCCTTTCCATAATCCAACCGCTTTACCTACTCTTCGTGAAGCCGGGCCACATTTTTCCCCGCCGCGAGTCGATATCACGTTTCATCGTTTATAATGGCGCGCTTCGATCGTATCCTGTAATATTTTATAAAACGCTCCCGAGCACGAGCGATCGACGAACCCTGCTGACTTCCGGACAAGTCAATTTTACAGCGTGGTGGAAAATGCAATAAATGAATTGAAAATATTTAGTCCTCTCTTTTGAAACGCCCTGTAGAACATGATTTTATGTGCCCATTTACAGTTTTCTTTTTTTACATGCTTTTAAATTAAATTGATTACATATATTTTCCAATTATAAAAGTGGAATTGAAAATAACAGCTTCTTCTTTTGAAACGCCCTGTAGAACATGATTTTATGTGCCCATTTACAGTTTTCTGTTTTTACATGCTCTTAAATTAAATTGATTACATATATTTTCCAATTATAAAAGTGGAATTAAAAATAACAGCTCCTTCTTTTGAAACGTACTGTAGCACATGATTTTATATATCCATTTACGTTTTCTGTTTCCTGCATTATTCTAGACGAAGTTTATCACACATGTGTACTATTGTTAAATTCGTCTTACAATTATAACGTTGAGATTAAAAATATCCAATGGCTTCTTCTTTTGAACGGACCTGTAGAACATGCTTTTATGCATTTACTTTTTTCCCACATGATTGTAAATGAAGTTTATCACAGATACCATTACTAAATTTACATTTCAATCGAACGTGGTGTTTAATGGTTTCTGCTTTTAAAATTACGTATTGTGTGGACAATGCATTCTTTTAATTTAATTGATTTATATTGTCGGTGATTACTTCGTTCGACTCGAATTAATGGAATTGAAATTTTCGAATATACCGTTTGAATATCGTCAGTATTTCACTATGCTTTTCTATTCGAAATTTCATCGTCCCCTCGCAGCTATGAAAATATTGTCTTCGGTATATTCGGAGCTTTATTTGTCACGCGGGCGTTCTGTTTTTCGATTACGTGAAAGTGAATTCGAGGCAGCAGCCGGCGAATTTTCGAAGAAAACAATGGTTCCACGGAGGAAACGAATGTAATCGAATTTGCTTGACTATCGTTAAATTCCTTGTTCTCTCGCTACGCCAGCCGGACAAAACCACCGAGAAACGAGGTTTCGACCTAGAAATGGAAACGCAATCACGTCGGACGTCCAGTTAATTACCAATCGGACGATACATCATCCCAAAATAATTCTAAACCGCAGCCATCGGGAGGTTATTCATTGGTGTCATAGTTCTCCATTCGAGAACGGCACTAATTAGTCGCGTCGACCCGAAATGTTCTGTTAAAAATCGAACGATATTTAACAAAACACAGCTATCGTGTACGAACTATGAATAAATTCATTCGACAATGACCAGTTTCAGATTATAACTTTCAGATTCGATTAAATAACTTATTGGTAATTATTCTTTAAATATTTCAATAGGATTCTTATTTTATAAACTGAATACATTGCTCATTTTATAAAATCATTCCACTCTATTTAAATTTTATTAACCTATAAAATAAATTCTTATGTACTAAAAAATAAAATTCTTTGAGGAAAGTGTCTCATCGTTAATCATCAAATAAACAAGTAATTAGAGCTGTTCAAACAAAATTATTATAATAAAAAAGAATTTATAGCGATCGAGGAATAAAGGTTGAAGTCAATATCTAAAAGTTAGTGTCCCATTATTTATAATTTAATAACTTAGTTATTGGAAGCCTATCCGTAAGATTCGCAACACAACCGTACTATATCAAACAAGCATTTAATAACTTTTTAATCAATTATTAAACTCTCAGCTATTGATCACTAACTTTTAGAAGACCCTCTCAATAACGATTTATTATTATTACTAGACTGCGAATCTTTATGCAAAATTAAAAAGTTCTGTATTAATTGTAAAAGTTCTGTATTAATTGTAAAAGTTCTGTATTAATAGCAGAAGTAAAACGAAAATTGATTTTATCTCCTAATTGTTACATTAAGAATAATACTACAATGTTCTTAAATTTTTCGAATCTTTCACTGTTTTATATTTCACCTAACCAATTTTTTTATAAATGCATAAAGATCCGCAGTCTAATTATTACGAGGCAATTATAATTCGACGTACAATCTGTGGAATTCCTTTTAATGAAATGCAACGTAATAAGTAGACTAAACTTTATGCAGAATAAAAATTTTCTACATCGATTGCAAGAAATAGAAACTAAATGGAATGTTCCTTCTTCCCGTAATGATCTTAATAGAGGAGAAATTATATATTGACATCCTCAATTATTAAAATTTTTCAACTTCGATTTTCATATACTCAATTTTGCTATAAATGCACAAAGATCTGCAGCCTAGTGATAAGTATACTCGTCTCGCTGGATTGACAAATTAAAAGTTATCGAATACGGATCAAGGAAACGGTGTACATCGTTGAACAGCGGCGCATCGAGTCAAATCGACACGCATCGAGCCGATGGATATCGGCGCAGCGCCGTTTAATGGCGCGTTAATAAACTGTTTCGCCGTGCAGCCCGGCTGTTTTTCCAAAGGATAAAGTCCGAAACGACCCGGCGAAATTACCGTTTTCATCCGCGCAGACGATTTCCGTCCGACACCGTCGCGTTTGTTGCATCTCCGGTCGCATTGATACGCGACAACCAGGATGCAGATGTAGGATGCGTGTTACGTCGAAACTTTCGTGATAACGTGCTCGTAACGGTGAGCCGTAACTTTGAGCACAACCAGCTATACGGCTACACAACCGTTCATTACCCGACATCCTGCGAGAACGGTGCGTCTACTGGGTGTCCCCACACGCACTGATAAAAAGTTAATTTCTCGATTTTTCTATTTAATGCAGCGGTTTCCAAACTTTATGCTACTACGCCTTCCTAAAAAAATTTTTTTCGCACCTCCCTATCTTTTAATAGATATAATAGCATAGACGCGTTTTAAATAATAATAACTTTATTACAAAAAAATGTTGGCGCCTCCCAGGTTGGAAACCGATGATTTAATGACAATGTTGTGGTCAACAGTAACCTTATGTGGAATTTTCTTACTGTTACAGGTAAACGAAGCCGGCGTCGGTGCTCAGAAATGCAGTAGCTGTAAGTAGTTGAGGTCAGTGATAAGTCAGCCGATATACAGTAGTGTATCGGAACGTTGCGGTACACAGTCTCTGGGAAAAGATTCGGAATGATGCATAGGTACTTTGTCATTGTTATCTGAATTCTTTTCAAGCGGAGTCTGCAGATTCTGTGCTCGATCGTTACACATTCTGTGGAGAAAATTCAGGACTTTCATGGAAAATGCAAACCATTGTACAAGACGGATTGTCGGAGAATAATGGTCGAACAAATACCGCCCCCATTTTGGGAGAAGGCGATAAGAGAGCGTCAGCGGGCTCGATGCTTTAAACAATTTGTCGCATTAAATCAACTAATTTGATTAAATTCTTTTGACATTTGTGTTATCCTTGTGTGACGACTTGGTCCTTACAGGCACAATTTATTTATCATTCCAAGGACAATTCATATTGTTTGTATCATGGATTTACACGTCCAGCTTTCAGTTGGAATAATCACTAATTATAAAAGTTTATATGCTGTTCAGTTATTACTGAACCAAAACCAGACCAACCAGCTGGAAATATAAATAATGTAGAATGGATAACAATGCATTAATTAAAAGATCAACCACGGTATTTCCAGGTATCGAATTTTTCGTTCACCAAAAAATGAGGAAAGGAACAGTAAGTTAAAAACGGAAATTCCACACGAATGGAAATATTGGGTTTATTTCAATAATTTAAATTTGGACGAGGAGTTTTTTCTGTTCCCAATAATTCCGTCCTGCTCCACAATTAAAACGTTCCTCAAATATTCAACAGATTTCACGCAAATAGATTAAAAAATATACGGAACATGCAGACAAGAAATATCCCCTAGATACAAATTAACAATGAATTCATAATTGAAAAAGGGAAATTTACTCTGACATGTGAAATAAGGAAATCTAAATCTTCAGCTTAAAACATAGCTCAAATAATTTATTGCGAGAGCTACGAATTAATTTATACATCTTATGTATTAAATCCATTAAGAGCATCAACTTTGACCTCAAAGAAGTGGTTTCGAAAATAAGTAAACGAGAATTTAGTATTTAAGGATTTAAAAGGACCTCTAGCTATGGTTACCACGAGTTGTTAGAAGTCTCCTTCGCCCAAGGGTTACTGAATTTTTCCCCCATGAGTCGGAATAATATATTTCCATAATTATTGCTCGCGAAGCTCGGTCGCACAATTAGGATCACCCCGTATGGGGTTTGGCGTGTGCGTAAAATCCAGCGTGGTGAACAATATCACGTGGCAAACGGCTAACGAGGGTACTGCGGCTACAGGAAGCACGATCTTACCGACAGAATGCAGCTTCCGTTTTGTAATTAGAGGCGGCACCACGTATTCCAAGAGATATGCTCGCGCACGCGTGTGCATATGTACGCGTGCGTGTGCATGTGTGCCCTCCCCAGCCCGTGCCATGTGTGCCGTGGTCCGATTAATTCCGAAGATAATTAAAACGGAAGCAACTTACGCGTTATTTTTCCCCTACCCCTCTACCGCTCCGTTTTATCCTCGGTTTGATTTACGCCGGAGGCTGGCACAGCCCCCTCCCTCCAACCCGTGTCGCCCTTTTTTCTCATGGCCGCTCCATGCTTATGGCGGCTGTATAAATTTTACCGTCTTTTTTTACCCCCACCAGAAAGTCGTTCCGCGCTCGTTTCGGAAATTTAGGACGTTCCTCCCGGAGTTTCCTGTTTGACGAGCCTCTTTCTATACCTGTGTCTCTGGTTCGCTGTTTAGAAATATTTACACAGCGGGAAAGGGATTTTTGTGGCTCGTAAAGAACGGTTTTGTGGTTTTCCGGGACATGAGCTATTGTTCATTAGTTACTTTGAATTGTGAATTTAATTTACATAATTGAATTTGGAAGGAGGGCATTTAAGTTCACAAGGAAACATTTTTATAATTTCTTTATGAAACCTGTACCAACATATTCGCGATATTTTTCTGTTTGGAAAGAGTCCAGACACGGTAGAACTAGAATCTCGATTATCCGAACTTCTATTTAAATTGTCTATTAATTGATTGATGAACTGAAGCGATTTATTGTACAAATCTGTAAAGATGTAATACAAGACTGTGACTAGGCAACTTTTGTACTATCTAAACACTTGTGTTTCCTCGATTGGTTCGGATAATCGAGGTTATGCTTCTAGGATGAACTGAACGAGTAAACGTAATCCAAATTGCGTCGTGTTTGGAGTCGTTTCAACCAGAAAAATGTCACGGACGCGTTGTCAAAAGTTTCGTAAAAAAAATAATTCGAGTAAACATTTCGTTAATTTTCACATTACCGTGTTCCTGTTTTTCCCCGGTTCTTTCTCGAGTGGTTTCGCGTAATCTTCGTCCAGGCGTCCCCGCGCGATGGGTAAAGCAAAGGCAGGAGATAAACCGGGCGGGCAGAATGCAAAATTGCGAGGTGTGTATATGCATAAATAGTAGGTCACATGTAGTAGATGTGCGGTGCCGCGGAGAGGAAGCCGTTTCGCGGGTTTCGCCGTTTTTCTTTCGACGATAAGGATCGCGGCCGATCTATCAATGCCACGTTTAGTCCCGAGGCAGACCGCGGAAACGATATTAATAGTCGTCCTAAATACCGAGGAGTGTTTATCGAGGAATTAACGTTGGAGCCCGGTTAACGCGGGATTTCGAGGCTTCGACGCGAGAATAAAGCCTCGCCGGATTATCGATTCGATGACCTTCACTCGATAATTCCGACACCGAGGAGCACTTTATTCGCCATCGCTGCACTTTTTCACCCCCTCCCCTCACCCCGCCGGCTTTCACATCCCTTCCTTTTTCCCCGTCAGCCGCCGGCGCCCGTCCCCGCACAAGAGAAATTAAAATGGGAAAACATCACCGTCGCGTATTTATGGACCGAGTAATCGACGGATTGCACGGATAAAAGCTTCCCCGATGGCGGATCGCCTGCTTAAAGCGAGATATTTCCTGCTGCGGATGATCTACGCCAAGGAAACCCCAAAGTCTACTGCATTTCTCTGCATGCGGTTGCCCGAATGAAAGAAACGCAGCAGACCATAGTTATAGGTATAGTTGACAGTGTTTGGAATCATTTGGCATCATTGAACTTCTTATAGATACGTTAATCTGTCTAGTGAAACTGATTGATAGACGATTTCGATACTGTGGGTTAAAATAGACCCAGACTCCGGCGTAGGAGGGTTAACCCTCGTACGTTCCTCCTGATCATTTAATAGATTTTTCACCGAACCAATTATTGTGGAATTGAATACTATAGCAATTGAAACTACAACAGAAAATATGATTTTTAAGCTTCCTTTTGGTACAGCACAATTATTGAAAACCCTATTAACACTAAAGTAACTGGTACATGTTCCCTTATAAAAATGACAAGATTCATTTTATTCAGACTTTGTGCGGTTCCTATTGTACTACATGTTTCAAAAAGATATCTACACCATCATTGCTCGTGGAACCATTATTACTATATTAATAATTGTAAAATAAAAAATGTTCCGGTAGAGGAGGAATTTACAAGGAGTTTAGAAAATTAATTTTCTCATCACGTTGATTTTTCAGACTTGTGTTTATAGAATCTGCAGTCATCCTGGAGATTATATCTGTCTCTTAACTTCCGCCTGTTTTCCCGCAATTTTTCGCTCGAACTTTTCCGAATAGTATCGCGAAAGCTTAGGCGGATTAGGCAGTTTTCCGGCTGACGAATTCGCCGATAAATAGTGAATTAGCGACGGACCTAATAATATTGGATAAATCGCGATAGATAATAGCGTTTCACTGTTCAGTGGAGTGGACTGGCACCTTAATATAGACGTCCCACGTCGGACAAATAAAACGTCACGGTCGTCACGGGTCCCTAAACGTCCCACTTTTCACCGTGACAGTTATTACAGCTCGAACGTCGTCGTCGGTGGCGTTCTCAAAAACAGTATCCCCGTCTTGCCTCGCGTTTGCATGAAACGGAAACGAGCCCCGGTATCTCATAAATATATCATTTTTCTTCTTCCATCGCAGCTGCGCCCTCTCCCTTCTCCCGCCCCCCTCTCTCTCTTACCTTTTGTATTTCTTTCGTTCTGACACAGCCCGTCGCTTCCCCGGGCGCTGTTATCGCGTGCATTAATAATTGCATGGTTCTGCGAAAACGTTCCACGACTTGACGGAGTACACTCCAGCGTCCCTAAATATCTGGCAATGCTCGGATGGAGAATTTGTCGGAGAGACCCGTTTTCCTTTTATCCGCGAATAAGTAGATCAAGAAGTTTGTGATCCGACCCACCACCCCCCCACGGATAATTCAGCAAATTTTTACTTGTTTTTTAGTTGCACTTTTTCGCATTCTTCTGTTAAACTTCGTGGAGAAATTCCGTGGATAAATGGAGAAATGAAGACTTTGATCAGGCAGCACATCTTATCTTTAATATTGTATGAAATTGTTTTCCGAAAAAACTTGATCTGATTCTAATGTTAGAAACGGCTGTGCGGTCTGATGTTTCATATATGGTTGATCTAGACCACTTGTTTTTTCGTTTCGTGTGGACAGTGTGAACTCGGAATAGATTTTGAGCAGGCAGCTCAGGATTTCTATTTTTTATCCTAATCTTATTTTTGATATTGTATGAGATTGTTCTCCGAAAAAACTTGATCTGATTGTAGGCTTAGAAACAGCTGTGCGGTCTGATGTTTCATATATGGTTGACCTGGACTACTTGTTCTTTCGTGTCGTGTGCACAGCGTGAACTCGGAATAGAAATTAAATAAATGCAAGCTTGAGAAGTTAGCAAAGAACGTCCTATGCAATTCTCCCGTTCACAACCGCAACCCTAAACACGCCCATTCTCGTAAACACCCGGGGTGCAACGATCGATGCCATAACCTCGAGATTTTTCCATCGCGAACCGAGCCCGGTGGCAGCAAGTCAAATTGAACCTTATATTTCGCAGCTTACGAGGCAGCGTTCTTTGGACAATAAAACTCTTTCAGGATTGCGAAAACTGGGTCGTTTAGGGACATAACATTCTATTCGTCGGCCGTGTGTAGTGTCCATACTAAGACGCCTGTCCAGTACTGTGTATTCCCCAGCCTAGAGAGAGAGAGGAGAGAGAGAGGAGAGAGAGAGGGGGTTGGTATTCTCATCGAAAAGTGGGTCGACCGGTATTGTTCGATATTATTTATCGCGTTCGTTAATTCTTCTCTCCCCGTTCCGCCTCGCAGCCGAACTGACCTCCGCAGCTTTTCATGGAATCCCGATCAATTAACTCGAAGTGAGCCTCGTGTAAGCAACGACTCCCATTCACGCGGAACTTCCGACCGGGAAACTGCCTCGAAGATGAACTTTTCTGCCTTTCCTACCTTCGTTCCCCTCCCTTTTTTCCTTCCTTTCTTTATTTCGTTCGGCTGTCTTGGAATCCTCTCTTGGCTGGACCGAGCCAACCAGATGAGAGAGGCAAACAGAGATGCCTGGAGAATAATCATCAAGAAAATGAGCCTTTGTTCGCATTGTTTCGACGCTCGGCTTCCTCCCTCCTGATGCCCGACCAGCTTTCGTCCTTAATCCAGTTTCCCGATGTTTCGTGACTATTCGATTCGCCCTCGGTATTGGAATTAGGGTTCTTCTGATCCTTTCGTCTTTGGTGATCGCCGAGCTGGAGTTAATTCGTTGGTTGATACGACGAGAAGTTGGTAAGTGATAAGAGAGAAAATTATTTGTTGTAGGGAATTCGTGGGTTAATGGTGATAGTTCCAATGTGAACTATCGGTCTAAGGCGAATACACTGTGTGTTGGAAGTGATTATAGACAGATTTGATCTGAATGTAGCTCTGAAATATGAAATTTTGGGCGATGTTTCATTATGATTGAGCAAGACTACTTGTTGAATTATTTGCTCTTATAATTATGTAGATACATAGGTAGATAAGGTAGATTATTCCTCAATAATATTTTTATATAAAATTAATTTTCATATTAATTACAAAAAGTAACAAAAGTGAAGTTAATCTTCAGGTATTTCTGTTGCAAGGATTTTTATTCTGGCAAGTCACACATACATTCAAACAAATCAGAAATCATGCAATAATTTGGTGCTTAACAATTAAATGTAATATGTTTAATCACTATGGGTGTACTTAACACTAAACCTTCCACTGCTGGTCATGTAACCAATTCACATTGTGTGTTTAACAATTCACTGAAAATACAATGATGCATTCATAAGAAATCATTGAATAAATTAATTTATTAAATAAACTCGATCTTGTCATTTTTATAAGGGAACGAAAATTCAGCGTAAAAAATAAGTTGAGGTAGATACGAGACAGTTGATATTTCAAGTGTAGTTTGCTGTCACGTTCGCATCTGTCGCGTTCCCAGCTAAATTTTGCCTCCTTTGAATTTGCGGCCACGCTAATTGAACGATCACGATCACATAGGTAAAGATCGAGCCCACCACCTGGAAAATCGTGAATTCAATTTCAAGAAATTCTGAATACGATTTGTGAGATTGTTATACAAAACCGACGTACACTCGAAAGAAACGTACGGTCGATGTCGACGAGACCGCAAATATTAAATACCAATGGATTCGCTAGTACTTGGTGAGTGAAATATTGAATCTAGAATTAGATTTAATACGAAAAAGATTATATAGCGATTGTATGAAAAACTTTAATTGTATACCTCGGCGCGGAATTTTATGCTGACCGATGAGTTGTACAGTCGACAGAGAAGGAATCCTGCTTTTCTTGCCTGCATGAGACAAAAAAATATTTTCAATATGTATTATTAATTCTTGACTTTAAATCCGAAAATTAATAAGTTCACCTCGTTAGTTATCTGCATACAGTTGTTGTGAAGGTGAATCATTCTTGACATGACGACTATTAGCCAGGTTATCACGGGACAGACTTCGTTAATTATGTCGATCGTGGATATAGGTTGCCATATGCAAAAGTTGAACATATATAATGATACAACGATTGAGAAGAACCAGATGAGCATTGTCAGGAGAAGCTGCATTCCGTAAAACTTATTTATTCTTGTTGCGATGTTGATCAAGTCCAGGTGATAGTTCCTGTATGAGACATTTCACTATTCAACATTTCAATCCTTTCGATATATTTAATTGTGTAAAAGAATTCTATTCAAGTAATATTATTAAATTAAAATTTCGATCTGATGAATCAATTTTTCAGTTGAACAGATTGAAGGATTATCGAAAATAATTTTTACGAAGGAAGAGGCTTCTAGAAAGTCAATATAAATGTGTGAAGAATGAAAACGTTGATCTCTTACAATATTACAACGTCTCTAGACAATAGATGTTACAATAAATTCTTTTACTTTGCTTTCGTGATAGTTTCCACATTTTCGTTGACAGCATGAACGTTCGGACGTCCTCTCTTCTGGCTGTTGGGTATCTCAAGAAATCGTTTAGGGCCCGAATGATCAGACGTTTCGATCATCTCCTCCAATAAGTGGTTCAATTGACTGAACTTCATTCGAATATACCTATATATGGAAAACACGCGTTAATATTATTCCAATAGTAATAACATCGAGTTATCATGTGCTCACCCGACCCAGAGTGTGAAAGATAGTTGCACGGTCATGAGCATCGTCTGGGTCATGCTCGTGCTGAAAGTTAGAGTAATTTTGTCCATGGTTGGTGCGTTTGGGTCAAATCGGAAATACCACGTGACCACCAAGATTGCCATGATATGCGTCAACCACGCACACAGATGATAAATTCGATCCTTGTATTGTATTGGATCCTGGTTTGGCAATCCGATTGTCTGCATTTCCTGATCGATTTTGTCTATAGCTTCGATCAAATCCTGTGTAATCTGCTCACAAAGGCAGTAAAAACTGTTTTTTAAAAATGATTTTGTTTAGTGCACTTCCAAAATTTTGTTTAAAATGTAGCCTCAATATATTGTACTTCGTATACTATAATAATATATAACAATGCAATAAAATATTAGTGATATATTGCTGAAATACTTAAATTGTAAGTGCACGAGACCTGCAAAATTTCATGGAAACCTATGTATTTAAGTAGGGTAAACTGTACTACTACTGGCACTGCAGTAGTTATTGGAACTTTTGATTTAAACGGCAAATATTAAGAATTCCTGGTATAGAAAATCATTTTATATTCCTTCTTATTTATATTTCAAAGCAACCTTGTAAGTTTTCATAACAGAGTTCCACATATGACTGTTAGCAACGCTGATACATCCAGTAAGATCGACGAATTACGAGTATGTATACTTAATCACTTTATAACTTAATTTTGGACTGTACTACAGATGTAATAAGTTATGTTTAATTATAAAACAACTTCTTACTGTGCCAATGACTGTACTATTTGTCTCACGATTGTTATTCACTGAATATATTTTATAATAAAAATTTATGACTCTTAAAACTGTTCGATTTTGCTGAAAAATCTCTATTAGCTTATAATAATAGCAAGTTCAGCTCGTTTAAACATTTAAAAAAAAAAGATTTGTACTACGATTTTGGCTTAGAGTGCCAGTCATTGTACAATTTACCCTATACAACAAGCGTATCAAACGCCACGTACCTTCGTTTTGAATTTCGTAACGAATATCAGCACCGTCATCACCTGATACAATACCACGATCCACGACATGACCAAAAAGGAACTCTGTTGTACTTTTGGCTTCACGAAGACTTCTTGGTAGGCATATTGCATATAGATCATCAAGTAATAGGTTATCCAGACGCTGACCATGTAAACGATCTCCACGCACTTCCTCACTTTCTGTTTTTTCGACAAAACGAACGATCCGGTACCAAATAGAATATTCAATAACAGAACCGGTCTGATAATTTCGCTGAATGTTTTCGGTCGGAACATCTTTGACGATCGCAACTTTCCATTCGAAACGAAATTGACCGTGTTCGACGCTCTACTGTACTTTCCCGCGACGGTTCCGTCGCTTGTGGCGATCATCCTGTCGCAATTTTCAGAATTAATAGTTCGCTAAGTAATGAAATTCGCGATGAAAAATTGTGACTTTCAGTGTCCTTGCGTCGACTCGTTGCTTTTGCGAGCTACTAAACACTAATGGGGATCAAGAGAATGGGGTTTAAGATCTCTTGATTACATAGTACTCGTGTCTGACGATTGCTAGTCGTTTCTACTCGTTTTAATTTGGAGAAACACTGGCGGTAAAACCAATTTATAGAATACACATAAAAATGTTAGTACTGATAGGTTGACGATAATGAATTTAATGTACTCCGTCTGTCCCGTAATAATAGTAGCAGTTGATGAATTTAATTTGTCCCATAATAATAGTAGCAAAAGAAAATAAATAAAGAACGCAACATTTATTATCAAAATACTAGATTACATTAAACAATAAATTAAAAATATTACTCCTAATTTTTATTTTGAGTGTTCAGATAGTTTCTGGATTTTTCAATAATTTTATTACTGTATTTTAAACTTGTAGGTAGGATCTCTTGGCTGCAAAGCTTTGCCTTCCCTATATGCGTGAGCTTAAAATTATTAGAGTCATCGTTCTTCATTGCTTCCAGCATAACTTGTTTATTTTTTCATCTTACTTTTATAATGGGTTGATATTCAACTGAAATGAAACAATTGATTTCGATCAGCGGATGAAATTCGAAAAATAGTTATAATTCGTAATAATTAGGTTATACTAAAAATTGAAAGATGTGTCAATACGAAGGCATCGCTATTTTGCGCAACAACATAACTTACAGCAGCATTTGCCAATATTTCCCGTTTAAATATTCACTTGCTACTATTATTATGGGACAGAGAGAGTATATTCCAAGTGGAAAGCGTAATAAATTATTGAATAAATTTATTTATTCCACCTTACGTTACAATACAAGCAACACAACGACTACATAAATTCGATCTTGTCACTTTTATAAGGAAAAGAAAATTCGTAGGCTTTAGTCTGGGTAGACTTGTTGTTAAAAATAAAAATAAGTTTATGACGATTAGGTTGAGGTTTCAAGTGTAGTTTGCTGTCACGTTCACACCCGTCGCATTCGCAGTTATATTTCGCCTGCTGTTCGCTGGCGTAAATGCTAATTGAACGATCATGAGCAGATAGGCAAAGATCGAGCCCACCACCTAAAAAATGTCCCGAATTCAGTTTCAAGAAATTCTGAATACGATTTATTAGATTGTTATACACGATCGACGTACACTCGTAAGAAACGTACGGTCGATGTCGACGAGTCCACAAACACTGAGTACCAATGGATTTTCTTGTACTTGATGAGTGAAATTTTGAACCTACAATGTGAATCGATAAAAACAAAATTAGCGATTGCGTGAAGAACTTCGATTGTTTACCTCGGCACGGAATTCTATGCTGGTCGATGAGTTGTACAGTCCACACAGAAGGAATCCTGCTTTACTTACCTGCATGAAATAAAAGAGTATGACCAATATTGTTTATCAATTCTTGACTTTGGAATAGAATATTAATATGCTCACCTCGTTACTTGTCTGCACACAGTTGCTATGGAGGTGGATCATTCTCGACATGGTCATCATCATCCAGATTATCACGGGAGTGAGTGCGTCAAACATCTCGGCTCTGGATAGAGGTTGCCATATGCAAAAGTTGAACATATACAATAATGCAACGATTCTTAAGAGCCAGAGGAATGTTGTCAAGAGAAGCTGCATTCCGTAAAACTTATTTAGTTGTCTTGCGATTTTGGTCAACTCCAGGTGATAGTTCCTGTATCGAATAACATATTTAATTATTTAACATTTCAGCCCTATTGATAAATTTCATTGTGCCAAGCACATGAATGCTTAGTAGTGAAAATTAAATCTTTTACAAATAATAGTATTAACTCTCATACGCTCTTCAGACAAAAGATCCTAGAATAATATTTCACCCCTTCGTACTTCACATTTTAATTATGCTGCAACATTTCAAAGAAATACGTTTTGGAGCGCAGGCAAAAAGAATTCAATCGTTTTACAATATGTAAAAAAGAAAAACGGCTGAATTTTCACCCAGAGGAAAGTTTGAGGGTTAAATCTAACAGTGAACAGCCCTCAGCGTATTTCTAAATTAAACTTTTAAAATAATTTCAATCAGTATGAATAGATAATAGATGCCTGATCAAATTCGTTTACTTTGCTTTCGTGATAGTGTCCACGTTTTTCTTAACAGCATGAACATCGTGACGTCTTCTCTTCTGAACCTGGCTGTTGTGTACCCCAAGAAATTGTTTAGGGCCCGATTGATTAGTCATTTCGATCATCTCCTCCAGTAAGTGGTTCAATTGAGTGAACTTTATTCCAATATGCCTATTTGTCGAAAGCACGCGGTGATATACGTAAGTCAAATATTCCTAACATCGTGTTATGATTGCTTACCCGATCCAGAGTGTGAAAGATAGTTGCACGATCGTGAGCATAATCTGAATGTGGTTCATGCCAATAATTAGAATAATTCGGTCTACGATCGGTGCATTCGAATCGGTTCGAAAAATCCATGTTGCTGTCGCGGACATCGTGACATGCGTCAACCACCAACCGATATAATACATTTGGTGCTTATATTGCATTGGATACTGACTTGGCAATCCGAGCGACTGCATTTTCTGATCGATTTGATCTACAGCCTCGATCAAATCCTGTGTACTCTGCTCACAAAGGGAGTAAAAACTGTGTTTTAATAATTATTCTATTCAATAACCGGAGCTAATTAAGATTGTAAATGTTAGAGCACTTTTCAAACTCTTTTAAAAGGGTACTCTCAATTTTTAATGTGTAACTTCATTGTATATTTTTATAAATTTCATTAACCAGAATATATTGTACTTGACATAATATAATAATTACACTGCGGATGTTTATGCAATTTGCAATTTTCCTAGATGAATTAGAATCTTATTTTCCGTGGTAGTAGACTTTTTAGGTCTGAAATAAATTGAAATCGTACTAAATTCTGTCGTATTTTATATCCTAGCATTTTTTGGAAATTTTCAAAAGCCATATTTGCATAAAGATCCGCAGTTTAATAATAATATATAACAATGCAGTATAATAGCAGTGATAAAATGAGTTTAATTTATTTCACATGTGCAGCGCTTTTGCTCTATTATCTGTTCTAGCCACAAGTGCACGAGATTTGCAAAATTTCATGGAAACCTATCTAAGTATATAAGAATACGCCACACGTACCTTCATTTTGAATTTCGTAATGAATATCAGCACCGTCGCCGTGAAATACGCTATGATAGCCCACCAGAAGATCACGATCCCATGCAGATCGACTTCTTTCGGTAGGGAGGCACTATTGTAGACAAATTGCATCATAAATATAACGTTGAAGGATATCCAGGCGACGACTGTGTAGAAGCTCTCCACGCACTTCCCCACTTTCTGTTTTTTCGATAAAACGAACGAGCCGGTACCACATAGTATATTCAATAACAGAATCGGTCTGATAATCTCGCTGAATGTTTTTGGTCGGAACATCTTTGACGATCCCAATTTTCAATTCGAAACGAGATTGACGGTGCCCGACGCTGTACTGTACTTTCCGGCGACGGTTCCGTCGCCTGTGGCGATCGCCCTGTCGTAATTTTTAAAATTAATGGTTCACTATGTAATGACACTCGCTATGACAAATCGTGACCTTCAGTGTCCTTGCGTTGACTTGTTGCCTTTTGTGAGCTACTAAACATTAATGGGGGCCAACAGAATGTGGGTACGATCTCTTGATGACTTGGTTCTCGTGTTTGCCTATCGCTAGGCTCTTCTACTTATTTCAATTTGGAGATACACTATCAGTAATACCATTTTATTTCGTTCATATCATACTGCAATCATTAGTAGGTTAACGATAATGAGTTTACTGTATATTTCAAGTGGGAGTAGCATATAGTAGTCAGTGAAACTTTTCATTGTCATTACCAGCTCCTAATGGTGGTCGCATCGATTAACAATTAAATGAAGTTAATGGAAAAAGAAAAATAGCTATTGTGAAGAAAAAGTGGGCAATGAAAAATATACGCATCTAATAAAATATCGATATTGATTTTGAATATTACTTAGACCTTTCCCTATTTCGTAGGAAATAAAATGATAATCACTGATTATCGTCAGTTTGTTAATGATTTTAGTAAATTACAGGTACTATCAGTGGAAGAGTCTGCATTGCTCGTGTATCGAGTGTGTAATCGCAGCAATCGTAATAACTAGACCGCGGATTTTATGCATTTATAACAAAAATGAACAGCCGTAATTTTAAACGGTGGAAACATTCAAAGAATCTAAGTGTATGAACATATTAATTTCGTCCTGTTAACAGTATTAAAGGAAGTAATCAATTTTTATTCGACTCCAGAATCTTGTAATTGATGGAGAAAGGTTTTATTTTGCATAAAGATCCGCAGTCTGGTAATAACATACATAATTACCAAATTAATTGTGTCTGACTCATTGCGAATTTGTACTACTTGCTGTTTTCCCTGAGTGAAATGTACACCATTTGACACGTGGATTTGAAACTTTATTTGCCATTGACAACAAGAATTACAGTTTTGATTAACCACACAGTGCATTAGTTGAGATATATTAGATAATATTATAACTTAAGAATTATCTTAATTTGTTCAATTTGTCGCAGGCGTTACAAACGTTGAGTTCGCCTCTAATTTTCGCTGCAGGTGTTGCGTTTGCAGTTGCAAAATCACGATAATGTAGGTGAAGACCCAGCCGACCGTCTGAAAAATGACGAATCTAGTTTCACGAAACGTTCATCACTGTTTAATTGAATATTTACACGATAAAATAAACGTACATTTGTAAGAAACGTATCATCGATGTCGACGAGTCGGCAAACATGCAATACTAATGGATTTTGCTGTACTTGCTGGGCGAATCGTTGAACCTGAATCGAGACTCGGTTTGAAAAATCTTAAATAGTGAATTCGTGAACAAAATACTCTTGAATCGTATACCTCGATGCGGAATTGCATGCTAGTTGACGAGTCGTACAGTCGACAGAGAAGGTAACCTGTTTTTCCTGCCTGTATCAAATAAAAGAATTAAAAATGATTCAATATTAAAATATAAAACAAGTAAGCTCACCTCGGTACTTGTTTCCATACAGTTGGAGTGTAGATGAATCATTCTAAATGAGTTTAGTAGTATCCAGACTACCACAGGAAAGATTTCCATAAATAAGTCGACCTCAGATCCAGAAAACCACATGAAAAAATTGATCATATACAACATTTCCAGAATTGCCATGACCGAGAAGACTAGTATCGATAGAAGGTGCACTCCGAAAAATTTGTTTACCCTCCTTGCGATCTTGATCAAATCCAGATGACATTCTCTTCATGCAACAACATATTCATCATTTAATACTTATCGTTTAAGAGAATTTTATTACGAATTTCATAGTGTTAAGGATACGAATACTTAATAGCGAAAATTAATTCGAATATAGTCATATAAATGATATGAAAGAGGTATTTTTAGTAGATAAATTAGAGTATGAAAAATTTGGAAATATAATGTTAGTCACGTGATGATTGCTCGCAATATCTACTGTCAATGAGATTAGACAATATTACAATATTCCTGGAAAGCAGATTTCACAATAAACTTTCCTACTTTGCTTTCGTAATTATTTGCACGTTCCCTTTAACAAAGCGAACGTTCAGACACCTCCTCCTCTTGATCTGGTAGTCAGATATCTCAAGAAATCGTTTAGGCCCCGAGGAATCAATCATCTCCTCCATTAAGTAGTTCAATTGACTGAACTTCGTTCGGATGTATCTGTGTGCCGAATGCATGAGTTCATATTAGTGAAGCTTGAAATTGAACTGAATTTTTATACCTGATCCAGAAGCAGAAAGACACGTGTACAGTCAGAGACAGAATTGGGATGACATTGCCAGTAAAGCTGAGGAGAATTTTTTGGTATATTGGTATATTTGCCTCGAGTACAAAATACCATTGGATTAGCACATTTAACACCAGATGCATTAGCGACCAGAAGAAAGAATACATTTCATATTTGTACTGTGCCAGATGCTGTTTCGGCAATCCGATCGCATCCATTTTTTCATCGATTTCTTCCACGACCGTGATTATATTCTGCACGTCCTGTCCACAAAAAGTGTTTTTATTATAAGATGCACGAGACTTGAACAAATTTTAAAACCTCACATCACATAGTGTAGTACATATTATGTGCAACCACGTACCTCTTTATTGAATCTCGGCGCAATGATAAGTGTCAGAATGGTGATATAGAAGATAAGAAAGGACGCTATATTTAACGATGAATATTTACTTGCTTCAAACATTCTAAAGTATCTCAAGCAACAATACTGGTGGTATAGCGTGAGATGAAATGCAGCCAAGGCGCATACAGTGTAAATTATCTCCACGGACTTCTTCCCTTTGTGCTTCATCAAACATGCGGGGGAGCCTATACCAAATAGAAATTGTAACAACAGAACCGGTTTCACAGTCTCTCCGAACGATTTCGGTTGGAACATCTTTCACGACCTTCAATTAGAAACGAAGTTTACGGTGTTCGACGCTGCACTGTGCTTCCCCACGACGATTCCGTCCGTGTGAATATTATTATCGCCGAGGCACATCTCGCAGAATTAATAGTCCGCTAAGTAATGAAACTGACAATGAAAAATTATGACGTTTATTGTCCTTGCTTCGGCTTGATACGCTGCTAAGTGCTGGTCGTTAAAATGTCGAATAGTATTATTTTGTTTCCGTCACGACCGGAACGGAAAATTTTACGAGTCTTGTTTGGGTCTGGTGTCTGACTATTGCTAGCCAATTCTACTTGCTTTAATTTAAATTTCCAAAAAGTATTCTGATCTCGGCTCAGGTATATCGTGTGAACCACCACTAATGCGACGTGGAGAGTCGCAGTCGTCGGCACAGTTCCAAGGCCCGCGCGTCCTCACAATGTAACGCCAATATTTAATCTTATTAAATATGGAAAAGGTTGGGAAACGTTGCTTCAAGTGATCTCAAGAACCTCCCATTTCCGGCTGTTGAAGGAATTTTGCCCTGTATAGCAACATAATACAGGGTGTCCCAAAACTCCTTCTAGTCCGGGAAATAGTAGGTTCCTTAGGTCGTTTGAAGCGACATTTTCCTTTGCAAAAATTACCGCCGCGGCTTTGTTTAGGAGTTATTAACGAAAAACACGGACCAATGAGAGCGCGACTTGGCACAGTCGGCCAATAGGCAGTTGGCGCGCCGGGCCGACAGTGCCAGCTCGCGTCTAGGTCGCGCTCTGATTGGTGAGATTGGTCTGTGTTTTTCGCTAATAACTTCTGAACAAAGCCGCTGCGGCTATTTTTGCAAAGGAAAACGTCGCTTCAAATGACCTAAGGAACCTTCCATTTCCCGGACTTGAAGGAGTTTTGGGACACCCTGTATAAGCAAATTAAGAATATTACCGTAAACCTAGTGTTAAGGTCGGTAACGTATCCCCACATGAAATAAATCACCTGTTTCGCGACAACTCGCGAGGAAACAACGCACCCCGTACACCCACCCCCGAAAAACAGTAACCACATACCGGATCGATCGTCGGGGATGCTCGCGAGCGCACAGGAACAATCTCTCCGCTCGTTTTTATAAAGAACAAAGCCGAGGGTGGTCGGTCGTCGCGCAGGAATGCCCATCGACATTTTTATTCACTCCGTAATACGTTCGCGTATCCTGGAGCGCGATGGCGATCGGCGAGGAGACCGTGGCTCGAAAAAAACCATGGACTATGGGGTCGACGATAGAGAGGGACGGGTGTTGTAGGGTGGTGGAGGGCGCTGGGAATGTATGAGAAGGTGCAGGAAACGGGTTCGAATCGTTGAATGTCCCCCGTCGAAAAAGGACGTGAATTTATTGCACGCCGGTCGCTTGTATGCGGGGGTGGGTTCGCAGGGGGTGTGGGTGGTCACGGATGGAAGGGAAGTGGAACGCGGAATCGGGAAAGCAATCGTCGACGGAAGTCGAACGAAGGGTGGCCCCGGGGGCGTGTCGGTGCGTCGCTTATTATACTTTCTTATTATTTATCGACCCCCATAAATATTCGGAGTCGAATGGAGTCGGCGAGGAGACGGCCGATTTATGGAGGTCACGAATTAGTGTCATCCGCCGCGGTATTTTTCACTGGCATATTAATCCGGATACACTTACACCGGCACCGGGCCGCGTAGGATGCACCAGGGCCGGTCGCCGGGATCCATTAGCGGCGATCACTTTTCTCGGAATTCGATTCTGCAGGGAGATGCGTTCGAGGCTGAGAATGTGCATTAAAGTCGAATTTTTACGGAATATCTACCCTGCAGATTCCTACGGAATCAATGTAATTTAATGAACATTTTCTCTGTAGGCTGACAAGAAATGTTCTAAGAATGCTATCTGCGACATGTTTTAAACGATACATTTGAAACGAAAATGATCAGGTGTAATTTAATACAGTAAAAACAATAGAAAAATTTAGTAAACGTATTGAAAATGGAAATATATTTCTTTTTGACTCCAGTTTCTCTTGCAATTCAGCTAGAAAATGTTTATTTCCCAGTCTAATCATCAGAGTAACTTGCATCAATTTGTTCGGACGGATTAATATAAATCAGCCAACACGTTCCTACGTTTCAGTGTTTGCTGAAATTAATTTACGACATTCTTGCAGTACCACAATGAATTTGCGAAGCCCATAACTTCAGCATAAATCGGCCAGAAATTACGAATCCGGTGTTGCAGTTGCAGCAAATGAGCGAGTGCAGCAAACGTGCATCTACTCGCCTATCATCCAGTTTCCCGGCATTAATTTATCAACCAGAGCATTGGCGTATCACATATCGACCAAGAAGATCGATCATACATCCGGATCGCGAGCTCTGCCATATCAGTAACAGTTGATTGATTTCTGATAACAGGGCATAATCAGCGCATCATCCAATCTCTGATGAAGGTCCCTGTCGATACTTAGCAAGGCAGAGGGGACACTTATACCCAAAAAAGCTCTCTCTTGGGAGCCTGAGTATAAACCGAATTATCCCATAAAATCTCGATAAAATCAAAATCTGGGCTGAGCGTCGAACGACGTATAAAACCCATTCAAAATTATGAGATCGTCGGGTTACGACTACGGAAAGAGAATGATAAAATGTAGTAACGATATAATAAAATGCGAGGGGGGCACCAATCGTGCGAGTAATTCGTCTGGTATACGAGTTTTCGTATATTAGTTTCATGAGATCCTCGTCAAACTTGAATTATACTTTGCACAATTACGTTGTGTCTTCGGTGACCCTCCCTACGGATTTTGGTACACATCAAACAATGTTTTCCTTTCAATTTTCAATTCTACTGAATTCTATTAATTTAGAACAATTTTAAAGATAAGCAAGCATTAGTTAGAATTTTCTTAGAATTTCACTAGCCATAAAACCATCGTGGGAATAACAGGAACAATTTGTATTAATTGTGTCTGACCCATCACGGGCTTATACTACTTGCTATTTTCTCTGGGTTAAGCGTATAGAATATAAGTATCGACATTCAAATCGACCACATCAAAAATTGAAGAACATAACAATGCTACTAATAAAAATGATATTAATAAATCGCAATAAATAATGGTCTTCTTAAATCCTTGTATCATTCAGCGATTCTTCACAGATTACTTGCTGCTTTCACGAATGCACAAGCCTCTCAGTGATCACATTCAGGTGCACAAAACTGCAGTTTTCTCGTCTTCAGAGCTGGCTCGAATTCAGCGCACATCGATTCACGAGGTAATTAAATAGCCGGCAGCATTTATTTCATAGCTCGGCGTTGTGGATCCGTTTCTTCGAGGTCCATTCACCGTTGCCCGGGAACGGTCTTCGTAACGCAGGATTCAGGTATCGGGAGAGAGAGGGAAAGAGAGCTATCGATTCGGTGCGAACGTAGCCACGGTTCCGTGCAATTTGTTTTTCAAAGATTCAATCGGTCGGCACGGGCTCGGCCGGCGATTCTTTTTGACGCTTCATACATCACGAATGACGGCCATTTAGTAGGCGATGCCCGGCCAGCCGGGTTATTCGGGGAAACTTAGGTCATTCCGCGATGCTCGGATAAATGGTCCCTTCACCGTTGATTTAATACGACTCCGGCTATTATGTGCGCCGGCCAAGGAGGAAGCGGCGAGTAAATCTATCAGCGGGAATTATCCTCGCTCCGATCCCGAGATTCCCTGTTATTTTCAACCGATGAATTACGCCGCGGCGGATCGGCGTGCGTCATCGCTCTGACTTTTCACCACGATTGATTTACACATCGCCTGGAACAGAAATATGAGATCATTCGGCGCATGCAAATTCCTCTGCGAAAATACAAAACCTCGTTCTTTACGATCTCGCGGATTGGACACTCCGCCCTGAATTTTCCTCAGACTCCGAGATCCTGTGCCTTTGAAGTTGTATCAGTAGACGAAATAAAGATTCCCTAAGTTAATTGTCAGAAACAGAGACTCACTGAAAATGTGTTTTTTTTAAAATCTTAAATTGTCTCCAAAATAGCGTCTGTTACGAGCCAGGGCCGCGAGTAGCAACGAGTGGCCGGCGAAGGGTTGTCACCCTAGGAATATGGTATCAGTTTGTTAGTTAAGGTGCACGGACGAACCCAATGCGAAATTGGGGAGCCGCTAGGATTATAGACTGCGAGGACGAACCTGATGCGAAATCAGGGAGCCTCTAGGAATGGAGTCAGACGCAGACGAACCTGATGTGAAATCAGGGAGCTGCTAGGAAGGTGAAACTTCGTGAACGAACCCAATGCGAAATTGGGGAGTCACTAGGAAAGACGCGCAGACGAACCCGATGCGAAATCGGGGAGCTGCTAGGAGGTTGTAGAACAGCGCGGACGAACCCAATGCGAAATTGGGGAGCCGCTGGGAGGTCGGATAAGAGCACAGACGAACCTGATGCGAAATCAGGGAGCTGTTAGGATGCGGACGAACCTGATGCGAAATCAGGGAGCCGCTAGGATGGTATAGTTTTCGTGGACGAACCCAACGCGAAATTGGGGAGCCACTAGGTAGGAAAAATCTCTATTTGGACAAATGGTAAGTAGCGAACGAACCTGATGCGAAATCAGGGAGTCGCTGGGATAATTAGTAGGCCTCGTAACTAATATAATCTAATTGATACAACCCGAGCGGTAAGGTTGTATCGTGTGGGAACGTTCAATTACTAGATTAGGATATGGAACAATAATAATGGGTTTAATAAACTTTGCTTTTGTTACCAATGAACACAAATATATTCTAATTATAAGAATCTGTGGTACAATTGTGTAACTGTCGCGAATGAAATGAACTAAATGAAATAGATAATAGAAAGAAGAATTACCTAACAAGATGCACGGTTTTGACGCACTGGCAATGCGGGGGACTCGGAAAGAACTTTAACACTGCCTAATAGATTTTACACCGAACTCGCGGAATCTATACGGTTAACTTTGATACGAAAGGTACTCTAGCCCGATCTCACTAACAGTTGACTTTCCGAAATACAGCACGACGTGACTCGATACGTGTCTACCGAAGTACTAGCCCGCGAGAGTGAGAATCTAAGGGTTTATATACCCCTACAATGAATGAAATGCTCTGTTCATAATCTAATCGTGCTTAGGGCTTAGGGTCAGACTAATAACTCTAGTTTTTTGTCACTTTCAATTAAATCGGGCCAGAGCTCGGTCTTCGTTAAAAGGTTCAACTACGATATGAAAGGTTATCTAGGACGCTTCCTGCCAGAGACGATCTAGAAGAGATTCCTGTGAGAAACCGAACGGAATATATTCTCTATCCGTAACACGTCCAATGTTAAAAAAGTGCCCGAACCGAAGTTATTACAAGTGACAGTGTTACGTCCCGGAGTCTGGCTTGCGCGAAATTATCGTTCCGCGACCCATTCCCCTTACTGGACGATCAAATGCGATACAACCTTTTGTCCACGCGGCACGTACGTCCGACGTCTGACTGGGAACTACGAATTTCGCGGACACGCGGATACTACTTAACGCTTACAGGTAGTAGATTCGCCCGAAGCGGCGGACGAGAGCTAGACAATTCGGACGGCGCGAATCTTCGCAGGGAAATGTTTAACGACTTATCGGACAATCGGATGAGAACTGCTCTCGTTGCTCGTTGACGGCTGCAATCGAATCGGCTGGGCCGCTGTAGGGAAAACGATGATCCACACTCGTTCTGGGAAGATCACGTAGCTGCTGGTCCTCGGCTGACGGGAATACCTCGTGGCTGCTGTCCTCCGTTTCGCGTCCGTTGACGCGCGCGAGCTTCCGTGATTGATAATGACTACCGGCGCGGCGCGGCGTGTGATACTCGTGTTAAAGAATGCGTCGAACTGATATATTGAAAGAAAGAGAGGCTTCTGCGTTTCCCGTTGAAACCAGAGGAATGCACCGAGCCTGGGTAAGCTCAGACGTGCGAGTTGGAAACGCAGAAACAGGTAGAACGTGAGTCGAAAGGAGAGTATCACAAGCGCGAGGATGTAGGGAGGTGAACTAAGCGAGACTCACTTATTAAATTAATACTGGGATTATATTTGTAGCGTACGAAATAAGATTACAATGAATTGGAAGCGCGTAAGAAGGCGGATTAGAGCGAGGACTCGTCGGAGTCCTGACCGGGACATCCAGGAGGCGACGAGCCTCGCTGGAGTCTTGACGAGAGTGTCAGACTGACTGTCTGAATCGAACTGGACTAACTGAACTCGTTTTGGGATCGGGGGGTCGAATGTATAGGTGTCTTATGGTTTACGCTATGTGTCGGATGTTAGGAGATGTGCGATTAATGGTTACGGGGAATGCTACGTGATACGGCTACGGGGAATACATTAACCCTCATCCGTCCCTCGTGTCAATTTGACACAGTTTTCCCGAATTAAGTTATACTGTTCTGTTATTTGATGGTAAATTTGCCCGAAACTTTGTGAGTTTTATTTTTTTAATGCAAAACACATATGCCTAGCATTGTTCATGGAAAATAATTATGGCAACACTGCAAATCAAATTTAGTAACGAAAGAGTCCCTGTGTGTCAATATGACACATGTACTCTTACGTTCTGTCGCGGCGTTTTTCGTGTGTTTACATTGCATCGACTCGACCATCAGTACGGTGAAAAAAAGCAAAACAGACATACCTACAGATTCCTAGAAGTATAAACATGTGTAAAAAGTATATGTGAGTAATACGAAGCACGATATGAAGAAGAAGCCACTTCATCATTCGGAATTTGTTTTTGATCGCAAACTAAAAGGTACAATGGTGTCTTATGTGACAAAAAGAAAACGATTTGTAATTCTACTTAGTACATACCATACGTCAAAGCAAATAAGTAGTGACGTAGATAAAAAAACTGGAAATTATAAAATATTATAACGCTACAAAAGGAGGCGTCGATGTCCTCGATGAAATGGTGGGCACATACAGATGTAAGCGCAAAACAAATAGATGGCCAATGGCAATTTTTGCAAATATGTTAGATATATCAGCATGCAATGCTTTTATAATATTCACATTGCTCAATGAAACGTGGAATAAAAATAAAAAACATCGTCGACGCCTTTTTTTGATTGAAATTGGACATTCTCTGGTGCATTCCAATATTGAATTACGCGCACATCTACCGCGAGGATCTAATGCGACTGCACTTGTTACACAAATACAGGGTATACCACCAGTGATTGTACCGTCTTGTAATAATCTCCTCCAACATACTCCTCCAACAAAAAAACGCGCCCGATGTCACATGTGCGAGAAAAAACCTAATTCTAATGTACATAGTGCCCGATGTGATTTATGCAAACAAGCAGTATGTCCCGCACATCGCTTTATTTTATGTGAAAATTGTGCAAAAACTAAGACGTAGATGTTAACGCATCGGTTTGAATAAAAAATCATCTAAAAATTTTTATTTTATCTTGTTATTTCGTCGATATTTTATCACTGTGTCAATTTGACACCGAGGGATAGATTCGGTTGGCGAAATGAGGGACGGATGAGGGTTAAGATATGATTATTATACAAGGGTTAAGATAAGAATGAAGGTATGGTATGACGTGAGAATCGGATGTGGTGATCGGAGCGGAGTATGACTACTTATATCTAACGAATATTATTAATAATTACTGTTACAATATCCTACTCTTATTAACTATGCTTATAACCTATGGCAACACGTCGGCAGACGTGACAACAGTACATATAAAGCGAATGATCAACTACTGTTCTGAAGTCAAGAAGCTCCAAAATCGAAGTGAAGAGTATGTGCAATTTTCGGAGGAATTTCCGGTTGGTCTGCTTAGGGGAATATGAAATTCATGTTCCGGTTTTACGGGTAGCGATGTGATAAAACCAGAAAAGATGGAGGATCGTCCTTGGGATCGAGGAGGTCCCCGTTACACCGTGGATACTCGATAGCCAGATACGCCGCGCCGGGGAATTTATAGCGTGTCGACATTTGTTCTTGTAAAAACGGTGGCCCGCGCTCTTTTACCTGCCGTTACTGTCCCCGGGATTCGTCGTTACTTTCCGTGCCGGCCTCGCCGCCAGGCCGCCCTTTCGCCATTTTACGAGCGAATTTACGCGATTTCCAATACAAAGCTCGTTCCCCCCAGTTTTATCGCGCAGCTACCCGTCCCGACGGTCTGCGGTCGCAGTCAGTTTCCGCGTCGTCAAGGAAATCTGCTCGATCGTGAGATCCTCTGACCCGTTTTCGCCATCGGACACCTTGCGAACCCTTGCAAATTGGCCCTTGATGAGGCCACTAGATAAGGGACTCTGTGGACAGCCGTTGATTTTTCTTAACCGTGCAGTGTTATCTTATTCCGTAATTGTCAGACTCCGGACTTTTATGCAAAATAAAATTCTCACGCATTTGTAATATGCAGCAGTTGTAGACGTATATTTTTCCATAATAATTTTATCGAGTTGCAAATAATTGTATACTTTTAAATTCTTCTCAAATGATTTTACAGTTTACTTGATCTATTCGTTTCTTTATAGTGTGCGATGAAATGATTACAGTCACTTATATAAGTTGACGATTTCACTTTTTAACTAGACTGCGGATTTTATGTGTTTGTGACAAAAATTGATGGCTGCATTTTAGCGTGACGACGAACCATTGCCCGAGCGCACAACCAACACACTCAGTTTCGCTTAGTTCACGATCTTCGAATCGACGATACATTGAATAAAGTTATTTGTTAAGTATTAAACGGTAACTGTTACCATCCCATTACATTCTGTCTCGACTTGAACCCAACAGTTATTATTTTCGACCTCTAATAAAATTATTAAAGAAAGGAAAACGTTCTCAAGTGGCTTCTATATCTTACAACAAGTACAGACAATTTTTACTTTGCATAAATATCCGTAGTCTATTTATAACTACTGGTATTTCACTAAATGTTTTATCAAAGGAATCACTCCTCTCAAGAAAGTACAATATTTTTGGGGTACCCCGTATAAACCTGAGACTAAAGTGACATTGCATTGAATCCTCAGCAAAAAGGATCTCCGTTGATCCACGGCGGGGTTGGCTCAGTTTCATCGAAGAGGCGCCTCGCCGCGCTTCGTCGCGCTTCACCGTCGTAAATGCAAACAGCCATCGCGGCAACAGTATCGGCTGGCCGCGGGCAGTAATCGCGGTTAATGGCGACAGTCACCACGGTTACGAGATCTCTGAAGACGGACCCACCCCCGTTTTATGGGACCGTCTTTGGCACGCGCGTTCGTAATTGCAAACTAACTTCCATAGAGTCTCGCGGATCGCGCGCCGCACCGGCTGCTCGCGAAGTTTCCATCGAACTTCGCCGGAGGATTCGATGGCAACTTCGCGAATTCAGTATTGTCGTCTGGCTCGAGGTAACCCGGCGAATCCTTTCCGTCGTGCGCTAACTTCGAGTCGACGGAATGCCCATCCTCGCATTTTACAGCGCTTCGGAGCCGGCGCATCAGAAGTTAAGAATAGCACAGCAATGTTTCCGAATTCATTAAATGTTTTTAACCTTAAAAGTAACTGGTACATGTCCCCTTATAAAAATGACAAGATTGATTTTATTTGGACTTTGTGCAATCAATTCTTATAAAATCATTTTTATTATTTTAATAATTGTAAAATCTGGAACCGGTAAATCTGGATATGGTCAGACACTAATTTTCTACCGATGCAAATTTGACATTTTCCGAGAAGTGAATTCTTGCTTCTTACCGAGCAATCCAGGAATGAGAACGGAGCTTCGAAAATTCGATTTCCGAATTGTCATTTTCGTGGAGCTGGCGACTTTTCGAAGACGACTGCAGAAAATAATTAACACGGCGTAAAGGTTAAGGGCCGCAGGTCGGGGAGACACTTTTATTGCGACGCTCGATGTTTCCCGTGGTTCGTGAACTTTTCTTTGTATCGATCGGTTTAATTGTATTCCCTTGAGCGCGGCCCCCAGTCGGCGGACCTTTCAGTTCACGTTAACCGAGAGCAATTTCATTCCGGCCGTCCGTGGGAAAGTTTTCATCATCCGATTAAATCGCGACTGGAATCGAAGGGAAATTATCGAGAAAGAAAGCACTCGCGTCTCTTCTATTACGAAGCTCCCTTTGATAGGCTTTCGCTCTGTCAACGTTCGATCGTGTTTGTTTCTCTTGTCATAAATCCGTAGAATTCACAGTCTAATAATTATTGTAATCCAAGTGAAGAATCAAGTAGAATGAGTATGTTACTAGTCAGACAAGTAGAATAATTGTCTCATCGTGCAACCAAATAAAATAAGTATTTTAACAGCCAGACAAGTGGAATAAATATCTGGGCGGGCAAGAAAGTAGAATATCCCTTCTATCGTCAGACCAGTAAATTAAGTGCGTTGGTGGTTAAGCACGTAGAACAGGACGATTCATAGGCAGACATTATAATATATCAAGCTGTAAGAAAGTGGAGTAGGTCAACCACTATCCAGTCGAACAGGGGATGTAGAGATGCATCTCAAACTTGTCTACTAGATCGTGGAATAGTCGGGTAAGTACAGAAAAGCTCTCACTGAATGCGGAAGTAGAATAAGACGAGTAATAACCCGACAATTGCATAGAACATAAACGGTCAAGTGGAATACGTAGAACTGTATTCAAGTAGAATCGGATTGCCTGCAATCAAGCAAGCAGAATAAGTCCGCTGGTGGACAGATAAGTATAATAGGCTTATTACTCTGACAGAATAGGGTAGATATACAAATAAGTAGAATAAATCGATTAAATGTCAGACAGGTATAATAAGACAACCAGTCACCAAGTAGAATTAGCCATTGTTCAGACAAGTTGAATAAAAAAGTTTAATCACACTCTATGGTATAAATCTTGCGAATGCAATTTACTGATCCAACGATGGAAATTTATTTATCGCTACATTAAATTCCGAATAAAATCGAAGCGAAATTATCGAGAAAGGAAACACTCGTCCGTTGCATTCTGCCTTCGCGGCCTCTCCATTGTTTCGTGCAACGTTCTTGTTTAGTTTTCCACAGTTCTTGATCCCGTCCAACGTACAATGGAAAATATGGTCCATGAAAGTTTCATGAGAGACACTCCCTTCACCCTCTCTGTCTTTCTCACGGTATTCGAAATTATAAAGTTGCAGAATCTCCTCGGGAGGAATTACCGAGGCATGCAAATGCCTCGGTTGTCACTGTTGTTTCTCGGTGTTCCGAAGAGAGTGACCGTTTCCCGCTGAAATCGGTCTTCGGAGCTCGACGATTCTGTAGTTCTGTAATTTTTAATGGATCAGTTTTTATGTCGTCAATTTATGGACAGGGACCAATGATTTCCCAATAATACATTTTATTTTAATTAATTTAAAATAAATTGATTAATTGCATAATCATAATTTTATAAGTTTCCAGGTTCCGGATAGTTTCTTGTAAAATTAGCGAAGAATCGTTAAAGTAAACAGCCACCACACTATTTATTTCTCTATAAAATCTCAAAGATGCCATTTGATCGGCTGCAACGACAGGTACCCCCATTTTAATGGACTCCGAGGAGCCCAGCGAAATCCCCAATTAATTACGAACGCTCCAATAATCTGTCGATGAAAATTTCCGAACGTTACGTTCCTCGTTAGAGTCAGGGGGAGCAGAAGGGGGAGAGTGAGATAGAGGATCTCGCTAAGCGGAATTCCCAGAGGACGGCACCGTCCGCGAGAGGTTTTTCACTGGCTGTGTGCGCGGAATGTCGATCCGCGGGGACGCGGCGTCGCAGAATAGCCTTCCCTCTTCAAAAAGCTTTCAGCCCGGTCTCAATATACGCTGTTCTCGATACAAAGTTCATTCCCGGGATCCCCTCTGTCCCCTCGGCCACGGATTCGCGGGTATATCGTCGCCGTTCCGAGGCGCCCCCTCGGGATCCCTGCGCTGCTTCAAGGCCACGACGACGAGAAAATCCGCTCGACGTGACTTTCCGGCAATAAATCCGCTGAACGTGTTTCCGATCGCAACGCTGCCGCTCCCAGGAAACACTTCCCTGTAGCCGGATCGCTACGACCCGGGGAACGATCCCCCATCATCGCTGGGAAATCCGATTTTACGTTTTATCGGCGAACGGCATTGCCGCGTTAAAAGTTGATGCGAGCCCTGGGTGATTCGGGCCAGATCGGGCCGAGTCGGGCCCGCCCGTTCGCGGTTCGCGAATTGCTAGTTCCGTTCGCTATCTCGCGCCTCGTATGTTCCTCGCTCCATATCGGCTCGCGGATCTCCAGTTTTCAGCTTCAATTAACACGGCGACTGGACCACGACTTCAAAATAACAATAATTTAAATATTTTTACGTATAATAACACTGCTGTCTGATTGTATAAAATTCCAAGCAGAAGAAATGATTCATTCATGGAGATTAATGGAGTCCAAAAATACATGAGAAAAGAATTTTGATACAAGAGAATGAATACTGATGAAATAATAAAAATAAATGACGGAGGAAAATATGGTGATCAGAAGGAATTACAACGTGAGAATGAAGTACTGGGAGGTTCAAGATGGAAAATATCCGCGGACGAATCTCCGTGGGTTGAAGGATCCCGTAGTCCTTCTGGGAAGATTATCCTTGGACCGTACGGTATTCCTTTGTTATGCATGGAACGAGGACGCTCGATGGACGACGCTAAAATGGCCGTATTTCTTGACAATCGCCTTCCCTTGCTGTATCTGATCCGTAAGGTTCTTATTCGTCGTACCTAGAGCTCTTTTCCCTTCGCCCTATATTCCCGAGCTGCCGTTTCGGTATTCCAGTAGCTTTCCCGGGGAGCATGATAAGACAGACCTGTGTACTGAGGGACGCCCTCTTGCGGATTCAGATTTTTATTTCGGGATGTTTCAAACGCTTCACGGCGTGCCTGCTCCATTTTTTAAACTAAATACAGTTATATATTCATTTTGTATATTTATGCAATACAGACATTTTCTGCGCCAATTACAAGAAGAATATTTAAGAGCGTGTACAAGTTTCCTTCTGATTAAAAAAAAATGTTTCTGCATCAATTACAAGAAGAATATTTAAGAGAGTGTACAAGTTTCCTCTTGATTAAACGAAGAATAAAATAGATTAAAAGTTATAAATTATATTCAAAATAAATAAGAAATTCTTATGAAAAACTGAATAATAATATAGATTGTTCCGCTCTCCTTAGGCAAATTAATCTTTATGTACCTGAGCGTGTTTTGAGAATGAGAGCAGGATTTCAAACAACGCAATCCAAATCCTCATATGGAGTAATGAATCCTATAGATCGGATTATTTCGAGATCAAACACACTTTACAATAACATTGATTTTTTAAATGGCACGTTACAGGCATTCAAAACAAAATTACGCGAGATTATTCGCTAATATCGTACCTTTATTTGTTTAGTTCTGCGCTTGTCCATCGAATGTAAAATTTTTAGGTTAAGAAAATTTCTTTTTTTTTTTCTATGTTCTTTTTGTATATTTTTGTTATTTTCTAATACTTTTATAAGTTACACAAAACGTCTGTAAACCCATTTATAAAAGGACCTCGGTCCGTACATAATAATAATAATAATAATAATAATAATAATAATACAATTTTTGTATTAGAATCATTCGAAACTCAATGAATTCCGTACTGAAGTTGCAGAGATCGAAAAATAAATTACATAGAATCCTCAGTGAGAGAGTACTAACACGTCATCGAATCAGCTCTAAGTGGAAACAGAGAGCAATCCACAGCCATGTGAAACGTCCAGCCGACCAGCTTGCTCCGCCGCGAGAACTCGATTTCAAAGGCAATAAGCTCGGGAGGGAAATGAAAAGTAAAGTGGGCACGTGTTTCAAGGGTAAAAAGGAATGGTGTCGCTGGTACGCATGATGTGCATTAATGGGTTTTCACCGTGGGCTCTGGCGCGATCGTAGAATCTCATAAAATCGAGAGTTAAAAGGTGCCAGGGGCAAGAAAGCCAAGTATTTAAATGGATTCAATTTGGAGCGCGGCCAAGTCTGGGCTGTGTGCGCGGTGCCAGCCGACGAGGGATAGACGCTCGTAAAGGATGCAGCCCGTGGTTCGTTGAACAAATTAATAGCAATCCCTAGGAATCGGCTATTAGAGTGTTCGAATACGATTTCCTCGAACGATCGCTCTCCTCTCGCGACGTTCCGCTGATCTCCTCGAATGCTATCGCGCGGCTCGATCCTATTTAAAAGTTCAACCCGAATGGACATTTACGACCCGAGGCATTGTGAGGAACCGTGTCCTTGATGTTATTACCGGCGTTCGATTATCCTCTGGCCCAGGGCCCCGATATCACAACTCCTCGAGAATTCTGCTTAATAAGACGCTTTTCACAATCCCATTCAAGAACTCCCGCTGTTGTTATCTATTATGCTCGGAAAGTAGCCTGCTCGATGGCGCGCGGAATTTGTTAAGCTCGCAATCTTAGTTAGTTTGCTCCAATATAAGTAGAATTTCCCGATTTGAATTCCATTCGTGGTGGTACAGACAAGGTCCGTGAATAGACCGATCGAATAATGCACTTTTCTGTCATGGATTTCTTTCGGCTCTCACTATTGGTAGCTCATCAATTTAGTTGGTAAGAATCGACACGGTGGAGCTCCTAAAATAGGCCACCCGAGTAAAGGCGCGTTTACCGCGAGCGCTCGGCGCCTAGGCGCGCGCTCCTTTTCTCGTAAATTTTCGTGCGGGTCGACAGGCCCGCTGTTTCCCGCTATGCGTGGCAGAAAAAAAAGGTTTCGTCTCTTCACGGCTACTTACAAAATGAAGGTATCCTACCGCCTTAGAGGGAAGCTGATGTTTACCTAAACGAACCGTGAAGAGACGAGACCTTTTTTTTCTGCCACGCACAGCGGGGAACAGCGGGCCTGTCGACCCGCACGAAAATTTACGAGAAAAGGAGCGCGCGCCTAGGCGCCGAGCGCTCGCGGTAAACGCGCCTTAACTCGGTTGCTGTTGGTGTACGCTCAGAGTTCAATTTCCCGGTTCTTAAAATTATAATGATTTTTTATGTACTATCTAATGCAGCGAAAGTATTTTACTTCTGCGCAATTCACCTGTACGTCTGTGCAATCCCAATAATTAAAAATATAATCTGAAACAGCAAGAAGAAGGCGTTTGCAGCGCCACTTAGTAAATGCTTTGTTAAATCGGCAGCACTTCTTCCGGCGTAGTCCTGCACTTAACACTAACAAGAAGTTTCCACCTGTTCGTCGGGGTCTCCGCAATTTCCCGAGCGAAAGACAAATTACCGCGGCATAGTTGAATATCCAGACGAAACTTGATATCCGCGTTACGTTTGCATTAGCCGGGACGGGGTTGCGCGGAATGGCTGGCGCGACGGAAGGAAATTGTTGGGAACACAGTCGACTTCCGGCAGCTGTGAAAAGTAGCCGAGCCGCCGTGCCGTGGCGTTCCGTATCTCGTTACAACGGGATTACGGGTCGTCCGTTGTAAAGGGAGACGATGCCGGGAGACGACCAGAGGCGAGAAGATCCATTTTTTATTTTTCCTCGTCGAACTCGTTACCTACAGAGTGGCGGGGACCCACCCGTGAACCGTTCAACAAACCGGTAGCAAAAGGAAGCGACCTCGAACGTATCGGCCGCACAATCGATACGCGCCAATAGCCGCAACGGCGCGGCGCGTCGAGACCGCGCCGTAATTTGCCCGTCTCTTATTTCCGGTCTCATTAACTGTCTCGTTGGCATAGCAGCGCGCGGCCACATTGTCCGCCGAGATTTTCTGAAAATTGGACCGATGTTTTCCCGCGCCTCGCGACCGATACTCTTTCAATAGGAGAACCAGCCGCGCAACGAAGTAGCATAACACGATGAATAGGCCGACCCGTGCTCCTCGCACAATGGACCGACTTGCGATCCGCCGCGCCCTCGAGCCATTCGAACCCGATATTTTCGAACGAAATTGCTTTATGCAATAGTTGGCTAATTTCCCCCCGATCGAAATTAGTCCCGCGGCGAACCCCCCGAGGTCTGCGAGCTTGTTATTCGCAGACGTACGCTTCGAGAAATAGGGCATTGTTAATCTATTGTTGGTGGTCGAAGCCGGACTATCTGTGACCCCTTGCCGTATTTCGACGAGTCAGACTCGTGAAGAAGATTGCAACAAAGTCTAACAAATATGAACGTTATGCCTTTCTTTTTAGATGAAATAAAATTTGTTTCGCTTCTAATCAATATTTAAGCATTCAAATAGAGTAGCCATACGAAAAATATACATTTTCTTTTCTCTTATACGACATTTTTCGGGATAGAGACGTTCTAATCACTGTAACTGTAAAAGAAATCGTATGACAAGGGGTTAAAACAGAATCACTTTTTCTAGATTTGAACTACCTGACTTTTTACTAGAATTAGAAGCATCAGTTTCCCGAAAGACGAGCAGAAAAGATTTTGGAGAAATTTAAATTGGTAAGAAGTGCGCGAAAAAACTTTTTAATACTTTTTTATTAGAGTCTGTGATGAACAAACTCGATTAACAATAAACTGACGAGAAAAAGAAATTTATTTTCATTCTTGACACACTTAATATAAAAAAAAAAATAATATCACAGTTTTCTAAAATTCTCTTGCTGCTGTCACGGATTTAAAATACACCTTGTCATAAGTTTTGTAGACCAAGTTCAACGAAGAATTTGCGAAGGGTGAATTTGATTCGTAAGAGGGTGAATTTGATTCGTGAAAGCTGTATAAGGATTTGTGAAACACGGTTCGATTCCGGGAGAACGGTTCCGATAAAAGCGAGTCGCGGCAGAGGAAAAAAGTTTCGAAATCGGAATTTGATTTACAGTAGCGACCGATAAGAAGACGACGTTCGGCGCGAGAAAGGAAATCAAAGTTCGTCGAGCGAAGTCGAAAGTAAGTTGCGCAACAGTCTAATATTTATATGCGACAGTTCGATCTGGCCGGGGCTCTCAATAACGTTGACGTCAAAAGTTCGCCGGCGCTCGCTTCATCCGGAAATTACCGATGGGAGAAGTCGTCGGTGTCTCTCCTCCGTTGATCTCGTTTTTCTCTTATTCGAGTCCGTTGACAACGGACCCGCAGCCATTTACTTTCGTCACGTCAACGGGTTGGGTATCCTTCGTTTCTGCGTGACGCAGGGTCCAATGTGTTCCGAGTATGGGGTTCGAGGTATATTTTCCCCGTGGCTCTTGGCTTGAAATCCGAGATCCGGCAGGAATAGGGATATTCGATTCGCTTCCGGTTTCCTTATTCCTTAGAGATCCTGCAAAATAGGTTCTCCACCAGTCTCCTCCCTCTCTCTCTCTCTCTCTATCTCTCTCTCTTCGTCGTTTCCTCTCTATCGTGATTCCTTAATTCAACGGGGACGGATTTCTTCTGCTGTCTGCTCGACGTTCGCTCTGCGAACGACTTTACTGAATTACGGTGACTGCTCCAGCGAATTATGGTAAAATAAGATCTTTGTAGGGACCTATATGTCACTCCAGTGATCACAAACATCATACAGAATCAAACAAATTTATTTAACTTTGAATCTATCAGAAATGACTATCTGTTTATTCCACATTTGTTGAAATTATAGCTTCGGAAACCTCTAAATAATTCTTCAGTAGGCACCAAAGAGACCACAATATTTAAATAATTTTAAACGTTGAATATACTTAAATCGATATAATATTAATACTTTAAGAATGAATATTCCCTGTGCAATTTTACTAACAGTGAATTCTACTTTTTCCTCACTAAAAATGTGAAGTTCATTTTTCATCCGAATGAAATTCCAATTATTTTTAACTCTTTTCTTATTGAACCTACAATTCATCATCATTAAAAGTTTATTACTCCACCATGCATTTGTTTATAGTTCGTCATTACATTAATTTAACTGGTATATAGTAAACTAAGAATGTGTTCCTTACTATTTTATCTCATTTGGTAAAATCTGGTTTTAATTCTTTTAAATATTTTTCCCTTAAATAGAACACTAAAACTGACCGTCTTTCAATTTTTTTCATCCCAATTAAAATAATCATGCAGTGGAGGGTTAAGACGACCGGATAATTCGAAGGCAAAACAGTTTATCGGGACAAGCGGATTAAACATTCAATTTACGATTAAACAAGTAGAACGAGGAACGTTTGTGGTGAAACGACCGTAGAGCGTGACTTGCTTTGACGCGCAAGTAGAATCAGCCCGTATGTGGTCGGACAAGAGAATTCCAAGTTGTCTAAAATTTAGACGATAGAATAGGGGTTGTTAGTAATCAACCAAATAGAGAGTAATAGTGTTGAATGCATTTGAACGAGCTAGAATAATTTGAATTAAATGTAGTCAGCAAATTCCTGTTGCAGGGGAACGAAAATAGTCGGAGTTTTCGTACAGTTACATGGTATTGTAATAATAGTTTTATATCCATTTGAGAGAGCGAGCTAAAATAATTTCAATGAAATGGCGAATTGGTGAAGAACAAAAACACTGATCTCGTACTGTTACACGTGTCATCTGCGATTTCGAAGCCTTAATCAGAAAACTGGGTCGCGCAGCAAAAATAGTGAGAAATCACAAGCTTAGCGAGGAGTGCTAGAACGCTCCCGAAACCCCTCGACCATCGACAGCGAATTTACGGACACCGAAATCACGTCCGCGGTCTGATGACAGTAATCGACGTCCTCGTTCAGCCATCTTGCGCGGCGAATGATCGTTTTGAGGCACTTCACGCTTCGTTGCGGGTTAATTAACAAGCGGGACGAATAAAAACACATGTAACTCAAGTATTATCCAATAACCGAGGCTGATGTCGTTCATGAAATCAATCGTCGATTGCCATTGAACGATCAGGCACGAAGTCAGTATTTCGAGTGCCTAATGGAACTACACTGCCGTCCTCCATGTCAAAAATAGTTGCTGTTCGCGTCACAGCTTCCCGAACTTGTAAGTTGATTGAAACGATAAGTAACTCAATTAAAACGATACTCAAACATTATGCTAAAATTCGGGACAATGCGATGTTGATTCTCTTTTAAATTTTATTAATTTAATTCTGAATGATTTCACCTGATCGTAAAACTTAATTAAATAATAAATGGCTACTTAAGTACAGTAATTTGTTTATTAAATTATTGCCTGAAAAAGTCAATATTTGTAAACCTTGACGTACTTTACAAGCTTAAGAGCACCAAAAATGCTGAAGTATCAACAACTCGCACCGTTTCCAGCACCACGCACAAAATGTACACACACAATCAAGTGAAATTGCACCATTCATTCGCGCGGCACTATTTCTTCGGAAGAATCAGGCGGGAATTGAACTTTTTTCGAATTCTGACCGTGTTGGGCAGCGACCCGACTAATGACGAATAAATGATTGCGAGAGCTTTCCCCTCCCGGCGACGAGGGAACAGTATGTTTCTTCTCGGAGAGTAACGATGATCTCGCGGGACCGGGACGTGAAATGAAACCGAGCTGGTCGTTTGGTCGTTATTTTCACGGACGCAGTTACCCGGATAATTTGCATCTTTTTCTGGCCGTTCCTCGTGAGGCAATGGTTCTTTTCATCGTCGACTTTACTCTTTGGACGCACGGCAGCGGGGTCTAGATAGCACGGTGGCAAATTTCCCGGCGATAAGAGTCGCCGGGAAAACGTAGGGTACGTTCGTTCGTCGTTTGTCGTTGGCGAACGAAGAAGACGGCGTCGTTTTCTTTCGCGGAAAACCCGTACCTTGACTCCTCGCTCCGCCCACAGCCTCAACCCTCCCAACCCTTACCTTTCGCTAGAGACAAATGGTTTTTGTTGCACGCTCCAGTTTTTCGGACGCAGCTGCAGCTACTTCGGCCCCGTGATGCGAGAAACTTCTTCTGAAATGTGTTCCCGCAACTACCGGTCCGCGGAATCCCTTTGACGTTGCTCTCTTTCCGCCCCCGGAATTACTGGCGTTCGAGTTTCAGAACGATGGTTGCCTAATACGATTACCATTTTCTGCCTCGTGGCCGTCAGCCGCTCAGATTTGTAGAATATGCAGTCTTTAAACGCAGACTGTATAGTCAACAAATGGTCAGTAATAATATAAATTGAATAATGGCCAGAAAAAGTAGAATAAGTGCAACTATGGCCGGACCAGTCGGATAGAAAAACCTTGTTCAAGGAGAACAACTGCAGAAATAGTCAGACAGATTCAGATTAACAAGAATAAAATAACTAGAGCGAATCAAGAAGAACGAGTGAGCTGATCAATATCCCGACAAGCGGTATCGGTCAGCTTGTGGGCGTGCAAGTAGAATATACCACTGCGTGGTCGTGCAAGTGGTCATCAATAGCCATATTAGTAAAATAGATCGACCAATGATCGGACAAGTGGAATACAACGACCATTCTCAGTAGAGCAAGTCAACCAAAAATCACACGAGTAGATTAACTAATCTACTGATTTTTGGTTCTGCCGATTCCCACTACTTATACGATGATTGATCAAGTTAATCTATAGTAGATTAGTTAATCTACTCGTCTGATTTTTGGTGGACTTGCTCTACTGAGAAAGGTCGATGTATTCCACTTGCCCTAGTTAGGACATTAATGAGCTAGGTAAGAAAGCTTGATCAATAATCAAATGAGTAGTGCGAATCTATCAAAAGTCAGCCAAGAAGAATGGGTCCAGCAGTAGCAACATAGACAGAATGAATTGGCCAATAATCCAGTAAGTAGAACAAGTCGACCAAAAGTCAGCCAAGCAGAATTTCACGCTCTAACTAATAGAATCAGAAAATTCGGAGATGGCAATATTGTTTTCAGAGAAGAATTAGTTCCGAGGGCGAAATACGTTCACGGAAATGCTTACCGTTGATTGAATCTCGTGATCGAATCTCATCGAATCGGTAATACGGTTGTCGACACATTATTTTGCGGGAGCTGCGCCCGAGGACTGTCAGATCGGCAACGTGATCGTGTCCTGACCGTGGTCGTCCAAAATTTCGGCATCGAGGGGGCCGTCGAGGCCGCACCATCCATTTCACGAGCGTCGAGGAATGACATATTCTCAGGTTCCCATTGGGACCGAGGTCACACGAGGCGACACACGCGACACATGTCACGCGCACGTACGCGCGTCAACCGAGGCGTCAACTGCCGGATAAAACCATTTGTCAAATCTCCTTCCACGGAGCGCTCGTGGATATTCAACGGGGATTCCAAGAATTCCTGCGCGCATCTTCGACATTATCCGAACGGCGAGAAAATATCATCCGGGGAGCGTTTCCTCGGGACCCCGGCCTACAGCCGCGACAACTGTTGTGTCGATCAAACGGAATTGTCTAGTGCTCCTAAACAAAATTGAAATCACCAGAACGTGAACAGGATTTCTCTGATATATGACTAGAATTTCTCTGTCAAAAATAATTTCCTACCAGAAGATTTCTATACAGGGTGAGTCCTAACGTTATCACCAAATATCTTTGTTGTTTTCAAAGATAAAAAAAATGGGGCTCGTCACCTTCATTTTTTTAAATGGAACCACCCTTTTTTAAACATCTACAATGATAATCCCTTTTTGTTACGAATTCAGTAACTATAATTACTCAAGGTCACGGACAGAAAAACGTATAAAACTAAAATATGCAAGCAGAATATGTTTATCACCAGTGAGACTTGTAGTAAACATGCTCAGGTCCTTCAATGCTATGGAATGTTTTAAAACATGTTATTTATTCCCATTCAACTTTGTCCTCAAGACATTTAATGTATCTTTGAAAACAACAAAGATATTTGAGGTGATAACGTCAGGTGACTCACCCTGTATATTCTGTATTTACACTCCCCATATACTATTGGCCGACAAGATTAAAACAATAAAGTTTAATTTCAATTCAGAAGAAATGATTTAAAATAAAAATTTTCTACGTTTATTGTAAGGAACACAATGATATAATATATAATGACATATAATGTAATAAAATGTGAATTGTCAGTAGAGGTTCATGTAGAAAGAATTCTACAAGATCGTCGCGCGTTCGCCTTCCTTCTGAATTTATTTCCAAATGTACGTCCATTTCAGTGACACGTGTAGGCACGGATTACTGGAGCAATTAAATTGTGTGTTACACTGTAGAGTTGTCATGCAAGTAGAATAACTAGATGGTGATGTAAGTGGAATTGAGAGCATATACCATATGTATGGTTGGACGAGTGCACTGTAGACGATATGTAATCACACGTGTAGAACAGCGTTGGTAACTGGTCAGGCCAGTGAGATGAGGTTTGTACGAGTACCAATAGTATAGATCAGCTTGTGCACAGTAGAATAGGGGTGTTATGTGGCCAGACGAATGAAACTCGGAAGCCCATTTGACCGGGCAGAACCGTATTTGCTTATAGAGAACGAGACGTCTGGTCCTCCTAGTAGAACGAGTTAGTTTTGGTCAGACGTATTCGTGGAAAATCAATCAGCTTCAGCTGAAACGTGTCACAAGTGGCAGAAAATTGTGTTAGCTCGTTAGACAGTCCACATCCATTTCTAAACAGCACGTCAAACATTTGAATACTTCAAAATTGAATTTCGTAATACAGGGTGAGTAAAAGTCGATCGGGGGGTTTGAAAAATTTGTGATTCTTTTACCAATCCCCGGAATCACCGAGGGATCAAAAGGATTAAATTCTGCGGATATCGACGTTCCGATTGACTTGTCCCGTAGCGTGCAATGTACCGAATGAATTTCCACTTTTATGCGTTCGGTAATTGCGACAGCAGAGATCCCGAACGTCCGGGAGTCCCATTGTTAAGGAAAGATCAGTTTCGCGGTCTCGAAACCGCGAACACCGCGGTAAATGCAGCGACCGGCGTCAGCTGCAGTCTGGCAAAGCAAAAGAAAGAAACGTATGGTTCGGGTTAAATCGCTCGGGTATGCAAGATCGCGCGATGCTCTCGCGTAGCTGCGTAGCAACCAGCCGCGAGAACCATCTGGCAATAATGTTCGGTTTCAGAACACGGCCGACTATGAGTGTTCCGCCGGGTTGGTGGATCGCGGCGAGGGGGTGAGGGGGCGAAGGGGCGGAGAATCAGACTGGAAAGCGATTGAGAATGGGGCGCCGGATAGAGCCTGGATAGGAGCATGCTGAACGCGCTAATTGCAAAAACTGCCTGCAGCGTTGTCCGCCGCCGCCTGTCCCTACGGCTCGTTCCTCGAGGAAGAAAGAAAACTAGAAGGCACGTGAAACACGGCACTCGGTCAGCTCCCTGGAAACTTTCCACATTCTTCGTTTACCTGCCAGTTGGGGGGGCTTCTCGCTTAATTAATTTTTCCCTTGCTAGAGACCGTCAAGGCCTTTTTTTCACGGCTACGAACTGCGCTTCCGGATAAACAAGTCCGTTTCCAGCAAATTTATCGAGGCGTTCACGCCCAGGGCTCTGCGTCCAGCCCAAAGTACTTCATTATCGTGACGAAAATCGCGACCGTCAGCGGAAAATCGACAGCGTCTGATCAAGCGTCGAGCTGTTCCACTTGCTGAAAGAGTATTAATTGGAACGGCTCGGTCTTAATTTTTCTTTGAATATTCGTTGTTGTTAGTATCCCAACAAACATTAAATCTACTAATTCTACTGATTATTTCTGTATTTGTCTGATTTTAGATCGATCAATTCTACTTGAATAGAATATATACATGTTTGTGCTATCTGTTTCACCATAAATTGAGCTAGTCTACTTGTCTGACTAGAATACAGACTACTCTGTCTTGTCACAATGTAACCACGTGCAGTTAGCTGGTCATAAATTTGCCATATCCACTTGTCTGACCAGAGATCAGTTTATTCTACTTGTCCGCAGGAGGATGGATTCATTTTACCAGATCGCGGATACATTAACTCATTCTATTCGCAATACCATAATGTAAACATTATTGAATTTTTCATAACGTCGTGTCCGACTCATGATTGACTTATATCACTTATATTCCCTGCTCTACAGGTTTTCTTATAAACACTGGACTCCAGTCGAACCAATACTACTTTATTGGGATTGAAATCTCAATTGTGATGATACAGATCAACATTACAATAATTTGAAGATACTGTTGTATAATTTTCCACCTATTAAACATATTAAAAAATGAATGAATTTCTCTTTCCATCCAGGTAGAACATTTTTATTTTCCATAGAGATGATATTCTAGTCTGGATATACGTATTAGAAATCACGATCTATTACGGGATTCAATAGAAAACCTTTCAGAAATCGCGGATCGAGATCTCTCCCCGAGCTTTTTAATTTTCCTCTCGGGACTGTTCGCCGAAGGAAGAAGATTAAAAAATTTTCGTGCCGCTCGCGGCTCACTGCACGGTTCGGAGAGAAATGTGAAAAAAGGGGGACGCGTACAGCTGGCTCTTTTGCGGGACGCCAGCTGCGCTTTATCTTTACGACACCGGGAACGCGTGCCATTTCCACCTTTCTCCGAGTTTTTCGCTTCGTCGCCGCGATAGACGCATTGCAGACCGCTCGAATGTCTCTCTTTCCCGTATCAGCAGCTCCGTGCTGCCCCAATAAATGTTATTTGCACGTTCTCGATCTCCGCTCGCCGCCTGTAATCCACAAAAATCGCGAACTACAGGACGGAGCTCTCGCTACACGATAAGTCGACGTTGCGGCCATGTAAAACGATTTTATTCTTCCTCTGATGCTCTTCGACCGTTCTATCATTTTTATCCAGTCGCATGAACGTTTGGAACATATTCCGTTATGCATTCATTGAATTCATTTCTTCTCCCATTTTTGTTTCTCATTGGTGTTCATCAATATCACAGTAGTATACGTTTGTCTGTAATCAGAGTAATGGACGAGATCGGTTTCTGACCAGACATATCGGAAACCATGTGAATAATCGATCAGTTAGACTGTGGCCCGGCAAGTGGATTTGGCCGGTCTATAAAAGGTTAATATAATTGGTTTGTGATGAGTCATGTAAAATAGATTTTACAGTCCCGTTTGTAGAATTGGTCAATTTATTGTTGATCAGGTACGGTACCTTGGCCTGTAGCCAAATAAGTAGAATAAACATATTTTTAGTCAGACAGGTGGATGCAATCAATTTATAATATAACAATTCAAATGGATCAGCTGATGCTCAGATAAGTAGAATAGGCCAGTCTATTGCGAACCCAGCTAAAGACATCGTTCTATAATATACATTCAGTCAAGTAGAAGAGGCGAAACTAACAGCGACCAAATAGGTCGGTCTCGCCCCAGATGCTTACTATAAATTGATTACTGAGGAGATAAGTAGACTGGCGAAACAAATATTCCTATTTTGGTCAGACAAGTAGAATAGGTTAATCCACTGTCAGACACGTAGAATAGGTCAACGCACGATCGTCCATGACTGGATCTTCGGTCAAGTAGAACAGGCGACGCTGAAACCAGATACATACAATAGATTGATTTATAACCAGCCAAGCAGAATTGCTAGGATTATAGTTAGACGTCACGCGACACCCGTTTCTAACGCTGCAACGATAAGTCAACCCGTGGGCATGTAAAACGTTTTTAGTCGCGTCTCGTCAGCTGGTCTGGCGTTCTTTTTTTTTCTTTTATTGTCGTGTCGCATAAACGCTCGAAACGCATTTCGTTGCGATCGATCCGACACGTTGCGAACTGCAAATCGTTCTGGTAACGGTTCACAAAAGCTTTTTTCCCTGCAGTTAGTACCATTCGAAGTCGTTAACCGTTCTCGCGCTATTATCTCTTTTCAATTAGCAGCATGTGTTCCAGTAATACCGATCTAGATTCGAGGAGAAAGTTTGTGTAATGATGTGGAGAATAACGTACTGAACTCACTATTGAATAATTAGTACTCTGCGAACATTTATAGAATTTTCACTAGATAGTTAACGTAACACAGTATTACACGAAATCATTGATTTAAACGTTTACTCTGCTGTGTAGAGCACTAAAAATGGATGACTATAATTTAGTAGGTTGTTGACTTTTTAATGAGACTGTAATAATAGGTTGACCTCAATTAACTTGTACGTTCATTCAATGATTTCATTACACATAAAATTTGTGATAAGTAGAAGAGGATCGTATTTAGTCAGACCAGTGAATAACTATTTGCAGGATCGAGTAGATCTGGGTCAAATCTACGATTTACTCATTAAACTTCGTCCTAGTAATTTGCATTTTCAATATGCCAGGACTAATTCGTTGAAATTACATGTCTGTAACCGAACAAATTGATGTTATAACCTAATCTTTTAATGTTCGACTAAGTGACTGTCAAGAAAAAGAAGGCGGCGTTAATCGGAGGTGTGCCACTGCGAAGCATAGGGTTGATATATGTTTCACGATGAAATGACACGGTTGCTAATAACAGGGATGCGGTGGTCGATACTTTGGCCACGCCGTCATCTTTCACGGGGAACCGTCTGATCAATTACACGGTTCATTCCGGCACCGGGCGATTGCCTGTTCTGGGTTCAAGTTCTAATACACGAGCAATTACACTCCCCCGCTAGTTACACCTTTTGTTACGAGAACGGGGGCTTGTTCCAGTGCTACACCCTAATTTTCGCGGCTGAAGTTACGCGGGCTTTTTATGAAGAGCTCATGTGCCGGGGAATTCTGCCGCGGCGAGGGACTTCGGTTTATTAGCACTTTATAATTTAATTAATCCCTAATTAGAGACCGTGTAAACGAGTTTTCGGTTGAACGGCAGAATTTCGCCGAGTTTTCCGCGAATATCTCCTTGGAGCCAATGCTAATCGTGACTAACCAACGTATTTGCCAACGTATCGCGATACTTCTGCCGGAATTGGTAACTTTTCGAGGATCGTCGCATGTATCCGCGCTCCCGAGGGAATAATAAATACAGAATTGTCATGTGTAATTTGCGATATTGTTTTCGATTAATCCGAGGGTTACGCGGTATCTGTGCGAACAACAATTACCGACTACAGAGCTGCCGCACCGCGTAATACCCCAAGAGAAATTATGCCCGACTATTTTGTTCTAACTTCGGGACCGGGATTACTCGCAGTGCGCTGCGAAAGTTATTTTGTTGTAAATATATTAATTTAGCTTCGGACGCGTCTGACAAGGAACACATTCTGATTCTGAAATTTGAAAAAATCTTTTCGGTATGAAATATTATAAAAATTCATTAAAAAATATCCCGTTGACACTGGGACGCATGTATTTCGTCGAATTATTTTGGTTAGCGTCGTTATTTGGCGTTGGGGAACGCGTTATTTCACGCGTGATCGTGTAAAGCGAAAAACAGGAAAAATAAAGCAGGATCCCGGGGTATTAGCGATCAGACGGGGTCGTCAATTTCGCATTTACCGTCACGGGGTATCTCCCCGGTAAAAGTTTCATGGGCCGGCCCGATACTCTTCGGAGGATTTAAGCAGTGATCGATGGAATCGTTGTGTTTCGCGGTAATTCGCTGCAGCCTCGCCAGTGGTTACGAACGACCGCACGCGTCACTCGTTCCGGACACGTTGGACCGTTCTGAAACGCGGGTTAGCGCGGCCCCAATTAATTTGCAATCGATTATACGGGCCGCGTTTTAACGTCAAGTAACAAGCAATTCGTATCCTGCCTTCGGCCACATTCGCGTATTATATTTCACCGTTAAAATATTATTGAAAATTACGCGCGCGCTAACAAACGACGATCTAATTGTAACGCGCGTCAGCGTTACACTGAATCTTCGTAATGGTATCGATGGAAACAAACTTTTTGCATGAAGACGTATATATGTATATTATTACATGTCTAGAGACACACAACGATACCGTAAAGAACCATAAAGTACAGCCAAATAGCCATTTAAATCGAATTTACTGTGTGTGTCTGACGAATCACTGATCTCTTCCACTTAGGACCCAAATTAACCCACAGTTTCCGTCATTGCACGTACTCCTTCATGTAACACTGTGATGTCTCTGGTTCCAGATGTCCTGACAGCGGGCCCCGGGCCACCAGGATGCCGACAGACGACGACTATGGCCGAAGAGAACGTCTCCTACTGCACCAACACCCGATCTCTCAGTACGGGTCCTCGTCATCTCCGGTTCCAGGATCGACCGGCGTGTCATCTGGAAGTGTCGGGTCCCAGATCGGTTCCGCCAACTCATCGGACTGCTACAAGCCGCAACAGCAACAACACCAACAACACCAACCCCAACAACAATCGGACCGAGCGATATCGAACCCATCAAGCAGCACCGGCAGCGGCCAAGACCGTTACCAGTCCGACCACGTCACCAGTCAGCAATCTCAAGGGAACGATCACGACTATGGTGTCCGAGATCGGCTCTCGGGTTTGGACCGTCACGACAAGTCAACGGACAAGCCGTCGCTGGACGATTTCCCAAAGTCATGCGGGGAGCCGCGATCGTTGCAATCGAGCTGCGAGCGATTCGGCCACTATCAGAGCCAAGAGAGATTCGGCCAGTCCTCTCTGCAGACGCACCACCAGTACACACCGGCTAGATCGAGCTCGGGCGGTCAAACGTTGTCCCAGGCCGTTCTGGCGGAACGTTTTCCTCGGTTCAGCGAGCTCACCGGTCTCCACGGGGAGCAGAGGCTGTCGTTGGTCCCTAGCGAGCGCTATCAGCAATCAGCAGGCAATAACGACGGTGACCTGTCCGACGGCAACGAGTACGCGAACAGCACGATCCTGGTGTCGGGCTGCGCGACCAGCCCTTTCTCGTCGGAGACGTTCCCCTCGCCGCCGTCGCCAGCGCCCGCGAATGATCGTTTCGTTCCACCACCGCCACTGTCGCCCAGCCCAAGCGAGAAGTATGCCTCGACCCAGAGTCTGGCTGGTTACCCTGCTGCTGATAGGATTCTGCCCCCAGGTTCTCCAAGCGCCAGATATGGCGGGGGCACAGCACCAGCCTCACCGATGCCAGCCGCGGACCGATTCTCCTCGGCGGAGCGACTACTGGCCAGTCAACAGTCGTCGGCCGGCCTGCACGAGTCCAAGGACAGCCAGCAACGATACTCTGGAGCCAGCGATCGCCTATTGTCCGGCTCGTCGCCAGTGCTGGGAACCCTTCAAGTCAGCCTACAAGGCGACCGATCAGCCGGCGTGTACGCGGCCAACAAAGACTCCACGGGCTCCCGATACGGCGCCATCTCCACGGACAGGCTCCTTTCATCGTCGCCTATACACGCCCCGGTGCCAGAAAGGTTCGCGAGCAAGTCGACGGACAGGTATCTCGGCGAGTCGCCGGTGTACGACAGGTACCACCGGCCGGAGGCGTCGTCGGGCATCCATCATGACCGCTACTCGACGATATCGTCCACCGCCGAGAAGTTCCTCGCGAGCACAACGAACCCCGAAGTTGCCAGCCATCAGCGATACTCGTCGACGGAGAGGTCACTGCAAGTCTCGAGCACAGCCAGCGAGCAAAGACGTCTGTACGCCGATCGAGGCGTCGAGACGGTCTGCCAGAAGTACACAGACAGATCCAGTAGTTCGCCAGCCCCCACGGACTTCGGTCGCTACTCCAGCTTCCAGGACTCCGGGGCTAGCCAGTCTAGATACGTCACCACCAGCGACAGGTTCAACGAGTCCACGGTCCAACGATGCAGCCAGTCCCGAGTCACTGATCGGTTCTGCGTGTCCACGGATCGGTTTCTCGCTAGTTCATCGCCCGGACACGATGGAAGAGGGGATGCTTCCAGATACACTATCTCCGGGTCCTCTACGGAGAGACTGCTCTCCACCACCTCGTCCTCGTCCTCCTCGTCCACGGACACCATCGCCAGATATCATTCCTCGTATACAAACACCACGGCCACGCAGTCGAGCTCCAACGATCGCTTCACGTCTATCTCACCGACGCCGGAGGGGACGGCTAGGGATCTCAGGTCGGGATCGAATGGCGCGGGGTCCTCGGCTGCGTCCGGTTACCAGAGCGCGACGAAGACCGGGATCGACAAATACCTGCAGGTGTCGAAGTCCGTGCAGAGTTACGGGAACGAAAGGTATAGCGGCGGGAACCCAAGCGATCAGTTCGACAGACTCAGCCAGGACCGTTACGACAGGTTCGCAGGGTCTGTGGCCGGCGATCGGTTCGCATCCTCTACAGGCACTCCTGATCGCTTTCATTCTGCCGCTGATCGATATTCTCCTGCAAGGGCAGCGGACAAGTACTTGTCCCTCCCGAAGCCCAAGGATCGCTATACCGGTCGCATAACGCCGATCTCGTCTTGCGGTACCTCTTCAGCGGCGACCTCCACCGATCGCGCTTATGGCGGGTCCAGCGCGACCGGGAGCTATGTTCCGCCAACCGCGCACACACCTGTCGAACGATACGTGCCACAACCGCCCCCCGAAGTTCTCTATCCGGACAGATACGTTGATAGATACGTGCCGCCATCAGCACACACGCCCACCGATCGTTACGTGCCCACCAACGATCCAGGCGACCCGTACATGAGACGAGACCTCGGCTTCCATCATCATTATCGGCTACCGCCGCCGGCGGGCTATCCTTACCACCAGTCGCACTTCCGGCTTCGTGGTTTCGCGTACGCGTCACCGGGCCGGTTAGGGGGCAGTCCTGGCTCCAGCAGCTCCAGCAGCTCCGCGTCCAATCAGAGAGACGGATTCTCCATGTCGCCCTTGCTCAGGCCGAAGGTGCGAACCTCTGCGGTCGAGTTCCCGACGACTTCCAACAGCGTCGTCGTTGGGCGACATGTGTGTACCAACCCCCCGTCATGCTGCAACGAGGTCCCAGCGAATGCAAGGTCCTGCTGTCAAGCCATCAGAAGGTCGCTGCCGCCGGGGGCTCTCCCGTCGATACCCACGCAGTCTTCTTGGTAAGTAGCCTTTTGCTGATATGGGATTGCACGGGTGGAAGGTTGAGGTTTGGGGCTGGATAATGATCGAACATAGTGTCTTTGATAACTGCTGATAATTTTGGAAGATACGGGCAAAGTGACTGACTTTTAATCCTAGGAATGGTATCTCAGGTTAAAGGGCAAGGAAATAAATCATTTCTCCGCTCCGTTCTTGTATCATAATTCCAGGATTATACCTTGTATATTTTAAACATTTTATAATTGCTGTATAAAGCAGCTGGGTATTCTAGGGTTGTATTTTTATGGTAAGTTATTATAGTCAAGCGACTGTGTGTGTGTGTCTGGAGAGAAGAAGTACGACCCCGTGTGATAAATAGGAGTTTCGTGTTCACTGTTTAGAAGCTTTTTCCGCTGTTGAATATGGAGCAGCAGGTATCACGTGCAGCATTTAAATGATTTTAAACTCGTTCTAGTGCACATGAAAATTTAGGACAACATTATGATAAAAGCAACCCCTAGGTTATTTTGTGTCCCCTCGCAATCTGTAAACTCGAGTGGACACGTAGCACGATCTGTTCCTGACTAGACTGCCGGTGTAGTGTCAGTTAGTGGATACAGCAAGTAGTACTGCCCGGTATCTGATCAGACATACGCGAAATTTCCATAATTCCATACAATATTTCTTTACGGTATCTGATACTCCATAAAAATTAAATGGATTCTAGTTAATCAGAATGCCAACTAAATATTATAATTGCAAGGTAGATGTTTGTTTAGGCAAACATTAAAGTAATAATTACGAGAAACGCGACAATCGAGAAACATTGAGGACTTCAAATTTAGTATGCTAGACAGACAGTGATTATACATGAATACTAAATTTTCGAAATTAAACGAATTGGATAAAATATATTCCTTCTGTAAATGTTTTATGTAAATTGAAAGTGAAACGACACAAAACATTTAATATTTATAAGTTTCTGGAGGATTTATGTCTTTTATATCACTTAAGTAGTATAAGTATAGGCTTAGTCAGACAAGGACTAAAGAGAAGGACCCACAGATTGATCTAATAAAAATATTTATGTATCTGTCGCATACATATCAAGTCAAATTAAGAACATTTCAATTAACAAGAAATTCGAACCTTCATCGCACAAAAAAATAGAGTCTGCCCATCAGCATAGTTAAATATCCAAGAGTTAGGCACTGGATAAAATCACGAGATGAAGTAAGACGTTAAAAACGCGGAAAAAGTTGTCAACGGCCGGCAGGAAATAAGAGGCAAGATTTCTGGGTCAGGAGGAGATTAATTGCAGCAAGACCGGAAGTCGGTATGCAGATTAAAGAAGCTGGAGAGCTCAGCCGTCCTGCTCGGGGATTAAAGTGTGCGGCGCTTACGTCGCGGGTAATGCACGTGTTCGCGCAATCATACACGTTAATAATAAAGCCCGCGAATTATAATCGGGGAGGGCTTAATTGCGGGACGACTGCTATTTATACTCGGGAAGTGGCGGGAACCACTTTTCCGTGGGCGCCGGAACGACTCAATTCGAGTTTCCTTCGATATTAAAGCACGCCCAGGGCGAGATTGCGTATCCGGTAACACACTGGCGCCGAGAACTTCGCAGGAACGTGTGTCCCACCATGAATTTATGCGGCCCTTAATATTCCGATACTGACCGCCTACCGAAATATTTGACCGTCAAACGCGAAAGTTTCGCGTGAGAGAAAGAGAGAGAGAGAGAGAGAGAGGGCGCGCGTATCGGTGTTCGCGCGGAATTGATTAAATTTTCGGGATTCGGCTTCGAGCCCCGAGATTAATCAGCCGCCGCGTATATGGAAATTTCATTTCGACCTTTCCTCGCGTGCTTTTTTTTCAATGTCTCTCTCTCCTTGCTGAATTTAGTCGGAACACACCGCCGATCGCGGACGGATACCGAATTCGATAAATTGAAAAGGCGCGCGGTTTTTATCGGGTAATTGTATGCTACACAACTCGCGAGAAAATTAATCGAATCCCGGGCTTCAACGCCGCGATTCGTTCTCGATTTTGGTTACGCGATTTCATAAGCTCGGTGCAACGATAACAGCGTTTTTGAGAGCCTCTGAAGGTAACATTTTTGGAGGACTGAGATGCGTTCGTTGCGGAGACGGATTAAAAAAATAAACTGAGGACTTTTGTAGCAGATTGCGGAATACTTGGAAAATATTGTAAATTAAACAAGTGATACGTTTGTAGTTCGGTGGCAAGTTAGGATGGCAAGCACAGTATCGCAAGGATTGAATTAAACTGAACACGCAAAGTTAAATATCAATCTCTGTTAGGTTCGTGCAAATAAAATTTCCACTATTGAAACAAATTCTTGTTTAAATACGTCCACCTCGTATTTATTATCCCGAAGTCCAACATTTGCTATCTAAATTTGTCCGAATGCATTCGCTTCTTTCGTTTTTTTATGTTGTTATTTTAGCATTGTTGAAACAGAGCGAGAGAAGGATAGAGAAGAATAAATTCGTCCGATTTTATATGGCATCCGTTCGAAATGAAACGTGAACTAATTGCTGAAAATGTTAACTAAACATTTGAACAAACTGCCATCGACATATTTACAGTTTAATAAAAACAAACATGTTTCTAAATTTCGATCGTACAGCTCGAACGATCGTAAAAGGGGAACCGTAGTTTTCTTTGAAAATTTTATCAGTGCGCGACAAAATGTTAACAAATAAAATGAGGTGCATCAAATGTAATGGGCTCGTCGTAGAGGGGATTCTAATTTTAAAGTGGGGGATATAATCTATGTCGTGAAAAAATTATAATAATCCTTAAAAATGTGCACTAAACAGAACGGATTTGAAATGTTCAACAGCTCTCTCGGACCACTTAATTAAAAAGAATGGCGTCGATATCTTGATTGAATTTTTAAAAGGCAGTGTGTAGCACTTTATTAGCCCGTACAGGAGAATGTATCCTGTTTCGTTATCTGGGGAACGGTGCGTTGAATAATGTCCGACTGAAAAGAAGGAAGTAGCTCGGTCGTAATACATCGCTTATTAGCTGGATTTCCATCGGCGAGCGTATGCATCTGGTTCCCGTCTATTATTATCAATAGGGTGATACGCAAATTCCGACCTATATTAACGAATTCAGGACACGGATTAGTATGTCAGAGGCGGTCCGGGCACGGTCTCGTCGTGTCGGTAGAGCGCGAGCGGGCAGAAATGTACGAGAGTGCCTGATAGCGCTTTGTTTCACAGTTGATGATCACTGTTTAAAACGTTATCTAAAAATGAACTGGAATGTAGGCCGTGTCCACATTTAGCAGTCGCGCGGAAGCCGCGAGCACAGAAAGGGTCGTTACTTTCGTCGCAGTAATCAGGTTAATGGAGTATCGTGGCCCACTTTATTTTTTCATCTTCATCGGGTCCGCGAGCGCGAGAGCGCGCCGCGTGTACTACCTCTGCGCAACTCTTCGCGGTGTCCCTTTTCAACGTTTCAAAGTCAATGATGCATTACCACCAGCCAAAGCTTTCGCTCATCCGCTTTCGAACAGCGCTGATTTCTTCTCTCTCTCTCTCTCTCTCTCTCTCTCTCCTCTCAGAGTTCTCTTTCTCCGCTTTTTTAGAAATATTGTCCCCGTATCCGAATCGGAATATTTTTTTCAAAATGCTCTCCCTGCTCTCTCGGTCGCAGGGAAATTTTGCGACGTTCATCCTTTGCTAATACCACTCGATTGTTAATATCGTTAAAGCTTGCATGTAAAATAATTACCTTGAACACTAGAAATTTATGAAGCAAGATTACTTTCACAAAAATGAGATTTGGACATTCTCCTCGTTTGTCTGATCTAATACTGGCTAATACTACTTCCATCAATGAGTGTACCAACCGTAGAAATTTATTTAGGATTTGATAATTTCGTCTATCCATTTTTATTAGAAATATATAAAATCTAGTTGCAGTTTCAATTTCATGCGACTCTTGTTGGTGTAATAGTCATCGCGTTAAAGCCGACTAAAACCAGAAATAAAGTAGAACAGTAAAAAGTGGGCCGCCTACCTTACCCCAGTGCTTCATACTCGACACTACCACAAATTCATGAAATCCTCAGTCTAATTATAGTTAACAGGGTAGAAGGAACCAGCCTTGAACGCGCTGCAACCGGCAGCAGCTTTCAGTTTCGTTATTGCCTTATTAGTATCCTCAAAGGGGTTAAAAACCCTTTCAAATAGCTCAGAGCCTGGCTCGGAACAAGCTCGCCGAGGGGAACGTGAGAAAAAGTAAAGATTCCGAGTCCTCGAAACGACTGTAATCTGGGCTCTTTTTAAGTGGGCGTGCAAAGTGACGCCATTAGCACAAGGGGAAAGTGTAGCTAGATTTCTCCTGGTGCTGGGGTCCAGTCATTTTCTATTTTCTTCGGCTCTGATCGGTGTGGTGCGAGAGGTCACGTCACAATCGGTTTGGCCAGCACGAACTGCGAATTCGCGAGCTGCAAAACCGATATCCGAAAGGAAACTGCACTGAACGAAGAATTAAATCAGCAGGTAGTACCAGTAATATGTCAGACGAAGAAATAAAATGGTAATATATAATTCTAAAACAATTTTGACACATCAAGGAATAAATTAAATGGGAGAACTAGAGACGAAGAAAAAGAAGAAATCATCGTTCACATGTTTTATGTGTTCACGCCGTTTACAAAGGGCCAACGTGTCCGAAAAGTGTCAGAAAGATTGTAAAGAACATTCGTTTATTGTTTTCTTTTCTCGGGAGAAATTTGAAGAGTTGTGTATTTTACGCAGCATTCCAGGTTTGAAATTACAGTGGCGCAAGAAGTTTTATTTCGGAGGGTGCCGGCCTGTAGAAGAGAGTTTCTTGCCACAACGTTCGCGTGAAAAACACGTTAACTTATTCTGGAGACGTAACCGTGAGTTATTTCTTGTTTACTTCAGCATCTGTTCGCGTTTCCTCGTCGCGGGCTGGAACCGTTCCGCGGAATGAAGCCGCCCCCTTCTTGCTTTCCAGGAGTTTCCGCTCCCGTGGATTTAAAATTTGCAAATCCGGCCGCGGTAAACACGAACGTGCCACCGCCGGACATCTCGTTTAACCCGTGGATTTCACGGTTTCTTGATCATCCGGTTAATCGAGGGAGAACTCGAAACCCAAGAAACAGAGTCTGTATTGTAATTCCGGAAAGTCTTGTTCGGCCACTCTGGGTTTCTCATAATGAGAATTTACTTTCGAAGCGGGGCCACTCTGCTTCAACTTCTTCGAAGTTACTTTCGAGCTATTGCAAGGACTGCGTTCATAAACGAATATAACTTCCTTAATGTCAGTCTGCATTTTTTTTTTATTAGTTTAATTCCTGGTCATAAAATGGCTCGAAAAGTGAAGTGGGGTCAGTTTGTGGTAGGACAATACAATATGATAGCATGTGATCAGACAGAGTAGTACTTAAAAGATACAAAGAAGAACTTACGTGGACGTAAAGTGGAATAGGTTGGCCCACGGTCAGACAAGTGAAATAGAAGAGTGAACGTTTAAATTAGTGGAATAAACTGACTTGTAGCCAGACAAGTGGTCAGCATGGTCAACGAACAAATTAGCAGGTTAACCTGACCATGACCAAGTGGAACAGGGTTGCCTGTGGTCAGACAAATGGTGTAAGATGGCCTATGGTCGAGTAAATCGAAAAGCAACGTGTGGTCGAGTGAAACAGGATTGCCTGTGGTTAGACAAGTAGTACGAGTCTGTCAGTGGTCTGACAGGTTGAATAAAATTGTGTATGGCCAGACAAGAATTATAGTATAGGATGGAACTCTTATTATGATTATTGGACTGCAGACATTTATTCAGCATACAAATTGGAGTGAAATAAAAATTTGTGTGAACAAGCCAAATACTTTAATACCTGAAAATACTATTCTTATCTAAAACATGTCCGAAGAACCTTTTTAATTGGAGCACTATGGTCTTCTATCTCCCGCAGTAGACATAATAGGAACATCCGACCATAATCATCGCGGAACCGGAATTAGGGATCATAACTTTCCGTCTATTTCCCCATCACGTGCACCCAGGCATCTTCGGTTTACTAGCATTCTAGCATGCTATTTCCCAGCGAGGGAACGGCGCCTTATTAGAGATTCATTTCGAAAGAACAAAGGCGTTGGAAGTTCCGCAATAAGTACGCCACCACTCTCTCATCCCTTCTAAGCGTGCATTGTTACTGGTACAATTACGCAGCTGTAATCCCGGGGCTTCGCTAATTTCGGAAATAGTTACGTCGCTCTAATCGTCTTGTAGTGTCGCCGTATCGCTGGCCGTGGATTAAACTTTCACGTGTTGATCTTTCGCGGCTGCCCCGAGGACCGAACTTCGTCCGAAACTGGGCTGCCGCGCGCGTAACGAAACGAAAATTTCCATGCATGATACATGAAGTCTCCGCGGGCCTGTCGGAACGCATTCCGAGAGGTGATCGATCATTTGCTCGAACAAGTTTGATCGTCTACGACAGACAATTCTGTTTCATTCGTTTACGGGTCCGACAAAATCATTTATGGATCGCATAATGACTTATTCGATGTTACATTTAAAATTGGGAATTGTTTTTATGAAAATTATGAAATTCATTAATTTTCTACGTTAGAGGCTTGTACGTCGTATGTATACTACAATTATTATATGAAATATTTATTTTTGGTATCGATTCATGTTGTTCCAAGATTATTGAAATACAAAGTCGTTCTTTGGAAAATTCAAAAATTCCAATTTATATAATCGTACTGTAAATCTTGTGTCCATATTGTTCCAATTATTATGAAAAGAATTTATGCCGGTCCTCTGCAAAATGATCGTGTTATTTATTGTTGAAAGATGCAAGGGTGAAGAAAAAACGTGATTGTGTGCGCCTGGAAGTTTAGCAATTTGGCGAAACACGGGGTGTACACGGTGGCGAAACTTTCGATGGAACAAGCGAATTGAAAATTACGTACACGTAAGCGGAGCCGTGCGTCGCCCACGTTCAACACCGTGAACGTTACAAGACGCGAACAATTTATCAACGTCTAAAGTGCTGTGCATTTAAGTTCCGCCGTCTGCGTAATTGCAGGGCAAAATGGAGGCGCGAATCGGCAGCTCGAAATTTAACGAGACGACGAGCCGGTCTTCCGCCGGAATGTTGCGAGCCGTGCGAAATAGATTATGCTTGCGGGTTGAATCGCAGAAGACTTTTCTTTTTAATGGATTGGAAATTGCATCTGACATTTACGCGAAACGCGTTTAATCGAGCGAATTGAGCGAAATGAAAATTCGCGTGCCGAAAATGCCAAATGTAATTCGGCAAAACGGCTGTCTATACATAAATTGAACCTTAGGCATTGACATTTACTGTAAATTATACATACACAATTTTTGTTTATTCACTGAACTAAGGAATTTGGAATTGGTTGAGGAACATTTCCAGATTGAGAAACATTTTTTAACATTTTTTATCGCCAACTTCTTCTGTAAAGTATTCGATTTATATATTTTGTTTTCGTTATTTTTTCATCAAGGAGAAATGAACGGTTCTGATTTTACTGGAACTAATTTTCGTTCAGGAGAACAGATTTGAAAGTGGCAATTTCTATAAATTTCCTTTTACCTGGAACGTGGCACACATTCCTCGAAAAAATTACTTCATAATAAATTCCTCATGCTTGTATGAGTTTCATGATATCGCCGCGCCATTTTGGAATCTCATGAATTTACGACGTTCCACGATTAATGCCCGTGCTCTCCTAAGCTCTAGAATGTAATAACGTATTTTACAATCTAAAGCAGTATTAAATGTTAGCGTTAAACGTTCCCTCTCACGAATTTATTGAATTACAAAATGACGTGTGGGTGTTATGAAAGTTCTTTCGAACGTGATAGTGATTTGTGGACCATAAGAGACATTAGCTATTGCTTGTTCGTAGAAAATTAAATATAATTTTGGGTAGCATAATTTATAAAATTTCAGAAGATGAATAGCCTTAACGAGCACTATGTTATTTTAGTGTAAACTGCATTTTCATGCATTTATGAAAAAAATGAATACGCAAAACCCAAAACAGTTGAAGAATATGAGTAAAAATAAAATGAATTTATATAAAAATAATACGGATTGTTATAATAAAAATGGAGAGGTGTAATTTAAAACAGTGAAAACATTATAGAAGAATTTAAAAATACTATTACATTATTTTCGACCTATTAAATATATTAAGAAAGAAAATACATTTCTATTTCACTCCAGTTTGTTGCAGTCGAAGGAGAATATTTTTATTTTGCACAGCACACGAACATGAAAAATAGAATAGCATAAAACGAGTCGTGTATTTCGCGTAAATTCGTTATGAATATTTCTCGCACAGTCGGTCAGCGAACCAACAACACCATTCGCGTTGGATAACCGGTATTATTCAAATATGATCCAGTCAATTTCGCCACGGTTCGACAGAGACCTTTGGATCGTTCGAATCGATCGCGGGGGCGCGAACAAGCAATTCCACTGGGCCAGGGATGTCTCTCATTTATATTCTCTGATTTCCGGTTCAATGTCGAGAATAGCACCTGAAGTCACTGCAATCTGTTCCACGAGCACCTTTGAGAAGCAGGCTACGAAGGATCTACTCGATTATCGGGAGTAATTAAACTCACCAGCTGGATTGCCATCTAGAACGCATAATTAGGACGTCGAAATTCGAGGAACGATTAACTCGATTGCTTTGGAAAGGCAGTCGCTCGGTGGATACGAAGTGAAGAAGAAAAGGCAACCGTGGCTCGAACTTTGACATGGAGTATCGACGTCTGGTGTTACGAGACTCGAGGAAATTTCTGTCGTCGCACGAACCGTCTGGGAACCGTGTTTTGCCTGGCGGCATTTCCTCAATCGAACCGAAAATTTAACTGGTGACTTATTCAATTTCTAGAAGACACTTAGTGTTGTTCACAAATCGAGTAGATCACTGCTCTGAAAATTCACAGATGCTCAGAAAATTCGAACCACTGTTCTCATTGTTCCAACAATTCACAATTCTAAAGATTCAGAGTTCATACAGATCACTGTGCCACAAATTCAGAATATTTCCAGAATTTTATGTTACTCGGATTAATGTGTCTGACCATAGCCGGATGTTTCTACTTAAAACAGTAATTACCAGAATTGCTAGGATTAAACTTCTTATGCAGATACTGTCAACTAACTCGTCAAGATCAGAGTCTAAGAAATTTACAAAAGTACTTATTTCAATTGTTTACACAGATCTGCAGTGCTGAATAATTTCACAAAACCCAAAATTAACCCCTTGCCCTACAATATCGTGTCAGACTCGTGATGAAGATTTTGCACAGATTCTAACGAATGTGTACAGTTATTAATTTCCTTTAAACCGAGATGAAATTCCATTGTAATTTTGCTAATGCATAGTTATTGGAGAACATGTAGGCATATAATAGATATAAATTTTCTCCCGTTTTAGGAAACTACGAACTACAAAAAAAGTTGTAATCACTGAAACTGTAAAATAAATCATAGGGCAAGGGGTTAACTAGACATTTTTTCACGAAAGTATTGAAGAGGTCAATTCCCAGCAAATTTATCAGAAAGCGGTTTACCTATTTTCCACACATATTAAAAATAAAAGATTGCTAAATGAGCCTGTAAAAATAGCTAGGTCTCTGGCAAAAATTTTCTGCTCGGGAGGAGACTGGGGAAAGGGGCCAAGGTCCCTCGGCGTTATCCTCGAAAATCAGGGTTGCAGCACACAATGGCCGTGCGGGGGTGTTTCGTAGGGTTCAGGACCTTCCGGCAAATTCCAAATTAATCCGGAACGGTTGTAGGAGGGCTCGTGATGGCGGCGGTTAGCGCAGGGTGCCTCGTGACTGAAACGAGGCGGAAGTCATAAGGGGGCCAGGCCTGGCATTGTCTCCCGGGGACAACGATGTTCCACGTGCTGTTGGCAAGTTCGGTAATTATGTCGTGTCCGCGACTTTAACCAGTTCCCGTCAGAGGAAAATGGCGACCTGACACAGCTCGTTCCTGTCCCCGTCGCTCTCAATTAAACCTTTTATACCTCGCAACCCTCTCTCCTTCAGAGATCGGCCCGTGAGCTGTCTGCTAGAACCGGTCGGTGTTTTGAAAACAGCACGATTATGGTTATTAAACGGACTCGCTTACCCAGGCTGTTATTAAACTTTCGCCGGTAATCGCGTAGACTCTCCGCGAAATGGAACTCGATTCGCCGGAATTGGACCGCGACGACACAGGTGCTGTTAATGATGAGTAACCGTGATTGGTAGCTGCGGAATATTGCACTTTTGGCCCCGGCTATGCAATTGTCTTCTATCCAGTCGTGGCGACGCACAGTGCTTCGAAACGACCATTTGACCAGTTATTACATGCTCCTGAAAACTTTTCCGGTCCACCGTGATTAATTGATTGCAGATTGCATGCATTTATGACAAAAGTGAGTAGCTAGACTACACCATAGTGGACACGTTCAAAGAATTAAAAACGAACACAAGAATACGGATCTAGGGCACTTCGTCGAAAGATATTTCGTCGAATGGATATTTCGTCGAAGTGACATTTCGTCGAAGTGACATTTCGTCGATGGGACATTTCGTCGAAAATACATTTCGTCCAATTTCTTGACCCAAGTAAACCAAAACCAAAACCAAAACCAAAACCAAAACCAAAACCAAAACCAAAACCAAAAACAAAACAAAAAATTAAAACAAAAACTTGGGTCAAGAAATTGGACGAAATGTATTTTCGACGAAATGTCCATTCGACCAAATGTCCATTCGACCAACTGTCCTTTCGACGAAATGTCCGGGTCCCCAAGAATACAACAGAATATAGACAATTTTTATTTTTATCTTGTATAGAAATCCAAGTTCTTTTATCAAATTTGCAGTCCGGTACCAATATATTCCTGCTGATTCGGACGTGAAGTAGTAACAGCAAGGAATAGTCAGTATGCACAGTGAATAGAAACCACATGAAGTGTGTCACAGAACAGACGAACAAATGGAATTAAAGTTACCTCGAATTTTTTTATCGAAAATTTGTTTCCGGAAAAATCTCGAGTCCATGGTTTCCGGGAAATTCCGAAATTCCCGGGAACACGAGTTCCCTCGGTTAGGCGAGGGTAGAAGCCAAACGGTCCCCGTGTTCCCAGGATAGACATTCGGAGCGTCGGCGATTCTTCGGATTGCGGTTTATCGGGTAACAATGCGAGGGGATTGTTTAGCGATTCAGGACGTTTCCGAAGGATTCGGGTGTCCTGGCCGCAGTTTAGAGTCTACCATTGGGTCGTATAATGAATACTAATACGCCCCCTTCGCAGCCGAACTAAGTCTAGATAAAGGAGACTGTCATCCCACGGCAGTTTCCCGTTGATTGAGCCCACCGCGCCGCGCCGTCCCGAAGAGGTGAAACTTTTAATTAGTTACTGATCCTTCGGACTAAATAATTCCCTACCCCAGGCAGGATGCAAAGCATGACAGGAATAAATTGAAATTGCCCCGGCGCCGAGTTTAACATACTTTCGGGTTTAACTCCGTAAGCTTAACGACCGAACGGCGGAGAGGGGTGGGAAAAAATTACGCCGATCGAACGGCTGGATTATCGTTGTTGATGAACTTTGTACTTTCATCGATCACGCCGCGGATAACCTGATAACGTTCACTTTACGAGAGTCCTCTCTCCCCCCGGGTCCATGAATTTCAAAATCGGCCCGGGGCGGGGAATTAATTGTGCGATTACAATGCGAGCATTGTCTCTTTAATACTCCCTCGCACGATCATCGTCATTAACGCGGCCTGTCTAATGTTCTTAAACCGGCTCGTCGAATTCTGGACTGGATTATTAAGTCGTCAACCTTCCATTCATTTCACTTTCAATTTTACTAAAATATTTCTGCCGCAAAATTATGTTTTTACAATTTAAAATTGATACTCGAGAAAATGTATTCATTCAGAAGAATCAACTGAGAAACAGTCTTGTTACTTCTAGACGTATTCCTCGAAAAATAAGTTGTACGAAACAGTAAAACCTTTGAAAGAATTGAAAAATTAAAATTATCAACAGAAAATACTAAATCCAGCTCTTAAACGATTTTTGCTGTAGACAGTATAATCCACAATCTTATTATCACTATCTACATTGGAATAAGCTGGACAGTCACTTCGCAGATCCTCTTTGCTCCAGAAAAGTTAACAAGAACGATGAACAACTCTTCACTCGGACTGTGGATTTTTATGCAAAATAAAAATTGTCTTCTTCCATACCAAGAGCCAGATAAACATTTGATCCTTGCTTCAATAATTTTAATGAGCTAACGAGGATACGTTGGTGTTCTTACTCTTCAGTTTTGCTATAAATGCATGAAATCCGCAGTTACTCACAACAGAATTATCAATCACTTTCGAATATATGAATCCCTTCTGCTGTCTAGCTGTCCTCATAAAAATTTTTTAACCCGTTTAAAATTCCAGAAGCTCGAACTTTTTCATGTGAAAACCGTTTGTATCTACGCAGGCGGGTCGTCGATCCCTTTTTCCCGGCGGATTTCAGCATAATTATTTCAAAGGTATGACTTCCTCAAAGAAAAGAGTTAATTATAATTTATTTCGGTAAATGCCGGTTTCCTCGCTGGAGGCGTAGTCTCCGCCTCGAAGCGCTCGATACAATCTTCAGACGAGCGAACGAGAAGGAAGCGCATCGTTAGCGGCTATGCAGCCGCTTCTTCGAGTTAATCCGCTTGAAAGATCAACGGGATCTAAGGTCTTTGATCCGCAGCGCGTTTCGGAATCCTTATGGGACACGTAAACGGAATATCGTGCATTCTTCATGCGGGGTTGAGCATATGTATTTTCTGCCGCGCGAGTTTCGGGTTCGCTGGAGAAGTGATCATCTAATTAGCTTCGGGAGCTAGACGGGCGAAGCTCTTGCCCTGATCTGCGATGTTTCATTCGTATCCACTACCTAGTTAATTTTAGTTTATATGACGGTATGTGGTACTGTTAATTTTCGTTTCTATGACGTAAATTATGGTGTACACATAAAATATGGATATAATTTAAGTAAAATGATGTTGATAATTTAAATATAAAGAAACATTTAATTTTGTACTTTTACTTTTTATAAAAATTCTCTTCAACTTCTACATCTTATTTATGAAAATATTGGTCCTCGTGAATTTTTGGAAAAAATGTTTAATTTATACAGATTCTACACAGCTCTATCAATATTTGATTTCTATCCTGTTTAAAATTCTATTTTATCTGAACTGTTCATCGACTGTTGTTTTAAATAGTGTCTCATATTATGCATCAGATATCAGAAATCACAATATTTTATTCGGTGAATCAAGATATAAATATAAAAAGATATTATTTACAATAAAAATATTTAAATTGCATCCTATTTAGAATATAATTTTATTTGAACTGTACGTTAACTGTTATTTTGAATAGAATTTTATAATTATGCATCAGATAACTGAAATAAAAATATTTGATTCCTACTTGAAGTACAATGCTATCTTTAATTGTAGACTTCTGTTAGAAACTGTGTTTTTATATTATACTGCAGATAACTAAATTAAATAAATTCCACTCTATGCATAATATTCTATGTAGATTGCTGAACGAATATTTCAGTTGCTCCTTGATTACAGTGCAATTTTATCGTAATTGTATGACAAGAAAAAATATTCTGATCTAGGTGGTAAAACGTGTCCTCTAAAATGGTCCTCATGTTTATTTAATAAAACAATGAAAAGAAACTGTAGATCAATTTTTAAGATATCGTTGTAAAGGGGAGGCTTTAATCTTCAAATCTGTGGAAGATTCACCCACGGAAGAAATTTTTGAATGTTTCTACAGGGGTTTCAATTTATAGCACTTTCCAATAAAAATTGGTCTTCAATTACTCATTTGCTACATCACGTAAAAACATCGTAGAAGAATATGAACAATGGCACACGAAAGTAGAATCTTCAAGCTGTAAAACGAGTTCAAGTTTATTGCCGTACGATTGTTTTTTACGAAACTAGAGCAGGTTAAATATCGCCAATTTCTCGAGAAACTTTATCTACAAATACTTTCTGCATCCACTGCTGCAGTTCAGTTTTGATTACTCTCACTGCACGGTTTTTGAGGAATATATGAAGGAAGAGTTGGATGTATACTTTTTCGAGGATGCACGCAAGCAACGTTTCCCCTCGGCCGGAGTTATTTCGCCCACAATCGTCCAATTCCTATGCGGCGCGTGCTCCATTGTTTGTCGTCGATTCGAGGACACGCTCGAGGAGCCTTAGATATTGCTGGCGAGAAACGGCGCATCGGAACAAACCCGGAGACGTCGGGATAAAGGAGTCCGTTGGGGTTCCGATTCATTTTTCCCGCGGCTGCGAGGGTAGGTCTGGGTTTAATCTGCCTTGTTGAAAGGCGGCGTCGACGATCGTCGAGCGGAACGTTTATTAACCCGTCGTCATTACGGCCGGGTGACGACGTGGAAATGCTGGTCGAGTTTACACGCGAGAAACGGAGTAACTGGCGTCGTCGCCCGTTTCCGCGCGAATTCGAGGTCCTCTCGGCGTGGACACGTTTATGGCAAGGATAATGGCAGGGTCGTCGGAAGGGAAATGCCACGGAATAGGGTTTGCGTTGGCCACCGCGGCAGAATATTCTGTTATAACTGCGCGGAAACCCGCAGGACCCGACCGCGGCCGATCCTCCTATTACCCGGAATGCATTTCTGCGTGCGAAGACGGAGACATCGTCCCCAGGATCATTGCACATCGCGAACACCAAGAGCATCGGGATCCCTATCGCCGAAATGCGATCCGATATCCCGCAATACCTCGTTTGTCTGTATTAACGTCCGATGAATCGATACTATTGCGACTGTAATCGCGCGATTGTAATATCGATTCGCTTTCTTGGAGCCCCGACTAATTCCACTAATGATAATTCCACTGAGCTCCCGAACACCGGAAGCTTACCGAAGCTAGAAGAAGCTTTTTCAACTCTCGTCCGTCCCTCGTGACAATTTGACACGTTTTTCAGCTAATAGATCATGTTATTTTGCAATTTGTGGAATAATTGATCCATGTGACTTTTATTCATACTTGGGCAAAAATTTCTTCAATGATTAACCAATAACTTTCTACTTCAATCGTTAATCGCAATTAACAATTAAACTCCTATTTTAGTCGTTCATTGCGGTTAACGATTAGGTTATTTTCAATTGTAATTTCAATCGGATAATTGATTAATGATTAACTGCTGAAATTTTGAAATAATCGAAACTGTATGCATAGTGAAAAAAATGTAAACTAAGTTTTTGTTGAGATATATTTCTGGCAATTCTCCATCTCCGCTCTCTGTCTCTCTCTCCCTCCTTATTACAATTTATAGATAGACCGTGTGGCAATTAACTTCTACAATTGATTAAATCAGTCTCCGATTTTTCGATGATTTCTTTTATTAATCAAAGATTGACATGATTTTTCAATGATTACATTTTTTAATCGTACACATTAATCAATCAATCTTGGTTAAAATTTTACTTACTGTTCTGCTTTTATTGTCTTGTGACGTACAGGGGTGATTCCTGAGATCATTTCGAGTAACTTTTTCCTTCGCGAAAATGTTCTCTGTGGTTTCATTGAGGAGTTATGAAAGAAAAACGTTCAATACATTTACAACATTTTTGGGACACCCTGTGTAGGTGTTACCCTGAATGTTTAATTTAATCAATATTGGAACTGCAAGAGAAATATTCATGATACGTTTAGTAGTCAACAAATAAACAATAGTGTGTTAAATGGAATATTGTTCATTTAGAGATGTTACTATTTCTTGTCCATGCAAGGAGACGGTTCAAGAGTGTATTTAACTGGGTGAAGCATCGAGTCAATAGATTTCAATGGTCCGGCAAGACTTCCTTCTTCTCTCGCGTTATTACTCTTCTTAAGAATCCGGTTGATCTTCCTGTCGGATGTCGAAACAAGTTCATCTCCTTCCATTCTATTTTCTTGCGCGGCTTGTTTGGTTTCTCGACGTTCTGCTCGAACTTCTGCTGGGTCTGCGTCCGGTCAAAAGTCCAGACTTTTCGGATTTTCGCGAAGTACCTTCCACTTACACAACGTCCCATTTGTATGGCGATGGCTGGTCGGTGTAACTATTCCGAGCAGCACGAAAATATTGCAGTTGGTCTGAATGTCCAGGAATTCGCTTGCTCTTCGATTCTGATCCATTTGAGGAGAATGTTGTTATAGACCGATTTGTAGATTTTAAATATTTTTCGGTTAGACTCTTCTTCTCTTGGAGAAAAATAAATTTTGATTACAATCTATTAAGTAAACCGATCTTTCTTGTGATTCGACTGGGGATCAATATGGCTTACGAAAATTTAAAAAAAATGCCAAAATATAAAATTCGAATTCAGTACAATTTTTGTTTTGAATCCACAGTACCACTAAAATAAGATTTTATTTGAATCCAGTTTCACAGGATTTATCTACAAAAATTGAGACTTCCATAAACATCTGTAATATATTTATAAATTTTTCTATTGCTCTTTTACATTATGAAATAAGTTGTTCTCACTTTGTTCGTCTTCTATGGACACTGATGCCTCAATCGACGTGTTAATATTCTTTTAAAGGATGAACAGTTCGATCATCCATCCATGGCAGACCACGTCACACAATGGTCTCATTAATCAGATCACAGAGCACAGCGAAAGCTCAAGATATATGGTCCATCTTTTCTAATTTGGCTCGATAATCCGAAATCTCGTCGCTGTTCATCTATTCGATGGTGGTAAAGTTTGACAAGCCATCCATCCATCACGGTAAACTGCAGATAAATCATTGTGCGCCGGATTTGGTACAGTGAATGAGGCATCTACCTGTTTAAACGGTTGCCAGAACATTTGTAAGGAATCTCCATAAATTATTTATAGCCGAATCAATCGGTCTTGACTGCATCGGGGCTGACGCGTGCTCGGGATTGCTGTGAAAAATGTCTTTTGGTCGATTGTTCTGTCGATAACCATCGGGAGAATATGGGGCACACAATTCTTTACAATTTGCCGAACAAATTGTCTCTCGATACTCATCGGTTTCGTGTGACACTCTTACCCAATTTAAAAGGAAACGTTGAATCGTACCACACTGTTGAAGCGTTGAAATTTTAAATACTTTCATTAAAGTTTTATCAGGATATTCATTCATTGAGAATAGACTTTGGAACATAGTGCAAAATAAGAATTTGCAAGATGACTTTCACGATTCTTAAATTCGTTTTTAATCACCTCAGAAGAAGAAATAAATTCTCATTTAATTAACTTAGAAAATTCGGCATGAAAATTACCATTGAAGTTATCATTAAAGGTCGCTTAAACATTCAGAATTACACAAAATCATTCCTGTTCGTGCAATGGCCAGACGGCACGTGACCTGACTGATTCTCTATTGCTGAACAAACGTTGAAATTCATCGCACAGCTAGTTACGGGACGTGGGATCGGTCGATCGTGATCGATTATCAAGGCATTTAGGCAGATACTGGTAATCGTCGTGGATTTTCAGCGGTCGATTGGCCCTCGGAATCGCGGTAGTACGCATCGGCTGCCAATCAGCCGTGTCAGAGGGACGCGTAGTGCGTCCCCGATGTCCTGTGTGTGCACACATCAATTTGCATTCGGTATAAATAAGTCTGGCGTACGGGCACCGCTGCGCTAAATACGCTCGTATGAATGCGCTCGGACCTAACATTGCGACATGCAAATCGGTCGGCCGATAACAGCGGCCGAACAATAATATTGCCCGCGAAACAACTGCTCTACCTCTCGTCCTCCTCGCCCCTGTTCGCCATTACCGCGCATTGCCGGCTGGGAACAATGTTACAAAGCTGCCATTGTCAAAGGCGGTTCTCTCTATCTGCAGACTTCGAACGAGTGGCCCGCAGGTTCGCCACCTTACCTCGGGGGCATCAATTTCGCAATGGCTGCCAGCACGATATCGATTTCGCCTCTGTTTCGGGGATTGGTTTAGGTGATCGATTTCACCTTTGTACCCGGGGATCAATTTCCACCCCGGATTAGAATAGTTCTACTACACCCCCGGTTAGGCGACGCTTGTACCCTCGGTTTAGGAGAACCGATAAATCTTGGTTAGTGGCCGGAGAATGGGTTCTACCGCGATTTAGGGTAACGGGTCCCGCCTCGGTTCACGGCCCGGATTTTACTCTGATTTTAGGGGAGTACGCTTGTACCTCGGTTTTGAGCAACAATGTCGGATACCGGGATCATGATCTTACATTGGTCCGGAGATCTTTATTCCCGGTTCGGTTTATCTTTTCAATCTGATTCGTTCAGATCATCCTTGATTTGCAGCCATTTTAGATCGACTAGGGATGAGGATTGCACCCCGGTTTTCGGAGCAATAATGTTCCATTAGAGGATCAAGGCTGGTGAGCTTAAATGGGCTTGGCGATTTTGATTCTTGTTTTATTTCCCTTTTTCAATTGGACATTGTAAAGTGCCTAAATATGAACCACTTTTTGTTGATGTCATTTTTCGATTATTTTAGAATGTTCTTTTTCGACAAAAACATTACCAGTTGTACATGCATTTGCTCCCTATAAGATTCTGGGGTCAGGTTTGTTAAAAAATTAATACAGCTTGGGAAAAATATCTTTTTTTTTGTGGTGTGTCATTTGCAGGTTCCAACGGAAGGGGTCCTTAATATGGTTCACCTTGAGTCCCTAATATGACACCGAGTACCATATTCGGCACCCACACCAAGAATGTCAATAGTTATACCCATATTAGGGAAACCTTGGTAGTGCCACATTGGGAACTCCGCGTGGACTGATAATACTAGCTACTGACAAAGAGAAAATGAATTTCAGCCCAAACCAACAGTTGACAAATATTAATATAAATAAACTGAAACTACAGATATGTTCAAACATTTCAAAATCACTTCCTCGAAAAAAATACAATTGAAAGTCTACCCACAAAAATGTTCAACACGTGGAGACACAACTAGCGGAGGATCGATACTAAAATCTATAGAATGGTGCGATTGCACTGCACACTGTTGAGTAAACATGGTAAACTATTGTTTGAGGATTTTCTCACTAGACTGTGACTTCTCCTTTACAAGATATAAGGTAGTGCCGTAATAGGCGACTATACCATATTTGGGCACTCTACCTTGTGATGATACTTGATTTAAAGCCATTTTAGATTGATTAGGGGATTACACCCTGGTTTAGAGAAACAATTCCAACTCGGAGATCGATTCATCTCGACTACAGACGACGGTTTTAGTTTGTGCTTGATAGCGATCTCGCCGAGGTTTATGGCGAGTTTATTACGATTTGATGTAACTCGGTTTAGAGTATTTTACTTCCCGGATTAGAGATAATAATCCTCTTCGGTTTAGTACGACCTGTTTTAAGCCGGTCTGGAACAGTAATTGTAGAGATTAGGGAGATTGTTTCGCCTCGGTTAAGAATACATAGTTTCACTTCGGAGTAGTGTTTATGAAGTTTACTCAAGTATGTGTCTTAATCGTTGCAGTTACATATAACTTATTCTGAATTAGAAGAATAAATTAGTCTCTGCAACGAACAATATCCATCTTCCCAATGTAACTCCTGAACCATTGATCCTACAGGATCGAAACTTCGATCTGCAACCGCCCCGGGTACAAATCTACTGGATTACATAGCAAATACATAATAATTAATAGGAGAAAGGCATAGATTTTGAGTCCGGAAAAGTAAAGTTCACCCTAGAATTTTCCTTGCGAGCGTATAATGGACAATTACATATCTCAGCCCCTGTGCAGCGAACAAAGATTTTCTGTTTTATCGAATATGTTATTACACATGCACGATGAAAAGAATAATCTTGGCGGAGAACGTTCCCGTCCATTGAATAACCGCACAAAGGTTTGCAACTTCAAAAATTCTTTCCCCCGGGGGGTTTCCACGTTTTCGTATTATACCGACGTTTATTCTCCGCGGAAAGCCACAGTTCACCTTTGTAACCATTGCAGGACCGAATAACAATACTTAAAAGTGTATTCATATAACAAAATGTACAGCACACGTATCATCTCGTGGCACGTAAGAGGAATTCTTGAAGGGGGTCGAAGCGGCATGTTTTATGCATACAGAACGTTTCGAGACTTGCTGCGTGAACTTCCGAACTGTGTGTACGCGCGCGTGTATGTGTGTGGTATGCTATTTTGAATGTGCCAGGAGGGAAGTACCTACCGAAGCAACAACAAGCGAAGGGCTCCTTTTGAAATTTAAATTCATCCGAAAATCGGGTGCTCGATTTCCTTGATTCACGCGGTGACGCGTGCCGTTTAAAAAGAAATATCCTACCAGTCTTTATTATTAATAGTCAACTAAATAGTAGACGACAACTATGCACATCATTGTATTTGTCTCAACAATCGGCATCAAGTGATGAATAAAAAAACAGGTTTCCATTTAAAAATATTAATTTTATTTTAATATTTCCCCCACCACTGTGCATTTACAGAAAATTTATGTTATTTACCAAATAACTTTCGTAAGATATTCCATCGTTTCTAGTTAAACGAAACAGCCAGATATTAAATTTGTCGTTAAATTTATTAGTGTGTATAATAATTGATCAACTTTATTCTCCCGAATTTTCAGAAGTCTATTATGTGCTTTTTAACCTTGGAATGTATGATCCTTCTGTTTGTCGAAGATAATATAATGTTGTCATACGTTGATTAGTATAAAAAAATAATATTAATGACAGGAGATGATTGCATGGTCGAAGAAACGTCTCAAGGGTGACATTTCGACCACCTGTCGCGTTACGAAGACCTAATCAGTAATCAGGGGCCATCAGTGTCCACCTGTCGGATTTCCTCGCGAATTGTCTGGCACATTGCTAATTAATTGTCCGCAGCTTCGATCAACCAGAGGCAATTAAATTAGTTTGCATGCGTCGCCTCCGAAATTCGGCGTTAATGCGTTCATCTGTTTCGTGCCTCTTGATTCCAATCACAGAGGAGGTAGGGTCTCTAGAGACCCGTGCTCAACGTAAATTCCTGGATAGACAGCGGATCTTTTGTCTTTTTTTTAAATTAGTTAAAATTCTTTTAATATTTTTACTAATTTTCACCATATAAATGTATAAAGTCAAACGACTCACGAATTTATTTAGAGTCAACAATATATATTCTGTTTGTCTTTGCAGCTGGAAATTCGCGTGTTAGATTCGCGCATGCCTCCTGACCTACGATTGTCTTCCTTTCCCAATCGCAGCATTCACTCGAGAACTATCTTTGTTCCTCCACAGTCACAATTACTATCACTGTCCTCAATACTCCTCTCGCTCTTTGTCTCTCCAGCACCACCAATGCCATAACAAACGTGACTTTCCTTTTTAACCTCCATACAGACTGTTCTCATTCAGATCATCTGATTGCTCGAATTTATTTTCTTGTTGCAATTTATTGTCCACAGTGACAATGATGTAATTCCACAACTACTGGCAATAAACGAGAAAATAAATTATAAGATGTATGACGATAAACATGTTTTACAGACCACATTAGTAGTGAATAACAATAGATTTTTTCAAATCCACTGGAATAATATATTTGTTGTTGTGTGCACTAAAATGTACCGAAATGTTTACAAATTAAAAATGGGGTAAAAAGAAAATACATATATTGATGAAATTTTCAGCATGTGTATAACACTAACATAGATCTGTGAAACATATATTTTAAATTTTCATTAAGGGCCCAAATAAAGTTTTAAAAAATTATTTTTTTATTTTTGCATGCAACCTTGTAAATTGTAATTTTTGGAAAATCTTTTTTTGTATATCCTTCAGTAAACCTAACCTTCTAACTGCTTACAAAACATCAGGTCGTTTGGTAGAATTATAAAAAAGTTACTGTTCTAAACTGCGTTCAAATTTTCAAATGCTTTCGGGGTATATTCTGAGAGAACAGTTAATAATACAGTTCACTTGTCTCACCTTGTATATGAATGATTCGCAGTAATTGTTGCTTTTCCTAGTAAGGAAGCGGGTACAAAGGGCCAAGGACAGTTGGCATAATAACACAGTTTTTGCGAGGATAATATCGTGGCTTCTTGTGCAATGGACGAAGGTTAACGTCTCGAGAGACGCACAGCTGTCTTCGACACACAGTCACGCACTGTGGCGCCTCAGCGAACACGTGTTGACCAGGTTGACCCACCGCGCATCCGCTTCGCGCAGTCGACCACGAGTCCTGGTCAGTGACACATCTTGTCAATGGTGGCAGCGTCTTCTTCGATCGTTTTCATTTGATGTTAGTGTAATCATTGCTTCTAAATCGTTGTGATCGTTAATGGATCATCGAACTGCTGTTTGCTCTAAAAATAAACGGTGTTTTTATATACAGCGCGGTGTAGTTTTGTTAAAACATCAGCTCGTGTGAAAGTGAGGACAGGCGACTACTCGAGTCAAAACAGTGCAGGTAAACACTGCAGTCATTCCTATTAAATTGTTTGAAACGTTTTGTTCTCTCATCAATCACATTTGGATGAATCGGTACAAAACTCTCGTATTTACTTTTCCTTTGCTGTCGTAGTTGATTTTTTATGTAACGACGAGGTTTATATAGTACATTGTTTTTTGTATTTAATATTTCTATTTAGAAAATTTTCGTCTGGTTTATATATTTTGTTTGGTTGATATGTAATATAGATGTTTTTTGTAATTATGATTTTAGCATTTTCATAGTATTTTTAAATGGGATCAGGGATTGTTTTGTTAACTTTGACATTTTATTTTGAGGTTAATTGTAAATGTATGAGTGCTTTTGGATTGCAAAATAAGCAATATATTTTTAGACTATAAATTGCATTATTTATTCAAGTAGTGTTACGAAGTTCGTAAATTTTATTTTATTACGTTATGAAAGTATTTTATTATGTTCATCTGTATTACATGTGCACTAAATACCATAAAATTTTATATGTAATTTTCTGGTAGTTGTGAGATTATCTTATCACAAATTTATCGTGCACAAATGATGATGCGATTGCCACAAGTGATTGGGCTATAATCTTTTTCTAGATAAGATTTGCTCATAGGTAGATTCACTCTGACACAGTCAGTGTGTTATTTTTGAATCACTGTCACTATATTTGGCCATGTCCTCGTAGTCGCTTCTTAGAAAAATATTAACAGTAACCAAGTTACTGTGAAATAAAAATGTTAAATATAGAAAAGTAGAGATGCCCTTCTAGTTACTTATAAAAATATTAACAATGACTAAATGAATCTAAAATAAAAATATTGAATACAGGAAAACCCAAGGGAAATATACTATAAAAAGAAATAAATATTGTATCTAATTCGAATGTAATTTACTCAAATTAACAAATCTTGTCAATTCTAATATCTGACTGCTTGATTATTCAGCACGAAATGCTTTTTATATCTTCCCGAACTCACCAGGTCCAGCATAATAATTACAATGCTCGAATAGTAAAATGAATTTGCCGACGTGCTTCTGATTACGCAGCGCCTTTCGCTCGAAAGAGTGCACATGAAAGTTTAATTAACGCAGAGTGCATTGCAAATGCGAAATTCGAATTTAAATATCGTTTCAATTTGCTGATTGAAGGAATCCCTCGTCGCTACCAAAGCTGCGAGTCTTTGTATAATAGAAATCGCGTTTCTCTTTGGAACTTATTCATCAAAAAATTGTAATAATAATTACACTTTGGGCGCCACACCGACGTCCATCAAACTCGCACAAAATTGAAACAATTCAATACGAGAATAGAAGAAACAAAGTTTATCATAGCAATGACTTTTCTAACATTCGATTATGCAAATGATGTAATAATATTCTTATATTCAAAGATTAAATACAGACACACAAATTATTTCAGAAATTATTTCACAAATGAAGATTGCAGTGAAAATTGATTTTCAAGGTTATTAAAAAAATTCGGTCATGCATGACCGGTGTGGCGCTCAAAGTATTAATAATTATTCTACAATTAATGTTATCGGCGCACTGGTTCGATCAATTGGAAAATAAGCAAATTTACAAAAATATCACATGAAATTTAATTCAACGTTTGCCTAACCATTTAAAGATGTCTTTGATTAATTCTTACAGACGCAATACTGAAATTTTCTATTCTTGAAAATGGTCTTCCAATTGATCGAACCAGTGCGCCGATAACATTAATTGTAGTTTAAACAATTGTCGATCGAGATTCAGAGAACTATTAATAATTATTGCTTCTGATGATAATATACCGTATAGAACTGTTGGAATAGCTCCGAAGACAGTACAGACTCTTATCGATTTTATCCTGCACCGTTTTCCTCGAGGCGGACGGAAATTAACGGAAAAACTTGGAGTATAGTTTCGCGGTAGTATAATTTATTACAAGCGCGAGGCGAAGTGGAAGTGAAATTGTGTCGAGTGTTCTACGGAACGAGTTCTCGGCGATTACCTTTACCGAACAGGATGATGTGTTCCTAGAGTCTCCTAGCTTCCTACCGCAATAAGATGTGAGTAGAAGAACCAAGATACATAATACGGTCTCGTGGACAACAACGATTTTTTTCTATTACGTCTTTCAGTGTGGTCTCTTGGCCAGAAATACTTCTACGAGAACGATTATTTCGGAGATTAATTGTCACATTGTGAACACCATTTTAATCTTGTTCAACAATTTTTCTCTGCACGTCTTTCTGTTGTTTCCATTATTTTCTGGCAAATAATTATTTCATTTTTCATTAACGTTCGTGGATTATTAAAATTCATTTTCGTATGCTCATCTGTTTCTTATTCTTTTATTTAATTTAATCTTTTAACCAATTACTCGTCTTTCGTTAATGGTGGTGGGTTGTTTTGATTAATTTCGGATTTGAAGGAGCTCATTTAGAGCAAGACACAAATGTGATTTTGTACATGTATATTTGTATATCGTAATTGTTACGCAGTTCAGAAAATAATATTCTTCGCGACATATAAAAATATAGAAAAGTTATTCAAGAAACGTTAGTCAAGTGCAATGACTCACAGTACCTCGAACAGCTGATAACGATTTTATGATGCAAATTATGAAATCGTTATGAAGCTGTCTTAGTAGTTCGGCAAATTTTACATATCAAATGAAACATTAAAAACGTTCGACTTGGTTTGAACATCATTGGGAAGGGTCGAATCAGTAGTGACATATTAATTAAAATCAATAATATAAAACACAAGTCAGCAACTAAATCCATTCAGTCACTTTTATCGAATCCCCAAAAACCTTCACGAGTTCTATCTGTTCGAAAACAAAAATTTGGAAGTTTCTCGTCAAAATGTATCCAACTCCAGCCATCCGATAGTCGACGATCTCGATCCTCGCCGATCCCCAAGAAACCGATTGCACCAATACATCCTCTGCTCTCTAAGGCAACAATTTTTATCGAGAATTCCGTTCCTTATCGAATCATTCCGAGAAAGTTGGCATTCGTGGGAGGAGTGTGTGTACACGGGGAACCAATCGCGCCGACCTAAACGAAATTACAGAGCGGTCTGTGCAAACACGTGGCGGATCTGGACACGCGAGATAATAATCACGGCAAAGACAGCAAGCTTGCGCGCGTGCGAATTCAGTAAGTAAATTCTGCGCGACAACAAACGCGTCATCAGCGGTATTGTTTAATAGCGACCGCGTGATCAGAGAGAGTCATTCTGCGGGCCGGCCACGGCAAATAACGTGATTACCGTCGACACGCTGTGAAACATGGGTACGGCTTATGGTCACCAAAGAGTATAATGTCGGAGTAAAACTAATCTATTATTTCTTCACCTGTTTATTTTTTTAGCGTGCTTAATTTGCCTTCAAAATGCCGCACAGTTTGTGAGTAATGAAGATTTTTTATTTCCTTTAGTTTGGACCATAACGTCGACCCACATTTTCCAAAAAAGCATGCTCTATAAAAAAATATATATTTCGCGTAATTTTCATTATTTTTGCTTTTAAAAAATCGCACGCATACTTCGAACACCAGTGAATACGTGTGCAATATTTCGTTTCCAAAGGATCAATAGTTTTATCGAAAAAAATTCCTCAATACGTCCTCGAAAATAAGAAAACCCCTCGAGTAGTTTTGCAAAAGTTCATTAATTTTCTCTTAATTGGTCCCCTGGCATAGTTTCCTGCAAGCCACCTATTAATATTCTTTGCTAACACATAATGTGAGTGGACATGATTTAACAGAATTCTGGCGTAGGCCGCAAAGTCACGGCATACAGAGCTATGGGGGTGGTCGTTGCGGGGGCGGTTAGTAAATCAAACGCACGTGACTCACGTGTGGCGGCGTTAACCGGTCTCGCAGCCGGAAATGGGATCAACACCTGCATGTATCACCGTCGTCGACGGGGTGCGCCGCCGTCAGATGTACTCGACGATCGCAGATACAATAATAACCGCGGCTCGAGCGAGCCTGTCGCTGTTCGAGCGTTAAGGACCACTCCGTGGTAGTTGATTTATCGAGCCTTCCAGCAGCGACGCAGGGGTGCAGACCGTTACTAAGGATAACCGGTATCTGGACGGCGGATTTTGTGTATTTATGGCAAGCCTCGCTGCGCACGGGCTGCGAAGAGCGCAGGAAGGAAGAGGAAATGATGGAGAGGTGACTGAGTCTCGATGCTGAGCGTGTTTGGCACCCTCCGTTTATACTAGTCTGGGCAGTGGGCGAACTTTGAATAATTTTGAACAGTATACATTCTGCTCGAAAGTCTGTGGACAGTTACGATTTGTTGAGAGTGGATGAACAAATTTTTTTGAACGATGAAAATGCTATAAACTTTTTCAAAAAATTTTTCTCGTTACCCAATCCACCACAGATTTGAAGACTGAAGTTTCCCCTTTACAACGAGACCTTGAAACTTGATGTACGATTTTTTTCGTTGTTTTATGGAACAAAAATGGAGACCAAGTTTGATGGTGTATCTTGTTTATTGTTAATTTGGTAGTACCCCACTTCAAATTTTAGTTAATCGATCCAAAAAAATCGTACATCAAGTTTCGATGTCTCGTTGTAAAGAGGAAGCTTCGATCTTGAAATCTGTGGGGGATCGAGTCACGGAAAAAATTTGTTAAGGTTTCTACAGGCGTTTGAATTTGTAGCATTTTTTAGAACTATCTCTAAAATGAAGCCAAATTTATTGTTGTGCTATTTTTACGAGAATGAAGTGACTTTTTGGATCCACTGTAGGGTATAATAAAAATCCCCAAAAATTTCAGGAATGAATCAAATTAGCGATTGGAAGGATAGACTAAGGACAGAATAATCGAGTAAGACGAGAGAATTAGGCGAGTATATAAAACGAAAAGCGAAGTAATGTCGTCGGGAATCAATGGCTCGCGTCTAATCGAATTAGACGGCAAATAGAAATTTTTTATCTGGATTTTATCTCTCCCGAAGCGCGATAGAACGGCGGGACAAAAATTCCTCGGAGGGATTTCCATCTTATCGCGATTTCCCGTCGGGCACACGTTTCAGCGAACAGTGCAAAACGTTTTAGGTGAGCGGCGTTAGATCGGGCCGCGTGTAATTACACGCGTCAGCTGGTGTTCGCGCGGGAGTCTGCAACAAAAGCCGCGCGCAGGATTTTTTCCGTTCGCGAAGAAATCCCAGGGACTCATTCCCTCCCGAGATTACCGTCGGAAAAACGCTCATTGTCTGGCGGGAGACGGTCCGCATTTATTCGACGGGGTCGCCGAGTTCTGTCATTTATTATGGTCTCGTGACGTCCGTTCCGCTTATAGTGTTTACGGCGTCGAGGAGGAATAGATTTTTGAAATAGGTGAATGGAGACAAATGCTTTTGTTTTGCGCGACACCGAATTTGGCTGATAAAACGCTTCTCCGAAAGAACATTTATCGACTGCGGATTTTTACGCGAAATAAAAATGTATTTTAATCCTTAGTGGACCTTGAAAAAGTGAAATTAAATTACATCCAATATGGATATTATAGTTAATATTCATTTATATGTAAAATTTCATCTAAATTCACAAAGAGTTATATTATTAATAGTTACACATAGAATTATTATCCATTTTGCAAGGAAGAACCCCAATGCACTTAGGGGTTCTGGTAGTACTGGAATTGTATTAAAATCTGTTTCTTTCTTTCATTTTCGAATAAGTTGATGATAATATACCGATATTTTTGCATCGCTTTTATCTTTCTACTCTTTCACTCATTTTTGTCATAAATGCATAAAATTCGCGGGTAATTAAAACAGTTTAAGTTTCCAATTTTGCGGTTTGTTTATTTTCGAACGATGCAAACCAACATAAAGTTATAACACATATGAAGGAATTAAGAGCAGAAACGTCATCAGGGAAGTTCGCCAAATGAACGACCGGAATAAACAAACACGTTATTTGCATTACATAGTTAAACAAAGACTGACGAAATGGACTGCCAAGAAACTTGACACTGGCTCCCGTCAGTCAACGTGGTAAATTACGCATTGTCGCAAATATTAATCACAACTGACGCACTTATTTTTTAAAATTGACATGAAAAATGTATATCCACCAGTTTCTACTAAAAAAAAAACCTTTAAAAAATTGTGCTATTTGTGTCCCGGATTGTACGATCAATCCGCAGAATTTTTTGAACGGCCTAATAATAAATTCGCGACACCGTTCCGAAAGAATCACTCTCGGAATTGCTGTCCAATGGTGCTCCATCGCAGGTAATCTCCCCCGGCGAGCACAAATCAAGCAGCGCGCGACATATTGAACGACGCCGCGCCGCGCCGGGCCGATTTTATTTCGATCAGCGTATTTGTCCGCGTTGTTTGCGGCGAAGCGCGCGCCAACGGATTTCAAGAATTTATCTGAAACTGGATTTTGGACAGGGGTGCATCCAGTGTAATTTGCATCCCCCGCGAAAACAAGATTGCCTATAGCTGCGGCGCGGCGTCCGCCCCTTCAAACGCCGGGTCTCGCGATTCGCTGTAACGAAAGGGGTGACTCGTGCAATTCCATGAATATTTCATACGTATCTCACGGTGTATCGAGAAACGCCGTTGGATGCTGCATACCCTCCACCCCCCGTTCACACATACCCGTACACGTACGTATCTTCTTTCCTTATACACACTCTCTCTTCTTCCCTTTCCCTCTTGCAACCGGGTATGCTTTGTGCCGCGCTCACAGCTTCCTACCCCCGATGAAAAAGCTCGCCGCGTGTACGTCGCATAATTTCGCGATTCATTCTTGCCGCCCCCGCAATATCCCTTATATATTCTCCTTAGATGAGACCGGGAATACATCTGTCCATGCACCGGGTGACTCGGAAGTAGCTCGGGAAAATTAGGGGTGGAAGAGGGTGCCATTAGTGCCCGAGGACCCTCGAGAAATATTTTTAAACTAATTTTCACATTTTTCTAAAAAATTATTAGCTGTAGAAGCTGATTACTTTGTTGGTGCAAAGATACATTCAAGAACTATAACAAAGTTTGCGCGGATTTTATACATTTATAATGAAAATTAATGAAATTATACTTCAAAATTTTTTCTTTTCTATACAAATTTTGACCCATTTTTGACGCCTAGGAATGAGCCTAATCGCTAAGACCAACCCCCTCCCTTGCCTGACATCGTCGCAACTATAAACCCCATTGAGTTCAGCAGACATTAACTCACAATTCGAGCCGGTAGCCTAACGACCGTGCGCGCAACTCGCATAAACGAAGCGAGAGTGCGGCGAAGAGAATCGGCAACGCGAGAAAGTTTCGAATTCTACTTTACGAATTACGTGAAGGTACGGATCTAGCAGGTCGTGGGAGAGCGACCGCGACATTATACAGTAGACGGTGAAGTTATCAAGTGTTGTTGGGTGTGGTGGAAACCCGGGGGATGAAAACTGGGGAGGAGGCGCCGAGACACTTCCGGCAGCTTTATTCAAATCGCGCGGCTAAATAATGAAAGGCAACCGTGCCAATACACTCCCATCGATCGCAGAACTTGTCCCGTTAACCCTTCCGAGCTTTTTCTGTTTGGATCGTCTCCCTTTTTGTTCTTGAGGTATACATCCCCCGTCGTGAGTCATTACTGAACCTGAACTTGCGTGTTAATATGTAATGCTGGAAATATCGAGCACTGCATTTCTAATTATCGCTAAAAGTGATCAAAAATGTTTGCAGTGCCTTTGCGAAATTGTAAGAAAATTTCAAAATTATGGAAAATGGCCATATTTAGTTCAGTTCGTATGAAATTTTCATCACGAGTGTGAATCGTGATTGTACGAGAAGGGTTTGAACAAAATATATTTTATATTAATTCTTCCTAAACGAACTCTAATTTCATTGTTTTATGGAATATAAAATTTTATTTATTTTTACTAATCTATACTCTCTCTCGATGTACCCAAACTGAAATTGATTTTCTAGATCGGTTGCACTTGAATACCCTGTTAGAGTACCTACCGGACATTCAATACTCGCAATAGATTCAGTTTTGCATGGGCTATCTCTTAAAGGAGCCGGGATGGAGATCATTCAACATTAATGAAATGGGAAATGTAATTTTCTTAAGAGCTTTCCTAAACGAAGCGATGGCTGTGTGTACATTGCGAATTATAGTAACGAAGGAAGACAGCGCCGCAAAAGAAAGACGGTTGTTTCCTGCAGAGAAATATTTGCGCAACGTATGATTGAATTTGTGAACCGACTGCGACGATCAGAAGCTTTCCAGCGAACTACAAAAGTTATTTTTCCGTGGAATCAACTCTGTTCTCAATCTCAACAAATTTTTGTTTAATTGCTGGATTTCGTTTGAGACATGATTTCGGAATGGAACAATTACAGTTCATCTAATAAACTCTGCCAACTTCGCACACGACTCAATTCACATTTAAAAAATTGTTTCCAGTCTGAAGGGTGTTGAAACAATTACATAATCGCTGTAGGCAGGGCACCGAGTAGCTGCAGTTTCTAATTATCGCGAGGATTTAAGAATGGAACTGGCACAAAGGGCAGAGCGCGTATCCTGCGTAGCAACCGTGGCGAATATTTCCACTTTCCCGTGCCGCGTCGCGACTGCCAAGGAAAGTTCACAACAATCAGTTTCGAAGGAGTCACCTGAAGCTATACGTCTAATTTTCCGCGGCGCGGTCGCTTTTCCGCTTCGGAGAGAGACCTTTCCTGCCGCGCACGGTTAATTTCGAAATCAGTTTGCTCGTGCAGTTGAAATAATTTATTCGGCGGGTTCAGCGTCACTGGAATATCGCCGTTTTCCTCGACTACGGCGAACTATCGTGAGAGAAAATTCGCGACGTAAGCAGGTTAGAGCGAGAGAAACGAGGAGAGATAGAGAAAGAGAAAGCCCAGAGAGAGAGGGAGAGACGAATAAAATCGAGCAAGATGCGCTTAAAATTGCGAAACGATATATGTACTCCCGTATGTGATCTCTGTATATTTATAAATATATGCGAAGCTAGATTAAGTGGAGAACCGAGACGACGTAGCAGCTTCTTATTATGCGAAGATACGCTGCCGTTTGCGTTCGCGTAATCTGCTTGTGATGCTTCGGAATTGGATACCTCCTCGGCTTCTCAACTACCAGCGAATTTTCTTCTCTCCTTTACAGTCATTCTCTCACACACTAGTTTGCTAGTTCTCTTTCGGTATCGCGAACGTATGCAAGACGCTCGGAATTTTCGCGCATTTGTGACACTGAGATCTACGGAACGAGGCAGTGTGCTGCTGTTAACTAATGTCGATGGTATTGCTACTTCGCAGTGGATGCTGCAAACATTTCTGTGGAAAATTTGTTCCGTGATTTTCGCACATTTTGTCACACTTGTTTAATCTTAGACGAGAATTGAAGGATGTGTTCTTACTTTTTATTGTATTTTGAATCATTAAAAATAGATTTCTTTTTAATTTCTGGTTCGTTGATAAATTAATATTGACGAATTCGTTGATAGGCTGTTCGTATGTGCAGAATGAGGGCGCAGGGCTGCTTCAAGAATGAATTTTCCGAATTGTTTTTTCTAGAGCATCTATGGTCTCCGCAACTGGATATTTTCTTTCCCCGAGCATCTAATTCCATGGACCGTGTTCGTTGGCCGTTCACGTTCGATCCCGTCAATAGTTCTTCCCTTGAGACGGCTCTCTTCGAGTCTCTGAGATGCAGCGACGCGTTCGAATTCCTCGGTGTACGTAAACGTGGGATCGGTCGAGGTCGCTTTTATCAGGCAAGGAAATGTCACGGCGGGGGTCTAGTAAATCGATAATGCACCGTCGACGTGTGTGTACATGTGTGCACGTTTAGGGTGTTCCACCTCGCCGAGGTATCTTAAGTATCCTCCTCATTTTTGATAATGCCAAATATTATAGAAAAAGGCAACTCTAAAGTGATAGACGATGCATCGAGGAACAATTTCTCTCTGAGATTTTCTAAATTTCATAATGGGTGGATCCACCGTGTTAAAAACTGTCCCCGACGAGATAATTCTGTCTCATTAAAATATTAACTTCCGAAGCTGAAAATTTTTGCACACGTTTCTGCACGTATAATCCAAATACAGTAAAAATTTCGCTTATATACATTCAGCTATGTGGTTGCAAAAAATTTCCAAATGGTGCCACCTTTCTCAAGTGAACGACCAGATTATCCCTTTGAAAAATGAGAAGATCCTCAGTGAAAAAATTCTGTCTCGCTAAAAAATGAAATTTCGAAGCTGAAATTTTTTGCACACACTTCTGTACGTATAATCCAAATACAGTAAAAATATCGCAAATATTCATTCAGCTATGTGGATGCAAAAAATTTCCGAATAGTGTCATCTTTCTCAAGTGAACGACCAGATTATCTCTTTGAAAAATGGGGAGGTCCTCAATGAAAAAATTCTGTCTTGTTAAAAAATGAACTTTCGAAGCTGAAATTTTTTGCACACACTTCTGCACGTATAATCCAAATAAAGTAAAAATATCGCAAATATTCATTCAGCTATGTGGATGCAAAAAATTTCCAAATGGAGTCATGTTCCTCAAGTGAACAACCAGATTATCCCTTTGAAAAATGAGAAGGTCCTCAGTGAAAAAATTCTGTTTCCTGAAAAAATGAACTTTTGAAGCTGAAATTTTTTGCACACACTTCTGCACGTATAATCCAAATAAAGTAAAAATATCGCAAATATTCATTCAGCTATGTGGATGCAAAAAATTTCCAAATGGAGTCATGTTCCTCAAGTGAACAACCAGATTATCCCTTTGAAAAATGAGAAGGTCCTCAGTGAAAAAATTCTGTTTCCTGAAAAAATGAACTTTTGAAGCTGAAAATTTTTGCACACATTTCTGCACGTATAATCGAAATACAGTAAAAATTTCGCAGATGTACATTCAGCTGTGGTTGCAAAAAATTTTCATATAGAGTCAACGTCTCGAAATGAACGATGGAGTGCAAGCATTTGGAAGATATCGCCTGCCTTGAGATCTCGGAAAGGCTGACCTTGAAGAAAATTTGTACGTCTACTGCAGAATCTGGCAAGTATGAGGGACACCCTGTACGTGTGCCTGCATACCTGCATCCATTCTACGTGGCTGTGTTCGGTGACTTTCCTCGGTTCCGGCCCTCGGCTGCTGCGTCTTTTCGAAAGGTAGCGAGCGATGAGAAAAAGAGGCAGGCGTGGGTTGTAGAATCGAGGGGACTGTGGGAGGAGGAGGGAGGTGGAGGGGCACTGTATCCTCGGATTCCATAGACGTTGGAAACATTCTTCATCTGAGAATGGTTGTTGAAGTATTAAAACGAAAGGGGAGAGCAGGCAGGGAACAAGGCGGAGCACAACCTTTTCATAGGCTTCTTTGACTTCTCTCGACTGCATCTCAAAGGATTCAACGAGGGTGGGGGAGGAGAGAGGGTGTGTGTGTATGTATGTACGCGAGGGGATTGTGGGTGGAGACACACACAGAGATTGCCGAGAGTCCAATCTTCTATTTCAGAAATTGGCCATTTTCCGCTTGGCTCGACCTATTTCCGTTTCGTTAATTCCTTACGTACCTTCCATCTATCGGACTCCATTAAGGGTTTTATTTCGAATGCGTCCGCCATCCTCACGTGCCCCGGCCCCTGCGATTCTGCGGTTCGATCGATACAACGCGTTGTCTTTACGGCGAATTGTCCACAGTGCGAATGTTTGTATCGCCCCGGCAAACCGGCGTTCATTTGTTTACTCGCACTGTCAGTCGCGACGTTTGCTTTACGTGTGTCAAATTTTAACCTTCGGGTACTCGCACGCCACTTTCGACGCTGTTCGCGTGGAATTTTATACGACACCGACGTAAATAAATTTTTATTGGGTACAACGTCTGTGTTAATGCTGGATAAATATTTAGTAATGCGGGCGAGCCCGTCGTTTATGCTTCCAAACGAATTTCAAGTTCCGAGGTTGTAAATACCAGATGCGAGTAATTAAAAGTTAAATATTTGTTGCACACATAAATTGTGAATGTTTTACTGGCTTTTTTCTTTCAGGACTAGTTAAATCAATGCTGATTAAAAATGCGAAAGTTTTTTTCCATTTGCATTGAACCTACCATGAAAATATAATAAAAAACTTGTGAAGTTCCATTGAAAAAAGCATCGTTCATCTCGTGATCTAATTTGGAAGTTAACCTTGGGCAAGAAGTTCCCGAAAGTTAGGTGCTCTTCAATTAGTGTGCGAGATTTTTGAAGCACTCTTCACCTCGTTCTGAATGGGTTTTCATATAACTATAATTAACGCAGATATTCGTATATTTTTGTCTATTCGTTTATATAATAATTCGAATTATTGATTATTTCAATGAACAGCGAAAAATCGAGTTTCGTAATTTTTTTAATATTCGAGGCTCCCGATGCAAAATTGCAGCAATTACGTCGTTAACATAAATTGCTGTTTACGCAGTTCCAGCATAGACGTTTCCGCCATTTTGCTTCTGCCAATGGCGCCACTGAATGGCACGTCTTAATGAACGTAAACACGCGAAAATGACTCTGAATGATTAACGCATTTGCTGTTGGAATGCTGCGGAGGCAGGATGCTCTTTATGAATTTCCTGAACTGATTGATTTCGTTCGATATTTCATGGAGAACCAGGAATAAGGTTTAGGTAGAAAGTTCCTCGTTATTCGTCTGCAAATAATTAGCCTCTGTAAAATTCTGAGGAAATTTATTTATGTCATTTTATTGTTCAAATCTGTATAAAGACAACGAGCTTTTATTTTTATGATTTTTTAAAATATTTCTAGTTATTAGGAAGCTATTTCGAAGAATTCGATTAACTTTCTCAGAGGTTTTGAATTTTTTCCCACTCCGGTGATTTGCATCGATATGAATAAATGGAAATTAAACTGAATCAGGCAACTGTAGAATCCATGATTTCCAGTTTGAATTTTTTATGTTTTTTACTTCACGGTCTGATGAAAAATTGATGAACTTATTTTATCAATTCTTGTATTCGATTTAAAAAATACATCAGGCTTTGTATGCATTTGTGACCTTACGTGAAGGCTTAAAATACAAAAAATAAAATGACACAAAATAAAACCGTATAAAATAATGTGTAAAAAATAGAAGTTTTAGTCCAATTAGAGTGCAACATCCCCGTTTCTCTTTTCCTCTCTTAGCTATCTTGCTACCACTGTCGGTCCCTCGACAGGCAGCCCTTTAGAGGTGGAATCAATAGAACCGGTGACTATGAGAACTCAAGATAGCACTGGGATAACGGCCGCATGAATAACAAGAATGGGGAAACGAATCTTTTTCGAATGGTCGCGCGACGAATTTGCGAGGCAAAACTGCGGCGAAGCTGATCGATAGGCGAACGGTGTTCTCTTCCTTGCTTTTCTCCCTTTTTCCCAACCCCGGGCACTGTTTTTATGGACGGCTGGAGGGAGTAACGAGTGTCTCGACTATGTGTACTTGAATATATTCGAATATATTCGAGTCGTTGGAGAGCAGGATGCTGTACGAGGACCGACCATCGATCAAAAGCTCGGAATGTTTTCTTCAAAGAACCGTTGAGTCGGTTTCCATCCGACAGAAACGAGTCAATGTTTTATTTATACTGTGCAGCCTCCGTTATACGAACACCCGTTATGTGAACGGTCGATCATGTGAACACCTGTTATTTAAACGTGCACCTAATTTTTTAGCCTCTCGAATCAATTTATCTGGATAAAATATTGTTATTGCTTCCAGAAACAACATCAAGCATCATTTTTATTTAACGTTGAATTCAACAGCTTCGAATCCAAGAACTTTTAATGTTACGGTTCTTTAATTAACTTTTTCCCCAATGCGCGCTTTCTGAAAATGAAAAGCTAACGAACGGATTAAATGTTAACGTCCGTGTAAATTTAGTTCAGAATCTTGATTGCGAGTGTAACTGAACGTTACAGGCTTTGTCTGAAGGGTTAACGATCAGGCGAATCTACGACCTGTAGTCACGATGAAATAATAAAACCAGGGCATAAGTGGCAGCCATTTTCTTTATCAAAAGATTTACCAATTAAACAGCAACGTGCAAAGACCATTAAAATTTCACTACTAATCTCCATTATGTGATCCACAGTTGCGGGAGTTAGGGACGCATAAAATCTAGTCGTAATCAAAGTTGCCACATTGTATAATGTTCGGAAAGTTTATGTTCGTAGTTCAACTTCTAAGCAGAGAAAATCTCATGTTTTTCATTAATTAAAACTGACTGCATTATTTAAAAAGCTTATACTCTTGTAGATTAGTTTGCAGTTTAAATGAGAACATTATAATTTATAACATTTTTTAAAACTATTACATCTAAATACTATTTATTAAATTTTGTTCTATTTAAACCATTTTTTCAGCGAATTTTTACAATTTCATTTTGTGACAATCTGAACATTTCCATTTACATCGCGTTTTATTTTACCAACGAAATTGCAGTATCTTTATTAGAAAACAATAAATCCCTTATCCGCACAGCCGCAAATAAAATTGCACATCGAATCGACTCCTACACCCGGAGACCACAGAATAAAATAGGTCGCCTGAGTAACAATATTCCAAAAAGGGTCCAAGGTTTCGTGCAAACTGTGCTCGAACAACAAAAAAAGGAAACCACCACGCCACAGTACATTTCCTCCACCAGCTGGCTAAAATGCAATTTTCGAAATATACTGGGTGGGACGGAAATCATATTCCAATAATTATTCAACAAATTTACTTTTCTAGGTATATATTGGGTTGGCAAGAAAGTAATTTCGGTATTTTAAGGTGAAATAAAACCGAATTTCTTTATTCATGCGATGAACTTTAATCAATATAATATCTTCTTATTTATTCTTTTTGGCAAAACATCGAACAAAAGGGAAAATATCTTATTCATTTTTCATTGCTTGGATAAATAATCCAAAAAAATGCACTAAAAAGTATGAAATAATGTCCATTTAATTTATGTGAATACACACGAACTTAAATACAATACAATCTTTTCGGAGGCGGTGCAAAATTGAAAATTTTCGACACTGGAAATTACGAAAATCCATAAATTCTTCTACATGCTCTCACATATTAATGTATCTTCTTTCTCCACCTACTGATTTCCAAGTCCACCATATTCCAATGAAATCATAATCAGCAACATCTGTCGTTTAGAAAATTTCCAATTTTGCGCCGCCTCCGAAAAGATTTTATTTTTAGTGCATTTTTTAGTGCGTTTTTCGAAGCTGGTTTAATTTTTTTTCATAAAATTTTTTTATTTCACACTTTTTAGTGGAACGAGCAAAATTTGTAGAACACCGTAGGATGGTTTTTCGGTCTTATTGGTTATTTGCAATAAAAGCCGCAAAGAATGAAAAAACGCAAAATTTGTTTTCAAGGGACCAATCGGGAGACACCCTACAAAATGCAGAAGGTTTCGTCCTGATTGGTCCATCCGTTTCAAAGTAATCGGTGAACATACATAGAAAAAAAAGCGAGAAAAAGGCACATACAGATCGAATTGAGTAACTTCCTCCTTTTTCGAAGTCGGTTAAAAAATTGGGCTCTACCTCGCCAATCCAATATTTTAAAAAAAGATTATTCCAAATTTTGTAGAGAATACTAGTGCCAAATAAAACTGGAATTAAAATATTAGGTGAAGTACAAATATGAAACCCTCCGGTTTGAATTTTCCTTTCAATTCGAATATCGTAGAAAAATTCCGAATTTCGATGAGTCATTCGCAGCAACGCAGCACCGTGACGCAGTCCGAATCGAAGTTCCATTCACCCGGGAAGAATCGCGTGGGTGGTTGTGCGACTGCACGACCATCGGCCATTCGCAGCGATTCCCCATGCGAGGTCCCTTCGATTTCCCGTGTAACTACGGCGAAAGTATATCATCGTTCGACCGACCAGCGTTCCGGACAATTCATCGGGGGGTTGGAAAGTGAACATGAAAAGGACATTCCTTCGGCCGAGATTCTGCTGATCGGTGTAGCCCGGGAGTCGAGCACACATCGAGACTTTCTAAGGAACTGGGGAGTAATGGCCTGTAATACCGTTCCGGCTGTCTATACATTATCGACTACGAAATTGGAATCATCCATTTCTCTTTTGTGCCGAAAGGAAAGTTGTTCGGCGCCGGTCACGGCCGGAAAACCGATGGTGCGCTCGTTCGTGCGTCGCTCGCTCGCGAAATTCGTTTCTCCAAGAAACAAGCGAGCTGGTTTCGCGAGCTAAGAACAGGAAACGGACTTTCCCACGGGAGGATGGATTTTCGGACGCAAATGGCGGCTACTGACTTCTCCGTGGTTGATTGATCGATCCTGCTCCCGCGAGTTTCGAAACGTTTCTTGGCTACCCAAGCATTTAAACTGTGATCCAATAGCTGGCAATAAGTTTGGGAATTCTAGCTTCAAAATTGTCGACCAATTTCGATTATCTCTTTTCATTCGAAAAACGCGAATGTATTTCGCATTTTTGAGTTCAAGGCCATGGCATGTTGGCCCGATGAACTCGTCTTGACGTAAGCAATAATATTATGTACTAAAAAGTACTCCCTGTGTCCCGTAATAATAGTAGCAAAAGAAAATAAATATAGAACGCAACATTTACTATAAAAAAAACTAGATTGCATTAAACAATAAGTTGAAAATATTACTCCTAATTTTTATTTTGAGTATTCAGATAGTTTCTGGATTTCTCAATAATTTTGTTACTGCATTTTAAACTTGTAGGTAGCATCCCTTGGCTGGGAAGCTTTGCTTTCCCTATATGTTCATTGCTGCTAGCATAACTTGTTTTTTTCCATCTTACTTTTACTTTGGGTTGATATTCAACTGAAACGAAACAATGGATTTCGATCAGCGGATGAAATTAGGAAAATAGTTATGATTCGTAATCATTAGGTTGAACTAAAAATTGAATATTTAAATATTCACGAAACTTATATAAACGAAAATTTAAATATTCACTTGCTACTATTATTATGGGTTAGAGAGAGTATGAAGTACCCATTTAAGAAAATGAAGATGGCCTTCAATGTACATTCGTACATCATTTAATTTCTGAGTGGCTCTCTCGCAACAGAGTGGAATTCTTTTGCGGTTCAAATGGAGGATCGAAGGCTGTGTCGATGGAACATCTTTACGGGGATCGTGCAATGATCGTCGGAACGGTTTCTAGTACGGTTCAGCGTAGCAAGCACAAGAATCGCCGACAGACGCATGAAATAGCCGAATTTGTGGCTGTTACGTCGGCCAAGGAGAGCTCGGAAAGGGGTTGGAAACCCGATGGAAAACAACCCCTTTGGTGCATCGTGGATCCGTCCGATCCATTGCGGTCTAGAAGATGGGGCAAGATACAAAAGATTGCTCGCAGGGAGGGATTAACCTTCTCCCATGGGGATTTTAGCACTCGACGAGCTCATTTTTCGTTTCCTCCTTCCGATCTTCTGTTCTCGTTCCATCCTCTCTCATTCTTTCCACGAGGAGCGCTCTCGATGGGATCCGCTGCTGCATTGTGTCGTTCCCATCAAATGCTCCAATTATTTCCATAATATCGTATCCCGGTTGTCATCCCCTGCCATGGGAATTGCTAAAGCTACTACGAAATAACCAATATCACGTCGATTCTACTGTCTCTTCCTCCTCGGAAACTGCTCTTGCATATTTACAATCATGCTTCTCCTATTTTATTTTCGATCGCGTTTTTTGCGATGAAGATGACTGGTTGAAATACTGCGAAGACGTTAAGAGACATTGAGAAAATATTATATTCTCTAAAATTAAAAAAGGAAATACACTTATTAGTTTCTCTCTATTTACTACAATTGATGCAAATCATCGGACGTGTGTAAGTTTAATTCATTCTTCTACGAACTTATTAATTCTTAATTAACAATCAATGAGACCGATCGAAAACCGATACCGAATCCCCAGCAGAATTAACCAGAGTGTAATCTGATTACCCATAACGATTAGAATGTAATGGTTGAATCGATTACGCGTCTCACTGTGTCATTAATTATTACGTACCTAGGATTTTAATTTAGGCGAGCATCGGTGAATTAATTCGAAGAGTAGAGAACAATTTTTAATTGAGTTAACGGTGATACAGTAATCGTGTGAGATTGCTCTTTCTATTTATTTATAAATCGCAAATTTTTACCAATCTAGCGAAAATGGTACCATCGTAGAAATCTCTTTATCTCACAGATTAATCGTTATCCAGCAAAACCACTAATACGGAGGCTAAAAATTCTATTCTCCCCGGTATCGCAGCCCCCCCAACAGGAAAACTAAAAATTTGCATGAAAATCTGCGGAGATGGAAGAAACGCGTCGCATGCAAATAAAATTCGCTCGCGTTTTGTTCTTCGCTTTTTCTTTTTTTTGGTCTTGCTCTCCGCCTGACTTTCTTACAATTAGTGGAAATAGTTAATGGGCCAGTGTTCGGCGACTTTTGCATTTTTTCCATGGGTTTTCTGGGGGGGGGGGAATTTGCATAAGCGTTCGCGAGTGCCGCCCACTTCTTGTTTGCTCGGTGACCGAGCCTTAATTGAACAATCCGATCAATTAGGCCGCGCCGCCCTGATCTTTGCATCGCGAGTACACCTGGAACTTTCCCCGGGGATTAATTAGTGGAACACACCAGCCAGCCACCCACGCCACAAGTCGGGAACGATTTATAAAGAGGGCTAATTAATACATGCCACTCGTCAACGAGCCACGGCGCGAAAATTAATGCCTCCACGCCCTTTGAGAGCGAAAACAAACGAGTTTTCGAGCTTTTCCTCGATTCAATTCGGACCGCGGAACTTTCGAACTCGAAATCGCATCGCGAACCCGTGCTACCGCCACAGTGGTAAAAAAAATCTACTCGATTTTACGCACTATTAAGTCCTTTCAGAGACCGACTCCCAGTGCCCAGAAGATTATTCAGAGCACTGAAATTTTTTATTTTTTCCCCAACGGAGAAAAAAGAATATTGCAGTAACCTTTCGTTGCAACTGTGCTTTATCAGCGAATAAAAAGCTCCGGAGATCGGGAAGCTGTTTAAAGGATACGTTTTTGGAGGGAAATAGCAGCTGCAACTTTGTTGAGGTTTCGGGTGGAATTTTGCGATTGTCCAATTTTATGCAAGGCAACATTGCACCATTGAATAATGCAAGATGTATTTTCGTAGACGATGTATGAATTATGCAGCATCGTAATTTATATTCGGATCAAAAGATTGACGGAGAACAATGTTACATCTGATTTTTAAATATGTTTTTGTACGCTTAATTGATTTTACGGTCAAACAAAATGCAATTTACAATTTTCTGCTTTCTATAAAAATTTCTTATGCATTTTGAGAATTTCGGATTATTTATTAACTCAATTATTTAACCCTCACATTGTTGGTTTATAATTTGACAAAATTGTTTATGCGACTGAGGAGCGCAGGAGATTTAAAAAATTTAAGGTTAAGCATGTAATTTTGTAGTTGGCTCGGCTGAATTTTCCGGAGTAAGAGGATCTCATAAACATTTTGCAAATTTCCCATCCATCGATCGAATAATTCATCCCCCGGCAGAATTATGCAAAGTTCGTGACCGGTGCCGCGTCTAAGAAGGCGCTTAAAATGCATTGCGCTTTTTTGAATGGACAATTAGATCCGTACCATGGAAAACTGAAGCATCTATGATCAATGAAATGACGCCGGATCATTTACCTATCATGCAATATTACCGACGTGCCCTGACTTCGCTACGTGACCCATTTCCAACGGAATTGTGATCACTTCTCCCCGAACAAGTACAAATCCACCGAAATTGGAGTTTCGTTGAACCATGCATTCAGCTGTCGGCCGTAAAGCGCACAGAAATTTACTTACTATCGAACCCGGAGAAAACTTCTCGAGTTATTTCTGTGAAACTGGATCCTCTCGAAAATGCGTCGAGCGCATTGGTTAATACTGACACGAGGGCACGTGAACGATGCTATAAAAAATACGATACAATCAATTCTAAAACACAATTTTATCAAAACATTAGGTAATGTCACTATTGTCCATAAGTAAGACTTTTTCTAGAACTAGGGTAAAGTGCCCAAATATGAACCACTTTTTGTTGGTCATTTTTTTATTATTTTAGAATGCTCTTCGTCCAAAAAATTACCAGTTGTAGGTACATTTCCTCCCTATAAGATTCTGGGGTCAAGTTTGTTCAAAAATTAATACAGCTTGGGAAAAATATAAAGGGGTTCTCAATATGATGCACCTTGAGTCCCTAATATGACACCTAGTGCCATATTCGGCACCCACACCAAGAATGTCAATAGCTATACCCATATTAGGAAAGCCTTGGTAGTGCCATATTGAGAACTCCACGTGGATTGATAATACTAGCTACTGACAAAGAGAAAATGAATTTCAGCCCAAGCCAACAGTTGACAAACATTAATATACCATAAATAAACTGAAACTACAGATATGTTTAAACATTTCAAAATCACTTACCTCCCCCGTAAAAGATGCAATCGAAAATCTAACCACAGAAATATTCGACACGCGGAGACACAACTGGAGGATCGATACTAAAATCTATAGAATGGCGCGATTGCACTGCACACTGTTGAGTAAACATGGTAAACTATTGCTTGAGGATTGTCTCGATATAAGGTAGTGCCATAATAGGCGATTATACCATATTTGGGCACTTCACCCTACTGTTGTATATTTTTCGAAAATTGAAATTTTTGGATTCCCGACCCGACCACTATCCGACTATTACCCGACCCTATTTCGACTTCGGATACCCGGGTATCACGAATTTCTGGGTACCCGTCCACTCCTAATAATTGCCGGTTTTGAGCAGCGACTGTCGGTGAAAAAAATCGTGAAAAATTGGTGAATCGATTTTCGAGATTACCAATGTGGGAAGCCGAGTCTTTGATAGCGCAAGGACCGCGGAAACGTCGTAGGAAGGGCGGAAAAGTGTGCGGGAGCGCGGTTCCTGCAGGTGGTCATCGGACAGGCTTTGATTCGATGGAAGTAGGGATCACCGGGAATCGGGTTTTCAGACCGAACATCCGGTCAGAATTGTATCGGTGGGACTGGCCGAGGACAGCCTGTCGATACCATCGATCCTCCCTCTCTCTCCCTCTCTCTCTCTCGCAATTTCTCTCCAACTCTCTCTCAACTTCGCGGTTCCTTCCGTGGCGAAATGGGCGTACGGACTCTGTCGCGGATATCCGAATCGAGGTTCCATTTTCTTCCGGGATAAACGTCACGGGCCAGTGTTCCTGACGCTGCTGGAAATTTCGGCCCGTTGCACCCGCGAACGTTTGTTTATTTTAACCCGAGGATTACGTGACCGAGGCAGAGGGGACGGTTCTCGTTTGTGCTCCGGATATGTCCGGTTGTGTTCCTGCGAAAGCTATGGGAACACGGAGCTGATTACGACGCGCCCCAAACACGTCCGTCGCCGTTAAATGTTGCAAAGATGGTATATGTCGCCGTAAAAAGATTTAGCGCTGGTACGAAAATGTTGTTGAATAAATTTTTGAGAACGTTATATTGAGTGGAATGTTCTTCTTTTTTTGAGCTTATGAAGGATGCTTGCTAAAATAGACCATATATAAAATTGACCCAAAGATTTGTCTGAACTAAAGTACAAATTTTTCAATTTATTTGTTCGATACTCTTTTTTATAAAAATTCCGGAACCTGCTTGTAGTTACAAACGGAGAGTATGTCTCATCTTGTAATCCAATTCACATGGAAATGTCGGATACACAAGTAGACCGTACACAGGAACAAAGAAATATTGGAAAGATAAAGATAAGACAACGGGAAATAGCGTAGATGGAAGACAGATCGGACTAAATGCAGCGGATATTCCCATAAACTTCATTCGCGCAGCGGGAAAATAAATAGTCGGCGGTGGTGGGGGAGGGGGGGATGTTAATGGCGCTAGACCGTGTTCGTATAATTACACATAAATCTGATATAACTGGCGCGCTTGAAACCAAACAGATACAGATTTCAGCGTATCCGTGTCGAGATACCACAGCGCGGCAATTCTGCATTTCGACCGAGAACAAGTTCCTTTGCACACAGCCCAGTCGTTGTTAAGCCGTGTCCGTATTTAAAGTGCGCTGCAACGTGTAACGATGCCATTTCGAGTGCAATCTTCTTCTGTTTATTGCGCCCGTATTTTATCTTGGAATTTCCTTAAGCGCGCTTCTTGCAGAGTTTGCGCCGGCAATCCATGAGTGTATAAATTGGCGAAAATTATACCGTGGAAATTAACGGAACGGTAACGATTGCGCCGCCGTCCTTCCTTCCCATCCGCCCGCACCCGCGGAAATGCAAAGTTGTTCTCTCGGTGTCATAAGGATCGGAGTACCGCTCAGAATTGAGCGGTGAATACTAACTGCACGGGAAGAAAAGTTCCTTCACACTTTCTCTGCTTGCTAGAACGAATTCCGATGAATTATACCCTGTTACTCTTTATGGTTCGTACACCCTATTATTTTATTCATCAATTGTGTAGTCAACAAATATAGAACATTTTTTTATACGAATTGGAATCAATTCTACGCGGAAAAATACGTCAAAAAGATAACAAGAAGTTTTTCCCTACGACACCGTTTCCAAGATAATACCGAATAAAAATCAGCTAGATACGCTATGGAAACGGCTGACGCGTCTGGCTACAACCGACCGTATCTACTTCTCGCGCATCGAGCACTTTCAAAGTCGATTATCTCGTAAACGAGCAGTGATACAAAAAATGGTCACAGCACATTTTCTCCTCAGTTTTTCACGTAAATTAGCCCCGTCCTTTCACAATTCCAGGAATTCGTTTCCGAAAGCACCAAAAGAGCAAATACTACATTAACTGCTACATACAGCGAGTGTAAAAAGTATTCGTACGCCCTTTAAAATAGAATAACTTTTTTATAATTGTACCAAATGACACGATTTTTTATAATCATTTAGAAGCATTAGTTTACGAAATGATATGCAAAGAAAATTTTTAGCATATCATTTCGTAAACCAATGTTTTTAATTGATTATAAAAAATCCGGTCGTTTGGTACAATTAGAAAAAAGTTACTCTATTTTATAAAGGGCATACTAATACTTTTTACATCCACTTGTAGGTGCAATATGGATGACATAATTTTCGATATTTATTAAATTTCATTATATTTTTTTTATTTATTTATTGAATTTATTATGAATTTATATTACGAATTATTTATTTTCATGATAATTTATAGACTGCAGAAGGGTTGAGGTGGTCTTACGTTCACTCAGATCACTTTGAACTCTCTTTCGGTGTAACAATCAAGTCACTTCAATTTACGAGAATTTCGTCTGTGTTGAAATTTCCGAGTTCCTTGAACTTTTTCCGAGGACACCGCTCGTCCAATGGTAGGCCAGCGAATCCAGGGTGCTCTAGAAGGTGGAGAGCGCAGTTTTGCCAAGCGATGGATATTAAAACCGCGTTTGCGCGAGTCCTCGTCGCGGCTTCAGGGCGTGTTATTTAAACTCCTTCATTCCATCCGAGGCTTCGTTTCGGAAAGGAAGACGGGGAATCTGGCGGTCGGCGTCGGTGGGTGTGAATTATGAAGTTGGGAACTCGAAGGACGGACAAAGGAAGAGCTTTGTGCGGTGTCCTATGGGGTCTCGGCGAGGGATTTGCTAAGACGGTTCGCCTGGTAAGGCTGTCTCGAGGGTCTTCTCCAGCGCGGATCGAGCTTAAATATGGCAGGAACGATGAATCTTTAAGAACCGTCTGCTTCGCTCTATTCCTCCGTCCTTGTCCGTTCCTCTTCACCGAAACCGCACCGCAGGAGGAACCCCCTTTTGCCTCTGCGCCTTCGCTCTCCCGTATTATTGAAATCGGCTACCAGATTTCGGCTGGAACGCCCAGAGCTGCCTCTTACATAGTGACAAAGTCACTATCGTGTCCCACGATGCCGCGAACCGTCGCCTAAGTAGCATTCCTGATGAACACCACGCGCAAAGAGGTTGGCTAGGTCCTGGTTCCTTGAATTAATATATTATCAATCGACGGCGCAATTCTTCGGGGATTCAACTCGACTGACAAGTCTGTCTTGAACCATTCGGGCTGTAGTTTTCTCATCATTCTTTAATATTGATTGCAAATAATGATGGAAGCATCGAATTTATTTAAAATTCATAAAATCCACAGTCTGCTGATCACATTGAAATCTGATTAAAAGCTGCTCAACATTCCCATGTAAAATTTAGAATATGATTGTTCAGGAACGTGAAGCTACTCTCCATGTACAGCGGTTGGATGAAGTCTACCTTACCTACAAGCTTGTAACTCCTGGCTCGAGGTAGCAAGAGCGGTCTGAATGTTGTTGATGCACGATATGGCAAGAATATATTGGTGCCTGGTCCGACAAGAGTCAGTGGGGGGAGGGACATACACGTCGTGTTGCTAGCTGGTCGGGGATCTATGTATGTACGTCGTAAATGTTCCCTGTAAAAGCTCGCTGTCTGGTTATTACCGACCGCGACCACTTCCGGTTATAAACTACGGCTACCTCGGTTTTTCTAGGACGTTGCGCCTGCGAGAGCAAATTCCCTCTTCTTTCGCTGTAATTTCTTACGAGCTGCGGTAAGTTAACATCTTACTATTCTGCCCTGAGGAAATCCACTGTTTATTTAATCAATTGCTGTATATATAACGTCAACTTTCCAAAACCAGTCAAATATTAATATTATTGAAGAGTAATTAAAGTTATTCTTGAAATCACAATTTCGAAAAATGTAGAGCCTGTTAAGTTGAAAATAACTGGTACATTGACCCTTATAAAAATGACAAGAATGATTTTATTTAGACTTTGTGCAGCTCCTATTTTAATATGTGATCCACTGAAGATATCTATACAATCATTTCTTATGAAATTATTTTTAGTATATAGGGTTATCCAAAAGTACCTGCAGGATGTTGAATGAGAATATCTGTCAAACGCCACGTTTGTTTCTTGTTAAGTTTATTTTGCAAATCAGTGTTCAATAAAAAATACCCATCGTAAATTACGCGATTTTTTTTCGGCATACATAATCGTCCATCAGAGCAAACAATTCGAAATTTGGTTAAAAAATTTGATGAAACTGGATCTGTTCATGATAAACCAAAGTCTGGCCGGCAACAATTCATGACCTGAAAACCAACATTAGAAATGAAATTGATGAATTAAACGAGCAAATATGCCAAAATAGTAAACGTGATGGTGGTCGTTTGACAGATATCGTCTTTCACACATAATTGTCACAGATGATACCTGATAATTAAATTAAAAAACCAATAAAATTCAAAATGGTATGTTTTTTATTTAAAAGAAACTTCCTATAGTCTATTTTGGATAACCCTTTATCAGTAATCGTAAAATAAAAAATCTGGAACCGGTCATTTTGACCGGTGATGGTAGGTTCAGTGTTAATTCGATAGGTAGCGCAGGTATAGCGTTTAAAGCGACCGAAAATCGATTTTCTGATGTTGTTAAGACAGCCCCCAGGTGTGTCGTGTTAGGATGCTAGCTGAAAGGGCATCGGTTCCCGGTCAACCAGCGAACGAATTATTGTGTATCACGCTACAAGCCTCGGTCACACGAGTCCCCGAAGGTTATTTTTAAGCTCTGAAGCCCACCGAGCGAAAGCTCCAACTCGCGAGCCACGGATTATCTTTGATCTACCGACAGGAGAAAAATGGGAGTCTTGCTGGCGTACGCTGTTCTCGGACCTTGGATAAGACTCTTTCCCGTGCTCACTGTCGTGCTGTTTCCTTGATGGCCTTCGCTTTCTCGCGGTGGCAACTGAGAATTTCTGCTGGGCGCTTTTTCTTTCACCGACGAGTTAGAAATTGCCTTTTAATGGTCGCCATTGTGTTCAAATTCACTAAATTGCCTGGTTAATAACCTGCAATTACACCCATTGATATTTGGACTTTCGGTAAAATTTTTTCGTACGTCCTCCAGTAAAAACAAAGTCTTTAAAGAAAAACTTTTTAAAAACCACGCTTATATGAAAATGCACTAAAAAGGAGAAAATAATTTTTTTTCTGGTCGTACATAAAATACCGAATCCAGTTAAATGATTAATAATATTTTTAAATTTTTCTATCTATTCCGACACTAGTTTTATAACAGAAGAAATTTTGAACTAATTGCTTAAAATTTAGTGGAAAAATATTATTAATCATTTAACTGGATTCGGTATTTTATGGAGAACTAGGAAATAAATTATTTTCTCCTTTTTAGTGTATTTTAATATAAGCGTGGTTTCTAAACAGTTTTTTAAATATATTTTATTTTCTACTTTTATTGTCATCGGAAGCAAGTGTATATACAAAATTTCAGCAAGATTGGTCTATGGGAAGAGGTTTAAAATTCGATTACAAGGTCTGACGCATACGACAACAACACGGCAAGCTAATATAATTTGATACAATTTTATAAAATTTATTCTCTTCTCAAGAGTGTTTAAAAATTATTGTACACAGTAAAATTGCAAGGGGATACTAATTTTAATTTTTCTAAATTTTTCTCTCTGCCTACGTTTCCTACTGACGTTTGTTATAAATTCTATGGTGCTGGATTCGCAAGGAGGGTGCATTTGAAGACGGGTCCGTCTTCGGAGAAAATGACAAGCAAAGCGACTAATTACTAGGGGGAGGTTTTTGCGAGTGGCGTCCCCGGAATGACGGTGCTCGTTTCGTTTTGGCGTTTTTGAGAAATGGGCTCGCTTTCCTTTATCTGTTCCTTGGTTCGCGTGTATGCACTGTACACGGTCGACCAAGCATTTGCTCGCGCCACTGAAAGCGCGGTACCACGGTTAATATTCCCTTGGAAATGGATGACGGTTGCCACGGTCCCATGTGCATCCGTTCCATTTATTTGCTTCTTTTCAAGTCGGGGAACGGGGCATTAGTGTCGTCGATAAGTCACGAACGCTCATTTGCGAACCGGCTGTGCGTATCGCTGGCGGTTCTACGTGTTTGCCAATGATCAACAGCATTAATTATTCTTAGACCGCAAATATTACATATTTTTCATATTTCATTATTTCATATTTTCTGAAGTTGAGAACTTTTTCAACTGTTAGTCGAAAATATTAATTTATTGATGAAGATCTGATGAAGATGCTTTAACGGAATATCTGTTTTATACGAACGTCTGTTAAAGAAATAATGTTATTCTTCTCACAAAGTAAAGCTGATAAATATCGTGTTAATTAAGTGGATTCCAATAATCTCGATATAAAAGTTATGTATATTCTATAGAAATATTCGAAACGAAAGTTGATAATAAAAGTATCACGTAGCACACCTCCATAAAGCACACAATTTATTGTATTCAGGAAGACAAATGGTAGGCTCAAGAAACGAAGCAAACGCTTTGTATTCCACATAACAACATTTTTATCGAAACTGGAATAGAATGCACCGTTGAATATGTATTTTGTTAGCTGTCATCGTAGTTGCGACAATTTTTCTGAGTCGTATCACGTGCTGTACATCAATTGAAAAATTCCTAAAACACGTATGAAGCATACAAATGCTTGTAGTTGCGCCAAAGGATCGTTCAAAGTTTTATCCACTATCGTAAAACCTTCAAACATTAATAATTTCAAGTGTCCTTAATTTTTCTTTATCAATGAAAATTCTTCGATCGGCCTTTGCTCAAATTTTGCCAAATAACTTTCGAGTGTAAAAATCCGCAGGACCATCCATTACCCGGCACCCATTATTCCCGGGCAGTAGTTCCTCTGAAAAATCTTGGGGCTCGTCTACAGCTAGCACATTTCACTCTGCCAGGTCTCGGCTCGTGCGTCGGACAATGTTTTCTCCTTTAACCGTGGAAACGCCCAGGAACGGGCTACTTTTAACCGGAAAACCACCCCCGTCCACCCCCGCGCAAACGAGCCACGATGCCCGCCGAGCAGGATCCAGGCTTCTCGCCCGTGTGTCTCTGTTTATGCTGTTTTTCGACGTCGTAGCGTCAGCCTTAAAAATGTGGCTCGGTCACGTTGCCGACGAATGTAAAACTCGAGGAAAACTACTTCGAGACGAACCTGCTCGCGTCGAGCAGGAATTTTCCAAGCTGCAGCTGTCGACGCAGACGGCACAGACGTATATTTGGCCCGATCAAACGGCCGCCGTACGCTACCCCGTTGATATGAATGCGAATTAACGTCGAACATTTCGTACGTGATCGGTTTTCCTGCGTACCGGGTGCCCTGGAAATTCTGCAGACGCGGAGAAACTTTTTATGCGAACTTTTGGTCGACTCTCTTTGGTTCGCGAGACGAACGATGCTTGTAAACGTTTGTAATAATTGTTATTGCTGAAAATTTATTGTTTTATTGAATCCCGTCAAGTATAGTACGTTGAAATATATTTTTAACGCGAATTTTTATACGAATTTCTCCGATTCCCATCACTACAAAATTTATTTTCTAAATCGAGGAACTTTAGATTTTTTTAGTGCTCGAATAAAAATTTTAAGCATTAATTACGAAAACAGAAACCAAATTAAAAATTTTGGCTAAACTTCCAATTACGACCATGCTCCGAATTGAATGTAATTTTGAGGGAAGGTCCTTTTTGACTAAAATGACGATTGTGAAAAGGATTTTTGGCTACTCGAAAAAAAATTTTTTACCATTTTAATATCTCATCACAGATTACAATCGCGTCTGCGACTTTGTAAGTAAGGTAGAGAGTGACATTAAAATAGTAAAAAAATGTTGTCGGTAAGATAGAGACTGACATTGCAATGGTAAACATTTTCTTTTCGAGTCGCCAAAAATCCTTCTGACAATCATCATTTTAGTAAAAAAGGAATCTATTTCCAAAATTTCATCCAATTCTGAGCGTGGACGTAATCGGAAGTTCAGCCAAAATTTTTCTTCAATAATGTTTTTTTAAATTCTTGTAACATTTTTATCGCGACTACCGTTTCGTTTATGATATTTGCAAACATGAAATGTAAGTTCCATAATTTTTAGATTCCCCTGCCGATGTGAAATCTGGTGCAATATTAGCAGACCCGTTTATGGAGGAAATGAATTTTCTGCCGGCTCTAATCTCCGGAAACTAATCCATGAAAATCAATATTCGCATAAAGTTCCGCAGTCGAGCGACGACTGTGGGTGTTCATACGAATTTTGATTTTAATGGATAGCTCTGCGAAGACCGGAATGAATATTTACACGACCTTTGCCGCGTTTAAAAATGCCGTAGGATGTTGTAAAGCGTCCATGAATATTTATGACCGTTCTGCGGATGTTCCAGGAAATTCCGATTTTGCACGGGCTAATTTGCCCGTATCTGTAATCGATCGAAATAAATAACAAATAAATAAGACAAATCGTGTGGAACATGTCGTCGGTTTTTGTATGTTCACAATTTTTAGCACAGATTTAAAATAACAAAGCGTCATTTTATGCATCTTGAACAGAAAAGTTTCATTGTGTCTGTGAGAGCATAAACTCAGTGGGAAACTTGATTAAATTTTAATGAAATTCTTTTCTTGATTGAAAATTTCACTTTGCTACTCGCGGAATGTAATAACTGCACAAACACGCGTTGTCTGCGTATTATGTTTCGCCAAATTCTATCGTAGAACGCATTTCGGAACTTTAGTAATTATCCTAAGCGGTTGCAAACATTGTTTTCTGACAATTAGCTACAGATTTAGTACATTTTGATGAAACTGAAACTGATTTATCCAATGAATCAAATTTTTAGTGGTGCGAATCGAAGAAATTGGTACAAAAATGATTATACTTGTCCAAGTTCTATGGTGCAACTGGTTTTGAACATCAGCAATTATTTATTATTGTTTATTATTACACCCATAATAAAAATAAGTACACGAAATTTAAAACAAAAGAAATATTTCATATTATAAGGTACCTCACTGCATAATGATTACACAAATCGTCAATGAGTAACAATTTAATTTCCCACAAAAAACAAAATCGTTACCATCCACTTCCAAAGCTGACTTCAAAATGATCACAAAACAGTTTTCAAAGTTTTCACGAAAGCAACAACAGCCCTCATTTTGAACGTTAAAATTGCCGCTCCGACATCGCGCAAAATACGCAGCAACAATTTCCTTCGCATTTTCGCAGCCCCTGTTGCACTCTTTTGTCGGCGAAAGAAAACAGAGAAAACAATTTCACCACACTGTGCCAGAAACATTTTCGTAGGACTTTGTCGTCTAATTATGAAAGGTGAATTTTCGTGTTTCCCGTTTTCATAGCGTGGCGCACGCGCATTTTGTTTTCCTTCTGCGAAATTCGCTCGTAATGTTCCGCGCCCGTGTTGGTATGGCTCTCTCTCTCGCTCTCGTGCTGTACAGCATTCGTGTGCTGGCCAGCGGAACGTTTTTACCGAAAATTTATGCTCGATTGTGTGTTTAAGCGTCGTACTTTATGCGTACACCTTCATCTCCCACGAGAATTTCATTGCGTTGCTTTACTGGCTCCTTGATTAAATCTTCTTGCGCGGCCGGGTTTCTATACGAACGCTCGCGGGCTATTTATCTAAGTTTGTTGTTCTTATCCGCGATCCTCGGGACGGGATCGATTTTTGCGAGACTTTGCAATCATTCAATAGACTTTTTCATCAGTTTGCTGCAGATGTTGTTCTTTCGTGATCAGCTATTTATGGGATTGTATTGTATGAGGAGCCCCAAAAATTTTTCGTTGATTTATTTTTTGGTGTTGACTGGGGCAATTACCATAATAATATAAACGTGGTCGTCTGAAAACTTTAATTCAAAATCAGCAATTTTCAGTTTCTGCAACTTTTAAAAAATCCATTTTGCAGTCAACAATTCTGATAAAATTTACAGTCGCGTGTGCTACTAGGTGGAATGTTCGAGAATTTTTTCATAATTTTCTATTAAGCAGAACGGAAGAAATGATTCATTAAACCATGATCACCCTATAACTACCCTCGTGGTAGGCGTGCCGACTTGAAACTGCCTCTTGAGAGGGTACATAAATTTTAAATAAATTTGTTAAATAAAATATTTGAAATTTCTTTGAAACAAAATGGAAGACAATTTCGCCCGTGTACCCAAGTGAATGCGTGGACATTAGCTTCGCGAGAAATCAGTGAAACAGCGTCGGTCCGTTTCTGGGGATCGGGGTTGAAAATTAGCCAAATGATTTTCCCGTAGGATTCTTGTCGGTGCTTTTCCGGGGAGTATGCCCACGGGCCCGGCTCTCTTTCGCGAGCCATTAGGCGAAGGGTTGAAACACAGGTAACCCAGTTAATTCTCGGCTCCCGGCGTTGGCCAGGGTTCTTGGCGTTTCCCGCGCTAATTGGATCGCCACGATGACGCAATGAATATTAACACCCTAGTCATTTACTCGGCTCCGCGGAGGCCATTGAAGTTCATCAAAAGGTGTATCAGTGACGTCGGTGTACAGCGTCGCCTATGTAATGACGTTTACTCGGCTGAATTTTAAGATGTTACTGACCCCATCGAAGGTTGGAAAGTGTGACACTGTCAACGCTACGTCGACGTTGAGTTTTCCGACAAATCATTCTCTCCGGTAATGAATCGTTAGCGGGCTTCGTCATTTATCGATTCAGAAACAACAAACTCTGCTCGATATTCCGCAATTCGGTATTTAATAGCAGTTTTTTTTATTCCGTTGATGTAAATATTTAGGAAAACCTCGGGGATGCTGGAATTTGGTGCTCCATCGATTTCCATTGGTGTATAGTGCGACGGTGCAGTCGATGTCACTTTGGACACCTGTCATTATAATCTACCCTATGCAATCGTTCTGTGTGCTTTTTCCCTACCTTTATTTGTTTTCTTTGCTCCCGCGGTTGGGCTCTTTTGGTACACGATTTTTGCCTGATCGAGATTCATCGCCAGCCTTCAACGGTTTTAAAGTATTCGATTTTCCCGTTGGACAAATCATGGTTTTTTCGTTTATTCTACTTTTTTGTTCTTTTTAATCTTCTTTTTGGACCATCGTGGATCAGTACTGTTTGAAAACAATTTTTTCTTGGCTGCGATTCATCGCTACCCTTCAACAATTTCAAACTACCGAGTTTCGCAGTTGCACAAATCATTGTTTCACTTTTTTGTTTATTCTATTCTCGCGTTCTATTTGTTTGTTTTTTTATTGATCGTGACGCATAGGTATCGTTTCAAGACAATTTTTTCTTCATGGCTGCCCTTCTATGGCTTTCAACCAGCATGTGTTTTTGTTTACACAAATCATTGTTCTCTCTTTTTTTTTGTTTGTATTAGTTTTTGGTTAGTCTGAATTGTTTTTTTTTTGCCGTGATGAATGAATACTGTTAGTGAAACAATTTTTTTCGGTTGCTATTGATTGTTACCCTTCAACGATTTTAAACTATCGTGTTTTGAAATTGCACGAATCAGTGTTCTCCTTCCTTCGTTCATGTTACATTCCTGTTCCATTTAAACATTTTTCTTGCTCAGGTGAACCAGCAATTGTTTGCAATCATGATTCTCAGGTGCACGAATCACAGTTTTTCTTCTTTCATTTATTTCACTGTTCTATTTTATTTCTTTTTTTCAATGAGTCAGCACTATTCGAAGATTGGAAACGGTCATGGCTTTTAAATGAATGTATCATGGTTTTCTTTATTTTATTCCTCCCTGTTCTTGGCTTTCCTTCCACCATTTACCTTTTGTTTAATTTTGTTCATTCATCGAAGATTGGATACTGTAATGTTTCTCTGTTAAATAAATCACTGTCTCTCTTTCCACACGTTGCTTTCCCTGATTCATTTATTTCCTTTCCGCCGTTCTTGCCTTTTCTTTCTCCCATTAATTTTTTCTTCATCATAACTCATCATTACGTTCGTTGGAAATGGTCATATTTTATAGTTAAACAAATCATTCCTTCCCGATGTGTCGAAAATAAATTCTTGTGAAAAGTGTGACGTATATTTTTTCACAAATTCATTCGTCAATTCTTTCATTCACCGCAGTATAAGGATGAGTAATCGACCTCATGATAGTATTCAACAATGTTCTTTGCTTAGAACACTATTCTGTAAATATTCTGATCTCTGTTGATGTATAAGAGATTTCTTGCTTATTTAGTTTCAAAGTACGTAAAATATCAGTTTTTAAATACTGTGGACTTTTTTGGCCCTTTCTCCCTTTTTAAAGATATCACTAGGTCGTTACTACTAAATGCTACATACGTTTATTTGAAAAATGAGACTATTAACCCTCGGAATCGATGAGGTAGGTTCCTCCTTGAGCTTCGCAGTCTATTCATTACTTTTTAAGATTGCGTTTAATCTATTCGGGTTAGGCGTTCAATCTCGGTCGGGGACACCTGGAAGTCTTCCCAACGAGCTTCCCGAAAATTCGTGGTCGCGTGATCCGTCTCGAGACCCGGACGGAAAAGGAAAAATGCACGACGGATAATGTACTCGGAACACGATAAGGCGTCAGTGACAAATGAGTCGAGCAGAAATCAGCTGAAATGTTTCGGCTCGATGAGCAAAAGGACCATGATGTCCCTGGGAAAGCCGAGACAAGGTTAAAACTGGGACAAACGCGAGAGGCGTGGGAGGCTGCTGCCTCCTTTGGCCGAAGGACACGACTTGGCAAGAGTGACTGCTGTGACACCGGCTAATTACACGATCAAATCGGCAAATGGACAGACGTGTACCTGATAAATTAGTCGGACGAAGAGGAATTCCCTTTCGCGTCGATCTATCAAGTGCAAAACAGAAATTCTGGGAACTTCATCTTGTACACAAAACATTCGCTATTATTATTTATCACCTTGTGCCAATTTTTGTGTACACGGATATTTATTTTATTTATAATTCACGTCCTCGAGTCATTACTCTAGAATTCTTGATGATCATTATAAAATTCGCAGTTGGACCCAGAACCTGCACACTCGATGCAGCTGGTAAAAATTCTACGCCAAGCGGGAAGATGCGATGGAAAATATAACGACTCAATAAAAAGAGGAGCCCAGTGAGGAATTCCTACGGGGAAAAAATAATCGGGATCCAGCAATAAAAATCGACGTAAAAATCGCAAGGTTTCCATGACTCTGCGCTTACCTGGGTGGGGATTAAAAAATTTGCTACTTCTGATCCTGCTCGATCTTGGTACACGTTCGCCGAGCGACGAGTAGAATGCTGATTTATGTGTGTCGTTGCAAAGTAAGAATTTTCATAAAAATCCTCGGCATTTGCACGTACTTCCCTTAATTATTATAAAGATATCCGATACCCTAGCACTAAAAATGATTTTATGAAGTTGCGATAAAAAATTAATTGAATTATCTTCAGTTTCTTTTTATGACTTTCTAATTTCAGCTAAATTGTTGAAATGACAACATTCTCGGAAAATTCGCGACCGTGTAACGTCGACCACGAGCTTCGACAAAAATCCGGAATTTCGGAAAATCCGCAGTGGCGGTGTGTGCGAGAGAAGTGTGCCCTACTTCGTGTGCCCGTGAATTATTAGATTTATGGGCTAGGGGGTGAACGGGGGATGAAGGAAACTAGTCAGGCGACAGCCGAGGTCCTCGCATAGTTTCGTTCGCATCGGTTCACGCCGGTGGTCGAGCCAAGCAGCCGATAACATTTCGCTCGATGGCCGGACGATATTCAAATAATAATCGAAACACGGGGTGTGGGTGTGGGTTTGAAATCGATCGGTTCTAATCTCGCATTTGTGCCGCAATCTCGCGAGAATATGGTTCCGGTGGCGGGACTGCGGCTTCGGCCGAGAATTCCGCGAACGGTTGGCATAGTTTTGGCGATGGTATTTAGTAATTAGCCTACTGCCATCGGACCGTCGTGTTTCCCGTGCTGCGCATGCTCGAGGGAATTTTTGTTCGGCGAAACTGATTTTACTTCTGAAAATCCTCGTCGCTTTTTTCGGTTCCTTGAGCGTCGTCCGTCGTTCTTTAATTCTCCATTGTTCGCCGCACTTGCCAGATGAAACTGGCCGGCTTTGCGACATGAGGTCAGTGATCATGATCCTCTTGTCCTTTCTTTTAATCTTTCCGTATTTTTCCTTCACAGTTTTCCTGGGTGATTCTTCTTAATTTTAGCCTATTTTGCGTATTTAAACCTCATCCGCCCCTCGTGTCAGTCTGACAGTTTTCCCGAAATAAATTATACTGTTCTGTTATTTGTAGGTAAATTTTCCTGAAGCTTCAAGACCTTTATTTTTTTAATGCGAGGCACATAACCGAGAAACCTAAGTAAATATTAACTCATCATCAATTTGACTAAAAAAACATCGGAAAATAACTGTTTGCCTTGTTATTTTGTCGATTTATTTATCTCTGTGTCGATTCGACACCGTGGGTCAGATTCGGTTCGTGAAGCGAGGGACGCATGAGGGTTAAACAAAAATTTGGAACAAAATCGAACAGATGTCAAATAGACTGCAATTAATTCCGATTTTTTGTTGAACTGTAAAACAATCGGAAAAATGCAGATTTCACATTGAAAATGTAAGAGCGACATCATTTATATTTTTATAGTATCAATGGGTAATTATTGTTCGTGAATTTTTACAGATTTTTAGTACAGCCAATTGCACGGTAGAACGTTATCATTCCCGAAGACTCCTTATTGTTAAACATAATAATTTAACATCGTTAAAAAGCTTCTTAACAAAACGCAACGAACAAAACTGGCCCCATATTTTCCCAGGGGAGATAAGCCCATGGCAAAAGAGTGTGGCGGCCGCGCCCTTAAAATGGATCCCCCTGAATAAATAGCGGAGATAACAAGAATATTTTGTGCGCTTTGTTTGCCGGGGAATTTTTCAAACATTCCTCCGTTCCGCGACCTCCCACGCGCGGCCGCGGGGAAGAAAAACGCATCGCATAACAGAAAATACGGAAATACGTACGAGTTATTTCATACAGCACGGAAAAATTCGATATCGGGTACACCAGATGTTTGTCCGAGCTTTAACCGGCGCGATAACGTTCTCGAATATTTATACTTATTGCAGGGAACATGCGCGTCTTTGCGAAATTCGAAATGTATCGGGCGGTCAGTAGACCGCGGACTTTCATCCAAAATAAAAATGGCTTTCGTTACACTATTTTTTAAATTCCTCCATTTCGTACAATATTTTCAATTTCTTTTGTTTCGGACCATACCTACACTCATACTGACTAAACGTCATTTTTCATTTCCAATCAGTGGAAAGATGTGTATAAAACAATATACACACATACACAACTCTCGTAATTTTTATTATATTTACTTTAAAAAATATCACACACGCACATCAACTATCAGTGAACATGTGTGCCAAATACCAATGCAAAAGGTTCAAAAGTTTTTTGGAAAGAAATTCCTGAAGAGGACCTCCAGAACCAGAACACCCCCTTGAGATATTGGTCAAGGGTTGATCGGCCTTTCATTTAATTTCCCGGCCACCGGTGACCGTTCTTGGTGACCAACGGTGGTCAGGCGAGGCGAAAAACCTCGCAGAAACTAATCAACGTCGCGACGCCCGGAGTGCGAGCTTATTTTCGATTTGTCTGCGGCTGACGTGCAGGAAAAGGAACGTGCTCGGCGTGTATGTGTGTGTTCCGCGTGCGTTTGCGTGGCAACAAATTCACAAACGCTCGTTCTGGGGCAGACACGCGTGAAAATTAACCCAATCGCATTTCCCCCGGACACACCGCAAACGTCAGTTTCACGTGCGAGCGTCAATCATGCCCCTGGTTTTCGCGCGGCCTTTTCTTTTTTCCGCTTTCCCTGGCCATTGTTCGCATTCAAGGAACACACAGCCTTGTCTCGCAGTTGGCAGGTTTCCCCATCCTTACGTCAACGGGGATCCTCCCGCAGAAAAACAAAGAATTTTCATCGCGGAAGTTCGGAGTCTTTGTCGTGCCATTAATCAGGCACGAGCATTATGCAAATATCGCGAAAGATAGAAGATAATTTGCGAGATTATTTACTGCTTTAACTGTTGAAAAATTCGATTTTCAAAAAACGCAACATTCAAGCAAAAATTCAATTGCAATGAATATTTATTGTATGCAGTAGTGAAATTAGCTTGATCCATTAATACTTCAGGTTTTTAACAAGTGCCAGGAAAAAATTCGAACAAAAAATCAGCGACTTCTTAATCATTAGCATTACTATATAGACAATATACAGAATTCTATTTTCCTCTCAAATAGTCTCTGATTTAATCTGTGGCGAATGAATTATTTATTAGAGACTAGTAGCAATTAAGCTCCGCATTACAGAACAGGGTGTAACGAGCGTTTTACAGCGGATATAATGAAGTTTCTATACGAGCCTTTATTTAATCAAGATGTTAGCTTGCAATATCAATTTTTCCGCGGCGGGTATTTCGCGAAATAATCCACGGAAACTGGTCCCGGTTCTCCTTTTAATATCGGAACAGCTGAAGCTCGGGAAATATTATATTTGCAGAAAATAAAAGGAGCCTAGGTAATTACGGTAACACAAGTGCGCAGAAATGATAATTCCTCGCAAAGGGAATATCCGAGGTGTATCGCGAAACATCGCGCGGCGCGCAGAATGAGAGGTTGATCCACCGGAATCGCTCGGCGTAATTAAGGTAAAAGTGTGTAATTAAGGTAATTCGAAGCGAAATTCCATAAGAAATCATGAATAGCGGCGGCTTTCTAAGGAATCGTTTGTGCGAACTTTAAATAAAATCGGGAGCGAATGGATGCTCCATATAAATATAATTAAAGCGGGGCGTCCGCGATACAGGCATTTTAATTGGCTACGTAATTAATTAAATTAATCTTCTCTCGGCTGCGCTATTAATCGCTTATAGCAGGGCCCAAAAATAACAGTCATTCTAAAATTTTCTGCGATAAAAATCATCAATGAAAAGTAGATTATTATTGAAATTTAAGATAATGTACACAAAATATAAAGAAAAAACTTCGAAGAACAAAATGATTAAAAAATATCGATTTTTATACTTTTTGGTTACAAATAACTGCTATATTAGTGTCCAAAAAATTGTATTCTCCTAGATAACTGTTATCGATGAAGAAAACTGTTTCGATTGCTCAAAGCAGTTATCGATGAGAGAAGTTCATTCCGTTCGCTCATAACTAGACTGCGGATCTTTATGCATTTATAGAAAAATTGAATAGATGAAATTCAAAATTGTTAGAAAATTTGAAAAATTGATGAAAATTGATAAGAAAAAAAATTTTCGATTACTTATAATCCTTATTTGAAACCAGTACGATTTTAGGCGATGAAATACTTGTTATTCGATGACTTTTTACCACGTTTTTCTTTCTTTTCAATTATAACAGTTATGGTCCCTGGCTTATAGTGCCCCGCGAATGTTTACGAAAATTTTCAGTCTCACCGAGTCCACGATTTTGCGGGAAAGTCCGAAATTAACCACTTCCAGTCATCAGATCAGAGGGATTGCGGGATAGCAGTACCGACTCTGCTCTAGAGAGATTATTTTCTGGTCCATTGAGTTTTAAATAATTCTCCAGTCCACTTTTGCAAAAAACCCGAATCGAGCAAAAATACGAAATTAAGCTTTTTTTATCGTCTCCGGTCTACAGGAATAATAATTACTTTCTGGTTCATTGAGTTTAAGGTAATTTCCGCGCTCCCGAATTTTTCGAAACGAGAAAACTAGCAGAACAAACTTCTGTCCTTAAATTTCCCACCCAAATGGCCGGGAAATCTTATTTCAACTTCGTAGAACGTCTACAAGTCTACACACACACACTTTGGCCGACAGCCATTTGTTACGTCGTCTGGTTTGCTTGAAGATGTTCACAATTTGTTTGCATTCAATTTACCCCGGTGAAACAATCGACGATCCATCAGACTATGAACTCGTCTACTGAACTCCCTTTTTACAAACACGATTATGGTGGAACCTGTCCGAGCATCGTTCTTCTGTCGCCATGAGTTTATTTCCTCGAGTCCAATTCGATTCGCGCGAAGATGCTGTTGTCTCGGATATAGTTGGAGACCGTCCAGAAGAAAGTTGTAATGTATTGCAGACCGAGATATCAGTTTTACGCATCATAACAGTTTCATGATCTCGTCTCGATCGGAGAACCGAGTTTCAGCGAAAACAAATATCTGAGAGAGCTTTTTTCCAGACGGTTCGAAAGTGTCGATCTAGTCCACGGAGGAACTCTCGAATAATGTTCGAACGAACTTCGAAAGTCGAAAAAATAGTATAAAATAGACTGTGATAAATAGACTGCGGATCTTTATGCAAAATAAAAAATGTCTGCGTCGATTCCAAGACACGGAGGTCAAATAAGAATTTCTTCTTTTAATTATTTCATTAAACTAGAATTAATACGTTGATATTCTTAACTTTTTTAAATATGTCCACTGCTTTAAATTGTACATACCAATTTTTGTTATAAATGCATAAAGTCTGGTGATAAAATAAAAAATAAATGTTTCTACTGTTCTAACTACTGTAAACTAATAATAAAATACGCAAGGTAGTTCAATAAATAAATTTGTTTCTTTAACAGTTTAAAAAAATAATAAATTTTATCTTTTACTGTTTCATATTTTACCTACTCGTTTTTATCATAAATTCCTAAAATCCACAATCTATTTATGAGCATGACATTTACAAAGACAGTCGTACATTAATGTAAATATGTAAGACGAAATACGTTTATTAAAAAAATGAGAACACAATAAAAAATTCAGAGAAGAAAATACTAACAAAATGATTACAAAGACAGGTTACATAATTGCAAATAATTGTACAAAGCAGCATTGTGTACGGGTTATTATATCAGCGTCGCATGACTCGCAACATTGGCACACTTAGTTGAACAATTCCGCATGCATTAACGACGCCAGGATTCTGGTTGCGCCAAAAGGTGTAATTGAAAAATTAATTGGCAAAACCGAATTCTCCGATGGTCGAGGTTTGGCCACGCGAATCGCTCGGAATCCTATTTTCCCGAATTTCCCGGCGATCGATTCGTTTATTGTCTAATTACCGGCGGGATTATGTTGTCCGTGGCATAACCAAATGAAAATTTATTATGCAAACTGCAGACGAACGTTGCGTGCAACCAGGCAGTGTGAACAGTAGCGATAGAGTAAATTCGTCATTTATTATTCAAAGGAAATTATTTAGCGAGTAAGGTAATTATGACCTAAACAGAGCCGCGCGGGACGTCTGTGACACTGAATCGTCGCGATTCTACGAAGAAAGAACGTTTATGAATCAGGACAATCGATCAATTTATCGATCATGTTTAATTGTAAGTGGATAGTGGAATGTTGATAATAAATGTAGAAAGAAATTTTCAGAACTGTGTGTAAACGTTGGAAAAATATTAATATGTTCGTTATCACCGTGATGTTTACAACTTTACAGTTTACTTAAAAATTTAACAATTAATTTTCCGAAATGTTTGGATGTGTCCAAAATAGTGCGAGTTTTTATAATTTCCAATAAATTTTAATTTTCGGAAACACATTTCCAAAAACGGAAAAATTGATTTTCAGAATTCGCGCAGCCTTCGCGTTTGTTTTTTGAGCAAATTCGGTCAGCTGGATTAAAAATGAGATGATCCGGTCGCAGCATCGTTCCAGCTCGCAAATCGGAATATTTTCTGTTAACGATAATTTTGATTTGTGGTTCGATAAAACTGGATTTGACAGGGTCGTCATATCGCAAACAATGCTGCGCGAATATCTCCGGGTGCCGTTTTGAAAAATTCACAGACGACCCGGATTCACAGCGCGAAAAATGAAAATGTATAATTCGTTCGCAACACATTGTAAGCTCGAGCTCGCGCGCAAGGTGGGAATTGGCGGTGCGTTTTTTATTATTTACTGACACTGAAACCGCAGGACCCGTCAGAATGACGCAAAACAAATTTCATAATTTACCATTATTGGGATTATGAAGATACATAGGTAAGGATGATAAATTATCCAATAAAATGTCCTTAATTTTCGGGAAAGATCCGAATGAATATATTTTTGTACAAAATGGCACATTTGTCATGTATTTTGCGAAGGTAAAATACCCGTTTTTCGACTCGCGCTAATGTTCTCGTTCTTCCTCTGTTCCAGGTGAGTATCAAGGCACTGGTAAACTTGCACCGTAATTAAACGCTGTCGGAGTGAGTACGAAGTAAATGTTAATTTATGACGGGGAACAAAGTAAATGGCGCAAAGTTGCCCGTGTGTGTGCGTGTCCGTTTCTGTTTGTGGTCGGCGCGAGCATGCGAGTCGTTCGGCGACGATGTTTTCCGCGTCGTGCGCGTGCATCGCGAGTGTTTCGGAATGCAAACAACGTCCGGTCGGGAATTACGCGATATGAAATTTACACGATTAACAATGTTCGCGGAACAACATATTTTCACGAAATGGCGAACGCCATTCCCATAAATCTGTCGCGAAAGTATTCTTACATAATCTGTATTACTCTATGAGTCTTTTAATTGCAACAGTGGACGTGTATAACAATAAAAAAAAAGGCTTGGTCAAATCAACCCCGAACTTCACGGATTTATTCATGGATATTTCGAGAATGTACAGTATTTTTTTCAAATAGAATTTTTCACGAACTTCGAAGTTATATAATATTTGCTATCGTGGTAAAAAGATCAGGCTATCTTCGTGAATTTTTTTGAGGAACACTATTGCCCAAGTCAGTTTAACATTTTCTGAATTTGTTAATGTATATTTGTCTTAAAAAATATTGATCTTAAATAAATTATTTGGAACAAGATAATCTTGATGTGATAAGATAGTCTATTCTGGAACAAGAGTTAATCAAGACGTTTCGTAACTGTTGTGAACAGATTATATTGTAAGTCTGGATCGGCATTGCAGCGGGTGGCAGCTTTTGTAAACATCGATAATTGACTGTTTGTAGTGGTCAAGCACAGGACACGCCACGTGTTGAATTTCCCTGTATGGTTTGCTTCAGCAGCCGCCTGCAAATCTATCGTGTACTGCATGGCTGAGCTTTCGAATCAAGTTCGCGTTCATATCACGTGTTCACGATCCAAATAAATTATAAACCATGAAACGTGAAGATCTGCTAAAAACTCGATTTTCGATTTTCGGGGTAATTCCAGTAACTTCCCTATAAATCGGGAAGTTAATAATTGTAAGTTCACTCCGAACATCAATATCTAGGGTTCTGATAAATAATTAATTCGGTTTCTAACCGTATTGTTCATAAAACTATTTTCAAAGTTATATAAAATTGATTGATATCGTTAATAAAAAAAATTCGTGAAAATAAATCGTACTGAAGGACGACATAAAAACAATCAAAAAATTTTCATTTCACAATTTTTCAAACACGATATCTGTACGTACAGAATATCGAAAAACGCAATTTTAAAGTAACGCATCCATTCACTTTGAATTTGTACAAACATAAAACAAATACTCCGTCAAAAAATCTCGAATTCATTTTAAAATTGTTCCGCAATGTTACAACCCATCGATTCTGCAGTCGAAATTTAAAATAACGAACGATATTTTACCGCGTGCGTAAATAAACTGCCAGCAGAAACACTATCTAAAATTGTGCTGCTTCATAAAGAAAATTGCAATCCGTCCAGTTTGCTGTAAAAGTTTAAGCTAACGTACCATATTTTAGTGTGAATATATTATTCGCGCAAACACTATCTAAAATTGTGTTGCTTCGGCAAGAAGATTAGAGTCTACCAATTTTGCAATAAAAATTCAAGCTGCAGGACCACTGTGCAAATAAATTATCTAAGCAAACACTATCCAAAATTGTGTTGCTTCGTAAAAAAATTGTAATCCAACGGTTTTGTAATAAATATTTGAACCACTAACATTTTATTCCACAGAAAAGATCCCACTGATGTTGCAATAAAAGCTGGAGAACCGCTGTGCAAATAAATTATCCTGGCAAAAAATTATAATCCACCGGTTTTGCAATAAAAATTTGAACCACTAAAGTGTTGTTCCACAAAGAAGATTAGTCCACTGATGTTGCAATAAAAGTTAAGCTGGAAGGCCACCACGTGCAAATAAATTATTCGCTGGGAACCGGTGGTTTCGCCCGAGAATCCCATCAAACTTCCGTCACAAAATATCGCATACCTAAACGCCGAAGACGGTACGGTCCATCGGACACGCTAAGTTCTAAAGTGATCATATGTCTCCCCGGGGAGGATGCACATGTTCGTTCCAATAACAATAGGGCAGACGGTCCAGGTTGGACAGCATCATCAGATAATGGAGCACCAAGAGTGCATTACACTGTATGTTCAAATTATGCATTTCTGAGTGGCCTGCACTACGCTCGGTTGTTTCGTGCACGTGTGTACGTGCATTCGCGTTGACCGACTGCAACATGCTCAGATTTCGTCTTCGAAAATTTCTGCAGTGGCGACATAATCATTGCAATTGTTTTAGTACATCAAAATGTTTCCTATAAAACATATCAGACGTCTGTTGTTACAACTGTTAACTAATTTTCAATATAAAAATTGTCTGCATCGATTATAGGAAACACGAGTGAACTAAAACTGAATTTCATCTTTTAATACAATAGTTATAACTAGACTGCTGATCTTTATGCATTTACAGGAAAATTGAGTAGATGAAATTCAAAATTGTTGAAAAGTTTTAAAAATTGAAGACGTCAATATATGATTTCTCCCCCATCGAAATCATAAAGGGAAGAAATAACGTTCAATTTAGTTTCTATTTTTTGCAATCGAAGCAGACAATTTTTATTTTGCATAAAGATCCGCAGTCTAGTTTTAACAATTGAAAAATAATGCAAGTTCTTTTAAATTCATTCAATTTCTTCACTGCTCTCTGTGTTACGTTTAACCATTTTCTGTCATGCATAAAATCCGCTTTTTTTGGTTAGCTTTGTCGGAGCACATCTTATTCGATCATCTCGCGCGTGTGTCATTCAATTTCTGCGCGTTCGACGTTCCTTATAATAGAATTCGACGTTAACCAAGTTCTCGGCGCGTGACAAATTTATCGCGGAGAGAACTTAATCCCCATAAACTAATTAAATTAAGCAGAGTTGGGAGGGTGCAAATCTGTTCGGGTATACTCGCTGATCGAATCCCGTGTTCGAAAGCCAAACAGTCTACGCGGGGAACAATTTTTTCGAGGTACACCATTGGACTTATCAATTTCTAATTTCGTGGATTTATCACTGCACGTTTCAGGAGAGTATAGTATTTTTTTAAGAGGAAATATATTGATTTTATTTAAATATTGTTCTATCATGTTAGGAGAGCTTCTTAGACTTTGGGAATTTTTCAAACAAAAACTATTTTACATATTAATCCTAAACTTTGCAGGTTTATTACTGCATGTTTCAAAAGTACACCATATTTTTTAAAAACGAAACTATTGTTATTATCCAGAGTTATAAAATATTATTATCTGTTGCTATCTGTCTTCGATTCTGCAACCAAGATACCGAAATCGCTCTGAATTAAACTAAAAGAAAATAATATAAAATAGAAAATTACTTTGTTCAATGATCCTCGGAGCTGTTTCTAACAGGCAGAGTATAGACACTCGCTTATAAAATTGAAAGCGTGAGAGGATTCCATAAAGTAAATTGAGCCAGTTCTTCGTCAGGGGAAACTTCCAATTGACAGTTTATTAACGACGCCCGGGGCGAAGGTGGGAAAACTTGCGGAAAATCGCCAAATGAGTTTCCAGCGGGCCCGTCTTTTGTTCCGGTCTGGAACTCGCCGGGAAAACAGCAATATTTTTCACACGTCTTTTCGCGCACCTCCCTTCGAACCCTTGGGGGAAAGAATCATTTTCCAACCCCTCGTTGTACCGAACTTCGTGGTATCACAATCCTTTAATCATTCTTCTTCTATCCCTCCACGTATTCCGTCGTGAAACAATAAGCGGCGGACATGTATCTGTGTTTACCAAGAAAAACATCATTGTTCATGTGTTTTTTACATTTTACATAATTCAGTTGTTCAAACTTTAACGAATCCTCTAGTTTTCACTATTTGCTCCAATATTTGTGCACTGATTTAATTTTTTAGACTGTAGAGAACACTGTTTTAGATTTAATTTGATAAAAATGTAGGTTCTCGAATGAATGTATATTTTTTCACGATTAGGGAATGAAACAGCAAATCATTCTTTTCATAATTGTCTGCGTTCACGCATTAAAGTTGCCCGTAATAAGTAGTAAAACATTCCGCCTATATTGATATAGTAACTCTGGTGGTTTTCTTCGGACAACCGTAGCTCCACTTTTCTCCGACACTGATTAATTATTCCGTAGATTAAAGTACTTAATGCGAACGAAAGTAGTGAGCTCTCGGTACTGCGAAAAACCAGGGCCCGAGTTCCTTGTCTACGCTTGAGCTCTCCTCTTTTTCGATCGGTCCAGCCATTAATCTTTTGACGTTAATTCGATTGGACCTTGCCTATTCGAAACTCATATTATAACGTCGCTATCTCCGACGAAAGGCAGAATAGCCAGAAGGAATTGACAATTGATAAATGCATTTCTATTTCAAGGATCGGCCAAATTAAATTTACATTAGTAATCGTGATAATTTAGTTATTCCAAACACTCATTTAAAAGTACAATAAATTGTAGCAATCCCAGTTATAACAATTTATTTTTATTTCATATTCATCATTAAACTAAATACGAAAATTGGATAATTAAATTTTCATTGCGAGCGCAAATAAAAAAAGGTTTTAAAAAGTGCCATTTTATTTTTTCGTGTAATTCCTACCAATTGCAATTTTTTATAAAATCTTGTGTTTTAATAGGTGTTCTAATATTTTCGTGGGCCGCTATCAATCTCGTTCAGGGTAGTCTAGTGTGAAAAGGAATCTCCTAGGAAGATTCAATGGTAGTTCCCAGAGCCCGGGCACGTCATTGGCTAAAAATTAATGTTCCACCCCCTTATGAGAATTGAGTAAAAGACTGCAAAGTCAGCTCCCGTCGAACAATCCCTAAAAGCGACTTCCGCTCGATACAACGCGTATAATCTGTTGGCCGGCGGCCAGCCCGGCCATTCGGCAGATTCTGTTTTCCTGCGTTTCGTAGGATCGCGACTAGCATGGAGATTACAGCCCGGGCCTGATGGATCCCCGTGTTTCCGAGTTTCTCCTAGCTCGTTAAAAGTTTCCGCCTGCAGGGAAAAATTCGATATAGAGGCGAGAGAGAGAGAGAGCGTGGCGGAGCGCCGACGCGCGCAAAGCCGGAACCCGAACCTTTGTGAGCCGGACAGGAATCCATTCCGAACGGTATCAGAGAAGTTGAAGAACTCCTTCCCCTCTCTATCCATTTTTTATTTTCCCGCAGCCACCGTAGCCGCAAAAAAATAGGAACGATGCGTGAGGGAAACGAGTAATTCGATCGCGAGCTTTGTTTCGCGCTGAGTCGATGACTTCCGTTTTTTATTGTCGTTTAAAACGCCTTGGAAATTTGAAATCGACACGAAGTACTGGAGATCGGAATATGTTACAATTATTCCTTAAGCCGTGGGAATATTGTTTCACATTTTTAGAAATTACAAATTTTTTAAAATCCATAAGCTTGATCCCCTATTGATTTGCCCTTCGAGAATAATCACAAATTTTTCATCGAAAAACAACTGCATTTAGAAACAATGCGTGGGGAAACGAAGTCAACAAATTCATGAACTAAAGATTTATGCATGAGAAATCAAGCATTGACGTTCATGCTATGCACCGAATGCTTTTAAATTCTGATTGCGATTCCCTCGGACAGGATGTGCTCGGAATCGCGAAAAATAATGAAATAATCGACCAATACATCGCCATGTATGTACACACCCTTTTCTTGACATTTAATATTTTCCAACGAACGGAATCATTGAAACGTTCGCGCGCCAGATTACATTCCCGGTGAGAATCGATATTACACAACGTTTTACAGCGGCGGTCGCATTAAATTTACGGGGAATAATACCCGAACAGTTATTAATAATACAGTACTGCTGTATTCACGCATAAATTGAATCCCGGCTTACTAAATTATTCGTTAAATATATACTGCAATTTAGATAAACACCGTACGCTCCGCGGGAAGCGTATAAATTTCTATTTTAATCAGGATCGAGTGCGGAATCATCGAATATAAATCGAAAAATTATTTTCGTCGAGTCCGTATATTAATGCCAAAAAGTATTATTTCCTTGGCTACGTTATTGACTCATCAATGAAGTATATTTGATAGATATACACAATATTCGGTAAAAAAAAATGTGCATAGTGCAATTTATATTTAAAAAATTAAAAAAACAACGGTGGAAAGTTGCTTCAAATTATGCGAATGAATATGCCATGTTCTTCTGGGATGATTATTTAGAAGAAAATTATCGAGCTTGTTTTATTATTAAAACTGATTGGCTTCTCTGTTCTGTAAGTGACTCACAGCTTTAAATGTGACTCGACTTTAAACATTCACAGTGCCTACAATGTTTAATTAATTTCGTTAGTATCTACATGTTCGAAGTCCTCCGGAAGCGATGCAAACTGCAAACGCTGACTTTCCGACATAGGACGCCGCTAAATTCTTCAATCGAAATCAGTGTGCGGCGCCGTTAATTGCTTCGATTACATCGGCCGTTCAACACGAGCTACAGTGAATTCCGAATTAATCGATAGCGTTACCTTAATTATTCGCTAAGCACTCGACGCAGGCGCTCGCTGTACCCAAATCAACTTCGTTCATTACATGGATTGACGGGAAAGAGCGGAAGAGTGGTCTTTAACTGGGAGCAACAATAAACATGTTTTAATTGAGAAAAAGGATTTTAATCAAACGTTAAAAGCATCACCTGGAAATCACAGACTCCGACGACTCCCTTTTCCATGGTTCCTCGTCGTCTTTCGTGCCCGGGAACGATAATATGCAACTCTCCTAATCTCAGCCCTTTTGAAGAGTCAAAGGGCTTGGCAACAGCGCCGGGACTCCGAATGATCTTAGGACTTTAAAGATTTTAATTCCTCGGGAAAACTTCCGACAACGTGGAATTCCCGAGTCTCAAAGTACTCCGGCAACTCTTTACACATTTCGACCGTCGAGAGCTTCAATATGGCCGCGCGCCGGAGAGCTTATGGCGGAGCGCTCCGCTTTTCACTTTGGCCTGCTTCGTGCGGTGTTTCGAGAGGATCCTCGCGGAAAAATGCGGCTGCTCTGACGAATCCATTGACAGCCGATGAGCTATGGCAGCCCTTCCTTTCATTTTATTAAAAAGTTCGCAGCTTTGTTTCGAACTTGTTCCGCTGCGCCGAAGTGCTCGCTGTTTCATACGTGTAGTACTTGAGGAATCCAGAAACACAATTGTTGACAATACATTTTTGTTTTGAATTGTTCCTTCATCAAACCTTCTGGGATATACTTGTGACATTTTTCTGGTTAAAATGAGTCCAAACATGACATCATTCCGGGCACATTTACCTGTTTAATGCACGAGTTTGTGGAATCTCGATTATCCGAACTGATGATCTGCATTCCCCATTCGAACGATTAATATTATTATACCAGATAGGTCCCTAGTAGCACAAAATATTGTATAGACATTCATATGATATTAAAAAGAGATTCAATCTGTTTTTAATATCTAAATACCGGGTGATTCACGAGAAACAGGCCATATAACAAAATATTACAGATAAAACTAAAATAAATGTTTACAAAATATGGACCAAGTATTCATAGAATATAACAGAAATATTTATTTTACATTTTTTAAATATCGATTGTATATTTTCTAAATATTTACTCGACATATTTTAAATATTTCTTTCATATTTGATGAATATTTAGTTTACATTTCTCTAACATTTATTTCATATTTCCTGTAACTGTATATTAATATCTCATCTAATATTTTTAAAAAATATTATTTTAATATCTGAAAAAAATGTTTAAATAATATTTTGTGCTACTAAGGATTCTACTGATTAGTTCGGATAATCGAGGTTCTACTATATCGAGGATTAAACAGATAAACACGATCCGAACTGTACCGTGTTTGGGCTCATGTTAATCAGGAAAACGTCACGAACGTGTTGATAAAGGTTCAACAAAGAAACTTTGGAAACAAGAGTTGACAAGATGCTGACAGCTTCGTTTATCTATGTAGTGTCACCAAAAATTTCCACCCAAAGGAATTCGGTCATTTTCGAAAAGTCGGGAGCACAAAGTGAATGTTCGATCATCCATTGACTGATCATTCAACAAAGCAGCGATTGAATTTCCCGATCCGAAATTCACGGAATTCTTCCCGACACTTGCATTCGGGTGCAATCGAACGTGGCGAACGTTCGAAATCCCGAATTTGACCGGTACCAACGGTAGTAACAACGCTGACCGGAATGCGGAGAGGGGTTGTGATCAGGTCGAGCGTTTAATTGTCGCACTGGCTATGACGATCGAACGGCACATTCGGTTTCAATCGGATCACTCGAAGATCACAGCTACGAAGAGAATCCAATTCACGAGGTATCACTCAAACCGACAATAACGCGAACTTAATGCCGGCTTTACGATACCATAACGATTAACAACAATCGATGAGCAGCAGCCGCCAGGAGCGTTGTGCAACTGGTATACGCGCACCGGTGCTCCCGCGAACCCGTAAAGAGGGGCCTTAACCCGACCGGGCCAAGCCCAGGATTTATTGGCGTCGGTTTGCATAATATCGATTTCGCATTTCGAGCCGAGATTAAGATTTCCGGGAGATTAACGGCGGCTGGCGCAGGGTTCTGCGGAACCGCGGTTTAACCTTCGGACCTGGCACCCCCTAATAGGCTCGGGAGAACGTCGATTTCGACGGGAAGATGTGTATCCGACAGGATGACAGATTCCTCTGGCCGGATGATAATATCAAGCCGCGATCTGATGAAGCGTCCGGCCAATTAATTGGTATCTTGCTGGCCCGGACTGCTCGACTACGATCGCAAATCGCTGTCGAAGGCATCAGCCTCGAAAGATCTCTGACAGTGACGAGAGGACTGGCCCGCCGGGGACTCTCGGGTAATTAGGGTCAACAGATCTCTCGCGCCCCATTCAGCGAGTAGGCGAAAATTTCATTTTAATAGGCACCGTTGCTCCTGCGACCACTAACATTTCAAATAGGGACTCTCGGGCAGTGGGTTTGAAAAATTCATTTTGCGTATATCAAGAATATTTCGAAGATGGGTTCTCGTAGAGTTTCAGCTTAGTTAGAAGTAACTCTCAACTGATGTTCACTTCAGATTTTCTCCCGCTGCATGCAAAAGTATTCTAGAAAAAAAATGAATCTCTTTATTACTGATTTATTGTTGTACTGTTCGATTTAACGAAATTATCAGAGTTTGAATATCAGATATTCACTGTTCAAATACCTCTCGGATCCACCGTGGACAATCCCACGTATTTCCAGGAGAAATACAGACTGGCGAGCAGAATTGAAAGTGGCACGATTAAAAAATCCAATTACCAACAAACTTCCTCGCAGCTCCGGTAGCTTTAAAAGAGTCCTGGCCGACCGAAACGTCTGTACTAATAAATCCCGGTCTTTTCAATTTCAACTTTCATTGGGCCACGGTATAAATCCTTCGTTCTCCGGCGTGTGCATCAATTAGATCCGGCTGGATCCCGCAAGCATCGCGATCATTCTCTGTATCGCCTTTCGCCGGTCGACAATTCGTCACGGTGAACTTCACCAGAGAGTTTCCGGTCGCCCCGTCGCGCATAAATATTCGGGGGCCGGAGTCAAAAGCGTCCTTAATCCAACAGTTTTGTCGCCGAATTTATCCCCCGGTATAAAGAGCTTATCCCGGCTGGCTATCTATCTCGACTATCGACGTGTCCCACCCCCGCGAAACCGCCCTTTCGCCTCGTTCTTTCATCCCTTCGCCGAAAGATGAAACGTTGGTGGGCCCTAAAGCTCGGTTCCCATCCTTCCGTGCTGGTGTCGGGATACGATTATCCGGCGATCGATTTATCCCACCCTTCGATGGTTAACCAGCCTTCTGGAAACGCGATAATCACTTTCCGACACGTCTTCCCCGCGTAATGCGCGAGGAGGGTCGAAGTGCACCCCCTTTTATCGAGACTGGCTGTCTCTTTCAATCGCTGTAAACACAGGCGAGACCCTCGCGATTGATCGAGGCTGGATTAATTTCTCAAGCGAGCCGCGATCGAGATCGGCCAGCCACGGGGTTCGGGACGTGCTGAAAAGTCCAATTTTCGAAGTATGGAATTTATATCATTGTTGTCTTCGAATTTTATCAATCTAATATTATAATATAGAATTTGAAGACATTCACTTTTATTCCGATATAAGACGATGTCTCGGGACCGTCTGTCGCCGTATTTCGGAAGAGGATTTTGATGTGTTTAGAATGTGCGAGAGGCAAAGTTTTATTTCCTTTGCGAATTTAAGGGTAGTTTATTTTATACATATACAGAATTAGAAGATTATGGAAAATACGTCGAATGAAAAATTGAAATGAAATTGTTAGTATTCCACATGGTTTATTTGTGAATTTCGGGGGTAGGGGAAGGAAAGATGAACACGAAGAAACTATAATAGTTTGTTTAATTCGCCGGATGATCCCTAATTTTTAAGTGACGGTGTCCATATTTCAGAGGGAAGGATAAGCCACGGACGGCTCCGCTGCGTCGATACCAAAGTTCATCCACCCGCGGCTTAAACCTTCAAGAAATTTTTAAGAGGATTAAATAATTCCAGAGGAGACCGGACGCCGTATTTTCGGAGCTTAGAATTATATAGTGCTCCGTACCATTTGAAATTTGTAGAATCCCGAGCGGGATAAACCGTCGAGGAATGTTCTGTTCGCGAAGTTTGCGGTTCGCGAGATGTTAATCGAATTAGAATGTTACTTAAATGATGTTCTGTGATGAGGCAGATTCTAAAATTGCCTTGAAACATGTTTCAAACATACTGTCAAATCTTTGAAAGGGTAGCCAAGTTTTCGATGTTGTTGACATGTTTTCTAGCAGCTCGGTTTAACATCAATGACGCGTGTCGAAGGAAGTAACGTGGCTGACGTTGGTTGAGTAGCTAACAAGAACCAAGAGGCTGTCGATAGACAATTAAGCAAGTGCCATAAGTTCCTAAGTTTCATGAATGAACGCGTCAAGTAGCTTCACCGAATTCTGTCATCATAATTGTAACGAATTCGTCCATTCCCGAACACTTTTAATTAATCAATAACAAATATTTACGATTCTGTTTGATCGGTTCATTCATTATATCATTACAATTATGCCAAACACTTTGGCAAACCACTGTACACATGAATCTAGAATCTCGAATGAATATTATAAATATCTACGATGCTGTTTGATCAGTTCATCGTTTATATTATCACTAGACAGCGGATTTGATGCATTTCTGACAAAAATGATATAATTTCAAACAGTAGAAATATTTGAAGATTTTAAATATATTATTATATTATTATCCACCTATCAAATGTATTAAGAAAGAAAGTAAATTTCTATTTCACTCCAGTTTGTTGCAATTTAGGTTGAAAATGTTTATTCTGCATAAAGATGTGCTGTGTAATTATTACAATTATGTCAGCCACGTTGGCACACAGCTGTACACATGAATTAACCTCGCAGCATCGCAACACGATTAGACCTCCTGCTTCTCTATAAGCTCATCGAGGGTCCCAGCTCGCGTGCAATCCGAGAGGTGTGTTCGGCATTACGGTATCGACCGAGAAGAATCAACCGGGAGATAAAAAATCCTTATCAGGTCTGGGTGGTTTTGTAGGAGTTGGTGTTCAGACCTTCTGGATCTGGCTAGATTTTTCAGTGGTCGGTGATTACGTTGTTCGGACACTGAATAATCGTTTCTCGTGTCGGCGGTGCAATCGAGCTGGTTCGCGTTTACCGGCCAATTAGAGGTGCTCCGACGGAAAGAGAAGGAGCAGAGGTCCCGATAACCGGATAGTCGGATATCTAGATAAGCAGGCTTTCAGGGCCGGCGCGGTGTCGTGTTGGATTTATAGAGTGAAGGTATTCTCGAGTCGTAAATTCAGGTGTACAGGTTGATAGGCAGAGTCACGAGGAAGCAAGCCCTCCAGTTCCGTTCGCAATCGCTCAACCGCGGGATAGGCACTCGCGTGTGCTCTTATCTGAGTCTTGTTGTTTTAGTCGCGCCGCTTTCTTCCGGCACACGGTCGATCGCTTAAATGAAACACTTCTCTTTTTTTTTTACTTTATTATACCCTTCGGTGCTGGAATCTATCATTTTATGGAAAACCAACCGCAACCGGCCATCTCCGCGTCGGTTACTCGCGGATGCAATCTGATTGCACCTTTCTTTGCTAACTGGTGATTGATGGACTTGTAGTCGAAATCAGTTTTTAAAGCGGCGTGAAGAAACTGCCGTTGGATCGCCATTTTCGTACGTTTCTACAGATCTTAGCCGACGATAATGTGCTTCAGATCGTAATTTATGCGGTCGGATTTCTTGCAACATCGATTTTATGCATTCACGACAAAAATTCGTAGAATTTAACGAAGTATAAAGATTCGACTTTTACATTCTATGGGGAAATGACAATATTTATTCTATATTTTCTCTTTTTTAACAGTTGCATCCTAGAGACCTCTGACCTCGAATCGCTTGAACTGCATCCCCGTGTACGAACACTGGGAAAACTGCACGTTATAATGAATTATAATTGTTGGATTATGGATGCGTTTGCAAATGTGCATTTTTATGGACTAATTTGCAGAAGTTGCAATTAAACCACCCCTTGACCACGTTTATACTTTTATCAAGTTTAAAATACAATGGGTTATAAAATTATTACAGCCGCAATACGAGCAATGCATTTACCGCGCATGTGGTGGATAATGTCCCCTGCAGTATTACTAAATGTGCATTTGTAATTTGCAGACGTGAATACTTCATACAAAAATAATAATAATTCAGCGTAGCTGGATTTCCATTTAAAAGTTCAATTCGAGAATATTCTTGTATTATTTTCGTCACCAAAGAATTATTAATTATTTAGTTACAATTCTTATTTTGCATAAAGATCCGCAGTCGTCATTACATTTTAAGCAAACACGAAAATTACGGGGGCAGACGCAGAGGGGTGAAGGATTACACAGGATCTAACATAGGGGATGGTTGAATTTTCGCACGGAGAGACCGGATTAAATTAATTCAGTATTTACCGGACAAAGAGTAGTCCAGCGCATGGCGACACGTCCGCCGATCGATTCCGAGCGAAGAAACAGGAATTCCTGGATTTCGAGGAGTCGCGTCCAATACCTAATAACGATTTAAATCTCTGGAGGAAATCGAGTGGACGCGTCGGGAAATACTTTCCATCGATCCGCTTCGATGCACGCGGACCAGATTATCCTCTAACGCGGGGGTGGTGTACAGGGTGTCTCTCTCGCTCTGGTCCCAGGTAAACAACGCGTTCAGAGATAGCGACCCGTGCTCTAAATCAATCGCGATTCCCAAGACGACGGTGCCCGGCCATCCGTTCCGCTCGAAACACAAGCTACAAGAAGACAGATCCCGGCGAACAGCGAGCACGTAACCCTTGGAAATTGCGTTAGGCTGCGGTTTTCTGGCGAACTAACGTCCTAACGAACACGGCCGCCCCTAAACGTGTTTCAACACTATATTTCCAGCGTCTCGAACATTTACACTGCTGTAATTCCATAAAAGAGATCGCACTACAATCACCCATCGCTCACGTTGCTTCCAAAATATTTTTCCCTGATGTAACAAATGGGAAAGAGGTTTTCTTTCTTGGAAGTGAGAAATTGGAACGTCTCTAGAAACTCGAACAAATTTGTTTAGTGACGCTCTTTCCAAAGAGCCCTTAAAACTAGACATACGATTTTTCTTCGCTGTTTTATAACAATAAAATGAGGAACGTGTTCGATAGTGCAGAGGCCTGAGGCCAGAGACACTTTTATGATTTAATAATGTTGTTATGTTATTATAAATGAAGAAATACATCTTTAGATTAGAATGCGGATTCTCTGCATTCATAACAAGAAAATGCTGTTGTATTGTTGTCAGCTCAATAAAATTATTAATAGTGGAAATAAATGTCTACGTAGCTCCTGCATCTTGCAATTAATACAAACACTTTTTGCATACAAATCCACAGTCTGATAATGAATAATTAAAAATAAACCACTATCAATACATGATTCGCGGATGCTATAAATTGACCTTAAAACATCTAGAAAGAAAAATCTATGTTCGGTGGTCGTCGCAAAAGAGAAGTACAACAATAATGTATTTACTTATGACCCAAGCGAGTAGATAGAATTTTTAGCACACAGGCCGACCCTTTGTCTCGCGTTCCAGGACGTAATTGACGTATTTCTAGACGAGCAGAGTGGAGAAGGGCGGAGGGTCCAGCGAAAAAATACGTTCGCCGGGGAAAGCTTTATAAATTTCATCGAGTTTCCGTCCCGGTTTTTTCGTCCTCGGTTGCCTCTCTGTGTTCTATCGTGCGGGCGGTTCTCCGTTTCCGCGCCGTCGAGCTTCGTCCCCATCGACGTTGCTTTTAAGGGGGTGTGAAATTTTTAGTTCGTAAACAAGAGACTGCCGGGGAAGTTTCTGTATTCAGTTATCCCCGGTTAAGTCTCCGCCGCCTGTAACTTGACACGACCCGCTCGCGCGACGCTCGCGCGACGCGACGGCCGAGTTTCTCCGCTCGGCTGTCTCGTGCCATTACGCTCCGGGCTTTCACGGAGCCGATGTGTCTGCGGAAGTTTTCCGGATTCGAATTTCGCTGTCACCGTTGCCCGGCGAAACCTGCTGCTCCCGCACCGTCCCCTGGAAAATTGATACCGGCGAGCTAAAGGGAAAAACTACGGCGACCCGTCCGCCAGACGCAGTGCAAACCTAATGTCAACCGTCGAGAACGGGGGTGGTCATGGGAATTTATTGTGACCGATGGGTTGAGCTGATCCTTCTAAAATTTCAGGGATGATTTACTATGTCTGGGAAGTACCTAATCGTATTTTTTTAAATCATAAGGGGTTGGACTTAGAGGAGTTAGAATGGCTGGTGTGCAATTCTGATGTGAATGTCGAAAACGAAGGAACTTTGGGAATTTATTACAACTAGTGGGTTGAACCAATAATTTTGAATTTTTAGGGCTACTTTACTACATCATTGAAGTAATTAAACATATTTTTTTTAGCCCGAAAATGTTAAATGTAAGACAGTTATAATAGTGAATGGCGGACCTGATGTAAGAATCGTCGAAAATTAAGGAATTTTAGGAATTTATTGTAGCCAGTGGGTCAGACCTGTCCCTTTGAAATTTTTGGTCTACTTTACTACATCATTGGAGTAACTATTGGTACTTTTTTAGCCTAAAATTTTTGTACATGAAAGGAATATCATTACTTATCTGCTACCCTCATATCAAATCGAAGATCATTCGCGAATGTAAACGCGTCGAACCCAAGATCGCGCGGATGGTCATTGTTTTCGGATGCAGGTTAATGCAGTTCGTATGTTTTCGAGCAGCGAAATCCGAAAACGGCGGTGACGCCATAGGACATCACACCCGAGCAACCGGGTGTAAAAATGGAAATGCGTTCGATATACCGAGGAATACCGCGGCATCTTTCCTCCCGTTGGCAACTTCAGATACAAACATTGCATTATTCATGATCGAGCGGGGGAGGCTCGTCTACGATTTTCAGAGCTGGACGAGAGAGGGCTTGTATCTGCCGGCTGAATAATTAACACGGATAAGTTACCTGCGGCACACGGTGTGTTGCAGCCTCGCCGTCCCTTCCGGCAAACTTTTCGGCGAGTGTTTGCGAACTCACCTCCCGCCCTGCCTGCTTTTCCCCGCGACCGTTAAATAAAAGTACAAGAACTTTGGACACCGACGCGACGACGGTAGGGCGAAGACACTCCTTGCGGAATAAATTTTTACCCGAGAAACTTTTCCTTGAGATTTCCCGCGGAGGAATTCCCACGCCCCTCGTGCTTCCACCGAGAACGAACGTGCGTGGTTCAACCCCCGGACGCCGGGTCTCGGGTCCCATCTGACCCGGAATTATCGTTGAACCTTCTACATTCATACAAAAAGAAATTCAATTCGACTAGACGAACACTAACGCAGCTAAAAATTCGTAAATTACGGCAGGAACGTCTTCGTGAAAGTAAACCAATGTTGCAAAGTTCTGTGGTTTATAAACAAATTGGAAAGTACGGTGTTGCGTGAATACGTGTGGCGAGAATGAGAAAGAAGCATAATGAAATGAGTACGCATGAGGGAGCGTTTTGTGTGGAAAATTTGTCAGTCGTTAATTGAACATCGTTTGTGTTACATGTAATATGTTCTGTTAAATATATGGTTCGTTTATAAACATGGTCAACTCGAATCTCAACCCAATCGATCCGGATAAAGGAGGTTCGACCGCAACACCACTGTTTCAATTCGCCATATAATATTTCGCGACGGAAGCCATTTAAGGCGAACAGGATTTCCCGTTCGAATCATTCGGCGACAGGAGGAGGGCTCTGAATCTCCCGCGATATTGCTGAGGCAGCGATTTCACGATAAAAATGAACAACGGCCGTCGCTACCCCCGCCGCTCCACGTTGGGAATTATCAAATGAAATCTGTCTTTTCACGGGGAACCGAAAGTCTGTTACCATCCCGGCCGCCATTCCCGTCGTTCCCTTGGAAACGCTGCTGCTGGTCTCCCCATCGCGTTCGTCGATGCTAACGTAATAAATGCGCGTTATGTACACTGTCCCGTCCGAGGGAAAATTGATAACTGCGGATTTAGATAACACCGCTAACTATAGTTTCACCCCTGCGAATAGAAACTTCTGTCCCGATAAGGGACGACTCGAGGATTTTTCTCCAGTCTAGGGGTTCCGTTGTTGCACCCCTGTACGATTAGGACGCCACGCACGCTAACGATGACTCGTTATTCTTCTTCTACCCGAAAGGAAACTTGAAGATCGATTTCTCCACGGCATTTCCATAGAAAGGAATTTATTCGCGTTTCCCACGCCAGACTCCCTTAACCCGCAAGTCTAACGGTGACGTCTCCGTTTCCTGCGATTTAATTCGCTTTTTAAAGCTGTTGCAGCTTTTCTTTAACACCCCTGCAAGTTTTTTGTGGATTTAACATGTTGAACAATCACCTCTTAAAAGTCTACAGCATCAAAGTTCGTAAAATTTTAACGAGAATTGCAGGATTAATTTCTACGAACATGTTCGTGATGTTTTGCTGATTAAAATGAGTCCAAACGTGACCTAATTCGAAGCACGGGTGTCTGTTTAATCGACGATACAGTGGAACCTCGATTATCCGAACCGATGATATCAAAATTCTTCATTGTACAAATCAGTAAATAGTAATGAATCCAACCATAGCGTGTTTAGTGTCATTTTAATCGGAAAAATGTCACGAATATGCTGGTAAAAGTTTCTCTCATAAAGGTGAATTATAAATAAATAGTTTCATCGTCGAATTATCATTGCCTGTTTGAATTTTAAGGATGAAAAATATTTTTTGACGTAATGAGAAGGGTCAAAATGGTTGTAATCTTAGGAAGCTTGTTGAACCGGAAGGTTGTAACACGGTGGCGAAGTATAGTGGTTGTCAGATCCGCGAGGGAAACCGTCGGGATAGCGAAAACAGGGATAGTAGCAACACTCGGCGAAACTCGGTGGAAATATGACAGACGGAGGCTGGCCTGAAACATGGTAACTGGTAACGCGGTATGAAATATACAAAGTTGGAAAATTGGGTTGTAACGGAAGTTAATCCCTCGGTGTGCTTAACTTTTGCGCCCGCGCGCGTGGAATATGAAATTTCAGAACTCGCTGGAATTCAGCTTTAATGCCGCGTTAATGGTGCATCGTTCTCAGCGATAACACGGGTGCGGAGACACCCGCGAATTCGCTTCGAAGTCTTTTTGCGAGTCTTCGTAAATTAACTGTGGTTTCAATAATGTCCCCGCTGTTCGAATTGCAACTTGGAAAATTCATATATAAAAAGACACTTCGAACTCGTTTTATTGTACAATTTCTAGAACCGTAAAATTATCACAAGCCTGCGGATTTTTGAGCAAAATAAAAATTTGTAATGGATAGAAGTTATACAGAAATATCTATTTCTTATTTCAAAAATATTAATAAGTCGAAATTATTGAAAGAAATTGGTAGATGAAAATTAAACCCCTGGGAATATTGAAAGTATTTTAGAATTCTACTAACAAATACTTTTAGAATAGTCGATACACTCTCAACAAACTAAGTTAAAGAAGAAAGAAATTTTGCATGAACAACTTATCTATCAGTACTTCTGTAAATAACATGCAGCAAAATCCGAGCCAAAAAAGATAACGACAAACATTATAACATTTGACACGGTGTCATAACTTTCAGAAAAATGCAAAACCAGTCACGATAAACATTTCCACGATCCCTGACACTGTACATTCGTCCGGAGATTACGGGGAAAGAATTCGCGCAACAGTTCCATACATACATGTATTAAAGCTAATCGCGTGCAGATATAAGGTAGTAGACACAATAAAATTACTCACGCCATAAAAATGCAACCTTTTGAATATCTGAATACATTGCAACCATGGTGACTGCCTTAAATTCTTTCAGTGCGACTTCTAGTAATTCTGTATAATCTGGCGCAAAAATTTAGTATAGTGCAAGTATGGTGCAAATGGTGACCATCACTGTAATCTGGTTTTACTAAATTTCGTTCACTGTAGCAACATCTGCTACATCTAAAAAAATGGTTACTTGACTGTCTGAATTATTTTTTTGTTCCAAATGTGAAACCATCTTTTAAAAAATAAGAAGTATACGTTGCACAAGAATTGAATAATGTCCTTATTTTCAACTTGTTAAGATCTTTGAATAAAGACATAATTTTTATTTTGCATGCTGACCCTACATGTCACGTACAAGAATATTTTTCGCGTTTCGGGAGATCTTGGTCCGCGAGTCGTCAATTCTGCACGTCACAGTATTTTCGAAAACTTAGAACCCACTGCAAACTTCCTGTATTTCGCTACCTTGAATTTTCTATCTCCGTCAGACTCCCGCATCCATCTTTCATCGGATCATTTTCATGTATAAAACAGGGAGGCACGTCCCTTCTGTTTCTCTATCGAGAGTAGAATTTGAAAGCGCGGTTTCGAGTTCCCGAGGAAATGAACACCTCGACGGATACGTTCATGTCGGCCGTTCGATCGGCCGGCGTGTCCGATCGATACCCGGGGATACGGTTTCAAAGTTGACGTCGGCTGTATTGAATTACAATTACACGGTACATCTGGCCACGTTCATTCGTCATTATTATCAGTGGCCGCCTTTGTCGTCGATCAAACGAACGTAAGCGACGCGAACCCATCGAACCGTTCGGACCCAGTAGATACAGAGTCCATCGGCCGATTGTTCGACGCCGAGCCATTGTGCAAAACGCCCCGGCAATAAAATATTACCCGTGCGCGTTCGTTATCGAGCGACCAAGATGGCGTGCCACCGACGAGTCGATAACATCGGATCCATAAGTGAAAACGAGCAGCGAATGATTCCTCGCGCTGCCGAGACCGTGGTCGCTCCCTTTCGTGCCATAATCGAACCGGTCGACGACAGAAAGACAAACGGCATAAATTAGTCTGCTTTTTTCTAAGTGTCAGTCGACGCTGACACTTGTCTCTTTTCCATGCTATTTTTATTTTATGCATCCTTTGTTTACCGTCGCTGTTTCTGAATGCGTTGGGTCTGTGACACTTGGGATTCGTTGAACCGATTTCAGAGTTTCTTCCCGTGGGAATTTTTCGACTTTTCAGGTCTCAAATTGAAGCGAAGGATCACACTTCTCGATAAATTCATTTATATTTTAGAAAAAAATTAGAAATCTTATAGAGAAATCGATAAATCTCGAAAAATAATTTGCGTTTTAAGGGGGTGCTTCAAATAATTTTTAGATTGTGTTCCCGTGGGAATTTTTGGACTTTTCAGGTCTCAAATTGAAGCGAAGGATCACACTTCTCGATAAATTCATTTATATTTTAGAAAAAAAATTAGAAATCTTATAGAGAAATCGATAAATCTCGAAAAATAATTTGCGTTTTAAGGGGGTACTTCAAATAATTTTTAGATTGTGTTCCCGTGGGAATTTTTGGACTTCTCGGGTCTGAAATTAAAGCTGGTGAATCACGCTTCATGATAGGTGCATTTCTATTTCAGAAAAAGATTGTACATCTTACAGAAAAATCTTAATATTTGTCAGTTTCCATCAACTGCATCCAATAAATGTTAATATTATTCCGTAAAGTGGTCATTGATCTAACGTAATATAATTTGCGAATTAATAATTGGATTCCTTCGTCGCACCGCGTATACTCTTCCCGGTGCAAAATGTTACCGATGCAACGACGCGACGCCGCGATAGGAACGTGTTCGAAAATAAATATTCATTAGCCATTGACGTAATTAGGTCGGCCAATGAATAATTGCGTTCGAATTCATATTTCTGCGGAAGAACCTGCAAGCAAGGAGCGAAGGTAAACAGCGGTGCCACGCGTCACGCCGCGGAATACTTAATGAACTCCACTTGATTGCTGCATCGGCAATGACGACTAGGATTTAAATCCCCTTTGTTACGTTGTGGCGAAATTTATACTATATTAATTAACTCACCGAGGAGACTGAAATCATCTAGCACCTTTGTTTATTTGCGGCAAGTATTGCCTGATTGAAATTGGCATAAAATTCCACTGTCGTGTTGTGGCGAAATTTATAATTTATATTACTCACTAATTGTAAGATCACCTAATGACTCTGGCTTTGTTTAATTATGGCAAGAATTACAGTCACCTTCGAGAATACGTAATCAAAAACGTAGGTTTCCACTAAAAATTTCAATTGCGATCTCCACTGATTTCCTCAAGGATACTGCAATGTCAAACAAATTAAATCATCGTGTCTTTTATGTCCTACAACTTTCGCCTTAAATATTTTTTCGTCTGATGGAATTTTCTCGAGAGAACGGGCTCCCCAACGCACTGTGCGTCCTGGAGGTCTGCATTCGCCAACAGTGGGATTTGCACTACTGGCTGGTCCGCGGGAATATCGAGCGGCTCCCCCGGTCGCGGCGAACACGCTCGAATCCCGGCGATTCCGTCCGAACACGGTTGCAACTCCGATGCAACTCTGGGTCAGGTCAGCCAGGTCAATCGCCCCGGCGAAGCGCGCGGCGCGGCGGTGGCTGCACTCCGCTGCACTGCTGTTCGTGTCGCGAGAGACCTCGCCGACTCTCGGCCCTTCAATCGCCGTGCACTGGATATCCTAGCAACTCGGGATAATATCCAGTCCTCCCGCGCGATACCTGTCGCCTAATTGTTATTGGAAACGAAAATTGTCGTTTGATGGACTGTGAGGCGCTCCCGCTATCGGTGTTCAGGACACGGCATTACTCCAGGCTTCTACTTTAGCTGCTGATTACAACGTCCGACACCAATTTTGCGTTTCGATAACCGCGACTTCGATGCGCCGAATATAAATATGAAAGTCGTTCTTCTCTCCAATTATTTGGAAATACTGCGGATTTTATGTATTTATGACAAAGAGAGTAGATCAAACGCGAAATATTCAATGTTTTTAAAAATACTGCCGTACTATTTACGACTTGTTAAATTTATTTAATCTTTTAACACCTCGAAATTTCAAGTGTGCTGCACCTTCTATGAGTAGGAGAGAGCGAAATGAATGAATCCAAAAATTAAAATGAGTACGACTGAAGAAGTTTAAATGAATAGAAGAGATATGTACAATTGGGTAGAAAGATAATTGAGTAGAAACAGAAAGAATTGTAGTAAGAGAAAGAAGTAGAAAGAAAATTGAGTAGAGAAATAATTGTCTAGAAAGAAAATTCAGTACAGAAATAATTGAGTAGAAAGAAAATACAGTAGAATGAAAATCGAGTAGAGTGAGAAATGAGCAGAAAGAAACTTGAGTAGAGAAAGAATTGAGTAAAGAAAAAATTGAGTAGAGAAATAATTGAGCAGAAAGATAATTCAGTAGAGATAAAATAAGTAGAAAGAAAATTGAGTAGAGTGAGAATTGAGTAGAAAGAAAATTGAGTAGGGAGAGAATTGAGTAGAGAAATAATTGAGTAGAATGAAAATTCAGTAGAGTGAGAATTGAGTAAAGGAAGGATTGAGTCGAAACGAAATTGAGTAGCGAAAGCATTGAGTAGTCCGAAAATTGAGAAAAAGAATTTGTTAGGAAAACAGTGAAATGAGTGAAAGTAGGTTGATATTACAAGAAGTTTGTACACGTGCAAGACTGAATGAGTAGAGAAAGCCGTGCACACGAGTAGCACTAGAAGATAACGCGATTAAAGGAAGCAGGAATGCAGAGAATGTAGGTACCTGTTCGAATGCGCTCATTCCGTACGACCACTAATCAGCGATAACCCTAATTAATGGTCCCCGCGTTTCGTAACAATTTATCGTGTTCTTCTTTACCTGTCGGGACATGGAGCACGCAACAGCCATTATTCTTTTACATTATACTCGTTTTTAGTGTCATACGTGAGAAGTGCATCGCCTCGTCTTCTCCGCGGAACGACGTGGATAAACACAGGCGATAAAGTTTACGTTTTAGTCTATCAAAGGCGGTTGATGAAGCCATAAGGGTTCAACCCGTTGGTATAAAACCCTGAGAGATACATATTTTAACCGGGGGAGTCTTGGCTTGACAAATTCATGCTTCGTGTGGGAATGTCTTAACTTCTGACATCTACTTCTTGCAACAAAAGGCAATTTAATTTGAATACTGTGCTGAAAATTTCACAGTTACTATATTCGTTCAAACTCCATTCTAATATTATTTAATTTCATCAAACATATTGCTCAGCACAGTTCCATTACAACAATTACTTTCGTAACCGAAATGGGTTATAATGCAAATCTTTGATTACTGTGCTGAAAATTTCACAGTTACTACATTCATTCAAACTCCATTCTAATATTATTTAATTTCATCAAACATATTGCTCAGCACAGTTCCATTACAACAATTACTTTCGTAACCCAATTGGGTTATAGTGCAAATGCACCCGTTGGATCTTAACAAAATTTAATTCACTCGGTAGATTGTAGCAGAAATCGATTTTCGAGAAAAAACCTGTCACTCGTATACGAGACTGACTTTAATCAAAATGATTAAGTTCACGTTGTGGACACTGATGGAGTCAGCATTTTATTTACAGTGTCTCGATAACATCCTGATCGCGAACGTTCAAAGGCATCGATCGATGCTCGAATGCCCACACGACAAACATTCGGCTCGGTTTATCGGTACGCATTAATCACGCGCATAAGTATGGAACGGTGTAAGGATTAAATATTAATGGTTCTCCGGGCCGCCGCGGTTTATCGTGTGTTTTTTATTAGATGCCATCACAGGAAACATGTAATGGTGTAACGGAGGAACGGAACTGTTTTCCGACCACTTTAACTGGTATAAAACGAGCGTGACTTCGCAGTCACGCAACGGGAACTGGCTCACGCAAACTGCATCCCTAAACCACGGATTATCTAGCTGAAACCAGACCGGGCAACAAAAAACAATTTCTTGTTTTGAATTCGCCAAATCGTTTTCACTGGAAACACTCTTCTGCTGATCCTTGCTTCAGCCAACGATCGATATATCACATCGAAACGTTCATTTGGTTAAATTCAACGGCACATTACGTCGAATAATTTATGCATTCGGATTTAATAAACTGTGGACGAGTTATGCACATTTACAGACTCATTTGACGGGGTCAATTTCATGTCAAACCCCAGTGTGTCGAAAATACCGTTATTGGTCTATTAAAAATGAATCTTCTCCAAATTTAATCGGCGATTCTTTTATTTCGTTCTGTCATCATATTTATATATTATTTCTTAACCTTATATTTATCTTATTTATTTGATGGTGGGTCTTCCAAAAGAAAAAATTTCTTTAAGAAATTAAATTGTAGACTAGGAAGAACTTACTTTCAAAATCTTTTAATAATTCAACAAAGCTTGGGAGATTTAACATATTTTTCTCAAATTAGTTTTTTAAGGGATGAAATAAAGTCTATTTTGACAGAGATTAGAAGAACTTTATTGTTGCACTGGGAATGCAGATATTCCATCCTATTCTTAAGTATGAAACATTTGGTTTTAGAAATCATCGCCAATTACGCGGATGGGGAGCCCGGAATTTTCGAAATTAATGATATTCAATTCCACCTATGTATGTCACTTTTGCGACTTGTATATTGAACGGAGCAGAGATACAAATAGTATCGCCATCAAAGGGTAATTACGTCGAAATTACCGTTCGTGTAATGTTATACATTACGACAGATTGCAAAGAATTATGTGTTTCAGCGCATATTAATTGCGAAAACGCGTGTAAACTGAAAGTGAAATTTGATAACGCTTACACGTATTATAAAACGCTTATTTTAGAAAAGCTGTGCTGTGCGTCCGTGTTAAATGCAAATGTGAAACGAAGATCGGAAGATTAAATTAATTAAAGTGAACTTAATTCTCGAACACATTACTTGTTAATGGAATAATTAACACTATGTATAATGATCACTTGAACTACTTCGTGAAAGTAAGACTGTTCGCCTGTATAAATCTCACTTAATTAGAGAGAGGCCTGAGTAAACTTAACTAAAAAAAATTTAAGAAGACTGCATTTATTCAGATTTTTTATAATAAATAAATATATGAAATAGTTTCTTATGAATGCACCTTTACTATTTCAATTATCGTTATCTAAAAATGATTTGTATATTCTAATTCTCTCTTTGTTCATGAGTGAATGAAATTCTCACTGTTCAGAATTTTCAATAAATTTTATGCTTAATCATCTAGATATGAAAATAATTTCTTAATGATTAAAATTCTAGACGTAAAGACAACTTATTGAAGAAATATATTTTTTCGCAGCTTCAAAGAAAGAAATGAACTTTCGGTGCAGGATATCGATGAGACAAAAGACATGATTTTCCACTTACAGAAGACGCAAACGTCAACTTGATTCTTGAACAGCTTCTATATTGGTCGCAATCGGCGAATAGCGATACTAAAGAAGCCATTATTCGCCGACTGAAATAAAATCGGAAACCATCAACGACAGTACACGAAATACGCGTTACCTCGGTTCATTAAATTCCACGATTCATCAGATTTATATGGCGCATTAATGGACGTATTACGGGGATCTGAGAAAAAAGAGAAACCTTGACAACAAGCGACAGGCGACTTTGATAAGAATATCAATTCCGTCTCGAGTTACGCTTATCTGAAATTACATTTTCGGACTCGATGAAAGGACCTGTCCATTATGTCCGACGACAAACATTTCCCGTTACCTGTCCCGATGTTAATTAAACATTACACCGGTCCACTGCGAGCTGTCTTCACGACAAAAAGAATATCGATCCCGATGTTGGTCGCGCTTAATTAAAATTGTAATTCGAAACCGAAGCAACGTCCATAAAATTCGAAACGAGCCAGCGCTACGTTTCAAAACATTTTTGCCGGTTTAATTAGTCCGCCACGGACCTTTATGCATTTATATGTATATGGACATTTTCGAAACGTGAATTGAAATCGAATCGTCTCTGTTTGTTTATTGCAGCTAATGGAAAATATCGAATTTTACTCGAATTTTCGTTCCTTTTATCACTTATTTCATCATGTTTCTTAAATTATAAATATGATTTTGAGAGATATCGATATTCGAAGTTGAGTATTTACAATTCAATAAGTTTTTTAATTATTTCAATGTACAATTCAATGGATTATACATTTTTACACAGGTTAACTACAGTATTTACAATTCAATAAATCTTTACACTATTTCAATGTACAATTCAATGAGTTATACATTTTTTCAATTCAATGAGTTATACATTTTTACAATTTTATCACGCAATCGGATGAATCGACTTTTCGCACGATTTCCGGAAAAATTCGGAAGTTTGAGGTATAAAATGAAAAGCCGCGGCTAATTGCAAACAGGCTGCTCGTTAATCAGCCGACAGCGATACTCTAGGATTGTCAGAGTGATCACTGGTCGGCCATTAAAGTTCACGGGCACTGAAATTCGTGGGGCCGGTGCCCTTCAATTTTATTAGTCGCCGGTCACTTCGAAAATCCGGCGTATCCGTTGATTGCTTCAACATTTTCGGCGCAAATATTGGGAAACCTGTTAACGGCACTGATACGCCGCGACGAGGATGCTTGATCGATTAAACTTTTATCGATTCGTAAATTATTTCCGCGGGACGTTCGGTCCCGCCTCGGTCCGACACACGCAATCATTTTGCGTTAATTCGCCGCGTTTCTCGCTACTTTTCGTATCCCATATACGTGGTGGACAACGTGACTTGTTCATTCTTTAAAATGCTTCCTTTATTTTTAGTGGTTGGGAAGAAATTGCTCGATTCGCTCGAGCAATTACTATGAAGAATAAAGAATATTTGTTGAAGCGATAATTTTCGGAATTGTAAGGTTATATTTTTAACAATTTTCATGTTATAACATTTTTAACAATTTTAATAATATTATTAATTATAAGGTGTACCGTGAATCAAGATTGTACATTGCTCTTCAATGTACAATTCAATAAATTGTACATTTTTGCAGTAATTAAATGTTGAATTTAATAAATCGTACATTTTTGCTGTTCAATGTACAATTAAATAAATTATGCATTTTTGCTGTTCAATGTACAATTCAATAAATTGTACATTTTTGCTGTTCAATGTACAATTAAATAAATTATACATTTTTGCTGTTCAATGTACAATTCAATAAATTGTACATTTTTACAGTAATTAAATGTACAACTCAATAAATTATACATTATTGCAGTAATTAAATGTAGAATTTAATAACTCGTACATTTTTCGACCGCTTCAATGTATAATACAATAAATCGTACATTTTCTCAGATCTCAGTGTGCTGAACAGAACCTAGTTTTGTGTTAATTTTCAGCTAAAAATTGCGACTCGTGCGAATTGCAACACATGAATTAATGTTCGTCCATCACCTTAAACTGACGATTGCGCAGCAACAACGGTTTCCCTTGTCGTGTTTCACTTATTTTTCCGCTGTTCGAGTGGACCTGGCTAGTTCGCAGTGTTTGAAAACTCCTTTGAAGGAAGTGAGTGCCGTGACAATTTAATTAGAGAAAAGTCTCTCTCGCAACTTTTGTCTGTTTTGTCGAATTCCTCCTCGGCGATCGTAGGAAAAATTGCATCCACGGCGTATGAAGTCTAATTGAGGGGTTAGTCGAATACGTGGACCGTTCGTGTCCATTCAGACTCTCAATTTCATCGATTGGATCCAAATATACGTGTACACTCGAAACTGATTTTATTTCCACTGAAATATTGAATTTTATTGTGCAGTAACATTTCTAGTATCTACAGTGAGAAATATTTTTTCGACTTCATTTTACATATATTGTATTATAATCTAGTTAGATGATTTTCTTCTAACAATTAATATTTTCCGTTTTTACAATCTAATCATCTGCCAAAAAAATTTGCAATCTATTTATTTTTCCCACTATGGTGACAGTGCAGTAACATCTCTAGTACAAAAAGAATGGTTTCTCAACTCCATTTTTAATTATGTCATTATTCTAAAATGTTGTACAAGTTCGCGTTAACTTAAAAACAGATACACACTGTCGAATCTGATAAAAATTGTTTGTTAGTAACAATGAGCAAGAATAGTGAAAGAAGTCTTTTTCTTCCTGTACGGATTTGAATAAGTCGACAATCAAATCGTTGATAAAATAAAGAAGTATTGTACGGACAGGAGGCGTACTAGATTATTGAGAGGCTCCGCACCAGTGGATCCGCATCTGCATAAAGATCCGCAGTCTATCAGAATGAATTAGGCGACTATGCAGCCGGAGTAGCGTGAGGGACATGTCTCATGGAAATTCTGAGGGAAATCTGGCCAGAAATCCAGGAGGTAATTTCGCATAACGAAAGAAAATCCGTCAACCGTGGAGAGCGGCACCGCTTCTAGAGCTCGGACGGGTCTCTATCTTCCTGATAGAGGCTAACCCTCTATGCATATCTTGCAGGTAACGGTGCAATCGCTCTGGTGGTAGCCTGTTTACACCGATGGTACTCTGATAAAGTGGCGCCAGATGGAAGAGATCATGCAGGATGGGGCTTAGTGGCTCATAAATCATTGACGACATCATTCGAGGAAGTGGATCAGCCCATAAGACATTGTCAAGGAAGCGGGGAGCTGCTTCCATTCCGTCGCGATGCTTCATTTCCGCTCCGCGATATTAATCGGGATACCCGCTCCACCGTGAAATTTCGATTTTCCTGATGGATATCGTTAAACGACTTCCAACGGGCACTGTCGGCCTTATCAATTCCGGAATCAATTTGCAGTCGTGTGTACGACCAGTCTCGTCGTCTCGAGTTTGTACGAATTTCTAGAATAATGTTACTATCGAAAGTCTTGAACCAATTTCATTATAATTAATTTGTAAAAAATATTTATAAAACGAACTGTAAAAATGTTATTCGGGGTTGAAGTAATCTAGTGACTTTTGGGCCACCCTGTATAAGTTGATACCATTGAAACATAGTAAAAGACAGTACACAGGAAAATATTCGACACATGTTTATCTTATCGGTCATCGTTCGTATTGAAGAAACCAACCCTCAGTTTAGGGGTGAAAGCACGTTTCTTGAGATACCTCGGGAAGTAGAGGGTGTAGGAGAGTCAATTTTTTTTTAAATCGTGCTTTCTCGAATGAGGAATGTGGTCACGTAAGAAAATGTTGAAAATAGTTATTTGTTTAAACAGTGTCTAAACAAATTTAATCGTACATCTCGGTAACCAGACATCTTGGAAACGAGAGGGTCTAGAAAGATCAATTTGTTTTACACTGTGGTGTTTCGATTAAGAAAATTTCGGTTGCAGTAATTTGTTTAAACAATTCATAAAGCGGTCCACTCTGTATAATAGAGGTTCCATTATTCGTTACAGCGAGGATTTCTGTGATTTTCGTCACACGAAATGGAAATCGAATCACGGCATACTACGTCAGATCCTCGTCCAAATGATCATTCTCTACCATTCGTTTCCCGACTTCGGCCCAATAATAAAGACAGATACGAGAAGGATTGACGCGTGACGGAAATTTCGAACGACGCGACGACTGACGAGCTCCGTTACTCGACGACGCATTCCAAATTCCTCTTGATACTCCCACGCTTTCTCTCTCTCTCTCTCTTTCACTGTGCTTATAACTTCTACCTTCAAGGAATTCCGAAAGAGGATGTTTAAATATCCGTGCCAGCCTGGATCTCGTTCGCTGCTCCTACCTATGTGCGCTGGCTGAGGGTATTTGATATAATGAAATTAAATTTTCCTGGAAATCAAGAACTGGGCTGAGATGAATGAAGAATTCATTTGACTCCTTTGTTCACTTTCATATTGAAAATTTTATTTGAAGTGGTTAATTGACGCCTAATTTTCAAATTATTAATTGATATTATTCTGAGGGTGCTGAAATAGTCTTAGTCGTAGATAAGTAAGCTTTTGTGAAAATAATCGTATTTGTTGTGATACATTTGGTTAATCGGAATTTTAAGGATTTTTAGAATGTGAAAGTAGGGTAAAGTGCCCAAATATGGTATAGTCGCTTATTATGGAACTACCTTATATCTTGTAAAGGAGAAGTCACATTCTAGTGAGAGAATCCTCAAACAATAGTTTACCATATTTACTCAACAGTGTGCAGTGCAATCGCACCATTCTATCGATTTTAGTATCGATCCTCCGCCAGTTGTCTCCACGTGTTGAATATTTTTGTGGTTTTCGAGGAAGTGATTTTGAAATGTTTGAATATATCTGTAGTTTCAGTTTATTTATATTAATATTTGTCAACTGTTGGTTTGTATTATCAGTCCATGCGGAGTTCCCAATATGGCACTACCAAGGCTTCCCTAATATGGGTATAGCTATTGACATTCCTGGTGTGGGTGCCGAATATGGCACTAGGTATTACTTTAGGGACTCAAGGTCTACCATATTGAGAACCCCTTTCGCTGAAACCTGCAAATAACACCAAAAAAAAAATATTTTTCCCAAGCTGTATTAATTTTTTAACAAACTTGATCCCAGAATCTTATAGGGATGAAATGCATCTACAACTGGTAATGTTTTGGTCGAAAAAGAGCATTCTAAAATAATCAAAAAATGACATCAACAGAAAGTGGTTCATATTTGGGCACTTTACCCTAACAGCCACTATGATAAATAATTTTCCATCAGTTTCTACCATGTATCTGTGTGGATATGTGTGGTGAGAATGAGAAAGAAACAGTTTTGCTAGAAAAATTTGTCAGTCGTTGATCGAACATCGTCTGTGTTACATGTAATATGTTTTTTCAAATACGTGATTCGTTTATAAACATTGATAATTCCATCCACTGCTTGAACAGTATCTAGTCTCGGAAGTCTTCGAGAAAAATTCTTCCCGCAATTCTTTGTTGGTCAAAGAGGAGTCAGATTAAAGGAGATTAGTTGAGAAACCAAGGCTCGGAAAGTTTCACCAGGCCGTCATCCATGTGAAAGGGCACCGTTAATTTTCGGTTTCAATTTTCCAGCCAGACCAATGCATTATGTTGCTTTCTTGCCCCTCTCGGTCCGATGACAAAGTGGCGACTGTAATTCATCCGGAATTGCATTTCTTTCGTGTCTGCGGGATCCGCCCACCCCCGCACACCCCTACGTCACATTGTCGTTTTACTTAACGGCCGCCAACCACGACGGAAGTATTGGTCGTTTGATATTAAGCGAATTAAAACCCCCGTCTACGATCTACCTCCTTGGAGATGTCCTCTGATGTCGCCGCGGCGCTCGGAATAAATTTTTGGAGTGAGGTCCCGCTGCGATTCAAGGGTTTCATGAGATCATGTTGAATTATCAAAGCTCCAGATATGAAACAGGCGGGGAGCACTCTTGAATGATTATTCGCCGCTTTGACGTCAGTGCATTTTCATTTGGGAATCTAGAGGACTTCGTATCGATTTTAATTTGGAGATTAGGAGTTGAATTCCGGTTGAGTTCTCGTTCTGAGAAGCTTCTTTATAACATAAATATTGCCCTCTATAAATTGCTTTTGAAAATGATCACTCGAACAATAATTTCGTGAACTAGTCATGTTATTTTCAGAAAGAATATTCTGAGCTCTTCATTAATTGTACTTTAAAAATTAATGTTGACGAAAAGGTCGATGCACATATTTTAATTTTCCATTTTTATTTCACTAAATAAATGATTTTGATTGTGTGGAGTTTTTGAGGCTATTTTCGGCAGAATCGTCGAATCAGTGGTCAGATTATTTATCATTGGTCTGGTCGAGGGAAGCTGGTTATGAAGTATCGATTAATACTTACCCCTCATTTCCGGCGAACGTTGACGTCTACCAAATGGCCTGGGAAGAGTGTCTGGAAAGCGCGCCCTCTCTCTTTCAAAGAAAACAGTGGACTCCGTCGCGGAATATTAATGAACCTTGTCACCGTGAATATTAATGATGAAAATAATGAAAAATTATCCGATCCGTGGTAACTCCTATACTGGTCAATCTTGCCCCGTTTTCTGCAGCCTGTTACGCTCTCCAGCCAGTTAAGATTAAATCGAAATTCGGGACAGATGGAACATATGATGAGAAATCAGAAATTAAAATTTCAACAGAATGCAGAATTAAATTTATAATGAGTGAAATACAAAAATGTAAAACTTAAATGTCTGCTTTACTGCACACGGTGATATAATTCGCAATAATAATTAACACTAATTGATATTGCAGTAATCATTACTGTAACTAGTGAAAAATATAAAATTTTAATGTACACTCCATGATGCACGGCAATATATATATCGCAATATTAATTCGCACTAATGCATATTGCAATAATCATCTTCGCAACCACCGAAACGCAAAACGCAAATTTTTAACTCCTCTTCAATGGTACGTGGTAATATCATTCGCTACGACAATTTATAGTAATTTGCATTAATAATTCGTAGTATACAATTTACGATAATTTACAGGAACACCATTTGCAATAGAGACCACAACGTTTCGTTCGGTTTCGCAGAGTTTCATCAATTCGTTTATACATCAGAGACTCTGCGCAAACATTCCGGATCCATCAATGCTCCACTATTCCTCGTTCGAATAATCGTAGAAACAATTTATATATTCGGCAACGTTCTCCACAAATGAAAAAAGTTACGGCCAAAATTAGCCAATTTCAAGCATTAGGTAATCCAATTTCGACGCTGTTGAACAATAGGTAAATGCTCGGGTAGAGATCGCTGCCAGAGATCGGACAAATTAAATTTTCGCGCTATTGGATCTGGAAAGTTATATTTTCTAGCTGTCAATTTTTATGCGGGCTTAGAAAATAATTAATAATGCGTCTCACGACAGTGGAGCACTTTATTTTAATTTAATTTATCGTGGATTTTGATTTCTCCGCCGTTTTCAATGAATTTATTTTTGTATCTCATTTATTGAATTTTTATTTTGATTCAACGAATATTTTCTGTGAATATTTTTCAATGGAATTTTTAAGCAATTTATTTCTGCACCTGATACAATGGCGCGGAACAAATTTGGAAGAAGCTTCGGAATAGGATGGAGTCCAAGTTGTCCACTTGGAAGACATCGGCAATATTGTATCATGGCCGATATCCACTCGTAGGTACCGGCCTTTGTTCTGCCCGCGACACTTATCGGGCATCCGATATTTTCGGAAAACGTGTTTCATCGTCGTTCATGTTCGCTGGCTTCGACGAGCTTAACAGAGTTTCTCGTCGACAGCCACTTTGACAGTGTCATCACGTTTAATCGGCCGTACAATTCCGAGAGAGATTTCCGAAAACGAATCACGTTTTCATTAATTAACCCCGTGAGATTCAGCCTTTGATTTGCTTCATTGGACCCGCTCGTGACCAACGATAGAATCAACATAATTCATTCTGCGATATAAATACCGAATGCTCAAAATCGTGGTGACCTGGACTGCAGATTTTTATTCATTTTTCACATTTATTTTCACCAATCCGGGATTCCAAGTTTGCTCATCGTCTCCTCGTTATCACCAGGGCGATTGATAGCACGACTTCCTGCGGCGTACCCGAACACGGCCGTCCAAAACCCCGCAAATAATAATTACGATCGCGTGTGAGCTGGTTATTAGCACGAGTACCGGAAACTGCCTCCGTTACTAATGATTATGTTCGTTATTCAAGTACCAGCCATTAAGGGTGCCACTTAATCAGCACCACTTAGCAAACGTGTTGCCGATCCGGTTGATCCTCGATGGAATCCAGCGAAAATCGGACGAAAAACACTGTTCTCGTTTAGCTAACATTATTCGCAATCAATTATTCACTCGATCTTCCAATCTAGATCGTGCATGATATAGACTAATCTATGTACATATATTCGAATAACCCTTCCATTTCTAACCCGCTGATTTTGTAGGAAAAGTCGTGAATTTAATTGCAACTGATTTCTAAAAATTATATTTTAATAATCTGAAACAAATATTTTAAAAAATTATTTGTAAAACAGTCTAATTTTGAAATTGAAACAGTCTAATGATTTTTGGGCCACCAAAAATAAGTTGATGTTTCTCAGGAAAGTATTCGACACATATTTATTTTATCGGTCATCGTCCGCATTGAAGGGGTGAAATCAACCCTCGGTTTAGGGGTGGAAACACGTTTCTTAGGATATCTCGGGAACTAGAGGGTGTAGGAGAGTCAAATATTTTTTAAATACCAGGTTTTCGAATGTGGAATTTAATCATACCAGAAAATTTCGAGAAAACTAATTTATTCAGATAATATTTTTAACATTATTTTCATTTTTAAACTCGTACATCGATAACTAGATGTCTTAGGAGCTAAAGGGGGTCAAATTTTTGAGGAATTTAACCAGAAAATTTAGAAAGAAGTTACTTGTTTAAATTACTGCAATGAACTTATTGCAATTACTGCAGACAATTATTATTTTGATCACGTCTTATAAGCACATTAATACGGGAGATAAAATCGTAATTAGTTTCGCGTTCTCGCAGCTGGCGAAATGGAGATTCGCAGCATTATCGCAGAGTGTGCAGAGCTGTGGAAGCGTGAGAACAATTTAGCCCGGCCACGGAGCGGCAATGTATCTAAACACTCGAAAAACGGTATCTTTAAGGATCGGTGGGATTTTATTGGCCATTACCGCGAGCACAGAGGCCACGACAGCGAAACAAAATGTGTACCAGTGAAACAATGCCTCGGGTATCCGCAATAATAGCCGCATTGCGTAGAACGTTACCGCGATCGCATGATGTAAACGGCCGGTTACATCGAACTGGAACCAAGGAGGGAGAAAAAAAATTCTCGGGCGTTAATCTACTGTAATTGCACGTCTAGAATTCTAATACCACCCGGAGAGCTTGCGCGTGGTTATTATTCAGAGACGTGTGCGACGTCCACCGCGTCAGACATCCCTTGAATGCACCGCGGGAAATACGAGCTTTATTCTCAGCCAGTATGAAATACCCACGAGTCATTTGACTTCTGGGAAAGAAATTATGTTCGACAAAAGGTACGATTTTCGGCGGTCCTTCTTATTTAATGAACTGTCCACGTGATTCCTCCGGGCAACTGTGGTTTTAATTTTTTACGTAGCTCGACGATGGACGACAAGGATTTAAAAGTGTCTAACAGTGTGCTTAATTGTGTGTAAAATATTTGTGATTGGCAAAGAAGACTGAAATCCTGATTTAATTATTGAGGAGCCACACAATGACAAAAACGAGTAGGTACAATCTAATTCAGTCCTCATTTTTATTCCATGAAACGACTAAAAAAAATCGTACATAAATTTTTAAGGTGCTGTTAGAATGGGGAGACATCAGTCTTTAAATCCGTGGAAGTTTCATTCACGAAAAACATTTTATAACGTTTCTACAGAGGTTTCAATTTGTAAAATTTTAGGGAAAGATTGGTCCTCAGTATCTCGTCTGCGACATCATGTAAAAATATCTTCGAGGGAAATAAATATCGGTGGCTTGAAGTAGAATCTTCAAACAATAAAATGAGTCGGAGTTTATTGTTTCTCGCGAAATTACAACCGGTTAAACATCGTCAGAAAATTTTATGTTCAAATATTCTTTGATAGCATATCTCTGATGTAGCACAGTTAAATTTTCATTACTTTTGTTGCACGAAAGTTTTGAGGAACAATGGGTTGAGTGTATTTAATATTAACATTCGACAGGTCGCAGAATTTCGCGCAGGGGCGGCTCGATGCACGGTTCATTTGTTTCCGCGCGCCGGCTAACAATGGCCGCGAGAAAGAGATAGAAGTACCTAAAAAGAAAGAAGAGCGAATTTTTACTTGGCCCTTAACTTTCCGTGCAAACGTAAAAATACATTTCCGCGGGCCGGAAATCCTGGCTCTCAAACAGTTACGTAATAAAAATAGCCGGCGGCCTGTCTTCGTTAAAAACGGTCTTAACGCTTCTTTTTTAACACTTGCTCCGGTGGCTACGCGTGTGTATACGGCCGTTATAAAATTTTACGGTGGACGAACCAGGGAGGGGGATGGAACGCGTAAAAAATTGGTCGTCTACTATTTCGGACGTTTTCCACGTAGCAATGTTCGCGAGGCAGACGGTTCGCAACGATCCGGATCAACTATCGGCCGGACACATTTTGTCTGTCACGGTGTTCGACTAGCTGGGGCTTTCATTTGTCACCGGTTTTTATTCCCTCGCCGGCGGGGATCGGCGACTTATTATTAAAGATTAATGAGCCGGGGAAAAATTGAAAAATTGACAGACTCCGCTGAATCCCGCTTCGCCGAATCTAATTCGGGAATCTTCTCTCGCAGATACTTTTGCAAATACTGTTTCCTTTTGACAGGGAAATGTTGAAATTTGTTAGATGAAACGCTGAAGGGTGAAAGATTTTTTTAATTAACTGCTGCTTGAAAATTCGATTTAATTTAATGCTGAAATCAGTCAGAAACATTTTTGTAAGTCAGTGATGTTTGAAAATTCTATTTGATTCCATGCTTAAATCAATCTGAAATATTTTTGTAAGTCAATGCTGTTTGAAAATTCTATTTGATTTAATGCTTAAATCAATCTGAAATATTTTTGTATATAAATGCTGTTTGAGCTGAACAAAATTCGGTCGAAATGACTATACAAACTCTAGATGGGTTAGCTATTTTGATTTTTCTTGGCAGAGAGATTGTATAAGAATTCAAAATGTAGCTAGACTTCTCTTCAAAAATTGTTTTATTGCAACTTTGACCGGAAAATTGATAAAACATCTTTGAACGTTCAGTGCATCTGTTGGTAAGCAGCACGTGAGGGTTAAATAAAGTCGCCAATAAGCGAAGAAGCAGGATCCAATTTTGCACAAGTTCGTCCAGATTCCCGATCCGAAATTCAGCCTCGAACTTCACCAATCTGTTTTCCTCCGCCGTATTGAATTGTACAGAGCGCGCTCATGCATCGAATCAGTCGGGTAAATAGGACAAGTTATGTCTTTCGTTTCGATAGGAAAACGTGGAGAAGGAAAAATTGAAAAGAAAATATATATATATATCCACTGTATGCAACTGCGAGCTTTTGTCACAGGAAATATGTATATAATTGTAAGGTAGATCGATCGTTTGTAGACTTTGCGAACATTTTAAGGGAAAAATAAGGGAAATAAAGGAACATTTTTCCAGGGGCGTACGAAGCGAGAAGTTTAATGTTTGTATGTGTTTGTATAAAAAAGGAAAGGAACGTACGGGTTCCATTTGAAACGAAGGTGCAATTGCACTTCGCTGGTGCATCGTTGCACTTGCGAACAAAGTGACGGCACGAGATAAAAATAGACTTTACCGCGCAACATTCAACCTCCTCTTTTCGCTTTTCTTACCAGCGGAACTGTGGGGCACACGTTAACACGCGAAAACATTCCATTAGCAGACCACATGATATTGCATTTCGTCTTTGCGGGATGGACGCCAAAGAAAATTGGATATAGGAAATAGTTTAGTCTAACTAAATTAAAGAATTATCCCTTTTTTATGGAGAACACCACAAAGTGTTGCTATACTAACTAATGCATACAGATAATTTTTATTGGATTCCTCTTCGTTAGTATTGATATAGAAAATTTTGTATTCCTCTTCGTTGAAATATAAAATTTTTATTTAGTTTCTCTTCGTTAGAGTTGAAATAGAAAATTTCTGTAGATTCTTCTTCCTTAGAATCGATATAAAAAAATTTTTATTCCTCTTCGCTGGGTCGAAGTATAAAATTTTTATTTGGTTTCTCTTCGTTAGAGTTGAAACAGAAAATTTTTGTAGGTTCCTCTTCGTTAGAATCGAAGCAGAAAATTTTCATTTTGTTCCTCTTCGAAATAGAAGATTGTTATTTGACTCCCCTACGTTAAAATTGAAATACATATTTTTTCGGTTCTTATTTGTTACAAATGACATAGAGCATTTTTATTCAATATAAAAATGCCCAGGCAAAGTATAAATACATTCTAAACATTCACGTCCACGTCGTTCAGAAGTTGCACAAAAGATACTAAAACGAATTTCGTATGTGCATGCTTTAAGGGTAGCGCCAGGGGTGCAAGCACACACTTTACAGCCACCCCGTATAATCCTCCCTTCCGTCGGATGGAATCGAGCCACGATACAATTCGGTAGGGCACGGTGGAGAAACGCGAGGGCATTATTACCCCACTTTTTCAGCGAGCTTCCGCCAGCGAAATCGGCATTTTTCACCGGATGGCCCTTCAAACCACCCTTCGCGCCGTTATCGATGGGGTTGAGTGGTAAATCTCGCACGTAGCCACTCTCGAAAATCCTTCTAATTATTGTAACCGGTCCCCGTGAACTTGCCGACGTATTTAGAAGGCACTCACCTCGTAATTATAAATTTTACGCTTACACATCCGACCCGCAATCCCTCTCCTACCCTTTCAAGGGGGTTGAAAGCTGGTCCCTGTAAACGTCGCGCTGCAAGGGTAATAAACTGGAAATACGGTCGAGCGACGATCTTTCGACGAGCTATATATTTTACGGATTTTCTTTAACCAAACGAAATTCCCCGCTATATTTACGTTCGGATGTCGTAATAAACATCTCGGAATTCTGCGGAATCGTCAACCTCGCTAATTTTAAGCTGCTCTATTACTCGATTTTTAAAAATCCATTCCATCATTTCTTAAATCCAATGCACTGTATTATTTTTCATTTTTTTCAAGACACTTTCCACACATTCCTCCATAAAAATTCTAGTAGTATAAATATTATTTCAAACCGGGTAGCATTTTTTGAAAATCAAAAGCTGTTTATGTTCATCCTGATATAACTAGAATTATATTTTATTTTGCAGAAAATACACATATTTTATTTTGCAGTAAATACACATATTTTATAATATTTTCAGAAAATACGCGTGTTATACGATACTCACAGAAAATCGCGGTCGAAAGCGTCGAATTCGCATAAACGTCCGCAGATTATGATAGTCCAGCAGGCTCGAAAATTCCGATTCGAGTCGATAGATGGTCATCGGAGTGACGGGGATGAAACGAGACCGGAAATCCGGTCGTCATCGTTGTCGGTGGCGCCCGTGTTAATTTGCTTTAATGATCGCTGGCCGAAATAGAAAGGGCGCGGGCGTATAATTGCTGAAGGTCCCCTCGTTGCCGCGTTCCAGTTACATTTTCTCTCTCTCTCTCTCTCTCCCTTCTCCCTCTCTCTTTCGTTCTATCCCCCTCTCCCCGCAGTTCCGGCTGGCAGAAATTCTAAAGACACTTATTTCGTGAGCTTTGCCCGCTCCTTCGTGTAACAATGACTGCACTTTGCGCGCGCGGCAACTTGACCCACTTGCCGCCTCTTTTCTTCCTATTTATTTTTTAACTTGCGCGGGGACATGCGCCGCTCCCGCTCGGCCCCGCTCCTCTCCGTTCCGCTTTGCTCTACGAACACACATATTCCAGCGGCGTTTTTGTTCGAACGGCGCGGGAGACACTAACGACGAACGAATTTCTGCCGTGATCAGTTTTTCCCCTGACCAACTGGAATTGGGTAGTACGACTGCTGACTCGACAGTCGTAACTCAATAGCGGCTCGAACCCATCACTCATGCCGACCGTCGAACCAACGAATTTCGATTGTTACTCCCCTACGCGATCATCCCTACCTGGACTAGCTACTACGCAGATTTTCCGGCATACAGGGTGATTTGTTTGAAGTTTGCGTCTACTTTACTTGGTCGACTGTATACTAGCCTGTATATTTTGGCTGATCATTTGTAGTGTAATACTACTTGTCTGACCACATACTTGTTCTAAAATTTTCTGGTAAATTCTGAAGATATTCGAACTTTATTTTCGATCATTTCGAAGCACATCAGACGATATAATGGGTTATATAAATCATCAACGAAATTCCCTCTCATTGCTCTAATTAGTTCTATTACTATACCCTTGGTACAAACATGTATCATTGATACCCATGGACGCGACAGATTACAAACTTGATATTAAACAGTCATTATCCCCTTCCTGTTGCAATCAACATAATTCGCAATGAACAACCCTAATATCAATAATAGGAGCAATTATGTAAGCAATCAAATCTTGATCAAATCTTCAATCAAATCCTGGCTACTATTCTCAACAATTTTAGTGAAGTATAAGAACTTGTTGCACTTTGCAGGTCATCAACTGTGTTCTTAAATTCTTCGAGATAATGCAGTTTCGTGTTTCGCACGTTCATTTTGATCATAAACGCATCAAATGAGCGGTATAGTAAAACATCTTTACAATCTTAAGAATTGTAAAATAGAGAATCTGAGATCCGTCATTCTGACGGGTTTGGTTGTTCTTGCTTGACGGAGGTTGCCGCTGAAATAATCCACTGAAAAATCTTCGGTTTAATTCCCGTGTGCACAGAACAAAGAAACCCAGGACAGTGTAAAGCTCCGACTAATAAAACACTGCCTCGAACGGAACACCGTGAAAATACGAAAGTAGCCGTCATTTCTCACCCCTAATTCCCTCGTCGTCGTGATTTTTCCAAGGTATCAGTACGCCAAAAAACTTCCGCCAAGAAAACCAGCTCCAACCACCGTTCCGCGTAACACGTCGCTCGTTTAATATTCATAAAAACATTTTCTCGCATAACGCGAAAAACTGCGCAAAGAAAGATTTACTGAAGAAGATTTTTTGAGAAAGATAAATCTGCGTTATTAATGCGTGTTTTACAAGTTCATTGCAAATATCTACGCGAGCAGAATCTCACTCAAAACACGTTGTTTGTTCGTACCCATCACTACGTATTTATTGCGTTCCGAAGATACTATAAATCCCAGTAATCATTAATAAAACCTTCATTTTACGCGCAATAAACCATTCTTCGCGATGTAAACGCATAAAATCCGGAGCTTGTTGGTAATTTATGGCGGCGATTGTCACGGAACGAAAAAATTGATCAGAAATAAATTCTTTACCGCGCGATAAATTCTTTGGAAATGCGAGAATTAATGAATCGCGAATATATGGTGTGTTCTTTCGATGCTGCTGCCGTTTCGGAAATCTATTATGCCGAAGTGGAGCACAGAATCGTATTTAAATCGAAGACAATCAGCCTTATTCCAGAAAAATTGAAAATAAATCATTTTATGCAGACGAAATGCTCTTATTGAAATACTCTGAGGGACGAGCTCAGTAACGCAAAAATTGAAATCTACATTATTTTCATTATTCGGTGATTTGTTTTTCCATCAACGAAACAAATTATTTCCCTTATTCTAAATTATACAGTGACGTATGGAAAAATTTTAATGCACACGTTTCTCTTATTATTGAAATACTCTGAGGGACGAGCTCAGTAACGCAAAAATTGAAATCTACATTATTTTAATTATTTGGTGACTTGTTTTTCCATCAACGAAACAAATTATTTCCCTTATTCTAAATTATACAGTGACGTATGGAAAAATTTTAATGCACACTTTTCTCTTATTTTGGTGAGTGGATTTTTATACGTACGTTACTTACAAATTTATATTATTAATAAAATATTAAACAATAACAAAACAAAAATTTTTATGTTATTCTATATTTATATTTCTCTTGCCTTACTCGAACCTTATCTAAATCAAATTATTATTTAATAAATCCAAAATAGATTAAATTTATTTTGCTTTCAAAAATCTGTTCTGTTCAAAAAATAGTATTATTCAATGATGTACGTGGCTATTAATGTATTTAATCGTGGTTAGTGAAATTCGCCCACAAAAATAGATCATCTACACGATCCCAGTGCTATAGATCTGCAACCTAATTATTGCTTTCGAGGCATTCTCTCTGGACGTGGCAGGAAACAGTGTAAAATACAGTTGGAAATTAATCTGTTACAAGGCGAGGCTATAAAGCTTTCGATCGTGCATATCGCAGGGACGAATGCTCGGACTTGAACCGCAACTATCTGCTTAAGTTTCGACATAAATACGTCGTGGCGGCGCGATGCAAACAGGAACCACGTGTCTCGTTTCGTTACGGCCGCGCGGGGCCGGAAATTAAATGCAGATACCTACCCCGATGCTCATTTCCAGCTTTCGTAGTTAACTGCCAGTTTATCAGGACACTGCTCCACCGAGGGCCGTCGATTAAGAACACAGATACAATTATCTCTTATTTTAGCACGTCCACCGAAAATATCACAAATCCCACAGAATGTATCTAACAAAACAAAGGCTACACACTGCAACAAAATTGTCGACATTTGAACTACGATCATTTCGTTAAAAAAAATAGTACAGCAATGTACCTGCACTCATTTTGAAGCTTGAAGCCTCTACTTTCGCAATCTGTTGTTCCTTTTCATTTAAGGTATCTTTTCGTGATCCACTGACTGGGAAACTGAAGACACTTTTTTGGTCCAAAACGTTGCAGATTGAAACTGTAAAAACACCGAAAAATTTTTGTCGTGGCTGAAACCAAAGTAGAATTAAAGATTGAAGCTTCCCCTTTACAACGAGTGCATGATTTACGGTTTTTTCTAGTGATCTATTGTGCTTTGAATGAACGGTGTACTGCCATCCTTGCAATAATGTGAAGGCCTCGCACGAACAAACTTATTCCTCATTTTTGTTGCATAAAATAATGAAAAAAAATCGTATAACAATATTTTAGGACTCGTTGTAAAGAGGAGACTTCAACCTTCAAATCTGCGATAGTTTCAGTATGGAGAAAAATTTTTGAAAGTTTTTGGAGACCTTTGAATTTGCAGCATTTTCGACCAAAAACATGTCCTCAGTTGTTCACCTACTACATTGTGCAGAAATATCCTAGAAAAAATGAGTTAAAATTTATGATTGCACTATATTTTTCTTCGCGAAATTATTATAGATCAAATTTTGAACCCACTGCACAATTTCGTCCACAAAGTGACGATCAATAATCCACCGCAGTAACGCGTTAAAACATGAAAAGCTCCTCTAATGCGGCCGGTAGTCGTTAATTTAGCGTGACTCGCCTAAGAAGCATAATCGCTTAATACTCATACGCGTGCCTAAACAGAACATCGTCGAAACCTGCGTGTTACGCGATCAATATTTATCGCTTGTTTAATTTAGCCAGGAAATTGAAAAGAAGTTCGCAGGGAAGCTTCGAAATTAAATAGCGCGTACGTAATTGACGGAAATGAAGACAAAAGCCTATTTGAATCCCGTCTGTTCCGCGATTCCGAAACACAACGTTCTTCTGCTTGCTTCCTTTATTTTCCGCACGCTTCCTTTCCCGCTCGCGCGAAAGAAACTTCGGCCCTTCTCTTGTTCTGTTTATTTATTGCACCCGGGAATATCGCGCGAACGGTTTTCTTGCGGTCGATGGAACACCATGAAATATTGCCGGGCCACGATCCGCTGCTTCTACGGGCAATTCATGCTCCCCGGTCCCCGATTAGTCCGCGATTTAATATTTTAAAATCGAGGCGACGATTCACGATTTCTCATTAACTGGCTTGCTCCCGATGATCACTCGACTGTGGATTTTACGCGATCGAGTGGATCCAAGAAGTGTTTGTCCATATTTAAACTGTGAGAAATTCGTAAAAAATGATCGTCCAACAATAAAGGGCTTGTTCCATAGCTAGACGAATCTAGTTTCATAATCCATCGTTCATTTTATTCCGAGATCTTTTTTCATGCTGTACTCGGCGAGAAACTGAAGACGCGTTTTTTCCTCGAAAATACACATTCATACGTCTGTGAAAAATTTGAAAAATTTTGTCCGTGACTGAAACTATCACAGATTTAAAGATTAAAGCTTTCTCTTTGCAACGAGTGCTTGAAAATTGATGTACGATCTTTCTACGTCGTTTTGTCGAGCTTTGAATGGGAGGTGTAATAGCAACTTCACAGTAAGTACTTGTTCCTCAATTTTTGTCCCATAAAACAGTGCAAGAATGTTTGAAAGGTTTTGGAGAACTTTGAAATATGAGGCTGCAATAAAAATATGTTCGAGGAGAATGAACGCTGCTTCACCAAAATGGAGGCTTCAAGCTTTGAAACGAGCCAAGGCTTATGGTCGCAGCATTTGTTTTTACGAAATAATCACAATTTAAATATCGACGATTTTTCAAGAAATTTAGTGTTCGAAAAAGCTGGGAATAACGTGTTTCCGTGGAAATAAAATTTACGGAACTGGCCGTTTTTGATATCGGATGTCGAATTTATCGCTCGAAAATTACGCGCGCTGTAAATTTCGCGCGAGCACGCGCCGCGTTTGCTATTCCCTTTTCGCAGGTGGAAATACGTGGCCGATATATCGGCGACGATAATCATCGGGAACGCGTACGTTCTATTTCAGCGGGCTCGCCTAATTACATCAGGCTATTATAAATAAACTAACCGCCGTCGCTCCCACCGGAATTATTCGGTTTTAATTACGTGGTGGGGTGGAAGCGTAAAGACGACGGTAGAGGATCGATTAGAGAGGTCTAATTGAGGAGGATCTCCGGTGTACCGGCTAAAACGTAACGCTGAAGTTAGGCCCGTAACATAATCACTCGTCTTTGACTGCCACAGGCTACGCGTATAATTATCTAATGCAATTTCTGGCAGCGTCATCTCCTATTCAAAGCACGAATTTCGACGTGAATCCGCACGCTACCGATAGCCTCTGGCCGCCACTCAGGATCGCAAAGCTACCACCAGATCAAGATCGCTATCGTGAACGGACAACAAAGCTTCCATGAAATTGCCCCTGGTTGCTTTGTAACCGCGAAAGATCGAGTCCATTGACGGAAACGCAGCTCGAGGCTACCATATGTAAACATTCGGTTATTTTCCTTGATCAGTATGCTTTTGACTGGGCATCGTTTGTCGTTGTTTGTGGCTCCAAGTTTCGGAAAACAAAGCATAAATGGCATTCTTAATAGCTTCTCTGCACGAAATATGAAACGTAATAGGGTCGGCCACATTTTATTTGAAATAATGTATTATAATTATTTGATAAATAACATTAAACATCTACTTAATTCAAATGAATTATTTTAAAACCATTTTTATCACAAGTACTTGGTTAACTAATTAACAGATATGTAGAATTGTAACTTTATCTGACAGTTACGTACAATGTGAGATATGCAATAGAGGAATCTACATTTTAAACGCAGTTGGCGATACTGACAAGATGGAATTGAGCATTATTTGGGAAAGTTCAGATAAAGATCAAATGAAAAACAGAATGAATAGACTACGGATTTGATGCATTTATTTAAAAAATGGTCACGTACAATTTAATGCAGTGGGCATGTTAAAAATATTTAAGGACATCAAGGTATTAGTTTCAGCTTAATAGAATAATTAAAAGAAGAATACAATTTTTATTTGGCTCCCGAGTCCTGCAATCAATGCATACATTTTTTATTTTGCATACAGATCCACGGTCTAACAATGAATAATCGAAAAGAAAATTATTTGTCCAAATACGTAGTACGTGGTTATTTCAAATAAGCTTTAACCAAACGAAATGATATCTTAACTATCATTTTTCGTCTGGATAAAGTCCAAGTCTGTTTATCACACGAAAACGAGTCGGGTATATTTATTCCTCCCAGTTGTCACAGATGCAAAGAATTTTTATTCCACATAAAAATCTGTGGTTATTGTTAACCGGAAAGCGATCTGATTCGGCTCGGTGCTGTCAATTATTCTGCTTGTTTGGTCCTATCCATTCCGTTCCCGAGCAGTCCAGTCTTAAATTTCGTGTAGCGTGTCTCTGGCAGGTTGAAAGCTCCGTGATCCCGGGCCGTTGAAGGGAAAATAACCGGGACCGATGGGGCAAGAGGGAGAGAGAGAGAGCGAAATATGGGGGAGGGATAGAGCACGTTTTTCACCATGCAGAAGAGGGAATTTCGCCGGCGAAATTCTCGTCGACCAACCGCCAATTTCCTTCCGCTTTCTGCTCCCTGTTCTGCACGGCCCACATTTCCTCGTAGCCTGGGTGTGCACACATCGCGCGCACCGGATATTAGAGTTTTATTGTCACGAGACACAATTATGCCTCCTCTGTTTGCCGTCGTTTCATTGTTTTCGTCTGGAATCCGTCTTTGACGACCCACCCCCTATCGCGGCTAATTTTTCAGCTGAAACTCCGGACCAGAAACTACTCCGCTTCGCATTCTCGCCACGCGAGTTATCGGCAATTATCGATCGGAATTTCATTGAATTATTCGAAGAAAATAATTGGACAGTCCCCGGCTACTTTCGCGATGGAACGCTCGATACAACCCGATTGTCCCTGCGATGGTTCGATTAATCGAATTCGGCCACGTCAGACTGCCCGATGCGTTTTTCAGTTGATTATGTTTATATTCAATTTAGTGAATTATTCAGTTTTTACGTCCGCGCGGTTCTAGTCGTCTGAAAATAATCGGGGGAAAATTCTGTTCAGGTGAAATGGAGGCCATTTTGTTTGAATACAAATGCAAGATTCGTCCACAATAGGTGGCGGTATTTTTACAAATTTTATCTGCAATGCTCATCGTGGAATGAGCCATTGAAAAATATTTTGAGAGAATAATCGCTGGGAAATTCTGCTCAGTTGAAATGGTTTTGCTCGAATAAATTCATAGCATATTTCCAATATGTATTTTCTGAATTTTCAAAATAGACCCAGATAGAAAACCATCTATCTAGAAGTTCTAACATCTCCGTGACTCTTGTAAATTAATCCTTTTAACTTCCCGAGCCAAGTCGTTTTGTTCAACTTTGAAAAGGTTATTTATTATTTCGAAAAAGTCGAGCCCTCGGAAAGAGTGTGCGACACAGTACGAATATTAATGGAGGTCGGCGTACATGAAATTTCTATAACAGTCCGCCATAGGTAGTTGCGGCACGTAGGTAACTCGCGACGCAATTACGTTGTACAGCTTTCGGTGTTTGTTAACAAGTTGGCGCAAAGTACACGCGAGGAGGACAGAAGTCACACGGAAATCCCCATAAATTTCGAACAAATATTGAACGCGTTAACGAGCGAAGTCAAAGCAGCGTAATTTTACTGAACACACCCGCGGAAGTTACAGTGATTCGATACCTGCCCGTGGCAGTCGCAACTTTCTTACTCGCCGCGAAGTCGGTCTTCAAAACAGTGCATGGAATGCCCACTATGTTTACCACTGCGCCCTGGCTCGGGTAAGTTATGAGTAGACTGCGGATCTTTATGTATTTATAGCAAAATTGAGTACATGAAATTCAAAATTGTTGAACAATTTTAAAAATTGAAGATTTCAATATTGTATAATATCTCCTCTATTGGGTCGGCAAGAAAGTAATTTCGGTACTTTAAGATGAAATGAAACCCAATTTTGTTATTCAATATGTAGCTGTCGCAGCTTTACGAAAATAGCCAATAACTTTATTAAGCTACCAGAAAGATGGCGAAAGATCATCGAACAAAATGGAAAATATTTGATCGATTAAAGTGCATTGCTTAAACAAATTTTTATTTCACCTTAAAATACCGAAATTACTTTCTCGCCAACCCAGTATTAAAATAATTATAGGAAGAAATAACATTCAATTTAGCATAATTGCATATCGATCCGCAAAATCAAACATTTCTGCGTCAATTGCAAGAGACAGGAGCTGCACATTTATTCTCGAATAATTTAAACGAGTTGTGAACAACCTTCCTTCAACGTACTTGAATCGCAACACTTCTTCTTCAGAGGGAGAATTGAATCGAGGGGAAAAAGTTCCCCTCTTTCCGACGACAGATACGGAACGCGTCATGTGACACGTCTGACGTATGGCGGGGAAGCGTGGGGGAACAGCGTCATAGAGTGGGGACACAAGTCCTAATCTGGCGCCTGTGGTGGCGAAATTGTGGAGCCCCGAGGCGTCGATGTCGCGCGAAAAGGGGAGAAAGTCGGTCCGTTTGTCCCTGTTCGCCATTTCCCAGCGGAACGTAAGCTCGCCGATATTTCGCCGCGTAATCCCGGCGAGGAATAGAGCGTCCCGTAACTTCCAATCAACGGCGGGCGAAGTTTTCCCTGGTAAGTGCACGGTGTCCTCGAAAATTACACTTATCGGACTTCCGGGACGAAGCGGAAGAGGCTCCGGGATTGTTGTCGAAGACTCCGGCGCTCTTCAGCAGCGAGTCCCGGTGTTTTCCCGTGGAATCCCGTGAAAGAATGCCGGGACACGAAACCGACGAGTCATGAATAGATGAGAGCCAGATAAAATTGAAAAGTTCGCCGGTTCCGCAGGGATCGTGCACACGGTGTGTCTCTGTGAGCCGCCATTTTTGGCTGCGCTCACTTTCTCCCTCTCTCCCTCTCTGTGTGTATGCGTCTGTTTCTCGTCGCTCTCTTGAAGCTTTCGGCCGGCAGAGAGGCTTATAATTTTCCCTTCCTTCGTTCGGCCCCCTCTTGTGCTCCTTTTCCACCCAGCTTTTTTTCAGGGATTATGCGAGCGAGTTTATAAGCGGCGCACATTCAACGCTGCCACACGATTTCCGATCTGACGAGAGAAAGAGCCTCTTTAGCGCTCAGCTTCTTCGGGCTACGTGACCCCGTGTGCTTGGCGATCTTTTGCTTCTCCTTCTACGGTGCTGTCACCGCTTTTTAGCAATTTCTGCGCGATCCACGGTGAAAGGGAACGGAGATAAGACCGACGACGCGCGGCTGCGCTAAAATTCGAAATTGGACCGACCACCCCAGGCCAATCTCTATCGAGTCATCCGGGAGACGATGCCGCGTGGATGTTTATGCAATTTCCGGCCATTGATGCGGAACAGACACTCCGTTTCTGAGCGAAAGCATACCGCGCGGAACTGCGTCCGCACGAACGTGTTGGCGGACGTGATGATTCCGATAACCGATGAGTTTATACAGGGTGTCTCACTTACGCGTTGACCCCCAGAGTATCTCCTTTAAATTTAACAAAGGAAGACATTTTTTTTGTAACCCTCGCAGGGGTTGTTTTCAAGGTTATCGATGTTTTTTTAAATAACTACAGTGGCCCACAAAGTTGTTCGTACGCCCTTTAAAACAAAATAACTTTTTTATAATTGTGCCAAACGACCCGATTTTTTATAATCAATTAGAAGTATTGGTTTACAAAATGATATGCGAAAAAGATTTTTCAAAAATTATTCTGTTACAAGGTTACATGCATAACTTTTTTATTTGGGCCCTTAATGAAAATTTAAAATATTTGTTTTGTAGATCCATGTTAGTTATACACATACTGAAAATTTCATCGGAATCGGTTGACGCTGGAAAAATCGACACGCATCGATAGATGTACGATTCTGTGAATTTTAAGCAGAAACTGATCAAAAGTCGTGAAAAACTTCGTTTTTTCGTACGAACACTTTTGTGGGCAACTGTATATATGTGACCTGCGAACGACCTTGAACTGGCATTGACCGAAGATGAACGGAAAACTTGTACTTCGTGAGAAATATTCTCATATGAAGTTCTAGCTGCACAGAATTTCATTATGAAGAATTGGAGATAAAAGAAACATTTGCAGCTATTATTTGTTTGTACTTGAATGAATAATGCGTGCAAGCAGACTTTTGCATATCACCTGACGTCAAGTTTGTCGGGTAAATCTGCCGTTTTTCCCGAAGTTTTTCGCTTTAACAATGTTCCGAATGTTTCTTTTGAATCCCCATTTGGTCCGACTTTTATTACCTCGGGCTGGAGTATAAAAATAATGTGACCGAGGGAGCTCGTCATTGGTTTATCGTTAAAAGTTGTACAGTAAATATGTCCGTGAGCACGCTGTGTTTGTGGCACTGCGCGAATGCCAGACAGGAATCTGCACTACCATTTTAATGGCTGCTCGGACGAATTTTATGTGGATTTTCAAATTCTCATAAAAATTGGGGGGAAACTATGAATCACGTACAGATAGAACATGATTATACAAAAAGCTAAATTTCGGAAAACTGTCGATATTTAACCCTCCGAGTGCTGTGCCGGAGTCATTTTTGACCGGGACCATCCAAATTGTCATTTAATAGCTGTTTCATTGAGGATATTGCAAAGACTAATTTGTCTACTCGAGATATCATCAAAAGTAAATTTTAAAAAATTATTAATTAGAGCTGTGAACGGTCCTAAGCATTGCCAATTATATACATAGCTATAAAAATCGTCCTTTGTCCGAGGGTTAACACATTGACTCAGCGACCACAAACAGTTTTTCACCAAAAATAAAAAGAGCCTTAAAAATCCTGGGGAGTTATTATTTCATTTTAAACTAACGATTGTGTTATCAATTTTCCAGGCAACCATCACCAGGATCAGGAACAACGGGCACATCAACGGTCTCCTCGAGTGGGCCCGACGGCGAAAATGGCCAAAGTATCAGTTTGTACCCGGTGGGTAGTTCTGGTCCGCCGCAAGCGGACCCAGCGGCTGTCACACCGATCACGACGACAGCAACGATGCCAATGGTCACGCCTGGCACCGTTGCTGGGTCTGGGACCGGGCCCAGTGTTTCCAGAAGCGTGTCAGCACCCACCGCACCCAAGCCACATGTACAGATCACCAGCTCTGCGAGCAATCCTGGCACGCAGAGACCCAGGCTGAGGAGGAACATGAGTCGGACGGAGGCAATCAGGAAGTGAGTATCCTCCACAGCCCCAAAAAATATTTCAAATAGCAATTTTAACGAGGTACAGCGAATAAACAAATTATCAAGGCAATTTGCACATATAAAATTATACTGACCTTGGTATGACCTTTGCCCCCTGATTCAAGGTCAAATGGACATGAACTTTCCCCTGAAAAATTTTTTAAAAAATGATTTGTTTTTGAGATATTTGAAGATTTTTGAGACACTTGGAGGAACAGTCTTACACAGCTAATATAAAATGAGTTCATTAATATCAGAGAAACATGAAATTATAAATTATTAGTAGACTGCGGATCTTTATGAAAAATAACAATGTTTTTCATCGATTTTGGGAAGCAGCAATAACATAAGAATTGATTTCATCCCTTTGTTACATCGAAAGCGACATTACAACATTCTTGAATTCTTAAAATCTTTCACGGTTTTATATTTCGTCCAACCAATTTCTTTATAAATGCATAAAGATCCGCAGTCTATAATTATTAGTCGCACAGTAAATAAATGGCTCTCCACGCAGAATGTCTCTGTTGGCTAAAGATGAAGAATTGATGGTCGTAGAGTGAAACCGCTAATTTATCGTTTCAGTTACATCAAACGCGAAACCGCGCAATTCTTCGGCGTGGACGAGGAATCTGAGACCGCTGAGAGACAAAGATGGCTGGACCGAAGACGGAGAATGGCGTCTAGGAAATACGGTGCCCTTGTTCCGGAACACAGACCACCGGATCCTGATATTACAAGGGACGTGCCAGATACCACGGATCTGCCAGAGGTAAGCTCCCTGGTTATTAACCTTTCGAGTATGATGAGCTGCCGTGTTTGACATCCCGCCGGAAGTCACATTCCCCTGGGAGCTTAATTCCAGACACTTAATTATTGTTTATTTGCTCCCCATTCGCGAACCCAGAAATACCTAGCTTGAATCATAGATAACTCGTTATCCGAACTCGACGCTTGGCAATTGCATTTTCTGTCAATTTTCTACTTTAATGTTGAAGAAGTCAATTTTCCAGTTGGAAAATTCTTTTTATAGTAAGCGTGAAATTTATGCGAACGTGTCTGTAGGCTTTTACACATGCAACGATATTTTTTTGATTATCTTATGAACGTTCGAGTGAGCTGAAATAATTCTTAATGAGAGCGTGACACCTTTGAAGCAAATTTTTAACTTCAACAATTTTTATATTAGTGAAATCGTGGAAGTAATGCGAATGATTTCTACGTAGAACGATTCTGTAGACCCTTCAGAATACAACAGTATTTTTTCTATAACATTATTGAACATTTATATATGTTTAATTAATTTTTAAAGGGACTGAGACACTATCGATGTTCTTTGTCTATCGAACTCGGCAGAAATTTGTTAATTCAGAGTTTAAGTTTGCACATACAATTCCACGTGCAGTTCAATTGTCGAGTTCAAACATTGAGCTATTGGCTCGAGTCCCATTAAAACTTGTTCAGAACGGAAACGCGACATGCGCCCGCGAAGTTTTGTAATAGCGGGGGAAGTATACTTTTGTTTACTTTTTCCGGAACAGTTTCAGTAACTTCGAGCCACGTTTTTGCGCGGACGTGCTGTATAAAAGAACTGCGTCTTCGTGTAGAACGAGCCGTTTCCCATGAAAATCGTGCCGTATACTGTATAGCAACCGTAGACGTTGCTCTTCGTTATGAAATGGACTCTTGCAATATTTCTGTTGCGACGTAAAGCACTAGAAATGTACATTTTAAAAGTTTCTTACGTTTATTGCCGTTTGTATGAATTAAGAATTCAGTTTTCTTCTTAACTAAATATCATTCTTTGTAATATAATATTTTATAATTCCTCTGTTTGTTAGAACCATTCATTTCTTGTCAGTAGACTGCGAGTCTTTATGCAGAATAAAAAGGATCATTTGCAAGAAGACAGATTAAAATTTCTTTTTTCTTTAACGATTTTAATAAATTTCAAATAATACATCGACGTCCTTAGATTGTTTTATATTGCACTGAATTGCCATGAATATTAATATCCACTAATAAGGCGTCAGGTGTTTCTTTTGTTATTAATAAAATTGTTGTTAACAGGGCGTTACACTGAGAAGATGGCAACAACCGGTCAGAAGGAAAGATTCTGTGGCAAGAATGACGCTTTCTGGTCTCCACTACGTCGTCGAGGTGAGTTCTCGATAAATTATTCAATTACTTGGGAAATTAAACATGGATTATCCACGAACATTGATTTGTAGTAAATTGTGGCCAGAAACTTCTCAAGAAATGTGGCTTATTACATATTACATAGCTTGTCAAGTATATTTTTCACTTCAATGAAGAATGCAGAGTGCAAGTAAAGAAATAATCTTTTACGTAACACGTTTCAAGGAATATATCAATGTTGATCATCATTTTCCAATATACTTTCCAATTAAACGAAAATTGTTCAAGGAACATAATATTTAAAACACAGTCTAGAATTACAATATAAAATTACTTTCAACAAAAAAATAGTGGCATAACTTCGAACATTAAATTCTAAGATAAACTTAATCTCGAAACTCAATCCAACACGGACAAATTCATTCTTACATAAAATTCCCGGGAACGTGAGCTCCCAGCAATCGCAGATTCGGATCAGTATAAAACTCTGCAAAACAGTTCTCAAGCTCGCCGGGATCATAAATTCCGAGTGGTGCAAAATTCGAAGCCGGGTCTAATTATTTTCCCAGCCCCTCGCTCGCGTATCTCAAAGGATTAAATCGCAATAAAACTTCCGGGGAATCGTGAATCTTCGGCGAAGACGGTGGGATCCGTTTCCGCGTCTCATTTCCGGTTATGGCCGATGGAAGTCAAACCAGAAGAGAGTAGCCAGTTAATCTACGTTGCCGATGCACTGTTCGTGGGGGGTTCAGCTGCCGACGAGTTAAGTTCTACGCTTTCCCAAGGAAGCCTTGCACGAGATCATTAAGCTAACGAGGCAACGGTAACCCTCTCTTCCGGTTTTCGGGGATCGGCCTGCGCTCGCACTTGCGCGAAAACGCAATTCGCTGGCTTTGATATCCGGCGAACTTGCGCATGGCGTCGAGCGAGCGCTCGGTTAGTTGCTGCTAATTTCGGACGCGCGTTAATTGCGATCGGCAATCTGCGTTCATTAGGGATTTCGCAGGATTCCCGCTTAACGAGACTCCAATTGCTTTCGGTCCTTCCTTTCCGCGGGCTTCGGACTTATTTCCTCGGCAACCTTGAATCACTGTCACTGATCGAATGATTAGACTCGCAGAAATCTACCGTCTCATCTGTGCTGCGATTCAATCTTTTCTTATTAAAATAATGTTCATTTATAAATTCTTATTCCACGATGCTCTAAGACTATTTGCTGATCATTGCAGCTAATTTTGAGATTTGTCAAAATTGGCTTACCTCCTCCATCTTTACTGCGACTTAATTTTGTAATGTTAAAATCGCGTTTGTTTAAAAAATCAATATCTTGCTGCAGGATGCTGTAAGGTGGGGCAACTCGTCTCAATCTGGCGACTCTGGGGAGACGAGTATACAAATGTTGTACTTATTTTCTCTTCCGCGTGATATTAAAAATAATCCATTAAAATGATTGCAAATAAACAAGTACCGCTGAGAGCTCACAAGATGATCCCTGGCAGGAATGCGGTGACGTAGGCAAGAATGCGCGCCTGATTGGTTAGCTTGGAAGGAGCGCGCCTTCCATTGGCCGAAGCGGTAACCGCGTGTAACACACACACTACTACTTTTTTTTTTTATTAAGCATTTCAGATCTCAACATCAGAACACACTACTACTGTCATGCAAAACAATAGACCCCTCTTGCCTCTGTGCCCCCTCGGGGATCATCTTGTGAGCTCTCAGCGGTACTATTCGCAACATTTCCAGTGCAGTGGGTACTGCACAAATAACGCATTGGAGAAGAGGATGGAAATGATTTAATTCCAATTTTTAACCACATATTAGATGTTTCAATATTTTTAAAAATGTACATGTACATTTTCAGTAATGAAAGAGTGTAACATGAAAAATTAAAGGAACGAAAAAGGCGAGAGCCCACCTGGGTAATTCATCTGTTACACGCGAAAGGGAAAAGCGATTTAATTAACGCGAACATATTTGGCCATTTCAAGACCGAGAATCGTAATTAATCCGGGCATTGAGAGCGTCCGAGCGTTTGCCTCGTAAACACCGGGGCGAATTTGATCGAGCGTATTTAACTTTTTCATTTAAAATTATCAAAGTTCCTCCGCAGCGAACGTTCACCCGTATCAAACTTTTAAAAGTCGGAGCTTGTCTTCGTAAATCGGCGAAGTTTTTTCATTAACACAGGCATCGAATAATATTCGGCGCAAAAGCAGAAGAAAGCGACGAGTAATAACTTCTCGAGTGATTATAGATTGTAGAGTAACGGCGCGCTTAATTATGCTCGATTTCGCCCCGCGGAATTCTTTCCTTTTTCTTTCTCCAACGTTTCTCTTCTTTTTTCTCTCTCTTTCTCTCACTCTCTTGTTCTGTCTTTACTTGCGTCGAGGAGATCGTTCGTCTTTTATTACGGGGCTCGCTGAAAGTACACAACAAGTTTCCATTGAGTGAAACAATCTCGTTTCCACATAACTTGCAGCGGGAATTCCAGCGAATTTCCATCCGCGGGAACTAGCTCGAACTTATCTCGTATCTTGTTGGCTAATTAGTTTTTTGACTTTGTTTCGAAATTCCATCGCGGGGATGCTCGCCCGGCGAAGATATGAAGGGACGCCGAGCGCCGCGTCGAGAGTCGAATAAATGAAACGGCTCGAATTAATAGAAACGGCCGAGAGCCCGGACGAAGCCGTGTTTCCGCCTTTCAAGCCGAGTAAAAACTGTTAAAATGTTTCTGCCATTCGCCCCTCTCCTTATCTCGCGCAAAATTTCAATGCTGGACGCAAGTAAACCCTGCGGGTGTTCGCGGAAGACGAAACTTTTCTCATTCATCGCGCACCATTTTTGCAAAAGTGTGCACGCTAAATAATGTTAATTAGACTGAGGATGTTTACGTGAGAGCTGCTTCCAGACGCTCTCTTTTAAAAATCAACGACGCCCTTTCGCTCACTGAATTCCCTGTGGCAAAGATGAGAGAAAAGTATTTACTGTGTTACTTATAAAAATAAGAATAAACATTTTGCCTTACCTGTGGCAGAAATAAGAGAAAAGTCAAGTGCAATGAATAAATTTATTTATTCGAGCATCTGAGTAAATTCAATTTTATCATTTTTCTCAGGAAAATCATTACATTTTCGTTATTCTATTTGTTTTCATTTTATTACATATTTCAAACACATAGAGCGACATACGTCCTCAGTTTTCTGAATAGACTGCGGATCTGTATGCAAAATAAAAAATGTTTGCATTGATTGCAAGACCCAAGAGTGAAATAAAAATTTCTTTCTTCTTTTAATTATGTGATTAAGCTGAAACCAATACGCTGATGTCTTTAAATCTTTTTAATATGTCCACTGGTTTAAATTGTGCTTACCCATTTTTGTCATAAATGCATCAAATCCGCAGTCTATATATATTGTATAGATTCATAAATATATGTACTTACATAATAATTCGGGTGGAACTATATCAAATTTGAAAACTTTTTAATATTCTAAGATATAGCGCATTACTGAGAGCTATATATTTTTTTTATTGAGATGATTTAATTCGGGAAATTTAATTTCATGGCTGCAATGTTTTACATTAGTTCGGAATATTTTAAGATGATGCGCTAATATGAAAGTTCGGGGACGTAAAGCTGCGTTTTATTTGCATACACCGTGTGCAAGCTGCTTATTGCTTAATAATAACGCTTAATGGACTATGAAACTTTTAAAGCACCTAAAAGCGGTGTTAAAACATTTTACTTCGAACTTTCACGATTGGTGCATTCTGTAATAATCTCGTGCTGGCAACGCGCGAGTGTAATAACAGGCTTCTATTAACATTCTCAATGTTCGACAAATTCGAGGACCAGACGCAAACTACAACGTCATACTTCAACAATCTGAAACTCAATTTTCGTGTAATTATTTTCATCGCATATTCACTTCAAAATCCCAGAACTTGAACAATTTTAACATCAAAAACTACTAATTTGTACATTACTAAAAACTGAGTTGAAAGCATTCAAATAAATCGAGATAATCTTCGTTCGGAACGTCTCACTTTTATAATTTTGGTGACATAGCACACGACAATAAATCGATGTTAATATTTAAAAATTCCAAAAGTTTGAGGAAAAGGTTAAAAGCATTCAAAGAGAACAAAGAAATATTAGAAGCACGCGATAAAAATAATTTCGTCTCGCAGCGCCCCATTTTGTTAATTTTAGTAGCATGGTGTTTCTAAGGGTCGGGTTATAATATTGAACAGAAATACCAGGTGAGACCCCCAAGGTGCATTTCATTATTTAATCTACCGGACAAACCGAATTACGTTCGCGACGCGTGATATGGTCGTCCCTCCTTGCTTTTAAGGCTGTTTCCAACAAGCGAACCTCACTACCGACTTTCCAACGGTAGAGAACGACACTTCTGCCGCTTTATATCGCGCTGTGAACATAAGCCGAGAGGCGAACAGACAAAGAAAGTACATTTAAACTAGAGACGAGGACAACATGTAAACACTCTTTGACACTTTTCTTCGGCGGAAGTTTCTCCCGCGTTTTCATTCGACGGCTGCTGGCGGAATCGCGTGGAAGTGACAGAGCAAAAACGTGTTACAGTCAATCCATAGATTCGATACCTTAACCTTCGCAACCGGTCTATCCGCGTTAACCGAGAGTCACAAATACGATCTTTATACAAAATAAAAATTCTCTGTGCACTACTTTCGCAAGTTCTGAGGAGCTTCATAAATTTCCTGATGTTTTTCTTCTGAAGATAAAGTAAAAAACTAAATTCTATCGGAAAGACGAGTGTGTCTACAACAAAAATCTTTAAAAATATATTTGAAAAATTAATAACTACAGCTGCGAATTATTTGCGAGTGTTAAGAATTAGCATGGCAGATTTGCGGGAAATCATATGCCAGCCGAGAAGATTCGTTTAAAAAAGATTTGCTTGGAAAACGTTTGAGAGCAGACAGGAATAATAAAATACTCGTCAGTATATTTTCACGGTTTTTGCCGGTTCCGTCGCGCAGTTTTAACAGCCACCGGCGGGTTTACGCTTCGGGAACGTAAAGACTCATCGCAAAAAACGCTTTTTCCCCGACGATCGTTAAGTATGCACCGCGCCGGAACGTTCGCGATGAGATTCGCCGGGGCTCTCGAATACAAAGATCCATTATGGAATTTACATGGCGGCGTAGTATGCATTTAAATAAGTTCAATCACCTGGTTATTGAGACGGTGGAGTTAGGGTACTTTCTATGGCTGGGGATCCGCGATCGGCTGTTCCGCGCCTCGGTTTTAACTGGCCAGAAATCCCCGCTTAATGACTCGTAAAACCGCGCGGATTCTGTTAAATGCGCGCAGACACCGGGATGACTATTCGAAACGTACAAACGCTTCTGTTCTTGGACAATTTGCCAGCGTTTTTGCACAACGGAATGAAAATTTTCAGTGCTTTGCTGTTCATAACTCCGCGAAAAATCGGGATAAGTGGCTGTGCTAATAACTGGACTGCGATGTAAATCCTTCTCCGAAATGAGAGGTCTAAATTCATAGTTGAAAATTTTTTAAATATATAAAACAGAGATATATTCTTTTAGCTGAAGTTTAACGTGAGGAAATATCTGTACAGGATGTTTCAAAATCGTATGTCGCGACCACTATAAAATTATTCTGCACCCTTGATAGGTGGATATCAGTTAAAAACATGCACCTCAAAGATCTTGACCCTTTCTGCAAGGTCAAACTTTTTTTTCATCGTATAAAAAGAAAGTGTCACTGGAACCACAGATCTGAAGTCAACCGTTCTCCTAAAAAACAACTTTAAAGTTCCGTAAAGTATTTTATGACACATTTTTAAACCCCCTGCACATTGACGAAGAAAATGGAGAGTCTACTTTCCTTCGGGAATTCGTTATTGTCCTAATCCTGTCGACACAGCTCGATAAATTGTTTAGTGGCTAGCGGGATGTAATGGTAATTTCGAGCACCGTGTATACGAGCAATTTCGGTGGAACATTTCCTGTTGGATTTTTCAGCCGTTCCGGCCCATCTGTTGGCCCCGAGGCGTCTCCATCGCGGATCCTCCGTGTTTAACCGCAAACATGACGAAAATTGGAATTATAATTGGATCGTGCGGAACAATAATTGTTATATCCGGGACGTCGCGTATAACGCGAGATTCCCCCTCATTCGTAAAAGTCTCTTATGTCTGCTCACTCGTTCCCAGATAAATCGGAAGTATTTGTTCTCGATCGTACGGTAGAGGTATCCGAGAGGCTATCGAACACTCGAAATCTAGCAGAGAAATGAATATCGTCGTCCGTTTCACTTTAATTATAATTCGCTAATCGAAAATCCTGGGCGAGAACGATCCACGGGAATTGATAGTGTACAGCCGAGTGTGCATTTCGGAAGATAATTCAAACCTGCCGTTGCGGCAACAAGATAAGGAAATGTGTTGTGCAAAGAAAGGTCGGAACTTTCTTGCTGCAATTTCCATGGAAATGGCTCCGTGGTCTTCGGCACACTACAGAGCTCTGTAGATGCCTCACCGCTCTTGGGAAAATGTAAATTACGGGGACGTAATTCTTTCATGGTTTCTTATTACTTTCCTCGAATTGTTGAATATGTAACGATCTTAGATGCTGCGAGGAAATTGGCGAATAAAATAAACAGGTCAGCTACAGAGAAATTCTGATGGGATACTACGCTTTACGTATAAACACCATAGGCTCGACGATTACACTAAGCTGTGACCAAAAGGATCAATGCAAGGTAAAACATGTAAATGTCAATGTTAGGAAATAATAATCATCCACATTTATTATGAAAATATGATTTTTCTCGATAGTCTTGATTATTTCATTGCCATTCGCCCTTCTTATAATAAACAGTCCATATAATTAATTGTTCAATATTAATTGTCCATGTTAGACGTTAAATTAAATAGCGATTGTCAGTGTTACACAGTAAATAAAATAATAGCTGTCAATATTAGATACTTTCCATTTAACATTTTAGAAAAATGTATGTATGGTCTCTTTTTAAAATAAAACCAATTTAAGTTTCGTATAAGACACGGCGTTTAAATATAATTTAATATAATGAAAATATAATATAGAATATATAATCATTGAATTAAAAGATAGATAGGGAGAAAATCAAGCTAGACGAGGGCGGAGCCTCCAAATAGGAAAAGCCTGGGTCAAAAGGGTTGAACAAGCAGGCGGATAAATAGTTGAATAAAACATCGGGTGTTCTTAATTGAACAAAAAAGTCTCTGGAGTTCCGTTTCCGTGTTGTAGCCGGGTGGCCGCAGAAACCGGATAAAATTGCTCGTGAAAACGATTCTTTCTCGCGATCGCGGCCACAAAAGAGCCGTCGCATTCCCGTATAATTACGGGATTATTGTTTGCTCGCGCGGTCGTCCCGGCGTCCCAACTAAATAAATGTAGATTCGCCGTTGTAATTTCGACGACCAGAGAGAGGAAATTGATTCCCGACAGGATTCAGCCATTGTTCCTGTATCCGAATGCCCCCATTGTGCCGACATTTTGTCTCTTGCCCGTTTTCCCTCTTCGGTCCGCGCAGCCTCCGCGTCGCTCTTTATTACCTGTACTTTGTCCCTGTCGCATCTCTGCTCATAACGCGTAAATACTAAAGCCTCCTCTCCGCTGTTCTCCCTCTCTGTCTCTCTTTCTCTTTATACACATCTACACTACCGACACGCATATTTTACCGAGAGAATTTCACCTGAAAGCCGATTAATGGCGAACTTTATTGACAGCGACAGATTTTAATAGATTTCCGCCCGGGCGCTACGGCCTGACGTATTCTGCATGAACCGGCTCGGAAACGTAGCGTGTTTTTAAATACTATGGTTGTTTAACGGGTGCACGTCGTGTCGGATTTGCGAGGGAAAATTCTAATTCGGTTGGAAACTGCAAATTGTTGATCGAATTGCAGGCGATTTACTGTTTGGCTGCGGATTTTTGTGCATTCACTAAGAACTTGACTACGTAAATTATAAAACAGTAAAAGATTTAGAAAATTTAAGAACGTGGTCAGGCTGTTTTCAATATATCGAAATTGTTAAGGGATGAAAAATCTGGAGAAAAAACTAATTACGCAAAAACATTAAATTAAGTCTAAACTTTAAAGCTAATTATTAGACTGCGGATCTTTATGCATTTACGAAGGAATTGATTGGGAGAAATATAAAACATAAAAGATTTAAAAAATTCCAGAATTTATTGTTTCATCAAGAAATTATTGTTGCTTTTAATATAACAAAGTCGTTAACAGATGAAATCAATTTTTATGCTATTCTTGCTGGCCACAACCAATGCAGAACAATTTTATTTTTCAAAAAAATCCGCAATCTACTAGTTATCTTAAAAAATCTAGAAATGCTGTTACGTTGTTTTCAATATATCGAAATTGTTAAGGGATGAAGAATCTGGAGAAGAATTGGGAAGTAATTACACAAGGACACGAATTGAATTAAGTCTAACGTCAAAGCTACATATTTTCACAAATCTCCCCATTTTCCAAATAAGCAAAAATATTAAATAACAGCTCGACCATCGAGAGATGCAGAACTGGTGTAAAGCTTTGAGGTAGCCGAAAATTTGCCGAGGGGAAGTATGGCGGTAGGATTTGTCCGCGCGCGTCTCGCAAAAAGAATCCGCGGGCTCTGTGTACGTTTAAGGACACCGACGAGGGTTATTCTTTTCTAGGCCACGCGTAAAATATTCTAATGGGTGCTCGTGTATACAAACGGTCCAGTTCTCCCGGGCTCGAACGCGACACGAGCTGGTAACGTCGTCGTCGCGGCCCCGGTCGTTGTCCGGATTGTTTCAGCCGGTAGTCGAGCTAAGTGGCAAGTTTTGAAATACGGTCGTCCGTGGTAGCTAGTCTCTATAGAACTTTAGCGGACCAAACTTCCGCCGGACAACGCCGCGCGCCAGCCAGAACAGGTCCAGGTCCGCCCGGTGTGTACAACGTCGTTTCCTACGCTTGTAACGAAGAAAGCTAAGTCCTCCGGGCGTTGGTACCGCGCTAATATTTGAATTCCAAGAGGGAATTCGAAGCACGCGAGGAAATCGCGCGCTAGAACAACGCCGAATTCGCCTACGACCGAGTACAAATTGGAAAAGCCTACGGTGGACACGGGAGAATTGAACGAACGACGATTTCTGATCCACTCGTCGAGACCGGAGACGATCTTCGGCGATGATTCAGAAAGCAATCGACCTGTAACGTCGATTATCTCAACTTTCGACTAATTGAGGAACAATATTAATACTGCACAAAATTCAAATTAAATATTCTCAGATATCGTCGCGCTGTAAACCGTCACTCAAAACGGTGTTGCTTTGAAGTAATTTTTGGAACATTTTTGGGACGCACTGTAAATTTAAATGAATTTTTCAGCGGCTTTCAGTACAAACTTGTTAATATTCAGGAGCTGGAAAATCGTACATTATGATGTGACATTTCGTTGCAATCGAAAAACAATTACGATCTCATCCTGAAATTTTCAAAATTTGATTGCTTGCCACGGGGAATATGTATATTCAGTAAAAGCGTTGCTTTAAATTAATTTCTCAATGCTTTCCAGTTTATTAAAATTTGAGAACGCAAACATGGGAGAACGTACTTCACACGATAGACTCTTTGCAATTGAAAAATAATTACGATCCGATTCTGAAATTTTGATTGGTTGCCACGTAGAATATAATGTTTTGATAGCACGTTGGTTTAAATGAATTTTTCGATCGCTTCCAGTTCATTAATTTTCAATATGATTTTAATCGTAATTTTCAGAAAGCTTGAAAAACGTATTCTATACCTGATCCATTACAAAATCTGCGACAATAGAAGATTTAATTTTAATAAAAAGTCATCTTTTCATGACTTACAATCGACAATTTATTTACTGAAAGATTCCTTACGAATTGCAGTGACACGAAAACAAACGTGAAAAGTTAGTTATATCGAGTGCAACTACAGTAAAATAGGATAAACCATTTAACCGGCTTTCAAAGAAGGAAAAGGAAAGATAAGAAGAGAAGACAGGTTAGATACGAAACTCAATTATCCTGGGCACTTGTGAAACAAGATTTCCAGTTTATACTTACATACTTTTTACAGACGGATACACAGACAAGGAGGGTGACGTTCGAACGGAGAAATGCTCAAAGAAATGTCGCTTTTAATGTATTATTAAAACAGATGAAGTCTCCTGAACTGTATAATTGGATTCTTTGTAGAAAATGCACAATTTTATTTTACGTTTCCAAGATATTCAACCAAATATGTTTCCCACCCCCATCGTTAGAAAACGTTTCTACTACTTGGATACAAGTTATGGGCACTAAAAAAACATGTGTCATTTATTTTTATGAAAACAATTTCCTTTGGTAGTTAAAACTATTTTAGTACAGTCTAATATATCGATAAAATGTCCCCAATGACAACATAAAAATTCCATAATATTGGTTTGAACTAAATGGTTGAACCTATTAGAAATCTATAAATTAGAAGTTATCCATTGCAACAATAACAGTCAGTTTGTTGTGTACAAAAAGTACAATACTTTCTTACGCAGAAATTTATCCGAATTCGAGAGAAAATACATTCCATTTAAAAAACAGATTGCAGTGCCCCTGGAAATTGTACAACATTCATTTGAAAAATTCTTTCGTACAACAACTCCCTCAGTATAAAAACATTGCGAAAGGCTGTAGCGTGCTTGGTAAACAGATTTTTGGCAAGATGACCGAGGAAGCAGTATAGTCGTCGGTGCGCCACGGTGTCCAGCAATAATGAAAGTATAAATATTCAGGGGCAGCCGGAGCGCAGAGCGTCGAATCGATACAATTCATTACGATATCTCACGTTGATCCCGGCTCCCGCGCGATGCCACGCACGTAATGCGTAGAGACGAGAGCCGAGATATCGGCTGTGTCTATCGAGTCGCCATGCACATGCATTTAAATCGGCGAAATTATAGCGTTGGGGACGGGAAACCGAACGCCAACCGTTTCGATCTTATGGGATTAGCTGCGAGGGCAGACATTGATATATTGCGCACGAAGGAAACCGGCTTTTTATATTATTAATATGCAGGCCGCGTTAATATCCGGTGATTAAATGTTGAACGCTCTGGATACAATTTTAATCCTTAAGTGGACTTTCAAAATGTACTTCTAGGATGCATTGATTCAATTAAAATATAATGGATTTATTTTTTCAGCCTCTTGGGCACGAAAAGGGGGCTTTGCACAACACTTTTCAATTCGTGAATCACTTTAAAATTCGTGCAATATATATGTCCTTCCACACACATCCCATTATTCATCTGTTCATCGTTATGCCCAATTTTTAAAGTTTAATAGAATTATATTTAATAGAATTACGCATTTTCGACGAAAATTTGGTGGTTCTTTAATTTTGCATTCGAGCTTTCATTTCTTTTAGAATTATTCGTAACAGAAAGATTTAAGCTTCCCTTTATCGTAGCACAATCGTCAGTAATCCTATTAATTGAGACTGACTGTTAAAATTTATATATATTTATTTCATTTTAATAATTATACATTATTTATAAATGCAGAATATTACGAATAATAACGACTGTTCTTCCAATATATTTATAACATTATAAATAAAAATAATACGAATTAATAAAATATACCGTAGTCAGAGTAAAAATAAATAAATCAAATTCTAGCAAAAAAGTTCAGAAAAGTGAAAATTTCAGAGGACCTAGAGGAGTATAATTTATTGTATTAGTAGAAAAAATGTAATAATCAACATATTTTCATTTAATTTTAATCGCCCACGTTTACAATGTTCTATGAACTATCAAGATTATAAATAATCCCGAACTTTCGTGCAATAGAAACCAGTGAAAAGCTCTCGGAGAAATAAAAGCTCACTTCCTCGAGCGAACACACTGAAAAGATAATGCTCTACAGTATTCCAGCATTCTCCCGAACCCAGCGAATTGTTCACGCAATAATAATTGCTTTTAATTTCCGAAACTCCACATTTACACTGCCGATAGTAGTATAAATCGAAAACCATCGTTCTAATAAATCATGCATTTCCCGCGTTCGTCACTCCGCCAGCTAAAAGCCCAGTTTTTAATCAATTTTAATATTTGCCATTCACTTTTGCGCGATTTAATCGTCGGATTATATCTGAACCAGCTATATAGGGTTACGAGACCCACGATTTATGGACCGGATCCAGGATTAAAATTCAATTTCTATCAGTTTATAAATTATAATCGCGGGCGGTTTCGCGTGACGCGAAACGTGTTAATAAAAATACATATGATCGTGGAGAACTGCGATTTCACCGTGCAAATGATCGAGATCGACGGTAGATCGTCGACCGTGCAGTTCCGGCTCTCACGGAAACCATCGTTGTTTCCGCGAGCGACGCGTCTGCTCCGCCAATAAATCAGCATTATGAATAAAAAATGTATGTGATTCCCCGTTTCGTTACACCACGAAAATTCTCAAGGAAGGAAAACACGTTCGCGTGAGCGCAGCGGAGGAAATGGAGTCGGCAGAAACCGGCGAAATTTCGCTCATAACGCTGCGGTTTGATTAGAGTAACGCCGATGTTAGTTAATATCAGGTTTACTGGCCTCCTTCTAATACAGGGATGGGCATTTTTGCCTCAATCGAGGCAAAACCGTCCCCACCGTAGCGCCTACTGTCCCCCACCAGCTTCCGTCGTTACTATGAAAGCAAGACGCGCTTCGTCCGTCGCAAGCAGTGCGCAGGCCTCGTGCATTGAAGCCGCGAGGAGCGTCACGGAAAGGAAGCTTGGTGGGGGAAGCAGGCGTTTGAGGGGCCCCACCCGTGCCCATCCCTGTTCTAATACATGAACGCGGCTCTTCCTATTACCGCGCCGCGTATCCTGCAAATTTTAATAAAAACTCCGCTGGAGCCTTCCTTCGTTTCTCGCTTTTACGAGCCACGGATTCGCGGGCGAGCGATAACGTGCGCCATTAATATCTGCACACTTTCTTAACTCTTTTCAGATAGTTGTATTTTGTCATTTTTTTAGACAATTTTATTTGGTCATTTTTTTAGACAATTGCATATTGACATTTTTTTAGATTATTGTATGTTAACATTTTTTAGATGGTTGTATTTTGAGATTTTTTTGAAAGCGTTGGAGTTCGGCGAAACAGGCAAAGCAATTAAAATTGTACTGTATATTAATTACTTCCACATTTATTATGAAATAATGTATCATCCATGCATCAGATACAATTTATTGTTTTATAATGAATATACAGTGAAAATAATCAATATATTATTCATAGAATAATACCTATTATAGTTCAAAAGCTGAACATACTGATACCATTATTTTTTTAAATTAAATTCAAATTCAAATGAAAATGACTTAAATTAATCATTTTTGACATACATACATTTTCGACACGCAATTCACACCCCCACCCACAACAAAAGTAATAATCATCTCTTGAGACTCTCCACCCAAAACGTTTCTCGCTGTGAATAATAATAATGTCGCAAATTAAGGTGATAACATCTAGTGTCCCATCTTTTTTCAAAATCGCGTGGAAAAAATTGAGTTGGGTGTACTTTGTGGCGTCCCAACTCAAGGGTTAATTTTCGTCTAGTCCGAGGGGAGTGTGCGTATTCGGGTCAGGTCGCGGCCAAGTTTTGCTATTCCCGGTCGCAAGCCCGCGTCAGATTTATTCCCGCGAAAGTTATGAAAGATACGGGCGTAAGAAATAAATTTAAGACACCGGCGCGGCGGGTGCAGTGGGACCCGGAGACACAGTTCCGCGAGAGTTCTCGAAAAAGCCCATTATTTTTTCCTGTTGGTTCTCAGGGCCGGTCGCAGGCGGTTTGTTTTCTAACGAGCAGTTTACACGGGCTTCAATCCGTCACCAAAGGGGGGCGGGGGCGGCTGAGAGCTGATTGCTGCGAGCAGTCTCTGGCCCCCCGACTACTCGAGAACGCAATTCGGATGGAAAATTTTCCTCGAGGCCCCGAGTAATCAGCATTACTCGGCCCTGGTCCGAGGATCTTCGGAGCCAGCAAGATGGATAATACTTGCTTCGGCAACGGTTCCCCGGAGGATACTTTAAAATCGTAATTGCACCGCTCGCCACCGCGGCTCCGCCAGAAACTGCCATTGTTCCTCTATATTTCCGATCGTTCGTGGACCACGTTTCTCAGACGAAATTTCTACCGCGACGTCCAATTATCCTCATCCCCCGAAACTTGTCATACAAGCAGAGTTCGGCATTAATCGTTAATCATTAAATTTTTCAAGCTGAAATAACTTTTTTATATTGGACTGTACAGGCTGGATTTTTTTTAGACGACTTTTTACTACATGAAATGAAAGAAAATTGCAATTGAAATTGCAGAAGAAAATTCAACTCTACAATTTTCAAAAATCTTTTAATCTCGTAGAACAATTGCAAGGGACATTGACAGTTTCTATGGATTTTATTACAGTAGGTATTCGCGTTGATTAATTATTTTATTTCACAACCTCTTGTAAAAGAATTTGGTTTTAATTATTCCGAAGCTTAAAGGTGGTCATTTTCACGTAATGAAACAGTGAGGATGAATTTTTGTATATCGTTTTCATTGATACTCTTTGAGTAATCTGGAAGTATATAACAGAAATAAGAATATGTGTTTTGGGAATTTTTATTTTTTTTCCAACGTAGCGTGTAGATAATTAACAAAGCAAAATAGAAAGACAATCAATTTTATTCGTTTCCGAAACTGTTTAAAACAAAATTGAATTTAGCGAGGCGTTTGGAAAATTCGCCGGTCCGCTTAGAATATCTCCAGTGTTTTGTCGAGCGAAATATCGACGAATCCGATTTCCCAGGATCACGGCGATATCTCTCCGTTTCCAGAGATTGCAGAATATTGCCAAGCTATTGATTGCAGCAATTTTAGAAATGCGGAACGGCGGCGTCGCGGTGTGGTAATAAAACAAATGTTTTCGGATGTAGCTACGCGGAACACGTAGGTTAAACAGAATCGGGCAATAGATCGAGCCAGCAACATGGAAAACGCTGTCCGAGGCGGTATTGTATAATTGAAGGCAAATACCGTCCGACGATCAATACAGTAATTAAACTCCGAAATGAATAATTAGGCGCGAACTGGGTCTGTGTAAGACAACGCAATCTGCGAGATACATCCGTAAATTTCAGTTCCTGTCTTACTCAACGTCTCTATAGTATACAATTTCTGTACTTGTAAAAGCAGAAAGTGCAATACAAACAATTTTTATGTTTGTTTAACGCAATAAAATATTAGGAAATTTGGGAATATCCTGTTACTGTAAACAGCGAATAAGTAATCGTAGTTCTAGACATTTAAACATTAATTTTTCACCCAGAAAAATGAGAAAACAGCATCCACAATAACAATAAAATATTTAAGTATATTCATTAAAAACAACTTACAAATAGTGAGATATTGTTTCTAACTCAACCTCTCTCTTCTATGGATTATAAGGTATAAATTCAGTAGTAACATCAAGCAATGGTCAGCCACTCCACCAATATCGCGATCCAGCAGCAGAAACATAATTGACGGCTAAGAATGAAGTTTTAATTTTAATTATACTCAAAGAGCATTCAGTTACCAGCACATTAGTACTTACATTTTAATATTTAATATTGATTCGCAATTTTTAATATTGATTCGCAATGTTTAGAGCGTTGGAATTCATTTATAGGTCTACAGTCTGGTTTCACAGATTCCAAAGTTGCTGGTACAGAAATAAATTAAAATACCGTTTCGGTCAACAGTATTCACAGAATATATTTTTATTAGTTCAAACTGCTTTCCGACAGTTCCACGCAGTGTGAGGCCAGCATTCGAGGCAAGCAACAATGGAAAAACACAGAAAATCGCGGAGCAACTGGCAGAAGAGGGAAGCTCATATAAAATTTATTAAAAAGCTGGCTGCACTTTTCACTGAGCTTCGAACGTCCCTCGACATTTTTTCCGTACCGTTGGTATGCGATTTATTATCCGGCCGCTTGTTTAAATCCGACGTTCAAAAATCCACGGGTCATCGAGCAATTCTCGGATCGATCTGCGCACCCACCCCCATATTGTTGCCGGAATAATAGATTTCCCGGTGATATTCGGCTGTTTGTGTTCCTCGAACTCCTTGCTACCCCTTTCCCACCCCCTCGACCCCGCGGAATTTGTTGTCGCTCATTTTTTAGCACATATGAACGCATCTAAACAAAGCATTCCTTATTAAATAAATAATATATTTAAAAAAGAATTATATATTTTTTGTACTTGGTAAGATTCTGAAGATTGACATCCGAAATTTGTGTTAGAACTGCGACCCTCAGAGTGATGAGCAAAATTATTTAAAAGTGTTAATCACACGACTCATTCCGAAATGATAAAATTAAAAAATTCACTTTAGAGGGTAATCATATTTCCAGACAATTTGTTCAATTCTGCAGTTTGCATTAGATATTTATTTCGTATGTTTTTCGGTAGTTGTTAAACAGATTCGATATTTTTTCGGGACCAATCTCTTCACGCGGAAAAGCGTCGGGACTTACCGGGTGACCTAACATTTATTCTACGCGGAGGGAACAGGCTAATGAACGGGTAGCGAGCATTTTTTCGGGCGGCGCGCGCGACTTCGAATTACGGGACGGCTTAATTGCGAGCAAGGCCCCGACCAGGGCAATTAACGCTCGAGGATCGCGACAATATAAAATCTCATCGGATCGGCTCGCAGCCGGCCGATAAACACGCCGAGAATGTTAATTCCAGCGTGTCGGCCGCGAAATTAAATTCCATTCTATTTTATACCGACCAGATTCGCGAACCTACCGTCGCTTTTTTCATGGTTCTACGCGCTCTTTCTCTTCTGTGTAACGCTCCCCCTACACCGTGGTGTGTTTACGCGGAACATGTTTGTTTTCGGACGGTCTGAAACGCGGAAAATTGAGATCGCGATCCCGCGGGTGCGGTTTTTCACCGGTTTCCGAGCGCGTCAGCGTTCCCGAGCGAAGCTCTCGCGCCGTGTACCGCCGATCTTGCTGCAATTTCGATGCTGGAGGCTAATATCAAAATACACTATGTAACAAAACAAGGTAAACATAATTGTGTGTAAAAAATCTGCGCTGTCAATTTTATTTCTGTAAAAAATATTCGAAATGAAACACTCTGTTGCGGGAAAGATATTTTATGGTGGTCACAAATCTTCTATAGGTGGACGTGATTCCGTCTAGCGAAGTTAAATTTTGAAGGGCACTAAATGACCTTGAATGACCTTGAAAGACGAGAGTGTTATAGGGCAGTGAATTCGTCTGAGGATAGGCTACACGCTTATCTAAATAAAAACAAACAGTCCCGCATAACAAAAAGAAAGTTGAAAAATCACGTTGAGACCTCGGAACGTAAGTATTATTTAAAATATTTTTCTCAACGACCTGTAATTTGGGAAATAATTGCGAATAATTGCTACAAAACTTCAAATAGGACACCCTGTATAGTAGGACGTATACAAAAAGTGCTATACTTTTTGCTCATTTTATGTACAGTGACTCCCATTAATATTCGGACGCACTCAAAAAAACGATAACTTCGTTAATATTGGACTATGCGATTTTAACCTTTTTTGGAAGCTAGAGCCATTTGTTTGCTAGAGGATGTGAAAAGAAATTTTTTCAAAAATTGCATTTGGTCGGAATTGTAGATAAAATACTAAAAATTGCATTTTGCAACTTTTTTATGCGGGCCTATATTGAAATTTTAAAATATACGTTTTTTTAGATCTGTGTCAATTATATGCACTGTGAAAGTTTCATAGTAATCGGTTGATGCGGGAAAAAACGACAGGCATTGAAAGATTACTGCTGTTGGAGGCCGAAAATCGTGAAAAACTGCAATTTTACCTGCAATTAGTTTTCTAAATTTTCCATATAACCCCACATTAAAAAAGTTGGAAAATACAACCATCAGTATTTTCTCTACAATTCCGACAACTTGCAGTTTTCTCAAAAATTTTTGTCTCGTTGTGTAGTAAACCAATTGTTCTAACTTCTCCAAAAATTTCAAATCGTATATTCCAATATTAAAAAAGGTATGGTCTTTTTAAGTGTCCGAATATTAGTGGGAGTCACTGTATATATTCCCAATCACTTTACAATAAAACTATGGAGCACGTGGATCGGGACCGAAACGAATTTTTGGGACAAGCAGATAAATCGCCGCCAGCGAGAGGCGGTTGGGAGGATTGAATTTTTGAGGCGGGCCGACGCCGCATTTTAATTGGAATAACGCCGGTCGGCAGACAGTAATTCGCATTAATTCCGAGACCTTAATAATCTGGAGCCCGATTGGCCAGCCTGCCGGACCGACGATATTGGATTACACCATTGATTCGTCATTAATATCGATCACTTGGCGCGCCGCGCGCGACAAGTTTCATGACTATTCACTAGGAGCACTCATTGTTTCGCGATCACGTAATTAAACAAAGCTCTACGTAATCCTACGGAACCGATCACTGATGCTACTCGATGCACATGCGCAGCAGCTTACTATGGAAAAACTGCGAGATGCGTTTCGAATGCGTGATTAATGGCCGACACCCGTGGATTTTCTTTGGGCGGATGCAAATCTGAAAAATAGTGTTTTCATGATTATTAGACTGCGAATTTCGACGCAAAATAAAAATTTTCCTCGTCAATTACAAGACTCGGGAATCATACAAAAGCGTCTTCATATCTTTAACAATTTTAATAAATTGAAGATAACATGTGGACCTTCTTAAATCGATTTTTGACTGTTTTAAATTACATCCATCCATTTTTGTGATAAATGCATAAAATCCGCAGTCTATGAACCGCGCGAGTCGATCGAGTTAGTGCTTTTTATAATTAAAATATATCTATTGGACTGTATAAAAAAAATTCTTAGCATAAAGGTGTGTTAATGTTCGATGTTTTCACGGAGCTTTCATAAAACCGTTTCAACGCCTCGCGTTTCTATGGTGTCGAGAAGCTACAGGATTTTCAAGGGTTTCCGGCATCGATTAATTGCTCAAATTTTCGCCGTTAATTCGCACCGTTCCGGAATTACGTTGATGAAACTCTGCTGGCGTGTTCTGCGAGTAGACGGAAGAAATAGTGTTCCTTAAACGATCCTAATCTCGCAGAATTAGTGCAATCGATCTGCCATCCCAGGATAATCCGGATAAAATAACTCGTAAACATTCGGAGGGTCTGAAAACTTGAACTGTGGATGTTGAAATTAAAAGTGTCATTGATCAAGAGCACCTATAATTTATCTGTAACTAAAATGTTACTCCTCTTTCAAATAATTCTTGAATTTATTTTTTACAACTCTGATACACTATTAATTCTACTATACAACTGTATAGAAAATGATGTGGATTATTTCCAACACTGCAACATGTTTTCATTGTTAAAAAATAAGCAACAAATTTACGAAAACAAGGCCACGAGTGGAGCAACGGATATTTCTAATTATAGCCACTCGATTTATTCCAAGACAAATTTGATGGACTCCTGAAGTTTATAAAATTAATTATGGAGCACTCGTCAGGGGGTAATCATGAAAACGGCGAGGTAGAAACCAGAGATTTGCAAATCAGTCGTGGTAATCATCATCCAGCTATTACGGAGCATTACGGCTCATCGCCGTGCGAATTAACGTACGAGATATAACATTAGTTACGCATACGCGTTTTCTGATATGAATAATTGCACGCTTAATTGCATAAAATAATTCCCGAGGTCGTTATCGGCCGCCGTAAAATAGCATTACGCCGGTCCCAATCAATTGGCCGGTGTGGCATTGTTAACAGACGCGCGGCAGCCCGTAGTTTAATATTAATGAATGACGTTACGCTTCTCGAAATTAACAACCACCTCTCGCCTCCCTTCGTTCGCCGATAAAGCTATTATAGATACGTTGTTCTAATATACGACTATGAAAACGCGCCGGAAAGAGAGCGGCGACCGGTTTAGGGATTAACAAAGAGTTATGGAAACGATGATGTTGCTCCCGGTTATTATCAATTCGTTCCCGATACCCCGTAGAATCGCTCTAATAAAAATAACGAGTGATTCCCGATAGTGTTATAGACGCGTACACCACTCGTTCGAGGTAATTAGATTGCGAATGCCCATGCGTTTGCAGCGTGAATTGCAATGCAGAACGTAAACGCGGCATAAACTTTTGACACGACTGAATTAATTTAGGTTTTGTGCGATGTTTATTATAGTACACAAATAAAGTAATCTGTATAATCATTTCCAATGGAATCATAATTTCGATAATCAAGGGTAGGTTCTTAAAAAACCAAAGATTAATGATCGAGCGAATGAATGATTTTTTGTAGTAACACATTCATTCGTAAATAAAATATTTTTTAAATTGTTTGCTTGTAAATCATAATTTATATAAAATATAATATATTATAAATATGATAAATATATATTATTATTTTTTATTCATTCAATAAATTTTTAAATTTGATAACATCTTCCATAAATAAAATATTTTTGAAATTATTTGCTTGTAAATTGTGTTATATTTTATTCATCCAATCAATTTTTTTTGCTAACATCTTTCCGAGCATTGATAAATTAATGTGCAATCTCATTTAAAATCTATTTGCACCCCCGGGAAATTTACCCCCATAATATCTCACGTTCCAAGACGTTTGTGCCCGTTATCTGCGATCACCTCGGAGCAAATAGCTTGCAACACTTTATCCACAGAATTACATCCCCGCAATCCCCTGGCATCGTTCAATTCGATTTATGATATCCGCAGCGCAAAAAACCGCGGCCATTTCGATCGGACAAACGATTAATATAGAGATACGATTCGGGAAAGTTCTTCCGCGAGATATCGATGGTAAAAAGAAAGGCTATTATTGGAGAACTATCTGTATCGTGTTACAGTCGCTGACGAGAGCCCGGCACAGAGAGACACTACAGGGCAGGCAAGAATCGAGAAGCTTCCCGCCGAGCGTGATCGCGTATGGATCCGGAGCAGAGGCGACGTCGGAAAATTCACAGGACGAAGAGAGGTCCTTCTTCGACAGACCACCACCACCCCCGCCGCCGTTGCCACCTCCGCCATCGCAGCAATCGCAATCGCAGATCGAGCAGGGTATCGATGGACTGGTCAAGGACGAAGAGGACGGCGCCAAGGTCGCGGATCTGCTCGAACCCGCGGCTGAGAGGGAGACGTCCCAGGAATTGATGAGGTAAGTCTTCATTGTAAATCTAAATCACATAGTGATAAACTATAATTTATTAAACAATTTATTGTGTTACCAAAATTACTCCCAATAATTTTATAAATACAATTTATTTGAAAAAGACGAAACTGCCGAATATTAACTTATATAATTCTCAATTTATTTTGGTAAGGAGTTGAGAAATACGTCCAGAAATTATAAATATTGGGTTGGGAAGAAAGTTCGTAGATTTATTCAATAACACGAGAATTTACCTCGAAAATGGCAAAAAGTAATAGAACAGAATGGAGAATATGTTACTGAATAAATCTATGAATAAATACCTGAATTTTAATTTACAATAGTTTCACTTCCGAAATATCCAAAGAATGTATAGCACGAGTAAGAAACCAATTGTTAAATAAAAACGAACTCCGCTAATACATGTGGTAGTTTATTAAGAAGCTCATTGGAAAGTTTTAAAAATGAAGAAGAATTCTCATTAAGCTGAGAAGGAAATTATATCGTCACTATTCAAATTAGGAAAACTTGTGCAGTAGTATAATTCGCTGTGCCTAATAACGAGCATAATGATCATACATTGAAAGTGTCGTCGATAAACACAGGATTTTAATTGAGTTTTGTTGCTGTAGGCTAGCGGTGGCGAGACCTGAAAGGACGACGATCGATGGGCAGGGCAGAAGAGTTCGTCACATGCCGAGGGACCATTATATTTCAAGGTGAGAGTCGATCCTCGTTTCTCTTACTTTCGCATTAATTACACTGTAACGTCACAGTGAATCCTTTGTGTGCAAAAATATTCGTCCTCATTATCCAACATTCCCCGCAATTCTTAAAAAGAGGAAAATAAGAACAAACACCCTACACGAATCATGTCACCAATTTCTTTAAACAATATTAGTGAAGCTTCAATTATTTCTTTCAAAATAAAAGTGAGAAAGAGAACGAGTATTATTAGAAGAATCAAGAAACTTATGGTAGAATAGAGTGAATTAGAACAGTATTTTAAAATTATCCAAAAATTGCTTGATATAATTCGATAACAACTGGCGGATTCAGAGACCAAATTTAATAGAGAGGAGACAGCGATTCCACTGATAAGTTCAGTCGTCTCAGACGCCAAATTTGTGACAGGAATCTGATTAGCCTCTTCATGATTATTCGATTAGACATCCAGAAATTCGAGTGTATATCAGGACTCGACGTCAGAGTGGAAAATAAAAGTCTGACGTCGAGTGCGGAGTGTCATGATCTATAACGAGAAGGAGATTACAGAACAACGAGTTGGAGCAGGTCGAGGTACGACACTTCCATGGGCGAGGGCACGAGAGGACAGCAAGACGAGGGGGTGACACTTAGGAGGGATGCATCTGGACCCACGAGGATCCCACCGAACACCATAGACCGGATATTCGACAACAGTAATAGGCGACAGTACGGCATGGGAATTGTCGGCAGATTCTTCGGGTGAGTCCAATTTCATCAATACAATAAAAAATATCTTCATATGCTGTTCATAATTTCCTAGAAGAAAAATGAATAATTAGTTAATAATGTTTTCTTAAATCCACAAAAATTACGATGTTCAAGTACTAAATTTCAAGATTTAATTTCGAAGCGATATTGAGCTGGAGGGAACATAAATATCTGGAAATTTATTAGCCTGGCAGATAGCGGAAGGTTTGCCCTTGATAATGAACTTTGTTCGAAGTCGATAGCTCGATTCGTTCTCGAGATATAACAATTCAAAGTTGAGGTGTAAATTGTTCGCGGCGGCCAAATACCAAGAAGGCGCCCTGACCTACCCCACTCGGAAATTGCGTACGCGAGGTCGGTGGTGGGGGTAAGGAAACGCTGAGTCACCTTCTGTTACTGACCAGCGCGCGCCTTCGACCAGGCGGGGAAATTGAGGGGAATACAGTTACCCCCTCTCTGGCATTACCGGATTAGTCACGTGACATTGTGACACATGTATGACACAGATGGACGCGTCACGTGCCAGTGACGGATGCATGCCGCCGGGGAATGGCGGACTAGAATCGGGGAAGGGGAAGGGTAGAGTGGGGGACAAATCTGAATCTGGCCTTTGACGATAAGTTAATAAGAAGGTGCGCGTGAGAGGCTCGCTTTAAACAACCATATCTCCTGAACGGTTCGAGATATCGGAATGAAACAAAATGCACCTTAAACTACAGACTTCCCACACTCTAGCAACGCGAATTAATAAATCTTTAAACTTTTAATAATTGGAATACACATTTTTCAAATTTTCATGAAAACAATTTTTTAAAAATTCACGTACAAATTTGTTATGCAGTTTTCAATACTTTTTTACTGAAATAATATGAGGCGAAAAATAACTTTGCGAAAAATAATTCATTGAATAACTTTATTTATTCAATGAATTGAGAGATTTACATTTAGATGTGCAAATTTTGTTTGAAATTGTAATATTTTATATCCGCTGATCGATATCGGCTGAATTTGTTATTAAAAGTGGCAGACGGATTTGTTAAATATTACGGCGAAGGAATTGGCTATCACGCGTGTTGCTATCGAGTTTTTTCATCTGTGATTTCGCGTAAGCATCGGAGTATTAATATTACGGAACCGTAAATAGCCGGAGGCAAACAACGAAGAATAACGGGGGAATCGTATCAGTTTGTTTGGACACGTGCATACGTTTATTAGATACTGAGCAATCATTCTGCATTGTTACGATCGTTGTTCCGCATCGATGAAGGAATCGATTCCGGAACGGTCAGTAAATGAATTTCTATACGAATAATTCTATTCGACGAATGTTTTTACCCGTGGCTCGTCAAAACTCCGGCCCGTTTACAATTTGTCACAGCCGTGACACTGAATCGGACAGCAATCGACACTGCGAAACAAAAAAATTCTGCGAACGAACAATGAACGTGCTCCGAATGTGAACGGTGCACTCTCCACGCCTAACTACGGAAGGAAATAGCGCGCAATCATTGCGCGACGATCGATATTTTCGGACAAAAAATCTGGTCATTGTTCGACAAATAAACTAGTTTCTATTAGAAGTCAAACTTCAAAGCCGCCCGATATATTCAACGCGGAAAAAGATACTGCATCGGAATCCAATATCGAATTTTCCGAAATTCCAGGCTTCGTTCAATAAATAAATTATTGGCTACGCCGATCAATGATCCTTTATTTTGTTAATAAACTGTGTTTCAATTCGGAGCATTGTTCGGCGTTTTCCGCTCTGAAAGAAATAATAGATTTTATAAAAGGCGATTTCCAACAGAGACTTTTTCGCTATTTTAGGAATTCACATATTTATAATTCTGGAAATTAATATTCTGAGCTTCCAACTTCGAAATAATATCACAGCCGGTTCGAAATGACACTATTTCGATTATGTACATTAATTTGGAGCAACTTGAATTTTTCAGTTGTCGTTCTTCGAATAATATTCGAAAATAATTAACCCACAAGTTATATACTCGCTCATTCATAACTTCTGGTAAATGTCAGAAGTGAAGATTATGACGCAAAACTTTCTGAAAAAGAGCTGATATTTTAGAAATGTCAAGTGCAACATAGTCGTCGATCATGGAAGCCGATAAACTTATATCGTTGGAAAATGTTCTCGAGTCAGTAACACTTAGAAGTTACAAAATATATTTTGCAAAATGTTTCGTGACGCAGAAATCAAATTCTATAAAAAGAAAATGAGATGTACGTGTTATATATTGTTGATCAATTTTATTTACTGTGATTTCAGGAGGTCATTTCGGAAGAGCGTGTCTCAAAAGCCAGACGTCAGAAAGCAATTGGATGACTTTGAGGATCACCGGCCGTATTTCACGTATTGGATAACCACCGTTCAAGTGCTCATTTTGATAATATCATTAGCGTGTTATGGCTTCGGGCCGGTCGGCATGGACCTTAGTCACAGATCGGGACTGGTGAGTCCCAATAATTTTGTTCATTCGAAATTGTTCAAAAAATTCAATTGAGAATTAAATTCTAGTTAATACAATCATAAATAGACTTATCTAAAACAGGGAAGACATTTTTATACATGTCCCTCTTTTTCTCGAAATTATTTAAACAGTTACAGTCCGTTCAAGAATTACATTTAAATAGAATTGCTTAAATCAAAGAGTCCAAATTTCCTGAATGTGAGGCTGAAGGAAAAAAACATTTTTCTGCATGTCTCATTGTTCCTTAAAATTATTGAAACGGTTATAGTCCGTCCAAGAATTAAATTGTAGTTATTACAACATAAATAGAATTACTTAAATCAAAGAGTCTAAATTTCCTGAATGTGAGGCTGAAGGAAAAAAGACATTTTTCTACATGTCTCATTGTTCCTCAAAATTATTGAAACAGTTATAGTCCGTTCAAGAATTAAATTGTAGTTATTACAACATAAATAGAATTACTTAAATCAAATATATGGGGCTGAAGAAAAAAAGGCATTTTTCTACATGTCCCTCATTCAAAAAGTTACAGTCCAACCAAAAATTTGTAGTTAATACAACCGTACCTAAATTTACTTAAAACAGACAGACCCTTGGAGAGACGATTGGATAATAATTTCGTGGTTGACGTTGCAGGTCCTCGTGACAAGCCTGTCGTTGCAGCAAGTGGACTACCAGGAACCAGCGAATTTCTGGTTTGGTCCGAGGGCGGCGGATCTGATCCACCTGGGTGCGAAGTTCGCGCCGTGCATGCGTCGCGACATTAAAATCCTGAAGGAGATCGACGTCTGGCGGGAAAGAGAGCGCGACACCGCCTGCTGCATCCGTAACGACGACTCCGGCTGCGTGCAGTCCAGCAAAGCAGACTGCTCTGTGAGTTCTCATCCTGTTTTCCCAGCGAGATGCATTATAAAATAGTTTACCGTATCGTTCCACGCGCTGTGTCGGTCGTATATTTATAATATGATCTTCTCTTTTGCGAACCAACTGGTCCGGGGATTGAGATCTACTGCTACGGTAAATTTCACTGATACTTATCAACATTGTTCAGAATTGTGCACCTCGAATCTGCATGCATATTATTTCAGAGAAACTTTTCTTTTACAGTTTAGAATTAAATAATAGATTCAAATCATTGAAGCTTGTATGCACCTGAGATCTGTTCATTCTTTCAATAAAGTGACGTTCAATAGAAATCTTATGTTAGAAATTGTATTTAATTCAATTTATTTTTGTATTTATTTTTTTTTAATGAACTGTTTCATACACTCTAAATGCATGGACCTCTTAGCAACGATATGATCATGCACTGGATACACTTGCTGTATAAATTATTATTTACCAACAGTACAACAATTGCATGAAGATATTTCTTCCACTGTTGCTATCAGTTCTCCATATAATATTTTCTTAATGAATTATTTTTCATCCTGCCACTGTTTCCTTACAATTAATGAGACGGTCAACGTGTCGAGCAAATACTATGACGTAGTTGCCATTAATTTTTTCTCCGTCTGACTGAAACACTGAATGCCGCTTGAAATTTCAGAACACGATATCGACCTGGAAAAAGTGGGGACCTGGAGACAGCGGACCTGGTGGACGGATAAGCGGATCAGTTTGCGGATTGGATCCAAAGTTTTGCGACGCGCCGGCAAGCATAGCGCCGTACGAATGGCCGGACGACATCACTAAATGGCCCATCTGCCGAAAGACTAATCCGTTCAACCAACGGTTTAGGTAAATTCGTTATCCCTCAATTCTTCCCTGCTTCACCTCACGCCGCTATCATTTTCCCCTATGTTTCCCTACTGTATCAACTCCTCTGCAAGCCAGTCGAAAACTGTCCGAACGTCACTCCCGAAAACGTGTGGTTAATGTCAATACTCACCTACAATCATTAAATCATTTACAATGTAAATTCAAACCACTCTACGAGGACGGGAAAATTTTTTACATGACTACAACCACCACAGATTTAAAGATTGAAACTTCTCCTTCAAAATGACAACTCGAAAATCGCTATGCAATTTTTTTTAACCGTTCCATTGATTTTTAAAGAGTAGACGGTAAATGCGAATCCTAAAAATCCTATGCTCCTTTTCTTCCTTCCCACATGATTCACATATACCGTAGAAAATAAGCTCAGAAGAGGCTTCGAAAGTAGAGACTTTACGCTTTAAGATGAGCCTGGGTTGATTGTTGTACGATTATTTTTCACGAAGTTATGATTGTTTAAATATCAGCCATTTTTGGCAAAGGTTAAAATTGTCCAATGGACGTTGATGTATTGTTTGAAGATTTAACATATTCATAATTTTCGAGGTACGAACAATTGGTGAACAGTTAAAATCGGGGAAAATCGTTTGCGCTGTCCAACAGTAGAAACGGAAGCCAGAGAGGCACCGGAAGCTTCCCCGTGGGCAAGTACAAGCACAAAATGGCGGAGCACATGGTCTGCGAGGTGATCGGGCATCCATGCTGCATCGGTATCCACGGGATGTGTCGAATCACGACGAAAGAATACTGCGACTTCGTGCACGGTTACTTCCACGAGGAGGCGTCCCTCTGTTCCCAGGTCGAGTGTTTGCACGACGTTTGCGGCATGATCCCCTTTCTGCATCCCGAGTGGCCGGATCAGTTCTACAGGCTCTTCACCACCATTTTCTTACATGCCGGGTAAGTTTCGTCCGCAAGAAAAATGAATCAGCCACAAGTTCACATTTTATTCTTTAATGTTCTACGTGAAATTCATTATTAGTGTCACTGTAATATAGAGATGTTCTGGGCGTCCCTATCATGTAAGACACTCTATTGACACGTTATGACCGACTCTGTTCACAGAATTCTCCATCTATCCATCACGCTATTGGTTCAGTACTTCCTCATGCGAGACTTGGAGAAGCTTACAGGATCGCTTCGCATCGCTTTGATCTATTTCATCGGGGCTCTGGCTGGAAACCTGGCCAGTGCGATATTCGTACCTTACAGGGCGGAGGTGAGTTGTAAATTTCAATTTTCCTGCCCCACTCGTGTCAGTCCGAGGCTCCGAAAGTTATTCAAAACCATATACACGTAAAAATGAAAATTTGTAGCCTGCGTATAAAAAAGTTCACGTTCTTCAACACTGTATCAAACTCCAATTTTATTAAGTTTAATACGATCCATAAATATTTATCAACTGGACCATTTCCTTCTGAACGCTTTATTCCTCCACAAGCAAGACGAAGTCAAGAACTATTTTATTTTATGTATGACAATTTTACCAGTTGAAAAGCGATCTATAGAAAATTATTGCCACTACAAAAGAACCTGTGAAACACATTTTCTTCGAACATCTCACTTCCGCATTTAAAAAACAATGATTTAATTGTTCTGCATTCTCCACTGAATAACAAGTACCACTGTCCAGTTTTCGTACATCTCGTTTAACCAAATGGTTTAGAAAAAAGTACATGTGGAACACATTCCCTTCCAAAAACCAGCCTACACTACGTTTAACGAGAAGATTTAATTTTGACTCGTATTAACCGAGAAAAAAGTACCGTTGTCCGTATTTCAAAGAAGTAGAACACATTCCCTTTCAAAACAGAAAACAGCCCACGTCTCATTTAACCGAACGGTTTAATTTTCCTCATTTTCACCGAATGATTGAATTATCACGTCTCCTCCAGTGATCAAAAAACACCATTGGCCATTTGTCGTGTGTACACCAGAGCCGGGGGGTCGTTCGTTCGAGATTCTAATTCGCTGATCTGTCTGTAATTGCCGGGGCCCCATCGGCACGGTTTTATTAGCCGTTGCGAAGCGCGGCGCGGCGCGGCGTATCCGCCGCCGCGAAGTTTTAATTGAATAATCTCACGGCGCGTTTAATGGAGCATTTCATTGTGTATCGTCGATTTAATCGACTCTTTGACCCGGTCGGCGGCGCACGGCGTAATTGCTCAGGGACCACGTTGCTACGCCCTCTGACTCATATCCACGGGAAATGGTAACGGTATTACAATCGTTCGTTTTACGGGAGCCGTTCCCGCACTCCCGACGTCTTATCGCCCAATAGTTTACCCGTTAACACCCCGGTGAACTCGGAGTTGTACGTCAATTCCATTCCGTCCTCGCTATTTCCGAGTGCACTGCAGCGGAGAAACTGCACAGCCCTAGGCGAATTAAAGCGGCAGAGGAAAGTGTCGTTGTCAGTCAGCTAATGCAGTTGTATTCGTCTTAATTAGACCGGCCGAAGGATCTTCCTGCCCCGAGGAATGATCACTCTAAACTATATGCCCCGAACATTAATTATACTGTTCGCGCTGCCTGATTACGCTCCGGCGAATTTTGAGCCTGGTCACGTTCCGGTATCGCGTGATCATTTATATTACTATCACAGTGAGTTGGGAACTGGTATAGAAAATTACCTGTCGGTTGTGGTGATCTTAGCTCCTCAGGAAATGTAAATGTAAAGGTATCCAACTGCATCCGTTCGAGGAGTCTCCCGAAATGCTACATTTTTATTTTAAAACGTTTTTCGATAATATCAATAGGTCATTAATTGTTATTATAGACGAATTTTAACAAAGTGGAATAAGATAGAATCTTATTTTCTGTGGCAGTAGCCTTTTTAGATCAGGAATAAATTGTAATCGTACTATACTCTGTCATATTTTATATCCTAGCATTTTCTGAAAATTTTTAGAACCCATAATTCCATAAACTACAGACCTGTTGCAAGAAGTGCAATTTTAAAAATCTTCTAACATTTTCACTGCTCTGTTTTGTTCCTACTCATTGTAAGATCCATGGTCTAGTTATAATGATTTTATATATGTTTTATGTTATTGGCAGTCACGTAACCCGAAGGAATACCTGTAGAACTACCCAGTGTACTAAATTCCGAACACGTTCAATGATTTTGTCGGCTTCTGTTATGGTAATCGGTCTCCCCGGGACGCGGAGTTACTTCGTCTCAATCATGGCAGCCATTACTGTACGCGCAACACTCGTATAACGACGTAGTTCCTCGTAATTGTCGTGTTACGCGAATTTGTGTTGTGCCACACTCGGAGCTAACGATACTGCTGTACGCGAAATTTCCATGATACGCGTAATATATCTTGATAGCAATAGAAAATTCGCAAAAATTAAACATAAATCTAATATAAATATTTTCTGCATTAATTTCGCTCTACAGGAGCCACGTAGACGTTCATTCCTTTTCTTAACGATCGTAATGAGCTGCAAATAGTACAACAGAATTTTTAGATTCGTCAAATTCTTTCACTGTTTCGCATTTGATCTACTCATTTGTTTAGAAATCCCTAAAATCCGCAGTTTGGTTATAACTAGTCTACGGATCTTTATGCACAATAATTGAATACCATAAAAATTGATTTCATCCCTTAACGACTTTGCTACATTAAAAGCAACATTACAACATTCTTGAATTTTTTAAATCTCTTAGTGTTTTATATTTCACTCTATCAATTCTTTCATAAATGCATAAAGATCCGCAGTCTAGTTATAACAGTCGTAATAAACTGAAAATACTACAACAGTATTTTTAAATTCGCCATATTTGTTCACTGTTTTGAATTTGATCTACTCATTTTTGTTCATAAATGCATAAAATCCGCAGTTTCATTAGAACAATCGTAATAAGCTGCAAATACTACGACAGTATTTTTCAATTCGTCAAATTCGTTGACTGTTTTGCATTTGATCTACTGATGTTCTTATAAATCCATAAAATCCACAGTTTTACTATACTAATCACGGAACCACTTGTCAATTTTCAGGTGGGTCCAGCAGGCGCGCACTTCGCCCTCCTGGCGACGCTGATCGTCGAAGTGCTGCACTGCTGGCCGATGCTGAAGCACCCTCGCCGAGCGCTCTCCAAGCTGATCTTCATCCTGCTGTCTCTGCTGGTGCTGGGCATTCTGCCGTGGGTGGACAACTACGCGCACCTGTTCGGCTTCATCTTCGGGTTCCTGGCAGCGTACGCATTGATGCCTTTCATCTCGTTCGGCCACTACGACCGTCGCCGTAAGATCTGGCTGATCTGGGCCTGCATGATCCTGATCGTGGTGTTATTCACGCTGCTGCTGGCATTGTTCTACAACGTGCCGGTGTACGAGTGCGAGGTGTGCAAGCTGTTCAACTGCATCCCGTTCACTCGGGACTTCTGCGCCTCCCAGAACATCAACTTCAAGCGCGAGGAGCCCGTATGACACACGGGGCCGTGCTTCGAAGTCGAATTCGAAACATCATCATCCGCATCGTCCCTCGGTAATACGGACTGTTCCCGGTGGCAGCTGGTTGTCCTGACGCTGCTGTGGGATCCTGGGAAGCTGTCTCGCGACCGTGATCTATCGAGGATCAGTTCAGCCACCTGGTGAATTAACGAGGGATTCCACTTGGCCGATCGGCAACGAAACTGAAAGAGATACACGTGTTCGTCGCCACGGACGAACGACACTGCCTTAAACTTAATAAAACCATCCGTCCGGGGGCCTAGAGACTCCCCGCGATCCTCTTCTTCTTCTTCTTCAGCCGTGGCCCCCGGCGGAGTGTACATATTAGAAACACGCGCCTTTAAATAAGCGACAGATCCTGTTCAGGATCCATGAACGATCGATCCCCGGGCGTTTTGCTCGGGCATCTACGGAGAGACCCCGCGGTTGATCGAATGGACGAGGCTACCGGGGTCTCTTGATGTGTACATAGCGAAAGCCGACGACTCTTGTTACATACGATATACATAGGGACGACCTTGATTACCTTTTAAGTTGAACGAGGCGAGGGAAAGTTGGAGCGTGAGAAACAACAGGTGAGAGAGAAACAAAAGTGTGCGCACGTGTGTGTCAAAAGCACCCCGCAAACCTCCGACGCCGGAACTATCTGTGATGGGCCGCGCGGTTGTCTTCGAGAATATTTTTCATAAGCCACGCGCTCAACGGCTGTCAACATCCAGGGAGGATCCCATTAATCCCACCGGTCACCGCGGAATCGCATGAGCTTAATTTTAAGGTCGATGGTGATAAACGAATGAGGAGGGGCGGAGGGGAGGACGAGGGGGTTCGAGCGAACGGTTCATAAACGGAGGAGGACGACGGAAAGTGTTAACGATAAGTATCCGGTGAAACGAATCAATTTTTTATAAACGAGAGTGTGAGAGAAAGAAAGAGTGAGAGAGAGAGAAAGATCGACGGGAGCGATATCAGGACAATTAATCAATTTCCACCCTGTACATAATTGTAGAAGCGAGCAGGAGGATCGGTGTTCATTGGGGGGGATGGACCGAGGTGTGGTTCGAATCGTGGTTCACTTGTGGCAAATGATTGGTGGCGAGGCGAGAGACTAATGGAACGGCGTTCGTGAACGTGTATTTTATTATGACGAGTATGCGAGAGGATGCTTCTTGGTGGAGGAGTCGTGTTTCAGTTGCTTTGGCGTGTCGTGGCGAGTTTGGGGAGCGTGTTTCATGTTGCACGAGGATCGAGATTTAGCGGATTTTGGGTTCGTAATATATTTATATTAGTTCTATATTGGTTCTTCTTGATTTGAAAATAAGGGTTGTGGGTTGTGAAAAATACGAATTTCTGCACAGAAATTCACGTTCCTTGATTTACAGTCTGTTTTTGATCAATTGAATATAAAATGGCTTGGACTGAAAAATTAAATGGTAAAGGATTCTTTAGTTTATAATTTTTGTATGCATCGAGTTAGTAATTGCAAATATTTCACCTATTTGTAATGCTGTGTGTTGACTCGCGTGAATTATTCTTGAGAGCATGCTATCAATTCGGAATTATTGCTCCCGAGAGTTGAACTTTCAACACGTGGATCAAGTATTTTTTTATCTCGTTGCGACAAACCATGCTCCGTGAGGATTTCGATGTGAATCGAGCGAACGTGTCTCTTAATGAGCTGTTGGTGGGTTTGGTAATTACATGAAGTTCTGATTAATGTTTAGAAGTGTTTCATGTTCTTTGTATAGCTGTATTTTGAACGAGAACTGTGGTAACACAATTCTTTGTTAAGGGATGTATTTTAAAAAACCGCCTTCCTCTTGTAGTACTTTTATGGCTACTGTTTTAAGCGCCAATATGTTGAATAAAATTTTCTTTTTATACCAATGTTTGTGATGAACTGAAAGCTCTAATTTCAAAATGATTACCAAGCTTAGCAACAATTTCGTTCATTAAGAGCATTGGACAGGGTGTATAAAAAGTAATGGTCATCCGTTCTAGGGGTGAATCTACACTTTTGGATCGGTGGACATTTGTAAAAGAAACTTGCAACTTTTTGTTTACATTAACACCTTTCACACATGCAGAAGAGAAAAAGTTTGAAAGAAGCCCATGTCGCGAACAAATAGTTATTGAGATATAAGCTGTTAAAGTTTTTCAAAATTTGGTTGTGTGAAGTTATACGTATAGACAAAAACCTACTACACAACAGTCCACCCTCACATTCGTCGCTAGGCCCGTACGACGTCATCGTCTCCCTTCCCATTCGGATCATAAATTTGAAGTTGCAAAATATGAAAGAATACCTTATATTCATTGTTATACAGTGGCGGCTCAAGTCAAGTGGAGGCTCTAAGAATTTCCAAGAAAACTCTCATAAACTTATTAACAAAAAAGAAAAGTAATGAAAACTTTCATACCGTTACACATTAAATAAATCTATTTAAAAATTCATAAATTTATTTAAAATTCGGGGCCCTACAGAATCCCGGGGCCCTACGCGGCCGCTTAGTCCGCTTACCGTTAGATCCGCCACTGTTGTTATAAGAATATTTATCCTGTATTATGAAATGTTACCGTACCTCACCATTCCTCCAGCGAATTAGGCGATGTAATGCCTGTAAAGGACGTTATAGCAAGCAAAAAACGCTTACGAATCTTCAATCCCGGCAGATGAGCAACACGTGCGACGGGCCCATCAAAGCGACGAGCGGACTACCCTTATAGATGACGTCATTGATGACCGTAAACAAAGCCAAAAGAAACTTTGACAGTTTCCCCACTTCTCAACCTAAAGTCCTTCCGACACACCTCCGTCCAATTAACAAACACAACATTTCCCCACCTAAATCCACCCTTGACCTTTAACGAAAAACCGACGTGACAACCGCAGTACTATTTTGACCGTGGCCGGAGTAACTTCTTCCCGTTCGCTGTCTCGATCTTGGAAAATGTGTTGTTTTGTGCTTCACGGTTATTAACACAGTGTCCTGTTGATCCGACGGAGGAACAGAAGATTCTGAAAAATTTGTAAGTATTTACCCGTACTTGACGTTGGTATTTAAATAACCCAGGATTAATATTCTTATGTATAAAAATAGATATAAGGTTTTCTTTCATATTTTACAATTCTGAATGGGCAGATAGACGATGACTTGGTATTTGTTTGTGCCATATGCTTCCTTTCAAACTTCTTCTCTTGTCGATGAGTAGAAGGTGAGGATGTAAAAACAAACTTTAACAATTTTCTTTGCTATAAACAATTTTGCGGCAAGTTTCTTTTACAAATGTCCAACGATCCAGAGGTGTAGATTCACCCTTACGGCGGATGAAACTTTTTATACACCCTGGACGTTGAGGGAACGTGCTTTTCGTTCGCGTTCGTGTGTGCTACGAGTCTTTCAGTATTTACGAATAACTACTTAATTTTTACAATAGCCTCAGTATCAAACAATCTATAATACAAAACAAAGCTTTGCTGATTTTAAGGTTTCGCGATGCCTAAAACACTAAAACTATATCTCAATGATTTTACCAAAAATTTTATCATACCTTGCAATTAAAATTTAAAAACCTCCAGCTATTTATTATGAAGAACCTAGCTGAGATTGTTGTAGACGATTAGTGAAGTATTAATTTTGCAAGATTGAAGTTGCCCGAAGTGGACTATTTTATTTATAACATCGCGAAGCCTTAAGGGATTTATTTATAATTCAAAGTATTATAGACTAACGCTGTATTATAATGCAGCAACTTGAAACAATCTGAAATTCGTTGCATTGATTACACTATGTTGTTCATAAATGTGAAGGCATGGTTTTCTATCCTCGTACGTGTTGAGCATGCCACGATACGTCGATTTTCAATAAGAATTTATAACTCTTTGTGATTGTACCCGGTGATCATTATTAATTGGAGCAACGCGACGTTAATCTTATAATCTAAATGCACATTAACGGAGCATTATAGTGGGTCTATATAACGATGATTAACAATTATCAAGTATCTAATCGGAAAACGCAATTTTTATACAATTCCTCTTTGTATTCGACGCCTAATATCTAAAATTACAAAATTTATTGGAAAAGTATTTATATACATATACCGTTTATTTGTCCTTCAACGCATCGTGAGAAGATGAGACAGCAAAATTGGTGCAATAAACGTATACATTTTTACTTAGGTGTGCGTAAGGTATATAAATAATCGAGGAGAACATTTAATTTTAATATACTCGTATACATGTACTAAGAAAGATCGATGATTTTTCGTATTTTTATTGGTCATTGACTTTCTCTACGTAAAATTAATCTCTTGGCGAGCACAACAGTTACGATAATCGAAAACCATGCTCGGTGAAAACGGAAACTAATTCGTGAAATCTTTAAATTCATTTAAACAATTTCTGTCGACAAACGAAATTGTTGCTTTTTGTCATTTGTCTGACGATGATGCGCACAATATCCCACCACGTATTAACGATCACTAGATTGCGGATTTTGTGCATTTATAACATTCAAAAAATTTAAATATTCCATCGTTTTCATCTTTTTGCAATCATTAATAAAAAATCTATGTAGCTCCTGTAGCTTGAAAATAGCGCAGATAATTTTGCATTAAAATCCGCAATCTAATAATTAAGATCCACATGTTTCTATGTGGAGAACCGACAGTATAAAACGATTAAGCGATAATTAGAAGGCAGATCATGTGACAAGGGAAACCATCATTTCTTTTCTACCGATTCATCTTGATTTCTTGGATGAAAATTGCTTAAATTTTAATTCCTAGCCTTGCAATACTTTATCGAGCTTGAAAAACGCGAGTACTATATTCTCCCGATCAGTATTGAACATTTAAATTAACTAGCTATAGATTAATGTTTGTAATTTATTTTCTCCAGAACTTTGCTGAGATAGTTTTATAAAAATATTATAAAGTTAGGTACCAACAAGTGTACAATGTTTAACAAACTGCCTTCAGTATCCAAGAATCAAGAAATCGTCGGAAAGTTGAGCAAAATTCGTCACTATCTGTCACTGTTTCCGCTGATTTATAACATCAAAACTACCGAAAATCTTGGATTTTTAAAGAAGTGAAAAATCATTCCGGATCTTTCAATAAATTAGAAAGATTTCTTAATTAAATAGACTAAATGTTTCGGTGGCTCCGGTGTTAATTAACATTCCATTATCGCTTTCTGGTTTCGATATGCAGTATTATTGCGGTGTCACCTCGTTGTAGGCGCCTCTGTAATCACATTAATTAAATAATACACCATTGAAAAGAATTATTTGTTGGATTAAAAAGAATGAATTAATTCGTCATCCCTGAACAACAGGTCAATCTACCGAACTTCGAGGATTTTTATAAAGCATAAAGATTGAATGAAAATATATAAAAACATTGTCAACAGTCTCAGAGGAGATTAGAAACGTCGTGGAAATTCCAAAATGGTGGCTGAGCGCGCTTACAGCGAGGGAACGCCGCGTTTCGCTTAGTATAGTGACTTCTGGGCGTGTGAAGCGTGGGGCACGAATGATTTAGCGACTGGTTCGAAATTTTGTGATAAAAAGACTGCTTGAACAGGCGAGGAAGTTCGGATCGACGTGAAAAAAGAGTTCGCGAGGATCGAATGAAGGAAAACAAAAAAAGAGGGAAGAGGGGGTCCAGGACCTTCGACGACACACATACCACACACAGGACACGCACTTAAACGAACATAAAACAGCCAAACATACACCACCGAACACATTGAGAAAACAACAACTTTTCGGATTATATAAATATATAAATATATAAATATGAGTATATAAATATACACGTATACATAAAAAAAAAACGTACGAGATAAGGAGAGCAAGGTGGACCGTGGCGATTGTCGACAAGCAAAAAAAAACATATTGTTATTATTGTAAATGTGTCATATACAGGTAATAGCATGCCATACGAAGAAAAAAAATGAGAGAGTGTGTGAGAAAGCGAGAGAGAGAGAGAGAGAGGAAGTCAGCGGAGGGAAACGAGTAAACAAATTCGAGAATACCTTCGATATTTCCATACCGATCACGGCGAGGTGGAATGTCGTCTTTCGCCGCGGGGACGATGAGAATGTTGACTGCGTTTATGGTCGCCTTGGCTGGGGGAGGAACTGGCCCAGTGGACAAAATCAGTGGATAAAAATTTACTTGAAAGCGCAACACACTTTTTATTTTTTACCTTTCCACCGGAGTTGTTCATACATTTTGTGGAACTTAAAGACATTTGAAGAATTTTCAAACACTGTTGTAAATACCATGCCCAACTCGTTAAACTGATCTTAAAAAATACTAAATGACAATGCAGCTCTTTTCTTGTATACTAATGTGTCTAATACAATTATTCTCATATTTAAACATCATTTGTTGAATACTGAAATTCTTCATTGAATTTTTATTTTTAGCTGGAACGTTCAAATTGGATTATGATCGTTCAAATTGTGATGTGAAATAATACAGTTAACAAAATAAATTGAAAATCAATTTTTAATCGATATTTGCCAGTACAACGATATTTAACCCTCGTGTACAGTCTTTTATATAATTTCTTTTGTGATCACTAGACTACGGATCCTTATGCATTTATGAAGAAATTGGTTGGGTGAAATATAAAACAGTAAAAGATTTAACAAATGCAAGAATGTTATATTGTTGCTTTTAACATAGCAAAATCGTTAAGGGATGAAATCAATATTTATGTTATCCCTGCTTCCCATAATCAATGGAAAACATTTTTATTTTGCATAAAGATCCGCAGTCTATAGTGATCACCTTTTAATTCATCATTATAATCAGCCCAAGTGTGGTAATATTTAATTAAACTCGCAAAACAATTACATAAACAACATCATCCATCAAGCATCATTATGTCATAAAATTTGATCCCTCATTCTCGCTTTCGATTACCATTAAAAAAATTCTCAATCAGATTAGAACGAACCAATTATAAAATTCCGAACGTACACTGCTGACGCGATAGTGTCAGCAGCTAAAATCGCGTGCAGAGTTCGCCTAATTGTGAAATCGGGTGGACACAGGCGATTTTATGGAAAGCCAGTGGTCCTTCCCAAGCCGAGGCGTCGCCCAAAAGTGCTTAACGACGTTTAATCCGAAGGAGTCACCATCCGACGTAGAGATTGTGTTTGTTTGACGTACTCGTTTTTTGAGCAACTCGACTAGCTGAGAAACGTGTCGCACGGGTGACCCCGATAATCTGCATTGTCGACGCGTGACGAAACGATTTATATTGTACACGGAGGTCCTCTCGACGATTCGCTCTCGATCCGTCGTGTGAAGGGGATAACTGAGCATACAGACGAACAAACAAACAAAAAAAAGTAATGAAAGAGAGAGAGAGAGAGAGCGAAAGGGAGAGAACGATAGAGCGAGAGAGAAAAAGGGTGAAAGAGAGGGAGAGAGAGTAATAAGTAATAAATAATGATAAAGTGGTAAAAGCACGCACCAAAGAAAAAATAAATAAAAAAAAACGAGTCGTAACGATGTCTTGTAAATAAACGTATGCGTCGAAAATGGACCAAGGACCTAAATAGTGCAGCTCGTGTAAAAAATTGATATCCCGATCTCGCTATCATGTAGACGAGCTCGGATGGTAGGATCGTTAAGTAAAGCTACAATTTATCCTAACGTTGTTTCAAAGCAGCGTGAGCTATCCTCGACGCGGTCCTGCGATCCTGGAGACCATAATCGTCGCGATCATCGAGATCGGCCTTCGAAGTAAAATCGATCGCGTGAGAGGAAGTTTGTAAATTCGTGCAAAGGACTGAGAATTTTTTAATTTGAGATATCGGTGATTGTAAAGTATTTGAAGATTTAGTAATTGTGCGATTTTTAGCTTGGAGAGTTTCGAGACAAACTCGAAAATTTTGAAATTTAAAGGTTCAGAGATTTGGGAACTTGAGATTTGCAAGATTTAGAAATTTAAAAATTATAACGATTCAACTTGGGAACTTGAGGGAGAGCTCGAGAATTGAAAAATTTGGGAGTTTGGGGATCTCGAAATTTTTAAGATTCAGATTTGAGAAATCGAAAGTGGCAAAATAAAAATTTGAGAGCTTGAGAATTACAAAATTGGGGAGTTTGTGGATCTAAAAATTTTCAAGATTCAGATTTGAGTACTTGAGAGTTTCTAAACGCAAACTTGAGAGCTTGAGAATTAAAAAATTTGGGAATCTTGAGAGAATGAGAAGTAGAGAGATTCAGAACAAAAATTTGGGAGCTTGAAGATTACAACATTTGGGAGTTTGTGAGGATCTAACAATTTTCAAGATTCAGATTTGAGAACTTCAGAGTCTGTACACACAAAAATTTGGAAATTTAAAAATTTTTAAGATTCAGCCTTGGGAACTTGAGGTTGTCTAAACACAAATTTGAGAGCTCGAGAATTGAAAAATTTGGGAGTTTGGGGATCTAGAAATTCTTAAGATTCAGACTTGACAACTTAAAAGTTGCAAAATAAAAATTTGAGTGCTTTACAATTACAAGATTTGGGTATTTGGGGATCTAAAAATTTTCGAGATTCAGATTTGAGAACTCCGGAGTCTCCAAACACAAATTTAAGCCCTTGAGAATTTCAAAATTTGGGGGTATCAAAATAAAAATGTGAGAGCTTGAAAATTACAAAATGTGGGAGTTTGGGGTCTAAAGATTTGTAATTTTGAGAAATCTAAAAAATTTTGCAAGTTTCGGATTGCAAGCGATTTTCTTCGAAGCGTCGGCGCTCGTCTGCAGCGATCATTGTCGGCCATAGATCCTGGATCAGCGTTAGGAGTCGATTCCGGAGACAGAGCGAATCCGTGCGAGAGCAAACTATTCTAATGACAGTCCTCGATCCCCTTTTATATATATACATACATACTTTAAGAAGATTCCACCACAGCCGCGCGGTATTATTTTTCTGTATCCCTGTATCTATAACGAGTGATATAAGCATTAAACGATGGACTTAAGGGTTATGAGTAATACGACTGTACTATTAACGATTATTATTATTACTTCGCCAGTTTTGTTTCCATCTAGTAATCGGGTAAGGTTTTCGATTACGATTATTATTACTGATCATAAACGATGCATTGTAATTGTCGCTGTTATATACAATACATACATACGTGCGTATAGGCATACGGTGTGTGTGCACGCGGGCAGACGCAAATGCGAGCACGCTTGGGCACATACGTATGCGTATATAAGTCTCTTGAACAACATATTAATTTAATAACAATAAAGAAAACGTGAAACTCAAATCCCCGAACTGGATTTCTTCTTTCCACTATAATAGAACACCCAAATAATTTTTACACGGTAGTTCCGCAAAACAGTGTTAAAAAATCACGTAAGGAAAATAATGAAAAGAGTTGACTGTAAAAAATAATCGTACTGCAATTAAACTTGGACTCATTTTAAAGCTTGAAGATTCTGCTTCGACAGCACTATTCATTTCTCTCTGAGATATTTTTATATGATTTGGTAGATGAGATTCTGAAGACCCATGTTTCATCCAAGATGCTACAAATTGAAACTTCTGCAGGAACATTAAAAAATTTTTTTCGTGAATGAATCTTCTACAGATTTGAAGATTAAAGCCTCCCCTTTACAACGACTCTTTAAAAATTGATCTACGATTTTTTTCTCACTGTTTTATGCAGCAAAAACGAAGACCAAGTTCGGTGATGTTTTTCTCTAAAGAAAATTGTCTAGGAAATTGATATCGTATGATTGGATAGGTATCAGATGCAAATGGAAACAAAGAACTCCATTTAGCAGACGTGAATGCGCTTTATTTCGATCGTGGAAAAGAACAATTACAATCATCTCGTGCTCACGTACGCATATATAAACTATATATGTCTTTTATCGGGACGTGTGGGCAGCCGCTTATACTTCGTAAGCAAAAAGCGAAGGAACGTTCAACCAGACACTCCAGTATTCTCACATGAACGTTTGATAATCAGTATGACATAATGATTACACACTCGAGAAGTGATCAATAGTATGAAAAATAGATCGTGTCCATTAATATATTTAAAGTGAACTATTCCCAGCCAGGATGAAATCTAGAAGATGCGGTAACACTATAATTAGCAAACGTTCATCACATTGTTAATAAAAAAAACTAACAAACTCGAATAAAGATGTGTTCAATAAAAATATGTGTATAATAAAAGGCAATGGTGGCAAAAATTTGCATTTTGTAAACCGTATTATGTATAATAAGTACATTTGCTTATGCAAGTTCCTCAGCAGGAAAACGAGATTCTCAAAATGAAAAATGAAAATTCCTTTTGATTATTTTGTACGTAGTATCATCTACAAATTTTTGCTATGTTCTCTCTCGAAGAAGCATCAAAGAATATTTGTCAACAGTACTCTTTAGATTTTATGCAAAATTGTAGTCTTTTTTATACAGATAGGTTTGCTTATTGCAGGAACTATTTGTAGAAACTCTTCAATTAAATAGACATTCAATTTTTTCGAAAATGCGACAAAATTGACACCACTCACATTTTTGCGAACTCAACTTGGTCGACTAGAATTGTCGTTATTATTAATTAGACTACAGATGCTTATACATGTTGATTATATCTGAGAGATAATTGATAAATTAATATTTGGTGCATTAAAGTTAGCACAAGCATCTGCAATCTACTTACAATACATAAATATTCATCAATTATTTTTCTTCGACGGAGTGGCGAGCAAAGACAATTTCATCGGACATACATAGATCACCATAAGTTTGACTAGACTCGGAAACATACGCGTTAAACCTTTGCAGTCTATTTTGTCAGAAAGTTCTGAAATTTTATCCAGAACATTTTATAAACAATAGAATATAGAATTGAACTCATACTTGAATTTTTCGTAATTTATTACTGAACTGCGAATTTGTGGCAAAAGTGAATTTTAAAACAGTGAACAGATCAAAAGAATTTAAGAATTAATTCACTAAATTTTTATTTGGCTCCCATTTTACAAACGAATTTAGACTGCAAAGGGTTAACCATACTGCATAACCACGTTAAACTTTTATTATAAAATACTTTCCTCGGAAAACGATGCATCGTAGATATGAGTTTGACTAGAATCATAAGTGTAAATCGTAAACCTATTAGATATCTCGATAGTTTGGTTCATAGTATTTCTTTCCTCGTGCAGGAACTAAATCTCTGTCTTAATCATAACGATGTTGTACTATTGATATTTGATATCAAGATCGACTAGAGTTTTATATAATAGTAGTCACTTCGATCCTGATAAGGTCTTTTATTTAAGCAATCTACCTCGTCGAACATTATTTTATTATTTTATCAAAGAATACAAATAGATGTTTGTCTTTTCGATCCAAGCAGCTTAGCACTAAACCTACCACGAGGGGTAAAATGACCCATTTCAGATTTTTTATTCGACAATTATTGAAAATGTAAAGGTGTTTTCATGGAAATTATTGAATATATTTTGTGACTCCAGTATATATTACAGTAAAAATCGCAGAAAATATAAATGAATTTAATCTTGTTATTTTTATAATACAATCAGTCACTTTTGGTGGTTTATAGGTTTAGTGTTAAGAATAGAGCTTTTATTACGTCACCGCCCACTTTTGCGAACTGAAGAAGTGGGGGGACGGGCCCAATGTGGCTCGCAGGCAGAGTTGGACAAAAATTTTATTGAAAAAAAAATTTTGATTAAAGTGGATTTTTTCCAAGTGAGTTTCAAACTCACTTTATTCAAAATTTTTGCCCAACCTTGCTCGCAGGCCGCGAGTTGGACAGGCCATCTACCTTGTCGAATCGCAACAATTTTCAGTAAAAAGACATTTCCGAGTTGCACAAACACTTTTTTCTCTTTCAGACCCAAATGACTTAATTTTCCATTTTGTCGTCACCTCATTAAAAAATTTGGAAACCTTATAAATAAATTTTAAAGTAATTCTAGTTCCAGTAACGAGAAACTAGGACGCATGATTAAGCTATAGTTTATAGATCTTATCAGGAGGAAGCAACTCGGCGTTTCGGCACCGAATATCTTTTCGGGATAATCTTATTTCAGGAAATTGGCAATGAGTCCCCGTCAAAGGATATTTCTCCATGAATATTAGGACAGTTCACCATCCCACTTCCTCTAAAGCGTAAATTAACCGAGTTCCGAACTTGTGTGCCTTGTTCGCATGTATTCGAGTACTGGGCTTCATCTTGTCGCGCCGAAACTGTTCCCCAACTCGAAACAATATACGAGGGACACGAATATTAATTATTCGGTAATTTCCTTAAATCCTATTTCGCATCGTAGAAAATGGCGTCGGTATCGAGCATCGGGGGCAGATCCAATCTCACGGACCCCAATGCAAGTGAATTAGACTGTGGACGTTTGAGCGAGTGGAGATTGTCGTAGATAATTCCAGTGAAACCAGAATTCCAATTAGACTGCAGGTTTTGTGCAAAATAAAAATTGTGTGCATTAATTGCAAAATACTTTTTACACTAATCTCTTTCTTTAATGATTTCATTTAGTTGAAAATCATTTTTTAACTACGTCTTCATCTTAAACAAAAAAATCTGCAGTTTAATTATAACACTTGATGTTTCAAAACTTGAATCTAATTTTGTTCAATTTTGAACGCATCGTGAATGCTTAAACATCCGCAGCCTAATAGAGTTAACGAGTCAATGGAGCAACAATTATACAAACGTTTTTTACGCGAGATTGTTAATTTCTTATAAATCTAGCATTTAGTGTAGAAGTTTTTAAGTATTATACTTTCTCGTGGAGTGTTTTCTCAAGCTATTTTTAACCAGCAGCTCCAGCTTGCTTGAGCTATACAGAACTTTTGTTGAAAATTTCGTATATTTGTCTTAACGTATTTATATTTTACTATGTTTTTGGGAAGGTAGAAAGAACGGGCTTGATAATTTTTCTGATTCTTCTAAGCAATCTTTCTCGATTGAATCTGTAACAATTCAATACTGTAGTAACAATGTGAACCATTCAACTCGTTCTTCTAATTATTTCTGAGGATATTCAAATTCTTTGCTATAATATTGCATACATAGCGATTCTGAGTCCTTCGAAGACATGAACAGTGTCTGCTTCGATTGTTGATTTAACTGTTAATCAATGGATTTTTATATATTTATTGTATTCTTTAGAGAATTTTCCGTAGTCGGAACAAAGTAAAATTTTTCGAGATAATCACAGAATGGTCCCCGATCAAATAGTACACTCTAAATTTCGGCAATCGGATGTAGAAAAATAGTATTTGTTATTAGTCAGAGGATTTTTGATTATTTCGAGTATTTTGTGATAGTGTCAATAATGATTTGCAACGGGGCTGCTATATAGTATATATAGTTGTCAATTATTTTAGAGAAATACTATGGTATTGTAACGAACAGCTGAACCACTTGGGGGTGAGTGGGGAGTCGTAGTGCACTCGCATTCACTATTATATCAATATAACAACGAATCCTCATAAAAAACCCTATTGTTGGTAACTGTATTTCAATTATTGCGATCTTGATAAATCACATTAACTATTATACATACTCAAGTAGAATTTAAATAACAAAAAAAATTTTAAACCCTTCAAAACTATTTTTTCCATTTTTGTCGAATAAAACTCTGAATTAGATTTATCAAAAAAAAAATTAAAAAAGCAAACAGTAAGGCAAAGTGGACAGAAGATAAAACAATCTAGGATCTTGCGAAATTAATTTTCAGTACAACTTAAAATCCAAATTGGTACCGAAAAGAAATGGCTTTCGGAAAATGGCCACCACAATAAAAACCAAGTATCAATTTTTCTTGTACGTAAAAAAATATGTTAAAACGGTGACATAACCCTTTAACCAAATGACCAAGGTTTCGAAATGGTGAAACGTCCCCAAGTTCTGCCAAAGAAGGCGAAAGCACGAAGGCCAGTGCACCGACGTCCAGTTTCTTACCTAACGATCACAAAAACCGTGTAGCACACATAAGCGATCGAGCTGAACGGGCTCGAATGATTGAATTGTCCTGTCTGGGCGCGGTGGCGCGGCGTCTTTCAACGATTGTCTCTCAGCACGTACGACTCGTATGTACATGTCTTTTCTTCGTGTTTCCTTCGTCGTGGTGCGTTGCGGATCACGTGCGAGGGTCTCTGGCCTCGGCTGGCACACGCGAGGCTCTCTGTTCCGGGCGCGAATTAACGGACAAAGGGAGATAGGAATCAACGACCGATGATGGTCGGCTCGTCCGCCATCGCGATCTCCTCTGTCGGCGCTTTGTCCCGCTTCCTCTTCCGCGAAAACAGTATGAACGCGCATCCTGCCAGCAAGTTGCTCAGGAACACCGCCCAGGCCAGGATCAACGAGAAATCGTACCTCATGACCGCGCCTTTAGGGAACGTGGCGGACACGTGTTTGCTCTGGAACTCGATCGACGACAGCAGCACTTGGATCACCACCATGTTGCACGCGGCTGAAACATTAGACGCTTTGTCATTTAACGGGGTAGACTCGTTTTCTGGGATTGCAAGGGTGCGGGATGCGCCTTCTCATTTCGCGATAATTCAAAGATGGGGTTTTTCAGTAGTCAAAAGCGCTAAATAAAAGATCCGGCCGCGACCGTCCTCAAAAGTCCTATTTTTACGTTTACGAGGCGTAATTTGCATTATTCGGAAGCATACAGCTGCGCGTGTAGCTATTTTCATAAAGTTGGACTTAGGAGACCACAAATAACGGTATTCTCTCCAAGAATCTCTAAGCATTCTCTAACTGTCGCGGCAACCTCTACCGTAACTGTTGTACCCCCACCAATGGGGACCCTCCTTGGAACCGGTCAAGCGGTGAACGGGCTGACCGAGTAGACGAGGGGGGTCCAGTATCGGTGAGACTTACACTGCTGCACTTTTATTTATTTTTATGAAACTTTTACCATATGACCTTTATCGGAATGCTTAACAATAATTTTATTACTGTTCTCATTACTGTTTCGAGAGATCTTTTGTAAAATAGAATGCATTAACTCTTTGCACGGTTGTCCTCTCTAAGACACCACTAAGAATTGCTGTACCATTATTCAAAATATTTTTTACATTATTAAATATATCGGTATGTAATCAATTACTAAACATTTAGGTATTGTATGAAGTATTATACTAATTTCATATCCATAAAATTTCGAAAATCGTAGGGAATGGAAATATTCTAGATCGGAAGAAATGTTTAATTTTCCAGTTAAAATAGCTCAAAGTGCAAAGGGTTAATAATATTTATAGTCATGTAACTTTTCAGAATACATTGTAGCAAATTAATAATGTTCTTCAAAAAATTGTAGCACAAAAATAAGGACAATGTCTCGGAAAAGCAATCTCCATATTTGGTAAAGAAAGAATAAAATGATCGTGCATTTTGTTCAACATTGACCTCGGCATAATACAGCAATTCCGAGGAGCATTGCCAGTTAATTGATCATTTATACAGATGGTTCGAACTGTATTATTCCATTACTCGAACTATATGTATGTACAAGCATCATTTACGAAAGTTGCAGCAACGCTGGTCAGAAGGTTAATCGAAAGATAATTACCGCTAATGAAATGTATCCCACCAGCCAGTCGTTTGAACATGTATCGTGGATTGCGAAACGTGTATATCGAGAAACAGAAGCTCATTATCATCACGAACAGGCTGATTATTGCGAATGACACCTGAGTCCTCGAGTAATCTGAAAATGGTCGGAATATGTCAGTTCGCCCAATTAATCGATCGTCAAGCTTACTCAATCCTTAATTAACAACTCTAATGTTTTGGTCAATATAAAAATTCGATTTCAAAATATTTTATGAAAACAATTCTATTTTGAAACAAATGATAATCACTAATGGATCTTTATATGTATAAAAATGATCCGAGTCAGTTCTGAGAAATAGCAATTAAATAGAAATTTATTTCCCCTTCTAATGATTTTCACAAGCCTGGAAATAATATAACTCTCATAATGTCTTTACACTACACTTTACACTGTATTTAGTATCCATTAAAATAAACACCAAATTTTTCAATGAAAACAGGTTTGTCATCATCGAAAAAGGAATCCCAGAAGTTTTGAAATGTTATTAATTTAGACTGCGGGTCTTTATGCATTTATAGCAAAATTGAATAGATTAAAATCAAAATTGTTGAACAATTTTAATAATTGAAAATGTCAATATAGAATTTCTCCTCTATTAAAATCATTAAAGGAAGAAATAACATTCAATTTAGTTTCTATTGTTTGCAATCGATGCAGACAATTTTAATTGGGAAAAATTAAATTTTATTAGGGAAAAAAGATGGTTCTTTAATTGATATAATAAATAATTTATTACTTACTGACAACAGTCCTGTGCAGTCCACGGTTCATCTTGATCTGCTTGTCCGTGGGGAACATGTCCTGATTCTTGCACTCCTCTGAAACAGGATAACATATAAATAATTATCATCTGATCGATCAGCCTAACTCTCTAGCGACGCACTAGCATGACGCCAAAATCGTTGAAGCATAAATCCGCCGGTTTACCGGTGATCACACCATCCATTTCCCTCACAGCCTTCATTTACCATTTCCTTATCCCGACCATCTTTCTCTGCCCAGTTCGCCTCATTTGTGTCCCGCGTCACGATGAGTTACCAACAAACGAGGCCTTTGAAAGCAGTTTCCGAGGCAATAACACTCTGATCGGTGTTTATATCCTGGCTAATAACCATTCAGCCGCGATCGAATTTCCTTTGGGTCGCACTCGTTTTATCGTAAACGCATACATGCACTCCCTGCGTGAACTATAAAACGTTTTATTCGTTTTGTCCCCGCGCTAAAACGCATTCCGAGATTTGCTGCGATCGTTGCTAGGAATTATTCGGAATAAGCCGATATCTAGAAATTAATTTCATTTCAATTTTAACAGTTTTTAATATTTTACACGGGGGGACATCGAAAATTGCGATTTCGGAGAAACTGCAAAAGTTAATACATTCAGAAATATAATAATATTATGTTATTAGTAATTAATAATAATTTCTATACTATTTTCAAATCGGGCACAAGTTTTGCATATTTGGTTTAAAGCAATAAATAAATGATCTAATATTTGGTCCATTGTGATTTACGAATAGCTGCAGCTCTTTATGTAAAATAAAAATTGTCTGAGTGAATGGTGAGAAACACAAGTCAAATACGAAAATGTATCCCCCTTTCCAACCATGTTAATAATTAAAAAATCGTATGAAAATATTCTTAAATTCTTTCAATGTCTTCTTCAGTGGAACACTTGTTCATTCATGTCATAAATATATTTATGTACATTCTTCAACCTTTCCATTAAACTGAAATGTTCCAATAGCAAGATTTTTCAGATTACACATTGAAAGGATGGAAGCCAAGCTTTGCGACCGTTCAATGCATGTAATTTCTAGCACGCAAATGAAATCTGCAGGCTATTTATAAACATTCACCTGCACAAAGCTAGAATTGCAATTGAGAATAGCAGATTTCAAATTTCTCTTTGGAGAACTGGATTGTGAGACAGAAGTCCATCTTAAAAAGCGGGGAACCCCGTTCCAAAGAACAATGGGAAGTGTCGTGTTCTAAAATGGGAAAGAAATTCAATTGCTGTATAATTTTACGATGTTTATAAAAAGGAGAGTAAGCAGAAGCAATTTCTCGGAAAGAAAAATTGCGGTCGAAAGTACAGCACTCTCAAATGTGTATTAAGAAGTGCATAAATGTACATATACATATACAATTTTTTTTTGTAATTTTATAAAGAAATAAAGAAATACTAAGTTGGTGGATGGGTCTTCCTCGACCCACAATCACATCCAGCTAATGGCTGTGAATATGAAACATTCCTTCCACACGATTTTGAACTCTTTCTTTAATTATGGTTCTATTTCATAGTCTCTTCCAAAAGTAAACATTACAAGGATATGAAGAATTGTATCTCGAAAGAATGGAGGCGTATCGAATTTTCCGCGTATCGAATTTTGATTCCACTGCATAGAGAATATCAAATATTTAAACGTGCAAGCGTAAATTACGTAAAGCGGATTAATTGCGCCAGAAATGATTAGCGGCGAAATTTTTCGATGTAACATTCGGAGAAGGAAAAATTCCAAAATTCGATACCATCGAATGTATTGCATTCTGATTTTACCAGGTAAAAGGTATCGAATATTTAAGTGTAAATATGTACATTTCATGGAACGTTCTAACTGGTCTTTTGCGAGAGCAAATATCAGAAAAATGTTTTAATCCGAAGAGAACGGATATAGGAAATAGGAAGGTAAATTTTATTTCTATAAATAATACATTTCAATAGATTTATTGAATTTAGAAGATTAAATTCTTGAAAATTATCTGTTCCTCAGCTTCCTAAAAACAGAATCTTGTACGACATCTGTTGTCACTTTCCCATATATGTATTTTTGCACTCGAATTGCCTTTCGCTATTCGCTGCCTAGGCAAGAATATTCCTCGCATAAATATTTATACATGGTAATGCCTTCCACAAGAATCGTAACAACTCCATACTAGCAGAGCAAATAAATCTTCGTTTGAAATACTCGATGCGGTTCAAGTAGGGTATTGCGCCCATAAGGCTCAGCGGCTATTTCTAAGAAAATTAATAGCCAGTTTGTCTTAAACCTGTCCGAAACACGAGAGCGTTACACGTAAATCACATCTAACGGGTGCAAGGCCGCAATGCACGGTGTGCGGACAACATGAAGCATTACTATTTAGTCTACTTGCGATTAGGAAATAATTATTTAGAACGTGAAAAAATACACGTTCATAAAAAATTCTGAAAATATTCACAATCGTGTATGCAATCACATATAATGTTCATGAATTTTTTCGTAATATTTTGTTAGGCAGAACGAAAGAAATAGAGCATAATTCCTTAAACTTCTGGAATTTTTGAAAAATCGATCTTGAAGCCAAAAATTAAGAAAAAATATACAGTCGTGTGTGCTATCAGATAGAATGTTGATGAATTTTTTCGTAATTTTTTATCAAGCAGAACGGAAGAAATGCAGCATGATTCATTACACCCTATAACTACCCTCGTGATAGGGGTGCCAACTTAAAACTAGCCATGAATGGTATGAAATAAAATCAATTAGAAGTCACATTTGACCCTTTCAGAAAATCGAAACGGAATCATTGAAATCAGAGTCTAAAGCTAGGTCGAACTGCACAAGGGATTGCACAGAAGTGCAACGGAGTCCTTCACTCCCTTATAGTTTTGTATACAATGTCACTTGGTTCACGCCTCTGTAGAAAATTTGTATACAAATCGACGTCGTCTGACTATGTCCACCATTATTTAGGTCAACGATCCCGCCTCTCTTGAAACGGCGCCACGCCGGTCTTCAGCTAGAACTATCCTTGTCACGAAGCTTTTGTGGAGCTTTAATTTAGGATCGCCGGAACGCCAGGATTATTGTCTCGATGAAGTCGTGAAATTTCTTAACAGACGTCTCAAGCAACGCGTGACTACGGTGTGCTCCCCCGAACGTTTCTCCACTATAAATTACCTGTAGCGTGTTTAATTATTGGGAAAGCATGCGAACGAAACTACCAGCCAACTCGAGCAAGATATCGGAGCGAATAGTTGGCGGACACGGTTCCGCCGCAGTATTTTCATTACAATTTCGTTACCGCGTTATATTCGACCGTGTCACACGCATCCAAATTATTTTAGTTAATAAACAGAAATTGCTTGTCTCGCGGAACGTCGAGATACTTGGACGCCAAATTTTGTTGATTTGCAAACATGATTGCAGTTTCTCGAAAATAACTAGTTGAATCATTATCATTAGATAGATCACCATAATAGTAGAGAAACGTCATGTGTGTCATCAATTCATCTTTTAGATTAAATTTAACCCTTAACCCTAAAATTCTTTAAAAATTTATTAAGGTAGTTTTAAACATGTGGTTGGAGAACTAAAACCCCAAATGTTCCAGAGAAGAGTTCAATAAACTTCATATTTGCAAATTATTTGAAAATTAGTGTACACAAATTTTTAACCCTTAGCCCTAAAATTCTTTAAAAATTTATTAAGGTAGTTTTAAACGTGTGGTTGGAGACTAAAACCCCAAATGTTCCAGAGAAGAGTTCAATAATCTTTATATTTGCAAATTATTCGAAAATCAGTGCATACAAATTTTTTGGCGTCACGAGAATCCCCATCATACCATCATAGGGTTTATTATAATTAATTATACAGTCATAATTAGATTGTGAATTATACAAACAATTTTTTTTACATCGATGGCAAGAGATTTAATTCTTTCTTGTGAATAGTAATCATGCTTGACCGAGATTGACAGAATTTAAAAGAATTATTGTTAAGACTATTAGAAGGACGACATTATGGTGGGCGAGCTTGCTATAAAGTTTCTTGTCTTCGTAACAATTACTGTTTCGCAAAAGACAAGGTACCCGAGGCACACCGACGGTCATAATAGCTGTTCTCTCTACTCTAGTTACTCTAGCACTCTAGACTTATAACATATGAGTTACGGGAATGGAGAGGACAGCTGTTGTGACCTCAAAGTTAGAGTTGCGAACTCGTTGGTCTCGGGAACTATTAATTCCGAAGGAAAAGTTCTGATATATAACTTGTTTTCCTGTTTTTAACCCTGCAACCAATTTCTAAAAACTTCTTCGAAAGTGTATTGCACATGGTCATCAGTAGACAGCGTATTTTATGCATTAATAACAAAAGTGGGCACATACAGTTTAAAGCAGTGGACATGTTAAAAATATTTAAGAACATCAATGTATTAGTTTGAGCTCAATAGAATAATGAAAAGAAGAATACAATTTTTATTTGGCTCCTGTGTCCTGCAATCGATACGAACATTTTTTATTTTGCATACAGATCCGCAGTCATCACTAACCAAAATTTTTTAAAGAATGTATTAAAGTGCATCGTTGACCACTTGATCGATTAAGGGTTGAAGCAGTCTATCACTAGGTACAAAATTATACGTTAAAAATTCAAGGATCGGGATGAAAAGTCAGGAGTAAATAAATAATTTACCTAAATTAAGTAATAGTTGCCCAAGCATTTTTTCAACACCTGAATTATTAAAATTTCCAAGTGTATTTGTGCATTCTATTTTTCAATCTTAAAAAGTGAGATCCAAAATAATAAAAATAAATTAAATATAAATCAGACAATAATAAAATAAACTTGTTAGGTTTAAAAATGAATTTATGAAGAATGAATTTTATTGTGTGCTAATGCGACCACGATTACTACAAAATCGTCAGTTTCTGGTCGACGATTTTGTGGCATTTCGTGGTCGTCCTGTTAAAAATAATTTGCACTTACTGTATGGCTGCATGTTGGTGGAATTTTCGGATTCCGGTGCTAAACCATGCGTGCAGCCTCCCCAGAGACCCATGTGCCTGTACAGCAATCGTCTGCCAACTTTACCAGCATCTCCTAGGGGCAGACCGGTCTCGTTCGGCGCTTTGATGGTAAACCAGTGATCGGTTCCGATAGCCACCGACCATGTGCACACCGATAGACCCACGAGGATCGTGCAGCCAAGTAGTATTCGCCTCTCAAAGACGACCTGGGTGTCATAGTTCTCTTTTCAACGTGACCATCTTTCAATATCAGTATTACAAAATTCAACGAAACATTCCCGAGAAACACCCGACTACAATCTTTCCAAAAATCTAATTTCAAAGTGAAGATTTAATGAATTATTCTTCAGAACAAGTGTCTCACCTGGTTGTACAACGACTTCATCCGACTCGCCATTTTATTGCTTTACTTGTCTACTTATCGAGGACCAAGTCGACCGTTTCACTATGCTAATAACTACTAATCACTGTGATGTACATTCTCGTTCACTGCTTTCACTTTACACTGATTCAAGAGGTTCATTTTACATTTTCGTTCCTATCTTTAAGTTTTCTCAAAATCTACTTCCTGTTTCCAACAAATTAATTTAGAAATTGCACACAGAGCTATTTGAACATAACTCCTTCGACTGCGTAGACACAACAGCTCCCTTACATTACCGCACTCGCGGCACCTCCCGTATTTTTCAAGTAAATAGTCGTTCTATTAAAACACGGTTCCCCACTTCCTTCTCTATCACACGGATATTTTCACTGTGGACCAGATGCTTTGATATACTCTCGCCACCCGCGGCGTGTTTTGCTTTTTTAATTTAATTATCAAGTGCTCTCATTACTTCTCCCGGGCACTCATTCTGATCACTCTCGTCGCTGTTCAGCAAGTTCCTTTCGGTGACTTCCATTTCCTTCCGCACGGCAATTTTTCTTTAAGCCGGACTAGAATCTTGATTACTTCGCTAACTATGCTCCCGGGTTTATGCCAGCGCCAGGAGCCGTTGCGCAAACCTGGAAACAGTAAAAAACTTTGATAGTATTAAAAACACGAGCCGGTAAATCTTGCGCTAACGAAATTTACTTTGGGAAGTATAGTGAACCAGAATATAGTCGTCGCGTATTAATTATTTTTGTCGCTAATGGACCGGTAAATATTTGTTACAGACATTACAGAATTTCAATTATCTCTGTCTTCTTTTTCAAGTGAGCCTTCTGGATCACCTTCAATTTTTTTTTACCAAATAATGTTTTTAGTCAAGCATTTTTGTATGTTTTTAGCTCACATTTAGTTATGAGCTGAATGAATGAATGAGCCAAAATAAATAAATTTGTCAGGATCGTTAACGTCGCAATTGCAGTTGATTATTGAAGAAAGGTATTCGATGGATCAAGAACAACACGTTTTGCAAACGACAAGCGTAACCGTGGTCAGTACAGAATTAATTGGCAATGGCGCGTGCTTCTGTCGAATCGTATTCTAATCCTTACTCCTGCTTTTATTGCGAGACTCGCACGCATCAAAGTCAGGCCGCAGAAGCCAAAGGAAATAACGCGCAATGCCAAATGGAAAATGCTCCGCACTATCACGTGAACTGATGCTAGAGAATTTGTAGAACATCTGCGACCGTGCTCGAACAATGCGAGCGTTAACTAAAATATTTGACGCGGATGCGACAATTATTTGATTCGGGCTGACCTGGTAACGAACGTGGTGAATACATTATTTGTTCGAGCAATTTTTGAAAAGATATTTATAGACGTCTTATTATTTGAAAACCGCAATTTTAGTTTACACATTCCTGCATAATCAACGGTAGTATGTTAATTTTGTACAGAAGTTAGCTCACGTAAATAAATTATACGAATCTGTGGAAAAGTTTTGTTAAACTTTTGGTGATTGTTGATTTAATAGTATTCTATTGGGTTGGCAAGAAAGTAATTTCGGTATTTTAAGGTGAAATAAAACCGAATTTCTTTATCCAAGCGATAAACTTTAATCAATAATTGAACGTTGAACTTTAATCAATAATTTTGAACTTCAAACAATAATAATTTTGAACTTTAATCGATAATAACTTTGAACTTTAATTAATAAAATATTTTATTCATTAAAGTTCATGGCTTGAATAAAAAAATTGTGCTCTAATTCACCTTTAAATACCGAAATTACTTTCTCGCCATTCCAATATTTTTCTCTCACAACAATCTAGCAAAGGGACTAAACATTTCTGCAACCCCCGCCTTAGAAGCGGCTCGGTTTATTTAAAGCGTTCTCTTTGTTCGCGTTTCGCAATTATTGGCCAACGAAATGTACGTCAGGTGAACAGCCACGGACTCCTCGCCGTCGTTATCATGATTTATCACGCTATTGTTTTCCGACATTTCGTTAGAAAACAGCGTGCAACATCGCTGATCCTGCGAGAAACAGTGACTTCATTTTCTGAATTCGAAACCGAGTAAACTGGGATAGCAGTTGAGAAAAGCAACGTGCACAAGAAAATCGAAAAAATAAATAACAAATAATAACTAACGCGATTTTCCTTGCCGCGTAACGTCTAACGCGATTATGCGAACGCGTGCGCATCTTCACCAGTGCTGTTACATTGTAACGAAGTTTGCCCGTATTTACGTAACGAATAATTTGATCGGGACCAAGGAGCGAGGAAACGCCTGATAATAAAATGTCAGCGCGCAGCATTTCGAAGACTGAATTATTATAATGGAAGCACCGTCGGGATCCCAAAGACCCAGTGGTCGGTAAATATCTGCTGCCACTTTGCTGTAGTTGTCTGCGTGGACCAAAAATAACAGTCATCGAAAAAATTTATGTGAAACAATCGGAAACGCAGATAATCGGTGCAACATATATATTGCTTAAATTGAGGACATTAATTTTCGGAATGCAAAGAGAATTGAACAAATGACAATCACAATTAGTTCTATGCGACAAAAATGAGAGGGTGCAATTTATCCCTTATGAATTTCTACTATTTACTAACTCGATAGAACTGAATATTAAATATATTAATGAATTGTTTCATGTTTCAAAGCCCCTTTAAGGGTTAAAAAAGGAGAGAAATTTAAGAATAAATGAAAAAGTTAAAAATATCAATGGATTGAGAAATTGTTAATAGGTGCAGATGCTAATCATTTGGAATAGAAAATGATTTGATCGGAAGAATGAAAATTTTGTCAAAAATCGACAAAGCTTGAAAATAGTTATTGTGGCTATTTTGGTTCCAACACAGTTGTTCGGATTCGTTTCAGAAACAGGGCTGCATTGTTTCCAGTCCGTCGTGCCAAAAAAGCGGCGAGCCTCTGTGTCGCGAAAGAAAAGAGCAGCAGGTGAAACGAGAAGAAAAGTCTCGAGAGACTAGACAAGGCAATGATGCCAGAAAATAATGGCTAATGCCATTTTCTGTTAAGAATCGGCTTGGCGGAGAGACCTAGAAGTTTCACAGTTTAGATGGATGGACCCGTAAATTGAGTGTAGTGAGGCTCGAGGTTCGCAAAACTGTTTAAATTTCCATGAAATATTCTTCGAGGATTGCTACAGAGAATTATTCGCATATTATTTACTGTTCTTATGTGTGGAATATTAAAATCTCTATTGTTCAAGCTCTGAACAAGCTCACGAACAAAGTTCTTGAACGAGCTCAAAATTAATTTATGGAATCGACTAAAAGTAAATTAAGACAGAAATACAAATTTTAAGAAATTGTGAAGTTCACTATTTATACGTGGGATTCGGAACAGTAAAACTTCTATTCTTAAAGCACTAAATTAACAAAACATCGGAAGAAAATTAAGAGAAAAATAACAAGTTGTAAAGGGATCTAAAGATTTATGAGAAAGGTTTATCTTGATATATATCTTCGGCAGAGTGGTTTAAAAGAATGCTTCACTTATGTGGCGTTAATAAATGTCAAAATGGAAGATATACTATCTTTTTCAGAATTCTTTATATTCAGAGTTGTAAAAATAACAACTATCATGATAGTCGAAGATTTTACGTGCATTTATTACAGTGAGATCCAATCTTAATGAAAGAAAATAATAAATACAGTTTAATTAGATTATTATTTTCTTTTAGTCTCGATGCAACCCTAGCTTTACTAGAGCACTGAAAGTCACTATTTTACATTATAAAAATCACAAAAGTGTGTAGATTCAAATTTTTAGAGCCATTCCTTTATAATAAATAAGTTTGTTGAATAATCTCAATATCCATAATCATTACACTGCGGATTTTAGTCCATCAGTATATTAGTTTCAGTTTAATAAGATAATTATGACAAGAAAAAATGTTTTATATTTTCAACCTTGCAATCAATGCAAACATATTTTATTTTGCATAAAGATCTGCAGTCTAATAATCATAAGTAACAACATTCATATTCATAATTTAAATAACAACGATATTATTATTATTAAACAACAATATTCATAAATTAAAAATGTTAGTGTTAATGCAAGATCCAAATCTTTGTTTCGTTTCATAAATTTCAATGCAAGAAAGTGCACACAAGTTGGCAGTCTACGTACTACACAAATTATTTCATTATGCTCTTTGTATCTATCTGCCTCATTATAATTACTATCTAGTATACTGATCGACCAGTATACAGAGAAAATAGAACACGAATGTAGACATAAACACTCGTGTGTTACTGGACCAGTGAATCTGAATAGTTCGACGCCGAGCAGAATTTGGCAAGCGAATACCAACTGGCAGACATCTCATTGTAAATCGAAGTAATCTAATCTCCCTTGATATTCGCAGCGCTGGCAAAATATACATTCCAATGAAACAAACGGCTAATTAGAATCGTTCGGACAATTAACTCACGGTGATTTCAGCGAAGAATGTAGCGAACGTATTCCCACAAGTGGCGTTTAAATATAAACGGAAACAATGGGGGATTCTTATACAGCCTTGCATAATTATTGCGTAATTAGTCGATATCGCTGAGAGTCGGTAATTAGTTTCGTATCTGATACGTGAAACAATTATTTGGTTCTTTCTATCACTTATCGAACTTGTGAGTGGCTGACCAGTGTCCGTTTCTACTGCGGATATTAAGAACTGTATTTGTTTAGCAAATAGTGAACGATCGAAAATATTCTTTATGAATAAAAGTAGACGTACTCTACTAGCACTTCGCGAAATATATTAAAAATTAAAGGTCAGAAAAGCCCGCTCTTTAAAATAATGTTAGTTGTGAAGCTCGTGTTTTTACAGAAATTTTTCTGTAGCGTTACAAACTTGATTACATTCTTATATCTATACCGTATCTTTCTTAAAATTATAATACTATAGAAGTATCATGAAAATCTCTACAAGTTATTTTATAAAAGTCACAAACTAGAAAAATGTCTTTTGGTAAAAATAAAATAATTAATTTTCGTTAATGTAGTACACAAAATTTCTTGTATTTCATCATTGCATCAAGTAGAAATTTCTTGAGGCTGTAACAATTGATTCTTGTTAATATTTTCTTGTATTTGAAATCCGCAGCTCGGTGACTGCGTTGAAAGATTTACAATATCTCTATCGTCTCGTTAATGGCGTAATTAATCGGAAGCACAAGATATGATAAAGAAGTACTCCTTCAATTTTAACATCAATATTAACTGTGAACGATCACGATAACGTGCGAATGAGAACGCACCTGGCAATCGACCGATCACCAAAAGTATCTTAACGCCTCGGCTTGTCGATGGATGTGTTTATCATAGCAACACGTGCAGCCCCGAATTTACGAGACTCGCGAACGTGAAAAACGATCTTCATGATCAACCTGTGTATAAGAATTATTATATACACACGGAGAAACGTCAGAGTGCTTTGACTATCTCCGTATCCCTCACTGGATGAACTTTCAGCAATCAAATTAGGACTGATTTTATAATTAACTGAATTTCCGGGTAACGTTACACGATTCTTTTGAACTCGTTCGCATAACTCAGCTAGACAGAAAATATATCATTTAGTGTAGCCAAAAAGATTAAGCGCTCATAACTTGTTAAAAATAGCGATGTCAAAGGAGAACCACAGGAATCTCTCGCTCGGATATTTGGAGCGTCTGTGTCAAGTTTTGCTATTATGTCATGCTATTTCTTAGAGAACACTCGTGCTACGTGCAATTAGAATCTTTACTTTCAATTAGAATTACAGGTTGCTACTTTACTGTGGATTTTTATGAATTTATCAAGAGATTAACGAACTATAAAACAGTGAAAGATTGGAAAAATCTAAAAACTGTTATGTTGTTTAAAAAATATATATTAAGAGATGAAATAAATTTGTATTTACTGCTCCTCACAATCGATGCAGAATATTTTTATTTAAAATCGGTACTGTTGTGCAAATAAACAAATATGAAAAGTCTATAATAAATTATCTTTTCCTTATTAGTAAAAATTTGTGAACAATTTTGGTTGAATGGAATTATCTTCTCTTCATAAAATTTGGAAAACTGAATTGCCCATTCCTCATCAAAGTAAAGATTTTAAAATTATAAATGTTCGTGAAAATTTCGAACAAAAAGAATTTTCCTTCTGCACGTGAAAAGTGCATAATAATCCATAGTATAATAACACAGTTTGTACCCTAATTGTAAGCTATTCGTGAACCGAAGAAGCTCATTATTTTCCTTGAAACGTAAAATGTTTGTTCGCATAACAAGACCGACGGAGTTACAGCATTTCATAACAAGAGTGCAGTCAACCATCCGGAGATCTAATTAAATCAGATCCTCGACTCTACCTCATTATTCCGAGTGAACGAGCTGATTTGTATATCATTATAATTACAAGCATGAGTGCCAACCTTACAATCAGTAGAAGTTCACGTAACCGACATTGATTGCTCGTAACTCGATTACGGATCCGCGCATGCAGCTTTCGCTAGTTCGCGAACTACAAGAGTGCTCGACGGAGATTAGCGATTATGCTACCGTTCGTGCGTTGCACGTGTAACATATTGAAACACAAGATAAACTGTATTGAACTTGAATCTTGAAATGAAAGTTTCACAAAGTTTTTTTTTTGTAATCAATAATGATTAATTTTAGGTCGTTTTTGGTATAATACTTTTTGACGCAGAATTTGGTGCTTCTGAAAAAAACTGAAGATGACGCACCTATCTCGGTAAAAAAGCAAAATAACAAAAATCAAATTGCAGCACATTTTGTCCCCCTAAAGACCGTGCAACATTCGTCTGAACAATTTTTTTCGTACAGCGAGTAACTCACGAGTTATTCGAAGTCATGTTACGAGAATCTGTGAGGCGTGCTCGGAGAAAAACTTTGAAGAGATGAAGATTCGTTGCGCTTTCGAAGCCGAGACACGGCACTTGACGAAAGCAGTAAATAATTTGATTAATAAACCAATTGCGGGAGAAATATATGGATCTATCGTGGCGCGGACAAGAATATAAAAGGTCCCTTCGCGCTACGGAATTACCGGCATTTGGCCTAGTTCGCGAAACTCGTGCCCGCTTTTTCCCTCATTCATGCCGCACTTATGAACGCGGTTCTTCCCCCGCGGAAGTTCAGCGAATGAATTTCGTTCTGCCGATGGAATTCTTTTTTCTTCGACGAACTAATTTCACGTCGAAATTACAGAGTACGGAAACAACAGCTTTAAAATTCTAATCAATCCACGGATTTTCTGATACAACAAATAGCGGTGCAACCGAATAGCGAATGATTCTATATGCAAATACCAGTCGAAAATGTAGAATAAAATTTTTTTATACGAGGGTTTGCTTCCGAGAAACTCAACGTTGAAGTCGAATCAGTAAAATAGGTTGTTCATGCACAGACCCGTCAGACGATTCTCGAACTCAATTTTCTCGGAAACGGAGCCTTGCTTGAAAAAACTATTCTTCATTTTCCACTTATTTTTAAACATGACAGAGTAATTTTTCCGCGTAACTGCTAGATCTTATGCTGGATATAATACTTTGAATTATAATATTCTCCATTTTTCTTTTCAAACAAAGGACTACTTGTACATCATTATATTATACAGGGTGTCCCAAAATTACCTTAGTTTAATGAAATGGGAGGTTCCCGAGATCATTTCAAGCGACATTTTCCTTTGCAAAAATGTTATCCGCGGCTTTGTTTAGGAGTTATTAACGAAAAACACGGACCAATCAGAGCGCGACCTAGACGCAAGTTGGCACTGTCGGCCAATAAACAGTTGGCGCGCCGGGCCGACTGTGCCAACTCGCGTCTAGGTCGCGCTCTGATTGGTCCTTGTTTTTCGTTAATAACTCCTAAACAAAGCCGCGGATAACATTTTTGCAAAGGAAAATGTCGCTTGAAATGATCTCGGGAACCTCCCATTTCATTAAACTAAGGTAATTTTGGGACACCCTGTATATTATTATAATTATTTTTCTATGTGGAATCGCTGCCTGGTGGTACTACATTAAACATAATAAAATGATTTTTCAGTATAACAGTGCTAGACTTGGGTATAATACTTTGAATAAAATATTGTCCATATTTCTTTTCAAAAAAAAAATTAAAATATATATTATAAAAGAGGAGCAAATTTTATTGAAATATATTTTGTCCGATTTGCGATTACAACATATTAAGAAAATAATCAATAATCTGAGCGAAGGCACGAATTAATGCAACCTCTTAATATATGTAAAAAGTCTCTAGATCGAGCGACGCCCGCGAGAAAAAGCCGACGACCTAAAAATAAAACTACGGCGTGAGAAGCCATCCCGCTCTATTTATTATGTACGATATTGCGTGTCGGTGCTCGCATCGTCGCTGCCTCGGAGATTCGTTCAAACGTCCGATGAATTTTTAATAACGTTCGTCGTTCAGCTCGAACGCACGACAGAATCTTGTTTTATAAGTCCCCCATCGACTGATGTGAACAAACCTAAGCACTCCGACACGGTGTGCTAGTCTCTGGAAGTGGTGCGGTTATATAATTGTCACGCGACCATTTTCGAAATTGCTTCCCGTTGCAGTGAAATTAATGTACGACATTTGCTTTGGTCTCGTAAGGTTGACGGTAATCTGTGAGTAGGTGCAATTTAAAAATAGATCATTGCGAATATTCAGGTGCATAAATGCATTATTTTCAACTGTTCAACATCATTGAAGAAAGAAACCATTTTTATATGGATTATTCTGAAAAAAAATCAACAATTATCATGTTTATAAATTTATTTTTATCATGATATATTTGAATAAGCAATTTTATTACAATTTTATTTTTTTACCCATTATAATAAATTTTAACTTTTTCCTTTCGATTTTATTAATTACGTTATAGTATCTTATGGGATTTTCTGCTACCAAAAGAATGTTTATCAACTTCTGAAATTACAATTTTACCAAATTCTAAAATTAGAATTTCTGTATTTTTGAGTCAAGATGGTAATAGTGTTCCAGATCGTAGCACAATGCTGCAATAGTGAATCGACCGTTGCTAGTGACATCCCCTATTTATCGAACACTGTGTCCGAACTGGGGCGCATTCGTATTTTTCCCACCACCTTTGATTTTACACAGTTTGTTCCCGTTTACAGTTGGCCTTGTAACAATAAATGCGTTTAAGCAACCTACCGTCAGTATTTATTCAATCGCGTAGTAAAGTATGTTAGCAAATCTTAATAATGTAGTTTTTCACTTTGAAATCAAAAAAATTCAAGTCGAAAAAAAATCTTTATAAAAAACCTACAGAGTGTGTGATCAAATGATTTCTTTGCAATTCAGAAATGCATAATTTTTCAGTATTTGTACAATTGATACAGATCTACAAAATTTATTTTTCAACCCTTCGCACTCGGTTGCCCCCTCTGAAGCACCACTAAAAATTGCTGTGACATTATCCAAACTATTGTTTAGCTTATTAAATATATCGGTATCTAATCAATTACTAAACACTTTTTATTATATCAATTTCATATCCATAAACTTTCAAAAATCATAGGAAATGGAAATATTCTAGATCAAAGGAAATGTTTAATTTTCCGTGCAAATTGTTAAATTCAACTCAAACTAAACTTTTAGTATTTAGTCTGTAGTTCCGACCAATTGCAATTTTTCTGAAAATTTTGTTCCGCATCGCGTAGTAAACTAATTGTTCTGATTTCTCAAGAAAATCGAAGTCTGGTCTTTTAAAAAATGTGCTAATATTATTTTGATTCACTGTAAGAGGACTCCATTAAAAAAGAAGTGATGGCAGCCTGGAAGCATCTCCGCGCCCGAAGAAGTGACACTTTTATTGACGCTGCGAGTAATTCCGAGACGACCCACGCGAAGATCGTGCGAAATGGAGCGTCCTGTATATCCGAAATTAATGACGCTTCACATTACTTGGCGTCCCAGCACCCCGGCGCGTTTTTACACAGTGCCCCCTCTGTCCTCTGCTTTTGACTCGAATCCATTCAAACGTTTTATTGACATTTTCCTTTGATGCTTAATATACCCTACGCTGACAGCTCGTTGGCGTTTAATAACGCCGTCATAGTGATCCCGCCTATTCTTTATGCCTGCATAAAGTGTCCGTGCCATGGTTCCACCACTTGCATCCATCAGTCGTAGGGCCGTTGTTTGTGTCGCGATTAAGTAAAATAATGCATCATCCGATTAGGGCAACGAAAAAATTCTGTTAGTACGGATGTGCAGCTACCAATTTACAGCAGAACCTCCTTCAACTTGTTAATCAGATTGTTACGTTTCGGGTGGACGATTTTGGCCGGTAATGTTAACACGATTTTTAACAGTAATTTATTCTTGTATTATTAATGTGTCAGCAATTCAATTTTTATTCTTTTCTATCTTCCTTCCTGCCTTTCAATTAGAGTCCAAGTAGTCAATCCTGAAATTACTGACAGTTTATATGTATCTAAAAAATAGTAAAATTGCCCTGAGGTCTTTTCCCACATAATAATTAATAAAAGTGATGTTTAAAGCTGTTCCCGTTTTGAAATGGCCCAGTCTGTAAGTCCTATCAAGGTTGAAAGTGTCGAAGACACACTCTGAGAAGCCTCCAAGAATAAAATGTACAGTGGGTGTACAAAGTATTCGTACACCTTTTAAAAACTAATAACTTCTTTACAATTGTACGAAACGACCTGATTTTTATAATCAATTAGAAGCATTGGTTTACGAAATGATAGGCTAAAAAGATTTTCCAAAAATTATAATGTACAAGGTTATATGCAAAAATAAAAAAGGCATTTTTTAAAACTTTTTTATTTGGGTCCTTAATGAAAATTTTTCCTGCGTCAATCGATTTCAATGAAATTTTCAGCATATGTATAACTAACATAGATCTACAAAACTTATATTTTAAATTTTCATTAAGGGCCCAAATAAAAAAGTTTTAAAAATGCCTTTTTAATTTTTGCATATCATTTCGTAAACCGATGCTTCTAATTGATTATGAAAAATCAGGTCGTTTGGTACAATTATAAAAACGTTATTCTGTTTTAAAGGGCATTCGAATACTTTGTACACCCACTGTATGTAAAGAGCTAAGATATGGCTTTCGCATAATTTGATGCAGTATGTGGAAGCATAAGACAGTGCTAGTATTTCGGAAGCCGGATAAAGGGCGGGAAACGGGTGGCGTGTAAAGGAAAAAAGGCAGCAATACTCGAAAATAGCAACGGTGGGCGTGTCGAGACTGTGTCTGTGGCCTAACACAGCGGCGCAATGTTCTCTTTATCAGCATTTATAACTCTCCGTGCGCAGTTCGTGCAGCTGCAGATCGCGCCGGTTAAATAAACTGCGTGCAGCAACGGTCCGTGCTCTGCCACTGGTAAACGAATAAGACAATGGCGAGTGTATTGACGTCATCAACCGGGCCAATAAAAAACGAGGAACAACCGATAACGCTCGAGTCGCTGGACTTTTACGTGTCGTTAACGCTTTGAGATGAAATAGACCGCACGTACGTGCGCCCGCGTGTAACCTTACATGATTCCACGTTACCTCGCTGCCTTTTCGTCGTTAACTACTTGCTAGGATGTGACGTATAGTCCAGCTACACTATTTTAAAAAACAATTTAAATCGTCAGACCACAGAAAATTATACCCAACTTTATTTTTACATGGTAAATATATTCCTGAAAACACCACGTAAAAAAACTGTGAAACGAGTACTGAAAAGTGTGTCCAAAAAATATTTGCACAAATCTTCTGGTTCTAGAAAAATTGACGATATTTAACCAGTTGTAATTTCGTTAAAAATAATCGTACAGCAACGAACTTGGACCCATTTTACAGCTTAAAGCCTCTACTTTCGCACAGCATTGCTCATTTCGCTCTAAGATATTTTTACTTAATGTGGCAGATGGGAAACTGAAGATTCATTTTTTCTGAAAAATGCTATACATCGAAACCACGAATCTGTGACTGAATCTTCCACAGATTTTAAGATTGAAGCCTCCTCATTACAACAAGACCTGGAAAATGTATGTACGATTTTTTTCACTGCTTTGTGGAAGAAAAATGAGGACCAAGGTCGGTGACGTTCGCTCCAATCTGAGAAAAGTTAATTTTGAAATGGCGTCTACTAAATTTTCGCTATTTAAAAACTGCATAGAGAAAGAGTTGAGTGTATTTGATCAGTGCTGAGATCACGGTACAATATCTTGCGCCAAGGTGCACATTCAGACATGCCCGCGAAAGAGGCAGAAAATTCAATTTCAGGAGAAACTTGTTTCGCTTTCAAGAAGCTCTATATCCCCGACTGTCAATTACGGTAACTTTTTAATACCAGAAATCGCCCAATAGCCGGCCCCGAAGCTTTCATCCCGTTGCACAAAAGGGGAGGTCGATGGATCGGCGGTGAAAGGGGGATTATAAAAGGTTGCAACTTTTCATAGGACGACCGGGCCAAAGAATAATCGCGACGTGAACGTGCAATACTCGTAACGGGATGCCCATTGATTTATCGCGAGCTACTACCGCCGATGATGGATCGTCCCGGGATAGGACCGGTGAGATTCCGCGAGTCTTACTGTCAAGTATAACCGCGAAACACGAACTATAGCCTTCCTAACTGTTCGCCAACGATGCTATTCTCGCGGCGAGGCGCCGAAAACAAGTCGAAATAGTTCGTTCGGAATAGAATTGCCGGCGGTGTCTGTGGTCCACGCATCGGTTTGTTTACCTGCGGCCGGATCCGCATTAACGAAAACAATGATTGATTGACAGAACGGCCCGGCACCGCGATCATAACGATCGGCGATCGACGATCGAACGACCGCCACGAATCGCGGGATTATTTTTGGCAACGAATTTCTGGAAGCTTCGCAGTAGAAAAGTCCGCGCTGGTCAGACGACAACGAGACCGGGCCTCGGGATCGTTTTAGACAGGTCGACGAACCGGTGAAAGGTGGCAAAAATAAAAGTGGCAAAATGTAGCATCGCGAGTCCTCTCGGTCAGACAGAATTTGCTCGGAGATTGGGAAATGTTAATATTTTAGAAAAGATTCGTTATTTCATTAGTATCAAGACCTACGCAAATTAAAAGACCGTAGACTGCGGACCATTATATTAGGTTGGCAACTAAGTTCGCGACCTCCGCAATTTCTCAAACAAAGTCATTATTATAGTTTTCAAGCACGAGTATTTTGTATCAAATTAATCGAAAAATTAAGAGCTTTCCAAAGATACACAGTTCAAAAGGAATGGTCACTGAATGAGGTTATGATGATACAATAAAAGAATTACGAAGCAAAAGGTCGCGAATTTAATTGCCAACTTAATACAAAATAATATACGACTATATACAACTTAATACAAATAATATAATATAGTAATAAACAAATTATTTTTGTATGTAATGATCATGATAAATCGAAAACAATATGTTCGAATTCTTAAATTCGTTTATTTTGTATTATTTTAAATGTTTACAAAATGTAAACAGTACCTGCTCGTTGAAAAATTGCAGTCAATGAAGAGGAAGATATAGAAATCATTTCATGTATTTCTCACACGTTTTTCTGAAAACTTTGAAATCCCAGAATAAATTAACATATCCAACTGCATTTGATTTGGTGCGTCCAGCGACCAGCAATAAATCTATTCGCGATCTGAAGTTAATTTCGAGTTGCGAAACGAATTTGGAATTTATGTATTCCAGAACGAAGTAATCATTCCTTTACAGCTGTCATACTAAACAAATTACCGGCTAATTCTAGATCCCCGAGCGTAATCATCGACGCAGACGATTTCACTCGTAACAAAAAGATTGTTCTTTTGATTTTGTTGATTCTTGTAAAGAAGTAATATTTTCCTACTATTTCCGTCTTTAATAGCACCAGGCAGAGCAATGGTAGGAAATTTCATTTCTTAACGCAGACGCGTTTATTTATTTTCGCTGGATGTTCGAGAGATCGAACAAAACGGGACAGAGGATTTTATTTTCATCGAAAACGTCTGCTCCGCGGAAATTAATACACTTCCGATACCTATAGCCACGACTTTTTGAATTCCAGCGGAGAGAGTAAATATTTATCAGCTAGCCGAAGCATCGGTATATCGTTGTTCAGTTTATAATTATATGCCGTACGGCGATTTCACGCGTGACGTCTTCGCCCGGGGGATTATTTTTCTTTCCCCTAATTTTGGTTCGTATCAACAATCGTGTTTCTTGAACTCGCGCGATCTGCCTTTATTTATTGATCCCGAAAGTGTATGAAGTCGGTGGGGAACGATGTCAATGGAGAAAGCGTCGCCTCCGTTCCTTAAGTCCTTTAAACAATTTATCCACATCAATCTTCATCAATAAGACAACAGAGGCGGACGAGATTGCACAAAATCACGTCACGGTGTAACGTTACAATCTTACTTCGATTTAAAAGAACAGTAACGAGATTAATTGAACATATACTGTCACATAAAATACATACAGTCTTCTGAAACAGGATTACTTAAAAAATTCTCTAAACTGAATCATTGATTTTCAAGCCACCAATAATAATATTGAATATTCTACACTGAATTATTCATTCTCAAATGACTCATTGGCGCAAAATTGCAATTGCAAATCCCATTTAAAGGATGCAAGATCAAATTCAAGGCATCATTAATCGTTCTGTGAAAAATGAGTTCTCCAATTTAAATTCTCTAGACTGAATCATTGACTTTCAAGCCACTAATAATAATTGATTTTCAATATATACCATTAAAATGACTTCTTGGTATTTTACGATTTTATTCCGAATTGAAAATGCTTTCAAAGAATATTCTACACTGAATTATTCATTCTTCACAGATTCATAATCAACCGCAATTATTCGAAATGACTTATTGGTGCAAAATTGCAATTGGAATCCCATTCAAAGTATGCAAGATAAAATCCAAGGCATCATTAATCATTCTGTGAAAAATGAGTTCTCCAATTTAAATTCTCTAAACTCTATCATTAACTTTCAAGCCACTAATAATAATTGCTTTTCAAGCCACTAATAATAATTGCTTTTCAAGCCACCAATAATAATTGATTGTCAAAATGTTCCATTAAAATGACATCTTGGTAGTTTACAATTTCATTCCCATTTGAAAATGCTTTCAGACTATTCTACACCGAATTATTAATTTTCTACAGATTAATAATCAACCACAATTATTCAAAATAACTTCTTGGTACAAAATTACAATTGCAATCCCATTCAAAGTATGCAAGAAAAAATTGAAGGCATCATTAATCGTTCTGTGAAAAATGAGTTTTCCAATTTAAAAATATTTCCATAAAATTCCCTGCAGTCGCTCATTAATTTCCAACAGACCATTAATCGACCACAGGTGTGCAAAGATTCCACGCATAGCGCAGACATTTCCGCGCGTCAATGTGGTCTCGCAGCGGGATTTCCATTTCGAAAAGGCGAAAATAAAGCCCTCGGACTCGTCTGGTCTGCTGACAGGTACGTTCGTCGATCTCGACAAATCGATCCACGTAACTTTGTAAGTTGAGACGGCAGGGTTACGTTAATAGGCGATTGACACCGCGTTGAACGCCGACACGTGTCGGTGCAGATCGCGTGCGTAAAGCCGGCCCAACCCAAAACGACCGAGACTCGTAAGCTGCCTCTGCCAGCTAGTCTTCGGACAGAAATAGTTTCACGACGACGCGTGTATTTTTAAAGAATTTTCTCGACGACCTACGACAATTGCACGATACGAAACGACACGTTCCCGCCGATCAAACTCGCGCACCGCCTTATCGACGTCTTATCGGTACCCTGACATACTTGATTACGATTCGACGCGAATCCGGTCTGATCGCTGTCAGCCGACCGAAACTGTCAAATTTATGGCAGCGGGCGGAAGCCGCGAGACTAGCCAATTTATCCGAATCGCGAAAATTGCGGACATCGTGTTGGAATCGAGGAAATCGCTATGAAGGAGTATGTGGGAAATTTTAAATCAATGGACATTTTCTTATAACTTTTAGCTATTTTTTTATGTATTATTTAAGCTTCTAAATTATTGATGTTTTGGCAATATTTTAGGTATGACAATTTTATTTATTGTTTCGTGTCATGTTTAGGTCATGTTCCAATCATGTATAACACAGGAATGTGCAAACATAAGTTTGTGTTAAAATATATTGTAGGTACAGACTGTGAATTTTTATGCGTTTATAGGAAACGGTATTTAATGGAATTTTATTGAAATTGGGATTTATTGTTATTTTTTGAAGCGACACTCGAGCTTGCAGGACAGCCTGATTTATTGAAACTACGCGTGAATTTCCCAATCTTCCATAAATTGTATAAAAAGAATTCTTAAAATTAAAAGTATTAAATACAGATGAATAGAAATATTGTTATTATCTTTGGAGATTTCTAAAATATTAGAAGTAGACAGTTTACGTAAAATAGGAATTTTAATGAAATTGAGATTAAATATTAGATTTATTGCAACGAAATGTAACATCGTTCTCCGTGATGGTATTATTTACGAAAATAAATGTTAAAATAAATGCAGGAAGAAAATGGCATTTTCAAAAAGTCGGCACGTATATTTCATGAAATCCTCTTGGGTGAAGTTTAAACGTACCCAGAATACCCCTTTGGCCAATCCACTGTAATATATTAATTTCTGAAAATTATTAATTAGGGCTTAAAGTTCCGAAACTTCCTTAACATTTATTTGAAACTTTAATACACAGACAAGATATAATATACGACCAAAAATCGTGATAAATGCACGCGAGCTATTCTTGTCGAGAAATGTAAAAACGATCACATGTTGCGATATGTTATTTGTTTGTTTAATTAATTTAGGTAATTTACACACATCCACGGACGCGTGAAAAGTGAATTGGCCGTTCACGTGTACGATCATGTCGATCGTGGCTTCTGTATTAACACAATAATGTTACCGTTTATTTGCATACCGGAGCTAACGTACCGAGGGAAAGCACTGCCAGGCATTTCAATTATTATTTACCGTTGCATGAGCATCGCGGTCGCTGTAATATTTTAAGACAAGCAATTACTAGAAAAATCGGTGAAAAATGTTCACTACATGTCTGATGAAAATGGAAAATTGCAGAAAGTGGAAGAAAACTAGAAAATGGAAAATCGTAGACAGTGGAAGAAGACTAGAAAATGTAAAATTGAAGAAAAAAAGCACAGTCTAATGGCAGAAACTTGATGGTATTTTTTAAAATATTTTACAAACGATCTTCTCGTGGTTTAGATCCAAATTATTCGTAATTTAATCGATCGCTATTGTCCCAGTTGCGAGAGGAAATAAAAGCGAGGCGTTCATCCGGCTCTTAACTTTTACCGTTCCACAGTTTTCCAACTTAATTTTTCCCTTGGCATCAAGTCGACATACAATGGTAAATACTCATTACCATGATAAACAATAGTTCTATAAAATTTTTCTTTGAAAACGGAAAATTGTAGGGTGAGTTTAAACTGAGATTATGCTTGTGGACAACATAATTTGTCCATTGGGATCAAGTCGACAATATGGTAAAATATCATTACCATGATAAACAATTAGTTCTATCAAATTCTTCTTTGAAAATGGAAAATTGTGGTGTGATTTTAAATTAAGATTATGCTTGTGGATAACTTAATTTTTCCATTGGCATCAAGTCGACACACAATGGTAAAAACTCATTACCATGATAAAGAATTAATTCCATAAAATTCTTCTTTGAATATGGAAAATTGTGAGGCGAGTTTAAATTAAGATTATTCTTGTGGACAACATAATTTGTCCATTGGCATCAAGTCGACACACAATGGTAAAAACTCATTACCATGATAAAGAATTAATTCTATAAAATTCTTCTTTGAAAATGGAAAAATTGTGGGGTGAGTTTAAACTGAGATTTTTCTTGCGGACAATATTAATAGAAGAAATTGACACGAAGGACGAGGGTTGATAAACCCTGCTTCCTGTTTGAGAGTCGAAAAAGGTCAAGAAAAATTTGTCAACGCTCCCATTAATTCTTGGAACAGCGTGGAACTTGAGCAACGGAAGCCTCACCAAACAAGGTTCGTCTCCTGTCTCTCATCGGCCGCGGTAATTGCACGGCGGAATTGTCCGCGATTCCTCGGATATTAGTCAGACCGTTCATGATCCACCGCGGGCTTGTACTCTCTTCTTTTCGAAACCGGCTGATGTATGCAGTGTGTCTGTTTTGGTTGGACGGTATAAATACAATAGCCCAAAAGCCAGGAGCTCTCCTCGAATAAACAGGCGTTTCCCAGCTCCGTTCGCTGGCACGAGAACTCGTGAGAAAATTCCGCCGCAAGAATCCGAATCGATCACGGTGACGCTGAACGTGCACTCTAAGTGCGAGCATGGTGGTCTACCATGTCGTTCCAGCAGTTCGACAGTCTTAGTTGTACATTAGACTCCCGCATGACGTCCTTGAAAAATTGTTTCCAAAGACTCTTTACAAGAGAATAACTTTTGCAAAATTGGAAATTATAAGTATTGGTTTACAAAAAAGATTTTTCAGTGAGAGAGAGAGAAAGCTTTGTACATCTATATAATTTACTTGGACTCACAAGAAGCAGATTTCAAATTTTCTTTACAGGCAGAGATGAAAAACTTGGAAATCGTGGCGTGTACTTTTTCCTTCGAAAGTACAACCAATTTTTACATGATTATTTAGTGAACTAATCCGTGTGACATCTCAAAAATATTCAAACCGTTTCGTCCAATTTCGTCTGCAGACATGTGTCCCCAGTCTACTGTATACATACACACAATTTCAATATAAAATTATCTAATAGTGCTACACGCATTAAAATTTTGGAGCACTAAATTTTATTTTTATTACCATAAATGAAAAGAAAATTTGTAGGAAGATTTGATTTGCAAAAGAATGAATTTGACTCACAAAAGGGTGAATTTCATTAGCAAAAGGGTGAATGTGGTGTGCAAAACTTGTATAACAAATTATACTCTGCACCTAAAATTCACTCTTTCGAGCACATTCTCAGACAATCCTCATCCGCAGATCACCCAGTGTACATATGGATCCAGGGAGGAGTACTCGCGGACATAAACAATGGATTACGCACATAACCGTACGAACGTTTGACGTTCGACAGAGAAATCAATTCCGTTCTGTTGTACGGATGTCGCATACATCAGAAAACAATAACAAACGGAATTGCCAGAGCACCCCGTTAACAGAATCCATTCGCCTAAAGGCTGATCCTACTGCTCGCTGATATTGCCCCGATATCCCGGAGGTCAAGGATCACCGAAGGACTCACCCCCAGTGGAGTTTATAAAAACCCGTAAATGAATAATTTATGATTCCCACGAGAAAGATCAAACGAGGGGAATGCATAGGACTGCCGCCTGTGGTGCACTTGCATTGCGGTCAAAGGAATGGAGTACAAACGTGTGCCAGAACTCGTTACCGGGCGACGACAAAAATATACTTAAACAAATGATACATGAAATTAATAAAACCCCCTCGCCTTCCCCGGCGACGTCTCTTAACCGGCTTCGAAATACGCCTCGGAAAATTGCCCCGACGGCAAAATAAAACCTGATCGCTGATTAATGAACATTGCACGCGTGGGAGTAATAACTACTCCTTTGAACGATTGCCAAATTTCGCGGAACTCTGTTTACTTGGATCGAAGACGCGCGAGTGTAAAATATTCTGTTTTATCTGTCGGCTGGAAAACAATCTTTTTCAACGTGCGCGAAGTGTTTCGCCCCGGGAAATGAATGATCATTTGATGAAAACAAGTTGATGCCTCGAATTTATCAAACTGCTGTTACCCCGAACGACTTCTTCTTTATCTGTATTTTTGTTTATTTATCGACGAGGTGCAGAGTTTCTCGTTTAATTGATTGGCCGGTGCTCGCTGTTATTTATGAGCGTGCTGTGCAATTTCATGCGAAATACACATTTTTAACGCAATGGTAAGAGCAATGGTGAGAATTTTAATTGTGAAATGATTATTCACAGAAGTTTTTACTGCTTTTTATACTGCATTTATTCAGTTTTGGCGAGAATGTTACAAGATGATTATTATGCAACGTATTTTATGCATTTATGGCGAATATTAATAAGTAGACTGCGGATCTTTATGGAAAATAAAAATTGCCTGCATCGATTACAGGAAAGGGAAACCAAATTGGATGTCATTTCTTCCCTTAATGATTTTAATAGAGGAGAAATCATATATTGACTTCATCAATTTTTCAAATTTTCCAACAATTTTTAATTTCATCCATTCAATTTTTCTATAAATGCATAAAGATCCGCAGTCTATTAATAAGTGAGATATAATACAATGTAAGAGTACTAGAAGAATTTAAATACAGTGCTTTATCATTTCCAAACGTACACGAATTTTTTGCAGTTGACGCAGAAAATATTTATTCTACATAATTATACAGTCTATCAATAATATTGTTTTACTACTAATAGTACACTACATTGTCGTCGAACTTGCTACAATTTTTAGTCGAATAAATACTTCTTTTTTTTTATAAAATTGACAAAGTAAATCTCTATTTTGGATAAAGATGCACAGCCAGTAAGATTGTTCATTTCTGAGTCCAATCTACGAGAGAAGGTGGGCCTTATTAAATTTTAAGGCGGCTTAGTTCTATATTTCGTAGCGCTCCTTGCTCATTACTTTTGAGGAATATCTAGGTTGGCCTAATGACGACATAAAGTCTCTACGATTCCTCGGAGCAGATGAAGCTTGCCATGCTTCAAAGCGCGACGTAAAAATGTTGCGAGCTGTCGCCATTGTAAGGAGATGTAATAGCGGATTTACGGTTCCTCTTTGGCATCCTCCTCTATGCATGCACATCAAATTTCAAATGGAATATATATGTAAAATTAGCGAGCGCCTGTGCCACGAAACTGTGCTGAACATTTTGCGACCGTGTTATATTTTGTACGTAATTTATGATAATCTGTCTGGAACGTTCCACCACTTCCCATGTAATTTTAACTACGTTCGTATGATTTTATAATTTGACGATTCGCAGTCTTCTACGATTTCATATCATTTTGAGAAATATAATTTTACAATTCGTATAACAATATATCAATGTATCAATAATTTCTTTAAAATATCGACTTCATACGCATTCTATCTCACAATGTTTGTACTACCGGTGCACTGTTGCATCATTATCCACATTAAGGACCAATTAAAAGTTTCAACTACCCATTGAATTCTACAAGCTGAATAGTGAAGGAGTATAACGATACCCCTTGATCATTAGGTAGTTTTCCTGTTTGTTAACGTTAACCATTGGAAACTTGCGATGGTTAAATAATACACGGTCGAACGAATCCACCAAACTGTGTAAAATGTAATACATGTAATTCTCTCCTGTTCATCTTCTATGATTTCTTCGAGACGTGACAGTACAGATGAAGCATAATTTGCAGCTTCAAACTGCACTGGCAAAATTATGATGATTACTAGACTGCAAAATATTTAAGGACATCAACGTATTAGTTTCAGTTTAATATAATAATTAAAAGAAGAATACAAAAATTTTTTGTGTTGCATAAAGATCCGCAGTCTAATGATTACAATACTTGTACCAATAAAATCAATTTGACCGAATTAAGCGTAATAAATAGACTGCGGATCTTTATACAAAATAAAAAATATTTGCATTGATTGCAGGACACAGGAGTCAAATAAAAATTGTTCTTTCAAGTATCCTATTAAGCTGAAAGTAATACATGGATGTACTTAAATATTTTTAACATGTCCACTGCTTTAAATTGTACGTGCCCATTTTTGTCATAAATGCATCGAATCCGCAGTCTAGTAATAAATAAGAAATAAATGCGAATAGTAATATTTTTAATTTTCGATCACTGTTAAAGATGCATCCGTGAGGAATTTTATTTTTTCAGTATAATAAGAAGAATGTCTAAAAAATTTGAAACAATATAAAGTAGTCACTTCAGAAAATAGACGAATCATTGTCGCAGGATCTCGTATTCCACCATTTCCGAAAATAAGGGTACTAAATTTTGAATAAATGACGCATCATTTGTTCATATAAAATAATTAATTCCCAGCAATGTATGAGGGCCAATTTCTAGCTCCAATAAAATTGATTCTGCTAAATTAAGCATTTTCCACCGAAAGCAACATGAGCTCATAATAGCGGTATACTTCGGGGTGTCATGTAACCGGTGACACGGCCCAGATGAGGGTGATTATAATGCATGGCAATAACGTTTCCAGTAATTATGTTCGTGATGGAAACCGGCCTAGATACGCGAACAGATCAATATCTCGAAATCGAGAGGAAGTCTTCTTCGGAAGTCATCCTGCCAAATCGAACAGGCGACAAGATTCGCGAAATGCATCGGGGAAAATTACTTTCAGGGTGGGAACAGGAGGTAGCCGCGAGTATTGAACCCACAGAGCCGCCGCACGAGGGTGAAATTTTCAGACCCACCCGGTGATCAATTTACAAGTTCGAAGGCAAACGGCGACATGCGAAACTGCTGTTTGTCATGTGATAAGGGCGTTAATTATCACAGGGGATTCCGTCGGCGGGAGTCGCAAACATTAACCGGTTGCCACTGGCAAAAACGTGACCGCAGAGGCTTCCGCAAAATCCATTATTCGCGTATCCGTCTGGATTAGCTGGGAAAATTATTAGCTCGCGGATTTCGTGCGTTTGCGAGATAATTGTGTAAGTGAAATGCAAAACCCGATAAAAAATACCGTTTTACTATTTTGAACTCGTTAAAATTATCCAGAAAATTAATTAACATCTACATATATGTAGTTCGTGGATGCTGAATTTTTATTTTGTATAAAAAATCTGCAAATACAGGATTTTATCTGTGATTCTACTAATTTAATTTCACTTTCCAACATTCAATTGGTTGTCTAATATGGTTGCATTTTTAAATACTCATAGTTAACGAGCCTGAATATACCAGATAAGAAAATAACTTCTAACCTAAGAAGAATTATGCAGCAAATAATAACAAAAGGAAAACATTGAAGCATTGGAAAAATACTATCTTTGAAACCATTGAAAAATTTTTTTCGTGAACAAATCTTCCGTGGATTTGATGATTGATTGGCGCGAGAAAGCTTGATGTACTCGGAAAGAAATGATTGTTCGTGCTGTTCGTTTGAAAAGAAGCACAATGGTTCTTTTAAAATTATGATTTCACGGGGATATCCTGTTGCGGATAAGTTAATTATATAGCGTTTACGTTGCGGCTTCAATTAGTTAAAAGCCTCGGCCGGGTGCGGACGTATTTATTATTATACCCGAAACTCCGAAAACGTAACGCCCTGATAATTTTCCGGGCAGGATATTTTCAGCCGTCGTGTATTAAACTACAGTGTAACGTCATTATTATATTAAAGTGAACATCTATTTTCGTTGGATCGAAAATCGGAGACGTATATTGATTATTGATGATTACGCTGAAGTTCAATACATCCCTGAAGTTCCTCGCGCGACAGTACAAGGAAATCGACCACTAGGGAATTGACCTGAATTGTATTGAATCGAATAACTTGAATCGAATTGTCGTTGGTGACAAAAGGATCCGAATTAGCTGTGTTTAATTAAAACATGCTTCTGGCGGACCGTAGTAAATAAATCGCTAACAATACATGCATTGTGTATTATGTAGTTACTACATTATTTCTCAGGTATAAATAATTAAGATTATATACGCTGCGAACTCGAGCAACATCGCTGGCGCATGTTGCAACGATGCAACATTATTAATTGGGTGTACTAATGAGTAGATCCAATTTTTCACCAAAACTACAGTTTTTTTCAGTTGAAATATTCCCTGTTGCTTTCTTTAATTCTAGACAATCGTTAAAGTGGTGAATTTAATTAAAATCAAGTAACTATACACGATAAATACAGCTATTCTAGGTAAAAACTTTTAGAGTATTTGATTACATTCAGCAATGAATGATTGCTCAAAATTTAACCCAGACCATTTTCAATAAAAATTTATTGACTGGAGAATTGATTAATGTTCATGTGACAGTTAAAAATTATTGGCTACCTGAACAAGAATGCAACGTTTAATGTTAACTAATTAATTGTTTGAACGATACATTACATAAGCAGGTTACAGTAACGAAACCTGAATGTATGCAGAATGCATTGCCAACAGAAGAACTAATTTCCCTTGAGAATTCGCCATATGCTTTATAATGAGATTCTACATTTTAACCAGCAGCAATGCCAATTTCTTTCCGACGAACGGAACGCCATTTTTGATCCCAGAGAAAAATGGAGATTCTCATATTAATTCCTCACCGTGTGATATCGCAGTAGACTCGAGAACTTTGAATGAAAGGGAATTAATATGAATACCCTCCAGGGAGCGAGATATACAGTTATGTTTTACCCTTATGAATATTTAATTTTTACAGTTAGCATCCGCCTACGGTGAATATAGAATTCGTGTAGCTCGTAGATATCCTCAAAACAGAGTAAACAGACTGAAACGGGGTTTCATTCCTTTTGCCACGTCGTTTTGTAAACTGTATCAGAGTGTTCTACAACTGTTGAAAGTGCGGATAAAATGTTATTAAAACGCAATGTTTGTTTCCGCTGGGAGGATAACAAATTTTTCAGTTGCTTCCGCGATTTCATAGCATTTTTAAACGATTCCAGGCAATGGTTTCTACCTCTCTCAGCCCCGATCGAAATTAAATTTTCAACTGCACTATACGAACAACTGAAAGTTCATACAACAATGTTTATTTACAGAATTGATTTTTATGAAATGTGCTTTGTAGTCGACTGATATTGATTTCTCGACTGTGGTAAAAATTTAGATTTTCAATTACTACAAATTTTTCTGCGAAAACAGAATTTTATCAAGGATCCTTTATCCGCAAACGATCCCAGACAACTCAAACTAGTTTCAAAACTTCGTCTTACTCATTCCCGCAGCCACCAATTTACCAATTCCTACCCAAGCGACTAAAATCCCCCGAAACTACCACGCCATTTCTCGGCGACTCGTCACAGAACAATCCTAAAACCAAGGGGTTGAATTTAAGAGAACCGTCTAGGGGTGACTAACGGAGACAGCTCACCCCTTATCTCTCCCTCCAGGCTTACCCGCTTGATAAAACGCAGCACGTAACGTGCCAAAAACGAGGTTTACCACGACGCACGTGAACGAGATTCGAGTTCGACGAGTGGTCGTCGCCGGGACCAGGGACATCAAAAATAAAGTCTGAGCATCGTCTGTCGACGACGCAAAAACCGGCGATTACGAGCCGCGTAGGAGCCGTGGACCGCTGAGATCGTAGAACAAAGCGGGATAAACTGGGACACAGTGGGACAAAGTAAAACAAAGTAAAACAAAGTAAAACAAAGTGACACAGAGTGAAACAAAGCAGCGATAGCCGCGAAAAGGAACAAAAGTACAGAGGAAAACCGGAGACAGGTGAAGAGGAAGAGAACAAGTACAGAAGAAAACCGAACACAGGTGAAGAAGAGAAAGAGAACAAGTACAAAGGAAAACCGAAGACAGGTGAAGAAGAGAAAGGGGACGCGAGAAAAGTAGACGTGTCGATTCGCTCCGTTGGCCACGATTTTATGGAAGAATTGTTCAAAGCTGCGTTGTGCTAAAAGGAGTGCTTTCAACGGTGTTGGAGCGCTGTCCTTCGTTATTATTCTCCTAGGAGATTTCAAGGTCATCCATATCTTTATAAGACTATGAGGACGACTATCTTTCTAGCGACATCAGTCCCATGCCTTCTAAGATTGTAAAGAAACACTTTAACTGAAGAATATTCTATTTTGAGCAGAAATAAAAACCTTTTCAAAGTTTTTTGAAATTAAAAAATCCCCGTCCGCAAAGGGTTAGATGAAGTGTTTAGTTGCTGTCCAAGACGATGGACGTTTCGTTCCACTGCGGGTCGGGAACAGGGAGGACACGAAGACAGATGATGACGATGAGAAATGGAACAAGAGAACACAGTGAAAACGAAGTGTAGAGTAAGAGCGGGATAGAAGAACAGAGGAAACGCGAAAACGGGTGAAGAGCGAGGACAAGCAAATAGAGGACAAATGAAGCGAAGAAGAGGACGAGAACAGAAGACAAATGAAGTGAAGAAGATTTCGAGGACAGAGGATAGCCGAAGTGAAAAGAAAAGGAAGACAGATGAAGAGAGTGACGGGAGCGCGTGGGTATGAGTTCAACAGCAGCGGACACGTGCTCGGCGACTAAAATTTGGTCCACTCACCTCGGTGTACCGAGGGTTTTTGTCCGGTGATATCGTGTTTAGAACAGGCCGGAATCACGTTCGACGACCGGTGTCGCGGTTATCCAATTCAGTCTCTCGTGCAACTCGTTCGAAATAAACCATGAGTCCCACTACGTCGTAGCTCTCTCCACACCACCTACAACGCTGCCGGTCGGCCCGACACTGAGCCACCGACCACTACTTGGTTCGTGGCTTCGCAGCGGGAGCAGAAACTCTCCCAGTGGGGGTAGCCGCAGGAAATGGACAGGGGGGAAAACAGACGAACCAAGGGCTCCACAGGGAAAACTATGCGGACGAACCTGTGGGATCCAAATAGGAAAAACCGAAGACATTATCCGGGTACATCTCCGAACGGGTCCGTGCCGATACGATGGGTCAAAGGGTTTTGTGACGTTTCGGGGAAAGTGGCACTTTCGATTTTCGATGGTTGAGCAATTCGATATCGCGTGGAGCTTTTTCATCCGGGGTATTCAAATTGTTATTCAACACTACACCTACCGAGCCTTTAAACTCACTGGTACATGTTTTCTTATAAAAATGGCAAGATGGATTTTATTTAGACTTTTAATGCGTACTCTACTAAAGATATCTTTAGCATCATTTCTTGCGAAATCGTTATTATTATTTCAATAGTTGTGAAATAAAAAATCTGGTAGGTTTGACGTGGAGAAAAATGGGTACTTCTAGAAATTTGAGTATCCAATTGGAGCAGATGTCTTAGGATATGAAGATGAAAATTCCAAGGATACAAATTATTTTAGGACAATTATTAACCCATTCACTGCCAACTACGAGATATCTCGTTTTATTCAGTGACGCCAGCTACGATTTATTTCGTAGTGTTTTTTTCCATTTTCAGATTACTGTAAATGCCATTTCAATACTATATCTGTAACTTAATATTATTAGATTTTGTGGAATTCCATGTTTTCTTCAAAATAAAATCTTGGCACCCAGGACGAGACGCTCTTTTGCCTGGCAGTGAATGGGTTAAGAAAGGTTTGACAATTTTCGAGCTGTGTTTTATTTCAATCAGGTAAATACTTTCTTGATTTTAGTTCTATTACAGCTTAAACATAAATCTCTGATTGTAGTATAAATAATGGAATTGTCCCTGGAGTCCGTGAGGACCAGCGACATTTATCTTGCGATTAAAGTTGCAATCTCTCCCCTTCGCAGATACAATCGGTACCCTCACAAGTTGATACCCTCTCGTAGCTACAGTGAGTCCAGAAAGTATTGGCACACTGTAGACGTCTGACTTTCGAAAAATGGTCGACACTCGGGCTGTTACAACTTCGTAAGATAGTATCGTACAAAAAATGTATGAATGAATTGTTTTAAAGCTTCAAACCTCTTATGCAACCTACCGTTTATTTTGTCTTAAGGTTTGCAACTCGACGAATGTTCTTGAGATCTTTAATTCCTTTTTTTCCGAGACCTTTTCGAGATTTTCTTGTGAACCTATAACAGTTTGAATATCGACAATTTTCCTATAATCGGGAATGTAGTGTGCCGATACTTTTTGGAGCCACTGTACATGGGAGAAACCAGTATCTGTGACGCAAACGGGAAATAGCGAGCCGCAGCGGCAGTGTTTGTTTTACGCTTTGTTTAATCCTGTTAACATTAAGTAGCAGGAGTCTATTAACAAAATCTATACTCCATTAGATTTCTAAAGATCTACGTTTTCGTACGTCGAGTAGTTACAACCAGAAAAAATGTCTGTAACTAAGAACAGATTGATCTTGTGTTGCCAGTGCCCGGGTCGATTTTGACCCAGCATGTCACATTCAGTCCTTGGTGATCAATTAAAATTGAATGCTCTTTAATTAAGTGCAACAAAAAAATCAATGGAGGCCAGATAATGTGTAACAACAGCTCCCAGTGATTTATTGGTTCAAGATTTTCAGCATTGATTTTCGGGAGACTCGTGTAACCGCCAGTAGGTAAACTGTTAATAACGATTCTGGGAACACACAGACCCCTCGTTCTCTCTATCTATAGTTATAGCACTAGACAGGTGATCATAGAGATCAGTGAACATGATTCTGCGGTCGGTTTATTGGCTGACATCTTGCTTCTGTGTCGTTCACTATCGCTCGATCATCGACTACATTGTTACTGCCTCTTTACATCGGCCATTCCAGTGATACGATGATTACGGAGAGCTCGATGAAGATAATAGGGAGAAAATATTCTCTACAAAGCACTCGCATAATTAAAATCTTTGAATCACAATTTAACCAAAAAGACTGCAGAAACGAGTACATGAGAAATCTCATCACTATTTTAGTAATAAATCGTATTTCGTATAAAATCAGCTGAGAATTGTACTCATTCAATTTCAACTTTGTTAACTCATTTCATTTGCACAGACAACTCTCGCCATGTTACAATGGGGTCATGCTGAGAATAAGTTGGCATTTCAGAACGAGTTGAAACCTAGGATCATTAAGTTCCATCAACCTAATATTAGATTATTACAATACGTATAAATAAACGTTTGTTCAGAGAAAGTGCAACCTGGTGCGCGTTGTAAAGATTACTTTAGGTTCTCGAGTATTCAAAATGTTTCTAAATATATACAATATTTATTTCGAATGGCTCGTCGTCGATGTTTCCGATATTTAACAAAAACCTGCAGATTACAATGTTCGTAAATCAACATGCTAGATGTTTATAAGAATAGAACAGGTTCGTGTAAACAGGATTTCCTTGCAATTTGTAGCAACTGCACAAATGTGCACGTAAACTCGTAGACGTTTATAAACAATCTCATGACGGAAATGGCTTTTCATGTGTATCATTTTGTGACAGATCCAAAATCAATTTTAGAAATTTTAGATATTTTTGTTTTCCGAGGTCAACCTCAAAAGTGAATCAAAATTTATATTTTGCTCTTTTAGCATTACTTTTAATATTTAAAAATTGCAGCTTACAACAAGTTTGATTAATGTAATTTTCCTATCGGCTGGAAGACTATCTTTCATCATATCGTAAAATGTGATAATTGTTTTTTATCTGCACCATTTAATAATTTATGAGTCACGTGGGAACAGAGCAAGCACAACGTGGGAATCAAATCATTGAAGGGAATGCGACTCGTTAGCGAAATCATAGCGTAGATTCGTACACATAACATTGTCAACGACCTTTCATTTGCGCTCAATGAGCTCTTGAAGAGAATAAATTGCACGTCCAAAGGTTTCTACGGCTAGAAAACTTCTTGAAGTAATTGATTTGTGGGTGTCAAGTATTTTCAATGACTCATTTCCTGCACTGCCAGAAATAACGCTGATTGTATCAATGCGGCCTTCATGAGATAATTCCTTGGCTCAACCATGCATGATTAAAAAAATCGAAATTATTGTTCAAACATACATATATACACTTCTTCCAAATTATCAGATCACCCATGAATCATGTAACAATTTTTAACGATCTTCTATTGACAGCTTTAGATGTTGTAAACTATTAAATTCTTGGCCCTTCAAATTGTAACTTTGCTAAATATTGACAAAAGTTTTGCATATATCCGCCGCTAAAAATAAATCAGAAATATTTTAATAAATTTTCTAACTGTATTACCCCTGTTAGACCTTTAACTTTATTGATTAAATAAATCACGGCCGGTTATACAGGGTATCTCAAAAATGTGGTACTTCCAACCCCTATTAAGGGGTGGTACCTGAGCTGATTTGAAGTAACTTGTTCCTTCAATAAAAAGGAAGAATTATATACAATTTTATTAGCATATTACTTTTGGGCCCATCAAAATGTAGCTCGGTTAAATTGCTTAACTGCAAAAATTGTATGATTGGATCCAATGCTCCCAAAAGTCAAATTTGCATACAACCAACTACTAATTACACGGTAAATGATCCCCAATTTGTTGATGCTTGTTTTGTCGATTGCATCATTAATATTCTGCATAACGCTCGCATGTTGGTTCCGGCAGCATAATGTCGTCCAATTAAATACTTCAAATCAAGTTCAGCAATGTCAATAGACTCTGTTCTGTAATGTGGACTTGATCGCAAATTGATCATTCCTACGTATTTAAATCACAATTCGCATAAGCGCCACATAATTATCCGATTTTACAATTCCCTGTACCTCCTGCTCATCTTTTAATTATCTTGAACATTCTCTCTGTTTATCTCGTGCATCTGGAAACAAAATGTTGGTCGTTAATTAAGACACATTTGCCCGGCACGCGGTGAATCAGAAACTCGTTTAAGTAGCGTCGAAGGATTCATTTATTAACAATTTTTCACCTGGAAATCGCGTGCAGGCGGAGCGTTCAATTGATTCTAATTGGCAATGTCTTCAATTTATCTGTAATTTGCACATTTAATGCAAATTTCATTGGTCGTAGCCCACAATCTTGCTGGTGATCCTTGACGGTGCATTATGCCGGCAATTATGATAATTTTATTGAGTGCAATGATTCCATATCGACACGCAGCTTCCATGACATTTAATTGAACTCATTAACGCTCCTGATTTTAATTGCGCGAAAATGGGTCAAGAACGTGCTCGAAAACTTACATTCAATTTCCATAGTTACAATTGTGTCTTTTCATTCGAAAAATTAGTTTACAATGCAACTTGCATTAGAATAATTTATAAAACCTCTTTCGTTACGTCTGGTCAATTTTATTAACACTATCGTAATGACGAATTATTATAAAAATCGTTAAAAATTGTAATAAAACAAATAAAATGAAATGAAAAATAGTCGCTCTTAGTTAGTGCTCCGTAGACCCAGCGTTAAATAAAAAGTATAATTTAATTTCAAAGCAATATTTCTTTTTTGAAGGATAGTAAGTGCGTCACGTGTGTTTCATAGTACTTTATTCGAGAATCAAATGCGACGTAATACATACATACAGTACATGAACAGAAAAGAAAAAATAGATGCCCCATTTTCGAGGGCGTCACGTTTATTAAGCGTACAGAAAAATACGTATCCCGTAGTTGCAAGTATAATATAGTATAGTTAGGCGTTTTCGAACAATTAAAAACACAAAAGCGGCGACGGTGCGCAGTAGCAATAGTGCACTGCTTATATAGTTGTGCAACTACTATGACTCGGACGGACGTTCTCGAAGAAGATGAATGGCATAAATACTATACAACTTACTCTCGAGTACATATATAGTCGTGAAATATAAACAAATGGGGAATGATCGTAGACAACGATAAACGTGTGTATAAATTACCGAACGCGGGTAAACTTTTACTTTAGCGGACTCAAAATTAGTACCTTTCTCCTACGAATTATGATGTATTTGGTATGTAATCCAGTAGATTTGTACCCGGCGCGATTGCAGATCGAAGTTTCGATCCTCTAGGATCAATAGTTGAGGAGCTATGATCGTTTAAAGTTGAGTATTTTTGACAGATCAGGCCGCCGCCATATCGGTTTGTAGTGACGATCGCGAGCCGCTTACTTTGCTGCCCCCCCTCTCGACCTAATCCTAACCAATATGGCGACGCCCTTACCTGTCAAAAATGCTCAACTTTAAGCGACCATAGCTTCTCAACTATTGATCCTAAAGGTTCGAAACTTCGATCTGCATCCGCGCCGGGTACAAATCTACTGGATTACATACCAAGTACGTCATAATTCGTAGGAGAAAGGCACAAATTTTGAGTCCGGTAAAGTAAAGAGCAGCCCCGAACACGGATCGGAGTATAATAGGATAGGACCATAAAAATATTAAATATACATTTTTGGCGTATCGAAAGCACAGCGGAACAATCGCGAGGCGTCACATATGTTTTATTTTTCATCGTCAAAAATGATTCTTCTCTTAACTTAACTCGATTAACACGTTCACCACCACCGTCACAAAGTTTAGCTCGCCGTGACAATCCCGTATTTTACTTAAAAATAGTCAAATCAATTTTGTACACTTTGTTACTTAAATTCGTAGTGCGCATTCACATATGTATGTGATGTCCCCAGTCTCGCAGTTTACTTAACAATAGTCAAATTAATTTTACTCACTTACAGTTTAAATTTATAGTATAATATCGGGAGAATCTATGACTAAATTGTTTTAATTAGACTGCGGATGTCTGTGCGAAATATAAATTTTGTGCATCGATTGCAAGGAACACTCACTCCTTCTCTTAGTAATTATAATAAGTTGCAAATAATAAAATCGTACTTTTAAAATCGTCCGATATTACGCTGCTAATCGAATATTTGAACAGTGAAACAAAATGGTGGTAGCGAGCGTGTCAGCGTTATTGTTCGCAAGAAAGCGAACGAACCGAATGCACTTAATTGTATGCGTTTGTGCTTTTATTTAATTATCTATTTTCTAACGAAGACTAGAGAGAAGCACGAAAATAAGATTAGGATAATGTTCGGCACGTAGGAGGCCACGCCGTTTCCGTTCCAACAGACGTTCAGGTTGCTCTTATTAATAATGGGCGTGAATTTCTGTTTGAAGTATTCCCAGTCGCACAGGCCTACGTCACATCCGTCAAGCATGACTAGCTTCTCCGCCAAATAAAACATGACCTTGTTTGGCTGACTATCGCCGTCGCATCTGCGAACAGAAATAGATGACGCTTGTTGTGACCAACTGTTGTCTATTTCGCCCAGGCGGTCGCGAATTTTAAACAATTCCCGCCGGCCGTTTCGGGCCACTGACTCATTCGTCGTTTTATTGTCCCGGTTTCGCAAGAGAACACCGCCAACGATCACTATGCCTGTACAGCCCACTGCCGACAGCGCCATTTTGTATGCTGCGGACGGCTGTCGTGATCGTTCGCATAGTTCGAATCGTCTCTTTCTTTAATTAAAATTAATTCACCCTTTTCTATGATACACTAACTTCAATAATCTTTTTTGTACGATGTGCTTCTAGAAACATTTTTATAAGAAATGTATAAAACAGTTTCATCAATTGATGAATGAATTACAGATATTTTAAATATGAATGAAGTAGAAAGTATGAAGCCGTGCTGTATAGCAAGCAGCTGTTTTCTAAGACTGCAGAGAAAAGCATTTTTACATGAACTTTTCAAACATTGATTTTTTAATTATAAGAATAGCTCACTTGTAGAACACTGCGACGAGATTGGAGGCGAAGGGCGAGATAAACGACGTTCGCCATTGACGTTTCGCCATATTCTCGTAATTATAAGCTGTCAGCTTCGATGAGTCTTTGTTGATGCTCAACGTGGCCAGTAGATTTTGAAGGCTAATGATGTCGCTGAAGTAGAACACTCCATTAGGTTCGGCTGACTCTGTGTCTTGCTCCACTTTCCTGGAAATAAACCGCAAAGCATTGTTAACAAACTAAAGACAAAATACTATTCTCTTGACTTGGAATCATTACCCAAAAATGTTTAATAAAAATTACGCAAGGATCGTAATTTCTCTATGGAAGAAGGTTCGTTTAAAGGGCATGTAGAAGACAAACGAAATTACCAAAAGTGATTCATCATGTCTTGCAAAAGCGTACATCCTAAGTGTGCATTGATTTCACGTCCATATCCGGCTTGGTAATAGTAGTAGAGATCCTCGTGATATTCTAGCACGCGGAGCTCCTCTTTGTTGAAAACAGCACACCAGGGAGAAAGTTTCGTCACTGTCCAAGACTTTTCGTAACGGCACATGTCGTACATCGTTAGGATCGATTCTGGAAACTCGTACGGATATTAGAAAACCGGCACAGCTGATATACGCGTTGAACGTTCCCTACACGGTATCGCAAACTCATTGAATCACTCTTGAAACACGGTACGATTTTTATCAATAGCCTGCAGATTTCCATGCAAATTAAAACCCGTGTGCATTCATTGCAATACACGGGAACTGTGTGCACATTCGTTTCTTTTCTTGGTCATTTTAATCAGTTGAAAATACTTGAATATGTTCGTCTTCTTTAATGTGCTTCTTTTTGCCACTTATATGAATTTTTTTTAGGTCAGAATAAAAATTAGTATTTCACAAAAAAAATCATTCTGGGGTTCCCAATGAAGAAAATTTGAGACTACTATCTTAAAAAGAGAACCATTAAGCCTCTTCAAAAAATCCCCCTCGACTGACTCATCAATTTTCGTCTAAATCCCATAAGAAACATTTTCGTAGAGTCTAACCCGAGATTTTTACAAATGTCTGCAGCGTTTTATAGGGGTCGTCTTATGGGACTCACGTTTCGGAATATGGTAGAGGAATCCCAGCCGTCGGCTGACATTCTGTATGAGACTCTGAAACTGCGGTTCCTGTTCGAATCTGCTGACCTCCACCATGGAAACATTGTTGGACTCGACGTCCCATATGTTGCAAGTTTTATAAGCCTGGGAAAGAAAAGTAAGTGGGCATTTCTCCGCGTTCAGTTACAAAGAACGTCGTCGGTCGTTCCACCGGGAATTAGCAGATGTATTTGTCGTTCTAACGACCTCAATTACTTACGGACAGCAGTGTGTCATTCACGGAAACTTCTTCGCCTAGCATAGCATCGGTGTCTCCGAATAGCCCTTTGATGAATTGCTCCATGCTTGTGCGACCTTCAGCGGTTTTGAACTTCAACAGAAAGTGATAGCGATTAGAATATAGGTAGATTTCATTGGTTCTGCAATTGCGATAGGTACCATATAATTGTCCGGCGTTATATTTCTCGCAAACGGTTGCAAAAGGTGAGGGAAGTTGCTTTGCAATCGTCTCGCGAGCAATCTCATATCCTCCACGCCTTGCGGTGTCAAAACTTCCGCCCTCTCTACCACAAGGTAATCGTCCGGCTTCCATCTTTTCAAGTTTTCTAAGTCCCTGTCACACAAGTGACCGTCTGCGAAGCAAAATCGCGATGGACGCGCGTCGTCAGTTGCGAAAGATGCGTTAGGCGAATGTAATTATCGTGATGAGCTTTGGTATAACTGAGCTGTGTATTTTGTTAAAAATTTTTCTGTAGATTGCATCGGTAGAAAGAACTTTTTCGATAGATTATAAAGGCGCCAATTCGTTTTGGTAGCAGCTGGATCCCTTTTTTTGGCATTAGCCAACGATCATCTCCAATTTTCTAAGCAATATAGCTTATTCGTGATAGTCAATCTTAATCCCAACTACTAACACGTTATTTACGCTACTAAAAACATATTAAAATCTCTACCCACGTTCTGGAAGATTAATATTCAACATCTGATGCTCTATACTCTATGAGATCCCTACACAAAAATGGTACTAGTGAATGATCATCAATTTTCTCTCAAAGCTTATTCGTAATAGTCAATCTTGATCCCCAATACTAACACGTTATTTATGCTATTAAAAACTCAACACATGTTCTGGAAAATTAATTTTCAACTCTAATGCTCTATACTCTGTGAGATCCCTACACAAAAATGGTACTAGTGAATGATCATCAATTTTCTCTCAAAGCTTATTCGTGATAGTCAATCTTGATCCCCAATACTAACACGTTATTTATGCTATTAAAAACTCAACACATGTTCTGGAAAATTAATTTTCAACTCTAATGCTCTATACTCTATGAGATCCCTACACAAAAATGGTACTAGTGAATGACCATCAATTTTCTCTCAAAGCTTATTCGTGATAGTCAATCTTGATCCCCAATACTAACACGTTATTTATGCTATTAAAAACTCAACACATGTTCTGGAAAATTAATTTTCAACTCTAATGATCAATGTACCAATGATCATCAGTTTTCTCTCAAAGCGTATTGGCGATAGCCAGGTTTGGTTCTCTACACCAACAAGTTATTTGGGTTGCTAAAGACATATACATACAGCTGAAACAAACGTGTCAACCATTTCCAGGAATCAGCGGCGCCAATTAGGTACCATGGAAACTCGTGCACACTAGTTGAAAATGTCTAACCAACTAGGAAAGTGTGACACTAGAACGCGCGTTCCAATTTAGACACGTAAGTTCACGGAATCAATAAATCTAAGGTACGCTACTGTGAATGCGAGTATATTGATCAACACGTGAAACGACGCGCAGAGGAAGATCGATACGAAAAAGTGTCAATGACCTGAATTAACTGCGGTCTGGTTTGCCGGCTCCGCTGCCGTCCGGCGGGGTTCAACTTGTCTCCTTTGTTTATTCTATTAACCCTTTGACGGACGAAGACGTCTTTGTAAGCGTTCGCAATTGAAAAGTTGATTAAAAGGCTAACAACAAATATTTCTAGCAACATCTCTACTATAGTTCTACGGACACATTCGTCTTGAATTCGTACGAAAATTCATTGTTAAACAACAAATGATAATTTAACGCTTTGGGTGATATTGATCATATTTTTGTTAAAAATATAAATTCTATCAGGAGCTGCAGCACACTCTACAATTTCATCGGTTCAGTTGAGTGTATAATGAAATTCTGAAGTTATAGGATGTTTCATTGTGATTGGGCAGTCACTGTGTTATATAATAAATAACTCGTCCGTCAAAGAGTGAATAGAATTGTTTTGCGAGATCGTGATTTGTTTTCATTTGGAATAGGTCTATCGGTGCAACCTGGTTTCAACCGGGTTGCTTCGGACGTCAGCAGACGTTCTTCCACCCCTGCAGTTCTTTAGACCTGCGGTTATTCAGACGTGGAAAATTACTTACTGCCTCGGGACTCGTGGTTGTTGATTATTTGGCTCTGCACTTCCGTTAACGAAAGCATCTCGTCGATCTCCATTCTCGATGCGCACCGTGTGCCGTGCGTTGCGAGCATCCAAACTTGCTCGGCTCTGCAGTCTGCGGACGCAATCAGAGAACAATCTAAACTCACGCTGACGAATCATGAAATATTCGGACACCCCATATCAATTCGATCTTTCGATTCGGTGTCCTTCGGACTCTAGTTCCAATCTACCAGTAACTATTTTCGGCACTTCCTATTTGTTTACTTACTCGGTACGTCTTGGAACCGTGTTTTGCCGGCATGGACGAAATGGTAGGCAGTCTTCGTGGCCATGTACAAGTACGGATCATTCTCGTCCGCGAAACAGTAGTCGGAATCGCGAGTGTACGCGAGATTCGCCAGGACGAGCAGCAGCAACAGGGACACGTTCATTTTGAGCGCCATCTTTGTTTATGGAAAGCTGCAAGTCAACAAATTACATGTTTTTTTTTAACATGCTCTTAGATGTTTAACATCGCCATTGGGATTCACAAAATTAATAAAATAGATTGTAGACGGTGAATAGAACATTTTTAAAAATGGAAAAATTTGTTTAAAATATATCAGAAACGTGTGCTGAGGAAAATTGTCTACAAAATTGGCTGAATCCGATGTTTAAAAGCTCGTAAATGATCAATCACTGGGATTGACATGAGAAGGACGCATCAGTGCCAAAGGAATTTAATTATATTGTTATATTATTTTCAGTTTATTGGAGCCATGAAACGTCCAAACACATATTTACTCCTGTTTGTTACAGTCGACACAGAAAACTTTTATTTTGCACAAAGATCCGCAGTATAATTATGATTTAATACTCTGCGAACGAGGAGCAACGGCGACACATTTATTTCGAGCGTCCTCTTCGTCCCTGAGACGCTGCGCTCGGAAAAATTGGTTTATAGAAAAATCGAACGGAACGTTTTTCTATTCGAAGATCGGAATCTCTCTTTCTGGTAGAATGATCCGGTTTCACTGGCTGTTTCTGAAGAAATTCCCTCGCGTTCGTACTTTACGATCGCATTAAACCGCGCTACCATGCCGCTTCGTCTGAAACCCAACTATAGCAAGCAAACCTACATTTTCCTGTGCTGATGTCAGATGTTCCTTCCCCGGCGGCGCGGCGCGGCGCGGCGTTGTAAATTGTGACCGCTAAACGCGAAGTTGTTCTTATGTAACCCGCGAAAGGATATTTATCCATTTAGAGTACCGATATAAAAAGACAGAAGAAACAGAAGGAAGAAGAATAAAGAACAAATTATCCTTGCGTCCTTCAGACTTATATAATCAATACATCAACATATATGTCTAGCGTATGATGTCACGTCCTACAGTCAACGTCACTCCCGATGCACATCCGAGTAGCAATTTACCAATCAAATTATTAATAATAATCATCCCTGGCATATAATTCGCGACAGTGATCTCGGGAATTTTTATGCAATATAAGAGTTACTTATATCAACTATGAAGAACGCGAGCCGAGAATAGAGAGCGCATGTTTGAATTTATATTAAATAAATTTCTTCATTCGAGCACATATTATATTATCGCGGGAAATCTAAATAAATTCCGCCTTCTAACGTTTCTAAAATACCGCATGCGTTGAATCCTTTTTACTGCTTGGAATTGCACCTACTCGTCCTTGTCATAAACGCATAAAACCGGCAGACCAGCGATCTCAGAGGAGCAGGGTCCGGCAACTGCCTGCTACAGTTTATGATGCACCAAGGTTAAGGATAGAGACGCGAAATATGCAAGTGAACGTGAAAGTTAAGATGTGCGCGCGAATTACGCACACATGCGAGAGCGACTTGCATAATTCCCCGAGAGCGAGAAACAGGTTCCCGAGGAAGAGGCTAGACACCTTGCGACGTGATTAGCAACTTTTCTGCCGACCCGAATGTCCGACGTTCTCCTCGCCCTTATCGGATTTGGACCGGTTCGCAAACGAACCGATCTGCTAATCGTTTACGCGACTTCTGAGACGGCCAGAGTTAACGGCTCGGCACTAAAAGCGGCTGGTACGTGATGCTTAAGTAAACAACGAGTAACTTATCTAAACTGTGTTGTCGTAAAAATGATGAGATAGAATTTAGTTGGACTTTTGCGTTTGAAAAAGCACGCTTGGTCAGTCGCTTTCCGTCAAACCTTATAAATTCGATAATTGTAAGGGGTTGTGATAAATGTTGCCTAATAGAAGTCTGAGCAGTTATACAATTTTGTTAATCGTTTGTGCAGACTGTATTTTATATGAAATTAATTTCTTAATCAAATAAAATACCTGTGCTGTGAATTATAAATTTTTATTTTAACCAATTTCTGAACGAGAAGTTTTTTAAAACGATTCAGAAATGTGTTCCTAGTAAAACTTAATTTTCAAGTCAATTGTTATGGAATGTACATTTCGTGGAATTTTTTTAAATGGAATTTTCACAAAAGCATGAGAAATGCAAAAATTAAATAGTCTTCCGTAAATAACGCGTTAATTGCACGTCAATAATAAGTAAAACTTTATTTTCAAGTCAATTGTTATGGAATGTACATTTCATGGAATTTGTTTAAATGGAATTTTCACAAAAGCATGAGGAATGCAAAAATTAAATAGTCTTCTGTAAATAACGCGTTAATTGCACGTCAATAACAAGATGTATACCGTCGACAGAAAAATTCGCGAGAGGTCACTTCAGCGTGCGGGCGGAATGCGGTTGGCAAAGACAATCCGTGAGTAAGTATCGCCGAGGATAGCGTAATGGACAGTGGCTCGATTAGCAAAACCTTCTTCGAGTCTAATAAGTCTACTTGGCCTACTTATTGTTAATTCCCCGTGTCCGCAAGTGACGACTGCCGTGTAAACTTAGTAGTGATCTGATTTTGCCGTAAACGCTCGATGATTTAACGCTTTGCGCTTCTATCGACCATTAAAAAAAAATATACATATGCATTTAGTAACAGCTTCTTCATGCGTGATTGCGACGAAAGAAAAATCCGATTTTTGCAATTCTTTTCCAATATTTCATCATTACTTAAGCTACAGTCAATCACAAAAGTACATCCTCTGAAACGAAGTAAATTCATAAAAGCGTAATTTTGATTTTACAACTTTTTTATCCGAGTCTGTATTGAAAATATAAAAAAACAAGCCACATGGTCCACTTTTGAAAGATTTCCAATATTTGAAAGGGTGTATGGAGTCTTTTGTGACCGACTGTACTTGTTACCGACGTCATTCGATTTTCTTAAGAGATTCCTCCGAATTCGCAGTTTGCGCATCGATCGAAAACGAACTTTTCGGTACGACCTGATAGAACTGTTGAATCGAATGTATTTCGAGCGGCCGAGCTCGAACGGAGGCGGGTTCTTCGCCTTCGCCATCAATTTAATGGGACTCTGTTTCTGTTTACCCGATGCCCGTAATGAATCATCTACCGTCACGAAGAAGAACAGAACAATCTACTATCACGCAATAAAGAACGACCAACAGTAATCTGTACTTGATAATTGAGAACACAAGTAGGACGTCGACGTCACGCTCGGCGATCCTTGCCGCCAGCATTCAACGATTTAATTATTCGCAGGCCGGGTTTATTTATTCAAATGAAATTCCTCCCGAGTGCGTAAACGGAATTTAATCAAAAGCTGAATGAAATGACTTTTATTACAACAATGCGCCACCTTTCACCCGGAATTGACCGCTCTCCCGACCTGCCTCAAATTATTCTATCCCGTTACCGAACCGTCCGTGAACATTGTTCCTTGCCCATTGAAATTCCAACTTTACGAAGTCGATGCTCAGAAAGTTCGCCGATACTTTGTTAAACTCGAATCTCTCGGCTCGCGTGACCAACGTATAGATCATGGCAGTTCTGAATAAAATATTAACGTGTCACGGTTATAGAGCGACGTGTGTGATTAACCTGGCCGCCATTTTGGAACCAGCGAAATGGCATTATGAAATAATTAGGGGCTCTGATGTTGAATTAGATTCCCCAGACAAGGTTAAAAATTAGTTAGTCATTATTAATTCAAACTATTAAGATTATTGAGAAAAAAAGAACTTTTTGTCAGGCTAATATTTCTTGAAACTGATGCAGAAAATTTACGATAAACACCTGTTGTCTAATGCTTTACTTTTTTATTTTATTTTGTACTTTCAGAGGGTGTTGCTCTGGTATAAATAATAATTTAACACTAGATCTACCGAGCACAGACCGCAACTGATACGTACAGCTGTATTATAACGACAGGATTGAATTTCTTCAGCCTTTCTCCAATATTTATTACAGCGCGTGCTTAAATAAAATTTGGCTTTTCATCAGATAAAACATAGTTTCGTTAATGACTTAATATAAAAACGAATAAATTGTTCAAGTTTGAACGATGGGAGTCGTATGTTTCGCACAAAGTAGCAGCGTGTGAACATTCTGCTTCTAGAAATGCGCGATTAATATCCGGAAAGAGGCCTGGCAGAGTATCAAAGGCGCGTTGATTGGCGAGATCGCGGTTCGCAGCGGCGACTGGAAAAATTTGTTTTCATTGAGAAATTACCACAATTACGGGGCCCGGTATTTATCTTCACGCCCTGTTTCTTGCTGCGTCGTATCGAGCGTCGAAAAAGGCCTGGAAAGAGAGAGTGCGACCGGCAACGAGATCTAACTTTTCACTTTTCGATGATCTTGTTTCTTGCGGCTGGATCTGCGAGGATCTTCGGAACGTTTCACGGGCACTCGATCACGATCGGCGGTCGAATATAAAATGAACCAGCGATTTATTAAATTACATTATTAGAAGAAAATCTACGTGTTTGCAGGGACCGCCGGTATTTCGGATTTTGTCAGCAGGTCATCCAACTTTTTCGCGAATTCGAGAGTTCACTGTCCTATAAACGGGTGGGTCCAGGTGAGAGCGGTATTGTAGAAACACTCGCGGATTGCCGGTGGGAAATGTTGTAGAAGTGAACCGTGAAAAGAACGCGAATACTATACTCTCGTCTGTATGCCGATCGCGACCACCTTTCGAGGCGGCAGCTTGTGTGGCACTGCCGTAAGGTCGACGAGCTTCGCTGGTTCGCAGCGTATACTGTGTGGAAAAGTCATATAGTCCCCGGCGATATAGTCCCCCCGTGAATAGTGTAGTACGGATTGTGGCCTTTGATCCTATCCTGGTAAAGCATAGTATTTCGTGAGTTTCATAAAAATTGTGAAGGTTCGTTACCTCGGACACGCACGATCGATAATGGGGCAGGTTGGTGGAAACAGGACCCCCGCGTTGCGTTCAAATCGGTCGTTAGAACACCTCTTCTTTCGACCAACTACGAAAAACACGCGACTGCCATCAAGAACAATGCTTCGGCTACACGCGGAATATTTGGCGACCTGTTTCAATATTTGCACACTTTCTAACCCCTTATTTCAATCCCCTGACTACAACTAACCATTTTTTCTACACAATTTAAAAATATCAAATGCAATTTTTAAGGTGACATTGTAAAGAGGAGGCTTCGAAGTGGAAGATTCATTCACGAAAAAAATTTTTAATGCAGTGGAATTTTAAAAAATTGTCTTGAAAATTTCGATATGTGACTGGATCAGTATAATAACTATTTTATCATTTCTATAATAAACATAGTAGTATCAATTCAATTAGCAGATTCATATGACCATATCATTCTCTCCAGTGTTACCGAATCAATTATTGAAGACCGCGCTAAGAAGTCCCGTTAAATCCAGCGACTCGTTACACTGTGATTTTTGTTCTATGACGTAAGCAGTTGCAATCAGTCATCCTCTATTGCTATGCTCCTCTTGTTATGGAATTCTTCCACACCTTCTGCAGCTTTCATATAATATGCCTTCCGATTGTTATATAACACAGAGCTATTTTTTCATAAACCTGCCGAATAATTATTTTTAAAAAATAAATCAAATGAGTGACCTTATTGGCATTATACATTTACACGAATTCCACAGTGATTAGCAACATTTATATTAATGAAGTACTAAATCAGTAGATGGTGGAGCTTTATGCATTTAGAGTAAAAAATTATGCACATAATTTACGCATTTATAGTGTAAAATTACGCGAATAATTTGTATATTTAGAATACAAAATTATGCATGTAGAGTGTAGAGAATGTCTAAAATGAAAAAATATTGTTCACAATCGACTCCTCCGGAAATCGTCAATGAAAATGTAAATCAGTATTTTACATCGCAGCCTACGTATCATGTGCTAATTGCATTAATGTTGTAATAAAATCCCAGGCGCTGTACTATCATTTACTGCAACATTTGTGAGCGCGAATCTCTGATCCGAACAACGATTTGTCACGGAAGTTCAGGTGGCACTGACATAAGGTCGTCAAGCTCCGTTGCGTCGCACCTGAACATTCTATGCAATCGGTGCCCTGTTAAGACTATAATGTGACTGTTCCCTGCAATTGAAGAGCCTACTGCAATGTATCATATATTTCGCCAACCAAGAATTGTAACTTCAACAAGACTAACTCGAGCTAAACTAATACTACAAATTCACAATAAACGAACGTCTCTTCCCTCTTGCCATACAAACAATTACTAACTATTAAAATCACCTGACAAGCATGTGTAAACACTATATTTTTACATAGTTTATAATAAATATTAAGAACGTTTACATCTCGATCGAGTTCAATTCAATTCATTCCGGAAGAACGTATCAACAGCAATAAATTAGGGCCATTGGATGATATTTACATATTAACTAGCATATCAATCTCACGTAACGTCGTTAAATTGTAATATGTTAGGCGTATAGAGATCATCGTTTATCACGCCAGCTTATGTGACAGTAATATAAGGTCGTCGCGTCGCTGGCATCAAACACGTGCACACATGAATCAGACATTTTATGACACCTTAATTTCTTCAACACAATCACTGACAAAAGCACACTTGACGTGCCCGGTAATCACTTTAAGGTAACCGGTTTTGTTGTCACCTAGCTGGAACTCGGTATGTAATTGGCGTTCGAAATGTGTTTTAAGTGGACTCGTTCCCGGTTTGACCGTGAAAACGATCACTCTCCGTGAAATAGTTTCCTCTTCTCTACAGATACGTACACTTTATTTGCGAAATATTATCTAAACATAAATAAAAACAGAGAAATACAATAATTTCAACAGCTAGGAATTAATTTCTCATTCAAACTTCGCAGAACTTTATATCGCAGTGGAATCCAGGGACCTCCAACTTTTGCTTCAAATACTTCCAATCGCAAACTCCCATCTCGCAGCCCTCCAACTCCAAAGGTTTCTCATTTAAATATAATCTGACTTTGTGCGCGGAATCGCATCTGGAAGCAACAAATCGGATAAATCCTACATCAAAACAATTCAGTACGAAATTGCATATCGTACGAACCTGTAGAAAACAGCTGCGAAATTCGCAGCGAACGGAGCGAGATAAGAAGTCCGCCATTTTCGGGATCTTTCGGCTTCGTAGTTTGAAGCTGTCAAAGGCGTCGAGTCCTCCGCGGCTCCGATAGTTGTCAGGAATAATTGCAGCATCGAGCTGTGGGTGAAGTAGAATATTCCTTGCGGCTCATCCTTTGCGTCTCCTTTTTCCAATTTCCTGAAACGTTCAAAAGTTGCACGTCGTTCAAAACAAACCTTTAACGATTCCAAATTGCATGCGTTTCCAAGACAATGGAAATGCGATTCCAATTGCAGGAACTCACGTGAAGTGCTTGAACATGTCTTGCAACGGTTGACATCCGACCCTGGTGCTCAGCTGCTGTCCATAACTGGCATGAGTGTAATAGTGAAGATCCTCCTCGTACTCGAAAACTTTCAGGGACTCCTCTGCGAAAGCTGCGCACCAAGGAGACAGTTTGTCGACGACCCAGGCTCTTTCGAACACGCACGCAGTGTACATCACCAGAACGGATTCTGTAAGACACGAATTGATTAATCTATTTTATCTAATGGATGTTAATATCTTTTCAGACAGAAAACACACTGAAAGGAAGATCTTCGTCGAAGCCAAGTCGCTGGCTAACTTGGTGAACTACATTCTTGAACTCGGGTCCGTCGATGAAGGCGTTCACTTCAGCATTCGTCGACGTATTCTTCATTAATTTCACCCAAGGCTTGCAAATTTTGTAAAGCTGCGAACAAAATACACTTTCGTAAATCGTATTGAAACCTTTAATTACATGTAAGGTCTCGATGTGAAAGAAACGTCCAGGACAATATTAATAAAAACATTTTGTTTTTAATTATTCCTTTGTGAAACTTTCAGTGACATATTTTTTGATATTTTTCCGATCAGAATGAGACCATATAATCTGGATCATATCTGCTTGTCTAATCCACGGAAACATATGTTCCACTGCTCAGTTCGGATAAACGAGGGGCTACTATATCGTGGATTAAACAAGCAAATATAATCCGAACTGTATCGTGTTTGGAATCATTTTAAACAGTAAAATGTGACGTTGATAAAAAGTCACATGAAAAAATAATTAAAAACACTGTACAGGGTGTATATAAAATGTAATGGTCATCCGACCTAGAGGTGAGTCGGTGGACATTTGTAAAAGAAACTTGCCGCAAAATTGTTTATAACCAAGAAAATTGTTGGTTTGTTTTTACATCCTCACCTTCTACCCATCGAGAAGAGAAAACGTTTGAAAGAAAACATATGTGACAAACAAATACCAAGTCATCGCCTCCCTGCCTATTCAGATCATAAGAAATTGCAAAATGTGAAAGAAAACCTTAAAAATTAGCGTTAAAATGTCATCCTGCTAGAAATCCTGGCAATCACGAAGCAGAGGAAAAATATTTAAAGAAGTAACAGCTGCATATGAAATTCCATCTGACTCTGTGTCCATTGTTATACGTAAGAATACTAATCATACATTATAAAAATGCTACCGTACCTCACCGTCCCTTCATCGGATTATAGCAAGCAAAAAATGCATGCGAATCGGCTGTGAACTGGCCGATTATTATTCTACAACCATCGCGCTTCGGGAACTTCAACCCCGACAAATGAACAACACGTGCGACAGACCCATCCGAGCGACGAGGAGACATACCCTCATAAATCACGCTATTGACGACCGAAGACAATACAAAACGGTTCTTCTTTGACAGTTTCCCACTCCTCAATCTAAACTGCTTCCGACGCATCCGCGTCCAATTAATACATTTCCCCACCTAAATCCACCCTTAACCATTCACGAAAAACCGAGATGACAATCGCAGTACTATTTTGATCGCGGTCGGAGTAACTTCGTCTCGTTCGGTGTGACGATTTCGGAAATCGTGTCGCGTAGTGTTCAGTGATTGTGTAAAAGTGTGGTGTTTTGTGCTTCACTACTACAATTAAGACGTATTCGCGCAAATGGCAGTGTCCTGTGAATCCGACAAAGGAATAGAAGATTGAAAAATTTGTAAGTACATATACTTTACATTAGTATCTTATAATTAGACTGCGGATCATTATGCATTTATGAAGAAATTGGTTGGGTGGAATATAAAACAGTAAAGGATTTTAAAAATTCAAGAATGTTAAATTGTAATGTTGCTTTTAATGTAACAAAATCGTAAGGGATGAAATTAATTTTCATACAAAACATTTCTATTTTGCATAAAGATTCGCAGTTTACTTATAATACAGGATTAATATTCCTACGTATAACAATGGATATAAGGTTCTCTTTCATATTTTGCAATTTCAAATTTATGATTCGAATGGGCAGACACAGACACGATTGATTATGTTTCATACACCCTGTAAATATTCGCGTTTATCCAGACATACGTATTTCATTTCTTTGTTATCAAACCTTCAGTAGAGTATCCTGTTCCACTGGCACAACTTCCGTGTTGTCGAGAGACACATTACCAAAGAGACCATTAATAAAATAGTCCATGCTAGCCACGGTCCGTTGCGTATCTGTTGATCTAAACTGTATGAAAATGAGAGAGATAATTTGAATAATTTTTTTTTGAGAAATTTATAAGTAGATCTATTACTGTGTAGGTGTGCTATGAATAATTGACTGTAAATAATCACGTGCCTTGTATTTATCTGCTGGCAAATCGTTGGAATCCGAATTCAGAAGCTGGGGGAAATATTGTTTGAACCGGGCTCCGAGAGTTTTCAAATCCAATTCGCCTTGCTTCGTCAAATATTTCGACTTGTCTTCGCTGACATTCGGGTCTAATTCCCACGCTTTCAAACCCTTGAGATCTTTTTTGCATAAATGGCCGCCTACGAGCGAACGGAAAAACAATTAAGAGCGCGGAAATACTGAGAACCAGTAAAAAAGTAATTTGCTTTACAATTCCAATCTGAAGTGGCATAACAACCCATTAACTTCAATGCTGTCTGAGCTCCACTTACTTCCATGTTTCTCGTGATTTTTGATGATTTTCTTCTTAAGCTTCGGCAACAAGTTCACCATATTTTTAATCTCGCTTTTTCCTGAGTACCGCGTTCCGTGTCGTGTCAGCATCCAAATTTGCACTGGTTCGCAATCTAAAAGAATTCATAAAAATTGAATCAAACATTATTTAATAACTGTAAATCGCGAAATTGTTAACACTTACTGGGCACAGAAGTATTAGTTATCAAATGGTCCCCAATCGAGTAAGCCGTTTTGGTACTAGCATATAAATACGGATGTTTATCAACAGAATAGCAATAGTCGTCTTTTGCATCGCTTACAATGAATTGGCCCTCGAGAGATACGAAGGCAATCACTATTGTGAAGATTCTTATATCTAACATTTTTTCTGACAATAAATATTATCTTCTTCGAAGTCCGCGTGCCTGCAATGAAAATTGCAATACTTCGTGTCAGAAGAAAAAACAAATCACGTGAAATGCGGCGCGACAATCACTTCACTATGGCTCAGCGCAGCTGTCAACGAATCATACAGATTTTCTTTATACCTTGACGTTTGCAGGTCACGACAAGAAAGCAAAATTCTCAAATTTTTGTATTTCGAAACTCGGCACTATTAAAAATCATTGCTTTTTAAGTATTACGTATCACACACGCGGCAGATCTATTAATTTTTTTCGGCATCGGGCGAGTCCGAATGTGTTTTGGAATTAGCTTTGACCGCTACTAAGTAGCATCGTTTCTTATGCGAACGTCCGCACTCTACGAATAAAAACTCTGTTTTGCTAAAACCATTTGAAAATTACAGAAAAAGTGTTTTCATGTCACGTCACCTTCAATTTCATTATTTTATACTGGCGAATTTGAAAATCCTTCAAAAATTAAAAATCTCAAGCCGTAGTCATTTTTAACAACCTGGTCTAATATAATACCTAGTCCCGTAATTTTCGGGTCCAGCCCGGTTCTCCTACTAATTTTAAATTCACAAAGAAACTCATAATTAGATTGCGGATCTTTATGCATTTATGAAGAAATTGGTTGAGTGAAATATAAAAGATTTAAAAGATTCAAGAATGTTAAATTGTAATGTTGCTTTTAATTTAACAAAGTCGTTAAGGGATCAAATCAATTTTTTTGTTATTCCTGCTTCCCAGAATCAATGCAAAATATTTTTATTTTGCATGAAGATCCGCAGTCTACTCATATTTTTCGCACGTTTTCAAGTTTGACTTAGTTTCTTACACGTATTTCAATATGGCACCGTTAAAAATGATTTAATTTTAAATATTCCGTGTCTCACGCGTGGTAGATGTGTTAATCGTGATCCGCAAAGAAGTTAATAATTTTTTAAAATTATTTTATAATTATTTTATGTAAAAAACTACGAACAGAAAACAATACAGGTGTGATTTACGAGCGATCGTGGAGTCGACTGATCAGGCGCTGGTTGCTTACCTGTATACTATCCCCTTCGATATAAATGTCAATAACTGCTCAGGTTTTCTCCTTTATAGTAACAAACTCATGACCACGAAACTACATACATACACTTCTGTACTCGTATTTGTGTAACGCCGCGCTGTCAGCGTCACTGCGTATTACAATCGGGTGAAATATTTTCGAACATACATTAGAATTTTTAACGAGCTAACAGTAACGGCCGCGTCTGTGTCGGCATTTATTAACTCTGAAACTACGAGCAAAGAATATTTTTCGTTAACCGGTTCTCCGCTTAGTAATATGTAGAAAAATGACTACAATTAGAGTTATATAATAGCACACAGACATATGATTCTTTGTGTCCACAATGTTGTTGTATTACTTCCTAGAAAACAATTGTATAAACAGTTTAACTGTTACAGTATTTTCAACTCAGTAAACTATTATTAGATTCCCACTTCTTCGCATCAAAATTCGCAGTCTATTAATAATAATTAAATTTAAGTGTTTCCGAGTAGAAATACAATTTGTCTTTGGAAACAAAAAATTTGTTTTCGTATATGTCAGTTAAAATTAATATCAGTTAGATGGTAGTTGAATGTTTCTGTGTCATTTTAAATATGATAATTTATTCGACGAATGAAAAATTACTTGAAAGAAGATAAAATCTAGTATTGACATACTAATACTGTATCTTTAAATGTATTAATGATTTATCATTTGTACGTGTCTAAAATTTTCGTACACGCATGTTCCCCAAGCAGAAATTTTGACAGTGCGTCAATCAATCAAAGCACTTCATCGATCAATTACACTTTACACAGTTGGAACGACGTAGAAATCGGAATAAACAAGTAACCAGACGTACAGTCCACAGAAAAAATTATCTGACTATAGTGGAATAATTCATGTCTTATTAAAAGCACAATGCACACCTGTTGAATGTTACTACATATATGCACATGTAAGGTTATATACCATTCGCTGATATCGGGGACACATCGAAAGCACGCAATTTGCGTAAAATAGGGACGTCACTATCAACAATCTATCTTTTTTATTGTTTTGCAAAGCGGTGATAAAATAAACGTTACAAGCAAACCACAGATCTTTATGCAAACTTTTATTGACTTAAATTATCGCACAACGATTAAAATGAAGGAAAGATTTGTAGTAAAAATAGGATAACAATTAATATAGTATCAATCTTTGCGAATTAAATGCCAACACATTGCCTTGCATTTTAAATAACAGATTGCAATTGCAATACTGCCGTGTTCATTCGAATGGGCGTATCAAAATAAGTTGGCTTTAAGAAAAATTACTTTTTTGTAGATACAGTTTTCTTATATTTAACATATATTAGACGTATACTATTTTTGTGCCACTTGTCAGCAGCAACTTGATTTTAGCGAAAGTTGTAGACACGCCCTTTCGAATTAACACGGCAGAATAACGAATTGAAATTTATTCATGATAAATGCCAAATACACAACAGTAGGCATGAAATGTTCGAGCTTCGTAAGTGAACGTGGAATAATTGTCCTTCTCAGGGTCCCAGATAAATCCAAGAGAACTCTGAATGGATTGTCCTGATTTTTCTATAATAGTCACTGTCACTACGATCTTGTACCTAAAACTAATTAATATTACATTCAATGAACTCGATAAAATTTTTAATACAAAAAGATTCGACGCTTTTTACAGTATCGAATACCTGTCGAAATTCAAGTTTTTAATTTTACTTCGAATCTCTGCGGCAATTAATTCGCAAACTTTCAAGCATGTTGTTGGATCATACGAGATATCTTCGAGCTTATTAATCATTGTAGTCTGCACGATTTTATCCACTGGATCTACTTTAAAAGGATTGTAAGCTTCCAGACGATAAGTGTTCTGATATTTCAGTGTCTACAGTAATTCAGAAATTAAATAAATGAGTCGTATTTAAGCTAAATAGCACAGTAAATAAAACAAATATATGTGCTCTTACCTCCCTTTCATTATCCTGAATTTTGTCATTCACTTCTAATTGATGGGGCATATCGATAAATAAATAATCTGTCCTCCCAATTAACAATTGAGTACAGTTACGCACGCCTTAAAAATACTTCTGGTACTGGCTAGAAAGTGTCACTTGGTTACCGAAATAAACAAATTTGATTGATCAATAATTGTTGAAAGACGTTCAATAATATTGTCAATACGCCCATGAATGTCTAGGAACCCCTTTAAAATCGATGGAATATTTCTGAGTATTTAAATCCAGTACCCAAATTATTAATAAAACGTATATTTTTAATGTATTTTAAACTGTTTTGTCTGTACCAGATCTACATAACCATTTTCACTACTAATTTCAAATAATTGTCTACCTTTTTCTATATAATTTTTGAAATATTTGCACCGTTTGAATTTTTGAATTTTCTAATGCGCGCGCGGTTTGTATCGATTTCGAAGAATTATCGAACCAATTCCGATTATCGAACGGTGATCGCAGTTTTGAACAGTTTTGAATTCGCGGCTTTTTGGGATGCAGCATTTGAAGTTCTCGGGAGCGTAGAAATGGTTTAAACAATGCCAGTTACGGAAAGCGTATTTTGTCAACTTCAAATCGGAGATAATTAAACAGTGTTAATTAAATGAAAAGATTGCTTGCATCGCTGCCGAAGTAAGAAATAGAGTATGTGTGAAGCCAGCGTCGTACAGAGGTTAGTTGAATTTATTATGACATTGATTATGTTGCAGTAAATTTATTTAGCGTGAAGTCAAACAAAATTGCACGTGTATAACAGTCAAACAAAAGTTTACACTCGTAAGAAGCTATAATCAACGATAGCAAATCAATAAACATAAGCTTCCGTTTTCTATCCCATATAAACGTTCTTCTACTTCCATTTAAACAAACCCATTAATCATTTGTTTACCAACAGCGTAAAATAATATTTATGCTTTACAATTATTAATAATATTGTAATTATCACTGTTCATATTTAGCTGCACTTGTCGCAAATTTCCTCATCAGTGTATAAAATTATGTACACAAGGTATTAAATAACACTTAAATATTTATATATTTTCGTTTCTTATAATAACATACTTAAACATTTATATTAATCTGATTAATTAAATAAAGTGAATTGTATATATGATACAATATGACAATTCTGCCTGCATTGTTTTACATTATAGAAATTATACATATAATCCTGAGATTATTTATAGTTATCTCCATGTGTAACAATAATATTTCAAACTTTTCATCTCGTTCAAGTTAGCTATAAATTCGGTAATACCTTTGTTACAAATGTTATACATATGTAACAACCATTAAAAGCGACAACCAAGATTCAGATGTAAATGTGTAAATAAATTCATTTACATATTGTCTATGCAAAGTCCTAAACAATATTTAAAATAGATTTATGTTTAATGAAAGTATATATGTATAAGAGTTAGTCTCATTGTACAAAAAATGATAACATTTAAACGTATCTTCAATGAAATGAAAAATACAAGGAAATATACATTCATGCCTGAGATGTAGCATTAAGAGGAAACATGGAGCTTCTTAGTTGACTTCATATTACAAAGTTTTCTTGCATTTTTTACTAGAGATAAAATGATTTGGACAATTTCAATGCTAAATGTAAGGCATGAATGTATCTTGTTTCGTCTAATAATGCTATACATTCTTAATACTTCGACATAAATCACTTTAAATACTAATGCTCAAAATATACATTTGTGCTACTTTAGTCTACAAAAAAAAAGTCAAATACCTACAGACACAGTAAAACAATTCTGTGTCAATTGGAACCTTAGCTTCCCTTATAATTAAATAATGAATACATTTGATCACAAAATTTATAAAGATACATTTCCCAATACAGAAAATTCAATAATTTTCCTAAGATAACAATTCAACCTCAGCTTGTATGTTTTGGCGGGCTTGCTCTTCATATTTTTCGCGAAATTCCTTCGAGGCAAAAATATTTGGTATTTGCACAAAATTCTGCAGCACCTATGTTTTAATAAGCACATATACAAAAGTAAAAGATTTTAGCTCTTCCCTTGAGAGTCAAGTGATCAAATTATATTACCTTCAAACGTAAAGCGGTGTACATTGGCTCGCTCAGAAAAGAATACTCTCCACGAATCTTCTCCCTGTATTCTGCATAGCTTTCTGGAGAAGAACCCAACACAGCCATATCCAAATCTAAAAAGTAATGAGCATCTTCACCACCAAAGGCACCTCCGATTTTATGAGCGTCTGTACTATGCGTTGTAGCTACTTTCAGAAGCTCGCTAGCTTCCTCCCTTAGTTCCGCCTCCTATAGAAATACAATATATTAAATTTCTATCCTTGTGTCACTGTTGTTAAGCATGGAAAAGAAACAGTGTAACAATAGTTACAGCAGCAATTCCAGCTTCATCTGCGAATGTAGTAAAATGCTCCAAATTCTTGTTTTCACCATCTAAAGCTTTGGGATCATACTCGAAGCTGTAACAGAATAAACGTGTGCTTTGTGTCAGTTGTTCACTTTACTTTTTTGAAAGTACTCACTTTTGAAAGAATAAGGCAAGAAGCACAGCTTGGGGGTTCTTTAAATTATCTTTGATCTCATAGTAACAGTTCAACTTCTCACGAAGAGAGTCTAGATTATGATAGGTACGCTTTTCTTCGGAATAAGCCTCCTGCAATTTTGTGAACCATGTATCACAGACTTCACTATCTAAAGATTCAGTCGCCTCTTTCCAACTTTCTTCTATTGATGCCATTTCTTCCTACAAATTAAATATTCAAATTGAACAGATACCATTTCCCGAATTTTTTTCTATCAGGTTCTATTTTACAAGCAATATATATTTCAAGTTTGATAAGGGAACAATAACATTTACGTTTTTAATCGAAGGAAATGGTAATTACCGTTAAAAACGAAAAAAATTCGTGACAAGTGAGGAAAAATTATTATCCCGAATTTAAATGTACTCACGGTATATTAAATGAGCCAAACAATGCGGTGGTTTAACTTAGAGGTGAAAAGCAAGAAACTGTGCTTCGTAGAAAATTCTGATTACCGATACATAATGTATCGTTGCGGGTGTCCACTGACTGAATGAATTCTACTCGATAAAATAAAGTCTGCTTCCACTTATTGATCGGATTGTGTTCGCGTTTTATCAGCGAAATGCAGCGCGTCTTCTAATTAGCTACGCGGTATTTCTTGTACGGAAGAATGGTTTCGAATATTCCGAAAAAATCGTTTATAACATTACGAGGCTATTTAAATTTCATTAGAGAAAGAAATTAAATTTTTTCATCGTAGAAAATCGCTTATAACGATTTGCATTGAATTCGCGCCTGGTTGGTAACCCTTGTAAGACGGGGTGGGCTTCCCCGCGACTATGGTTCACACAGGTGGCAGGTGGTTCACAGAGCAATATATTACGAATTATATAATCTGGGTGGTTCCTTCTGCCACTCTATAAATAAAAATCATATTTTTATGTACACTTAGGAGGATCATTCTAGCATGAAACATTTTTTATCTCCAGCTTCCTTATAAGTACTTCAGATTGTTCCGCCTGCGCGGAAGACTACATATATCTATATGTATTTACTGTTTATCATGTCTGTAAGATACACAAATCATATTTCATGTAGGACGAAGTGTTTTACAAATTTTCTTGCGATTCAACACAGAATAACATTGCAAGAATATAAATTAGAACGTTTTAGGTACTGATGGAAATGCGTATCGACAGTATTATCATTTGCAAGTTGATATTTTTTCGATATATCTATAGTTTAACCTCAAAGTTAGATTAAATAATCCAAAAATGAAAGGTGCAGTAGTGTTTTTTGTACTAGTATAATCTTGTACTTAAATAATATTCAAAGGTAAATATTTTCGTTGTATTGATTGCAGATAAAGAGATAGATAAAAACATTATTACATTATTGTATGTTCTTATTATTGGATTTCTGTCTATTGCATTATTTTTGTATGGATTTTTCCCATTAGTAAACTATGATAACACCATAGCAACTGAAAAAGATATACCAAAATTTGTAGAAAATGTGAGGTAAGATAAAAGCATATATATAAAAATAGAGAAAACAAATTTTATTAAACAATCATCTTTACAACATCAAATAAACCTTTTAGAGTAAAAGTAGATGAACTGTATCAGCCAATGATAAAAAGACTGGTCATAATGGTAATAGATGCCTTGAGATGGGATTTTATAACAGGGTCAATTGGAAAAGTTGCTATGCCTATAACAAGCACTCTCATAGCAAATTCTTCAGCATGTTTGTTCCAAGTTAAAGTACATTCACCGACCGTTACAATGCCACGAATAAAGGTGCTATATCTTAAATAAAATCTCTCTTTGTTTGAAATATTTTCAAGACTTGGACACTTATTTTCTAACATGTAGGCGTTCACAACTGGTACAGTTCCTAGTTTCAGTGAATTGGCTTCAAATTTTGGAAATAAACCGGTTGCTGGTGATAGTGTGTTGCTTCAAGCAAAAAACTATGGCTATGAGACAATATTTTATGGGGATGAAACTTGGCTCACATTGTTTCCCTCAATGTTCAAACGTTACGAGGGTACCACATCGTTCGTTGTAACAGATTTTACAGAGGTACAGTCAACCAACAATTTCATTATATATGGATATACGATATAATTCAATGGAGGATTACAAATTTAGGTTGATAGCAATGTAACTAGACATTTACGTAAAGAACTGCACAGTAAGACTGACTGGTCAATAATGATTCTTCATTACCTGGGCCTTGATCATATTGGCCATGTTCACGGCCCATTTAGTCCACTGATTAAAACAAAACTTAAAGAAATGGATACAGTAATTGCAAAAATTCAAGCGAAGGTTCGAGAATTGGTATGTGTAACAATTCTTATGCAATGATTTTTTAAGTGCAAATTAGAGCAAGTGGAATTAAAAAGAGGAAATAGATGGAGGTGTGCGAAAACCCGAAAACGTCGTGTCGGGATGGGACGGTTCCTCGAATATTCTCGAGACTCCCAAAATTTTTGGAAATCCTCACCATCGGCTACCTGACATTTTTGGGTTCTCGTACGTCTTTAGAAATAAGATGTAATCCATTTTCCATATTTATAAAAATAGTGTAAACTTATTATCTTCAGAATCAAAATAATGATTCTTCTCTGTTTATTATCTGTGGGGATCATGGAATGAAAGATTCTGGAGGTCATGGTGGCTCTACGATACCAGAAACAACTGTACCTTTCATTACGATCGGTAACAAATGCATACAACACCATAATCATTTCACAGAAATAGAACAAGTAGACATTGCATCTACATTGTCCAGTGTTTTGGGTGTTCCAATACCACACTCTAATTTGGGAAGTGTGTTTTTGGATTCTTTGTATGATTTGCCTGTAGCAAAGAAATTATATGTACTCCATTATAATGCCAAACAGGTGTTCGATCATTTTCAACAATTGACAGACTACAAATCTGAATGTAAGTCAGTGACTTATGTCTACATTATAATTTTTTTGATAATATACAGGATACTTTATATCCACACAGTTGCATATCAAAAATATAAAGAGGCTTTGAAACTTCATACCGCATGGTTAAATACTAAGGATCATCCAAATGACATGACAGACGACATTATAGTTTCCTACAAGTATGCACTTAAAGGGATGAAAGAACTTCTCATAAACAGTATGATAAAGTACGATTTTCATGTAATAATGGTGGCCATGTTTTTCTTGAGTCATGTAAGGATTAAAATTTTCAATCGTTTCATAATTGAATTACATATGTGTAAGTAATTCATAATTTTTTCAGATGATTTGTATTTTACTCAAAAAGAACATTTATACATTAGGTACTTTGAGAAATACGAATTTACTGGTTGTGTTAAATATAAGTCTTTGGATAATAATAAATTATTTTTGGAACTTCGATGGCATATCAACACTCCACTTAAAGAATTTAACCAGTATCGTGATAGTATTATTTGTAATAATTGTTTTAATCGTCAATTGTTGTTTACTCGCTGATGGTAATTATATCAACTTTTTTATGCTCAAGGTAAGAAGATTAAAGACCAAAAAAATCTATGTATGATTGCGTCAATTTGTAAAGATTTCATTGAACATTAGAATACAGAAAATATTCTGGGAAAATGGTTGCTGTCTCTCGGTACATTTGTGCACGCGATAAGTCTCAGTGGCAGTAGTTTTGTGGAAGAAGAACATCAAACTTGGTATTTCCACTGGGTCACACTTCTTACACTGTTACTTTACAATTTTGCTGGAAAATTTTATGCGCATCTACAATTGTAAGCCAATTTTTCTAGCATACTAAACCCTTATCTTATGATCTTTACAAGAGAATGATATTTTATTTCGACTTACAAGAATCAGATTAAAATTTTTATCACTGTTTTAATACGATATTGTAAGACAAGGAGTTAAGTATTATTCTTTGTTTTTTTATCTCACAGCCTTATGGCTACGAAATGGACTTGCTTCACACTTTCTTAACTGTTACAATTCTATTTTAACTATTTATACTACACTCTCATTCATCACTCGTTCACATACTCAGTTTTCTACTATCTACTTCTGCATTGCTTCTGTTATCTTATATTTATCATTACGTATACCTATGTTGCTTTTGTATATCCATCTATTTCTTTTCTCTTTCGCAAGGAGTTAAGCATTTAATTATAAAACGCTTTGCTGTGCAAGGTGTGCATAATAAACTTCAATTTGCAGTTACAGCAATTACAAACGATATATGTATGCACAGACATGCATAAAACTTTTATTGCTACTGATAGGGCACAGAATTCTCAGAAAATTGAATAGTACAGGGGATAAGTATGCTAATTTACCAGACATAGCAGGATTCTTGGTAGAACAAGAGAGTATGTTAGGCATGACAATTTTACTTGTGACTGGTAATTAAATAATAATATACTAATGCACATCCACCTGGTTACAAATACTTTGTTTAAGCATTTAAAATTATTTTTACAGCCATTGTACTTTTAATATTGCTCGATTTTATGCACGAAGACGAAAAGTACAAAATACAATCGTTAATAATTCACTCGATTATGGGCGTATGCATTTATTTACGTCACATGAACAATAATAGTGTCATCAAGTTGCCACTGTATCCTCAATCTAGGTAAATTTACTTTCTATTGCCTGGAATTTGTGCAATTAATTCTTGAAGTTATAATACTTTCTTCTTTTACAGAGGAATATACGAAGTACAAATTTTCTGGATATTATTGTCAATTAACGTTTTCAATTACATCTATCGTACAGGGTTAGCAATCCAATGCAAGCAGGCGATATTTTTAAGAATCGCGTTATTTTCTATTGTCCGAATATGGGTCATGGTCACAGCAATTATACACCAACCATACAACGTGATTCTTTTGCCATTGCAAATCATTTTCAGTGGCGTAATTCGCGCGATAATTCAAGACAATAGCACGCAACAGATAAATACGCTCGTGTATACGTGGATCGGCAATGTGTTTTATTTCTATCAGGTAAAATCAAAGATGAAAATCTTGGCGAGAGCAACACATTACTGAAAATGAATACAATAAAATCTTCTTTAGGGAAACTCGAATAGTTTGGCAACCGTTGACGTAGCTGCTGGCTACGTTGGTATACAATCCTACAAGCCAATCATTAACGCATCGTTGTTAATAATTAATACTTACACTGCGCCTGGTTTGGCGTGTCTTTTACTCATTTATCAGGCAGTCCTGCAATACTCCTATCAGTAAGTAAATTGCGAAATTTGAGAAGGATGCCCTGGCCAACATTTTGCAAAGAATTTTTTAAGATTTTATTAGTACACTCTTTGAGATAATATAAAAATTTCTTTCCAATTTTCAAATATTACAAATATTTTAAAAAAATCGACGTTTAAACCGAAGGATCCGCTCGACTACTAAAATTTGGTGCAACATTGCATTATGCTATGGCCATTTTTTTTCTAGCACACGTGAGACTGTTATGAAAATAAGTAAAACATATGTTACATGGAGATTAGTGCCACTGACTGCATATACAATTATAATCAGTATTCAACGGCATCATTTGTTCGTATGGTCAGTATTTTCGCCGAAATTGATATACGAAACTATGTATTTCGTTGTCATTTTCATTATAACACTGGTTGTATTAATATTAAGTACGCTGCAAAAGGCGATGAAAAATGATGTGCCATGATGCAACATTCTTTTACACTTTTGTACAAAAGTTTCACACTTGAAATAGAATAAATACAGAATGGGAGGAAAAAGTAAAGAATTAATATCAAGGACAATTTTATTTTAAACTTCCAAATTACTTTACAATCATTTATGCTTAATTACCCCATCACGTCTATAAAAATCGAACGTAAAAATAATTAGTGATACACGTAAAACAGTAACTTCGCAGAAATACTTTTCTTTTACAATCGAAATGATTTGATTTCCTAATTAAGCTCAGATTGTAGCTGGTCTGCATACGTTTACACTTTTAACTATATATGGCTGTATAATGAACAACGTACACAGTAAAATTAGTACACCGTTTATGTGAAAACGTTTTTGTATAATTGTACAAACAGAATGCAGTTCGAATAAAATCGGAGATAAAATTCTATCACAAATCGCATGGTTAATAAAATACGCCGAAATGTTTGACGTTACTTTCTCTTCTCTATAATAGACTATTTCAAAATCTAATTCATCTCTCATTTACATTATCATTATAATTCACAGCAGCTCGCGAAGCCATTTTCGAAAAGAATACAAATGTAAAATAGCGATTACTAGTCACGCAACGTAATATCCAAAAAATATCCCTAAAAAAACTTTGTTAAAGCACAGGATGCTAGTTTAGTGTCTAAAATTAAATTATTAACTATAGGAACACGAAAAAACGACGAAAGTAGCAATATACTCGTTCGCATTCGCATGTAAAATAATATGAAATCGATTAACAGTAATTGTAAGCAGTGTTGAGATGCTTTGTGTTCTCTTACATTTACCAGTGTTGCTACTTTCTGCAATAAATATTAAATAAAAATTATCGAAATACAAATGTGTAACATATATCTTTGTCCTCAAATAAAGTAGTCAATTTCACGCGCTCTAAAATAGAAAATTCGTTTCTCTTTTAATAAATAATTTCTCAACGGATTCTAAAAGAATTTTTCCTAGAAAGTTTTTGACAAATCGAATAGCACCAACTTAAAACTATAATCGATCTAAAATCATACTAAATACTGCACACCGTTCGCGCGCAATACTTACAATGAAAGTTAGTATATGACAGCTTGTAAGCTCGAAACAGTACATGCTAATGCTTCTCAGCACGACTCTTAAAATATAAAATATTCGTATTCGTATTATACAAAAATAGAAATACTTTGATATTCATTTATCGAATCACGAAAAACAATTCTACCGTGTTTTAATATAGTTAATCCCATAACGAGGGTTAATACAGTTGGTTTTGCAAGGCTGTAAAGTTACCCGCAATTCAATCAGTTTCTCTCAAATCGAAGATTTTTTTCATGCACTTACCCAGTGACAAACTGGTTTGCAGTTATCCGAATCAATACCAGACATTTCGCTGTCGCTGTCTAAAGGAAATCCACGTTCTCCCGTGAAATAGTTAGCTCTGAGAGCATGTGTATTTGTGACGAATGTAAAATAAATTAATTACTGCTCAGTTCGCTACTACACAGCGCTGGTGTAAATTCGAATAAACCTCTGTTCGTTTCTTTTAACCCAGACGTTTCAATTTCAATTAGTTAAAATTTTCTAAAATGGCGAATTCATACCGAGCTTTGTACCAAATTCTAGCCGAGCTCTCTTCTGATACCTCACGTTTACTCTGGAAATAATAGGCGTTTGTTAAAAACTATCTTTCTTATAATACTTATTTTAAAGTGTTTCATGCATCTGAGTTAAATCATTTAATTGCATTAAAAATAGTTTCTGTTTTAGTTTCTATCGAATTCACAGTTAAAAACATTTTTCGTGTCCTAGACGGTATGATACCCTTAAAAGAGATACTTACTTAATTTCCTGCCATTTAATTAACTCATTAACGGCAAAAATAAGCGGCAGGGAGCTTAGGAAGAATAGAGGGAGATGAACCGGAAAGTCTTCCATCTTTTCCCTCTCATCTTTCCAAAATGAACAGAATACAACTCCTGAGAATGCTGCTTGTGCGCATAATCTGAAAATTTTTTAAAAATATGTATACATTATAGTACTGATATAGGAAGGACTACTGTGAAGAAAAGTATAATTTCTTACGTTATAAATGCACTTAAGAACCACACGAAATTGTTGAAAGGTTGTTTCCTCCAAATAGAATACTCTCTATGTACAAAGCCTATGGATATGGTTACTGCAACCAAGGGGACTTATTAATTAATCGAATAATAATTTTTATATTGATCTACAATGAAACTTACCTAAATGTAAAACTAGCAATGACAAAGCGAAATGCTGTACCACTAAAACGACGTTTGGTTTGGCACCCCAACCCCCCCATAGGACCCCTTCTCTTAATTCAGGGTACACGTAGAGACATTTGGAGTCCATTGACGCGTAAATGGGGCACAAAGTTAGAAACGAAATACACTGCGATAGAACTATGGTTATAATTGTCGGTAGAAACTTGCTACCGTAACACCACAAGACGAACAACGCAATCTGCAAAAGAAAAGAAGAGATACATAATACATAAATCCACTAGACGAGAGAGTAAAAATACATTTTTATCTCACATTTAACTCCTGCAATTGATGCAGACACTTTGGAGATTCGGGGTCTACTTGTTGCATTTACTCACTTGTCCGTTTATGATGCACTGATTCTTTCCTGTGGCGCGTTGCATTATGGTGGTGTCTTTCGGCGTGGCGATCATGGATATCGATAACATTGGAATGATTAAGCAACTCAACCATAACACTTGATCGACAGAGAACAACGGCGGCAGCAACAAGAAGCTGGACAGTGCTTGCGTGAAGGAGAGAGTGACCGTGCAACAGACCCAGAATTGCACACAATTCCAAAGGCACTTCATGTAATGACGAGCCTGAACGATAAATTTTAAGGCATCAAATTCATTTGGATTCATCGGGCTGATTCTTATTGTTACTTCTAAGGGGGCCAATTCTACATCTAAAAATTTAACTTCTTTTCAAAGTTATATCTCTAAATAAAATTCTATGAAAATTACCTGATGGTTATGGAGAATAAAGTACGTGAGATGAACTAGATATGTGATTTATGAAATTTACCTCCATAATCAAATGGAAAATGGCGATCGGATCCTCACGTTTCACGCTCAACGAGCACGCAACTGAGTTCAACGCTCTGCTTATGTCAACTGGAGATGGACCTTGGTCTTCTCTCGTTTGTGTTAGTACAGGAATTCTCTGGCAAACTTGTGGGTACAATGGTTCTACTGCCACTCTAAAATCGTATCATCAATTAACACAGTTCTGAACACAGCACAGAGTAATAGAACAACAGCAAACGCTGATAACTTCTCCACCAATATTCTGACACCTGATTTTTTGTGTAAAATATTTATAAAAATGGTACAGGTTTCCGAAGTTCCCTGCCGTGGTACAGGGAACCTAAATAAACCACAAGATTCCATATTTGGAGACAAGAATTTACTATACCTGCAACCAGCTACGAGGCGACCGATAACATACAACAGACCTTACAGAAAACCAACCATAAAGATCGGATCGGACACAACGTACAACCTATCTTACTTAAAATTCGATCAAGTTCCTAGACGAAGATTCAATTACGGAGATCATGAGAAATTAGGCTACAAAACCGTCGAGAAAATGGCCACTGACACAGTCTACAAACTGTCCTATGAAGCTTTAAAGGGAAAAATCCCACAACCTTTTCTCCCAAGGCCACGTTTATTCCTCGAAGGATCTCTTGACATGACGACTACTCAGATGATGTCCTATATGAACCCTGGACGAGTGCAAGTTAAACGTTACAAACCTTACCGAGGAAAACATGTCCCCTCTATTCCAATGGAAAGCGAGACAATCACAAAGGGGTCTTATCGAAATTTTGCTACCCCTATTGTTATCAAAAGACCAAGAAGAGCCACGTTCTGGCAGACAAAAGTGAAATCAGACTACCACACTACAAGTCAGCTGTCTTATCAATTCACAGGACTTGTTCCTGGGAGGATCAGGATCAAGCCTAAACGAGCGGAGATCACTGCTCGAATGGAGGATGACACTATCTTCAGAACTAGTTACAAGATTCCAGGCCGTCTCGTCAGAAAGGAGAACGTTTGCGAATAATATTTGATCTTTTATGCTTTATATTTGATAATTCAGTCTTGGTTTTAATAAATGTGTATTGATAGTAATGAAAGGATTCGTTACCCTGCGTCTGCTTGCATAAAGATTGGCATGTTTTCTGCGTTGGCAGAGGAGCCCAAGACGCAAACTACTTCTCCGTAATCTTGCATAATGTGCAGCATCTCTCTCGTGACTGTAGTGTTGCAGTCGGTGAACAAAGATACTAATAGAGGAACGTTGTCTATTAGTTCCAAGTGTGGTCTGATTTTGTCGATTCCTCTTGGCAGCTTTGCCTGTAATTGGAACAGAACATTGAGACAGTTATTAACGTTTTTGATACAATTATTTAGGATTGGGAGACTTACTCTGTTGGATAAGTCGAAATTAACAGGAGCACTCTGTTCCGTACTATCCGTGAGACAACTCAGGGACCGCCATGCTTCCTGACCTGATCCTAAATCTACACTTTGCACCAGCACACTGTCCTCGCTTCTTACTGTATCCTGTTCCCTATTGAACATCGTGTTACTCTTGGACATTGTTCTTTCGTTTCCATTCGGAAATATTTCAAACGACAAGAGAAAAGACAGAGAGAACACAACAAAGAGAGACAATTTAAGATAGTTTCGGATCAGTCCATGCTAATCGGTCAGTTTCTGCCATCGAAATGGTCGATTATGCTTCAAGTAAAATGCATATAATTGTCTGACTTGAACCCCCCTAATTTAGCATACATTATTATAAATCATTGGCATGGGTGACGAGAAATGATCGATTAGTTTCGGAGTGATCCAGGAGAGGAGATCTACTATGAAAAGAAAAGGGAAACAGAAAATAATTACGAAAAGTGTGACGATCCAGTTCTCGTGATCCTTTGTACTAGGTGATTTAGACTGGCATGCAAAATCAACCGAACATTATAACATTCGTTATCAAAAGAATTACAGCTGTTTAGCGTTACACGGAACGAACCTATGGCTCATGGCACTCTTGACTTGGGACAATCCCGTGTCGTTCCACTCGGTGGTCTCATCGTCGAACTTCACGGTGGCGAAGTCGGTGTTTATGGCACTCGGTGCTGACATGCTCATGGCACGGCTAGTGTCCAGATTGGTGCTATAATATAAAGTAAATCGTTCAATAGAGAGAGAAAACGGTTGCTCCGTATTTTCATTCATGCAGGGATAACCTTTTAGAACACAAACACATCAATGCAGCATATGTATGCAGCAGAAATGTATGATTGCATGCTCTTTTTAGGTATCAGCGAACGTTCTTATTTGATCTAATGTAATCGTATCGAGAAGCAAAAGCACGGTTCTCAATCTCGTATAGTAAGTATAGTTAAAACGTTTATCAAAAGTAAATAATGACATGTTTCATTTAGTGTTTTATGTGTGATAAAGAGAGGGTAATATGTAACATACCGAGGAGAGACACGATTAAGCAAGTGGCTGGCCTCATCCATGCAGGAGTAATTATGCTGATGAGATTGGGCCGAGGGAGTGGGTGAGGACATGGCTGCTGCCTGGCTCACCCACCAACCCACTGGACTCTCGGACCTAATATCGGTGTGTTAGTTATATACGTTTTATTCGTGTATTTAATGTAATGTCGATGAATATAATAATGAGATATTAACACATGTGCAATGGTACAACTGGAAATAATGAACAAATGTTTTTGTTCGAGATGTATCCGCTAATGAAGAAGCCATTAAGTCTCTATCAGAAACTAAAAACGAAAACAGAGGTTGCCGGTAACTATACCGGCGTAAAAATCAGTCGGAACTTAACGCTCTAAATAGAAACATAACAAAGTAACAAACTTAAGAGAGTAAATTCGTAATAGAACGAATATAATCGAAAATCCACTAAAGAATACAGAGTATCGATCAGAAAGATTAGAAAGGGAGGATCAAAAATCGAATCATCATCGCATTCAAAGAACTGGTAAACTTTCTATGGATAGAAAATAATATTCACAATTTAAAAAAAAAAAGATATTAATTAATACAGAGCGTAACGAATAAACATGCAAATTAGTAACAGTAATGAAAGAAAGAGGTATAGACAAACATATACGATGGGGTCATGTGTGGATATCTCTCCAGCCATTGCTGTCTCCTGTAATGTACATGCATATCTTACATTCACATTCATAGTTATAGACAAAAGTAGCTAGTAGTTAAACAAGTTCATATCAGATAGCACCATTTATTTTTAGAGACTTACAACAGATTAGATTAAACGACATTGAAAAACTGACAAATACTTTTTAATTGACGTGTAAGAAGAGAAAGAAAAAACGAACGACCACGGAATAATCGTAAACACCAGCAACATATACAATTAGTGTGAAATACTCAGTGTTGAATATGTTTTCATGTATAACAGATTTTTACACATATAGAAATATAGCATATTTATACTCTCCAATGTGAGGACATGCCCCAAACTTTTCAATATTAATCCAAAAGCAAAAGAAAGCAAAGCAAAGTAGTTTGTAGAGTTATCGATTATCAATAGTAGAATGACGTATAGTACCTAGCTCTCTCACTGAGCAACGATATATGACAATTCCATCCGCTTTCCAGGCCCATCTTTTCCGAGAACACCCGAGATCGTAGTTCATTCTCTTTGCTGAAGTGAACAAAACGTATACATGCTCTATCTAGTTGCTCAATCAACTGTACCTGTGAAACAAACCACACATTGACGATTAATCATAAATCCTAATAGACATTTGTTAGACAGTATATGTTATAGTGAAATGTTTTACCATATCTGTTTGTGCTTGATATTGCATCGTGACCATTCCAATGAAGACTTGATTGCATTGAATTTCGAAGCAACTTTCCACATCATTTATATTGTCGTCCTTATTTTCATTGCACAATAAGGAATCTATAAACATTTGCATAAAAACGCTGTACTTATAATTTTACAAATGATGTAAATCTTTGTAGAACTTACCAGTTGAGTGAAATTGTCCGAGAATACCTTTCACTCTGGGATCAAGAACGTTCCTGAAGTCCCAGGGTAATGGGGTGGGACTTCTATGGGGTGTGTACAAATGTTTACTGTCTGCAGGAAGCTCTAAATATATTTTAGACATTTTATTGCTAATACCACGCGTTAGTGGTCTATATGCAAATGCGGTGCAGTATGACGTCAAGCTTGTCCTTTGATAGAAATCTTGCACTTTTTTTCTGAAACGCGTATGGAAGAATTATTTTAATTGAATAGTTTAAATGTGTACATATTCCAAGGGTTTACTGTTTCTACAGTTGCTCGCGAATTTATATTTATTATACCTATCGGATGCAGAAAGTGGACAGAGATCATGGCCATCCCAAAACTCGATACACGAATCCAAAATTATGTCTGCTGTACCCTGTGTTAGTAATTGTAGACCACCTCCACTGCGTTCCTTAACTACTACAGCAACCATATGCGGAAAGGGGAATTTCAGCTTCGTTGCAATGCTCAAGGACCTTGCGAATTTGATGTCACGGCGTACCATTTCCGGTTGCTAAAATATAGTATGTAAAATTTGAATTCTTTCTTCCAGAAATAATTAAGGAAGGATTCTCGTACAAACGGGAAAAAAGAATCCAATTTTTGAGGAATATTTATTCGGAAATAGATTTCGAAAATTCGCTCCTTTTTTTCCGTTTACACGAGAATCGCCCCTTAAGTGAACGTACAACTGGAATATCACACAATATGCTTACAACATGCCTAAACGTGGACAACTGTTGCTCCAATTGGAATATATTTTGTGCCTGCTCTTGGAAACCTATCTGCTTCGCTAACTCACACAGGCACCTACATTTATCACACATGAAATTTTAGTAAATGGTAATTTACTCTAACGAAAGAAAGAACAGTACAGAAGTGTGAGAGAATGTCCCATGATTAGCATTCGTATGATTATATGTACAAAATGATTGGAGATCCATACACCAATACAGATTAACTATAAATATGGAGGATACATAAAATAACTATGGTTGGACTGACCACATCTGTCCAAGGCTCCCTGATTCGTCCACTAAATACACTTGTCTTGAACTTTGTATTGTATCTTTTGCCTGATACCCACTCTTATCTTCTATACTGTGATCCTGGTAGCTGACAAATGTGTATGATCAACGTTACTGGTAACTGGAAGTGTTACCTTTGGACTGTCTTAGGAATTATGAGTATGATAAACTGGACGTAATTAGCTTGATAATTGGAAGAATTAGTTTGAATTATGTATACAAACAAAGGGAGAAAAATGCAGTGCAATAAAGCGTTTTAATGAAACACGATCATCCAAACGGACAATAGACATACCGTCTGTTCGTAACCGGTACGAGATTCTCATTGTACAGTGCCTCGCAAGTCACATGGCAACAGAACTGCATATAATGCTCTTGCGTTTGCATGTTACATGTGTTGAGTAGAATCGCCAGACCTAGCGGTTTCAATGAGTTCAGATGCTGCCTCCAAGCATGATCATCAAACTGTAGACGGAACGGCAGCGCATGATCATGGGTAAGATCCAAAACCTCGGCTGTTGAATGAGACATGTCTGAAAACACATCTCCATTTAATATAAAATAGACTAGATAATCTTTTTTATTTTGTACGTTACCATGTTGAACATAAGATGTTTTGTTTGAGTACTGTTTAGAATCGTCGGTTTGTGTTTGGCATTGGTGTTCAGAAGTTTTGTCTAAGCTACCAGTGCTGTAAAATAAGTAATTCATTAATATATTTGGTGGTTGCACATGAAATGTTCGATTTCAAGAAATGTTATTACAGTCTACAGGTTTATTATGTAAAACTTTGAGAAATGATGATTTACCTTGAAGATGGGGACAAAGTATTGGCATTGCGTAGGAAGAATACCTTCTCTGCTGTTGGATTAGGCCACGAAAGGATTCCTTTTTTATCCACACAGCATAGTGCCTGAAAATGTTTCATTACACTTCTTTTAATTGTATTGCTTCGTTATATTTGGCAGAAAGTATATTCGCTTGTACGATGTTTAAAGTACCGTGACTGATCCTAAAACGTGTAAGATACTCGCAGACCTGGACATCATGTGCTCCTTACCGAGAAGAATATTGAAAAAATATTCTTTTAGTTCCATCCAGTTGTAGACTACCTCTGGATAACTTGGACCAGAGATGTCCGTATCCTCGAACGGATCGACAAACTAAAATCATGATTAAAATATATACGAGATGAAGTGTCGCGCGGCCATCCAAATTTCACTGTTTCGAAGGCATATTAACCTGGAGCTTCTTTGAAGACTGATAAAGTTTAAATAAAGCTTTAAACCGCGCCATTCCAAAACCGTTTAGAAAAATCCAACAAATCGGAAATACTAACGGAAGTAGAGGAATACCAATGGCGATTGGTTGCAGCAGGAACATTTCGTTCCAGTGACCAATACCAAAGTATTCGTACAAATATAAATACCGGAATAAATTTACAATTAACACAATAACTAAAAGAACTGGATAGGTGAGCTGTTCGATACAACATATCATTAAAAGGTGACGCTTGCGATTGTGATATGTGACTGGTCTGTCGAGAGCCTGATCAAGAGCCATTCTAAGATTCATCAAGTATGGAGTTTCTTGAAGCTTGTAAATTTTGTTCTTCAACGGTGCTCGTGCCTGAGGCGTTGAAAAAATTTCATTCGCACTATGGACTTGGGGACTGTACACCTCTCTTACATGTAACACCGGTGCTTCTGTATCCTGTAATTATTACACTCTCATTATTTATAAAGATAGTAGAAACATTTACTCTACTTACATCATAAGGAACACAGTATCCAGGTGCTTGCTGGCCAGGTTTTATTACAATTATGTCTCCGGCAACCAATAAAGCCCATGGCAAGTTCACTATGTGACCGTCACGGTATGTCCATTGTAAAGTTAAACAGGGGGACAATGGACTGCACAAATGTGGGTAATTTTCGGATTCCCATTGAGAAGAATGTTTTGCAACTGAAATGATCAAAATACAATTATACAAACGAAGTTTCAAACACAAAAGAATACAAACTGTGCGAATAAAAATTTACCTTCTAATTGGTCAAGAAGTATTCGTACTCTATGAGGAATTTCTTTGTGTCGTAATTTGTTATCTGATACAACTAAAATAAAATTTAAAACTACTAAACAACAGACTGTCAGTCCTTCATAAGGCAGTGTAAGGTACCTGTAACCATGTAAAGATGGTTTTTACAGTCTGTTTAAGTCACAGTTCATATAATTTCTGTAGTTATTATTAACAATTCTATTTATTCTTAGTCTTTCTTTACATTATAAGGAATATAACTAAAAAAATGTAGCCATCAGTTATTATTATACACATACTATTTTAGAAGCGTGATTATGCTCTCAAGATATATTACATTCTAATATTATGTTAAACTGTGGATGAGTTCATACCATGTCTCGTTGACTGTGAAGAATTCAATGACAAGGATAATGGCATTGATCAAAAGTGCAATTGCTGAAGTCCAGCACAAAGTTGTGTACTGACTACGATGATGTAAAGTGTCCTTTAGCCAAGCTTTATATTTTCTGCACATAATATATACATTACATATATACACAATATCAAGTATGAAATTTTCCTCCGATGGATACGAAAATGAGAAATGAGTAAAGACATTACTTGTTCCTTTTGCACTCTTCTTCATACTCTTGCAAAACCCTCTTAATGTCACGTTGCAGCGTCTCAAGAGCAACTGTGGTTGTCAATCCTAATGATTCTGTGAATTTATTGTTTGCTTTTTCGCTCGTTCTAGAGCTGTGGTCCTTTGCCTGATCCCCAACCATTTTCTATACCATAAAGTTATTGAACTCTTTTTATGATTTATCGCAAAGTGTACATGGGAAATTGCATTCAATGCTTGTTGTGCTCATAGCTGTGGCACACATTCTATTTGTTTTGTTTAGCATTCTTTGTGGGTGTAATCGAAGAGAGACATTTGTTGCAGACAAAATAACTCAATGATTTTTTCAGTAGATAGCAGAAACTAAGTTACTTTGAATTACTTGAATTAGCTAACTAACACTATTTTATCACTTTGTAGTGCATCTGTAGTTGTAAGGTAAACTAGCATATATTACATGATTCTACTTTGGAGATATTTATATTTAAATTTTTAAACATTCATTTGTTATTGTTACAGAGTGGAATATAGTACAAGTAATGTACAACAACGATTTTGTTGCATTAGAACTATGGGACACAAACATTTTTGTCAACTTTTTCACATAATGCATCCATTAATCTGAACTGTTTAGATTTATCTTTTATTTGTCTTATGTGCACGAAGTAGATTTTAGAGTTCTGTTGTATTGCATTGTTATTTCGATAAGAAAACATTGATTTTTTCTCTGAAGAACACAAGTACTGCCCTTCCTCAGTCGAGGTGTAAACAAAAATTTCTTTAAAAAATACGATTTATTATGTTTTGCCTTACAATCACAGATCCATTGAAAAGAACGATTAAAACATGCAAAGTAAACAAAAAGTATAGATGAACAGGATGATCTTAAAAAATTGATTCATTCTGTGTTTAATTTATGTGCGGACATGCATTTTCACTGATGTATTTGATCTTCGAAATTGCAGAGATACAACAGCAGTGTGCATTGCACACACAGCATGACTCATAATCGGAAGAAAATAAGTAACCAAAAAACTGAATCAACAGAAAGAAAGCAATATTTCGAACGTTTTGTATGGCACAAAACTAGGTGGAGGAAACTGAAATAAATAAGGAGAAAACGATGCAAATACAATTTATTAATACAGCCATGTTTTAAGGGACAGAAGCAGGAAATGCTCTCCAAAACAAACGGAGCTAGGTTAAAAATGCATTAACACTTGCATAAGTTAATGAATGGGTTTATGGTGTACCGCTTATGTCCGTCACGCTTCGAAAGTGCACTTCGATTCTTTAATAGAGATTCGTGTATTGAATAATTAAAAATAATGGGAGAAGACTCATAATTGCAAATGACCTGAATTAGAACGAAGAATGCATATTCGACCATATTCGACTAAGCTCACATCACGTATTGTCAGTGTCTCATAACGTGGTACTCTGAAGGAATGCGAAAGGAATTCGCAAAGAAGCTGTCTGATTGGTCAAGCGCCACAGTTGAGTCGCACGCGTTCTCGCTATTGGCTGAGGAGGTTACCACTACTACTTCAATTGTATTGCATCGCGTAACGGTGAACACCGCCCCTCCTACCCCCGTGCCGTCCCGAGTACCACGCTTATGAGAAACCGCCAGTACATTTTATCACATGACGCAGTGCTGACGACTGTGATGTGCGCGTAGTCTGTTATGGTTTTCCCGGTATCATTTTATTACATGATTCATTATTATTTGAATCTTTCACACAAAATTCTTGTGCATCGCGATGCACGACTACAATAAACGAGTAATGTTCTAGTGCACGCACTTGTGTTCATAGTATTTTCTTTAATTGTAACATAACCTCACAACCATGGATTTACAATACATTATAAATAGAAAAGTGACATCAAAACCTTTTATAAACCAAGAAAGGTATGTTGCATTATTAACTTATTTTTATTAGTTACTAACGATAATGTCTTTTCATGTATTCCTCCAATTATTATTAATACAATATTTATAATGCATGATATTTTCTATCAAGTTAAATATATGTATATTTATATACATCAACAAATAATTTCAATTTCGTCAATTTTACAGTGTCCACTTTCTCAGAACACGTCCGTAAAGGGGCAGCTTGGTTCTGTATCCTAATTTTTTTCAAATTTTTTAATATTCCTCTGCATTTGTTTAAAACAATTGCAAAATAAATGGTGAAAAACACATTTTTTTCAACTGACATCATTTTTATTAGATACTGAAATATTTGCAATGTAAGCTCCTAGAAATTCATTTTCATTGGTTGACACATTTTATAAAAGTCTGTAACATCAACAATTTTTTAAATTTCAACACATTCGAATTTGAACAAAATCTGAAACACTGCACGACCCTTACACATAAATATTCTCCGAGCGATGTTTCTAAAATTTTATCATTGTTTCATAGTACTCTAATTTTTAGCCTATATGAAGGACAATCCTTATGCTCGTTATCTAGTCGAAATATAGCAGCGTTTACTACAACCACCGAATTAGACGATAATAGCGGAAAAACATGGGGATCGCATGTTTATGTTTGCGATTTAAATATGCCTTGGCATACTCACAAGTATGATACATTTCTTTTTATTACCTATTCAATTGTTTTAAAAATCATGCATTCATATTAATTAAAACTGTTCTGCATATTTAGGCTATTATCAAACAAAAACACTATTACTGCATTAGAATGGGATTTATCAGGTGATAAACTAGTTGTTGCTGATGCCACTGGGAACGTACAATTGTGGATGTTTAAGGATCATGTCCTCAATGATTGGGTATTAATCGGTTCCACGTGTTTTGTTGGAGAACATATATTAGGTGCAGCTTGGTTTCATAATGGGAAAAAGGTATTGGAAGTTAATATACAAGCAGCCTTACTAATGTTAATCTGGCATATGGAATTTATAGAAAATTATAATTTCAGACAGGACTTGTCACTGAGAAAAAAGATAGTATTCACTACAGTGAGAAATTTAATCATTTACCCTTTGCTCCTTCTGTCAGACAATTTGGTGGTAGAGCAGCAGAAGGAGTATTAGTCGTATCGACAACAGGCATGGTCGGTGCGCTGATGATTACAAAAGATTTTCAAAATCCCATCTGTTTCTCAACAGAAAGCTTAGGCACTATGCGGCATAGGATAACCGCAGTTGACTTGTGTTATGGCAAAAGTACATATACGCAAATATATTTTAGAAATATAATCATTTCCATAACAATCAGCAAACTAAAATAAAATCTGATGAATTTTCAGATGGCCATATTTTGGTAGCTGTAAGCAGTGGGAATATCTGTTTGCCAATTAGATGTTACAGGGTATTAGTTCGCAAAAATGATGACAAGTGCTCTATTACGTCGCAAGCACTGCCAAGTTTTTTTTTGCAGGACGGAGCACCCAAAGACAATACATGTAACTTGTGAACTCTCTTCATATAATAATGTTCATGTTTGTACAACTTAAGCTTACAAAATTCTTTCCTTAGACACAAGTGTGACCCACTTGAAGTTTGTAGTTCGGGAAGACGCAGACTCCTTGGTTGTTGCTGTTAACAGTGATAGCGGAGGTATTGTAGAAGTATGGGAGTTGCGAGAAAAATCGCAACCAGTTCATAAGTTATTTCAACCCAAAACATTAGAACCATTTAAAACTGTTGTGGTATGTATTTAAAACACAAATATGAGGTTCATTTATAAGATCGTGTATTTTTCTATGTATACATTATTCTAGGTATGGCAACATCAATCACAATATCGTTGCCAATCTCCAATAACAGCAATAGCGACTACGAAATTATCGATAGTTACCACGTTGCCACCTCCGAGTTACGTTGTAGTAGCTTTGGCGGATTCATCGGTGCATTGCTTGAGCCGTGATTGTCTGAAAGAAATTTCTCTGTCGTCTTTGAACATGGCTTGGCGGCCCGATGAACCTAATAATAAATATTTTAAAAGTACTATCTCTATAGCGAGCATAGATTTATCATGGCTGGGTTGCGTTCTCTTGGCTTGTGATACACGAGGAAATTTATATTTATACAAACTCCTCCCTGATGGAGGTAAATATAAAAAATAAAATTTTCTAGAACATGGAATTGAAATTGAAATAATTGGTGATCATCTTCAACTTTACAGGGTCATCGATAACATTAACATACGCTTGTACACTCTTAGAATACTGTCTTGTAACTGGACTAGACTGGTTAGATGTATTATTGTGTTTAAGATCGTCGATGATCGAACCGTTATGCGAAAGGTTGGATGTTTCTTTCAATAGACAGTTACAGCCTATACAGCAGTATCATTACATACAATTCCTTTGCATCAAGACGTCGTTATATAGGTATTATATCATTTCGAAATTGCTTAGACATAATTTTAGTGGATTATAATTATAGAAAATGTGTGTACTTTTAGGATGTTAGTATCCGGGCAAAGCAAAGCAGCAGACTTATCGTCGTTGCTTATGATTCATTCGGTAGCAACAGCTTTTAAATCGTTGCTACGACCGTCTGATTTGATTCCTCATGATAAGGGACCAGCGGAGAGTTTAGCAGCAGTCATTAACGATGCAATTACGGATGTAGATAAGGTATAAACGAAGCCTATCTTTTTCAACAGTGGTAACTTCAACATATATATTTTATTAATTGATAGGTACTTTTGCACCTTGATCCCAAGGAATTTACCGTAGAGCCTAGTACGCTTCAATCGTTGCAACAATTAATTCAATGGGTAGCAGATCTGGCTTTGAATCTCTTAGCTCGCCTTCCGGAGCAACGGTTACAAATGAAATCCGGTGGTGTTAGTATTATTATACCAATTATGAAATAATATCGCTAACTTTGAACTGCTCTGTTTTATAATAATTTGAATATATTTTACACCATAGTACGAGCTTCTGAAGGATCATAAAGCGTTAAATACATTGAGGGAGCTACTAGTGATTATACGTATATGGGGTTTATTGCGTCCTTCGTGTCTGCCAGTATTTCTTCGCAGCGCCGATAATCTCGACGTGTTGGCATTGTTGTTCCGTTTATTGTCAAAGTTGGTGCAACCGAACGGAGATACTCAATCCCAACAAGTAGATGATGGACTAATAGGTAAGTGCTTCACCATAATTTCTAAAAAATATTCATGTGATTGCGTCAAAAGCGAGATTAATCGCTTGTAACGCTCATGCACAGTTGCACGGTCTTTATCAGAATACGACGGCTAATAGGAAGTAAGATAAAATACCACTTCCTTGTGTGTCAAGGGAAATCCTGATTCTTTCATTCAGTATTATTAGACATAGGCTCGGGTGTCTACATTAAATGTTGCTTCGTTTTCTTTATCTAAAAAGTAAAGCGTTTTGTGTAATAATCGTTCAAAATGAGTAAAGCTCTTTCTGTGAAACACAAGAACTCGTTGGTTTTAACAGAGCAGAAGTTACTTCAAGAGAAAAGTGGGAAAAGACGGTGTTGTCAATGTGCAGAACCGTATAAACTAACTGTATTTTGCATAGTAATGCTATGCGTGTTTGTACTTTATTGGTTTATACTGGGTCCACTTTTAATCCATGCAATTCACAATGACAACAAAAAGGACAAGTACTCGAAATTTTTATTTATTGCGTATTGGATCGCAGCATTTTTCATTTGGATCTTTGTTACACTGTGCATAACTATAGTGTGGAAATGCATTGAAGCTAAGCAAGATGAGAAAGTTAAATTGCAAACATATGGCACAAGCAATGCAATGACATTGGGGTTAATGACCAATGAGAAAGGTGGTCCTACGCATAATGTAAAGTTTGTAGAAACAAAAGAGGACAGAACTATAGATGCAACGATTTCTGATAAGGAAAAAATGAAAAATGCACCCGATGAGACAGATAAAAACAATTCTCTTGAAATGCGACGGAATAGGAGTGGGAAGCACAAAGATCTTCCACCTCTTGTGATACATCGTCGTAATTCGGGCAATAATATTGAAAACACCGGCGAAGTAAATCTGAAAAGTGATTCCGATGAAAATGGAGAAGACAGTGATGCATTGAAATCGGGAAACATCATCCCTAAAATTCAGAGACAATCGATGCAAGACTATTTGAAATTGGTGACGGTTACACCGGACGACGGCACGGATACTCCAAAATCTCCAAAAGGACCACTGTCGCCAAGAGAATTATTTTTTATTGATCTCATCAAGGCAGCCGACATAGCTGATCAAAATAAAGAAAATGGCAGTGCTAAAGTACCAGATCAAAAACATTTTTTTCCAAATGATTTCTCACCGAACGAAAAGGGCGTTGTCACTGATACACCAAATGAGGAAAAATCAACGAAAAATCCGTCACCGAATAGCGATCCCGAGCCAACTTATTTTATCGCAAATGTAGAAAGTCGAAAGAGCGAGAGAACGGAAGTATACATAGATGTTAATCCAGAAAATACAAAAGAAATCGTTGCACCTCATTCGATCAATTTAATAATCAAAGACTCGGTGATCGCGATAGAAGAAGAGACAAAAGATAATGAAAGTGAAAATCCTAAAGAAAAAGTTGTTATATTTGAAGCGTAATTAGAGACTCGTTCCCGATTAAATATTTAAAATTATAATTCCATAATTCACCCATAATTTGATCATTACATTAGACAGATAAATTATTTTAACTTAGATGTATCGTAATAGATGAAGATAAAGACCGAAGTTCTGCGTGTATAAAGTAATAAGTTAATTAAGTAAGTGCTACGACAATCGCTTTCTTCCAGATGACTGTTGTCTGCTACCAAATCAGATCATGATACCCCAGTTACATCAGGGTAATAGCATAACAGCTATAGCTACCCCTATTCTGTTTTATCAAAATTTTCCCTTACAGGTAAAGAATTCATAAGCATTATTACATTGATTTATGAATGCCAGTTTGATTGTGGTAATAATTCAATTTTATCGCAGTTGGAGTATGGTGTGGAATCTGAACAGTTATTATTTGTACCTGAGCTTAATTCAGTTGAAGGCTGTATGCATAGTGGACAAATTGTAGATGGTATTAGACATTTATATCTTGGGAAGCAACCACTTCTTGTTAAACAATGTACAAGGTATTAAATGTGAAAAAATGTTTCTTCCTTTTGATGAAATGATTAAACAAGTTATTTCATAAATTATGTCGTAAAATAAAATTTCAGATGTGGTGGGAAAGCTCAAGTTCAAAATATGACAAGAACAGCTGCAATTAGAGCGTGGGATCAAAGATGGGCCAGAGCTTGTCGTTGTGGTGGCATTTGGCGAATTCATAAAACCTGTCCGTAAATACTAAACTGGAAGTAGTGCATTCATAAATTTTGTATACAATGATTTATACTTACAACTTTGTACATTATGTAGTTAATAATCTTAAGTAATAATATTAAGCAATTTTATTTAAAATAAAAACCTTTTTCTTATTTCGCGTGCCTCGTAGTATGAGAATAAGTAAACAGCTTAACACTTAAGATGTATAAATTTTATTGAATTCGTTTAGTTCTCTATTACAGGTACAATAAATTTTTATTATTTCTTAACATTGCATGTATTAAAATTTTTCAATGAGCAAATCCATATGTTGATATTAGAGTTTCTAATCAATGAACAATTCTAGTTGGTCAAATAAATATTAAAAATGACATTTTTGTAGGCTAGTATTGCTTGTATTGTATCTAATTATCCAGGATCGCTTGCAATAAAGAATAACGCGTAAGTTTCGTTAGTTACTCATTGTTTCTCGACATTTTCATAAATTTAGAAATTACATATATGTATAATAAATATCATATGTTCTTTATTAATGCAGATCCTAAATGCACAATATATAAATGTTCACATAGTCTGTAAATGAAACATAATGGACAAATTTTTATTTTAGTATTACTTTTGCAAAGTATAATGGCTGTGGAAAGTATATTTAAAATAATCACTTCTTTTACAATTCATTTTGTAGGAAATACTGGCTGTTAATGACTCTCTCCTTTTTTACCAATTACTCTCTTAAAGTCGCCCATGTTCGTAGTAGAGATTGGCGAACCTATAACAGCCAAATGATCGATCCTCGTTGTTTCACTACCACTTTGATTATCTTTTACAAAGATCTGGAGATTCTGTACGTTCTGGAACTTGACAAAACGTAAACCGACTGGAGTGCCGTCTTCGAGAACGTTCGGTGTTAAGCTGTACATTGTAATAATATACATAACAAGTTATTAAAATGAATTGTCATCTCATGAAAACTAATAGAATACATTACGAGATCTTACGTCAAATCCTGGATGCTTGTATTGCATTCCGCCACGTCGAAATCAATTGTTCTAGGCTGGTTAATAAATAATTTAATATTTTTTGGTCCCTTATCCTTAGGAGCTTTGATCTTCAAAGAATGAATCTTGACTGCTTGTGAAAATGCAATAGACAATATTAATTGCTCGTCGCAGTCACTCTCAAGGTATCCATCTTCCGCAGTCAAACATTGTACAAAATTATGATCATCAGACTCATTTAAACACTCGCATTCTTTCTTGGTAATAAATGTAGCTAGGTCCATCTGGAAAAGTGTATTACATGTCATAGTTTCTATTAAATTTAGAATAAACAGTAACTGTAAATCTTTTTATATATATATATATAAAGTTGGGTAAAACTATGCAGGACAAAATTTACATAGATACGAATTTTAATTTAACACGTTCGAGACGGTGTCAGACCCTAGGGACTGACACACCTCATTATTTTCTATACCGAATCTGATAAATAAGATATATATAACATAAAAAGTACACTTACAAAACTGTAATTTATATAACATAAAGAGTACACTTACAAAACTGTAATTTATTTATCTCTTTCGTGATTCTGCCTAAACTAATAGTCTCTTATTGTTAGCAAACATCTATTTCTCGATTTCCATCCACTTATCGAATGATAGGGAATCTTTTCATAATCTAAACATAAAGTGAAATAGAAACTCTATCTCGTTGAGGGCGCGTTATTTTCTGTTTATACTCATAAAAATCGGCTCTGTCTCGAACGTGTTAAAATAAAATAAATACAAACTCTTACATTTTGGCATGTAGATACATTATAATTAAAAATGTGGTGAAACATGTATGTGTAAAAACAAAGACAATAATATTACAAATACTTATACTTCACGGAATATATTTGATAACTTGAGTATATGGATATCTTTTGAAAGAGAGTTATTATAACTTTTTTTATTGCTGCTTATCCCAGTAATACAAAATTGCAATAAATAATATTCCAAATATATAAAAATAGGCATTATAACTAGTTCGTACATGTCCAGACACTGGACTTTCAGTTTCTTCTGCCTCTCCACCACCATAAAATTGTTGAATTTTTGATTCTAATTCGACTGCGTCGGCTCCTTGACACAAGCCCAATTTCGTTTGGTTACGATAGAATATGAATGTAGGCATCGCACTGACACCTTGTACGACAGCAACTTCGGTGCAATTATCTACATCAACTTTAAGAAATACTGCGTTTGGGTATTTAACTGATAATTGTTCAAATACTGGTGCAATTCTCTGGCAAGGACCGCACCTGTAGATTAGAGAAATATCAATGTATAAAACTTGTATAAGACAAATTCATGTTAATAAAAGACATTTAGGTAGAATATATTGATCAGTTCATAAAAATATATACATTTAATCAAAGAAATTGAATGTGATATCGATGAAGTAACGAGTTGAATTTAATACATTTAGAGAAACAGACACATACAAGTACTGTATTTAGGAATCATTTTCATCTTCGAATCGAATATAACCTCAAAAAAAACTTACCATGTTGCTGTGAAATCAACTACAACCAATTTCGTACCCGCACGCATCATTTCGCCATAAAATTGGCCATCGTTGTTGATTACGCGTACTGCACCCATTGTTTATTATGGTGTATCTAGTATAATGAACTACAGTATCGAAATAGTGAATGACTGGCACTTTGACCGCACCAACTAACCGGACTGACCCGGTAAGATTCGAATGCATACACTGCGCACTGCGCACAACAAACTTCGACAATCAAAAACAAAATAGTTACCTAGCCAGTGATGCCATACCACAGACACCTAAGAAAACAATTGGAAAACAATGGCTATTGGTTACCACTAGCACCGGATGTAGATGGCGGTAGCATTAGGCTAATTGCTAATTACACAGTGATTGTTCTCATATTCTCATATTCAATGACACATGGCGTTTTTGAATCTTTTGGAAAGTATTTTAGTCCGTGTCAATCTGCTGCAGCGTAAATAATAAGATTGTTTGACACCTGTAACAGCGTATCTAATTATGATATATTTTTGTAACAACCAAATGGAAAGTTTTTGTCTCTGAAACCCGATAATTGTTGTGAAGTGCAACAAAATGTGGTATTTGATAACTTCAACAGGTAAATATTTGTTGTGATCCAAGCAATAATTGAGATAAGAGAATAATACCGAATGTTCATTTATATGCATATTCAGGAAACCGGCTGTATTTGAAGCCAAATAAAGAAGTGACATTTGGCAGAAAGAAGAGTGACATTCTTCTGCAGAACGACGAGTCTATCAGTAGATTGCACGCTTCTATATACATCAAACCCAAAGAAGAAGTAAAGGTATCTAAAAAAAGTTCATATTGGTGTTTTAAATGTTTACTGAAATGCTTCTTATCACTTCAGGCTGGTGAACCCATATCCACATGTGAACTGAAAGATGGTAACTCTAAGTATGGTACATACATTATTTTGAGCGAAGAAGAAAAAATAGAAGTTACTAATACAGGAACTATATTGAAAGATGGAGATAAAATACGCTTTGGTTTACAACAACATGTCTTTAAGTAAAATTTCAAATTTTGATTATTATTAGTAGACTGCGGAACTTTATGCAAAATAAAAATTGTTTGTGTCAATTACAACAAACAAGAGCCAAGTAATGGCTTCATAAATGCATAAAATCCATAGTCTAATTATTAGTTGTAAAACTAACATGAATTCACAGTACTCATTAATTAAATTTATATTTTAGAGTAGTATACGTACCTTTAATAACCGTTGTGTCCTCCTTTCAAAATCCCGAGAAAGAGAAACTACAAGGTATATTGGATGAAATTGACGGAATGATGATTAACAATTGGACAAGTGCTTGTACTCATCTAACAGTGTCGAAAGCATCCTTAACTGAAAAGGTTTTCGCTCAAAGATGTTTGTATATGTGTCTATCGTCTTCCGATAGTTAACAACTTCCTCTGGTTCAGGTTACATGGGCTATGGCTTCTGCAGTGCCGATAGTAAGTCTGAATTTCTGGGAGGCCGTAAAACAAGCTATTGAGAATGGTGACGAGCTCCCGCAACCGGCAAAGTTTATTCCACCGATTTCCGAGTTATTAATCAACAGACGGTGCGTCTCCCTCTGTGTAAATGAAAACAGGAAGACACTCTTTCAAAGCTTCATATTTGTGCACTTCAGCGCACAACAGTACAAAATGTATGGAAGGATGATTAGCATGGCAGGTAAAAAGCAAATGTTTGAATATTAACAATTTTGTTTTTGTTATTTCTTCTTATAACTTGTATATACACATACATGTTGAAGGTGGTAAGCCAATATTATATTCGAGAAAACCTCTGACCACTAAGGAGGTCTGTGCACCTAATGTTATTGTGCTACAATACTCTGACGGTGACACAACGCAATCGACACAGGGCAAGGTGCCTGAATATGAAACAATATGTAAGCAATCTTTACATAGTCCATAGGTTTCTATCTGTAGAGTGAACTACCTAAAACCAGGCCACCTGAATAACTATGCTGCTATTCGCGATAAAAAGAGAATGCAGGGTGTTTTCTTGCAAATAATAGATATAGAAAAATGAAAGAGGAACACCCTGTATGTCAGAACATAGTTTACCTTAGGGTTACTCTGATGGCCTGTTTTAGGTGGTGTCTGTGTAACTTTGTATCTGTGATTAATGATTTACAGACAACGCACTACGGCAGAGTAAACGTAAAATGATATCGGAGACTGATATTCCACTTGCAATTCTGCATTGTTCTACTGAAAAGTACTGCAATCCAACATATAGGTTTGAGGAACTGTTAAAACGATCACAGTCGAAACCTGACTCTTCCGAAGCTCTAGTTCTTGATACACAGGACCTAACAAATGATGCGAAACTATTACCGAAAATAATTTCCAACGTACCGATACAAACGAGCTTTCAAGTAAACAATTCGTCACAGAACGTTCTTATTCCCGAATCATGCAGTTTGGCCGCATCGGGTAGCGTTGCGTCTCAATCAGAAGATAAAATGATAATTAGTACATCGAAAACGAGTCAGGATAGAAAGATCACCGATAATAAAATGAAATATATTCCAGAAACAAAAGATTCATATGATACACAAGATTTACTAATAACTAGTATGCCAAAAACAAGTCAGGATAGAAAGATCACAGTTAATAGTGAGGTTTCAATTGAAAGCAGATCTGCGCGAAAGATTGAAGAAGCACAAAAAAATATGAAATATATTCCAGAAACAAAAGATTCATATGATACACAAGATTTATTAAAAACTGGTACTCTAAAAGCGAGTCAGGATAGAAAGAACACTGTTAATACTGAGGTTTCAGTTGGAAGGGGTCCAGCGCCAAAGATTAAAGAAGTACAAACAGCTGTGAAATATATTTCAGAAACAAAAGATTCATATGATACACAAGATTCATTAAAGACTGGTACGTTAAAAGCGAGTCAGGGTAGAAAGAACACTGTTAATACTGAGGTTTCAGTTGGAATGGGTTCTGCGCCGAAGATTAACGAAGTACAAAAAGCTGTGAAATATATTTCAGAAACAAAAGATTCATTCGATACACAAGATTTACTAATAACCAGTACGCCAAAAGCACGTCAGGATAGAAAGACCACAGTTAATAGTGAGATTTCAATTGAAAGCAGATCTGCGCGAAAGATTGAAGAAGCACAAAAAAATATGAAATATATTCCAGAAACAAAAGATTTATATGATACACAAGATTTATTAAAAACTGGTACGCTAAAAGCGAGTCAGGATAGAAAGAACACTGTTAATACTGAGGTTTCAGTTGGAAGGGGTCCAGCGCCAAAGATTAAAGAAGTACAGAAAGCTGTGAATATTCCAGAAACAGAAGATTTATATGGTACACAAAGTATACTAAGAACTGGTACAGTAAAAGCAAGTCAGGGTGCAAAGAGTACACCTAATAGTGATATTTCAGTTGAAAGGGGGCCTGTACGAACGATTAAAGAAACGAATGATTCAACCCAAACACAAGATATACTAAGAGCTGGTACGTGTGAAGTGAGTCAGAGTGTAAAGGACGCTGTTAATTATGCTATTTCAATTAAACAAATATCTGCACAAGAAATACGAGAAGTATGTTCACGAAAGACTGTGAAATATATTTCGGAATCAAGTGATTCGTCTCAATCAGAAGAAACGCTACGAGTCAAAACAATAAGCACGAGCCAGATTATAAAGAGCCCTTCTGAGAGTAATGTTTCAATTGATAAGAAATCCACGCAAAAGGTAAAAGAAGTTAATTCACAGAGAACTCTGAAACGTGCTCTAGAAACGAATGATTCATCAGATGATACAGAAAAAGGTGCACAACATTCTTTACAAAGATCGCAATGTATGAAAAAGAACTTATTTTGTAGAAACATGCCCGAAATTAGTCCCAAGAAACCACTTGGGAAGTCAAGGATAGCGAATAAAGGAACTCCTGCAATCGACGTAATTGAGCTATTAGATGAAGATGATGACGAAGAAGAAGAAAATAAATTGGAAGAGATACTGATGAGTAGAGGGAGTAGCAATATACACCCCAATAGTATTCTCAGTCCAGAGAAATTGTCCAAATTATTTCACGATCGTAGTGTTAGAGTTAGAAGTCCAGAAGTAAATAGGCATTGCACACCTTTATCTAGAGCAGATAATAATCATTCGGCAAAAACGGTGTCACAGATAGAGAACGAGCCTGTTACAATATCGAGAAAAAGAAACAAATCTTTGGATGAGTTTGATGAGAGCGATGAAGATGTCCTGACGATCACTAGTAAAAAACCTTGCTCTGACAATTTAGTCACGGTAGTTCCTGTGACGTCGTCAAATACTGTAAAGCCATCACAAGCTGTAAGATTAGTAATTCAAATCTTCAAAAAAAAAATGTAAATGCAAGTGAACAATGTTTATTTCAATGTTTTAGGAAAACCACAATAATCTGTTGAGGAATAATACCTCGCCCTTTCGTGCTAGTGTTAATTTCAAGAAATTCAAGAAGGTATTATGTGAAAGATTGAATAGCCTTAGCACCCGGCTTACTTTACCAAGTTTTAATAATTTTTTTAACAGGTTTATTATAAAATACCCCAACAAAGGATAACTCTGAACGACATGTATAGCACATTTGGAATATGTTAATGTACAAAATCACTGACAACACATCTGTACAATAATGGTGCAAAGTATTTGTACTTGAATATTACATTCAATGTTTTATATTTTATATGAATCCTTGTGTAATATAAATTATTTTATTAGTGAACCGAGACTATCTAATAGCTATATTTAGATGACATACGAAATTAGATCTGAAACATGAGTTCATGTCTATAATTTTTATTTTTTGAACATCGATACAACTACGATTAGCATTATTAATAGAAAGCGTATGTCATGTTTATTCGTATTTAAATATTCTATTACTAGTTTAAGCGAAAATTCGTAAAATAAGATAAATAAATTGTAATAGTTTGAATACAGCAGGCCTTTGAGATTTCGAATTGAACATGAACAATCTTTCTTTCCGGTATCTGCTGCAGAAACGTACTTTAGAACATTCGTCAATTGATAAGTATAATAAAAAGAATACCTTTTCTATGAAATATTGACCTAGAATCTAGACAAAGGTCATTCACGCGCAAGTATTGTTAAATTATTGCTATCATTCATCAAGTGGAAGCACGAGGAGGAACGCACTCCGCGTGAACAATGTAATTAAGTAAAGATCGTTGTTATTAATTACGAGCACGATCGGCCACGATATCGACGTGTCAGCCTTATTAGCGACAACACACTGCGCTAGATCGTTGCGGTGTATATTTTTTTCTAGTATCACAAACCAATCAATAATTCCTCATAAAGTTTCAATCAAACATATCTGTCGCGCGATAAAAAGCCTCTTTCAACTGGTAATCTTTGCTGGATCTGTGTTAGCAGCGATTTCATAAGAGCGTTGCCACTTTCGTGAAATTTCCAATCGCTAACTTATCATTGATGAGGATGATGATGAACTGGCGATCGTCTCAGTCGTGGGGATTTTGGGGGGGGGGGGGGGGGGGATTAAGGAAAAAGTAAATAAAATGCGCACAATAATGGACGTAGATACGAGTCGATATATAAGAAATCGAGGAGACGATGAGTCGGATTAGTTCTGAGTGATCATCGCCGTCATCATGCGTATTCTGCTGATCGCTGCCTGTGTTGCGGCTGTCTTTGCCGCCAATGAGGAGGTTTTGCCACCCTTAGAGGGGTACGTCTCATTTTGTAGCCATTCTCACTATAATTATCCAGATTCCATTTTTCCAACTTGGCTTTAGGTAGGAGAAAGAAATTGTTTTAAAAATAATATCGTTGCAATTAATAAGAAAATATTTTATTGGTACGAAACATTAATTTTCCTATTTTTTGATTTCATATTTATTTATATTTTTAAAAGTTGTAGCTTTTAGAAAATATGTTTGTATAATTAGACTAGCCATTATTTTATAATATTAAATCGGTCGGAAACCAATTTAATAAATATTGCATATCCACTCCATTTGGCATTGACCAATTAATTACTGATCGTTGGTCGGTTCATTATGTTCCAGTAATTATAAAATTTTGCTATGCAAACAATAGTTAGACACGTTTAATTTGGAAAACGAGTTTCTCTCTCCTACGAGCACCAGCCACGATCTACCTATTGATCAGCAGTGGCTCTAGATGAAAATTTAATCTACCGAAATTGACAGGATGCAAAGCCTCTCCATTTCCGTGAGCACGCCGGAGCAGCTTATGTTATTGAAAAATTTCGTGGATGTTTCTGGTTTCGATTTTCTCCGAATAACCGAGAGCGTTGTCGATGTGTTGGTGACTGCTGACAAAGTAGACAGTTTTAAAAGTCTTCTGGATGAAAATGACATGACCTACACGGTCCTGGTCCATAATGTTCGAGAAGCAGTCACTGAGGAATACATCAATCAACAAATTGAGCGAAGACTGCAGTCGCTTCTTCCGCAGACGCGAGCAGCTCCTGCTGGAAAATTGTCTTTCACTTACTACCCTAATAACAACGAAGTACGTAACAACTTACTTGCGTAACGGGGTGGCTTAATTTCTCTCGAGAATAGAACTTTCAATTTATTTCTCATTTATATACATCGTTTACAAAATGATGTTCCTTTAAACTAACGAGATGTCCATGTTCGAAACTATTAGGAAATTTAATGTAGAATATTTAATAATTTAATATTTGCTATTTTATTTGACTATTTTTATTATTATTAATATTTGTTACACCGTCTATTTTTTAATTTTACATGGAGCGTATGCTTTGTTGGGGGATGCTATTGTGCTCGGAGAAGCGATTGAACTTTCTAGTTAATATAAAAATGATAGTGCGAAAAATAACATGGGATGTTTTTCTTATTATAGTCGGTTCATGTGCCCGTTAAATAATTTTTGTTCCTTAAAATGGAACAGTTTAAAAAGAATATTACATGGATAATATTTGTTACATCGTTTATTTTTTAATTTTACATGGAGTGTATGCTTTGTTGGGGGATGCTATTGTGCTCGGAGAAGCGATTGAACTTTCTAGTTTAATATAAAAATGATAGCGCAGAAAATAACATGGGATGTTCGTTAGGTGGATCAGTATTTGAACTACATAGTACAAAGCCACCGTGACGTGGCCTCGTTAATCAACATAGGACTATCCTATGAGGGACGGCAAATGAAAGTTCTAAAGCTGTCAACTGGTGGTAATAATAAGCGTGCCATTTTTATCGATGCCGGTATTCATGCTAGAGAATGGATCGCTCCAGTGACGTCGCTCTACATAGTAGATCAGTTGGTGGCGAATAAAAGTCTTCTGAAAGATGTTGATTGGTACATCCTTCCGGTACTGAACCCTGACGGCTATGCATTCACGCATAGTTCTACAGCGGTAATTATATTTTATTTATTTCAATTCACCATTGCCATAGAAACCCTTTAATCACCATTAAAATATTTCCTTTCATGTTACTGCATAGATAAACTAACCAGATTATTCAATTTCAATATTAGAATATTTTTAGTCAAATATTTCATTTATTTCAATTCAGCATTGCCATAGAAATGTCCTTTCATTAACCAGATTATTTAATTTCAATATTAAACTATTTTTAGGTCTTATATAAAATAAATGACTCGTAGAATTTAATTTCAATCTTAACTGAATCTCAGTTTCTTATTATTAGTCTGCGGATTTTATGCATTTATAAAAATGGGTAGGTCTAATTTCTGACAGTAAAAAGATTTTAAGAACTTAAATATGCTGCTATATTATTTTCAACCTATTAAACATATTCAACAAAACATGAAATATTTATTTTACCCCAGCTTGTTGCAATTCAGGTAGAAAAAGTTTTTATTTTGCATAAAGATCCGCAGTCTACTTTATATTTAAATTATTTATTAGTGTTCGTTTCAATAAAGGTTGATATTAGGAAAATATATAGGTTCATGTACATATTGCAAATATTAATGATAATTTAAACGAATTTCAATGTATTTCTTTTATTGTCTTACTGTGTGATATACAATTTATTGGGTTCATTTCATCGTTTTTTTTCATTTTCTCGGTTACATTATGTTCGTTTAACTAAATTTCAGCAATAATTGTATTGCAGAACCGTCTCTGGAGGAAGACAAGGTCTCCGAACAGCGGATCAGTCTGCCGCGGTGTCGACGGCAACAGAAATTACGATATGGAGTGGATGGGTGAGTAGACAATTTCACAAAAACCGTTTTCGAACAAGGAAAAGACAGAGATACAATTTATTATCTCTCGCGAATCGATTGATTAAAAACCGTCTACGTATATAATTGCTTTGCTGCGCGTCTTTATCGTCGCCAATCAAAACTCGAGAGCGACGAGCACTCCTATTAAAAAGACAAATTAATATTTCCTCAAAGAGATTACGGTGCATATCAATCAAGCATCGAGATCGCTGATAACTCGACGATACCGCCAACGTGTATCTACTGATTAATCGCTCTAAAATCAATTTTAAACAATGCGTAGCAAATTGATCGTGATATCTCGAAGTATATACGTACACAATAACAAAATATTATTTTTGGAAACACGTTTCGGAATCACGTGGAGATGATTCGATTGCGGCAGTGATATTTAATTAACGTGATTTATGACGTGCTTGATCTCTTGTAAAATCATGCTGATTGTCGAAATCGAATCATTTTATCGGATGAGATACTTTGTTAATTAACAACGAGATATTGCGGAATTATGTCGGGAAATTATCAACTTTTTTCTAGTCTGCATTCGATGTTAATTGCATGCTTTTAATTGAATTTTTACATGGAAACAGCCAATAAATTAATTAATGATGTCAGTGTTCTTGTAAAGTAAGATTTATTTTAATATATGCCTATACGTTCTTCAATAGCTGTACATTAACAAAACCAAAATAGAATTTTATTTCGCTTTGAAGGAAATTAATAACATACATATACAATTTATTAGACTCTGTTCAGAATCTTCATCACGAGTCAGACACGATATTGTAGGGCAAGGGGTTAAAGTTGTCGAATGTATGCACATATTTAATGTCGCCAAATGCAAGTAAATATTTCTTAAAAAAATATTTAATCGCCACAAGTGCATAGAAATATTTTACGTTAAATAAATAGAAACATTTTAGTTTTCGGTTCGCTTCGTCGCCGTTTGATTACGGTGTCGCCGGTTATTTTTATTAATGTCATTTGCGGCGAATTGATTTTGCTCGAGTTGATTGAAACGGCAACGATGTTCGTCGAAAGGCAATCGAACTTTCCTATCGCAAATAATAATTGAACGAGAAAGGAGAACACGTCGTTAGTCAGTGCGCATCTAGCCCCCCCCCCAGGGGGTGAGGGCACCCCCGTCGCCCTCGTGTTCCATGAAGAGTACTGTGTCACGGTTAAACTCGACTATTGCACTCTAACTTTTCTTTGGAGAGCAATTGCGCGGCGTTTTCATTGAAGTTATGATTGAGCGTGATAAAAACTTCCTCGTTACCCGCGCGGCGGTTGTTACTCCGGCGGGTCTCTTCATTCGGGCTTTAACACACTGACTTTTGAGAACTCCCGAGTCATTTGCCGGCGTTACAGATGTCGACGGTGGCCTCTCGACATCGCGATGACAATTTCACCTTTCGTTTACGTTCAACTGTTTTCACGGGCTTTAGAACCGAGAATTATCTCCCGCGGAGATCCGGCTTTAAGTGTCCAGTTACGCAAAGGGTTGTGTTCGCGTACAGTTTTAAACCGGCAGCGTTCCTCGATTTGATTGTTCATAAAAGCTCCTCGAAACAAAAATTTTCTGTCCGTACTGAAGCTCGCATTTCCAGTTATTTAATTTCTTCGAAGACAAGAATTCATATTTATTATTTATTAGAAAAAAGAATTTTAGCTAGACTGCGGATTTTATGGGCTTGTAGCAGAGCTGGGGAAAATAGTATTTTAAATAGTAAATAATAAATAACTCTATTTATTTTAAAGTATTTGTACAACTTTAAAAATAAAATATTTTATTTGATGCTGTAATTTTTGAAACGAGATCATTTATTTGAGGCAGTAATTTTGTTGAAAATAGTATTTTATTTGAAAAATATTGGAAATATTTGTATTTTGTCTTTATTTCCCATTTCAATATTAAATATTATTGCTGAAAATAATGGTTCGAATTCAATACGTTTATGAGAAGATTGACTGTATGTTTATGCGGTTTCTCAGAGTGTTATAACAATGCGAAATGTAAAATATTTTTTTCAGATTGTCAAAATAGGAATATTTTATTTTGAGGTTCAGATTGTTCAAATAGAAATATTTTATTTTCGAAATTATATATCTCATTTAAAATACTATTTTCTTTAAGCAAATAAAATCTACAATATTAAATAGTATTTGAAATATTTGTTTTGCCAAATAATGCCCACCTTTGACTTCTAGTAGAAATGAGTAAAAGACGAAAATGTGAAAACATTGGAAGAATTAAATAATATTCTGACATAATTTTTGTTATAATTATTCAAATAATAAAAACATTCTCATCTAGATTTCATTGTTCACGATCGATTTTGCATAAAAATCCGCAGTCTGTTATTAACATTAGATTTATGGAGCACTGAACAAGAAAATAAATTCCAAAAACGCGCTGCCGCTAATGATTTTCTAATTCGAGTCACTCGGAGAATTTTCCCAACAGCGTCGCGGGTTTAATATATATATTTTTTTCATTTACGAAATTTCAAGCAAATAAATTCAGGGGAATAGGGCGAACACAACCGCGGGCGTAGTTGCGAGACTCTCTAAATTGAGATCCCTAATTCGACATGCCATTTGAAAGTTCCCTGCCGCGAGAAATTCGCGTGAGCACTTTCCCGTATTACACTGCGGCCCACGAGAAAATTCGACGCGCGTACTAAAAATTTTCACTGCATTACCTCTGGGCTATTTCTCCCCCGGAAGATTAGTATTGTCTTCCCCCGCGATATTCCTACCACTTTTATTCCCGCGGAAAAGTCCGATATTTGATTAATACTTGAGAAACATCGTGCACGCTTCGATCAGATCTCCCAGCTGCGGAGAAACAAATTTCCCTTAGCGTCCAACAAATATTTATGGACGTATATAAATGTAGATCAGAAATAAGCCGCGCGCGTTTCTTCGAAATCTATTTAAATATCTGGCGGCGCAGTATTTTTCAATTAAAACCTGCTTTCCTCGTTATCCTGAGCTCTTTGTTATTATGACAGAGTGCACGCGGTAAATCGAGTTTCCGGAAATGAACATCGTCTAAATGCATTTGTTTCTCGTTTAGCGAGATGTTATGAGAAAATAATTTCAAATTTTATTCTATCGCTGCGCGCAGCACAAAGTTACGTATTTCCTTCATCGAATTAAGAGCCTTTTTCGAAATGTATGAAAATTGCTTTGGTTCGTTTGTTTCTTCTTTAATCTTATTATTTTAATTTCTTCTTTATTCTTATCCTTTTACTGACCCTTAAACAAATCAGTAAACAAGACTTTGTCAGTTTTACCGTGCGTAATACCATCAAAATAAATGATAATAAATTGTTTGCAGTTGCCGGTGCATCCTCCAACCCATGCAGTGAGACTTATGCCGGACCGAAGCCATTCTCCGAACCGGAAATGCGAAACATGAGAGACTTCATCAACGCACGCAAACAGAACATTAAAGCCTACGTCAGTTTCCACTCTTATGGACAGGTAAATAAATTCTTTATATTTAACTAGTTAGTAATCGAATAAGCATTATTTTTCATAGAGAATTTTTCGCACATCTTGTGAGCAGTGCTGCTGCTAGTCGAAAGCACGAAAAGCTTTAGAACTTTTCGCGTTACCCGATGCAAGCGATGCTTGACTAATTTCTTGAAAGCTTTCCGTGGTATTTTCATTGTTTGTTTAAAGTTCCGAGCAGTAATGCAAGCTTTTAATTGTTCCGGATGCAGTATCCAAGCGTTTCGAATTTGCGATTTCGTTTGCTAGTCACGTGTTGCGCGTGGAAGGCTTTTGCAAGCGTAAACTCGAAAAATTTCTAAACACACTGGGGAGGATACCGGAGAATTACGAATTCCGTCGCTCCATGAGAATAACCTGGGACAATCGCAGTCTGGGATCGCTGTTGCACGCTACGCGTTTTTTCACATACGTATCTAGCTTTTCTTTTTATCTCTCTCGGTGAAAAATTGAGAATATTATTTTTTCAGTATATCCTGTATCCTTGGGGATTCACCTCTAAAGTGCCAGCCAACGAAGCGGAATTGGTAAGTTAACATTTTCGTGATGAAATTCTCTGTTTTGTTTCTTGTACCAGCTATCCTGACTTATGTTTCGGTTCAACAGAGAAATCTTGCGGTCAAGAGTGCCACAGCCATCGCCAGCTCTCGTAGGACTAAATACACTTATGGTACCTCTGCTAATCATCTTTGTAAGTATCGATCGTTTTTTTAAATAACAAACACAATAGTTGTTTTATAATTTTTCTACTTAATAATTACGTCGATCGCTTCGAAGAAGCAGAGAGGTTTAACAAACCTTTGTATATATGTTAATAACATTAACCGTACCGGGTACAAAATGTTTCTGATATAAATATTGTTTTGTAAAAATTACAAGACTGAATTTATTAATAAATAATTTAAAGCTGTCATTTGACCGGTCGAGCGGTACGATTAGTGTTAATGCAATATACAAATAAACTTAGGTGCAAAAATAAACATTTCGGGCAATCTCGTAAAATAATCGCCGTGGTTATTTGTTAATTGATGTTTTGTTCATATTGCTAATTAGACCCTGCTGCTGGAGGTAGCGACGACTGGGCAATGGGCAAGGCTGGCATTAAAATTTCGTACACCTATGAGCTACCCGGTGGAAACTCTGGATTCGTGTTGCCTCCGAAAGAAATCAAACCTGTCGGCATTGAAACATTTGAGGCGATGAAAGTGATCCATCAATACATTAAATCGAAATAAGTTTCTTAGGTTTAAACGTGTAATTTCGTTCATCTTGTACATATAATAAAAAGCATAGAAATCTTTGAGAGATTCAGTAGCTGAATAGGATGGTCTACCCATGTGGTCGCTAATCTCGCTGTTAATGCGACCAATGTTAAAATAAACTGTAAAAAAATGTAACACATTCCTGCCAGGGCCACTCTACTCATCTCACCACGATACATAATACATGTTCAATATTGTAATTTTTCTGGTGAAAAATAAAGAATATTCGTTATAATATAATGTGTTCTTCTTTCCTCATTCTTTCCTCACCCTGTACATGAGTATATATATGATGTGAGGACGATAGTAGAATTAAATTAACATCTTTGAATATTTTCGACCACCTAGCTTGACGATGAGTTGCACTACTGAATTTCGTGCCACCTCCTTCCATATTCTCCTAATACAAAACTCAATTTTCGAGAATTTCTTAAAATTTTCGACAAATTTTCGGCCGCCTGACTTGTCGTTGACTTGTACTACTGAATTTTGGCACTGCGTTGGCACAAATTTTCGAAAATTCAGTAGTACAAGTCAACGACAAGTCGGACGGTCGAAAATTTTCGAAAATTCAGTAGTATAAGTCAACGACAAGCCAGACGGTCCAAAATTTTCGGCCGTCTGACTTGTCGTTGACTTGTACTACTGAATTTTCGAAAATTTGTGCCACCGCAGTGCCAAAATTCAGTAGTACAAGTCAACGACAAGTCAGCCGCCCGAAAATTTTCGAAAATTCAGTAGTATAAGTCAACGACAAGCCAAAGGGCCAAAATTTTCGGCCGTCCGACTTGTCGTTGACTTGTACTACTGAATTTTCGAAAATTTGTGCCACCGCAGTGCCAAAATTCAGTAGTACAAGTCAACGACAAGTCAGCCGCCCGAAAATTTTCGAAAATTCAGTAGTATAAGTCAACGACAAGCCAGACGCTCCAAAATTTTCGGCCGTCCGACTTGTCGTTGACTTGTACTACTGAATTTTCGAAAATTTGTGCCACCGCAGTGCCAAAATTCAGTAGTACAAGTCAACGACAAGTCAGCCGCCCGAAAATTTTTGAAAATTCAGTAGTATAAGTCAACGACAAGCCAGACGGTCCAAAATTTTCGGCCGTCTGACTTGTCGTTGACTTGTACTACTGAATTTTGGCACTGTGGTGGCACAAATTTTCGAAAATTCAGTAGTACAAGTCAACGACAAGTCAGACGGCCGAAAATTTTCGAAAATTCAGTAGTATAAGTCAACGACAAGCCAGACGGTCCAAAATTTTCGGCCGTCTGACTTGTCGTTGACTTGTACTACTGAATTTTCGAAAATTTGTGCCACCGCAGTGCCAAAATTCAGTAGTACAAGTCAACGACAAGTCAGCCGCCCGAAAATTTTCGAAAATTCAGTAGTATAAGTCAACGACAAGCCAGACGCTCCAAAATTTTCGGCCGTCCGACTTGTCGTTGACTTGTACTACTGAATTTTCGAAAATTTGTGCCACCGCAGTGCCAAAATTCAGTAGTACAAGTCAACGACAAGTCAGCCGCCCGAAAATTTTCGAAAATTCAGTAGTACAAGTCAACGACAAGTCAGACGGCCGAAAATTTTCGAAAATTCAGTAGTACAAGTCAACGACAAGTCAGACGGCAGAAAAATTTCGAAAATTCAGTAGTACAAGTCAGACGGCAGAAAATTTCCGAAACTTTTTCGAGAACTTCGAAAATTGAATTTTGTATTAGGAGAACATGATATCGAAGGAGGTGGCACGAATTTCAGTAGTACAACTCAACGACAAGTCAGACGTTCGAAAATTGTCGAAAATGTTCGAAATCCTCGAAATTGAATTTTGTATTAGGAGAACATGAAAGCAAAAGAGGTAGCACGAAAAATCAGTAGCAGAACTCAACGACAAGTCGAACGTGCGGGAAAAATTGGTGTTTCAATAAATATACACGCAGTTATGATTTTGTATTACATTGTCTTTATTTATTTCTTGTAGATTCATACATAAAATGTTATCTTACATGTTTGGGAAATTACGTGTTCTAATATTGTATTTTTTAAAATATAAATAAACTTTTATTTTATAACATATAACAAATATTATATTCATTTAATGAAGTCCAGAAACGGAATGAACGAGAAATAAGAAAAACATAATAACATTTATATAAACAAAAGAACGTTAATACATAGTAATATTAAATAAATAAAAAAAAAGGTAGAAACAAAAATGCCGCTCTCAAGGAAAACAAATAGAAAGGAGCGGTCGTGGACGTAAAAATTTCCTCCTTGAATCGCCGGAAGTGTCACGCCGATGAGCGGGAGAAACATCTTGACGTTGAGGCGCCACACATGTATATCATTTATGTTATAAACATTTGAAACAAGATTGTCTGACAAGGCTGTAAAATCTAGCTCCCTCAGATACACACCGTTTGTGTTGCAACCTCACGTAGTTCGCTAATCTAGCTTCGATAGAGTCTGCTGTCGTACTAAGGCATTTCCTACAGAGTCGGTAATTCAGAACCGTAGACAGAAGAATTAATTGCATATTGGATGCAATGTCTGTGCCGATATTCAGTCTGTGTTCTCGCGAAGAACGTTTACTTAAAAAGAAGTTTTCCGCGGCGGCGTGTTTCCCGTTTCGCGGACGCTCTTCATCCGTGAAACGAAATAGCTATTGTTCGGCCCCTGCGGCCGTTCGTTGCCGTCTACCACTTCTGGCTTTTCCTTCGTTTTTAGGTAGCGGTATATCCGCGAAAGCGAGAGTGGCCGGGGAAACTGGGGAAAGAAAGCCAGGGAGAGAGAAGCTCGAGGATTCGGTTGGAATGAAGTAGAACACTTAGCACGTAGAGGCCGCACTAGTGTCGTGGCGTCGAGTTCCTTTCCGCTTATACCTATTTCTCGTTGGGCCGCGTTCGGTCTAATTGGAGAAACAACAGACTCATTACCCGTGGACTCGAGTAGAGACGAGAGCTCATTTGACGGGGGCTGAGGGCACTGGGTCGTGAAATTTTTGTATAACGAGCCACTATCCCCAACGCCGTGCACAGCTCTCTTTCTCGTTTGCTCTCTCTGTTGGGGAATGCAGGGGTCTCTAAGCATTCCTTGAAACCGTTGACTAAGGTGACAGAGACTGCTGCACACGCCTTTGGTGACGCAAGAAACCTCCGGTTTATCCCCTTTTTCATAAGCAGCCGCCCCTTGTCTGCGTCGCACGGCAGTTAGCACGGTTACACAGGGCTCTTTCCCTGATGGTTCAACTGCTTCCTGCTTTTCTTTTCTGGTTCCGCGGGCACGGTAATTGCACCATATCGTGTGTGTACTTCTGGCACTGAAAATCAGTGATATTGTGTTACCCACATTGATCATTGATCTTTTGCTGCTAGCCTTGAATGCAAAACATAGCGGGTAAAGGAAACATCTGTTTACGTCAGACTATCGGTGAGATCTACTGGTAAAACTCTTTTACTTCTAACGATTCTTTTATGTGATGTTGTTCAATTCTTCTTTAAGCTTCACATATATTCCAGAGGTGGGCATTATATGACGAAACAAATATTTCAAATACTACTTAATGTGTATTTTACATTTTATTTGACTTAAAGAAAATAGTATTTTAAATAAGATATAGATAGAAGAAAATAAAATATTTCTATTTTAACAATCTGAACCACAAAATAAAATATTTATATTTCAACAATCTGAAACACGAAATAAGATATTTTATATTTGCATCGTTATAATACTCTGAGAAACCACATAAACTTACATTTACATACAAAATTGCACTCTTAAATATATAGAATTCGAACTATTATTCGAAGCAATAATATTTAAAATTGAAATTGAAAATAAAGACAAAATACAAATATTTTCTCTACAACTAAAAATTCCTAAGAGAATTCTATTCGGCAACATTTCATGTACACTTTTATTAGTCTGGGATGTAGTTACAACCCTAAATTTCTGGATTCAATGAGAAATGCTTTTAAACAATTACAAAGCGAATGCGATGGAAGAAAGAAATTTTCAATTATTTTTCTTCCAATAATTTATTAGAATGTTTAACTGTTTGTAGAATTTAAAAATGTAGAATGTAGAATGTTTAATACCACATACTCACCAAGAGGTACAATGCACGATTACTTCAACGTGAATTCTAAAATCCATATCCTTGCTGTATAAAATTCTAAATACAGTAAAAGCTCCTTCGTTGTCCAAAGGCCGGGGGGCTGAGCGGACAACGAGCGTGCCCGGACACTATTTTTGATTTATGACTGCGTCTAGATATCGCGCCGACCGCGCCGAGCGACTTCAATAGTAAGCCGAACATAGAGAAGGACAGAATGAGATACGGATCGGGTGACCAAAGCGTGTCGCCGTCGCCGGCACAGTTTAAAGGCCCACATTTTGTTGCTATTGCTCGTTGCCTTCGAAACTTTGACCGTCGATTAAACCACTAAATACAGTTGAAACTATATCGTGTTTGGTGTCATTTTAATCAGAGAAATGCCAGAAATAAGTTAGTGAACGTCCCATAAAGAAATAATGAAAATTATGAAGTTTGAAAATTCGGTTTACTCGAGTCAATGTGTGGTGTTCACACCGATATACCCGAGCCGACATCAATCGACGCCGCCTACGGAGCGACTCGGCGTTGACAGGCAGTGGAATGGGTAGGCACTGGACAACGATCGTGCCCTTGATTTTGGACAACGAAGGAGCGATTACTGTACTCCCATTCGAAGAGAAAACTCTTCCCAACTGCCCAGTAGCTTACAATTAGAACTGAATGAATAACGAATTCCGTGTGTACACAATACGTTTATTCAAGACACTACCATCGTCTACGAACTAAAATTAATATAAAATTCGGTGTCGGAACAGAAACGAAACGAATTTCGAAATTCTCCCGTGTGGCACACGTTCGAAATCAAAAGACAATCTCTACGGCGAACGTTTAATCACATTAACACAGAAATCTCGATTATAAAACAAGAAAGAACAACAATTGGGTACGGCTACGGTTACAAACGTTTCTTTTTTTTCTTTATCCATTCCCAGTCCGTAACGCAATCGAAGGCACATCGTACTAAATGTCTCGAAACAATGAATTTCTCTCATTCTCGGAATTCACACGCAGACACGGAGCCATCAGCAATCAATCACCGAGCCGATTAAAAGACATAATCTACTTTATTCTGATGATAGTGATCCATGAAACATTGTCCATATACATTATACTCATATCTATATACACACAGTGTATCCCATTCGGCGTCTCGCGTGTGATTATTTTCCAAAATGCAGCTCGTTCGAAAAAATGTTGTCGAATATAACACGAATCTTCTCTAGGTGAACACATACTTTCTTTCAAAGTGATTCTTTCTTTATATAGAATTGTATGTTTTTATTTAGGTAGATGCGTAGCTCGTTTCACGTTGAATTTATTGATCAATATAATCAGGATTACTATTATTATTATTATATATAATCGATTAAGGGTTTTAAAGATTATTCAAGATCGTCTCTCGAGTTAATTCGAGGATATTCACTATTTAAATTTTTATCGTTTAGCATTTAATCGACTAATTTTGATCATGAATGTCTAGTGATCACCATAAGACGTCTTAGATATGTAGTATAGATTCATAAGATGAAGAAACACTTGATGAAACAAGCTGTAGTGTGGAAATAATTTCATGTAAATCTTCAAATGAGGCACCCTGTACATATAAATATACATTGTAGATCTGATTTATAATAATATACATATACAATAATATATATATTATTTGTATAGTTTATTCATAGGACTATATAGAACAAATAGCTCTCATTGCTAGGATCTAATCGGAACTTAACATAGATAAATGTATCCTCTTTCGTACGAAGAATGAACGGAGGAAGTAAAACCCGGAAGTAAAGGTCGAGGGTTTCCGGTCTGTTTCGAGAACGCCTCGATCGATCTATCGGTTTCGTAATCTCTCGTTTCCTTTCTTTTTTCCTTTTCCGATTCTCTTCTCGAAATAGCTCGTTATTTCACGACCATACACCGCGATACGGACAAACTATACAGACCACTCGGAAGATATACCGTTTAGTAAAATGATTAGCTTAATCTACACACTGCTGAGGGCACGGTGACGTAAGTTCTCCGTCAAATAAGATTCCACCCACGCTTATCTGATTCGTGATTTCTTCGTGGATCTCTCGAACTTTCGGGAAACCACGGTCCCCGATCATGTTACTTAAGCTTAATCGCGGAAGATGCTCGAAGAACGATTGGACTGAACTCGGGATCAGGTTTCATGCAACTAATTGATAATGAACCAATTCAATTCTGGTCAAGTAAATCGCAAAATCGAAGCACTAATTAATTTTCTTCACCCTCTGAGTAATTATGGGTAGTTTAGACTGTGGATTCTCATGTAAAAATGAGAATGTATTTCGTCGAAAATAATGTAACAATATTTCAAAAACTTTTCTAATGTCTTCGTAATTATGTAACTACATGAAATCCACAGCATAGTAATATTTCGTGTTCAGTTTTTCGGGTTTATTGTGTCTGGATTGTGTGTCAAACGAAAATTCAGAGCAATTGTTTAAAGATTTAGATGATTCTCTATCAATTTCGACGAATTCACCATTTTAGTACGATTTGGAAAGGTCGGAGGCGGTCGGGGTAGGGTTCTCACACACGCAGAAACGTAAAAGGTATAGGTACGTTATATTGAAAATTCCATTGAAGAGGAGAGATCAATGATTTAATTACAATCGTTCTAGGGCTGCCGAAATTATCCGCAAATATTGTACTCCGAATTACGCTTAGCTCAATTATTGACGGAATCGTGCTGGAGGTCCTGTTGTCCCGGACTCGTACAAACACTCACGTCTTCAAACAGACACTACCGTTTGTATCTTAAAAACACACGCGGAAGCGCTCGCGTTTAAACAATAATAAACAATGATGGAAACGCACGCAGTGGTATCGGTGATTCTACACCGCGTGTATTCGCGCATTCACATATTGAACATTGAAAAACAGTAGCTTGAAAATTGCTCAACGAATCGGCAATTACGTGATCCCATGACACACGAAACTGTTTTGTAATTTCTAATTGAAATTTCTAATGTAAAATTACATACTTTTGTTCTGTAGTATTTGCCAACTTTGTGTTTCTTGCGACAATGAATAACATCAACGTTGTCTTTTCATTTAGAGCAGTACAATTGTGTGAAATGTTAATCTTTGGTTGAGAAGTCGTTACGTGTCTCATGGGAATTTTTTAATGACCTAGTTGGTCAACGTATCAACGAAGAATAGTATTCCCTTCCTACAACAACTTTGCTCGTTACCATACATTTAGAGAGAAGTGACGATTCTCTTCATCATGCTCGCATAATCTACGTCTCACCGCAAGCACAATCCAAATATATTTGACTAAGTACAAACCATAACCTATCAAACATTATACTGTTTTAAGTACGCAACTTTGGAGAGAACGCTATTTCTTCCGTAGCTCCGCCCAGAAGGCGGACGGAACACGCCCCACCTCGCTGCGCAGCCAATCGCGAGGCAGTGGGGCGTGTCGAATCAATGGGGACCGCCCACCGTGTCCCCAAATCGTGCGACGATAGAGAGGAAACGTCGTATAACGATTTAAACCCGCATTTCTTTGTAATAGTCAACTTCTGAACTCGATGCAGCATAGTTTACGGTGATGCGGTGAGAGTAACGATGCGATTATACATTATCATAGAGAGGGAATACTTCATAAACATAATACAGTGTTGAACGGATCCTCTATTTGATTCATGTTCGTAGAAATGAACCCAGTAAAATTGGCGTAAACATTTATGGTACACTGACGTGTAACCCCACGCCAGTATACCGCCCCCGTTGAATCGATTTCGATCCATCGTCACGCTCGCACGGTCTGCCTAGATCACCTCGCCTCGGTTATAACAATGATATTATAATATTACAATAATAGACGCACATAATAATTTATGTAAATAATACACGGCTACAATAATAAATACGTTAGCGAGACTGTTATACGACGAATCTCGTATCCATTACCATGGGATCCTGTAAACTGGTGTCTCTTATAACATAGAAATATGAAAATTGTTTATGATACTTCTTACGAACCGGTTCGTCGCGCCTTGAAACCGCGAACTGTCGCTCCAACGAAAAATCAAATTATTCAAAAAACATTCACGCTGTATAGTGCCATAAACAGATAGCAGCACTTCAGTCTTCCCTCGACTCTAATTTCTTGCGAGTTTCTCGCTTGAAGAAAATATTTCGACAACTCGTTGCTTCAAGGTACGCGAGAAATGTCAGCGATAACTCTCTATTATCCACACATCGCTCCTAACGAAATTCGCACACGTTGTTACAGACTATTCACGAAGGGTACTTGAACAAAACGAGGATCGAGAAGTTCGATGGTGTTTACAGCTCGCGAAAATGGACGAAGAAAGTTGTTTGCTGAACGCGTTCCATTAAACGCTTTCCTGTTATTCGTTGTCGTGGAATCGTTCATCCATTTTTGTGATTTTTCTTTCTCTGTCGTAGATTACCCTGTACATAGAAGAGGGATAGAGAGATAGGGAGGTAGAGATAGATAGAGAGACGGAGAGGGAGAGAGAGATAGGGAGAGAATTGTAAACTGTCTGAACTCGGATATTAGCAGCCCTAGTCCTTCGTTCTCTTCCACCGCCTAATTATCATTGATCTTCGCGAATCGAGTCGAAGCGTTTTTCAAGCACTCGCGGCGCGCGAGTATTACGAACTATGCTTTATATCTGTCGGGTCCAGACGAGTGTCGGATAAGAGAAACAGTTGACGACGTTCAATGATAATTAGCTGCATAATTAATTCGTGGCCTTCGTAATCATTCAATTCTAATTGTCAACATTGAACCTACCGAACACTAAAAGCGATCCAAATGTTTTAGCTTACAAAAATGACAAGTCTCTACTTATTTAGATTCAGTGCAATTTTTTATTACAGTAGGTGCCTGGATAAAGAAATTTATCGAATCAATTTGTAAGATGAAAAATATAAAACCGGTCATTTGACCGGCACTGGTAGGTTTAATGTGAATCTCAGTTCAATATAATCTCCCGCGCTTTGGAAACTATATTTATAACTAACTTCAATGAATAACTAACACTATTTCTTCCATAGCTCCGCCCACAGGGCGGTCGGAACCCCCTCCATCGCGCGGCGCAGCCAATCGCCAGGCAGCGGGGCGTGTCGAAGCAATGGGAACTGCCCATTGTGCCCCCAAATCCCGCGACGATACAGCGGAAATATAAACTCGGTGAAGCGATGGAAGTAATAATACGAAGAAGATTATTTTTAAAAGTGGATTATAGCTCTACACGAAGAGGAGGCTACGAATTAATCAGCACAGCCAACACAATTCCTTTGACGCTACGAGGAGCGTGTTATAATACGTCGTTCGATGACTCGGCCGCGTCCGACTAACGATTCCTTCAATGACACGGAAGCAACTGATCGGATATCAATTATACTCGGTACAACATCGCGCCTAGAATCGAATTTGATTTCGTTTCGATATCACAAAATAACTTATTTCTGCTCCTCGCCATGGGGTCAAGCGCATGGAGCAGCGATCAAACTATAATAGAACATGTTCTTTGTTGTCTTTTTCTCTTTCTCATTCCGTTCGTAGGGGTGTGAGTGCGTGTCGTGTGTATGTGTGTCTCGGCTACCGTATGCTTCGCGCTCGGAGAGTAATTTTCTACGTGCAATTGAACGGAAACGGAAACGGGAATATGCAACGCGGAAAATTTTCGAGGAACACTGGAGGGTTGGAAGGGGGTGGGCGGGTCCGTGCACACGGGTTCGTGAACAATTGTAGTCGCAAACGAACGCGTCTAACGGAAGTTCGAACGGTTATAGTGTAAATGAATAAATAAAACTGGCGGAAGTAGCGGCACGGATCCCGAATCCCTCGTCAGAGCGTCGGGGACCCGTAGGAAACGAGGCTATTCTCGAAGTTCTCGAAGAGTTTCAGCTGCTGCGGCACTGGCTCGGATTAGCGGAACCGTCTCGCTCCCGGATTACCGACAGATTTGTCCTCGACACTTTTTCAGGCCTCTATCAGGTCCAAAAACGAATTTGATCGTTTCAGAAGGACGATCGTCTTGGATTAGATTCCCCGTTTTGGGATTCTTAACCTTCAACTGGCGTACCGGGGTCTCTCATGACTAGACAGCGAATCTTTATGCAAGATAACCGTTTTCTACCTGAATCGCAACGTACTGGAGTGAAATAGACATTTATTTTCTGTATAGTTATGTGTAATAGGATCAAAATAATGTAACTGCATTTTTAAATTCATCCAATGTGTTCGCCGATTTAAATTAATTAATAATTGCATAAAATCCGATGTCTACTCATGACCCTCACAACATTTCTGTACACTAAACGTATAAACACATTACGTTAAGGGATGGTGTATTGACCATCCGACGGCGAAGCCTGGATCTATCTTGAAAATTAATTAAATGAATGCTATACATATATTAAGAACAACAGAAATATTATTGTGTTTACAAGAAGTACCTTTAACAATATGTTTTAAAAAATTGATTGATTGATAATGATAAGAATGGTCCGTCGTCGGAGGGTTAAATATTGTAGACGTCAAGTTCCTTGATTCAATAAAATCTCCTGCACATTGTATAAAAATTAAATTTTCTTGTAAGTTTGTGAACATGCTAGAATATCTATTATACAAATGTACACTTTCCATTTTCCTCGAGCACATGACCATGTTCCTTGCAAACAAATTTTGCATATATCTGACAAATGAATGTACATTTAAAATTTGTTTAATACATTTTTCGACGTTGCATCTTTCAACACAGATTTTTTACGATGTGCTTAATAAAATTGTAAAAGTTCTAAATTCTGATAAATAAATCATTGTATTTGTACTAGGCCCAATAAAAAATGTGTAAAATAAAATTGGCGAGTAAAGATTTGAATTGCCATAGCTATGTCAGTATTCAGTAGCTCTTGGTAGGTTCAGTGTCTGACCTCCCCGGTTAAGCGTTCATTAGCTTCGAGACTCGTTGCACTAATCCGACCCTCGCCGCGTTAAAAACACAGCACCTGAAGTTAATTAATAAATAACGGTGTGAAGTATCTATTTAAATTCGAAAATCCATCGAACGTCACTTCGAGAAATATGCTCGCGGCTGCTCGGTCCGTGTAACACGAGCACACGATCCGAGCTCGATCACTATGTTTGATCTCAAGTACGTACGTTGCCAGACGGAGCCAGTATTGATTACGGCGATTTGTTTTCAGCATTTCGTTCGTCGTAATAATCCATACATTTTATTACTCTGTTTTTTTTTCCTCTCTCGTTTTCCATTCGTTTTAAACAGTTACGCTAGTTTTTTGTTGGACGATGTTTGTTGCCTCTGCGTTCGTAATTCGCTGGAGAAAAAACTGAAACCGCACTCATACGTCATCAAAAATACACGTTTGATATGCTAACCATTTTGTCGCAATCGCAGTTCAACACGGGAAGAGTCCACGTTCATTCTTTTCCGTTTCCTCTTCTTCGCCGCCCTTCTTCTTCGACTTCTTCTTCGGCTTCTCTCTTTCAGCATTTACTATTTTTGCCATTTTTTTGTTTTTCGGTTATTTTTCATTTTGTCGCACGTGTGACGATACAACTACGAGAAGTCAGATGTATACGCCACGATGCATCTGATCTACCGTGGAAATCAAGTAACTTTTTACCTCTCGTCCTTTTTGTCTCGTGATCGGTTACCGTCACTGTCACCGTCTTCGGCTACTACTCGGATTAAAAGAGGTGTCTTAATGATACCGGTGGCGGTCGGCTCGGTGCTAAATCGGCTTCGATTCGGCGAATTTGCGTATCGATGCTATCACAAAAAACGCGGAGGATTTAGGATCGGTGGATCCAAAGCGTTTCTGTTCAATCATTAAATCCTTAGTGCAACGTAAACGACTATCTTTACGCTAATTTAAGGGTTGCGTGAATATTTCTCACGTTCAGAACGACGATTATGCGTTGACCAACAAGGTCTACGGTCAGCTGATCGATTTTTACTGCCCGGAGATTCTTGACGAATTTATTTACAAATATTTCAGTAGAAATTTGCAATGCCTTGAACAACGTTGCTTGAAAAATAAAGTCATACAAAAATTTCGTTTCCGATTACATACAAACAATTTTTATCTTATTTTTGATGAGAAAGTTTTCTAGGTAACATAATAAGTGTTTCTCTTGCTTGTTTTCTCGAATTTTTTCTTCCTGCACATGCTTTGGAATAATTTGTTACTGGTTAAATCATTATGTATTTACAATGAGTTCAATAAGAGATCATATAACAAGCATTTTTCCTATTCTATTGTAATCATTATATTGATAGCAAGTTGGGCAAAAATTTTATTCAAATAAAAATTTCGAATGAAGGGGGTTTAAAACCCACTTGGAAAAAACCCACTTTATTCGAAATTTTTATTTAAATAAAATTCGGTTTAAATTAAATAAGGTTCGTTCTCTATATTAATTTGTAAATATGTTGTGAAAATAAGGTCCTGTTTAATTTATAACCCCTTGCCGTAACATTTTCTTTACAGTTACAGTGATTAACACGACTTTATTCCTAAAAAATCTCGCAGGCTACATTTATTTGAATGCTTAAATATTGATTACAAACGAATCAAATTTTATTTCATCTAAAAAGAAAGGCCTAACATTCGTATTCGTTAGACTTTGTTAAAGTCTTCATCACTCTGACTCGATAAAACACGGCAAGGGGTGAATTAATGTTCTGATATGCAGTTCACAATTCTGTCAGGCTAATCAACACCGTTCTGATTGAAGATTTCCGACTCATTGAAGGCTTCCGACGTCTTTCGCACAGAGACGTTAAACACAAAATGCTAGAATCGGTTGGCGCGCGATGTTAAAAGTGAAAAGAAAAATCGCGAGAAAGCTGATGATTAATTAAGCAACGTTCTTCCGGCAAGGCAACAATATTTCCGTTCCCCGGCGTGAAACGCGCCGCGCGCTACATCCCCGGCAATCTACCTGCAATTTTCATAAAACGTTACCACAAACGGACGGCCTGGTTTTCACCTATTTCTCAACGACGCTAGAAAAAGAATCCATTAATGTTGCACCCTACTTAAGAATCTCCGCGGCTGTCTACTTAAAAATCTTCCACCGTGCCACGAGCAGCAGTCGGACAAATCGCTGTCTCGAGCCATCCCGAAACGTGTTTCACGCGAACCAAGATGGCGTGCTGGTGGGGGGTTCCTCGAAAATTGATAAGAAACACGGCTACGGTACTATCACAGACGAGAGGCACATCCTGAAGCCGGGTCGAATCTGACTGAATAGCTTCGAACGAGTGCTTTGAAATGGCGAAGATGCACTTTGAACCCGTAACTTTGGGATTGGAAATTGGGCTCTGGCATCCGTATTTAATTATCGGCCAAATTAGTTAAGTGGAGAAGCGTTAAATCTTCATTTTGTTGCAGTATCATTCAAACATATTTTTACGTTTACGAGGCATCTTTAACCCCTTGCCGTACATTTTCTTTTAAAGTTACAGTGATCGTCTTTATGCACAAAAATGTCGTCGAAGGGAAAAGGAAATATATATTTTTTGTATGGCTACATTTATTTTAATGCTTAAATATTGATTACAAACGAATCAAACTTTGTTAAACCTAATACGTTCCTCAGGGTGAAAATTCATCAATTTACTATTCTCACATACTGTAAAATAATTCATCTCTTTTTGTTCGTGTTGCGAGATGTACTTCTTAAAATTGTGACGCTATAAACGAAACATAATTTATTGTTTTAAAGTGTAAAATAAAAATATTGTTCTAGATTTTTATATGCACCTATTTTTGAGGAACGTATGAGGGTTAAAAATCGTCATCACGAGTCTGGCTCGTCAAAGTAAGGCAAGGGGTTAATTCAAATTAATTAATTAAATAGGGGTTGATATACGATCTCTGCTTTGTGATCCCTTTTTGCAAGCCACTGGAGGTACTTTGTTGATAATAATTTACTAGAAGACTAATTATTGACAACAAAGTATCCTATTTTTTATCTCAGTCTGAAAGATATTATCATTTGTATTTGTTTCAATGTGGCTGTTGATTTTCCTCGAATCTAGATGGAATGTTCAACCAGTTTGAGTACCTTTTCCACAGGATCTAAATAGCATTCGATCGACGACTGGGAATAGAAACGCAGTATCTTATTTTCGTCCGGCAATTTTACGGATTCCGTCTCGAAACGACCCGTCAATATCGATACACGGTGTCTCGAAGTCTCGACCGCGCCGCCGCCGGTAGCCAGTAATTTTCGGAGCGTTCGATCGGTCGGAATCTCGACCGACGAGAATCCTCGTGCCGTATATTCCTTAAACGTTATCGGAAGTCATTGCATTTGGCAGGGAAGAATTTTCGAAAACACGAGAGACCGGAACGCGTCCTGCATGACTGCGTGGCCTGCGAACACTGGAAACCAGAGCGGCGAGAACGCTAGCCAGAAAATGATTAATCGTTTTCATTTGAATGGCGAGAGCGAAAAGAAAAAATGTTTAACGCTTCTAGCTCGAGCTAGGAAAGCGAAAAACCGAGGGAGAGAAAAAAATAAAAGAAAAATAAAAGTGAAAGAAAAATAGTACAGTCGAACAAAGGTGAAACGCTTTAAATCATTCTAGTTCCGTGGATCCTCGCGACGGTTTCGGGATCCATCGATACTAAACTCGCCGAAATAGGTCCCAGATCTGGCACGGGACGACCCTGAATTATTTGTTAGGCATTTAAGCTATATACAGACGGGTTGTGTTATCCTTAAAGGAGATCGATATGTCTCGTTGGTGGCGTTGGTACAGGAATCCCCCGGACAACGGGTTTTTTCGTGGGTTCGGGAATGGTTTCAGGGGTTTGGGGAGGTTGGGGGGAGACCGTGTTCCAATGACTAATTCTTTCTCGACTTATTCCTTCGCGGACAAGGATCCATTAGTCAACGCCATGACTGGGCCGGAACTTCCCCTCGAGTTCGTGTCAGAGTTGAGTTCCAAGGACGAGTCCTGTAACCGAGAAAACGTTGGATCTGTTGAGCGAACGTTTCGATAATTATTTTCAAAGTTCCTGAACCTCGGGATGGGAATCCTGTCAATTATGGTTGCGATAGTCGATGGTACGTTCCAAGAAAATAAAGTAATTTGACGGGATGTGGCAAAAAAAATTAACACGTTCGCTGCCAGCATTTGTTTCGTTGCTTACCTTCCTTGTTCGAAAGTTTTATTAAATGCAGCGTACCCAATTTTGAATTATTCAAACAGTTCAGCAGAAGAAACTCACAGATTCTCTGCAAATTATGCATTCTACTATGACTTTAAAATCATCGTTGTTTAAACGACGAAGTGCATAAAATTAATTGTACTGTTTTTAAGTGAACTAGTTAGCGAACAGGTTAATGTCTCTGATACTATTCCTGATGACTCTTCGAGGATAATAAAACTTTGTTAAAGTGAATTCAAAAATATTTAGAAGGCAATTGGTAAGGATTTGAATGAAGGCCTCACTGTGATAGAATTTTCAAGATCATTGCGAGAGTTAAAGAAACAAACTACTCGGTTCGAATTTCTTGCAATGAACCCTTAGCAGTCGAGAGGTGACTCAGAGTGACCATTAAAACTTTCTGTACCATCATCCACAATATTGTTTACATTATTAACTATGTTGGTATCTAATCAATTATTTCATTCATTTGCATAAAATGAAACAAAATCATAATACAATGGAATTATTCTAGGTCGGAAGAAATGTTTAATTTTCAAGTTAAAACAGAGGTGACTCTGAGTGACCACTAAAAATTTCTGTACCATTATCCACAATATTGTTCACATTATCAACTATGTTGGTATCTAATCAATTATTTCATTCATTTGCATAAAATGAAACAAAATCATAATACAATGGAATTATTCTAGGTCGGAAGAAATGTTTAATTTTCAAGTTAAAACAGAGGTGACTCAGAGTGACCACTAAAAAAATTTCTGTACCATTATCCACAATATTGTTCACATTATCAACTATGTTGGTATCTGATCAATTATTTCATTCATTTGCATAAAATGAAACAAAATCATAATACAATGGAATTAAGTATTCTAGGTCCGAATAGATGTTCAATTTCCAAGTTAAAACAGCTCCGACTGCGAAGGTTTAATATACCCAATCTTTATTTCGGCCTAGCCACCAAGTCACCGGAACCGCAGAATTATTTTTTCCTGTTCCACGAACGTGTATATATCGGGGACAAGACAATCGCGGGAGCCATAACGCGTTTACGCGCGGAGATTACGCGGATACAACGGTTCGGCCGAGCCATTCGGCAACGATTGTCCCGGGTGAATACGAAACCGAAATGGCACGGAGAGGGAGGAGCCATTCGGGGTCTCATAGTGATTTATTCGCGAGAAGGAAGCTTCCGTCTAAGCTCGCGTTTCGATGCGCGAAAATCGGCACGTCCGTGGCTTTACGACTGCGTCGACGACGGAAGTGATCATCGAATGATCGGTTTTAATGGCTACCCCGCGTACCAGTTTACTACGATGTCCAATATTCAGTCCGGTGGACGTGACACTCGACAGATTAGGTTCCTATCCGAAAAGATTGCAGGTGATGTCTTCGGGATGGGATAGGAATTGAGCATCCAGGAACAAGTGCCACGATTAAAAGCTACGTACAATGCTGAGGGCGTGCATGATACAAGCTTGCGTGGTGTTCTCGACGTGCATCAGCTCGTCGCATTCTTCGTGGTCCAGTCCGTTCACGTCAGATCGAATTTTAATCGGTGACAGAGCTGCCTCGTTGTCCGTTGATTTACCACTGTCGGGGGACGGTATTAATTCGGGCACATCCAGATCTTCCTCTTCGGCGCGCTCTTCGCAGTCCGACGCTTTTGTCTCCTAATTAAACAAATTAAACGAAACCTCGATTATCTTTCCTGGTCGCTCGTCCGTGGAACAATAGAAGAACGTTGCCTATGGGGTGGTAGTATTTTAATTTATAGATTTTATACAAGTGGAAGGGAAAATATCTTTCTCTCCTGAAATTTTGCATTTTATTGCTTCTAAATTTTTACATTATCACCCATTTTTTCAGAATAAAATATTAAAAAATGCCAAAGTTGTTCGCTGTTTTTGAAACAGCGAACATTGCTTTTATTGGTACGCCGATAGATAGCCGCCATTGCTAACAAAAGTTGCAACGTCTGAAGTTAAAAATATTTTTATTCTCAATTTAGAAGATATTATGTAAAATGTAGCCTAGAATTTTTATGAAAATCAAAAAAATCCTATTTTACATAATACCTTATACTTTGAGAATAAAATTTTCATATTTCAGACGTTCCACAATAAGCTGTTGTAAATTGTATGTATGTACACACACACACACACAGCTTGTGATATTTCATTTCAACGTTTTATTGACAAATAGTTGTTCGCTGATTCGTTGTTAGTCAAAATTACGAAACGGGAAGCGTTGTTCGGAATTCGCGGAAGCTAATTTAATATAGGAAACCGAAAGTCGATAAAATAATTTAATTGTGATCTCCACATTGTTTCTAGATTATACCTGCTATTCGATACCCCTCCGACGTAATTTAATTCGCGATACGTCGCGTCGATGAGATTGAATGGATACGATACGGAACCTAAAAATATCGGGAAGAAATCGATGTGACCAGACAATTGAACGTGTTAGCTTCACCTATCTTATTTTTCTTTCCCCGATAAAATGATGGGGTGGTTGACGACACTGTTTCGGTGACCCGTGTCAACCCGGCGATAAGTTAAACCGTGTGCGCCTGCATATTTCTCCGCTCATTTTCATCCGGTTGGCTGACCGACGCATACCTCTTTTATTTCCCCTTCTGCGCAACGTTTATTGGCATTAACTACGCCATTTTCTACCAGCATTCCGACACTTGATCGCGTATTTTTCGAGAAGAGCTTTTTTCAGTTTTAACACTTCTGAAATTAATTTTTTCCTTACACACATTCTCAATATCAAATTAAAATTGATTTCTCATCATTATTAATGTTTAATTTGTGTTAGTCTACTGTATAAATATACTCGTAAGGATTCTTCTCATATTATTTCATTCTGTTGTATTTATTGGAATTTTCACTAGGCAGTTTTAATATGTACAATTTGTACTGTGATCACAAAAATCCTCCAAAAGATTTTTTTTTTGTATTTACTAGTTACTTTTAACAAGTTTAATTTGTACAATCGACAGAGAAATTCTCCAAAAGATTTTTTTTGTATTTGCAACATTTATTTTCAATCTGCTGCATTTTTTGGAATTTTTACTCTACTTCTTCTTGACAAGTTTAATTTGTACTGTCGACAGGAAAATACTTCAAAAGATTTTTTTTGGATTTAGAATATTTGTTTTTAACCAACTGTAATTATTGGAATTTTTGTTCATATTAAACGAGATTGAATATCATTCATTTTTATTCAACGTTGGGTACGCCAACGTGAGACAAAGTTAATTAACAGTGTTCAAAAGTATATGTGTGTTTGTGTTAATTCGTTTGCATTCCTTGATCGTTGTAATTACATTTGATCAAGTTTATTTCGCTAGTGTTAAAACCTTTATTGAGCTTTTTGCTCTATTTTCAATTCCCCATTCGTACATTCACAGTTCCCCGTTCCATCGATTTTTCGTTACTAGTTTCACTCGGGGATAAATAAAAATAAAAAAGACGTTAACAAACGTCAATACCCGACGCAATTCGACGTGACAGTTTGCTATGAATTATTTCGTGGTCGAAGGAATCGATGCTTTGGTTTTATAGACGCTAATGTTGCAGGCGAGACAGACCCTTTATGAGAGAAGTTTGATTAATGTCATTCATCGATGCTAATAATTCAACTGTCCATCAACATAACTTAGCAAATGACCGCATTAACTCCAGGATCTTTTACATCACTTCACAAAAATAACAAAAACGTATCCATCCCAATTTTTGCCATTCCTATTATAATATGCAGGGTGTCTTATAAAATGTCGGAAATACTTGGGGCGGATCCTGCGGTAATTTGAAGTTACTTTCTGCTTTGCGAAAATGTTCTCCGCCACTTTGTTTAGAAGTTATTAACGAAAAACGCGGGCCAATCAGAGTGCGCCTATAGTGAACGGATTGGCGCTCTGATTGGTCAGTGTTTTTCGTCAATAACTCCTTAACAAAACCGCGTGGAACATTTTCGCAAACGAAAAAGTTGCTCCAAATGACCTCAGAACACCCTGTACACTGTGTACACCAAAAATAAATATGTCAAATAATTTCTCATGGATCTTTACAATCGCAATAGTTACAAATCAAGAATATTAAAACCCTCGTTTTGACGGCAACCCTAGTGTCAAGTTTCCAAAAAATGTTTGGACCATAAAAATTGTAGCATCAAGAAAGAATAAAATAGGCTGCATACATTTTAACGTGTATAAAGGAATCCTCGCCGAGCTCTTTAATAAATATTTAATATCGACTATGTGCCTCGCGAGGAAGCATAACAGCTTCATCTCCATTAACCCGCGTTTCCTCGGCGCTGCGATTTTTATGCCGCACATGTTTACTCGCGCAATCAATCAAGACACAAAAAGAAATCGAAGAAGTTAATTTATTTAACAGCCAACCCGCTCCGCAGACTGTGGAAACGGTATCTGAAAGGACGGTATTTAATACGGTTATTGCTCGTTACGATTACGTCGGGGAACTTACGTAAATTTACATTTTTACCGACAAATTCAGCGAAACTTCAATTTACTTTCCTCCGGCAAATAGCATTCGGTCTATTAAAAGGGGAATGAAGCGGAATTAAAGTTGATTGCGGTTCATCATTCTTTGAGAATTTTTGTACGCGATGCGTGAAGATCCATGCATAATTACTAGACAGCGGATTTTATGCATTTATGACAAAAATGAGTAGGTGTAATTTAAAACATGAAAAACATTAGACGAATTTAAAAATATTTTTATATCATTTTGAACCTATTGAACATATTAAGAGTGATACATTTCTATGTCGCTCCGGTTTGTTGCAATTCAGGTGGAAAATCTTTATTTTGCATAAAGGCCCGCTATCTAATAATTAATTACACTGCGGATATTGGCAGTGTAATGTGCGAGGTTCAACAAAATAAAAATTTTAATAAATTAATCCTGTTATTGAATTTTATATGATTTTATCCATATTTGGGTGTAATTGGACTCGTAATGCACTTATTGGCGATGCAACTGCGTGAGGTTCGACATACAAATTTCTAAAATATGGAACTGAAAACATTTCTTTTATTTAATTAAAATGTTCATTAACGTTATGACCTTTCTATCCTCATATTCGATGATTTTATGCATATTTGGTTGTAATTACACTGCGGATGCACTTATTGGTACTGTTAATGCATGGAATCTGTTGAAATACAAATTGTAACAAATAATTTCTTTAATCAAATTAATGTGCTCGTTAATGGCATGGACCTCTGCATTAAAATCAATATTCCTACAAAAATTGCAATCAAATGAAAATATGGTTACTATATTACGGTGAGGAACAAAACAAATAAAAATCTGATTGTAATTTCAAGAAAATTATGACTGCTATAAATATGTAAAATCCGTCAATTGAAATTAATATTTCTGCAAAAATTGCAATCAGATAAAAATATGGTTACTATATTATGTTGAGGACCAGATGAAATAAAAATCTGCTGGTATTGCAATTTTGAGAAAATTGTGACTGGTATAAATCCGTAAAATCTGCAGCCCAATCTGATTGTAATTACGACTGCTATAAATATGTAAAATCCGTCAATTGAAATTAATATTTCTGCAAAAATTGCAATCAGATAAAAATATGGTTACTATATTATGTTGAGGACCAGATGAAATAAAAATCTGCTGGTATTGCAATTTTGAGAAAATTGTAACTGGTATAAATCCGTAAAATCTGCAGCCCAATCTGATTGTAATTACGACTGCTATAAATATGTAAAATCCGTCAATTGAAATTAATATTTCTGCAAAAATTGCAATCAGATAAAAATATGGTTACTATATTACGTCAAGGACCAGATGAAATAAAAATGCGATGGTATTGCAATTTTGAGAAAATTGTGACTGGTATAAATCCGTAAAATCTGCAGCCCAATCTGATTGTAATTACGACTGCTATAAATATGTAAAATCCGTCAATTGAAATTAATATGTCTGCAAAAATTGCAATCAGATAAAAATATGGTTACTATATTATGTTGAGGACCAGATGAAATAAAAATCTGCTGGTATTGCAATTTTGAGAAAATTGTGTCTGGTATAACTCCGTAAAATCCGCAGCCCAATTAAAATTAATACAGCGTTCGATATCATCGAAACTGAAGACAAGGCTTTCGAACCCCGAAACTCGAAATAATGGGGCAACCATTTCTCGATAGCTCGATCCGTATACCTTGTTTCTGCCCTGGAGTTGACATATCGACAGAGAAACATATGATGAAGTAATATTTTCCCAAGGTGAACGTCGTTCCCTACGACGACAGGATTTCATTCTTTCGTTGCGGAGTTTTGTTCCGCTAGTTCGTAGACCGTGTCTTAAACATCGAGTCGCTCGACGATATTACTGCAATTCGTCCCGTAACTTCGTACCCTTTACTGTTCCACCGTCTAAATTAATATTTGACGCGTACCTCCAAAGGTTACCTAAAAATGTAATTACTAGACTGCGGATTGTATGCATTTATAACAAACGTGGGAAGCAGATTATTGAAGAATGAAAGAAATTATTACTTGATCCTTGTTTGTTGCATTTGATGTAAACAATTTCTATTTCGCATAAAATTCCGCAGTCTAGTAATTACTTTTTCGTCCCACAAAATTTTAAAATAGACCGTCACCATAAAATCTTTTAATGTCTATTTTTATAGATTTGAAATTATTATTTTCCCAGACATATTCATTTCTCTCAATTCTTCTTTTAATAATACATTGATTTTACCAGTGTCTTTTCTGAGGTGGATTCGATTATTTGAACTCTTACTGCGTTCGTTTATGGTTCTGTGTTTCTAAAATATATCATGGGGAGTATAAACGTATCCGCAGCATGAAGTTATGGGACCACGTAAAATTTACTGGTAGGTACATACTATTCTTATTACCGTCTCCAAGATTTTCCCAGATTTTCTAGAAAAACGTGAGTAGACCGAATGAAGTAAGAATAGTTAAAAAAAATCATTTAAGAACAAACTGAAAATCTATGTACCAACAGTCTCTTAAACTTTTTATTTTGCATAAAAATCCACTAGCCTAATGATAAAGAATCCAAGAAAAAGAAACCCAGATCAGAAATAAAATAAAAATAAAATTGTTCTCATTTGTTCATACGTAATAAAAAGATACACAGCTCATAATACAAGAGGAATTGAAATATTTTCTAAAAAAAATGAGTAGAGCACATGGAGTAAGAATAGTTTTAAAAAATCGTTAAAAAACGAACTGAAAATTTGTGTACCAACAGTATCTTAAACTATTTATTTTGCATAAAAATCCACTAGCCTAATGATAAAGAATCCAAGAAAAAGAAACCCAGATCAGAAATAAAAGAAAAATAAAATTGTTCTCATTTGTCCATACGTAATAAAACGATACACAGCTCATAATGTAAGAGGAATTAAAAAATATGTAATATCGACAGAAGGAATGTACAAGTGGAAAATACAGCGTTGATTGGCTTAAAAATGACCACGGTCCACAAACGATGATTTGTTTCCAAGTTCCCCCGGCCACGTTCGTTACAAGTGGAAGCTCGAAGCGATTATTCCGAAAATGAAAAGAGTTATACAGATTTTATTTATGGGGCCATAAGCTCGACGATCCTCCCAGTATCTAAGCATAAAATTCCCGGCGATAATGTCTTTTATACACCGCTCTCTCACACCAGGTTGTAACACCGTCGGGCGTGATCAACTGCGGCAATAAACCGAGAAGTCATTCGCAGGTTATTGCGTTAAGAATAAGAGTTTTTCCCGCGGGAAAAAAACTTGGAATTCTATCTAGAAAGTTTTTCATCGCGCAGGTATTACAACACGTCGAAGCAATCTCCTCGATCCGTGAATATTTTAAAACGCGTTACGCAAAGAATTCGCAGAGTACGTTTTCGCGAGGAATAAACTTTTCGAGAGTTACTTCGGTTTCGATCGCTCTCTGTGAAATACTGTACAGGGTGTATAAAAGGTAACGGTCACGCAACTTAGGGGTGAATCGACGAACATTTGTAAAAGAAACTTTCCGCAAAATTGTTATCGAAACTATTTTTACATCAACGCTATAAGTTGTTAAAGTTTTTGCAAAAGATTGTGTGGATTTGTATGTATAGATAAAAGTCTATTACTACAGTCCACCCGACTGTGTCGATGAGGCAGAACATAATCGTGTGCGTGCCTCGAGACAAGAAACAAAACTAGGCCTGTCCCGAATCATCGTTTCTCTGCCCATTCGAATCATACATTTCAAGTTGCAGAATATGAACGAAAACCTTGTATCCATTGTTATATATAAGAATATTAAATCCTGCATTATAAAATACTAATGTAAAGTACTTACAAATTCAGGATTCCTCCGTCGGATACACAGGACACTACCATTTGCACGAAAACGTCGTCATAACAGTGAAGCACAAAACACCACACTTTTACGCAAACACTGAACACCACACTTTTACACAAGCACTGAACACTATGTACACTTCACAACACACTTTCCGGAATGGTGACAGCGCACGAGAAGAGGTTACTCCGACCACGATCAAAATAGTACTGCGACTGTCACCGCGGTTTTTTTCGGGAATAGTTAAGGGTAGATTTAGGTGGGGAAATGTAGCGTTCGTGTTAACCAGTTAACTGCGGCGACCTCTTTTCAGAGCGGGCTCCTATTTGTGTCGCGAAAATCAAGCTGTGACGCAAATTATCTATACCTTTTATTTGTCAGTTTTATTTCGTCTTGACCTCCAAATATTCTAAACATATTGAAATTTACGAATATATTTTAGTTTTCGCCGAAATTACAATTTAAATAGCCAACGGTAAATTTTACTCACGAGTATACTGTAACTGTATACAAAATACAGTAAATCCTCTATCGATGCAAAAGCCTCGGGGAGGTTCGTTTGCATCGATCGTAGAGGAAAACTATTTTTTTGAGCTTCAAAGGCCGAGCCGAACGTAGAGAAGGACAGCGTGTGTATAGAGAGACCGCGCGCGGCCGACTGCGACTCTCCGGTCCCTTTCTTTCCCATACGCTGTCCTTCCTTGCGTCCGAAACGTTCATCGTCAATTAATCGCACGGGCCTTTGAACTGTGCCGACGACTGGGACTCTCCACGTCGCATTAGTAGTGGTTCACACCGGTATTCCCGAGCCTAGATCAGATTACTACAGTAGAGGGCATATTTTTTGCGTCCATCGTGTAGCACATTTTTTGCGTCGATAGAGAATTTACTGCCATTTCTCCATGACGAGTGTATTCATCAATTACAGCCAACTGGTTAATTGGGCGCGGGTGTGTCGGAAGAATTTTAGGTTGAGGAGTGGGGAATTCCCAAGGAAATTTGTCCACTCGTCGATTCGATGGGGCTGTCGCACGTGCTATCCATCTGTTGGGGTTAAAGTTGTCGGAGCGTGGTAGTTGTAAAATAATCGGCCATTTCGGAGTCGAGATTCGCATGCGTTTTTTGCCTGCTGTAACGTCCTTTTTAGGTATATCGCCTAATCCGCTGGAGGAACGGCTGAGGTACGGTAGCATTTTACCACGTTTTTATTTTATAATGTTGGTTTAGTATTCTTATTTACAGTAGGACTTCGATTAACCCGATTATAAACAAATATGCGTTTAAATATGTTTATATTATGAAGGGAAATAAATTTTCATATACAAAAAATTTATTTTGGAATATAATGTACATTTTAATTATTTCCTCGGGTTTCGATTATCCATCCTTAATTTATCCGGGCCATTTGTCTACCGATCAAGCCGGTTAATCGAGGTCCCACTGTGTGTGTGTGTGTGTGCATAACAATTGATATAAGGTTTTCATTCATATTTTGCAACTTCTTTATGATCAGAATGGGCAGAGGAGACGATCCCTTTAACTTTCGTTTGTCTCGAGACACGCACTCGATTATGTTCTGTCTCATCGACACGGTCGGGTGGACTATATTATAGTAATAGTATCTATGCATATAACTCCACACAATAAAATTTTGCAAAAACTTTAACAGCTTACATCTCTACAACTATTTGTTTGCGACAGATGGTTCCTTTCAAATATTTTCTCTTCTCGACGAGTAAAAGGTGTTGATGTAAAAATGATTTTTCTCTCAAAGACAATAAGTCGCCATTTTTTAAATTTTCTATATTCTCCTTTCTTGTTCATACTGACTATAGGTTGATGTATACTTCAGATTAGCAGAACGACTCAGATTATGGCAACCATCAATCTGCCTCATAACTTTTACTGAATTAAAAAAAAAATTACTTTTCTGAGTTTGAGAGGTCCACAAAATTGTAGTGTGTGATTTTCTGTGACTCGATATGAGGTCAATTTGAAAGAAAATTAATTTTCTCTTTGGCGAAGGACAATCGAGGTTCGTACCGTCGGATTGGCACTGCGATATAAAAAAGAATTTTTCTATTACGCAAATCGAAGGGAATACGACTCGGCCCGTGTTTCTATCGGAATCAGATCTAAAGAATTAAAGCTACAGCGAGTATAGTCGGCGTCTTACTTTATTTTCGAACCCTTTCAGCCGGACCCCTGATAAGATCGCTCAGTCATCGTTCGCTACTTCGCTTTTTGGCCAACAAAACTAACGAAATAGAAAATCCGTCGGAGCGGAATTACTTTTCCTCTGAACGGGGAGGAGCAATGGCAAATACAAATAGTAATTATTTCTATCAGTAAAATAAGAATTGGTCCACAGAGAAAATATTACATACGTAATTTGAATGGCTATCTATTTATCAAATGCAAAACACAAAGTCAACAAATTTTGAAATTACTCTATCCAACTCTGTAAAGTCATCAACAAATAAAGTAAATGTCTACATTTTTATTTTTGCATAAAAATCCGCGGTCATCACTGTTATTTTTGTAACAACTGTATATATTAGGTGAAGTAAAACGCTCAGAACTTTTTACTTCACCTAATATTTTTCCCGTCGCATCGCGTAGCTCACGCAAAAATGCATTCAAATACGTGTACCATGATATGACCTTCAAATCACCTTGAACTCCAAAAACTGACTAAATTCCGCATTTCGTATCATCCTAACAATTCCATTTTAAATTCTGTTCCTTGCACGAGACAGCCTGTATAAATTGAATTTTTTGAATTGTAAATAGAAGCACGTTCTAGCATAAATAGTTGGCAAGTTTCTTCGAGAGAGACAGAGAGAAAGAGAGAGGAGAAGAGAGATATACCTGAAAATCTTGCGGTGACGGTGATGATTCTTTCTGATGCTGGTTTGGACTGTGCGGCGGGCTAGGCGCGGATCGTGGACTCTGAGGTCGAGTTCCCAGCTCGTAAATGTTGATCATGTGAGCTGCCTGAGCGTGAACCATCAGTTCCCATGCTGAGGGAAAGGATACCTTGCACAGAACGCAGAGCAGAGCTGTCGTGGAATCCCCTTTGGACATAAAATTCCAGGTTCATAACAAAGCTCATATCCTAAACGTAATAATTATTAAAGAAAACCGCGCGTACGCATCGTAACTCCAAATTCTGCTGCTGCTCTCGCTAATTGAAACGCGCGAAATATTCTCCGAATCACAGAGAAAGAAAATTGTATAAATACAATACAGTGGATGATCGAATTACTAATTATATTTATTGTCTAAATGTGCACTCGCAGTTTGCAAACATCAATGCTTCAAGATGATAAAACTAAAGCTAAAATTTCATTTAAGGATTTGGTCGCCTTAATGCAAACCGATCAGTTTATGCAGCTGACTCGAATAATTTAATCAACCCACGGTAATCGAATAATCGTGACTGCATACAGATATAGAAGCATCTTGACATCTTATTTTTCTGGCGAGTGGAATTGTGTCCTGACCTTTCATAAACTACGTGAAAATAAATGTCTGTCCTACTTACGCGGATCACTCGCGCCTCAAATGAATTGAGTTTGATTTCTCAATATAGCTTCTTAACCTACCGTCTTGTAGCGTCAATATGATATTTAGAACTACTTATTCTATTATTCTTGTCCTTTTACCTCTCATCGAGCTGACGCGAATGAATAATTTACGAACATAGAAACGTAATTAATCAAGTCTATCTTTGGCTCACTTCTTCCAAAGAGCAAGTTCATTTTTAACGAATTCGTAGTTTATCGAAACGAACTGTACAGAACGAATTATCGATTACAGTCGTACATTTGATATTAATAGGCTGCAGATCTTTATGTGAAATAAGCCAAATAGAAATTTCTTTCCTACTTTAAGCCTTTCTTTCTTTAGATTCCTAAATTAAAATTTCATTATTTATCTAGTGTTCTAAATTTTTTGTGCTCGTTTATGTCATAGATTATTATTAAACCTTTCTTTTACATAATTAATAGACTGCGGATCTTTATGCATTTATAGGAAAATATGAATGGATGAAATTCAAAGCTGTTGGAAAATTTTAAAAATTGAAGATGTCAATATATATGTCACTCCTCAATTTGATTTTCTATTTCTTGCAATCGATGCAGACGATTTTTATTTTTCATAAAGATCCGCAGTCTAATAATTAACAAGGTTTAATTTTCCAATTCTGTCGATTTCCAATTGACTCGATTGGCACAATTTAAAAAATACTTTTTTTAAAGGAGTTTGAAAAAAGGACCACTACTGTAATTACCAATCTAAAGTATAAAAATGTTGTCCATAAAGATCCGCAGTTTCCCTGTCGCAGACTCCAGTGGAATTCCCGCGATCGGAATTTTTCCGGCCCGGAAATCAAATCACAGAAATGGCAAACAACCGGAAGCGACACCGCGGCTCTTTCAGGCAAATTCGACGACCGTTTCCGTAACGGTTCCCCAAATTCGATTCCTCCATCCTAAACAAACCGCTAAGCGTCCCGGTGCACGGCAACGCAGCTGCGTTTCCGGATAAAATGCCAAAATGCAATTCCGCCCGGGAGAGAGAGGCAAGGCGATCGTAATGTGCATCGAGGAACCGGTACGAATTCCATTTTTACACCTGCTCCATTCGCCGCGGCGACGATAACGCGATAGGCAACAACGGAAGAGAGGTGGTGGGTATTCCAGTGTCTGGATCGCGAAGAAAGCCGGACTTCTTTATTGGAAAAATTTCTTAAAAGCCGCGAATACTCGAAATCGCGGATCGATTCGAAGTAATAAATCCTGTTGATCCTGTGCGACAGGACTCGAGGCCAACTTCTTCTTCTTCTTCTTATTCGTCTTTTTCTACTTCGAATGTACCTACTTGGAGCAGCTCCGTTGAAGGTGTGACATTTACATGTGAACCGCAGCTTGCAGTAATTCCGTTTGTGTTCGAGCAGCTCCCCCAGATCTGTAAACATTTCCCTGCAGTTGCCGCAGATCAGTATGTCCGGATTGCCTGGAACAGAAAATTACCAACAATGTTTGTTTAGAAGCTTCGAAGTTTTGTTTAGATTCGTTACGAATTTTTTTTTATTAGAATCGCTTGCATACATGAATCGACGGACGATTTTATATTAACCAGCCAATGGTGGAAATATTGGAATCATTAACACTAAACCTACCACCACCGGTCAAAATGACCGGTTCCAGATTTTTTATTTTATAATTATTGAAATAATAAAAATGATTTCATAAGGAATCGTTGTATACAGATCTTTAGTAGAGCACGTATTACAAAAGGGTCCGCACAAAGTCTAAATAAAATCAATCTTGTCATTTTTATAAGGGAACATGTACCAGTTACTTTTATGGCTCGGTAGATTTAGTGTTAACTTTGTAAGTGGAGGTGACGATCTTTTTTTCATTTTCATTGAACTTCTGCTTCTTACAATTGGCATGAAACACTTGCACATGACTTGACGATTTTATATTAACCAGTGAGTGGTGGAAATATTGGTATCATTAACCTTGTAAGTGGAGGTGACGAATTTTTTTTCATTTTCATTGAACTTCTACTTTTTACAATTGAGACTTGAAACATTTTTATTTTACATGAATATTTGCAGTCCAATCGTACTCGTCATATTGATCTTACGGTCTACACTGGTCACATCAGTTATATTGGACATAATCATATTGATCACACTAGTCACATCAGTCTCATATACATATAACGATCATCAGTAATATTAGTCATATTGGACATTATCATATTGATCATACTGGTCACGTCAATCAGATTGGACATAATAATATTGATCATAGTCACATCAGTCTCATATACATATAACGATCATCAGTAATATTAGTCATATTGGACATTATCATATTGATCATACTGGTCACGTCAATCAGATTGGACATAATAATATTGATCATAGTCACATCAGTCTCATATACATATAACGATCATCAGTAATATTAGTCATATTGGACATTATCATATTGATCATATTGGTCACGTCATTCAGTCAGATTGGACATAATAATATTGATCATAGTCACATCAGTCTCATATACATATAACGATCATCAGTAATATTAGTCATATTGGACATAATCATATTGATCATACTGGTCACGTCATTCAGTCAGATTGGACATAATAATATTGATCATAGTCACATCAGTTTCATATACATATAACGATTATCAGTAATATTAGTCATATTGGACATAATCATATTGATCATACTGGTCACGTCAATCAGATTGGACATAATAATATTGATCATAGTCACATCAGTCTCATATACATATAACGATCATCAGTAATATTAGTCATATTGGACATAATCATATTGATCATACTGGTCACGTCAGTCAGATTGGACATAATAATATCGATCATAGTCACATCAGTCATCTTAAAAGATCATACCGGTCACTTGTTTAAAAAGAAATGAAATGTGTGTACCCAATACACAAGTATTAATAGATGTAAATTGCTTCCTAATCATTTCTGATGCGTGGATGACCTAGCAGACCAACAACGCGTGAAAAAGTGGCACAGCAGGCCAGTACCGTCTATTTTTCGCGAGCCTCCGAAGAGTACCGAGCTACAAACAACCATACTCACTGTACACTTTCAGCTGGTTCAGGTCCGGGACAGTGGTTGTGTTTGCAGCTGGTTGTTGTTTCTGTTGCTTCGGATGCTGCGACCGAGTAGGCGGCATCAAACGGGGTCTCTTCAGCGGCGGGGCCAAACGGGGTGGAAAAGCAGTCGAGGCGTAGTAACTGAAAATAAACCGGGTCTGCGTTCAGCCTGGAAATTCTGCGGCAGGGATATTTGAATAATTGCTCAAAAGACCGGATCCACGCACTCGCCTTCGCCGTTCGATCGGAACCTGTTGTTTCTACCATTCGTGGTCGGATGAAGAAGCGATCCGACTACGAAGCGGTCGCTTTCGGTATAGTTGTGCCAGGTGGCATCGACGCGGCGCGGTCGAACCATCTTCTCGAGGTCTGGGACGGAGGGCTGACTACGGTGGCAGCGACGCGTGTGCGTGGATCCGACTTAATTCGACTTGTTTACATTCCCGTGTGCCTCGTTTGCCGACCTTGAGGTGCATTTTTGCGTTACAGTAAGAATTCACCTCCACTTTCAGTGAAAAGCTCCTCTTTCAGAAATACTTCAGTGTTACTTGAAGGACATTTTTGAAGGACATCAGTTTATTAGTTTCAATTTAATAAGGTAATTTTAAGAAAAATATTTTTTTATTTCGCTCCTGTGGCTTAAAATTTTCCAAACAGCATTTAAACACTACATTCTCGATTGTCGAAAAATTATCAGTATATGTATTCATAATTGTGATAACTAGACTACGGATTTTATGCAGTTATGGCAAAACTGTGTAGATTCAATTCGAAACAGTAAAAACATTTGGAGAATTTGAAAATGCTGATGCATCATTTCCTACTACAGTAAAAGCTCCTTCGTTGTCCAAAGGCACGGGGTTTGAGCGGACAACGACCGTGCCCGGACACTATTTTTGATTTATGGCTGCGTCTTTAGTGAAACGGCTAGTTAAATGACAACAAAAAGCATTCGCAGTCAAAAGCAGTCAACTGTCTGGCTTTAAGAAACTCCTTATTTCCTTGCCATATTCCTTTCCTATTGTTCTCCGTTCTGCGCGGGTCTAGACAGTTCTGGGACACATCTGGCGACCAGATCCACGCAGGCCTAATCCTCTCGTTGACAGGCAGTGGAGTGGGTAGGCACTGGACAACGATCGTGCCCACGATTCAGGACAACGAAGGAGCGATTACTGTAGTTACTCCTGTATCTTGCAGTTAGTGCAGACAATTTTTATTTTGCATAAAAATCTGCATTCTAGATAATAGTCGTGTTATAATAAATATATATCTTAATAAACATACTACCTCAATTGACGTAAGTTTCAAGTCAATATTTATTTAAAAGTCTCAAAGTGTTATCAAAACAATGTTAAATGTTTTCTCAATGTCAGAAAGTAAGGTATCCATTCCACGGAGAAAATTCTCGAAAACTACTCCAAAGCTGCAACCCTCTACAGAAAAAAAGGAGCTGTCATGTGTGTTGCGAAAGAGCACGTTCCAAAAGAGAATAAAGAGGAGAACGTAGACAAGCAAAAAGCACTATTGTTTCAGCCGCTAATAGTGTGCGCGGCTGTGTGGCAGACACGGACCTATACGCCATGGATGTGTGGTTAAAATGAATGGAAAGTGAATAACACTGTATGGAAATGCACGTCATAAAACGTCGTGAAAAAGACATTTAACGAAAACTGTAGAACTAATAAAATTGCCTCAAAAAATATCACAGATGCAACACAAAAATGTTTGCTCCAAAATACGCACAAAGTTCTATTCATGACATTACATTCCAGATTTTATAAGTATAATTACGTACAAAATTTGACACGTAAAATGACGTATGCAATTCGATAGATAAAATTACATGTCAAATTTTATACATAAAGTCACATACAAAATTATATACGTAAAATGACATACAAAATCTCATAAAATTCCTGTAAAATTGCTATAAATTTCTATAAAATTCCATAAAATGCCTGCCTGTGTTAAACACGGATTAAACAGTGAACGGGTTAGCTCGACACATATTCTCCTGGTAGCTGCTGATGGCGCTGGGCGATGACGGAGCTAGTTTCGAATTTAATCGAGTGTGTTTAGACTTTTGATCAAATCGATGCGACATTGTCGCCTCCGGTTCTACGATGTTCCACTTTGTGGGGCGGAATGAAAGAAAGAGAGAGAGAGAGAGAGAGGGGTGGCGGTAGCGGAATGAAACAAGAGGAGCGGAAAAGAGGAATCGCGGAGCCCCTCGTCGTATTTATCCGGCTACGTACTTCCTACGTCTGTCCTGCAGCTTTCCATCCCCTCGAAATAAAACTTAGTCTCCTTCTGCCTCTGCTCTTCGCCACCCCCGGCATCAGCCACCTACGTTCTCGCTACTTTCATGTTCTCTCGCTTTTCGTTCGCGCTCTCTGTATCCTCGAGCACGATCCTCCTTTTTCCAGGGGAGAGTAAGCAGAGGAAGAGAGAGAGAGAAAGTCTTTCTTCTCAAGAACCGTCACGTTGGAGAGACCGCCCGCGCGCGCAGCCTCTTCTTTCCTATTTAACGCGTCTTCGTTTTCCCGTCCGCTTGTTTATAGTTCCGAGATATTTTGTTTTATTCGCTTCTTTATCGCTCGGGCAAATTGCTTGTCGAGGATTCGAGGGTGCCCGCTACCCTCCACCTCCTCTCCTCTTCCTCCACCCCCTTCCTTCTAACCCGGATGCCTCGTAGTTAATGGCTCGTTCACTGACACCGGGATGTTTTCAGAGTTGAAGAGACCCCCGGGCCATGATTGTGTATACTCGAACAGCGACGAGGACGATCGGGACCCGTTCGAACCGTATACGGGATTCCGTTGTCCCGATTCAAGAAGTTGCGACAGAGTATATTGTTTTTTTTATTTAATTGGATCGAGAAACACGCCGAGTATCGATACGATATACTGGTCAGTGTTATTGTTAGATTTTATACATAAAATCTGTAGGAGAAACTGAAGAAGCTACAAGAATTGAAGAGTATCTAATTTTCAATCTCTTAAAGATCCTTTTATTCCTCTTAAAGATCCTTAATTCTTTTATTGTATCATTATAACCTCATTCAGTGACCATTCCTTTTGAACTGTATATCGCAGGATTGCACAGGGCGCGGCAAGATAACTTCCTTATTTGAAATAAGCGCTCTGCGTGGTCTCGTTCGAGAGAGGGGATCCTAAAGTTTTGTTAACTTGTGTTTCAGTCGTGCGTTGGAGTAACGAGCAGCGTGCGTTTGCCTCAGAGGCCTATTTTTCCAACGGCCGTTCGGTGCTTCGATGTTCTCAGGTGTTCTGATGGGACGTGCGTCTCCAGTTCTTCTTTTCTGCACAGAACCAGTTTCCCTGAACGTTGTGACCCACAAAAGAATCGATTTCCGGTCCGGGACAGGACCCAATGGCGCAACATTGAAGCGATTTTGGAAGGCCGTTGGAAAAATAGGCCTCTTAGGGTCCTTACCCACTAGACCGTACCCTCGGCGCGGCAGAGCGGAGCGGCGCGCTGTTTTGGATTGCCTCCTGTGTATTTCAATGGGAGTGCGTCCACTATACCTGCTCAGAGTACAAAGAAACAACGCGCCGCTCCGCTCCGCCGCGCCGAGGGTACGGTCTAGTGGGCAAGGACCTTAAGGCAAACGCACGCTACTCGTTACTCCAACGCATGACGACGGCTGAAACACAAGTTAACAAAACTTTAGGATCCCCTCTCTTGAACGAGGCCACGCACACTCGCCTGGCACTCCCATCAGCTTCAGAGCGCTCATTTCAAATAAGGAAGTTATCTTGCCGCACCCTGTAGAAGCAAGATTCGGAAATAGGATTCGCACACGCCGGAAGATCAAAAATAGGATTCGGTCGCGCCGGATAATTTCAGAAACAATACTTATCGACCTAATCATTTTCGTTTCCGCGGCGGAACCGTCGCGGCGGATCCCGGCAATAAATCCTAGGCTCAGCAATCCGGGAATCCGTTCCCCAACGATCCGAGAAAACAAATCCAAACGAAATAGGTTAATACAGCGAGATCGAAGCCGGCTCCCTCCCCCGGGTAACACAATGGCGGATAGAGAACACACACTATACATATGCTCAATCGGCGTTCGCCTCGCCTCGCAATATGTTCACTGAGAATTACCATCCGCGAACTTCTTTGGACCGGCTAAAAAGTTTGCCCGGGGAATGTACAAATTACATATTTAATCAACCCATTTGAACGCCGGAGCACGGGGAGTGTGCAGGCTGTTTGCACGCGAGCTGCTTGCACGCTTGCAGCTCACCTTTCTCTCTCTCTCTCTCTCTCTCTCTGTCGATTGAAGTGCGAGAAGCGGAACGAGCTTCGTCCAATTTCTAATAAAACCGGCGAGATCGTCTTTGTCGCGCTAATTCGCCCGAAATCCCGATTCCCAGGTCTGATCACGGCTGTCGATCGGGGATCGCACTTGTCTCGAATTTAAGCTACGTTCTCTGTTTGATTGTACCTAGAATGTCCTCGGGAAAATGCTTTGCACATGCAAAAGTTCGATTTTCTTGTTACAAAGCTGGGACCGTGTCTTGAAGTACAGTGAGCGCAACATTGAACCCATGAACTCGTTTCTCCAGGAAATTGTCATTTATAACTGGACTGCGAATCTTTATGCAAAATAAAAAATGTTTGCATTGATTGCATGACACAGGAGCGGAATAAAAATGTCTTTCTTCTTTTAATTATCTGATTAAGCTGAAGCCAATACGCGATGTCTTTAAATCTTTTTAATATCTCCACTGCTTTAAATTGTGCTTACTTATTTTCGTTACGAATGTAGAAATCCGCAGTCTATTGATTAATCCTTAACTGTTTTTATTTATGTGTTTCTTAAAACGGGATAACAAGAAATGGGAACAGAGTTTTACATGAATATTTTCATTGTTACGTACAATTTAATAGTTACAGTATTTTATTCCTGACTCAATTTTGCAGTTTCGGGACATTTAACAAGATTTGATTTTAGAAAATTTGATTACTCTGTAAAATGCTGATTGTTTTGGCATATTTGTTGCAAGATTTTTATAATATTCTGCGGTACACGGATACCTTTATTAGCTCCGTCTCGCCATTTCATTCTTTAATACCTCACCGGGATTCCCGGAACTTTTACTTTCTCTCTGGTGCAGAATCTCTGCTCTTCTGCTCTCCACTCGAAGGTCCCAAATCTTTCTCCACTACCACTCCCTTTATAGAATTTCTGTGCTCCGATTGCTCGGCTAAACTTTTCAAATCTCCTTTTCCTTTCTTTTTCTTTAACTTTTACTCTTTAATACCTCGCGGAGATCGCCGATTCTACTTCCCTACCACTCCGTGTATGAAATTCTTTTTCCATTAGTGCTACGCCCATGTCTCACTCAAAAAAACCTAAAGAATGATCAACGAAGAACTCACGAAAATGTCCTGGTTAGGTGAACACATGTTTTAATCCGCTGCAGAATTTGTATTGGTTGTACAAATGTATACACTCAATTTCTTTTTTTACATGATTTTGAAATTACAGTGGTTCCAAAAAGTATCAAACACTAAATTTCCTGGTCACATTTTAAAGCTTCTGATTTTTACGTTTACTAATCATTATTAATTTTTGCCTAAGATAATGTGACAGGTGTCAAACCGAAGATAAGTTTTCTCTCGAAAATACTGCCAATTGATTCTTCTCCAAAAACCTTGAAAAATTTGTTCCGATGATAAAACCTCCACAGATTTGGAGATCGAAGTCTCCCCTATACAATGCCACAAAAAACCTTGAAGTACGATTTTTTAAACGGTTTTACTAAGATTTAAATGGCGCACAGTGAACTTTACAGTGACATGAGGCAAGCCAGCGAACATGGTCCTCATGTTTGCTCCATTAAACTGTAAAAACAAGTGTTAGGTCAATTTTCAAGGCCTGGTTGCAAAGAGGAGACTTCAACGTTCAAATCTGTGTAAGATTCATCCGCGAGAAAAATTTTCCAATGTTTTCACAGAGGTTTCAATTAGTAGCATTTTTGAGGAAATTTCAAGTCCGAGTTCAATGCTACCTCGGTAATCACCGGTAAAATTTGATATTCGAGGTCCTACCCCCTTTTACCACCTCCCATTTTCCAAATTCGAAGGTCCCGCGCTTGTTCGATCGCGTCAACGGCGAGCCAGTCGATTCTGCCAGCGATATCTGGCGTTGAAACTTTTAAGCCGATAGGATGAAGTTTCGCGGTGTATTGGTCCACGGGCATATTACAGTGCTCCTCGGCGTGGCATGGCGGCGGCGAAGATTCAGAGACGGCGGTAATCATCGAACTTCGAAAACTAAAGGGGCGATCGTTACCCGGTGCCGTTGGTGCTCGATGGTTCGACGTGCGACGAGACAGCGGCCACCCCCTTATCAGTCGTCACGGACATTAAGAAACGGGAGAGGGAGAGAGAGAGAGAGAGGTGGGGGGTGGTCGAAGAAATGGCGAAATAAGGGGGCACTTCAAAAGATGGTCGCGGGGGCAGCTGGCACAAAGGCCAAGAGTCCCGCGGCCGCCAATAATTGGACGGTGGCTCGAGGAAAGAAATTAAAATGCTCCAGACGACGACGACTACGGGAATCGCCGGTGTAGATGATACAGAGAGGACCCCCCAGGATCATGGATGGAAAAGGAGGAGGACAGGGGTCACAGGGGGTTGGCCACCCTTAACGCAGAGCCCTTCGCGTCACCGTCCCCTACCCTTCTCTCTCTCTCTCTCTCTTTCTTCACGCCTCTCTCCCTCGGCAGTTTCGCGCTTATTATCCGAAAGTTCCAAAGTGAAACAGAGTGAAACTCTGTCGGCGTGGAGAGAACTTTTAACAACCGCTACGAAGGCACGAATTCGTGGGTATCTCTTGTGTCACGCTGCCGACGCTGCCACCGGGTAAAGGGATGAAACACGAGTGAGGAGAAAGAGAGGGCAGAAGGATTTTGATGGGGAAAAGAATGCGTCTCTCGAGGGGGAAACGGAAGTGACGGAAGAACGCGGGAAATAATGTCTGATAAAACGCGCGGGCCGGCTGGTCTAATACCGTCACCGGTAATTTATGGGGGAATAATCAAATTGGGGGTTGCTGCACGGCCCAAGATATTTCCTGGGGATGCAATAAATTCAGCCCGGTTGGGGAAGAATCGATGGACCCGTGGCTCGCCGGAAAAATGTGTCGCGTCCTTTCACTTTCCGGATTTTATCGTTTAACTGACACCAGGTTTACGTATCCCGTACACTGCCTTATATTTTTGATCACTACGATTTTATCGACAGAATTACCCAAGTGTATTTCAGCAAGTTTCCAATTTGAAAAAGTTGATCGTGAAGAACAGCTGAAAATATTCTACTTCAGTTGCAACAAACTGGAGTGAAATAGAAATTGATTTTCTTCCTCAATACCTATTAATCCCCAAAAATGTCTTTATCCCCAAAAATGTTGTAGAAGAGAAAAGAAAATTTATATATTTTGTGTGGCTACAATTATTTAAATGCTTATTTGAATCAAATTTGATTTCATCTAAAAATGAAGGCATAACATTCGTATTTCTTAGACTTTGTTAAAATCTTCATCACGAGTCTGTTAAAATACGCCAAGGGATTAACAGGTCGAAAATAATGTAATAGTATTTTTCGATTTTTTTATTGTTTTCACTGTTTGAAACGACACCTCTCCATTTTTGTCATCAATGCATAGAATCCGCAGTCTAGTAATCAGAAACTGTAATTTTTATGAACAATACTGTTTTTAAGAAAGCAGAATTTTTTGACTTTATCCATTTTCGAAAGTTTTCTTCCCATGACATGTCTTTCGCTAGAGAGCTACGCTTCCACATCGTTTTTCTCACGGGCAAATATTTTTCATATTTCCGCACAATGTGATCGACGTTTTCAAAGTTTTTGCCGCGCTCGAATACAGAGGATTCTGTTGAAGTTCTGTTTTTTATTTATTCGGTTCGATCGAGCGCGCTCCACTGCGACGAGGATTTCGTCGGATATGTTCCATAACCATGTGTCGAAGAGGCTATCCGTTACAAGAGAATATTTATTCGTTATTCTTTATTACCATCTTTATTCTAAATACTTTGTTCGTGTTGAACAAACATTGCGGAAAATGTTGATGTTTGAAACCGCACGGCGATGCCGCACAGTGAATTCAGTTCAAAAACATGTGGGATTGCAACATTTTAATGAGGTATTTTAAAGCACCCCCGGAAGGGTTAAAAGAAACGAGAGTTCAAGAGAAGTTAATTTTACTAGCGGTGGAATGAGAAGTCCGGTAAAGCTGCACATATTAAAATAATAAAATCACATAAAGATTTATAAAAGAAAACGAAATAAAGGTATTCCAATAAAAATCTGCTTCATAAACACGTATCTCTCATTAAAAAAGTTAATTTCAGGTAAGCAAGAAGGAGAAGTTCTAAAATAAATATTAATAAACGGGCAATACACAGTGCAGTGCATGATGGAAGGTCGTCGACCTTTCCTTTTAAACAATATTTTCGTTTATTATACCAAAATTTGAATAAAGCACATCAAAAATAATAAGAACGAAATAAATCCACAGGGAGATGAATGCAGAATTGACAAAAGAATTTGAATAAAAATCACGAGCTTTATCTCTCCACTGAAAAAATTGATTTAAAGCGAACAAGAGGAATTTTTCCGAGAATAGTATTAGAGACACAATACATTCTCCCGAAAAAAGAACGGCAGAATAAATCCACACAAAAATTAATAAATTAGTAGAGACGCAACAGGGGTAGTTTTTCCCTCTCAAGAACGCCGGTTTGCTTCACGCACAAACGCAATGGCGATCGTGATAGCACTCTCTGCTGGCTCTGACATCAATTACTTCGCAAACGATCAGTTGAAGACCCACAGAAGGGCGAAAGGAAAATGTGGACCAGTTGTGCCGAAGGTCACAATAATTTCCCGCGATCCGTCTCGATTTAATTTCTCGCGCGTTCGCGGACTTTTCCAGGGGGCCAGGCTCCGGTTTAATTCGACGGAACAAACGATTCAATTTAAAATCCCGAGGGGCTAGGAATTCCTGTTCCCCGTCGAGAAGAGAAGAGTTCTTCGGTGAATAAAATAAAAATTCGAAGAAGAAGCGTCGGATAAACTCTATCCGTTTAAATATAAGCCTGGCGGAGAGAGGTCGTCGAAAAAAGACGAGGGACGACGGAATAAATCGACAGATTTTCATCAAGAAGCGAGCCCGAGACGGGGCCAACGAGGTCTGTGATTGGCACCGGTGACAATTATTTGTTTTCCACAAATCACCGGGGAGAAACGCCGCGTCGTTTCCCTTTTCCTTCGGCGCGCTGAACGTCGACGGAGCTTTTCTTTTCCCCGCCCTTGCCTCGGCCGATTCTTCTCTTCGCCCCCTCGTGTACTTTTAGATACGTCCCGGCTGTCCATGGCATTTGCCGCAATATTGCCGGGACGAAGCGTTCTTTGACCCTCCATAAACCAAATTTTCCGCCCATGCATGAGAGGCTTCGCCGCGAATACAATACCGGAGGGCTCGAGCTTCGGCTACGAAAGATTCCTCGCGAAACAGTCGCACCGAGTTTATTGCAGAACAAGTGTACGGTAATGTCTCGATGGATGAGAAAAAGTCGGGTCCGAAGTGCCACTTGTATCGGATATTCCTTGCTCTCAGACCGTTGGCGTTAAAATTAAAAATGAATTAAGTAAACGATAAAAATTATTATTTATTTTTGACATTTTTACCAGTATATTCGTCACATTTTTCTGATTCAAATGAGTCCAAACACGACCCAATTCGCTTCGTATTTACTTGTTTAATCCACGATATTGTAGAACCTCGACTATCCGAACTGAGCCGAAGTTCCATCTTAACCTTGGGTTGAAACTTTAGTGATGTGTACCATAAATCGTGTTGTATATGCACCATTTTAGATTGTAATGTTCAGTGTGAGAATTCGGATATTATTGGTTCGGATAAGCGAGGTTCTACTGAATCGTGGATTAAACGAGTAAATGTTAACCAAACTGTATCGTGTTTGGACTCATTTCAATCAGAAAAACGCAGGTAAAAGTTTCATTACGATAAACTTTAGTAATATTTATACATAATTGCCCTATTTTTAACGAATTGTGAAAGATAAGCTTTTAGAATTGTTTTAGAAATGCGCCAGTGGAGTTTATGGAAAGATGAATTTTTAAAGACGGTTTTCGTAAGAGTTCAGTTTGTAAAACGTGCGAGAGATACTTTTGTTTTGACAGATATTGGACTTCGAGTTTCTTCGTGCTAGTACAGACAAGTATTTCGTTGGGAACGTATCGACAGCGAATTCTTTATTAACCAGAAACAAGCAACGATGGGCTGAACGCGACAGGGACATAAGTTTAAACGACATTTTTCATTAAATACCTTTTCCTTCGATCGACTTCTATTCAGGTCGCCTAAATGGCGTCTGGGTGTGACATTTCAAGCCGGATTGTCGACACCAGACACACCTTGTAGTTTTCGAACAGCCGCGTACAATTCCTTCTCCCGTTTTTCTATGTCACTTAGAAAGAAATTGTGTCGACTGTGTAATTGCAATTTCAAATCGACAAACGAATTAATCGAAAATACACGGCGTCGCTTCTTACATCTTTTTTAATCGCGAGAGCGCGTCTTTCCTTGCTTTGCATTTCAATTTCAATTTCTTTCATTGTTGCGAATTGCTTTTATTTTTCTCTCTCTCTCGTCGCTTTTATTGGCTGCAACGAAGAAAATAATTATTCTCCGGTTAATGAAGTCTTATAGTAGCTTGTTTATTATGTTCGTAATTACAGCGCAAATCTTTATGCGTTTGTGCAATATATATACGGCTGTGCGAATTTATAAAATGCAGGATAAAGTGTATATTCAGAAAAATTAATGGCAGTATTATTCCGTGTATACCCCGGGGCATTTTCTAGTCGATGCCACGAATATTTTTCCTTTCACGATTTTTACAAAATGCTTGATCAAATGAATACAAAGATTGAAATAAGCAAATGTTGACTTATTGTATTAATAAAGTTTTTAATAACATTTCTAAATTAATTATAGCCTGCACATTTAATGTCAAAATGGATTTATCAAAAATCAATGAATTTGTACATTTATTAGAATAAAAATTATTTATTTTTATTTAACATCTATTTTTGGAATCAAGATATCAGATTATTATTAAATACGCAAGAAAACCTTGTATAACAGTGACGATTATTTCCTGGTCGTGAGCCACACGGAACATTGCTAAACGGCGAGAGCAACAGATTTCCACTCCTCTGTTATATTTCTCCTGCCATATATTTTCGGGATCAGTGGGAACCTGCCAACGACATTTCGAGTTATACCGCCTGCCACAATGAGTCATTGTTAGAATTTCTGATACAGAACGCGATCCATTCCGTTGGACTTTATTTCGTGTAATCTGAGAAATCTCCTCCCCACGACTCATAAGCCAGAGATTTTTTAAGGATATTTTAATAGAAGCCTCAAATTTCATGAGAATTTCATCATATTGTAATAAAACAAAATTGATCACTTTATACATACAATGGATAACTATTTTATCCTGGTTTAGATGATCATATAAAATGGTCAAAATGGATAATTATTTTATCCTGTTTTATATTCAATTCGGTTTTTAAATGTTCCTAGAAACTAGATAAATATTTATTCTGCTTTTGGTGATTGTATAGACTACATATTTATTGGGTTGGCAAGAAAGTAATTCCGGTATTTTAAGATGAAGTGAAATCCAATTCTTTTAATCAAGCAATGAACTTTGGTCAATCAAATTTTTTATTTATTCTTTTTGGCAGGAGATCATCGAACAAAATGGAAAATATCTTGTTTATTAAAGTTTATTGCTTGAATAAAAAAATTGAACTCTATTTCACATTAAAATACCGAAATTGTAATACTTTCTTGCCAACCCAATATTTTATTCTGTTTTAAATGATCCTATAAATTTTACCATCATTTTATTCTGTTTGAGATGATCGTACAGACTAAGTGTAAAAATAATAATTGTGCTGTCACGAAACGGTAAGTGAAATTCCGAAAATGAATACCGGGAGATTTTAATGGACACGGGTCTTTTATTTGCTCGTTTCGACAAATCCGATATCAATTTTTTGAGCATCCTGGGACATGATACTCTATGCCTATTAGCTCTTCCACCCCCGTACGCTTAATCTGCACGTGTGACAGCTTGCTCGACTGAATGAATTTTAATGAACTCCGGTATTAGAGGGTCCGGCCACAATTTATCCGACAAATTCAAGTTCCGTTCACGTTGTTCAATCTGAATACATACATATCCAGCTTGAGCCCGGGCAAAGTGAACTATTCTGCAGCGTATCCACCTTGTTGCATCCTGTTCGATGGAAGAAACTGTATTCCTGGGGATATGCTGCACTCGCGAAACAATATTTCAGATTTCCTTTCAATCCTTTACATTTAATTTCCATTCAATCCTTAACATTTAATTTCTGTTCAATCCTTTACATTTAATTTCCTTTCAATCCTTCACATTTAATTTCCTTTCTTTCGCTATGCTCATCTGCCTAATTAATTCGAAATTATGTTCAATATGTTTCTCGTGATTAAACTACATATTTTATGCTCTTATAATAAAAATGATCAAATTTATATAATTTCTGTATCTTGCAATTAATGGCAGAAAATGTTCATTTCGCATAAAAATCAAGTCTACTCAAAATATTTAACACTCATTTCCAACATTGATATTTGGACTAAAGAAATTAATAAAAATGTTTTTGGATATATATGCAAAATAAGAATTGCTCTTATTGATTACAAACAGCAGGAATTATGTAGAAACGTAGTCCTTCTCTTTTTAAATATTAATTATAGTAAATAATAATTTGATTCAGCCAGAGTAAAATGTTGAAATAATATTTTTTAACAAAAGTGAACAACACCATTTCATTAAAATCAGAATATACGTGTATGTAAATATGTAAAATATGCAAAACGATTTTTCCATTTAATAACAAATCATTTTCTCGTCACCTGTCAGTAAAATCGCTTCAGTGTCTTTAAACACGCGTTTTCCTTTTTTCCTCCATCGCATCATGGCAATGCAACGCCATGTATACGCGCACGTGTGTGTATGCGTGTACACGACAAAACCCGACCGCCTATATATTTTACTATCACCGGTATTACGACTTGAACACGGTCCGCTGTCGAGAGCGCACCCCTAAAGCCTATAAATAATATTTCTGTCAGTGCTTTCACTGGCGTTTTCCCACAATTATTACGTTTCTCATAACCGATGCCATAATTCTACCCGGTAACAGGGCGATTCGTAATTTCTGCTTAGCCACATCATCATTTCAATTTATGTAATCCCCCACCCCTTCCGTCAGACATGAGCTTCTGGGACTACTCTTTTTCATTTCTTTAGGTCTAATTAATGAAACGCTTTCCCGCTATCAAAACGTGTAAAATAACGTACAAAAAAAGGCAGACAATTTGTATCACATTTACGGATGAATTTTATTCTGATGGAGTCTGTGGATTTTTATGGAAAATAAATATTTTCTGCACGAATTGTCAGAAACAAGAGCTTACAAATAATTTCTTTCTGTAATCATTTTGACGAGTTCGAAATAATACACCGGTGCGTTAAATTGAAGAATTAATATAAATTGTTCGTCGAAAATTACTGATATTTGTATCGTTATAAATTTATAATATTGATTCCATGAATTTATTTGTATTAGAACCAATTACTAAAAATGAACTTCTTGAAAAACTAGTATGAAAGTTGGATATTTTGTTAAATAATCTGCAGAGTTCGTAACGTTTACGCATCTGTTAAGTATACAACAATTTTTTAAATTAGGAGAATCTCGGTTTATTTTTCCTCTAGAGTTTCTTTCCACAGCCCCCACGTTTCCAAATAAAGTACGCGTTTCCAGGTAAAGTTTCACTTTCACTCATATTTTTATTGACAAAGAAGCCTTTAATTTTGATTTTATGAGAGTACAGTACATCGCCAAGAGTATATTACCTGCTAGCGTTCTCTGCCCCGTTTTTACTTGAAAACGCTTTTACTGGCACACTTTTAATAATAGAAGTTTCCCGAAGCAACAAATTCACGTTACAGAGAGCAAAAGGTCGTGCATCCTAATGGAATTTATCTCATTGCTCCACTGAACGTATGATAAACAATATCGTCTAAAGAAGCTTAATCATGTTCCCTCAATCAATTTCCATCGAAAAGTAATCTCAAGTAAGAACCTCACATCAATCTTCATTGTTGTTGTCACCATTCTAATTTATCACCGAAATTTGATATTGGCTATTTGCAAAAACAAATATTAAAAGAATATATGCTGGTGTTTCGACTATTTCTGTGATCGTAAAAGATTATCCAAAATGATGGTGCAATAGGGATAAAAACTTTTCGTCATCAATAATATTTTTTGCGTAAAATAAAAATTGGTCTGCATTTATATTGAAAAATGTAGGAACCCTATTAAATACAAATTTTAATTCTTACTTTTATAATAAATAGTTACAGCAGTATTTTCATTTAATATTTTCACTGTTTTGAATTTCACCTACGATTGTTTATCATAAATGCCTAAAATCTAAAAAAATTGATAATACAGCGTACTCCATTTTTGTATAATAATCCAACAACAAGTTATGGACGAAGTTATGTACCAAATTGTCTAGACGTAGACAATTATTTTTGTATATACGGGCGTATTTTTATGAAGCCAAATCCCCCTTGGGGGAAAAACGGAAAGACTTATAAAGTGATCCAATATTTCATTTATAAATAGCTCCAATCCCGTTTCCCCCGGAAAACGCGCGATCAATTTAATTTAAAGAGATCCACGTCAACTTCCATTACTGGCCGGCGATATAACGACATTATAACATTGATCCCTCGTGCTAATCGTAACCTACATACGTCGGTCTCGAATATCAAATAAGAAACCTTTTGTCGTCGGAAGAGATTATCTGTTGACGTACTTATGACGAAACGAGTGAATATTTTATAACATCTGCGATGCTTCATTCCTGTATCGGATCTAGTCACAATTTTAATTAAAAGATAACATGAAATAGTGTTTCTACTGGACTTTTTATTTCATGATTTTTTAAATGTTTTATTAGTAAAAATTGTTTCTACATTTCACGAATTTGATGAAGAAAATGTTTTTATAACATTATTAATTAAAACATTACAGTAGAAACATTTGTGGAACATTAAGTCAAAGATACTAACAAGAAAATTACCATAAATCCATAACTTACAAGTGAATAAAGATAAAGAAAATGTTTTTATAACATTATTAATTAAAACATAACAGTAGAAACATCTGTGGAACATTAAGTCAAAGATACTAACAAGAAAATTACCATAAATCCATAACTTACAACAATATTTTCCTCGTAAAATATTTGATCTTTATTTGACTTTCGATATGAAATTGCTGAGGAGAAATGATTCTTACCACTCATGCTTGTCAGGCATTAAAATTTGCGTTTATTTTTAATGGTCTGGTGATCCAAAGTGTCCTAACAATGTATGTATCTCCATTCGTTTTGGTTCCAGGATATTCCCCATCGCCAGAAACGCGAAAATATTTCGACTAATAGCGAGGGATGCTCAAAGGTTTTCGAATATTTGCTCGAATTCTCGATGGTAGTCGAGAGGAAGAGGTGAAGAATTATGTATGCTGCTCCTTCCGTCTCGTTTCCTTTCACGAGGAAACTTTTCGCTGAGGTACCACAATTTCGGGCCTGCCTTGGATTCTCAACGAGCAATTAAAGAGCGAGCGGTAAGTTCTATGGCGATACTGTGGAACGAAGAAATTCTTACGGAATCTTATAGCCACACTTCTCACATATCCTTTCTCGTTTCCATAATCGAGCCACCCAAACCCTCGCATTCTCGCGGGAATCTTCGCGCATCTTCGTGGACCTCAGCAGTTCTCGTTAGTCGGGAGGAAAGACGGCTTTGCTCACATTTCAACGTTGCAAAGATAACAACAATTTTGTATAACTGTCAGTGAACTATGGATTTTTATAAAATAGAAATTATATACATTTGTTTCTTTTCTTAATCGTTCTAAAATTAGTTGAAAATAGTAAAAGACTGTTTTTGAATTTTTGGAATATTTCCTGTTTTGTGTTTGGTATACTCATTTTTGTCATAAGCTAATCAATCAATTTATTTAATCAATCTTTGGTGCATTGATGGACACAATGTGCACATTGTTATTGTTTTAATAGTATTAAAAATCAATGATCACTTTTCGATCCCTTTTCTTAAAGATTTAAAAGATGAACAAAACAAAGTAACATTAAAAACCCAATGAAGTAATTGATTTAGTACGTTAACTGCTAAAATGATCACTTTTTTTATTTCCTTCCCCAAAGATTTAAACAATGTATGAAACTAAATAAGATACAGTAACATAAAAATTGTCGAACAATAAATTGATTGATCCAGTACACTGATTGTTATAATGATCATATTTCCAATTCTGTTTCTAAACATTTACGAATAAAAAAAACAATACAACGGACTGAACAAGATGGCCGAAATGGTGGTGTGTTCACCTTATTTCAACCTTATTTCAGAAATGTATGATTTTTACGTATTGAAAATGATTTCGGCGATTCCGACGGAATGCAGGGCGTGCGAGCGGAGAAAATTAACTATTCTGGTAATATGGAACAATACATCGAAGCGAAGACAGGAAAATTGGAAACGAAATTTCCCTAAGCGCGACACAATATTCCGAAATTGCGAAAGGAATTCGCGATCCGCGCCCACGCTCGTATCCTTTGATCTGGGTGAACGCAAAGGAATGAAAATCCTTTCGTAGGTGACACGTAATTTGATTTTCGTTGCCGCCAGGACAAAGAGATATTTGTGTCGGCAGGAAATAAATTTCGACCCCGAATACGGAGCTCGTATTCAAAACGTAAACGTTAACATTTACAGAGCCGTTATGTTTCATTCGCATCTTTCAAATCCTCTTCTCCTACGCTTCAGAGAGTGAAATAATAAAAAGTGGATTGCAGGTGTTGCACTTTTTTACGTAATATTTAATTTATATAATCGTCTAATAATAAATTTAGCTATACAAAGAGCTAAAAGAGTACCAATTATTATTTAAAAATATAGCTGTCAATTATCACTCATCGAATGCAACTGTTTCCAATATGGTGGGTGTCATAAAAATTGTTTAATGTCTATTCCCGAGTTTTACGTTGGATTATTATATTTTATATTGCTCTTGCTGTTTCATCGCTTACGTGACACGCTATACGAAGATATTAAGGTAAATCCCTTAAGAGGTGAGGATTTCGTCGCATTTACGCGAAACACATGAACGGTGTATATGTGTTTTATGCTGCTGGATTTACAATTAATATTCCAAGTTAGAAACAATTCTTGTACTCTTTTGACGAACACAATGGTGTTCTGGCATTGATATCTTTACGTCTTCTACATTTTTTACAATTTCTACTTTCGTGTTCTAATTTCAAAATAAAGTAAGAATATGAACATAAAAATTGACAGGTGGATTAATCATGAAAATTGACAGACAAATTAAACATGAAAAATTTACAATTAATTTTAAAATTTGTACCCCTTTGACGAACACAATAGTGTTCTGGTATTGATATCTTTACATCTTCTACATTTTTTACAATTTTTACTTTCGTGTTACGATTTCAAAATAAAGTAAGAATATGAACATTGACAAATTGATTAAACATGATAATTGACAGACCGAAATTAAACATGAACACACAGGTGGATGAAAGTAACTAATAAAAGTAGTAACAAATAATTAGAGATATGTAGAAAAAATGTACATATGGGCTGCAAAAAAATAATGTAAAAAATCTATAGAATATCTATAGATTCTAAACACAATGATGAAACACGAATGAAACAGAAGGACAGTCGGGGGCAGAAGTGGACACCCTGGACGCCGCGTCGCGTCTCGCGGATTGGCGTTCGGTGGAATTCTTTAGGGTCGTGATTAGAGCCCGTGAATCAGCTGGCGTCGTTCGGCGAGGGCACTCGTGTGAAATCGGGTTACCATCCAATTACGAAATCGCCCGGAAAATAACGCTCTTGTGAAACGTGAAATTCGCGGGGCACAGAGGACAACATTAATTCGTGAAAACTTGGTTAAGCTTTTCCGTCCTCTTTCGCCGCGGATACGTAATTAGAAAGGACGAACTCTCTCTCCCGGGGTTCTCGCTTAACCCCCCCTCCCCCCGCGCATCCCTCTGCAGGTGTCCTCGCACTCCCCTCTACCCATGGAAAAGCCAGAACACCTCTCCCCACCCTCATTCCACCATGCCCGCAACAACGGAGATTGTCTTGCAGTAATTTGCATTGGTTTAACAGCCAGTTTCAAACTACTTGGCGTTACGTTGCACGCCTATCGTCTAATTTGTAGCAACCGGCGCGGCGTAGCGCACCGTAGGTGCAACAAACCGGAAGCAAAAACCTCCGGGAACGACGTCCGCGACTTTTCGGACCGGCTTTCCGTAGCCCTTTAATCTCGAACGACTCGAAATACTAATTATTTCGAAGCTACTTAATTCGTTTAATTAGCTGTCCGTGCTGCGACGAGCGACTATACGCGTGGATTTAATGGCGTCCCGAGGATTTTTCGTACAGTGAATTAACGAAGCCAGCAATATCCGGTGATTTTTTACCGTTACGTATCTCGGCGAGAGTGACAATTTAGTGTTAAAACCTTTTTGTTTTTAATTATTATTTCACGAAACTGTTACTGGCGCCTGTGTGTGACGTTTTTCTGATTAAAACGGTACCAAACACGGCGCAGTTCCGATTTTATTTACGAGTTTCATACACGATATTGTGGGACTTCGATTATCCGAACTGATCGGTTGAAAAAGCGAGTGAGAACGATAGAACAGTTACGTTAGGATCTTATGAAGTTCTCCACTTCTTTTTAGATTGATGCAGACAATTTTTATGTTGCGTCAAAAAATTTTGGTTTGCCAATTATTAATTCAGGATAAGGTTTTATAGCGAATAATGGAACGAAATCGCAGGAAACCGATTTTTTCGAATCGGAATTCCTCCCGATATTAATTATGTATGGTGTATTAAGTATCCACCGCAACTGCTAACAATAAGTAGAATAGATTGAAGCAAATGGCAAAACAAGTCGATAACGCAGCAGACGCCCGAGGTATATTATACAGAATTGTTAATGGTGTTCCGGCTAAATCGCCCGGCTACGCTAACTCTTAACTACTTCCAATTAGCTTCGAAGTTAGATCAACTTCGAGCAACAAATAATTAAAACCGCAACAACATGGTCTCGCACGACGGTTATGCCGGTGTATATCGGAACGTTGCCTCGAAGATGCAGTTGCATTTTTATCTCTCGAACAACGGGCGACTGGGTTCCCGTCGGAACTGTAGGGAATTAGGGCAACGTGATCATGTTATTGTGTAACCTTTGACGATAAATTAGTCGGGGAAATTACACCTGATTGTTAGAGTGCACGCTGCAACGGCATAGCAAACATTCACGTTATGAACTTTCTTGGGGAACTGATGATTTTCACTTGAATTGACTGCGGCGGAAATTTGCTTGGTTTGAGTTTCGTAAATTAGTAGAACCGCTCCATTTTTAGATGAAAAATATTGGAAAATTTTTTTTTACTGCTGACTTCAACTTAATCTCTTGCCCTACGATTTATTTTACGGTTCCAGTGATTGGAACTTTTTTTGTAGTTCGTAATTTCCTAAAAAAAGAGAAAATTTATATCTCTTTTATGTCTACATGTTCCCCAATAACTATACATTAACAAAACCGAAATAGAATGTCATCTCGGTTTAAGGAAATTAATAACATACGTATTTATTAGACTCTGTTCGGAATCTTCATCACGAGTCTGACACGATATTGTAGGACAAGGGGTTAAATAATTACACGAGCTCTGTAGAATCTTTAAGTATCATATTTGTATTACAAGTACCAAAATTCGATTTGTTAATCGCCGCGAGCTCAATCGTGCGTGCTTGTTAATTTCGGATTAAAGTAATTGACACCGTCAGTCGAAATCGGAAAGCACAGTTTAATAAATTAGATCACGAACGTCTAGGCAGGGATTGATTTCTGGAAACTCATTTATAGAAACCCGGAATCTTGAGTTTCGTTACATGCTGCGTTTTCCAATGGAGAACTATAAATATTATACCTGAATTGGAGAGCATGCATTATGCAGTCGATCTCATACTTCATAAATAACTATCTGAAACACTTACTAAGGAATTCTGTCAAGTCAACTTATAACAATTTGATCACCACTATGCAATATACATCTAAAATATCAAATAATAAACTTGAACTTTAAGTTAGACAACAATTGAATAAAATATTAGGTGTACAAATTGAATAATGACAAATTAAATTGTTTGTTATTTTAAATGTAAATTGAAGATTTATTAATGGATTGCGGATTTTCATGTAAAATAAAAATTGTGTGTATTAATTATACAATGCAGGTGCCACACAAGCATCCATTGCTTTTTAAATAATTTTAATAAGTCGAAAGAGAGTGATGTAACAATATTTTTAAATTCCCTTAACACGTTCATTAGTTTGCATTTGATCTAATTTTCCCTTAAGTGCATAAAATCCGCAGTCTATTAATTATTCATGCAGCAAGTGCACAAAATATGATGGAGATTATTTTCGACAGCAAATTCACGAGGATGAGACTACGGAATTAATTTGTGCACGTAATACAAAATATTTTTCAGAGGAAATGTATGTTTTTCGAGATCAATTTCTAAAAACGTCGTGTAATACGTACTCCAGTGACGATCTAGTAACGGACCTAATCGAATAAATCGGCAAAGTGTATTAATATCGCTCTAAAACGTGTCAAACACATTTCCCCTGAAATTTTGTCAGCGTCCCTTCACCTTCGAGCTGAAATTTTGCTACAAATTGAACGTAATGCAGCTATGATACCCCGGTGTATGCGCAAGAAAGGGTATCGAGTTAATCAGGAATATCCATCCCTCAGGGTATCGTTTCACAGCTACGATTAACCTCTATTTAGTGCTCGTGTAACCGAGATTTATATCAAGAGCCTCGCTGTCCCCAATTTCGATCTTCACCAGGTAATTTAATTATTTCAGCTGCCACGTATTGTCAGGTCGAAAGCCATTGAACTGTGCTCCGCGTCATAGAATTCACCGACACTATCCTACACAACTTTAAAAATATAATAATCACTCCCAATATCGAAATAAGATTTTCACTGAAAAATATTAGCTCTTCATTATCAAAATTCTCTTCGATCCATTATGCGAAAGTAAAAGAGAAAATAACAGTACAATCACACGGAAAGAAAATTACAGATTCGTGTCTCGATTTGCAAGCGGATTTAATTAAAGATCGGTAATTATCGCCGAGGGTAATTGGAAATATAATTTTCTAGAATTTCTTTAGATATTCAAATTTCCTGCACGCCTGTATTTTCGTTATACAGTATTTAGGGTGGTACGCTAATCCCACGGGGAACGCAAAAACTTAAATTCCACTGGAATTTTAACTAGCCTTATTAACCACGTCTCAGCTTAATTAGACCTTCAACAAGTATCTTTTAATGTTTCGCTGATTAAATTCATTCGACGGTTCAATGCTTTGCAATCAAATTCTCTCGTTATACAGACGACTCTTTGTGCTGGATAGGCTAATGATTATTGAAGATACTGGTGTGTACTAATTGGCAATAGTTAGGAACAAAGCGTACAGGATATTAAATATCTGCTTAATTACTTACTCGAGTGTTCTTTCGAGTTCGAGCGTGTTACATGAAAAATTATGTTCACTGTTAAATTTCTTCATTTTATATGCGTATACAGGCGGTCGAAAATTAAGAAATTTTTATCTTGAAAATCAATCATTTATATTCTTTCAATCATTATTTTGTTGAAAATTGTGTTTCTACCTTTTCTACAATTTTTGTGTAGTTAATAATTAGACTCTCGATTTTGTATGCATTTACGCGTAAAAGAATAGGTAAATTATTACTAGATAAAAAACAAAAAATGGCTAAATATTGCTAAAAATACTCACGATATGACAAAAAATTCCTAGAAAAATTTTTCAACTATATGGTAAATAAAATATTTTTAAATCAGAAATCTATGAATCTGAATTATTTTAAAATCAAGTGAAGAGTTAACATTATGTGTCACAGGACACTTGTCGCGCAATAATTTCGAAACAGCAAATAAACGTAGAAATCACACTCTGAAACATGCGTTCGAAAGGAAATGAATCGATTTGCAAATGCAAAGCGTTTGTCAATGGCAATTTTCAGGGACTCCGTGCAGAGTAGGATAGTTCAATTTGCAAAAGATGAAACGTCGTGTGCCTGTTAGCGCGCGGCAAGATTTCTATCGCGTGTTAACGACGTTCAATTAAGTAAATGGCTCTCCTATGAATTTTCTCTATCTCGGGACCGGGAGATTAATTACAAATTGAATTGGCTACAGGTTTGAGGGTGTAACAACTGGGCTCTGTGTGACGGCCACACACACGCCGAAGGGTGTCAGGTTAATTAGGGACATTCGTCCCTCAAGACATCGCTTTGTGACTAGGAGGCTTAACTGGACACGATGCATCCTGACCCCTAACAGCCACCCTGGCCTATAAGCTTGATCCCCATCGACATACATTAAGTGCACGGATTTCAGATGTCTATCTTACCTGTGTCAAATTAAGTGTCACCTGCCGGAGATGTCAAATTTAATCGTTCACGCAACGACGTCGCCCTCTCGCGGCTGCGATTCGGAAATGGAGTCACTGTGGCGACTCTTTCTCATCCATTAACGATTAATCTTAATTGCTCATTGTACAAGTCTCGAGGATCCATGCTAAATAAAAATTTCTACGGCCGAAGGCAATTGTTGCTTTTTAAAAAATTGTCTCACGGTAACATTTCTTTCCATAAAAATTCCATAGCTCTTCAATTGATGCCGATCCAGTAAAATTTTTCTGAACGCAACTGACAGGTGTCCGTTTTGATCTCCAATTAAAATGTTCGATCTTCAGACCACGGGTAGTGGTCGGAATGGATTGGGAACCCGAAAATATTGTTCCGAGAACCAAATGTCCTGACCCAACCCAAGTCATCAAAACCCTCGAAAATTTCAGGTACCCGCCCACCCCTAGTTCTAATACTCTCTGTCCCACCTTACAGTTCCAAGAAGTGTAGCTCCAGCAGAATTTTTGGGAACGCAACAGATAAGTGTCCGCTCCGGCCCCCAATTAAAAATGTTCGATCTCCAGACCAGAATCTGGTTCCAGTGCTCTCTGTTCTACATTACTGATTTGCTAGAGTGGAGCAGAATTTTTGTGAACGCAACGGATAAGCGTCCGCTCCGGCCCCCAATTAAAAATGTTCGATCTCCAGACCAGAATCTGGTTCCAGTGCTCTCTGTTCTACATTACTGATTTTCCAAGCAGGAGCAGAATTTTTGGGGACGCAACAGATAAGTGTCCGCTCCGGCCCCCAATTAAAAATGTTCGATCTCCAGACAAGAATCTGGTTCCAGTGCTCTCTGTTCTACATTACTGATTTTCCAGACAGGAGCAGAATTTTTGGGAACGCAACAGATAAGGGTCCGCTCCGGCCCCCAATTAAAAATGTTCGATCTTCAGACGAGAATCTGGTTCCAGTGCTCTCTGTTCTACATTACTAATTTGCTAGAGAGGAGCAGAATTTTTGGGAACGCAACAGATAAGTGTCCGCTCCGGCCCCCAATTAAAAACGTTCGATCTTCAGACGAGAATCTGGTTCCAGTGCTCTCTGTTCTACATTACTGATTTGCTAGAGAGAATCCCAGCTCCAAACAACCACTCCCTTCGTGGGCGTCCAGTTCCAGTGGATTGCGTCCTTTCAGGCTTTCGCGGGATTGAAAAGTGCGGGGGTGGACGAGCAAGAACGGTGCAGAAAACTGCAGTCCGGCACGGAAAACACGGTATGTATCTGGTCGGCTCCTTTCGCTTTAATTGTTGCGATTCAGCGAGCGTTCGTGACCGGGCTTGGAAAGCGTGTTGGCCGCGGATGCGCCGCGTAAAGCGGGAACGACAGGCCGAATAAAAGTCATAAGCTCAGGGATCGAGCGAGAAAGCGTGGCGGAAGAGACGGAGAGGAGGAGTCCAGTTTTGCGTGTGTGCGTGGATGGTTGCCGTTCCCGGGGTGGCACAGCGGCGTGGAACGGAATTATAACCGCGAGGAACACGCACGCTACGCCGCTGTTGTTTGCCCCTTTCTTTCGGCGCAAGCACAACGACAAACCACGAGAGAGACAGAGAGAAAGTGAGAGAGAGAGAGAGAGAGCCGTTGTTTTTCGTTGCTTTATTAATTCTTCCGCCGCAACGGTACGCGACCAGCCTCCGTCTCGCACTCCTCGTGTTTCTCCGGTCTGTTCTTCCACATACAATCTGCCTTTTTCTCCTGTTTTTCCCAGTTTTGTCGTCCCTTTTTTCGGGACCAGCCGCCCTGTTCTACCCCGCAGACTTTATATTCCGTCCTTGCGCCTCGCCCTTAAATATGCAACGTGCCACGCACCGCTGCACTACGCACGCGACGCCCGCAACGTTGTTCGCCACATTGTCGGACAGAAAGGAATTGATTGCTTTTTGACGGATGCTCTTTTCTCTTCTATGCACGCGGCGATACCCAACGTCCCAATGGACGATCCTCTGCCCGGCCAATTTGCACGGTTTTTGCGCTATTCGTAAGTTTCTACTTTCTGCAGACAGAAATATGTTTATTAGCAGACGGCGGATTTTTGTGCAAAGTGAAAATTGTCTGGTAATTGAAAGGTATAGGAGCCGCACAGACATGCAGTTCCCTTCCGCAGACAGAAATATGTTTGTTAACAGACCGTATTTTTGTGTAAATTAAAAATTGTCTGGATAAATTGAAATTCTCGTTTTAATAATTTGAAGGAATTGTTTTTGAATTCGAAATATCTTTACTGTTTTGCATCTGATCATCTTTGTCATCGCAATCTAATTATAAATGATTAAAAATTAGAAAAATTCACAGTTGTGAAAATTGAAACTTGACTGATTTGATTGTATTCATCCCTTGTGCATCGTAGCACGAAAATTACGCGAACCGAAGTCACAGAAAAAAGATGTGGCAGTGCGAATAAGTTATGGACGCACTGCGACAGCAATAAATAATTCCGGGAAAGCGGATGTCTGCCGCGGAAGGTAAGAGGTCGATCAAATTCAGACAATTTGAGCGCTGACAGAATCCTCGAGGAGTGGACACAGGCAAAATCAATACAGCCATCGGAACGCCGGGATTAAGCATGCAATAAATAGTCGTCCCGGTTCTTTTTTGCGCCCCCTTCGTTTCCCAGCACGAGAGACGATACTCGCTCGCGGATCCTAAATTATACGGGGAATTCTGTTCGCGAACGTGCGAACAAATAGGATAAAAATGGCGTTTCAACTGGCTTCCTGCGTGTTCCCCCTGTAGCTGAAATATATACGTAGCTGGCACGGCACGGCACGCGGGGGCCTTTAATAATTATTATCTACGGTCACGTGAACATAATAACGTTGGCGTGCTTTTGATAATTGCACGTGCACTGCCTCTTTATGCCGCGTCCGTTCGGTTTTTTCTTTTCTCCTTCTTCTTCCATTCAATCAGGGGGATCTTTGTTCGCTTCTTGAGCCACCCTGGAGGCGATTAATTGGAGAAGTATCTCGAGGGCTCTGAGAGAGCAAGAGAGAGAGAGGGGTCGATAAAAAAAAATGATTGCGTGCTCCCACCGGAGTAATTAAGTGTTAATATATCCTGTCGTGAGCGTTCGCCTCGACTAATTAACCTTTTACGCTTCGTTTGCTACCATTCACGAAAATGTACCCGGTGACTTGTTGCTCGTGCGAAGGGGTCGGGCCGTTGATATCTCAAAGATCCGGGACTGCGGCTGAAGCGTGAAAAAATTTGACGGGTATTGCGTCACGGGGAGAAACGCGCGCCTCTGATTGCGGACATTTCGCCGGCGCAAGAAATCAGCAGAAGGTTGCACGATGTCGAACAAGTCCGGTGCAGTTCGTTTTGTTTAATTGTGTTCGCTTGCATCTACCAGGTTGTCGCAAAAGTTGCAGAAATTATTTTGCAAGGAATTGCAACTCTAATGTTGATTTTTCAATGCACTAAACATTATAATACAATCACGATTTTGCACTTGCTCTTCGCAGAAATTATTTTGCAAGCACTTACAACTCTGATATCTATGTTTTCAATACACTAAACATTATGATTACGATTTGCACTTTCTCTGCGCAGAAATTATTTCCCAATGAATCGCAACTTTGAAATCCATGGCTAGATTTAAAAATGATAATACAATTACGATTGAGCACTTTCTCTTTGCAGAAACTATTTTGCAAGCAATAACAGCAGCATCTTTATGCATTTATGAAGAAATTGGTTGGGTTAAATATAAAACGGTGAAAGATTTAAAAAATGCAATAATGTTATATTGTTGCTTTTAATATAACAAAGTCGTTAAGGGATGGAATCAATTTTTATGTTATTCCTGCTTCCGACAATCAATGGAAAGCATTTTTATTTTGCATAAAGTAAATAAGTAATATAATAAAGTAATATAATTACGATTTTGCCCTTTCTCTTCGCAGAAACTATTTTGCAAGCAATAGCACCTCTAATATCTATGTTGAGATTTCAATAACAATTATGATACAATTACGATGTTCCACTTTCTCTTCGTGGAAATTATTTTGACGGGAACTGCAATTCAGAAATAAAGTTGATTAATCGCAAGAAGAGGCCAGAAGTCTTTGATCCAACAGATATTAATCCCGGACATACGTGTTCGAACGTATGCGAGTGTTGGAGAGATGACTTTGAGGCACGGCGAAAAAGTGGTATTTATTGCGCTAAGAACGTAATGCGTTTCTCCGGAACCTAATACATCTTTTAGCCACGCATACGTCGCTAGATAAAGTCGCAGTATTTTCTTACGAAAAAACACCCGCTTTTAGTGCTCGTAAGAATTTCAAGCGAAGCTTTTAAATGAACCGTCCGAAAGGCTCCTTTGACGATGATACAAGATCTTTGGTGGAGCTCAAATCCTTTTGAGTTCCCTCCCCCCTCGTTCCCTTCTTCTTCTTCATTTTTCCCTTTTCCCTTTTTCTTCTTTTAATCATTGATTCCCCTCGTACGCAAAATTAAATGGACATAGTGTTCATGAAGTTTCATACTGGGCATTATTGATCCGCGAGACTCGATATATTGTGTGCGATACACCCTGTCGATAAAAAGTCATTGTTGGAACGTCTGTATGGATCCTTCTTAAGTCCGTCATTGAATTAATCTTTGATTTTCTACGTGGTTATTCGTGTGGCAGAAACGCCAATAATGTTGTAGAACATAGCAATATTGGAAGTCGATAGCAAACATCGATCTGTGAAATGTCAAATATTGAAGGGAAAATGTTAAAGTGTTCCTACGGCGTAGAATAAAATTGAACGCTTCCTACGAACAAATTGCAAATTGGGAAACTGAAAATTGCACGAGATAAAAGAAAGAAATATATTTCGAATGATTCGAATCGAATAAAAGAACCATTCACGCGTGCTCTGCTATCTCGTCGAGCGTTTTTCGATTTTAATCAAATTAGCGATCTCGTTAAAATGCGTGACGTATGAATTACGGGAATGATACAATTTATTGCGTGTTACGCGGAAGATCGAAGATTGACGAAATGAAATGCACGAAGCACAAATTTTAAATTCGATCTGCTATAAACAGGCTGCAGATTTATCACAAAAAATGAGTCGGTTCAATTTAAAGCATTAGACAGATTAGAATATGTTAAAAATATCAATTTATAGTTTCAGCTTATTAAAATCGATAAACCAAGAATGAAATTTCTTCCTCGAAATTAATGCAAATTTTTTGCAAGAAGATCTGCAGTCTGCATAACAATAACGTTTGCAACTTTTAATGGATTGCAGTGAAAATTAATTTTCCAGCTTTCTAAAAAAAAGTATTAAATAATTGACTATTTTAACGAGAATCTCATCGGCGGATTTTCAATTGGCAGAATTGAATCGACGTCAGAAGGTAATAAACGCGTTCGCGTACCGGACCGAAACCCAATGGAAAAATAAATTAATGAACTTCGATATTGTCGACGTTGTTCATCTTGCGTGTCGCGCACGTGATGCAGAAACACCGTGTCCGGATAATAATTGCGATTTATGGTCCGGTAGTCCCAGCCCCGGCATCCGCGACAAATTATGCGTTTGATTTTCGAAACTGCACGCCCCCGATATGCCAATTTTGCTCGCAAGAATCCGGAACCGAAGCAATTTGTTTCCAAAACTTACTTGAAGCGCCGTCGAGACGACGATTTTAATTCTAGAGGATTTAATTAATCAATTGTTTCTAGTACCTGGTTCACCGGGGAACGCTGGATCATCAGGACTGTCGTCACTCACCTGTCATAGTAGTAGTCCCTGCAATCAAAAATGTAATCAAAGATTAGGTACGGAATTTTTGTATTACAATATTAATATTTACAGAATAAATATCGGTTGATAATTAGACTGCGGCTTCTACGCATTTATAATAAAAATGCAGTTAGAAGAAGCACAAACAGTAAAATTATTGGAAGTATTAAAAAATACTGTTAAATTATTTTCAATCCATTGGTCTTAAAGGAAATTCTATTTTATTCCAATTTGCTGCAGTTGAGGTAGAACATTTTTATTTTATACGCATTTATAATAAAAATGCAGTTAGAAGAAGCACAAACAGTAAAATTATTGGAAGTATTAAAAAATACTGTTAAATTATTTTCAATCCATTGGTCTTAAAGGAAATTCTATTTTATTCCAATTTGCTGCAGTTGAGGTAGAACATTTTTATTTTAAAAAATACCTCTCATTTATAAATATAAAGTAATCATTAAACTTTTAAAGTACATTTCGAAGGTCTCAACCTAAGGGTTAAAATAAAGTTATTAAACGAAGAAACTAAAAGTGATAAACATGATAGAAAATTTTGAGAAATGGTCAATTTTCTTCATTAAAGCTTCTTCTAAGCGGACGATTCGTTTCAACGTTTCGCGGAGCATTTCAATAACAGCCATCGCGCGCTTTCTATTATTTTTCGTTGTAATTGGGCAAAGGTTTTCTGGCGGGGCTCGACGGCCGAATATCGTCCGCCAACCCCCGTTCGAACGATGTAGTGTACAAAACTCAATGAAATCGATTTTAGCGCACGTTTGACGCACAACTGGGACAAAATAAACCTCAGAACGGGCGAAACGTAATATTTTTACGTTTTCGAAAAACGAAACAATAGCGCCGCCCGCGCCCCAGGGACAAAAGAAAAGAGGGCGCGGTCATGTTTCGCGATATCAAAGCGAGGAATCAGCGGAATGATGAACGTTTCGAGCTGCGCGATCAAAAATTACCACGAACAATGGACGGGGACGTCAAACGGTTTCGATCAATCTCGTACAAAGGCACGTAAGTGGCGTATGAAAATAAATGGAACTTCGGTTTTCGGTTCTGTTCCTCGTGCGTTCCAACTTAACCAACGTTTCAGACAATACCGGATCCCTTTCAGTGGATCCCGAATCGTGCAGGATGAGCCAAAAGCTCTGTTGCACCGCTCATGCTTTTTTTTTTTAGAATTGAACCTCATAGTTTTGTGTATTCGCATTTTCGGCTCTGGTCGTGCACCCATTTTAGGATTTTTTCAACTGGTCGAATTTTTTACGTCTGACAAAAACCGACTACTTCTACTTATTTTTCTGTTATCCCAACACCTCACTCTTTATTTGCAGTAACGATTTCACAGTTGAAATGATAACAATGCACGAAAATTCAGAAATGCAGTTCAAATATGTACATAGAGATTTTCTAAAAAAATTTCCAAAGATGAGAACAATTGATTTATTAAAAATGCAGAAACGTGGTCCAAATATGTATGAACACCTGTGCAAAATTTCATAAAGATATATCATTGCGTTTATGAGGAAAAAATTCCCGAAGGCCGGGCTCTACCGGTTCGAATTTTACGTCTGATCAATATCGACCACTTCTACTTAATTTTTCTATTATCCCATCAGCCATTTGCAGCAACGATTGCGTACTTAGTTTCGATGATAAAAATGTAGGAAAATTCACAAAAGCAGTTCAAATATGTACGAACAAATGTGCAAAGTTTCTTAAAGACACCTAATTGATTTCATTAAAAATAAATTCCCGAAGATTGGAATTGATCTGACTTTTACGTCTGACCAATGCGGATTACTTCTACTTAATTTTTCGAAATCCGTCGTGTTGCCAATTGTCTCATTTAAAATGTCCTCCCATCACCGTAAGCCCTTCATTTGCAGCACCGATCCAATCCCGGTACAGTCACCGTTCAATCACAGTTTAGTGTTCCCTGAATCAGCTGAAGCGCCCATAGTGTTCACACGTTCCAGTCACGTCTCAGTGCACAGAATAACATTTGAACGGCGATGGAATCGTGACTAGACCGCTGCTGCAAGTCAAATTCAACGGTCTGACATTCATTTTCTCCCTATCTTCCGAATCCGATACTTTAAATGCATTCAGTTTGCTTTTTTCCGAGGTCTTTCGCTCAAATTCCTGCTCATGCAATTTGTATGGGGTCGTGGCGATCATTGTGCAGGATACTGCTATGTCAATCTTCTGAACGTAACAAACAAATAAACTTTCCGATGCTATTGTGTCTTGGTCTCGCGAAATAAATATTTTCTTCATACATTTCAAGAAACAGGGACCAGGCAGAAATATCATTCTTTTTTTAATAACTTCAAGAAACTAGAAATAATTTGTTGGTATTATTAAATCGTTTAAAACTTTCTTTTTTTAATTGTTTGTCTTAACACTGGAACTATCAACTGTTAAGACGAAACTATTTCGACCAAAACCAGCCAGAATGGCTGGTCTTTAAAAAATATGTAATAATAGTATATTTTTATATTTATTGATTTATTACTATCTTACAAAAGGAATATGGGGCAATATGTCTTTGAAAATATTATGTAGTGGTAATCTTCCAGTCTTAGACTCTTCTTTTATTTTTTCCCAACTGGGAAACTTCTTTTATTTTCATTTTCATCTTCAGAGCTTGAAGGCACGCAAGCACGGCTTCTTTTACGTAAATTCAAAATATTTTTTAAATCACTTTCCGTGGACTCCTGAACAATTTCTTTGTCTCTATAATCTCATTATTACTATTATCACTATAAAGTTCAATTTATTTTCTTCTGATCTACTTTTTTCATGTTCATACAATTCCCTATCATCTATATCAGAACATTACATTAGTTTTGCTATTTTTAGGGTTAGCAAAATATCGTTATATAAAAAAGAATTAGATCCTATTCCAACAGCTATGGTATACAAAATGACCGCGTGAAACAATGATTGGATACTTTTCCACTTAGAGAAGTACCAGTCAAAATGGCTGGTATTGGTATAAGTAGAATGATTCAAAATTATTTTGATTCTGAAGAAATTAAACAAAAATAAAATTCATTATAAATATTACACCTTTAGTTATCGCTGCAAGAGTGATCACGTCATTGCGGAAAAAAAATGTAACGAAGTAAGAATTTTAAAATAAAATTGTAAAACCAGTCATTTTGACTGGTGCGGTAGTTCTAGTGTTAAATAAAGGTCTATAGTGTAGTGATCAGTTTTTGGGGCTATTAATTTTTATATTTTAACTAATAGAGACAATAAATAATCGATTTTTGACAATGAGATTTTCCGTTCAGTACTATTCTACGTTCTACGTCTTTCAAAGTGAGAATGCATGGGCCACGAAATGCATGATATTCATGAAAAATGCCCAGTAAATGCATCTTTTACATGAAAATCATGTTTTATGTATACCCTGTATGCGAATGCCACGGTAAATGAAATATTTCCAATTTTTGAGCATTGAGGATATTGCGTGCTGAAACTATAGTCTGCTGTGTAAACGTGTGTTGGGAGTAGACTGCAGATTTTATACAGTTACGGTGTCTACGATTTAACAGAGTCTAATGGAGCTTTTATTTGATTTACTGTCCGGCGTTGAGTCGTCCGTTTCAATGGCCGGCACAGTGATACGAGTCAATTTCTGCCTCGTCTGCGATATCGGCTGCACGGGAAGGTTTTCGCGGAACAGCACCGCCATTATATCGATTGCTTAAATGTTTACTGCGAATGGTTGTTGCAATTTCAATGCGCTTCCGAGAGTGTCTTCGTTTCCCCCCCGAGAAACAAATATTTACTTCGCTAAAATTGTTGATGAACTTTTCACGTCGCTCGCCGAATGAAAACCTGATAGATTGTTTCTATAAATTCGCAGACAAATATAAAAGATTCGAAATCAATGTTCTTTGCCTTAATTGTATATTAAAATATTTTCATAGAAAATTTTATTATTAGAGGGGTAACTATATGTATGATAAAAATTTTATTTAGGCTTCTGAATAATTGGTGGATTTTAATATGATATGGTTAATTTGTATGATAATTAAATTTAGTGAGGAATATTCTAGTGTTTTTGAATTTAATGTTTGTATTTTAATTAAATGTGTTAAATGAATTTACTCTGATTTTATACAATTTTTATTTCAACAACAATTGTCCTATTTCATTGATCGAGATTCCGAAGTTTATTCAAAGTAGTATTCATACTAATTATTTATATTGTACAAATTTTTTAATTTATTTGTCTTCTAGAGTTTTTTCAAAAATTTCACATGGAAACAGTTTTCGCGAGAAAAAATCGGGAACAATTCTGTTGGGCTCTGTAGTGTTTCGAGGACTTCCGTATTTTATGGACGTGCAAAGTTTCATTTGTTCGTCGTGTTTGCAAGGAGCGCCGAATAATTGTTCTTTCCTCGGCCATTTACATCGGCGGAGAATGCGGTAAGCTCGCGCGTTTCATTCGTTCTCCAAAAAGCTTTTGCGATACTTAAGGTTATCGGACATTAGGCTGGGATTACAGTGAATTACACAGTTCTACATGTATACACAGGTGATAAAGGTACAACGACGCGAAAGAAATGGATCGCAAAGAAAGGAAATGGAAGGAAAGACGAGCGAATTTCAAGTTGGTGTTTCATTAATCTATTCATAGAATCACCCAAATCTCTTTCACATTAAATCTTTAATACATACATATCTACAATAATTACAAAGTCGTAATGTTTAAATTACTGCAAAAATTGATTGAAATTAAACAATTGTAAAAATTGATTGAAATTCAACAGTTGTAAAAATTGACTGAAATTAAAAAATGGTAAAAATTTATTGAAATTCAACAATTGTAAAAATTGATTGTAAATCATCGATTGCAAAAATTGACTGAAACTAAACAATTGTAAAAATGGATTGAAATTCAACAATTGTAAAAATTGATTGAAATTCAACGATTGTAAAAATGGATTGAAGTTCAACAATTGTAAAAATGGATTGAAATTGAACAGTTGTAAAAATTGTAAGAATTGTAGATATTGTAAAAATTCGCTACAAAATCGCAAACAATTAAAAGAGATAAATTCGCAGTGGAAATTACTAGTGGAATGTAAGATGTGTTTACACGGATACTTGTTGCCGACTCCCATTTATTAAAGCGCAGAGGAAAAGAGAGATTCGTCCGCGAAAAGTCGCGCTATAAACTAGTTAAACAGTTCCTGTAAGCACGTCTTTATATCGTTTTAAAGTATCTAAATATTTGACAAGTTTATCGTGAAGTGGTCCATTATTCACTTACCCGTAAGAATGTTCTTTGAGACAGCTCCAGCGATTTAAGGCGAAATTGGCAATTACTTTGCTCGCTACTACTCGGGTTCGATACGTTCTAGACAGTGAGGCGTTTCTTGGCTGCTTTGAAAGACAAGCGAAATAAATAAAGAACTTCCCGACGACTCCGGGAAGTTCAGAAATTAGACGAAAACTATCAATTTAATGAAAGCCACGGTCGGCAACCGTGCAACGTATAATTGCGATCCTCGACGACAGGAAATATTTTCCGGAAGCTTGCGATTGACAATCAATTCAAAAATTAAAAAGCTCCTACTGCTTCTACAACACGATTTATTTAATTAAATTGTCACAAATGTTTGAAATTTCGTATCCAAATATCACAGTTTAATTTTCCCCCATAAACATTAATATCCGCTGCGTTATTGATTAATTTTGTGATGCTCATAAGGATCGGATGGACAACGTGAGAAATAATATGTTACAGCATCGCAATAGCAGAAAATGAATCTTTTAGTTTATTCTTGCCCGACGTGAATCATAATCTCGAACTTCTGCTTACGAACGTTATTTGACGGGGAATTTATTGCGAAACTTTAATGTGATAAAATTTCAAACTTTCCTCGGAACTCGGCTCTGAGTAGTCCAAATGCGCTACAACTCCGCAGCAATAATTACAAGTGACATTATTAGAAGAATCTGTACGCTCTTACTTACCCATTGCGTCTCGAGGAACTTTCAAATATTTCAAGTTTTGCATAGAGATCCACACTTTATTTACTCATTAAAGAGACCGTGAACGCTTCTCTTTAGTACTATCTCATTGAAAAAAAATTGAATAAGTGAACTTTGTAGAAAAATGTGACTAGCAAATGAAGCAGACTGTGCGTTTTAATGAAAATAACCATTATTGACTTTACAACATTAAAAAAGGAAGAAATAAATTGCTTACAATTGAAGCGGAAGTTTTCCATCTTGCACAAAGATCCACGACTTGTTTATGATTTTAATTAACATGTCAATGAACCCAATTCTTTCTGTCACAGTCTCGTTGAAAAAATTGATGGAAAAATGTGACAACAATACTTACAAGGAGAACCCCCGCTCTGTCCCTCACGGATTTAGTTCAGACTTTACAGAGTTATAGATCTCGTTCCCCTGATTACGAAAATACCCCATTATAGGCGCAGACGCTCAATAGTTTTCGAGATATTTGCAATTAAAGTTTCATTTTAACAGATTTTTAAAAAGCAAAAAATATTTGTTACGCTGGGAGAATTATATCAAGAACGGGGGTACAATTTATGACAAGTACAATGCCATTAATCAGTGGACATATGATAGATTCAAAGAGGTTCGTGCAAACTTTCAACAAGTAACCACACGGGATTTGCAATAGTAGGCTCTAGCAGCAGCCAGTCAATACAAAACAGACAGTAGTAATAGATCTAGTGTTTCTTCTATAAAATAATAAGTATCATTTTCAATTAGTCTTTCAGCGAATAAAAATATTTTATTTAAGATTTATTTAACATTGAAAATGCATTTTCCATGAAAAAAACAATAAAAAATAATTTACCACGAAGGGATTCGAACCCGGGCCTGCGGCGAACAGTTCAGCTCGCTGCTGTTACGCCACACCACTGCCTGGTAAAAATCTGAACTAAACTGATATTTTACGGTTATGAAACTTGTTACTTCACCTAATATCTCGAAAACTATTGAGCGTCTGCGCCTATAATGGGGTATTTTCGTAATCAGGGGAACGAGATCTATAACTCTGTAAAGTCTGAACTAAATCCGTGAGGGACAGAGCGGGGGTTCTCCTTGTTAGTGCAATATCATTGTTAATTAATATTAATAAAGAAAAAGCACTAAATAGCTTACATGTACACATTTTGCGAAGAAGTCAGTTTATTCATAATTTTGCGCAGACCCCGAGCACACAAGTGCGACAAGTAAATAAATTAGCGCGTCGGCGCCGGCCTTCAGAAAAATTGAATAACGGTGTGCCTCGTAGAAAAACGTGGCCAGGTAAATGAAGCGGAATGGCCGTGTGCACGGGTACAGGGAATAAAAATATTTTTCACGACGTTATTGGCCAACTTGTCGAGCGGCATGTCGAAATCGGTATCAGTAAACGCTTCCCCGCGCATCGGCCAATATTTATCGAAGAAGTCGGACCAACGGCGAAGGAAATTGCTGATAATCAAGTGGAGGAGGACGCTAATCGAGTTTGTGCAACGATCGACCGTACGAAAAGTGTTTCGGTCAATAAACGGTCCATTAGTTGCCGTTTAAACACACGATTTCTGCTACTGAAAGAGAGAAAACGACGAGAACGCTGACCGTGAAATGCCGACGAAGGGATCGAACTTCAGAGAAAATTGCCAATTACATTGATTGCGCCGCGCTATACCCCGCGCAGAGAGGATCGTTTTGTTTGGCCCGAGCTCCACGTAATTCTCTGCTTTCACCCGCATTAATGTAAAACGCGGAGAACGTCTTCCGAGGCCCGGAAAATTCAAAACCGACCGCCCGAGACGGCCGATGGGTCTCTGAATTCTAAGTGGCCTAATACGCTGTCGCGAATATCGTTAGATTTGCATAATATTCGACCGATGCCTCCGCTAATTAGGGAAACTCGCGCTGACACTCGACTTCCTATTAATGACAGTCTTCTCACCAATTTGTGAAAAACCAACCCAAGAGACATTCAAATTATTTCCTATTATCGTGTGTTTCCAAATTTTTGTTTCACAATTTTATAGTTTATCTATGAAATTTTGGTGGGACATTAAATTTGACGTGCTTCGAATCTCAACCGATTGGATTTATGTTAATATATTGAACAAAAGCAGGGAGTATTTATGCAAAGCGAATTCACCAGCTCGTAAAACGTATAATCATATAATTGGTTTAATTGACTGTGTGATTGGTTAATAAAATTGTTATTTTAAAGTGCAGAAATAATTTTAAAAATTCACGAATTTTTGCAATCATCTAATACAAGCAGGAACCACGTAACAATTTCTTCCTTTCAGTAATTATTTTAACAAATTGAAAATAATATATCGACACTCTTGAATTCTCTTCGTTTTTCTGACTTTTTAAATATTTGAGTGTACCATTATTTACATGGAAACGTTATTTAGTGTGACATGCATACATGGAAAAATAACTCATTTGTATTTTCAGAAAACTCCGGTTAAAAACAAAATCGTAGAAAAAGTCCGGTTTATATTTGACTGACCCTATGCATGAATATTCATAACTAGACGGCGGATTTTATGAATTTATAGCATTTTTTACTTTTTGCAACTCGGTTTAGAAATATGTTTGAAAGAGTCTGTGACTAAATCTTCTTTCGATTACATTTTCCATAAATCAATTCACAACACGTTCTGTCAAATTTGCAATCATGCAGAGGTAATAATAATCAATAAGAGGATGTAAATCCAGGACAAAATAAGAATTTTGATTTAAACAAATTATCTTCGGGATATAGTTTAACAAGATCCCCACCATTCAATAACAAAAATTTCAGAAGCTGTTATTTATGATAATATCAGCTTAAATAAAGGAATTTATGTGATTATTTACCATGAATGTATCTATACAGGGTGTCCCAAAATGTTCAAGATCTCGAGGCCATTCGAAGCGACATTTTCAATTGCAAAAATGTCCGCCTCGGCTTTGTTAAGGAGTTATAAACGAAAAACACGAGAGTCTGGCTCGGTGGCAGGTTTCCCTGAGCGTAGCGTTGGGTCGCGCCGCGGTGAAGCAGTGAACAAGAGAAGGAACAGAAATTAATTTAATTAGAACTCACTTATTCAGCCGTAAATGCACTTGCTGCTTCGAAATGTGTGTCTCAGACACAAACTGCAAAGCTGACGTCAGGTCGACGAAGGACACAGCTGGTGGTAGATAATAACCGCGAGCTTCGAATTGACACGTCACTAGAAACGTTCTCTATACCGCGGTTCGAACGACACTGATTTTACGGCAACATTTTTCTCAAGAGTTTATGGGTGGGGGCAGTATGCATAATTTGAACGACGTGACGGAGTGGTTAGATAAAAAAACGTGGTAAAAAACAGGACACGAGAGAGACCGCTGTAAGACTAGAATTTATGGCAATCACATGTTTAGGTCGCATGGCTAACAGTTCGAAAAAAAATCTGTCCTTTTACCTAGAGAGAGGTAAAATACCCTATACCTCCCTTAAGAAACTTTCTGAAAGAACGACAAACGATGTTTTGCCATGAGATTGTCATAAATTCTAGTCTTACGGCGATCTCTCTCGCGTAATGTTTTTTGTGGGTTCTAATTAAATCAATTTCTGCTCCTTTTCTTGTTCACTGCTCCACCACGGAGCGACACCATCGCTGCGTTCAGTGAAACGTGCCGTCGAGCCGCACTGACCCCGTCATCGCGCATTGTGGACGCGCCCTGATTGGTCCATGTCCTTCGTTAATAACTCCTTAACAAGGACATTTTTGCAAATGAAAATGTCGCTTTGGATGACCTCAGGAACCGCCCCTTTCAAGGAACTCGAACATTTTTGGGACACCTTGGATATAAGAACCCTTTAAATGTTGTATTTTTTGCAGGAGGTTATCCTCTAATTTTATTTAAAGCAGGAAAAAATCATTTTGGAACTCCGTATAATTCCACTAATTGTAAAAAGAAAAATTCAAGGCCATTTTGACCGGTGATGGTAGGGTTAGTGTTAAAAAAAAATGGCGCGCGATCGGTTTTGCGAAAGAAAGACAGCGAATTATCAATGGAGGATGTCCACAACGAAGCACACAGCCTCCGAAACGATTTCCCGGCCGCGTCTCGCTAATTTACGTAATTACGGCGCCCCGTAGCAACAGAATATTGATCACACACGCGAAGGCCAGCCCGGAAAAAAGGCTGCACACCGATGAAACGATCGCGGGTAGCCATTCATGATCCAGAATGTCTGAATATTATTCGCCGGTCGACGAGGCAACGACAACGGTTCCGGTGTACAACCATTGAGCACGAATAGCAAATCGATTGATGATTACTGAACCGCGTGATTCGAAATACAGGGTTCGTCAAAAGATTCGAACCTCACGCCGCCGGGCCGTCGCCATTACTTGACAAATCCAGGCGAAAATGCCCGGGCGCAAAAGGAACCTCGCCGGCTGCTGTGGCGAACGAAATAAAAAAACAGTGCGATATATATACGTATATGAAAATAAAAAAAGGAAAACGCGAAACGAACCGGTACAACGTTCCTGGGAATTGCGTAAAATACTCGATTCGCGTTTAAATGAATGTCAAATGCACTTTCGCGCGACGCTTCCAGCGCGAATTTTCGGGAAAAAATATGCGCCGAGGTAATTCCCTGCACTGTTTCATACACACCGATTATGCTCGACATAGTGCACGGAGGAAGCCATGATCATTCCCGAGGCTGAAAATTATTTTTTCAAATTGCTTTTTTGCGCGTTCGATTTTCAGTAACATGTTTTCCCTCGAATTTTGATTCTTTGAACATAATCGTTCCTCAGGCTGAAGATTGACTCTTTTAAAAAATTGTTTTTTGGCCATTTGATTTTTAATAAGACGTTTGTGACGTTCATTGTGATTTTTTAAACAGGGATCATGGTTCGTCGATTTTTAAGTATTACATAAAGCGCGAGGGAAGTTTTGTTAAGAAATTAGAAGTATTTGTTGCGCGTCTAAAAATGAATTTCTAACATTTTTCTAATTTTTTGAAATGAAGGTGACTTTCAATATACGACACAATGACCCTCAATGTTACACAAGTTCCAAACCAAGGTACCCACTTGTTTAATCATTTCCCGGGCAACGAAACGCGACAGACACGTTAATTCTCCCAGGAGAGGTCAAGTATAATGCTCAGATGTTGTAGATTTTCGTGTCCCGCTTTAAACAAGCTAGAGCTAGATATAAATTCACCGGAAGTTGCAAGAGCTCTATTAGATTTTCGAGCGAAGCAGAAAGTTGGTCGACTTGATCAAACTTTTAATTAGAGGAACTTCAAACAGAGTAGTCGAGCCTGACGCACAGTATCCGACGGTGTAATTGCGATATGCAGTCGTAGGAACAATGCAAATAAAAACCGGCGGATTGTGTCTCTGAGCGATGTGTTTTCCCTCGAAAAATTAAAACAACGGAAAAAACTTCCACGATATTTCTTTTATTTAATTCGCGCGAGAGATTAATGGCGGTATTCGTCGAAAAAGTTCCCGCGACACGTTGTATATCTTATAGCGACAGATTGAAAATCGAGGCCAGTTGTGTTCGAAACGCGCGCGCGAATGTGTCGGATCGTTACGAACATCGAAAAATGACGGTGCAATTAGGTGGGGACTCGGCGGCCGTGGCGAGTTCTTTGTTAGTCAAGGATTTCCCGTTTTACTTTCTCTATGTATATGTATGCGCGCCTCTTTTTTCTTTTTTGCAGATGAAAAAATATAGCCTGTCTGCCGATTTTTCATCAGAGCTGTTTGAACGCGAAAACGAAACCGAGGGGAGGACACACGGCGGACCTACAAATTGATCGATTGCGTAACCGGTATAAAAAACCCATTAATCAAATCGGATAATTGCAGAAAATTTCTTTCCGGTTAGAACTACACGTGTTCCCCCGATTCTTTTACGATTTCCCTGTTCCTCTGCACTGACAAATCGAATTAATCAACTGATCCGTGATCAGTGATCTTTCTTTGTGCGAGGTGCCTTTGTCGCGCAATGAACAGTCTGTTGCAAAAGTGTGGGGACATATTTTTTTACATAGAAAACGATTTTGCAGATTTTCTGGACAATTGATAGTTTATTTGATTGATTACGGAAAATCCCAAGACCAAGACCATACAATAAATATGTATAATTATTGTTAAAAAAAACACTTACACCCTATTTTGGATCTAAGAAAAATAAAATTTTTAAGATATTGTTTAAATAATGTCTTCTGTTAGAATTTCCCATGAAAACCACCCCCACAAAAATTCCCACCGCCAAATTTGAGGACTGTTTTCACCCCTTCAGTGTTTAATTAAGTGAATTCTGATTATATTTAGTTTCCCAGTTTCCAATCAAAAAGATATAAAAAGTGTCTCTAGATTTTTACGAATAAATGAATTAAAGAGCACAGAACGTCCCCAATAATTTTTCGACGGTGTGTACAGCTTTTTCCAAGCGTTCTCGCGAGTTTCCGTTAATTCGCAAAGGATTCGATCGTCGCGGGCTGCTCGGTCCACCTTGATCCGTGCAAATTAATTTACGGGTCGTCTGTTAGCTGTTACAATACACGTCATAGGATTGATTCGACGTGTCTCTGTGTAGCGATCGCTCGGACAAGCGTCGAACAGCGAGCAAAGGCTCATTAAAATCGTATCATTGATTACATTCGAACTCTGCATGGAATAGCAGTGTTACGTTGCAATTAATTTTACGACTTCAAACATATTTTTCCAGGGGATAGAAAAATCGAAGAACCGAACGGCATTTTATTATTGTTATCGGGAGCTGAATGAAATGTAATGGGAAGCCCACGAACGTAAAATAGCAGCGGTTTCGTGCGCGAGAGCGAATGAATGAAATGAAATTTAAAACTGTTTACAGATCGTTTAAAGCGAAGTGGAAACACACTCCGTTCCCCGATGTTAATTACATGGACACGAATTACGCCGACAAATTCCGAGCTAGTGCCACGCGCGTTAACTTCGGCTGGCTAAATGAATCTATAAAACCAATGAATTTAAATCGCTCGACCGGCAATGGAATTTCTACGATGTTTACTTAGCGACACTGATCAAAGAGGCGATTCATTATCATACTGAATCGTGCCGCTAAGATAGGCCTAGATCGTGCTGATACCAAAATGGCGAACCTTAAAATTAATTGCAGAATTCAGAACCGAGAAAAATGTTCGAATCGAAATTATTTCATTCCTGGAATGCAGTGCAAAATTTTTTAAATTATTTGGGTAGAGGTACATTTTCAAAAGAATTTAGTGTATTTTAAACATTTATAAGTGCAGAGGATGTTTATGTGGAAGTCGACATTTGGAAAAAGATTATTTATCTAAAAATAATTTTATTATAATTAAAAGAGACTTTATAAATGCTATTAAATCTAATTTTTATTATTTTATTGAATTTGTATTCATGATGTATTTATAATTTTAACAATGAATTGGAACCTAATGTTGCTTTAAGAAATGTAATTTTTGAATAATTCTGCAAGTACTTTTAAGGAACAAACGCTGTATAGTTATTTCCAGAAGTTTCATTAAGTACCATACGTAACGTTTCAGGACGGTAATGAGATATTAACAATTTATGAGATTATTACTAATACTAGTACAGTATTAATGACTGCCAGAGACGTGTCTGTGATCAGGATAACCAACAGGATCGACACATACAGTGTTTGTACTGTGTAGAAGACACGACAGGAAATTTAGTAGCGATTAAATGCTCTCAAAATTCGTTAACAGGAGCTGCAGCACTGAATTAATTATATCTGGAGTGGAAGGGGGTATGTCAAGATTCTTGAGAAGTTCTAAATTACTATTGTGCTTCGGTCGTTAAGACAGTCATTAACGTTGATCGCGAAGAAGTAATTACTTTTATTGCAACAACCTCGGAATTATTAATCGAAAGTATCGATTGAGATGATGGTATCCGGCGAGAAATTAGGTTAATGGAATGCTCGATACTATTTTCGATTTTACTATTATTATAACTAGACTGCGGATTTTATGCATTTATGGGTAGTAGCAAAAATGGGTAGTTGCAATTTAAAACAGTGGGCAGATTTAAAAAATTTAAGAACATCAATGTATTAGTTGCAGCTTATGAACTAAAGAATTGAAGAATGAAAGAAATTATAATTGGCCCTTTGTTGCAGTTGATGCAAAAAATTTTTATTTTGCATAAAGTTCCGCAGTCTAATTAGAGCAGGAAAATGGTGGCAGTTTAGATTACGTTTTTAAATGTTTTATATATATTATTTTTAAATACTTTGAATAAATTCAATTGGAATATATTAATAGTATAACTAAGTAATGTACTAAAATGCAAATTTAAAGATAAAGAAATTAAATCTTTGATCTTTAATAGCGTCTGCAAAAATTTAATTTCAACTTTGTGCTTTCTAATTCCTTAAGGATTTTCTTATTTATCCAATTATTAAGAAAATTTATTGTAAATGTAAAAACAGTTAAGCATAACTAATTAATCAATTAGTCCAGTGACCAGCTCATACATGAATGACACGTTAGTCAACGCGTTAATGATTGAACAGCAAGCGACGGAATACTTTCCCAAACCGCTGTGTATCTTCATAATTGACTGTACAGAGTCCCTGCTTTTCCAATTTCAGTTTCACGTTCCACTTGGTCAGAGTCAACAGGCGTTCCTCGATCGTTAGCCACGCGGATGTTCACAAAGCACCGTGTCTTTTGAAACACGGCGACGTCAGCGCTGCGCGTGCGAGTCACTACATCCACTGATTGAGTCATTTAATCAATCCGTATGCTAAATTGCGACGCGCTCGAACAGAACTCCGAACAAACCATCGAACGAACGAACGAACTTTCATCGTTGTTGCCGGCCCGAACGAAAACTCGTACAGAACTGATTGCGGATAAATAGATAGGAATCCGACTAGCATCCCCGCCATCTGAATCATTCTCTACGTCTGCACGTGTTCGCCCGGCGTCTTTGACCAAGTTTTCATTGTTCCACAGCCACCCCACAAACGAAAAATGAGCAAGCAATTTTCTAGTTCTTTTTGTCATTTTTGTTCGAATCGTAAGAAAAGTATGAAATATTTTTTGAATTCTCTATTTCTTTTAATTTAAATAAAATGGGGGAAAATTGGAACATTTCATACATTATTGCACCATACACATTAATCACTTAAAAGCTTCTTTCTTTAATAATTTTAGAAAACTGAAAATGGCACATCGACATTCTTTTAATCTTTTTCTTGTTTTAAATTGCAGCAACTATGTAATGTAGTAGAGTATAACTTTTTTTGCAGTCTGAATGTGTTTTTTTAATTGAATCTAGGCGATCGACTATGAATAGTATTAATGGCAACCAGGAGCCAACTTATGCTACTTCAAAAATCACGAGAAACAATGAATCGGGTTTACCGGTGGGGGCACGTTGTGTTAAAAGTCTCGTTCCGCCATTTTCCATGCGAACCGCGACGAATCTGAGTTGAAGCGAAATTTCTCGGCGCGCGTTCTGTTAAACCGCACAAAGAGGAGTCTTTGATTTCTCACGTAGGAAAGCGACGGTCCAGGCTCTCGACGTCGGCAGTAGCATTGACTCGTTATCGTAACATTATCGGTGAATGGTCAAAAGGGTCGCAGGAAAAGGATCGAGCGTGGAAAAGAAGGAAGTCTCTCTGACGGGGGAGGAGGCGGCGGCGGCTGGGGAAAAAAGGAAAACAGCGAGGTTCCAGCGGTCATGGGGAAATAGAATACGAAGTGAACGATACTCTCGAACGCGACCTCTCGACCGTTGCTTTCTCGAAAATCTCATACGTGATTTATCGCCCAATGAACGGATCTCAAAGGCCGAACTTCGGACGGAATATTACTGGCTCGCGAGAGCATGCACAATCGCGTCGTCCGAGAAAATAGAAGGCCAAATACTGAAAATACAAATTTGAGATAGTGAGCCGCGGACAAGCGCCTCTTATTCGAGGCTTTGGACTTTCGAGAGTTACCTACTGAATTTCTATTCTGTATCGATACTCGCAGCACGTGCTGTGGTCTATGCATCGAAGTTCCTGCACGTGAAATATTTATTTTCAGGTTGGCTCTGTTTATTAATGGGTCTTTCGAGCTCCACTGTTTTTAATGGACGTTGTCTCGCTGTTTCAAATTGAACAAACATGTTTCTCGCTATTCTATATACAAACAAATGGAGGAAGTTGCATCCCTTAAATTTGCGCCAAATATTTTCTACCCTTGCTGCGTCGTTTTATTAAAACGAGAATCAGGTGTATTAATTGTTACAATTGTAATATTGCATTCAAGATACATCGATTCAATTTATTATTAATAGTTTCCACGATCTGATTTCACAGAAGCAAGATTCATCCCTCGAACTTGGACAAAATATTTTATTAAAATTGAGAAACAATTGAGGAAAAACTTCATATTTGCAATTATTATTATATTTTGAAGCACGTGTCCTCGAATTATAAAATGCATTGCGAGGGCATTGTAAAAAGTGGACAGTTTGTTCAGCGTTCGATTTCTCTTCGCGCGGTATAACGTTCAATCGAGAATCGCGAGACTGAAGGCTCGCATCCGGAGATTCGATTCGCGCCGAGGAATATATATATTTTAAAGAGTTATTCAAACACGAGCGGAGAATCCTCTCCGGTATTTTCGTCAAAGAAACTTACGTAAATTGATGGGCCTTCAAGCAGAGCCGAAGACTGTGACGGAATATGAGAACGAGCAAATTTCCTGCTTTTCCTCTGCTCCGCGACGGAAGAACTAAACTATTGCGCTCTTTCTGTCGATATCCCTGACTCGTTATCGTGACGTTATCGTCGAATGCACGTCGGAAAAGGGTACGATGGAACGATACCGAGGCCGAGGCGAGGTGGGTAAATGGTATTTTTCGTAAAAAGAAACAAAGAGTGGGAAAGGCGGGGGAATACCGAACAGACAGAAACGCGGAAGAAATCTGAACGAGGGATTCGCTGTGAAACTTGCTTCCATCTTGAACGTTCCATTAAAGACGTTTCCGTGAAATGAAAATTTCGAGGTGTGACGGTGCACTTCTCTATCCCCGGGAAACAAATAAAAAGATAAAGCGACTGGGAAACGTTCTCTCGTTTCATTGACGCGGACGCGTTTGAAATTTCTCCACGTCAAAATCGACAATCACCTCGTCCACGGCATCTCCGACAATCTTCGTCCTCCGATTTCCTCAAATTGGTGAGATTAAATTAACCTGTTCCCATACAATTTTTTCCTCATTGTATATATTCATTTTACTTACTGTTTAAATATCGACAATAACCAATATATGTCTAGGAATTTTTTTTAGTTATTATCGAAACTGTGGAGTCGTTGCTGTAAATGAAGGGTTTCATAACAGATTTCTCAGACCTGTCTTTGGGAATTTTTTTTAGAAAATCTCAATGAGATATTTTTATGAAATTTTCCACATTTGTTCGTGCACATTTGAACTGCATTTGTGAATTTTCCTACATTTTTATCATTGAAACAAAGTATGCAATCGTTGCTGCAAATGGGTGATGGGATGATAAAAAAATTAAGTAGAAGTAATCGGTATTGGCCAGACATGGGTAGAGCTTTCCCTTTGAGAATTTTTTCCTCATTAACGCAATGATATATCTTTATGAAACTTTACATGTTTGTTCATACATATTTGAACTGTATGTGCGAATTTTTATACATTGTTATCATCGAAACTATACTTGCTGCAATAATAGTAGGATAATAAAAATATTAAGTAGAAGTAGTCGGTATTGGTCAGACATGGGTAGAGCTCTCCCTTTGAGAATTTTTTCCTCATTAACGCAATGATATATCTTTATGAAACTTTACATGTTTGTTCATACATATTTGAACTGCATTTGCGAATTTTTATACATTGCTATCACCGGAACTACCGTTGCTGCAATAATAGTAGGATAATATAAAAATTAAGTAGAAGTAGTCGGTATTGGCCAGACATAAAATTCGAACGGGTCCGGTTTTGGACATTAATTTCTTTCGATAATTATTTTAATAATTCGAAAATAATACATTGTTTCCAGAATTTAAAAAAAGCATACTAATCTTCTTTAAAGCCTGGACAATTTTAAAGTCGAAGATCTGATATCTGTTTGAACAGATCAGGTGTAAAAATACAAAATAATTGATGCCTAAATTTTTGTCCGAAATGGGCAAGTTCCCAGGAGAACGGCAGTTCTTTCTTCCGGTGGACCCTCGACCGTCGGAGTCCGGAAATGAATAGGATTAATTTCGCCGAAGCAACCGGGAAACTAATCGGCCGAGTAGCCCGTGTATGAAGAAGCCTATCCTCGAGTCCGGTCACTCGCCGGAAACTTTTTAATCAAATCACTCCGCCGAAAAGTTTCCATCAGTTTGTTTATTATTTAAAGTTCGGATAGTTCGGACAATTTCCGGGGATCCCGGAAGAATTAGAGGGCGAAAGTTTCCGCGAAGAAAACGTGGCCAGGGCACAGGTAGAGAATGAGAGTGAGAGAGAAAGAGAATCTTAGGCGGTCCCGGACAAATGAAAAGCCACTTTAAACTCGTTATAGCGAAGTAATACACTCGGAAAATTCTAACTTCGCGATTAAATTGCACCGATATGGCCGCGGCGGCGGATTTATCCGTAGCACCGGTGTTCCGCCGACGACGTGTCGTTCGTTCGGCCCATGGACTAATTGCGAACAGTTTTAATGAGCGTCCGCACTTTTATTTCGCCGTCGTCGCCGCCTTGTTAACGGACTTTGGCTTTCGCAACACGTATGCTGCTCGGAGATGCACCAGCCCGGGAGGAAACGACAGAAATCCTGTGGATATCCTGAAATTGTCCTGAGTGCACTACACACGTCCCCCCTATATCCTGCGAACACCCACGGAATATTTTCGCGATGCTTTCCGCGACCCCATAAGAGACTCGATTACCGAACGCAACAAGTACCGACCTCCTCGATTCCAGTCTGCCTCCGAACATTGCATTCATTTCGCTCAACACTTTCAACGATCAATGACCTACGACACAATGGCGTCTCTCGCGCGAACGACTAAATCCTACTCTTCGATGATCATTGGTTCGTTTTTTTAAATCTAATACTTTAACTTGTCCCAAAAGCTCTTTTAGCGATGTGTACGTTCAATATTTTCGATTTATTAAAGTTATCGAAACAATAAATATGTAGTCGAAGAAAAATTTAAGTGGGCACCATTTAAAAGCTTTTCTAACAGTGGATTGAACAATTTGAGCTTCTTTTGAGATGTTAGGAAAATGTAAAGGTCACGATTTTTATTTTATCTCTGTTCAAAACGAAAATTTCAAACATGCTAAAATAACTAAATGATTAAGAACAAAGTAGCTGTGGAGAAAATAATTTTGCAAGGGATTAATTTGCTGATTTTCGTTTTATAATAGATATAGGATTATTAAAGTGCTCTAAGTAGGTCTGTGAACGTTTTCTCCGACGAGAATTTCGCTTGGGTGGATTATTGGTGTTAAGATTGCAAATAACTTGAGGTTAGGAGAACCCGAGTTAGGTTGATCACTTTCCGAGAACCGTTCATACTTTCACGCACGTTCTATTCCAGTCCTGGGAATTGCGCTATAAGGGATCCCTTACATTGAACTCATTCCGCAGGCGTGACTTTCCAGATGAGTCGACCGGATAGAGAAAGGAATTCTTTTCACGATCGCCTTCAAGAATTTCAATAAACGCCTCGTGTAAAGGTGATAGTTCACTATCCAATACATACTTTGATATCTCTCTCCCACAGAGCCAGATTTCCGGACGTGTACGAATTTTATTTCTAATTTACATCTTGTCATTCGAATATCGTTGAATCGTTGTTTCTATAATCATCATTTTCTTGCAAAATCATTCTTGTTACTAAACTACAGATTTTATACATGTTTACAGATTTTAAAGAATATTTATCAATTTCAACAAATTTTGTAGAATATCAAAATGAAGTCCATAATTTGCCAAAAAATGTATTTTACACTGTCAAACTGAATTTAAATAAATGTTCACCAATTCATATACTTTAAATGAATCTGCAAATGAGTGAGCAAATAATTTTCGTAAATATTCACAGTATAATTTTCTTTCTAAAATTGTATTAAAAATTTGATTTAATTTCTGGATATTTTAGCTAACTGCGAATAGAATCTGCATATTCTTTTTGCAAACTATTCGTAGGTTTGTTCGGTAAGCTCTCGACGCCGGGGTGGCCCTGTGTGCATTGCGCGGCCATCACAATTATTGCCGAGTGCTCATCAATCTGCTGTTTCCATATCGGAATCCCATGGGCGCATTCCACACGAATTTAGAGGAAGTAACGCGTGACAGGTAATATTGACCAACGCGGGCGAACAGAGGAGCTGTTTCCCACGATTAAAACGAAACAATATTGCACCCTACAATACTGGCCCCGGCTACACCGTTCGAGATTAACTTCTTCCATTTAGCTTCCCCAATAATCTATGCTACCTCCCACACATTAATTAACTCTCCCTAATCAACTTCCTCGAAGACATCCTCGAAAATAAAAGAAAAGGGCCAGAAAATATTTTTCCATATACAGGGTGTCCCAAAATTCCTTCAACAGCCGGAAATGGGAGGTACCTAACGTCATTTGAAGCAACATTTTCCTTTGCAAAAATGTTATCCGCAGCTTTGTTTAGGAGTTATTAACGAAAAACACGGACCAATCAGTGCGCGAACTAGACGCGAGTTGGCACAGTCGGCCAATAAATACACAGTTGGTGCGCTGGGCCGGCTGTGCCAACTCGCGTCTAGGTCGCGCTCTGATTGGTCCGTGTTTTTCGTTAATAACTCCCAAACAAAGCCGCGGATAACATTTTTGCAAACGAAAATGTTGCTTCAAATGACGTCAGGATTCTCCCATTTCCGGCTGTTGAAGGAATTTTGAGACACCCTGTATATTGTATGTTGACCATTTTATATATTGATAACTATAAAAAATGGTTTTCAAAAAATCTGAAAAGATGCTTACGAATATTGCTCCGATACTACACTGTTGTCTTCAAGGTCTTTTGAAGGTCAGATGATTTTTTAAGTGGCATCGTATATTTCTGACTTCATAGTGTAGTGGACGAAGTGAAGACAAGTTCAATTACGTGGTTATGAAATTATAAGAAAAAATATTCCCACCATAATGATTGGAAAAATCATTAGCGGAGTCTTGCGACAGAGTGGGACAGGCTGTACGCTTAGTTTATCTATTAATCTGTCTTAAACAATTTTAAATCCATTTTTTCAGCGTAACAAGGCAAACCGCACAATTTTCTAATTAAATTCCCGTGCTCCGGAGCAGCGGGTACTAAAGTGCGGTAGCAGTTCTATTGAAGGCGGTACGAACACCCTCGAATTTCATTGTTGCTGCTAATACGAATTAAATGGGAAGGCGCTTAACAATTTCCACGGTACGTTTACCCGTTCTTCGGTAATATTTAGCGACGTAGAACGAGGCGCAGTCTCGGTTTCGCAAAGATAATCCGAACGTGTCCCGGGAACTGAAGTATTTTCGAGGCGGTACGACAAAGATCGGGTTTCTTCCGTCGTTACTGAATTACATTTTTTAATCTACCCGTTCCACGGGATCTTTGCGTTACGTTTTCCTGCGTTGGACGGCAGAGAGCGAACCTTCTTTGTCCATTTCGTAGTAATATCAAGATAATGAGACGAGTTTTCCGGAGGAAAAGTCAGCTACCGGTTTTTCCCTCCCCAAGGAGGGGAATTACACTCCGCGGGAATAAAACTTTAACGGATTTCAAAGCTTGGATATTTTACACACGATAATAGAATCTCGAATGAAGTCGGGCACCCGCGGCTCCGTTGTTTCGCTGCATTAAATATGAATTGGCCTCTCGATTATCGCGGGACAAAGTTTTCAATAAGCAGTTCGTTACAGGAGGCATTTCGCGGAACAACCTCCGCCAGATTATGCGATCATTACGCGTCTCAAGGACGCGTTATCGCGATGTCGACGGCTGAAGTAATTCGTATTTTCATCGGGCTATTACACAGCCCCTTAACTAACGTCTGTGTCCTTGAGTAATTATAGTCACTGAATTCCTAATGAAAAGGACTATCGTCGTAGTTATTTGAAAGGGGGAGAAATTAAAAGAAAATAATATTAACAAGAAAAATATTTGGGGTGTAAACGTTAGATGACTCACCCTGCATACACAATAAATATACACATACTAATCGTAAAGAAAATTCCAAAGGTTAAAGAAAAATACAGAAGATTTTTTGAAAGTTCGAAACCAGAATGGCCGCTTATGAATTCAGCTTCGAATCTTGGCCAGGATCGCGTGGCTCGGTGAAATGAATAAGGCAAAGGGGGAGGGTTGAAATGCTTGAAGGACAACGGTTCGATGGGCTGCGATCGAGCTCACTTCTGAAAAGTGGGGGATGTGTGCGGGGGGTTGGTTTTACGAACACCGGTGGCGAGGGATGATACTACGAAAGGGGATTGCATCAGAATGACCGGAAAAAAGGTTGACCTGCTCGGATCTGTCTCCGGTTAAACCACCGAACAGACCGATGACTGTCCTTTTTCGTTCTGCGCGCCTCATCCTTATCCAGGACCATGCAGAGGTACGTAGAGCGAAATGGAGTCAGCCGGGAATGACGATGGCTGGATTAGCCTAGAGGCACGTGCTGTGGACACCATTCTCCACTTCGCTTGAGTGCTCGAAAATCACGTTCACGCTGAACTCAGCCAGAAAACAGACTCCGACGATTCACGCATTCTGATTTCCGCACAACGCTCCCCTATCTCCCTCTTGCTCTTGCTCTCTGTTCGTCCCTCTTTCTCCCGCGCTCTCTCTGGACTGTGTACCCCTCGCTGTGCGTTCTATTGAACTTAACCCCGACGCGAGGTATATTAACGGGTTAAGCGCATTGATCCGCAACGGTTCCCTCTATTTTTTCCCTTTAACTGCGACCTTTAACTGCGTCGGCGATTATGAGGGTGGCTTAAGAGGTATTTTTCCCCAGGTATGGGGCCACGGAGATTACTCAAACGTCGATTATCCGAGCTTTTTAACAATGTTCACGTTTCGGAGCGCGCGCCTTTCACGTTCGAAATGCCGCAACGCATTTTTTTAATCCAACATCCACATTGTCCGACAAAATAATAGGACGTTTGGTATATTTGGGTATATCGTATGAATATAAGAAGAAAATAGATATTTTTTATTTTTAATAGATCTCATTAGCTTGAAATTGGAACAACGTGTTAGGTGTCCAAACTAATTCCTAGCTCTACCTCGTGAATTTTCTGATTATTTACAAACAATCTAGCTGCATTCTATTCTCTAGAAGCAATTAATAAACCTCCAGTACGATGATTGCTTTCAGGCATTTCGAATTTGATAAATAAGAGTGCATTTTACATTATAAAATGTATAAATACCAATAAACAAAAAGTAATAGACCACAGGCAACATCTAGAATGAAGACAACAATCAAATGAATATGTACACACATTTTAAATAGACAAAATTCCAAAGAAATTCGAGACCCATCCAAACTCATCAAATCCAAACGGGACAAGTGAAACCCCTAAACGGGCAATCTTCGGCGTGAGTGGTGCAACCGTGCATGCACTCAGACCCAAATCCCGTGAGCCTTTACGGCGATGCATTTTTATCAGAACAAATTGCCGGGTTATCGCACGATCTCCAATTAAGCAACAGCTGGTGACGGTGCCGGATATATATCACCGGGCGATAAGTCCCGCTTCTTTAGTCAATCTCCGGATCGCCTTGCATACATTTGCACATAAAACGGTGTCGTTCCGCCGCGGCAATTACCCGGGTAGAGACACAGATGCCGGCTGCTCCGGGGAACATCTAATTCCGACGGTGTCTCATCGGGAAACCGAGGAAAAGCCCCGAACGAAGAAAAATTGTTTCGGCCCGGAGGCCGTTTGTCATCGTGGACAAATTCAGGATCGCGATTTAACGGGTCGACAACGGCGTGGAACGCGATTGTGGGCGGGGACACAGTCCCTGATTCGACCGCGGCAATTAAGCTCGAAAAATGGAACACTATCCGGTAATGAAGCGGCCCGGAATAATTTGGTAATCCTGTTCGTTCATCTTTTCGCCTCATAAAGTCGGCCGCGAGAGGGAAAGGGAGAGAAGGAGAGCGAGAGGCTCTGGCTCAACCAAATTGGATTATGCTCAGACTCATTTTAGCCTCCTGTAACGCGACCCCCGTACGCTATACATACATTTTATACCCATTATCCCCATATATATCCACTTATCGTGATTCCCTTCGCGCCCCGTCATATTTAATTTTCCTCCGGGGGCCGAGCAAGAGCCTGAATACCGTCACATTCTTCTGTCACCGGGTCTCCAAAGATAACAGTCACTTTGACAGCCTTCCGATCTACGTACGAGCTCCTCGAGCACCGGGAAATGCAAATCTTAACCCTCCAAGTGCGGATTTAGCTGGTGCCAGATCTGTATGGATCGTTCTGTCACAAAAGAAACCTCAGACACGCTAATTATCGGCTAATAGTCGAAGGTTTGAAAGAGAACATATATTTTCATTTAAATTCAGTGTCTTAGACAACTTTTATTCCGTGCAAAGATCCCCAGTCTGGCGTTCATGTGAAATAAAAATTGTTTAACTGAATTGAAGCAAACTGGAGTGTGAAATAGAAAACTTTCTTTCTTAATGTGTTTAATAGATTGAAAATAATGTAACAATATTTTAAAATTTCTCTAATGTTTAGTCATTTTGCTCCTAACTGCATAGACTCCAGAGTCCACTCATCACAATGTTAATAATTAGACTGCGGATGTTTATGCAATTATGGCTTTTGAACATTTTCGAAAAATGCTAGAATATAAAATACGACAGAATGTAGTACTATTTTAATTTATTTCAGACCTAAAAAGGCTACTGCCACGGAAAATAAAATTTTATCGCAGTTTCCTAATAATGAATAAGTGTTCGAGTGAACGCCCCTAGTAAATCGTGATCCCTACGTAAGCAGAGGGAGAAGGGCTCATAAAGTATTCAAAATCGTCTGGTGTTGATGCAAAATAAAAATTGTTTAATTGAATTGAAGCAAGCTGGAGTATGCAATAGAAGTTTATTTTCTTTCGTAATGTGTTTAATAGATTGAAAATAATGTAACAATATTTTTAAATTCTTCTAATATTTAGTCATTTGCTCCTATCAGCATAGACTCCTTGGTCCACTCATCACAATGTTAATAATGAATAAGTGTTCGAGTGAACGCCCCTAGTAAATCGTGATCCCTACGTAAGCAGAGGGAGAAGGGCTCATAAAGTATTCAAAATCGTCTGTTTAACTGAATTGAAAAAAACTGGAGTATGAAATAGAAGTTTATTTTCTTTCTTAATGTGTTTAATAGATTGAAAATAATGTAACAATATTTTTAAATTCTTCTAATATTTAGTAATTTTTCTCCTAACTGCATAGACTCCTTGATCCACTCATCACAATGTTAATAATGAATAAGTGTTCGAATGAATGCACCTAGTAAATCGTGATTCCCACGTAAGCAGAGGGAGAAGGGCTCATAAAATATTCAAAATCCGAGACAACATGTTGACAGTGGTAGCGGTATTCTTCTCGGCGGGAGGCAGACGACGAAGGGAAAGTTAGTCGGCATTATCCGCCACCGGATCCCTATTATTTCGATCCCTCGAGTATCAGGAAAAGTGACGTGTATCGATCAGATGTCAAAAGGGGCGGAGGGACGGGGGTGTAGGGATGTACGGACTGCCCCAAGACCCTCAATAATCGCGTAATTGAATGCTAACGATGCTGAAATGTTGGTAGAACTCGCTCGACTGATCTGCAAATATACTCATCGGCGTTCCAGCGGGGAGACGGTGTTTGTGCTCGTGCGGCCTGTGTACCGGGACCGCAGAGGGTGGAGAACGGGCACCCCCGATGCCAGACGAAGGTTATCGAACACACGGCGAACGAACAATCTTGATTGTATCTACGATAGCCGGATGGTACACTTGAAATTAACCCCAGCTGATTAATGACAGCCGAAGCCGGACGCCGGACAATTACGCGCCGATATTACTTCGCGAGAGTACGGTAATGCCTCGATATACAGGTCCATCAGATGTGCACGCTGTTTGCGGAAAAATTTATCCCCGCTGGATGTTGCCATGGTTGTCCAAGGTATACGATGATCTCGATCAGATTATATGTATTGAGGTGGTACTAAACAATGAGTATAGCTTGCTGTTTTTAATTATTTTTTTTATAAAACATTTGTCGACGTATGTGTGACATTTTGCTGATTAGAAGGAGCCCAAACACGATGCAATTTGTATTTTGTTCTCCCTTTTAATCCACGATATGGTAAATTCTACATCAAACGGTTCAAAGCGATCTATCAGATGATTGCATAAGCGGAGTGTTAAAAGAAAATTATATAGTCACCATTCTTTTTTAATTGTAGAAAACAACGGTGACTATATAATTGACTAATAAATATGATTGATTAATAATTAATTTGATTTTCAAATCGCGCACGAAATCATCTGATATATACAGCTGGGAATTTATAGAATATTTTATTGCGTTCATACATTTTTTTGATGAAGTCCACGTACTGAAGAGCATAAAATTCAAAGAACATGATTCTGATTTCTTACGAACCGGATCATTTTGCACGGCAGAATGGATTCGTAAAGCGGGAGAGAGTCAGAGAGTGAGAGAGAGATGTCAACGCGACGATCCGATGGTTCGTATAAATTGCAAGCATAATTTGAACGAGGCGAGATTTTTGTTAATTAACTGGCAATTAGCAGGTTCGTTACAGAGAGAGAGAGATCTCGATTATCGGAAATTTTAGAGAGAACGTCTGCCACAAAGTTACCGCGTCGCCAACGACGCCGGTGCGTTGTTTATTAGCGATTACTGCGCAAGATAATTCCGCTAACTTGCACAATGGCCGATATATACTAGCGTCGCGCGAGGATTCCATCGGACTATAAAAGAATACCGACCCCCGGCACACGACGGAGTTCGCATCTCTGACCTGGAATGACCTAAAGTAGGAAAGCACATTAATATACCTAATGGTATTTCGGAACTTAGTTTCCTCCCGAGGGACAAAATTCGCTTAATTGGTCCACTTTCCTCCGAGCACGAATCGAGGTGGTAACCAGGTTTGTTGGCAACAGTACTCACGTCAGACGCGTCATGCACGTACCGCCGTCATTATTGTTTATAACCGCTCGACTTATAATTAACGGGCCCGCAGAAAAATGGTAAGTGGACATACATCGTTGCTCGTTCAAACAGCACTTTAACCCTTTGCAGTCGGAGCCATTTTAACGCGAAAATTAAACATTTCTTCCAACCTTGAATAATTCCATTGTATATGATTTCCTTCATTTGTTTAATTGATTAAATACCAACATACTTCATAATGTGAACAGTATTGTGAATAATGGTGCAGCAATTTTTAATGGTGGCTCTCTGAGTCATCTCGAGTGCTAAGGGTTAATATAAAATCCATTTCATTAGCTTATGCATTTATGACAACAATGAGCAAGTGAAATACAAAACAAAGAAATACTTTAATGTTGTTAAACATTTTTAACGTGTCCATTACATCAAATTACAGCTACTAATGTTATGCATTTATAATAAATATACAAACTATTTTTCTGCAAGGCTAACTCCAAAATAAATGATAAAAGAATTGTTCAACCACGTTTAAAAAATAAAAGACAGTAAAATACATGCTAGACAATTCCTAGATAAAACTTGTGCAAATTTCGTCGAAAGTAACGGAGCCCAGACTTTTGAACGACGCTGTACAGCAGCGGAGGCCTTCCAACCCTTAACGCTGAACATAAATATTAATAAGCAAGCGGTGAAATTCACGCTTATCGTGGCACCGTGAAGATTTACATGAGATAACACGACTTTCCTTTTGCTGTGTGGCCGTTTGTGTGGCCAGTGCACATGTATCCAGCAGAAAACATGTCGGCATTTACATACGACGTCGGATAAGGGAGTCACGGGGATCGTTTTGCAGCCACAACTTTTATCGCGGCTGATATCTCACAGACGGTATTGCATTCTTTTCAGAATAAATAACGAGGCGGATGATGAAGCAAGAGCCGGGTCGTATCGTCTACGCGGGAGAGCCCCTGATAACAGAGCACTTCGAACTAGGATTTTTTTCATTTCCGTTTACACGCGTGTTCCCTCGAAACGTGACATGACCGCGTTAACCTTTCCCCCTGTCGTTCGTCGAACGAATAAAAATTGCGATGCGACAGTGATTAGGGAAACGCTGCTAAATACCCGCTGTAAATCATCGGTATCGCCCCCCATCGATTCGCCAGCTATTATTTACCATTATTAGATTTTGTGAAAAAAATAAGTGGAGCGAATACGAAACAGTGGAAACATTTAGAGAATGTACAATTATTGTAAATTATTACAGTAGGACCTCGATTAGCAGTACGAAAATGTACATTATATTTCAAAATAAATTTTTTACTAATTAAATTTTTTAATAATTAAATTAATCGAGGTCCTACTGTGTTTAAAATTAAATAATGAAAATTATTCTAAATGACGTATTCGTTCGGGAAAGTCCATTAATTTATCTATTAATAATATTAATTTATTATATTTCTTCTCAAAAAAGCTGGTAACATTTTTGAGACAGTGTTTCAGATATTTTTAATAAATATTTAAAATCGTACTTTTTGGACAATTTCAAAATGCAGGCCACCGTCCAAGTCCTACGTAATTAAAAATTGATTGGCGCTGATGAATAGATTATTTTCTTGGAGTATTAAAAGATTTTACTTTTCTAAAAAAGCATACTGCTGTGCAGTTCCAAAATGGCCGAACTAGTACGATGTTTCCCAGTGCTATCTTTCGCTCGCGCTCGCAAGGTGAATAGGCAGAAAGAGATACGTAACTTCTTGAAATCGCAGCGGCAACGCGACAACGCAGAAAACACTTCATTATCCAATGATGAAGCGGTATTGTGTATTACTGAATGCTACGATGATGTTGGCGATTACGCGCGCGTGTTCCTTCTCTGCTATTCGTACCTGAATGCGTTGCTCGATAACGTTTGGTTTACCGCAAACCGCGCTGCATAACTCGGAAACCCCCCACTACGTGTTAAACAACATTGATTAGTGACATCTGTAGAGTTAATATCCCGATAAATTTAACGCCGCCCTTACGCCGATTGTTTAAGGTCAACAAAACCGTTGCATTAATTGCTAATTATCCCCATGAGAATACAAAAGGATCCTGAACAATCGCTAAACGTCCCAAAAATGGCTGAACAATTTCTATACCCCCAGAGTGTGCACAGTGGTTCCAAAAAGCATCGGTGCATTAAATTTTCAATCAATTGTACATATTCAAACTGTTATACTTGCGTAAAAAAGTTAATTTTCTTTCAAATAAAATGTCTGTGACAATTAGAAAATTTGTGTACTATTAATTCCACCACAGATTCGAAATTTGAAGCTTTCCATTCCCTCTGAAACTTGCACGATTTTCCTGGTCGTTCCACTAAGCTCTGAATGAATTTTATTTCTAATAAAACAGCTAGAACAAATTCTCGTTCGAGTCGTAGTTGTCTGTTGTAAAAGGAAAACTTCAATCCTGAAATCAATGGTATATTCACTAGCGAAAAGAGTTTTCCAATGTTTCCCAGAGATGTATCGATGAGAGAAGGTCACGTATTCATCGAAACCCTTTATTTCAAGCAAAAACGAAACTTTTGAAAAAACTGAGCTCAGCAAACATGGAGGTTCAAAATCAAGATTTTTTTTGCAGGAAGTTATCAATGATAAAGTTTTCCCATAATAATTCGGAGTCCCTGGGTATTTATAATAGTTCGACGTTTCCACGTCATTTGCCGGATATTACGGCCGGCAAAACAGAATTAGGTTGGCGTCAGTTTGTAAATTGGAAACATAATTATCCCCGTTGCCCGGCGATCACGGGGCTCGACGTAATCGTTGCTAACGAGGGGATTATCGTTCGTTAAATGAAAAGAAAAGTGCTGCGATTAGCCGCGGCGGCGCAACGTATCAATTTCCTTTCAAACGATGCGAAGATGAGCTAATAGTAATCCAGGAAATTGTTCCCTTTTACCGGAGCTCGGGATCAGGCACGGGTCCACATCAAAACAGGAATTCATCGATGAATTTTATTAAAAGGATCAGACATGGAATTTCATTACAGCTCGCGATAGAACGGAACAGAAAATGGAGAGAGAGAGAACCTCTCGTTATCTGCGCTTTTCACTTGTTGCGTTCGAACGCGCCTCAAAATGAAAGACACAGTGTGCTCCGAAATCTCCAATTTCAGAAAAAAATCCAATTTATCAAAAAATTGAAGTCCTCGATTTTATTCGTAGATTGAAAGTGACACAATTTAATGAAAAAGTGTCCAACATTTAGTATCTTCCATATAAAAATGTCCATTTTGTGTTGAGCATTTAAAAAATTTTTCAAATTCATCATGAAGTTTCACATCTGAACATTTTGAATAACAAAATCAAATAATGAAGTAAATGGTATGGAATATCAAGTTTTACAATCGATGTTAATGAAACATTTTTTAGAGTAACACTGCTAAATTATGGCACAAAAAATAATATTGAATCCTGAACACATTTCCAAAATTGTTTAGCATCATTTAGTGTCTTGTAATAAATGTTTAAAAATTACGTAAGCTTTACACGACTTGAGAGGAGAGTATCTTGATCTAATTGTTGCAGAAGAATCTTTATGTACAAGAAATAATTCAATTTTTAAGCTGGAATAAGAATAAAATTGATAAGTATTGTCCACAGCTAAGAAAGCGATGATTGAACAGTGAGTCTTTATGGGAAATAAAAACAAATAATGTAGAATATCCTGACTTATTTAATGATGTCTATTGATGACTGATAGAATAAAAAAGAAATGTTGTTGCAAGGAACAGCTAAATGAACCTGTGTAATGAACGCCTTAGGGATTTTGTTAGGACGGGATCGAGGTAGATCGAGAGCGTCGGAGGAAGTAATCGAGTCGTGTTTGGCGGTCGCTGATCAACGGGTATCGTCGTTTATCGATGAAATATTAGCCACCTATCGGAATGATTCGGATAGACCTGTCAATTCTGCCGGAAGTAGTCTTCATTCGTTACTCACGCAATCGAATCGATGCTCGGAGCACGCTAGCACGCTCGCCTGTTGCCGAAACTTGTTGTACTGTGATCGTACACTCGACGAAATAGATGAATTAACGCGTCGTTAATTTCCACTGACCGCTGGCTTTGAGTTGGTAATTCTGTTTATGAATATTAATAATAATGAATCGCATAATTAAATATTCCCGGGGCCCATCCGCCCGCCAAAATTGAAGGAAAACCTTCGTTTACGAGCGTGATCGAATGTCGCTCGCTTCGGTGCCACTTGTCGACGCGAATTTCTGATGGAGAATCCTAATTAGCACTCTGTGGATTTTATGCATTTATAGTGAAACTGGGTAAGTATACATAAAAGTGAAATCGCTAATTATATAAAAGAAGAATTAACTATTAAACTTATAACATTGTAGAACATTTCAAAGAAAAGATGAACTAGGCAAAAAATTAAGAAATTGAAAAGAATAATGCATAAATAAAATGTTTATAGATCTTTGTGACAATGCTGATGCACTATGAAAATCGGGCTGCAGAGGTGGAAGGTTAAGAAAAATTTCTGTTATTAATTTGTATCTTTAAAGGTTTGCTATTCTATTTTACTTTATCCATCGAAATGGTGAATCCTCGCACGTGCATATTAATTTCATCAATGATATACAAGTATCATGGACTGCGAATATGACACTAATTGAATAATGGAACGCGAATGGAACAACGTTACTCTTGAATCTTTAATTCCGAAGCCAATTACGATGTTATTAAATACCATCGAAATATTAATTATTTATGTAAACATATTTCAATGTAATTTCCATAGCCAGCCATATCTACCGTTCATGAATGAACAAATGACTGATTCGCAGATTTCTGTTGGCATCCAATTAATAAATACTTAACATCAATATGTAATGCTACTGAATTATCGAAGTTATGACGGTTTGCATAAACGCAAGCTGAATATATTGTATTTACTATACATATATCGGAGCGTGGAGTGGACAGCGGAGAGACGGACGTTCTTATTAGTCGAAATTAATGCAAAAATTCATTATTATAATTGTATATCCTTTACTTAATGATAAACCGAGTGGTTCGGTTTCGTTCGAATCAATTATGCAGACGGATGAAATTATGCTGCGGTGAAATTTTCACCGATCAACCACTTCGGTCGAAAAGTTTTCTGCCTCATTAACCAGTGGTCTTAACAATTCATATCATTATAATTAGATTGTTAATATTTATGTCGGTGGCATTTCGGGGAACAATTAATCTGAAGTAGTACACTATAACAGTACAATCTAATTTAGTACTATAAATATGCACGTTTGCAGAAACGCGAAGAAATTTCTATCTCTTAAATTTTCAAAAAATTGTAAAAAGCAACCTTTAAAATTTCCTCGACGATTCTGACCAGTTGTAATTTTTTCACGTCAGCCAGTAATTGTACCTCCATATATAAATTTACCAATGTTCGTTTTCCCAGGAACAATAAGCGGTGTCTTAAAAAAAAATTTATTTGTTTCAACCCCTCGTTTCCCTGCATACTTTGACGAGGTTCCCAAAAACTTGTTGAATCACATGTTCGACAAATTTTTAAAGTTCGGTCCCAAGAAAATTTTAAGAAATTGCACTTAAGCACGTATCCATTCATAAAATTGCAAGACCACCTAAGGAATCAACCGATCCCACGGGGTGCAAACTGAGCGTCGACGTGACGGCATTACGGCGACGGTTCCGCGTGAATGAGAATTCGTCATTCAGCTTTGTAAAAATGCGTGACCGGTGTTCCGGTTCCGCGCGATTCCGTTTACTCGGTCGATCTATCATCCGCGAATTAGGGATTCCGATCTCGTCACAGCCCCTGGACGACGGCGCACCGTGAAAACGAGCGGGAGACTTCGCGGGGGCGCCAAGCAGGTAGCGGATAATGGTGCGTGCCGTTGACGTTAATTATGTTCGCCGTGTTTGCAAGTATAATTTTTAAATGTCCCGCTGTTACGGCGGACATGCACGCGTATTAAAATATAGCTTAATATGCTAATTTATTTGACCGTCGGTGTCCGAGGGGCCGAAAACCGATTTGCATCTCGCTGCAGCGTTGAAACAGGTGTGCAAAAGAGGGAGAGGGAGAGGAAGAGCGAGTTATCGCGATCGAGGATCGATCGATCCCGTGTACCCGTGGAGACGAAAATATAGAGAAGGTTCCTTGGCGAGCGAATTCCCTTTCGTAGGAAAGACCGACGCGAAAGGGATTGACGGCTGCATTAAAGCGCGACAAGCGCCGCGACGACAGAACTTTCGGCGTCGGGCTGACGACATTACGCGCGCCGCTTTGAGCATATCGCGTTTGCCTTCCTCTTTGTGTCGACTTCCGGCTTTGACTTATTTATTCGTCGAACCGGTACAACCCCGATCGATCCGCGTCGGGTTTGTCAACCGTCGGATGCCTTGTTTCCAGCAGCGTCTTGATGACGTGCTTGAAATTGGCTCGACGATGTGTTGTTGGATGTCGCTGGATCGTTGGGACCGGCTGATCTCTCGGCTACGATTAATACTGGATGCTCACATGTCCGTTAATGCGCGTGCCACTAATTGGGGGACATTCTTCGGTCGCCATTTTGACATTCGAGTCGGGCTTTGAGCTGTATTGGAGGCTTTGCATCAGGGGAGTCGCTTAAACAGGAATCTAGGGAGAACCAGGAATATAACAATATGTTTTCTCTGGGAACTTGTTAGCTGTAGAAGTTTACTATTTTATAAGTACAAAGATAGAAACAAGATCTAGGGCAATAATTTTGTGTTCATCTTTTTACCATTGGGATATTAAGTTGCATGCAATTGTTGTTCGGAAGTGCACTGTATCACTTGTATTAATTATTTGGTAAACCAGTATTTTTTAATTAGACAAGTTTCACTGTTTTAATACAAAAAATTTTTCAATTTAATCGTATCTCTCCAGTTTTGGTTTTATTAACCAAATGAATTGCTACGTTTAACTATGAACGTTGCAAAAATTGCCATGATTTGATATGTTAAAAATCATCTGACATTCCAAAAATTTCATGCCGACTGAATAAATAGTATCCAGTTGGCAATGCAGTGTAAATATTTATGCAAATAAAATTTTAAGCTGAAGTATAAATATTGTTTTCAGATTGATGCTCCGAAAATTATATTTGCACCGATTTAATAATATACACTAAGTAAGTTCTTTTGTATATTTCTATTTAAATGAATGATTGAGTAAGAGCACAATTGTTATAATACCGTGTTGTCATTATTAGCAATTTGATCGTTGCGGCGATTATACATATAGAAGTGACAAACTGTTTGATCAGACTTGAATACAAAGGGGTATGCTAGGTTGCACTAATTGGTTCTAGAATCTCACTCGTTATGGAATCTGACCGTTCCAGCATATATTGAAATATACGGGGTGAGCAATTAAAGCAGAACATTTAAATATCTTTATTGAAATTGGAGGATATTTAGCACAAAAGCACATATAAATGAATTTGTCCTTTGACGTTATTTTCAAGGTTGCATAGAGGTTATGAATATTTTCTGGTAAGCAAAATGGTTGCTTTACTGCAGATGTTCATCATGATTTTACAGTAGGATAATATTTTTCAACTATTTAAACAATATCTTTCTATAGATATTTTAATAAATTATATATTATAATATTTTAACAAAATTGGTGAATTATTATTGTTTAAACTAGAACCATTATTTCGCGACACGACATGGCATGATCTTTCCATCCAACCCAATATATGCATATGTCCAATCCAGACCCAAAGGATTGAATATTGTATATATTATAGCCAAATCCACATGTAGGTCACACAGGTCTACGAACGTGTTAATTTCGACGGAAACGAGTATTGATTCAGACACAACATTGGATACTCCATTGTTGGTGGACTTCCCATTGGTGCTAGTGTAATAAGTCCACATATACATATACATTAATTTGGACAATCAAATCATTCCGTCTATTTATTCGAAGAAACAAGAAAATGTCTTTTCAATATTAAATTACAGAAACGTAATTAAATGATCGACGTACGAAGCGATTAAATTACTCGCATAAATGGACAAATAAAAATCCTAAATTTAAGATGATAGAGCGGACTTTCATAGCCTTAATTTTACTTGTTACAAATATGAATCTTCAACAGTTTGATTTTACTACTAACAATTTTTCACGTATCAATAAACAAGAAGAATGTTTAAATATTTTTGTTTGCATACGGTACATGGTATTTTGATTATAAATACTGGAAAAGCGAGAGGGTAGTACAACAGCAGAGTGGCGCAGTGGAAGCGTGCTGGGCCCATAACCCAGAGGTCCGTGGATCGAAACCACGCTCTGCTAAAAGGTTGTTCCTCAATTTTCATTTTGTTATTTTTAAACATTCAATACATACATCTAGCACTAAATACCCAGTAAGAAAATTACCCAAACTGTTTCTTGGTATCCTCGAGAAAATTACAATCAGATACTATTTCTCTTTTCGTGTACAGAAGTCTCTCCCTTTTTACCCTTAACACAGTATCATTTCACACAAAGGCATCTTGGAAAAACATCGATGATACATTGCTTTAAGTTTTAATTTATTGTCGCACGTTACTTCTTTACGAAATTACAACAGGTTTCGAAAGTCGTACTGCTGAAATACTTTTCAGAGCCAGCGTCGAGTAGTTAAAATAAACACTGACACAATAAATAATTTTCTATAATGGAATAGACGTGGCTGAATTTTAACCCTTATGTCAATAACCAAAATTTTCTACGATACTCGATGATGTTTTTTGTAGTTTTCATGCATATTTTCATGTTTCAAATGTAAATTAAAGTCTAAAATAATTCTGCTAATTATCAATAAAAATATTAACGAAGTTTAAAAAACGTTAATCCAGATTATTTAACACTAATCAGCTGATTGGACTAAAATTTCTTCTTTTACAATTCCTGAAATAGTACAGGTGCTTCCAAAAGAAAACTAAACAAAGCCAATCTTGTCATTAACAAATGTGTTCGTCACATTCACTGTTAAAAACCTGATCATCACAATATTCCACAACGTCGAATCTTCGCGACATCCCCAAACCCGACATCCTCCAAAAATTCAAGACAATAAACAAACCGTCGAACAATAAAACACGACCGAACACAGAGGGATGCCGGGCATACCCGGAGAACCATGGCGAATAATTCACGAAACAAATTCCAGCGGCACATTAATTCCAAAACTGCGCCCACATGCACACCGGCAAAACACGGGAGGAAGACAGAAATAGGCATACCGAGACTATTGATCGCAGTAGACTGGACGTTAACCCATTTAAAGCTTCATTAGAGGGGGCCGAAAGATTCCGAATCTCGTCCAAGAATTCTCATAGATATCGCCTTGAAGGGAGGAAGGTTGAAGGGAGGGAAACCTTGCGAAATTTCCTGGGCGCGGAAAAACATGCTCGAATATTTCCCATCGAACCGTATTACGTCTCTCGGACAAAACACGGCCGGGGAAATAGACGAGAGAGAGGGAGAGAGAGAGAAAAGAGAGGCCATGAATGCGACAAGAAGAAAAGAAGAAAAGCGTCCGCGAGAATCTTTCCGGGGAACCGTTCATCGCCGACGACTCTTTCAACGGCGAGGAGAGAACGCGAGGCCGCGCATTTACCTCGGAACTCTTGAAAATCCCGGCATTGTTCCCTGTGGAAACTATTACAGTCACTTTTGCGGCCGCCTCTTCCTCGCGTGAGAAGCCGGGGAGGAAGAGGGGACGTCATCCGACGGCCTGGATGACGGAAAATTACGTCCGCGCGCGACACTGCCGCGCTGGGATCATCAAAAAACCTGGAAGGAGGACGGAGGAGCTCTCTCAATGGACACGCGAAAATCGTTGAACTCGGGGATGGAGGAAGTTCGGGCAAGAAGAAGTGGATGGAAGAGGGACGTCGATTGGCGAGGTGTCGATGTGGTTGATGGTTGGATTTTTCTGAGGCTGTCTGACCCGATTGGGCCAATTAGCTTGGGGCTAATAATTACGCTGTCCCAAAAATTAACTGTTCATTAATCTTTCATTGCTTCTGTTGCATTAATCAGCGCATCTAGTATCTCTTTTTATTGATCGGAACTATCTACTTCAGTGTAGTGGACTTCCTGTTGCAATTGAGCAATTTCTACTTAGCACAAAAATCGTCCAAGCTGATAAATCGACCACGCTCGTCAGAACTCATCGCGCAACGAGAAACAATAGAAAAAAAAACTGACGGGAGTCGAAAATACTTTCCATCTCTGGCCCGAAATACTATAATAAATTCTTCCATTCCGGGTGCCGGCACGAAGGACGTTATCGTCCTCGCCGGCACGCAACCCGCAAAAAGACGAATCCGTGAACGAAATCCCGTTTCTTGTCGAACGAACCTCTAGCCTACGAAAGGCAGAGAGCACGGAGAAGAAGAAGAGGAAGAAAACAACAGAAAGGTGCTCGATCTCGAGCAGTAGACCGAAATTCTCTGAGTGTGTCTCTCCGTGAAGGAACCTATCTGTGAACAGGTAAAACCGGACTGTTCTGTTGGGGCCCGCAACCTGACAGCTCAGGTAACACCTCGGGTGAGACCTCAGGTGAGAGACCAGGTAGGGAACGAGACAAAGTCGGCGAACATATTTCGCGGCGGCGGCTGATGCATTATCCCTGAGACGTCTGCAACAGATAGCGTCGTCGTGGGGAAACGTCGATAGTCTTTTTTCCCGAATGAAGTCCCGGCTCCCTTTACACACTCCCGGTGTTCCCTTTTTCACGACCGTTTTCTTCCTTCTACTCTGGCTTTCTTCCTCAACGAGACTTCCCAGTCGCCGGAGTTTGCCGACGATTTTCGCACCGGCCATTCAGCGGCACAGCTCAGCCAGAAAAAAGGAACTTTTCTTGAGCCACCCTGTAATTTTCTGTCATCGGTGCTGCGCGATTGTTCCTCCCTTTTGCGGGAGCTTGGTGGGAGCTGGTGATCTTCGGTTGACGCTGATCGGTAAATACGAAGTGGGTCGGTCTTCATGCAAATTTTTGTTTTCAGGGTGGGTTTATGGTCACTAGTCCTTTTTTCGAGGATGACCATGTCAGTTTGTTTCTGTGTGATCGACGTTATTATGATGGTGCTGGTGTTACAATAATCTCTTGACGATCTATAAGCTTTTTAATACTCTCCCAATCTAAAAATTCTAAAAAATAATCTGTACAAGCGGCCTTTTACGTTTTAGAGCTGCAGTCTAAATACTAGACTGCGGATCTTTATGCAAAATAAAGAATGTTTGCATTGATTGCAAGACCCAGGAGCCAAATAACAAATTCATTCTTCTTTTAATTGTCTTTTTAAGGTGAAACTAATACACCGGTGGCCTTAAATCTTCTGAATACCTCCACTGTTTAAAATTGTACGTACCCATTTTTGTCATAAATGCATGAAATCCGCAGTCTACTAATTACTATTAACGCTTTTCAGTCGGAGCTATTTTAACTCGAAAATTAAACATTTCTTACGACCTAGAATAACACCATTCTATATGATTTTCTTCGTTTATGAATATGCAATTGATATAATACCTCATACAATACTTAAATGTGTAGTAATTGATTAGATACCAACATATTTAAAAATAATGTAAACAGTATTTTGAATAGTGGTACAGCCATTTTTAATGGTGCCTCAGAGTGACCACTCGAGTGTTAAGGTTTAATATTTTTCTTCATGCTGGCACCGAGGTAGTGTAAAGTGTTAGAATTTAAAAATGAGTTGATTAAAACTCGTAAAATATTGAAGAGTATTTTATAAAGCCCGCAGCCAGAACTGCATCAAATCCGCAGCCCATCCGCCACAAGGACCAGTTAATAAATCGCACGCGGCGGCGGTGGTAGAATGGCCGATTAAAACGTAAAGCGTTAGAGGAGAGAGTATAATAATGCTCCCAGAAAAATATCGCGGTCATGTTTGCGTATATGACAGACAGGGACTGCGTACAACACCGGCCGGTGATTTTACTGTCCCGCGGTCACCAGCTGTGTTAACCGGACAACTTCGCCTGGTCCCAAGATGCCTTGTCGCTAAATGACGTGACGTTCTAAAGCCGACAATTTCGCGAATACGTCTGACGGACAATGGGCACCGTGCGTCTGATGAAGTGGACAGCTGCTGCGTGTACAAGCAATTATTTTCATCGGTCGTAGGGAACGCCGTTTAAACGAGATTTCGTTTATCCGCGCCATTATTCCCCACGGCCGAGATTTATTCATTACCATTGTTCTCGCTCCCCAATGAAAATTCGCCGGGTCTGACCGTGCCGTCTGATTTTGAAACCGTTCTAACTGTCCCGACGACGTTTCTCCGAAGATCTCCCGCGAATAATACCATCGCAGCATGACGTTTTAAATATCTAAGGCGATCCGCAGCGAGTTCCATCGCTGTGTTTTATTTTAGAAAAATGGCCAGGAACAGATGTTAATTCAATTATTTAATCATCACTGTTTTTGATCTTGAGTGTCTGGCAACTGTAACAATTTTTAACCAATTAGGAAACAAGAATTTTCGTATATTTAATCGATGATGAATTTTTATCCATTTATTTATTTTACACAGAGCTGGGCAAAAATTTTATTTGAATAAAAATTTTGAATAGACTGGGCTTTTTTCAAGTGAGTTTCAAACCCACTTCGTTCGAAATTTTTATTTAAATCAAATTTTTGCCCAACTCTGATTTTAAATAACTATTTAATGTTTTCTGTTTAGTAAGAAGTGCTCGAATGTCTTGTTGTGAGATTAAAAATTGTTACTAATTTTGTTTATATTCTCTACTTAACAAGAAATCCCTGACTGACTCTAATATAAACCCATGATTATATTTAGAAAATTCATTAATGTTCAATGACAAAACGTTTTAAACATTCAAGGTAACGAATTTTATAATTTTAATATCATGTTATGAAGAAATGCTCAGAGCTCTGACATTTTGTATAAAAATGATTGGTGTAGAATTGAATCTTATCAATCGGAAGAATATTTTTCTGGATCCCAGACGGATTTTCCAGTAATTATTCGATTTTTCTATTCACGCGGATTCGCTGCACGACTGAAATTCGAATTGAAAGTACCCCGTCGCTCGCGCGGAACATTTAAAAAGTCGATAATTCCGTGCGTCTCCTGCATCGAGTCGCCACTATTTTTTATGCATTCGCATCTGCATACACGCGCAGATTTTAATACTTCGCGATACATACATACATGGATACATTCAAATGTCGCGGTTTACTCTCGGATAACTTTGAAACCCTATTAGCGATATGTTATACGTTTTGTGTTGAAAAGTTTCAAACATTACCAACAAACTCTGAACAGAATGTGTCCGAGCAAAAAATCATTCAACGTTTATCGCCTGTATCCGTTCCGAATGCTAGGAAAATTCATACAAATTTTGATATTTTGTAGCAAATCGCCAAAGAGAAATGATTTTACACGAATTCTTCATTTAATGTCATTGAAATTGATAGTCTTCAACTATAAACTATAGACTCCTAAAAATAATTATCACTAACAGAGAACATATTTAAAAGATTTAAGGACATCAATGTATTAGTTTCAACTGTATACGATAATTAGAAGAAAAAATTTTCTAGGTGGCCCCTGTTCCTTGCAACTGATGTAGAAATTTTATATTGCGCAAAGATCCGCAGTCTAATAATCACTGATAAATGGACCGCGGATTTCAGGTACTTATGGCAAAACGAATACGTGCAATTTAACCCTCCGAGGGTGGTGTCTGGGTCCATGTTGACCCAGACCGTCGAAATAGCTATATCTTTGTTTTGGCTGGGAGAAAATGTAAAACAGAAAAGATGAATGGCTTCTAAAAGGCTACAAGCATGGCGTCATCTAAAAAACATTCTTTTAAATGGATTCATACATTTTTTTATACGCATAGATTCTCTTTACTACATACATAAAAAAGTATCAAGAACATATGGCCGAAAAATTGACAGTTAACAAGATATTGAAGGACTTTAATCGACAATATAGTTGAAATTTAATTTGTACAGCTGATAATATAAAGGGTCCGCTGTTCGACGGTTGAGGAACTTTTTCCGATTCACTACCCAAGCTCTGAATCGTTGAACATAAACACGAACCGTCAGAAAGCACTTCGGACAAGCAACATCCTGCTGAAACAATAATCCGCGGCAAACTGGGCGACACATTGCCGCTTCGAGTGCGATTCGTTTAATTAAAACCAACAAACAGACAGCTGATTAACGGGGCTAATGTTAACGACAGAATGCTCTCTGGCGGCTGTTCAGGATCGCGCGCAGATAAAACGGCGACTGCGAAGATCGCTGGCTTCCGCAGGGAAAACCGAGGCATCCCGTATCGCATGATCTGAAGAAAATGGGGCAACTCCCCGGCAACTGTGAAAGTCCGCGGGAGCAAACTGGACCGAAACAGCGATTGTTCAGAGGGGAACCCTGTCTTCCGTCCGCGATAGTCGAGATATTCGCCAGCGTGCGACGGTGGAAGCGCGATTGTTAAAATTTAACGGCGCACCGTTTTTCGCGGAAATATTTTCGGCGAGAAAATGAATTTTCCAGCTGACCGTGACGTCCTGAAATTTCCATCGTAATCCGCCACCTCGTTCGAAGCGACGCGACGGACTTATTTGTCGCTGTTGTTCACGCGAAATGTCTCTCGCGATTAAACCGATTGTCCGAGGAATCGCTGGTCGATTTACCCGCGAAAATATTTCGGGAAGAAGCTGTACAGCAAGTACAACACTACTCCCTTAAAGGGTGTTCACCAAGGATATAATCGTGATAGTTAACGTGTTAACTAAGGAAACTGTTAAAATATTAATGCTGGTCGATCCGAGCGTGGAATTGAAATTAAAGACAGAGTTCAATAAAAGATTCGGTTCCATTAGTATATATGTATCGATTTCGACATTATTTGAGACCAAATGAAGCAGTTTCTATACATGGAAGTTCCAGTTTAAATATTAGATGAAGCGCTGGACTGATACACGTGTAGACTGTGCTCGAAAATGTTTCTGGATCGAAAATTGATTTAGTTAAAATTATCCCATTCGTGACCCAGTGGTGCTTCTAAAGCTTCGACTTTCAGCTATTGCCTCTTTAACACGTTCGCTACCCTCACTTGTTTCGTTGCTTACCTTCCTTGTTCGAAAGTTTTATTAAATGCAACGTATCCAATTTTGAATTATTAAAACAGTGTAGCAGAAGAAATTCACAGATTTCTTAAAAATTATGCGTTCTACTGTGCATAAAATGAATTTGACTGTTTTTAAGTGAACTGTCAGATCATGGATGTCACATATTTGTGACGGTGGTAGCGAACATGTTAAGTAAACCTCATTTACCATCTTTCTTTTTAAAAACATTACTAAACATTGGGAATGACGAAGCTTCAATTTCTCGGACAGAAAACGACCTTTTTAAAAAGTCAAAGAACTGCTGCTGCGTAAGATGAATCTAATTTTGAAAATTAGAAATCCGAATTTATCAATTAAAAAACTGGTACACGTTCTAGATTTTTTGTAGACAATTTCTGGACACATTAAACTTTACATTAAAATCAAGTTTGCTCGAGATGGAAACATTAACGAAAATTGTCATTAAATAATCGCGGCTTAATTAATAAAATTGTCATTAATATCGCTGCTCGGCCGACCACTTATAAAGTATAAATACGGCGAAAGGCGAGTGACCGTCTTATATCGGAGTAAACCTGTATTGGCATAGGGGCGTAGAAGTCGCACCAGTCCGAGGGCAGAGTTGGGCAATAATTAACTAATATTTAAAAATGACTAATAGTCGTTTTGAATGTTATAGCAAAATACTCATTAGTCAAAACTTTTTGATTAGTTAATGATAACTAAATGGCAAATAATTAGTCACACCTCTAAGTAATCGTTAGCTATTGCTTATTAGTTAATTAGTAGTTAAAACTACTAACTAATCAAAAAGTTTTGACTAATGACTATTTTGCTATGACTAACATTCAAAAAGACTATCAGTCATTTTTCGATATTAGTTGATTATTGCCCAACTCTGTCCGAGGGTGAAGCATTTGAATTGCGGGATTAGAAATCGATGGAAGACACGCGAGAGAATAGTGTGGTTCGTCGCAAGATTGTTGGTGGTTCGATCGTGTCAGTTGCACTGAAAAATGGCGTTCTTCTCGGCGTTACCGAAATCTCTAATGTCGGGACTTGGCAACCGGCCCGACCTCACGGATCACATGCGAGACGAGAAAGTTGGGTCGCAAGCCGCGCATAAATCTTCGGCCATGAGGAGAGGAAGAGGAAAATCGCGCTTTATTTGAAGGGCCGTAGCCGGTTTATGCCGACGTCGTTGCCGGGCTGAACAGGGAATCGCCTTAAGAACAACGGCCAAACAAATGCTAAACTCGATATAACTAGCTTTCTACAGTGTCGAGCTTTCTCGCGTGGGCGGCGACGTGCTGAAAACGTGTTTTACGCGACGTACGTGACCATGAAATTGCGAGGGTCCCGAGAGCCCGAGCGAAACTCGCGGCCTCGGAGATGAAACAGCGATAATCGAGTGTTAATCCTACCGTGCATGCGATTGTTTAACATTCGGGATGATTAAGCTGATGCGAAACTTTGCACCCCCTTCCCTACAGGCCGGGGGAACTCTTGGCAACGAATGATTGCTCGAGCCTTTTAGGGGCTCCAAGATCTATAGGAACTCCTGTTAGCATGTTCACGGTCGATTAATGTTATGTATATTCTACACGGTATCAACGAAATGCTCCGCTATCCCGCGTGTACGTTCGTAGAACCAGATAAGTTCGGCTTTGCTAATTTAATGGCATAACTTCGTTTACACCCCGGCCGGGACCATGTGTGCTTTTCGTCTCGTGGATATCTTTTGCTCGGTCACTATACTCGATTGTAAAATACCCGGTTTGTAATTCCCAGGCTGTTTAAATTTAACCATTAGCTACAAAAACCAAACATCTCTCCGGAAACTTACCAATCGTTGCCAGTTTTGGTCACGTTCTGTCGTTTGCGTCCGGTCTGATGAGGTTTCGGCTCGGCCACCATGTTGACATCTGAAAATAAAAGAGGGTAACATTAAACATTAGCCACGTGCTGGTGTTTTGTAAAAATTACAATCGGTGAATGAAAATCGGTCAATATTTTTCACAAACTCTTCACTTAATGTCATTATAAAATCGCTGTTACAAAATTGATAGTCTTCAACTTAGGATTGATAATATTATGGAGGATCTACTAGCCACCTGGAAGAAGCAGATCTTCGGAAAATCGTTAAATCATCAGTAAAAGTACAGGCACCGTCGCGAAGAAAAGGAGAAACATCGCCGCGTGTAATCGCAACAGTACGCAGTCAGTCTCGTCCATAATGGCCGGCGCGAATTAATAAACCGTACTGTTGCAGGAGGGCTCAACGTGTCCGCAAACAGTTATTAATTTCATCCCTTTGCGGCGCGTCTCTGTGTCGCGCTGGGTAGCGCTAAGGTGGATAATGGATGCGTTCGAGTGATCAGAACGGTTGAGCCGTTGTGTCAGCGAAATATCCTTTCTTCCGGAGACAGGAAAAAGTGAACAAGCAACGATCGACTTCTTCATTGCGAGAAGAGACTCGTTCTACATCTACCAGTTTAGTATAAAAATGTTAATTGCAAAAGATATTCGTTCTACATCTAAAATTTTCGCACGAAGACATTCGTGCTTTACCCAAATCACTAGTATACAAATATTGCAACCAAACATATTATATTATCATATATATAACTGTTAATTTTTTATATTCTATTTTCTAATGTTTTATATTGTACTTTTAGTGTCAACGTATTCATTAACAGCGTATTTATTCTTAATCTATAATTCTGGTATAAAATCATTTAACCTCCTAACTGCGGAATTTAGTTTTAAAAAATTACCCGTAGAGTGCGGAATTAAAATCAAGCAGTGACGAGTATACACGTCGAACACAGGGCAAATGGTCCTATTATAAATTTTACGAAAAATGAGGAAGGATTGCATTTCTATTTGATAAAAAATTAACAATTTATGCTTTAAAAGGTTATTGTTATTGCACTGCAATATGTATGGATTGACGTGTATACACGTCGAACGCAGCTAACTGGTTAATAGATGATAAACATTGAACAATATTTTAGATAAAATATACCTCCCTGTACCCTATAAATTGTGGAGTAAGTTTAATTATTAAAAATATAGGAGAATAATCATCGTCATTGCAATAGAGGATATTCTCTTCACCTATAATTCTAGTATGAAAACATTGAAAAATATTTTAAATACAATATACGTCCCTCCACCCTTTGAATTGTGGAGTTGATCGATCTGGCTTAATTATTAAAAATATAGGAAAATGAATAAAAATTGTGTGTCTCTCAAGAAGTAACGAAGAACAAAGATGTAATAGTAGATCTAAACAGCCATAACTTCAGGCGTCAGATGCGAACAGGGCTTCATTAAAGATGATTTTCCAGGATGACGGCTCGCAGGCCTGACCGGTAAACCGCAAACATTGCCCGGCGGCACGGTTAGTTCTGTATCACCGAAAATGATGATTCTCTGCTGACAGCGAGTACAAACATAATCTTAGACGCGGTACCCAGCCAGCTGACTCTAGTGGGTGTGCAACCACTACGAGACCCAACACACAGGGAGACCCATCCTTTGTGTAACCTAACCAAACACGTCCTACAAAGCTCCGAGAGGATGGCTGCGCGCGGGAACGCATCGACGCTAAAACTTCCCTCGATTATCCTGCTACTTTGTAGACTGTCCTCGGAAATTGTTTTGCGTATAGTACTCGCGTCGAGTGGCCTCTGCGTGTCTTTATGAGTCTCGCTTCGGTGGCTGTCGTTTCAAGCCACCGGCCGCCATTTTACCGTTCTCCTGGAAATACAAAGTGGCTGTCGGCCCGTTACCTATTTTCCGATTTTTACATCCCTGATGAGTAGAGCAGAGCTATTCGCATAATCGCGTGTCCCAGTTTCAGAGCAGTTTCGAAAATCCGGCTTTTACGTAATTAGGCATTCAGCAGAAATGTTTAAACAAGAGAGCTTCGTGCGACATTTCCGAGATTCACTGGAATGGCATTTTTCTACTTGAACGATTTTGTGTTGGGAGGCTTGGGTAGACATTTTTCAAATTTTTGTTTCAATATTTTTCGGTCTGATGCTTTTATATGGAAATGATCGTTGCAAGTAGAAATATTCTTTGGTGGAAAACATATTTATGTTTGCTGCAGTTTTCCTATAAAATATCAGTTTCAAGAGGAGATATTTTTTCTTTATTTAAGTTATTGCTCGAGAACGTATTCATTTTTCGTATAAAAATGTTCACCATTTGACAGAACATTCATTTTTCGTATGAAAATGTTCTGCGATAGAAAACACGTTTATTTTTCGCCTGAAGTTTTCGTACGAAAATGTTATGTCCGAAAAACATTTTTCTGTGAATGTCTTCGTAGAAAAATTCATACTTCAGTAGAAAAATGTAATTAAAAGAGAATTGCTTGCTTTAAATTATTACTCGAGAACGTATCTACTTTTTGTATGAAAACATTCATCATCTGACAGCACATTCATTTTCCGAATGGAAATGTTCTGCGATAGAAAACACGTTTATTTTTCGCCTGAAGTTTTCGTACGAAAATGTTAATTGCCCGAAAAACATTTTTCTGTGAATGTCTTCGTAGAAAAGTTCATACTTCAGTAGAATAATGTAATTAAAAGAGAAGTCGTTTATTCTTCATCTAAAATGTTCGTATAAAAATTTAATAGCAAGAATGTGATATTATTTTAAATTTCCTAAATTAATCATAGAACAGTATTTATTCCAAAATGAATTTCACGAAAAGTATGAGGCGAAAAATAAAGATGGAAAAATATTTTCGTACCGTTCAAGATTCACCCAATGAAAATCTTTCTATTAATGTAGAAACGGAGTTATTTATTCTTCAACTTTGACATGATACGATTACCAACCGGAAATTGGTGAGACTTGAAAAATTTATTTTGAAATAAAATAAGATATATTTTTATGAAAAAATCAAATTTTTAAACTATGACGCGAATATGCGAGGTATTATTTCTGACGATGCTTTATATTACAGTAATAATCACGGCCGTTTTTTTATATTGTATCCTTATTTTAACTGTATCGCGAGCGTACTCCGATAATCCGGGATATTTGATAAATTCGACATTGCCGACGTTCCGAGGCTGTCAAATTATCGAAATTTTACCGTAATTCGGATAATCGAGGATCTCCGGAATTAGTAAACGTACGCGTACAAATCAATAGCTTCGGATTATGTTACGCGTTATCATTAAATGGCGGATAAAAGTATGTTTAAAATCGTTTTGCACGACTCGAAACGTCGAAAAAAATATTCGACCTGTCCTCGCATTAAAAGCAAACATTCTGGAACATTTATCTTTTTTAGGGAAAAATGTGTAACTAAATTCTACCAGTAGAGCGTACACAAAATTTGGGAGATGCTGTTCTCATTTAATGGATTCATAAAAAATGTTGCTAATGTGTTGCTGGCATTACTTTGTAGAAATAACAAAATAGAATCTCTTTAAATTTTGTTCCATTTTTATCATGATAAGTGATTGAATATATTAATATAATATTACCATTTCATTAACAATTTTCTTTGGTAATTAAAGTTGTAAGATCGATAGATCCATTTAGATTTAGAGTATAATTTTAAAGATCGCGTTGCAAAAATTTCGCAGTTCGAGAGAATAATGACAGGACTCTGACGTTCCTCTGAATAAATTTCAAAATGCGTTCCCGCAGAAATTTTTGAAGTACCGAGGACTCAAATGAAAGCTGAAATGTCGCACATTATGATAATTCCATTCAGAGAATAAAGATGCAGCAGCACGTGAGCGGGGCCGCGTAAATGTAAATAATTCGGCGCGTCGGTAATGGTTGACAGCCAGCAGTTCCCTGTAATCATCGTCCGAAAATATTAACTTCGGAATCGAGGGAAAATTTATCGCGCGATGTGACTTTAATGGAACCCGATCGGCAATTTCGAGCGTTCGCTCCGCGATACATAATTATTCGTTTCGACGTTGAAAACATTACGCTCAGCGCGCGGGGGGATGAATTTTTGTGTTTCCACTAATTCCCCGCGAGCAAATCTGCACGCGGATTCGATAACGTTCCGGCGGCGGAATATTAATGTCAGAGTAATTTCTGTTTTCTCTGGGAACGTAAACTAATCTCTCTGGTGGCACGCATCTACTTGTGCCGTTGTTTACTGACCGCACACAATACCAGCCCCTCGTTGTAAATACAATACACGGACGTGTATTAAGTTCGAATATTCGTCAGCAGTTGACGCAAAGTTAGAATACATGAATTCGTTAATAGCTGCCACGTGTCCACCCCTATACATTCGTTAATATGGTGCGGCGAACGAATGGCGGCCGCGAAATAAATACTTTTCCATTTAGGTTCAAAGGAAAATTCGAAATTCTTTTAGAACTGAAATTGAAGTTGAAAGACAGCGTGACAAATTCAGATGGATTCCGAGTAAAATTATTCAGGCATTTTTCAAAATCAATTTGCAAATGTCTAATTTTAAATGAATCTCTTTCGGGTTGGAGGAAAATTAGACATCACGTGAAAAATAAATATGTCCCAACCACAGTTCGAAAACGTGATAAAACTCGCAGGCGTTGAATAAAATTTAAAATATATTCCCGCAGGAATTTTTAAACTTTCGTGGACTCGAATTGAAGCCGGAAGACTGCACTTCGTGATGGACCTGTTAAAATGTAAAATTAGAGATCACAGATCACGTTTAAAATCGTCGAAGTGTGATCGACAGCTCGAAAAGGTGACGCGATATTAAGAGGTTCCTTTGAATTAATTTTGAAGTATATTCCCTCCGGAATTTATAAACTTTTGAAGGCTCAAATTGAAGCTGGAAGATTATTATAAATTCATTAAGGTTCAAAAGAATATTGTCAGTTATTTTAGACAAATTTTCACATCCTGACAAAATCGATTGAATTTTAATTAATTTGACAGACATTAATTCGACTTTTCTGTACCAGTATCGATCGTTTTGGCGGGACTTTTGAATACCTCGAGAGCAGTTGAAGGATGGTTCTTCAACCCCCCACGGGCCAAGCAAAATTTCACGTTTCGCGGAAGTTGGCACGTGTTGAGCTCGAAGAAAATCAGAAGCAGGCTCGCTTAACTGCGTTGAAACAGCCAGACAGCCCGATAAGAATTATCTTTTGGACCCCGGCGCTACCTAAAACAGACCGGTGTCGACGACGAGGAAAGGCGCTTAACTTCCGCGAATGTTTTACCAAACGAGCTGCCATAATCCCGGTTAAATATCCGACTGTATCCTATTTCCCTCGTCGGGCTCTCTCCCGAATGCCAGACACTGCCTCGAGTTCACTTTTCGGTGCAATCTGCGATTATAATGTGTGAATGTTGCTTTTTATATTCCATTCATATTTACATGATTTTTAAAATTCTAATGGCGAATTCAATCGGAGATTAATATACAACTTTTATGAATTTCTGTCAATTACTCTCAAGGAAATCGAACTTTTTTGGGACACTCTGTATATGAAATGGTAAATGCTCGAAGACCACTTTCAAAATCTCGAATTGATATTAATCCAGCTGTGTACAAATATATTTTATTTCTGCTTAGAGATGTCCACGCCATAATTGCCACGAGGGGTTCTTGATCACGTTTTGCCAAGTGTACAAATATTCGCGAATGGTTGATAGTGTACACGCGATTCTGATGGCTCTTCCCCAGAATTTACAACAATTCGCTAAAGCTCTGTCTCATTAACAGAGTGTACACTCATCAATAGTCCACGGATATTATGTACTTAGGGACCGGCTGAATCGAATCATTCAGATGGAACTTCATGTAATATTAATAATACTAATCAAGAGATTAAAGAGAGAAATATACAAAAACTTTGTAGCCATTCGAATGTAATTCTTCGTTTTACTTATGAATGAAATAGTACTGAAATACCTAGGAGAGACAAGCTTACAGTGTGTCTACAATGTATGCACTTTATTGGACTTTATTCGGGAAAATTCGTCATAAACCCACAGATAACCTCTAATCATAATCATCGCTAAATAATGATGTAACCATCTAATAGTATTACTAAACCGTTTTCATACCCATTAATCGCGAATTATTCACGCGGGATGCGGTAGACCCCGGCAAAATTTAATTGAATTAAATTTAATTGAATTAAATTTAATCTTGCGTGAATAACAATTAGTCACCGAGTGTGCCCGTACCAGGGAAAGTGCTTCCCGAAATTTTGGGAACTTTAAAATACCACAAAAATTCAATTAGTATATCGGCACACATATGTATATATATTGATTAAAAACAGAATTTTGCGATCATTTTTATACCATTCTCATATCCACGGTTTCTCGAAACAATTTTATTTTTAAATTGATAAATGTGAAAGCCAGGGTATTTTAATTTTCATCAAATAAAACTAGATGGGTTGGTAAAATTTAATTTAACTTTACAAATATATGTTCTTAATCGTATCCAGAGGTGGGCATTATTCGGCGAAACAAATATTTCAAATGCTATTTAATATTTTCGATTTTATTTTGCTTAAAGAAAATAGTATTTTAAATAAGATATACAATTTCGAAATTAAAATATTTCGATCCATTCGAAAACATTTTGATCCACAAAATAAAGTATTTCTATTTTAGCAATCAGAAACACGAAATAAAATATTTTACTTTTTGCATTGCTATAATACTCTGAGAAACCGCACAAACATATACAGCCTATCTTATCGTTAAGAAACGATTTACACTCTTAAATGTATTGAATTCGAACCATTATTTTCAGCAATAATATAAATATTATTTCAATTTTTTAAAAGTAAAATTGAAAATACAGATAATATACAAATACTTTCAATATTCTTCAAATAAAATACTATTTTCACAAAAAATTACTGCCTCAAATAAATTACTTTATTTTCAAAACTTACTGCATCAAATAAAATATTTTATTTTCAAAGTTGTACACATACTTTAAAATAAATAGGATTATTTAATATTTACTATTTGAAATACTATTTTCTCTGATCGTATCCTGGTGATTTCGTCACAGTACAGTACAGTGTGCTTCGTTGCACCCTGTGCAGGAATAAAGTTCAGAACGAACACCTCGAGAGAATAATTGAAGATCAACGAGAAGAGGCGACTCATTCTGAAAATAACCGAGGTATCACCGTAGTCACCGACTACAACATCATTCATTATCACGTGTAGATCTGGCGGGATCGATCGAATTAGCGTGGGCGTCGTTCAGGCGAAGTTGAAGGTCGAAGAGAGGGGGGTGGCGATGCGGTCGAGATATCGACGGTCACTTGTTCGCGGTTGTTTCCGGTCTGCGGGGATCCCCGGACTCGTTCTGTAACGGGACGGTGGTGTCACCGACACTGGCCGTTTTATTAGAAAGTTCAGAGGTAGAGAAGCGCGACGGCGGTGGCGGCTGATCATTATGCAGTTCACGTTGTCATATTCCATTACCGTAGCTGCCGGTTACAGATGCGGCTGCCGCGGTTAGTTCGAAGAACAATTGCACAATGCGATACATAGGAGAGGCCCCGGCGCGTCACCCTTCCTTCGACCGAGCTTGCAGATGACATCGATACTCGACTTCCCGGACGCGCGACGCGACGCGACGTTCCTGCGGCGTTTCCAGCCGCCTCGCGCACGATTCACCACGGCCACCACCCGGCAAACTTTCCACTGCTACTTCGACGACCGGGATCACGCGTAACACGACCAATGGAACGTGTGTCGATCCCGGAAACCGACAATGTTTCAAGAACTCCGTGTCTGGATCTCGTCTTCCCGAGATCACTCTTCGACGCGATCTTCAACTTTGCGAGATCCTTCATTACAAGACTAAGAACACCTCTTTGGCGAGCTGCGATACTCCGTTTGATCAGAACGGTTCGTGAACGAAACACTAGAATTTTTTAAACATCGATTTCGCGGTGAATAATTTTGAGAAAAATCATAGTAATGCGTGCTATCGGGTAGAATGTTCATGAATTTTTTGGTAATTTTTCAGTAAACACAACGGAAGAAATGGAGAATTTGTTACACCGTGCTCACCCCATGACTATTTACACTTGGGGTAGGGGTGCAGGCTTGAAAGTAAAAGTTTTCGTTCGATTTCCTTTGGGAGCACATTAGAGCCCCTTATACAATTTTGACTATTTAAGCTTCCCTTAATAATTAGGTTCAATACCACTGAATAACAGAAATCAAAAGAGCTGTGCTAAAAATTGTGCTATTCTTAAAAAATCAGCTTCCGTGAAAATCGATTTCCTCCATGTTTCAAGAAGCGAGTGTACTAGTGTACGAGTGAGATACTAGTGGAAACTTGTAATAATTCTAGCTCAGTAAAAAATTTGAAGTCGCAACTTTCGCAAGGAAAATCTACCCTAAACGTCAATCTCAACAACTCCCAAGTATGAACTTCCGCCGAAATAGCGGGAGGACCAGCGTCCTCTGCGTTTCAACGGCGAAGCTAACAGTAGTTCGATCAGTCGTTAAAATTTCGGAAAGCTTGCAACTGTCGACGGTCTAAGGACCACTGTTAGACCGGTCTCGCGAAAGGAGATCATGATTCACGACCCCAGTGGGGTTACCGCCTCGCTATATCGTTATCGTGGAGTGTTCACCATCCGCGTTCGGTTGTTAGCGACGCGTAGTTCGACAATATTTCGTAAACTGCTGCCGAGTCCCATAGCAAGCAACAATCGGATTGAATTCGGAAGGTGGGACAGACAGGGGACAGAGAGAGAGAGAGTGGAGAGAGAGATAGAGAGTGAGAGACAGGGGAGAGAACAGGGATTCATAGCACACACATAACTAGCAGCCTTGTCATCTGTGCGATCTGTATAATGCGATACGATGTTGGTAAGTTGTCTCGCGGTGTTAATACGTTAATTAGAATTTCGCTAATTAATACTTCTGGAAAGCGATTCAGCGTGGCGGTTTGAGCCGCGAGTCGGGTAACCAACCAGGGATGAATGTCTCTGATGTAATTGGAGGATGATGCGACCGTTTCCAGGAAATTGAGGTAGCTGCCGCGGTGAAATATGCTTCGACCAATGAAAATCCTTTTCTTTCCGAGCGCACGATATTTTCTTTGCGGGGCCTCGGATTAATTCAGACGATCTACGCGCTTCAACAAGTTGATTCACCGGCAACCTACGGCTACCAATTAGTAATTTTGCGATTATTCGACTTTCACCGATATCGTAGGACCAGTCAATATTATTAGGACCAGTCATAAGTAATTTTCGTTTCAGTATAGTAACTTAATTAGAAGTGAAACAATCTATGCAATACATATATAAAATAATTTGTACTTAAACATTTATTCTCAGCCATTCACAAGCTGCAACTGTTTTAAAATCGATCATCTCATTCATAATTCAGAGAAAAATATTTTTCAGAAATCAATGCAAGTACATACATAAAATAATTAGTGTTTAAACATTTATTCTCAGCCATTCACAAGCGGCAACTGTTTTAAATCGATCATCTCATTCTTAATTCAGAGAACAATATTTTTTAAAAATCTTTGCAGTATGGTACATATATAAAATAATTTTTCTAAGCGTTTATTCTCACGTATTGGTAATCAGCAACGATTCTCAGCCATTCACAATCGGCTACTATTTTAAAATCAGTCATCTCATTCATAATTCAGAGAAAAATATTTTTCAGAAATCTATGCAAGTACATATATAAAATAATTTGTGTTTGAACATTTATTCTCAGCCATTCACAAGCGGCAACTGTTTTAAATCGATCATCTCATTCTTAATTCAGAGAACAATATTTTTAAAAAATCTCTGCAGTATGGTACATATATAAAATAATTTTTCTAAGCGTTTATTCTCTAAGCGTTTATTCTCACGTATTGGTAATCAGCAACGATTCTCAGCCATTCACAATCGGCTACTATTTTAAAATCAGTCATCTAATTCATAATTCAGAGAAAAATATTTTTCAGAAATCTATGCAAGTATATACATAAAATAATTTGTGTTTGAACATTTATTCTCAGCCATTCACAAGCGGCAACTGTTTTAAAATTGATTATCTCATTCTTAATTAAGAGAAAAATATTTTTAAAAAATCTCTGCCGTATGATACATATAAAATAATTTTTCTAAGCATTTACTCTCAAGCATTGGTAATCAGCAACGATTGCTCGATTATTATAAGTCACCGATACTTGCTGAACCAAAAAAATAAAAAAAGCTCGACACATGAACGTGTGATCAACCAAAACGAGCTTGTTACGAATCGACCCGCGCGTAACCCGCACGATCCGAGCACCCCCGTGAAAATTCATATATGCAAATCATTCTTACGTGGAAAAGTTGATTTGTCACGTCTCGTCCGCGATCCGCGCGAAACGCCATTCATCCCGTTCTACTCTGCGGCTGTATTAATTGGCATCATTCCAATTACCGGATTAACTACTCGAAACAACTCGGCAATTTGTGGTGCAATTTTATCCACCATATCGGTCGGCGAGCCGTCAGTTATTTTCACCTCGAATTCTCATTCTCGTCACGTACCGGACAGCATGACGAACGTTCCGATTTGTTGCATTATATCGCCGCGTTCGTTTTATCGCCGGGACCATGAATTTGTAGAAGAATTGCGCTCTCGCGGAACCGGATGAAACAATATTTGCCCGAACCGCGGAAGAAAGTTTACGGATGGACGAGCTTCTGTGATAATGTTACGCTGCCAGATATGAAACGGAACATATTTTTATTTGCGCACCGTTCACGATGTGTTACGATTTCATCGAGAACATTTGCTTGCGAAATTTCGCATCGACGAGTACGTACAGAGCTGTTCATTTTAAGCAGTTTATTAATTTCAAATCAAGTGTAATATAATTTATTATAAATCAACTGTCATTTTCATGCAGTTATCTGTATTATTATTTAAACTATAGATTCCAGGCAACCCTCTTCGAATTTTACACACAGTTAAAGCAGGGATCCCTTACATCCTGTGAAATATTATAGAATAATACAACATAATGGCAGTCATTTATTATGAAAATGAAAATTCATTATGGCAACCATGAAATTCATATGCCATTGCAATCAGACATTTTAAATAATAATAAAGATAATTGCATAAAATTTACACTATCTTATCTCTTCATGTAGAATCAAACACGTATACAAAATTTTAAAACACTCTATTAATAATGATTAATACAAATTTTTTATCTCACTGCGCCTTCAATTTCCATCGCAATTTCTTCCTCAAACTTGCAACACTATACTGAATATACTCATTGCACAAAACAGATGTACAACCCACAATCGTTCCTCAGAGCTCTCCCACCCTCACCTCGCATCGGCGCGCTGGAATCGTAAAATTTTAGGACACGTTGCATTTTTATCTCGCTCTCAATTACACGTGCCGTGAAACTTTTTAACAGCGTTGCCGTTAAAACTGTAAATGCATCGCATCATCCTTAGCGACAGGGAGTTACGATGTTGGCGCGAGTAAAGCCGAAGGAAGGACCGTCTAACCAATTAGCAGTCCTCGTTCTTTCGTGTACAGACGTTGCCCGCTATTATGCATCCTATAAAATTAAGAGCCACGCTAACGACCAAATTATAAAACTGCTCGAAAATTGTCGGGATTATGGCTCCGTATTGTATTTACATTAAACAGCATTGTTCGCGAGAAACAGAACCGTCCGTTTGCTATCAACAACCTCGAAAATTCGATCAGTTGTTGGAAAATCTGGATACGAGATTTTTTAACTTTAAACAAAAATAACAAAGACCTAATCCATGTACATAAGTTTTGACGTTTGACAATCAAGATATTAAAAAAATTCAAGCTGCATTTCATGCATTAATGAATACCCAATATATAAAAAATATACAAATATTGCACAAAAGAATAATTTCTAAGATAAACATTTCCCAACCCATCGAACACGTTCCAATTTTTACGAAGACGTTTGTTCAATTTTGATGGTCTGTATCTCAGCAACCAATCAAGATATTCAAACAATTCAAGCTGCATTTCATGCATTGACGAATACCCAATATATAAAAAATATACAAATATTGCACAAAAGAATAATTTTTAAGATCAACATTTCCCAACCCATCAAACACGTTCCAATTTTTAAGAAGATCTTTAATCAACTTTGATGGTCTGTATCTCAGCAACCAATCAAGATATTCAAACAATTCAAGCTGCATTTCATGCATTGACGAATACCCAATATATAAAAAATATAGAAATATTGCACAAAAGAATAATTTTTAAGATCAACATTTCCCAACCCATCAAACACGTTCCAATTTTTAAGAAGATGTTTAATCAACTTTTACGATTTGTATCTCGGTAACCAATCAAGATATTCAAACAATTCAAGCTGCATTTAATGTATTGACGAATACCCAATATGTAAAAAATATACAAATATTGCACAAAAGAATAATTTTTAAGATAAACATTTTCCAACCCATCAAACACGTTGCAATTTTTAAGAAGATGTTTAATCAACTTTTACGATTTGTATCTCAGTAACCAATCAAGATATTCAAACAATTCAAGCTGCATTTAATGTATTGACGAATACCCAATATGTAAAAAATATACAAATATTGCACAAAAGAATAATTTTTAAGATAAACATTTCCCAACCCATCAAACACGTTGCAATTTTTAAGAAGATCTTTAATCAACTTTGATGGTCTGTATCTCAGCAACCAATCAAGATATTCAAACAATTCAAGCTGCATTTCATGCATTGACGAATACCCAATATATAAAAAATATACAAATATTGCACAAAAGAATAATTTCTAAGATAAACATTTCCCAACCAGACACGTTCCAATTTGTAAGAAGACGTTTGTTCAACTTTGAAGCCTTGCATCTCAGTAATAAATCAAGTTATTTAAAAAATTCCAGCTGCATTAGACGCATTGATGCATACAGGATGCACTGAATTTTTCCCAGATGTTTTGGAAAAACTGCAGAACTGTTGCATGTCAGAATTGGTCGGAGCGCGCGTGCATTATGCGACAGTGCCGCGAAGAGAATGGCGAAGTTGAAGAGCGTTGCAGGCTGCAAGTGCAAGGTTTAACGAGGAAACTGATCTGGCTTGCATCAGACCGTTCTCGGATGTATATATATATATACATATATAGCTTTCTTGTGTGCCGTGGAAAATCGAGCTTCGCGAAGCCCCGGTTACATGGTAACTCAGTTTCACCTGAGCTTTGCCTTTCGGAAGTGTAACGGGAATTCTGATACACGCGGAACGAGCGGCACACTTTGCCACATATATTCTTCGCCTCTATTCAGAGTCACTGTGCTCTTCCGCCGCGTGCTCGTCTTTTTATCACTGAGATTTCAGTCTTCTCTTTCTGCTTTCTCTCTCTCTCTCTCCATCTCTTTCTCTTGCGCTTTTCTTTTCGAGTTTCACCGTGCTTGGATGCCCGTAGCTCTCCGCGAGCGTGATTGGGGAACGCGAAATAACGAGGGTTGACGTGTTCCTTCGTTGTGTCGTCTCTTTATTCACCATTTAAGTGATAGCTGCAGGGTAATGTTGTAATGATGCACTACGGACTGTGGCCATTGAATTCGACCGTATGAACAAATTCCTGTTTTCTGCCATACCGCCCTCGAAATGTCACATTTCCTGCACGGATTCTTACCGAATAATTAAACAAATTTCTAGTAAATAATTGATCCAGTCTGGGAGATTGTTGAAAAAATTAGAGACTTACGAGTGGCTTGCAAAAGGCTGCATTGACTAATTCAATTTACTATTTTCAGTGTGGATTTTTAATTGGATATGAATGAATTTCTATATTCCGTATGAATTCTCACTGAATAACTAAATAAATTCTTGGTAAATAATTGAGCGAGTATTGGAGTATTGATCAATTATATTTATTATTTTGCCTGCGGTTATTTAATTGGATACGAACGAATTTCAATTTCCCGTAGTACTCTGTTGGAAATGACCCACTGGTATTTGCAGCAGAAATTATTTTATAAATAAATAATTGTAAAATATAGCTGGACAAAACAGGATATCTCGACTCGATGGCGTGGTGCATGGTATTAAAATATGATCAGTGCGGATTTTAAATTATGTATTCGTGACTAATGGATCTCTAAGTATAGAATAAAAACTGTGTACATTGATGGAAGACAAATCTTCTTCTCATTCGTAAAAATCCAATATACTGAATACGAGGTGAAACATAGAGACGTTCGAAAAGGTTTCATATTCTCTTTCGCAGAAGAAGAATGCGCACACTTGGTTTACGAGCTAATACCAGCGAGATAGACGATTCCGGGCAGCGAATCCGAAAACGAGGGGCACCATCCGTATCGCCGCAATAGAAGAAGTTCCGTGACTTCTTTCGCCCGCGAGAAAATAGCCGCCGCGAGTTTTCACCGACAAGACACTACATGCGTTCCGCAGTAAACCCGCCTCTTAACGTCCGGTTATCACGAAACGAGACTTCCGTTACCGGGGGCGTAAAACCCGCTCTCTCCTTCTCTCCTACTCTCCTTCCTTCTTTCTCTATCGTTCGCCGAAACGGACGAGGAACAACTTCTAACTGCCGTTATAAATAATGAGCTGCAATTAAAGAGCCACAGAGTACGACGGTACGTCGGGGGAAGAGTGTAACGAAACGATGGAAATACTGTCGTGTCGCTGAACGGATGTACATACGTATACAGGGTGTGTCGATAATGCGAAATCAGGTTTACATCTATATCACTGTGTATATGTTCATTTGTTGTAATTAACACTAAACCTACCGAGCACTAAAAGCGACTAGAATGTCTTCGCTTTACCAAAATTACAAGGCTCTATTCATTTAGATTCTGTGCAATTTTTATTACAATATCTGTCTGAGTAAAAAGAATCTATCGAATCAATGTAACCAACTTCATAGTTTCAATAATTGTGAAATGAAAAATATGAAACCGGTCAAAACCGGCAGTGATTTATTATTTTTATTATATTTTTAGTTTTATCGATTAAAAACTATCACCGAAGAAAATGTACATCGGCATTGAAACATTTAAGTTGGCCTCAATGTTTCCAAAAATGTAACATCTAAAAAAAATTCACATTCACGCTGCGAGTCTTTCGAAGTGAAATGTAATTTGTTTAAAACGATTTTTGGCACCACCGATAGATTATTAGTTATTTTAGATGTCAGGTTTCATTGTCTTATACGTTGCACACAAGGGTCCAAGTAATTGTTTCCATAATTTTGTTATTTCAGTTGCAGAAAAAATGTTAGAGCGACGAATGTACTCGAAATAGAAGCAGAAACAATTGCGTGGACCACCCTGTATATCGTGGTGCGTGCTTGATGAGCTGATCGGGGGAGGAAGCTCGAACTGGTTGGTACGAAACTTTGTTGAAACCCTCGGCACGAGGTGGCGGGTTCTCATGTGCACGTGCACACCGGCAAAACTGTTCTGTGAATTTCGTGAATGAGCCTGTTCCGACCGAGGGGGTTAATTATGAAGAGATTATAAAAGTATAATACCGTATTAAACGGGCCGTTCGTGTTGTACAAATATTCGTGATTATCAAGGGCCCGGTAATCACGGATAGTGCAGCTAATTTACTCGGACAAGCAGCGTTTACATATCCGGCGAACTTTTGCGAGATTATGCGACGTCGAGACCGGTCTTATGAACACGAATCCTTCCCATAAATGTTTCACAATCATTTCCAGTGGCTTTCCGTAGCGTTTTCAAATTAAGAAACGAAGATAAAATTAAAGTATTTATTCATATGTTTATCCAATAACACGAGAAGTTACAACCCAATAGTAGGACCTTTATGTAAATTCCTATTTTCCATATATTATTTAATACAAACTGGAGATAGAGGAAAATTTCTTTCATCTAATACGAGATTCGTCATTGTAAAAATAATACAAAAATAAATCTTTGCTCTGCTGAAAATGATGTTTTAAACTTATTGTTCCTCTTAAAAAATCATCGAAAAATCCATTTGAATATCACGAGTATTTTTTAAAACTATTTAATTATATGGAGTATTTTAAATCGTTTTATAACGCTCTAAATAGTTAATGTAATTCGTGACCTGCACTTTGATATACTATTATGTTAATTAGAATCAATTGCCGCAACGATTGCAAATTACAAGCCGCGTCCCGCGAATTCCGACGGAGTTATTATTGCGAAAAGCGTCGCGAAAACGTGCAAACAATATAAATAAAAGCCACGGTCGGTTAAGTAATAAATATTGAATTACCGGCGCTACGCTTTTGCCCGTTGAAACGCGCCTAACAAAGTATCCCTTTTAAATAAACTGGACAAATAAACCGAATTTGCCGGCGTATAAAGATATTGTATTTTATCAATGGGGTAACGCCGCCCTGGCATCGGGGTCTATAGAATAATCGCGGAACGAATAAGTAAATGTTGCATAACGATTACACGAACGGTAGTTTAATCCGGTGAAATTTTTCCATTAGGAACTTTCTTGTTATGCAGATCTTTATACCCGCGGTGTATAATTTGCTTCAATTACGCGCGTCACGCACTACCAACACCAGCCGCTACTAATACTCCATCGCTATATTTTCACCTTTTTTCGTGTCGTGAACATATGTATTACATCGTTGATAAGTGTCGCGAAATTCTGGCAAATGTCGCTTCGCACCTTGCAATAAATATTGGTCGCGAACACTCTCTATACTCTTTTTCGTAACAAAAAATACCAGAAAGATTTAAAAGCTTTACAAATTAGGTTTGAACAAACTTAAACAAAAGACTTTGGAAACTGAATCATATGTTTAAGACTGAGAATAAGTCACTGTCTGATTTATATTGGTTTGTATTACTGTGGACTGGTACTATGGATTTAGGTAACTTTCATGTCGGATTTATATCAGTTTGTACTACTGTGGATAGGTACTACTTGATGAAAAGAAATAATTTTCTCTAATTGGAAGCAAACTTGCGACAAATTTACTATGTGTACGCGTTTAATATATACTCAGAATGATAATCATACTGATTAAGTTATTAACAACTTCATAATTTTCATGTAAAATTGTACACACTTCAAGAACAGCAAGCCTCGATGTAATTTATTTTCTGAAGTCAGTAATAGTTGCATACCGTTTAACTGTGACGCGATAAAAAGTTTAATGAACAATTTAATGAAAAGTTACGTTAAAAAATATGATGTAAAAATGAAATGAAAAATATTATCTTTCGAAATTAAAAGATTATTCATGCGGTATTTGGGGTGTGTATAATCGGTTTTAAAACCGTCTAATAATATCATTATTCTAGCCAATTGATTCATACGGGGTCGGACAGTTAAAGGCTTATATCGTTTCAGCGGACGAGCCGCGGAATCGCGTTTTAAGCGGGGCAACTCTCAACTTCTGGCTGCCAGAATTTCGCATGTTTGATTTTAATTACCGTCTGGTTAAGCGCCTGACCTGTCGCGGATTTCACCCGCGTATTAGTAACACGGAAATTCATGTCGCTCGTCGGTTTACGCGATGATAACCGCCGAGTCATTCTCCAACTGTGCACGAAGACCACCGCTGTGTTAGCCGCAACCGTGCGAATGTCAAAAACGTCGTATCCGCAACAGCTACGACTTCCGGACCGAGGTTTCGCTGCCGTACACCGGCCCCCGAGCTCGTTCGTCTATGGTGATGGTGTGCGTTGTGACAGGAAAATGTCTGTCGCTCACGAAATTAAGCGAAACGGGCTGCGAACATCGTCGCGGGAACGTTGTGTTTTCGGCGAAATTTCAATTTCCTAGCTCTTTCAACACTTTCGATTCCAGCTCTTTCTCTTTGGACCTTTTCAGTTTGTTTTTTGACGCGGTTTGCGTTGAATATTGGCTCCACTAACTTCCGTAACGTCAAAGTTTTTTAGATTGTATTGTACATTTTGTATATTGTTCATTTTACATATTGTATATTGTACATTTTGTATATTGTTCATTTTATATATTGTATATTGTTTATTTTATATATTGTATATTTTGTATACTGTATATTTTGAATATTGTACATTTTGTATGTTTTACATTTTGAATAATGTACGTATATTTTGTGGATTCTACATTTTGTAATATTTTGTATATTTTCGGTACAGTATATTCTGTGTACTGTATATATTTTCTGTACTCTATATTTTCTGTATATATTTTGTGTATTGTATATTTTGTACATTGCACATTTTGAATTATATACATTGTGTACATTTTGTACATTGTATATTCTGTACTATGTACTTTTCGTAAAAGCCAATATGTACTAGCTACGAGACCATCATCCCTTTCCTCGCGTTCTACAAACAAGTTCGGATAGTCGAGATTCCACTTTATGTTGGATCACACAAGCAACTACGATTTGAATTGTATCGTGCTTGGGCTCATTTTAACCACAAAACTTCAACGAATATGTCAGTAAAAGTTTTCATAAAAGAATCATCACAAATAAAAAAGTTACATCACTTTCCATCAAGTTTACTCGTTACAGACAAGAGATAAAGATTACTACTACCTATACAAAAATATGTACATTCTCCATCGCACACACTATACCCTAAGTCAGGGAGTTCCAACTTGTAGCTCGCGAGTCATAGGCGGCACATTCCCCGCTTAGATTCTACCCCCACTCTTAGACTTCATCGTTGTTGTAGAAAAGGCCTGGGCATTTTTGTCTCAATTGAGACAAGACCGTCCCCACCAGTGTAGCCAGACGGAGCGGCCCCAGGCCCCTTACCTTTCCGTCCCTCGCCTAGATGCTGCCTACGCTATCCCCACTCTTACCACTACCGCTGGCGCGACCGAGTCGGTAGCATGCTACCGCTCTCATTCTAGCACTCGGTCGCGGCAGCGGTAATGGTAAGAGTGGGGATAGCTGAGGCAGCATCTAGGCGAGGGTCGGAAAGATAAGGGGCCTGGGGGCCGCTCCGTCTGGCTACACTGGTCGCCACCGCAGCGCCCAGTGTCCCCCACCAGCATCCGCCGTTACTATGAAGGAAGGATGCACTTCGTCCGTCGCAAGCAGTGCGCAGGCCTCGTGCATCGAAGCCGCGAGGAGCGCCACTGAAAGAAAGCTTGATGGGGGAAGCAGGCGTTTGAGGGGCCCCACCCGTGCCCAGGCCTGCTGTAGAACTTCGTCCCTGTCTTATAGTAGGGGAAGAGGTTTGACTAATGGTGGGAACCTGCGTTTCTCGTAGGGGAACAAGTTGGAATTCCCTGCCCTAAGTGATCTTTCGAAAACGAGCGCGGATAATACATTATCGCGAGTACTCGTACAGATCGTAACCCATGCGAAAAACGTAAAAACAGCAAGGATTAAAAAGGCATCATAACAAAGTGCGTGCCGGTTTCATCCATCGACACGTCCGTTTAATCCTCTCCGGCCAGATCGCCGTGAGCAATTGCCAGGTTGAAGCTGGGAGCTCCCGCGCGTTTCCCATGGAGCGCGCAGTTTAATTCTTTCGAAATTTTCAGAGCCTCTGGCATTCACCATCACCCGGCGATCAGCGTGACGGGGGTGGACGTCGGTAGATGGGGGTTGCACGGGGGCGTAGACGCGTGAGAGGCGGCTGGGCAGGCCCGTAGAAGAAGGATGGTCGGGGAGGCTAAAGGGAAGGTTGCGAAAGCGTGGCAAGGGCCACTGAAAGCGGCGCATTCAAGCGGACTGTATTGAACGATGGCTACATTTCTAGCTATTCCGACGGAACACAAGAGTCCTTTTATATGCATCGTGCTCGCCCGGATTCGTTGGTCAATCCGTCTGCACGGATGAACCAGTAGCAGCCGCCGCGTCGGCCTTGAGTCTGGCCATCCCTTGAGCGTTCCTCTGAAAACGCCCGGCATTAAGTCTCGGCTATTAAATAAGCATCTTTTATCCGGGATCCCAATGCTCGTTACCATCTCTGTCATCATTAAACGTGAAAACCCCGCGGAATAAAGACACCACCGATACGAGAACACATATCGACGACCCACGCGAAAGCCCGCGGTCCGATGGGGATGATTGGTGCTCGCCGAATTGATTGCGGTTATCGGCAATTTTTTTTCGGGTGTTTGTGCAGCCTCTTTCTAGTCTGATTTGCATGGCGAAATAAGGGGACCGAGGCAAATTGCCGGCGATCAACTGGTAGCTCGGGGATGCTGTCGGGTGTCGTTTGAAACTGTCACATCAGTTGTGTGGTCGACACTGTTTATTTATCGAGCTCGAAAATCAATTTTTTAGGCTTCAACCACGTCTACTGTTAACTGGCTACCTCTGGAAATGTTTCGTGACAGCTAGCTTCATCAGAGATCAGAAGAGAATTCATATCGACAAGCTAGCTCATTGATTCTTAATTACTCAGATGAATAATTTTAATTCTTCTAACCTCTGATGAAGTTCGCTCATATTTTTATAACTCATAGGTCACCAATTGAAAGAATAACTTCAAAAGTCTTTCCAGGCTTTGCAAGAGCCTAAGACCTAAAATTTCAAAAAAATATGACTTACATCCAAAGCTCTCGACCGAAGTATAGCAAGGTCCCTCGTTGCTGCGAGGGTGCAGAGAGCCGCAGTGGCACTCGAGGCAGCGATAAACCGTTGACGGAAAAATGCGCCGTCAGATTTAAGGGAATCGCGGCAATCTGGCAGTCGGGTTCCAAAGGATTTTAATTAGCCGGGTAATTCCGGGTGCATATTTCCGTATAGTTCGAGATTTGTTCCACGGCGGAAGAAAGAGAATAAGAGATCCAAAAGGGAGTAACATGGAAAGAAAAACGTGCAAAGGAACGCGAGAACGGGAGAGAAACGCCGGTAGAGGGGAGGGGTGTTTCCAGGTATATAAAGATGGAAAGGGAAGGGGAGATGTTGAAGAGAGGACGAGGAAGAAGTAGTCGGCGAAGAGGGTGGAAGAGGGGTAGATTGCAAGAGGGAAGAGAGGTCGTAGTTGTCTGAATGCTGCGGCTAAAGGGCGGGTTCTTAGCCTCTTAACCGCTCTAACGTGGAAAAGCACGACTACTTCGACGCTACAGGCAAAGTTTACCTCGCTAATTCAGCCGTAGTCTGCCGTAGGAAATGTTGAAAGGGAGTAAATTTGACCGTGGTGTAGGGAGCGGCGCAGGCTCCCTTGAGCAAGGCCGGCTCATTGACTCCCCCCCGCCCCATGTCGGCGAAATGTATTTTAGTTTCGCGTATAATTAACGAGGGAAGTGTTAGAAGCACCTGCGCGCGACCTACGGAGAATTTTCGGGACAAAACACGTGATTGGGTTCTTTCATGTTGCCTCCATGAAATTGTAGGGAGAGTTTTCCCTCCTCCCCCGCTGGGGGCTTTAAACGGCTCCAGGGGTGGGGGGATACGCCGCGCCGGGGGAAAGAATTAAAGGATTTCTGCGCTTTTAAATAGCGCGCATTTGAAAGCCGCCGAAAACCCGGCAGGACCCTCCCTCGTTCGCTCAATGGATGTTCACTGTTATCGTCCCCGGGACTCCTTTTACTGAAAACTGATCGAACCCCCGCGCTATTGATTTTCGCGGGAACTAGCTTAAACCGGCGAGCCGGTCACTTTCTTTCGCGGGTTCCTAGTTTGGGAGCCTCGGGCTGGACACCACACTCCGCGACAATGCAGTGGGCGAGATCAAATTGTTAGGGCCACTTGCATTAAAAGTAACTACACTTGGACGCAATCCGTCACATGGCTAATAAACGAACGTTCCTCAAAGACCCTCTGAATAGACCGTGCGAAGAAAATAATGAAAACTTAACTGTATAAGATATGTATCCCAGAGACATACAGTGAATCGACAAAATTATTTGAGAAATTTACGATATTCAACCAGTTGTAATTTCGTAAAAAATCATGGCACAACAATAATCTTGGACTCATATCGAAGCTTCAATACTCTACTTTGGCACAAAATTATTCATTCTACTCTGAGGTATTTTTACGTGATGTGGCAAATGAAAAACTTAAGTCCCATTTTTGCTAAAAGATGTTATAAATTGGAACCTCTGTAAAAACATTATGAAATTTGTTTCGTGACTGAAACGACCATGTATGTAAAGATTGAAGCCTCCCATTTGCAACGACACTTCAAAATATGATGTACAATTTTTTCCCACTGCTTTATGGAATAAAACCTTATGTAACTGTAACGTAGTACACCTTTCGTTTTAACCGTAATGAAACAACTCGAAGAATTTTTCCATTTTTCCATTTAACGGTTGGTACGCACGACTACAATGTTAGGTGCGCGCAGATCGATCGCCGCAATGAATGCATAAAACCGTCAGTCGAGGAGTCGGACATTTAGCAACTGGCGGCGCGTATAAATTTCATCGAATTTTGATTCAACCCTCCCGGTCGGTCCTGTATTTTCGCGCTGCATCAAAGGTAGCATTGCGAGGGTCGGCGTGTGGGTAGTTAGAGGGGGGTGTGAGGCTGTCGAAGAATCAACCCGAGCTATGCACGTGCGTAAATTCACGGGTCACGCGTGCACCGGGTGCCCTGGAATGCGGGAGTAGCTACAAATTGCGGCCATTACTCTCGCCACGAGGCAACGGGGGCTGTTCCCGTTCTTCTGGCGGAGTACGCCGAGACTATTGTGTATGAAATGATTATGGCAGGCGCGCGGTATGAGGTCGCGAGGCCGTGCGCAGCCGTTCGTCACTTAGATTGGCCCGCTGGCAATTACAAAAGGCGGCATTTCGCACGCTCAAACTGCGATTACACGCGCGCACCTAACCCCCGGCCGCCTCGCATCAGTGCTTCCGCTTGTCCGTTCCCTGATAAGAGATAGCCGTGATCACGCGTGTCCGGAACTCCGGCGATGCTTAGCTGGATCATTTCCGAATGATAATTGTTATGGCTCCGGCGCGGAAACACCGGCTACCCTCTCCGCTTGATTAAGAGTTCGAGCGTCGGTCGCTTGACGGATCCGAAATCCTCAAGGATCAATCATAGACACTTCTTTACATTATCTAGTGAACTAATCCTGCCGTCTCGAGAAAGCTCAAGTCGTTTCATCCAATTTTTAAAAAGTTATTCGTACACAATTGAGTAAATGTAATTTAAAACCGTAAAAACATTAGAAGCATTTAAACACATTCTTACTTCATCTAATATTTTCAATTCATTAAACATATTAAGAATGAAAATAATTATTCATGTCCTGTTTATTGCAATTCAGGTAGACAATTCTTATTTTGTATAAAGATCCGCTAAAAGGATGTTAATTTTGTTCCGATTCTAGGGTGAATAACAAAAAGCAATCACTGAATTCATATGGACTGATCTTTACACTTTTATAACGAGAATAGAATAAAATATATTTTAGTTCAGTGTTAAAATCATAACATTAGCCTGCCACTAGGAAATTAGAATTCAGATGGACTGTACCTCTGGGTCAAAATAAACTCACTTATCGACATCGGACGTGTATACGTTTAAACGTAAAACGTTTAAATCGGTCATTCGTGGTACCAAACGCACGTAATCGGTAATAATAAATATTCCGATTCGCGTAAGGAGCAATTAAATCGGTCCATTCGCAATTCCAGGATCGTCCTTGGGGGTGGCGATTGAAGCCATCGTCGAGAATTCGGCGAAAATCAATGACGTCCGGGACATAAATAGTCGAAGTTCTCTGTGACTCGAATGACCGATTCTGGGACGGCGTTCTCAATAAAATTCAATTATTTTTCGAAAGGAATTGATGTAGCTTCGTCGGAAATGCGAAGGCACGTTTAATATTGCCTCTCTGGAGCTAATCAATCAGTCCCGTTCGATTCCGATATAATTGAGCATGAGAAATCTGTTATTCAAATACGGGGTCACCCTTATCCGATCCCCGCTAACAAATGAGACGGTTGTCGATCGAAGAAATGGGAATATTTCACTGGAGGATTCCATTATGGGATGTCGCAGAAAGAGAGTGTTCTTAATGAGGTAATTAAAGAAAAAGGAGCAGAGAACGTAAAACGATGAACGCTCTTACAGCATGTAGCTGCTGTGTCTGACCATTATCGACTGATTCTACTTGCAGCACGCAATTTGTAAGTAGCTCGTGTTGAAATGATCGTGGAAACAATAATTTTGTGATAACGTCAGTAACGAATACGTAAAATCAGTTTAGCTAATTAAAAACGTGTGTCCAAACAGCAATAAATTATCGTATTCGAAATATTTAAAAATTCTTCAGCAATAATATTACCTCTTAGCACTCGTGTGGTGCCTTTGAGGCGCCACTAAAAATTGCTGTACCATTATTTAAAATATTGTTTACATTATTAGATATGTCGGTATCTAATCAATTACTAAACATTTAAGTATTGTATGAGTTATTATATTCTAGAAATATTCTAGGTCGAACAAATTTTTAATTTTTGAGTTAAAATAGGTCCGAGTGCAAAGGGTTAAAAGATATGAAAAAAGTATTTAATAGATGACTGGTACTAAATGTTTGGAACATCTGCAGCTTTCTAATAGTTTACGGGGTCGTTTATTCGAGCAGAGGGTCGATAGATTCGAGTAAAAAGGCAGGAGGGGCCGACTCGTGTTAACAAAATGGAAGGGACCGACCAAACCGGAAGCAATGGACATTGGAAACGACAATATGAGATACAAGATACGAACACATGTACTCTTGGTATCGGACGCAGCCGTACGATAACGTTGACGTAAGTTATGAGTCAAGTAAATAAAGGGAATAATGGAACGCCGGCGAAAAAGGTTCGCCACGGTTAAGTAAAACGCGTGAAAATCTGATCGCGTGCTCTACGGTCAACGGTCTGATGGCGAGAGGGCTGCCGTTCTCCTCGCTCGAGGAAATTAAATCAGCCATTGACAGTATCTGCTGTGAAAAAATATAAAACATGCTCCAATTGTTACGTTACACCCTTCCGTGTCTGGCGTTCTTTATGCAAAGTTGAAATAGAAATTAAATGCACGAAAGCGTATTTTAAATTTGAATAGTAGATAGGCTTCGTTAGAAAAGTTTAATAGTGTAATAAAAAACGTTTGTATATTGTATCGTATAAAAATGATTTTGTCAGAATTTATCAGTTGTTCTGCGATTTTAAATTTTACAAGAATCTCCTCCACTCGCCAGACGCAACGAATCGCAACTATTTATTTTATTGTATATTGACAAATGGTCCCGGCAATGATGTTTGCGGGAATCCGAAATTCGTGGACATTTATATACGCCGATACTTCGTTTAATGATTTGTTTTATATGAACGTATTAGTAGGCAACGAATAACATTTGCACGTCGTAAAACTTCGGAATCTCAAACGAGTCTCGCGGACACATATCCATCCGCGATGCAATATTAATGTCGCGGCGTCATTTTAAAATATAAACACTTCGCAGCTTTGTGTGAATTATTCATGGACCCGCGATTGTTATCTGTTCGGTTTATCATAACGCCTGACCCCCGTTTCTCGACTGTCACGAAATTATTAACTTCTAGGACAACGTTGTGAGATCATTTCGGCATCGAATTTGATTTCCCCTATTATCTTTATTACTGCGAAATAATTCTAGTAGTAATAACAACAGTTTTAATAGTGAACAAAAGAAACAGATAAAAAATATATAGAGAAATCTAATTTTCAAGTGTAATACATTTTATAACACATAGTATTATACGAAATTATGTGTTACATTAAATATTTTAATACTTTTACAAAGGTTCGAGTTGTCGAAAGCAATTTTTTGGATCCACTTCTGTAAAATACCTTTTCACATAATTTTAAACATAATTTTGCGTCAGTTTTTTCCAACGTAAAATTCGCAAATTCGGACTTCGCGCTTCGAGTTTGCATTCATTGAATAATTTGAAACTTCTCGTGTAATTTGCCGAAATAAGCGAATCTTGGAAAATGGATTTTTGCGAGAAACAATGCGACAGGAGCTACAGCCGGAATTATTTTTCGAGGATGTCGGAGACAACGGCAGTTTCCGGTCGAGGAGATCAAAATTTTGTCGACATGAATTAGATTCTCGAGAACTAAAGAAGCAACCGTCGAACCCGGGCCTTTGTCGCTTGTAAAGTTCGAATGCGTTGTCGCGTGATGGCGGCGGCAGCATACGTGGAAAGGTTTCGAAAACTTTTCGCCGGTTGGCCGCTCTCGAAGCGAAAAGTTATTATTCCAATCAATTTCTCTCGGAGCAGTAACACACAACCTGTTTAAAGTTCGGTGAAACGAGGTGAAACTACAAAGGTCGATGGCGCGAAAGCGTATGCCGGCTAATCCAACTTCGACAAATCTGCCGATGTACTGGGAAATCAACTTTTCCCTTGGTCCACCTTTCCCCGACTTTTACCGAAAATTACGTTAACGTTCTTTTTCCCGCGACTTTAATGTGAAGGCTACTTTTCGGGCCGGAATCCTGCGGCGAACTTCGATTTTCGTCGAATGTTTCCGAAGAACGAGAAGAAAAATATTCGGTCGAGTCGCACAGAATTTTTATTTATCCACAGAGAAAGCCAGAATTATACTTTAACTTATTTTCAATTATTGGACTGTAAATTTAGAGCAAGCAACAACTATGTTTTAATCAGGGATCAAAAATAACAGTTATTATATAATACAATTTTCTACAATAAAAATCATTAATAGAAAGTTGATTATTATTTAAGATAATGTACGCAAAATATAAAGAAAAAAATTCGAAGAATATAATGATTAAAAAATATGGATTTTTATACTTTTTGGTTACAAATAATAGTTATTTGAAAGTTGTACTATTTAATAATAACTATTACAAATTTCCTTCATCAATAACTGTTATGAGCGATCGAAGTGAATTCCTGTCAACGATAACATTTACCAACACACACACAAGAGAAAAAATTTTCGTTTACTTATAATCCTTATTTGTCGATTTTAGTCGATGAAATACTTCATTATTCTATGACTTTTTTCTTTTTGGTTATAACAGTTATGGTCCCTGGTTTTAATCAATTATACATTTATTTTCAATGATTCATCACTCGACTGTGCATTTATGAAAAAACTGCATCAATAAACTATAAAACTGTGAAGATATTAAACAAATTTTAAAGCACCAATGCGCCGTTTTAGGTTTATAAAATTATTAATAGAGAAATATTTTATTCAATTTATGTCTGTTGCCATCGATTTACAAAATTTTTATTGTGCATAAAAATCCGCAGTCTATTGCTGAATAATATTTTGTTCTTTGCTCACACATGTTACACACTTAAACGTAAAGCTATTGATTTGTGTGTAGCTATTTCCCACATAAGTAGACGTCAAATAAAGCTGATTTTGCTAAGTGTACGTAAGTATACGGGCAAGTATTGCACGTACATGCGCACGTCAGTCGCTTCTCTCCAGTCTGGGGAATTGAAAGAATTTCGATCATAGAATTGGAGGATTTGTTATGAAGATTTTATGCGATCTGACGGATCCGTCTGCGCCGCGAGAGGCTTTTCTACTTCATAATATTGGTACGCAGAATCAAAGCGGAGAACGGGAAACGTTTCCATTAAATAAAATTGCCAACAATTATCATCCCGACGGTTCGCGATCAAATTAATTCTCGTCGACGTCTGATCGACGTTCCTCGTTCATTCCTCTCTCTTTGTGCTTGTTCCCAAAAATTTTTCGCTTTTATTTTCACATTCTTTCTACTTCAAATTTTTCCCATTTCCGGGAAAATATTCATTTTTTCTACTCCCGACCGGGCAAGCTTTTTGCTTTCAAATTGCTGACTGTATTTCGCACTTTTATTATTGGCGAAAATTTGCTTTCCATTTCGAGTAGGTATATAAATTGCTCTGGCTGTGTGCTGAGGCTTTAACCATCGGACTATTTATTTTAATCTTCTGCAATGGTGCTCCTTCGTGCATTCTGTTTTTTTAAATAGTTGTGAAGTGGTCGAAAAATCTGGTGGAAATGTGAAGAAAGTATTGGGTGCATAAGGCTCTTTTTTAAAGAACTCTGATTTACCATTTTGAAGAGATAAATGGTGACAACTAATGTTGAAATGTTTTTAAACTTATGACAAGTATATGTAATTATCAGACTGCAGATTTTTGTGCAAAATAAAAATTGTTCGGATCAATAGCAAAGCACAGGAGCGAAATAAAAATTAATGTCTCTCCTAAATAATTTTGATAATTTAGTAATTACATTCCTTTAGTCTTTCTTCTACTGTTTGAAGTTAGACCCACGAATTTTCATGATCAATTCTACCTGCTGCTTCGGCTAAATCTTTTCGTTGCGTTTCAATTATTCAATAAAATAAGAGAAATTTTAACATGAGAAATCCGTGTAACATGGATCCGCAGCAATAAATTCTTTAATCCAAAGATCAAACACCGTTAAAATTCCAGCAACGACGCGGGATCTTTAAGACAAACAGAATGAGACTCCGGCGCGAGAGTTCACTGGACCAAATACGAAAATCGTGCGAACTCGAGCAATGCAACCGGACCGTAAATCCTTGCACGGTTCCTACACGCTCGCCAAACAAATAGGTAACTTTTTTACGACGAAACTTCATCTTTTTTTTATCTCATCGCGAGATAAGGGGGAGGGTCGTAAATCATGGATAAGTGAAAATCTTACACGGGAAAACACCTGACGCGCTTGGAAAAACGAAGGGGACGAATTGCGATAAACAATTTCTCGAAACAGGTTGGATTTCGTCAACGGAGTATTTTACTGATTCCTTGTGTTAACTTCTTCAGTTTTTCATTTGAGGGTAATAAAATTAGTCGGGGGAAAATGGATTTCCAGTAGACTAATCTTGAAGATGACTTCGTAAATTGATCATAAATCGACGTACATGTTCTAATTAGGGATGGGATCAAGTTCAATATGTACTCACGAATCCGAGTCAATTTCAATAACCAAGTTTCATTTCATAGGTTTCGATTACTACTTAACAGCAATAATGTTTCAATGATTATATTTGAAAAGTATTCATTTTATACAAACTGGTATCGAACCTCGGAATGAGTTTACAAGTTTCGAAAAGATACTTATAAGTACTTCGATGTTGAAAGGAATCGAGTCTTTCACAAGCAGTATTCGAATCTTGGAAATCAGAACCACATATCTAAGCAGTTTCTTTAATAAATTCGTAAACTATTTCAGAATAATATTTCATTTACAATACTTGGTTTTATCCTATTTCTTTTTTTTATCCAGGATATATCCTGCTTTTGAAAACATTATTTCTGAAGGCACGGAAGTGGCCATTATACAAAGATAATCACGTGCAATTTTTGATAAAATGAGATACTTCATTGAATTTTCACGCCAAAATAATAACGATCTTCTTTGCGTTCTAAATATTGTGATTTTAGATAATTTTCCACTGCTAACACAACAGACGTTCAAGAAATAATAATTAGAAAAATCAGAGAATTTCCGGTACGATATTCATAAAATTTTCGAATCTGTTCGACCAAGATTCGAGTACACTTGCAAGTATTATTTCCGTTTACCAAAATACTTGTAAAAGGCTCGAAACTGTCTGGCATAGGTTCGAGTATACTTAGGAGTACTATTTCTGTTTCTCGAAGTACTTATAGCGAGTTCGAAATTAATCAATCGAAGTTCGTACCTGTTTGCGAGGTACTTGATCCCATCCCTAGTTCTAATAGACTAACCACGAAGATGACATCAAGGTCAAGACAGAAACTATAAAACTGACACAACAAACCTGATGTAACAGCATAAATCTGCTACACACTTTAAAAACTGTCTTTTGGCCAGCTTGTCAAGTAAACAATAGTCTTCCAATAGACAAAACATGAAGACACCTTCAAGGCCAAGACGCAACCATCACAAAACTGATGAAAATATTTGATATGAAGGCATAAATTTGCACAATACTTCGAAAACTGAATGTTGGCAAGCATCTCAAATGAACAAAATCTGAAGACAGCATGAAGACCAAGTCTCGCACCCACTCCGAAAATCTCAAACAGCTCAGAGGACGTATCAAAGTCATTAGACGGAGCGCAGGGACGACCGGCAACAGAGTTAACAGGTTACAGATCGCGCAGTTCGCGGCAGTATAATCAATCTCCGGGAACAATTGGCGGCAAGCATCAGCGGACAAAGGGGGACAATAAATCAGAAAACGAGAGCCCTGGATCGGGAACCGTGGAAAAGTCGTGGAAAAGGTGGTAGCCGGTTAGGCGAGGGAATGAGCGTTGGTATATCGCGCGCTCATTCCAGGGGGATGATTTAGCTTCGCCGCAGCGACACGGGCTTCTCTCTCGTCGGGAAAACGGGTTTGCGGGGGTGTATAGGGGCTTGTCGGGGCCGGTGAGTCATGGTAGCGAAGGCAGCCGGTGTACGTAGATGTAATTACATGGAAAAAATTCCAGTCAGGGCCTGCCGAGCGTTCTCGTTGTTGAGTTAGGAGTCGCGTTGTATGGCGTGCCCCGACTTAGAAATTGGCCCTGGCCAATCACCCCCTACCACCAACCCTTTCCCAATCACGTGCCCGCATTTGCTGTGGCTTACCTTCGGGGATCGTCCCACCGAAATCTCGACGGGACAATCAGGAATCAACGGCACGCTCCTGCCAAATTGCCTGGTCACTTTTAAATATTAACCCTGCCCCCCACCACCCTCTTCCCCCCTTCAACCACCCACTATGGAATACCGTTTCGACCGGAAGTAATGTGTATCCGAGAGCCGTTCGTTTAGTCTGCGGGCCATCGATATGCCGGGCACTCGAGAGGAATCGAAACAACTCGAAGACTCCGCAAAGGCGCATTCGCCTCGGGGTTGATTTTAGTGAGGGTGTACACACGACTCTTTTTTTACACGATTTTGAAATACCGCGGTGCAAAAAAATTTTTTTCGAAGATCAATCGAAGAAGCCATTTATAGTCAACGATTTTTGTAACCATTAAATATTTTTTTCGCAAACATGGTTGCACCCCACTTCTGTTGGATATCTTTTAACGACAATTTAATATTTTTTAGATATATAGAAGTGACACAATTTCTACTAAATATTTTTGTAATATAGAATCATATATTGAAATAAAAATAAATCTCAAAGCCAAGCTCACTTTTCAATCTCCTTGAGCCACCTGACTCTCTCCACCAGACTCCTGTGGAGTGTCGGAAGATGTTGGGAAGATTAGGAGTGGGGAACAGGTACACTGGTAGTGGGAGTGAAGGGACAGCGGGGAGAAATTGCCCGGGTCTGTCCTTGGTTATGCTTATGTCACCCCTTCATCACAAATGTACCAAATCTTCCTGCTAATATGGGTCGCAGATTACCGAGAATAGAAATCAGTACCAATCAATTTCAGTAGATTATTTATTGAATTTAGTCACACGCAATCGGAAGTAGTTGGTTGCGAGTTCATAATTTTCTTGGGCACACGGTGCGTTCCATTGGCGTCGGCCGGTGCTTTGAATACAAAACAACGTATGCATTTAAAAGAGGTGGTTAATCCTCATTCGACATTCTGCGAAGGGATTAAATCGGCTGAAAAGCGCCGAAAATATGTGTCTTCGTTATACACCGGATCGGAAAGAGCGTGCGCGTTGTAAAAACGAGAACCGCGCGCAGTTTTTCATCACCACGGCGAATGATCTCGCGGGATTTATGCCGTAACGAATCCATTAACTCCCGTGTCGACTCGGTGAAACTCGGGATCCGTTCTTCTCTTCCTGGGCGATCGGAAAAATCAAACGTTTTGTACCGAGGCGGGGGGTTCGCTCCCGCGCATCGCGCCGGTTGCGATACCTTCCCGGTTAAATAATAAAAAGCGGCGCGGTTGAAAGCTTGATAAAACAAAGGGGTTCAAAGGCTACATTGATCTTGGGGGCTTCCAGCAGTTCTTTCGGAACGTTTGACATTGCGAACGATACGGTAAGGGCACCGGTTCTCGCCGGGATCAAATCGAACTGGAGCGTGAATTTGTATATAACGTCGGAAAGAAAGAAAATTCTGTTTCAACGCTCCTGTCGAACTGCTTTGATTTCCTTTTGCCCTGTCGGCGCCACCGAAACACGGAATAACGACCCTTTATGCGAAACTGAAACGTTCTGCATCAATTACCACGCACGGGAGCCGCGTAAATATATATTTGATAATAAAATACCCGATTTGCGAACAATTGTTTAAACTGTGCGAATTTCGCTAAGCCTGCATTCTCCTTACGAACGAAATTTAAGTTCGACCTTCATCTCTTCCGAGTTCAATGCGACACGAAAATATACAGGGTGTCCAAAACCACCCGTCCAGGGGTGTTAACTTCTCAGATAAGCATATTCGGTAAAAATGTTGGGAATGGAATAAAAGTTGCAGGGATTAATGGAAGACACTATGTCCATGACCTTGTATTTGACTTTCGGAACCATTTTCAAGGTTATTTGGAGGTCAGTGCGTATTTTTTAAATGGGAACCCCTACTTTTGACTACGGATTATGTCCTAGATTAAAATGACTGCTAGAGGCCATAAAAAATACGTACTGACCCCCAAATAACCTTGAAAATGGATCAGAAGGTCAAATACAAGGTCATGGACATATGTCCTCCATTAATCCCTGCAACTTTTATTGCAAACATTTTTACCGAATATGCTTATCTGAGAAGTTAAAAACACCCCCGGACGGGTGGTTTTGGACACCCTGTATGTAAGTTATTCTTGAAAAAAACCTCCAAAGATATTCTGGAGATTCCACTTGAGTGAGACACCCTGTATATTATCACGGTAAAATATTTTCCAATCAAATCAAACGCAGAAGTCGATCGTAAAACAATGAAAATCGCTTGGTTTGCTTTTATGATCGGCGAGAGTGTTTTAATATTGAATAATGATTTCTAGGGGTCTTATTGCCAGATCAGAAAGCAATCTACGATTATCCAGTGAAAGGGGAACCCTGTCGTCGATATTGGCACGCGATCTACGAGCTGGAATGCATCAGAAGGTCACGGCGGATTCTCCAATTTCAAGAAATCGATGGCCGCACTCGAAGAAGTCGTATTTCATGCGGCTGCCAACTCGCAACACCTTCGAATATCGTCTCGATATAAACTACTCCGACGAGGACGTGTTGCGCCCCGAATGATTAGAAAACTTCGATTGCCAGATTACAGTCTCCGAGATTTATGTGTTCTCCATAGAGCTTTCTTGATGTTGTTGTTGTTGTTGTTGTTACTCTGTCGCATGCGAAAACTTCCTTTGCTTTCCTATCTTTGTGTGCTTTTAATCCATTACCAGTGCCACTGCCTCGTTGTTTAATTTGTTTTTCATTCTGTTCGAGAAAAATAAGTTGTTTCGACTTCGGAAATAAATTCGCCGAGCGCCGTGTACTTCTAAGTGGTTTTTCGTTTTGTATGCTTAGAGAGAGAGAGAGAGAGAAGTAATTTTGTGTTTCGAAATAAAATCACGGAAGAAATTCTAGGTACTTCCGAGATCGATTTTCGATTTGTATACCGAGAATGAATAAATCCATAGTGTAGTAAGCTCGTTTTTTATTTTGTACCATTCAGAACAACGAATAATTTTGTTTCTCATTTTCTAAATCACAGAATAAATTTACATCGAAATTGGTTAAAATTACTATAGAATAAGAAAACCATAAAATTAAAAAGAAGAATACTTGTGATTATAAATGACTTACAAGACAACAAGATTAATTAATTAATGGACGTGATTCTCTCTTTAACAATATTAAAGAATAAAAAAAATTTTTTATTAAAAATTAAAAAGAAAATTTTCTTAAGACAAATAATGTCCACCACCTATTAACAAAATAATAAAAATATATAAAACATAAATCTGTCGTACTTAAACAATTTAATCTTTGTCATATTAGCAATGTAACACGGTTTCACTGTATTTTTAAAAAACACACAATTTTCCTAACCTCTCCGAATGGTCATAATTCAATCGTGATCAGCAAGTAACAATTCTAATTTTCGGCGCATTAATTATCCAGATAATCATCGGTTATTATAAAATAATAGACCGTGCGTATTAAAGCCCACGTTCCCGAGACTGACCCGAACGGTAACCGGTTCAATTAATAAAATTCATTAATAATCCCGCTCGTTCCCCAAAGAAACAGCTGTTAATGACCTGCGGAAGAATTTCGCGCATTTAAGTGGAATAAATTCGTTTGCCGCGAGGTTATTTTGACGTTCGGTATATGGAAAAACCGACACACGGTTTTTCGAAAATCCCATCTCCGCAGTAGCACGTGACGCTATCTAAATAATAGCAGAATACCGATGGCTTGTGGAAAAAACGTTCAATTTGAAGCACTTTAATAAAACGCGAATATAAACTATCGCGGAATCGAATTATAATACATTGGATTTCCCAATGATCGTACACGGAAATCTGAGACTTGTTACATCACAATACACTTTGGAGGCACGAGGGGAAGTGTCTCCCTCTCTTTCCCTCCCCCACTTCTCCGCCCACCCCCATCCTCAAATCAAAGGAAAAGCTTTTACTTAGCGAAGCATCCTATGGCGAGAAAATCCATATAAAAGTTTTACTCTGGAGACGGCGAACACGTAGGCACTGCGAGACTCGATTTCAACGATAAAAAAAGCTATAAAAGGTCGATTTAAAATTGGACGATAAAAGGTAAACATTACCTAAGATCGATAAAGCGCTGTCAGTCTGTGTAGCAGGCAGTGCGCTGATAAGTGTACTTACTGTCGAAAGCTTCTTCCGACCCTCAGGCTTCGTCTTTGAAAGCACGAGGGTTTGGATATTCGGTTGCAAATTTTTAAGCCTCGTTGTTACTGTAATCATCGCTCCCTGTGAAAAATTAGAATACGAACAATGGCAGATCGAACTGAACACTTTACCTTTTTCATAATACACTTTCTGCGGGCCGTATCTCACGAGCAAAAAATAAAAACGATCTAGATCGGCACGTGATACCGTAAACCGGTCCCTACAAATCCACCTACACCGTCATCTTAACTATTCTGGGACACCCTGTATATCTGACATTAAAGCTATTAGAAGAAATAATTTTTCACCTGTTTTCTACGATTCCAATATTTCTAAAAATAGAATTAATGTTTTCTATGAGCTCATGTTTCGAAAAATATGTGATACTATAAGGAGAACAAACCCTTTCTCTTTCTTACGATTTTATTTCTCTAGAAATAGAATTAATGTTTTCTGTGGTCTCGTGTTTTTAGAAATATATGATACGATTGTTTTCTACGATTCCATATTTTTAGAAATGAAATTAATATTTTGTGTGATTTTGTATTGTGGAAAATACATAAACTGAGAAGGAGAATTGTTTTATGTAACAGCATATTTTCAGAAACAACTATGGAAGAATTGAATTTATTATTTTAAAATTTCTATTTATTTTAATAATTGGCTATAAGAAATATTCATGTGTCTACTGTCTGGACTGGCAAGTTCACCGGAACTTTTAATTAAATATTCATAAACCTGTTTATTGCTTATAAGACAAAAACTATTTATTGCAGAGATTGATGGATTTACTATGTTCTAAGATGAAATTGTCCCTAAGTATCGATAGAAGCATAAAATTTATATTCCAGTCATTAGACTGCATTTACGTTTTCATCGATTCCTTCAAATTTTTATACCAACTAATATGTACTAAAACACCGTATAGAAACAACATCAAATTTAATTCGACGTCAACGTTGAGGAACTGATTTTTACCAACAGGAAATTACGTGGAGGGGTCTATAACTCATTACTTGGCTAGTAATTATGGAATCGTCAACTTTTAAGCATGTCATTTTATAAAAATCGAAATAAGGAAACATTTGATTGACAAGAAAATTGCTTCTGCCGATCACCAAATAAAAACTCTGTTCGCTTTCATTAATATGCACGTTAATTTCCATATTTATGAAGTTGTTGAAATTACTGTACTTATCTCAATTAAAGCACATTATCGTGTGTGAATGAGAAGAAGCGGAACAATTAAAGAATACAATGCGACGCACCTTCGTGTGTCATACGCAACACCTTATATCGATAATCGATTCCCTGAACAAGACGGATTTTATGCATTTATGATAAAAATAAATACATGCAATTTAAAACAGCAAATCAATTGGAAGAATTTAAATATACTGTTATATTATTTTCAACGTACCAAACATATTAACAGAAAATTTTTATTTATGAAGATCCGCTGTCTCTATTCACGACTGTATTTAAAAGAAGCTCGATAATTTTCTTTTAAATAATAATCTCGGAAAATATTGACATTAAAACTGCCAGTTGACTAGATGACAACGGCAGTATCTTTCTCTGAATTAGTCGAATATTGCACACGCGCCACCTTTTCCGTCCGATAAAAGTTTCATGCGTAAACGGATCTGGCCGACAGATCGCGTTAAGAATGAACAGATATCGAAACAAATCCTCTATCCGCGTATACATCCCCAGATTTATGCTTGTCAATATCGTTCGTTTTTATACAGAGAGCTGTTAACAAACACATACTAATGCGCGTACACGCTCGTTCCGATTTAATAGCGCCACCGGCGATTTCGTGCTTAACAGGCAGGGCAAACGTTTAATATGAAGAAAAACACTCGACGATAATGTTTCGTTATCAATGGAAACGATTCCGAGCGCCGACGCATTAAAAGAATATTAAACATTAATTTACGAACAATCTGGCTTTTAACGCTGACAAACGAACACGGGAGGAGGAAAAAAAATAGATAGGGTCACGTGAATAATTCCATCTTATAACCGCGTATTTTTCCTACTTCCGTCGAAATTAATCACCGTTTAATTGAAAACACTTTTCGACGGTTTAATAGATAAATGATTGATTTATGGTGCCCAACAAAATTTCGTTGGGAAAGCACGATTGTTTTATTTCGCTTTCAATTTGATGCGGTCATTTTATGGTCGCATAATTAGGAAGTAATTTGCTCCGAGTTTGTGCGTGTTCATTAAAAATTAATGTGTGTAATAAAAGGAATATGAAGTAGTGTTGGTGTATTGAAAAGAGGGAGAAAATTATTAATTATTTATCGGGGAGATTGGGTTAGATTGCGGATTTTTGTGCAAAATAGAAATTATATGCATTTGTTTCTTTTTGTAATAATTGTATTAAGTCGAGAGCAATATTAATTAATTTTTCTATTCACAATTTATTTAAATCCGCAGTCTAGTCCTCGTAGATTTTCTATCTCTCTTCTAATAAACGGGTAAAATGCATCGACGCGTAAAAACATAAATATTAATCGATACCAATAATAAATACGCGAAAAGAAAATAAGTGAAAGTATATTTTCTATTTTAGCTGTCACTCTTGCATTTTAAAATAATGAATCAAAGAAGTTTAATTGTTATTTAATTGCGTAGAATTAGGTATTCTTATGGTCTTGTATATTTTAAAAGATAGATGCTCTCACAATTGGAAATAGTAATAAAATACTGAAATATAATTCGTACCTTTGAAGCACTGTTGTGAAACGACCTTCAAGAAAGGAACTCACGTTTTCTCTATCTCCTGATGATTTCGACTCGCTCGATATTCACTTGACACCTCTTAATTACAGACTGACGGGCTAAAGTCCCGATCGTATGGAAATCACCGAAGCATATCGGGAGGGGGAAGGAGTTTTTCCATTGAGAGTTCGTCCTATGCTCGGAGGTTATTATTGCCTTCCCAGAAAGGTCCTGCTCGCTCCTCAATACCCAGCGAGGTATGTTTACCATACGGCCACTTTCGCTGATCGTAAATGTCGCGCTGTTTTCTTTTTTTTGAAGGTCGCATCGAACACGCGCGAGAGAGCCGCGCCGAACATCTGTTCATGAAGAAAAACTAGAATATAAAAAGGGAATAAAACCTCAATTCTCATAAACGTCGTTGTAGACGTACGTTTTATAGTACTTCTGCGGGTAATGTTCCTGCTTTCGGAAAGTAGATCTGAATGAGGGGCCGCGAGTTTTTACAGCTTCATCGAAGTGCAAGAAAAATAAAATTCCCCTAATTCACGTCTAACGGGGCCGACGTTACTGCTCGACTTTAATAGGAATCATATCCTGCCATCATTTAACCTTTCAATATCTATGGGGTCAGACGGTGTCGCCAGAATCCTGGATACTTTTTAAACAAACATCACTCAATGTTCCTAGAAAAGTCAATTTTAAAGTAAATACGGTATCAGATTGTCTTAGAAGTCTTTGTTACATACTTATTATTCTTTTATGAAATTGTGAAATGTTATTTTCGAACAGTGAATATTTATGTACAGTGGGTAACGAAAGTATTCGAACGCCATTTAAAACAGAATAACTTTTTTATGATTGTACCAAACGACCTGATTTTTTATAATCAATTAGAACCATTGGTTTATGAAATGATATGCAAAAAAGGTTTTCCGAAAAATTATAATTTACAAGGTTACAAAAAATAAAAAAGGCATTTTTTTGCACATCATTTTATAAACCAATACTTCTAATTGATTATAAAAAATCAGGTCGTTTGGTACAATTGTAAAAAAGTTATTCTGTTTTAAATGGCGTTCGAATACTTTCGTTACCCACTGTATGTCAAATTGATACTCGAAGAAAAAGTTTTTTTACGGAATTCGTGAAGGTTTTGTCAATTGTAGAGCATGTAATTTACAAATTTACAAGAGAATATATAATAAAATAGTGTATAATTTGGCTGTAGAAAAAGTATAGAATTTCTATAAATTGCATATAATTTGTCTGTAGAAAGTTCACAGGATTAAAAAAATTACAATAGTGCATTGTTTGAAATTTTGCACATTCATTTCAGTTTGTAGAATTCACGAAACCTAAGCTTGTTAAATATATGAATTTATTAAATAATTTTATAAAAAGGCAGGTTTGCAATTGATAATGATCAAATAACCTGGAAGAGTCCATTTCGACGAGTTCGGGACTTCCATTGGGAAAGATCGTGGTGAAAGAGGCGAAAGGGGGTTGAAAGAGGAACGTGTGAGGCGAGCAGTGACCACGTGGGTGGTTCACAACGGTAAAATGGTTTTCCTGCGAACGCATCTTGCGATTTTATCGGGAATATCAAGGACAGAATAAAGAACCACCGAGTCACCTGCACGATTTCTGCGCCGTGACAAGTAATTTCTTTCTGCTCCTCGACTGAATGCTTGTCAATTGATCGAGCTCCTTTAATTCGCAGACTTGCCTTGTAAGATGGAATTGTGAGGTTTCCCGCGGAAACAGATCGATAGAATTCATTTCGACCGATCCCCGCGGTGAATTATGGACAGCAATTCTTGTCGCTGGTTCTATAGGTTCCCTCTCGTCGAGCGTCGCCGACATTTTGTTTGATGTTTTATGAATTAGATATCCTCTCCAACAGCGGCCGCCTTAATCGTTAACTTTAATAATTCAACGCCTGTTAAAAGTGTTTTCATTATAACTATCGAGTCGACCCTCGGGAAAGCCTTTCTAAACACTTTTCCCTTTATAATGAGCGATTGTATTTCATTATTATAATAATTGGACTATCAAAGAATTATTCGTTTAGTGCTTGGTCAAAGTGACGATGTTACAGAGTCATGATCTATGCACTTTCTTTTTTTATTTCTCGGATTTATCAAGCTAACCTTTTTGTTTTTAATTATTTTTTGATAAAGCACCTATATCAGTGTATTCGCGACACTTCTCTGATTAAAATGAGTCCAAACACGATACAGTTTGAATAACATTTACCCGTTCCGAATAATAGAGATTCCAGACACCATAGGTTCGGATAATCGAAGTTCCACTAAATTGTGCAATTAAACAAGCAAATGTCCATCGAATTGCGTCGTGTTTGGACTCATTTTAATCAGAAAAATGTCGTAAACATGCCCATAAAAATTTCCTAAAGAAATAATCCGAGACGAAAAATTCTGTCATTCAATTAACATCATCTCACATTGCGTTTCTCGACTTGGGTGCTCTCAGGGGTGTACCTTGCGGTAATGGGGATGCATTTTTCAGGAATATGGTGTACATCTCCCGCGCATGTATCGAGGCATTACTGTAACCCACAGCATTCAGACAATTGAAGAAAGTTTCGGGAATAATTCACGCTGCTTTTCCTTGGGTTTTCACGGAGGCTGAAGCGGAGGGGCAAGCAATGGGGAGGAAACGCGTTCTGAGAAACGTCATTACGGCCGTGCAGTTCCTCGTTAAATACACCGAAATATCCCGCGAGGCCTGTCCTTTCCTCAGTTAATTAGTTAAATTCCCCTTTTCCCGGCGGTGATAAGCCGGGGAATTTCATTCTTAACGATCCCCTTACGGTCGGCTTTGCGCGGGGATCCTTTAAGGCGGACAATGACGGAACATCCAAGGTCTTTCTTGCACTGTTCTACAGGAAAACGATCCTGTATGCGCTTAGGATGTATACCGGTGGGATGCATTCACGATGTTCAGGTCATTGTTTCGCATGTAAAGTTCCGATATCGTCCGCGTTCCGTCTTTAACTGCTCGTCCATGGGGGATCTCGGCGAAACGATGGCCGGTCTCTGGCTCGATGGTTACAATAACCCATTGTCTTACGGAGTTTCTTAACAGAAAGGCTGATACTTTCGTTTCACGAAGTGACTGATTAATAAATCAGGCTTGATCAACGTTCTTTCTATTGAGTCTTCACGTAATGAATCGCGTATGGGGATACTTACCCTTAAAGGGTAAAAGTATTTGATCGTTTATGGCTGCTGAAGTTCTAACGAAGAAAAGAAGAGAAAGGAGTATTGTGTTTGACCGGAAGCAGTGGGATCAATGACGTTGTCATTCTCCAATGGGTATTAACTATTAACATACAGGATGGAGCATCTAATAATAAATCTGGCCACTTAAACATTTAATCAAAATTTATAAAGTCGTAAACATCTCGAAGTAAAGTTCTCGAAATTGATCTTGAAAAATCAAACTTGTTTATCCATTCATTTGCACCATAGTGGATTAGAATTGATTAGAACAGTTATTATGTGTTGCAGAAGGAACACTGTATAAACGAAGTACATAAATACATATATCGATATTGCTACGTTAAACTAAATCATTGTATTTATCGTTATTAATTATGATTCGTGCTGTTTCTGATCGGTTGCAAGTTGTAATTACATTCATATCGAATACAATACAGTTAAATTACATCGATGCGACAGTTATTTGTTTCAATGAGCCCCTAATTGTTTGACAATGTACCCTAAAATTGATAGAGAAGTATTACCAGCGTCGATTGGTTATTACCAGACTGTAAACCTTTATCCATATTCGCACATTCACGCGAACTATTGAAATTTTAATATAAAATATTCTTCATACCAAACTATTATAAAAGATATCTTCATTACTTACTGTATTATTAAAGATATCTTGATAACGATATTTACACATTATTCATACGTTTTACTGTAAAATAATTATGCAACACGCTTCATTAAACAAATTGCTTCGGTTTCCACATTACCCCTCATCAGGTTCTCATTTTTTCATCTAAATTTGTCTCTCGGTTGTGCAAATTGTAAAATGATGAGAAATTAATGGGATGTGAAGACGAATAATGAAATATATAAATTCACTCGTCGAAAATGGAAAACTGAGATGAAGTATAAATAATAAATGTAGAGTGAACCACTTTTTCCAAACCAGTGAAAAATGTATCAAATTAACACGAGGAACGTATGAAAATAAAACGGAATAATTACATGCAAGGAGCAGGATCGAGAATTAATTAATGTAAAACGGATTTGTACTCGGTTTTTTATTACCGTGTTTCGTAACTAGACCGCGGATTTCATCCACTTATCTTATTGTATTACATGCAGCTCATTCAAATTATTGACAAAACAAATAAATGTCTATTTTGCATAAAATTCCGCAATCTATTCATAAAAAATGCTCAATCTTTCCTCGACTTTTCCGAAGGGCCACCGCCCAAAACGATTGTTCCAACGAGCCGGTCGAAAATGCAACAGGAAAGTTCGCGAAAAATCGAGAGCTCGCAATAAAAGTGAAATGTTCGGATTTTCACAACAGGCGAGTCGTTAAAAGCAAACTTCTATAAAATTTCGCGCGGAAAGTGGGCCGCGCGCGATCGTTGAAATTTTAAGCTCCGAATTTTGCGAATATGATATTTTACCAGTGCGACTAGCAAAAAATAAATGTGTATCCTTGCGTTTTACCGTTGTAACATAGTTCTGCTAATGGTGATTAAAGAGGAGAATTCGTCGGTTTTGTTAAAAAAAAAAAAAAATAGATGGGGGTGGGGGAAAGAGACAAAGTACAAATGGAATATTTAATATTGAAATATGGTATTTTCGGAGTTAAATAGTTTGCGATGAATATTCTTGAGCGTTTCCCGTAGCAATTTCACAGGTACGCTTCACAGGCAGATCAATGTTTTCATCAGAAAGGAGACATTGTTCATTACGAAGCCATTATCTTCAGAATTTTATTAAGAGCGGCAAAGGGGAATGGCTGCCGCTGCTACTAATTACAAAGAGTCATGCTGTTAACGATTTGACTCCGCTTAAACGGCGACGTATAGATGTCTCGAAGCAGGGAATTTGCTTCTTGACAAGTTAATTGTTGGAGCACCGGCTTAGAAAGCGATTTTTATACAATTTCATTGTACAACGAGATGCCCTCCCTTCCTTCCTTCCTTCAGAAACACGGAAAATCGAGGCGGTCCGCGATTAAGCATGAAGTAGCTTGCTACTCTAATGTTTGCGAATTTCGTATTTACAGGAAACACAATACCACCGAGCACTTTGTTTAGCGGAGCATGTTTATCTTTGCAAATATTGTGTCGCTGTTGGAGAACATTTAACCGAGGAAGGAGCTGGAAGAATTTTGCTAAGTAAGAATTTCTTGTTGAAAATTTTGCACTGGTTATAAGCTCAATTTTTCTGTCATTAAAAATTTCCTTATGATAGATCACGCCATGTAGATTAGTGTAAAAAATCATTAACACCGAGAAGTAATTTTTATGATCTTAATTGTGTTGACATGAAGATGAACAAAAATAAGAAAAATTCAAAGGCTAATAGTTTATAAACAAAATGGAATGCAATCGTATTTACTATATTATATTTTATTTAGATAAAATTCCTGGTATCGAGGATAAACATTTGGTAATTATAAGTTGGCACTTTTGTTATTTTACCAAACTTTAAGCAAAAATTGACTTTGACACTAAATAATAGTATATTAGTTTAGATTAGTTTATAGATAGTTTATATTAAAATTTAAACGAAGAATTATTGTATTGCTACTTTCTGCTCCTTTGTTTTTCAAAGTTTATTTCCACCAGCTTCTTCATTTCAGGTTAATCGCGAAACATTCGCAACAATTTCGGAGGAATCTGCTTCACAGCGATTCGACAGATACATATTTGTTAAATGTACCGACATAATGTATTGCAGCGAGCAGAACATGATAAAATACCAGGTCACGTAAATGACTGAGCACATTGAAGTTTGTTCCTATCACAATTACCAGATACAATTTCTTCTTTCGCATTCGTAATGCTAATAATAATCAGTTTCATCGGAATAAAAATTAATTGCAGTTGTACAGGTACACGCTTCTGCAATTATAATATATTATACAACAGATGTATGTATTTGAACCATGAAGTAAAAGTGAAGCTTCACCATTAAAACAAGAGAGCGCGGAACAATCAAAGGAACTCGGTTTCAATTTCTTATAAAAATGACAGAAGCGTATTTGCTGAGATTTAAAATCCAATATTCCCGACGATTGTAAACTAGAATTACGGACAACGTTACTGAACATTGTTTAAACATGATCAACATATATTCATCGAAAGGGTATAGCCGGATAAGATAGTCAAAAATGCCCTTGAACCAAATTGTATCGACAATGCGTCATTCGATAGGGCACCAAGAAAAAACATACTGTGCAAAGTTTCAACCCTGTATCTCGATCCGGAGGGTAGTTATGGGGTAAAATCGAAAAATCAGTTTTTGGCCTATTTTCCCTAGTTAATGATGTCTAGAAATTCTGAAAAAAATCTGACACATGTCAAGAATCCAAATACATACTTTGCAATTGGTTTCAGATTTTTAAAGTGAAAATCCTACTTGTAAAAAATCAAAAACCTCAAAAAAATCGAAAAAATGCAGATTTCACATGGAAGTTCTAGAGTGACATCATTTATATTTTTACAGTAGCGATATATTGTTATAAGTATTGTTCATGAATTTTTTCAGATTTTTTGGTTTGGTGCGCCGTTGTTAAAAAAAATAAAAACCGATTTTTTCGTCGTTTTTTCCGCAAAGAACTAAACTAATCTTAAAATTATTACGTTTCATTTATTCTGTAAGTCTATCAGGCACTAATAAACCTTGAACATTGTACAGAAGTAATGAAAAAATGAAATCAATTTAATTGATAATTCTACAGTATAAACATTACATCTAGAAATATTAATCACGTTTCCAACAGATCAGTTGGCTCAATGCGTTAGGCGTTCGAATGACAACCTGCCTATAGTAGGTTCGCGCCCGCGTCGTAGGTCCTTTTTTTTTATTTCATTAATTCTCGTCTTTTTTTATTTCTAACTACACAATAGTCACGCGTATTATTGTAGAATTATTTTAAAAGCAATATTGAAATATATAAAAAGTATTTGAAGGTAAAATACGCCAAAAATAGTAGTTGTGTCTGACAGAGTCATAAGGCGAGTGAAAAAAAGAAAAGGTAAACGTGGTATAGGTAAACAAAGGTAAAAGTTAATGAAACATCGAAAGTTTGTCATTCTTAATATTGTAAATATGCTTTTAAAGTTCCGTTAGTTTACTTTTCCAAGTATCGGAACATCTGCTTTCACTGAAAATGTTGGGGAAGGCAAATAACAACAATTGCTGTTCCGCATAAGAGACGAGGTATCAAAAGCGAATGCCTCAAAAGAAGTGAACAACAATAGAGCCATTTCTACAAACTGAATGTTTTCTTTTCTCTAAAACAAAGTATTTAAAACTTGAAGACACATGTAGAATTACTGCTGAAAATGTCGTGTACTGCCAGAATTAAGAGGATCCCTATCCAAAAATTGGTGAAACAACAATTGCTCCAAAATTAATTTTTTGCTCATTTTACCTTAAATTGTTTTCTAAATGTTTAAATAATGCTGTCAAATGAATTCTACAATAATACGCGTGACTATTGTGTAGTTAGAAATAAAAAAGACGAGAATTAATGAAATAAAAAAAAAAGACCTACGACGCGGGCGCGAACCTACTATAGGCAGGTTGTCATTCGAACGCCTAACGCATTGAGCCAACTGATCTGTTGGAAACGTGATTAATATTTCTAGATGTAATGTTTATACTGTAGAATTATCAATTAAATTGATTTCATTTTTTCATTACTTCTGTACAATGTTCAAGGTTTATTAGTGCCTGATAGACTTACAGAATAAATGAAACGTAATAATTTTAAGATTAGTTTAGTTCTTTGCGGAAAAAACGTCGAAAAAATCGGTTTTTATTTTTTTTGACAACGGCGCACCAAACCAAAAAATCTGAAAAAATTCATGAACAATACTTATAACAATATATCGCTACTGTAAAAATATAAATGATGTCACTCTAGAACTTCCATGTGAAATCTGCTTTTTTTCGATTTTTTTGAGGTTTTTGATTTTTTTCAAGTAGGATTTTCACTTTAAAAATCTGAAACCAATTGCAAAGTATGTATTTGGATTCTTGACATGTGTCAGATTTTTTTCAGAATTTCTAGACATCATTAACTAGGGAAAATAGGCCAAAAACTGATTTTTCGATTTTACCCCATAACTACCCTCCGGATCGAGATACAGGGTTGAAACTTTGCACAGTATGTTTTTTCTTGGTGCCCTATCGAATGACGCATTGTCGATACAATTTGGTTCAAGGGCATTTTTGACTATCTTATCCGGCTATACCCTTTGAACTTGAATTTAAAATTTCAATTTCTCACGCCTCGTAAAACTTCCAACCCCTGCAGTTGGCAGACCGTGAAAGCATAATTCCCCGTAAACAATTATAAAGTACACGCTGAAAGATCTAACAAAAATTTCGAGAAAAAAGCTGACAAAGGTTCCGGTGTTTGGTTGAAACATCAGCAAAATGCCCGGCTAATTTCTGCAGGGGTGTATCGATTGAAAAATGTGCAGGTCGAGTATAGTATTTATCGATACTCGCCGGCCATTTAGCTCTCGCGTCGCACAACTTGGCTCCATGTTATCATTGAAATCCAAACCGTACAAGCTTCCCGGTCGGATTGCAACAGAAGACTTCGTTTGTTAATGGCGGCACCGTGCAAACAATTCCATCCAAATGTTGTCTTCGCCGATATACGCGTTCGCGTATTACATGCACAATCAAAGCGTGTTTCGTCATCACAGGTGCCGATTCACGAATTCATCGGATTTCCATTGATCGACGCGCAGCCGGATCGATACACGCGCGTCGACGACGTACATATAATACGCACATACAGGTGTGCGTGTGTATTCCCAAAACACCTATTGAAACGCGTCTCCGTGCAATTATGAGCAACGGCGAGGGGGGAAAACTTTCAATTCGCATTTTCCGCGCGTAGGAAATCCCGTGAAAGGCCCGCGTCACGTTCGCGAATTAATTCCGAACGAACGACCAACCCTTCTCGCCACCCCTCAACCCATCCCCCGCATGCCAGACCGGCGAATTTCTGCGCGTTGATATTCAATTGAACGACAATGACGAAGCTCCAATGAGATAACTGTGATCGAACGCGCGCGGCCTCCGCGAAAGTTTGCGTGTTCCGCGTCGTGTTCGATTTCGCTTCGGTGCACCGAAAATTGAGTTGAGCGCGGGGTTGTTGCACCGAGTTCGGATAATCGAGGATCGACTATATTGTGCATTAAACGACTAACTATGATCCGAATAGCGTCGTGTTTGGAGTCATACTACTCAGGAAAATGTCACGGATGTGACGTAAATAGTTTCATCAAAATAATTGTTCACATAACATTTTCACAATTAACAATTATCTTCACGCTTAATTTCTTCGAACCATCCTCATCGGGGCACTAGTTCGGATAATCGAGGGTCAACTATATTCTGCATTACGCGAGTGAATGTAATCGGAAGGGTGTCGTGTTTCGGCTCGTTCCAATCAGGAAAATGTCACAAATATAATGGACATATAAAAGTTACATAAAAAGAAAATGGCGTTTCGAACTTCCGCGACAAAAATTAACAGACAGTTACAGAAAATCGGCATCGATATCAAAATAATTGTTCACATAACATTTTCATTAACAACTACCTTCACGCTTAATTTCTTCGAACCATCGCGCATCGGGGCACTAGTTCGGATAATCGAGGATCAACTATGTTGTGCATTACGCGAGTGAATGTAATCGGAAGGGTGTCGCGTTTGGGCTCGTTCCAATCAGGAAAATGTCACAAATATAATGGAAATATATAAGTTACATAAAAAGAAAATGGTGTTTCGAACGTCCGCGACAAATTTAACAGACACTTACAGAAAGTCGACAGCGATATCACAAGTGCATGAATCCGCAACGGAGAATCCCGTTGCCATTTCGAAATTTGATTTTTTCGCGCCGTTCATCCGGACTCGGGGGATCGTCAAAAGAAATTAACATTAAAGGGGACGATAGAATCCATTCCAGCAGCAAGCAGCATTTCTTCGGCGAATGCACAACAATTTCCATTCCCTAAAGCGCTGTAAAACTCGAGAAAATCGATCGAATTTCTCATCCCATTCCCGGGCTGCTGCAGGCTTCTATAATATCCTCTCCTAATGGAAAACCTTTCCAGTTTGATTTTGCTTGCTGGGCGCGAGAAAAAAAGAAGAAACGAGCAGCAAACTCGATAGGGAAGAGAATTCGCCGCGCGCGCGTTGTTTCCCTGTTTCCACGGAATGTCCGCGTAATTATGCGCTCCGCTAAAAATTGCTGTGTCGCCCGCATTTGCTCGGCGCGGCGCGGCGGCCAGGATGCATCAAGTTTACACGCTACCCGGAGCAATTTCTAGACATTTAGAAAGTATCACGTTCGCGGGGGAGGACCGTCGATGAACTCGTGTAAAACGAGCTGTCTCCTGGAAATCAAACGGCAGGAACCTCGCGGAGGAGAGGGGAACAGTAGAGTTGAAGAAACGGTTCTCGCTTCGATTATTTCAGAACGAAAGTAATTTAAATTCATCGACTGGAATCGCCGAGGAAATTTTTTAATTAAAACGCATCGATGGATAGTCATTGAGGACCGGCCGGCCATTGTCGCGGCTCGATAAGCTTCAAGTACAATGTGAAGTTAATAAGGGCTGCGTCTTCGGGTCTTGGTCGTTTAACCCCCTGCAGAGAGGTGGGAAATTCTTGCAGTTCATTAGGTGGAGAAGTTCTAGCCGCTTTCAATTGTTCTTCCGAGAAATTTTTTTAGTGAATTTCTCTATTGAAGCACGTATTTTTTCATTTTTAATCATTCATTTAATGTTGCTTCGACATCAAAGGTCATTAGTATTGTATCCATAATACACTGGGCAAGACCGGCGATATACTCCTCGGAACCTAACAGAATGGGTAAGGATCCAGGCAACTCAGTTTTTTTTCCTTTCATTTTCATATTTTTTGCATTCTATTATTAGATTCTGTAAGAGCGTACTTAATTTCGTGGGACTTTCGCGAGCGCGTGGCAGTGAACCAAAGGAAACAGTGGTGCACACTAAAAGAAAGGAGCCCGGTGATTAGCATAGGGTCGGGAAGGAGACAATGCAATGAAGATGAGATCGGTCCACCAAATCCGCCCAGCTCGTTAAAAATTAGCATGATCGACCGCCGCGACGCGGGTCGAGCCACTCTCCGAATTCGTTAGCTGGGAGACAGTAAACGAAAGAAAGCGTCGCGTTTACGAGCGACGCGGCGGCGCGGCGCGGCGTTCCTGTCCCATCTGGTAGTGTCTCGACGCCCGGTGCGGTGCGGTGGTCGCACGTGTAAAACGAGCAAAATGGTGGCCGGTGGAATCGGTCGGGACTCGTTTACGGTTGGAAAAAGTCAGATGGAATGGGACCCGGGACTGGTCAGAAAAGAAGCCGAGGTTAGGGAGAGAGAGACGGGACGTGTACACCTTCTCGCGTGTCCTGTGTGACGCGGGTCGTCCCGGCGACCCGTCGCGCGTCTGTGCGAGCAGGACCCGGCTCTCTCGTGTGCACCTAGCCTCTCTCCATGCCAGCCGGAAACTAATTTAAGTTGGAGAATCACTTTGGCTGTTTCGATTTATTCAGATACTCGACGTATTTCCCGCGAGAGGCCACCCGTCCGACGTTGTGCCTCTCTCCACCCTCTTGCCCCCGCCCGCCCCTCCTCCCATGCACACCCCCTTGCAGTGCACCCTCTCCCGGAACATTCAACGTCGATGCATGAGTCCCGACATGCACAGGTTGGTCCGCGTGAAAACTCGAGACCGTGGAACCCGTTTAAACCGAACCGACGTATGTTAGGTATTACCTCAGCTGCTGTTGAAATACACTTTCTCCCCTCGCCGTCCCCTTCCCCGCCGAGCACGTCACCTAACCCTCTCGACGACCGCTGGACTCGCTGTGCCGAATCCGATTCGTACCTATTCGGGGAATAATCTAACGAGGAAACCGTTACTCTCGCGACTATTATTTGGGGAATTATTACGTCATTGTTCCGAGCACCAACCGCTCGCAACTTGACATTTGCGGAACCACGAACAGTGGCAGTTTGTCATTATTTTCTGAAAATAACAGGAGCCAGATTTCTAGATGTTTTTACCGTGATATATCCAAGGAATAAATGTATTGAATACATTTTAGAATTGTCAATTAAAAAATGTAGAACCCGACATTTTGTCTGGTCAAGTAAATCTAGTGTGAAAAATCCCTTGAATGTGTTTACTGTTTTGCAATTTTTTGCGTTTTCTTGTTAGTTACGCAAGTTATACAAGTAACTAATTTTTTCCAGAGTACATATACTTGTGGTTCGCAAAAAGTGAATTAATAAATAATAATTTGGACGATTTGAAAGGCGTTCTTTCACAGCGTCATTCTTCTTTAATCGCGGTTCCGAGTGATCATAGTGGGCTGGACAGATGTTATGGCCGTATGGCAGGTCTCCCCACGCGAAGAACAGGCAATAGTCGATCGAGAGGCGGATTTCGATTCTCCGTTTTTATCGGTAGCAAGCGGGAACAATTGTGCACCGAGTGTGCGGACGTTCTCCCGAACGGTGAAATTGATAATGCCGGATTGAGTTCGATGTGGGAAAGATGAGGTGTGGATGGGGCTTGATTTACGACGGGAGACCTGTTTCGAAGTTGTCCGTTCCCGTGCGATCATTCGATTCCCCGAGATCGTTGTTTTCCTTTTCTGCTGGTTTTGCGATACTGTTCCATTGTGTATTGTCTTTTCAATGACTTCCCCTTCAACATCGTCGATTATTATAATGTGAACATTTACAGGAATTCCAATATTATAAGCTGCCTAAATTTTCTAAAAATCAATATGATCGAAAGATTTATGTACGATATTTTATGTATGAAATTGACTTTACCATTAATTTACAAATAATGAGGTATTTTAACCATGAAGACCGATATCGGAATAAATGATGGTAGCATTATTCTCAAAGTTATCGGACGTTTTACAAATTCGCAAATGGCACAAATAAAGATCCGTAATCAATTCAATTGTATGTTAATCAGTTGAGTGGAAACGATGTGTACCACCCGCATAAGTTTGACGAGAATAATTTGGATCTCTTGGATCAATGGAAAATTAAGAAAATTGAACACGTACAGATTGACATAAATCGTAGGGGTAAATAAACCTAGTAATTTGTTATTGTTTATTCTGGATTGTCCTGTGTAACAGATGTACAATCATAATAAAACACGAAGAAAATTAATTGATTTGGAATTATTTTTCCGAAACAGTTTATAATTAGTATCTCAAACAACTGAAAGGAAGGGTCACCGGCCCGGGCGTTTTTTGCTAATTAAATTATAGCTAATTAAAATTGATCTTTCGGAGGCGAACTTAAATACACTTAAATCAACCGGAAGACGGTGCAGCTTTCATAAAATCCTAATTGGAAATAAAAACTTTCATTTTACACTGTTGGAACGCTATCCAGCGGGAGCAGATCGTCCCAGAAGCCTTCGAGACCTAAATAAATATTGGTCTTTTCGCCGACGAGCTACAGATTCAACGCATAAATTTTCCACGGTGGCCATGGAATCCGCATTAAAACGATAAGAATCGTCGCCGGGGAGGATATCACGGATTAGGCTGGCGAAAATTAATTTTCGGTGTTTCGTCGAAGGTGACGAGAATGGAGAAGAGAGAAGGAGAGAGACAGACTGGGAGAACGAACGAAGAAAAAACAGAGAGGAAACGAGGTACAACAAGTACCACGCTTCATTTGCTTAAGCTTAATGGCCTTTTCTGCAACACACGGACGTTTCAGAATGCGAGCCTTAATCTTCCCCATAAAACACTGATTGTGGATTGACTTTTAAATGCCTTGGAAGCACGGGAGAAAATAGCAGCCTGCCCCTAGTACCGTCTGGCACGGAACTCGGGAAGTTTCTTATTTTTCCTCCCTTCTTTCATTCCCTTTTAAGCAGAAACAATGCTTTTGGCTTTACATTTCTTTGTCCGGCCCGCGCCAAAGGAAAATTTGGTACCGTTCTACGCTCTGCGCTACCGTTCCGGCATTATTTACCGAAATAATGAACTCCGCCCTCGCTAAACAGCGCCGGGAACGTAAAAAGCCTCCGCGAATTGACCATTCTGCAATTAATCTGGACCGTGATCATTTCCAACGCTTGGCCGATCAGTCTACGCTCCTGCAGGTTGTCTCAATTTGTCACAATTATCCCAGTACGCTGGCTTACTTGTTCGCAGATTTCAAAACTTAATTGTACGAACACGTCCAATTCTTTTTTACACGATTTTGAAATAGCTCGGTCCAAAACACTTGTTCTCTCGAAAAATAGCCGGAGCTTGAACAGTAATGATTTCATTAGAAAAGATACTAGAATAATAATCCTGGTCTTATTTTAAAGCTTCAGACTTGTACTTTTACTCACAACCGTTTATTCTTGCCTGAGACAATTTTGCATGACGTGACAGGTGGATAATTGAGACATGCTTTCTCTCGAAAATGCTACCATATGAAGCGTCTCTAAAAACATCGAAAAATTGTTTTCGTGAATGAATCTTTCATAGATTTGAAGATTAAAGCCTCCCCTTTATAACGAGACTAAAAAATTTGATGTACGATCGTTTTTAGTCTTCTTATTAAGGTTTAAATTGAAGGTGTATACAGCCAAGTTTACAGTCACATTACACACCATGAGGGCTTTACACCACCGAACATGGTCCTCATTTTTGTTCCATAAAACAGTGAAGAAGAACAGTACACCAATTTTTTAAGACGTGGTTGTAAAGTGGAGGCTTCAATCTTCAAATCTGTGGAAGATTCATTGACGAAACAATTTTTTAATGTGTTTATATAGAGGTTCCAATTGATAGTATTTTTGAGGAAAAATGGATCTTCAATTTCTCGTCTGCTACGTCACGTAAAAATATCTTAGAGGAGAATGAATAAATGTGTGCGAAAGTAGAATTTCCATGTTTTAGATTGAGTCCCAAATATAACTATTTTATTGTGAATTAGATTCGTGATTTTACTTCATTTGAAAACTTTATCTTATAATTCTTGATACTCTTCAGTGTTGCCTTTTTATCTTGAATTTTTGTCGATATATGCATTACTTTTGTGGTAAATTTTACCAATGGGATCGTATATTTCATAAATATGTTAACAGCACCATGTTTTTGATTATTTCTTTATCAGAAAAAGTTGCTATTGAACAGTTCGAAAATTCTGCGAATTAAGCATTACAAAGCAGTGTACGTTTCATTCAGTTTGATTAACGTTGCACGCGAATAGAATTTGCCGTTTTACCAGAAACATGACACGATGTTCCGCAGATAACCAAAAAAACAAAAATACAATTTGTGGTGTACTAGTTGCTTCACGTTTGTAAAATAATATTTTCCCTGTTCGTTAATTGCGAGATCCGATTTCATGCTGTTTTTTAGGTTGTGCTGTACCTTCGTCTCACAATTAATTCACTGTTGAACATTTATTACGCTCTGATCAAATATTTTCATTGCATTTATTCTGATCTGGAAATTATTATCATCCAATTGCTTGAAAACTTACTGATTATCTAATTCTCATACAATTTAGTTCGATCTCGATCAATTTATTCGATTAAATTGAGAACTCGACTAGAAATTTCGACATTTTTAATAAATTTCTCAAAAGCGGCAGGTTTAATCAAAATTTTGTTTAAACAATTTCGAAGAGTATACAATCTTCTACAATTTTTGCCCATATAACTTTATCGTATTTTTAATAACTATTTTTGAAATAACATAATTTCGGAATAAAATAAATATAATTAATGTACAAGAGATATTGAAATATTTTAGTGTTTTCAGTGCACGCAAATCACATTTCACATCAAATTGAATATAAATAGTTTTCATGAAACAAAACACATTTTATTCAATATGAAATTGATGACACCGTGTTACTAGTTAGGGCAGAATGTATCCCATGTATTAATATAAAAGTATAGCAACATTAGTGGAAAGTATGCAGAGACCGAGCACTCGATGAGCTATCCATTAATGTTACGATAGACCCGAATTCGAAGGGAGCAAGGAAAACCGTGTTAAAATGATTGATCGTGACCGATAATGATTGATCCCGAGGAAGAAATGAATCAATTTCGACGAGGCCCGCCGTACGATGATCGTCATTTATCAATTATTATGCAATATGCAACGAAGTGGAAGACATTTAATATGCTAATAGACTATTCTCGCCACTGCATCAACGGCTCTAAATAATTACAATATTGCTGTTTAATTCATACAAATCCTATTGTAACCCGAATTGCAATTTATTAACGCGGATACAATTCGCGGGATTTATGAATTTTGTAACGAATTTTCGGAATAGTAATGCAGAAACAGAATTCCCGGGGCGAGGAGGGGAGAGAGAGGTGTATGGTCTGTCAATAAATTGGAAAATTAATAAACCGCGTGAGCCGGAACATGTTTAAGCCGCAAACAATTATTCAAACGACGCGGGAATAATATTATTAGACACAGACGATTATTTTACTACGGGATTGCATTAAATCCGCACATAATACCTCGTCAAATAAAAATAAATCTACACAGGAATGTACGTTTTGATTTTTTTCGAGGTTTTTCAAATTTATTTAAAAAAATGTTAGCACCGTTTAGCTGTCGGTCCATTAAAAAATAAATCTTCAATTTTTTCACCCCCCCCAATATGTACAATAAAAAAATACCGTAGCAAACAAAATAAAAATAATGTAATATTATGTAAATGATTTGAAACATTTTTATTATACGAATATCTTTTCTTTAAGGGTAGTTTTTAGCCCCACCAATATGGTCAATAATAAGTGCAATAATGCCATGAAAAATAAAATAAAAATAGTCTGATTATGTGTAAGTGATGACTAGACTGCGGATCTTTATGCAAGATAAAATTTTGACACATCAATTGCTATAGGACCTAAGTAAAAATGATTTCCTTCATGATTTTTATATGTTAAAAATAGTATATCGGCATTGTTAAACTCTTTTAATCTTTTCCTGTTTTGAATTACACGTACTCACTTTTGTCGTACATAGTGATGACATTTTTGTAAGAATTATTTATCGCAAGGGTGCATGAAAATTGGCGATTATTACATTGCATGGATTTTGGTCGGCTAAAAACGTAATTTTCATGGAAGATGGCCGCCTAAGCGACAGAATCGACAAGGCTCTTTTATGGAAGTTAGTTCATAAGGATAACCATTGAATGCCGAGTTTATAATGGTTGTAAATCTTGCGTCGTGCATGCGAATTCGAGAATACAGTCTAATATGGCGAGAGTGGAGTGGTATAGTAAGGAAGCGTTTCACCATAAATTTACTTGAGTACGTTCTTCCCGCGGAACAGACGATACCCTCGTGGGAATCAAGAAAGCCGAAATTATATGCACGAGATGTTCTAGAGGAGAACGAGGCTTCTTGTTTCTTAATCACTGGAGTGCTAATTACCGCGGATCTCGATTCTCATTTTTATTTCTGAACGCCATCCCATAAAAAGATAGTTGAACTAAAAAAATTATCGACGGAGTTTCTACGATTTTAGGAACTTCCGCAGTGTTAAAAAGTATTTACAAACATTAAAAAAAAAATAAATATACGAATGCTAAATACAGTAAATGTGACGCTGATAGTAATAATGATTCGAAATATAATGTTGCGTTTCCAAGCAACAATACGCCAGCATTTCGCAGATTGAATGTTTGAAGTACCTGAAGTTTTCCAGTCACGCTCCGCTGTCCCATTTCTCTTCACTTCTGTCGCGGTCACACTATAATTTCATTGTGAAACTTGTTGCACATTTAATGTACTAATTAATTACTCCTTACCTCGCATTCACGCGCGTCTACGTACTCAAAGCTAACTCGACGTGAACGCGGAATCGTAACGTGAAATGAAATTTGAAACGACTGCGAACTCTTACACCCATGAACGCTGGTAAAACATGAACTATACACAACACATGCTAACTCGATGATGAAATTGTGTATCGGATATAAAATAAAATGTGCAGAGAGTACACAATTTCTAATATGCTTTACACCACCAAATGAATTTGTATATTAAATGAGTTGCATATAAAATATATTAAATTGAGAATGAATTGATCAGTTAAACAAAAAGAAAATATGTGAAGAAAATATTTTTACATATGTATAATTTATTTTTGAAAACAGCGGCAAATTAATTTTTAAAGAATTGGAGAATCTGATTTAAAGGAATCTTAAAAATTCATTTATATTTCTCCATAATATTATATATGTATAGGTAATAAAATTAAAACTAGAAAATGAAAATTACATATTGCTTAAACTTGCAGTAGGATATGAAATATATACTTAAACTAAAATAAAACATATTCTCTGAATTTTGATTAATGTTTCAGTAACTGTAATTGATTTTTTAAAGAACTGATGAAAAACGTAAATTATTCTGGAAAAATTACACTGAAATAAATTAGCAGGGCACTCATTCGTTTTTCACGGGAGTTTGATTTCTGCAATTGTCCCTCAAAGGACTGATGAGGAACATAAAATATGCAATTTCGCGACAGTTCTCTGTCCTTATAAAAAAAGAGCGTGTAACAAGATTCACTTTTTCAATGTTTCCACAAACGGGAAAGCCCGGAAGAGCATTGAAAATCCTCGTTCATGCTGGGTACGTAAAAATATGAAATTACTCTTGAACGTGGCATTAACAGGAGCTATAGTTGCAAGGTTTATAGTCCTATCGGGGGTGAGTTTGATGCACGTCGAAGGCCCGTGGAGAGACAAATGTCGACGATTTCCAAAATCCGGAATGAATTTGGGATACCGTAAAACACGATCGCCCGGAAGAAGATCGGCGAACTTGAAGGTCTAAAAGAGCGAATGCTAGTAAAGCGGAATAGTTTCCCGTATAATACCGCGCGAGTGAGCTTTCGTTATTAGAAGAACCATAGACTCGGGAAGCCAGGATTATATCCTGAAGAGTTTGCCAGCTTTCGATTCTCATTTAAAGGATTTAATCGCGCGTAACAGAGCGAGCAAGAACACCAGCCCAGAAAAGGAAACGAATATAAAATCAGAGAGAGAGAGATAGAGAGAGAGAGAAAGAGAGGAGAGGAGAACGCGTGATGAAATTAATAATTGAAGAGGAAAAGAACGCTCGGTGTTCTACTTCACCCGGCATTTGCTTAATTATTCTTCAATCATCGACGTTTCGTCACAGCCTGGGTTACTTTGCTATTTTAAGCTCGACCGAATTCAATTAATGATTAGGCGAAACGTTTATAGACCTTTCGGTAGACAATCTTAAAGAAAATTAATTAACCTAGCTTTCGTATTACACGCTGCTGTAGTTTGAGAACGTGTAGCTCGAGATTGATTTTCGAATTCTTGTATATGTTGAAGTAAAATTATTTGTTTTCATCTTCAACTAATCATTATGTTCTGGAAATTGTTACTCAGTTCGCATTAATTCTCAATTTAGTCATTTCTGATCCATTCACATTCAGGGTAGTTCTCACCCTCTCAATATCATAAATGAAAAATACGTGTTATATATATACATGTATTTTTGCAAGAGCTACTGCCAACAAGAAATATATGGAAATAAACGATTATCATTAGACTGCGGATTTAATGTATGCATTTATATATGTATTTATAATGTAATTATAAACGCAGTGTATAAATACAATGTAATTATAATTTATTATGTATAGATAATGTAATTATTAATTACAATTAATTTCGATTTTGCATAAAAATCCGCAGTCTAGCATACCAATCATTTATAAATAAAAGTGACCATTCAAGCCTCATGTTTATAACAAATTACTGACATAAAACTAAACAAGAAGAATAAAATATTCTGCGATAAAAATCGAATCGAACGGTTGCTCGCTATTTATACGGTACAAATGGACCAAGCAGATACCCTCAAAGGCGAGGGAAAGTCAATGTCTTTCAACCCTGGCAAACATATGTCCCCGTTTCAATTTTTCCTTTTTATATTTCGATATAAACGCGCGCACCCCTGGCTGATACGTCTTAATTATAATTCAGCGCTCGAACGAATCAGTTCCATTCGCAGGGCAGTAAAAGCCCGATAAAACATCGATTCCCCGCGAGTGGGAACACACTTTTATGTCCGCGGGGGAACTTTTTCTTTCGCTTCGGTCGGGGGAAACCCGGGAATCCTCTGTCTTCTTCTCCTTGTTTTATGCCGTACATTTTAGGAACCGCTAAAGCGTAGAGAGAGCCCTCCATGTGCAAGGGCTAGTGGAACCATAAAACGGTAACGCCATGCGATTCCTGCGCCCCTCTTTCTCCATTCCGCGTTTTTAACCCTCCTGTGACAGAACCGTTTGATCCAGTTATCCACCCTCGCGCGTTCCTCTGGGCAGATTAACCCTTATGTCAATGCCAAAAAATGTGTATAAATTTCTACGATATCGTACTTCATAGTCCCATTTTTTCATGCCTCAAATGTAAATTTTGCTTTGGGATACCTTCAGCAAATTTTGTTCTGTTTGAAGAAAAATATACAGGGTGATTCAGTTAAGTGTGCCACCCTTTCACGTAAACTATTCAGCATATGAAAAAGTAATTCAAACGAAAGTTGTATGATCTCCAGGGTAGCATAAAGGTCATCTTGAGTTTCTTTCTTGTAAGGGGTAAACTTTAATCACGAAGTTAAAAGAGATTTGAACCCAGCATAAGAACTGATGAAAAATTAATAGTTACTATAAATGATTTTTCCAAAATATCCTCCACTAGAATTAATATGTATTTGCGTAGTCGATCAATAAGTTCCCTGAGAATGTCGTATCCCAAACCAGAAACACCCTCCTAAACACACCCCCACCCACATCCGACGGAAATACCGATCATAAAATAAAATAACCGGTTGCCAGGCCGCCATTGGCTCGCCGTTAGCCGAGAGAACGGAAAAATATGCCTCCCCTCCTTTCGATTTCTTTTTTTACCGTGGAATCTTGAATGCCGGGGGCGAGCCCGTTGTTCCGTGATCCTTTCTGATGCTGCATAATCTCCTCTGACAGCGAAAAGTGGCGTCGAGAGTATTCAAAGGTGGCCCGGGGAATGAGTCCTCGGCGTCCTTCAGCCCGGCGTTTTATCCCGATAGAAAATATTACGACGTTCCAGAGAGAGTATCGTGCCGCTGTGGTCACTTTGTCTCCTGTTGTTTTGTTTCTGACACGCTCCGCGAACGAAACAGCCGCCGGTGTTTTTATTATACTCTCCACTGCGGAAGGAAAATCTGGTTTGACAGCGGACGTCGACGACGTTCGGTCTTCCGGAATCGTTTCGCGCTGCAAGTCTCCTCTGCGAATTGGATATGATTTTCCGATCTTTTTTTCTTTCCTCCGGAAACAGAAATTGAGTGCCAGGAAATTCGGAGATTGATTGTGTTTTCATGTGTCGCAGAAGATTTTATTGTACAGGTAAATTTTATTTTGGAAGAAAAAGTCCCATAGTGCTAACGGTCTAAAGTTGCGAAGTCCCAAAGCCCCAAAGTACAAAAGCTCCAACGTTTCAGAGTCGCAAAGTTCCAGAGTCGCAAAGTTCCAAAGTCGCAAAGTCGCAAAGCCCCAAAACCTCAAAGCTCCAAAGTTTCAAAGTCCCAAAATCTCAAAGCTCCAAATTTTCGAACCCTCACAGTCCCAAAATCTCAAAAGTCCGAAAGCTCCGAAGTTTCAAAGTCCCAAAGCTTCAAAGTTTCAAAGTCCCATAGCTCCGCAGTTTCAAAGTCCTGACGCTCCAAAGTTTCAAAGCCCCAAAATTTCAAATTCCCAATATTCCAAAGCTCCAATGCCCCCAAGTTTCAATACTCCAAAGTCCCAAAGCCCCAGAAATGTGATTAACTCTATTTGAAGTGTATCTAATTTCAGTTTTGATTTTCCATTTTCAACGAAAGGATTTGCAAAGTTATTTATCTACCCATCACATTTATTGTTCGCCATTGTGTCAATTTAACAACAAGGGATTAATTCGGCTTGAAAATGAGGGATGATTGACGGTTAAAAAGTGAGGAGTGAACTTTTTTAACAAAGGCTTGGAAGTTTAGTGTGATAAATAAATTGATGGAAATAAAATGGAGTTATACATCAAAACTATTATTGCTCGTGGAATAAGATTTGAAGTAGTAACGTGTGTCACGATTTTTCATGTCGAAACTGCACGACCACTTTCGATGAAGGAATGTAATTGAGCATGATGGATCGTGACAGTATTTTGACGATGAAAGTATCATTTTTTATTGTTAGTGTTGTTTCATTGTAGTTTTATGAACGTCACGCCCAATTTGTTATTATTGGACAGCGATACGTTATCCTCTCTTTTAATTTAATAATTTTAGTACATCGAACACATATCGATATTCTTCAATTGTTTTAATCTTTCCACTGTTTCAATTTGCAGCTGCTCATTTTTGAGATAATGCATACAATCCAGTGTCTAGTCTACTGTGCAATGGTAATATAAATACAGATTATTAATTACAATTGATATGTAAAGTATAATCATCTGCTTTTAATGTATTTGCAATTTATAACTGTATGTATAATTACGGTGCCAGTGTTTATGCATTTATAACGCATTGGTTTGCAGCAATATGTTGCAAATATTAAATATATATGTAGCAAAATATTACCATTTCATTAGGCATTAAAATGTGAGAACTGTATCTTCTTCAATTTTATATTAATTCCGCAACGATTTTTTAATTATTGTAGAATGAGCTGTTGGTGCTTTTGTTGGATAATATATTTGGGTGAATATAGTGTTCCATCAAATTTAGAATTTGTTAAAAATTCTAGTTGCACTTTCCCTCGGAATTTGATTATTTTAACCTATTCGTTATATGTTAATTAATAATTATATCCGTGCTATTCACGGAACGGAAAATGTAACTGTCGTTTTCATTGACAAATACGATACCCAATGGATTTCGCGTTAGTTTGCAACAATGAACTCGAAAGTTAGACGGCTGTGATATTTTAGATGCGACCGGTGTTTCAGCGCAGCGTACGCGTGGACAATGTTTTTGTTCCATTGCGTCCCGGCCTGATCTCGTTACCGACGAATTTAATTAATCCAATTAAACAACACGGAATATAATTCTATACAGATCTCGGGTTACATCATTCCAAAGTGGAATATAAACCGGGCAACGTTTTGTCGGGGCGAACACATTCCCCGTCCGTGGAAATTGCAACGAATCAGGACGAAACGTTTCCCTTCACTTTTAATGGTTGCGCTAGTTATCATTCACGTAACCGTTAACAAGCGCGTTTACACTGCTACAAAATGTTGCATTTTATTCCGAAAGTTCCACCAGCCGGGAATTCGATATTCGTTTCGAATTTTAGGAGCCCGTTTTGGTGCATTAGCGCAAAAATTGGTCTGCAACACTGTCATCAATCCTACAGCTATTAATTTTGATGACTATAGTGAACTAACAAGGGAAAAAATTCAAGCACACCGAATTTTATGAAAGAAAATAAATTGAAAAAAAAAATTTGATTCGTGTTTCTTTATCGGCAACTATTCACATTGAAGGGGTGAAAATCCTATCCTAATCCGAACGGGTGAAAACAGTCCTCGATAATGGCTCAATTCCTCGAAAGCGCGTGGTCGAAAAAAATTATTTTTTAACCCTCATCCGTCCCTCGTGTCAATTTGACACAGTTTTCCCGAAATAAGTTACACTGTTCTGTTATTTGTAAGTAAATTCGTTGGACTTTTTTTTAAATGCGAAACATATAACTGCAAAAACCTAAAATGTAAATGTTAACTCATCAATGTCAAGGAAAAGAACATCGAAAAATAACTGTTTGACTTGTTATTTTATCGATTTTTTGTAACACTGTGTCCATTTGACACCGAGGGACAGATTCAGTTCGTGAAATGAGGGACGGGTGAGGGTTAAGATGTGTGTTCTCGATTGGGAAATACAGTGGCGGAAGAAAATGTTGACAAAAGTAATTTTTAGCATTCATAAATAAAAGTGTAAACAAGTCAGAGATGTCGGAATAAAGTTGTTGATGAACGTATTTTGCAATTTGCTCTCTGTTTCGCTTCATCGGAAATGCAATCAGAATTTGCGAGGAGAAGTAGCGGAACATTGTTGAACCCATTTGTTGTAATTATCAAAATGTTCAATGTTGGAAACTCATCTAAATTTACGTAGCTCTGTATTTATTAAACTGGCCGCATTTCGTTCTGGAAAAGTAACAAATTTAATATTCAAATAGCTTATTATTGTACTTCAGTTTCTAACCAATAACTCCACATTATAAAAAAGTGAAATAGTTAAATAAGTGAAATTCCAAAATATTTTTCGTTATCGGCTTTGTTCTCAATGTCCACTGAAACGTTTCAATATTTCAAAATCTGCAGTTTCATTTTAAACAGTGTATATTCAATCGCTGTCGTCGAGTTCGCGATCGCAGCTGTATTGTTTTCAATTTAACGAAATCGTTTTTCATTGGAAGTATGCCTGTCGCGCGATATTTCTGCATTTGTATCACGGAACGGTGATATCTGAAAATTACTATTCTTAATTATGAATTATTCATACGGCGCGGCACACTGTTTAATTATTAATTAATACGGCACTCAATGGCAAACATGCGTGTGCACGTGTACTGCGATTTCTGTAGTGCAACCGTTTACTGAATATGTAAATACGTCACATAGCGTGCATATAACCGAATAAATATATTAACATTCTCATTCCCATTCACGACTCCATGAATTTCTGGCAAGATTGTCCATTTTGTTGTTTATATTAATTCGTCCGCCCGTGTCATCGCACTTTGCATGGGCTCATTCAAAACGTCATGGGCGGGCCATTCGTTATTTAAGGAGTCATCGTTACTAATTAAGCACGAATCGAGGGGGAAAAGTTCCCCATCTCTGCCACTACCGGAGTAGTCACGTGACATTGTAACACATGCGTAGAGGGGGAAGGTAGAGTGGGGACACAAGTCTTAATCTGGCGAAATCATTGATCATTATTTCAAGATTCTTATTCGCGAACACGGTGTAAGATTTAAGACAGTTCAGAAAATACAAAGAACAATTACAATATTTGTTAATTAATCCAGAATGTAACGAACGTAATAAATAATTGTTCTCTGCGTTATGAGTGTTGGATTCGCATCTCTCCTGACTCATATTTCAGATAATATTCGATACTTTCACCTGCTCGTTCTGATTGTATTCGATAATTACCGGATTCCCTTTTACTCCCATTGAGAACCAATACTCGCCAGTAGTCAATAATTATTGCATCGGTGATTATAAAAGTAATACAAATAAGAACGCTAAAAAAATTGAACTTATCAGTTGTTTCGCGTTCCATCGATTTGTATTACCGTAACGTTTTTCCAGGAAATTACTTTCGGATGATGCTGCTGATTAAATTGATTAAATGAGGTCCATTATTTCTTGTAAAGTTGTGCTATTCGGATTCAATTTTTAGAAAAACAAATTATAATGAAATGAAAAATGGAAAAAACGGTTAGTAATATATTTATAATCAAATATTATATGTATTGAAACTTTTCCGACTCTGCCTAGTTTTCATTTTTAAATGAAGAACAGATATAATACGAATAGTAGTCGATTCTAATACAGTGCACATTTCAATTTCTATGAAATTTTATCGGCACCCGAATCGCAGCAAACAATGCTTCGCGTCCCGAGTGCACTCCTTTTTAAATATTTTATCCCCGATATTTTCAGCTCCGGTCGTTTACAACCAGCAATTGATAACAACATTGCCTATAGCGATAGTATCGCATACTGGCTATAAATATGGATACTGGAAATCGAATATTACTCGCATTTCACCCGAAATTAATGAAAACGAAAATCCGACAGGATGCGCTGCTGAATAATTCGTTGATAGGACACGTCTGCATAAAAGAGACGTGCAAAGCCCAATGGAGAAATTTTTTTTAATTGTGATTGTTCTGTCATGAAACTTTCATTAACATAATGGCGACATTCTCTAGATTAAAAAGAGCCCAAACACGATGTAATTCGGGTGCATATTCACTGTTTTAATTAAGGGATTTAATACAATCTCCACTATCCGAACAGTTCAATCCAAAGCATGATTCATCGTACAAATCAGTAAAGATCAGGCCCAGGAGCAAGATTAAATTGTGAACTGTTGCATTGATCAAACACATGTTCCTTTAATCAGTTCGGATAGTCGAGGTTCTACTATGCCGTGTCCAAATTGTGTCGTGTTTCGGCTCGTTTTAATCAGAAAAGTGTCACGAATACGTTGGTAATAGTTTCGTTAAAAAAATAAGAAAGTTTTATAACTAATACTCTGGTGTCGCTATCATGTTCTACGGTATAGTCTGTGCACACGGTATAAGTGACATTTTGGACGAGAAGTTTTCGCATATATCGAGACACGACCGTAATCAGCCGACAAAGTATTCACAAAGCAGCTTCGGCGATCGAGTTCTACGAGTATCGACTTTGTGCACGGGAAGAAAGTGGATGGATGGGGATCAGCAATTTGCTGATTGCTGCATACTTTGAGTAATCATTTATTTAGGAGTTTCGGGACAAAGTGCATCGACGTCCCGGGATCGAGTGCCGGGACAACCTTTCGCTATCATTTTAAAGGCGGTAAACGTGACAGTTGAACATCTATATACCATATGTTTCGAGGTCGATGTAAACTGTGGAGGCACGGCACATAAAATGACAGGAAAAGCCGATAAAACATCTCGTACATGATATATTCTAATAAATACCCGGCTGAAATATTCAACCGGCCGCTCCAAGAAAATGCGGGATGCATAACAAATTTTTTTCGAGAATCGCAGAATGCAAAATGAACGACGCGTTATTGTCACGCGATTGCATTTCCATGCCGCATAAAGACGACCAAATGAACACATTGCCGCGTTAACGTATTGCGACCTTTTTACACCTTTTCCGACACGTTTATCGGCGAACAATTAACGAGCTCTTCCAATTAAGGTCAAGAATTTTACGATCTACAAACTTAATATATAGGTTACTAACAAATCAGTGGAAAAGTTGATTTTCTTTCAAATTATAATCAACAAATTATAGAAAACGCACTTTTGAAAAAATTTTCGTTTTTGCAAAATGTCAACGGAGAACAGTTGTATTAAACAATTCCAAAAATTCAGGATATTAAAAGCTGATTATTGTTTCCGAATAGGAGAAAAGCTGTAGAATTTCTTAAACAAGTACTCGAAATTAAATTTTAATATTTTTCCTATTATTGTGATATGTATCACGTTAGGGAATAATATTCCTCTCAGAAAATTAATATAATTCACTACCGTCCATTTTTATTCCAGGAAATTCACTCTGTATCACGCTAGATAAACAATTAAACAAATTCCTCGTGTCACATTAATACGCGTGTCGCTTTATCAAATATAAAGTTGATACAGAGATAAAAAACGATCAATAGCATGGAGCAAGATAGACAGTGAGTGCACGCAGTGAATGTAGTGATAAAGCATACAGTATGCAGTTATCATTATCCATAAATAAGTGAGCACATAATAGACTAACGACCTCTGTGCATTCGTGGTGATAGAATATTTGTAAAATGTAAAACAACATTTACATGAACAAACATCAGGGACAGTTTTTACTTTATGTTTATCGTAAAGGATTTTTCATTGCAGCTGACTTAGTAACTATAAATTATTAGTAGACTGTGGATTTGTATGCAAGATAAAAATTGTCTGAATTAATTGTAATGTGAACGAGCTATATTCTTAAATTCTTTAATGTTTTCTTTGTCCTGAATTTGATCCGATTATTACAGATTTGATATTCTGATTTTGTTTCATCTTCCACAGCCCAATAAACAACAAGTAGCCAAGCATCTGAACCATAAGACAACATCAAAGCTTTATTTTACAGTATCCGTTGAACAGTAACGACCAGTTTCCGCAGCGGCGTCACCAAAATAAATATTTCAATAAAAATTCAATTAACAACAGCACGGTTTTCCGCTCAATGAAACCCACTGCACAGGCACAAGTATTTGATTTCATTCCGTGTTTGTCGATTGCTCAACGGAAAAAACGGGAATTTCCATAAACATCTGCGGTTTTGTGATAACCTAGTTGTTCAAACGACTATTTATTTACCGTGCAACCCAATAAACGAAAAAACGTCCGAGCAAAGACGAAGGTACGAATTTCACAGAGCAGTAGAGGAGCAGCGTCTCTAGGCGAGCATCAAAGGCGCCGAGTAAAATTCATTTCTAATAAGAATTCGGTTAAAAGCAAGCCCGGCCCGACCCGGCCCGGGCCGAATTCCTCCGAGGGCGGCGCCAAGCCAGTTCGATACCATCATCCCCCGTTCATTATCCAATTTCTGGACCCGTTCAAAGGACGACCTAACGGTCTGTGCACAGACGTAGGCGAAGATAATTATATCCAGCAACCGATCCCGATTCCATCGTTCGCTATCGGACCACGGCAACTGGGTGCACACCTAGCTCTCCGTTGGCCCGGTAGCGTTTCCAACCTACACTGACGAGGGAAGACCTCGAACCACAGGTCTTAATGATACTTTGGGAAGATACTTCGCAAAATATTTATTAGACATTTTTTCAGCGAACCGACCGTTCGGACCCGAGCAGTGAAAACAGCCCCACTTGAGGACGAATATCTCGGAAACTAGTAGAGTTTGAGGGATAGAGTCCACATCAAAGTGAATTTTTAAATTAGTAATCTAACTGTGTATAATCGGAATTTAAATATATTAATTTGTTCAAAAAATATTATACGTGTGTGTTAGAAGGTAGCACCTTCTGTTCATTTTCCCATTTGAAGCTTCCACCGAACCCCACGTGTCCTCCCACGCGACCCACTCAGGACCACGCAATTTCCTCTTCTTAACCCCTTTAGCCCCGTAAACTCTTGTTTCCAAGATTGCGAGGGTGCGGGATGCGCTTTCTCGATAATGCAAAGATGGGGTTTTTCAGTAATCAAACGCGCTAGATAAAAGATCAATCCAGGCCGCAATCGCCCTCAAAAGTCCTATTTCTACGTTTACGGGGCGTAATTTGAATTATTCGGAAGTATACAGCTGCGCGTGTAGCTATTTTCATGAAGCTGCGCCTCGTAAACGTAAAAATATGACTTTTGAGAGCGACCGCGGTCTAAATTGATCTTTTGCCTACCGCTTTTGACTACTGAAAAACCCCACCTTTGCATTATGAAGAAATGAAAAGGCGCATCCCGCACCCTTGCAATCCTAGAAACGAGGCTACCCTCTTAATCAGCTGAGAAGTTTGTTTTGGTTGTCGGGACCCTGCGTGGACGGATCCGCGGCGCCTGACGGGCCGCAGAAAGGAGCAGCGACGCACAGTTTTATTCGGGTGTTTCTCCGGGCTGAAGTTTCTCTATGTAACGCGCGGAAACGTGTGCAGTCGTGAGAATTATATAGCCGCGTCGTGGCGGACAGGGTGGAGAGGCGGGTGTAGTAGTCGGCCTCGGTCTCTCTGTGGTGAGTTGCACTTGTAAATGCACGTCTCCCACGGTATCCACGGCTCCCGGGGTCTACCTACAACCAACCCCCTACCTATAACCCGGGCGAGCGTGTATGTATAGCCGCCGCCTCTGGTATATATGGCCGCCGGAAGGTAGGCGGCTGCGAGCTACAGTGGGAACACAGTTCTTGCATTAGCCAAAGAAAGATTTCTGGCGAATCGAGCGGAGCGAGCGAGCGAACGAGCCCAGCCGGGCCGAACTGCCCGACGGAGCAACGAAGAAAGGATCCATATAGATAGCCGTGGTTCTTACCCGGAGGCGTGGTATTGGGGGCCCTGTCGTTGATTCTTGCCGGTTGTATCGTTCCGCGGGACTCCCCCCATCCCACTCCTCCATCTTTCTCTCTTTAACCCGCACCCACGTTTCTCTCTTCCTCTAGCTCACTTCCACTCCCCTCGTTTTCACCTACACCCTCCTTTCTCTTTCTCTCCTGCAGCACCTTCTCTCTGAATCTCTTTCTCCCTTGCACCCCCTTCTCTATCTTTTCCACCTGCACACTCTTTTTCTCCCTTGCAGCTGTTCTTCTCTTGCACCCTCCTATCTGTTTTTCTCTAGGCCCCTTCAACCCCATTTTCTCTTGCTCTCCCTTTTCTATCTTCCTCTAGGTGTCTTATATGTTTCGTCGCCTCCTCTAGTTCTCTCTTACCCCCTTTTCTCTAGTTCTCTTGCAGCCCATTTCCTGTAGACCTGTTGCCCTCCTTCTCTGTTTCTATAGGTCTCTAACACCCCCTTTCCTCTAGTTCTATTACACCCCATTTTCACTTGCTACCCCTTTTCCCTTGTACCCCCATTTCTCTTGAAGACCTTTCACTATTTACCTCTTTTTCTCTGTTTTTATAGTTTTCTTGTATCCCCTTTTCTCCAGTTCCCTTGCACCCCCTTTTTTCTCTCGCTATCCTCTTCCCCTGCTCCCCATTTTCTTTCTCGTTCTCCCTTCCCCTTGCATTCACTCCCCCCCTCTCTCTCTCGTTTTACCTTGCACCTCTTTTTCCTCTCTCCGTCTTCCGTCTCTGTTCCGAAGGATACCCACCAGCGGTAGGGCAGAAGAAATGGGGGAGAAAGCGGGCGCGTTTTCAACGACGATTACCAACGCCGTTCCGGCACTGGTTCCGCGACTTCAATGCCGACACCGAACTTGCCGAAGCCCTGTGTTTGATTAATGCACAAGTTTCTTTCGAGGAGGTGTTCCGGGGCGCCGCTGAAAGACGCTGGCCCGTCGGGAGCCGATTCAGAGTCGCTTTGGGGGATGTTTATCGGTAGGATGGTGATCCGGCCCGGGACGTTCACCTTTGAAGTAATGGGCGGGAGTGGGCGGACGGATTCAATGAACTCCTGGCTTGTGCGACGGATTGAATGATTCGGTGGTTCGGGGAGCCGATGTGGAGAGAGATTGTTTTCGAATTTTTCGGCCGAAACTTTGTTAAGTGTCCGGGTTTATTCGGGGCGAGATTGGCGGCGGTTAACTTCCATGCGGAGTCAAATGATCCAGGAAGGAAGTCGGTAAGTTGTTCCGCAATGTTTATTTGAAAATAAAATAGAAATTGAAGAAGAAAATAAATTTAACGTAAAATATAACCACCTAAAATTCGACGAAGCCACTCATCCAGAAGGAACGGCCAATTCCTCGCGGAATTCGCGAGTTTCCCAAACGCTCCCGAGCGAGGATGTCTCGGCTAAAACTGAAATTCACCCGGCGAAGTTCGAAACTAATGGCGGGGATCGATGATGCTTCGATTTTAAGGTTCCGGCCGGAACGTTCGCCGATCTCCCCCATCTGCGGGGAACGTTTTGACGGCGACGCGCTCCGCAAGGTAGAGATAGTTCCCGGCGATGATCGCCTAAACGTTCGATCGTTGGTCCTCGACTTCAGGGCGCCGCGCCGTCGGTCTCTATCGATTCATAAATTGGAGGGAGTTGTTCGCGTTAAGTGTTCTTACGCCCGGCACCGGACCACTACTCCATTTTTGTGTGTTTGACAAGCGCCGCCCGCGTGAAAGATGTCGAATAATGGTACTTTTCCGGCGCTCTGGGCAATTGGACTACTTTGCGGGAAATTAGGGGAGTGACGATCGATTGTTCGACGCTGATTACGCGGATAAGGCCCGCGGTGAGCGGAGAGTGGTAATATCGCCGAAACTTTGCGTTAGAAGTCGGGAACTGTCGTGGTAATGCAAGCATTGGAGACTTACTTATCCGTTTTAGTCTACAATAAACGGAGAAATTATTTTTAATAGGAAATACTATCTTAAAGTTGAATTTGTTTTATAGCTGGAATGGAATTTGCAAGGAGAAAATTATGTGACAGGTTGTGCACTATTGCCAGTGAAGAATCTTGATGGAAATTTAGGAACAACATCCTATTTAAATTCGAACAAAAATTCTACCACAAAACAGTCAATTATAACAGCATTGTGTCCAGTATTTTAAGAACCAGTCTTTTTAAATAGATTTTATCGAACGGTTTTCTGGTTTCTTAAAGAAGATTTTTGCATAATCCTAATACCAATTCGGCCAGAAATTCAAGCTAGCCTGAGGCGGTGTCGTCACTACCCTTTTTACATGCATTGTCATCAAGATACATTTCGAGGTGCTCGAGATAGATATCGATTTGTTTCCCGCGAGAAAAAGTTCGAAGCACGAGCAAGCACGAAGTGCACTCCAATCGCACTATAGCAAACGCCGTAATAAAAGCTGCATCAGTTCCATCAGAAAATTTCAAGAACACGCGAAACGGCACTGAGAGGCGGCATAAACGATACGATGAAAATCGAATGTAACTGCTGTAATAAAATTATCCAACGCTGCAGAAAGAGTCATTGGATAAAGTGGATGGATTACATTTATAGTTTAGAACTGGTATGAAAACCATTTTGCATTCTGGACACATTTAAGGATATCTATAACATTTTTTAAACTAGCATTTCTTCACTTATTTATTGGGCAGAGTAAAATTATTTTGTTCCACGTGTAAGCCCTCAGTTGCGTTGCCTTTAAAAGCAGAATTTAAAAACGTTGCTCTCCTTTAATTCGCGAAAGAAAATCAATTTTTTGAACCTGTTACAGGAACCTGTTTTCACCTCGATGAATAGATACTACATGTCCGACAGGTTTTTGGGGATAATTGCTAGTGTTGCTGCCCGAGTGAGACATTGTCGTCTCGTTCGCAGCCATGTATTAGTGACCGGATCCGCATGGGGCGAACGTTGTCATTAAAATTGGAAAACAGGAGAGACGTAAGACGCGTCAAAGGGTCGCGACTGAAAATCATCCTTTAAGCCCGGTGCCGGATTTCGCGTGGCCGACGAAATAAACGTTCCGCCTTTGCCAATAATTAATCGGCGCGGTGCTGTAAAAGAGACTGCCGATGGTAATAGTAGTAGATGGGGTCGTAGACGGATGGGGCGGAGGGGAGCGGGGGAATAGGAGGAGGAGGAGGAGTAGGATAGAGCAGCAATTAATGTTTAAATTAGCAGCGTGCGGATACACGGAGTGAGTTATTAATGTATCCGGTGAAGAGAAATTACTTACCGAGTATTTGGCTGAGAACGGTGCGGCCATCTTCGCCGAGGCAGGCGCTCCGGGCATCAAAGGGATTTGTGAATTGCACGAATGCATAGCCTTTGTGCATGGATATTCCTGAAACAACAACAAACGATCGTGACGTTCCAAAACCTGACCCCCTCCCCTTTCGTTCTTTCTTCTTGCGAAGGGGTGGCGAGGATGGGACGCAAGAACGGAATGAAACAGAAATACCGACGTGCTACGGATAATGGGAGAAATCTTTAATTAAAATTGTTTCCATGAATTTTGATGAGCCAGGCTACCTCGAGGGGTGCGTCCGTCATCCAGATGGAGGAACCACCCCTCTGGTGAATCGTGATTATTGAAACGAGGTAACAAAGATCCACCGTTCCCTTCGCAACGCGACGCGTTTTAAGAATGCGCCGAGCGTACGCCCGAATTAATGAACGATCCGGAGAGATCCAAGCGGATACTGAATGAACGGTAATTGCCCGGACATTGTTTAACCCTTTGCTGATGAGCTGCAGAAACTATAGCTTGCTTAAGTCGATGCTAATTTTCGTAGATTTGAGAGAAGGTTGGTTCTTTTCTATTTTATCTTGTAAATCAATTTATTGTTCAAATTTGAAATTTCCTAAATTAATTATTTTTCGATGTATGTGTGGGTTAATACTTTTTTTTATAGATAGAGAATATGTAGCGATTGGTGCATAAAAAAATATACGGTTCCATTTAAGGAACCCTTACCGCGTCCTTTACAAGAAAATCCAAATATCTTGGATAACCTTTAATATCTTGTATAAATGTCGCTTCGGCCGTGTGCTTTATCAAAAAAGTTTCCACGAACGGGATTGTTTGAGAGACCCTCGAATTTTTTATTCGAAAAAAGCAAACAGTACATTGGAAATTATCGGCACTGATTCCCGCGAATTGGAAATTCAAATACATATCTCTTTTTGCGTTTCTATACGGACCGTGTTTTATGGAGCTCGGCAGAAATATTCACCGAGTACTCTGTATGGGAACGCGCCACTGAATGGTTATATGAAAAATTAATTTCTCTGAATATATACGTGAATTGTTTATAAAATTGTGAATGAGCCTTTACCCCGAAGAGGCACTTCTCCCCGCGCTAATGTTTGTACGGTTTGAAAGTTTTCCGGACTCCGGACATCCGAGTTTTTCGCGAAATTTTAAGCGACAGCCTTTGAAGGTTAATTAAAAGGAACAATCCCGGTTGTTCTGCGAAAAACAGATATTAAATATGTCTGGAAATCCGGTTTTGTATATGTGCAGAGCCGAGATGATAATTTCTTGAATGGGAGCGTGCATTATTAATTGTTATCAACTTAACGCGTGGCAATATTATTGCTATGCACAACAATATAATATGTAATGCTATTGCAAATTTTTGCAAATTATTTTCACAGCTAATTTTATGAAAACTGAAATAAGAATTTCATGCGATGTAAATTGTATTTATTGCTATTAACATATACGTTTCAGTGCATTTCAGAGATTCGTGTATGTCATTAATGGAATCAATTCTTATGAAAATTCTAAATTTTCAAAAATTTGATAAGAATAGATATTTGGACCTTTTAAAAAACTAATTTTCAGAGAATCTATGGGGTGAAATAAACTAAGGAATCAGAAAGGCGAAAACAAATCCAAAAATACAGCAAGAAATCGAGCGATTGGTGACGACTAAATTTCTACTTCAATAGTTAATCACAATTAACAATTAACCTCCTAGTTTAATCGTTAGTTGCGGTTAACGATTAAATACTTGATAATGAAATTCCTTTCAATTGTAATCGTCAATCGGATAATTGATTAAAGATTAACTGCCGAGATTTCGAAATGAAATACGGAATCAAAACTATATATGAATACTGACAAAAATGTAAACTGAGTTTAGGTGTATTGTCATTTGGTCTATAATATAAACTCTGTTTACGTGCTTTCATGTTTTTTTCCGATGATTTCTTCTTTTAATCAACGTTTGACGATTAACTTCATCAATCGATTGATCCAATCGTCGATTTTTCGGTGATTTCTTCATTTAATCAAGGATTGACGATTAACTTCATCAATCGATTGATCCAATCGTCGATTTTTCGATGATTTCTTTTTTAAATCATACACATTAATCAATCAATCATGATTAAAATTTTAATCGATTAATGTCCAACTCTGGTGATAGCGAATGATCATTGTTGATCATCCAATAGAGAAATATCGTCGCCCGGTGATATTCGGCTATCGCGGAAAAATCGAAAGGCTGTATCGCAATATTCAGGGCCCCGGGGTTCCCAGCGGTGGCGCGCATTTTTCGTTCGGAAAATTCTGCCAATATTTTCTCGTCGTTTTTTTCTTCCCCCCTTCTGGGCTTTTTTTATTTTACATCGGCTACCACATGGCACCCGGGGTCATCGATTCGGTGGGTAGTCTGCGTGGCAAGTCGGCAGATACGTTCATTTTAACGCAGGAGCCGGCTGTAATCTGTGTACCCGTAATAACTTTTGCGTGGTTAGCAGCTGACCATGCATGGAATTCATTATGCTGAAACAAATATGTAAATCTCCATATATATATATACATATATATATATCCCCGCCGCCGGGTTATACATATATGGTCAACGGGTGCCACGCGGGCCTGGATGCAGATATATTTCGTACGGAACGTGTGTCCACTCCCGAAACGGACAGTGACGGTTAAAAAAAACTTATCTGGCCACGCCAGTTGCGCCGGACATGTTAATAATGTCAAGGGGTTGAAAATCTAGAGCCACTTTATACTTCCCTACCAACTGGCCGGATGTGATTTCATGGTGCAGCTTCTTGTCCACCTATCCGGTGTTCCACGGTTTAGCGATCGGACGGCCGGGTCCGTTTTGACCCGGAATTTTAGTAGAGGGTGGTTCTTGGTTACAGGGGTGAAAAAATTTTTTTGAGATTTTTGTTGGTCTTATTTTAATTGATGAAATTATTCTTAATTAATCTCAAATAATTTTTGGCCTGATTTGAGACTTCGTGAGAAAAATTGTGTGTACCCTTTTAAAAACGTACAAAGTCTTTGAATTTGATTGACCATTTTATTAATTTTTTAATATGTTTATAAAAGGATGAAGAATAATTTCTGTTAAATATTCTCAAGAAACAGAATACTTCTTCCACTTTCGTTTGCAATCCGATAATTAGATGTCTGTAGATTGTTTTTGAAAATTTAATTCTAATCCATTTAAAATTTCCACAAGCATTTCTAATTTTCAGACTGTACGTCGTGTCTTAATTGCTGCAACGTCGTCTATGCGCATAAACCAATATTAACTCGGACGTACAAAAATAAGCAATTTAGGTATCGAATCAATGAATCGCCATTGTTGATCGTAACATTTAAATTTAGATTAAAACAATACCAATTCGTTTTATTAACATGTTGACTACCACAATTAGAACAACTTACTTAATAAGAATAGAGAAGCGAACAGAAAGCCAATTATTTATGCAACCGTCTGACACTTCGTGGATCTCAAACAATAACAATTGGTCTGCAATCTTATATATTCGAAATAATATATTTGAGAATGCAGCACTTCTACTTACAACATATACTATAGCACGTGAACCCTATAGGCGTCAAACCAAAAAGTTTTATTCCCTCTTTTCGACGTATTTTTCCACGTAGAATCATCCCCTGACCAGGCACACCCTGTTAACGTGGCAATCGAAATGTTGAAAATATTTAAACATGGTAAGCGAAACTTTAAAAATATTTAAATATTCCGTCTGCTCTGCACAATTTTCGTTTCAATAACTCTGACACACAGTATGGCCCTCGTCAGACGTTTTCGAACCAGAAATAAAAACCAACAAAAATAGCACAGCAAGCGATGGCGGTCTAAAACCGCGGTGACCGGCCTAAACAAGAAATATCAAGTTACTGGTGCGCGTTTCCTCCGCGTTGACCCCGCGGGTACAATCGTGCAAACAATATCGCGTTGAACGCGACGAATTATTCGGCGTTTCGGTAGCCGTGAACGAAATATGGGTCGAGCCGTGGTATCGGTGGGTCGTTCACGTTTTAATACGATTTTCGAGTCGGTCTTTATAGTGGTGGTAGTGGGAGAGGCGATGTCAGTGGTGGTAGTGGTTGTTGGCCCACTCGATTCGTGCAATCTGGTCCTCGCAGCTGTCACCGTCGTCGTCGTCGTCGTCGTCGTCCTCGGGTCCGGCATTCCGCAGTGGAGACCGAAGGCAGGCTCTATCCGACAAGACAGACCTCCTCCAATTTTACGTTCCCCTTGACTCGAGCCATTCGCAATAAGGACACGAGGCCCTTTCTTTCGCCTCTCTTCCCTTCGCGTGGCCGCACAAAACAGTCGTCGGGGAGATTGCGAATCGCCGTTGCGGTAAAGAGAGCTTGAAACTTTCCCCAGAAGTTGTCGATGCTCCGGAGAAGAGAGAGAGAGAGAGAGAAAGAGCCGCGATAGACTACGGGACCAGAATCCTTTTGTGCCCGGTATTTTTGCTCTCCCGTTGATGCAAAGAAGATGTAATTTATATCTCTGTGCGGCCACCGGCGGAATATTCCCCACCCCCATCCATCCCCTCTCCCCTCCCGTCTTTGTACTCCTTTTCCTCCTCTTATTTGTTAGTCCCTGAACTCCTTTCCACGATTTTTTCCCCGATGCTTCCGAAACCCGTTGACGAGAGCCTGTCGAATTACAGCTTCCTACTGCTCCTTGAACTTCGTGAATTACGTGCGGACTTTTTTCTCTCGATTGAGGGGGTAGACCACCTTTATTTTCCATTTATATTCTTTATTTTCCATCCTCAAGGCAGTGAGAAGTGAAGTGGGCATAATAGACCCCCACCCCTAGGAAAATAAATTTTTTTTCTACCCTTAATAATTTGCTCACAGTTGGGAGGAAAATATATGAAATGCAGGAGGTAAGATCGAGTAATCTCGTTTTTGTTTCATCTTAATATCCCGATTGACAACCGAGAAAAGAAATGATGAAGTTAAGGGTGTTCATCCTCGTATTATCCTTAAATGAGGGGGGGTTACTTTAACCCGGCGTTGGTATTTGGGGTCTCACAGACCCACCTAAATAATATATTGTATTATAGAAATATAAATACCTTTTTCATAAATATAAGATTAGGTATTGCTTAAGAGGGTTGTAATTTTTCAGAGTAAAACCGCAGATCCACGAAATTAAATTTTTATTACTATTAGTGTGACTCGCTGTCACACGTTGTTACAATTTTACAATCAATCTAAAATCTCTGGGGTCTGTGAGACCCCACCTAACTAACGCCGGGTTAAACTTTGGGGGATTATCTGTCAACCTAAAAGTATTGTTTTACACACGATAGCAAAATAAAAATTGTCGTGGGGACTGCTGGAAATCCTTTGTTTCTTCACTGTTGAAATGTTCTATTTCAAGCTTAACCGAATTGATGATTAATAATATTCTATACTTTTAATACCCTATATTTAATATTTTAAGACTTTCTAATGCTTTCCCTACCTACCTTCAAAATAGGAAACACCTCGCAGCTAATAATGAATATTAAAATATCCCTCAGAGTCGGTATAGGATATCGATGTCGGATCCGGGGGTATAAAAGAGCCGAGCATATCGGAAGCAATGCTCGAAGAGTCGACAAACAGCTGAGCCCGAGGTGTCGGCTTCGCAACTCGCTACCAATTTGAAACAATTAAACGCGACAGAGTGTCTCAGTATTATCAGGGCCCGTTGCTGAGAGAATCATCAGACCGGCCGTCCAATCGTGAGAGACACCGGACTCTCTTTGAATCCCGGGGAAAGCTGGGGATCCGCGCACGGAAACTGACGCTGCCGAGGACAACGGTGTCTCTGGTAGCTGCCGATAAACAGCTTACTTTCCAGCAGCCTCCTCGATAAAGCGTGAAGACAATAAATGCGCCCGGGCGCTGCAAGGTGGAGGTACAACAAAGGCGGCTGCGCGAAACTTTGCCCTCTCCTACTCGCCTAAAGTTCGAGCGGGGAATTAAAAGGGGGCTTCGATTCGGACAGATAAGACGGGGCGGCTACCACAGCCAAACACACCGGCCCGGCCATTCATCCCGGATACGGTGACAGCTGTACCGCGCAGATTGCGCGGGTCAAGTGGACAACCGGAATTATATCGAGTGTTGTCTGTACTCGGGAACACCGCCCGGTTCATTTTATTTCGAAGCGTCGAAGCTGCCCGGGGACTTTCAGAGTCGTGGACAATGAGTCCGAGATGTCGAACACTCGAGATTGCTAATTTGTAAAGGCGGCGACGGGGTCTGCGAGAATAGCGCAGAAATAATTCCGATTTTTGGGAAAGTTCACTGGGAGACTGCGGATTGCACACATTTGTCACAAAAATGAATAGGTGCAAATATTAAGCCTCGGACGGCGAACCATTCTCATTGCTTTATAATTAATGATTAATGATGTTCAATAATTTCTATATCAACTTTTTAATTAATTTTTTATTCATTCAATAACTTATTTGGTGCATAATAAAAAATGAGGAAGCTTTCTTGCAGAAAAAAAATTAATTTTATAGAAAATTTAATATTATTTTTAGGGGAGTAATATTGAATTATGAAAGTAATTAATTTTATGTAATCACCAGGAACCGAGTAAGGAATTGACGATTTTTATATTCCTTCGTTCTCGAAGGATTAAAAGAATTGGAGAATGTTATTGATTTAATGAGATTTAAGTTTTGGTCTCCACAATTGATTTGTAATAAAATTTTATTTATTCTATATATTGCTGCTGAGAATAATTATTGGTGGTCAATAAATTTATGGGTATAGCAGCTTCTTGCATTAAATATAATTACGGAATTGATTATATCATACTAATCGTTCCTCGTAGTTATTGTATTATTTCATTAATTTCAATAATTAATCTCATCATTCTATAGAACTGGAATAAACAATTATGAGAGTTTTTAAACCATTATGCGTGTTGAATATATTCGGTGAAAGCATTAGAACATTTAATGAAAACACATTTTCAACTAGGAAGTAGTTGGGAGCTGAAAATGTAAAGATTAAGTAGATAAGTCAGCGCATAGTCAGACACCAGACTCTACACACTAGAATGAACACGAGGACGATTCCATGCCTATTTTTTTATTTATATGTCCAATCTTTATGGTAAGAAGAGTTGATTGATAAGCAGGTATGTACCTCCCAATTTGTTTAAAAATTTATTTATACATTTTTGTCAAAAAATAATAGAACTTCATGTATTTTCGAGGCATAAAGATATATCTTAGAACCATTGCACGTCGTAACTAATTTTCGGTATTTACATAAACATTAAACAATTTATATGTTAATGCATACCGAAATGATTTCAGTAGATCCTTTAACAGATTCCTTTTATTGAATTTTTTAATTTTCTGTTGCACGGGGAACGTACAAATTTTAATAATTTTCTGTGAGCATTTCGAGCATGGTCCCAGTAATCGAATTATTTAAATGCGATGTAGCAAGTGTTCATTAGTGGGGCGTAATGTGGGATGCATTGCGTGAGTTGTAAGGAAACTTTGCCATAGACTGCGCCTTAATTTTACTTGCTCCGGGAACACCAAACATGGATCCGTATCGCGCAGCAGTGACAGCTGTACGCAACAGACTCCAAGAAACTCGAAATTCGTATAAGTAGGATCGAGTTCTGGGAACTTGCTCTGGTAAAAGTGACACAGTTTTGTCGTAGGAATATCGCGTACTGCATTAAATTCTGCAAAGATAATTTCTCACGGAAACTCGTTGCATTTTACCCAACATAACGGACTTATTCTTCAAGTAAAAGAACAAACTTTACTACTCTCCATTAGAAAAGTCCTAGAAAATTATGAAATACCTAACGTGAAACCTAATGTGTCTGACCATTCGTGGCTTGTTCTACTTAAAATCAGTGCACAACGTTATTTCCTCGCTACCACTAACAGTATCTGTTTATTACCAACTTTTACTCAATAATTATGTTGAACTATTTTTATTAATTGCAGAAGAAACAGATGTCTATCGGAGATTAATAAAATGCAATACGGGGCAGAAATGGGAATTGATAGTCGGATAAAAAATGTATGGACTCGAAAAATAAATAATCAAGGAAAATAATCCGATTATAAACATCAGAATTCATTTCTGTTCGATTTGCAATTAAATGCAATAAACGCCACGCTGATTTTGATTCCCATTTAGTGGACTATGAATATGGAAATGCGAGTAAAAAGGAATAGCCCATCAGCAACGATTGATTGCAATAAATGCAGTATTAATACGAGTAAATGGAGGATAACAAAGAGTATAGTGAATGTTTTAAAAAATTTAAATTTAAGTCGTCGATTGTAATAAAATCGTGCGATTAATAAAATTCAAACAGTGTATAAATGCATCAATTAAATATAGGAATGAAATAATGATCGATGTTTCTTAAGAAACAATCGCAATCATACTATTACTAAATATATTCAAAATAAAGACAGAAGCAATCAGAAACAAAATCTTTGAATTCAATTTAAGTCACAATTTTTCAAGAATTTCATTAAAAGAAAAAATGGGAAATTGAGAAAAACCGGAGGACCTTTGTTCAGAGACGAATAAAAATTTCCGGAGCGTTTGAAAGGGACAGAAATCAGAAATGAAGTTTCCTCCTTACAGAGTTTGATTTCGCGTTCCAATGGCCGCAAATAGGGATACAAAGGGATCCAATTTTCGAGGACATTATTTCCGCAGAAATGTTTTTCCGCGGGCTTCGAAAAACTACTTATCGAAACCGAATTCGGTGGCGAAACGCAATCTTCGTAGTTCCAATTTATTACCGTCTCCCCATAGCAGGGTTCAGTTTCTCGCAATAAAGTACGTTTCCGAAACGAAGTTAGTGCTACAATGAAAGCAATGGAGTCATCGGTGTTCGTGAAACGAGAGACGGATATCCAATCGGGATATCGAAGGTCAAGGAGCTATCACGGCACAAATTGGGTTACCGAGGACGGACCGTATCGAGAAAATCCTATTTCCAACTCGCTATTTTTCTCGGGCTCCGAACCCGGAGCTCCAACGTTTTTATATCGGATAACAGCAAGAGTTTTCCCTGTTATCCGACCCCGATCTTTGAATCTCCTCAACTTCGGCCAATTTGTAACTACCTTGCTTTTAAGGTTACCCGGGAACTCGATGATTCAAGAAGATCCTCGCCCGGCAAAACACGCGTTATCTGGTCCCACCCTCTAATTCGCCACCGTACCCTGGCTTTCACGTTTTCTTGCACAGATCGCACTCAAACTGCAGATTCCCGATGAACTATTTAATCCTTTTACGTGCAGATAACTCCACACCAGAAAATCTATTGAATCCATTTTTTCTAAATTATTCTGAATTTTTAAGCGGAACTAAAATTTTCTAGGAGCAGAACTAGGAATTCATTTTTTTCTTCAACAATTTAATTTCAAAGCACTAGTGTGCTTACTATAAACGTCTTTAGAAGGAAAATTTTTGTTACTGGTATTTTGGATTTGATCCAAAGATGGTGGATTTTGTGTGTTGTGACCTTGAGTAACTAAAATTTAAAACATTTAACAATTTTTATACGAGATTATAATTTGAGACTGCTGGCAGAATATTTTTTAATTTCTTTAAATGATTAAAGAATGAAATTCTTTTTTGCTCTGGATAATGAGCTGCGGTCTATTTATCACAATGTTGTTAAAACTAGCACAAATTTTTAGTAGAATTGTGTACTTTGTAAGCACAGTCTAATTATTTGTTACACTGACGGTGTTCGTAATTATATATTATTAAGCGCGACGTGGTTTCTTTTTGAAGCAAGAAGAAAATTTATTAAGGAAAAACTTTTATTGCTGAAACACGAGGGAATGAACTTCTGAAGCTCAACTGCCTTTTATAAACTCAACGCCAAAGAAAGTAGTAAATAACAATTGGATAAGAAGAGAGAAAGAGAACGAAAAATATTGAAATATAACATAACAATGTGAGTATTTTTCACAATCGATATTAGTAATTAATCTACGTAAGCAGTCTTTTTATTATATATGAATAATACACGCGTGTAATATGCACCGTGATCATAAGTAATAAATTATGTATAATTAGTTAAACTTTCCCTACATAGCGTCGGTAGAGAACAGCTTAATTTTGAAAAAGTTTTCTGGACGAACCTCGCGAGCACATTGTTATAAATAATACACCGCAACCATGCAGCGCTCAACGTATCAACGTATACGGACGTAAATTTATTTATGTAGTTTCGAAATAACAACCGCACCTCGGGAAAATAGGTTAACAGCCCTTCAAACACATTGCGGCTTGCTATTATTGAAAATTTCGTTGTTCGTTGCTACAAATTATAAATTTCCGAAACTTCCGACAAGTTGCTTGCCTGTTCATGTCGAAACTGCAATCGCTCCTCTGCATTATTGTTACGCGGACGTTTTTGTTCAAGGCTTATTAGACTGTTTACAAAGCTTCACGAAATTGGCAAAGGGCATATTGTTATAAAGATGCGCAAGATTTTATATGTTTTTTGAAATGATCTGTGAAAATAGTTAATGAAAATTTCTTCTTTTTAATCAGAACTAAGGTATCTTTAGTAAATGAAATTTAATATTTTCTCAACATGTTTGATTTGATATTATAAAATAACAGGATGAATGCTAAAATGAATGCGAAAGTAATATTTAATTTCCAAATTAAAGTATAAAATTTGATAAGTTCAAATTGCTTCGAATATTATGTGTAGAAAAGTGTTGGTGCACCTCCACAGTTATCAAACCTTAGAACACGTATTATGAAATTTAACTGTTAACAAGTTTTGCGAGCAAGCTAACAAGGCTTCACTGTGCTTAATAGTTTCGCATGTTCATCTCGAATTTTCAATCCAGCAACTCTCTGCTGTTTTGACCGCGCTTCCCTCGCTTTTCTGTTCTCTAAACATTTTATGAATCTACCAAACACGGGTGGTACAGTCTGTGAAAAATTAAAAGTTTCGTGTACACTCCTATTTAAAGTTACGACACATTATTACATACCGTTTTCAAAAATTTTTCGAAACAGAAATCTTGCTACAGTGTCAGTCATAATAGCTGTCCAGTCTTCTTCTGTGACTCACATGTTATGCACAGACATCTATTATGACTAGATTATGAATCTTGATGGAAAATGAAAATTTTCTCCGTCAATTAAAAGAAACAAGAACCAAAGAAAATGATCTTCTCTCATTAATAGATTTAATAAGCTACAAACAGCATGTAGAACGTCGATTATGTGTGTACCATAATAAATTTTGTGGCATTTAAAAAATTTTTTAAATCTCCCATAACAGGGGTAGCATTTCCTTAAATTTATTTTTTACCCCGACCTCGAGAAAAAAAAACGTTTCGACTTAATTAACCGTTACCATATGAAAATATATTAACTTTGTGCTATTTTGAGGTTGACACAATTGAAAGAAAAACCACCCCTTTTATTTTTTACAAGGACCCAAAATCGTTTCGTAGGCGTTCTACTGACCACGGAGCTCAGCTGATAAGCTTCGCCACAATTTCTGCCAGGCTGATCAGTCCCGTGACCGACTAGAACCGTTAAAAATCAGGTGCCTGACGCGCCAATCTCTAAAACGTAGGCGAGAGCTGATCCGAGCTTTCGTTTATGTGATTTCGCGGAGAGAGACCCACCTGCCAGACGGCCGTAACGCTGAAACATTCGCTCCACATCGGTCTTGCTGCACTGAAACGTGTTTAGATTCCCGACGAAAACCCGGGAATTCACCGCCTGTGGGTCCTGCGAATTGGTCTGGTTGCCCACTTTGCTCATCTTCATCGCCTGGAACAGAGGAATGTAACGGATACGGTTTATCGTCCGACGTGATTTGTGTGATGATACGCCCGGGAAAGTGATACAGTCATTTTATCGGTTCCACTTTAATGGGGCCTGGGCGCAACCCGTTGCCCCTGACACAGAGACGGACGTTTATGACACTCATTTTCGGATTCGGACCGCCTACACGCCGATTTTATTGGCGATCTTGTCGACGGTACGTCCGGGCCGATTTTATACGCAATGCAGGACACCGAAATTGCATTGTAAGAATCGAATCTCTGACATTTCTAGCGATTCATCTAATTATGCATGCGCAGAATAATTTTGCTAAAAGTGGAACAGTTCAATTTTTTTGTAAAGCCAGGATTTAGTAGCTGACGCGAAAGTTCTGGTAAAAATTATAATATAATATATAAATAAAATAGTAAATAAATGAAATAAAATAATAAGTGTAGCAAAATTTAAAGCTTGAAAATTAACATAAATTTCACTGTGGAAACAGTTTTGTTGCTACTTTGAAACTGTTATTTTAGTGCAGAGTGCGAATCTGTACATACTGAAATAAAAATTCTATCGAAGTCCAGTTTTGAAACTGTAATATTTGTTAATGAAAAATTAATAGAGATTTTATTTTTGAAACGGCTATCCGCGATTTTAGATCTGCAATTTTACAGAACAATGTCAAAGATTCCTCATGTTTCATACATTTATGGCATAATGCGAGTTCATGGTTGACACTGGAGTACATTCCACATCCAAAGTGGATTTTATTGTATCGGTAAAATAAAAACTGAAAAGGGTTAATAAAAACTTTATTTTACCGATGCAATAAATCCCACATACGGTCTTCAACACAGTTTGTATTTTCCCGTGCACTACAAATTCGCATTACGCTATAAACATGTAAAATGATATATAAAAGGTTCATAAATGTTTCTATGTAAATCATGAAGTTTTATTGCATCCCTGTTACTATTTATTTACAACAATGCGCATTTGTAGCCTAGTGGGAATATAGATACTTTATTTGTATTTAACAAGCACGATAAAATTTATTGCTTTTTGAACAATTTTGTGATCGTCCCATTGCGTTCTTTGCATACAAAATGCAGACTGTAATACAATATGACTTCTTTCTCTGAAGAAAATTTGAAAACTTCACCGGGCATAGTCTCACTGCAGTGTCTGACTACTGTCGACTGTTTCTACTTGTCGTACATAAACAAGCGTTATGCTATTTTCGGACTGGAAAATTCAACAAATATTATATATAATTGTATATTAACGCGAACGTTAACGTAAAGTGAAACTGGCTGTATTTTTCTTTGCTTCGGTTAAGTGGACTGCGCAGCGAGTTACTTTTCGTCAGTTTTATTACACATGTAACGATTAAGAATGTTTAATTACACAATAGACTGAATAAAATGCGAACGCCATTGTGAACACTCGAAACAATAGGGACGCGGGCAAAGCTGCACGGGAAATTGTTTTATTCTACACACAATTAACGTTCTCCCTATCAGAGGGCGGGTTTAATTGTTTAATTTCATTTCTTTGCGTCCCCGTGCATATTTCATTCGGCGGGAAAGACAAAAAGAGGGCAGCGTTTAATAAAAACGTCGCGTGACCTGAATTTCCTCTTGGTGTCGCATGCGTCGCTGCATTTTAGTATTTTCTATGGTAGAAAAAAAACCGACACGTTGTTCTCTTTCTGCGGAGATGATATTGCCAGTAATGAATGGAAGTCACTGTTAATCAGTGTCGAGCCGAAACTAACCTACTTCTTTGCAAATTGAATTTACGTTCATGGTTCAACCTGCATTTACAACACTTCAATTAGGATTCGCAGTACAGTAAATCCTCTACGGGCGCAACAATTTCTATACGATAGATGCGACCAAGAATATCCCCCCCCCCCAACTTACAATTAATACAGGGTAAAAAACGGTGCCAAGCAGAAAATTGTTACCAGAGAATCATACCAGAGAATGATACATCACGTATCATAAAACCCAATTTAAACACCCTAATACCTTCATTTCTTTGTAGCGCGATCGAGCGCCCAAGGGTGAAACCGCGCGTGGTCTCTATTTACACGTGACCTTCTCTACATTCGGCTCGGCCTCTGGAGATAAAAAATAGCTACCCTATACGATGGATGCGATCAAATCCCCCCGAGGCTGTCGCGTCTATAGAGGATTCACTGTATAGTTCAGGCCCGGTAAGTACTTCCCCGTTGGGGCTTCACGACCCCCACTATCAGTGTACCGGTTCCCCCACTATTTCATATTGCCCCTACCGTGCTCTTCATCGCGTGGCTGCGAGGATACGGCCTCATAGACACTCCCAATCTCTCCACCCTCCTGCCACACTCCACAGGAGTCTGGTGGGGAGTCTGTGGCTCGCGACTATAATCATCTATAAACGTTTATACTCGTTTTTATATTCTAAAAAATTCTTAAAAAACTCAGTCTCTTCAAACATTGAAAAAATATTGCCGAATTCTCAATTTACTAAAACCATTGAGTCCTATCCTACAAAAGAACAATATTTATAATTGAAAAAATTCATGCAACTCAACAAAAAAAATATAATAAAAATACAAAGTTACAGATAGGTCAGGACCACCTTACTATTTGGAAAAAAATGGAAAAAACCGATACTTTTCGCCGAATAAAAAACAGTTGAATACAATTACCAGAGGATAGAGGCTCTCGTTAGGTTTAATTCGTCCAAGGTCGTCCGCAAGGCAAGGGTAGTCGCCTAAACAACGACTAGCAGGCGAAGTCTAATTATTAACTATCTCCGGGCGCAAGGGCTGCCGGGAAATTAGTGCGTCATTAAAATAAGGATTAAGGAGAACGAGCAATTAGAAGGCCCGGATAATTGACCAACGATACGATCGGCCCGATCAGACCGGGATGGAAAAAAAGATTCTCTTGGGGGGTAGGGTCGCGACGGGTTTTCAATTAACCGGCACATCATCCAATTAACGCACGATCGCCCGTAAGATTAAACGATTCTATGGAAATCGCAGCAGTCACATCGCGTGGCGCGGCGCGGCCTGTCGAATCCGTGCTCTCGATTACCATCGGCATGGCTAACGACCTCATTAGTTTTGTGGCATATTATGACCGTGGAAAATGAAACAGCGCGACGAAACCGTTGCCAGTCAGAATGAAATCGCGACGCGTTAATTAATTACTCGTTCTCGTTCCTCCGCGAATACGACGCCTGCCCGCCTGTCTATTGACGATTTAAAGAATCGACCATGAACCTCATTAAGTCAAACCGGGCTCCGCGAAAACCCAGAAACACGGTTCCGTCGGTCCCTGACGAACCCGCTTGTGTCCATGGAAATGTATTATTTTAACTCTGGATAACTATACTCTCGCGAAAATTGCAATCGGAATTTTTCAGGCAGTGCGTTCAATATCAAGTAAAATTGCCTCCTGTTTCTTCATAAGCTGAAATATTTGTTGAATAAAAAAATCCAAATATATTCGTGCTCTTATTGAATTAATGGGACGCATTTCGTGATTTTCTCGATCAAGGTCACGTGAACATGTCGCATATCGTTGAATTTGCTTTTTTATGAGTTATAAAACTGTTGTAGTGAAAATATGTAGTCCTATTTTTAAAAAAAAAACACCGATGAACTTAGAATTTCGAAAATTACTTTGAGAACATTTTTTAATAAACTCGGAAGACAGAACGATCTTTTTAAATAATTTTATCGAGTCGCATAACGTATGATAGAATCAGAAGGAAGAACGTTCATAATATTTAATGTTATAGTTATTATTATTATTACAATTTGTACGATATACCAACTCGTTCACAAAGGACGCCGAGATAAATTCGAACGGGTGATTCGTCAACAAAATCTCCGGCGGAAAAATCGAAACGGCGTGTTTTTTCATCCGGATTAATATGCAGATGCATCAGTAGGAATGCATGGAGCAATACCAAGCGCAGTATTAGAGTGCATCGCGTGTGATAAATATCGACACTTATATGAGGCAGGGGTAAATATTGGGCCGAACGTCAAAATTAACTATCGACGCCGAGGGCAGCTTTAATCGACAAGGGATTGGCCGCGTCGCGCTTCGACTTTTACGAAAGGCGAGAAAACAGAAGCTATTTTCGACCCGTGTTCTACGACCCGAGAGATTCCCCCTTTCAATCTTTCATAGAAGACACGTCGCTATTAACAACCACTAATTCAGTTCGGGTGTACTGAACTTTAATTAGATACGCAAGTGATGCTTAAAATTTTACGATAATTACGGATAATTCGGAGACGTGCAAATTAACATTGGGAATATTATTAATAGACTAAGGATTTTGTGCATTCGTGTCAGAGATTACCAGGTGAAACGTGAAATAACAAAAACAGTTAAGGAAGTTAGTTAAAGTTAAGTAAGCTAAAATTGTTAAAACATCTATGTAGCTCCTGTATTTTACGACGAATGCAGATTATTTGTATTTTGCATAAAAGACAGTTTGAACTTTATTTAAGATATTATTAAGCTGTACATTTAAAATAATATTTGAAGTTTATCTATAATTTTCTGTCTTTAACACTTACATGTACTTAACTAGGTCAGAAAATGTTATGTAATCATGACGATGATAAACAAAAGAATTTATTTTTCCAAAACGTGATTGAATACTAAATTTCTGAAAACTTGAAACTTTTATTGTTTATTTTTCTCTAACAATAAGACGTTTCTGTGTGACACAGGGGGAGGGAAAATGAAGAGACATTTTTCTCGAGAATCCTACAAATTGAAACGTCCCTAGAAATATTGGAAAATCTTTTTATGGCGGTATCTGCCATAGATTTGAAGATTGAAGCTGCCCCTTTACAACGACACCCTAAGACTTGATGTACGATTTTTTTTGGTCGGTTTATTGAACCTCGAATGAAAGGTGTGTCCACTTCAGAATAATATAAGGCACAGAATGTTCAAAATATGGTTGAATAATAAATGTATCCAATAAATGTCAAATAAGAATGTAATTGTGTTTTTTTTTAATGAAAAGATCAATCAAGAGAGCCAGGAAATCTGAAAAATATATTTTCGCAAATCCTAGAAACTATTGTCATAATTTGATGACTTCACTATAATTTAAAAATGTGAAAAAGTGCTATGTCAGATGCTATAGCATTGTATTTACAATAACATTAAAATAATGTAACTGATTTCATTGAGACGTTGAATATTGCTATAATATTTCTGAACGATAACAATATTCAAATAGTTCCTACACATCTAGAAATGATATATAATACAACTGTGCACGTAACCACCCCTTAATATTGGCTTGATTGATGTCGGAGTAATTACTGGCGTGGACATTCAGTCAAGGGAAATTGGAGGTGCGACTAATTAGTGTCGTAGTTGGTGGTCTCTCTCTAATTAGCATAAATAATAAGAATTTTCATAGACATTTGTCACCGACGAAACATTTGTTTATGTCACCGTTGTTGCATTATTTCTTCCAATGGTTTGCGTAATGTGTCTCTAAGAATAGCGTCCAATTATTTCGCAAATGACCACGGTGCACATTAGAATGATGAATGAAATTCTCAACTCTCTTACCTATAACATTTTATTTTAGAAACTCGGACACGAATGTTTATAATATTTCGTTGCATGTTCTCGAAATATAATAAAATGTCTGCGTCAATGAGTTCGAAATTTGGTCAGTGTTGCGTACATTGAACGGCAGTTTAATTTTAAGAGGGAAAGTTGTGTTGGAGCCAAGATCTATTCATCAACGACTGTCAAATTATAATGAGAAACAAACAAACGGAATATGTGTCGCTATAATTAACTTTTTAGATCGACTATTTCTGAACAATTGCATATTTTATTATTCGAAATGTATTGAGAAATTTTTGGGCAAGATTTTCTTGTAAGAATTATGAAAGTTGAGTCAAAATTCATTAATTCTAAAAGACAATTTTTGATATACTGACAATTTTCATTAGATTAAAAAATTCATTTCTCTTGGAAAAAATGCTCAATGCTCTCAATCTTACCTAACACAATAACCAAAGGCATTCGTCGATATGCTGACAATTTTTAGTTTTTTAAATACCAATTTATTGTTTTCTGTTTTACGAAATAACTAACCTTGTCGATTGTCCAATTAACGCGGCCACTTGAGCCGAATAAATGAAAATAATTTATTGTATTTCTCGTGTTACCTATTTTCCTAAATCGAAGTAACTCGAAGCAACGTTGATGACTCTTCAATTAAGACCACTTGGAACGTAAAAATATAGATGGCTTTTGCGATTTCAAAATTTATCGTTCCACTCGCTTTCTAAAATCGAAATTTTCCAGACTCATTTGACCGGAACTGGTTGGTCAGTTCAAGAAGGACGCGTTTCCAGCAGCCAGCGTAGTTTTCCGCGTTAATTTAATGCCACGCTTAACGCGAATGATATTTTTCACGCAAACATTCCCGACTCGTGAAAATCGGCGAGCACACACACGCACATACCGTGGAAAAAATGTATAACGGTCAAAAGCAGAAAACACGGGTAGACCGGGCGATGCTCATCGACAATTTTATGCATTTTGGTTTCCAATTTCACATGAGAACGCTTGTATGTACGTATCCGCGAGTTACACAGCTCGGATTCGGGAAATTCCGAAGCAACATTTTCCGAGCCGATTCCCGGAGCACGTGGCCAGACCACCTCCCCCCGATTTTATTTTCAGTTCTCTTCCTTCATTCGCTATTGTACACGTTCGCTAAATTTCCATTAAATTTCGGGCTGGACGCGCGAATTCTCCCCGACCCCCAGCGCGTTCGCTAAAAATTGCACGGCGCATTGTTTCCCGGCCCGTTGCATTAATATTTTCATAACCGGCGAATAGATGTGCCGGAATTAATGAATTAACTGCACGGCATCGATGTAAATCGGCGAGGACCGGTTCTGTAATATTCATTTAGTTGACTCGTGTACTCGATCGAGTGGTTTTTTACGCTAACCTGCACGATACGCATCATCGAGTATGCTCGAACCTAATTAGTCGAGCGTGTACGCACTTGCGTGTACTGTACATTCACACTTTTCCAATTGATTTGTTGACACCACAAACACCGAGTCAACGGTCTGTAATTTTTTGAGAAAATTAATATCGCTCTGCACGGACCAGGCAGTTTCATTTGCGGAAGAGAAACGGAATGAAAATGTATTTGCTCGTTAATTGGTCTTAATAAGTCGAAAATAATACAATATTACATATTTTGCCAGAAATGAATGAAATATGCAATTGGACAATGAGAGATAAATTTTTCTATCATTTGTTCGTTTCATTTATTTTTAATTATATCAAACTTTCGAAATACAGATTTAAAGCTATTTATTTAATAACATGTATACTCTCTCCATAAGAAGATTGCAAATTTTATGCATTTATGACGAAACTGATCAGATTAAAATAATTCAAAAACATCAATATATTATTTTTACATTATTCAGATTATTAAAGAAAGTTCACCTTTTTAAACATCACCAATTTATATATTATACCTACCAAAAAATTTGTAAAATCTAAGAAAGTCAATATTATTTATTTATTGGGTTGACAAGAATGTAATTTCGGTATTTTAAGGTGAAATAAAACCAAAAATATTTTCTTATTTATTCTTTTTGGCAAAAGATCATCGAACAAAGGCGAGAATATCTTATTCTTTAAAATTCATTGCTTGGATAAAAAAATTGGGCTCTATTTTACCTTAAAACACCGAAAAAATTACTTTCTTGCCAAACCAGTAGATTATTAAAAAATGAAACTTGGTTCCCATCGCTGGCAATTGATATGAATTTTGCAAAAATCCGCGTCCAATTGACAAAGTGTAGTGCGTACAACGTCATAATATCGAAATTCTTGTCAACCCGATATTTCAATCCGAGGAAAATATAGATCCAGCAAAATCCGGTAACAATAGAATGACAGGGTCGGTACAGACATTCCGGTGTAGCGTTAAAATACATTTCAGCGGGCATTATCGTTTCGTTGCGCGGCGAATACTAATTTAAGGAGGAAGCTGTTCGTGGTGCAATTTTAGCGAAAACATCTCGAACGCGAGAGAGCACACGGTTCACGTGTGTCTTTGGACAGGTTACAACATAAATAACGACGACAGCGGAGAACGAGATTCTAGTCCACCAGACGAAAGTGTAATTAGAAATCTGTACGTCGTCGATTCTCGCGGCGGCAAGAATCCGATTCCGGAACTTTGATGGAATTTCCCAAACGGTGGCTCACTACAAACACGTTTCAGTGTGCCGACAGCGAGAAACAATTCCCTCGATACCAAATTACCGGGAACTTCAAATTAAAATTTACAATTTCGGTCGGGAATTATTCCCGGTGATCAATTCCGCGGTGAACACGCGTTTTTATGATCGTTTAGTCGATACTCTACCGTAAAGGTGAAATGCCTGCATTACTAATAAAACATCGAGAATTTAAAAAATGTTTTTTACTACCGAGTAATGTTCCAAAGGCTTGAACGTTTTTATTCGGCAATAAAATATATACCAGCTTTCGCAAGATACTTGTAATATTTTTTACTATGTGATATTAGTTGCTATTTTAATGTAACTGTGTTTCTATTGTTTTCATCTCACAACATCCGAAATTAGAATCTAATCATTAAAAATCTCAATTATTACGATTATTGAGGATGATTATTAGGATTACGGACAAGTTGAAAATTGTTTAATTTGACAGTATACTTTAGGAATCTGTATTAGTTGAAAAATAAATTTTGTATGTAGAGAATTTGAATTTCAGCAGAACATTTTATTAGAAAATTACTCCGAGGCTAATAGATAAATTATTTTTTGCAATATTGATTATTTAAGAGACAGAATTAATCCTTGTTTTGTTATTTTCTTTTTCACATGGTCCTTTCTCATGTCTGTGTACACAGTACTATTATGTCCACTCCATTCACGTGCTTTCATCAACATCACCCGCAACAAGTGAACTAAACAATTAACTAAACAGTTTACAACGGTATGCTGTGTGGCATGCTCTCAAAATTGAGCTTTCAAAATCTATACCGTTTAATGGCTTATACAAATATACCTTGTTCGAAAATTAAACAAGTTTGTTACTGCATTGAAACAGAAATAACTTTCCACGGGAAATACGAACAGTCGATGAATACTGATTGAACAACGATAGTACATAACACGAACTCTCGGGTTCGCAAATAATTATTAAATACAACAATCGGAATTCCTTAAAATTTTTAATGTTCTCAATGTTTTCTAATATTTATTATTTGTGAGAAAAACTCGCTGAAAATAGCGTGAGCACTATAGAAAAATGGCGAATAAAAAGGCACATTATGGAAGATTGGTAGCGAGCAGGCATTTTAATGTCGTCCGCTCTTTCAAACAACTACAGTACTTCTTTTCTCCATAGCAATTATGAAAAGAATTTACACAAAAGGTACAACAAACTCGTAGACTGTGTTCAATATTCAATATTTCTTTAAACAATTCGTATAAGCGACGTTGCTCCACTTTAATCGAGGCAATTAATCCAGCCAAATTATTTCGAGTTTCGTTTTTTGATGAGCTATGCGACTTTTGTAATGAAAATATGTAGTTCCATTAAAAAAAACTTCGATGACCTTGAAGATAAATATGATCTTTAGAAAATTTGTTGTCTGTCACAAAATATAAGCGAGATATTTAAGATGGTCCAGTTAGGTGAAATACCTTTATAGAAAATTTTTATTTTCTAAATCAATTATAAAAGTAGACTGTGTTGAATATTTAATATTTCTTTAAACAATTCGTATAAGCAACGTTGCTCCAATTTAATCGAGGCAATTAGGCCAGCCGAATAATTTCGAGTTTCGAACAAGGGTTGAAACCGTAGAAAAAGATGCCGTTCCTCATCTGGAACACGAGTTACGAGCCGCGTGGACGGAAGTTGTTGGAATTTTACGACATTATATCCAGCGGCGCCGGGTCTGAATATCAAACGGGAGGGAATTAAAGCGGGAAGGATCCGTTTCGAAAATATAGTATGAAAATGAGAGTGCCGGTAACGGTGAACGAAAGAAGTTAAAGATCCCGAACGGTTACGGGAGAGGTAGAGGTACGAGGGGCTCGCGGATTCACGAATTCAAACTTAATCTTTGTCGCGATCATCGGAAGTGGAAGTTCCTCAAGGGAGTGACGAAACTAAGAAGATTATCCATAATTTATGTAGGAAGTAAAACAAAGAGTGGACTGCCGGTGATGGTGCCGTATAATTTTAGGTATCGTCACGTGGGCTATCGTTCGGAGTTTCGGAATCTCGTTAACTGTCGTCCCGTCTACTTGAAACTACGCCATTTTCATCCGTCCCCTAGTCGTTCGCCCCCGCCTATTTACGCGTTACAACTTCGCGAATTTACCGCGTCGCCGAATACCATTCGACATGGACGAGCGCGAAGTCGTTGCAGTTTTTATAATTTTTCAGAGATTGTTCAACCCGCGACTGTCCCACCATTCAAATTGACACATTTTTCATCGATATTGAATGTATTTTACATCATTTTTACATTAATTATATTGGTATCGTGTGCAAAACAATGCTTTTAGGCTGAAAGACGATCCCCCAAAATTTTAAGTCGCTGACCCCTTATAAAAAAATCCTCCAATCCAGAGTAACAGAACCTTGTTCTCGAATTTTTTGGTAGCTGTCAGTCAAAGGGTAGTTTGCAACCCCACCCCTAAGAAAATAAATTCTTTCTACCCTTAATATTTTGCTCCCAATTGTGAAAAAATATATGGAAATGCAGAAGGTAAGTTCGAGTATTTTCGTTTTTCTTTCATCTCGGTATCTCAATTAACAACCGAGCAAAAAAAATGATAAAGTTAAGGGTGTTCACCCTCATTATCCTCAGATAAGAGGTAGCGGCTTAAAATTTTGGGGGATTATCTTTCAACCTAAAAGCATTATTTTGCACACGATACGAAATTCAAATGTGCATACATGTTCAATTAGTTACAAGGGGTTGATGAGGAGGAACAAATTTTTGGTGAAGCGGCTTGGAAACAAGAGTCATTATTCTCCGAGGGGTATGATTCCGAGAGCAAACGGCAGGGAGAGCGGTTAGTAGCCCGATTACGTGGTTGAAAAAGTCGGTGAGCCGGAATGCTGGTCAGGCGTGGGGCTAATTATTCAATTGGGAGGAATTAGGGGCGCGCGTGTCAGCGGGATGCAGCTCGTGTACCTGGCCAATTATTAGGCCGAAGAAGCACGTGATTATTAACGAAGACGAAACAAGCAAGCTGGCCTGGTGCAGGCATACAAATTCGACGGAACAACCGTTGGCCCCCGGACATCAGGGTTCCCGCTCACGAACCTTCGGCTTCTTTTCTCTTGGAAACTCCGCAGCACGTGGACGGCAACGAGACCGATGAACGCACCTGCACGAACGGCCAGGCAAAAGGACAACCGAATGTTTTTCGACCGAACGTTCTACCCAGCTACACCGTTAATATTAAACGACGAGCGGTTCCGTCGACGAACCTTTCGACCAAGACCTGCGAGCTTAAAGTCGTCGATGGCTTCAAAATCGTCGACGGAGAAGCAAACTGCAAGCTACTGGCTGAAACAGTCTGACCAGTGCGTCGTTCATACTACTGATTCGGTAAAATACTTTGCGAACGTTTCTTTTTAAGAAGAGGTCTTAGTTTTAAAAATTAATCAGTTTTTCAGTCGGCTTTTTAACTGGCATCAACCCTTCATTATCGATCACTTGATTCACATATACGGGGTGTTCTACTTCTGACAAGTAATATTATTTTTTTATTTGCAATATTTTATCAGGGATGAAGGTGACCTTCGATTTTTTACATGGAATTCTGTATTTTTTTTATATCATATGAAAGCGTGTGTCAAGACAGATTCACTCGCATACGATACAACAACCTTCAAGGTCACACAAGGTCAGAAATTAAGGTGACCATCAATTTTTTAAATGGAATAATTTTATATGGGAGAAATCATTAGAAATTTTTATATTAATACTGAAGAAACTGCGAAGGATAAAAATTTTTCGATTTTCCCGTAGCGGTCATAGTATGGAACCCTAAACCATCGCGGGTGTGGGGGTTGCGGTAATAATACATTAACGAACTAAATGGCGCACAAAGGGTCAATATTCGAAATTTCACGCGTCCGAAGTGAACCTTTCCCGTCCGATGGTATCTAAGCATAATGAGCTACTACAATTGCCTTCTCTCAAGCGAAACCGTAATCCCGCGTCGCTTTGAATGCCCTCGTTACGAATCTATATAGCCGGGGCCCTCTTAAACACGGAATTTGGTAGCAATTGTACGATACGCGATTTCGAAGTCACCGTCGGATTGTGGCCGGCAATACAGAAATATCGGCAATTTGCCGACCGGCTTTGAGAATACGAAACTCGGTTTACACGGGGGCATTACCGTTGCCACTCGTTTCGATTTCGTTCGACCTTTCGATACCGTGAACTTCCCGTAGATGTTCACTGCTCCACCGCAAAAATTCCGAATCGCCAGGCAATTCGTTTAACCGTACCAAAAATTCAATATACAGCTACGCGTATTAATATTCGTACACGCCTTAAAGGAAAATATCTGTTTTAAAAAAAAAAAATGGGACTTGATTTTATTTAAAATTTTTATTTTGCACGAATTTTGCAATAGATTTCTATTTTAACATACGCAGTCTATATATTATGCTGGATTTAATATTTTAATAACTCGACTGTGTTTATGGAAAAACTGAACAGTGGAAATGTTAAAAGAATTAAAGGACATTATTGGAAATCAGCCCTTGAATAAATTGCAATATTTTCGTGACATATCCCAAGAACAACAAAATGATATTTTAAAAACATTTGTGGCTAACAAACTGTGTAAAAAAAATATTTGAATACATTTCTCAGAAAAAAATACATTTTGAAACATTTTTTTCTGAGAGATGCACTAAAAAATACATTTTTTACATAGTTTTACTACGCGTTGGGTCATAATGTCCACGGTCGTTCTAGTTTAAGTCTGTTTAATTTATTTATGCTGGAACTGTGTGTGATTTGCCGACGGAACACGAGTTTGCATGGCTCGCAATTTAATCTCTAAATAACAAACGCCCTGGAAATTCACTTAACGTTTATCAAGAGAAAATACAAGATCATTGATAGCACGTACAACGTGTTCGGAAGGGAACGTGATAATAGCACATCTTGCCAATATTGCCAGTAAATCGCGTTGCATTTAGCGAGAGTTAAACTGCACGCGGACACACACACACACAGTACACGATTTCACGTCCGACATTGAAGTATCTCTAAAACTCGAGCAACTTTTCTCTCGGTTTAATAGCAAATGAAGAACTTCTGCGGCTGCTCGATGAATTTTTGATCCGAGCGGAGTGAAAAGTGATAAAAATATAACATTTCCGGGGCTGTAGGTGGCATACGGTCTATGGGTGGCCCCGCTGCTTTCAGAAAAATTCAAACCTGATGAAATTCTTTCCCACACTGAATATTCTAAATTGCACTAGCCTCGGCGAGAGAGACCTTCTTCTCGCAGTTCCCGCTGGTAAAAATGTTGCAAGTCGACCGTTAGAAACGAAACCAAAGGGAGAGGGATCCGAGTTTTAAACATTTCCGCGGCGAACACATTTCCTGACGTATTCTTGCGTTCACTTAGCAAAATTAAGCTCTGTCTGACGTACCTAATAAACAGTTACGGAAACGTTAACAGCATTCAAAAGAAAAATAATGATTAACCCTTTGCACTGCCATTTATTTTACAATTGTAATTTTCTAGGAAAATGGGGAAATTTATATTTTCTGTGTTACACACTGGGACATCCGATGAGGAGGTGATTCTACACGAGGAAATAAGAAGAAAATGTAGAATATAATTTTTTCATCCAAAGCTTGGTTTTCGAGAAAATTGAGTTTGAAAATGCAGTCTCTGTCTGACCATAATTCTACAGGGTGTCTCAGATGAAGGAGGCCACCTAAATATCTCCTTTATTTTTAATGGCACAAAAAAGACATTTATGGCATAATTTAAATGGTATCGAAGGAGGAATATCATAGAAGAACAATTTTTTTGTCCGGTTATTTTTTCAGTTTTTTCAAGGTCATCGTTATTTTTTTATCGGGAAAACTAATTTTTTTATTCCATCTTGTTAATGACTTAAGCATATTCAAATGTATTTTTTCAGCCGCTATAAGATGGAATAAGAAAAGATAAGTTATCCCGATAAAAAAATAACGATGACCTTGAAAAAACTATAAAAGAGTAACCGGACAAAAGAAATTGTTCTTCTGTGATATTCCACCTTCGATACTGTTTAAATTATGCCACAAATATTTTTGTGCCATTAAAAATAAAGGAGATATTTAGGTGGTTTTCTTCAGCTGAGACACTGTTTTCTGTATTCACTGAAACCGTAAAATAAATCGTAGGGCAAGGGGCTAATCATTTGTTTCTACCTTTTTCTCTGCCTCTCTCTCTCTCTCTATCTCTCGTATTTATTTATGAAGCTAGATCCGCCGACAGGGGAACGAAGTCTGCGTGCACAGAGAAGTTGCAAACATCCTTGGCCGAAACTTTGCCAAGTGCAGATTCCGGAACGTACGGTTAACTCGAGCAACATTTTTCGCAGTTTCGAAAAATTTGATGCGGTACGAAGCCAGCCGGGAACTGGGAAGTAACATCTCACAAACTAGTTCCATTTTTCTTTCGAAATCACTCCGTGGGATACAGGGAATTTCGAAATTTTCGGGTTGGACCCTGGCCGCATCGATCGCTCGCCGTCTGAAGCCATTTACTCGGTTGTCGTGTGATTATCTGGTTGCAACGAGTGCACTGTATTTTTAAAATTGAATTTCGAATTTTATGGACTTCGACAAATGAAATAGGTCAATTCGGAACAGTGAAAATATTTAAAAAATGAACCTCTGTGAAAAGCTTGTGTATTTTGAAATTAATACAACTTTTATTTAGCATAAAAATCAGTTAGTAGTTATTTGACGAGGAAAATTAATAAAACACGAATGAGTGACGTCACGACGAGATTGAATAAAAAGCAAAAACCACTGACAACATTTGAGGTTAATATAAAAATACGGCAGTGGAATATAAAAAGAAATTCAAGATGGTATTTTCGCAATAAAAATACGTAGACGTCCTCCATAATCTCCCTCGACACTAAAAATACACTCAACGCTCTAACGAAACCGAAGACGAATAAAAAAACGCGTCCAATTAAGATCGATGCAATTAAAGAGACGATCGCGACAATGCAGCGGTGCGTAAACAAAAATGTCCCCGTTCAACGTGACAACGCGAAGCAAAAAGGAAACAGAGAGGGAAAAGAGACGAGATAACAGTCGGAAGAAAGGCGACTGGCATTTTTTTTTTCGAGGAACTCTGGAAATAAATTTTTGTTCGTACCCGGAGCGTCCCAGTTTCGCGGATTTGCTCGCGAAACAGTCCGGGGATTCAAGAATAACGGAGAACAAACCCTCGTGGGGGAGAAAGACAGGGGCTGTGTCTTTACACGGGCAAAGTTTGCTTGTTACGAAATTCTGTAACGCGGGGCAGTCATCGCTGTGAATAAAATTGCGAACGGGCCGCGAGGTCCGGGCGCTAATGCGCGAATAAAAACGGTCAATGAGTACGCGAAAAACCGAGACGGGATGAATGGGCGTCTTTCGCTGAATAGAGGGAACAGAGATGTTTACGTCGCAGCCGCCCCCTGTTTAATTAAACAGCAGCGAATCGCCGGGTAGTTCCTTTTTAACCCGAGTCCCGGGTCCCTTCCTCGCAGCGGCTTTTCTTTTCGCCGCGGCCAGAAAATTAAATAAGGCACTACGGGAACGTTACACAAAGGGACTGTGGCCGTGTTGCCGCTCTCGAGATTTCCTCGGACGATGGAAGTTCGCGCGCGGCCCATCGCGAAATAGTGCTCGGCCAAATTTCAACTGAGATCGAGTGGTTGCTTCGCGAAATTGTTCCCCAACACACAGCGTCTCGAGTGCATTCAATTTCGTTTTATTCGCCCCTTTAATAATTACGCGGAATAACGTACTACCCCGCAGCGATTACTTTGAGATTTTTAAACGATTTTTCATCCCTTATGCTCCTTGGGGAAAATTATATTGAAGATTCTATTAGGTTGAGTCATTAGTAAACGGCGAATCTTTATGCAGAATAGAAATTGTCGGCGTCGTTTACAAGAAACAGTAACTTGTAGTATTTTCATGTTCATTTTATAGAGAAAAAATTGAGTTTGAGCGTTCACAGTCGGGCGTAACGTTTGTTGCTATTAGTGAAAATATAGCAGTGAAAAATATCCGATTCTCCTTTAAATTTTAAAATTGTATAATGGACTCCGCAATGGGAAAAGTAAAATATTCGTGAAGTAAATAATAAATCTAATAAAGGCGTCTTTCGGATTCCCATTCTCCGGCGGTAGAAATAGTTTTGGAAAAACCAGAATCGATAGGTGGAGCTACCCCTACGTTTGCCCTGGTCGAAACAAAAACAGTTTACGTCGCCGCCAATCAAATAATCATCAAGAGCCGGCAAACAATGACCGGATTTCAAAAACATCGCGCTGATAAAATAATCACGCGAGTCTCTCGTGCCCGGCGATTCAGTTTCCCCAAGAACAATGGGACCGTGTATATACAGGTAACGCAACCTCGAGCGACAAAAACACGAAACTGTCGTCGGCTGTCTCGCACAATGTATATGGTAATTCACTTATTGTTTCGTCGGTGAGACGCTAATGAATCATACAAGTATAATTCGGTTGATCTAATTCTGGTGAGTCGCTGCGATTCTGCCACGTCGCTCTTTCCCCTCTATTTCAGTTACTTGCTTCTTGTCGACTTTTTGTCTTCTGTGGACTTTTTGGCATGTTCATTGTCGTCCCTGGACATTCAGCTCCATCAGTTTTTATGTGACTGTTTACGAAAATAGTTTATCATTTTCTCAAACAATGTACAATATAATATTTATATAGATTTTCTCAAACAATTTCTAATATTTGTATTTTGTTTTTCTCGAACAATTTCTAATATTTATATTGATTTTCTCAAACAATTTATAATATTCATATTGATTTTCTCAAACAATGTATAATATTTATATTGATTTCCTCAAACAATTTATAATATTTATATTGGTTTTCTCGAACAACTTATAATATTTGTATTCAATTTCTCAAAAAATTCATAATATTCATATTGATTTTCTCAAACAATTTATAATATTCATATTGATTTCCTCAAACAATTTATAATATTTATATTGATTTTCTCAAACAATTTATAATATTCATATTCATTTTCTCAAAAAAATGCATAATATTCATATTGATTTCCTCAAACAATTTATAATATTCATATTGATTTTCTCAAACAATTTATATTAAACCACTTGGTTTGAAGCAATAATAAATAAACAAATAATTTATCTGTCAATCTTATACAATTTCTCACTTTCTTCCAGGAACTTTCAACATATAGTTGGTCAATATTTGTACATTTTAAAATGTTAGGAATGGAAGCTTCGAATGAAAAAATGTACAGAATTTTGTTATATTTTTTAATGTGGAATCACCTCCTGCCCGGTTGAACTACAATTTCCACCCCACCCTGTATATTGTCTGATAGTATCCGAGTATACTCCTTAATCAGCGATGCTGATTTGAAGCACAACTGGACCTCGATTGCCTTCAGCAACAGGATTAAATCGTTCCGATTATCGCGGAGTGCTATGCAACATGCTTAAGCATTTATCGTGCAGCGAAACTTTCTCGCAGTGAGCAAAGAGAGAGGTAGGAATCTAGGCACGTTCGGATGTTAAACAAGAGATAAATCTACTAGGAAACGCTTAATCACAGTTCAGCCAGGACTGCTGGCAGCGTCTCGAAGACCCCGGGTTCACCTGCGAGCAACTTGGGCTATTCGACCGTTCTCGAGCGCACGCCCTCGTTCCTTTGGCTTCGGGGAACATCCACCGGCGCACGTTTTCCTTGGCGTAGTTCACTCCCACTGTAAACATTTACACAACTTTCGGCCCGCGAGCGGGTTCGCCGGTGGCTCCAGGCCCTGCTTCATCTGGCAAGTGGTCCACAGTAATTGTTTACCCTGCACTTACGACGAATTTACACCGACGGCTACCCGCGCGACCCGTGCTGGAAACACGGCCCGCCTGATCCGTGTCCCATTAATTTCGCACGATTAATGATAATAACCGGGAGCCCGGCCCCGGCGATGATACCAGGCGATACCGCGTGCGCTCTGTGATTTACATTTCCTCCGATACCCTACACCCCTCACCCTTTCTTTCGGTCCTGTTTAATCCACCCTCCGCCACAAGGTTTGAAATTAAACGCACAGTGCGTGGACAGTGGACACAAACTTTCCTGTTGGTGTTTCCTCAAAGTGGAATATTTTCTATCGCAGTAAGTGTCTTGAGGGGTTCGAACACAGTACTATTTTGGAAAAATCGGAAATACATTTGTTGATAGAAAAATTACATTCGTATAAACTTTATACCCGTTTTTCTCAGAGTTGCGTTTTTCGAAACGGTGTACAAGATATCACGAGTTCTACCTTTGTTATTACATTAAAATTTTACAGTTGTCTTCATTATAACATCTATTAGGCATTGACGATATATTTTTTTCATTTTCCTATTATTTTGTTAAATATAAATAAAAAATTGACAAATTTTCTACCGAAATTCAGTCATGAAATTTAAAATATCTGCCATTTTGTTAATTTTCACAAAAATTGAACTGTGGGATCGTCAATTTCTAGAGAATATATCACAGTTTATGACATTCTTGGGATTTTTGATACAGTCAATTCGATTTGTAGGAATCCTGTACACCAGTTGGCCGTCTGGAAGAAAAGATATTCCGAGCAAAGACGACGAAAGGCATAAGTAAAATTATTATTTAATTATTACAAGCATTTTTTTATACGGGACATTTTTTTATATGGGACAAAATTAATAAATTAATAATCGAGTAATAGACTGCGGATCTTTATGCATTTATGAAGAAATTGGTTGAGCGAAATATAAAACGGTAAAAGATTTTAAAAATGCAAGAATTTTGTAATGGTGCTTTTAACGTAACAAAGTCGTTAAGGGATAAAATCAATTTTTATGTTATTCCTGCTTCTCACAATAAATGCAAAACATTTTTATTTCGCATACAGATCCGCAGTCTACTGAATAAATAAACAACTGTTTCAGGATTAAAGAATTGAATTGTAAGGCAATGGGCTAATAAATAATACGATTGATCCACGTAAAAAGACCTATATGCAATTTGATCATGAAGGAACAATGTTCCCCGCAAGTTAATTCACAGCTACGAACGCTACAGAGTTCCACGAGCGAGCTCAATAATCGTAAATTCGGAACTCTCTGTCTGAAGTAATCGCTCGGGTACCAACAGGTTACCCTATGCATCGGGATGCGTTAATTAAAACCGGTTTCTCGGAGGAACGCACTTATTATCGGTTTTAAAGGTGTCGTTAATAGCGAAACTTTCCGGCCGGTAATAAATCCGATTTCCCCGGCAACAACCTTGAAATTGCCGCCGGAAGTTCGGTGGCGGTGTGCTCCTCTCTCGCTCTCTCTCTCTTCCCGTGTAACCTTTAGGACGCAATTCCGTTTCTGAAAACGGCGGTTATTCGAAACCGCGTTGCAGTTAGGAGAGGGAGAGAGAGACAGAGAGAGAGACGACGACGACGAGGTTAATTGCAACGGATGCAACGTTCAATTTCCTCGCGGGCCCGGGGTTCGTCGCGCGTCAGAGCCTCGTAAAGTTTACGGCTTAAATTAAGAAAGCTTATGAAGGAACGCTGTCGGCGACCGTGTCAAAAAACTTTTCTCACTTTTCGAATGAACCCGTTTCCGCCAACTCGCGCCAGCAAACTTCGCCGGAAAGCGGACGTGCGAGTGGACCTTAATCTGTTCCACGGTGTCCCGGATCAAAGGTGATACATAGCGTATTCTTTTTCTGCACCCCCGCGACTTGCGAAAGTTCGATGCCGCCCTAGCCTCGTGCATCTTTCATTATTAGGCTGCGGATCTTACGCAGCCAGAAAGCGTACGGGTTTATGGGATTTCACAGCGCTGCGGAAACAGAAATAAAAGTATTTCTATTTTTTTCTCAATGGCACGGAGCAAATAGATTGTTTTTTGGAGCGATGACATTTTCTCTGGTCCTAGTTTTTTGGGAATATGGGTTTAATAAATCTTTGAACCATTTTTTGGTTCGTTTTCGAGTTTATATTATTTTTGTTTATTTTAACTTTTATATATCAATAGAATTGTTTTGTTAAAATGTTTAAATGAAAACTGACCAGTGGCGCGGATAAAATAAGAACTTGCTTGCGTGTTTTTGAAAGTTGAGGTGAAACAGTTTGAGCAATAACGAATGATACAAATTCAATCAAAATTAAACTGATTCGACGTAATTTAATACTTTAGTTTACAATAGTAGAACTATTGTAAAAAATTTAATCAGAGAATGCTCGGGTGCTGTTCGCTAGCTACACCAAATAACGCTGTCTGAAATTCGAAGTTCCAGTTCCCTTTTAGCTTATTAAAACGAACAACGAAGTACATAAAATTTCGTTGAATTTCCATTGCAAAATTTGTTTATGAATATACAAAGCTATGAGGTCCATTTACAAATAACCATGTGCATTTACAAACACGTAAAATTGAAGGTTCCACTAATTATCACGAAAAATATCGACATTTAATCTAGTAAATTTTGCAAACAATTTCATAAACGACTGAACGAATCCACATTAAATTTCTTGTCAAAGTTATTTCAGAATGAGATATTAATAATATATGTGCAATTATTTTGTCGCTCATCACGAGACTGCAATCAACTAGTTATAGTGACCAGTTTTTCAAGATTACAACTTGTCCCTCCACTCCTCCTTCCCCTTCCAAGACGCTGTTCCCCCACCCTTTCTTCTTTCACCTGTCTTCACGAATAATCTGAGAAAAATCTTGTAAAATTTTGTTGTTTCCCCTGGCTGCGTTTCCAATAAAAATTTTCATGTAATTTCAATTCAATCCCGCGGTTGTATATTCAGCGCGGGTCCGTTACTTTAATTTCGCCGATTCAGCTCAATTATTTTTTGAGATTTAAGCAAAGCAAAAGTGGCCGGCCGTTTTCAACGTCCGTTTGCAGAAATAATTCAAGCGAAGTCCTGAACGAACGTCCCTCGTGCGTCTCGAATGCTATCTCCCGTTCCTCAGCCGAAGAAAATTATCGAGATCCCCGTTTATATTCATATAATAACGCGAGGAGAATCTGCTGCACTCGTGGGGGTCGGTTGAGGGGGTTGAAAAAGGAGGAAATTAATCGTCTTAAACGTAAAATCGGGTCGTCCGGGTTCACGGGTCTTCACAACACGTTAATACCATGAAAAAAGATGAAGAGTGGAGAGAGAGAGAGAGAGAGAGAGAGAGAGAGAGAGAGAGAGAGAGAGAGAGAAATCGGACAGTGATTCCTGAATTTAATTCGTGCAAAAAGGGGTTTGCCGATATCTTGAAATTCACGAGCCATCGCCGTGAGCAAATCTTTAGAATTAGCGGATTAGCCGGGTAATGCCGATCTATCGTTTTACGGTCTGACGTGATCGCAATAAAGCTTTTTCATCTACTCGTTTCGAGTCGACTATAAATCGTCGCGACATTAGAATTTCTACCGTGCCGGAACAATGTGAAAAACTCGTGTCTGTTTGCGAAACAGACGACAGTCGATCACTCGGTTTATATATTATTTCTTTAGTTACTTTTTCATCTTTTTGAATTTACTGCACTGCTTAATCTTTGAATGGTTTTTGATGATTTTCATGGCAGCCTTCAAGGCCTTACATAAAAATAATTTGATATATGTAGATAAAGGTCGATGTCGGTTGAAGTATGTATGAGATCCCCGCGCTTAAAACTGAAGTTCTTCCTACAGTAAAGGGTGTATTAAAAAGGAAAAGGCTCAAAGTTCATGGCGTAAAATAAGTGAAATCTCATTACAAGTTCAAACGCAATTACAAGTTCCACGAAGTTGCGATTTGAATCGAAATTTAAATTTTTAACGCCTGATGCGATCATACTGTGAAGTAACTATGATTGGTTTGAATTAGAATTTATATATGTGGACTGTGCAGGTGAATTGTTGTCTCAGGAACATTACATAATCTTGTTAAAAGAATGAATAACGTGATAAATGAATGAACGTTGTAGTACCCATATTTTTATGTCGATGTCGCCGCAATGTTCACAGATGGAAAAAAAATAAGAAATCAGGCGTATATTGTTCCATCGGAAATTTTCGAAGCAAGAAAACGCCTTAATAATTGAAAAAGCGGCCGCTTAACTTTGGCTTTCAAGATTATCAATTATCAAATTTCTTGGTCAACTTCTGATTAAAAAACTTCTCAACTTCTCTTCACTGAAATTTTCTGGTACAAACTCTGAACTGAATTACTGAAAATAATGATAAAATAATTGATCCATTATCTTTTGTACAATACATATCGCAATTAAGGACTCGACAAAATTTACTGTGGCAAAACTTTCGTACTACAATTATCATAATATTTTCTACGATCGTCTTCAGAAATTTTTATTTCGCATGAAAATCCGCAATCTAATTATAACAGATGATTATATTGTACATACCATATACCTGGTGGTACTCGGGTACAGATGTTCTTGCGACAATAAAATTGATGAGAAAATAGAATCACTCCGGCCGAATCGATAATGAAACACCGATTTAATCCGCAGGGAGCGTGTCTTAAAAATTACGGGGAGCAGAAGGCACGTGGTCACGTCGATGCAGGTGAAATAGGGGTCTCCAGTCGATTCGTTTCCACCGTGGACATTGTTTCGTTCCGGACAGGTGTATCGCGCAAAAACCGAATCTAATTGGTATTCCGTCACGGGCTATCGATTCCGAAGGAAAATCTGCTCTCTCTCTCTCCCTCCCTTGGATCGATCGGATTGTACACGGGGAGGATTTTCAATCGACCGCGTGATTTTCAATTCTCCATTACTTATCCGCGGGAACAATTACGGGGCGGGCCTCTGTTTTAGGATCGTTCGTATTCCGTCCACGCTATCGGAACACGGCTCGAGGTTTAATTCTTTTTCTTTCTCTCTTACTCTGTGTGTGTGTACGTGTGGCTCTCTGTTTTTTTTTCCACTCGTTCCCGAAGCAATGCAGCGACGCCGTGTCTCCGGCGGATTCGACTGAATTATTAAAAGTACTCCGGGGGATTTCCAAGTGGGTTCGGGAGCGGCAAAAAGCCGGATGATCGCAATCACGTCGCCTCGTAAAGTGATCGCGAACGGGTCCCTACCCGATTCCGCCGGTGCGACCCGACGCCGACGGACGGGTCCTTTAACTGGATTACCGAATCGCGGAGTCGGCCTTTCGTTGTGTGAGCCCTCCTCCTTCTTCTCCTTCCCCCTTCCCTCCACTGTGAAAAAATTAGACGCCCAGGAAGGATTCCGATACCTCGCTGCTGCTGCAAAATGCACAAGACCCGATACCTGAGCCGCCTCCATGTACGGGGTGGAAAGGAAGACTGGGCCACGGTTTTCGCAAAAACTACCCTCTCTTCTGCCAATTAACTTAACCATTACATCTGAAGGTCAATACATTTTTCTCTACACCATGTACAGTGACTTTCACTAATATTCGGACACTCTTAAAAACACCATAACTTCTTTAAATATTGGACTATGCGATTTTAACTTTTTGGGAAGCTAGAACAACTAGTTTACTACAGGATGTGAAAAGAAATTTTTTCAAAAATTGCATTTGGTCGGAATCGTAGAGAAAATACTAAAAGTGGCATTTTACAAGTAACGGAAATGTTCAAGGTGTACAATTTGAGTGGACCACCCTGTATATATACCAATTCATTATTGATAATGTTAGCAGCCTCGAAAAGTGACATGCTATTGAATTCTTGCAATTTAAATAATAATGAAGACAATTATCTTACAATATAGTCAAACGAATATAATAAATTTTGAAACACTTGATCTCATAAATTGAAGGCTGTATGCACCTAATTATGAAAGAGATTTATGAAATTGCAAGATATACAGGGTGTCCCAAAATTCCTTCAACAGCCGAAAATGGGAGGTTCCTGACGTTATTTGAAGCAACATTTTCCTTTGTAAAAATGTTATCCGCGGCTTTGTTTAGGAGTTATTAACGAAAAACACGAACCAATCAGAGCGCGACCTAGACGCGAGTTGGCACAGTCTAGTCGGCGCGCCAACTGTCTATTGGCTGACTGTGCCAACTCGCGTCTAGATCGCGCTCTGATTGGTCCGTGTTTTTCGTTAATAACTCCTAAACAAAGCCGCGGATAAAATTTTTGCAAAGGAAAATGTTGCTTCAAATGATCTCAGGAACCTCCCATTTCAGGATGTTGAAGGAATTTTGGGACACCCTGTATAAACATGATTAAATTCATCTAATCAGAGGCTGCAGAATCACTTATGACAGTCGCATTGTTTCACACCTGGTAGACACTTTTCGATGTACAGTAAATATTCCATAGAACTGTTCAACAAAATGAAGAGTGAAATCCAATTTCCTGTAGAATCTCCGTTTCCGATTTAATAATTAATAACGTTCATTAATAGTGGCGCGTGGATTTCGTCTCTGTGTCTATTTCTCCATGCACTTTTTGACCTAACTTTCACGCGCAGCTATTGGCTGATCAGAGAGACTCTAACTGGTGATTACCTGGAAGCGAGCCCCCACTCGCGGGATCTACCACGAAAATATCGACCTGATCGAACACCCTGTAGATACCCTCTAACCCCGATTTGACCGTCTATCCCCTTTTGTCCTTCGTGTTACACGTCGTCGGAGCCGTGAATAAAATACGCGCGAATGATATTTCAGCTGTCTATAATTGAACAGCTGACGGCGAGCAGGTTGCCGGCAGCCGGAAAAAGGATCTTGGCACCGGATTGAGGGGAACGGATTCCGCGGATGAATATTGCAACATTGTTGCGGCCGCCGACGATGTCTTTTTTTTCTCCGCTGCGGTGAACGCGAATTTTTGCACTGCACTGTTAAGTACGTGTTTCATTTTCCGTAGACTGTACCTTAAAACTCAATCGATTCTTATTCATTTTCGTTAAGATAAAATATGGCTTGTGATAGGATTTAGGGGTGGAAGTAAGATGCACACTATTGTGCAAAAGAAAGAAGCACCCAGTATAATTATAAGATATAGTAACAAACAATATCTTTATGTAGAAATTGTATTGTACAATGATTGATTTATTGCATTTAAAGTATTAGAAAATCCGCAATAGAACTTCTTAAAAACGTCTCAGAACTATTCAATTAAACAGCGGAATCCTTTTTCAAAACTTACTGTGTTCTTATATGATTTTGTACGCTTTTCTATCAAATATGGCCGGGTTCTACTTTCTTTTGCACAGCAGTGTATGTGTAATTTACTTTTAGATATTTGATGTCGAGTGATCCGTGTTTTAAAATACAATAAATTTGAAATTTAGTTCATTTGAAATGTAGCTTGTGGTTGAATTAAAATTTAGGAGTGGAAGTGAGATACATGTATAATTCTAAGTATATATTTGATTTCGAGTGAGCTGTTTTAAAGTGCAATAAATTTGAAATTTAGTTCATCTGGGGAATTAAATTAAGATAAAATGCAGGCTGCATTGGAATTAAGATTCAGGGGTGCAAATAAGATAAATGTGTAACATACATTTCAGTATAATATGATTTGATTGAATTATTATTCGCGACATATATAAATTAGAAATTTAATTCCTCTGGAAAGTTGGAAAATGGATATCAAAAATAAAATCACGTCTGTCCAAACGTTTGCAACACTATATTAGCAGTAGAACTATCGAGTAATAAATGCACTGATGTATATTGCAACCACAATGACGATGACGATTGACTGTTTATACGAAATTGTGAAACTTATAGCACCAAATATGTGCATTTGTATGTAGATTGATCACGTGATTCGATTAAACAGAATTGCCAGAAACGACTTGAAACCAACAACAATTGGAAACACCATGCAAACGTTGATATACACTAACAATTTACAAATTTTAGAATAATCAATGATATTTTGTAAGCTGTTTAGGAGAATCTACGTCACTTACAGTGGCAATAGAGGTGTAACAGGTGAATGTAACAATATTACAGTGATGTAACAGGTGAATGTTCAAATTTCAAGATATTGAATATTTTATCAGGCTGCTCTTTCAGTCGAATAAATGTTACAAACGACGTCTCTCAACTTGTCGATTAGCTCCACTAGATCCATTTATAAATGCTTTGCAATAATTGATTTTTACCACGTTTTTATTTGCTCGCTTTCTTGTTACGTTTAGATAACATTTTGTAGCCTGTTTACAAGAATCTACGGAACTTACAGTAACAAATGTCGGCGCATTTATATGCAGATTAGTCGAGTGAATCGATTAAGCAGAATCGGCAGAACCGATTTCCCGGTTCAACCCGTATTTAATTCGAAACTTCGAATGGAATTGGTCGAATCAAAATACTCTGGTCGGTGAAATTTATTCATCGCGGAATCGGCGCGAACTTTACCGTCCCTCTGTGATTTCACTATCGCTACTTTCACCCGCCTCGTTATTATCGCTTAAAACCATATTCTATCCCGTTCTTCGTCCCTCGCCGTGCCACGCCGCGAATCCGAATCTGAATTTAGCCGGATAGCGGAAATGTTAGCGATCGCTTTACGATCCAACGTGATTGCGATCTCCTTCGCCCGTTGGAATCCTTTTCTCGCCCCCATCGGTGACTTTCAACCCCTTTTTTACAACCCCCTGTCCATTCCATTCTCCCGGTGACCGACAAACCGTCAAATTTACCCGCCACCGGAAATCTCTTCCCCTCTCATTTAAATTTTCTTTTGACTTCCTTCGGTTGGCTTCCTCTCCGTTCAGCAGATGAGAAACTGAAGACACATTTTTCCTGAAAAATCTTATCAATTGAAACCTTTGTAAGAATATTAAAAAATTTTTTTCGTAGATGGTTCATCCAAAGAATTGAAGATTGAAGCCTCTTCTGTGCAACGAGACCTTAACAAGTAATGTACGATTTTTTTTCACTGTTATAGGGAACAAAAACGAGAAGCAAGTTCGGGTAAAGCTTCGTGGTGTACGTACCTCCCGCTTAAACCTTATGAAAACGACTTTGACAAATCGTAGATCAACTTTTTTGGTGTCGCTGTAAAGGGGAGGCTTCAATCTTCAAATCTGCGGAAGATCAATTCACGAAAAAAATTTTTCAAGGTTTATAGAAATGATTCAATTGGTAGCATTTCTCAGAGGAAACAGGCCCTCAGTTTTCCATCTGTCACGTCGTGCAAATTTGTCTCAGGAAAAAATGAATGACAATTAGTAAAAGTAGAAGTCTGAACCTTTAAAATGAGACCAAGATCATTATTGTACCAATTGTTTTAACGAAATCATTACTGTTTAAACATCAACAATTTCTGGAACCGTATAAAAATGACAAAAATGAATTTTATTGAATTATTTTCCATAAAAGCAGCTTTGTAACTGGAACAATTACAAAATAAAAAATCTCGAACGGTTCATATGAGTGGTGGTGGGTTTGAAATAGAATCGCAAAAGTAATACATACATTGAAAGCAGGAGAAACGACAGGTAACAAAACAATGAGAAACGCGACGTGGTAAATTGTATTATATTTCACTTACATCGATCAAGCAATACTACGAGCAGGGAAAAGAGAAAACAGTGAATTTCGCGCTAATCAAAAGGCCATTTCAACCTCAAAGAAAGAAATATGTAAATGGAGAAGGAAATTTCGAACGAACCGTAACCCCGGCGGCGAGCTTAAATGTAATTAATACCGCGTTGCTCTCCCTTCCATCCCCGAGCCTCGACAACAGGTCTTTTCCCTTTTCTCCAACCCCCAGTTTCGAAGGATCGGTGCATCGGGCGGTTTTACTGTGGCGTTAACTCAATATCTTCGCCATCCTGCCAAGATCTATTCCGCTCGTCCCCTTTCTATTCCCGACACCGAGACAAATGCTCGAATAATATCTCTGATAAGACGAAATCCAACTCCTCCCACGAAATCCGGAGACTAATATTCCATACATATTTATTGGATAAGAAACGGGGCGGGAAATAATGATCTTCGATCGAATCTGCGCATTAAAAACACATCGTTCGATTATTCACGATGATAACACTCTCAAATGAATAGATCAACTAATCTCTATGTCCTTCGTGAGTCGAGGGAAAATTCGTGGGTTAATTTTTATGAAATCAATTATGTGATGAATTAATATTGTACTTGTTATCGAAAATTTGTTCGTGTCTATTGTGGGAAACAGAAGTTAAATAAAAATGTATTCCTTCTTTTGATAATTTTAATAATTAGGAAATATAGTCTGATAATATTTTTAAATTTTATTTTATTATTCCTAAATCTAATTACGACAGTACCTCTTTTACTGAGGAACATATTATTATGTTTTCAATTGCATATGACGATGACGCTGTATTATTTGCGAGTGAAAAAACCGCTGTAATAAAGAGGCAGCCCCACTGTTGAGTAATTTGAGTAAACCAATAAAAAGCAATTAAAACTGTTCCAAACGTGCTGTGAATTTATGGTCAATTAATATTCGTGAGAATAAATGTTTACAGTGGACATGGAAGTCACACCTTCTTTCTGTTTCAATTCGTGCAATTTAAATACTGGAGATACTTCGTGCCTTATTACACGAGTAATAATTATGGTTATTGTAGCGCGCGTGTTTGCTACAGTTTTAAAGTTGCAATTTTTATTTATTCAGCGACCACATGGTTTACACTTGGCTATAATATCTGGTTGGCAAGTAAATTCGCGATCTTTTGTTTTGTAGCTTTTTTATTGTATCATAACCTTCTTCAGTGATATTCGGTATATCATTGGAAAGCTTTGAATTTCGCGATTAATTTGATACAAAATACTCGTGCTTAAGAAATATATATAAATGATTTTGTTTGAGAAAATGTGGAGGTCGCAAACTTAGTCGCCAACCTAATATATTTGAAAATTATAACAGTTTGTATAGATCGATGGATTTAAAGAAGAGGAGGACTGTGTTTTGACAGTTACAGTAGGGACCGTTTCGACAGTTACGCAGAGCAACGCTGTTCGCTGATAAAAGTCGATATTGGGGTAAAAAACAGGGATCGGCCAGTGGTGGGGAAGAAATCGTGACAGTTACGGTAGAGATCGCCCAACAGTTACGGAAAGAATATTACTTCAGAGAGAATTTCCGCGGCAACTCTGCCCGTTGATAGACATCGATGTCAGATTACAACACTATTGTCCCATAAACTTATACTCTGACGAAATGCGAAAAGAATTCGCAAAGAAGCATTCTGATTGGTCAGGCGCAGTCACAGGCGTTCCCGCTATTCGCTGAAAAGACTACCACTACTACATGCGTATCGTATCGCGTGACGGTAACCCTCCTTTCCCCTGTGCCGTCCCGCGTCTCACGTTATGAGACACGGACAGTGCTTCATCGTTCTCCATAAATTGAGACGCGAGAGACTCTTTTGTTTGCGGTCGGCGGCGAATCGAGCAGCCGTAAGCTGGATAAATTTGGGTCAGTAAACATCCGAGCGCACGAACAAAATCCGGCATAATAATCTCGTTAAAAATTCCGTTCCCGGTGTGCATATGTGTGCGTGCGCGCGCGCAACCGTTGTTGCGGCTGTGCGCGTGTTTCACGTGTCGGAGCCGGTCGGTGCGCCTTTAATTACGCAGAATTTTGCGCAGCGATGGAAAAAGCTGACGACGCGGTGTACCGTTACATAATTAAAGCTGTTCCAACCTCCCCCTCCCCGCCCCGGCGCCTTCCAACCTCCGTGAAATCCCGTAAAAGCAGTCCTAATTAACAGTCGCTCGGTGCGTTTGTTGTTTTACCGGGCCGCGGGTTCTCCGAAGACAGCAACAACGTTACGTTAACGTACAATTAAAACATAGCAAAAATCCCGATCCCGCGGGAATCGAGTTGGTCGGCCATGGGGTTGAAGAGGGTGGACGGGAAGAGAGGAGGACGTTGACGGAAAAAAGAACAGAAGAGAGGTATGAATTATACCGGCAACGGATCCGCGGAACTTTCTGAACGCTACGGAGCCACAGGGTTTTTGCGAACCCCGCGGAGAACATCGTAATGGGTCACGGTATATGGGGCATATTCCCGCGTACACATTCCCTGCTTTTTAGTACAGACCTGCCTCAGACTCCCCGCAAAGACAAGAAGGAAAAAGCACATGGTGTTTTCAACGAGATGAAAAAGTTCCGGGAAGAAACGCTGTGGACTACAGACTGGTCCTGGCGGAGTTAGGTCTGTGATGTTGGTCGGACTGAGTTGGGATTGATGTTCGTGCACCTCTGAATGGTCGGGGTGTATCGTAATTTTGTGTAATGTTGGCGATTGGTCTGTTTGATTGATCACGGCGGAGCTGTAGAACTAATTCAAACTCCAGGAGCGAATGGTTTGTCGTGAGTGAGAATTGCGGATTTTATACATTTGTAATAAAATTCTGGGAGGATTAAATCAATTTAAGGATATCAATACATTATTTTCCATCTATTTAAATCGTTGAAGAAAGAAATTTTGAGTTGAAAGAAAGTTTGAATTTTTGTGTAAGGATCTGCAAAAATCGGTGCGTCAATTAGAACATTAAAACGATTGGAAAAACTTAACACAGGTATTTTCAACCTATTTGAATAATTAGAAACACAAATTTTCTATGATTCCACAGGGGTAGCTCTAAATTATTCTAACAATCTCGTTGCATCAGAAGCTGGAGGATGTTTTTAGGTAAAATTAAAAGGAAAATCAATACCAGTGATAAAATAAAGAGGTATATATAGTTGGTGAATTTTAGCAGCAGGACTTCCGTCCATACAGCCGGATGTTAAGGCGCGATTCATCAAACCAGCAAGAGTGGTTCTCGGATTCGCTAGTTCCCGCGGAAACAGGGTTTTGCGGATTAAGGACTTAACTCTTCTGGCCGCGAGAAATTTTTCTCTTGGGAATTTCTTGGCTAAGTGGATTATCTGAACCCATCAACTTGCCCGTTAATATACAAGCTGCGCCTTTATGAGCAGCACAGCCTCTGGATGAGATATAATGACCTGGGAAAATGAATTGCGTGGAGCACCGCATCGTTGAAGTGTGGCCATGCACCGAGCTGTTGTCGAATTAGCTCCCAATAATGTAAATGAATTTTCTCTAATTTTTCCAAAGATAAGAGTTTATACTAAGTGTTAGACGATCTTTATGGCAATTAAAATTTTGTTTCTTTAATCGAAAGAAATTTCTTTCTTTAACAATTTTAATTAGTTGAAAATAACATTGTTCTCATAATTGATTTTTCTACTGTTTCAAATTTTATCCACCTATTTTTATTATAAATGCATAAAATTCGTAGTTTCTTTTCTTTCCGAATTCCGATATGTATATTAATTTGTATATCTGCATGTTAATAAAAAATCGAAGAGTGTGAGTGTAGTTTATATTTGTGCAATAAACTATTGAAATAGAAATTTATTTAAAAATTATGAAATATTTCCTGCAACCCCGAACATGATTTCTTAAATCTTTTCCAGGCACCGATAAGAATTTTCCCACGCTTCGGAACAGTCTCTTGACAGAAACGTCGAACAGGAATCTCTCGGAGCTCACTATGTCTTGACTATTGGCAACAGCGATCGAGATTGTCAAGATTCTACACTCGATAAAAAAGTGGCGTCATTGTAAGCCGTTGGACAAATGCTATCGGTAGATTCTCTGTGTGTCGAGTGTCAACAGTTCAGGAAAAGATCTCGTGTAATCCTTCGTGAGAAAGGATATCTGCACGGAGAATACATACACAGCGTTTCTGAAGTGATATATCATGATCAGAACAATCACTGCTGTTTCAATAAAAATTTTAAACGATACAGTGACGTAGAGAAATAAGAAACGAAATAAATTCATTATTAATTTTTATTGAATTCCACAGGTGAAATTGGGTTTTCACAGGTCTCTGCAAATAAAATTATTTGGACGTTCAACATTTTTATTAAATTGTGGCAGTGTGCAAGCTGTTTTGAATTTTGTGCTAATACATTGCTCCCATTAATTTCAATGAAATTTCATGAAATTATATACGAACTTTTATTTTGTCGGAGAAATTCGATGAACGCGATGGAATTATTTCCGAACACGGATTAAATGAAAAATATGGCGAAGCAACAGAAGGTGTAATTTTTTTAAACAAGTTTTTGAAGATTTTTTACCGGTTAAAGGGTCATTTATATTTTCACGAGGTTGAAATAATACTCCATTTTGAAAGTTGGAATATTACAAACATTATTCTCATTAATTTAAACGAAATTAATTGTATAAATCACGAAATATAAAATTGTAATATTATATAGAACACGTTAAAATTAATAGAAGACACGTGTTCACGTTCACACAGCAAATTTTGCATAAAGATCTACTCAAAGCATAGTCTCATTGGCAAAGAGTCATTGCAAATTATTAACAGGTGAAATGAAACAGGTACCCAACAAGTAGCAGACGCTAAAACCGACGTTTTGATTAAACATTCTGTTCCGTCGAAATATCAATCACAGTATGTGCAAACGAAAAGCTACGATTCTTGTAAAATTCATGGAATGAATGTTCAATATTTCTCCACTAGCGGGAAATAGAGAATCCGAGAATAAATGTGTTTAATTATGCGCACATGTGAAGAGGAGCTGACGTTGAGATTTAAGCCGAGCAGAATCGAATTGTGTCCGCGCGCGCTCGTCCAGAAAGAAAGTGGTTCCGTTATCAAGCTTCAGCCAATCATATTGTATTATAAGAGTCAGTGGCGCGACACGGGCGCACGAGATAAATGTCAGAGATCGCGGTGTTCGAAGTTTCTTTACGGGTCACAATACTGTATTCCCGGAGATGTATTGCTCCGGTTCGCGCGACGAGCATGCTTTATAGGGGATCGGAAATCTCACGTGACGGCACAAAGCATGTATCTTGGAGTAGATGCGTCATATTCGACCCGCGTTTCATAAGTGACGTCGAGAATGCTGCTTTGTCAAGTTCCTCGATGACGGGAAAGTTCGCGTGAACGTCGAGGGGAGTCGCGGAAAATTTATTTGACTGCGCGTTTCTCTGTGTGCAACGATTACACTGTTCGACACGTACGCTCGACTTCCTGCTTTCCCTTGCAGCATCTTATGAATTTTCCCGGAATACTGAACCAATTTCCAAAAGATTTGTATCATGATTCTCTTAATCATTTATGGAACACATTTTTGTATTTAGAATTTAGAATTTATATAATTTTGTATTTGCAATTCAGAATTTATATAATTTTGTATTTGTAATTTAGAATTCATATCATATTGTATTTAATTAATATGTGCGCTTCCAAAAAGCGCACAAATACATTTTTTGGAAGCGCACATAGTAATTAAATACAATATCATCTGAATTCTAAATTACAAATACAAAATTATATAAATTCTGAATTGCAAATACAAAATTATATAAATTCTAAATTATAAATATAAAAATGTGTTCGTCTATGCGGTGTCGATCTCAAATATTTTTATAGTATACGTGCGTCGGAAATTTCGCCGATGCTCCGCTGTTATGGCATTACGCATGTGCGTGGACGCGAGAGATTCTCACACGGGTGTGGAACACGGCTGAAAGCTGCAGCGAAATACAATTACGAGGCAACAGCTGTCCATCAGGGCCAATTTATCTATGAAATCCGTCCATAACTAGTGATTATCATTATTCATCGTTGACGAGCTCTTATTACGCATTCGCCGTTGCTGGTATAATCAAGAAAATTACTTGACTTTTCCATCACTGTGCTCGCGAAATTGAAACATTCCACGGGAGGAGCAGCAACCGAGCATCCGTTTCCGAAACTCTTTCAACGCTAATTAACTAAAAGATCTGAGAAAAATTTGTTAATTACTGAGTTAGAAACCCAAAATAGATTACAAAAATTCCAAAAAATTATTTTCCCAACGCCAAAGCGCCCTCCGACACTATCAAAGGGGTTGGTTACTCTGAGCAAATTTTTTCGACGAATTTCGTGGAATTAACTGCAGATTTAATTAAATGTATAGTAAAACGGAAGAATGTACTATAGTTAGAGACCTAAACAGAGTGAGACACCCTGCTGGCCACTTAAATATTAATTTTTAAATTAATCTTAAATTTTACATTGTGGCTTTGATCACATATATATTGTACAACAACTATTTCTCATGTAATAGCACCGAGAAACGGCTAGAATTTAAAACAAAGGTTTTCTGAATAAAGAATAATATAAATATAAAAGCGGAAATAATACTTGCTGTTCTTTCACGGTGTCTTTCCAGTCACGTGCATCAACGTGGAACGAGCAAAAGCCAAAGCGAATATTAGAATTCTGTCTCGCCAAACAGGCGGACTGATCGTTCATCGAACAAGCGATCAAACGTTTCCAAGCGGCAGTGTATCACTCCCATCGTTGAGTTGGCATTAAAGAGTATCATAAAGACAAAAAGAAATATAAAAACAAACTCCTGTCACTTTATATGCCAATCAGCATGGCTTGCTCTCTGCTATTAGATACGTTCCCAACGAAATGCCATTGTGAACAGCTCAGTCGTACATAATATTAATAACGATAATATTGGTATCTTCACGCGTAGGGGTTAATTTTCATTTATAGCAAGAACGAGTAGGTGTAATTTAAGGCATTAAATATATTAGAAGAATTTTAAAATACTTTCAAATTATACATTTCTATTTGACTTCAGTCTAAAACTTTTATTTTGCATGAAGATCAGTCTAATTAATAACCATTACAATTACGATTGATTATGGACGAACGATTGTGAAATACTCACTGTTTATTTCCGGTTCACGGCAAAGAAGGTTTCCCCTTCTCCGTTACAGAGCTGTCGACCAATCACCATGCGAAATTTCGATTATTCGCCCCCACCCTTTCGACGTAGGTGTGGACCAGGCGAAAAAACGGCGAACTAATTCCGGGAATCAATTCGCGCTAATAGCGGCGAACAGTCGAAAACAGTGCGAAGGAGAATTCGTATAATCGATTCGGGGCGGCAGTTCGCGTCGTCACTTTGTTTCCAGGTGGACGGCTCATGATGAAGGGTGCTCAGGTGGAAACACAACCGGTCTGCCGGCGACCCTCGAACTCACCCACTTCAGCGGCGAACGTGATTCGATTTAACGCATTCCGATTGAAAACTTTTTTCCTCACCTCTCTTTCCTCCTCTCTCGCTTTCTCTCTCTTTTACCATCCCTCCCCACCCAGAGCTGGACAGATTCGCAAGCTCTCGAGCATCCGGTGACAACTCTCGGCGCGAGTAATTTCCGTTTGATTAAGGAACCGCCGCGAAAAAAAGCCCGCTCGCGACAGCTCGGAATTCAATAGTCGCGGCATGGACGTGGCACGCGTAGATGGCGGGAGTGGCGAAAAAATTTCGCGAACGGGGCCACATCTCACCCGACCACCTCCGACAACCCCCGGATCCCTAGCTCTCTCTAATTAAATTAAATTCGCACTTAATTCCACCAAGTTCGCCGAGAACATTTGCTCAGAGGCGAATCCACCCCTTTGACGGCGTCGAAGGGCGCTTGGGGGAGTAAGAAAATAATTTTTTGAATTTTTGGGACTCGTTCTAGCTGAATTCACATTTCCAGTTCTTCCGTTTTATTGTACATTTAATTAAATCTGCACACAATTCCTCGAAACTCGAGACTAACCAACCCCTTTGATGACGTCGGAAGGCGATGAGGATTGTTAGCCTTTCCATAAATCTCTCGAATGAATTTCAGCATATTAAATACGTATTTACATGTATCTAAATATTTATGAATAAATTATACCTCGTTTTACAAAAGATAAGAAATATAACAGACAGCTAAAAATTCATCAAAGCACAAACATGTAAATAATGAGACCCGCCTAACGAATTTCCACCCATTACTCCAAAATTCGACCCCGCACAGCAATCGATGAATTAGTGTCGAACCGTGGCGATATTGTTTCTCGATTCGCGAATATTTTTGTTCATTAAATTCGGCAATCTTTGATTCCGGTCCGTGCCGAGTCGAGCATTCAATCAAAATTCATTTTGTCCAATGGGAAAAAAAGCCGCACTCTAGAACATCGCGCATTTCCCTCGGTCCGGCAGCAGTGTTAGATTAATTTCTGCAATATTTAAAAAGCGTATTGTTTGCTTTACAATAGCGCTCGGCTTCGGTTTTATTTGCGTGTCCTCTGCACAGTTCAATGTGTTCGTTTTCCGGCGCATTTGAGAACAGCAACGGCACACCGCGGTGCATGCGGTTCTATTTGATGAAATTTGTAACGAGCGTCGACTTTCATCCCGGAATGATAATAACAACAACGACGATGACGGAAGAGTTTTCAATGTGAAGCTGGTTCCTCGCTGAGGCAGCAACGAACAACTTTTCGTATCGATCGTTTTCCCTGGCTGGAGGTGCAGTTATCACATGAAGGTCATATGAAGGTCATTGACATTCTTTTTAATGTATACCTAATTTTTTTATATCCTTGATATTCTACATACGTCAGAGATATTCATGATAATTCGACTAAGTACGAATCATAATGTTTACTCATAAAATACACTAAATTTATACATAATTTTTCAAAATATATTGTTATATAACTGTTCATTTTTCGGTCATATGATCCTGGTACTTTCTTATGTAGAATACAAAGGAGAATCGATATGTATAATAAAAAGTAGATATACATTATAAAAAATATCAATTTTTTACATTTTTGCCTAACGTCGACGAAAGTAAAGATATTGTTACAATTGCCTGAACCACCCTTATAACATTATTTAAAGGGGGCTGAAACAGTAAAAATTGAATTCACTGCTCCAGTGTAAAAGTATCTGTTAATTGGAAATGGATTATGGAGTGACAAAAAGATCCTCGCTGTTGCATCTCAGTGGGAACTCGATGACAACAGTAGCGAGAAGTTTAACGATCGAACCTCCAGGAAATTTCTTATTGAAAGCGCATTTATTTCCCCGGCTCATTATTTGTTCAATCGCGATCAATTCTTCATAAATCAATTCTGCAGGTTTCGTGTTTGAAGCGTATCGACATTGGCGCTCGCATGCACGCTTGTTGATTTTTAATTCCATGTTGAAAGATGCGATTCGTTCTTTGACTTCTAATTGAATGAAACGAAAAGCTGATTGGTCGGCCTTTGAGTCACCCTTCCCTCCTCCACCCATCGGTGAACGTTCGCCGTGAGGATCCCTCGAGCAACGATGGAAGAAAAACGGTAACTTTGAGGCGGAAAATTACGTTTCATTTAACTTTACATGCTTGCGCATAAAATACCGGGCTCTCGACTTGAGTCCAAGTAAAAAGTCAGACGTTTTGTATTCAGCAAGAAATCCAATTCCATTCCTTTGATAAAACTGGGCTAATTTTTTCGTTAATAAACCACTCGATGCTCCCCGTGCAATATGTAATTTTTTATTTCTCACGCGACTATTGTGAAAAAGTGAATTTAATAGATTTATATCTGTTGTAATTAGAACGATTGTAAAATAAAGCTGGGGCAGTAACGTTCGTTACGTTCTTAGCGGTATAATGAACGAGCTAAATGGTTCTCGAGTGTACACTGCCATTCACTCGTTTTTAAATTGAATTTCCTCGAGAAGCCGACCTGTAAGAAAAAATTTTCCCTTATATTTTCACTTTGCATATTATCGCGGAATAACCACTTTCCGTCTCGTTGCTGCAGTTCCTCAAAACGGCGAAGAATTTTGCAACAAGAATGCAAATAGATCGCCGGATATTTATGCAAATTCATCATTTCCAACAGCAATTTACGGCAAAGGAAATTTGGCGGGATTCTATTTCCTAAGTGTTCCCCGCTGCGTTCAGAATAACACGTGTTCGAGATAAACGATGCAAGAACGTAATTAATAAATCAACGTTGCATGCTGTGTACCATGCTGTAAACACGTAAGATATTTTACAATTGACTGCTTTGTTGAACATTGGATTAATCAATTCGTTCGTTCATCTGCGATTCACTCAATTCATTCATCTTAAATATTTTGCGATGAGTCGCAACTAAATTGTTGTACTTCAAGACTGAACAATTTTAATTTATCGTGATAGTGATGACCAAACTGTGTTTTACAATGTTGCAGAATTATTTAAAATTTATTTCTCGCAATAGTGAAATAAAACACATTTTATAATGTTAGCAATCTATTAGTGATTACTTTTACAACCCTCTTGCACCCCAGTTAGCTTTCCTCAAAAAGAGTTTATGCTAATGATGTAATTTTATGCGAGTAATCAGATTTAAAAAGAATAATTTTATACGCTTTTTCTTAGGGTATTTCTTCTAGTTCTTTCTCGTCTTTTTTGTCATCTTACCCTGACTTTTGTAGGAGCGCCAAGAGCAGTTTTCATAATAAATATTTCATTCAACGAAATTATTTTTCTCCAAGGTGAAACGTTTTTCCTGGAAACTCGAGGATCCAAAGGAGGGTGTCGGTCGAGTAATTGCGGCAAGGTATTGAATTCGTGATCGCGTGGCGAAATGATTGGCCACGAATCGAGTGTCCGGCCAAAGGATACGAAATTCCCCCTCCTTGCCTCGCCCCCTCTCCGACGGTCGAAAAATCGAGCGTTCCAGGCGTGAATCGAGTTATCGTTAGACCGTGGTAATGGCTATTCGTCAGGTAGCGGAATTGCTTCTCGAAATGGAGTGCTCGGTTATAACGTGCTATATATCGGGAGTAGCTAGGCGCTATTTGAAAGTCAAATACTGCCGCGGAAGATGGGGAACAGAAAGTGGGGGATGGAAGGTTTCAACTAGAGGGCGAAAAGGAGGAAGAACAGCCCCTCTCTCCTGGGTGAGAGATACCCCAAGACATTTCGTAGCATCGTGATATCTACTGCTCCTACGTAAACCGCAGACTTCATCCGATTAACGGCAGCTTCTATAATGCGAGCATCTTGCCAAATTGGCTATGGTTGACTTAATTAAATTCAAATCGACCCTCCGCGCGACGCGGTTTCTTAGAGGTTTTTGGAGCCTCTACGGGGTCCCAGACCTCGTTAACCACAGAGGAATACTACAACCGGATTCCCACAGCCCTCATGCAACCAGATTTCATTTACACGATTGTTTGTCCAGATTTTAAAACTGATTCTCCATTCACTGTTCACAGACGAACGTCAAAAAATCAACTTTCATGATGCTATTCAAAACCATCATAGGAGTTCATCTACAGGGTCTTCCATTAAGGAGTTCTATTTTAAATTATTAAAAAGCGCTGTTCTTTACAATTCGCAATTTTACTAACCACGTGTCGAAAAAGGCCAACTCTAATCTTGACAAATAAAAATCGCCGAAATTTAAAATGGCACCTTTTCATGGACGACTCTATTAGAAAGATAAGCACTGATATTAAGATCAATGAACACAAAAGAAAAGTTTTCAAGAGAATTCATTTACCAATTGTTTGTTAAAAAAAAAACGAGAATTTATCATTTTCACCTCACAAAGTGTTACTGGAAGTATGTACTTGTTATTTTGATGTTTGTATGGCTTTTCTACTTTCTCGAGATAAAATTAATAACGTGAATTGAAACACCTTCAGTTGAGGTTTTGAGAAATAATACCATTAAATAATCGAAAGCATCCGCCTGGGTTAAATTTTGTAATAACTTCAATTATTCCTCGGCAAGAATCGATTTCTATAACTACCAGAACGAATTCAAACATACAAAAATCCGCTATAAACATTAAAAAGAGATATTGAAAGAATTTCTACAAAGTCTACAAACACTTCTCATAAATCACTAATCATTGAAAAGCCGTGACAGAATCTCTGCAGTCTCGTCACAGGCAAAAGCGGTTAAAAGAAATCGCAACCTCAGTTTTCATAGAACTAAACAATTCGATTTGTGCCCCGAAAAAAGGTAGAAAAATATCTATACTGTAAACTCGATCATACAACGTTCCACCGGTGGCGCCATGGTAGTCGATCCACGTAATCTCGGATTAATTAAAATTTCCTGCGAGCAATTTGGATTCCTGTCCCCGCGGATATCTGACAGGCACGTTGATTTAGGAGTTCAATAAAAATTCCAAAATGGCGCTGGAAAGATCGCGCGAATGTGAACCCAACGATCGTTCTTCTGGTCTTCTTATATTAGTAAAAATGACCAAAAAAAAGTGTAACGAGGAACAGCGGCGTGAATGTGTGCGTGTACACATCTACGAGAGATCGATTTGTTCACTTTTCCCTGTCGTGGCTGATTTTTATCTTCGCCGATGAGCTAATGAATATTCATGAACAACGATCAGTGGGCTGGACTCACCTCGTTTAATATTTACTCGCTTTCCGTGATAGTGAGCGAATGTTGACCGTCGAATTATTATTTTTCGGGCAATTTCGCGCGGGTTATTATTGCCGGACGATTTTCGTGCTTTTTAGTTACGGGAAGTTCGATTTCGATGCACAGGGTGTCCGCTGTTATGTAAGGTATTGGAGATAGCGTAACAATTTTCAAATGGAATTAAAATGTCGAATTCGGTGGAATCAGAAATGGGCAATATTCAGCGCACTGAATTTTTTGCAATATTTTTTCACATTCTAGATTTTATTTGGTTTAAAAAATGGTATTTTATTTTTGAAATTGTATGACCTATTTAAAATATAATTTTATTTAGGATATTTCTTTAGAGTATCTTATTTTTGAAATTTTACATCCTATTTAAAATAATATTTTGAGTCCTATTTAATTTGATATCCTATGTAAAATAATATTTTATGTCCTGTTCAATATCCTACAATATTTTAAATGCAACATAAAATTTCAAAAACCAAATTATTTTTCCCAGTTCCGGCTGGAATGTCAAACTCGATCACAATTACAAAGGGAAATGGCCTCAAACGCGTTAAAAATTGTTTAACGAAGGGGCCTATTGCACTTCGTTGTGTAACTATTCAGCGAAATTTTCGCGCGCGTTGTCCTGGTACAACTTATTCGGAACAATTCATTCGTCGGCGGTTAGCGTTGATCGCTCGACCAGGTTTCGAGAACGTTACAGCCGGATGTCTTAACATTGAGCGTGGGAGACATTAACAGGAGGACGTTGTCAGGTGTTTCGTGAGAATGGCAATAGCGGTGTGCATGTAGCATGGCAGACCGTTCCTGCGGCGAGCGTTTCGACCGCGAGCAACTGCATTTTCTCGAGGTAACGGTATAACAGAAATTTGCAAGTAAAAAGGAAACGGTGTTCGGGCGAATTCTACCACATCCTTTGACCGTATTGAAACGCGGAGAACTATAATCCGCGATGCGATCTCCGGATGAATGAAATAAGGGGGAATCCGAGCCGCGCGTTGTTTCGTATTTACACTTCTAATCCGATTTCGATGCGATCGTTCCGAATGCTGCGGATATTTATTGCCTCGCATAAGTCTGCTTTTATAACAGCTATCGAAAGTATTTATTCAACACTTTGAGACATTTAAATTTTTCAATTTTAACCATTTCCTTTTGATCGACGTTTTCCTGTAAATTATTTTCATCATTCTACTCCTGTTCATAGAATTTCTACAGGGTGTCCCTTTGAAGTCTCGAACGCAATTACGCTCGTTGTACCAAATATTTTGTTCGCTGTCACAAATCTTCTCCAGATGGACGTGCTTCCATCGGGATATGCTAAATATTGAACGGCACTAAATAACCATGAAAGAAACCCATCATAAGATGTCCCCGAAGCAGTAAATTCTATTGAAAATATTTTTTACAACGTGCTGTAGTTCATGAATTTATTGCGTATGGGACACCCTGTATATATTTCGCTATACTTCTCGAACTGTCAACATCCTCCATTTCCCGAACACCGTGCGTGCGTCGGAATTCGAAAAACTGTTGCGGTACTACAACACGAATTTTCCCGCAGAAACTATCGTTTTTCACATCGGGAATTTTCGGCGTCGATTCGAAAAAACGCTTGTTCGGGAACAGTCAGCAAACAGAAACGTGAAAAAGCAGCAATTCCTCTGGAAGATCGGTCAGACACGTATCCCCGGCCTTGTGTGCACACGAACGGTGAAAATCTCTATTCAAAGACTCGAAGACAGACAATGCGTCAAGTGAGTGGAACTTCGACGGAAAAAACTCGAGCTTTTGGGACTTGTTCAAACATATTTTTATCCTTCGATTTACCATTCCATTCAGTCTGACACAATGTTCCAAAAACGTCATTTAGAAGGAGAATTCTCTATTTATTTTGTTTTTGGGATCCAAGGTCACCATCGTTTCTTTAAAGTTCAGCATCCCTTTTTAAACACCTAGAACTATAGTCCATTCCATTATGAATTCAGTGAATCTAACTATTCAAGCTTATTCGAGGTCATTCAAGTCATTCTAGGCCATTCAAGGACACCGTAACTTTTTTAAACGCGACCAACCATTTTTAAACACCTACGATGATAGTCCCTTTCATTATGCATTCAGTGATTACAACTATTCAAAGTCATTCAAGGACGCATTAATTTTTTTAAACGGGACCAGCCATTTTTAAACACCTACGATGATAGTCCCTTCCATCATGAATTCAGTGATTCTAACTACTCAAGCTCATGCAAGGTTATTCAAAGTCATTCTAAGTCATTCTAAGTCATTCAAGGACACCGTAACTTTTTTAAACGCGACCAACCATTTTTAAACACCTACGATGATAGTCCCTTTCATTATGAATTCAGTGATTACAACTATTCAAAGTCATTCAAGGACGCATTATTTCTTTTTAACGGGACCAGCCTTTTTGAATCACCGACGAAACCTCTTTCATCGTGAATTCAGTGTCACTCAAGTGTCATTCAAGGTCACGACATTAGGATTAATTAAACGGCGAAGGCGGTCGAATTTCTTATATGAAACCTGCAAAACCGTCTTTCTAGAGCTAATAGAAAAAATGGGTATCAAACTCACCAGAACTTTCACCATGTATACAGGCCAGCACTAGAATCCAGCCCGGTCGAATCGGCAGCCAGGCAGTTTAAAATTCCCCAGTGCAGCAGCACGCCGTAAGGTTCCGCTGCAACATTTCATTTTATTTTATTCCTTCGCCGTCGTTCCTTTTCTCCCTTTATCGTTTTATTCTGCTTCGCGTCGGTTAATGGAAGGAAGCTGTCTGCCGGTGTTTGCCGGGCAAATATTTGAAAACAACGGAAAATGAAAGAAGATAGAAGCGAGAGACAGAGAGAGTGAAGAAATTCATAGTTCCTCGTTTTCGTCGAAAGCATTGCTATTTAACGCGGGTTACTGTCAGCTTCGGAAAATCTACGTATAAATATCGTTCGGGGGTTGTCGCTCGGCTTTTCCGCCGTGGGTACGCACAATCGTAAATAAGATTCGCGTTCGCGGCGCCGGGGCTCTTTTAATTATGCCGCGAGGTCTGACGAAGCGACGAAAACCGCCTGTTGCCGATATGCTAACGAAGTCTCGGTGAAAACTCGAAGAAAGAACCAAGGAAACAAATCGCGACAGATACACGTACACGTATACACGGTGGAAAACTCGTCCATTCCTCGAGCCAACCTCGGATGATCCACTCCACCCCCGCGCGCGCAGGATTCTAACTCGCTTCGTATCCGGAGAGCCTCTTGGGGACCCTTTTGTTCCGTGATTCTCCTCATAATTTCGTGTTGACGCGTCGAGGGTACCGGGATAACGAGAACCCGGTGTGCGACCGTGTCTTGGATTTTCTAGAATTCCCCGCCCGTCGCCCGTCGTATCGCGTTCTACCCGGTATTGTAATTGTAGCACGACGACGTCGCGGCGCGCAGCGTGGCGGCTACGGGAATTTGTTGCGCGGAACACCGTCGTATTTACTCGGCCAAATTACGTAGTAAATCAACCGATGCTACTTCGAGTGCGCAGCGGCGCTTTCGCCGGGCGGGAAATAACAATCGCGATGGAAAACAGATACGGGGCTTGATCGCGGGAAAAGATGCGGGGTCCGTTGGGACCACTCGTCCTTTCAACGTGAATTATGCGATCTTTCTTTCACGTTTTTCGGTGCAGTGTTAGAATATAATTGCAGCTATTCGTCTTCGATGTATTGTTTTACAGAATGTAGTATATAGGTTGCTGCATCCATGGAATTACAGAATGCGTTTTGATCGAGAAATAGTGTTATGTACCATTTTCAGGTACAACTCAAGTTTTAGTTACACATCTTACATTTTTGATTTATTTACTTTGATGTCATCAATAAATTATATTCTAATTTTAAATGAAGAATATCTATGCGTGTGCGAATTGATTGCAAAATATTTTTTGTAGAAGTTGAATTTACTATAGGGCATGTACCAATTTTTTATATACCGTTTTGAGGTACAATTCAATTTTTATTTAGACATCTTACATTTTTGATTTATTTATTTTGATAGCATCAATCAATTTTATATTAATTTTAGATAAAGATTATTTCAATCAATATACGAAAATTGATTGCAAAATATTTTACACAGCAGTTGAATTTACTATAGAGCATTTACAATATAATAAAATAGATCTGCTAACCGGTACAGCCTCTAACAGTTTCGAATCGGGCGCCAAACGCGCACGCGCGTCGAACGCTCGGCGAGTGGAAGGGACGAGCGCAAGCCAATGAGACGTTGAGGCACCGCTTCTGATATTCTCGCCAAGGCACAGCTATAGCGAACGGCATGCGCTGTACAAACAGCCGGAGCGGAACATTACTCGCAAAAGTGAGCCGTTTTAAGTGGTTCTCTTTCATCGTGCGTTCAAGGGGCTGGAAGATTTTAATTCGCTGCGGGTCCACGGCGCAAAAAGACTAGAATTTCGTCGAGTATCACGATTTTCGGGTCTCTACATCCATTAGAACGCGCGTACAACGCCTCCGCGCAGAACTCTTTCGCTGTTCACCTACGCAGCTACTAATTCCGCGCTTTTATGTTTTCCTCTCTCTCTCTCTTTCTTGTGCCAGCGCGTGTTTTTTCGTTGTTGTTGTACTTTTCTTTTTTTTAGTTCCACGCCAGTAATTAACTCAAAAATGCTAACACTGTGGAATACGGGAGCGTAACGGGTAGCGCGCCGCGGAGCCCCCTTTTTTCTCTTGTTTTGTTTTCCTCTCTTTTCGCTTTGTTTCGCCGTCGTGGATGCAGCATAAAATTCCGAGTCGCCCGGGGAGCAAGGAGGCTAATGTCATGTTAATACAGGCGGAATTAATTGAATACCTTGTTTAATAATTGCGTGGACAAGGTACAACGAGCTGCCGGCCGGTGAAAGGGGCGGCAATTATCTGGGCATTGCTTTGCGATAAAGGAGCCACGCTCGCCGGGAAACTTACGACCCGGAATCTTTTGAAATAAACATCTTTGTGGCGGTGAGTTTCTTGAATAATTATGGTCTCTCGCTTAGGCTAATGCACGATCGTTTGTTTAACGGGCGCTTATTGTCCCGGGGTGCGAAGTTTATTCGCAAATCAACAAGTGAGCCATTTTCGTTTAATTATGAAATGTTTTTTTACTGGATCTGTCAACGAATCATGTTGGTTTTATACAAATTGTTGATATTACACTAGTTTTGCATTGGTTGTTAGTATTTGAAATCCAAAGTGCAATTGCGAAATTAATTTTTTTTCGCTTTCAGGAAATATGTTACAGTCGCCGCTTGTAATCGATACTTATTATTCAATTAGTGGTGGTCAGTAGATTAATTGCGGCTGATAACGGATCTGACACTAATCGTGTGTAATGGGTATCCGATAGATCGAAAGTTTGGCGTATCAATCTGTCTTAACCACATGTTCAACGAACGACTCTGCTGGGCTAATGAGTCATCTCCATTTTGACCAACGTTCCACGAATATTTCCGTAATTAGCAATGTAATGGTCGAATTATGAAATTAGGGGAATGGGAACACTCGAATTTGTAACCTGGTAATCTTTGCTGTAGTCTGTGCATCTACCTTTTAGATCAATAGTATAATACTGCAAATCATAATCGTGAAATTTGTATCAATCGGACATCAATTTTGGATATTTATAACAAAAAAATAGATTACACGTAATTTATAAAATTTCTAAAAAAATTTATCTGTATGTATCATACGTACACAATATACAAGTTATATTACTATGTATTAATAGAATATATTATTTTTGAATTCTTGGCTGTTCCTGATTGCATTATAAAATATTTAGCAACCGAAATGCAGGTCAGAAGATAAATTTTCTGGGTGGAGGAAAAGTTTATTCAGAAAATCATTTCCATTTCTTCGGGGCAGATATTTGACTTGGTCGGCGAAGGAATTCAGTCCGCTGAATCGATCACTAGGAGAATGAAATAATTTCGTATTCAAGATGGGTAAGAATGTTTTCTGATATCCGAGCAATTCCATCGTGACGTTATCGTTCGCAATTTATCCCGAGACTCATTAATATTAAACCGTTCGGATCTACATTCTTCCTGCGGAATCAAGAACGCTCTAAAGACTCTGAAATCCTTGCAGTTATCTTGTGTACAAGAGCGATGCAAGCTCGTTAAATATTTGGATAAATACAGAAGGAATACTAGATAAATCACGACACACACCATCTCGAGTACCTACAGTTTACTTTCAATTTAAATTATGTTAAACATTGCTAAACAAACCCATTCATTTCCTGCATCGCGGGCTAAAAATTTAATCTTCAATGTAGCAGACACGTTTTAACAATAATAGTGCATAAATGTGCTGTGTTCAATTTTTGGCCTAATAAGTGAGTATCAAAATAAACGTATATTTAGATGCACGTCGTCTGTAAACGATAAAAGTGTGGTTCCAATAATTCCCCGTCTATTTAGGAGGATATGCGCTCCCTAAATTTAGTTTGAACGTTAACTTAATTTATCTAAAGGGACGCGAGTGCAACTATAGCAAGTTACGAGCATTAGAGTACGTATCACTCATCCCGGGCACTTTCAAAGATACCTAAGAGCACAGTAAACGTCAACTTCGCTTCGGGTCTGATAGGAAGACGGCCATACCGAGGCATCAGCTTCGCATCTTCATCAAGTTTAACGGACGGCCTGACAGTCGAAAAGAAATTCGATGACACGTTGACGGTTTCACTATAATTTCGTGCGTGTGCACCGCGCGCCGGTATTGGATTACGTCCAGATCCCGAGTTATAGTTGCATCGTGTGTTCGCTCGATTCGAAATAGAATGACTCATAGACAAAGACCTTGTTCTAATTCAAAACGAAACACGGAAAAGCTGTGGACCGTATCGGGCCGCTGCGCGAATATCGAGAGCGGGATTAGATTCGTGATTATTTCGGTGCGTTGCAACTGTTACGAATGATTCACGCGTCATAATAATGACAAGGGATAACAAATAATCTTCTGAAACTGTCTGATCAAGCGTAGAAACCAGACAGAAGTAAAGAAGTACATAAGTTTGTGAAGAAGCACCACAATTTGTGAAGAAGCACAACAGTTTGTGAAGAAGCACAACAGTTTGTGAAGAAGCACAACAGTTTGTGAAGAAGCACAACAGTTTGTGAAGAAGCACAACAGTTTGTGAAGAAGCACAACAGTTTGTGAAGAAGCACAACAGTTTGTGAAGAAGCACAACAATTTGTGAAGAACCACAACAATTTTTAGAAGCACCTTCCTTATGTTTGACATTTAATGGCAGTTTAATTTCTCATATCAATGACAATAAATAAGAACAATTATTCTGAAACTGTTGTATAAAACTTACAATTCAGATGAAACTTGTGTAAAAGAAACACAACATTATAAACAACTTGTCTGTGTTTGACGTTTAATGAAATAACATTTAATTTCAGTCTTAAACAATCTCTTCTTCAAACAGCCATAGTCCTGCGGTACATTCTAATCCAGCATTTCAAAGACATCTCAGCAACAATCGCATACAACAATGATCAAAATTAAAATTCACAGGAACTGTCTCATAACTAGACAGCGGATCTTCATGCATTTATGAACACAGTGGCTGGGTGAAATATAAAACAGTAAAAAATGAGAAAAGCTTAAGAATATTGTAACGTTGTTTTTAACGCAATAAAATCATTAAGGGATGAAATCCATGTTTATTTTAATCCTGCTTCCCACAATCAATGCAGAACATTTTTATTTTGCATAAAGATCCGCAGTCTACTCATATCACATACTGCCTCATAACACAGCAGCGGTAAACATAGAGAGCAGATAATTTGATAAGTAACGGCTATTCAATTCTGCTACTGTTTACCCCAAGAAAGCCAATTATGAATCTCGAATCCATTGACGGTAGGTTCCTGCAAAAACAATAATTCTCTGTTGTGCAGAGGTCTCCTTTGGCAGTGCTCTCTTGTCATTGAGAAACGTAACTTCGCTAACTCGGTACACTTAGCGCGATTCAAGTTGTAGAACAGCATACAGCATCTATGTTCGTCGTTTCGCAAACAAAAAGGACGGGAACCACCATTGAACGTATCCAACCCGGACAAATTGCATCGCCTAATCAAATCCTGCGGCTGAGATGTCTAATGAATCGCTTCTTGCCAGTAATTAAGTTCGTAGTTCGACCATTTTCTTAATTATGCAGACGTGAAATGAACATTAAACTTCAAGTTTTATAGAGTACTAAATAACCACACTAATTTCGTTAACTGTGAAGCAGAGCCACAATAATGTGATTTATACTGGCTCTGTTAGGGCCATAATTCTGTAACTGTCGCTCTTAAACTTCTATACGAAATTCATTTTGTACAACCAGTGTTCGCAAAAAAATCGGAAAAAATCGCTCATATGTAGCTCGGTACCCTAAACGTGTCAGATTTTTTCCAGAATTATTGATTGCGATTAGACGAGGAAAATGCGGTAAAAAAATGGCTTTCCGATTTCTCGGTGTAACTACCCTTACAGGGAAGTTTCGGCTGAAACTTGGCAGAAAGGTTTCTGTTTTGGTAGGCTATCGATTGGTCCAGGTTCGATTAAAATCGGTTAAAATGAAGTTAGAGTTTGAGTCTGATACGTTCTGCGATAAATGACGAGTTCTCAGTGGGCAGCAGGTGAAATTGTCGGGGGTCTCGATCGATTCTGCTGGTGCTGGCCATTGCGACGAAGGTGTGGACCATCGGCGACAACATATCTCGGTACGGAGTTGAAACAAATCACCGTATAATAAGAGATTAGGAAGGCGGCGAGCCCGATGTGCCTTTCAACGTCGGTGACGCGCGTCGGTCGCAACAAACCCGGCATTTCGGTGGTTTCGTCATTACGAGCTAAACGACACGGCCGAGCAGGAATCGTTAAGGTATGATCTATATTAGCAGACTGGGCGGACGGGGGCATACGGGGTGGTCGAGTTAGAGAACGAGGCGCGACAAGACGCGCGTGCAGAAAAGCAACATGCTAGTAATCTTCCATTTTATGGACCAAGACAGCACGTTGCCGAGGCCGTTGCCAAAGCTATTTCCAGGCAGCGCGCTGACTTCGCTCCTCGGCGCAGCGACTGCTCGACTCCTCCTCGGGTTTCTCCTCAGCTGTTCGTCGGGATCCGCGCGCGGCGAGCACGCCGCTTCTGCGGTGTAATACCATGAGACGCGGCCAAACGTCCGTTCTTATGGTTTCGTCGAATTAGTTTCAACCGGCGGCGCGGCTCGAGCGTTGCGCAATTGTCAGAGATAGAGTCACAAAACGGCTCTTTAGAACGGCCGTTCCACGGCTGCTGACGATAGCTCTATGTGAATACTAATTGCTATCGCCGCTTATGATTCTCAATTACACCCTGATCCTTGATTATTGCCGGGGAATCGCCCCATGGTATTCCGCAGACGTTCACCTTTTATTTCCTTGCGCGGCTCCCGATCCTTCTATTAGGCGTCGGAAATGGCCATCGCGACTTTCATTCGAAATGTACCCAATTTTTATACCTAAGTTACAATCTTCTATTTCAGTTAGAAAAAGGGTGTCCTCCCTCGGGCTGCTTATTCGCATAATTTTTGTAGTGCTGTGTTTCGTCGCTGCACTATCATTTCCCAGACTCACATTTTGGGACAGTTAACGGTGTGTGAAAACGTTTTTAATCATTTTATTAATATATACTAACTATCATGATGCTGTACAGACGATGCTGAATAATTGGTACAACTGTGGACCTTTATACTAAATAAAAATGTTCAGTACGATTTAGAAGAAACAGGAGTTACATACAAATTCATTTCGTTTCTTGGTAGATACAATAAATTGTAATGCGTAGACTGCGGATCTTTACGCCAGAAAAGTTAGTATAGTGGAACAGTAGTTTGTTCCTCGAACAAGCGAACTATTATATAAATGCACGTCCTGTGCGGAGTTACTGAATTAGTAGTACCCCCAAAAATAAAATCCTCGAAATGAAAAGCGAGCGAAATGAAAAAATTAGAGGAACCTGCACAAAAATGGAATCTCTACAAGCATCCGTAATTTAATTATCGCGGATATCAACGAATCAGCGGATGGAACAGTGTAACAGTACCCCGAAAGCGATTCTTCTCGCTAAAGAGGCGCGCCGTTTCCAACCCCCGGCAAAGTAAACCTCTTATTCATTCAGTTTACCGTCTATTAGATATTCCCAAAGTTCGGAGGACTTTTTAAACACCCTGACTAAGCGATTTCATTGACTATCAATCCCTGGTTACCGTGGATAGTCTGTCTGAATTAACACTGACTTCTTAAGGGGATGATCGAACCTCCGCCGGATTTCAGTTAATAATCAGCAGCGGACAGCAATTATTGACTAAGACGAGCAACTTCCCTTCGATTCGATAATTTATTCAGAAGTGAATTGTTATATTTTCATGCGATCATCTAAAATAGCTTGTCTGGAATAATATTCCTCTCACTTTTGCACGCCAAATATCTGTTTATATCAACAAATTATGCTGCGTTTTTAATGTCACATTCTGAAAAATGTTCTTTCTTTAAAATTAATGAATAATCTTTTGAAATCATATAATTGGTAAACTATACTAGTCATGTAATTAGCTTTGTCTTAAGCCTGTATTTTTTAAACTGGCAAGCAAACTTTTCATGCCAACAGGTGAATGAATGTTGTTTGTACTTTCTTAATTTATTTATCAATATTTTTCCTTCTATCCAATGATTTTTTTATGCAACTTGCACTGACATATTCGTGACACTTTTCTGATTGAAATGATACCAAACGCGACACAATTCGAGTAATGAAGAATTTGGATCCAATCGGTTCGGATAATCGAGGTTCTACTGAGTCGTGAATTAAAGTAAATGAATTCCGAAGTATGTCGTGTTTGGACATGTTTTAATCAGGTAAATGTCACAAATATTTCCGCCTGAAACTTTACAGACGTAATCTCGATGAGCACCGCAATCGATTAAAGCAACAAGAAATTGGAGTCAGTGTCCCCGCTAAACTCGATGAAACATTCTTGTCTCCAGTCAGTCCATTTTCTTCGGTCTTCGCGCACCAGGGAACGTCAAGCGCTTTCGTCACGTTAATTTTCCACCATTTTAAGCGCCATCCAGCATGAATTAATTTAATCAAAAGACCCCAGGCCAAACCGGGATACTCGTAACGAAGACGTTCCCCCTCGAAGACAGCAGGTTAAGATTTCAATCAGATAATTGTCACCCCCGGAGCGACTCGAAATCCTCGGAAGAAAAATAAATTCCCCGCTGTTTTGAGAGCACTTCGACAGAATGGATCTGTGTTAATTAACAATCTTGGTTTCCCAATTACAATCGAGAGACGGTAATTCGTCGGAAGAGGTCTATCTAATGTTTGAACTGTTCTCTTGGAGGACGAAGAAACGGAAACTTCTTTGCGAAACGGACGTCTGTCTTTTTGCCGAAGAGATGGAAAATGGAACTAAGTAACGTGATATTCGAGACTGTAATGGTTTTAATTAATATCATGTTTGACGTTGTTCGAGAGACTTACTTTCAAAACCAAGGAGATGACGTTGAAGACTTTTATGGAGTAATTGAGGTTTTAGTAATTGGATTTCGAAAGTATTAGCCTCTTGTGCTGATTTCCAGTGTTCTAACAATTTCTGATTATTCTCGCAATGTTTTAAAAATATTCTATTGATCACACTCTGTACTATCTTCTTACACAGAATTTAGTAAACACTTTTATGCGAAATAAAATTTTCTCATTTATAAAGACTGGTATTTCCAAGTTATTAAAATGATTAACAGATGAAATGGTCTAGTATAGAACTCTCGTTTCTTGTAATCATATATAATAATAATAATAAATTACGAAAATTGTTATAAGGGAAAATAAATATCTAGCAAAACCCAGTTGTTATAAACGAGGCTGAAAAGAATGTTTATTTTACATTGCTGCTGTTTTTTCTGTTCCGTGTTTCATCCACTAATTTTTGTCACAAGCTAATTATTAAGTTATAAAAACGGGGAATAGAGTTTCCGGCAGATTTTCGAATTTGGATTAACTATCGTGTAAATTCGCGGTGTGTAATAAGGATGTAATAGTGCTAATTTAAATTGGGAATTTCTATATTTAATGGTTAGTTCGATCAAAGGCTACCCGGTTCATCGAGGCTCAATTCGATTTCAACGGTGGCTGAATAAACGAGCATATCAAATTTAACTACTTTTCATTTCTAGTTATTCCAGCGTTACGAAGACAGCGGCGCGGTTCCATTCCGTTGTAATCGTGCCGTTGGGTCCCGTACGTTTATACTAGGTGTACAATCAGAAAGGGAACATTTCTCTCCTGCCCGGTTGGATAAAGAAAATGAGCGGGAAATATTCGCTGCAGAGCTTGCTTGGATATACACGGCCAACGTAATCTTCCCTAAAAGTAATACAGTGACTCCCCTATATCTTCGTATATACGGTGGATATAATTAAGTGTAAAAATCCGCTGCAAATCCCGTCTTCTCGAAATCTCGTATTTTTATATTCCGCGCCTTTTCGTGCGAAAAATGCTCTCTATCCGCACGTGAATTCAATTACCAAGCAAACACGATCATTTCGAAAGAATAATTTATTAATTATTTCACAACATATTTTATTCATTATGATCAACACGAATTTAAATATTATTATTATGACACGTAGAATATTGTAAAAGGAGCCTCTGTTGAAAAAAAATTAAATCAACCTCTCAGTAAGAAGTTAAATAATACATAAATACTTTTTAGTCTAATTTTATTTTTAGCCACAATGTTACATAAATTTCTTTATGTACATAAAAAAAATTCTATACAGAGTTAAGATGTTTCTTTTGGCTAGTTCTGAAGTGAACAGAATATTTAATGGTGGAGGACAGTGTTTTAATTATACCATTTTTGAATTTTAGTGATGATTGTCATGTTACAAAGATTTTTGGACATGCTCTGTAGTTTTTGGCCCACCCAATACATAACAGGGATAATATCGAGGCTGTGCAAGGGTGGCGAGCTGGAAGTACCAATAAAAATTCGTCGTCGAGTGTTATTAAATTTCACGGAGAGCTAATGCGTCAAATCTAGCGCAGCCCGGCCAGTTGCAACAATGCACACCTCGTCGCTGCAATAAATGGTTTTAATTGCCGGTGACAGTGATAAGGATAATAAAATAATGCAAAACGAGGATTTCGAACGGCACCGCGAAAATTCCCGTTTTATTAATGAAATCAGACTTCGTTAAATCTTCGGTGCCCGTCAGGAGAGACTGGTCAATTAGGCGAATATCCACGAAATACGAATTCTTCTCTATTATATGCCTATTGAGGTAAAAAAAGAAATAACTCCGGAAAATGTAGTCAATCTTTTTTCACAATTGCACTCTCCGGAAAGTGCCACTCTCAATTTCCGCTATTAGAGTGCAAATTACGTGTGCTTAATTTCCTAAATTCTTCTATAAAGATACGATTATTGGAAACGGTGTTAAACATTTCGGAAATGTCTGCATATATTCTTTAAATAGTTTAGATTTAAAAAATGGCAAAATAAAAAGCAATATGTAACTCATAAAATTGTGTTGTGAAATATATTACGAGTGTTGTAATTAAAAGAGGATCTTTGTTGCAAATATATATTCTTAGAGAAGGGAAAAATATTTTCAATGCCTCTTTAAATTATGAATTCACTTTTCGAAGATTTTATTATCAAAATTTTCAGAGGAAAAGAGAAGAGATTTTGAAGAGTCGAACGTTTGTGGGACAGAACACACACACAGCTGTTTGGCCGGTTGACCGGTTTGCTTAAAGGCCCGTGTTAGCGCGTTGTTTCATTCCGATGCTTTTAATTAGCGGGAAATATGACGAATTCTCCTGGGATTGGTTAATCGAAATAAAACGCTAATGGGCGTTCGTTAATAATTCGAGCATTATTAAATCACCGGCGATAATAACACGTCGAAATCCCCAGTGTTCCGCGGCGTGCAGCGATTCGATGTCACCCGCTACCGGCAAGCAAACGACTACAATTGTCAGCGACAGTGACAACAATAATAAAATAATGCGGAATGCGTTGCCGGTGACGGTGAAAAACCGCTGCTTCCGAGACTCCAGCGACACTCCAGCCTTTATTCCTCTCACTCGAACTGACCGAGAGAGAGAGAGGCAGAAAACAGTCTACCAGCTGCAATTTCCGAACATTTGCTATTCGAAAAACGGATTTAAGAGAGCCATATTGCTCTCGCGCGTGTTGCAATAAATCGATGTTAAACTCGGCCGATCGACTTTGCCAATTTCAGTCGAACTGGCACTGTTCGATATCTAGTTCAACCTTGATCTACGAACTTGCAACACAAAAACGATGCCAAAAAATCAATCTATTAATTCTTTTATTTAAAAATTGCGGATTATTCTTTTCCCAGATAGTCGGAGAAATCGTATTGGAAATAGTATTGGATCTTAAGACAACGAAGATATCATTTTGGTCACGATTTTACGCAGCTGCATATGAAATGTCTGGAGATATTTGCGTGCAGTATTGATCGAAGATGTAATTAGAGCACAGCCAAAAATTTCCAGCTTTCCTGGAGAGACCAAGATAGACTAGCGTCGGACTTGTCCTCTTGACCTTCCATAGATCCTTCTGTCCCCTTCTATCTTTCTTTGCCCTGATTCCCTTCTTTCTCGTTATCCTCCTCGTATTCCTCCTCGTTTCTATCTTCGTCCTCTTCAACTTGTTCCATCTTCGTGACAGTTCCTTGAGAGTTTGTCCGTGTCCCAGACTCTAGACACAGTGCCTATCCTATCGAACCCCTTACAGTTCCTAATCCCTGATTCCTAGGCCCTAATCCAGGTCCCAACTCCGATCTAGCTTTTAGTCCTTTTTCCTTGTTATCAGTAATTGCAATTCCTAGTCGTTATCCCTAGTTATTGAATTAGTAGTACCCCCAAAAATAAAATCCTCTGTAATTTCCAACCGAAGAATTCAGCGAAATGAAAAAATTAGAGCAACCTGCACAAAAAACAAAATCTCTAAAAGCATCCGTAATTTAATCATCGCGGATATCCAAATCGCAGGTCCCAAATCCGATCTAGCTTTTAGTCCTTTTTTCTTGTTCTCAGTAATTGCAGTAGCTAGTCATTATCCCTAGTTCCTAGACCTTATCCCCAGGTCCTAGCCCATTTCTCTAGTCCGCAGTTCGTAGTCCCCAATCCTCAGTTTGCCCTCAGTATGCCACGACTTAAATAGTTCTCGCCCTGAGCTCTAATTCTTCTCCCCAATTGTTAGTATCACATGATTGCACAAGTTCGTGCCCGATTTGAAAATAAAATGCAATGGTTAAATTTTAAAGAATACTTAATTCTAATTGTAGAAATATAATTTTTCATAATTATAATTTTTTACACTCCGCCGTGCGCTACAGTTTGCGACATCCATGAAAATTGGGCACGAACTTATGCAATCATTTGATATATACCTCAGACTTCAGGTAGGAGAAAGATGCAGCGACGCACATCTTGAATTGGTGTAAGCGTCGAATATTCCGAAACATCCCTGACCTTGAACATAAGTATGGAAACGTCGACTTGAGCCCCACCTGAAGGCCACACGAGCGTTCAAGGTGGGGACTCCTCTTCCGAGACCCCAACGGTACACCTCGTCGCACAAAAAGAAGAATTCCTAGAAAATTCCCTGTAGAGCCGAAGCTACCCTGAGAATCACCCTGTCCAGCCCGTGTCCAGAAGACGCTTAGGGTCCAAATGATCTCGAGAGGAATCCGTTTTATCCGGGGGGGGGGGGGGACCACGCTCGAAACTCGGCGCGTCAGTTGCGGATTCCGGCATGTGTCCCGTCGATTTATCTCGCACACGTGGGGTCGTCCGGCGCGGTTCGTCCGTCGTCGTTTGGCCATGATTTCAAACCGCCGACGCCGCGAAGTTTCCACCCGACGGGCGTGGCCGGCCACCGGGACGCGAAGAAACACCGAAACAAACGTGTTGGCTCTCCGAAACTGCGTCGCACCGCCAACTCGTCCGGGGGTCCCGTGTGTTAACCTGCGGCCGGATGGAGAACCGTCGAGGAAGAGTACACGGAGAAATATCGCTGGAAAACAAAATGTCCCGCGGAAAACAGTCCCGAGAACCCGGGGGCCAGTTTGTCACCGCGGCAGTGCGCTTTAAAGGATCACCGGCCGTTACGTTAATACGTAACTGGGTGACGTTGCGGTGGCCGGCCCACTGTGCCGCGCCGAATGTAAACGCGCCCGACGGTAATCATCACCGGTGTAATTGAATTCCAGGTGTAAATCGACCCGGCCATGAATCAGATATGAAGCCTCGCGGAACACGCGGAGGAATCGTTTGCAGATCCGCGCGGTGCTATTGAAGGTTCCGAAGGTCTTCGTGTTTGAGAACTGTTCAGGTTGCTCTGATAGAGTTAGGGAATTTGTTGTTTTAATACTCGTCCCTAGAACTTTGTAGAGATTCAACCCCCATGGTTATAGCTATGGCTAGATCCATTAAAATATTTGCTCGCCAATTTGATTTCACTTACTTTTGAACCTACTGCCTTGAATCCTTTTTATTGGAACTAATGCACACTGCTAATTATAAGAATTAGATAGACAGTTTGTAGGCGGAAATTAGTTTGTTATCTTGAGACTCGTCGCCGTGAATTAATTTAAGGAATGCGTCATTGAGTCTCGAGTATAGCGCAAGATTTCCGCTGTAATTCGAGTAGTTTATAGCGGAAAGTAGCCCGGGGAAAGTTTCGCCGCTATAAAATGTCGGCTAGATCCCAGGTATAACATCCTGAACCAAGAAGGGTGAAATTTATTAAGAAATGTGAGGTATACTGGCGTTACCAGAGATTTTGTAAAGTTTCCAGGAGCCGAGTAACTTTCGTATTTAACGTTTCCTTCTATTTCTATTTGTCTTCCGGTTGTTTGACCTAATAGGCTTCCAGCCCTCAACTTTCTAGGGTAGTTTCACCCCTTGAACTTGGACTATCGCCGGTGAAAGACATAGCTTTCGCTTATTATTGGCTGTTGTAAAAAAAAGCTGCGAACTTCCCGCGGTAGGTGAGGGAAACTTTGCAAATGGTTCTTGTTATGGCAATATTTTCTGATACGAATTTTATAAATGGACGTGTGGACGCAACTAAACAGTTTTTGAAATTTCTTACAGGTATCACTTTAATGCAATAAATTACATATTATCGCTTGTAGTAAAATAATACAAAACATACGAAAGCCTCATGCAAATTTAATTCCCAGCCAATAAACAAGATGGTGAACACTGTTATAATATTTGTTTGTCATAAAATTTGGATAGACATTCGGCTTGATGAGATATTTCGAGATAGTAATATTAATAATTTCAGAGACCTCGTGCACTGAAAATTGGAAAGTATGTGCAGGTATTCCATTTTGATCACAACGTGCCAAGATTTCCTACGTAGTGAAAGAGGAACAGAATAGGCAGAGAATTCTCTGCGACAATAGTCATCTGTCTCTGTGACAGATATGAAGTGGCAGGCTGTCACTCAGAAGACCGCTCAACCGATGATTCGCAATTACTTACATCGAAACATTACTTTCGGCATTCCAAAGAGAATGGTACTTTCGCAAACTAAATTCAGCATCACGTTCAACTTGTCACCGAAACATTTCTGCTGTCACAATATTTTCTTTCGATTTTATAATCTTTCAATCTGATGAATACTTTTTTCTTGATTGAAAGATTCTTGTATGAACATTAAAATTTTTTAAGAAACTTTTTAAGAAACTGTTATTGGTGTTCAAGTTAAATATGTAATAATTACCAATTTATAACAATTTGCCACGGTGTACATCCCAACGTGCACCGAGGACAATAAAACAATAAATAATTTCGGTTTGACGGTTTTTAAAAACACACTGAACGTTCAGAACGCACCGCCGCAGAATGGGATTATGGCTGGCGCGGAAGAAACGAGCGGAAAACTATAGTTCTCGCCGTGAATAACCAGATAAAGATATCGGCGTTCGAAATTCGAAAACGCCGCTCCCTGGTTAAGTACGATTTAATAAATTTCAGCGACGGCCGGGGATATATGAGACAAATAAACGAAACACTTCGTAAACGCAGGTGCAAATTCGTTATATTCACATGCAGATTATCTGGCGCGGCGATTGCGTTGGGGGCATCCGCGAAATTATGATATAAATGGAAATAACTCTGATTAATAGTGAACTGGCAAAACGGTTAACGTGACCTAGAAGATATTATTAATGGTTACTTTACAATGGATTCGGAATTGAATGCGACTAAAATGATGAGCTGATTTCGTTTGCGTCACGAGTTCTGTAAATTATTCGGTGATCCCGATAAAGTCCATTGTACACCGGCGATCCTCCATCGTCAAACGAAAATTTTCGTGCCTCGCCGCCATTCTACCGGCACACATACATTTCGCTAAAATTTTATAACAGTGACACTTTCGCGCCATGAATGGGTCGACCGGTGATGCGATTTTCTTTCGTCGAGAATACTCTCCAATTATTACGAAATGCATAACTTTTTTTTCTTAGCAGAATAGTTATAAACAATATTTTTACTCAAAAATACGTTAATCAGCGTTAAGTATAGAATACTTGTTCAATTGAACCCGTTGAACAGCATGAAAGGCTCGAGGTAATCGTATTGAAATTAGTCGATATTTGAATTGTTATAACTTTGAAACTATTAACACCATCTTAATGAAACTTACGTTGCCAGAGAGCGCCAAGCTTGGTCTTTAACATGGTTTTTGTTTCATTGCGATACGACTACTGGTTCCCGAGATATCGTCGTGTAAAGACACGGTAATTTTTTAACGTGTGACTATCTCTTTCTCTCTCGCACAGTATAGCTTTCTCTCTTGCACGCACGTCACTGACCTATCCCTACGCGCCGTAAGTTGAGGCAGGTCAGTTTTTACTATTACAATTATTGCATACTACTATTTATGAATGGGCCCCCACTCCATTCATCTCACGTGAAAACTTTGATCGCGTATATCTCGAGAACGGATTGAGACATCGAGGTGGAACAAAGTGCGTTGGAAACAGCATCGACTCTACTATCTTCTGTGCCTATCAACAGTAACAACCACATTGTCCTTACAGTGGTGATATAGCGTGGGTCAGGCAGTATTAACACAGGATAAAATTCATTTCCGAGAGCATAAACTATGTCAATTACCATCCACATTGGTCACCAAGAAATAAATTTTCATTCAACTTCTGCTTCCTACAATTGACTTGGAAAATTTTGATTTTGCATATAATTTACAATCTAGCTAACCAAATTATTATTTGGCTCCAGCGCCTCATAACAAGCATTGTATTTTCATTTTTAATACTAAACCTACCATCACCGGTCAAAATGACCGGTTCCAGATTTTTTATTTCACGATTATTGGTTTAATCAAAATAATTTCATAAGAAATGATTGTATAGATATCTTTAGTGGAGCACATATTACAATAGGAGCTGCGCAAACTCTAAATAAAATCAATCTTGTTATTTTTATAAAGGAACATGTACCAGTTACTTTTAAGGCTCGGTAGGTTTAGTGTTAAGAAATTAAAAACGACTGCAACGTCGAGGCAACTGATAATTAAATTGAGGTATTACACATTATTCACCAACTTTTTCACCGAGGCTTGTAAATGTCGAGCGCAATTCTACGGGTCGATAGTTAATTGTCACTTGTTTTCTCACCTCGTTGGGGAAGGGTTAGAAGGGCGAGTGGGAACATACGTTCAGCTCATTCGTCACGGAGGAGGTACGAGCAACTGTGCAGAACATACGCGAGAAAATCTCAAGGGACTAATGTAATTTGCCTCTGTACAAGGCGACCCCTAATCCGTGCGCGGGTGAATACGCGTGATTCCCGACTCTTTCTTTCAGGGAACATGGAACGAAGGTTTGTTCCGCGACGCGGAATTAGATTACGTCTCCGAGAGAAATAAGACGACGATCTAATTTTTCTTCACCGGAGAAATTCGTCGACTGTAAGGCGCTAATTGCGAAAGGTGACTCGCATCGACCCGGATACAAATTTGTTTCTGCGAAAACACCTTGGAGCCGTGTCAGACACATTGTGAAGCTGTAAGGTTGTTTATTACAGAAAGAAATAGTACTGTGTCCTATCTCGAGTCCAAGAGAGAGCATTCTTATCTTGGAATTTTTGTCGAAGTACAAATCATTCTGAATTTGTTAATTGAATGCAATTTCATATTATCGAATCAAGCGCCACATATATCGGTAAAAGATAATCCACTTAGTTGAAAACTGAGGTAAACCAAGAGGAATATTTAGCAAGAACCGAGATTTGAGCTGAAATAAGACAAGCTGCAAGAAGTGTTTTATAAAAAGATAAATAACTTTCAGCAATTAAAATATTACAGTTCGCGAACTCATCTCGGATGCTAACTTTCACTTTAACTTCAGTTCTGGTTAATGCGATCATCCTGCAGTCCACTCGAAAAATCTTCGACACTCAAAGTTGAAAATAATAATTTCCTTCATTTAGAATTTAATTTAAAAAGTAAATCAGTTTAACCGTTGAATTACTGCCACAAAAATAATTATTGAACCAATAAAAACAACTAAAAATATTTGAATATTCTTTAAATTTATTTGCAACAAGGATGGATGTATCGCAAGAACATAGAAGATTGGAAAAACGCTATGTCGCAACGCGAAACACTCATAAATTACGTTTGCCAGGTAAAATAAATTTCCTGCTCAAAGAAACAATTCTCTGTAGCGTTCCTTTACAAGGCGACGCGTTCGAAGGCAGGGAAAATATGTTCGCCGATCTCCCACGGGAGCTATGCGAATTGCCGTTCTACAAGGTGTCTCCTAATTCGCGTGCTCGCTTCCTACACACGATATTTCTCGGTCGGGATTCCATGTGGAGCTCTACAGGTTTTCAAAATTTCATCTCGCCGGCGACCGGGACAATGCGAGCTGCGGCGTGGATGGCGTTGCGACGATACAACGCGATATATTATAAAATATTCCGGTAGCTGGCATGTATATCTGACATCCTCGAAATCCACTGAAATCACGGGCCAGCCTGCCAGAACTGTTCTAATCGAGGTCTCGAATTTTTGTCTGCCATAGATTTATGGGGCTCCACCCTTTTTAATCTACGGGAAAATCATTTTGACACGTAACGATGGTAAAAATTTTATTCTATTCGAGCAGTCATGTCGGAAATAAATCAAACTTTATGTAAGTGATATTGCACTACATTGATGAATAATATTTATTTAATAGAACGGATACGTTTAATAAAAATGTAATAAAATACTGTCTGACTTCATTTAACTTCCTTTTTTAAATTAATTCATTATTTAGCGTTGCATCAACCATTGGTATGGATCTAATGTTTCCATTCACAATTTGTCATATAACTTAATATGATTCAAGTAACAATCAATTTTGTGAATGTCAACATTATTTGATATTTATATTAATATATTTCATATTAATTAGAACGATGTCTACATAAATTGTACTTGATTAAATATAGAGTTTTGTTGTGAAGAGCATAAAAAGTTCCTGACATTTACATATAAATAAATAAAGAACAAGTATGTGCGAAAAACATGAATAAAATGTATTAGATTGAAAACCATTTGCGTTCGTGATTAAATAAAAATAATGTTAGTAATCTTGCCATCAGAATGTGCTAGCATTTTCGCGTCGAGACGTGTAACGCGTTTCTCGAATTCCCCGGACGAGACGGAACGGTTTTATAGCGAAATAATAGAAAAGCGGGAATCCCGGCAACTGGAAAATAATCTGACGAAAGAATCGGCCTTGAAATCGCTGTAAATTGGTTCATTCCGTGAAACCACGGTTGCCATCATTTGACACTTGACACACCGAGCTCTTGATCGTTTGAGTTTCCCAGCGGAAAGTTCAATTCGCGGACGGATGAACGCGAGCTCGAAACTGGAGACGGTAGACTGCGGTATAAATTCGCGTAATTTTCTACGATGGGATTCCACGTGTCGACGTGGAAACGTAACTTCCTCTCTCATTTACTCCACCTACGTGTCCCCGAGCCTCGTACACGTCTATGGAGAACAGAGTGTGGAAAGGGAAGACGGAACGGAATGAAATACGGAACGGCGCGGCGCGGCGGGGATGGAACGGGCCAAACCAAGGATCTACGGCCTAAAATCTTTAAGATAAATCGTCGGATCGAAATTGGGGTGCGGAATTCAAACCCTATCAACCAGACCATAGTGGAAGCATTTTTAATACCTTCAATCTACCGATAATCTTGTTCAATTAATTATTTCTCGATTAAAGTGACTAGCTGTAAAAACTAATTCGCGACCCTCGTAAACAATGTCTTGTCTTTGAGAAATATGACCCTTTTCAAGGTCGTGTCTGCAGCATATGGACTGGTGGAAAAATAAAATGAAGAGTTTCTCCCCACTCTACTTTCCCCTTCCACGACGCTATCGTCGCTAATCCGGTACTGGCAGAGAGGAGGTAACTTTTTCCTCACATCTGTCGACTCTGCGGAGATTTTTCAAATTCAAACGACCCCAGCGTCGTGAAAAAATGATTCATGAATAAAACAGAATGGAATATAGATTTGTGAAACATGATAACTTCTTCAGTTCTAGATCAGCCTACATCCAGAACAATTTTCCAGAAATCATCTACATATTATTACAATATCCAGCCGCAGAGATTGAAGAGTCACGGGAGAACCGAAGGCACGTCAGCGAAGATAAACAGGGGGAAGAAAATCTGGCGGGCCGTTGGCCGATGATCAATTAACAAAACCCCATTACCCGGTGCCGGTGGGATCAATCAAACACTGCCGGGTCGTCCAAACATCCTGCAGCAGGTCGGAACCAAATGAAATCGGAGCGAGCTTGCTGGAGGCGACCGGAATCGCCGAAACCGGGTCAAGTGTGGAAACGAAACTGGTCGGAGGGAAATCCGTCGCATAAACAAGACAACGAGAGCAGAGAGGAAAGGACTGGAAGAAGTTGGCCAATAAACTTCGAAAAAGGGAGACGACGGACAGATCAATTTTACCTTAACCATTATAGTATCGAACAACCAGTTCACAATTTTTACAACTTTTTACGGAAAAGTCAACTTCATGCTGTTAGACATGCAAACCGAAGAACCACACAGGAATGCCTCGATATTAGAGGAGTTATCAAGGCCACTGGTGTTTTAGTGCGTACCTTTTTCATAGCATTAAAGGAATGAATTATTTGACACGACTGATGAATGAACGAATAAACTTATATTCGAATAATGCCCAACTGTGGAATACAAAGGCTGGATCGTGTGGTCGGAAACGCAAAAAAGAAGAGGAGGAAGAAAAAGACGAGGAAGAAGATAAAGGAGAAGAAGAAGAAGAGAGATCAAACCACCCACGTGCCAGGACACCTGAGCACACCTCGTGTGGCGGACACAGTGGCAATTACCGCGGCGGCGTTGGGGCCACCGCAGCCAGCTTCGCTCTATCTCATACATTAAAGATGTCGTCGGGATCCTGACAATACCTGCCAAGACTGCGTCATATGTTACCCGAGGCGGGTAGGTCGGCTAAAGGTGAAGAAGGTGAAGAGAATGGCGGAGTGAGAGGAGAGGAGGAGAGTGTGGGAGGGACGGAAGGAAAGAAAAGAGGGTAAGAGAGAGCGTATATCGGGCGTAGACAGTGGCTCGCCAGGCTGACGGAACGATTTGAATTTTGCATTAAACATCAATGCGTAGATTCCGCGTGTTTGCTCCTCCCGCAGTGCCTCCCCCGCAATTTCACCTTTATTGGATATACCGCGGGAGCCTAGCCGGTTAGGCGTGCGCCGAGATTTCGACGAACTGAATAGACGGCCAGGGAATGGACCGGGGCACACCGGAATTGCGTCACCGGAGACCAGACGCGTGAAACAGTGCATGTGCGTCTCTTGTTGCATCGCGCCCGGGGATAATTATGGCGCGAAGTGGATCCGAAACGTTGCGTTGCTTCTCTCGCGTGCACCGTCGTTCCCTGTGACGCGCTCCCCATTGTTGCATCCGTTGCGGAGGAGCTTGCGGATTAGGTTTTCGAAAATTCACCGATGCAGGCTCCCGCTGAATCCTCATCGACTGTTTATTTTCCAAACAGCATCCACGTAAACGCGCGATTCCTCGTGAATATAATTATAGAGACGGGAATCATAACAAACCGAAACGGTTTGTTGCGCAATGAATATAATTACATTTACATTCTTATGAATATTTCACGGTGAGGAAATCTGCTCAGTAGCAGAGTCGCCAGATTAGGGGAGTTGACTCGAATTGAGGGGAAAAAGTTACCCTCTCTCCGCCATCAGTCACGTGACATTGTGACGCGCGACAGAAACGGAACGCGTCACGTGACCGGGCCGAAGAGTGGGGAGGCTCCAAATTTTCTACGAAATACATCGTTGCCTCTTTCGTTCATGATAGCGAAGACACAGGAATACAATTTTTTGGTTTGAATGGCCGTCTATAGCCTACTTCAATAAACATGTAATCGAAGTTGGTATCGAGGTATCGAGTTGCTAAGTGATTAATCGAGTTCAGGTTTGATGGGTTTATGTCAGTTGTGTGTTGTAGAGTTGCTGGGTGGTCATTAGGATTTCGTACGGTATTTACCAACATTCGGTGTTGTTTATTAAATATATGCTGCACCGGCGGAAAATATATGTCCACTCGAATATATCAGACTCGCTTCGATCCGGTCGCAAGATTTGTAGGATTGCTTGCGGAACGTAAAGGTGAATTATACTCTGTTATAGCTCGGTCCCTTTATACTAACCGTACAGAATTCTAATTAGAGTTACGGCAATTGTAACCTGGCTGAATACGTAAAACACAGTCACGTCAAAATTTACAGCCCTGTAATTTAGTACGAGGTACACACATTGCTAGTAAACATTCACAGCTCAAGAACGCAGCTAAAGAATTCGTATTATTAATTATTAATTTTTATTATGTTGAAATTGCATTTTTCGTTTCTGAAATTAATGCATTGTATTTGACGAATCTTTTCAGCAATTTTTAAAATAATTTTCATATAATATTATATTAGATGAATTCACGAGTCAGCAAAAAATTAATTATTAATTAGAACGATTTTTTTAAGATGATTCTTTTGTACACAATGTGTTAAATAATACCTGGTAACTGAATTCATCCGGTAAGATGTGACACGTGCGCGAAACAGGATAAGAATAATTATGTTAATAAGGGTAAGGATAATAGAATTTATATAAAAATACGTGCACCAGCCGCGGCAAAGTCGACAGAGTCTATTATCCCGATTCGTGTGCGGAATGTAAATTAGGGAGCCCTAGAAGAACTGGGAATCGGGGGCAGAAAACCAGAGTTCGTTTAATTTAAGTAATACGAGTTGAGTGAACGATAGCGTGGATAAAAGTAACAAGTACATCTTGGCGGGGATCCAATGCGCCATAACTGCACGGCGATACGCGATTTTACTTCATTTCGGGCGCATTAGTGCGGCCGTTAATTGGTCCGAAATCTGTGCGCACGAACCTGAAAAATACGTGAATTAAATGAACGTCGAATGGTGCTAATTAAAACGTCCCCCGGAATTTACAACGTCCCTTAATATGTGGAAATTTATACGTTTTAATCGCTTATAGGGCCAATGAAACTGTCCAATTAATCAGCACACGGTCTTCGTTAAATTTCTATGATTATCCAAAATTTCTCCTCGTTCGAATCCATCTTTTCCTCGTTATAACGTTCCCGAGGATATTTTATCACGGTCATTAGCCGTGCGAATTAATCCGTGCTCCTCGGAACCAATCAGTTGCCATTTTATTTTAAATATCTTATCAATTTCTATTTACAAGATTCCATAGTGTGTATATCGGTGTTCAACTACTCCAGAATTCTTTTATTCACTCTCATTACAATTTGTAATGCAGTGAAACAAAATAATTGTCGTCTGTAAAAGAATTTAGACTTTTATTTACTAATTCCTTCCAGAATTTTTTTTTATTTATTTCCACTGGAATAATTAAGAGGAATTAAATAATTGTCTCTGTGATAAAAAAATGATATCTTTATATTTTTGTGCACTTTTTAAAAATTAAAATCAGTAATTCCTTCCAGAATTTGTTTTCATTTATACCCATTGAAACTTATAGTATGCGGGTGCTTTTTTAAAGTTCTATGGCCTGTGTTTTAACCAGAAGCGATCAAAAGATTTATTACTTTTTCAGGGACAGAGATCGATACTAATTGCTTCAGGGTGAATGGAAAATAGCAGCGGATCTTGCCCGAAACAGCATTATTTCGCAACAGTCGTGACGACGCCCAAGTGTTCGTCGCGTTATAAAATATCGCCCCATTTTCTTACCAGTGATCGATCGACCGTCAAGAAGCAAGAATGCATCGCGATTAGCGCAATTGGCGAATCGCCCGGTCGTGTTTAATGCAACCGTAATCCTCTTAACGTTCTTCCCTCCGTAGCTTCGTTCGCCACCTTTTGTCTTCTTGTCGCTGGTCTACGCATGCGCATACGCGTTTCGATGCCGAATAGAGGCATTAACGTCAGGTGAATGGAATATCAGTGAAAAATTCAACACGACTCTTTCCATTAATTATCTGTCAAGTTCCGACAATTTTTCTTGTTGTTACCACGTTTTTATTAGCTCGCTTTCTTGTTTGTCCGTTTGTCTGTCTGTTTGTTTCTATGCAAATGACTCTGGACAATATCAGAAAATACACGATTCAAAAATATTTGTTTCGATCTGGAAAATGTACTCTTTCAATGTCAATTAATTTGTGCGAATACTCTCGTACCTCCATCACTGTACTTGTACAGTCAATAAAAATTGAACTATGTATAACATTGCATTAATTGCATTTACTGCATTTAATGTACGTTTATTTGTTCGACTAATGGAGGACGTATATTTCTCAATAATGAATCACCGATAGACTGATGTGAATACTTATCAATGTGGATTTTATGCATTTACGGTACAAATGATTTAGTGAAGCACAAGAGTGAAATCATTTAAAAAATTCAAGACTGCTACTCCAAACATGTAATAATTCATTGACTAGATAAGAGCCAATACAAGAGACCTATCACAGTAAATTAGTATTTAGAATTACAGTAAATTAACGCTCAAAATGGTAAATTATCGTAAGCGTTCATAATCTGTTGATTGGGATCAGATTTCTGAATCATAATCGCTAAATCTGGATGGTATTATCACTATACAGCTATTCGTTCCTAATAACCGTGTCATATCAATCTCATTATGCAACGTGTCCACGCATCGAGTTGTACACTTCGAATAAAGTAGAAAGCAGAAACAATGGCTGCTGCATAGTTATATACTGCATAGTTGATCGTATTGTACCCTGCAACTCGGCTCCGCTAAAAAATGCAACATTCCCCAGCCAATACGTGCTACCATAATCACATTTCCACTAAATCATTCGGAAAGCTTGTAGTATACTTGCTTCGATTTTGCTCACGAGCAAGAAAAAAATTTTTCTGAAGCCAGTCCTCGTTGAATTCAATTTTGAAATAATGAATTTTTTAAAAAAACTAGAGCTACTTACAAATATAACTGAACCCAAACATTTTTTGTCTAAGTCTTTAACTTCTTCGAGGACTAGATAATATTCTCAAGAATGTTACAGCAAAATTTTATTCAAACTGGTCCAGTGAAGTGCTATAGATCTTGCAGTTTTACGAATTTTTAAATGAAGCTTTGGGAGAACATTCCAAAAGGATTTCGTGGGCTTTTTCCGATTATATAATTCTTGCTACTTGCTGGATAATTTCCGCAGTTTGTTCGTTAACACGTTATGCAACTAGCCCGAGCAAGATCTCGTGTGGATGGACCTTTGCCCGCGACAAAAGCGAGACGCACTGTAAATACTTTCACCGTGCACAAAGCACACACCGTTCTATTTAGAGCGGTCGCGGAATCATGCACGAAGAAATATCACAGCAGACAAGAGGAGACAAGCTGAGATACGTAAGGAAGTCGCCGTGAATACACTCGGGCCCATGAAAACTGTCCCGGTCTTTTATTTTCGGCGATAGATTGCGGCATCGCGTGTGCAACGCAAACATTCCCTTCGAGAGAGAAAGTCTCTATGCAAACGACCACGCATTGTATATGTCTATTTTCCCTAAACTTCCAAAAGGATCAGCAATTTTACGAGTTCTAGGAATTCTAAAAGTAGATTCGCAGATTAAACCAATGGTTTGTCAGAAGATCATTTATTTTGCCGATGTTCGACGGGGGCTCAATTCGGGCCGAGATGGTCGGTGTTTGAGCTTTGCAAACCGGGACTTTGATCTTGCGATTTTTACGACTGTTTCGCCGTAAATCTATAGTGTTCATCGACAGGAACTTTTAAGTCCGTGTCAAACACGTTCGTTTCGCTTTGGCGTACAGTTTACTCCTGTTTGAAGGTGTTTACTTCGTGATGTGGTCAAACGTAGCTCGAAATATGAATTATTATTACATTGACAATTTTGTTTATAGGGGATCCCATGAAATAGAGCTGTGACAATAATGTGTCCTCTTTTTTAAGCTAGGAAGAATATTTTATCATCATTTTGACATGCAATATTTTATATTACAACTAGTATAAAAGGAGTGTATTGTGACATATGAATGTTCTATTAAATTCTCTATAATCCAAAAATAATTTTTATTTTGTTTATTACGACTGCATTTAATAATTAGTCTAGTGTATGATATTAAATGAACGACAATATTTTATAAACGTTCTAAACGCCCTAAAAATTCTGATTTGACTTAAAAATATGTAGTTCATGATTATTATATTTTTTTAAAATAATAGGACAGTGCACACTCTAATGTACTTTACCAAGAAAACTTTATACCAAGGAAACAAATGATATCGTATTCATAAATGCAGGCACGTTAAATCACTAATTTCTGAAATATCCCTTTTCGGACAGGCAATTTCCTTTTTGTTAATTAAGTATCGTGTCCGTTCCTCGAACGCACGTCAAGGAAATGTTCTAAATTGACGTATCCGACAGTCTCCGTTAACAATTCTCCTCGGTTTACGATAATACGTAATTTCTTTGAAATAAAACAAACGATCGCGCGTCGATCCGTAAATCTTTATCGTCGGCCAACGCACGCGAGGGAGTGCTATAAACGTCGTAGTGAGTAACATAACATATAATTAGTATTAAATGCCGCGGAGCTCCGCGACTATTGTCATTACCACCGCATTACATCGGGCTAACGATTGTGCAGCATCGTGCTTATTTCCGATTAAATCCCGCCGTGTGTCGTATGTAACTCGAATCGTAACTGAATAGTGATTAGAATAATTCATTGGATTATGCTAGTACCGATTCCTGATTACGTTCTGGCTCGTAGCTCTTGCCAAACTTTGCGGGACCGATACTCGTTGGTGTTTTATCGTATTCTCGATTTATCGTGTAGTCACTGTCGACTATTACCCACCAATATATCAATATATTACCCGTATACATATAGTTGTTCTGTGCAAGCTATGCACTTTATGTCACCGGCGATTATAAATGCCTATAGTGTAACGTGTAACGCGATAAGGGTTTTAGCTGTGCTTAGAAATTATGGCATTTACAAGATCGTTCCGGAAAAACATGTAAACAAACTTCAGAATCATTTTCAGTATCTTCAATGGGTGAGGAGTGTAGTCCACGAAATATAAATTTTAATTTACTTTATCTAAAACGACGTCCATTTATTTTTTACTATTTATTGTAGAGAACTAATATTTTATTAACAGTATCAGCCTAATTTGGAGCGGCATCAAACCACTATATACATTCGCGTGGACAGGTAGGGGCAGCTAAATTTTCCATAATTTTTTACATTTTTTGAAACCTTAATTAAATCTATCGGTATCGTTTAAATTTACATTGTGAATTTTAAACTTTTCACTTGCTGGTGAAGTATCCAGGAGTTAATATTAATAACGTTTATCGGTTTTTTATATTATTGCATACCTTCGTAATGATATCTAGGACCACTTGCAGGTTTGAAAGACCACCGTGAAAGTTTATGAATTGCCAACGTGCGTCGTAGGAAATGTTCATGAAAATAGTGAAACTTTGCACTGTTTGTTGGAGAACGGCCCCTTAAACATTCGTTGTGACACAGTACGTGACGAGGGACTAGAATTTTTGGAGTGGCGGTAGCGTGGAGACACATTGCGAGAGAATCGTTTATCATGTCAAAATTATCTAATTATTCCCGGCGCGAGCAGAGTGAAAAGGGGTGAAAGAGGGAGAGGCGCCGAATGAGAGGGAGAGACCGAGAGGATAGAAACGGGAGGCAGGGGGGGCTGTACAAGCAGAAATGCATCGCGGCGCGGCGTGTGTTACAATTCGCCGCTGTCGTCATCGATGTAATCTACGAGGCTATAATTTGCAGCCGCGGTTAAATTGAAAATTTCCCCGACGAAATATCACAAAAAATTAGACCATAATGGAACCGAGCGAGCCGCCGTTTCTCAAGTTATTTTCGCGACCCCGAGGAATGGAAACGCGCGAAACAACGTTCGCAACGAGCCCAGAAATTGTATCGCGTCTCTCGTATCGATCCGTGTCCAAAATTCTCTGAAATTTCCAGATTACTATAGAAAATTCTTCTTCTTCCTACGAACGAGCGAATTAATGGGTAATCAGGAGCAGCCGTTATCAATGAAAAACAGTCTCGGTTTCGATGAACCGATCCAATTTTCCGAATCGCTTTCGCGCCCTCGTGTTTTGATACGGTTTAATTAATAATTTCGATGCTCGCGAGCGCACAAAGCGTCTCCCGCATACGCTCGCGTTTCAAATCGTAACAATTCAATTAGTGAATGTAATGAGATTTCGGCTGATGAGGTATTGTTCGAATTTAAAGCACTCCATTTGAGGAGATTTGGCAGATTTATGAAATCGAGGACGCCCGCAGAAAAACGGGGCTCGATATTTCCCGTTGAAAAACGATCCGATCGTTGTACACAGATGTGTAACAAACTGTAATACATCACAATTAGTCGCTAATCGCATTAACGATGATGCCACTTCAAATAAATAAATTTAAAAAAATACTATTCAGGTTAAAATATTCCTATGAAAGTACATTTTTAAAACATTAATTATGGGATAAGTTAATATTTCACAAATTGTCTAACATTACCTGCGACTCTGCGAACGAGAGTTTAAGTTTCTACAAATCCGCGCAGTTCCGGCCGCGCCATCGGGTCAGCGGATATAATCCCGGCGTAATCATCGTGTTAAATGATGACGCTCGTTGGCTCAAATCGCGCGATAAAACCGTCAACGTGTTTCGCGCTCGGCGTCGAATAAAATTTTCAAGTATCGCGGCGGCGACGGGTACGAGGCGGTATCGTTGGCTTTTCCGCGATCATAAATGCGGAAACGGAGCGTCAAGCTTTTCCAACCAGGAGACATACTTCCGTGGCGTTTCTCCCGCCCGCAACGAGGAAAACCACCAGCGAACAAAGCTTTCAGACAAAACGCGGAAAAACGGTACTTTCGGTGTTTCGTCCTCGTTTCTGTGTATCCTCTCGACGCGACATCCACGCGCGAGCACGCCCCCGCGGCTTTGCACGGAAATTTAAAAACGAAATAAATTTCCCGGCCGTCGCTGAGCCGTCAATCACGGATTCACTAAATGCCAATACTTTTTATTCCATTTCTTTCTCATCGGGAGGATCCAGCTACCCAAAGTTCTACGATAACCGACAGAATTAATAAATTCATGGGCTCGGCTAACGCGTCGTGTGCTTCTTATAGTTAACACGTATGCTTCCACGAGTTAAGAGAAAATCCTCCAGTTTCTCATGTGCTACGACATGCAAAAAGTAGAGTCTTCAGACTTAAAAATGCGTTTACATTTGTCGCAGTACTATTTTATTTAAAAAAGTTATTGCAGTTTAAATGTCGACAATTTTACAAGGGTCGGAAGTGCCACACGCTTCCCAGCATCGTATAAAAAGATTATGTGCTTACCACAAAAGATACATACATACTGTAGGACGTATTTTCGACCACAAAGGTTTAAATCAGACGCGAATCCGGCGCCAAGCGGAATGATCGTTGATCCCTCTAGCCGGTTCCAGCACGCTAGAGCGTCGAGAGTTCTGGCACCTGTTCGTTCCCCCCCAGATTTGTCAGCGTCCGGGTCGGATCCTCTCAGATATTTTTCATAACGGGGCTCGTTTATGACGAATGCTCTCGGATGCGTGGCCAAGAGGCTAGCGAACGTGGCCGGCGCGGCGCGGCGTCGGCGGCCCGTCTGAATTTAGCACGCGCTTCGTGAGTCACTCCGCGTGGCACACGCGCCGCATTCCAGCTTTTCGCGCAGCTGCGCTTCGCGCCGCAAATAAGCTTCGAAAGTAGCTTTGATCGATTGTCAACGCGTAATCAGGCATCCCTCTTGGCAACGGTGGCGGCGACGATCGAACCTGCCATCGATCCGTTCCGATCGATCCATCCGCTCGCAATCATTGATCTATTCGCAACTACAGCAGACTCCCGCACAATACGATCGTAAAATTGTTTAAAAAATATATCCATATTTTGCGCTACAGTCTCTTCAAATGATTTTTTGTACACTTATTGTCACATGAAATGCATACAGTTGTTTAAACAATTTGTTTGTCGCTTTGTGCGGGAGCCTCTGTCAGTGGCGCGCCCAGGGTGGCCCTGGCCCTGGGTTTCAAGGCCCCCTGCCCCCCCCCCCACCAAGAAAAAGGAAATAGAACGTACGTTATATACGTTATATGTAAAACTCAACATTATGTACATATGTAAGTACATATGTAGGGTAACTGCACCAGTGAATGAACATTTAAGAAATTGTTGAGGAAGATATTTTATTTAAAAACAAAGAATGTGAATTAAAGGAATCTCATATATGCCAAATGGCTCCCTATACTTCATTTGTCAAAAATAAATGAACACAAATAAAATAAAATTATTATTATTTTTCTTTATTAAACATTAAATAAAAAATATAAAAAATACCAGTTAATGAACACTACATTCTTAGTCTTAGGCTTAAAATTTGTTGAAATATACAAAAGCGTTCATTTACAGGTGCAGTTACCCTACATTGGCAATTTTTGCACCAGCCCACAATATTTTATCTATATTAATTCAACTCGCTCCACCTCCCCAAAAAAAAATTAAATCCTGAGTGCGCCACTGATCTCTGCAATACCTTCTATTTTATAATTTGCTACAATATTATTGTAATTCAATTTTATATGCATTTTCTTGGGTATCTTTGCTATCCCATTTAGAACAGTTATGTTAATAATATGTATGCTATTCCATACATTTATTAGAACACAATTTAATAGAACACAGAAAATTATTGAAGGACGTTTGTTCAGCAAGTGAGAGTCGCATAAAATTTTTTTTTAACAGTGACTGTAATTTTGCACGCGACTATACAATATAAATGAACGCACGAAATGGCGTGAGTAAAATTTTCGTTCGCGGATGAGAAATGACCGTCCGTCATCCATTTTCATGGGAACACTTTGCGCCTGGCGTTCTTTGTTGATATTTACTTGCCGTCTCCGTCCACATAGCAAAACCGCGTCTCCGAAAACAATATATTATACATTCACGGCGAATGAGCTACAAATACGAGAATCGAGTTCGGTAACAACTAATTAATCTCCCGCAGTCCGGGCGATTCAATTAACGTGTACTAACACGGGAACTTGCGCAACCTAAGGTCTGTTATAAGTTACATCAAATTCAATTTCGACAATTCCGTTGTCGGTACGTTTAAGGGGCGGCGGTATTAGTTCACCGACAAATTTATATTTGCGCCTGACAACTCGACTATGACTGTACAATCACGCAGTCCGAACTGTAACAACAGTGGATTGTTTTGGTTTCTACAGTTTGTGCTGTATTATGTCGTGCTCGCAAATATACGCGGGAAGGGCAAACATTCATATTTCGTATTTTCTTTTGATGGCATTTTTATACGATTACGAAATGCAGACTGTACACAGTATTTTATTTCAATTAAATCTGTATATGTATAATTTATAAAATATACTTATTCGAGAACGAGCTGTAAGATCCCAGAAGCCCAAAATATTTCAGGAAGCCCAAGTAATGTAAATTACACGATCCTAACCAAAGTGATTCGGTACTTAACAATAAAAGCCATTCATTCGCCCAATCAACCTACATTGTGAATCATTCCCCGGACTGTGATATTTAATTTCAATTTATTTCACGACCGAAATTAGTTCCCATTGTTGTCAGCCAACTACAAGCTTTTAATAAAAAATATCCCTAATAACTTCACCGCTGATTGTAAATTTCAACGGTTGTCAACGATTCATCCCAAAACTCGGATCAAATATTCCCGGATAGCGATGCGATTTTTCGTTTTATTGCTTTTCAGGTGATCTCACGGATTCCAGAATGGCCGGCTCGTAAAAATCACGCGATTCCCAACGTATCCTGTTCCAAGATCCTCGGACAATAATTTTTGCTATTAATATTCCACAATTTTTCCGACTTTTCGTGTTCCCCCGCCGTTCCGAAAAGTTCCTACGTTTACACGATCTTCGGAGCACGATCTCGATCGTGTAACTAATGCGTGCTCTATCAACGACACGGTCAATCTGATTTCTCACGAAACATTTGCAAAATGAATTACTGCATCGCTTCGCGTATTCATACGATGGAAAATTCCAGCCTTTGACGTTTCGCAAAATTTGCTCTTGTATTTAGCGGACATTATTTGATCGCCGATCAATCATACTCTTCGCCCACCGATTATCGAATTATAAATCCATGCATATTTCGAAGGAATAGTCAAAGCGAAAGCCTGATTGATTTATGCGGATATTCCACCGGCCCAGCGAATTCATTCGTTTTCGAAAAAATACACGGAATTATTTACGGCATAAACATCCGGAAAATTTCGAACCGCGAAAACAATGCAGCTCCTCCTCGATGCTCGCTACGCGAAACACGCTTTAGAACTGCGAAAATCGCACAAAGTGTTTCTTGGCATTGTAATTTCCTTCTGAAAACAACAAACAACAGACTGCAATTTCAGCTGTAATTCTATCATTACGAATAAGTAAAAGGGACAAGAATTAGTCAAACTGGATTTTATCTGTAAAGACTCGACTGGTCTCAGTCCTTTATAACAGACTCCTCCTTCCCGAATCGAATTTCCAAGCTCCTCTTTGCCGTCGAAAATATTTCCTTCGCAAATATTGTTACAAACATTCTCTACTGTAGTTGGTTCTTCGTTCAAAAATGTCGAAATTCATTTTGCGTGATGTTCAACGTGTAGGAGATGAGTTTAATAATTGCGGGACGCACTGTTTGTTCAGTACTCGTTTAATTATGAAATATAAATGCAACAATACTGCAGAATCTCTCAACCACACAGTTTTATACAGAAGACGCGGGATCATTACCTCCGAACTCGGTGCTGCCAGCTCTCGCACCTCATACTCTCTAAATAGGGAAGTGGTGGTAGAAAAGACGATATTATGTGGGTTTTTCTAAAGAATTCACCGAGTAACGCGCGAGTACAAAGTGCCCTAACCTAAAAATCGCTTGAAATCGGACTTAACACGCGTATAACTTTTGAACCAACGATCTCCGGCCATTGAAACTCACATTTTGGCATTTTCGCGTAAAAGTCTATAGAATTATATCAAAAAAGTTGGAAATTGTTGATTCCCCAAAGTGAAGTTTAACCTACAATACGTATTGAATGCACTTTTATTTTATTTCTGTGCGAACGATTTCATCACTGTCCACATTCAGCCGAAACAATAGCTGCTCTCACGGTGGCAGATTTTTTGCCAGAAGGCCGGGGGATAGCGTTGGTCACGTTTGCGAAGATGATTTAATCGTTCGGCTCAGATGAATTTTTGGCAAACGGTAATATCGACGGATTCAAGCGGATATCTTGGACCGTGCCGCATGAATATTTATAAGCTCGCGCGTAGCATAAACGGATGTTAATTAATTATACGCGGGCCGGAGCCGGGGCCTGCGATCTCACTGTTTCGCAGACGTTGTGTTAGCGACCGCAGAGAAAACACATTATACCGAAAGTTCGAAAATGTTGACCAGCAAATTTCCGGTGCCAGGGCTTCGACGAGCTTCTATTTGTCCCCGCATGATTGAACGTACTCGCGCGATAGAGCCGCGCGGCTCTTTTACATAAGCGTATTTACCGCGAAACTTTCGAGTGCCGGCAAAGCCGACGTGATCGCGCCCGAGAATTGAACATTTCCCACCGGGAAGTATACCGGTTTTTCGTTCGAGAGCCTCCTCGCGGACGAGATTTACGTTTTTCGCTCGAACAATTACGGGAAACACGGTTCCCGATCGGCGAAACCTCGCAGATACGAAGTTTTCACGTCACCTATCCGCTGTCCTTCTCGTGTAACAACAGTTAAAACAAGGGATTTTTAAGAATTTTTTTCAGAATAACTATTGGACTATGGGACTGGACCGTTTAGAGATATAAACAGATAAGCCTTGGAGTACAAGAGGTTTTTTTTAGTTCAATTATTCTTATTATTTATTGTATAACACGCACCTTAATCGACACTATGTTTTTTAACCCTTGTGTAGTCAACCTACATTTCTTTCAGCAACTTGTTAATTTCCTCTAAAAATATTACAAAATTTCTCTGAATGTCAATTCTTTGCTCGTTGATATATTGATTTATATTCTTAAAATGAGAATTTGTGAAAATGTGTCACATACAAAAGGTTTTAACTAATCTATACGTTTTGGTTGGCTACATAAGAGTTAAACTGGCGTGCAACTTCAAACGAAACTCATTCATTTCTTTACATACGTTTTACTGTATTAGATTACAGCTACTTATCATTGACGTAACTGCATAAAATCCACAGTCTAGACCAGGGTTGCCATATGACGCCCCTTACGTTTCCGTCCCTCGCCTAGATGCTGCCTCCGCTATCCCCACTCTTACCACTACCGCTGGCGCGACCGAGTCGGTAGCATGCTACCGCTCTCATGCTAGCACTCGGTCGCGCCAGCGGTAGTGGTAAGAGTGGGGATAGCGGAGGCATGCATCTAGGCGAGAGACGGAGACGTAAGGGGCCTGGCGAGACTCGCATATGGCAACCCTGAACTCTAGACACTGGCAGTCACAGTGTTAGTAAGAATTGTACATTATTTAGGAATGAAATTTCTATCTTATATAACAAGCCAGTTACTTTCAACATCGATAAATTGATATCTAATGGCATTATCCAACTCACGCGCACAAATCAATGACTAAATTCTTTACAAGATATTTCACGAATAATTTCGCTTCAGTCAATCGTTTAATAGGCATAAATCGTGTAATACAGTTCAAAGGTGTATCACTTTGCAGTCTTCATCCGATTACAGGTCGTGACTGACAACGAGACCGAAGTGACAATCTGAGTTACTCTGTGTTCGGTAACCAAACTCAATTTGGAACGAATGTAAGTATTCTTTTGTGCCCTCTTTCGATCATTTACTACATAAAATCTTCCAAACAATGTACGTTAATCCATAGAAGAGAACATTTTTTGTTTCCAGTAGGCTAACATGTGCTTTCATTTCAATTTATTTCCAGGATAAAATTGCGTTCAAACAGAAATGATGCAGGAACCGATTTATACAATGATTGGGCCACAATCTATATTATTTTAATTTGATTCGTGTTGTATTGCATCTTTTGAAATGTTCAGTAATTACGAGAAGCGTTTATAAGCACTGAAAGGTAACAAAGGAAAGACAAAAGGACAAAGATCAAGTGCGAACGAAGCTGAAATGAGTGGCAAGCTACAGTTGTCGAGTAGATGAGTAAAGAAGCGAGGAAAATGAAGGGGGAATGATTATTTGGACATCAATGCATATCCATTTCGAAGGTAGAGGCGAGAGGCTGGAAAACGATGATACGAGGAAAAATATGTGTGTACGCGGGATCAGAGGAAATGAGAGAATGCGTGGCTCGACACGGGGCACTTCCGGTACGATTTACAATTCCATTTCACGCGGACAAAGGCATTCGCTTCATTGACTTTGCAACACATTAATGCTCGAACGTGTATAACTGGCTGCGATATTTAAGAGAACGCGCCAGATGTGGTCAATGAGTAAATTTATTTTTCTATCGCGCGTTAAACAATATTCAATCCGGAATTATTTATCAAAATAAACTAAATCCTCCTGTGGCCTGAATTATTCCCAGTTCAGTCATTTTTATATGTTTAATAGAAATGTCCGTTTACAAACGAACTAAACATTTTTAAATAATTATTTTTTTCAAAGAAATTGAGAAAATGTTTACATAAGACGATTTGTTTTCTCACAATTTACACGATTTGTTGTTGATTATGTAATTTTCATTTATCTCATAATACTGTTATTGTGCTCTCGCATACAGGCTGTTAAATTACAATACAATAATTCTGGCACCACGTACAACAGAATCAAACATTCTCAAATAAATACCGTTAATGGAGACAATTAATTGGTGTTCTCCGCTGGCTCTGAAACGTATTTTCGAAGCCGTACATTGCCGCCATTATTTCAAGTAATTTCAACAAAATAAATCAAGAAAGTGGCAGCAGGTAAATCAAACAATCAATCAGACTATTATTTAATTCCTGAGCGAATTACATTTCTCCCGCACACGCATTAATCCGCGATTGAATAATAGTACGGTTTTCGAGTGCCCATAAAAAAAAAAAGAAAAGTGACACGGGAAATTCGAAAACTCTCTGCAGATACGCGATCGATGAACAAAGCTATTAAAAAATGATTCCGCCGTTCGAGCGATTTATACTTTATCGTATCGGATATTTTACAGCATTTATAAAACAGTGAAATATTTGACGAGATAAAATATTTGAAATTGCTTAACGTTCCCATTACCGTTCGCCGGGTCCGTTTTTATCGAGACGAGAATAAAATCAGGCAGCAACCGGTTTCAATAAAATCCAACACGGTGGTACACTCGTTGCGAGGCTGCTGCTATCTTGTTTATTCTCGCATCGTGCAAACAAATGACTCAGCGAACCTAGAGGACCGGTATAGATCACCGCCTTACGAAACTATTTGGCTCGTTAAGTATTTGTCACTCCGGCAGTTAAGTGTACCATCAAATTGCTCCTCTATTTCCAATAGCGCGCGTCCACCGGAGAATGTTCATTATTAATTGAACTGATCCAACTAATTGTTCGACACTTTTTTGTCCCAAATCCAAGAACAATGAGAGACACACATACACTACTGCGCAAAAGAAAGAAGCACCCAGTATAATTGTAAGATATCATTATGTAGATGAACAAACAATATCTTTATGGGGAAATTGTATTGTACAATGATTGATTTATGGCATTTAAAGAATATTAGACAACACGTATTCTCAGAACTATTCAATTAAACAGCGGAATCCTTTTTCATTCGATTCGACTTGTTTATATGTGCATAGCTTCCTTGATACAATTTTTAATAAAATAAAATTTTACGATTATGGGATTTCTGCAACTGGCAGTTTTGCAACGCGATACAAGTAATAAGAAGGCTCTAACCACTGCCCTAATTTCGTATGCATCGCATCGTACTTCAATTTTACCGAAATCCCCGAAACCGTGTCTAAAAATTCCCCCCTTTCGGGATTCACTGTCACGTACAGAATTTAAATTACATTTTCGTCGTATCACAATAAACATAGCACTCATTGCCACCGGGTAATCGATTTCAATCAAACTGATATTTCGTTTTCAAATTATAGACTGTTAACTGAGACTCCGCTTTCCCGAAAATAGGCTACGCAAATATGAATTTTTGCGACGTACCGTATCTGCGAATGTATACACAGTTAAAAAAATATATTTCAAATATTCATTTTCGTCCTGCGCAAAATTGTGCTGACTTTTCTTTTTTGCAAATGAAGGTCTGCAACAGCGATTTTGCATAAAAATAGTATCTAGAGGAAAACATCGGAGGTACTAAAATAAAATTAGTATCGTGCTCACAGGTTCGTTTAGATCCCGGAAATGTTGGTGTTTTAAATAAAAGAATAGAAGGAAACGATTTCCTCCTTCATCTCATCAGCACCGTTTCCCTAAGCAGAACATTTTTTCCCAAGATTCCCTGATCGTCCCGAGAATTTTGAGGATTCTTTCCCGATGCTATCTACGTTATTAAGGAAAACGTCCACGCTATCTTCGAAATTATCATTCGGCGCAGTCTATGCGAATATTATTTTTTGGTTATGCAAATAAAACCGCAGCGCCGTCGGGAGCAATATGCGAATTCCCTGCAGAGGGAGCGTGTGGAGTTTTATATCGGCGGGAGGAGCACGAAGAAGCGAATACAAGATGAAAATATGTAGGTTACAAAGTTTCCGGGGAAACCGTGGACCCTCGGAACTTGCGCGAAATGCTCCCGATGTCGACTGATTTCTGTTAGTTCGCTTGTTTCCAATCATCTCTCGCCGAATTTTTATGTAGTCCAAACTATCCGGAGTGAACTCGACGCACTTCGTCCTAATAAACTTGTGAGCCTAGAAAAACTTCTATCCGAGCTATTTTTATAGTGCTTGCGCATTCGTCCATTGTGTTAATTTGAGATATTCTCTTACTGTTTCTCATTCGTGAACTTATTTTAATCTCGTTTTACATTCAATATTTTATATTTCCCGCGGAAGAAATTTATAAATTTAATTCTTCATATTTCCATCATATTGGCTTTCTATCGTGTCAAATTGTCACCAAGAGATACATTAAACCCTTGATTGACACCAATTAAATGAAATTCGGTGCGATCGAATATATCTATTTTTTATTGATTATTTGTGTAAGCTTCGCGCGATGAATTTTCGTATAAATGTTGCTAGTAATATTGCTTCAATGTGTACAATATTATAAAAACAGTGAGCTTATTTCTGTAGTGTAGAACAATTAAAGAATCACAGAAAAATAATTCTCTGTGCATAGTAGGTCTGCAATCTGTGTAAATAATTAAAAGAACAGTTTTTAATAATCGTGCTTTTTGTTAACGAAAATATGAAACAAAAACGATAACCTTTATTTATTTTAAGGCCATCAAAATCAGTGATGAGTAGACTGCGGATTTTATGCATTTATGACAAAAATACGTGCAATTTAAAACAGCGGAGGTATTAAAAAGATTTAAGGCCACCAGTGTATTAGTTTCACCTTAATAAGATAATTAAAAGAAGAATGAAACGTTATTTGGCTCCCGAGTCTTGCAATCAATGCAAACATTTTTTATTTTGCATAAAGATCCGCAGTCTAGTGATCAGCGAAGTGTCAGGCAAAATTAAATAAAAACGAAAAGTCAAAGAACTGTCCAACCTTGCCAAAAACCTGCGAGGATCGTGCACCAGAGCGATTCTCGAAAACCGTTAAAAACACACCTCAAACAGCCCTCAGAACGCATTACAGGCGCAGCCGGTGTTAGCGCGGGTTGTTCCCACAGTCATCTCATAAATCAAAAGCTAGCGCGAACCTAACGCAGTCCATTATCGCATCCATAATCGACTGCGCGTGGCGAATTTCTAGTTGCTCCGTGCCGCGAGCCGCGTGGAAAAGGGAAGAAAATCGCAAGTGAAAAATCCGCGGTGTATCGCGAATATAATACCGTAAAAGTGTGGCGGAATTCGATGATTTATGGATGGTCGGCGTGAAACACAATGGGTAGGCGTTGAAAAGAGTTGGCGAAAGGCCGCCCCGAGATAATTTCTGCAGCGTCATCGGCTCCATAAAGAGGTAACAAGGTGGAGGCTGGGTGGGTAGCGAACAGGTTGATTTATGCTAACAATAGGCAAAGTTCATCAGAGTCCAAAGGGACGTTCGGATATAACGCGTTCCGCGAGAGGCGTCGACGGGTTTCCGAAATTTTGCAACTCCTCTAGCTCTGATTCTGATTTCCCTGTAACCGTCCGCCCCTCTCGCTCCCCTACCCCTTGTTGGCTCATCAGTCACACGTGACTGTATAATGTCCATTACACGCGGAACTGGCGAATAGATTAAGCAAATCGGCTCACGACGCGCGTAACATGCGCGCAGGTTCACGCGTACGCGTTTGCGACGCGCGTACGTGCATGCCGGGTGCAGTTGCACACAACTGCGGTGGATCCGCGTGTACACACACCTGGCCGCGTGTATCGCTGGCCGCAGCACCGGTTGCACCTAGTATCGGTTAGAATTTCCCAAGCCACAATAATTTTAGATACCGGCGCCTATAAATATCGTTCAGTACGTTGGTAATTTTAGGCCGCGCGGCGAGTAGACCGCTCTCCTTGAACGCGGCAAACAGAATAGAGCCGATTTCGAGGGCACCTGAAGTTTCATCGACTCTCTCTCTCGCTCCTCTCTCACCCCTCTCTTTCACGTTTGGAATCGCCAAAGTGCCCTACAGTGTTTATTTTTCCCAAATACGGGCACGAAGTTCGCTTCAACATCCGCAGTTTAACCTTAGCAGTCGAGAGGTACCATTATTCACAATATTGTTTACATTATTAAATGTATTATATATTTATATATTAATTATTACACATTTAAGAATTGCATAAGGTACAGAAACAAAAATAAAAATATCACGTGCAATGGAATTATTCTAGGTCGGAAGAAATGTTTAATTTTCCAGTTAAAATTGCTCCGACTGCAAAGGGTAAAGAATGAAACGAAAAAATTGTTGTTGGTTGTATATCCTATATAACCACATTCGTTTCAGCGTCAAGTGCTTATGTGTCTCGCTGCAATAAAATAAGTTCAACATTTTCCAACTGCTTTCGAAAATACCTCCCCGGCGAAATGCTAATCGTTTCAGCATGGAATGAAGCGCATTTTGATCCGGAAACAGATTACGCGGCAAAAAATTCGTAAACGTAAACGAACGACCGCAATCGCGATGACCGCCGAGCAAAATTATTCAATTTAAACAACAATTCCCCGGCATCGAGTCCGGAACGAAAATCGTTTTGTCGGCTCGTCGAACAATTTTCTCCCCTACCACCGCCGCTGCTTTTTTTTACCTTTTTTGCAAATTCGTTTCGTTTGGCGCCACTGCATCGGTGTGCCGCGCGCGGCTAAAATTATATTTACCAGGGTCGGTGGGCAAACCAAATAAAAATTTCAGTACGGTCACGCCTACGAACCGGAACAATGATACGCGATCGAAATCGCGGGACCATTTTGCCGAGTATTTTTAAAAAATTATAACAGGTTACCATTCCGATGGACTCGACGCGGAGGATTGCCGTTTTGGTCGCTGGTGATTATGCGATTTTTCACCTTAACACTGAACCTTGGCTTCTGACTTTTTATTTTGGAATTGTTCAAGAACAAATGCAGTCAATTATGAATGAGTATATTGAGGTAATTGTAGCTATAGTTTAAAATTGCGATGAGACTATTCAATAGAAAAATAGCAATTATTTTTAAGTCTGGGTATTATTGGCGACAAATAAATGTATGTAAGATCGTACAAATCCTTAATCTGACGTGTTTATGATTTCCAGATGTCCACCTTTTTTCTTTTGGACTCTGAATTTAGACGACTCGAATGTGTATTCTGGGTGGAGTATGAATTATACGTGGCGATTCGGATCGTAACTATCGTTTCGAGTGAAATAGTATGTACGTTGTCTTATTGAGGACAACAAATATATGTATGTACAATCTACGTATTTCGTTCTGAGAAAATGAAATTAGAGAGTTTGTTCAGGACGCCTGGGGCTATTCGTCTGACCACTGCTGGCTGTTTCTACTTAAATTGTTGGGAATCTATATTTCATAAAGAGTTGAACGGGGGATAAGCTTTACTCGCGAATCATTTTTGTTATTTTCACTGGCTAAATGGTGCTTTATTTTTAAATCTCTGCTTCCATAAATAAAAATATTTTTCTCTGAAAGTATATAATGCTGTCGGTAAATTTTTTTAAACATTTGCAATATCCGAAACAGGTTAATTTTAAATGGTCACGTTCTCTCTGTAAACTTTATTTTACGGGGTTTTAATGTGCTTTTAATGCGTTTAACAGAACCGATCCGAACATTATTGAAACCGCAATGATTTTTCAAACCTTTCCCAACCATAAGCCGCGCGGCCACCACTACTTTTCATATTTACCATTCCCTCAAACGCGTAAAGAATTGCAAAACTTTGAAATTTCCTTCGCCAGAAGCTCGGCTTCGAACTTTCCCAGTTTCCCGTAAACTTTCAATTTTCTTCTCACGCAGCTTCCAACCTCATCACGGGGATCGAAAATCAGGAGCGATCAAGAGAAAAAGTCTACGGGGAGGTGTTGCATGCTTAAAATAGTTATACACCAACTACCCGATCGCCGCAAGATTTTTCAATTCCTTTATACGACAAAAATGCAAAAACACATTTCTAAAATATCCAACATTTCGCATAACGGATTCCACTTTTGTACTCGATTTATTCTTTATGCAGCCACATTCATTATTTGGAGTTGATAAAAGTGCCCTTCGTGTTTTTTATTCATCTAATGTATCCACATGTTGCTGAATTATTTTAAAACCAGTTGACGATGGCTGACAGTGTTCCTAAGCATTTATTAATTGATGGCGAACATTGTAAAGGTATAACTTTTTAAAATCACTTTAATATACTAGTTTGCTAAAGAAATGAGTATACAAAAATTGATTATTCATTAATGCTGATATTAAAAAATGATGTTTTTCAACTTTTTTATCTGAACCTATAATTTAAAAAATGAATTTTTTGAATTTTGGTAACTTACGTACGCACATTGATTATGGGACAATTTGTATTTTCAAAATGATTTGGCTTCCGTCAGGAAAATCCAGTCAGTCGAAAGGCACGGACAATCTAGCACAACAAAATCGCGAGAAGAGAGTGCAATAGAATAATATCGTACTATTTCGGCGTGTAAAACGAATATTTGCTTGTCTGCCAAATTGAACGGGCGATTTAATCCGAGCGGCGCGGTGCGGCATCGAACGCAGCTGCGTTTCAGCCCGAAAGATGACAAGCCAATTAAACGGCGCGTTCTATCTCGGCACAGTCATTACGAGCCGCGAGGCGTCATTAGTAACCCGTATGCAAAGAAAACGCCGTGGCCCGCGTACCTGCAATTTCTCGGATGCACGGAGGTGCATCGGCCGGCGACGTGCGGATGCATTCTCGCATAGTTGCATGACCGGTCGGAATCCACTGTGCGTAGATACGTGTCCACCTCTTGGCAAGTGTCGCGAAAACGCGGTTAGGCTCTTTGATAGACCCAGCCGGTATACTCGGAGACAGTGTCGCTTTGTGACGAGTTAATAACGGCGGACGGATCGTTGCCGATTTAAATAGACTGTTACAATGAAGGCGATTCGACTTGTCAACCTTTTCGGCTCGTCAACGTTGTTGCGAGGAAATTGCGTAAGCGACCGAGATATGCTGCTGGGACACTAATAATAATGATTTTAGGTGACAACGCGTGGACAAACTTTATGTAAAAGTAAAATTAGATGTTTACGTAAGAACTGAAGAACAATGACCGATAAATCTGCAGAAATAGCAGTTCCTGAGGTCATTCCAAATAACTTTTTCCTTTACGAAAATGTTCTAGGTGGCTTCGTTAAGGAGTTATTCACAAAAAACGCGGACCAATCGAAGCTACAGGGCGTGGCGTTACGGTGGCGCTGGGCGTGGTCTGGCGTCTTTCGTTAATAACTCCTTAACGAAGTGTCGGAGAACATTTTCGCAAACGAAAAGGTTACTTCAAATGACCTCAGGAACAACCCCTTTCAAGATTTCGCAACATTTTTGGGACACCCTATATACCGAAAGAAATGAATTTGTTGAATAATTGGATGCATCTTTACAATCTCAAAAATTATAAAATAAAAATATTGATCAAAGTGAGTACCATTGGAATGAATATATTGCAAGGGCGCAGAGAAGCGAACAGCAGAGCCGTCGAAATTTATCTGTCGCAAGGAAACTGTTCCCTTTCGACGAAAAAATCAATCCGCAAAAATGATCAAGATCGGTGGCCCGTCCGGCAAGTTCGATGCGATTCGTTAGGACCGCCCGAGGACAGACCGAAGAAAGGAGCATCGGCGAAAGAAGAAAACGGCCACCGACGGTCTAACAGGTTCGCAGAGACATTTAAAAGCAAGAGCCGCGACAGCATCTGCAATTCTCACGTGTCGGGAAAGTTGTCAGCCAACCAGTTGCGCGCATTCTCACTGCACTTCATTCCGGGCCGCCGCTGCTGGGTCAAGGTAAAACTTTTCCGAAAGGAAACTTAGAAAGCGCCTTTGAAAAGGGGTACGATAAGTTTGTCAGAGAAGTTGCTCAGAAATGTTCGCAGCTTTTCTTAAGATCCCCGTCCGGAGAATAAGCGGAAACCTTTTCTTCTTCGGCTAAATGCGAAATTTCTGCTGCTTGTTCCTTTTTTTCCTCTCTCGCTCTCGCTCTCTCCCTCCTCATCGGTTAGGAGCTACGACGAAATCCACTTTTCTCGAAAACCTCTGCTCTTCGGGGACGCACTGGTCCGTTTACTTTCAGGTCATAATTAGACCACTTGGTGTGCGGATTTTATATTGCGAACGATCGGTACAGACACAAACGATTTTGAATTATTATACTGTGAATCTTTATGCGGACCCTGAATTGGAACAAACTGGAGCGAGTTAGAAATTTATTTTCTTTCATAACGTGTACGAGAAGTGTAAACATATTTTACATTATTTTAGAAAAATAACAAGAATATATAAGTAAATAAATAAATAGATTTATTGAACAATTTCTCATGGATGCATCTTCGCTAGTGTTGAAATAATATAATAGTATATTTAAATCCTTCTAATGTAAATTTGAATACAAATTTTCGTTAATCTTCGTTTCAAAAAACCATTATTAATGGGAACAAAATATTCTCACGGAAGATTGCTTGAACATTCACAATCACGTTATAATAATTCCCCCATTGTGCAGCAATACAAATGGAACCAAATTAATTATGTTCACCTTTCTAGGCAATTTAATCAAATCCCAAAATAATTACTTTTCATATAGCATCAACGTTTACAATACACAGCATCAATTGGCCATAGTTCATCTGAATAGAAATACCTAATTTAATTACTGTTCCACTTTTGGGAAGACAACAACGGACAATAGTGCCTATTGAACATCTCTTTTTCGAAAACGAAGCAATGCACTTTTTTACGAAAATTTACAGATTTGAATTAAATTCCTGAATTGCCTTTTACAAAATAGTTAAAACTTGAAGTTACATTGAAATTACCGATAACGTTTTCAGCGATGAAAATTGGAAATGTTTTTTGATTCCTTTGATGCGCTTTTGGCCATTCTAGCAAACAAAGCAGGAGAAAGAGGTAACAAATATTGCGAAAAAATTCGCGCAAAAGTTACACTTTTTGGAACGTATGTTTTTCTAACGTGAAAGGGAAAAATGGTATCCACGTTCGATCGAACCAGATTGAATTTCGGAAATGAAAGCGCTCTCAAACTCACGTCGAATAGCATGTCACGAGCATCGACAATCCACTGCCAGGCAGTAAACAGTTAAACACATATCACTACGGTCCGCAAAATTAATTGCTGACCAATTCGCGAATGCTATAGCATTATGAAACCTGAAACAGCAATTTTCCGGCAGTTACATTTTCCCGCGTTTTTACAGCCGCGCCGCGATATAAACGAGCCAATATTAAATTTTACCAATCAGTATTGTTGCCGGCGCTGTGCCGCTGATTTACACTCGCGACAATGGCCGCACTACAATCTACCCAGCTTTTTTCTGGTCGGAAGAAAATTTGTACAGCGCGTGCCGGAAATAGTGGAACGAACTGGAACGGGGTGATTTAAAGTGAAAAAACATGTTGCCCGAAGCTGAAAAGATACACTGAAATTTTTAGTTTGAGGCTTCGTTTTAATTGCCCGCGAAACGATCCCAAATTGAATTTTTTGACAAACTTCCCTCGTCACATAAATATTTTTTTAGTGGTCAACGTTCATTTTAAAGGAAGGAGAAATCCTCAAAGTTACAGTCGAAATGTCTAGTTCATTGTATATATATCGAAAATTGTTTTATTACATTTAGTAATGTCAGAGTGAAAAACTTTCTCGGTTTTACTTATTTTTTTACGAAAAATTCACCGACATGTTGGTGACGTTCTTCTGATTAAAACGAGCCCAAACACGACTCAATTCAGAACATAGTTGCTCGCTCAATTGGCGATTTAGTTGAACCTCGATTATCCGAACCGATCTAGAACGAGTAAATATGATCCAAATTTGGTCATGTTTGGAGTCGCTGCAATCAGGAAAATGTCAGGAAACTGATGTCGATGTTTTGGTGACGTTCCTGTAATTTGTTTAAGAAACATATTTAAAGAACATATTTCTCTGTCCACACAGAGAGTGAACTATGCATTTAGTCGACTAGCTCGCGACAGAAGTTACATTGTCTTGACACAAATCAAGTTGTCGACAACGTTCGCTCATTTTATCCCGTGGCCGTCGTATTTTGAATTATTCAGCCGTCTGATTTTCACGGGAACATCGAACGGTTTTTACGAAGTGACAGAGGATACCGGCGGTTAAACATTCAGGCGATTATGCTTGGCAACCGCCGAGCTCTAGGAACGCGAAATAATTAAAATTTTGAGCCATTTAAAACGGTGAAAACAGCCGAACAAAAATACTCCGGCTACCCGCTGGTGCTTTATGAAATTAGCGAGTCGCTGTACAATGGCGACGCTCCGCCAATTTCCAGAGTAACAGGATAAACCCTTAACGAGCCGAGTATCGTTATGAAATGTCGGTACCATGTTTGTGCCATTAAATTTCTAACGACGTGTATTTTCAGGTGAAAGAGGTTAACAGTCGTGTGAACGATTATTTGTTTCCTGTTTGCGCTCCCGGAGCGGATCGCAAACCTAACTGCTCTACCAGTGACAGGATAATTGCTGAAAATGTACGCTTTCCTTGAAAATGTAGGGAAGGGGTGGTAATATAGTAAAAGAAAAGTATTTTTAGTGAATTTAATATGTTATTTTTGGACCTGTTACGAAACATTTAATTTGTACGCTTGCAAATAGATTAAAGAAACTTCAAGTAAAATGATGAATGTGAAATGTGTTCCAAAAATTCATTTATTTTCATATTACGCGACTAAATAAATGTGGCAACGGACCATGGATTACCCCTTTGAAATTTCACACATGTTTATGAGCGTGTCAAAAAAGTAAATACGAAATGAAAATTTGAAAGTGTACATGTAGCTCTGCACCCCTGTATTTTATGATTTAAAGGATCGCGTTTAAATCTAGTATTACAAGCTCCCGGTAATTGCAACGTCCTTTTGAAAATTTTAAATATGCAGTTGATTAATCGCGGTCCAAATTTCAAGCGTTTTGTCGAAGTTAAAATAGAAGCAAAAGAGTTTCATAACAAAAAATAAAAGAGAGTTATTTTGTACGGAGTTATAACAACACCGTGGATCTTTGTTTAAAATAAAAATGTTCTTCGTCAATTACAAGACAACACAGGAGCCAGATAAAACTTTCTTCTGTAATCATTTTAATAAATTGAAACATGTGGACGCGTTCTTAAATTGTCTTAATGTTTTTACCGTTTTACTTATAACAGTTTGCATGAGGGAGGAGTGGTTCCGGGAGGCCCTCAATGATTCAGTAAGAATGTGGCGCTCGAATTCGTAAAATTCTTTGTAAAAGCATTCGCGCAGACGGCAACGGAGAAGTTAGGAAGTAGACCCGATCGAGTAGCATCCGAGGTAATTTTCAAATTCTATTTTGAAGCGGTCGGTCCCCGTTTGCTTTTTTCTCCTGGTGGCGGACAAGCATTCCTTTCCGTGCGTAACAAAATTAAATTCTCCGTCGACGGATTGGTAACCGCCGCATTCTACCGCACGCGGAAAAACTAATTGCACGCCGGGACTCGTCTTCAATGAATTTTCCTGGCCATTATTCAGCGGAGCGCTGCCGGCGAACGAAAAAACCGGTTAAGCCGTGCGTCATTTCGTGAAACCCCATGGCAAGAACGGAAGTTGATTGACCATTCGCGTGAAACCATAAATTTTTTGCCGGAACGACCCCGTCGAGAATTATTTCTTTCGAGCGGCTTTTCACGCGGATTACCGCGTTAAATTTTAAGTAAAACCCATCGACCGATATTTGTTGATCGAATAAATCCTCGGCGAACTGTCTTTTATACTTTGTACGCGATTTCATCGTACAGAAATTAAATATCTTTCAATGTCCTTTTTGAAGAATCGTTTTTTGGATCTTTTATATGGTCAAACAAAATCCACTGACGATTTAAAAGCTAGTTCACTTTGCCTGTAATTCCACAACGCTGCGCATAAAACTTGTTCTCAAAGAGAACATCTGCAAACGATGAAGTTTATGATATTTTTCTTGACGTGGAACTTTTGTTGAACCCGGGGAAAAATCGGTGCTTTTTTCTGCTGGCAGAGAACTTTTGTGCGAGCATATTGTTTTCATAGCTTTTTATCTTTCGGGGTGAAAACATCACTTAAACACTAAGTGCTCTTCTACATTTTAAATACGTGCTTCAGGAACAATAAACAATATAAGAAAGATAACAATATTGTATAACACCGCCATTGTGTAATTTTAAATAATAAGAAAATGTGTAAGTAAAGTCAAGGTGTTGCTAATTAGCAATTGTACCAACAATTTTAAACTTACAGGGTTGTGTAACCCCTGAATTCGAGGGGATCAAGTATGCGAGCGAATAAAAAGCAACAAAGGTCGAGCCGCGTGTCCGGTTTCTCATGGCGGGAGAGTCGAGTGATTTTCATGGGATAAAAATAAACCAGCTCGAGGGGCTTCTTGACGCGGTACGGTTCGAGTACCTAAAAACTTTCTTCGCGATAATTTTCCGGAGCGATCCTTCAAGCGAAATCCATTTTCGACCCCCTATTCTTCCGCGGCTAGCCGGTACACGACTCCCGTTCTTGCTGCCTACTCAGCTGCGGTCAGTTTCAGTCGAAGAGAAGTTGTCCTGCGAAAGAGTCCTGCGGGAAGGACCTCCATTTTCCGCGACGACGGCAAAGGGTGGCAGCGCGGAGTGGCAAGCTACGCGCACCCACCGACGCCATTCACCCGTAACAAAAGGCAATCACCATAGAAGTGCTGGGGAACTGGAACCAGCAGCCGTCATAACTTATCGGAATCGCGTCGATATTTTGCCGACGTATTTCGCCCGGGAACCGGATGTCCCGGCTCGACGATGTCTTAGCGACGTGTACATGTTAAGTTACGTTCAAATCACCGACTCGCTATTCTCTGTTCTCGACGATGAGAATTTACGGTGACCAGGTTTCTCCCTTTGAATGCTCTTCTTTTTCGTTTCTCTCTTTCAGATTCTCTTCGTGAATGATGCACATTCACTATTTTTTTTCTCGAAAACAAGACGATGCACTTTTATGAAATTTTACAGAGTTGATTGTGCATATGTGAACTACATTCCTGAATTTTTGTATGGGACAGTTTATACTTCACATTGAGTTACATTAAAATCTCTGATGCTGCTTTCATATGAAAATTGGGGATGACCATTTTTCGCGGTCTCGTCGAATATGATGCACATCCACTATTTTTTTTCTCGAAAACAAGACGATACACTTTTATGAAATTTCACAGGGTTGATTGTGCATATTTGAACTACATTCCTGAATTTTTGTATGGGACAGTTTATACTTTATATTGAGTTACATTAAAATCTCTGATGCTGCTTTCATATGAAAATTGGGGATGACCATTTTTCGCGGTCTCGTCGAATATGATGCACATCCACTATTTTTTTTCTCGAAAACAAGACGATGCACTTTTATGAAATTTTACAGGGTTGATTGTGCATATTTGAACTACATTCCTGAATTTTTGTATGGGACAGTTTATACTTTACATTGAGTTACATTAGAATCTCTGAAAGTGCTTCCATCGATGAAAATTTTCACAAATTATTTGTTTATAAATTATTACCAGCAAAATTGTATTAAATCATAATTTTTACCTAATAAATTCGGGACACGTTGTTGGAAAAATGAACGAACTTCTGATATCATTTTGACGATTGACCTTTTTGATGAGACATGATCACGTATTACTCGTTTAAAATATTAAGACCATTCTCCAGGGAAGAGCGTTTCGTTTCAAGCTACTCGCCGCCGTCCCCGGATTCTGTATCGGGTGATCTCCATAAAACCAGTCGATAGTATCGTGTTCGCGCGCGTATCGAATTTCCAAAACCTAACGAGGCGACCGCAGCATTTTCTCGAAACCCGGTCTTCTTAACGGAGACTTCTTTGAGAGTCTGTGGGGGCCTTTGTGCGAGGCAGGGCCAAAGGGAATCAATTATGACGCTCGGATTTCTCCGGGCCGTTTCTTCTCGCGATTACAAGCAGCACTCCCTTCTTCAAATTACTCGTTTCAATTCCAAACAGGACAGACGCTGTTGCAAACGGGCCACCGGTCCGCTCTGTTCCCACTAATAACGCCTCCATCGACGTTCAATAATATCTCCGTGGACAATTCGATTCCTTGGCCACTCGAATGGAAGACCCGATTCCTCGTTGTATCGCGGACCGATCCTTCCTTACGGGGGTGGGTCGAACGTCGCGAATAATAAACGAGAGAACATCTTTTGACGGGAGAGACGGCCGGCTTGAGTCAACATTATCAGACACGAGTAGATCGATGTAATTGCTCGGGCCACGATTTAATGGTCCACTCGACACTTCGCCCTTATAATCGGTCCATCGTCCGACGCTACCTCGGTAAAAAGCCTCCTCCCCACTAACCAGAGGATCGTTACTCTCGATTGGGGAAGTCGATGTTCCGCCCAGCTCGCTGGAAGACGAGGAGCATCTGTTTATGGGACTCTCGCGATCCCAAACATGGTGGCGCCATAAAAGGACGATTTATTTAGGCCCGATCTGCTCACAATATTAACACTAAACCTACCAACCATCGAAAGTGACTAATGTCTATGGTATTATAAAAATAACAAGATTAAATTTATTTATATTTTGTGCGATTTTTACTATAATATATAATGGATCAATCAATTCCCATGGAAACACCTTTACAATCACAATAATTGTCAAATAAAAAATCTAGAATGGCTCATTTGACCCCTCGTGGTGGGTTTAGTGATAAACGCACAGGGTACTGCTTCCTTAAGCTAACTTTTTAATTGATTGTCATCATCAAAATTAACGATTCCCACACCCTTTCTTTTTATTAGAATATTTTTTTAAAAATCGTAATATTTCTGAATAATATAATTAAAATAAAAAGAACAAACTTTGAACACACTAGTGTGCCTGCAGTTCATGCTTCTCTTTGGATAAACCGTCAAATTCTCCGTACAAAAATATTACATCAAACAGGGCTTAAAATGAATAATTACTGAGATACTCTCAAATCAGTTTGTATAATTCAATGTTTTAAGAAGACCTTTAGAAAATTTGATGTTTGCAACAATATTTTTGAATAAATCTGGTTTCTGTTTGAAAAATTCACAAAAATGTATACAATTCCCATCAAAGTTAAATTTCGTATAAATGCATGCTTTCATTGTTCCGATTTTTAATTGGGTTTTCCTCATTGGTGCACATATTGTTCACTAATGAAAATACTTGTTCAGTGGGGGCATTAAATCCGGTTAGACATGACGAAATTCCGTGTTAATGTAAAAGGGTAAGTTTTTCACTACCTTTTACTGCGAATTATTGAAAAAATTTCAACCCTTGTTGGCAAGATTCGTCATTTACCTTATTCGATCTTTTCACGCATGACATAATTTTCAATATAGGAAATTTCATGAAATATATTATTTTGATTGAAATCATTTAAATTAACTTCCGGTGACTGAAAATTAATTCACAAAATTAAGGACAAAATGGCCATTTTAAATACAGAGAGTGGAATGTGCTGTATCCTGTCTGACCATTGCAGTCCAATTCTACTTGCTACAAACACAAACTTCCAAACTTGATTTTCCCAAAAGTAAAGCGTTGGATAAAAACATTTGTACGTTTTCGACTAATTCCTTCGCGTTGAATAATTACTATACAGACCGTGTCACCGATTACAGGACGCGTTGTAAATTCTGCATTCTACATTGATACATTCACCCTCGTATACATTTCCAAAATTGTTGAATGGATCTGATTTGTTCGTCCCCATTATTTATGCGTCTATCTCGGCACGGTTGTAAATATTTGTTAGTTTTAATACGGGACGTGCGATTCCGCGTGTAATTTGTTCAAATAAGTGTGACAGCCTTCCGCGTGGAAATTTGTATGAGACATTGCATTATTCAAGTTGGTCAAGGTTTTTAGTACGTGTATAACGTTTACAGCGTCAGTATGTGTCACGTTGACGACGTCGAAAGAGATAACGAGAGAGGAACGGAGCACCAAAAAAAATTGAACAATATTTCACAGGACGAAAGATGATGGACGTTCAATTGAAGATATTCCCAGAAACTATCACGAGCCTCTGACAGATCAGGGTCAGATCTGAATTATTAGGTCGCTGAATATCAAATGTCGCTTTTATCGATCGGTCGATTGGATTACACTTTGTGAATGGAAGTCCTTTGCAAAACCACTGCTGAATTTAACATCACATCTTACTGGCACACCTTGAACTATCCACAATTTAATTGTAATTAAAAAATACGTGATCAACTCAGACAACAAGAATTTCAATTTTTAAGAGTGTACTAAACTGTAAAAATTGAAAAAATAATTTTTGACTCTTTTTAGCGGCAAAATAAATTCTTAACTTTAACTAATCATTGCTAATCAAGCCTCTTGTAACTCAGATGTATACTTTTAACAATTGTGGTAGGTTGTTTACGTCCACAGTGATAAGTAGACTGCGGATCTTTATGCAAAATAAAGATTGTCTGCATCGACTGCAAGCAATATAACCGAAATTGGGTGTTATTTCTTCACTTAATGATTTTAATAGAGGAGAAATCATATATTGGCATCTTCAATGTTCAAAATTTTCCAACAATTTCGAATTTCATCTACTCAATTTTTCTTTAAATGCATAATGATCCGCAGTCTAGTGATAAGGTAATAAAAATCCAAATTTCAATGACGACAATCATCGAGAAACGAAGTTTCGGAAATCTTATCGCACGTTCTTCGATAGTTATTATATTTCCCGTTGTTGCCACCGCAGTAAATCCGTCGCGAATCGAATCCGGCCGCTTTAACTCGCACATTCATTGGCGAAGCAATTTCGACTTTATCTCATTTCGCAAGAATTATTATCGTCGAACAATTTGGATGCAGCTCGGCACGCGCATTACTCGACCAATTATTCACGTCATTTCAGCAATAACGGCGCGCACGCAACGCAGTAAACATTAACAATCCCGTGTAAATATCGGCTCCGAACCCCCGCACCTATGTATTCAGCGGAGCATAACTTACATCCTTGGATGTTAACAAATTCATCGACAAATCGGGCACGATTTGTTCGTGACAAAAGGAATCGCGGCGATTGCAATCGAAGAAACGAGATTTGAAAGCGCGGCTGAACGCACGAAAATCTGCCATTAAGTATAGTCAGCTCCCTGACTTTGATTGTTGACCCGTAGAGGTCATCAACGTGCACAAAACAAGACGCGTCCGTGAAATACGAATAATTTTTTCTATTTTTTAAGTGCATTTCTATTGTCTGTTTTCTCTTTGTTGTCTTGTATTAGTGATAAAGTGATCATTAAATAATATATATACCCTCAAGTCAGTTTTCTATTTAACCCTCTAGCATTGGTGCAGATTAACAATTTTGATTTTTATTTTCCATAAAGATCTGTGAATGAGCAATTTTATTTTAAAAGTCTGCAGTCACTAAGCTACATTTTAAAATAATAATTTACAAAAGATTCTGATCCCTTGTGATTCTATAAAATTAAAATTTAAACGTAAATTGTTTAAACCAGTATTGTAGCAAAAAAATACAGCAACAATTTATTCGACGTGAATGTATCATTATGTAAAACAAGTAGTGTGAAGAAGAAACAGACATCGGTGCACAGACACCTGCACCAGGTTCAATGAATACTGAATTTTACCCAAAGAGCTTGGATGAAGAAATTTCAACGTGTTTCTTTTTTTTTTGTTTTCTCCGGGCGAAGAATCATGCCGGCCTCGTCCCTGCTATCAATAACGAACCACCCTGTGCATACACAACAAAATACAGCACACTTCCGGTGATAAATGTACGAGATGATAAGACAACATCCATCTCCGAGTGAAGCTGGATGTTGCGGGATGCTGGAAAACGGGCAAGTATAATAAAACGCAGCCAATTTTCGAAAATCAAAAATTTCCTTGTGCTGTACACGAGAGCCTGAGAACTGGGTCGGACTATAATTCTCGCTTGTGTGAACATACAGATGGTTTATATGCGAGCGAATGTGCGAGCTGTATTTTTCAACGGCGACATTTTCGGAAAAATGTGCTGGTTGACACGGTGATATTTTTGAAAATCCCTTTTTTTTTAAGCAATCGGTTAAGTGTAAGTACACTGTTGGTTAAATATTTTGATTTAAGTTTATTTGGAAAAGATTTTTGATCAAACATGTTCGATTATTTTTAACAGGGAAATGATTACTTTGAAAAAGTATTTGCGACAAATAATTCAGACATTTTTAATGTATTATTTCAAAAACCATGAAAAGAAAGAGAACGTAACGAAATAAAGAAAGACCAACTAATTGGACGTATTAATTAACTGGTATCGTTATTATTAAATGTACCAGTCGGTGGTCACTTTCATATGTTTTAGTGAATAATCAATGAAATTTATAAAAACCATTCCACCGGAAATTATGAAATAAGTAAAGTGTATTGAAACACGTACCATAAAAAGTCGTGAAGAATCCCAATAAATTTTATCTCGTCATATTCATAACGCAGCATATACCAGTTCCTTTTCATGTTCGATAAATATTAAAACATGTTCACAAATATTCTCCACACAAATTTCTGTGAAACTAAAATAAAATTCAAAACAAATATTTTCCATCTTTTTGCTTAAGAAATTATAAATAAGAAACAACAAATGATCGATTCGCAACGTGTACTCGTTAGGAAATTTCAGAACATTTCTTTACTTTCCAGAAAATCCCAAGTGTCTCGGGGACATTTTTCGAAATTTCAGAGGCGTGACCACAACGATAGCGGAATTGTGAATGAGGTGATTGCTTCTGCGAAAATAAATTGAAAAAGTAAAACGAAATTCCCCTGTACTGAGTTTTCGCAAGCGAGAAAATCGATTTCGAAAATTTGTCGAGTACGCATGCTGTTGGACGCGACTTGGCCAGCGGGTCTGTCTATTGCAGGCTATTTCTACTTGACGTAAGCATTGTCGGCAGGCATTGCGTTATCTGCTCGCAGTCCATTTTATTGTTACATCGATTAAACTAGCGCACAAGATGACCATCAAAATCCCTTATTTTAAAGCGACGTCTTAGAAACTTCATAGATTTCAAATGCAAAGCTTGGTTATTATCAACTTCTAATAAGCAATAAAAAATAATTTCACTTTTTGTCGATGCATATTTAGAACAGACGAAATCACATACAGTCACTATACTTTAAATTAAAATGACTTTTTTGTAAATGAAGCAAACGACCTCAGTTGTTTTTGCCAAGCTACATTCATTAGTTTGCTAAACAAAAAGTGTGTTTACTCTTCCCCAAAAATCAAATGAGCTTGTTCTTGCAAATATTTACCGCACGAACCAATTTGTGCGAACAGAAAAAGGGAAAGTGTAAACAGAAAGTTTAATTATAATATTATTTCGCGCGAACACGAGTCGCGAAATCCGATAATATCGACGCCCGAGTTTTTCCGCGATAATGACTTTCCGGTAAATTAGAATCGATAAGCGGCGTCGATATACCATTTCTAGATTCCGGCTAACGATCTTTTTGCGGGCGTCGAAGTCAGCCAAACACGGCCGACAAAAACGGGACGCGGATCACCTAGTCGAACGTCGCTTTTCATTTCGACCCGCATAAAAATCTTCGATCAATTTCCCCTCTCTCTCTCTCTAGTCGACGACACTGTGTAATTACCAGCGAAAATGTTCAACAAGACAGAGCTCAACGCACACATAAATGTTTCAGCCCGTTGCACTGCGGGACCAAATCGCGATGGCGAAAATAGGAATGGTGCCAAAATTACAAAAACAAAATTGGACGAGTAACTCAAAAAATTATTGAACTCTTCTGAGTAGACTGTGGATCTTTAAGCATTTATAGCAAAATTGAGTATATGAGATCCAAAATTGTTGAAAAATTTTAAAAATTGAAAATGTCAATATACCATTCCTCCTCAATTAAAATCATTGCGGGCAGAAATAACATTCAATTTAGTTTCTATTGGGTCTTTCGGAAAGTCATTTCGTTTTCTAAATGGAAAATGAAAACCAATTTTTTACCATTCAAAATAAGTTCCATGACATTTTGTTCTATGATCTCTTCTGAATTTCTGTTTTTTATTAGCAAAATATTGCGGTATGACTTTTCTTGTTTGCATGGCATAAAAAATATTGAAAAAAGGGAAGAAAATAGTAATGGTACTTCCTCTCCTGAAACAGCGAACAGAATTTCTTTCGTGCACTGCATTTTTATTCTTGCGGTAACAAAAAAGCAAAAGGTGATGGAGATATGTACTTTGATTTTGCATATTTGATGCGATGGTAAAAACATACTTGAAAGATTAGAAAGCATGCAAGGTAGAGGAAGTTACGTCCGAAATGTCAGCTGTCAAGATATACCACGATTTAGCGATGTAAAATAAGGTTAGTAATAACAAATGGAAGCAATGTCATTTCTACACGAAAAACGAAATTACTTTCCGAACAACCCAATATTTCTTGCAATCGATGCAGACAATGTTTATTTTGCATAAAGATCAATAAAGTCAACTCATGAAAGTTCCCATATTTCTCTTGAAAAAATACAAAATGGCGGTTCCAATATGGCGAACGGGTACGGCAAAAATTATTTGATTCCCACAAAAATTGGTAACCGAATGTTTTCGGTAACTCTGATTACGAGTCTGGACTAGAAATCTCAGAAGACGAAATGGCGGATCCAATAACTTCCACAAAAATCGGTAAACATTAATATAAATATAATATTATTATTATGCATTGTACGCACCTCCAGGAACAGCATCCATCGCACACAGAAAACTAAACTCAACTTTCACGAAATTGTAAGCTCGCTTTTCGACACCGAAGTTCACTGCAGGACAACTGCGCGACGAATGAACGCGATATTTGTGTTCCCACCATTTTGCAGGTGTACACGATAAGACCTTTCTGCCTGGGTGTCCCCATAGAGTCATTACGCGAGTACCCAGCAAGGCAAGGGCCTAACGGAAAATTCATTTCTGGCTTTTCGCCACGTTTTGGCGATTTGATCCCGCCGTGCGTCGTTCGATCTGCTTATACAAAAACAAAAACAAACATAGAAAAAAATATACGTCGGAAAAAGACGAATAAATAGAACACGGGCCAAAGAACGTTTTTCTGGAACCCCGAGCGTCAACAGGGAATTCCGTTGTACAAACATTTCCGAAAACTGAGTAATCCGCGGGACAGAAGTTTTTTTTTATCTATCCGCCCTCGAAAAACGTTTCAAGTCTAGCGATATTTATTCGGGCGGTTCTATTTGGAGAACGCTGCGTTTCGGTGTCAGCGATTCTTTTTTACCGTTGCGAAAAACTGTGCTTTTTATCGAGCGATTCCGTACGCTCGACATCCGGTAATTCGACGCTGAAGACGTTTTAACGCGACGGAATCGAGTTTCGACGTTTATTTCCCAACTGTTCGAACCGCAACGCAGTGCGCTGGCCGGTTGATCGAAAGGGTTCGTGTTCTACGAGAGGAGTGGATTCACGAAAATTTTGCGAGGCAGTTTGCAGGCGACACGGGTGGCGAGTGGAACGACACCGACTAAAGATAGCGGAAGATGAAACTGAATAAGACAGGTAACAAGTGCCGGGACCTACCCGCCGCGAATTTATAAAGATAGCATCCGGCGCAGATGACGTTCATTAGGTTCTTTATGACGCACTTTGCGGCAATGAACGATCGTAAAAGCGTCCATTAGAGGGACGCTGCCCTACCGTGATTTATAATCTGTCTTCAGTTCGTATTTACACGCGAGCAAACCGTTCGCTGTCAATTAATCCGCGGATCTGTATTAGCGCCCGCGTACGTAGCTTGCACTCACCGGTATCTGAAACAGAAAACAAAACCATTTTATAATTATTATTCTTTTTAAGTTGTAAATAGTCAGTGAATTCACAAAGAAAGGGCTGCGAATTAATTGACTTGTTAGTAACTAAAAATCGTGGTCTTCAAAGTGTATTAAAAATATACGTGTACGTATTGTAAATTATTTTATATGTGGAATATTTAATGTTGAAAGTGGATTTGCAATGGCTATGAAATTTTGTTTCTTTTTTTAATGAATTATTTAAATATATGCTAACTCCTGCGGGGGTAGTTTCAGAAAGAAATCGTAAAGTGGTTAATTTCCCTCAGGAGCTGCAATGTAATAAAAACAATTCTAGAAAAATGAATAAAGGAAACGTACCCATCAATTTATGTAACAATGTGTGTAAATAATATTTGAAATAATATTCTGTATGATTATAGCAATATTACAATTAAGAGAAATGTTTCTTATCGATGTCAATTCAAGTACTAAGTAGTTGTGCCCAGCATTGGTTAGACATAAGTTTCTTTTTAACACAGTATCGTTACATAGGAGCATTGAAATTTATAAATAATTCCAGTGACGTAATACTCCTTATTTTCTAGTATGATTTAACACAACGAGTGGTAGACGGATCAACAGAAGAATAATCATTGTCGGACGACTCTTTGAATTTTCAAACGCAAAATCGTCTATTAACATAATTTACTGTACATCCATGAATAGTTCATGATAAAGCCGAGGAATTAAACGACTCCATACAAAAATGACGTAAAAGTAGCGCTGAATATCGCTAATCGATATTTAAAATATAATACAAGATCTCAGGTGTATCAGTAGAATAAACCGACGTAGCGCAGACCTGTCACTCTTTTCTTTAGATTATATAGAAAGTATAACCCCTATTAAAATTGAAATCGATGCAGTTCCTTTTATAAAACTGGGTCTGATATTTTCGACTAATGATGGGAATATAAGACGACTCTAAGTAGAAATGTCAAGCATTGGTCAGACAAACAGCGATCCATCCATGTGCCACAAACATTTCGCGGTAAAACGCATCGTGAAATTATAATTACCAAACGAAGAGATGGGAACCTAACATTTCAAAATGTGGAACACTCAAATTTGACAATCCACGAACCCTAAAATTAAAAAATCCATGTTTAACAGGTAAAAATTATTGAACAATTATAATTGCAAGTCTAATTGCACCAGAAAATTATATTTTCCAAAAGGACAGATGGGAATAAAAAATTTCATAATTTATAGGACTCGAATTTACATAACAGAGTCCGCGAATTATATCTCCCAAAAGGCCACAGATGCGGAATTAAAATTTCAAAGGCAAAAATGCAAAAATCCATGTTCAAAAATTGATCAAACATTCAGCTATCCGCACGAAGCATCTCGGGCATCTCGCATCGCAGCGTGTGAAAAAGTGGTGCCTCTCAAAAGCCCATGCGAAAAGCGAAAATTTCATAATCCGCGGGACTAAAATTGGCGACAGCACGCGGCCAAAATGCAAAAATCCATGTTTAACAACTCGGTACCGTGAATAATGCGCGGAATATTACGACGACGGTGTAAACGGAAAAATACGGGCGGCGCTGTTCGCAGCTAGTACCGCGGCTCATATTGTCCACGCCAATGAAACAACGCGAGTGCAATTTGCATAAACACTTTCGCACACTTTTCGCGGGCACTTTGAAACCATTGAGCCTCGCGTATTACCATATGGACCGGGCGGGGCGTAACGACACGAGCCGCGACATAAATTTTTCGGTTTATGCCGCGGCGGTTTAGTTTTTCTTGAGAGCCCCTAACGCCGGTCTGCTATGGCCCGATACACTCAGTATATTGATACTTCTCTGCGTGTACCGAGCGGAACATGTCCCCGAACAGGGTCGATGCGTATAAATTGTCAGTAGATTGCACGATAGAAAATTACGACGCGGCTCCCTTCGACGCGGAAAACGTTTCTGCCCATCGACTTCCGATGCGTCCGCGTAACCAATAACGCGGATAGATGATCGTCGCATGAATTCTGGATTCGTAAAAGACCGCCGGCAAGTCACTCTACTTTTATTTGGAATGATATTAAAGGTATTTGTTTGCTTTACGACGGCAATACCGCTGCAAGGACGATTTCTCGCGAAAACATCGTACCGCGGCGCTCGCCATTTTGCGTTCCGCTTAGAAACATGGTGCATCCGTCATCGGCTCCATTTTTCCATTGTCTTGTTGCTACATAATATTTTCCTAAAACACTAGTCTGTAAAAATCGAAACAAAATTCTGTCTTTATTGTCAAGTTATTTGTTATGTCACAAAATTTTCTATTTCTCTTTTCTAAAGAGAAAGGCCTATATCAATTTTACTTGTTATTTTCTCAGTCATTACTTGAGATATTTAGATAAAATAAAAGTGAAAATGAAGCTTCGATCTAGCCTTATGCGAGATATTTTTTTTCAGAATTTTACATCAGTTATTAATGGTTGAAAAATAATTTATTTTCTAAAGATGGTTTCCGCAAACAACCTTTTCAGTGACCACGTTTAAAATATCAGAAATACTTATCTGTTGCGAAATTATATGTTGATCAAATGGGTGGAACGTTGTTACATAGTTTTAAACAGTTATGCAGATTTAATATATTTATTACAGTTAAATTCAAGACTGTGGATCAATTTGAGGATAGGACGAAGACGATTTCGGAAACAAAACCTGTCCAGAAATATTCCAAAAAATTCTAAAAATGCTTTTTTATGAAGAGACCCCCATAGGGAAATAAAAAAAATTGGCCTGTACAGCGTGGTGAGCTCGAAACAATTGGCGGCAACACAAGCTTCTGTCAATCGGCAGGTATTTTTCATTTCCGGAATCGGGTTCCTCGCAATTGATTGTCTGCGATGAAAAAGTGGGGGAAGGGTTGAAGGGGCAGGGGGTAAAAGTGAACAATACAGCGACATGGCGTGTTGCGAATTGCGTGGGCGACAGGGGCAAGACACCGTATGGAACAGTATGACTGCCATAAAGTATTCAAAAGGAGACCGGCTAGCGTTTTCAGTGTCGTTGGGAACCGTTGTTTGACTTATAGGAAAACAATCGTCGAATAGTCGGTATTATTCGTGCGTGATCGGTGCGGTGAAAAGCAAATTGCTAGGCACCAAATTGATTTCCCGCCATTGAATTGCCTCTGTCCGCTCCACCCCCGCCCCCTCTCACGCAAAATCTTTGTGGCTCTGTGTTGCACTGTGTGTAGCACGTGTGTAACCGAAATGCAACTGACGGATTCGTGGGCGGAGGAATGACAAAAAAAATATTCTCGCGAACAATAGGGGCTATCTTAACCATAGCTAACCGCTGATCGTCGCTTTTTTTCCGTCAACCGCTGACTTTTGTTGCGTTTTTCGCCGCGAGCGCCTGCTGCCAACTTCGCCGAAGACCGAGCGAAACCTTTTTCGTGACGCGCGTCGATCAATGTGATTTTGACGAGACGGAATTGATGGTACAAATTAACAAATTAATTTATTGAAGAGCTTCTTGAAAACGGTAACGCTGAATCAATCTCGATTTTAGATGTTTAACCTTTGTGTAGCCAACTGGGTTCCCATTTACTGCAGTCCCTTCAACAATTTGTTAATGCTCCTCTAAAAATATTACAAAATTTCTGTGAATGTTCATTCTTTCCTTGTTAATATATTAATTGATAGTCTTCAGATTCACTCCCAGTGAAAAATAAAGAAGATCGAAAATAGGATTGAAATAGTTGGAGACGTCTTTGGAACTACGCAAAAATTCTCAGCGTCTTTCCCCCTCCATCGCCCGCCAAATTGGTTTATCTCATTACGGAACTCTTGTGTGTGACGTTTCCCTATTCCTGAACAATCGGAAGGGAACGACCGGGTGACCCGGACGAGGCGATTAGCGTGAATGAAAACCGGTCGTCGACGTTCGTTAGCCCCCGGATGTAAACAAATTATTTTGCGGCCGTCGCCTATATACGGGGACGAGTGTTTTTCTCTGGTCTCAGGATCAAACCCGTGGGATTAAGTTCACAAAAGCGTTGTCTTATCAGGTTCCTTGCAGCCGTGTAATATTGCATTCACGACCAAATTCATAATCAGATTACGGTGTACTATAGGTTGGAGTTTCAACTTTGCGCTTAATTAGCAGGCGATGGAGCCGGTTTGCCTCATAGTGTCCACCGGGGTATCAGCCCCGATGTTTAACTTGGGCTGATCCAGAAAACTGAACTTTTTGCAATTAATTAATTCAAACAGCTTCGAAAATTTAATTAATTCCGCGCGGTCGCCCGGCCGCCATTGATCGGCCCGAGGAGCCATTATTAAAATTCGCGGCAGATATATATATATATCCAATCAGAGGTGATACACGTTCTTCTGCATTGCGAAATTTTGCTATGAGTGTATGGAGATGTACAATCTGGTCATATCTGCTTTATGCGTTTATAACAACAATGAGTAGATCAAATACAAAATATAAAATGCATTTAAAGAATAGGCTCGTTCAGAATCATTAAGAATATAATTACTAAATATACAAAATAAATATAGAAAAAAAACACGCAGGTAAAATGTAAAACTGTAGAGGATTTAACGTGTCCGGAAATTTTGTTTAGATCGGTGACCTTGACGACACATTCCAAGATCAATTAATCAAACAAGGTGTATTCTTTTCTGCATATATAAGCACCAGTAGCAAGGTATTGTATTATTCAGACAGCTTAGAGACTGTCACGACCCTCTTTCAAAGAGCAATGTTAATTACCCGAAAATTCTAATCATTGTGCATAGCATAAACCCATTAAAGAAGTGACTCTGTTCACGATTAGAGGAAAGATGCAGCCCAGCGTCCTGCGGTGCGTTAAGTTGACTCCCCGCAGCCGGGTCCCGCGCATAATTCTTGCCGGTTCGTTCCCAAATGGTCTAAGGCTTCGGTTATGAACCCCTAATGCCCGCCAGTAATACCTATTCCTTGGTAGAGCCAGGCGGTAGGTATCTCAGACCACCCCCGTCGACTACATTGGGGATGTCTAACGTTGGTGTTGCGAGAGGAATAAGGTGGAAAGGTGTACAGACAGTGTCTGCGAAGAAGGGTGGCAGGGCCGTTGGGGTGTTGGGGAACGGAAGAGGTACCGAAGGGGTAGCTCTTTGGTTGCCGACAGTGCCTACTTTGAAATTATACAGCGTTTATGCTCTTATTAATGCGAGTCCTAGCAGATACGGTTGGAGATTGAGGAGGTTGAGTTATGACTCAGCCCTGCTCGTTCCTTGGCCGCTTTTGAGCCGGCACCGCCATAATGCCCCGTGATTAATCCCTTGGGGCACGGGCGGCTGCCAGTACCGACGGTGCATCTCTCGCCACCTTCATCCTCTTCCCTTCCTCTTCCCTCGATCCTTTCCTTTCTCTCTGTGCAGCAACCCCCCTCTCTCTATCTCACTTTCTCCCTCGCCATCTCCCCCTATCTCACTCAGTGGCGAGCAAACCTCTCTAAGCTCCGCCAGGCCACCTATCCAACAGTGTACCTTTGGGGTACCAGACCGCCGCCGCGCCGCCCCGACGAAGATCAGTATTGCACGAGGTGTCCGGAATTTTAATACGCGGTTTTACCACTGCCAGGCATCATCCTTCGCGTCGCCCCCGCACTGTCGGAACTTATATACGGTCCCGCGCCGCGGGTGATCCCTAATTAGCCCCGTACACCACTAACACACACGATCCCTTCTACCAATTTTCTTTCATCCCTTTGCTACCCGGGCCCAGCAGTATCTTCGGCTACAGTCGGCGCTGATCACTGCTGGCTGATCGAACGGGTTCACCAGCTACCTGCTATTTCGGGAGTGGCTATCCTCTTTTATGGAGACCTTCATTGTTAGACTGCAGAGCTTTATGCATTTATAGCATCTATAAATTTTAAATATGGATAATGAACTGAGTGGACAGCTTCCTGCAGTCTTCAGAGGATCTAGCTATCATCTTTTCTAGGACCATGACTTTCAAAACTAAATTGGGGATTTTGGTACTGGTTATAATTAGACTGATGACTTGATAGACTTGATGACAAAATTGACTAGAAGAAACAGTATTTTGAGAACACATTTGAGAAATCTAAAAATCTCACTATACTACTTTCAGCTGGTTCAAATGATTGGAGAAAGAAAGAAATGTCTATGTAGTTGCTGTGTCTTACTATTAATGCAGATAATTTAATTTTATTCGTTTTATAAGACTACAGACTTCAGTCTTATAATGCAATTTCGTTGGAGAACGTGATTTGTAAAATAATTTTGGATGCTGCAGACAGGTCAATTTCTTTCGGTTAATCCTGAGGTGCTCGAGTTTTGTTTGACCCACGTTTGAAGATTCTCGTGCACTTCCTAGGTTCACGATGATTCACTGCAGCCGAGTGTCGTTTATACTAAGCACAATAAGACCGGCGTGTTTCAAAGAAGTATATTTAGAGACGGATGTACGGAGTTAGTCACGGAAATGCTGTACTGTTCGTCACGAGAAACGCGAGGAGTTTTATCAGTCTCCAATATCGAATTTCTTCCAGCAACAATTCAACATTTTTTTTTCAAGGTTTACATTTTTCTTAGCATAATGTCCTACAACAGCAACTAGTGAGCTTGATATCATAAAGATTCTTAATGAGAGACACCCACGTTCTCATACACTTTATTTATCTTTTTTAGTGTAATCTTACCTCTTAAGAGTATCAAGTCACTTAATTTCATATTGTAAAAATCCTCCATAAGAATTTTTTAAAACAGCAGGTAGTTAACTTGATATCATAAAGAATCTTAATGAGAGACACACACGTTCTCAAACACATTTTCCATTTCCAGTATAATTTCACCTCGACAGCGCGAGCCCAGGTCTATCTTGACCCAGAGTATTAAAATCGATACGATTTTTACCGATTGAATTGAATAAATAAAATGTTAGTCTGGAATACGAGAAAGACTGGTCTATAAGCAGACAGCCGATCTTTGCGCAACTTAAACAATTTCTACCTGATGTGCAACAAACCGGATTGAAATATAATATTAGGTTGTCCCAAAAGTTTCTTTCGCAATGCGTACATTTAATATTGTTACATTACACAAATATATACAAACAACGTGATCATCTGTTTATTAACTTTTCATTACTTGGTAATAAAATGGACTGTGTTAGATCTTGGTTAACCTAACCTAATACTTTTGTGATGTAACAATATTAAATGTACGCATTGCGAGAGAAACTTTTGGTCCAACCTAATAGAAATTTATTTTCTTTCTTAATATGTTTAATAGGTTGAAATGTATATAACAGTATTTTTTAATTCTTTTAATGGTTTTACTGTTTAAAATCCGTCTGCCTATAAGACATATCTTCAAAAAAGTCTTAAAAAATTGATGAGCTGTGAATAGTCTTGACCACGATCAATTTTATACTTGAGAAACGTATAAGTTCAATCACCTTTCTTTCGCAGAAGATTGTCGTCAATTCGAGAGACCGAATTAAGCTCGCAACAACACAAAAAGAACCATCTAATATTAAGATAACCCAGCTGAGTTAGTGCCATACATACGATAGCTAACAGTCAGTTGTCCCACAAACGAAATCGCCGGAACAATCGACTCGTTAGACATACTCGAGAGTGGTCCATTAAAGAAGACTACGGCAATCTCGCGAATGTGCATTCTCAGATTATTTCATTCAGCCAGGAAAAACGTTCTCTCTCCGAGGAATCCAGGAAAATTATATTTCAGATGGGACGATGCTGGATGATGGGTGATTAAAGATTCACATAGACGAGCGTTCCCTGTATCACATTTCGGCTTGCTCTTCATTTTTCTTCTCCTCGGTCTAACATGGAAGAAACGGGGAATAAAGGGAAAACTGAAACCGGGAGGGAAAGAGAAGAAGAAGAAGATGGAAGGAAGAGAGACAAGATGAGACGGAGGAGATGAAGCAGCAGAAGCTGCGTTGAAAAGACAGTGTCCACGTGAGTATAAATTCGTAGAGTCAAGATGTATTTATACGCAGGAATTAATTCGGCGCCAGAGCGAATTAACCTTCTATGGCGTCCTGCCAGCCTTGGACTCTCTGTTGATCCGATGGAATTTAACAGCCACGGATGTAATTAAACCTGCCGCCACTCGGGAAGAACGTCACCGAACTGTGACGTGTCCATTTTGATAAAAATTTCCGGGGATTGCCTTCATGGAAATTTTCAACCTGATGTTCAAGCTTTAACAATCCGCAGTCGTTGCTTTAGCGACGTAAAAATATTCTACACCGACTTTGGGAAATAAAGAATAAATAGAAATATATTTCCACCCTTAATAAGTTAGGCTGCGGCTTTTATTTCTTTCAGTGGAAATTAGAGGAATTCAAAAATTTTTAGAATATACAATCGACTTGGACAATTTTCATTTTGGATAAAATCCTAGAAAAGACATTAATTTGTATCAAATATACGTGAAATAAAGTAATAGTTACGTTTAACTGCTAGAGTCGCATCGTTTTAAATTTGATTTATCCATAGTTCTCTTATAAACGCATAAAATTTAATAATCCGAGAAGGGCAATGTTGCGGGCTACGCCGGACACGAAAAATTAGCTTATTGCTTGACGGAGCGCGCGAAGTGCATACTCCTCGGCGAACGGGGTCGCTCGAATAATTATTTCGAAACGGGTATTATACAAGGCCGGCACCGTGACTGCGTTAGAATAATTTTAGTTCGGGAACATTTCAAGAGCCCCATTGTTGTTCTCATAATGCCCGTGCTCTGTGTATCGTTTACGTCAGGCTGCCGTGTGCGTTGCACCGGCAGACATTGATGCAACGATTCATGGCCACGTCCATTCTGCAATCCGAATATCATTCCGCCGCATCATTAACACCGTGTTACGAGACTATAGTAATTAGACACACTCTCTCTCTGTGCTTGCTACCTCTCCCTCTCTCTCTCTCCCTCGCTCGCTCTCTCTTTCACGCTCTGATCGATTGTACTTGTAACCAGATCGTCGGACGGACAAAAGCTGGAGACTTGGTACACGATAATGCACTAACCCAGGTATTGCAGGCCGGGGCCGGTGCAGCGGGACCGAAACCGGAAGTCGAGGCGATTAATTATAAAAGGAGAACGGCCCGTGATCGCTCCTTTTTAACCCTTTCGGCCTGATGGGACATATGTGTACCAGCAATGTTTCTGAGACATTTTAGCGAACAATATGTGTTATTTTGCACTCTCTGAGGTTGTTTCAGAAGGTAGTAGTACCTCTCATTAGTAATTATGACGGCGAATGACGTAATGTGCCAGACCATTTTTCTAAAGAAATATGCAGGGGCTGTTGGAGTCACAGAAAAATATATGTATTATAAAAAGTAAGAATGTAATTTCTATTTGGTTCCTGTTTTATACAATTTTTATTTTGCATTAAAGGTCCCCTGTCTAATAATAACAAAGATATGTCCAAATATATCCAAATCCAAATTTGAAGAAGTCAAAGAAACTTGATATTTAATAATTAAAGATAATTAAAGTTGGGGTACAGAAATTTTGTTCAGCTCAATACAACAGCTAAAGGTTGAAAATTCCGAGTCACAACGCAGGGGTGCAAACAATGAGTTTGTTGATTGTCTCGATTAATTAAAAAATTAGAACGGCCCCGTGGCTTTAACCCGAATATTCTCCAACCGTTGTGAAGAATATTTTTTCACATGCACGCGCATACATATACAGGATCCGCGACGACGACGACGCTTCAACGCAAGCTGCACTTTGACCCTCCTTCGGCTGAGAGCTCGAAGTGGATTTGCGCGCGGCGTGTTGCGTTTCTCCTTTTCTCTCCTTCTACTCCCTCTCTCTCTCTCTCTCTCTTTTTTCTTTACCCTTTTTTACTTCTTCTTAAACCCGCGAGGAAATGTGCCAATTTCGGAAACGAGATTTTGAGAAGGAACTCCGTTTTAGATAGCACGGGATTTGAAACGCCGGACGCTGCATACGAATGCACCGGAGGAACTTTTACCCGCGCTCCGCGGTTCAAGATGCAACGGGGTCCCGTCGCCGCTGCACAGCGAGAACCTTTCCCGAAGAATTTCTCGTCTCGCGAGACGATCCCTGGGATCCACGTTTTATTTGTATGCGATCTAGTCGCGATCGTGCTGGGCGTCCTTCGATCGGCCAGGTTAATGAGAAATGTCGAGAATCCTTCGCGAGGTAAGCAGTTTTGTAGCTAGGACAAAGGACTATTTTTCTTAGCGTCCGATTCGAATAGTATCATTACTAGACTGCGGTACTTTATGCATTTATAGGAAAATTGAGCAGATGAAATTCGAAGTTGTTGGAAAACTTTCAAAATTGATGATGTCAATATATGACTTCTCCTCTATTAAAGTTATTAAGGGAAAATATAGCATACAATTTATTTTCTATTTCTTGTAATCGGTGCAGACAATTTTTATTTTGTAATTGCAGCATGTTGTAAAATGGGCAGACTCGTGTTTTGTCCTTTAAAAAAATTTATAACTCGTGCAATTTTGATTATTTTTACTTAAAACTAATCATGTATTTACTTCAAATACCCATGAATGTGTGTACAAAATCCTAAAATGCAGACAGTTTATTAGTTTGTCTGAAAATAATTCCCAAAAATCGGTGAAAAATCGCACGCAAAACTAGAATATCAAATATCATTATCGGTATTTAAACATGTTATAATATTGATAGATTCGTGCTTCAAAATTATTACTACCCCTTGTACATTCTAGACTTGAGTGCCATTATTTACCAATCTTTAGGAATTATTTTCAGCCGAACTGTTCTACTCTCTACATTATCATTTTGCACACGCATTCATGGGTATCTGAAGTACTACGTGATTCTTTAAAAGTGAAAATAATCAAAATTGTTTTAAGATACTTTATGTACACATGCCGAAGAACTTGCAACCCTAAAAGAAAAGCAATAAACCGCAGAAAATTACATTATTGATATATTACGATAATAATTTTTATTTAAAACTTCAGAAAGGAGTCAAAACTAATTCTGCATTAATTTTCTGCACACGATAGACCGACATAAATAATACGAAATTCATTCTTGTACTATGTACATCGTCTGGGCCGGAACGGTTAAACCGGGGATCGATGATTGTCACGGATAATTCGCGCACAAAGTTGAATAATAATTCAATCTTGCCAATCTCCGAGTAGAATGCCTCTGCCTCATCGTACTCTTATTGTTCCCGAGAACCCGGTTCCATTCAGCCAGTCGGTGAACTAACCTTCCGAATATGACTACGTCACTGCGACGACGACGACGCCGGTGTGTACATCCACAACAGAAACTACTGAAATCCTGACGTAAATACACAATGCCAAAGCTCATATTGCATACAGGTTCAAGCGGCAGACACGGGGAGTTTGGTAATTTAACCGAAATCCAGACTCCTGTTCCATTCACCACCTAATAAAGCAAAAAGCCATTAATGCTATTGTTGCACCGGCTTTTCGGTGCTTCCGAGGAATTTCGGGGCTCGATGTTCCTTCTTCGAACTTCGATTTTAACGATACAATGCGCCCCGAGACGAGCCACCCGACTCCCGATGAGAATACGATTTTCTCTCGTTCCCCGCTAATTTCCGAGGGAAATACGAGATAAGGCGCAAATGAAATACGATATTGCGACCTGAATGTTTTGCATAGATTACAATTCAAGCTCCAAAATGTGTTTCTCTGCTCAGTCCATTATCACAAAAATTTTGGCATTTTTTTTAGTCGTCATAGTTCAAGTCAAATCATAATTGTGTCATTTTCTTTTAAATTGACAATTTTCTTCATTTATTGAAAGCAATTCTTTATCGAGAAGGTTGCAAGCATCTTCCTAATCTTAAAATCACAATTGTGCACATTTTCAATGTGTCAAGTCAAGTTTTTTATGTAGAATTTATTTTTATCAATCAGTCAATTTTGTATTCATTAAAATCGACTTTTTATCCAAAATATTGTAAATAGCTTCCTAATCTTAAAATCACAATTGTGCACATTTGCAGTTTTAATATTTTGAAATATACCCCGGAAATGTTTAAAGACCTAATAAAGCCACCGAGCATATAACCATATAATATTATATTCTTTCACCGAACAGGAGCCCGAATTTTACTCTGAGATATAGAAAGTTATGTTCAATATCGATATATCGGATAACTTTGGAGGTGGGATAAACGTTCTACAATGAAAACAAATCGAGATAGTTCATTAATCAGTCTAGAATTAAGCTAGGGAGAAAGTAAGATCAATTTCATAGACATACTTGCGATATTAAAAAATATTTAGAAATATGTTAAAAAATGTGTAAATTCAAGAGATAAAAGTTCCAAAGTTATAAAAATTGCTAAGCCATAATGAGAAACATGTTCTTCAGCATGTACAACATGTAACTGTGAATATAAAGTATGTTAATATTCGGCTGGGAATGTCCATGCAAATAAGATAGGGTCCACTGTCTTTGTCAAAGACTATAGAAGAATAAAAATAAGATAAACCTGCATAATAATATAATGCATAAAATTTGCAGTTTAATTACAAAATTCGCAATTGAGTAAGTTACAAGGGTGGTTTGTAAGGGTGTGGCCAAAAATAACCGAGATTTAGAAACGCAGAAGAATATTATTAAGCATAAAAGTAATTATAGACATTGATGGAAGAACCAACAAAATCATAAATTTAAGGACCGAATATATTAAAATAAGTGGCCCAAAAATGACAATGTCACTTTCGATCATACCCTAAACCCATGTTACCAAGACAATTCAAGCCACAAAGAATGGAAGATCCAAGAGCACAGGACGAACAGAATAATAAATGGCCACGCAGGTCGAAATAAATATTGTGAAAATGGCACCCTCCCTTTTGTTCATAACTAAAGCCCAGCCACGATACCTAGATAATTCAAGACACGAAGATTATAAGGCCCAACAAAATCATAAATCTAAGGACCAAGTACACTAAAATAAATGGCCCAAAAATGGCAAATGCACTTTCCATCATACCCTAAGCCTAACCACGATACCTAGACACGTAACGACGCAACTCTTCTAATATCCACGAGCATGGTAACTAAAAACCCCAGCGTCTCCAGCACCCATTAACCACTCCCAGAGACACAGCAAAAAGTGCAGGGTGTTTCTCTATCGTGAGAATCTGGTCGGGGGCGTTCATTAGCACACTGATTGTCCGTAACAGTGGCGATGATGGCTGATCAGAGCGTGCCGGAAGGGAAATCGGGTTTCGGGTATCAGAGATCGGGGGCGATCGTCGTGTAAAGACTTGTAAACCAGGCGTGCCACAAGCCGAGGGTGGCCGTTGTGGAAGTGGCCACAGATAAACACAAACCCGACGAAGCGGTTTAGCTGGAAGGTAGCCTAACCTAAGGGCGCTTGCGCGGCGTTAGGCTTACAGCAGGGGGCTTGGATGCAGGGCGGGGGGTTTCTTCTTATCGGGCCGAGAAATATATTGGGTTCCGGTTCGCGTTACGTACGATCTGAAACCTCATATAGTAGGCGTGTTCGCGTAATTAAGCCGCAAGAGATTTGCATACGATCCGACAGATACACACCGTCGTCGTCGTCGTCGTCGTCGTCGGGCCGCCGAGCGGGTCGCGTGGTTGCAAATGCCATCCCGAGGAGAAGAAACGACTACACCCCTAGCTTCTGCCAGACAGCGGGGCTGTGTTAAACATGTTTTTGCAAGGGTGTCGCAACGTAAAAATTCTTCAATTTAATGGAAGTTCGCCGCAGCGGAGCGGCCGGATGTAATTAACGCGGAAACGTCGCCGGGGACAGTGCGAACCGTTTAATTGGATGGCTGGAATTGTAAGAAGCTTTGGGGGGGAGGGGCCAACTGCATTCTGACCTTTTTGCGAACAAGTAATTCCCTTTGTATGATGTAATTAGTGTGGCCCCGGAACCTCTTTTTCCACGACGTAACCGGATCGCGGAGTCTTGAGAGGATTTTTTAAAACCCGACCCTCGATTGCTGTCTTCGACGCTGCGAGGTCCTCTTCGGCGTTTAGGCTACTGCTTTTGATGCAGACAGCTGTGATCTTGATTCCCGGGGATATTTGAAAAATCACGGCTCAATCAGAGTGCGGCTACTGCGCGCGATTACCCCGTCCACGTGGAATCAGTCCTTCGGTCTTACAATTGGATGCTCTTATTCAATACTTTGATACCGTTTTTATTAATTGCAACGTGGAAGTGTTATAATTAGTCTGCGACTTTCTATGCAAAATTGAAATTGGTCGTCCACAGAATGTCTCAAAAAACTTGTACTTTCTTGAGGGGATTCCTGAGGCCGTTTGAAGTAACCTTTTCCTTTGCGAAAATTTTCTACGTGTCTTTGTTTAGGAGTTATTAACGGAAAACACTCACCAATCCGAACGTGGTTACAACTGGCGGATTCCGGTTCGGCCAATGCCAACTCCACGCTCAACGAGGCGGGGTGCTGAACTGGTATTCGCCTACAGTAGTCGCGCTCTGATTGGTTGACGTTTTTCGTTGATAACTCCTGAACGAAGCCACGTAGAACATTTTCGTAAAGGAAAAAGTTGCTTCAAATGACTTCAGGAAAATATACGGTCTTCTTAAACAATTATTTGTGCATTTACTGCGCATATACAGCTGTATGGAATACGTATGCAGTCTTATTGGAGTTAAGTAATTCTTTCTTATTATTCGAGATAATTACTTGTCTATAAACATGTCAACAATTTTTTAACATACAATAATTTAAATAATAATTGCTTTCCAAACTTTTGCTAACGGTATATCGTTTTTCCGGCTCGCGCGCAGAAATAAATAATGCAGAGCCCATAAAACCACTCTTGAAATAAAATCAATGAATTACCCAGAAGCCGGTAAAACGTATTGTACAGTAAATTAGCATTCCCGATGCAAATACACGAGCAAACATGTGAAACACTGAGCGTTAAGAACGTTGTAATGATATCCTACGAAATCACTGTGGGTATGCGTTTATTTTTGAAAGAGGAATCGAACAACGAATTTTATGTAACGAAAACAAAACTTGCGCTATAGAAATTGAAACTGCGATCTTCAGTACCGGGTGTAGGTTTGCAGAAGAGTTTTTATCAAACTTTGCAAGAGCGGAATTTTTAGAATTCTGTCAGTGCTTAGTTGAATGGACATCTAGGTCGCCTTTTTCTAGGGAATCGATCAATGGAAAAAGGGCAGCGAGTTGTGAAACCGCTGAAACCTACGTTGCGTTGTAGGATTAAAACAATCGAAAAGCCAGCTGATCAAGTGTGTTCGATAAGGGAACTGCTTTCTGGGAGGGAGAACTTCGAGTCTGAAGCTTTTGTGACCCAGAACGCAAATTCTCCTCGCAAATGGAAAGCTGAATCGTTCATAATCAAATTATGCGAACTCCATTTTATTAAAGAATAAAATATTGTTCTTTATGCATGAATTTCATTATGCATGGAAGTTGTAACTTAACTTATTATTTTCATTATATGTATACAGTAGGTACAAAATATAATTAAACACTAAATTTCCGATTCGATTTGAACTATCATAATATTGTTTAAAAAAATAGTATAATAATAAATTTGGACTCATTTTAAAGCCCGAAGAATCTACTTTCGTAGGTTATTTTTTATTTTGTTCTAATATTTCTGCATGATACAAAACGTGCAAAATTGAGAACACGTTTCGGTCGAAAATGCTACAAATTGAATTACAGATTTGGAAATTGAATTTGTCCCTTTACCTCCACTGTTTAAAAATTAATCTACGATTTTTTTTGCTATTTTATAAAATAAGAAGTTCTGATGAATATGCGAGATATTAAAAATATCGATAACAATTTTTATGCTGCACAAAGATCCGCAGTGATGATTATCCCAAAATTAGTATTGCGAAATCCTCAGCCTAACAGCTTCCATCAGGTGTTTCTCCCGTTTCCGAATGCCGGGAGAGACCGCAGGCGTCGATAAAAGCGGGGCCACCCGGTAGACGTTTCCAACAAGTGTTATTCACAAAGCACCGAACGTGCAAACACAGTAGCCTAATTCGGGGCTGCATAGCGCGACGAGGCGAGAGCCAAGCTGTTGCGTTCCAAGCAAACTCCAAGCAGTCGACCGTCAACCCTCGAGAGTGCACACAAGCCGAGGGTATCAGGGCTGAAAAGTGTCCCCATCAAAATTCGAAACGGCCCATCGATTCCCGTGGGATTCGCCATCAACGTTTCCGCATTACAACTGTAATTTTCCTAGTTCATTAAATCGATAATCCGGGATGATCGGGTCGCGTTAATTGGGCCGGGTCCTTTTCAACAAATCGACAGCTCTCGTACCAACCCGCGCACCGTTTAAGGGATGAGAATCGTTCCGGATGATTCATAAAACGTGGACAGATCCGATCGATGTAAGTCCGAAATATAAAATGCTGGGGGACGACATCTGCCGCGTCCATTAGCTCATGATATCAGGTAATCATTAGCGGGGGCCAACATGTAGAATTTACTGGCTCGTTAGTACGACGTGCCCGAGTACATATGTGCGGGGGCGTGCGCTCGCGAGAGCCCCGCGTGCAATAGTGCACATATATATACATATGCCGACGGCATTTACAAACGCAGACGTCGCACTGCACCATTTCTCCCGGGCTATAAAGTTTCTTAATTTATACTTGTCGATACCGTTGACCGAGTAAAACCCGTTTGGGGAATACGTTTAGGAGTAAACGCAAAAAATAACGGTCCACGGAGTGCGCGCCAGCACCGAGAGAAAGGAAAGAATGGAGAAGTGCTCTCCAATTATTCTTAACCGGGCGCACTTTATCGAGGAAATATTCGAGCCACTTCGATATCCGTGCTTCAACACTCGACGGACCGGGGAAACGCGGAAAACGATTCGACGGACGACGGAACTCTAATCCGTGGATTAGGCTGGCGCACACTATTAACCCTATCGAGGCAGATTCGCCATCGAGATATCGAACATAATATATACACTTCATTTTCTTTAAACCGAAATCAAATTTATTTCATTGTAGACTGCGGATTTTTATGCATTGTACCAAACAGGTTACTTTATTGTTCTCCATCACCAGGATTGAACTTTTCTACTTCGTTGCCAATAATGTTTCATAAAAGAATGTCCTCTATTAATTTTTTTATGAAATTTGTGCTGATTAAAACGAGCCCAAACATGACACAATTCGACCAACAACTATAAGACGACAATGTTTGTTCGAAATAAGAAAATCCCTATCCCCTTTTCTTCTTTCGAAGACCTCCGCTCGAATTTGTTTGATCTCCCACCGTTTCTTTTGGGAATCTTTTTTTAAATGGAACGTAGGTGTGAATGGTTCCAATTGGGACTCTCTGTAAATGTTCGTATTTTTATATTATATATTTATATAGTTTTATATTTTATATTAAAATAAACCTGAACGTTCTGCATCCTTTCCAGTGTGCTTTTTGTTACGAGAATTTGAATAAATTGTAAATTGTTGTTCGAATATTTTTGCTACTGTACCTAATGTACGTATTTTAATTAAATAGGCCTGCTTTCTCCGAAACAGAAAGTTTCCACCACCTCCGGCCGAAATTTTTGCCGAAGGACCGCGTTTTATGTTGTTTCCCAAGTTATCCTCTTTTTGCTCTCCCGGGAAGGAGTTCATTAACGCGCTCGCGGATACACCGGCTACTTTGTTTTTCCTTTTCGGAAACACGTTTTTCGGGGTTTCCATGGTCGTTGGATACGCTGGTTTCGTATAGCGCCGGAGAACGCCCGTACCGCGAGCATCGACCGTCTCCCTGGATACAAAACAAGTTATTGTGGTGCTTGATTACACGATGAAGTAAATTCTGGAAATCTAATTTAATGGGAGAATGAAAACACGCAATTTTGTTACGGTCCCGCGGAGTTAAATGGTAATGAGTGGCTTTCGAAATTGCCGAGTTTTTCCGGCGGCCCGTCGTCTTGCTTTATCGCGACGTATGTTACTAACAAACCGACTCGGCTTGTTTATAACCGTTAACGCGGGTTTGTAATTGCTAAACTGTAGATCTTTATGCGTATAAACCCAGCCAGATCGAATTTGCTCCTCGTTTCATCGATTTCAACATTGATTATTTACAATCAATTAACTTTTATTATATTTATGTCGATTACTTTTAATCTGTATAATGTTTAAAATTGCACCTGTTTATTTTTTAAACAATCGGACTGCGGATTTTATACATGTACGAAGAAACAGTGAAAATATTCCAAGAATTATTTAAAAACACTGTAGCATTATTTTCGGCTTATTAATATGATTCAGAAAAGAAACGAATGCATACCTGTATTTTGCTAAGACTGAAGACAATTTTTATTTTGCATAAAAATCCGTGGTCTAATTATAATTATAAATCAAAAAGCACAAAGAAGAAAAAAGCAATCGTTTGTGATTCAATATCAAAAAAGGGTGGAGAGTAAGCAGAAGAGAGACAAGTCGGAGAGAAACTTTTTCCCGACTTCCGTTCTAATTTTACGCAAGAAAAAACAAATACCGTTGGACTCACTAGCGCGCCGTTTGTTATTCTGTTTCTGGCAATGTTGCGTCACGAGAATGCAAATATTGTTGTACCGTGAAATTTAAACACTACTCCCCCAAATAGACAGAGCACTCGTTGAAGACTAGGCTGGTAGAACGCTGCGCTGGAAGAAGATAAATGTAAGTTTCGCATGTAGTTTCGAGGGCGCTTCGACCGGCCAACGAGAGCCGAGAAAAAGCCGGATTGGATAAAACGCCGATAAGACTTTGCACACCTTGCAATTAAGGTCGTCTGATGTATTCGAACCGGCCGGGTTTATCTCTGCGAGCGGAACCGAGGCGGGGCGACAAGTGTCGGAGTCTGTCCGCTGCACAGGGGCGCGTTTTTTCGAAATGGTAGCCGTAATTCAATTTTCGGATTATTGCTACTGTTGCAGATATGTTGTACAGACATCAATGCAACAAATGGCGTTTGAATTTTTTGAATGTGTCGATTGGTTACCGTGATACAGGCTCTCACAGATAACAAAATGTCCTACTTCTTGATGTCTTCAAAATTGGAGCATTTTTAATGTGGAAGGAAAGGTTTATCTTAAAAAAAGATAAATGTAGTAGTTTCTTTGCTACTATATTTGAATGCAGTTTGAACTTTTTGGATATGTTGATTGGTTACCGAGATATGGGCCATAAAAGTTGACTTCCGTGCTCCTTGATGTCCCAGGAAACTGGAGCATGTTTGAAGTGTCAGGAAATATTTAATAATAAACCTACCGAGCTTTAAAAGTAGCCGGTACATGTTGCCCTATGAAAATAACAACACTAGTTGAACCTTGTGCGGTTCATATTATAATATCTGCGCTATTAAATATATTTATTTAAACATTTACCACGAAAACATCTTTGTAACTGGTAGTGGTTAGTGTTAAAAAAAAATGTTCACCATGAAAGTAAATATAGCAGATTTGTTGGATTTTCTAAATATATTCATTGGTTACTGATAAATGTTCGCGATTTTCAAATTTCTCAGCAGACCCAAAAGAAAATAATCGAAAGTTGAAAATTAAGGGCCACCCTACTGTTCGCCCTTGTACTCGAGATACGTTGTTTTCCCGCGTTTTATGTGGACCACGAAAATTGAATGAAACTTTGCATGCAAAACTCCGACTCGGTTCCGGCTTCGCGAAAAATAAAATGTTCCAGGCGTAGCCCTGAGGGTAATTGAGAATCAGGGTTGAATTTCGTTTAATTCCGTACAAAATTATTGATTTCGTGGGTCTTTGAAAATTTTATTTCGTACAATAGTGTCAGTAAATTAAAAGTAGAACCTTTAACCAGCTACAAATAACTAATTTATCTATTTATAGTTATTTCCGATTTGAAAAAATATCGCCACTGAATTTTCATTTTCGAAGTAGCTGGTGTCCCACGATCACTGAAATTCCAGATCGATTTTCTTTGGTAGATAATGTATACCGTCGAAGCATATACAATATACAATGTCTAGTCTAATGGAAATACGAGCAGCATAGTAACGCAATCGTATTTTTCGCAGAACAAAGAAGCTTGCACGCTTTTCCAGTAACGTTTTACACGGCTCGTGCACACCGCGTTTTCTGCTAATCTTTCCGGATCACAATCCGCTCGAAAGTCGAGGGTATTTGTTAAGAAGATTATTCGGTCTCAACGCGAAAATTTTTCTCTTCAGCGTGCAACGCTGCGCCGAAATTTGTAATCCCGTTGACTTATCGCTTGAAACAAATTGCTTTTTTTCTCTAAATAACGACGCGGGATAGCTGACACGACCACCTGAGCCTATCCATTGAATATTGTGTTCATTTATTATAGCAGAATATGTTACTCTTCTGTGGAAAATGTAGCTTGAAAATTCCACATAGTTCACACTGAAAAACATGATTATCTTTTCTGGATTTCAGCTGGATGGATGAATATTTTACAGGGCGAGAATTCTTTCAAACAGATTTACCTATTTTGTTCCTTTTTACTGATTTGACGCATTTACAACAAAAATTGGTAGTTGATGCAAGATGAAAACGTTAACACAGTTTAAGACTGTCACAGTATTGTTGTCAACTTATTCTACAAATATTTCTCTGAGATATTTCTCATAAAAATTTGTGTGATAACCTGTTATGTTGTACCTCTGCCAGAGACAACATTCGCCCTTGAAGGGGTTAGAATAACAAATTTTTCAGACGTGTCAAGGCAGTCACAATTGACATTCCTCTTGATGACACAACAGGTTCTAATCGAAATTCGATCGGGCATTGTCGAAACATAGTCCCGGGCGACGATTCTTTTCCAACAGTGTTCGGGGGTTGGGGTTGGGGACCAGGGCTCCGGCGGGGATCGCCAGGAAATTTCACTTCTCCGCGGAGCACTTTGGCAAGCCTCAAAGATAATCGAGCAAGTTAAACTCGAGCGAATTCAACTTGAAGACGGTGTAACCAAAGTTGGTACTATCGCCCGGTGACTCTAATCGAATCGCCGCTACCGCCGACACCGACGCCGCCGTCGCGTCTCTGCGAACTTGCGTCAGCCTCCACTCCCTCCCTTCAAACTACGCAACTTTCAGGCCAGCCGCGTCTTACATTCGGAAAGAGAAATTTATATTACGCTGTTCACGCGACCTACTGATTCCACAGAAATCACGAAACGACTTCTCGGGCCGGGTCTGGCCGTGAACACGTCCATCTTCGGAAAACTTGTCCAAATTCGCGAACGCGTTTCGCATTCGTCACTGGCACGCTATTTTTTTTACTATTATTTTTGTTATATTATGTCATTGGAATAGTCTCAGTATTCCTGTAGGGTTTTGTTCCGATATAAGACGATCATGTTTCTTCCGGAATAAGAAAATCTTTATCCCCTTCTCTTTTTTCAAAGTTATTAGATCGACACCGATTTCGAATTTGTTATAATGAATGAATGGATTCGTTTGAGCTTCCACCTTTTCTTTTAGGAGTCCTTCTTATAATGAAATTTTATTTTTATTTTTATTATCAACTACTTTTTTTCACACCTCTTGCATCTTATGCAATTTATTTTCGTTCGCGTGAATATGGACTCCTGCTCGAAATCTATTTTCCAATTTCACAAGAGGGTGAACTTCAACTCATGACGCATTCGGAAAATGTTTAAAATAATGTGATATATTTTAGGAAACTTTTTTTTCAGATTAATCTTTTAAAAAGTTTCTGTCTCTAAACCTTCTACAACAACAGAGAGAAAATACAGTTTTAAGCTCCAACGTTAAGGATTGTATTCACCCTTCAACTTTTCACCTCTAACAAAACAAATGCAAATCAAATATTAATCCGAGAAATGTCTGAAATGAATTTTTATCGAATTTGATATTTTTCATTGCATGGTTGTACGTCGTAAAATATAAAAATGAGAACTCGCATCGATGGATGGAAAATTAATATTTTACTGGGGGGATCTGCAGTTTGGGCATCAGAGAAGGCTATTATACTTAAAACTTCGGCTGCCGGCATTCGACAAAATAATACAGTTGTAAAAAGTTTATAAAAGAGGCGGTCACATATCCTCAGACCGAATTGACAGAACTGTCAGACTGTCTATCAGCCCGGGCAGAGTCAAACGGACAAAGAGCTTCGAAAATAATTGTAAAAAATCGACATTTCACTTTAGGTGACAGCTGTTCCGCGAAACTCTTGTACATATCATACTTTATTCTGACGTCGGAGGTGATCGCGCGTGTACACATTAATCAAATTAAACAAGATAATGCTGTATCGACTGCGGAACAAGCGAGGATGCTTGTTTCTTTTGGCATGTTACGGGAAACAGATAATACCTTTCCCGAGCCACGAGATAATTGAATTAAAATTTAGTTAGATCATGTACTCCCGGGATCATTAATTATTCTTGGTGGGAGGGTGATACTTTTGACTCATCATCGTATCTAAGAGCCTGAGTCATTTGATAATCTCCTTGCTATCGTGGGCGAGGCTAGATCATAATCTAGTAAATGCACCGCGATGCTATAGTTGGTACTCCTCGTAATTATCAAGTGCGACGCAATTCCACGCCCATTGCCGAATACTCAATATCCTCGGCAGCATAACTCCCGACTAATAAAGTGATATCGTATTGTTGCCAAACAGCACGGTTTACTTAATTGTTCTCCATCACCAGGATTTAACTTTTTTACTTTGTTGCCAATAGTGATTCATACGAAGAATGTGCTCCATTTTTCTTATGAAACTTGTACTCACAAATTGGTGACATTCTGCTGATTAAAACGAACTCAAACATCGCCTCATCCGAACCACTTTTTGTCCCTTCAATTCACGATAAGTAGAGCCTCTGTTATCCGAACGGAAGTCTGAATCCTCCAGTATTCCGATGGATCCGTATGCAGCACGATCCATTGTATAAATCAGTAAAAACTTAACCTAACATAGTATCGCATAGTGTCGTGGTGGGTATCGCTTTAAGCAGAAAAATGTCACGAACACGTCGGCAGAAGTTTCATAAAAGGATAATGAAAAATTAAAAAATTAGATCACCAGCGTTTTGTTGACTCAGGATCCTTTCAAGGAACACTATCTGTACACGATATAAGTGACATTTCGGTGGCGAAGTTTTCACATATATCAAGGCATTGCCGCGACTGGTACAGGTCTCTAAACTAGAAGTGTTGGGGCGAACTAGCGAAGGTTCAAGATTGGTAAGGGCTAGTATAGCGAGGCCATAGTTCGAGGATGACGCAGCGAGGATAAGGTTCGAGTACGACTCTGCGAGGATGAGAGTTCGAGGATGAGAGTTTGTGGCTGAGTCAAGGGTGAAATCATTAGTTTGTAGAAGATTCCGGGTTGTTTGAATTGGGTGGAAAACCGGGTATCTATGTCTAACTTCAGACATCGAACGACGTCGGGGTACGATGGGTGTTTGCTCATTTTCCGGTTTAAACGACCGGGGACATTGTCGGGTAAGACTTTTGAATTGCACCCCCTTCCCAAGGCTTTTAGCACCTATGCGTCATTCTGCTCGTTTTGTCGCACACTTATGGATTTGATGTGTTCGTAAGTAGCAATTCATGAATATATCATAACAATGTAGGTCGTTGGATTCGTTTTGACAACAGCTGCAAAATATTCCGAAGTCAGAAATATATATTGATCTTCAAAAGTTAAAGGTGACCTTGACTTTTTATAGTAAAAACTTTTAAACCATTTTCTGTATTGAAATTTGTAGACCGCTAAATGTTGATTAACTTTTGTGTAAGACATCTTTCCGTCTCATTATCGGAACTGTCTGAAAAATCATGTTCAGTTTTAAAATAAACAATAATCCATAATGGTCTTCATAAAATTTTGAATTCCTTGTACAATTTTGAATAAGTCTTATTAATTTAATCGTTTTCGAGGATGATGGACATTTAAAAAGCAATATACGATCGATAAACATGAATATCCACTTAAGTATCTGTGACACTTTAAGCAATAATAATTCCTGAAGAAGGACAAAGGTGGAAATGATTTTTGCGGTATCATGCAAGGAAAAGTTCGAAAATCATATTCACAAAATATTCATTTTTAAATGCTTGTCCTAATTATAATTCTTATTAAATTTTGAACTGCTAGAATGACGTATAATAGGTAGTAAAATCTAGGGGGTGCAATTTCGAAGTTCGCCGTTGTTGCTACTCGGGAATGAGGATCGAGCATGAGCGGCCGCAACTTTTTTCAACGAACCAATGAAACGATTCACTTTATTTTCTCATTTGCCTCCTGCGGTTCCCCTTCTCTTATTTTTCGATTCCCTTTCCTGTTCGGGAGACAAGGGGCGAGTGCCGCCCCGCGCGGATAATTACGAGAAATATAATGACGCGAAAAACGGGTTGCAGGGCGGGTGTGGCGCACGCGGCCTGCTTTGTGTCCAGGCTTTACACCGCGAACTCGAGTGGACCCTGAAGAGGGAATTATCGGTCGAATCGAGTTTAATCGTTCGAGGTGGGGGATAGTTTTATGGAAGCCCTTTGTCGCCCCACGCTTTTAACCGAGCCGAACGACGACGCGACTCGCCGGTTACTGTTCTATTATCTTTATTACTTTTCGCCACAGACACTTCCGGTGCCGCGGTATATCTTGCGCAATTGGATTTCGGACCGAGAGCGATTTAATTGCAAGATGGAGGGCGAGGGCTGCGTCTTCGAGGGGACGTCGAAGCGAGGGACACCGTTGACACTTTCAGTGCCAACACTTGGTAGCCGGATGGTGTTGATACTTGTACAGATGGTGATCGTCGGATTCGTTCAGTTCTCATCAATTTTTTACAGGAATATTTAGGAATTTTTTCGATTGGTGAACGTGTAGAGGACATGTGAAGGTCGTCAACTTATTTTTAAATGGAAACATATATTTTTTATTGCAGTACTTAATGCATCTTGTAGAGAATATCAAGATGTATTAAGTGATGCAATAAAAAAGGTTTTCATTTTCAAAAAATGAATGACCTTCATATGACCTACATGTCCTCTACCTAACCGCAGACGGAAACAATCTTTTTTAACATCGAAGATATGTATCCCAAAATTCCAAAATGAATTCCTTGAGACAATCCCCTCCTCAAAAATGTTTTTCTTTCTTGTCGCGCGAATTAATTGCCCTGCTAATTCATCGTAAATCGTGATCCGGATGAGTCGCCGCGATAGAAAGTTATTCGCAGATTTATAGATTCGCACCCGGAGGTAGAGAGAACGGGAAAGACAAGCGGAAAATATTCTGCGTCCGTGACAGAAATATTCCGCGGGATTTCGTTCGCCAGGGGTGCAGACAAATTATTTCATCATTTCTATAAAAACCGCCGCTTCCGGCTACTGTTATTCGCCGACCACTTTTCACCTGGACGGGATAGCGTCGTTTTTCTACCGGATTCTCATTTTGTGCATCAACAATACGAGCCGCGCCGGGCGTTCGATGCGGTTTTGGCGAATCGGCATGGGGCTGTTTCTATGCACGGTCTTTCCTATTTATTCCGCCGCTATCCAACGCTATTGTCCCCCGGGGCAGAACACGCAAAAATGTATTTTTCGAGAACGATTCGTGGTAATCGGAAGTCATCACCGGCCGGCGAAAGGTCGCTTTTAAACGTTATTCTCTTTCCACGAATTGCTGGACTTTGTTGCATTCTGCGTCGCCCCGTGTCCAATTCCTGTTGGTGTACCGACCCGGTTGTGCGTTGTTGTTGCTTTTTTTTAGTTTTTTTCTCGCGTTTTGTTTAGTAAAGATTGTGTACGCAACGGGTTTTTCGCGCAGCGAAAATTGTGTTGCAACGATTCGCACGCGCGAGACGCGTATTGTTCTGAAAGGCTCGAACAGTGTGGAACAACGATGCTGCACACCATGTAATTAGTAGACCGCGGATCTTTTTGCAAAATAAAAATGCTCCGCAGAAATAAAATGAAAATGAATCTTCTCTTTTAATGATTTCAAAGTGGCGAAAATTATGTAGCATTGGACTAGAGTTCATCTGTCTTTACAATTTTGTGTTTCTAATTTTTATTATAATAGTATTCAGTATTTGTCACAACAATCAAAAACATATTCAATATCAAAGTCACTGTAACAAAACATTTTTATTTTTGTGATGTTTACAGAGATTTACCATTTAAAGATAAATGATCGGGCAATATGTTTGGGATTTTCAGATGAAGAATTACTACCTAATGTACAGATAATAAAACTTGATGAACGGTCAGAAATGAATGGCTAGAATCACGATTGGTCCTGGAGGAATCGTTGCTTGCCACTTCCGGGGGAAATATTGACCAATCACCGTGCGGAATTTCCTCGTTTCGATCCTCGGTTTCGCGAACCCATGGAAGAGAATCGAACGATCAATTCGCCATGAACAGTCGTTCAGTTCTCATGAATATTCGAAGAAGCAACATTCGACAGGTTTGAGCGAACATGTATGCATCTGCATACGCAAGATAAGCCATCGATCGTGGTAAATAAAAGAAATGAAACTCACCCCACAAATAATAAATTCTAATCCCTGAATGTTAGTAACATAAATCGTGAAACAATTAAACAACAGATACAATTAGTATCAGTATTCGAGTACGACAGCTCGAGTATTTACATTAAAATATCTGCTGAACTAATCATTTTTTACTTACACGGACTAACACTTTTTCATTGAGAATAAAAAAACTGCATCAATTGGTGCATATCAAAGGGTTCCATTTAAAAAATGAAAGTTGACCTTCAAAAGTCCTTGACGCGTCCACTCATAAAGAAGTCGTGTACACCATATAATATCGCCCCTAATACCCTATAAAATCTGTAGAAAAATTTTTTTTTGTGCAACGCATAATTCAGAAGTTATTCGATGTTGGGAGGTTCGCCCAGTATAATCGGTGCGCGGATAATCGACGCGGCGCGGCGTATCGATATTTGAATATCGGCGGGGGGCGCAACTTCTTGGAAAGCAGCGGCAAAGTTTAAACGGAAGCCACGGTTCCCGTTGTTCGTAAGTAACCGCCGGAAACAAGCAAGGTGTGGGGTCGACGTAGGGTAGCGAGAAAACCGACTGGAGGACGGGCACGGTGGTGGAATAAGAAGGTAACGACGAGGGCTGGAGGGTGAACGCAGAGGCGGAAGCCCTGTTTTGCCGCAAAACGTCTCGGAAACTTGACGTTGATCGGTGCAGGTCCGGGGCCTTGGCAGCTTTCAAGTCCACGGAACTTTTTGAAGTATCGGCGTAAGGTGTTCGGGGCTGCCGAGCCGGTTCGGTTCGGTTCGGTTCGGTTCGATCGATCGGTGCACGCGCGCGTAACGCTGCAATCGGCCGCCATTATATCGATCGCGTACGGGAGGGAGATTTACCGCGTGCATGCCAGCCGTGCCTTCTACGAACATATGTCATGTTATTTACGAGCTAGGCATTACTCTCTGCCCGATTTACTATATTTTATGTTACGTGGATGGACTCGCAATTCTTTCAAATCGGCCGGACCCGCAATCCGGTCACGTAGGGGGCGCGAGAGCACGCGAGAGCACGCCGGAGACTATATTGCCACGAGAGAGAGAGAGGGAGGGGAGAGAGAGCAACAGAAACGCACTGTGGCGGTAGCAACCCGAGAGGACCGAGGTGCGTGTGCACGTTCTTCGCACCCCGTCCTCGATTATGTGCATTCCCAAATTCACGTTTCATCGGCGACACGTGCCTCCTGGATACCGGTTGCCGACAACCCCCAGCCGGCCGCAACCCCCACGCAATTTCATCAATTTAATCGCCGTTTCGGGAGGTGGAACTTGTGGTCAGCTTTCCCAGTAGAAATGTCCTTGCGACGAAAGCAACTTATCCCTCATCCCTTCGTCATTTTCGCAATTTAAGGGAGGCTTGTGAACGACAATGAGAACAAGTGACTTTTAAGAAATTTTTAGAATAAATATTGGAAACACATAGTCTTGAAGTACCTACAAGTATTTTTTTTAGTTACATCTTCTTATTATTTATTGTTCTTAGCAGCTTCGGCAGAGATCAAAATCAGATCAAGGGAATTAACTCTAATTGAGGGGAAAAAGTTACTCTTTCTCTGTCAGTATCATCACGCGACCGGACCGTGGTGGAAGTGGGGGAAATAGTGCCGTAGGGGGGACAAACATGAATCTGGCGATTCTGACTGCTACTGCCCCGTAATTAATTTAAATAAAATTTTAATTCCACCTTGAAATTGAAAATATCTAATTCTGCACCTAATATATGATTTATCTATAATTATTTGCTAGCGTTGTTAATTGCTAAAAATCCACATCCAGATTTTGCGAATAAAATCGCCTGAACCGCAGCGAAAGATCAATTTGCATTAATTACGTGCGAACGGCGCAGATACGATATTCATTAAACTGTTTTGTTTGATAACTTCGAAAGTGTGCAAAACGGTGAAAAAAAGATGGCGGCGGTTCAGCCGCGGGTCGCGGAATTACATACTCAATTAAGGGTTAATAGCTCGCGTTAGCAAGCAATGATTAATGATTTCGCGCCGCGGAAAAACGTTTAATAACGAGCGGCGTGCACCCCGTGCAAAATTCAATGCGGAAACTTTCGGAAAATATCGAAGGTCGGGAAAGAAAAGAATCGCTCGTCGAGTTATCGAATAAGGTGATCAGCGAACGAACAGTTAGCTGCACGTCTGTTGAAATTAATTTTCGCAAATCGTTTTTTAATTTCTCCGGTGCTATTTCCATTAGAAGTATCATTGTTGAGATCTTGCATTCCGAAATGCAGTTCTAACAATATTTCCCATTAAAAATGGCCAAATGAGTAATGCAGATTTTATGCATTCATGATCAGTCAAATACGACAGTATAATGACGGATCATTATGCAAAATAAAAGTATTCCGTATCAGTTATGGGAAGCTGAAGTTACAAATTGATTTCATCCCTTAACGACGTTGTTACATTGGAAACAACGTTACAATATTTATAAATTTTTCGAATTTTCTCCGGAAAACGAGACTTTCAACGCGCCAATTGGAAAATGACATTAAAGGACGCTGGCCACGGGAAACCTATGCATCGGCAGCGAAACTTTTGCATACCTGTAATCATCGGGTCCCCACCACCCCCATCGCGACGGGGTTAATTTACTTGAAAACAGACGGGGCAACGCATAATAGGAAGGTTGCTCGCTATAATTTGCGTAAACTTTACGCGCCGCGCGTAAAGCTACTTTGTTTACTTAATGTCTAACTTTATTCCATCAATTTGGGCCAAGTTTGGATAAGTCCTGTTAAATTTGCATGTTCCGAGTCGAAGTCATCTAATCTACGTAACCCCCGCAGAAACATCAATCACCTACACGCCATCTTTGCGTACACAAGCCCCCGGGTTCTCCGCACCCCCTTTGTCTTCTCACACCCCTATCACCGGTTCGTTAATAAATTGAAAATATCAAATGTTCTTAACGTAGCGTGCTCTTGGCGGCTCGGGTTGATTAACTATGCCGAGGCCGCGGCGTTGTCGGCAATTTGTTAATTATTATTCGTTACGAATGACGCGCCCGATCAACGGGTACTCTGTATTTGTTAACCTGACTTGGTAATGGAACCTTCTGTACCGTCTAAAAAACTTTCCATTTCGCCACACTGTTATATTAATTAAATTCTACTCATTTTATTAATTCAATATGTGGGGAACACGTAGTTCTCCGTAGACAAGTATTTATTTATGGTTGTCGCTTCAATGCTGTATGCACTTTTATTTGATAATTTGTTGAAAATTTTGACAGAAGCATTTTAAAAATACAACACGAATGGACAAACAGGAGTAATTAGTATAATTATAATTGTTGTTATGTTATTATTAATTACATACTATAGAGTCTTGATATAATTCTTGCTATTTTTTAATTAATTATTGATGTTGTACTCACACTTATGTATACAGTCAAAATTATTCTACATTGTTGCAGGAGGATTTTAAATATAATGTACGAGTGAACGAGCAACTAATAATTGTTGTTACTTTATTATTAATTCTTGTAATTTTACGCAATCTTTCCACCTCGATGAATGAACAAACAAAGAGCAACGAACACGACTTAGTAACATTAAATTATTACCTTAAATTCTCTGCAACAAACTATGTATTTCCAGCCCTCGAAAACTGTACGAACCGACACGCACAAAAACTGTCTTGAAACGAACATCGTACATACAACGAATAAATATTTTCCGAGTGTTAGACCAATCCGTCGAGTGTACGATGTCGCAGTAAAAATGGGGAGCACGCAATCAGGAAGATTGTTTGCCGAGACCGCCCCCAATTTTCGAATGAGCAATCACAATATTTCCGGTCCCGTTAATGCCATTAGAGCATGTCGGAGCAACTCACTTCCGGCCACTTTGCGGGCCGTTAAAGAGCAGCATAAATTCCGAAACACGCGAGAGTGCTGGAATAATACCGCGTGCGCAGAAAAAAAAAGTAAAAAAGGAATCCCGGGTCCGCGAGCCCGCCGCTGTAATTAATTTACTTTCCCCGGGGGTGTTCTTTAACTTCAATCAATTTGAACTTCGCGAAAATATTTGATATCGCCGGCAAAGGCGGAGGAAAGAACCGGAAGAGAGATTCGTTTCGAGGATGAAGCGCTGGCGCGGAACATCGAAATCCTAGTTTAATTCATCAAGAAATGACCGCCGGATCGAAGAATGAAATTGATAACGCGGTTCGATCCTTTCCCCAGCCTTCTCAGCGGACTGTATACCTATATATATATATATATATATATAGATAGATACATCAATGGATTACGAGTAGCAATCTCGAGTGTCTGATGGTCACCATTCGGTGGAAGGAGGCCAGTCATTCTGAAGAATAGCGAGCGTCTTTCACCGGTAATATATGTCCCGCTGTCAGTCCCGGGAACTACCGCGCATTCTGGAACTGTCATTCAGAAGTTTTCAATCACTCGATATGCAATTCCGGATCTGATCCGTCGAATTTTTACACGCTCTCGAAGGAGAAAGAAAGGAACGAGGACATTTGATTTCCGGCTCGACGCCGAGATTACCCCGTCCACGTGGAATCAGTCCTTAGATCAGACTTAGATCCTCGTTTTCAATACCTTCATACCGTTTTTATTAATTCCGACGTGGGAATCTGATCGTCAGACTGCGAATTTTTATGCAAAATTGAAATTGTCGCCTATAGAATTTCCCAAAAATGTTGTACTTCCTTGAGAGGATTCCTGAGATCATTTAAAGTCACGTTTTCCTTTACGAAAATTTTCTACGTGGCTTTGTTTAGGAGTTATTAACGAAATTCACTGACCAATCAGAGCGCGAGTGCTCCTGGCGACTCCACCCACAGTAGTCACGCTCTGATTCCTCCGTGTTTTTCATTAATAACTCGAAAACGAAGACGCGGAGAACATTTTCGCAAACGAAAAAGTTTCTTCAAATTACCTCTGGAATCGCTCCTCTGGAAGAGGTACACCATTCCATGAATTTTTGCTCTCTTTTTAATGACGAAAAGAAGTAGAAGACGAACCAGGAACTGAAAAATCCTAACTCCTAGTAACACAAACAATAAACAAGGCAAATGTTGCAATTTTTAATGCACTGGATTGTTTGGATCTCGTATTTTTCCTGCAAAATCGTGTTGATTAGAAATCCCGGAAAACTTCGAAGGCGTCGTCGCAACCCCGTGAATCAACCCCTGATTTATACAGGAAATGACCGACGGATTTCGCGAGGGCAAAGTCGAAGCCGAACGAAAATTTTTGCGCGCAGCTTCGAAACGCGCACCAAGTTTATGATTAAAAGTTTCGTTTGAGGAAAAGCGGCTGCTTGACTTGGGAATTCGAAATGCACCGTGAACGAAAAAATATTCGTTACACTTCATAGCTTGCTATGAAACTGCGGGTTAACGAGGGGCGGTAACAAGTTCCGGAATTTCCTTCGTCCCGTCGTCGTCGTCGCGATATGGGGGCCGGGATTTTTGTCGAGTTTGTCAATAATTCCGCTGGCGCGAAGAAACGACGACGCCCCGGGAAATATTCTCAGAGAGGAATATTTCGGCGAAGGGAGCTGCGAAACTGTTTGCGCCTTTCTGCGGAGTGTCAGTGACTTCCCCCTCGGAAGAAGGAGCTCTGATCGAATGTTTCTTGCACCGGCGAGATCGCGAATCAAAGGAACAAGGACGCGGAATTTCCAGCGCGAGTTCAATAGGTTTAATTCGAACCAGATGAAAAATCTCTTACTGGCTGAAGTTTGCGGTGTTTGTGTCTGCGATTGCATATGCGCATCACTTTTATCACAATTTTGCCATTGAAAAAATTAGTGTAGTGTAATTGACGCAGATCTACAAAACGTATACTTTAAACTTTCAATATAAACCCGCATGAAAAAGTTGTAAAATTCTAATTCTGACCAATTACAATCTTTGAAACAATTTTTTCATATCACGTAGTACCCAAAAAAATTCAAATCGTATGGTCCAGTATTTAAAAAATTAGTCACTGTACATTTATGGTTGGGCAAAATTTTATTTGGATAACCCATAAGAGTCACAAATGAAATTTTCATTTTTCGCTATGGAATAGATATTTAATCAAATAAGAATTTATTCAGATTATTATGTGTATTATTGATCGAATAAGATTATTCGAATAATCTTCTTATATGAAGAGAATAATTTGTAACGAATAATAAAGTATTCTCCAAATAAAGTATTCGACTAGAAAAAATGTATTCCTATAATTATTTCAGATAAATATTTATTCGAAACAATTCCCATAACGCCCTGGCTATAAAAATTAGGAGAAATTCTTTCTTATTCTCATTTATGTAAAATAATCCAGAATATTGAGTTCGGGGAACAGATTCAAATTTTTAGTGAAAGGGGCAAGATGTGGAAGGGAAAGGTTTAGGTGTTTATTGTACACCAGTGCATTTTATTATTGCCCAGGCAGCCATCGCAGCCACTGCCTTCAAGCCTTTGTCCGTTTGATCAACATCGTAAACAAGTTTCCTGCAAGTTTAGCGCTGCGATGAATCAGCTCATCCACTGAGGGATCAAAGCCAAAGCACGCGCGTAAGGTTAATGTTCCTCGATTAGCTCGATCAATCGGCACACGTGTCAGAAAATGATTCTCTTGGAGAACCGTTGTTAATTTCATAAGCGATTTCCCAAGATAAACTCCAGCTCGGTTAAAAAATGTAGTAAGTTATTGAATTCTTTATGACCAACCCCAAGTTAACAAGATTACTGGTTCTGGAAAAGATCGAGTTATTTCCGGGAATCTGACGTGGTGGCAGTGGAAAAATAAAAAGTGCCCATTTTTAAATGGAGAATTTGGAATGCTTATTTGAATAATCGATTTCTATTTTTGTTTGACTGGTACACAGAATATGAACATCGTGCTACAGATTCGCTTGGGAAAGAATTTCTTGGATACAGAAAAGTACTCAGCTAATTATTTAAAAAGACGTGCCATAGAAAACGGTGTAGATAAAAAATAAATATTATTCATTTTTAAGTAGACAATGTGAAATTTTCATTTCTGTAATGAATTTCTATTTTTGGTTGACTGGTACACAGTTGCTAGGAGCATACAGCTTGAACAACGCACAAATTTTATGCATTTATAACCAAATTAAGTGGGTGCCATTGAAAATAGTAGGACCATTAAAGAATATAAAAATATAATGATGAAATGTAAGAATGTTTGGATCCTACTTTTTGCAAATTGATGCAAAAAATTATTGGAAAAGTATTGGAGCAAATTTATAAAATGATAATCGATGGGGCGGCGAGATATAAAAATTAGCAGACGCCCTTTTTCGGTGCAGAACACAGTGCAGAGCACGTGGACGAGTCACGAGGGCCGGGTCGCGAGATAAGGAGCGTTCATATGCAGAAAAATGCAAATTCTTCGCCGGGCAGAATTACATACTCGCCGGGGATAAGTGTCTAGCCGAAGAAGTGGAGAGATCCGGGCTGGCGACGTGCGCGATAGGATCTTGTCACGGTGATTCGGGTAAAGCTTATTTAATTTTACGTCTTTCCCGTGCCGCCCATCACGCGAGATTCGCCCTCGAGATGCTCGTCGGTGGGAGGGTTGATTCGACGCAAGATTGATTAAAACTGATTGCTCAATTACTCTAAAACCGAGTTCGTTTTTAAAAGAATCGGCCCCGCGCACTTCTCGCGAGAGTTCATTAAATCTGTTTCAGAGAAAAAACAAGGGAAAGAAAGATGGAGGAGGGAGAAACGGGGGATAAACGAACGAAAGAAATTCGCTAATATCGTTACACCCGTCCGAGTTTTAACGAGCTAAGACGCACGACTGCTTCGTTAAGCGTCGAAACAGACCGGCTGGAAGCGCGAATAGTTTCGTTTATCTAACTAAAGGAATCGAGAGGGAACTTTTGCTAATTTTCAGACGATCGGCCTTCGGAACTTCGATAGGCACCCCAGCGATACCCGCCGGAGTAATATTTAGAAGCATTCGCGAAACTCGATTTGCAGAACTAACGCTCCCGCCTGCAAAAATACCGGCTTGTCTCTTATTTCCTAGTTATATCATGTTAATTGCGCACTTTAAGACGAAGACATTCCGGGAAGAACGTAAAAATACACAGAGTTAATGCTAAAAGATCCGCAGAAAATTTTTTAATTTTCTACAGTCTCGTGAACAGAAGTTACGACGACGTTTCAGAGGACGTAAAAATACATTTTACTGATACATTGAATTTTTGTAATCCGCCATTTTCTTACTTGTTGGGTAACTATATTATTATATGATTAATAGACTGCGGATTTTATGCATTTATTACAAAAATGGGTACGTACAATTTAAAGCACTGGACGAATTACGAAGATTTAAGGATCGTGTAATCAATGCAAACATTATTTATTTTGCATAAAAATCCGCAGTCTAATGATTAACTTCATATAAAAAGTTTTTCCTTCTATATTTCAGTAACTCGTGATGCTGGGTGCCATCTATGAAGGGCGCATTGAACGTGACAGACAATATCGTACAGCGCCGCCATTTTGTAAGTTTAAATAATAAAAAAAAATGTGAAAGTAAAGTCGAGAAGTTGCAAAATACCCCCTAAAAAGATATTTTAAATTTCATCTAACAATTGCTGAAGAAGAAAACTTTTTATTTCACCAATAACTTTAAACATGGTGGTGCACCCCCTAAATGCTGCCCAGCGTTAGATGACATCCTCCAACAGAGGATGAAAAGGAGGAAGAATAAACAACGATTTGCGTCGAAGGGTAAAGGGTTTGCATGGAGAATATCTTGGACGTGGACGAAAAATCGCGAGCTGATGGGGTAACGGTGAACGAGAGGGGTTGATTTAACCCCGGTTTTCAATTTAAAAGTGCTTGCCGCATTGCCCACTCGTTCGGCTCTCCATACACGTCCGTCGAACGATTAATAATTTTCCCTTTTCGTTCTCGGCCCTCGCCCTTGTGTACACGCGAGGGCAGAAACGGTGGAAACGTCGTCGCCGGCCTCACCCTCTCCTACCCCTCCCTCTCTCTCTCTCTCTCACCGTACAGCCAGTTTCATCAACCGATTTCACAATTATCGAAGAAATAAGGGGACAATTGCATTTAGCCGCGACAAATCGCCGCGCGGAAACTCTCGACAGGCAGTGCATCGCCGGAAACGGGAGTCGCGGGAGGAAACAAACAACCCCGGAAACGTAATATGAAGTTCCCAGGTACGCCGGGAACGTTAATCTAACGGCCTGATGATGGCTGGGAACCGTTTTACTCATCAGGATTGGCTGATCGTTACGCTGTCGGCCCCGTTTCCCCAAATTTTACTGACTCTTGATTGCTTTCTCCTCCTTGTCCGACTCTTTTACAGAACCGTAACCCCCACCCTCGGACCGACAATTTAATGCTGCCCGCGATCAGAACGATGCGGAATTCCCGAGATTCGATCAATTTGCGACCAACAAATCCTCTAAACGACGTTAGCTTCGCTTCCTTTATTTTTTGAATGCGGAGAGCATTCTCTGCTGTTCGATGCTGACGGAAATTCCCCAACTAGGACATACCATAATTTTCTGATTTAGTAGTAAAACAATGACAGTCAAAGGTTAATGATTGAGACACATGCGACTTGAGAATTACCGAGGGAGATTACGACGAATCTTAAAATTTGGCGTGTGCCACGACGAATTCATTGGACATAATTATCTTCAAGGTCGGAGATGGAAGAAATATTTTATTTTGCAAAAATATAATTGAATCTTGTATAATGCTAATTGATTCAATATAAAATAATATCATTGTACATTCAATTCCTCCGTATTTCATAGACTTTGATCCACATATTATCTAATAAATAACTCTTACGACTATCATTCTGTAAAAACAAATTTGTGAACTGACTAGCTACTTAACCCCTTGCCTGACAATTTATTTCTGAGTTTTCATGATGAAAATTTCCAGCGATTGGTGTCCTGATGTAAGCGATAGCTTGTGACAATTGGGAAAAAAAGTTTCGAACATCGAGTGACACAAACGGGTGAATTTTTCGGCACGTACCCTATTAATTGACGGACCGCAAAGAATGTCGCGTCTCCGATGTTTCATTAGCGATCGGCAATTGGTTTCGGGGGAATTCGCGTCCCAGTGCTAGTGGCAGGCAGGCATCGAGAGAAAAAGTGGCCCGGAAGAGCGTGAAACTGTTAAAGGTTGTCAGTCGGGGCCGAGAAGTTGCCGTTATCAGCGAAAAGGGGTAAACGCTTCAGCCCAGTTGGCTAACGCGCCGAGAGAAATCGATGGTTAATGGACAAAGTTGACACCGTTGCAACATCCCGAAACTGCTTCGGGAAACTACCGACATTCGTTTCACTTAGGCTGCTTTGCTCCGGGTTCCTCTGGCACACACCCCGTGGAACACCATTCCCCCGGCCAATGGTTTTCCCGCGTTCCTCGGTATTATCCGATATCCACACGCCGAGGCTCCAGCGCGAAAAGCTTATTCGGTGAACGAGCGACTTTCGCCTCCTTCTTCTCCTCGGCCTCCATTCTCCCCGAACACGTTGAATGGGACAGAATGAAGTGGAGAGAGTCCACGGTTTCATAAATTCTTTCGCGGGATATTTGAGGCGCGACGCGACGCGACGGGACGCCACGCCGATGGGATCCCGTGCTCGACGAGCCGGAAAACCCTAAGGTGAATGGAATTTGTTAGCTAGACCAGCGAGCGGTCTCTCTCGTGAGCTTCCTTACCCGATTTCTTTTGTTTTCCCTGGGAAAATTCGATTTTTGTTTGCCCAGTCTTCGTGTTTAACTCTTTGGAAGTGCCTCCACGAAATCTTATCCTGCAGCTGGTTGGCATGAGTCAGAAAATAGCATACACGCACAATTCTGTAGCACAAGTCGTTGGCTCGGAATAATTTCGAGTTGTACCTTCAAACTATCAAGGTGTTTTTCTTGGAGTAAGAGGAAATTTACGAATTATTTTTTCATGAAACTTTTGTCATCGTTTTTGTGACACTTTTCTGATTAAACTGAACATCGGTGATCGGAGAATAAAATGGTTACCTAACTTGTACAATAAATTGTGTTGTTTGCGTATGAGGTACTGGAGAATTCAGATATGATCAGTTCGAATAATGGAGGTTCTACCAAATCATCAATTTTAATCAATTTTAATCAGGAAAATGTCACCAATACGTTAGTGAACGTTTCATCAAAATAAACTAGTCTCGAGTTCTTGAGAATGGCGTTGAATATAAAATCAATTAAATTTAACTAGTTCGTGAAATTATAAATTCACTTTTTTACTATCAAAATGAAGTCAACGAGCCCCCGTAAATGCAAATGTTTCCTTTCGAATCTGGGAGCGTCGAGCAACCCGGTTGATTAAAATTCTGCTCACGGTTCGGGGCTTCTGATTCCCATAAAACACATTCCTTCGCTGGCTAATGTCAATAACGATGATCTTCCTGTTTTCGTTTCGCGCGGAATAACAGCTGCTTGAACCTGGGCATTCATGTTCCCGGGACTCATACGCTTTTCATCGTGACAACGACGGCAAAGAGAAAAGGGTCCGTCTCATCGCTTGTCCCGCAGCTTGGCTTCTCTCAAGAGATGAATATAAATAAGGGCGTTAAAGCAATAACACTCGGTTCGCATTAATTCGAGTTACCGGAGACTTATCGTCGCACGCCGAAATTAGGTTTGTCGCTGTTACCAGTTGTTCTCACCGCGCGGTTCAATGTCGAATACGCTCTGGCAACCGGCTCGGGCAAATACTCTGAATATTTGAGAGCGACAGCGGCGAACTGATTTCATTGGCAAACTAACGCCGGGGCCAACACGCACGCCCCCGTTTTATGAAACCGGCCGACAATAAGACTATAACTCGGATTTAGCAAGTTAATCCCTTCGAAGACGGCCCAGCCCGTCGAAGGGCGCTTCTGTCACCCTACCGTTTAATTAAAAGCGCAATCATTCTATCGTAATCCAATACTCCATCTCCTCCCACCTCTCTAGCTCCCCCTATGCCTTATCGACCCCTAAAGTTAAATTTCCTAGAAAAAAATACCTTCTACCTACCCCCACCCTCCTCTTCGCACTGAGGAAACTAAAATTCTTCATTTACAAAATGGTAAATTTGATCTGTGAAAGGGTGAATTTGATTTGCGAAAATATTAATTCGGAGTGCAAAAAGGTGAATTTGATCTGTAAAAGGGAGAATTTTATTTGCAAAGAGTGTATTTGTTTGGAATATTGCATAATTTCTAGAAATTGGTGTACAGACATTTTGTACGGGTCGCGAGGGACCCCAAGAGTAAATCTATTTTTGTGATCTTTTACTCACCCTCTAGTGGTTTGTTTCCGCAGAAACAAGTGCTAAATTTGCATCGACATCGTTTTCCTCGACTCCATTTTGATACATCGCTTCATTACATTATTCGCAACCCGGCTGCGGATGTGTTCATGCAAATGTACATTTGGTGAACAAAGGGAATTGCAATCGAAGAAATACTTGTTTCCTCGGAGGTCCTGTCGTGCTCTAACCGACGTAGAAACATTGTTAAATTGTTTTGAGCATTTTATTGCGATGTTTTATTCTATAAAAAATTCTACGGAAATGATAAATGATTTTATTTCGTTCTGAAATAATTTTTATAGTTTTAATCCTCGAATGCTTACTATACTAAGAAGCACATATTCAATTGAGTATTGCGGAAATTGTTGAATACATAAAATATGACAAATTAGAGATATAATTGGAATCGAATTGATCGTCAAATTTACTTAGTCATAGAACCGGGCAGAGTTGAAGGCAATTGTGGGAACACGATTAGTAATTCTAGGATTTGGGGGATTTTGCACCTTTGAGCATTGTCTATGAATCCCGAAAATGGCACTTTGGTTTAAAGTAGATACGTGAGCACAATCCAGCAATTAATTTCTAATAATTCGTTACCTAAATCGGTGGATTTTATGCAGTTATAAAATCCATGATTATCTATAATTTACTGTAGAACAATATTTAATGACATTTACTGATTTAATGAACGAACATTTCTATTTTGGAGCTGCACAAAGTTTAACTTAAGTATGCGAATTTTATTTAAAGTCGTTAATTTTCTGTTAAATACTTTTTTTAAAGAATCGACACAAGGTCCAGAAAATGATTTACATTTTCGAGTAAAAATTGTTAGTTGTCCATTCATTTATCTTCATTTACGACTCCCTATGAAATTTCAAAAATAAATTCGAATTCGATTATAATGTAATATCAATATTCTTTTACCAACAGGCGCGATATTAATAACAATACCGCATCGACATTTTTCCTTTCTCGCTGTACGTAATATTAATAACGGCACACCACCGACGTTATTCACTTTTGATATCCGAGGTATTATTAACAATAACGCATTGGCATTATTGTTTTTATTACCAACAGCGGTAGCCGTGTCAGACGGTGGTGTAAAACGGCGAAATCCTGGCCAAAATTAATGTATCAAATTTTAAGGTAAAATGTTACTGAAATGAACCAACCGAAGGTATCAGAGTAATATTCTTCGCTAAGAACTGAATATATAAAATACATTTATTAATTAATATCAAACATGCATGAATACAGTCGTATTATGCAAGAATGGTGCAAAACAATCATTGGATAATGAGAAACTAAGTAAAACTTCTACAAAACACGATTCATACGATTACACCCTTGAAACATCGTGTCAAACAATTTTTCTAATTTCCAAAAAGAACGTACACAAAATTATATTAAATTACATTAGTATAATATAAATTCCAATTAAAATTCTCTCATTTAATTGCAATTAAAACTTTGAAATACGGTTTTAAGCCAAACAAATAAATACTGACACCATTTTTGAAAAAATTTCTCTAATTTCCAAAAAGAACGTACACAAAATTATATTAAATTACATTAGTATAATATAAATTCCAATTAAAATTCTCTCATTTCATTGCGATTGAAACCTTGAAATACGGTTTGAAGCCAAACAGATAACTACTGACACCACTTTTGCAAAAATTTCTCTAATTTCCAAAAAGAACGTGTAGAAAATTAAAAACTCGAATGAAAAGAACACATCGTTTTCGTTTTAATAAAACATTTAGCAGAAATAAATACATTTCACGTCCATTTGTTGGGATCGAAAATCAAAAGACATTCCACAGAGAGATCCGCAGTAACGAATACGGCGCGGCTAACAGATATGAGTTTCGCCGTCGTTTTTGCGTGGCGTCGTCGCTCGCATAAATTGCACGCGACGACGCGACGCGTCCGGGATTTCCGAAATATTTTCTATAATGCGAATGCGTTAGGATGTGCAAAATATCGCGAGCGCTCGGGCAATTCTCGTAAACGGTCTCTTTGAGGCAGTAATAAAGCGTTTACTGTCACGGCCGGCCCCCAGTATCACGGAATATAACCTCCGCTTTATATCTGAAACGTTCCCTGTCGTTTCCCTGATCATCGTTCACGAATCAGTGGACGGGACGAGGTCCCGTCGCTCGCTTTGTATACGTATGGCACGCGTTTGAATTTTAAGCAGCACTCTTAGCCCACTCACTCAACTTTCCCGCTCGTTGATTATGCTCGAGTGGCTGCAGCCGGGAAATCGCGATGACATTTTCGTACTTGCCGCTTCCGTTCTACTCTCTCGACATCGAAACTACCTCCGCGACTTTCACCCAGCGAAAATTCTTTGCGATCATGCGGTTCGTACCTCTGCCAATCGCTTGAGGAGCTATTCCAGTTTTGAACTTCTAAGGAATTTTGTTTTAATTTTCTTTAAAATGTTATCGAAGCTCAAACGAATTTTTGGAAATTCTTTTCGGGAGAACTATTGAATCTTTTACATTGAGATTTTGCACGCGTATTTACTGGTATTTGAAGTACACGTCTGATTTTTTTGAAGTAAAAATTATAAAAATTGCATGAGTTATATATTCTTTTATGGAGTATGTTTTGAATTCTGGTCTTTCTACTGATCCCAAAAAATTGAAGTTATTTATTAATCAGTATGGACGTTGTTACGGCCCGAACCGAAAGAAATTACAATTTATTTTAAAGATTATCGGTTTTTTAAATATTTTTCGGTAAGAATAAAAAATAAGAAAATAATAAAAATTACAATATCTAAGTTCATAGAAACAATGTATAATTTAAATGAAATTAAATCGTGTATGAGTGTTTAGAAATTTGTGAAGAACAGTGAAAGATAGAAATTGTAAATATTTGAAGAATAGATAGCCCACAGAATTTTTACAAAGGTGCTGAAGTGTAGTTGAAAGAATGATTGATAGTAGATGATCAGATTTATTTTCCTACGTTCCTCACATTCCTATTTTCGCGTTTCCCAAGGCCGGATAATAGATCGCGGACGTTAATAGTCGTTTGTCTAAGAAAGTATGCGGAAACAGAATGTAAATGTTGGTTCCCAAAGAGCAAACTCACCTGTGAATCACCGCACTCGGACATGCACGGTCGAATCTTAAAGGGAATCCTTAATGTCCGGCACTGCTGATCCCTGCAATCACAAAGAAACGAAACGATATTTATAAATAATTCAATCACAATTTAATTCTTAGCTAGACTTGAAGCAGGAAATTTATAAAAATTCGAGCACAATTTAATTCTAAACTTGAAGCAGCGAAATATTTCATCGAAGTTTTCCAAAGATTTCCCACCTTTAGAATTTGATACACAAGCTTATTGTTATTAACCGAGAGAACGCAATTTTCTAAACGAACCAACGTGTCCAGTTTCATGTTCCCGGCGCAAAATGTTAATAAAAGTGCAACTAAATTCACGCTTGTTATTGCACGCAAGGCGAGAACATCCTATTAGTGTCATAGCTTTCCGGACGGCGCAGTGAAAGCTGCTTAAACTTAATAGCTCGGAGTAAGCTTAATGTAAGGTGTTTTTATATATCTCGGTGTGGTATTTCGTTGAAAATGAGTTTCATCCTGAGACAAGAGAAAATCAAATGCCTCGGACGTCGTTGTACTCGACTTATAGAAAAGAAACGTAAGAAAATCCTCGACGTTAACACACTGAAATCTTAGTAATTCCAACAGCTCTGCTCGCCCCAAGATTCTGCGAGTTTTCCTCATTTTATCTGCAACATGAGTTGCCCAACACATTTTTAGACCCTTCCCGAGCACGTCAAAACAATATTCAAGCATAAACAGAGGTATACTTTAGAACTGCATCAAATGGCAAACTAAGTGACCATGAAATTTATGAAACAAGATTTGTTATACAATTCATTTACATACATGTATATCCAGTTACATATTCAAGCATAATTGATGTGAGAAGATTTTACACTCGTGTATTCCGGCGTACTTAGAAGTACGTACTCCTGAACAGTGTACGTACTCATTACTAAACTCCGGAAGTTTAGGCAAATATACATTTTCAAAGACTAATACGTATCAATCTAAGTTAAACGGGAACATATTTCTCCGCTGGATTCAAGATTAAATAGAAACTTCGTTGGACTTGATAAAAAGCTGTGCGACTCGCGTATTGATGTTCTGTGCTTGCACGAAATTATCAGAAGTCTATTTCCGGTCTATCTACGCAACCATTGAAAAAGCGAAGCTACATGTTCTTCTGCGATTCGAATTTCACTCTATTAGTACACAAGATATATTAAATATTATATCTATTCTAAAATTTTATTCCAAATTATTTACAATCAAACGCAACCTCGTGAATTTTTTATTGACTCTAAAACTTCGAAAGTACCCCACAAAAATTTATATTAATATAAAAATGTACAGGGTGACTCAAATAAAATGTTACAAGAGGGTCCAAGTCCAAGAGGGTTAATACTTTAGTATGCAATAAATTTTTAATACCACTTCCCGTTTAAAAAAATGCCAGAACTCTTATTCTAGTATTTTCCCTGAAAGATTTATTGCATATTAAAAGATTGATATTAAAAAATTTAAAAATGAAGTAGACATCTTCGTTATTTACTACTTATTTACCACTGTGGGTCTTTATGCAAAATAAAAATTTTGTAAATCAATTGTAAGTAACAAAAGTTAAATAAAAACCTCATTTTAATAATTTTGATAAATTAAAAATAATATGACAATAATATTTAAATTCATCTATTGTTTTCATTTTCGTATGTCACCATTTTTGTCATGAAAAACACAGATGTCTAATCAAATCAATATTTTTCTTCCTAGCGGTAGATCCTAAAACAACTGTGCACATACACCTCGACGCCATCACTATGGCAAACTGATCAAGCCACTGGAGGCCGACTTCCGATTGAATTCGCAGATTTTCTTTCCGCAGAAGCCCGTGATTGTCCGTGTGTGTCGACCTTGCTCGACAACCGACTGAGGAAGCCTTTGCGGGCAAAAGCTCTATTCGCGGTCTTATTCGCAGCGCCATGAGCAAAAGCCATCATATAGAAGAGAGCGGCGCGCCGCTCCGCGCCGGGGCAAGTTAGTCTAGTGTGAAGCGAGGTTTGTCAAGCGGTTCTGATCCACAGAATGCATCCACGGATGATCCAACTACGAGTTTCTTGCTCCTCGAACTGCGGTGAAACCGCTCTTGGTTCCGCTCCCCGTCCTTTCCGCAACGCGGAAACGTGTCGATCGCGTTCAATCCGCACTTTGTGTAGATTTCGCCGCTCCTGCGAATCGCAACGGCGAGTCACTCGCGAATACTCGATTCACCGGGTGTCCCTGCAATTTCCTACCACCGGGGAAATCAAAATTTCTCGTCGAAACCCGAAATATACTGGATACAACATGATATATAGGATTAAATAATATCGGTGGTACAATTTTAATCCGATAATACAATTTCTGTGTTCTTTACTACTTTCCGGCGGAATATTTATTGACGTGTTTGTGACATTGTTCTGGTTAAAAAGCGACTATTCCGAACATATTTGCTAAAATCTTTATTATTCGAACTGAATGCATTATCCGATTGGTAGATTGTTCAGTGAAAAGCGATACCTATGCAACACTGTTTACTGGACAAATCAATACAGATTTAACCTAATATTTTATTTATTCGAATACACATTTCACTGTTCCGTTCGGATAATCGAGGTTCTACTGTATCGTGGATTAAACAGGTATACACGGTCCAAGTTATGTCATGTTGGGTATCGTTTCAATCAGGAAAATCTGGCGCGTACATCACTAAAAGATGCATACAAAAACAATTATGAACAACGAAATAATTATAAACATACGGTTCTCATTCCTCGAGAACGCAGACTCTCAGATTGGTACTTCCGATTGAATTTTTTACGATGAATGTTTCCTAGAAATGCATCAGGATTATGAGGGGTTTTACAGGGGGCCGATTCGAGTGATCATACTTTTCCAAACAGCCTCAAACATTAAACGATTCAATTAAACCGGTCGGATGTAAATTCCTCGGCGCGGCCTCGCGTTCGCCGTTTATAGAGACCGGAAATACTTGCGCGCCAGTAAATTTCGGCCGTATTTCTATTCCCGTATCGCGCCAGAGTTATTAAGGTCTGTACACCAGGTTGCATTTAGCCGACACCCCATAAAACTGTAAACACGTTGTCGACATTGGTTTTATCGCGTGCTCATCGCGACCCGGCCCGACCCAGCCCGGCTCGGCTCGGCCCGGTCGGATTCATACGCCGCCGTTTAAGCGCCGCCATTGTTCGGCCATGTCACGGAAAATGTTTCGAACGTTATTTGATCGGACCATCCTAACTCGCGGAGCGGCCGCCGACCACGTGCCAGAGAAAGAAGACACAATTCAACGCCTCGATAAATTTGAATATCAAACTCATCTACAGTGGCGTCAGAGCTACGAGAGAGTTGTGTGCACATGTGTGAACGTTTGTAAGAAAAAGAAGTGTGAAGTTGTATAATTACGCGTAAATTATTTATTGTTAGTAGACTGCGGATTTTATGCATTTATGATAAAAATGGGTAAGAATAATTTAAAGCAGCGGACATATTAAAAGATTTATGGAAGTCTGCGTATTGGTTTTCTCTTCAAAGAAATTCTTATTCTCCTGTGTCTTCCAATCAATGCGAGCATTTTTTATTTTGCATGAAGATCCACAGTCTCTTTATTAGTCTTACACCAGGAATAAATATTTGTTCGAACATAGAGGTTCAAAACCAAATTATTTGAAAGATAGTTGTGGATCATTCCGATCCCTCTGACGTCCCCATGGCTAAAAAACGTGTTCATCCCACAGGGAGCCGCATTCTAATTACTCTACCACTGTCTGGTTAACAGTCGTTGTTCCCGAAGCAAGCAGCATCCATTCCCCATTGCACAGTAGCGAGATCGCTCCGAGCAGAAAACGCTCTGTTAATTAATTACTTACTATTACAGCGCGAGTTGGGCGAACCTGTTGTTAAAATTTCCCGCATGTAATTTCGCTGTTATTGTTGGAGCGTTTTGACTATGTTACGTAACACCGGAAGTACAGAGCTCGGCCGCGGTTTCGAGTTAATCCGATTGGGTAGGACACCGGTTTGAAGTTCGCGAATGTAATGAGAATTAATCGAGTTCGAGTATTAGACGATTGATGGCGAGCCGGAGACAATATGGACGGCTGTTGAACGCCCCGAACTTCTAAATGTTCGCCGGTTGAGGACGTGAACGATGGCTGAAATGCAATTTCTGACGCCCGGAAAATTTATAGCGGGACGCGAAGAATTCGCTAATAGGGGTTTAGCCTGAATGCTTCGAGTCGTGTCCGGAATATAATTAACGGTAGAAACTCGAGTCGGATGGGAGCTACCCGTTTGTAACGGCTCATTGAGTATGCGAACTGTTTTGTCCTATTTTCTGACTCGCCTGCAACGATTTACTAGGCTATCTTTTTTCCCCCGCAGAGACCGGCTGTGTTTCGTCTTGCCGTTGCAATACCGGCGAAAATTCTTCAGCGAGAGGGATTGTTCCGATGGCTGCGATTAGTCGAACCCGTTCCTGCCGTCTTTGATGACGGAACAGAATAAATTTCCGCCGGAGCAACGCTTCGGTTACGACGAATTTGATGCGATGCAAGGTTCTGCAATTTCGCAGTCGTCGGTGAGTCCTAATTCAATTTTCTGTTACGTTGTACAAATTAATTCTCTTCAGTCTGAATGTTCTTTCAAGTAACAATCCCAAAAAATTGCTTAGCTGTCGATCTTCAGTACGAATTAATTCAAGGTTGCGGAAGCGTGGGGTTCTGGGAGCGACAGTAATGGAATTACTGTCGCCAGACGAGGGGAGGGAGCACGAATCGAGGGGAACAAGTTTCCCCCTCTCTACCATTAACAGTTTCTGAATCATTATTTTTATATTAACACGTTCACAGAAGATTTGAAGTAAACATTCAATGAATTTTTATAATTGAAGTCGGCAGACTCTACAAGTGAAATTAACTTTAAAGCTTCTTTGAAGTTCGTAGAACAACACTCACAATGTCGTTAGATAAGCAAAACGAGCACGAATTGAGGGGAAACAGTTACTCCCTCTCTACCAGTACCGGACACATGCACGACAGATACGGAACGCGTCACGTGACCGAACCGCGGCGAAGGTGAAAGCGTCACGGAAGGGGAAGGTTGAGTGGGGACACAAGTCTTGACTGACTCAGAGTTCCACACGCGAAATCGGCGACTATTTACTGAGAAAGTAAGCATAAAAAAGAACGGGGGTTGTGTACTCGGTTGGTTCTCGCATTCGACATTACTGTCTCTCGTTTCGCATCGAACACTGAGACGGTCGTTTCACGTCGGTGTTGCTACCGTTGAAGGGTGCTCCAGAGGGGAGAAGCCGTGACACGAGGACGCTACAAAGGCGCGTCGAAGGATGCCGATATGTTCCCGAACCGGGGGGTGTGGGAGGGTGACGCTTTTACAACATCCATAAACGCCTGGTGTCGGCGAGACTGCGAGAAGGCACCTGTGGCTGATGCACAGCTCGACGTTCCCGCAAAGTCCGCCGCTTTGCGTGCAAACGCGTTCAGGATCCACCGAAAGTTGTCTGATGGCGGCTGGGCCCGATACGGATCCGTCACTTTCGATCCATTTGTTTAAGCTAGTTACGATCTTGCCTTCCGGATTTTTAGAAGTTTATTCAACCCTCTTCTAACATAGTCAATTCGTGCAATGCTGCATCGACACCGTACTAAAATCATAATAACAAATACGTCTGGATTCTTGAACAGGAAATAGTCTACTGAATTTGTTTTCAGAAAGAATTTAAATTGCTTGAACGCAGCGTGACCACAGTCTTACGTTCCGAAAAGTTTAATGTTTTATGTTTAACTCACTCATTTTATGCATTTATGAGTGGGTGAGTTCAATTTATAATAGACAAATGCTAAAAAGTGTTCAAGAACATCAATACATTATATTAAACCTACTATTATTATTAAAAGAAGAATGGCTATTTTAACTTGAAAATTCAACATTTCTTCCGACCTAGAATAACTCCATTGTATACGATTCTTTTCATTTTATGGATTGATATAATACTTCATACTTACTTAAATAATTAGTAATTGGATACCAAAATACTTAATAATGTAAACAATATTGTGAATAATGGTACAGCGATTTGTAGCGGTGACTCTGAGTTGTCCCTCGAGTGCTAAGGGTTAATTTGAATAAAAAATCGCTATACACGTCCACAATTAATTTATAACAATTGTTTAACCGATGCTGGCGCTATGTTTTGCGGAACGGCTCGATTTCCCTTAAAACGCGTCGCGCCAAGATGTCTGTCCACAGAGATTCCGAGCCTCTGATTAACTCGGTATGAAATTATCCGGCGACTTAGACGCCGCGCGGCCCGAATAGCCAACAAGCCCTTTCCCAACCGGCTCCTAACAGTTTCATAGCCCACAGTCCGACTATTCATTCGCTCGGACCCGGTCGGAGCAAGGTTTCCGGGCATGCCGTGGCGGTTGCATGTCCGCTGCAAGCAGCCGCTGCTTCAACTGCAACTGCAGCTACAATTCCCGCGAGCATCGGCGAGGAGCTCTGCCCGAGAGACAGAGAGACCAGACCGCCTGTGTTCTGCGGCTCTCGCGCGCGGTAATAGCGGTGAATACGGTGTACCAGTCAAACGCATACCGTATTGATTTTAATACTACGACGGGGAAGCCACCCGGGGAACTTGGCAATGGGAAGAACCGGGAAAATCTTGACGTGTAATCGCCCGCGGCCCGAACCCTGTTCCATGGGCTTTTTGCTCGCTCGATAGGAGCCCGATTGCCTGTGATGCACTGTAATTATGCTTCATACTTGTGAACACGTTCTGTCGAGCCTAGATTTGTTTACGTGTATCGGAGGAATTAAATATTCACGGTTCTAACACTTGCTCAGGGAGTTTTTATCTTTATTGAGCACCGCAAAACCTTGTGGGATTATTTAAGAGTTGAGCATTAATAATTGTCCCCAATGTTTATAAAAATATTTACCAAAAATAAGTATTTGAATAAATTCGATTCAGTCTCGAATTTAGGAGAATAATTATTCGTAACAATTTTATTCGAATAATAACTAATTTAAAGTTTCTGAGTGTTTTTATGCCAACACTTTCCATTTTATCGATTACAAGTTTATTGGTTATTTAGTTGTTCACGAATTGGTAGTGTCAGGGTCAGAAATTGAAGATTTTAACTAAGGGTGTGAGTAGGGAGGACTGTGTTAGCGTCCACATGCAACTATAAAAAGTTCTCATTGGCCGAAAATTTTCTGACAAACATGAGGGAACAGAGAAGGTTCGTTCCTATGATCGGAAAACTTCCTACGGGATGGTGTCGATTCCACAGGGGTGGAAAAGCGTATAAGAATCGTTGAGGGTGGAGAAGTGGTGAGACAATGGCCGAGGAGAAAAGAAAAGCACATAAGCCGCGACATCAGATAGTGTCCGAGACGCGACGATGTCACGTAACAGCTGTTGCTAATAGCCTGTTTAACCGGCGGCGGCCCGAAACCTCTCATTCTCACGCCCAGACTAATTATAGTGGCGCATCTTAAATCCGAGCGAGTCGGCATTCCTTGGACGGAGATGGCGGCGAGGTTCTTGCGGTTTGGAAAAGTCGCAATTTTCTGCGTTTCGGAAGAACAGGTTATTTAACTCTAGGTCTCGTGTCAATTTCATAGCCTCCATCAATTTTTATGAATATTAGATTGTACTATTTTATTCTAAACTTGTCTCCCACTTATTTCAGTTTCTTTTTCCCAATAAATTCATTTTTCAACACTTTTTACTAAACTACATTTTAACTGTAATTTTATCAGTTGCGAACGACATGAATAATTTTATTTTTAACTTCTCTATCGCTTATTCTACATTCTCAATTTTAAACAAGTAATTTAACTACATCATTTGCAGATCTTTCGACGATTTTCACAAAATGGTTTCACATATTATTTCGCCAGTTGTGGACGACGTGGAAAACTTTGTTTTAAACATTTTTTATTTCATGTTTTATTGTGAGACGAGTTATACGGAAAAGTGAGTTTATTTAAACAAAGTTTCTTCATCAGCAATAATAAGTAGACCACTATTTAAATAGATTTGTAACAAATTGGATGTTTCAAGTGTGTTTTAACGTTCCGCTTTCCCGATTCAATTTCTTCGGGGCTTTCAAATATAAAGGTTCGTTTAAATGGAATAAAAGCTGTCAGAGAAACTTTCGTATGACACGGGGAACTGCTGCGTCGTCCATAACTTCCGTGACACGCCGGCTTTCTGTTTCACTATTCATTGAAATTAATCTTGAATAATCGTTACAACGTCCAATTTATTTGCGCATTGTAAGTAGCCGATACAATTTGCCGATTTACATCGGACAAAGCCAAATGTTTTCCCATCGGACACTCTTCCAATATTGAAGCAACCGTGGGAAGTGAGCGAAAATTCCCGAGCTCCGCTGTAAAATATCGCGTTTCATCTGATAACAAGAAAAAGCCACGTTTTTTATTTAAAACTACTTCCTAACTTTTTATAAAAAAATCTCTTCTATTATTCCATCATTCAATTCTATAGACGTAATAACGAGATTCAGGATAATTATTAAAAATTATTCAGGACAAGTTAATTTATCGATTATAAAATTTTAATATCGTGAAATAAATATATAATATTCAGTTTTTCAGTACAAATAACAGGAGGAGATAAAAATGTCACATTTAAAAAAAATATGTAATTGAATTACAATAATTGCATGTTTCAAATTGAGATAGACCTTTCTTATTCATTTAATTTTTATTTATTTGATTAATTTCTTTCGATATTATTATGTACAAGAAGATTTTTAAGCTTCCTTTTGATAAAGCACGAAATCCAAAATTAATATTCGAAACGCGACACATTTTATTAAAATGTCAATCATGATAATAAAATTTAGCTTTCGTCTCTAGTAACTAAACTAAGTAGATAAATTCTTCATTCCCTAAAGTACATTTTAACTATTACACAAATATCAACAAATCATCTCAATGTGTCATCTCTACCTTCCACTGATCCCCAAGCTATATCAGTACCACGAAACTAGACCATCCGTGAATAAATTAATTTCTAATGAGCTCTCCACGGGATATCTAAATGGAGCAACGGCGCCATTAACTTTTCTGCTCTTCCGAACTAAAAAATCCAATGGACATACAAAAATGTTGGAGATTCGGTGGAGATCGAATCACAACGAATTGGCCGTCAACAGAATCAATAAATTAAATCTGTCGTAGCCAACAGCCGGTGTCAAAGTACACCGGAATACTTTGTTAATTTATTCCGAATGACGTTTCGCGCGTATGCCAGCTACTCGTAGATTGCGATTTTCCTCCGGCACGGCGGCGTCTGCGTGCTTAATCACTGAATGTATCAAATGCCGTGCATTGTAACAAGCGGCATGGCGGATAGAATACTGTTGCGGAGGGAGTTACATTTGATACTAATTAATTAGCTACTGTCACTTCCCGGCAGCGTGTTCGTCCGCCACCAAGGTTGCGGCGTGTATGTCAGTAGCTAGGCAGTCCCGCTTGAATCACCGTAATACCTTGTGCGCATGACATCCAGAAAATTAGGGATTTAATTGTCTTCGGCTCTGCTCACCGTCGACTTTACCGATCCGACCCACGACTCTAAGCCGATCAAATTATCCGATTTTCATGCGATCGTTATTATTAACTGATCTCTAGCAGGATTTTCCTAATGTACGCTCGGACTTTGATATCCTCGACGGACCACGAAATTCCCGTACACAAGCTCACTGTTATCCTCAACAGTTAGGCTTGTCGTGTACGGCCTGCAGCTCTGGGGTTAACCTACATTCCCTGACCTAACGGGGATTAGAGCAAATCCTTCGATTCTTTGGACCTCGCGTGAAATATTGAGTCAACATTTTGGCCTGCCAATTTGTACGTGCAATATATTTTCAAATGTTCATTTCTTTTGTTTAAATGAGCAATGTAGAAACTGTTTGGAAGCAGTGTCAATCAAACTGTCTTGTAATAACGAGACAGAGTCGCGATTACAAAATGTTTATAAGCATTATAGTAAGGTAACAATTTAATAACATTTTTTTATACATACATTAGAACTGTCTACTTTTAAATGAGTTTAATATAATTTGCAGACACCATATAAAAATTATAAGAATTCAGTGTAGCTGAACTTTCATTTAAAAAATTGTTGCTGTGATAATTCACTGTAGTGTCAATATCACCTTCATTATTTTAAACATTGAAGAGCTTGGATTATTAGAGCCATAGTATAAAAAAAATTGTTTCAACCGTCTGATGAATAATATTGGCGAAAATGCTTTTAAATGTGCTTAAAAAATGCTGCAAAAATGGAAAGAGTTCAATGCAGCTAGGCTACCATTTAAAAATGGATTGTTTTCGTCAGCTGCTGAAGTCTCATCATTTACCCCAGTCACGTGATCATGATCGCCGGAGGACCAAGGCTGCACGTCTAATAATCAATAATATAATACACCGGCAATTACCATATGTTTCTTCTGAATTATCTTCATCAGAGCTCTCAAATTCCTGACCCTGCGAAACTCAGTTTCATTTCTCTTCCAGCATACAACTATTTCGCAAGATTCCTCGGAAGCAACGTTAGCACAAATTTGATGACTCGCATAAGTCTCGACGGTGTACGTACTCGACATTTTCGTCGGTTTCCGCGGGCCATGGGTCTTACAGGTGCTATCCGGTTCTTACGGGGAAATACTTCCCCCAATGTGGTTGGGACTTGAACCGTACAGCGCAATAACGTTTTTAACGGAAACATTATACCTCGCGCAGCGAGTACACCTTGCCCAACCTTGTCTGCGAGGTCTCGTTTGCCAGGGCAACCTTGCGAACACAACGCCGCGAGCTGAATCTGGCGAATTGGAGTCTTGTTTCCTTCTCGTCGGTCCCCGACGAAAAATTCGATCGTTCGCCGTAGCGCTGTGGTCAAAATGAGCTTCCCGGCTGGATAAAATTGTTTCGAGTTCAGCCAATAATAGCGCAAATAGACCGCTTCGAGGAAGTACACGTCTAGTTCGTGAAAATCGAATAGATCACGCGAATGAGACGCTGAAAATTGATCGTATTCAATTATATATCTCCGATAGTCTGACAAAATTAATAATGTAATCAGTAAGTTTGCAACTTTAAAACAAGGAGAAAGTTAGAGTCACCGTGACGGTTTTAAATAGAACCATGTATTTCCGACTTCGTAGAATTGTAGACAACATCGAGATGAAGTCAACGACCTGCTTTATCATGACCTTGAATTGAAAAATCGTCACAAACTAGTCTCCACGATTTTCCAGCCATTTCTGATGGTCTGACAATGAAATGATTCGTATGAAAATCTGTATTTAATCTGCAAGAAATTTGCAATTAAAAGAAAAGAAAAGATATGTATCATCAACAACAGGGTCACCGTGATGTTTTTAAATAGAACCATGTACTTCCGACTTGGTAGAATTGTAGGCAACATCGAGATGAAGTCAACGACCTGCTTTATCAAGACATTGAATTGAAAAATCGTCTCGTCGTCAAAAATATGCTGGAATATAATTCTGCAATTTATTAATAAATAGAAAAGGGCACCTATCCTATGTAGGCTACGTCTCAATATATTATGGGAACAATAAATAATGTGCTTCTGATGGCGCATCGATTGATGCTTCGCAAAGACAACTGATGAAGAATTACCACTGAACTTGGCTGATCATTAGGGATGGAATAATTTTGCAAAAATCGGTGACACATTAGCGACATGTAAGTGTTTTGTATTAGTGACACATAAGAAAATGTGACGCAGTTGCGCCGGTTCCGATAGCTCGGTAAATTGTTACGAGGCACCTGCTTTAAGTCCCGAGCCGAACCGAGAGAGGCTACATCGCGAATTTCATACGGAAGAGTCTGTTATCGGGTAGTATTGGGTTAGAACGAGAGGAATGGGAGTTAAAATTTTATGAAGCGCGCGGCTCGCAACGACGCGCGATATGCCATTGAACTGAATTGCAATTCGAGATGTTCCTCCGCCGGGTGTACTTGTTCCGCAACGAAAAAAAAAAGGAAAAAAGAAGAACAAGTCTCGGGCTAGATCTTGATTGGCTGACGTTGAACAGCGCTCTTACATTCGGAATTGGCCGCGTTCTGCGGACTCCGGATTCCTTGGTTTCACGTTCGGAAAATTACGTTTCGAATTGAATTAAACGAAAAAGTCGGAATTCCGTCTCCCTCTCTTCCTCTCGCTCTCTATAGTTCTGTATAGTCGCTGTCTTTCTCTCCCGGTGATCGAATAACATTTTATCTCAGAATTAATCCCTTGTCCGTCGCCCGCTGTAATAGATAAATGAACAATAGCTAGTAATTCTATTCGGAACGGACGACTACGGCGCCGACCAGCGCTGAAATCAAACCTGAATAACTCTGCTCCACCGGTGGAAAACGAGGAATCCTCTGGACCAATTATTTCGGGGCCATTGTTTTTGGGACGGCAGATTATGGATTATTAGAAGCACTTTAACACTTCGGCCAACGTGTCCACCGGGCTTAGCGACATTTTATTTGAAAAAAAGTAACAGATAACCATGTTTAGTAATTAATTATTTCGGGTCCGATACACCTGAGAAAATAGCTCTATATGATTTTGAAAGAGCAATTACTTCTCACGAAGTGTATTTACATTGTTCAATGTCCAAGTAATTAATTATTTCATATTTTTCATTATTTGATAAGCAACATATAATTAAAAAAGTATTTTTATTTTGTGTTCAATTTAAATGAACTATTTTCAGACAATTTCCGCATTTCAAATGCTCATCTCAAACAAAATAAATGAATCTACATACAATGTTGAACTACATTGATTAATTACATGAGACAGTATATTTAAAAAACTATTTGATCAAATGAAAAGTGAAACTTTTTCAAACGAATTAAAAAAATGAACAGTATCAACTGTATCAATGTGGACCTAGAGCAAATCTAAATTTTTCAAATTATTAAATATAAAGAGGAGGAAGTTGAGAGGAGAATCGAATTCCAAAAACCGCCTGGTACCAATTTTGAAAGAAAAGTTCGCTCGGCAGGAAAATGATCGAAGGAGCGGGTATTCTCGAAAGAAATTAGAGACCGTCCGAAGCAGATCGGATCCACGGGGTTTCGCCTGGAATAGCCATCTTCCCGTTGGAATTGATCCTCGGATAACTAAGTTTGCGCACGACACGAATACAAAATGCCGGCACGCAATGAAGCTCGATTTGAATATCGTAGTTATAACAGCACGGGCGGTCGGGCCCGGCGGCGCATAACAGGAAGATGTATCGCGCGGGTTGTTTCTTTTAATGTTAATGGGCGACAGTGAATTTATTACCGGGCGGCGGCGGACCGGCCCCCGGTATTTGAAAACGGCTGGATCATCATAAAACGTTAATGAGAGGCCGCGTATTGTGCCCATCCATTGATATGGTAACCACGAAAATTCTGCTTGCCCAGTAAATAACCGGCGTCGAAACACACCGGCGCGAGACCGTATACTGATCCCTGCAAATTTTGCGGCCGTTTCGTAAACGCGCCCGGAAATTGATTCGAATGTCTATTTAATTGCGCCGCACTGCCCGCCGATGGAGCACCACCGTTCTTTCCTTTCTGTTTATTAGGCGATCGATCCACCTTTCATCATTATTGCAATGATTTTTAGGCGAAATTAAAATTTTGTTTGCCGACCGGAAACTGGATTGAAATGCACTTCGTTTTTCCATATTTTTAACGAGACCGAAATAATGGACGAAATGTTTCCAAATTTTTGTCGTTACCGTCCAGTTTATGTTTTGTTTAGGAATGTATATTGTACATAATAAAGAAGAACATAGTTTAGTATGATACAATAGAATATATGTATACTATAATATTGTACAATATATTAGAGTATACTTTAATATACTAGAATAGAGTAGAATATATTAGAGTATACTTTAATATACTAGAATAGAGTAGAATATATTATAATTATGAGGAGATATGAAAACAGTCTCGTGTGCTTTTAAGAGGATATTCTAATTTAGAACGTTGCAAAAATCGTTTCATTATTTTCCTTCACCGAAACGTTTGAATTTGATGAAAATAGAATTTGGGGAAGATCGTCGAATTAATTGCGAAGATATCCGGTCCCACCTGCAAAATCCTGGAAATCCGATTATAGATCGGCCTCGCGGCGAATCTGCCGACGCCGTTCGCAAATTGACGATGATCGTTTCCGTGTATCAATCCGTCAAAGGTCGCGCTCGTCAATTACCATCGACAATAAACCGCTCACGGCGAACGTCGAGCGCATAAAACTAAAAACCGAACAAAGGAAACAGAAGAACGCGACGCGACGGTCGACAACAATAACAACAACAACAGCGCCGAAATCGAAATAAAAGGAAAAATCGGCGCAACATAGACGAGCATACGCATACACGGGGGATCCGCGGATAATGGAAGGGAAACGAACGAAGCGCGATCATCGGAAACGCGGAATAGGTAATCCGGACTAACAATGCATAATACTTCAAACGCTATCAGGCTGTCGCTCTTTCGCCAACGATTCGAAAACTCGAGGTGGAGGGGCGGTAGATGGGGGGGGGGGGATGGGGAGCGGTGCCACGAAAAACATGGATCTTAATAAGCCGCGCCATTCAAACGTCCAGTTCAAACGGCCTACGAGCGGCGGCGGGGGGATTACCGGACGGGCCGAGAGTGAAATTCTACAGATATTTCCTCTCTCGCGGGCCGGGCACGACGGCAGGTAAGCGTACTTTCTGCTTGTTTAGCTCTCCATGTTGGATTAATCCGTCTGTCGATGAAGAGCGAGCGAGAAGGAATCGCCCCGGCGAGCAAAGGAACGAACGCCCACGAAAAAAATGATAGAAGTGCCCATGGTGGAAGTGGCGGCTGGAGTTTAGAAGGTACATTCCTGGGCAAAATGGTAGCGCACATAGCGTCTGCTATCTCCATCGAAGACTACGTGGAATTTTGCAATGAAACGCAGTATCGTAATTTCCATGACGCAAGAGGGGGAAACCCGCTGCCAGACTTTTTAGCTATCTTCAATTTTTGGAAACAATAGTACCTGAAAGCACATGGAATCATGCACAGACGTCATCCTTGAAGGGTTAAACTTGGACGAACTTTATTATAAAATCTGCATGACATTTAATCATTTGCATTGAGTATTTAGAAAATGTAGCTCAACACCGCCTAGTGCGACTAGAGCCTAGTTCTATCCTGTCTTAAACTCTCCCTCAAGAACAATGTCCGAACAGGTACCCTCATACGCAATACGTCGAAAACAGTCCCGAGCCATTGTCTCATTTCGAAAGAGAACTGTAACTTCCATTTTTGGAAAGGGAATAATCGTGCGTGGAAGCACATCGAACCTAATTATGTACAGACGTCATCCTTGAAGGGTTAAGCTTTGACTATGTCATAAAATTTGTATGACAATTCATTATTTGCATTGGGAATTTTGATAATATACCTCAAGATCGCTTAGCGTTAGAACAAGAAAGTATGTCAACAATGTCCAAATAGGTACCCCCATCCGCAATAAGTCGAAAACAGTCCCGAGCCATGATCTTATATCGAAAGGGAACTGTATCTTCAATTTTTGGGACCACATCGAACCTGACCTCGAAGAGCAAGGATTATCATGTGCGAAAGGGACGCGTGCTATCGTTTTGTCCAGGACTGTGAGAATGAGTGGGAGGGAGACGGAAGACGAGAGAGCGTGCGAAAACGAGCGAGTCGCGAATATATCCTGAAGGGGCCACTGGGCTCTCTCTCCGAACTGACGAAGGCGTGCCAGGATTTGTGGCCTTGATTTATGCCAAAACTGGCGCCGTTTATTATCGGTACCGCTGGATGTGTGCATGCGTGAAATTGGAAACGCAGACAAGCGTCCATGCAAATTTAACCCGTCCGTCTGCCTCCGCACGCTATTCACCGCGCCCATCCGACAAAGAAGGAACTTTACTGTCTAGCCCGCTCGCGCCCTTCCGAAACCATCCCTTCGCCCTCGTGCAACCTCCCTTCCCGGCCCACCCCCAAACAGCCACGAAATCAACCCAAGGCACACCATCAACCTGCACCTACCGACGCTCTCCTTCCTTCCACGATAACCCTTTATACCACGGCTGCCGAGTCCAAGGAAATTTTAGAACCGATCCGCCAAAGAGTACCCGCTGTTACTCGCCGCATTCTCGCGAGTGCGAGGTTACGGAGCTGCACGATGTAGCGGGTAAGAATTGATTTTCTTCTGCATAGATTGCTAGTAGAGCCCTTTGAATATATTCTCCTGGAAGCGTTCGATGAGCTCGAAAAAATTAGCGCCCTTTGTTGTTCCACAGAGTGGCTGGCGGGGGTGGAGGGAAGGTGGATTCATTTAATTTTTGGTATAGGTGTTTGTTGATGGTCTCTGTTTCGCATGAACCTCTTTTAGTCAATAGTGTTTAAATTTTAAACAACTCAAATTTTACAGAAATGTGAATTGCTATTTCAAAAGGGTGTCATTGTTTAAATTTTTGATTGAAAAATCTGTTCATGCTGAGAGTATGCTCAGAAGCACCTTTCTTTGACTGGCTGCACATAAGTCATTATAACTCCTTTGTGTATAGGTCTTTTTAACTAAAAAAAATATTTCGAGTTACCCCAATGGTGTAGTAAAATAGCCTTAAAGTTTCATAAAGATTGGTTCGTCCTATCAGTGACAATAAATGTATCACGTGCTGTTGAATAGTAGCTAGGTAATGTGTCTGACCATGGCCAGCTGATTCTACTTATTGGAAATACGAATGCTTTAGAGCCTGGCAAATTTTCAAAGCCGATTTTGTGTGAACAAGTCCCGCAAATCTAGCGTTAAGAGATGGTGATCAGTGATTTTACAGATGTCAGCTCTAAGGACAGCAGATTTTGTCACACGTCATGAAACCGTATACTCGAAGTATCCAAGTTTTTAATCCTCCAGAGCTGCCATAACACAGTACATTGCACGCCTTAGTTTCAGACTTGATGATGTTTCTGCACATATTTCCAGGTCGTAATGTTCTTAACCGTGAAGGGGCTAATAATTTTGCAATCGAGGTTGCTGGATTGCCATAAACTGTCTAGACGCCAGGAGTTTATAGCACGGAAGTAAAGGCTTTCGTAAGTCGTTAAGAAAAGTGGATTTATCACTTGATAAGAAACATGGGGTGAAATTTATCACGTATTAGCCTTTATGTCTTTAAGGAGCAAAGAAATTAATCATATCATGATCTTAAATCAATATTAAAAAATGAATAAAAAATGTCCGCAATTTGACCTCGTCAAATTTTCTAAAAAGAATCGACCACCATGATACGTGATCCTTTTTGCACCTTGTCGTAAGAAGACTAGATGCAGCAAGCTTCCAAGCAGTATCCATCCAATTTCCAAAAGAACGAACCACAATGCAGCATTAACCTTGATCATCCCCAAAACTGCTAACCCTTCTAGCTCCTCGGCGTTCAAATCGAGGATGGAGGACCTTCGCGGTTCAACAATGGCTGCCTATTTATCACCGTCTTGGTAATTGATGTAGCCCCATCAGGGGTAGCAACGTCATCCAAAGATCTCGCTGGGGGAGAAAGAGAGAGAAAGGAGGAAGGGCAAAAGTAATGTCACAGGGGGAGAACAACGCAAGCCCAGGTCGAAGAAGAATGCATTTACATGTCGGACATCTCGTCGACGTTAGCCAAGCGTTATTCCGCTGGTTCGAGTATCCGAAGACGTCTCTTCTGATGCGGAAAGGGAATGCCGAGGTGTGTGCACGATCGAGTCGAGTAGACGAGGTGTTTACGTATTGCATATTACAGCTCTTCACCCACACGCCTCTCCGCCTTCCTTCTCCTCCTGTTCTTCACCTCTTTCCCAGGACAAACCCCTATTCTTGGCTCCGTCTACAAGCCGTTACTCGGTACTTTTATTTCCACGATAGAGGCCCGGTCTCGTTGCATGGTATCCGTTCTTTCCACCAGATTTCCGTCTTATTGTGCCGCTTCGCAGTATGCTGATAAGGGAACGCCTCGGGGCGCAGAAAGGAAGTGTCGGTGCAGCTTGTAATCTCGAGAATTTTATCGTCCGCGTATAGAAACACTTTTACGCGCTCTCCCTGTCGAGATACTGCCGCGTTCTCTGCCTTCTCCTCTCTGTCTCTCTTTCTCATATTCTATCTGTTTCTCTCTTTCTCTGTGTGTGACTATCTCCTATCTCACGACACTGGGACTGCTCGTTTCGCCGCAGCTTTCCGCTTAATTATCGATTCGTTTAATTCCCCACCCGACGCACCGTTGACATTAGCGGCTCCTTTGAGGACAGCTGCAGCCAAGTTTATTTGTTTGACATTGCAGGGATCTTGAGAAGCCCATTTTCTTGAGGATTATTCCTTTACTCTCAATTTATAAAGTACAAAAGAGTATGGGAGAGCTCATGACGATTTCAGTTGTTTGACCTTGCAGTGACCTTGGAAAGCTCCGCAGAGCTTGCACTTGAAATTTTTAGTGGAAATCGTGCACACGTTGATCCTTTTATCGTCCCAACTTCAACAGCAAGATTAATTAATTCGCCAGAAGATATGTAATTGAATAACCTGTTAGGCTGTGAAAGGTGTCAGGAGTTTACTTGTCGTTTCTATTCTTATTCAATGTATTTTAATTTTGTTAGCATGCGAATGTAGTTTATCGGGCCGACAACGTGTTGTACGCCCTGTACAGATCCAAACTACACTGTTTATGCAAATTCTTGTTTCCCAGGATCGTGTAATAAAAATCGATGTATCCATTCCGTCCAGCCGTAGCGGCGCAATAAAGGAAACAACTGTTATTTAAGTGAAGTACATTTCCACGCGTGGAATATATTAACGAAGTTCAGTCGGCAAGTGGAACACATCGTGTAGTACATACCGCATGCTACACATTATGTACGAAACATTTGCGTGTAGACGATAACCATTATTCTACATTTTATAAGTCTCCGAAGACTCGCAAAAGCGAGCACACTCTCCTTTCTTGATACATTGAACTGTACGTTCGGGACTTTCGAAGGGAGAACGTTTCTTAGGCGATCTCTATGACCTGTTGATCCTCTCGTAGATCGTTAGCTTCGAGAACTCGAGTCACCGGTAGCTTCTTTCTGTCCGAAAGTATCGGAGCATAATTCTTGTAAGCCGACTTGTTTCCTAATAACCTCACCGATCTATTGCACTGACCTGTAACTCACTAATGAGTCATTATTATAGATTGCTAAGAAGATTGCCGGACCTGAAGTTCGGAGTATACTTCTTGCTAATAGCCTTCGAATAATCATCTTTGGTAACTTAACAATGAATTAATCAGTTCCAGTTTAATAACGAGTCTGAGTCTTGGCGAAGGTCTCAAACGGAATCTGTTAACCGTGAATGTCATTTACTCTTATTACAAGTCTTACTAAAATGTTATTTATTATTAAATTATTAAATGTACATATATGATAAATATAAATTTTCTTTCAATATTAGAAAATGATTAAACTGTTAACTACGATGAATTTTTAATTATGAACAGTTTCGAAGGCGTGGCCAAAGTCGTCAGATGTGGGGAGGGAGCACGAATCGAGGGGAATACAGTTATTCCCTCTCTGCCAGTACCGGATTAGTCACGTGACATTGTGACACATGCATGACAAAGACGGAACGCGTCACGTGACCGCGGCGGAAGCGTCGCGTTGTGGAAGGGGAAGGTAGAGTGGGGACACAAGCTCAATCTGATAACTTTGGGCGAAACGAAAAGCAAGTAAAACTGAAGTAATAAAAATGGTATAATTTTTTATTTAATTTAGAAGAAAATTGATAATTGTTATGACAAGGGATTAATGCACTTTTATAGTGTCTGAAAAATGTTATTTACTCTGTGTCATCTAAAATGACCACAGTAATTATTTTCGTTATCAATGGATTGATCAACATGTTTTTTTTGTAATGATACAGTTTCGAGAGACTTCATTTATAGCAAGATCGAATTGGAGCAATTTAAAACAGTAAAAATATTTTAAAAATTTAAGATTGTGAATGTTCTGTCTCCAACTTATTGAAATTGTTAAAGAAGTAAAGAAAGTTCAAGATGGTCGCTGTTTCTTGCGATTGACGAGAAGAATTTTTAATAAGCGGGAAATTAAATGCGACACCCGGTATAAGCTCCCAACGCGAAAGAAAGAAATAGCATTGGAATGTTAGCAAATTAATCCGTTCATTTATTTATATCCAACCTCGACAGACGATCAGAACGGTGCGCAGGGACTTGCAACCGGGGTTGTTTGGATTCCATATATCATTGTTTTCGTATTTACCCTCGTTCTTTGCGCGCAACACAAACTGCCAATATTGACGCAATATTTGCCCGACGATAACGGAATGTGACGCCACCCGGTACTTTAATGCATCTGCAACGATTCCCGACCGGACAACATTTCATCGGACTAATTCTAAGCATCTGATAACACCGGCCATCCTTCGGAGCTTCGTCGCTCCACCGTAAATTTGCAAGATGATCAATTCCGATCGATTCGTGTAAACATCGTTCGAGCTATTTGTTGCGTGTCGTTGATTGATGGAGTGCGGCCATAGACGCCGAGTGCATTGCCTGCATCGCGAATTAGAGTGATACGGGCCCTGCCGAATATTCGGCTGATGCATGACACGGGTTAGGCGACTGTAATGTCCGTTTTATTCCGTAGTGTCGAATCTTATTGGACGATGTCAGAATTTATGGTAGACACTTTAAATCAGAATAGCCGTTTTATAAATAGTCCAAAAATGATATGTTCTGAAAATTTTAAAAATGTGTTTTGTAGATTCGTATAATTTATATACGTACTGGAAATTTCATTGGAACTGATGAATTGGTTTATGAATTATAAACTATAATAAGAAAATAGTGTTGCATTATTTTCGACTTATTAAAATTATTAAAAAATAATAAATGTATACGTAGCTCCTGCATCTTGTAATAAATGTTATTTTGAATAAAACTCGTCAGTCTAATAATGACATTTAAAAGTAATGTTGCACTGTTTTCGACTTGTTAAAATTATTTAAAAAAGAAGTAAGCGTACAGGTAGCTCACGTAACTTGTAATGAATTCATACAATTTTTAATTTTAATAAAATTCCTGACGATATGTAAAAATAGTACTGTATTGTTTTCGGCTTATTGAAACAATTCACAAGGGAAATAAATGTATACGTAGCTCCTGTACATTAAAATAAATTCATACAATTTTTATTTCGCTATTTCCGTTACCCAAAATAAATCTCATTAAGACATTCAATTCAGATGCAGTTCTCAGAGAACAGTCGGTTGGGATGTTTCGTAATCTTGGCATGGATTTCTAGCTATCATCGCATGCATCAATTGTTATCGTTATTACGGATCGTACCGCGCGAAATCGCGTAGCCGCGCCGATGATTCCGAAAGGAGAGGCGTCCTGCTGTTTTATTTACCCGGTGCCGGTCAATGAAATATTCAAATATTTCGGCTGAACCGAAGCACAATGGAGCGACGAGGCAATACGACCGCTTATGATTTATGGCGATCCGTACGGGAAGATCGACCGACTGCTGGCGAGTCGGCGCTCTCTAGCTTTCGGCTTTAAAAGATTTATAAGAATGCGCCAAATGCTCCGAAGTGTCACTGTCGCCCCCGTATATACCTATGCATTGTCGCAGCTGAAAGACATACAAGACGCAGTAAATTTGTCGGAACGTGGAAGCTGCATCCTTCTTCCCCATTTTTCCAATATATCGACGCTGGTCGGGCCACATACTTCTTGCTTTCGATGAGCTTTTTATGGAAAGTGGAAATCTTTCGTGCCTCTCGCTTTTTAACACTTTACCCGCACTTTAACCCCCTGCACTATAATGTCGAATCATTATGAAGATTCTGATCAGAATCTCGCAAAGACACCCTTTGAAAACTTTTTTAAAATTGTGCCGAACTACTCGAGCTTTTTTGACTGGTTTACTAGATAATGTGTAAAAAAATGTTTACAATTATCATTCTTCAAGATTTCGAAGGAGAAAAGTGTAGGACTCGATTTTTAAATCTTTTAACTGTGCCTATATTGAAAATTTAAAATACATCCTTAAAAGACACCCTTTAAAAAATTTTTTTAAATTGTCTTGAACTACTTGAGCTTTTTTGAGATGTTAGAAGGACTGGTTTATCTGATAATGTGTGTAAAATGTTTAAATTATTATTGTTCAGGATTTCGAAGGAGAAAAGTGTAGGACTCGATTCTTGATCTTTTAACCGTGCCTATATTGAAAATTTAAAATAAATGCTTAAAAGACACCCTTTATAAATTTTGTTTAATTGTCACGAACTACTTGAGCTTTTGTTTGAGATGTTAGAAGATCTAGTTTACGTGATAATGTGTAAAAAAATGTTTGAAATTGTTATTGTTCAGGATTACGAAGGAGAAAACTGTAGGACATGTCTTTTAAATTCTTTAACTTTGTTGTACATCAAAGTAAATTATGCAGATGAACAACGATTTCATGAACATTGTAAATTCGTAGACGTATGTCCTTCCGCGTAGAGTAAAATGCAAAGGAACATTGAAAGAGCAATAAACAAAGCCGTGTAAACGGTCCTAAGAATCCCGAATAGTATAATTGCAAGAAAAGGGTCAGGTGCCTGAGATTTACAAAGCAGTTGTTTATTTCAAGCTCTGAGAAGTGTCGTGGTTAGAGTCGAACGTCTGCGCGGAATAAAATACAACGGGCACAATCGGATTCCTCGTGAGGAGGCGGTCGTCGGCAATTTTTTGGTGAAAAGCTCCGGCAGGAATTTGTCTTCATAGAAATCTCGGCTCGTCACCGAGCAGGGGGAGACGCGTGCACACACGGTGGACGGTACGTGCTTCACGTTTCGGTGGCTGGCCGATCGAATTTCCCGCTACTTCCCAGGCTCGCAGGCGACGCGACGGCCGTGCCTGCCTGAATTTAATTTACCCCCGAGCGCGAAACAAGTTCTCCTGCCCGCTTTCTTCATCTCCACTTTCCGCAGCGATCGTAGAATGCGCCCCACGGACTGCTCGGTGCATATATCTACCTTATACACCGGGATTATATTACATGTACACGCGAGCAGACGCGAACACCCCGGATGCAACGAGTTGCAACACGCCTCCGAACCACCCCCGTATTCGACGAGTACAACAACAAGCACCCGAAAACTAATATGCCAAAGTGCTCGTAAAAATATTCCTCGGCGTGCTGCGGAACAACAGCGGAGCGCCGACGTTGCAGATTGCTCGCTAATTTCTCATTGGGGAACGGATTCGCCAAAATTAGAAAGACTTTTGACACTCGACGGAGACCTTTTACGGAATCAAAAGAGTATTTCAGCGTGGAAGGGAAGTGTTTATTTCTGCTTCTGCGAGATTAACCCTGCAGCAAGAATTTTCGCCATTGTTGAAGTTACTGGGTGTCGAGAAATATACTTTTCGATTCTGGGGTGAAATTAAAATTTTGTATCGTGTTGTAACATAAATACATTTCGCCAAATCAAGGGAATACAGTTACCCTCTCTCTGCCAGTACCGGATTAGTCACGTGACGTGGCGGAAGCGTGGGGGAATAGGGTCGTAGAGTGGGGGGACAAGTCTTAATCTGGCGACTCTGGTTGTGGCTCGCATCCCCACTCTCCTCTTAGACAAAGGAGAGTGGAGGGTATCATCAAAATCCCAGCGAAAACCGACTGTGGCAGTGACGTTTGGAAAAAATCGGCGCGTCATCGAAACGCGGAATTAGCTCCGCGAGGGAATTGCTTTAGTATTAGTGTCCCCCGACGCGTGCCGCCGGCGGAAAGGTGTCCGAAGAACGCATTCGCGTATGCGGCAAGGTTTGCATATCTCTTTTATTTCTTTTTTCCTGTGCAAGGAAACTCGTCGCGAGGCACGCTGGGATAGAGGCGTCGTCCCCGGGACACCGGTACACGCGCGAGCATATAAATTTTTCTCCGTCGGACGACACCCACACGCCGGCGTATTGAAGTGTCGTGCTTTATCGGTGAATGCGCGGCCGTCATCCGCTTTCCAGCAAAGTGAAAAAACAAACTGCTCGTAGCCGGAATTTTGAGCCTGTGATTAAATGCATGAGGCGTTGGTGAATTAGATTAAGTACTCTTGGGCATAGATCGTGCTTCAGAATATTCCCTCTCCCTTCGTCTCTCTGCCGTCGTTCCTCTTCTGCTTTTGCGTCCCCCTTCCACACCCCTTCCCCTTCGCCCTATACTCGACGCCCACGCCACCTCGTCGTATGGAATAGAGTGCAGGGGAAAATTCATTGGCTTGAAAATTTTCAGCCGTGAGCCCACGACGCCGCACAGTGGGAAAAAGTGACTTGCCTTGCTTCAAAAAGAAATAACTTTCGATAGAAATGAGGTAGAGCGATGAATTTTTTTTAAAATTAAAGCTGAAACTTTGCAGAATATGGGAAAAATAGGGAGATTACGGTACGAACGGTTTTTAACCTTGAGAAAGTTCGTTAAACTTTCACAATTTCCAGAAAATGTGGTTTCTGCGTTACCACGGGCAGAACAAATTTTTTTAATTTTTGCTATATATCATTTCCCGTAGATTTTTTCACGCTGATTTCAAATCTGGTCTCAAAATTTGTCTACGACCTCTGGTTTTTTCAAGAAATCGATTTTTGTGACAAGAAATTAATGAAATCATGTTTTCGTTTAAATGATTTTATAACACACTAATTTGAACATATGTACATCGTATTCTCGTATATACAACACCATATAAATAATAATAATAAAGTATTTGAATGTTTTAAGTTACGAAACACATGAAGCACCTCACATCTCGTCATCACTTGACGTATCGCTGACATTACTATTGGCACTTTCTGCAAGCTCTGTGTAGCTGTAATGTATAATAATATGACTTAGATATGTATTGTTCATAATTATACTCTTATTTATAGAAGAAGGTGAGTACTTAATCTTTTTAACTTACATATTTTCATCGACGAAGTTTCTAACTTCTGGTGCAATTTGATTTCTTCGATATATATATTATTCTTTACAATAATTTTCTTTCTTCAAATTGCTCTGAAATCGATAAAAAAGTTTATTTTCATATCATTTCTATTTTCTGCATCAATATTCTTTTTCTTAAGAATAATATATAATATATGCCAAGCTTGGTGTTCGAGTAGACCAAGTGTTACAAGGGCATGGCACAACAAACACTGGCAATGTCGCTAGAAGATGCTTCGAAAAACCAGCAATATTTGCAGAAGCTCTGGAAATTGATGTTCAATTCGTAAAAAATGTTGCGACAATATTATTAGTGTTTAAGTGTAAGAAGCCTTAAAAAATAAGAGAGCTTGAACAGTTCTGTTGGCAGACTAATTGTGTCCACTATACACTATTTCCATGGGCTCGAATGAGCCCAACGTTACAGAAATTATTAAAACATGGTTGCGAAATAGCCCAGCAGTTTCTATTGTCAATAGCGTACTATTCAGAGGATGCGAACGAGTCATGGCATAAGCTTTATAGGAAGAATATGATTCTTCATTCCAGATAAAATAGTCGAAAAAACAGATTGTTAGACGTTTTTAATCGAGCAGTACAGTTAACCGATCCTAAAATATCACTGATCTTAATAAAAGATCGATTACAATTCTATCGAAGAAATCAAATTGCACCAGAAGTTAGAAACTTCGTCGATGAAAATATGTAAGTTAAAAAGATTAAGTACTCACTTTCTTCTATAAATAAGAGTATAATTATGAACAATACATATCTAAGTCATATTATTATACATTACAGCTACACAGAGCTTGCAGAAAGTGCCAATAGTAATGTCAGCGATACGTCAAGTGATGACGAGATGTGAGGTGCTTCATGTGTTTCGTAACTTAAAACATTCAAATACTTTATTATTATTATTTATATGGTGTTGTATATACGAGAATACGATGTACATATGTTCAAATTAGTGTGTTATAAAATCATTTAAACGAAAACATGATTTCATTAATTTCTTGTCACAAAAATCGATTTCTTGAAAAAACCAGAGGTCGTGGACAAATTTTGAGACCAGATTTGAAATCAGCGTGAAAAAATCTACGGGAAATGATATATAGCAAAAATTAAAAAAATTTGTTCTGCCCGTGGTAACGCAGAAACCACATTTTCTGGAAATTGTGAAAGTTTAACGAACTTTCTCAAGGTTAAAAACAGTTCGTACCGTAATCTCCCTATTTTTCCCATATTCTGCAAAGTTTCAGCTTTAATTTAAAAAAAAATTCATCGCTCTACCTCATTTCTATCGAAAGTTATTTCTTTTTGAAGCAAGGCAAGTCACTTTTTCCCACTGTGCGCCGTTTCCGAACCGAGGATAATGAACAAAAGGACCGCGCGCCGGTTTCCATGCTAATCTTCGATTCCCCCGCCGAAATTCTTGCTTGTTTTAGCGATTAACAACGGTCCAACCGCGCCGGAAAGAATCGAGAGATACGCCGATATTCGGAGTGGTACGCCAGGAAATGTATTGCACACACGCCGAGAAGTGACGCGGTCAAAAAGTGCAATTTTCGAGTTGTCACTGGACTGTGGATCTTGATGTAAAATGAAAATTGTCTGTATCTATTGCTTGCAATTTTCGAGTTATTAATGGACGAGCAATATTCAGATAAAATAAAAATTGTCTAGAAATATAGCATGCAATTTTCCAGCTGTCAGTGGAGAAATCTTCGTGTAAAATGAAAATTGTCTGCATCTGTTGCAATCTTCGTGTAAAATAAAAATTGTCTGCAAGGAAGTTAGAAATTAATTTTGGGTAGCCAACTTGATAAAAATAATAAAAAAAGAACTGCCTTTCTAGTTAACTGTATGTAATATCTAATGGATATAGAAAAGTTTATTTATTATTAGTTGTCTCCTGACACGAGATCTCCAGGATATAAAAATATACAAATGAATTTCTTGTCCGTAGATTTGAGCTAATGGATTTTCCCTCTTCCTAGAAAACCCACTTCCTCGAGCTCTGTCGCCCTTCCGAGGGTGCGATATTTCGCGAAAGATTCGCGTGCCTCCACGAACGCGGGAGTAATTTAGGGTGAGTCAAGAGAAGGATTGAAGAGTGAGGTTGATCCTTATCGGAATAGGAAGAAGTTACTATAGATGAATCAGACAAGGAGTCGATTTTATCGGCTACGTGCACGTCAGAGAAAATATAAAAGAGAATTGTGGGGGAGTAAGAAAAGAGGAATCGGTTAGGGAGGTCTGCTATTTTTCATTTATGATGTAGCGTGGTCTGATGAGAGATTGGGAGATAGCGGAATACGAATGACCATGGTAATCAAGAAAATTGTTCAGGGGTTCTTCATTAAATCTTATCATTTCTGGAAGTGACTTCTTGATAAATAAATAAATAAATATATTGCTATAAAAGTCCTCAATTTATTGATCAGTATCGAAAGCATGCACCTTCTGAACCCAGTAAAATTTTCAAGATCATCTCGAAATCGACTTTAAGTTGCATCGTAATCGATTGATTGCTTAAAACATCGAACAACTCGTAAGGACACACTGGGGACAGGAAAAGCGTGGATACCGAAGGTTTCCGAACGATTCTCCGGCTTGCGGCCGACGGGAAAACATGTCCGGCGAGCAGAAACTTTCAGTATGTTTAACATTCCGCGGTAAACTGAATTTGGTACCTGTTGATTAGATAAAACGTCGCGGCGGTGCAGTCGAACGTTTAAAACGGCGGCGGCGCGGCGGCGGCTGAACGTTTAATCTGGCTGACGGGAAAAAACAAAAAAAAATCCGCTGCTCGGATACGCGAGTCCTGAATATTAAAACAACCGGTGGCGTGACGCAGATGGAGAGAGAGAGAGAGAAAGAGAGAGATGGGCTACCCGTTACGTTTCGACGAATTACGCTGAACGTCGCAGTTAACCGAATTACGATGTAAACGCCTGGAAAAAGAAGATTCGCTCGATTCGCTTTTTACCGATGACGGGAAACCGCCGCCGTGAAATTAACTCATCGATTAAGCAGCTATTTTTAATTGACGAGTAGACACGTGTAGTACAATGATTAATTCGAATGCGATGAGACAGTTCTCGGTGGGGATCGAGACTTGTGTCCTCGCTTTATCTTCCCCTTCTGCGAATCTGGTTCTAGCAGAGAGAGGGCAACTTTCTCTCCTCAATTCGTTACACATTTCCGACTTATAAAAAGTAGACATTTTTATTTTGCATAAAGATCCACAGTCTAATTATCATCGACTTATTAAAATGATTGGTAATTATATCTCGAAAAGAAAAACCGAGCGGGCGTAAATCATGCAGAGAAACGTTGCTTAGAACTATGAATTGTACAATACCCTTTTTTGTATAATTACCAAATGATTTAAAAAAGAAATACATTTCTATTTGGTTTCAGCAGCTCGAAGTCGACCCAGACAATTTTTCTTTCCCATAAAAATCCGCTGTCTAAAGACGTCACTGTGTGTCTTCGAGAAATTGAAGACGCACGTGCTTTGTCCAGGAGTGTACGATAGAGGACATAAGTGCATCATCTATGGACAGATAGAGGACGCGTCCAGAAGCCAGCTGAGCTTGGAAGTCTCTTGAAAATATTTCGTTAGAGGATGCGACTGCGGCGAAAGCCCTGTGTCGTCACTGCTGATAAAGCGCGACGCTTGGAACCGTGTAAACGTTACAGCGCCAAACTGGGGGATTACAATCGTTTCATAGCGACTTTGTAGGAAAACGAGTACGTCAGAGAGAGAGAGAAAGAGGGAGAGACTGCCATCTCATTTCGGACTGCGCGCGTCCCAGAGTTTAACAGGAACCTAATAAACAGCCGTTTACCTCTGTCTAACGTTATTTTACTTTGTATACAGCCGGAGGCTTTCAGTTAGTTACTCGGCTGGATACACGCATACCTGGACGTACATTCCGCGCTAGGTGTACGATTATAAAGCTTCCAGCAGGATTCCGCTGGTCATTTATTAGGGAAACGGCTACCCCCTCCGTAGGGACACCAACCGAGACGCAGAATTTCCGAGCGCTGACCATCGCCGAATGAGATTTTCACAGATATTTCCATATTTTTCCACAAGAAACGCGTCCCCGACTATCGTCAGAGGGGATCCTCTGTTTCTTTTTGCGACCAGGCTACGATCGAAGCGGACGAAATTATTCGCGACACCGTTTTAATGAGTCCTGTGGAACACGTCGCCAGTGGTCGATAAAAAATTATTTCAGGAATTGAAAATTGTTGTACAATTTGATTCGTTAGCGTGTCCGATAAGTTCTTTTCGATCGAATTTTGTTTAGAAGAAAATTCTAATTGTAGGAAATTATTCCAGTTTTAACACATTACCGACCGGTGATTATTGCATAATTTTGAAAAATGGCTAAATACTTTTTAATGGAACCTTCAATAGCAACAGCAATCTTCATTGTGAACTAATAAGTCACCCTCAATAACATGATCTAATAGTTTCATTTAAGAATGTAAAAGAAAATTTCTGTTTTCTTTTGGTACAGCACAATTATTGAAAATCCAATTCTTTCGGTAGGTAAAGTGTTAAAAATTCAGAAAAACGTAGGGAACTTTATGTCTGCATAAGTTTGAACAACCGCTAGGCTGGAAATACGAGCTTCGACGCATAATATTGGATTCATAAAGCCCGTTTTTGCCGTCTTGTCGTGGCTAGCCGGTCCACCACGGCGCGGAGGCTATTGTTTGTGAAGCATGCTCGCATTGTCGTTATCCGCGGAATATGTCCGCCATGACAGCTGGCAGCTGTATTATATTTTCGGCCGCGTCGCGTCGTTCCGATATCGCGTGGACGCCTTGTTTGGTAACGATTGTCTCCCTCTTGCTCGAGGGAACAACACTTAGTTCAAATAATGTGCAATTTAATATTAGTGGGCGTGCATTCAAAGTATTTTAAATTGTTATTAGAGCGGAGATAGGTTAGGGAAATTAATTTTAGTAATGAAAGAAAACGTGACAGATAATAGTGCACGTTGATGCAATTTCTAATCCTTCAGGATCCTGTTTTTATGCAAAATATAATTAATTATAAGATACGGGAGCTACATAGACGTTTACTTCTTTTTTTCCTAATAATTTTATAAATTTTTATACATTTACTTTTTTCCTAATAATATGACTCGGTTGTAAACAATGCAACAGTATCAACACAATCGTCTGCTTTCGTCATAAAACACGTAGACATTTACTTGGTTTCCTAATAATTTTATTCAGTTGGAAAAAATACAAAGGTATTATAAAATTTTTTAAATATTTTTACTGATCAACATATTCTGAAGAAAATAATTAGCAAGATTAATTATTTATCATTTCATTTGATGGTTTCCCATTGTCCCAATGTGACACAGGAGACCGACATATTAACTAGCGAAAATGGTGGAGGGATGAGGGTTAACTCCAGACGAAATCGTGCGAACAATGTTGGAAAAATAGCAACGCTCCATTCACCGGTGGTATCCTTTCAATTCGCGGCGATCGAGCGTCGCAGAAAGTAATAGAAAAATTCGCGGCGGAGAAGCGAGTGACACCTTCGCAGAACTAATTTCCACGCGGTTGGTCCATTCATGGTAGGATTGGCGAAACGTTGGGTGAACGAACGAAACGGGAAACGGCGCCGGCTAGACAGTTCGGAAACGCGCGTTATAAGACAGAGATTGAAACCCATGTGCTTGTGTGTGTGTGTGCGTGAAGACGGCAAAAATGAGTTTGCGACTGCAACATCGCGTGGGACAGGCTCACCGGGACGTTCAAAGCTAGCCGATGCAACGAAACTGCACGGTGTGACGCGCGCGGCCACTGCACCGGCCGTCATGGATTATCCGACAGTGTGCATACAGCCGGTCGCCGGAACTTGGGAACGTGGAAACGACCGTGCGTGTTCTAATAAAGTCTAATGAAACGAATTTACGCTCGATAATGCGTCCCCGAGAACGTTATGGAAATGCTTCATGTCGATTCGCTCCATTAAATTGCGAACGCGCCGTTATCCGCGCCGCGGTTGCCCCGAAACGCCCGCCCTACGCTGTTTTATTGAACAATCGATTGAAAATACTTCGAGTCGGTGAAACAATCGACGGAACCAGACCGACAAGCTTCCATCGATCGATCTCGAGCGAGTTCTTTCGCGGGAAGCGATTCACTGCGGTTTAAAGCGAGTGCGCTCCGGACCATACCGGATTTTAACAATAAATTAGTGGAGATTCCAGATTTATAGATTTCTACTCGAACGTGTATGTATTAATCGGGGACGAAAGTGCTCGAAGAGAATTTTTATAAACTAGAACAACAAGCGTTTAAACATTCCCGATTTAAATTGTGGTCATTCAATGAAAAATAATTGAACTGAATTGAATGTTTTTACATGATGTAACAATGAAACAGATCGAAGACCCATTTTCCTCAAAATACAGAAAATTCAAACGTTTCCAGAAACTTGCAACAATTCTTTTCGCCAATGGAACTACCATAGATTTGCAGATTGAAGCCTCCTCTTTACAACGAGACCTTGAGAATTGATGTACGATTTTTTTCCATTGTTTTGTTGAACAAAAACGAGGAACTAGTTCGGTCGTGTAAAGCACTTAGGAGTAACTCGAGTTGCAGCACACCTCTCATTCGAAGCTCGATAAAACAGTGAAAAAAATCGTGCCTCAATTTTCAAGGTCTCGTTGTAAAGAGGAAGCTTCAATCTGCAAATCTATGGTGGTTTCAGTCGGGCAAAATATTTATCAAAGTTTTCGCAGACGCTTGAATGAACAACACTTTCGAGCAGAAATTCATTTTTACATACCATAACCTTGAAGGCGAAAAAATCATCAGTTTGCAGAACGTAATAAAACGAAAAGAGTAATAATATACTGGCGATTGTGATTCTGACAAAACTGAATTAATGCGATTAACCATTTATATTGTTTAAACAAAGAAGAACGTCGATAGATACTTGTACAGGGGGTAAGTGTCCCGTTAATATTTTACGCCCGCGATTCTCGGAAATGCGGAAAAACCCAGATGAGAAAGTATAAAGTGTTTTATTGCGTGGTAAATCTTCCGCGCAGTAGATCTGGAAGAGATAGCTCGAAGGAAGCGATTTGCATAGGCATTAAAAAAACTAATTAAAATCTAACGTCCCGGCGATCCACCGTGTCTGTCAACCCTTCCGGGCAGATGGGCGCGGACTCGTTATTTTAATTCTCTTCGTGGTAAACGTGATTTACACCGTGAGACCCGAATAATTTCACACGATTCCTCTCGGACATCCATTTTGTTTCTACGGGATCCATTTTCACCACCCAGAATGCGATCATTACATATACCATTGCGTTGCTTGCACAAAACAGTATTACATTCTCCTATTTCGTTCTTTCCTAATATTTACCCCTAATTTAAAGAAATTACGTGCAAAAGCTTTCACATCGTGACGCTACACCTCAAGAACTGCGAATATCTGTTAAAAAATGTTTCTGCAAGCTGGACCTAGACCGACTTTCTTAAGGTCAAATTATTTGATGATTCCATCGTGTTCTATTCATGGAGAGGAACAAACTTCTGCAATTATAATACACGCGTACACGACGTAAAACACGACTTTCACTTTAAACATTCATTACCTGCGCACATCGGTTACGTCGGCCAACGTCGCTCGCATAATGAATGCATACGAGCCACGAGAACAGCATCAATAAAAACGTCGAGCCGAAATAAAGAAATCGCGTTTGATGTTTCCTCCCCTACAAGAAAAACGAAGTCGCCATTCTCGCCCGTTCGTGGCCCGAATCCTCGCGTATCCGGCGCGCGTGGGTCCGTAAAAACTCGAATTTGCATAAGTGTCGGGAGCCCGGGGTATTTGGCGGAGATAATTGAAAAGAACGTCGGTAAGAACGTTTATCAGATCCGCGGAATTATTTACGTGTACGGGGCGACTCGCAGCGACGCGAGGTGCGCTGGGGAATTGGCTCGGTTGATTCCTGCGTTGGGACTTCGGCTGCGAATCGTAAATAAGCGATGGATGCATTACACCTTTTCAAATCGAGCGTGCAATTTTCTCTGGTCGCGTCGGTGTCGGCGAGCAAAAGTGAAGGGGGGCTCCGTTCTCGAAAAGCGCGGCTGTAATCTATCTATCAACCACCCCCTCCGACTTTCTACACGCTTTATGGTTACGGACGAGCGGGAGGGATGATACCTTTTCTCTTTCACCCCCTTTCACCACCGTTCCGCTCTCCCCCACACCCCACTCTTTCCCCATTGAATATGCAGGAAGAGCATCACTGGAAATTTACATTTTCGCTCAAATTCCTCGAGCAACGTCGAAACGTTTTACTGACTGTCCCTATTCGTATCTCATTCCGCCAGCCATTTCAGAGAGCATGAATGATTATCAAGGCAGCGTAATGGGAATCGCTTGGCCGGCCACGATCGCGGCGAATGCTTTTTGAAAGTGTGCCCCGCTGGAAATTGTACAGGTGTGTGTATACGTGTGTCTCTACCACCGCGATTTTCACAATTTGCTCGCGCAGGTATCCTTCCGAATAACAATTCCGTGGTCGCGTGGCAAATCACGTGGCGCGCTCTGTTTTCACGAATTTCGTGCTGTTCCAGCCTGTCGCAGCGAAGCTCCTTGCAATTGTGCTTGTACGGCTTTGCAAAATTAGCCTTTACACCCACAATTTTATAGATTTATCTGTTTAACATATGATTCGTAGGAGAGAATTAAACAATATTTATAACGCGTCCGGAAACGCGCAGAATGTGGTGCAACGAAGAAATACAAATTTTGATTGTGAGCAATTTCGACACATTTTTTTACGAATAAACAATAAAATTATGTTATTAATATTGGAGTATTTCTTCTATTAGTAATTGGAGTAAATTGAAGGATTTCAATGTTGTCTACATATAATAATAATCCAACAATTATAATAATATTAAGATGAAATGTTTAAATAGAATAAAACTGAATATATTTGTGAAATAAATTGATTTAGGTTAACCTATTTTTAATAATGCAATTACTCGCACGTTTCCCCACTTTAATTAATGCACAAGATTAATGTTTCCAATACGGTAATTGTTTCCGCTTTTGTATAGATCGATACATTATTTATTTCATAATTCGTACTGAATCGCGACAGTGGGACGAATGATCATACATAATGTGATTAAACTCTGGATTAGCAACGCGTTCGAGATCCCTCGTCTCCCATATTTTCTAACAACCACGGTAATTGTTCAAATCTCACCTCTTGTTGCGATTGTTCTCAATTGAAAAGCCTTTCACGATCATCGCGATTATAACACCGTTTTCATTAGGCACCGATTCAACATGCTCGCCCCAATTATATTAGTAACTCCCTGAAGTTGAATAATCGCATTATGGCACAGTGCGTTGCAAAATATTGCGACGCTGTGATTCTACGCCGATCGATAGTCGATGATTCACTGAAGTGCAGTTACATCGACATTTAGCATAACAGATGCATCATTATATCGTCCGATGGTCTAACAAATATTTTGATCTGCCGAACAATTTTAATCATAATTTTATACATAAAAATAATATGTAAAACAGACTCTTTTCTTAAAATTTGCTCATGCGAAATAAAAGTTGTGTACGTCTTTGCAAAAGAGATCTACTTAGGAAATTTTGTTCCACTTACGACATTTTTTATTTTACACAAAGATCCCACAGTTTACCAATGCATTTATTATTAGACAACGGATCTTTATGCTAAATCAAAATCTTCTACCTGAATCGCAACAAACTGAAGTGAAACTCGAATTTATATTCGTTCTTAAATTAATTAAATTCCTCTAATGTTTTTACTGGTTTAACTTACACGTACCCGTTTTTGTCATAAATGAATAAAATCAGCTGGCTATTATACTACGCGTCGTACAAACGCTAGCGGATAATTCACCGCACGCTATTTCATGGGCATATTTGCACGTTCACCTTGCAGAAACATTTGTTACAATTATTTTCCAGTGTGCAAAACTAGTAATTGAATCTTCACCACGAGGAACGTATGGGGGTTGAAACCTTATCGCGGCGTTTTCATCAGCCCAATCAATTAATCGAACTTTCGTGTTCCGCGGCCGGGTAGTACGCAAGAATCGAATATGCTTAATGGAATGGTGATTCGACTGTTCGTTTTTCCTTTACCGAGCAACTCAGTGTTTCGCACTAAAAAATAAGAAAGCCTCTCGATATAAGCAGCTTATCGTGTGCCCGTCTGTATTGATTAACGCCGGCGACTCGTGACGACTTCTTTCACGGTTACGTTTATCTGGCCGCATTTAAGCTGATTGAATTTTTCTTCGGGGTAGGGTGTCGCAGCGGTTCGTGGCCTTATTTCACCTCCACCTTATCGGGAATATTCTTTGCGGTGCAGCGATATCGCTGTTTGCCTCGGTTTCCCACCACGGTTTTCCCCATTTCCGGTGTCTCCCCTGGCCCCTTTGGGCGCCGCTATTAGCGAACATCTTGCGCGAAAACTTTTCTATTAAGCTGTTGAATAAGTTCGCCCCGGGAGCCCGTGTTGCCAGGATAAACATTGCTTTCACCGAAATAACGATCTCACAAACGGGAAACAAAAATCGTTATTAAAACGCACTGCTTTCCGAACAGAAAAATATGATTTTCGCATGTATGGAAACAAGTCAATTATAAACGGCGGACTATCTTATATAGGGTATCCCAAAAATGTTGTACTTGAATGGGGCGATTTCTGAGATCATTCGAAGCAACTTTTTCCTTTGCGGAAATGTTCTCCGAGGCTTCGTTGCGGAGCTATTAAGGAAAAACACGAGCCAATCAGAGCGCGGCTACTAGCGGCTCGCGCTGAGACGGGCGTTGGCATTAGCCGAGCCGGAACCTGTACTTTGTAGCCGCGCTCTGATTGGTCCGACTTTTACGTTAATAACTCCTGGCCTCAGGAATTATCCTTGCCAAGTAGGTGCAACATTTTTGAGATATATAATTCATGATGTTCAGAACCATTGTTTTATTTATCAATTTTTAAAAAAATATTTTTTAAGGTACCTCTCATGGACACATTAGTGTTTCTGACAATTTAAAATTGATACTTGTATTTTGTATTAAAATTTGAAAGGTGGTTGTCTATCCCCCATGTTGAGGATTATGTGGAATGACGAGAATATTTTTAATGAAACCATTTTATACCGAATCAATGGTGAATGGAATCGCTGTAAATTGAACGCGTCGATATAATGAAGGATCGAGAATCCTCTTAGAATCTTGTTTGCCTCCGCACATAACTCACGATGTTCAGTATTACGTTTTTTCCCCTCCGAGGGCGCCTTTTCCTTTTTAATGTTGTTCCCATTCGCACAGTCCTATGTATTCTTCGCGATTCTATGGGATCCAACAACCCTTCCTGCTATATGAACGGATCTTCCTACTTGCCCGGCATAAATCATAGAATTTCAATTTATCTTACGCGGCCTTCATTTCTCTTGGCACGAACCTCACTCGCGTGGAACTTCGCATACTGCCAACAATTCCATAATTGCGGAACACTTTGTTCATACTATTAAAAGTCAACAGACTTTCTGGCAAAGTATAAATTATTATTAGAGAAAAAGCCATTCGGGCAGATCTTGATCAACAATTAATTAACTGTTACTGTGTGTGTATGTTAAAAGTCAATAGATTTGATATGAAAAAGCATTCTTTAAAATTCTGGCACAAATTTTTATTTTATAAAAATAATCAGGGCACTCCTTTCTCGAGAATTAATTAACTTTCATTGTTAGAAGTCAATCGACTGTATGGTTATTTGACGTTTGATATGAGACAGCTTTGTCCAAAATTATGCTGCGAGTTTTTATTTCAGGAAAGCAATTTGGGTGCACCTTGGTCGAGAATTAATTAACTCGTATATTAAAAGTCGCATCCTTCGAAATTCTAACTCAAGTTTTAATAAACTAAAGCTATTCAGACACGCATTTTTCGATAATTAAGAGAGAATTAATTATTCCTTTGAACCCAAGCGACGTATGTATACGTTCTGTATTTAACCAAATTACATTAAATTGTTTTTGAGAAGTTGTATAATAAATATAGCATCATAAAAATTTTCTAAGTTGTTTTCGGAAACAGAGACTATATATAAATATACATAATATTTGTCTGTCAATATTCTTAATTTTTTTAGTGTTCATCTATTTCCACATCAAATCAATTTCACCTAACTAAACATCAATATTTGTAACTTTCCATTGACTATACATCTTCAGCAATTATCAATGAAAGAACCAACGAACGATCGATTCGCGATGAAAAATATTGCACACAGATAGCTCACATCGTAACCATAAATCTTTAAAATCGCGATCATGGTAGCCAGAAGGTATCGAAAAATGACGGAGCCTAAAACTGTCGAAAAACTATGGGTATGATAGCCGTTGTGAATCTATCGGAACCGAGATAACGAGAAATTGTTACACGGTCGGAAGGTATAGTGATTCCTACGGCGGCGCTGGCATTAGGTACATAATTTTCTGGCGGCAAGGGAGGACAAACATTGGATAAAACGTACGGGAACGATTTTACCGGGGTGCCATCCCCTATATTCTTGAAACACTTTGGACGACAAGAAGAGCTAAATACGATCGTGATATCATAGTTATATATGTTACGGTTACTTGACATAAGGTACAAATCCGATACTCCATCACGGGCCGGCGAACGTGGTCCACGCTTGTTCATGAGCTATAAAGGATTGTAGTGATAAGGTAAATGATGAAAACCGACACGTACGTGCCCGGTCGACGTGAACCGGTTTTATGAGCTTGGTTAAACGTTTCGTGAATCGTTTTGCCCGTTTACGATGCTCTAGGCTGCACGGGAAACATCATTTTTACACGTCGCGTCGCGTAATCTTGCTTGGGATCCATCGATGATCCCGACGCGGAAACGTCCAAATGATTGGGCCGCGGGAAATGCCAGAAATTGTGGCAGCAGTTACATTTCTCTTTTATTCGCTTTAATGGATAGGAAGTCTATTCTTCCTGGTTTTTTTTTAATTCTTTGAATCTATTCACTGAATTCAATTCACATGCATTCTAAATTGTACAAAATTAAACATAATCCACATCGATTGTAAGAGACAAGAGACAAATAGAAATTTCATTCTTCCCTTAATAATTCTACTAAACTGGAAATTATTCGTCGATATTTTTTACTTCCTTTAATTTAAATCATAAATATACCACAATAATTTTGAAAAATTTGAAATTATATATATCGGCATTTTTCAATTTTCTGAATCTGTTTACTGTATTCAATTCATACCTATATATTGTAATGACAGCATAAAATCCACAGTCTAAAGACAGCTACACCGTGGATCTTCATGCAAAGTAAACATTTTCTGCATCAATTACAGTATAACAAACAAAAGAGATAAATATATATTTCATTCTTTCGTATTCACATATTCTTAAATTATCTTAATATTTTCACTGTATTAAATTCAAAGGCAGTCCTCAAGTTAATATTTACTTTTTAGTCATTCTTGAATGTTATTGTTATAAAGTTCAGGTAAAAATAATACAAAATCGATGCGTTTATGGAATTCCATAGGTGTCATTAGAGAAAGTTGCACTTCTGGAGCAAGCAGTGCACCTTTGGGAAAATGATCGTAGCGTAACGCTAGCATTACAGTTAGCTTCATCAGGGGTCGATTGATACGATTGATATCGTTGTGTGTCGCGTGATGGTCCTGTTAAACTGTATCTATTCATGTCCCGGATCGATGGTTACGTATCACCGATTTTAATTGGCCATTCGAACAGTTATTTTGCAAAAGCAAATATCTGCAGAATGCATCATTAGCCTGCTTCCCAATTAAAAAGAAGAAGAACAGAGTATAAGCATTTTCATCAGATTTTTTTCGCGAGGAATTATCATGCTATAACTAATATCGTAATTTTTGCCGGCTTATGCGCTCTTTTATTTCCGCGGAACTGTCCGTTTTTGTTTCTTTATAATTCAGCTCGTTCAAAAGTAGAGAGCATAGAAAATGTGGAAGATTAGACACGGAGTTTCCCCTCGAATTCCGCGCTTTAGCTCCAGCAACGCGCAGCAGTAAATTATGTTTGGCCCAGAAAATTTATGCAAATGTTTAATCGAGCACGCCGTTTTTACGTAATTCGTTCGGAGTGGTCTACGAAAATTTCTCTTGTCGGCGGCCAGACGTAATGCATAAAGCGGAATTCAATTATGCACGAGACTTATCGCTTGTTGAAGCCGAGATAGGAAACCAGGGACGACTACCTTTGATGGTCCTCCTTGGTGTACACCGCGATATCATTCCCCTTTTTATCAAAACTTTCTAAAAAGCCTGTCATCTAGTCGCTTCCCGGATGAATTTAATTAATTGGATCGGGTCAATGTGACCATCCAAACGCGAACACTGTGAAAGACGCTTAAAGAGGTTGTTTTTGACACGGTCAAAGTTCAAACACTCGCGTTTTCAACAATTATTCCATCGTTCAACAAACACGATCTACAGAACACGAATGGTAAATTTATTTTTACATTTAAAACTTTCTATTTTTCTATTCCTGATCATGCAATTTAATTAAAATTTTATTTCACTAAACAATGACAGCATTAGTTATTGATGAACTACATATAATTCAAATGAGACAGACAATTTAAACAATGAAGGGGTTTCACTATAAAAATTTCGAATTCTATTACTCCGATCCATGATCGATGCAACTTTATCGAAGCTTAAAATATAAGGGATCGAGAACTGGTTCAAGATTACATTTTTAGAATGAAATTGTTAATTATTGGTGACCCAGATAAGCTATATGTAATTCCAATGAGACGGACAATTTAAACATTGAAGATTTTAGTAGAAAAATTTCGAATTCTATTTTACAATTTTTATTCTACTCCATTATTCGTGCAATTTTAACGAAGCTTAAAATATATGCGGTAGAAGCAATTGTTAAAGAGTGCATTTTTAAAATGACAGTGTTAATTATTGGTGAACTAGTTAAGCTTCATGTAATTCAAATGGATCTGACAACTTAAATATTGGATATTTCAGTATAAAATTTGCTACATTTGTAATGTACGTGATGGAAAGAATTGTTAAATATTTTATTTTTAGAATGATACTGTCATTGATGGATTAGGCTGCATGTAATTGCAATGAAACAGACAATTGAAATATTAACAATTTTTATATGCAAATTGCAAATAATCTTTTACAATCCTCATTCTTTTATTTCATGAGAAAAGTAACTTCACCGACGTTCAAAATTTACATAATAAAAATAATTGCCAAGGATTATTCTGCTACAGTGAAACTATCGATAACCGATGGATTAGGTGCAATCCACACAGCAACAAAATTATTATTGTATTCCGGGTGGGCGGGAGGACTTAAATGAAATATTCATGAATCAATTCAGGGAAGCTTATACCTTCTTATCAGATCTATCGTAGATATTGTCGCGGTCCCGCTTGTTGCAAAACGAACATCGGAATTTTGCAAGTTCTGAGGGATGTTATGCATCGTAATCTCGGTACTTTATCTGAAAGTTTTCGTCCAGCGTAATCAGTTGGGTCGCCGGATGTCTTTTTCTCCGGCATTAAGGCGGAATTGCAGTTTGTTCGAGGATCTTTTTGCCAAAATCTAGCATAACTCGCGCGACTTTTTGTTTTATAATAGTAGTTCTCTAATTACAAAAATGTGTCGTTCGCAGATTCTTCGCGGAAGAATAATTTAATTCCACTCGCGAACAGAAATAAATATTAATAAAAGACAAATTATCAGAATTAATACATCCGATGAGCTAATAAAAACCAATGTCTACTGTTAAAAACCAAACATTTTTCGTATAACAACCACTCTAATAATTATGAAATTGTTCTTAAATTGTCTCAATGTTCTTACTGACCTTCCATCCACCCGTTATTGTTGTCAATCCATAAAATCTGTTGTCAACTAATAAACAATCAGCAATTTTTACATACACAGGACGAAGAAAATATTAAAAGTTACCCAGAAAACGAGAATTGTGGAGATAGCACTTAATAGCGTATTACGAAAGCCGCAAAAATGATAAACAGCAACGAGGAGTGGCACAACAATTTTTCACTCGAATTGTTATTTCGCAAGAGCGCACGCGTTGCTGTGCTGCTCTTTGAAATTTCAATGCGGAGTTTATTTCGCGCATGAACTTGTAATCCTTGACAACTGCGCGTACCGACGTTATAAAGAAAAATGAATCCGTTTTTGGCAGGCAGAGCCATTACTATCTTCCCGCGACTTATCACTGTCTTGTCACATTAATCGCGCGTTCCGGCTCGCGGCACAGCCGGCGCATCTTGTCAAAGATGGCACGATACAAAAACGAATTCAATTACGATTACGGAGGAGGAAAAGCGGCCGCAGGTACACAAAGGATCCGCGGGATTTCTTCGTTTATGTAAAAGTTCCGCGGAGAAGTTGTCTCGCACGGTGCTCTCGGGGAAAGTACAATTTTCCTAGCTCGGTCCCCGTGAACGAATTGTCGTGTCGTCTTGCTTAGAGGCAATTAAAGTTTTCATTATCCGGTAAACGCGGCTACATCTTCGGGACGCTCGGCAATTCCGCGTTGTCAGAATACGCGGCTGTCGGGGGAAATGAAAACGGCGCTACGTTTTTCCGAATAATCCAGACCCTTCCACCAACCCTACCTTTCCACCCCCTGGTCGTGTTTCTTTTTTTCCATAGCTTTTCGTAGCCAGGATTATTACGGAAGTCATCCCCAAGCGATTTTCGTTTTCGTTGAACCGAACCTATTCAGGTTCCGTTTCACCTTTGCGATTTTCAAAGCTTTTGTATTGTGATTCCAGCGAATGCACACTCGTAAAATTGTCGATATCTGGACCGTGTTCATTTTGTTAAAAATAATAGTAAAAGAATAAATTTCTATACTCATTTTAAAGCTTGGAGCCCCTACTTTCGCAAACTGCTTTCATTTCGTTTTTAGGATGTTCGCACATGATGTAGCAGGTGCAAAACTGAGGACACGTTTTTTCTCAAAAATTCTATGAATTGGAACCTCTGTAAAAATATTACAAAATTTTTTTCGTCAATGAATCTTTCATAGATTTGGAGATTGCAGCTTGTCCTTTACAACGAGATCTTAAAACCTGATCTACGATTTTTAAAAATTGTTTTATGAAACAAAAACGAGGAACATGTTCGGTCGTGTAAGGTAACCTCATAATTGTTGCAAAGATGTATGTACACTTTTTATTCAAAGCTTGATAAATCGACTATAAAAAATCGAAAAATATCACAGCTTAAATATCGACACACTCTTTCGAGTAAGTTAATCATACTTTTATACACAAATTATAAACGCTGTGTAAAATATATTTTGTTCCAAAGTACTGATCAATGCATTTCGATAGGTGCGCAATAAACGAATATTTAATGCAAGGTAATTTAATAATATAATCGCCTTGTCGCAATGAGACTCTGTTAATAAAATCAGTCATAATCTGTTTCCAATACGCATAACTCTATAACCGTTTGTGAATTATACGGGCAGTTTGATAACACTGGGTCAATAAACGTGATCATTATTATCCCCTGCTGGAAATGCAAACCTCAAAGAAGGATATCGGGACGTAATATCAAGGAAACGTTAATCATATCAAAACATAGAAAAGAGATAATCAAATTTCCGTAACAAATAAATCGAATGAAGACCAAAATATCAAAGTTATCTCTCACGGTGTGCAACTGAAAACAAATGTCAATCAACAATTCCAGATGGTTACTTGAATCTGCAAATTCCAGATAACAGAGTATTAAACTTCTAAAAACTGAATTGCAGTTTTATAGAAATTAATTCCCAAATTATTAAATAAATAAATAAATTATTAAATACAGTGATTCCACTTGCAAATATAAATAAAAAGGAAAGAATAAAATTTTTTCCTTACGCCTCATTCTCGAGAATAACGAGTTTGAAAATTCTGACGTGTCTGACCACGGTCAACCTAATGTACTTCCACTGAGGGCTTCATACCACCGAACATGGTTCTCAATTTTCTTCTATAAAACAGTTTTCAAAAGTCGTAGATTACTTTCCAAGGTCTCGTTGGATAGTGGAGGCTTCAATCCTTAACTCTGTGGAAGATTCACTCTCGACCAAAGTTTTTTAATGTTTTTACAGTCGTTTGAAGTCATACAATTTTTTAGCAAAAATGGGTCTCCAGTTTTTCATCTGCTACATAATGTAAAAATATCGTCAAGGAAAATGAACAACGGTGTACAAAACTAGAAGCTTCAAGATTTAAATTGAGTGCAAATTTGTTGCTGTACGATTATTTTTTACAAAATTACAACAGGTTCCACTGAACTACCATTTTCAATCATTTATAACTCATGAATCAATTCCGATGAAGTTTCCAGCATGTATACGAGTTATATGAATTAACAAAACATGTTTCATTCGTTACGGGGCTAAATAAAAAGGTTGTAAAAAGTCTGTGCTGCTATTTTTTTCGTAATTCTGACTAAATTTTTTCAAATTTTGCGTTACAAATCATCTGGTAAATTGATGAAAACTTGAAGTACATTTACAAAAGAGTTATTCCGATGTAAATCGTGTGCCATCAATTATGTGACTTACTGTAGCTATGTGTCCTAAGCGACCCGCCTTCGTATATTACGGGTTAACGTCACTGTAAAAAAAATCGGCCATTCCGCGTGTAACAAGCTAATGGAAAACCGAGGACGGAGTAGCAACTAAATTACCAGATCGAGAGTGAATTGCGCTCTCCAGCGCAGAGGGGTAACTGCAACGGATTCGATTCGCAAGAAGAGGCGAAAGAAGCTCGAAGAATAGCAGGGCTTTTAGCTAACTTCGCGACGTGTGTCCTCGGTGCCTCGTTACACGATTCCGAGGCTCCTCTTTTTGTCGCCGGTAAGATCAAGGAGGTGCTTCATTAGACATTCTTTCCCGTTCGCCTCGGAGGGAATGACAAAAGAGCGACATTTAAAAGCGCGCCGACGAAACAAAGGCCGGGCCCGCCCGCTGCCGGCCCTTTTCGTTTGCATTACGACACTGTTGGGTGTCATCAAGATACATGAAATTACACATCCTGAAACAATGGGGGCCACGCCACGGCGAAGTAATTTCGCCCGTGCACATCAAAGAAATAAGCTCCGCGGTGAAAAATAAGAGCCGCCCCGTGGAAACGAGCAGCCAGAAACCGGCGAAGTGTCAATTTACCGCAACATTTAACCCCGGGGAACTCGCACGTGTCGCCGGTATTGCTTCTAATTCCCTCGCCCCGAGCAATCACAGTATTTATTAAAACATTTGACGGGAAGTGCGTGATCAATTTTCCCGGATCTGGTGAATAAATATCCGAGTTTCGAAAAGGTGGTCTGGGTTAGGTATTCTCATATTTTAAATCTTGTACGTTTCCTCTGTCTCTGACCTTGAATGACCTCGAATGACCTTAAGTGATTATAGTCACTGAACTCCTAACGAATAGGACTATCGTCGTAGGTGTTTAAAAAGTTTTCTATTTCTTGAAAAAATGAAGATGGCCTTGAGATTTCTAAAAACAATATTTGAAGTGCAAAAACAAGTCTAGCAAGCGTCTTTAAAATCGCCTTAAGGTAATCCGAGGCTGCAGAAATGAAGAACTGTATACAAAATATAAAGAGTGATATTTCAGAAACATATTAATAAAATAGTGGCTTCTTTTGGCGTTTTACTAAACAATAAACTACCCCGACTGTGGCGAAGCAGTAGAGCACTCTTTAATATTTGAATATTATTGAATTTTGTCGAGCTAATTGTGGCATTCGAACCACCCCCGCAGTCTGAGGGTTAAAACGAGCGACAGGACTCGCGCAGTTATCCAACAATTCCTGTCGCGTGGAAGGGGTTCGAATAATTCACCGCCTAATTCGTCGCAGCGAAATCTAATTCGCAAAGAATCGGGAGCTAGAGCGGCTCGTATCAATTGGAAATTGAATCGAATAAAACTCTGTCGCTCCAACGTAATTCCCGTTTCGTTAATCAACGACTAGAGCCAAGTGGTGGTGGGGGGAGGGTGTAGGGAGGTGGGCGATGGCCGTTTGAATTACGCCAGGGCCGAGCGAGGCGCAGGATATTTAAAAATCCTGCGCGACGGAATTTAAACCAGCGTAAACTACGTTCATTAAAACAAAGAACTGGCACGCCGTTGCGGGTACGCGCGGCAATGCGTGCACACGGTGTGTTCAGACTCGCCTTGCTGAAGGGAAAAAAATAAACCCTCAGAAATACAACCTATGTAAAACACCGGGGGAGACAGCGAACGTAGCAAGTTGCAAGGCGTACCTTGTACTCCCCCCGCTCGCGTCTAGGGTAGTTATAAAAAGTAATCTCCCCCGCGCCGCTCACCCCCGTGTACGAGCATCGACTTTTGCTTTTTAATTCGCGCTATAACTCCCGCGAAATTGTTCCCCGCTCAACGATCCTGAGCTACGACCGCTCACCAACTGAGCCAATTTGGATGGAAGATGATTTCGAACTACCCTCGGCCTCGACCACGACTTTATGAGAACTGGGCTTTCTTGGAAACGTCGAAAAAAAATTTTTTAACTATCACGCACCCTAACTAGAAACGTGAAATAACTGGATTCTATGATCGTCGCTCTTAATCGTGCAATATGAAGTCGGTTTTTCATCTTCTTCAACCAGAGTTTGCAACTCAAAAATCGGAAAAAATTTTCGAATATGTGGTTCGGTACGCGAAATATGTTAGATTTTTAAAAAAAATTTTTAGACGCGATTCAATGGGAAAAATGGGGTAGAAACTGGATTTTCCCTTTCTCCCCGCAACTACCCTTACGGATAAGGTGTAGGATTTTGGTAGAAAGGGTTATCTATTGATAAGCTATCGAACGAGCCATATCCGGTAAAAATCGGCTGAATTTTAGGCCGAATTTTCGCGTTATATGTTGTATAAAACGGATTGAACTGAATATAAAAATATTTTTGTAATAAAAATTCTGTTTTTCAGGTACAAAAATGGCAATACGAGGTCCTCGAAGAATCGGATCCAAAGAGGCTGATAAATCAACAGGGATTAAAGCAAGTTTCCCAGAGGCTGTTAACGAAGCACATCGCAAATGTTTACAGATTTTGCGCTTTGATATTTCGAGCGATTTCCACGGTATACATATAGGAAAATTCGTAGGAGCGACTGCACGAAAGCAGGTTGCAAACAGTAATGAATGCGAGTATGTTGGGCGTTCATTACCTAAATATCTGCGCGGAGAGCTTACAGGGTTTCCGAGAGACTAAGATTCTCAGAAATACTACTTACGCTGGCCACCACTTTCCCAAGCAGTTACTCGCGGCTGCATTAGCAAACATAATTATAGAAATTTGTTGACACACCGCAAACATCTTCGAGAAACATTATTATGTCACCTATCCCCTGTGTTATCGCGGAAACTTATGCGAACAGCCATCCGGCTCATTAATTCCATTTTTGTTGCAGGAGGATTTTCTGTAACAGGGCCAAAAAAGTTACTTCTATGTGTAAATTAATTTGCCTGTCAAAATTACGTGTCTAAATTACTGCCAAAATAACGAAGTTACAGATTATTTAGTTCACAATGTTTGAAGTATTGTTTTCGAAAGCTCGTTTTCTCAATTTGCCTGCAGGATACCTAAAAAATGAATCAATCCCGAAAAAAGCTCATTCGATTTGTTTGTCCAGGTAGTTTTTAACGTTTATTTTAACAATATAAAGTTAATTCTCCTGGTAAAGAAGGCATTTTACTCTCAATTGTTACTCTGTTGACCAGATAAATAAACAAATGCAACTCAAAAAAATGTGTTCTTGTAGATTAAGGATGTAGGTATACAATCAATGGAAAATCATTTCTATATTGTTAATAGTATTCAAGGAAAAAATTGATAAACATCACTTTAGTAGTTGTTATAATAATAATTCAATATTTTCCATTTCAAGTAAAAATTGAAATTCTTTATTGTGCTGGAAAATGGTTCGACAAAGGATTGAAGAGGAGATTATTAATTTTGCAGAGCAACAAAGCTGACTCGCTGGATTCGTTTCCTATCGGCGCACCATCTGCCTGCATTTGCAGTCTTTATTGAGTTGTTTACGATGACAGTCTGCGACTGCATTGTCTGCTATCGTACTAGTACAGTGACCTACAAGGTATGATAGATCGCACACTTCAGTGCAAAAAGATAGCACGCTTATTTCTTGAAACACGCGAAAGAAGTGCATAGTGCATTCGACAGAGCGAAGTGCATCACGTGACCATACCAGCAATTTTTGTTAGTGTATCAAATCTGTAGATTCCACACAGTTGTCAAACAAATTGAATAACATTTGCAGAGATTTTTATTTAATTTCAAATGTGGTAAAACTTCCTGTTTCGATTCACCTTTTGCAATTCGTTTCACGGAAATATGTATTTGCTTAAATAGCCCCACGATTTTTATAATAAAATTGCATACTTATATATCGCTTTTTGCACGTAGGACCGTATAATTTCTTTTTCACTGAGAATTCTACCGAGGTCAGCCGGAAAGGCTTTTTTCATATTTTAGTCATTTGCAATATGGACTTCAATTAATTTCGACCGTAAATGAACAAAGCACGATAAAATTAATATTTTTGCTGAAAGTAAAAATTGTTATTAACAGACTGCGACAATCTACGTTGAATAATTATAATTATCTTTTACTTCCACAGTTCTGTTATTATATTTTTATCGCGATAAGCTGCTGCGCTCGTACAGTAGTAAAAATGAATAGTACTTCATGAATTAACCTCGACATCGGATAAAAGAAATTCTTCCTCTGTCCTAATCATTAAATAATCGTCAAAAATGACAATTTTCATTCAGTATAATGAGCAAAACCGATCTCTATTTTACCCTCGTTTTTTAATCTAACATAAAATTTTGTATTGTCGTAAAGTATTACATTTTTTAATTAAATTGATCTCAGTGCCATGCAAAAGAAATTGTTCCTGTATTGCATTGTTTAAATAATTCTGAAGAACGAAAAATTACATGAAGAAAGAATTTGTATTTAATTGTTTCGTAATTTAACTTAAACCTTTGTTCAAAGCTCAATTTTCGAGTCGAATTGATCTTAATGACAGATAACAGAAATTTTTTCTATATTCTAATAATTAAGTACTTTTCAAAAATGAAAAATTGTAGAGCGTACAATACCTGAAATAGACTTCAACTTAACCCCCATTTTTCGTCCTTCAAGGCTTCGATAATGAAGAATTTTCAGAAATGAAAAGTTGCAAACCAATAGTAGAACTCATAATGAGAGAAACAAATGTAAAACTCCATTTCCGCGCAGCATAGAACATTCGATTTCCAAGTAGAATTTCTCTCAACGACAGTAACATCGATCCGTATGTGTGCGAGCGTAGGCTTATTAAATAAAAAGGGTTAACCTGAAGGGTGCCTCGGCGAAACAGCGCTAATACCACATTCCGCCCTCAAAAATGAAGTGGCCAGACCGTACCAGCCAGTGCCGGTTGCTTTTACTCCCGCCTAATATGCAGTAAAGAGACTCAGGACTCGCAAGCACGAGCTACTAATTAACCCTGCAGCAACTGCGGACTTGAAATTACTGATTTTCGGTGATACAAGCTTATCTTCGTTTCCTGTTATGCTCCCGGACCATGATCATTCCCAAACACGGCTCGATTAGTTGGATATACATATTACTAACGTCCGTCTATTTCCGTATTCGAACTTTTACGAATTCGTTCGGGAGTACCAACGAATTGGAGCTTTAAAGCTCCTGTAACAATCCTTTGGCCTCGGAAAATCGTCTAACTATTATTATCCACCGCGAGGTCCGTCGTTTCTTCATTTAACTGCAAATTACGTTGGGTTCGTCCATTTTATTTATTTAATACAATTTCAGTAATCTCTGGTCTATGAAGTTGTACAAAAATTTATACATTAATATTTAAATTGACTGTATGTTTAATGCATGAAAAATATCCGTGTTCCAAAAAAATTTATTTCTAATAGTTTTACTGTTTCGTGTTCACGTACTCATTTGTACCAGTAAGTGTTCATAAAATAGATTAGGTGTTACTAAACGTTAACAAGTTAATGCAACTTCAAAAAATTATAAAAAAATCTGAGACAACAATAGAGTGAAATTGAGTGACCAGGAGTAGAAATTATGTTTGTCCAGATTTGACTATTTCGTGGAGATCCGTTTCGAAGCGCCATTTTTGTGGGCAAATATCAGGATTGAATTACACGCCGGCGTGACTCTGGAAGGTAATTTGCAATTAAGGAGAGATTTTGTTAAGAAGATTAATGTCTTTCGATCGATCAAGCCAGCCGATGCAGGCGGAGGGTAACGAACTATGGTTCGGTAAGTAAAGTGCTGATTTTTTGCCGCAATAGAAACAGCGCGAACAATTTCAACGACTAATCATCCTCCCCGCTGGTTTTTTCCATTTTCATAAATCATCCGCGGGCACGACACTTCCGTAGGCTGCGTCGTTTCTGATTGAATACCCACCGAAACAGACAAACAGAAACCACTTTTAAAATCGTTAAACAACCCTTTCAGATTCGGAGATTGTGCTGCTATTCGTTCAGGCTTCGAAATCTACGTGCTGCGATAAGAAATATCCGTCCATTTTATTGATTGAATCGTCAAATTTAATCTCAAAAAAGTTTCATTCACGATTGAAGAGCTTAGAGGATGAACGCGATAATAATTTTTAAAAATTACCCGTCAAAATAGTTCTAATATTTTCAATTTACAATTGTAAAGATCGCAAGGTGCATCCCCGAAGAATTATTCAACAAATTTATTTGTTCGGCAATTAAAACAAAAAATTTGGATGGACACGTTCTTGTTAAATTTAAAAAAGTAGTGTAAAATAACACAGTTAGAAAAACTAACTTCAGATGACCTTGGGACTCACCCCTTCCAGGGAAGTACAATATTTTTGGCTCACCCTGTACTCACGTGAAATGACTTGTTTAAAAAGTAGTGTAAAATAGCACAGTTAGAAAAACTAACTTCAGATGACCTTGGGACTCACCCCTTCCAGGGAAGTACAATATTTTTGACTAACCCTGTAGTAACGTAAAATGACTTGTTTGAAAAGTAGTGCAAAATAGCACAGTTGCCTAGAGAAGGTTACTTAAAATGACCTTGGGACTCACCCCTTCCAGGGAAGTACAAAATATTTTCGGCTCACCCTGTAGTCACGTGAAACGACTCGTTTAAAAAGTAGTGCAAAATAGCACAGTTGCCTAGAAAAGGTTACTTCAAATGATCTTGGCACTCACCCCTCCCAAAGAAGTGCAAAATTTGGGCACACCCTGTATAGTCACGTGAAATGACTTGTTTTGCGTGACGCGATAGTGTTTCCACCTTACCAGTGTGAAATGTTGCAGAGTATCGGAGGGATCGAGAACCGCAGAAAATCGCAGGGTGGAATCGCACCGTTGTAACGCGTGGTTGTAACGAGGATCGGAGATCGCAAATCCCCTAATTCGGTCGCATATATGCGATCACCGTTTTCCTGCGATGCGTCACGCGAACGGAGACAAAGGATTTGAAGATGAGGGGGGGCTGGAGGGTGGTCTTGATTCGCGAGGAGGGATAGGTGGATGATCGTGGATGGAAAAAATCAATCGTAAACGCTCCAGACAACCGATTTGTAACATCCCCGTGGTGCCCAGACAGACCGGAACCGCGGCTACGAGGAAGAAACATGTTTCACAGATTAATAGCTGGCGTACACGTTACCATCCAGATAATTAACATACCGTATTTACATAGACATTAGACAAACAGTTGATTAGAAAGATATAGGCGCGCCACGACGTATAGGCAACGAACGGCGGCGGCAAGGGTGGCCGACCGGCTCGTAAGGGAGGGTTAGCGTGCCGTTGTAAATACAGGCCGTATTCCAGCAGATAGGGGTGTGATTCATGGGGGACAACCACCACGATCTATAGATCCAGCCCGATACCGAGACATCTCCCACCCTACGACCACCCACTGCACCCTACCTGCCCTCTCGACAGTCCTAAAACCAAGGCTTTTCCTCATGCACGCAAACAGTCCATACGTTTCACCTGGATAAGGCGCGTCCGTAATGTATGGAATCCCACGTGGAGTTAATGAACGGGAGAACACGGGGGTGGGGGGTGAGTTTCCTTTGCCTCTGTCCGGGCCCGAAGTTTTCTTATGGCAAGCCCCGACATCTCCGAAGCCCCTGAATTAACCCCTTGTACTGCGACGATTAAAACTTCTTTGTGATTCATAATTAGTAGACTGCGGATCTTTATGCATTTATGAAGGAATTGGTTGAGTGAAATATAAAACAGTAAAAGATTAATCAAATTCAAGGACGTTGTATTGTTGCTTTTAATATAACAATGTCGTTAACCCCTTGCCGTATTTTAACGAGTCAGACTCGTCATAAAGATTTTAACAAACTCCAACAAATACGAATGTTACGCGTTTCCTTTTAGATGAAATAAAATTTGATTGAAAAAGCATTAAAATAAATGTAGCCATACAAAAAATATAAATTTTCTTTTCCCTTCTGCGACATTTTTGGAGATAAAGACGTTTCAACCACTGTAACGACAAAGAAAATGGTACGGCAAGGGGTTAAGGGATGAAATCAATTTTTATGTTATTCCTGCTGCCCACAACCAATGCAGAACATTTTTATTTTGCACAAAAATCCGTAGTCTAATAATGAGTCAAATGAAAAATATTTGCAAGACACAGTTTGCAGAAACGTGAAATAGTAAAAATATCAGACGATTTTACAAATACGATAATATTGTCTGCGACTTAATAAAATTATTATGAGGAGGAATAAATATCCAGCTCCTGTTTCTTGCAATTAATGCAGACGATAGTGACAAGATAATTTATTTTGTATATTTATATATTAATAAATTGTCGACGTAATATGATTTAACACATTCCCTACCACCTGAACCTGAAAGTGGGGGTGTTAAACATTGAGAAAGATACTTCTAGGACAACCTAATATCTACTATGATTATGTGAATAATTTCCTTGTATTAATTTTACAATGTCTATTGTTACGTCACTGTAAGTGCTAGCGAATATCGAACGCGATTAAAATGTTAACGCTCGCCAGAGATTTAACGTTAATTGGTTTCGACGGATCGTGTAGCGATTGTACAGCGAATCGAACGCAGTTTACACGCATATTTATCGCGATATCGTAACAAAGTGAAATTTACGTGTAGTTAGAAAACCACAGGAAGTACGTGAACGGGTCCGCTTAAGGGACTTTCCGGCGCTTCTTCCGAGCCGTCCAACTTTTTATGCCGCTGCCTACGCTGTGAAATGACGTAGTAAATTCTCGTTGTATGAATTTAGTTCTGTCCCGTGTAATAAAGTAGACGCGCGCTCTTCCCCGGTCCCTTCACACGACTCGAATACGCTATCGTTCTGAAAAATTGCGCGTGTTGTGGTACAAAACTGGCTGCGCCACTCGGTAAATTGAAACCATTATGTTACTAATGCGAGAGAGAATGAATGCATGAAATTATTGTGAAACGTGTCGGGTGAAACGTCGTTCTCGTAATGCGCCGAGTGTTTCCGAGCAGACGCGGATTCGGATTTTACTGGAACACCGGACCCAGCGAAAAAGAACCATAATTATCCGCTATAATTACTCGTCGTTAAATATTTTCGCGGTTCACTTATGATTCTAGGTTGGCCGCGACGTCTCCTCTCTTTTTAGTATATTCATGGTATTCTTCGCACGAATAAACATTAGAACGAATTAGTTCCCGGCCTCCACATTTTCTTGAACGGATTTATTTATCGAAATAAGACAATTAACAATTTTTAGTTTTTAAGACCTTCAAAAAAGTGACTAGAAAAAATCGTAGATCAAGTTTCGAGAATTCGTTGTAAAGGGGAAGCTCCAACCTTTAATTCTACGGTGGTTTCAGTAAAGAGAAAAATTTTTCAGAGTTTTTACAAACCTTTCAATTTATAACATTTTCGCCAAAAACAGATCCTCAGTTTTTCACTTCTGCGTCATGCAAAAATATTCTAAAAAATAATGAACGGTGCGTTGCGAAAATAGAGGCTTCAAGCTTCAAAATGAGTCCAGGTATATTGTTGTACTATTTTTCTTAACGAAATTATCACAGTTCAAAAATCGATAATATCTTGTAGGAAATTCGGTGTTGAAATACTTTTTGAATAGATGAATAAGTCTGCTAACAACATTCTCAATTATTGTGCATCTAGCAGTCTAACGAAAATATAACGGTTTAAGATAAGAACCCACGGTCTTGAAACCAACCAATGTGCACCCTCAACGGAAATCACCAACACAGGGAGGGTCGTCAGCTGGTTTTCGCGGTTCTCTCTGTTATTGCAAAATCGATACTCGATGAAGTTTGCATGAACGGCGAGCATTTCAAGAAACGTACGGCAGGCGCGGCTCTGTAATGATTGCGTCCCACGAAATACAGTCGATCAGCGCATTAGAAATCGACGTTTCCGTTATGGAAACTCTTAAAGTGCAAGACACATATCCCAGAAAGGAAACATTTTCATTAACTTCCATCCGAACACGAACTTTCGCCATTTTCCCCGTTAAAAAACTTTAGTCCACCTCAAGACCATAATCAGTAGACTCCGGATGTTTATGCAAAATAAAAAGTTTGTGCATCAATTGCAAGACGCAGGAGCTAAATATAAATTTATATTCTTCATTAATAATTTTAACGTGGTAAAAATAATATAGGTATTCATACTCTTTGAGTTTTTTAATATTTTCACTGTTTTAAATTACACTTGCTCATTTTTATTATGATTTTTATTATTATTCCCTTTTTGGAAAATACTGTTGTATTAATTCCAACTAATTAAAATTATTGTAACTCCTGAATTCGAGAAAGTCGAAAAAATCCTGAGAAATTCGCAGTGTAATTACTGTGTAAGAATTTAGAGAGGATCATTTTGGCACCTAAAATAATTCTAGAACTAATAATTAACGTATGCTGCATAAAAATATTTTCGGACAATTGTGTAAAATATTTTTATTCTATTTCCACTTAGATTTATGATTTAGTGAACCAATCACCAAGTTTAATATTGGTTAAAATTATTTAAAACTATGTTCTTCGTGTCTGTTCTATATTTATTTGAGTGGGGGTGTCGAGATGCTTCTAGAAAACAGTGTATAGTGTATAGTGTATACTTCGAGCGGAATCTTCGACAAACAACAGTCTCATGGTTCCAAGTATTTCCACTATTCGCCTCGAGAACTTTTATTATTTTGCTTACAGAAATTTTCGGCCTTCTGCAGGAGTGGTTTATCTCATGCTCCTGTTCCACGCTGAAATCTCTATTTTTAAGCAAAGCGTACACACAGCGCGGTTTATTTTTGATCTTCCGCGATTTCATAACGCTAGTTAGCTTCTTTACACTTCCGAAAGTAGTTTTGCTTGCCGAGCCGATCTCGCAGCTTTTATCCAGTCGCATAATTCACGTTTATGTTCTTGCGTTCGCGCGTCGCGGAAAAACAATGGTTCCAGAGCGGAAGTAATAAACTGTATCCTATAAAGTATAGTGTCGTTCCTTTGGTTTCGGAATAGCTTCTAGGTTAATTATGCTCGTGGCACTTGTCTCCAATTACGTGTCACTTGTTAACATTTTTATGCAAAACTGTCGCGACCCATTTGTGAATCACGCGATTGCGAACATGTTAATTCGGTTATGGCATTGGGAAAGCGTTTAATTGAAAGAGCGTTCATCGATCGTGGCTCGCGAAGGTCTCAAATAAAATATATATATTTTTATATTAAATAGAAAAATTGAAACAAAATATGATAAAAAGAACTAAATCTGTATTCAACTATCGTTCTATGGAATTAATAAACATTATTATTTTACATGAAGACACTACTCTGTAATCGTTATAAATTAATAATTTAGCCGTTCAGCAATTTTTAAAAATTTTTCCAATGTTTATTAGTTTGATTATCAAAAGAATTTGAATTAAATACAAGAGTTATGGTATCTAAAATAAAAAATATTGAAGAAGCAGTATTGTCTGGTCGATTTTATTTTAGACAGACGATTGAATATTTTCTGCGGAGCTAAAATCGTTATTCTATCTATCAGGTAATTAAGATTTGTTCGATTACAATTTAGAGCGATTAAAGGGGCTCTAAAAAGCAGAAGTCAGAAATAATCCGCGATCGATACCAGTTTTATTACAGTAAGCAGTGGTCGTTGAATACAATTGCGCCGAGAACAATTTTCCACTCGATATTTCCCAGTTCCTTCGGACCGATACGGAATTTCGACGTAATTTTCCGTGCTCATTCCCTAATATCGCTAAATTATCTGTCGATGTGCACCAACGGGGAAACCTCTCTAAAACGAACCACTGAACTCTAGTAACAAAATCAGAAAATCTTTCGGATAAAATGGCAAGCCCGAGTATTTCGAATTTACGTCGCACGGCCAATCGAAACCTATTTTCGCTGTCCGGGCGCAGTCGAGCAAATATTTATGACGGAAATGGTCGTGCCAGAATTCCCCACAAAATTTCGAAATCGTATAATAGAACTTAATGAGAGCACTCATGCTAACAACACAATTTTATACTACATCATTTATAGTACATATTTTCATTTAATTTTATAATTAAAGTTTCCATTAAGGTTTTAGATCATCATTTTTATAATTCATTCTAACGGGGCTAGAATACCTTTATAATAAAGCTGGCCGTAATATCATGATTATATCAGGTTTCTCTTGTAATACAAACGAATAAAAATATTTTTTAAGAAATATTGCCCTGGTTCTTTGCTGCAACAGCTTCGTACACATTCGTTTAATATCGCTCATTGTGAATTGTAATTTTTCATAATCGAAAACCTATTGTAAAAATTGTTTCTTTGATGCAATCAGCCTACACATTTGTGTGTATTATTCAACGTTGCGGACTTCAGGATTTATTTTTGAGAAATCGCGATCAATAAACAGAACCGCGCAACAATTCATGGGAGCGTCTTGTTGTGCAGCCGATGATGCATAACGTTTCAGATCCGCCTCCGACTGGCAGGGTCGAATCATTTGTCAGCGGTAGAAAAAAAATAGAAACTGCATTCTTCCTTACATGTCGTCGATCGGAAACCTCATCGATCATATACACCGGCCATAAAAGAATCAGAGCTGCCCGGCAGTGGATGCACGCGTTGAAAGACCTCGATCGGTAGTTCCTTTTTGATCGTCAACGTTCGCAGTCCGCGCAACAACACCGGGAACGTGAGCTTTTATTGATAGAAGCGAAACGTTGACCCCGGGAATTCGAAACAAACGCGATAAATTAAAATAAAAATTAAGACGGTCATGCAATGTTCAATTTTCTGAAAATAGATTGGGTCACAAATCCTTCTCTCGGAACAAATTGGAATAAAGTATCCCTATGGATATTTATGCAAAATAGAAATTGTCTGCATGAATTGTGCAGTCAAATAGAAAGTTTTCTTTAACGATTTAAATGAATAAAAATAATGCATCGATGCAAGAAATCGAAGCTGAAAATAATGCACTTTCTCATCATATTTAAACCATCTGATAAATGATCAATATGTAATTATTGCATCTTTTATTGACGAATAAAATTGCTAGTCTAAAATGAAATTATTTCTGACTCTTCCCTTATTTACGATAATTTAATGTATGAAATTGATCAAATAAATTTAATGATTGGACCAATTTTTGTATTTGGAAAGTTCAATGAGATCACAATGAGAAGTGAGAATTTTAGAAATATTTTTAATACCGGTACAGTTTAAATAATTTATAAACGGGTATAATTTTGTTTAAGTGACTCGAAATCCTATTTTCAAGAGATTCGGCCAGACAACAGTTGGTAAATGATTGCGCAGAGCATTAATGCCGTCCTATAAACCGGTACTGTTTATTTTCGGGGTGCTCGAAACACATTTGTTCGGTGAACAATCGATGCTGTGCATTCTTCATAGCGTCACCGGTGCATCGATCAAAGTGAGTATTGCATTCCGAATGTGTCGGTCGCGTACGATCGCATTGTTGAACCAGAGTAGATTAATTTGTTTGTTTATAAATCCTACTTCCGTGCGACAAGCATCATCGAAATAATCCGATTTCCCGTCAAAGAAACCTGTGATTAGTTCGCGGACTATGAAAAAGAATACGTGCAAACATTTTAGACATTGGGACCTTTAAAATAATGACGATGAAAATTCACTGTCCAATAATAAATATAATATGTAGTAGATTAATTGTAAATTATTTTGGATCGATGTTAATCCCCTAAAATAATAGAACAAAATATAATTTATACATTTTGATCCACAGTCCAATAACAAATGTAATATCTACTAAATTAATTGTTAAACTAAATTATTTTGGGTCGATATATTGATCCCTCAAAATACGAGAAGAAAATGTAATTTACACATTTTGTATATTTTATTGTCTAGAATGGTACGTAAATGAACATTGAATATCTATTTCGAATTGTGAATATTTAGAAACACTAAACGGTTACAGGAGGACAAATCAGACGATTAAAATTGGTAACTGGTCTGTACAACATCTCCCCAGGCCAAAAAGTTGCGCATACTGATGAGTTCTACAGCTGCGTGTGCCAACTATTAATCAAAGCCATTTGCTAAGCTTTCATAAACATTATGTGCGTCCACTGGGAAGACTACTATGAATAATTCTCGAAACGAAAGTTATAAATATCCCTGCTATGAACCCGACCATTTTAAGATACTAAAAATTACTTTTAAAATATTTATATAAGTATAATAAACAGATAAATGTGAAAGTGTATTATTCATTCTTCTACCGACACGTTACCATTTTGTGCCTCTTGAGTGAGATAGCCACTTCATTGAAGATATATTCGTTATTTAAATTGATTGAAATTTAATCCTTTGTCGTCAACAATCCTTTCAAAGAACAATCAAAGAACAACGAACCCTTTAAGAAAAAAGTGTTATGATAAATATAATTTGCATGCCCGTAATGATATCCTGTGACTTTTAAAAATATTGCCTTATGCCAAATATCTTACAGCATTTTTAATTATTAATAGCATATAGCAATCTTAATCGATTTTCATGAAACTTTATGAATGTATATAACTCATATAGATCTACAACATGCAGATTTTAAATTTTCATTATTTGCACAAATAAAAAAGTTGAAAATCGTGACCTTCACTTTTTTCTCGAGCCTTCTAACATCCAAGAAAGAGTCCTGATACAATTTCAAAAATCTTTTTAAAGAGTGTTCAGCTAAAAGAACCTATTCCCACACCTAGCATGCACCAAAAAGATAAATTACGAAGGGTCTACAAGCCTCCCCATCTGCACCGTCCACACCCCCAAAGACCCCGCAACTTTCGCGCCCGACTCGGAAAGAGAATACACCGTAAGAAGCGTATTTAATCGCGAAGGAAGAGCGCGGTGTAAAGTCGGAAGTTTGCGAACCGATTAAACATGGCCGGGTGACTAATCAACATGGTTCCCAAGGCGATCGGCATCGGCCAAGGTGTGGACCCGTGGTAGAAAAGTCATGGCCGTGGCAATTGGTTCGACAAACTTTCGGGGTTGGCGGTTCCCGTCGTCACCGGAAGCGAAGTTGCCCGGTTCGCAAAAGGGTTTCTCTGTTCGCCGTGCATCGTTGCGAATTGCATTTGGGACCGAAGGAAATTTGGTTGGCCGAAGGAATGCGAGCCGGTTAGGTTACCTTCGGCAATTTTCCGACGGGGCGATTTCGTCGTATAACTTCGCGGGTCCCACGAACAACTCAGCTTTTTTTCGCGAACACCATACGTGGACACGCGCGCGCACAGACACACACAGATACGCGAGGCTTTATTCCTTCGGTCTTTCATTCGGCTTTATTCCTTCTCATATCAAAGTCAATTTGTTCGCGGCCGGCCAGTGTCGATGCCGGCCTCGCCCGCGCGCACGCGAGAAAACGTATTTTGCATAGCTATCTCCGCGGCGCAGAGCTCGTTAAAGCGGCTTCTGTTTTCCTAGCGGAATCATTTCATTTCATGCGCGTCGATGCACCTATATATCGCCCTCTAATTGTGTGCATTTCCAGCTTTTTATTCGAGAGAGCTGCGTCGTGTCGTTTCGTTATCCGGTTCTTGTTTTTCCCGGCACACGATCCAGGCACACACGCTTAAATGTAACAGCTGTCGTGTGCGCACCGTTCCACCGCGGAATAGATAGTCAACGGTCCTGGAAAGTCGTTCGACAACGCGCGGCACTAGCATAATCGTTTCTTGGACGATAGCTCTTTTGCGATATTGCAAAGCGTGATTTCGGCTTTCGGGAACTCGGTGCTTGCTACCAGGGGGTTTGTGACCTCGAGGAAATGATGTTTTAGGGTGAATCATTCTTGGAATTGATGGGAGAAATCTCTGGTTGTGGTTCGTGTGACATTTAAAATAGTGGAGAAATTATTAAAATTTATGGACGTCAATATATTATTTTCATCTGATTAAATTGATTGGGAAGGAAATTTTTATGTGAGTTCTGATCCTTGCAATCAATGCAGACTATTTTTATTTTGTATAATAATTAAGATTTTGAACAGAATCTATTAAATACGAATATTTTTTAAGGGTTACAAATAAATTCGATTATAATAAATAGTTAATGGTAGGTAAACTGTTAAGGGAAGTTTTTATCTTTGACTAGAAACTACCAGAAACAAAAAATTGTTCGATACTTCCACGGTAGTCCCTTACAAACCTGCATAGTTTAAACAAAATCGGAATTTTCAGAGTACCGAAGTTTCCTTGTTAGTGCAACTTTGCAATAGACGTAGAATACGATCGTAACACCATTATAACAGATAATGAGAGTCCAACATAAAGCCATGAGCTTCCAGTCGCAATTGAACGTGCATTGCTAAACTTTTCGCTAAACAATTTTATCTGTCTCTCACACTGTCCACGGATTCTTTATAAAATAAAATGTTCAATACCTTCTCGCAATAAAAAAAAGATTCAAATCAATTAAACTTCTACACGCCATTCAATTTAGCGAATACGATACATTGGAAACATGAAAATCACAATTGACATCATACAGAAAACACTTCGTTTCAATATTTATTGTTTCACGCTGTAGAAACTGTAACTAATATACTGAAGCTACTTCGTGATCCGGTTCATTGGTTACCAATCGAACGGGAGACTTTTAATTGGTCAGTTGGACAATTAAAAATTTTGTTCAAAGCCAGAACTACCGGAGCAATGAAAGCGACTTGTATTGACTACCTTTTAAAAATAATGTTTTATCAGCGGATCGGATGAATTTTTTACAAACTGCGTTTCAGTATAGTTCAGTATATATATAAATAAAAATACTGAGTGTTCTCAAAAATATTTTTACAGCCTCAATAATTATAAAATACAAACTCTGAAATATGGAAAACGCTGATAGCAAAAATTGTAAAGAAATAATTTTTTAAGGTGTGGTGTTCAAAACAATCACCTACGAGCATTGTAAACTTGTTATTAATAATTTGTCTACCATATCTCTCTCCTCCTCCCCCTCTCTTTTTTTTATTTAACCATTATCAACCTTCATTGAGGTTATATGAATTGATTTAAGAAAGTCGACCCCTTCTGTACTAATTTCACTAATTTCTTCAACCCGAAGCACTGTGCATTTGTCATATGTGTCTTTTCAAAAAGAGCTTGAAATTTCGTCAAATTTGAAGGGCTGTATTTAAAAATCAATATATCCGACCAGAGCTTTACATTTAATTTAATTAATAATCATATTGATTGTTCCTCTCTACTTGCGCAAATCAATTTCTATGTACCGGAACGTGTACTGAGAACTGGAGCAGGATTTCAAACACTTAAAGCCAGATCTACTTATGGATTAATTAATCCAATAAATCGCATTATAGCACTGTCTATAATCGTATTGATTTCTTTACTGAGTCTTTGCACAATTTTAAAAAACAATTACGCAGGATTATAGGATAATACTATATCGTTTGTACCATTATTTTCTGTGCATGTCCCTTCTTTGTTATTCTTTGTTATTATGCGTGTAGTCCCTTATCCTTTTCTATTGTAAACATTTATGTAAAAAAACCTCGGTCCGTCTATATAATAAATAATAATAATAATAATAATATATTTAAAAAATTCCAATAAATTTGCTGTAGTAACAAGCTACTGTATACTTCAAAAGTTCAATTTTGGCCAGCTTTTCGATAGAATGGACCGCTGTACGACGTGCACATGTCCCCTAAGCCTCAAGAATAATTTTCATTTACAGAAAAGAAAAGTGCATGAGCTTCTAGAGACGGGTGATCAGGCGCGAACGGGCGAATAATTGCATAAACAGGGAAACTTTTCCGCGGTATTCGGTTCGGTTGCTAACACCACGATACATTGCATCGGTCTGGGTGCGGTGTCCGGCGGCGCATTCTAATTACATGTCACCGGCACTGTCGTTGTCGTTACAAAGCAATCAGCCGGCGAAACGGTGTTTTGTATCCGACACCGGTGTGTAGCCCTATCCTTTCTCCGGGTGGCAGTCGGCGTGGACCAACACCCCCGCGCCTAAAGTCGTTCCATTGCGTTGCCAACAACCTGTTACACAATCCCGGAAGATACACAAAGGGGCAATTTATGCCTGGCATAGCGCGCTCGCTCGCGAGAGGCCCTACGCGAAATTCGAAGCCGGAGCTACGCAAATCTCCGCCGGCACAAGGAATGCACAATGCGATGCCGCTTACAACAGATTTCGATTAGCCGAAAGTTTATTACCTATGAACAATGGCGTAGCGAGCAACCGCGGCGCCACGATGCGATGTGCAACCATATATCCCAAGCGAATGGAATAAACGCCCCGGCTGCTATCCGAAACCGGCCGATCCGTTTCCGAAATATGCCTTGTCAGATAACCGGCCAGTCAGCATTGTAACCTGTTCCATCGACAACGTGCCGCTGCCAGCCAGCAGGCTTTGTTTAAAAATGATCGAAATGTAGTTACGCTCCGACGTAGTTTCGCGGCCGTCGAATGTTACACTGGATTACAATGCCGTTGTCCTAAGGCTGAACGGTGAACGATGACGATAAGCCACTGGATTCTCTCGTGCTCGCTTCACTCGTTTGATAGGGACCCGTCTCAGCCCTTTGGTACAGTTGTTCGTCGTAATTAGTGGACTACAGAGAGTTCTGCTAATTACAATTTTTAGATTACATTCGAGGAACTCCGAAACTAGGACAGACTGTCTTTCATTGACTGGAGAATTCCTTGTGGTAAAAATTAAAATGTTAATAATTTTGATTGGAACACACAATTTCTTGTATTTTGAAATTTTTAATTTAAATTTTAGAATGATTTTTGTTACGTTAATATTATATAATAATTTTGATTTGCCATAAGTGCACTAAGCTTAGTAGTTAGAGTCACCCTCTAGCTCTATATATGGAACTTTGGAACCATGTGTCAAAATTTGATTGCCAATTAAAAGTTTTGGCAACACTAAAAGCTACTAACATCAAAAATTTTTGATATTACTGTTTTTTCCCTTGTTTTGTTATAATATTTATTTTTATCAGTATGTCAGTTAGATAGCAATTTACTTTTAGAAAGAAACTGACTCCAGTTAATTTATAAAATTCTACAATTATGTAACATTAGCAGTTACACGTGGCGAGAAAGCAGTAGAACAAATAAAGCAGTAGCTACCACACTAAAAATTCATACCAAGTGGAAAAAGTGAGTGATAGCCAGACACGCTGTGTGGCATCCGCAATAAAACACCACTGACTGACAGTTTATTAAATTTATTTTACTCCGAAAGACTCGTATATGGAAACATTAACGTGCATTTTTATTCATTTCACTCATATCAAATATTTCTAACGCATCTGTCCATTTAATTCTGGTTCTTTTTAATAATGTATGAGGCCAAGAATTTGTATGAATATTCCGATGAAGCACATCTTTAATGGAAACTGTAATGTGTTTATTAAAGACATTTCGTTATTCACCTATTTATCGATTTTCGTTTATATTATACATTCGGAAAGGAGAGTAATTATAATAAAGCGTTATACCACAGCAGAAGCATTCGCGAAACAGTGGTAACATTCTGCACCGGTACTATCGAACCGTGTAACTCCCTTGTGGAATAAATTCCATTTCGATTACAATTGTTCCGTTTTGCAAATTGGTCTTATGAGATAACGCAGAACACTATAATGCACGTTGTTATAACCACGATCACTGGCAATGCGTTGTCGGCGTTACTTTTTACCATAGTCACGCGTAATTTGCGACATGTAATTAAATCTCTGTTCCATTTCACGCCGAAAATTATGAACGCTTTTATGTCGAATAGAAACACGGAGGTCGGGCAAATGTAACCGGACTTTTTCTTCGATTTATATCTGGAAAGAAATATCGTTTCCTAAAAATGCAAATTTTTGTATGCGTGTTCCGCTACAATCATTTTTGCTACCGAGAAATTACCACTTTGTTGTAAGGCTGGACCTGAACTTTCTGTTTCGTTCTTCATATTGTTCCCCACAAATATGGTATAAAAATTGTCTACTTTGTCACATTATTTTCAACCAATTTAGTTTATTGGTATAAAAGTTCGATTTTATACTGAATTTCCCGGTTCCCTTTTTTAACATTCCACAAAAAGCATATATTGCATTTCAAGAAATATCGTAACCACAAAGACTAACGAGACCGCGAATTTTTATGGGAATATAAATTTTTGTTCAGCGATGCAGAGAAATTTATCCACTATCCTAAGAGCGTTATCAGAGCAGTAAAGTAGAAAGATCATCATACTTTATTAAACTTTTAAATATATAAAATTACAGAAAATCGATATGGCTAAAATAAATGAATAAAATGTATAATGTGCTGCTATCGATACTAATGAAACATTAATGTACTATAGGTAAGGAAATTTGATTATTGGATAATGAGAGACGAAGGGGAAGCTCAGTAAAGTGCAATGATGGCAAAGAATATTGCATCTCCTTGCGTAATAAAGAGGTAATCGTTTGTAGGTCACAGTAACATTAATCGATAAAATTTTCAGCGTGAAAAATATTTCTTAAATGTTCATAACAGGGTCGAATAAAACGTTGTAACGATTTAAATTCTCATTGCAAGTTTAGACAAAAGTAACCTTTGCAAGAAAATTGGTTTGGCCCATTTTCAGAAACGTTATTCTGATTTCAGTGTTTGAAAAATTACGATGAAAACGAGATTTACAAAACGTCTTCAATAAACGCATTACAGAACAATTTTCATTTAAGATTATAAGATTATAAGAAAAATTATAATAACTGGAGCTTCATTATTTTTTTAAATTATTTTTTGTTGTATATTTCTTCTGGGAAAGTTGCTTTTAATTTCCATTCAATCCTAGAGACTCTTCTCCTGTATTCATAAATAGTCAATGTTCCACGAAAATTATTTCTAACACAACATTTAGCTAAGTAGGCTATAATAAGTTAGGTATAAGTAGGTGCAATTTAAAACAGTAGAAAAATTACAATATTTGGAGAATATGGACCCTCTTCCCCTTCTACTATTCCCCACTATTCTGCCACAGGCCGGTCACGTGACTCATCCAGTACTGTCACAGAGAGAGTTTTTGATTATCTTCTGCTTTTACAGGGCCGTGACGATCCCTGGGCCCACATCGCACGCGTCTTCAGGGTCGTAAGGTCAACACAATTTAAATTTAACAATTGGCCAAAAATTTGAACTGACACATGCCCGCCATTTTTATAAACTAATGTAAAATGGGCACTTTTAGTGCCCGTAAATCCAGTGTCAAAAACGGATCGGGGTCGATTGCACGGGTTCAAGATTTCCCGGAGAGCGCAGACACAGAGCGAGAGATATCTCGGGGTCGGCGTCAAGTAATTCGAGCATTGAGTGAAATCAGAGAGGTTTCGAGTGTTTGTATATTACTGCGGAGCATATGCAGAGCCGCATACGCGATTTAGCGTGTGCCGTCAAGGTTCGACCGCTGAAATATTCATAGGTTCTTATACGGCAGAGCGAGGAATCGCGAGACAAAGAGGGGATCGCGAAAGAATAGAACTCGAGAGAGCCTGTGGGCGGGGGTGTGGACGAAAGAGAAACAAAGGGGTGGAAAGGGAGGGATCGAGGGAGGGGAGGAGAGAGATAAAATGGGAGAAGAGAAAGAAGAGACGCAGGAATCTCCCGCGCGTATTTCTCTCCTCGCCTCACTTCGACTTGCCTCGCCTTGCCGCGCTTTTCCCCGAAGAAAAGCCAGCCTCGCAGTCAAATGTAAAGCCCGATTCTCACCTAGTCCGCCTCTCGCCCTCGACCCTCGATTCCCCGTCGTCGTTTTCTGTCGGCAGAAGTGGCGTTTGCCCTAAAGTTAAATGGCTTTAACGGTCCTAAAGAGGCACGCGCGATTAAACTCCGGTCGTTATTAGTTCGACGCTTGGAACCTGTTTTCCGGATTGACTTTACCTCGGGTGTGATTTACAGCCAGCTTCGAGATTTCGGTCGGCACCCCCCTCCACGAGATCATACGGGGTGTCTGCTGCAGGTGCATACGGTTGATTATCTCGTAAATTAACCCTTAAACTCGTAAACGGTTTTTCAACGCAATTAAATGCCACCCGGAGGTGAATTTTTATGAAATATCGTTGCTGGTTGAGTTCAGATTTTTAACTGGAGCTTCATTATTTTTTAATTATTTTTTGTTGTATATTTCTTCCGGGAAAGTTGCTTTTAATTTCCATTCAATCCTACGGACTCTTCTCCTGCATTCATAAATAGTCAATGTTTGACAATTCATCTTTTATGAAAATTGACTTGTTGAATATAGTGTTGTAAAATTTGTCTTGATTTTTATCCTGATATCTAGTAGGAATTATTTCTGAGCCAACAGAAAATACAAAGAAGATTTACCTAGTTCATTTTTTATGAAGATTCATTTCTGGGATTTCGTGTAACAATATTTTTCTTGATTTTGATCTCGACATTTCGCAGAAATGATTTCTGAGCCAGTGCGGAAGAATTTATGAATAAAATTTTTTCTCGGGCACGATATAATCTAACAAACAATAGATTGAGGAGGACATTCCAATAATTGTGACTTGACAAATCCGAGAGCTCCGTCGTCGAAGGGATTTTCTTGGCGAAGAAGAGTTTCCACCGCGAGCTACACAAAAGTTCATTACGCGTTAAGCCGGCCACACGTTCTTGGCGACTGTGATAAAAGATACTCGTTAAAAATTTACATGAGTATTAATGGATCTCGGTAGACTAAGTTTGTTAAAGTTCGCTAAGCTCGAAAGTTCCCGGTGGGTTTCCCAGCGCGCACTGGCCACTGCGATTTACTCGTACCTAACGAGTGAATTTACTTCAAACGGAAGCTCGTCGAACCTTGCCAATTAACCATTCGATCGGGACACGTGTAATCCGAGGATCCTCACATTCAATTACTATTTACGTTATATTCTTCGCCGACAATGCGTCCTCGGTAGCACACAAATGTGGTTTCTAGAATTAGCATACCTTCGACGATAATATCGCTCGATTTCGCTCGAGGAAACCGGGAACGAAGAAATTGCGATGGGATTCCTCGGAGAAACCAATTTTAAATCTGGTGCGAACGAAGATATGGTCGACTTCCTCGCCGTAACTTCGGATTACGCGACACTTGCCGCTTCATAATCTATCCCGTTTTGAGTATGCGTGCGACCGAGAAAGATCTCAGGAAATATGGCCGCCGCAGGACCCGCGTCAAGGATTAAGGGAGATTATTATAACGGACCCTTAAACAGATCATATTTTTATCAATTTACAGGCTTTCTTCCGCGACCCTGATTAACTCGGGTAATGCAGTCTTCTGCTGCTCGAGCGACTTTCCCCATTTTCAAAATGGAGGCCACAGGAGAATCAGTTGAATACAGTTATTCGTCCAATTTTTAAAATAATCTCAAATATGAACACTACAGATAAGAGTATATTGAAGGTGTACATTTCGTTATACGAAGTATTTCACGTAAATTTAGGCTGAGATTAATAAATAAATAATACGCCGATTTTAATGAAATTTATGGGGATATAGTTTGTGGAAAAATATTTGACACGTATTTTTCTATCTGCAGGGGATGAAAATCCTATTTTTGCAAATATCTCAGGAACTAGAGGATCCAGGACATTAATTTTTTTTATTTGTGTGCTTTCTATTACAAAATCATATAAAAAGAATTCAGAAAAATTATTGGTTCAAACAAAATTTTGAAAATTAATTTTCTTGCAATATTTCTAATCTATCAGAATAAAAATTAATTTTTAAATAATCCCTTCACCCAGAATATGACTGACACGACAGTCAACGTGTTAATTAGTATGTAGAGTCTAGGGGGAGACACCTGCTATTTCATAAATTGACATTTACAGGAAAAACTCGAGTGTAAAGGGCTGAGGGATCTAACTAATTTCTCCAACAAGCGATCACGTCGCGACAGAGGCCATCGGAATGTGTTTACTACACTACAGCGCGCGTTCTCCGTGTACAAATATTATTTATGTTCGAAGCTCTACATAAAACCGGGAATCCTTGCATGCGTTGCGGTTTGAATACCGCGTTAATAAAGCTCCGTGAGAGAAACACAGACCAGAGAATCTTTGTTCTCCTGAAGGGTACCTGCGAAGAAGGGATGGCAGGGGGGGTTGGTGTGGGGGTGGTGAAAGAAGGAGCAGGATAGACAGAAGAGGGTTGTAGCAAAGGATGAACGGAGAGAGAGAGAAAGAGAGAGAGAGAGAGCAGGAAAAAATGTTGGAGGAAAAGAAGAGCAGCAGGCGAGCTAGCTAGCAGGGATGGAAAGAGAGAGACAGAAAAGAGAGAGAGAGCGGTTTATGTCTGACATGGTAATTTTTATTTCCCCGGGCAAAAAGGCGGTCTTTCATGCGGTCGGCGCTTTCATCCTGGTCTCGAATGATAAAGGCTCGCGAGCAACGGAGACGGGAACAGTGGGGATGAACACGAGTGGGAGCGGGAGAAAAAGCTTCGGGTGGAAAGAGGAGCAGCAAAAACGTTAAAATTATGGGCCTAGCTTTTCAAGGAACCATACACACGTGGGAATACAAACAATAGAGCCTTCGTCCTTACGTCACGGACGGACACGGGGCTTAGTTTCGCCGCGCCGCGGCGCGCGGACGGTGTTCAACTTTGCAACACAGTTTTGTCGACCTTTTGCAGCTTGCAGCCGCCGCCTACCTTTCTCCCTCACTCCCTCTCCCGCCCTCCGCCAGTGGATTATCAACGTAAAAATGTCCGGGATTGCGGCATTGCCCTCTCAAAGTGTATAAACTCGCTTTTTCCCCCGTACCGTTACAAGCTCTCAACTTCCTCCAGACAAAAACGCCTATGGCGGCCCGAGATTAACGGCGACGCGCATGGTTATCGCCGTATGGGATGCCTTTTCCTTTAACAGAATACATTTCGTTTTAAGCACCAGGCGAGACTCGCCCGCTCGTTAGCCAATCGGTTCCTTTTGCCATTCCTACAGGACCGCGGTTATGGGTGTCGGATGCGGATCATCCTCGCACGATAAGCACCATTTAACCCTGAAAGCTCTGCTGCGAGACTAATTTGAATAAAGAAATTGTTCTGTCCGCTTTCTTTCGAATAGGATGTGTATGTATACTTCTGTTCGTGTGAAGTGTGGAACAGGTGCATCAGGTGAATAAACAATTTTTAAATGAAGGGCTACGGTGTATTTTTATCGCTTTTATATGAAGCATTCGTGTTTGTAAATGTAGCACTGTAAAAAAATGTACAGGCAGCAGCACTGTATAGAAATCTGTGTGTTCATTTAGCAACATTATAGACAAGAAATTAACAATTTTATATTAAAGGAGTCAATTTTTAAATAGCAGCCTAGCTACACTGAACTGTTATAATTTTTTTATGAAAGATTGATGTTTGAAAATTATAAATGCACATTTAGCAGCACTGAAAACAACTTGGTTCAAATGGTTAAAAATATTTTTCTAGTGCTTAAAGCACTTTTGAAACCATAAAGCAAAGTATTATCGAGCATCGAAGAAAATTTTAGTAACCCAAGGGATAACTTCCATTTTTGCGATTATGGTAGCCAGCCGAATGGGAAGTTATCCGCAACATTTCCGGTTGTTGTGAATTTTACTATTCGCGCCGGATGAAATCGATTACGCTCAAGAATTCCTCTATGTATTTACTGTGAAATTGTGTATCGCGTGTGCGTGTCTGCGTTCACCCGTTCGCCGACGATACAAATTACGTTAGCGTCTCGTATGATCTCTCCGGAATACCGCTTTTGATACATCACGGCTAATTCCTCGCGATATATGTATCTACATACGTGCGTGTTGTTTCTGTTTCTTTGCCGAACGGTGATGAATTCCGTTCAGAATCATTTCTTTCTCCCGTCTTCTTGTTTTCTATTTTTCTTATGTTTTATTGCAGCCTTTTCCACCTGACGTACACTCCCCGTGATCCCCCAGAGACCTGTCCGCGGCGATTGTACCCTGCCGAGGGATACTATAGTTAATTAAAGTCGTAAATTAAGTACTGTGTTCTTTTGAGCATTCGCCAGCAAATGCATTAGCTTTTTCAGTCAGCAATTTATAATTTCTTACGAGCGTTGCACTGTAACGAAAGTTTCCGGACGTAATTTCTCAAATTACCAGCTGCCTTTGTACTCCGCTATTCATTTCGCATGCAATCTGTCTTAATTTAAACCTGCGGGCATCTTATATTCCTCGCGTCTTCCAAACACACATATTAATTACCTCTGGCTTGCAACACGGCTGGATAATGAACAAAAAATTATTAATCATCGCGCACACGTCGGAAACTTATTCAATAGAATCTTTAGAAAGATTCTATTATACAATATATTTGTTTTTATAAAAGATTTTCTATGTGTACAGGCGGTTTCGAGCATCAACTGTGAGGAACGGGAGTTGTACAGAGTCTTCCATTCAGAACTGTTGTTTTAAATTATAGAAAAAACTGCTTCTTTTACAATTAATAATTTTTCACAATTTAAAACTGTTTTTACAACTCTTCATACTTTACAAATAAAAATAGCGCGAAACTTAAAATGACACCTGTTATATCTTAATAATGTTAATAACTAGACAATAATATTACTGTAACATTAATATAGGTTTGTGTTTCGTCTAATTATTTTTAAGTGTTATGCCCACTAAAAATTAGTTCAATATTTGCAGTCGCAAAATAGTAGACACTCGCAAAGACAATATGTACTAACTATTCAGTACACTGTACGAAATCTCCAGCACAAATCTTCCTCGATACCCGGGTCGCGGGGGGTTGAATAAAATGTACATGCCCGAAAAAAATGTGGCACATTCCCCAGAAGCCACCGCGTGCTAAAACAAAACAACCCGTCTCTTCCTAATCGTGCCGCTATCCGGCAAAAATATTTCCCGGTCGTTCGGACGTCGAAAAAGAAAGAAATCTCATATCGAATACGGAAAATACAACCGCTTCGACAGGGTATGGTCGAGGGATGAGTCCGTGGCTGGGACGGTGTGGGTGGAAGAAATTACGCGAACGAAATTCTGGGAAGGAATGCGAACGTATCCCAGGGACGCACACACGCGCACACGGGGAAAGGCACGCGTGATTTTGACTTGACGGAGGAAGAGTGGCTGCCAAGCACAGCCACTTTAAATGCAGATGCAGCCTGCACACGCTGGAGACATCTTCTACTCCACAATCACCTTTACTCACTCGAACCCTCTCTCTGCCCCCTTTGGAATCGTCCTCTCTCATCCCTCTGCGAAAACCACCCTCTCCTTCGCCCTCATCGTGCCACCTCCGGGGTTCGACCACCCAAGTTTATGGTTCTCCGATGCTCTTCTTTTAAGTACCAATAACTGTCCGGTTCTCTGAAGTATCGGATGCATTCGGCGCCGCCGCCAGCACGCTTCTCTCTCTCTCTCTCTCTCTTTCTTTCATGTATATATACATATACATATATATATACATATAAGTATACATGTAAAGCAATCGATAGTGTGTACATACCATTTTCGATATCTCAAGAGCGCTTAAGTAAACGGTGTATCTCTTCCACGAGCCGCTCCCCCTACCCACCGATCTTTCCTTAGACTACCAACCCCCAACACGAAAACTCACTGTGTCGCGAGAGGGAGTAGGTACATACTTTTGCACACGATTTGCCAGCGAGATTTCATTCGACGCTCACTGCCGCACAAACATCGTCTGTCTTTCGGACCCGTGATTCTCAAACACTCGTACCGCGGAGATGGGATTGGAAGTGAGCAACCTTTGAACTTTCCAAAGTACCTTCCAGGAGAGGCTGCGTTTCGTGGGATCGGTTTTTAGTGGAATGGACACTTGTTGGGTGTAGCACGGAGGGTCTTGGTATTGTTTCCTTCAGTGCTAACACTTTGAGGGTGTTGATGAACCTATCTGACTCCTGGAGTTATCAACAAACAGTTGAACGCGGTATTAATGTTTACGCGTAGAAGAGAGTCGCCACATTTGGGCCAGTCAAAATACAGTTAATCAGTAAATAGTACTAATTGTGTTTTTTTTTCCAAAATATATGGTGGTCCCAAATAATTCTACTAGAAATTCGGAGACATTAACGCGTCTGAATCAGTACATCATAAATATTGTTAGGGTCTCGTAGCCGATAAATATATAATCTAAAAAACAATTTTAGTGTTAACAGGAAATTGTCTCATTAACGTCTCGGAATCAGTGCATTATAAATATTGTTGGGGGTGTCGTAAGTCGATATTATCTGTTTGGTCACGACTGCCCGGAATTACTTCCCCTCTTAAAAACTTCTACACCCTTCTTTTTTACGGCATTCTGTCCGGCGTAATTCTGATAATCATAACTCCATCGGCCGGCCATCATTTCTTACGGCAGTCTTTTCGGTTATTTCTTCCCTGGCCGTGTAGATAATTTTGCACACCATCTGTCATCGTAAATGTCGTTCTCGTCGCTGATTCAACGGCACTACAGCTCACGCTGACACTGATTTATTATCAGCCGCGGTTGAATTACGTCAAACAGGCCATTCAAGAGAATAGATTTCCGACGTTTTCAAAATTTTCTCATTCAGAGGGAGAGGCCTTGGTTTATTATCTTTCCGCAAACTCCGCCGTTCCCGCCGCAAGATTCCACCTGCGATAACTTATCGCCTAATCGAATCGATCCTCCCTGACGTAATTGCGAAAATATTGCGCTGGCGTGCTTGAAATTCTAAGAAAAAATCTGCTGTTATTTTCCATTTTTCTGCGGAAAAACTGTTGGACAATAAACTCATAGTAAGCTCATAGTAATTGACCCTCAAGCGAACTATTGGGTCAGTAAGGAACGCTTAGATTTATTAATTGTTTAATGCAAACTATTAATAATACAGTGTTCCGAAAAATATTGTACTTGAAAGGAAGACACTTTTTCCTTTGCGAAAATGTTCTACGTAGCTTTGTTAAGAAGTTATTATCGAAAAACACGGACCAATCGGAGCTCAACGGGACCGGTAGTAGCCGCGGTCTGATTGGTCCGTGTTTTTCGCGAATTACTTTTTAACGAAGCCGCGGAGAACATTTTCGCAAAGGAAAAAGTTACTCGAAATGACTTCAAGAATCATACCTGTCTATTTAGATGAGAAATTGTATTATCTTCCCACTTATTAAATATCAATACAATTTATTGGATTATTGCATTTGTAAAGTCCACTCCGAAGGTCCACCTTCCAGGTCGATACGAATGTTTATTGCGAAAATATGAACTCAATTTAATATCTATTTCCTCCCCGCAACAAAAGAGAAAATAAAACAGGCGCTTCCTCTGTGAAAAGTTCTAGAAGATATACGTGTTGCAATGGAAACTTTATTGAAGGTTCACCGAAGGTTTCTGTACTCTTTTATACTTGTTTTAAAATGATGAAGATGCATATCAAGTCTACGATCTGTTGGGAAAATCGCGCGAGCTTCAAGAATTCATCGAGATTAAACGCGAAAAATGATTAACCGACTACCAGGGGATCATTTGCGAAGCTGTTACGCTTAGTCGGCTACTCGTTATGTAATTAGATCAGGAAAGTAACTTCTCGAGTGGAAAAGTGTGTTAACTTCGGCCAACTTTTTTATATAGCTTCGGGATGATCGAATAAAAGTGAAATAATGCGAGGAAGTTAACATTCATTTCTTTCTACACTGCCGGGCTTCTTCGCTTTATCTTCAATTAGGTATTGTTTTAATTAGTTTCTCGATAATGTGGCCGAATTTCAAGTTGCAAATTATTTAATATCAAATCTACCTTGTGAGATTACAATTTTTTAAATTTATAATTAGTAAAATTATGAAGACACTTCCATTGGAATCTTATTAAACAAATTCAATATTCTATATTTAACGTTAATTTAACATTGGAACTACTTTATTAATCGACGTTTATTGAGAAATTTCAATGAATTTATTTTTTTGTGATTTTTATAGTGTAATGTATTAGTTGCAAAGAATTCAAAAGTCAAAGTGCAGTATTAATGAAAGAAATGCTGCGGCTTTGATACCATAAACGTTGAAAAGAGTGCATTGGTTTTGCCCGCATTTTATCTCGCATTATCGTAAACAGATGTTATACTTAAATGACAACATATCCCGGCCACCCACCGGACGTTCATCGATATTACCATGAGACTGCGCAAATATCTAAATGCTCGCGGATTTCGCCGGCCATTCAAATGGTATTTTATGTCTGTCACGAAAGCCCACTCATTAAACGGTTAAACGTGCATAATTGGAAATGGATGTTTACCTTCATGAGCACTGACCATTTGTCGCAGAAAATAAACATTAACATAGTTTGAATTTCCTCCATCGAAATTATTGAATACGATAATATGTATAGGACTTCCTATTTCCATTTACAAAATCAACAATTGACACTAAACTATGATTATTTTTCGATTATGATTTTGATATAGTCACTTTTGTTCGTCACGGGGTGTTTTAACATTTATCTAAAATAAACTAACACTTTATAAGAAAATATTATCAAAGAAAGAACAAAAGGTTGATAATTATTTTGCTGTGAAACTTTTGCCAGCATGTTTGCGGCATTTCCCCGATTAAAATGATACCAAACACGACGCAATTTGGGTCGTCTAATCCACAATATAGTAGAATCAATAGTACTCTACCGTAACTGTCGCTCGACAGGCGACAGCTTTTTTTACAATTTTACTAACTACGTGTCGAAGTGTGGCAACCCTAACCTCACAAATGAGAACTAGCGCGAAATTTAAAATGACCATTCGTTATTGGATACAAATCGATGAAGTTTCGAAGTGTATACTTACTATCCCAGAGCGCCGAGTATTTTGTTCGGAACGACGACAGCGCGGGCGATTATTCGAGCCGATCACCGACACTTATTATAAGCCTGTGTTCCGCTCATGATCTCCGCTCGCGCCTCGTAATTAAAGTCTAGAGACACCGAGTATTTTCTATTAACATTCCTGGCTAACCCAGCGTACTCAAAATGACCGCAGCCGGCACGGTATGTTGCAGCGTGGCCATTGCGCGTCGCAGACACATTTCTGGGCAACGGGAATGTCAGGCAGATGCACTCGGCTCTCCTATTCGCGGGTCATACCTCTATTATAGGGACGGATACTTAATTTTCACGGTCGATTACCTTCCGCCGGCGCGACAACTTCGGAAGTATCTAAATCTATTTAGTCGGATCGCGCTCGATCGCGAACGGGATGGAGTTCCCCGAAGAATTTTCCGGAGCCGAGTTTCGCCGCTTCTTTCGAAGAGCAAATGTAAACGAACTTCTGCTCGGGGCCACGTGGAGTTTTTCCCTCGAAACGGGTGTTTAGAAATTTCAGATTTATCCACCGGCAATTTCATGCTTCGACGGTTTACGCCCGCGCAACTGTTTAACCTAAAAGACCCTGTCTGGCTTTTAGTTCAGTGTTCTTTGTAATAGTGATTTATTTTGACACTTTACGCGCCGAGAGCTTTATTGCGCTATGCAAAGAAGGGGCTTAGCATTTCTTTTAATGAACGCTGAATTATGGCGCTAGGCTAACTTGTTTTAACATACAAGTTGTTACTGAAACATTGATTATACAAGTACTTTGTTATGTGTTACAGAGTTTTAAAAACTGGGGAGAAGTTTAATCGAATTTAATTAATTTAATATATTTAATTTAATTCTACTTAATCAGTTTTAATATATTTAACTTAATTTAATCATTTCTACATATGTATTTAATTTAGTTGAATTTAAAGCATTTAAATAATATGACGGTATTCTTAAACGTTTCTGTTTTTACTGTTCTGTGTTTCATTTGTTTTTGTCATATGTATACGAAATTCATAAAATATTCGAATTGAATGGATGGAAATGAAAATTGAGTCTCACCGATAGTTACATTTGTATCAAATGCTTACTGATGAGAGGTTAAAATTTTCATAAACAGCTTCGCGACGAATTAAGCTTCCCTTCGAACGAGTGAGAAATCTTCAACCGGTGCATTTTCAATGAATCGCTGACATTAATCCGATTACTGAAGATCCGTATGTAATGAAAATTGGATACATATATACGATAATAATCAGACGTCTTGTAGGTATGGTACATTAGACAATATGAAATATAGATTGTATTCCGGAACAGCGTATGCGAGGAATTATGGCTGCGATGAATAATTGCTTCGTCATTGCAGAATCTATGAACATGCATGTGTATAGGGTGGGCCGAGAAGATTTACATCTTTTGCATAAACAATATCGATGCATTCTCTTTGCTCCCTTTGGTTATTTCTCAATGGACACATATCATGAATTTTTATAATACTACGCAGGGAATAATAAATCTGGAAAATTTATAGAAATATTTATTGAACAATATTGTTCATGAATAAATATAAACAAAGAATTTTGTGCCACTGATCAATTTAATAAATAAGCTAAATTTTTTTTAACCTGTCTCTCGCTTTAAATTGCACATATTTTTACCATAAATACATAAAATCTGCAGTCTATTTATGACTCCAGCTCGAAACTGAACGTCAGAGAATTTCAGATTATATTTTGATACTGAATGGCAAGCAGCCATTCATTTGTCATCAGCCTAGTACCGCAGGGATGAAAGATTTACACGAGAGATTGTTTTCGTTCGTCTCGTAAACGTACGAAACATTTGATAATAGAAAGATGGTACATCAACCGATCTGACCAGTTAGTATTTTCCCCGGTTCGAGAAATTACGCTGTTGTATTGTATATCGTGGCTCGATAAGAGCCATAAATTTCGGGAACGAGAGGCACACGTTTCTTCCCTCTTTCCGTGAAATATTGCGGTTCACGGGTACGCAGATTCGCGAGCAAATTTATCAAAATAATATGTCATGCATGGAGTGTGCGGAAAAGTTCTCGTGGAAAAGAATTATTACGTTACTATAAATTACTCGTAAATAGACTGTGGATCTGCAGTTATGGCATGTGCGAATAGCAGGAAATCGTTATGAAATCGTTACTAGCCTATTAGTTATATTTTTCTGATTGAAACGAGCCCAAACACGACGCAATTTCGACCAGAAATACTTGTTTAATTCGTGATATAATAGAACCTCGATTATCCGAACTAATCGGAGGAAGTATTCAGTGTTAACTACAGAGAAATTTACACATTAAATCTTATTGTATATAGATCGTTTTAGATTAAACTGTTCATAATATAAACAATGGAGAATTTAGATGTCGGTTCGGATAATTGAGGTTTAATAATATCTTGAATTATACAGAGGCAAGTGTATTCCGAATTGTTTCATGTTTGGTATCGTTTTAACCAGAAAAATGTCACGAATGTGTTGGTAAAAGTTTCATAAAAAATAGTTAAAAACTAAACAGTGATATCATGATATGTACACATCTTTTTATGGCAAAAATGAGTAGGTGTAATTTAAAACATTGAAAACAGTAAACGAATTCCAAAATACTTTTGTATTATTTTCAACCTATTGAACATATTAAGAGAGAATGTATGTATAATTCCGGTTTGTTGCAATTCAGGTGGAACATTTTTACTTTTCATAAAGATCCGCTGTCCAGTAATAACTAAACTGATGTTTTATGGGAAACAGGATAAAGTAAACATTCTTGTCGTCCAGTTGAAGATTCCTCGAAAATCAAATAAAATAAGAATAAAAATATGTTTATGGTGATTTTATATTTTTTATGGTGATCATTGACAAAACGTGGGGAACAAAAGAAGATCGACTGTTAAAATAGCAGTTGGTGAGAAATCATTTTGTTTAAACGCGGTGTATCGCGTTTCTTGGAAGAAAATTCTGACTCGTTCCCACTGTAATCGGCCAGTTGTAGTGCGCACGGAGTTATGCATAACAGGGAACGCTCTTCGCATGTTCACTCGGCGTGAGAATGCAAAACAGCAAAGTCTGCATATTTTGCACTTCGATACTCGCGCGCCGTTCCACACAAGAGAATGACACTTTTAACCCCTTTTCGTCTATCAGGTCATAAATTTGATTCGCTCCGCGGCGGGTCTTGCTCCACAGACCCAGCTGATACGAGCAGTGATAGAATCCATGCATAAGCAGACAGCACAGTAGTGTCACCGATTCGAAATGATTTTTCTGTCGCTAAATCGGAACGATCGATCTAGGTCGCAGAGTATTTTTTCTCAAATTGGGTGATTTGCATTTGTGATACCACTGGTGTCTGCGATGTCGATATTCTATAGAGATGCAACCTCTTTTTCACGTGAGAAATCATTTGCGAGAAACAACTTATCGAACCGCAGTCCAGAGCGCGCGGTAATGAATGCGTTTCGCGATTAATTCGGTTTTATGGTCATTATGTGCCGTTAATTTTACCAAACGAACTGGCCCGTTCGTTTCACTGCTCGTATAATATTATAACTCGGGCTAAACGCATTTGTTTATTCGATCCAGAGCACTCGACATTTACATTGTGCGTAGTATGATAATTAGACTGCGGATTTGATATATTTATGACAAAAATGAATGCGTCAAGTAGAAAACTGAATAGAGAATTATTTATGAGTATTGTTATATTATTTTCAACCAAAATAAAATTTCATATGACCTCACTCTCGCACGATAGACTTGGACATTTTTTATTTTGCATAAAAATTGTGAGATCAATTTATTTCATAATGTTCAATGTGTACAACTCTTTGAACTTTGTTCTTTACCATTGTTGAATAATTATTTTCCTCTTGAAGATTAAAACCTCTTCTTCAAACAAAGGGATTAGCAAAGATATTTATTCTTTTTTTAAATGTCTGTGTAAACCTTATTATGGGTTCACGGTAAACATCCTCTTAATTAATTCATTCAGTTGGCAGTTAAGTAGATTAGCTTCTATCAATGTACGCGTTACGTCATTAGAATTATTAATCAGCAGATAACGCCATTTAATTAACAAGTGTAATGGCACGTGAAACATGAGCTTCATCAGTTTCCTTGACGTTGATCGTTCGATATTTTGATAAATTGATACAAAACATAAATAAACGGAGTTAAAAGTATACTATAGACACAGCTTTCCCTTAAAATAATATCAGACTGTGTATCTTTATGCAGATTTCCATTTGTATAGGTTATATTATGGAAAGTGGAGTAAAGGAAATATTTCTTTTGCTGATTATAAACTTCCTTCTGGTAAAAATTCAACGGAAATGCTATTGACTTTAATCATAAATTATTGTATTTCATCAGTACATAAAAATCGACTTCCGTCTGATAAAAATGAAACAGAAATGCAATTGACTCGTGTCATAAATTTTATACTCCATTAATACATAAAAATTCGAAAGTTGATTAAACTGCATTCTGGCAAAATTAATTGAACTTCACTTTAATAAAAATTAAACAAAAATGCTATTGAATCTTATAAATTATTATATTCCATTACTACATAAAAATTCGAAATTTTATTAAACTTTCAAGGTGAAAATTAAACAGAAATGATATTAATCTCTTATCATAAATTGTTATATGCCATCGAGACAAAAAAATTCGAGAACGAATTGTACTTTTGCACTTTTGGTAATTAGTTATACATGAAGAATCAACGAAAACATATTCGACAACGTTGCCGCAGGATTAAAACAGAGTCAGACAGTAGTTAACAAGTGTAAAATACAGCGCAGAAACACTATATTTTACCAGGGCTTTTACAGCCGCTAATTTGCACGCGTAAAGAGAAAATGACGTGTGAAATGCTCGCAATCGCTCACTAATATTATCCAAGCATCGCGTGATCACAATAACTCTAATTCGACCCTATTTCACACTGTCAAATACGCTCTAAATGCACAAATATCCGTAGTCCAACAACGAGGCGAGCCGTAGATAATATCCGATCACATTTTCCACGAAACCTGTTAACCAAGTACCGTGCAAACTTATGAAACTACCGGGTGTAATCCACTGCGGATCAGAAAAAACGAACACACACGCACATACATGCCGGAAACAATAACAGTTCATCACTGGCACCGATAATCTGTATCCGTGGTCGGACAATCGCATAATTTTCCTAATTAAAACTATTCACGGTCGAGAGCGATAGCGTTCGACCAATTAGGAGCACGTGGGTCCGTGCGTGGGAGGGTTGCACGTTAATTTCGCGTGTTTATTAAACGGAGAACTCGCCGAAAACGGCGCAACAATTGCCGATCTGATCGGACAATAATAAGGAGCAATTAATGAGCGGACGACTCGCAATAGAACAAACAGCGATAATTAAAAATCCTGATAATCACGGATAGCTTCCTAATTCAGTGTTCATAGGATCATTAATATAAGACTGCTGATTTTTATGCAAAATAAAAATTGTCTCATTGCAAGATGCAGGACAGTAGACAAACAATTGTCTCTTTTCTTAAACATTTTCAAATTCAAATAACTCTGCGGGCATTGAAAAATTTCTTTGGGGAATGAAACCTCCACAGATTTGAAGATGAAGGTCTCCCCTTTACATTGATCTTTTGCAATTTGATGTACGATTTTTTCACTCCATTTTACCATATTTTGAATGACAGATGTGAAGTCAATAATCTTTTTTAGCAACTAGCAATTTTAAAAGACTCTGATGTCATTGCAAATTTTTTTGGTGGAATTAAACCACCACAGATTTGAAGATAGAAGCTTCCTCTTTACATTGATCTTTAAAAACTTGATGTACCATTTTTTTACTCCACGTTGTTAAACTTTCAATGAAAAATGTGCAGTCACTAATCTTGGTAATGCATATCTCTTAGAGCTTTCATAGCAACTAGCAATAAAAATCATCTGGTTTCGCGAGAGTCATCTCGATGACTTTCGTCCTGCTAGATCGTCGATAGCACAGTGCGATCAACCATGAAAGCGGAGAGGGGGTGCGATAAAACGTGGTAGAACGAAGCAGGCTGGATATAATTCCAATTAGCATCGGGTAGCTGGATAGGTTTTTGAAACGGGCGCGGCGCGCATCGGGCGGAAACGAACAACGGGGACATCTGCAATTACACACTTTTAATGGAGAAAACTTTTTAAGAGAGACATCTCGTTAGAAGCGGAATACGGCGGAGCAGCAGCGTCGGGGCTCGACTAATGCCTTGCACCGAGAGAAAGTAGACCTAAGGCGAAATGCAGTTCCAGACGCTCGTATAAATAATTACCGAGCCGGTGCACGCATCCTTCCCAGGATTGTCTGCACGATGCTGCGGAGGGATGAATGGGGGATCGGCCGGGGGAGGTAACTGGATCCACTAAATTCAGATTACACCCGGGATATTACGGGAACTCGATAAATTTCCAACCCGCTCGATTTATTCCGCAAACGACGGTACTTGTTAATAGAGACTTCAAAGTATCTCGCGAGTCGCTCGTGCGTCGGTTATCGCGAACCTGGCGAATCGTTCCCTTTGTCTCCGGTGCGAGAACGTGATTGTTTTGTAATAACCGGATTTTACGCATTTATTGCAAAAATTGGTAAACGAAAGGTTAAAAAGAAATTCTCGTTAGCAGCTGTTAAACAAAGTGATTTTTATCAATTTTTTTTCAGAAAAATACTGACCACATGGAAATTGACTTTTATGGAATAGGTAGGTGCATTCTTGATCTACCAGGAAACATTTTCTAAAATTGTATTTGTTTGTTTATTTACTGGACAGGGTACCGTCGTCTCAAACCATTATGTCAATTATACAAAAATACAGAAAACTAATTTTCTTGAGAAAGCAAGACAAAAAGCGTTTAAGAAGTAAATATTATGGTAAACAATTTTTGTCCAAGATGGTGTTTTTAATCATTTTGAGGAAACGTTCAAGCCTGAATTGTGTAGTTATCGTTCCAGCGCATTGTTCCGGGCGATTTCACGGAAGCGAAGTTCGCGCAGATGAAGTTAGGGCTTTCGCCGGAAAGAAAAGTCACCGTCAAATCGAAGTTTCAGCCAATAACAAACGTCTGTCCCCCAGTAATTGATTTTAACTACGTATACATCTACATGGACGCTTGCGCGTAACTCTTGCCAGCCGGATCCCGACAGAATTTCGAATCACCGATCACCGGGCGAAACTTTCCACGAGGAAGATCACTGACGAGAACCAAGAGACGAGCTGGAAAACTTTCATTCGAGTTTGCAAATCCTCTTTGCACCGGCAGAGATATATATACCCGGCCCGCCTACAGTTTTAAGAATATTATTCGTCGTCCATATCCGGAGTTGCCCGTAAAAGATCTGCGAGAGGGAAATCGAAACTCGCGCAAACAACTCCCCGCGCACCGCACTTTTAATGACTCGCGCGGAATTTCCGGAGATAAGGGAAGGTCTCACCCTAATTTCTCCGCGCTATGGAAAAAGGAGGGACTCTGTACTTTCTGCTTCTTGAGAACGAATGCTCGAAAGTCACTGTTTAAGGTGCAAAATTTGTAGAAAACGTTAAAAGTTAAATAATTCTGCAGGCATAGAAAAATTTGTACAAAGAATAAAACCACCACAGACTTGAAGCCGAAAGTCTCCTTTTTACATAGACCTCTTGAAATTTGAGATACGATATTTTAGACAGCTGTAAGGCCAATAATCTTTTATAGCGGCTTTACATTGACTTTTTAAAACTTGATTTACGATTTCTTAGCTCCACGTAATTGCAGTTTTGAAATTTAAATAATTCTGCAAGCATACAAAAATTATTTCCAGCACAGACTCGAAGACAATGACATTTTACATTTTCCCACCCCCTGTTGACACCATACAAGTTTCATTCGGGAAAAAATGGCTCAATTCATCATCGCAGCGCCCGCAACATTGCGCGACGCAGCTAAAAACGGAAGCTCTAGCTTGCACCAGAATTCGCAAAGTTCCCAATGGACCGTTCGCGAATGGTGTTACAGCGTCGCTGGTTCAGTCATGGCGATACAAAAAAAATCTATTTACGCGGCATAATCGTTCCGGAGGCGTTTCAGGAAGTTTCGGCCGGTCGTCTTCGAATGATTATTAAAACAGAAGCCGGCGGAAAGTTTTTTAATTTGCTCCTTGGTAAATATAAGGTGCACAGTGTCGAAAGTTGCCGTGCTTCTACTTAATTTTCGATCGATCGGACCGGATTGCCTTATCACTCTGGGAAGTTGGCCCTAGTTCATTATTCATACTTGCAAGAAAATCCGAGAATTCGCTTCAACTCGAACGCACAGAACTTTGCTCTTCCAACGGGCGAGGGGGTTGCTCTCTCGCGCGGGAGGGGGAGGGACGCGGCGGGGTTACTTTCTGCTGTTAAGTATACGAACGCTTCGTTGCAACGCCTTTCGAATAATGGCGGACATAGTGCTACTTCAGCATTTAGTGCTTATAAAGTTAAACACTCGTCTTCCCGAGTGTACGCATTTAACACTGCGATAATGATCGTAGTTTTATAATTGAACCGCCGCCTGCGGAGCTGCCACGGATCCGTACGTTTCGCAGAGTTTGCCGAAATCCCCGCGAATCTTCGAAACTCCGTGTTTGCACGGAATCCGCAGTGTTTCGTACGTTCAAATTGATCAGCACCTTTGAACGACAATACCTTTTTATTTGAATTATTCTTTTGCGAGACTATTAAAAGAACATCGTTGACGTTTCCCTGATTGAAACGAGCCCAAACACGACACAATTCGAAAGTAGAACCTCGATTATCCGAATATCGATATCAGGATTCCTTATTACGCGAACGCATAATAATAAACTGTTCAGTCTAAAAACCACTTGTAAAACTTGCTTTAGTCTTGCAGTCTTCTCCCGATTAGTTCGGATAATGGAGGATCCACTATATCGTGGATTAAACAGGCAAATATACTCCGAACTGCATCGTGTTTGGTGTCATTTTAATCAGCAAAACGTCGTGGATAAGCCAGTAAGAACTCCACCAAAAAAGTAACGAGTGGCAAAGCTTTACGTTTGAATTACTAATTTGTTTCTCGCATCCGAATATCGTATCTGGAGTAAATGTCATGTCGGTGTCGAAATTTCCGCATGTATCGATCCATTGCAGTACTATCGAGCACAAACAATGTATTCCACGGTGCACATTTCGCCGGGACGGGTTCCCCGAGGTGAAAGAGGCGATCGCCGTCGTGGAAAGGTCTAAGTGACCGGAGGGGGGCCCGCGAGTGACCATGAATGAAAATATTGCCCCGACAAAAGGCAGATCGAGGAGAGCTTTTTCCCCGAGACGCTTTTCCCGAGCAGACTTTGCCAGATTTTCGGAACGAGCCACGATCCCCAGAAGTCCGTAACGTTAAATCCGCGATTAAAATGCATTGCGTAAAATCGAGTAGACCCTATCGCTCGGCTGTTCCGCCGACGACGACGACGACGAAGCTCTGTCGGTGTTTCCACCCCCGCAAACCTCTACTATCACTCTGGGCGAGCCCCGGGTTTGATGAACAGTACGCGGTGCTTAAATAACTGATGATACAGTTAAGGAAAAGGAGTGAAGATAAATGTTACTGCGGCTCGGCCGGGATTTAAACGGGATAGTTAAGATTAGAACCAGCCGCGCTGTTAACCGTGTTCAAGTTAGAACGGTGAGAAATGATCCCCCACTTCCCGAACCCTTTTGTGATTTTTACGGGGATTCGACCCGATCGAAATAACCGTGGGTCCTCCGCTCGTTGCACGATTTTATAAAACCACCGTTTAAATACTTTAGATTGAAGGTAGCCCGCAATAATGAGATCCATCCCCTCCTCCGGGTAATTCGAATAAACCAAACGCAGTTAAAAATCAAGTACTGCTTCCGACCGGATGAGAACTTATGGTTAAGTACTACGTAATAACTAGGATTCGGGTTAATGAACGTTTATGGTGAATGTGGAGCCCGTGTCTTGCTTAATGTACCAGTAAATGCAATTTAATCCGCTCTGTACAATTTTCTCTTACGTTAATTAGAAGTCTCCTTTGTTGCTAATCATTTCTTGGGACAAGGAGAAAGTTTATTTTTATTTTATATGTAGAGTCTGCCCCACTCGATTTTATATGGGGCTGTTCCAAAATAGAATTTAAAAGTAGATCGATAATTTTGTTCGAAATAGTAATTTAAATTATGAATAAATTGCTGGAAAGTTTATTGAATCATGAATAAATCGCTGAAAAAATGGTTGAATAATGAATAAATTACTCTTTAGTTTTAAAACACTATTCGAAAATTCCCGGTAAGTATGTGATAGAATTAGGGCTGCCTCCTATAACCGAGATCCTTTCAATTCGCTAAACGCGCGCGTCTTGTAAATAACAAATACGAGGAAACGCTTCCGGCTCCCCTTTAATTTCAGACATTAAATGTAAATGAATTCTGCGAGTTGTTTGACTGCATCGCGAACACGGAAATTCGGAACTGAATATGTAAATGAATTTGTCGGCTCCCTTCCCGCGAATAATGTTGCCAACAATGATATTTTTAATCACATTTTCCGCGGGTAAATATTATCTTTGAGTTTTTTTCCCGAGACAGGCTACACGGTCGGAGTGATTCCGCGCTTTTAAAAATCGCGAAGTGCTGGGGATCTGACTTTTGCATTTCGTTGATATTTTACGGGCGAGATTCGTTCCATCGGAGTTTCGGGCGGGAGCGTTAATAACAGCGCTTAACAGTCTCGATCATCGGTGCTTGTAATAATCTTGTTCCCGCTTAATGCTGCGTCAAAACGCTCATCGTAAGGGGATTAAAATTTTACGTGCTCATAATTTACACTCACCCCGGGCAATTTATTGTCCCACCGTTCGAAATCTTCGACAGCTGTTGGCACGAACGAAACACACACACACGCTCTTTCTCACGTTGCCGGTTTTTCAAACCTACTGTTCAACTTCATTTTTCCAAAATCTGCAGAAACTGTGGAAAATAATTATTAATTATTTTTTTTAATGAAATCGTTACTGCCGTGTTCGTGACATTTTTCCGATTGAAACGATACCCAACACGACAGAATTTCGATCATGCATGACATAGTAGAACCTCAATTATCCGAATCTACATGTGCATCCTCACCATCCGAATGATTAAGCATGTACATACAACACAATTTATAGTACAAATCCCTAAAGATTGAATCTGAAACTGTAGTTCCACGGACTCATTCGGATATTGGAGGTTCAACTGAATCGCGGATTAGACGAGTCCAATCTAAATAGTGTCGTGTTGAGTATTGTTTCATTCGGAAAAATGCGACAAATGTGTTGATCAAATATTCACAAAAAAATAATAAAAAGCAAGGGAATTTTGTCATTGGACCGGAAAGCCTCTTTACAGGTGGCGGGCTCATTTCGAGATATTCTAATTACTGTATGTGTACGTAATTGCGACTCGATTCACTACGGCCGCGGGTATCCCGCAGAAAAATGGCGTCAATATATTCCCGTAGTAAAAGTGACCCGGTTCGGCTCGGTATAACGAGGCTCGCGTAAATCTGGCAGGTTTAATAGCGTGTCTGCACGCTCGAGCAGCGGCGCGGCGAACGCGCGCGCGAGTAAATGCAATAGGCAACAACAGCATCGTCCGCTCAAGTTATGTTCGGCGACTGGAGACGCGATAAACAAAGAGCCCCGTGACGGTGGAGAGGCGAGAGAAAAAAAAAGAACACATCGGGAAAAATATACATTCGATAGAGAAGACTGCGGGGGCGGAGGATGCTCCAAAGGGAAGAAAGATGGAACGCTGGGAACGGTAAAGAAGGGGGGAGAAGAAACGCCGTGGAAATAAAGATGGAGAAAAATAGAGGAGAACGACGCGAGGGGGTGGTTGCGGCGACAGGGAAAGGTGGAAACGGAGAAACAGGGGATGAGGATACAGGAGAGATTCGTCGGGGGAGGGGGTGGCAGAAGGAGAGAGAGAATGATCCCAAAACCCAACGGAGTTCCTGGCACCGCGAAAAATAGGGCTCTGGAGCCCTCTTACCATTTCCAAGTTACGAGCGACATTACCGACATATCCCGCATAACGCAACGGTGGGCAAAAGTCGAGGATAATCGAGGGGAATTCCGACGTGAGATAGGTCAATACGGGGAGACGGGAAAAAGAGAACCGTAGGGAAATTGCAGCTATTTGCCGATTGTGTTGCCCGCCAGTGATTGAGAGGATCAAGACGATCCGACGACCCGCCGATATCTCAACAGACGATCGCACGGGTTTCGAGATACACTCGTTTTTCTTGGTTACGAATCGACTGTTTAGGCTGATACAGCCGCAGACACAAAGGTAGGACAACCCACATTTCTTTGAGCCTCCATATGACCTCAGGCGAAAATGTACAATATACAATTATTGTACAACATGTATTGTACAGGGTGTATAGAAATGGAGGTCCTAACGTGCCGCAAAATTAACGTTGACCTTTAAATTCAAGGTCAAAAGGTCAATCATATCTTTTATTCCATCGTATTCTACTCAGTGCAAGGATAACAAGTGCAGCAGCAACCATGGGTCAAAACTCAACCATTCTCTCAAGTTTTACCATTATCAAACTAATTTTATTTGTATTATATTTTCGATATATTTCAAGAAATAATTTCCAACGGCTTCTAATAAAAATATTATACAGTATTTTATCGATATGAGAGGCCTCGGTCGCCGAGAAGTGTAAACATAACTAATTCGATGACAAACTTCTTTATTTTTTTATGGAACTTCTGCCAACATACTCGTGACATTATTGTAATGCAAAATGATACCAAATATGATATAATTCCGATGATATTTACTTGTGTAATGAACGATGAAAGTTTCTGACGCAAAGGACAGCGTGTGGGAAAGAAAGAGACGCACAGAGTCGCAGCGCGCCGTCACATTTCAAAGAACTTCCAATACGCTGTTCCTCCTCGCGTTCGAAACATTCATCGTCCATTACACAAGTAAATATCGTCGGAATTATATCATATTTGGTATCATGTTGCATTAGAAAAATGCCACGAAAATGTTGGTGAAAGGTCCATAAAAAAATAATGAAAAATAAAGAAGTTTTGACATTCGGATTAGTGTGGTCTCGCCGATATACCCGAGCCGTATGATGTCATACTTCTCAGCGACCGAGGCCTCTCGAGCTGGGGATAGTTCTGGGACACTTACCGGCCAGACATTTGAGACATTTATGGATGAAATACTGTATAAATAAAATCATTTTGATAATGAAAAAACTTTACCACGATTTGTTAAGAGAACGATTGAATTTTGACCGATGGTTCCCATTGCACTTTTTATCAGAGTTAGGTTTTCTATTTGATCTATTAATTTTGGTCATGAATGCATCAAATCCACGGTCTTAAGAGTTTATTTTCGTTCTTTTCAATCAATGTTTTTAATAATTTCCCGCAAGCAACGAACTCCGGCGAAGTTTCCGAATCATAAAGAAGCAATTAATCACTTTCGGGAAAATGTATAGCCATCGACTGGGGTGGGCTAGATTGACGATTTAGGAAAGACCAATTTCAGGGGCTTCACGTCCATTTACTAATTACATACTATTGCTCGATAGTATATCGACTTTATGACGCTCATTAGCAATACGTGTAGGCGGGCCCGGTCCGTTGTGTTGGTTTGTGTCATTAGCACGACTTCTATTTTCTGATACAAGTCGAAAGGCGACGCACAGGATACTTTGACTTTCGCGCGTTGCACGTTATTATGATGTATAAACTGTCGGCTGTTGAAAACTCCCGCGCATAACCAATGGCGATACGCGTTCGGCGTGTAATAAACGAGAAGAATTAAAACAACATTAATGATGACTTCGAATAAATAGTACGGAATATTAACGATACGTATAATGTCAGTGGTAGAATAAATCAAATGGAAAATATGTAATGTTTGCCGGTCGTCGCGTTTTCTTTGAACGGACTCGATTGTGTTGTTTCGAAAATCAATAATTCCTTGATCTTAAAATTACGTTGGGATACAACCATAACAACATTTCTGTTCACTAACCTGAAAGTTGAATAATCATTCTTTTTCCAGGAAAATGGCATCGAGAATTAATAAAATTAGTAAAGATCTCTCTAGATCTCTTAATCAATTTCCATTTATAAATTCGAATCAGTTGATGGCATTTCACAATTAATCTGGATTCATCACATTCTCCAAATTGAATAAAGCAATTTGGTAATTGTTCGTAATCATATTTTTTAATTTATGCATCTGTGGCAAAAATAAATTCTAACAATTTATGAAAATTCATAAAAGTAGAAACAAATTTTTATTCACCTCCAGTTATGTAATTAAAGCATAAAATTTTTATTTCACATGAAGATCTGGATTCTAGTGATTTTATTAACGAACGAGAATTTGGAATGATTCAATTTCGCAATGATTTGTCGTTAGCATAAAAAGACGGAGCGCTCTTTGTGTGCCCAAGATAAATGGAACTAAATAGGTCATTCCATTGAACATTGTTTGAGTAATGATGGAACTGTAAATTATCTAGCTATGATAGTTCGCGCCACAATTGCAGAAACGATCAGTTGTAATATCGCACTGCCAGCAACAATAGTTGTTTGCGTTCAGGATACAGTATCTCGGAAAATCGAGATCAAAACGAGAAGCACTTATCGTTAGTGCGTAAACGGGCTTTGTGTATAGAATTTGCTGTATCGATTGCTTTCAGTCGATTCCAGTGTCAACTTTGAAATACTAATACCTTTTCGTTCACGCGAGCTATAATATTGGATCAAAGCGAACGTTTATTTGCCGGATCTTTCTGTTAATTTCAAACTCACTTGTCGACAAATTTCGCAACTAACGTAAATTGCTTTTGCACAGTATTCTTTGATACATTATTCTCCCATTAATAAAATTAGCTGTACAACTCAATTTTACAGAATTCTATATAAAGATAATTCAAAACTCCATATAAATATCTATATACACTATATACTATTCCCTCATTAATAAAATTAACTGTACAACTCAATTTTACAGAATTCTATATAAAGAATATTCAAAACTCCATATAAATATCTAATACAAAGTACATTGCGTTTAAATGAATAAACTATGTACAGTGGAATAAGTTATTCGAGGTTATTTTAATAAAATTGGATCAACTCCAATTACATTAGTTTATAAAATATTTGTTGGAAACGTTCTTGTTGATGAAAATGAAAACTTTTAGTCATTTTCATTATCATATATAATATATTTACGAAATAAATTTGGTAAATAATTCCTCAGCGATGCATCGTTACAATCTCAATATTCGTAAATGAAAAACATTAGTACCCGTAAATTTGTAAACCTAGTGTTAATGGGTCGCAACAATTTCTCGTTGAATGGCATTCTGCATAGATGCCCAAATTAAATTACTGGAACTTAAATAGTCAAAGTATAAGTTATTGCCTGTTAGAATGCTCCAACGGAGACAATATTAATTAGTGCGACACTTACAATTAGGTGTAGCTGAGAGGAGCTATATCTAGCTTAAGAAACTTAAACAATCTCCATTATGCCACATATTTTTCACATATCTGATCTGCTCGAATTTTCAATGAATTTTCGGGAGATACAGATCTGTTGTCGTTATTGATTAAGTTTATTATCTACTCGGTGTACCGAGGCATACGGTGACCGGGTTGTCATAGTCAATAATGTTCGCAGAATTGCTGATTTGTGGATTATCAGACCCCTGGTGAGGTTAATTATTGGTTAAACGTTGGAGGAATAAGGTGCTTCGAACAGCCTGAAACTGTATTAACTAAGACAATGTGCTGCGATTATCAGCAATGGAATTTAAATCATTATACTGGATTGCGTGATGAAGCGTTAAGCTTTCGAAAAATAATTTACAGAGAATAATTAATAGAAATAGAGTTATCTCCAAGACTGTTTAACGAAGTCAAAATTGGGTTTTAGTGAACCACATAAATCGACCAGAATTTCATCCCTTACGTAGTCTGAACGAAATGGAGATTTCTTAGATTTTCAGAATTAAGCTTGTTTCGATTTTCACTATGCACTTACATCGGACAAAATTGAGCTTTTTTTGATTTTCAGAATTGAGCTCTTTTCGATTCTCACTGTTCCTCTCTTCATCTCCTCGATTTGTGTTCGTAATGAGCGACCTCGGTTCGCCGGAACAACTTCTGCGGATTCCGGAAGTTCCGGGCGAAGACCTTGTCGAACGAAACCGAAAAAAGGGGAACGAGAAAAAATGGTCGAAAACAGTTTACGGTCGGGAATATTTCTTGCGCTTTATTCGATTTATTCAGCGGGTATACGGCGCACCGGAAACGAGCTTTCTTGCTGCGGTCCCTTCGTCGAAGCTGAGGAATTTTCCGGGGGAATTTTTGCCCGGCTCGTGTACATAATAGGACGGAAACGGAGATTGAAAGCGCACTTTCATACGTTGAAAATTATGTTTGATATTTTCATTTGGTGCTCGCGTCGCGGTCAGAAACGTTACCCCGTTCGGTTCGAGGGTTCGTAAACAATGGGAATATAGAGCACAGCGGGCCGGAGGTCTTACGCGGGAAAATTCTGTTAAAACTTCCAAGTTTAACGTTACGAATGTTCTTCCATAATATTTTTCGGTAACATCGAATCGTCCCGATGTGCAAATGAGAGTTGGAACGTCGGGTTACACCGGAATACCGAAATGCGAGAAGAAAAGATACTGCGAAAATAATTCGCTAGTTACAGTCGCAGTCGAACTTTATAATTCGATGCTGCTATCTTACTGGATGCTTGACAACGACAGCCGTCGTTTCGAAAAATCACTGATTCTTAAAATGGGAACGAGATTTCAACTCTTACGCTAGAAATGCATAAATTTGAAATACTACTTGGAGTAACACATCCGCGTACGGTTAACAATATCAATATTTTCGTTTCATTATAAGCCGGGTGACGATCACCACGTGCGAGTACTGTAGCAATGATTTTTAAAATCCAGTTTTTCTTGTATAATGTAATAATCAGGTTAAATGTAAAATTCTAATTAAACGATACAACTGCAGTAGATACCATTCAGTAAATCTCGGTTGAATGAAAATTTTAATAAAGAGTGCGACTGGTAAAACAATTATCACAATGCATGGAACATTTCGTGTCTGTTCTAGAAAATTATAATATTAAACTCAAAATGCAATTACTACATAAATATATAATTTTTGAAGTATGTATTTATAACTTATAAAGCGTGTTTTATCATTATTTCATATATATATTTCATATATATCACTTCCTTAAAGTTCTGATTTTTATTTAGTACACGGCTCACTATAATCGTCCGCTTCATAACTCCACAAAGGCGCTGTACTATCTACTTTAAATTGATTTTTTCTTAATAATATCTTACCAAGCAGTTTTATTGTATACACTATTAGAATCTAAATCGATATCCCAGCCATTAATATTGCAGGACTTTTCGAAAGGAAAAATCTAAGCTGAACAAAATCATTCATGAATGGAATAAATTATTTGGAAATGATAAAAATGACCGGGAAATATGTTGTCAAGGTGATACAAGGTCATAAATATGTAATTAAATAATAAAAGATGTATTTTATTTTGATCTCTTAAAGCCAGAAAGAATGTATCTGGCACCCGTCTTTTCCAATCGACAAGGAAGATTTTTATTTTGCATGAAGAAGGAGTTCCTCTAATGAGCGAAAAAATTGAAATATATCGTCAAGTTCACAAATAGGTCGTAGAAGGTTATATAATTAAATAATGAAAGCTTGTATTTCATTTTCAATTAGTTAAAGCCAGAAAGAATGTACCTGGCACCTGCCTCCTGCAATCGACGAGGAAGATTTTTATTTTGCATAAAGATGGAGTTCCGCTAATGAGCGATAAAATTGAATTCAACAAATCTGTCCTAATTCGCGATAAATAAAACATGTCAAGATCAGTCGGCTTTGGAGGCGCTTAACACCATTTGTGTTCGACGATTCACGTGGCTGCCAGACAATTCATAAACTTTTCTATAAGAGGCTTTCGACGACATCAATAATCCACGCGGCTCTTTATTACCTCGGGCCGGAGCTGCGCCCGAGGAATTGCTTCCATGGGCGATTCGAAACGAAGGTCTTTGCAAAAAAAATTGACAGAGAAAATGGTAGCAAACCAGTATGGCAGGGACACGACGACGACGATCGAGCGAGGACGGTTCCATGAAAGCGAACTCGCACGGAACTTCTTTTGCGTTCGCGCCGATAACTTACAAGTTATGATTGAAGGTGAAGACCGTTCGTTACGAACTTACAAGGTAGATATCATTTAGGAAGTTTCTCACCTACTGTCTATGTACAGTCTGACCACGGTTGGCCGAGGAACTCGAGAACTGGCGAACCAATTTCCATGAAACTTTCTCGGCGCCACTGCAAAGCCGCATCGAAGCCAATCGCGGTGTCCCGACTGATCTATATTTTGCTTGCGCGCAAAATTTTTAATGATCCCCATTGGAAATCTTTGACGCGAGTTCCTACGGAAGCACTTGACATTAACAATATGATGGTTCTGCGACAGATTTAGTTCAATCGATAGACATTCTCCGATTGGATCACTGACACAATTCAACCAGTGAATTAATTTCTTTTCAAGAAATTATTTCTTGACCATTTATTAAGACAGACTCCCGAAATTATTAATATTCGAACTCTGTTACATTGAGTTTACCGAATTTTGACATTTAATATTTTATTTAAGAACCATTGACTGTCATGCCAGATGCTAGTTGATTTTAAATAAATAATAAGATTTTCTAGAAAAATGGTTTCATTATGATGATAACAAGATTGAATTAATTTAAATTTTGTACGACCTTTATGGTAATATAATATATGTAATGGCACCTAATATCGTGAAGTTTTTATTGAAACTAGAAAGCTCATGAAGCAAATACCCTTCGAGGCATTTGGACGAGAACAACGACGCCACGCCTACACAGAGGAAACAAAATAGTTTATCTTCCACTGTTAGTCTTTTATCTTTTTCTCTGACATCATTTGCCCCGAAGCGTTGCCCCTGGGGGCAATCCAACCGCTCCCAGAGCAAATAGCGCTTGTTGCCCGTGTCCGTTCTAGAGGAACTATAAATTCTGATCGACTGCTTTATTTATATGCAAAGTAATTGCTCCAAATGTACCCCGAGCTACCCTAAATCGCTCTTAAATAATTAATCCTGTAAAGAAATGCAACAGGAAAATCGAGAATTAATCATCAGGTGTATGTAAATATTTATCGTGAGATGGACACGATTATTTTTAGCGAATATATTAATTATAGAAATATATTAAACTAAGATTTCACTAAAATGTGAGAACATTAAAAGAATTTCTAAATATTGTTATTCCGACTTATTGCAATGACTAATGTTTTCTATTAATACTATTAATTGCGACGAGGTTTGTTGCAACAGTTGATGCTTCGAAATGATGAATTTGTGAAATTTGAAAATGGAGGTTAGCCAGTTTTGGACGGAAGTGTACATATCTTGACAGTGGTAGAATTAATGATAAATGTTAGATTTTAATAGGGAAAGGTACCGACGTCGTTTAAATGCAGAAGGAAATTACTATTGTGTCGTCAGAACTTTACGCAAGATGGAACTCGATGGGACAATTATTTCAATTGGACGACAGGGAGGAAATGTTTAATGAGAACCTATAGGAATTTAAATTTAGTGATCCTACCTGTAGATTCTCGATGGTTACAATGTAAGATATAATCCAGAGAGGAGATAATAATTCGAATTTAATGAACCGATTCGAGGATTCACCCCCGGGAAACAAAATATCACCGGAATTACAATATTTCCCCATTAATAATAATTCTTTGCTGGACAACAACGCGAAATTCTAACGAATTTACGGGTTCACTTTAATTACCAAATGTAATGATTAATGATCGAGGATTACGTGGAAGTATAGATTTAAGGAATTATCTACAGAGTAATCACTAGACTGGGGATTCATGTACACCATGAATACGTAAAAATATTAATGATCTATTAGCGAGACAATATTAATACAATAATAAATTTTTTTGTTTTTATACAATCTTTAGGAAGACATTCATCACATCTTTCTGATTAAAATGATACCCAACACGACATAATTTGGATAATTTTTACATGTTCGGATAATCGAAATTATACCATATCGTGGATTAAACAAGTAAATATGGAGCAAATTGCATCGTGTTTGGAATCATTTTAACCAGTAAAAATGTCACTAATATATTGGTAATAGTTTCACAAAACAATAATTAAAAACAAAAAGTTCTGTTATTGAATTGTCATGTTCATCTTATCGGAACTGTCGAACAACCAATTGAATTTTCATTTGGTCCCTTTACAATCGATAAACAATTAGCCTTTTGCATAAAAATACGCCGTCCGGTAATTACTTTATAGATTTATCGCGCTTGATTGATACTCACCGCAGACAAAGTTTTGCTTAATATGAAAGTTTTCGATAGCGTTCCGTCGGAGCCGATTAAAACGCTTTCTGCGATTCAATACATTGCGCAATTGGTATCGGAAAGTAGGTGTTCCGTCGAAGTATCTGTTACGTTCGAGCCGTGAAAGCGCTCGCGCGCGTTCTCTCCCGCTTCTCCTCGAGGAATCGACTTCTCTGTAAGTTTTAAACGGTTATTTAAGAAGAAAAACTTTACGCGCTTTCGCAGTACCTTTCACGTTAATACTATTGATGACCGTAGTAAAATAATCGAGCTACCGGGGAATAGCATGAGCCAAGAATTCCGTTCCTCCGGGGAACAAACGAAATTAATATTCAATTGCGGCTGCCAGTTTTAATTCGGCCACCGGTCCAATAACTTTGTCAAACTCTATTTTTTGCTTCCTTTTAGGACATTCTAAACGTCCCGTTATAAATTTTGTTTGGAGTAAAACGAAACTTAAAAATATAAAAAGAATCATCCGAAGTCTGGCTATTAATACGATCATTATTTCCTACACAGTCTAATTTTCTAAATTATAATAGAATTAATTATAAATATTCCACCCCAAAAATATACACCGGAAATAATGAATAAACTAACAAAAGGTAGTAAATAATACACTTGAGAATATTATCTCCCTTCATCACATTTTAGTAAAATATATTAATTAGTTAATACTGTGTACCAGTGTGTGTGTGTGTCTGTTTGATGTATTCACTTATTAATTAATGCTGGATAATTAACAATCTTAGCAAGATATCCACTCTCTGCTAGAAAATTGGACAGAGAACTCATTTTTCAGAGAACGGAGGGGAATGTTCAGAGTTCACACACAGGACACGGAATGATAGTGCAACTTGCCAGGCATTACCATAAAGAGTGAACTGTTGAACGTCTGCATCGGTCGTCCGTAATTAATTTCATTCTTCGTTGATTTTAAATTGTGCCACTGAATCCAAATCGTTGATTTATGATTCCTGGCCAGCGGACTCGGTGCTCCGGCGGTTCACAATTTTTCAGCGAGAATTTCGGATCTATTTGCATGTTATTAACGCATTCGTGTTTTCTCGTTGCAACGTGAATCACTCTCCCGCGCACGCGAACAAATTTTCCCTGGTCGTTCATTTTTAAGCCGGATATTAATTACTCTTTTCTGTTGTTCCCCTCGTATTCATATTTTTAAAAAAGGCTAAATCTCTATGCATTCCGGGCCGGCTTTTTCCCCCAATGTACTCGTTTACATCTTATAGCGGCTATTTTTCGAGTGACAAAGCGGATCTGCGAGGAGACTATAAGAACAACATTGTCGCAATGTACAGACACTACAATTATAACAAACAGAAGCCAGACAGAAATCTCTTCGTTTCTTCAATAACGTTGAAGAATATTCTGCAGACTCAAACATCTCCGAAAACTTTAAAAAAATTTTTTCGTCAATGAAACTAGCATAGATTTGAAGATTGAAGCTTCCTCTTTCCAACGGCACTTTAAAAATTGATGTACGATTTTTTTCATTGTTTTATGAAATAAAAATGAGTAAAAAAGTCGTTCAAATACAAAAAATTACTCAGTTTCGTTTCATATAACAGTGAAAAAAACCGTACATCAATTTTTAAAGTGCCGTTGGAAAGAGGAAGCTTCAATCTTTTAATCTACTGTGGTTTCAGTCAGAAGAAAAATTTGTCGATGTTTTTACACACGTTTCAGTCCATAACATTTTGGACCAAAAATAGATCCTCAGTTTTTCACCTGCTGCATTGAGCAAAAATATTCTAAAAGATAATAATAAACGATGCATTGCGAAAGTAGAGGTTGCTAGCTTTAAAATGAGTCCTTTATTGCCATACGATAATTTTTTTTACTATTTTCCGAAGATCACATTTTCATTTTTATTTAATTCTCGTAAATAAACAATAAAAATAGCGGAACTAATTTTTTTCCATCAGGCCTCCTCTCCGATTAAATCATTTCCGAAAGTTCACCGCGTACACGTGCACCTGAGTACCATTTAGCTCACGTGTCCGTCCATTACCGGTTATGACTACTCGAGTTTATGTTTATAAACGTTGTCGGCGGCGTAGTATTATTCGTTCTGCCCAATAATTTGACACCCATCGATAGAAAATAGCGGGGACGATAGAACATGAACAGAATTAATATGTACCACAATTAGCAACGACGAAAACAATATTAATCTTACTTCTGATCGATCTCTCGACTAATTCTTTTATATAAATCGCATGTCCGTTTTTGGGTTAGCGTTTTAGCGCAACCAATATCTTAAACCTAACTTTAGCCAACACAATGCTGCATTCACGGTTATTTATCGCGTTTCATGTTGGATTTTCGAAGGCTCAAGGCCGACAGAATTATTCCGATTTTGCCAGGACACTTTCTGTCGCCAGCATTCTCAACGGCAATTAACGTATCGCGACACCTCACGCAACGCGAGGAACTAGATTTATGGTTCCGTTTTTCTGGAACATCGGGGATCCTCGAAGCGTGCATGCTTCTGCAGAATGGTGCAGATATTGCTGCTGCCAGAATACAATTTTTAATTTTTTATTAAAGTCTCCATACTCTATTTAAAATAGGGTAACTTTCTACAATGTGCGCCAAAGGACTTCAAGAAAGCACGATTAGTTTACTGCGTGTAAAAAATTTTCTTACAAATTGTCAACATTGATTTACGTAAATAAATAAGTACCTTTTCAGTTCTCGTTAAATACACAGATAGAGAATTCAGTATTTTAATAACTCAATTAAACTGAAGTTGTTCAAATAAATTTTATAAAAGTTAGTTCTAAAGGGTGCTTTTAAGGGATCCTTTTTTTATTTGCCTGATACTTGCAAAGAGAATTATTTACAATAGATATTGAGTACATCAGAATCGTGTATTTCTTCCACATCCTAGTTCAGTTGTCATTTTAGAAATGTTTGTGTGTTGGAAGTCGCGCGTAAAAATAAATAAAAGATGCTAAGAATCAATAAGACGTCGAAATCGTTCATTTATCTTAAAACATACCGGGTATAAGAAGAAATCTGTCGTGAAATGTATTACTAACAAACAATCAAAAGTAAATCGTATCTGGAAGCAGTGTGCGACTCAAAATCGCATCAGGTTGTTTAAACAGGCGTAAGGCAAGGTGTCTATAGAGTTGTATACCGTCCGTTTACAAGGGAATAAAAAAGTAACGTCACGTCCGAAGTAATTTGTCTCGGGAGGCGCGCGATCGATCAAACAAAAATTTATTCCGAAGTTCTTTTTCCCCGCGCCCCAGACCCGGGGGGGTGATAAACTTATCAGCGATTGCAATACGATTTACCAGACACGGTGCATATTCAAGTGTTTCGGGGGCGGAATGTAAATTACACGGGAAGGAATTTATTACCGTTGCTGGATCAGTTAACAACCTCACGGAAGTCGCACAATCGTCACGAAAATGTGTTCTGTTCGGCGCGATTAATATACAGGCCGCGTACTAATTTAAATATCATTTGCACGGCGGGACACAAATGCATGCGATCATTAGCGTCGAAAGAATTTAATTACATTTGTTTCGAAACCGCCGGTGCGCCGGTGTGCTCCGTGTGAAAATTAATCTGACAACGGTCGTCGTCTCCGCGAATCTCTTCGTTCCACACACACATACACAGAGAACCTATGCATTCATAGAGACACATAGCGTAGACACATTCACGGTTACACGGTGTCCCATTTGAAGTGCACCACTCGAACATTTCTAGAACTATTAATGCCATTGAAAAGTGTTTCGAACAAAAGTTACGGCATAATTATGTGTTGATGGTTTTTCTAATGGTCAGTAATTTCCAAATTTTTTAATGGTACCAGATATGTTTTGATACATCAATCGATGCACTTCATTGCTCCCCATAAAGAAATTATTAACCTTTTTATACCAAAAAACGTAGTTCCATTAAACAAATTTAATATATGACCTCTACTCCTCCACCCACAAAAAAGTTATTAAAATGAAATGATGTTCCCCTCGAGGCAGAGGTTTTTTGTTCGAAATATGTTTCAACGGCATTCATGATTTCAGGAGTATTCGAGTGGTTCGCTTCGAATGAGACACCCTGTACAGACATTCACAGACATGCTAGAGACAGATGCAGGCATATTAGAGTCAGCTACAAGCACACATTGCAACGCAGAGACAGGCACAAGCACACATTGCCACACAGAGACAGAAACAGCACTATCCGAGACTTTTACCGAACCGGTAATGCAATTCTTAAGATTTCCACGAGACCGCCGAGAGTCTATTATTTTAATTGTGCACCGGTCCTCGGGAGCAATATCCCGGAGAGTGTGCCTCGATTGTTACGCGGCCGAATGATAAATGGAATCGAAGAGTATCGAGACGAGCGATCCGGTTCGAGGACAATTATAAATGTCTTGCGTTTTAATGTCTCCCATTAGGCGCGCGGATAATTGATCGGCGGAACAAGTGTCAAAACTACAGGGAAGAAACAATGACGATCAGTCACCAATTAATCGCTGAAAGTCGGAACTTTATCGATCACTTTCTCTTCCTTCTCTCTCCTCTCCCTTTCCCTATCTCTCTCTCGCGAGCAGGAGAACAAATATCCATCTGTTATTGGGAATCGGAGAGCTCGCTGCGAAGCTACCTTTGTCCCGAATTCGAATTTTCGAGGGAGTGAATTTTTTAACTTTTTTCAGCCCTTAACCGTGAAACTGTTTCAAGTTTTTCGGGAATTTTTATGATTTCAGAAGTACGACAGAACCCCGTGAAACGCGATCCCATGTTGTGTAAAAAGATTTTATATATGTATTTTCTGTGCCAGCGAACGTACAGCTTTTTAAAATAATTTTTTTGACCACGTTATACCAGGATCCATTTACTGACATTCTATCATTTTAAACCATTTTTTTATCGCGTGCAATTTTCGTTGATTAAATTATTCCGAGCTTGTTAAATATTTTCGCAGTTGTAATTCCGGGTTGCAAGAATAGCAACGAATAATGGACATTTATCATGCACATTCGATGTAATTTTAAACTATCTATTGGTTAAATTATGATCGTATAAATATAGGGTTGCAGCTGATCCCAGACTCGCGCGCCTAATTAGGGGTTGAAATCTGTGACAGCACTTTCTGCTGAGTTTCCGGTGTCAAAATTGCAACTATACCATTACAGACATGACATTAGAAATTGGTGTCGAAGTTGCATTGTCCTGAACTGTCAACAATCACAAACTTTCCGATCTACTGGCCGGGTGTTGCTCTATCAATTAATCTTCAAAAGTCCGAGCATCGCTGCACAATTTCTCAAATTCAACTTCTCCGTTTTTATTTTGCGACAAACGTAGACACCTTGCTTCCTATTTTCTATTCAGACACCTCAAAATCGCACGACGATTTCATCCTTGACTCATTCACAAGCTCTGCTTCACTTACTCTGGCCGAAAGACCTGTTCTCAAACTTACACCTCAGTAACCCACGCGATTCCTAAACCCCACTAATCAAATTTAGAACCAATACGTAGCACCATATTGTCTTACAAATATTTTGCATTAAATTCCATACACACTCATGTGTTTCAAGGTCTTTAAATAGGACTTCTATACCCCCACCACTCATATTTAGATGAAATAATCAATAAATTATCAAAAAATTAAAAATAATAAAGATAAATTCTCGATTTTATTTATTATCTCATTAGATTCCATACGCACACGATGATTCAAGGTCATTAAATACGACTTCTATACCCCCACCACTCATATTTAGAACCAATACGCGCCGTCTTCTCGAAATTCTAAAAAATTTTCCATTTTCTTTATTATCCCATTATATTTAATGTTTTATTAAATTAACTCATTAATGTTTTAGTACTTGCTAACATGAATTTGCATGTTGAAACATGAATGATTGCATGAAAACCAACTTTTGGGACAACCTAATATTTAGCAATATTAAAGATTAAAATATATTATATATTTATTTAGCAATATTAAAATATTAAACACATTACGAAAGAAACTTTTGATACAACCTAATATAACATAAACTCAATACGCACAATTGATTAATTAAATACTATTTCCACACACCACCAATTTTTTCCAAATTTTTCCATTTTCAAATTCCGTACGCACTCAATTGCCTCACAGTCATCCACTGACGAACTGTGCAATTGTCGACACGCTTTCAGTGAAGTTATACATTTTCTAATAAAGGACTTCTTAACGGAATACGTACAGTAATGTCACGATATATGCGAAAACTTTGCTACCGAAATGTCATCTATTATGCTCTGTATACGGGCAGTGTTCCTTGTTTCCCCTTGCCGCTAGCGTCGATCGTAGAACAGGATGGTAAACAAAACATCGACACCGGAGTATCGGTAAGGCGATACTAATTCAATGGAGAAACTGTTTTATATCTGAAACCTTTGCCAACACAGTCGTGACATTTTCGTAATCGGAATGACACCAAACACGACACAGCTCGGATCATTCACGATATACTCCATTATCCGAACTGACCAGTGGAACACGAATGTTCGGAAAATAGGAGGTAAAACGCGATGAAAAAATTGTTTGGAAAGATTTTATATATACATATTTTCTGTGGTAGTAAATTCTACATGAACAATTTTTTCAAAAGTTATTTTCTTTACACTCATCGCCACAGAATACATACAGTCATTTTTAAACAATTTCTTGATTATACCTGGATTTATTTCTTCACTGATTTTCACAACGAATCGTGTTGCATACGGATCGTTTTCGAATTACGTATGACGTGCTGGAGAGTTCGGATACCAGAGGTTCCACAAAATCGTCAGTCAAACTCGAAAACGTACATCGAACTGCGTCGAGTTTGGGCTCGTTTTGCTCGGAAAAATGTCACAAATCTCCAGGTAAAACTTTCATAATTCCAATCTGACGTTTCTGAAGTTCCCGGGCCCTGAAGGGGTACACCTGAACGGTACCTGGGGGACGGGATTCCTCGCGAATACCGAGCACGCCTCTTCGCACACGTATCGGGACATTACACCACTGCACTCTCGAAGAAAGTCCATAGTAGTCGTGGTGGTGGGTGGGCAAAAAAGAATCCGGGTAGACCCAGTTAAACGGTAATTTCCCGCAACGAGCCGCGGGCCGGAGTCGGTCACGCGAGGCCCGCGCGGCGGAATGTCTACTTTTGAGATTACTCACCGAACAATGGAGTAGGCGGGCAGACAAATATCGAGGCGAATATCAAAGGCTGCGATCCATCCAGCGGGGCGCACAGAAACTCGTTCGGGATTCAAGAGGGCGAACAAAAAAAGCGCGGAAGAGAAACCGGCGGTGGCAGAAAGCCCGAGAGAGAGAGAGGGAGAGAGAGAGAGAAAGTAGAAAGAGTGAGAGAAAAACAGAGAGAGAGAGAGAAAGAGAAGAAAGGTATCTCTCTCTCCCGCTCGTAGAGAGCTTTCTGTGTTTTCCCCCTTCGGTGGTGTTCTCTTCTTTTCCGGGCCGGTCTCTCGTTCCCTCGCTGGTGTCCCGGTGCCAAGTCAGCGGTTGGCACACACAGGTGCGAAAAACCGACGAAACCGAGGGTAGGGGGGCACGGAAACACGGCACAAAGCAACCCGTGGATTGCTGGAGAAGTAGGATGAAGCAGGACGTGTAGAACGATCGCTGGAGATCACCGATGTCCCGCGGATAACAGAGGATGTCCAGGAGACGTCCTCCTCTTGCAACACTCTGCCGATCACTTGGGAGGATGATTTAGTCAATCTGACAGGTTATTTAGAGGAGATCGAGCGCCCGGTGATCGAGATCCTGGTGTCCTTGAAGTGTTCCGGAAATCCCGCTTCGAATCCTTCAGGACGCTCAGCTGGCCAACCCCCTTCGCGCAGGAATCAGCCGGGGGAAACTTCGAGAGTTGGCGGACGATGATCTTTCGAGATCGACTCGCGGGACCGATCGTCCTGGAAGAAGTGTTACCGCTTCTTCTTATTTCGTGGACAGGGCTATTGATTTAATTGGTTTGGGTCGTTCGGTGCTAACGATGGTGTATCCTTTAAAAAAAGAACTTGTTCGAGGTTCACGGTATAGCGACGAGAGAAATCGGCGCAAGTCACTGCGATGCGAGGACGTCGCGACGACTGGCGGACGCAGACTGGCTCGAACGCCGACGTCCCTCGGTTTTCACGGCGCGCCGCGACGCTCGGCGCCGCGACGCCGCTCGTCGAGGGCGCTCACGCTCGTCGTTCGTGCCGTTTCGTTTGCGTGGCTTTCCGCCCCTCGCCTTTTCTTGCGATTCTTCGGCCGCGCTCCCTGTCCGTCCCGACGCAACGCGTCCGGCCTCTCTTTCTAGCTTCCTGTGCATCTTCTTCCAGTTTTCTAGCTGCTGCACTCTCTTCCACTCTTTCTCTCTTACTCTCTCTCCCTCTCTCTCTCTTTTCTTTAATATTAACCCGGAAAGGGCACACTGTTTTCTCGGTCTAAGAAATACCACACTAGGATCTTCTTTAGCCCTTGTACTGCAACATCGACGGGGTCTGCTGAATATGTATGTTACTCCCGTATAACGCGACCAGAAACTTGTTTAAAAAGACTGTATACGTGTATTGTATATTGCAGTAAATTTACAAAACATTGCGAAAGACGATTGTACACTTACTGCTGCAGAAGATATAGATACACAGTAATTTTAAATAATTTCTTCATCGCGTTATATGGAAATAAAATTCTATTTTGTTGTTGTCGATGTGTAGGCACTTCCTTCTGCTTCTTCTAGGAAATTATCAACGAACTTATAATCACTGGAATTGTAACATAAATCGTAGTGCAAGTGGTTAGAGATTTAATTAAAATTTACTAAAATAGGTGTAAAGTTTAAAATGATCAAAAGAAGTAAATACGGTCTTGTATAAACAATTTTTTAACCGCGCTGTACGAGAGTATCGCATTGTGTGACAACGGAAGGAAACTCTCTCTCTCTCCCCCTTTCCGTGAATCTTCTTCCCTCCCTTCTTCTCTCTTTCTCTCTTTCTTCGGTGCTCGACGCGTGGCTCCTTTATGATGCCACCGCCGGTGAAGGATACGACAGGGAGAGGAAGGACGTGGAAACAACGCGGAGGGTGGAAAAATGAACAAAGACGAATGCAACAGTTGTGAATCTTCTGGCATGGTAACTATATAGCCGGCAGGACGCTAAGGAAACTTCCTTTTTTACGCTCAACTTCGCGGCGCGCGCCCGACGATTGCTACTTTAGAGTTCCATCGCGGCGACCCGGGGAAAAAGATTTCGTACGTAATGCGAGCCCGTGACGGTTCTTTTATTCTGCTGTGTTATTTCTCTCCTTTTTTTGAGATTGATTTCTGCGATCAACAAGTAAGCCGAGGTGGATCCTCTGGACTGTGAGAACGCACGATGTTTGTTAGGGGTTAGTGTTGGGGGTTCTGGAAATTGTTAACCCTTCGGGGGTGGTTTAAATGTTGATTGAATAAATAAGATTATTACATGAGTAAATGTTATTATTTCAATGCGGATCTTCATGCAAATCAAAATTGTCTGCTTTAATTGCAGGGCACAGTAGTCATTTAAGGGTTGTTTTTCTTTTTGTAATAATCGTAATGGAAAGTGGAAATAGTGTATCTCCATTCTGAAATTCTTCGGATCCTTTTATTGTTCTAAATTACTAACTTGTTTTTCTCATTAGCGCATAAGATCCGCAGTCTAGTTATTACTGTAACAGAATTTGTGGAAGCTTACAAACATAAAAAGTGGAACGTAAAATATTGTTTCGGCATACATTGAAGGATTTCACCGTTTTAGAAATGTTTCCAGCGAAGGTACTCGCAAAAATTATACGAAAAATATTTTACAGAGCGTTTATGCAGCTCGTAGCCTCCTTTCATTCTCTCGTCGAGCTCGTTTTTTTATCGAATGTAATAACGATTCGAGAACTGTATAGAGACCGGGAAAAAATTCCTAGAAACAACGTCCGAAAAAGTGCTGACAGTACAAGATAGAAAGAGGGTGAGAGAAAGAGAGAGAGAACAACGCTGTGCAACTGGAGTTGCAAAAATACGTATCCTTTTTCGAGGAAAGGAAGCACGGCACGAAGGAAACGCGAACGCACTGACACGAAACCGGTACAAAAGTGAGCAGAGGAATGAATACAACAGTTGTGAATCTTTCAGTACCTACAAGAATACCGAGAATTTTCCTGTGTATTTAGTTTGCTTACGTGCCGGCAATTGCTCCGCGAAGTTCACCGGGAGGAAGGAAACCTCACCAGACATTCTAATACTAAAAAACATAGAGCCGGTTATTGTGCATTCCCGACCCGGGGGTGTACGCAGTGAGCACTGCCAATTTCGGTGTATTTCGCCAGAAAACATGTTCACGCAGCAAATTAACGGAACAAAAGTTAACGGGCTTCGCTCATTACAGATGCCTAATTATTACACCAATTAACGTTACGGCTGGGAACAAATAGGACGGGTTTTGACTGTGCAAAAATTATTAATCGAGATAAATCGAGATTCTCTGGTGCAACATTTTTTATGAATTGTTAAACCAGGGACATAGAAATAAATTTCTCTGTTGACGTTAGATTTTGTTAACAATTATAGAAAAATTCAAAAAGTCAAAACTTTAAACTGAGTACTTCTAGGCATTTTAATGTAGATTCGAAAGAAATTTTGTTTTTATTCCAGGTCAAAAAACCTGTTAGGTTCCGTGAGCGGTAGCGCCGCCATTTTCAAGAAAATCCCGAAAACTCAAGCCTGAAATCGGCTTAGTCTCATATAATCAGTATTTGATTTTAAAAGCTCGTGAAGATTACTACCATTTATTGTAAATACATGGGACTCCCTATATGCTCAGCGCTAGGGAGCGTCCCCTATCTTTTGGATCGGCGGCAGCGCACCCGGACGATAGACATCGTCGGTTTTCTGCGTGTCTACGTGATCAAACGATCGGCGGAATTGTTGAGAGTGACGTCGAGTGTCGTTCCGACACCGTAGTGGCTTTTCAGCTCTCTTTCCTCCCAAATTCTTTCGCATTTGAATGACGAGGAATCGAATGGGAAACAATTGTTTCGCCGATAATGTCAGTGTCAAACGGCCCCGTGCGTGTTGGAGAACGCTGACGTCGCGACGTCACGCCCGTCCTTGGCCGCAACCACCCCCGCATAGTGGAGAGATGAAAGACAAAGCGTAGAAAAAGGGGGTTGGTGTTCGGTTCACAGCGGTACGTATGAAAAAAAAGAACAGCGAAAGAGAGGGAGGGGGAAAAAGAAACGAATGAAGAGAGAGAGAGGGAAAGGGGACCAAGTACAAAGAGCCAGGTGCAACAGTTGTTCATTTTCTACATTTGTGCACGTCGGTTATAGAAGTACTGAAAACATTCGCGGCCGCAGAGCAAACGTCCCCTTTATGGAGATCGTCATCCTGACGAGGGATGCTCGCTGCGACTCAAACGTTTTCGTTACGTCGTCGAAAGCTGAACAATGGCGCATAAAATTCATGAACGCGAAGCATAACAGAGCGAAACGAAAGCCATCCTCACCGCACGTGCATGTTGCGAAAAATACACGGACGCTTCTGTTTGGTTTTTCCGTTATTACGATCTATCTAATTGGCCTTGTCTTGGACTAGTGCGATCAAGGCCATCGAGGTATAATTACTTTCTGGTAGACTACCGTCAGTGATCTTTGAAAAGATCAGAAAGTGGATTCAGGTGGACATTGTTTACTATTTTAACACGTTAACTACCGGCAATTCATAATTTTTTTAAATCCATGGCTCATGGCTGAGAGCTTTTTAATAGATTTCCCCAACAGCAATAGCAACTTTAATCGTAAACAAACAAGTCAACCCCAGTGACGTAATCCTATAATCTTGTTTGGTGTTATGGGAGATTTTTAAGCTTCCTTTTGGTATAGCATTATTCGCAAAGAATATAATACTGACAGTAAGAGTCACTCATTTTCAACCCCTTCTAAAAATTGCAAGAGTCCATTTGATGCATTGCAATGTGTGCACCTTTACAATTTACTAATAAAATAAAAAATTTGAACATGATAATTTGTATCCATTCGCCACAGTCCTGCTGCTAAGGGTGCCTTTTATTAACCCCTTGCATTAGTTTTGCAGACACACTGATCAGAACTTCGTCGTTCATAATTTCCTATAAGCAGACTGCGGATCTTTATGCAAAATAAAAAATGTTTGCATTGATTGCAAGACACAGGAGCCATATAAAAATTTCACTCTCCTTTTAATTATCTTATTAAAGTGAAACGAATACACAGGTGGTCTTAAATCTTTTCAATACCTCCACTGTTTTAAATTGTACGTACCCATTTTTGTTATAAATGCATAAAATCCGCAGTCTATCAATAAGAAAAGAAAACTGGCAACTACGAATTTTGTGCATTTATTAGATTAAAAATTAGTTGAAGAAGAATTGTTGATGCAGAATTTGCATCAGAAAATGGAGGAAGTGCCAGTGTAATGGTACGTGGCCTTAAATTTTATTCCGACTGGAAACAAAAAAATCTCCTCTCCACGTCGAACGCCAATGGAAAAACAATTATTTAACTTTCTAGTCTGTGCAATAAAAGCACGCAACCCCGGCGGATCGTAATTTATTAACCCGCGCGGTTACACATTTTTTTGTAATCGCACGCTCGTAAATCTGAGTGTAACAAAGTTTATTAGGTCAGGGATTTCGGTGCCGCGGAGATGCATTCGCCATTAATGAATATCAACAGTCGTTATTAAATATTTATGACGGCGCGGTAATACCACACGTTATATTTTCGAATCGCATTAACATTCCGGGGTATTCTGGACCGAGAGAAATTTATCGTGGTATGGAACGATTCGCAAGTTGCGTTATATGTATAGGTATACACTCTCTACTGGACGATGTGTATCATAGTATACATAGAGATGTAGATGGGGTGTATAGATTGCTATACAATCGGTCGTGTTTTTGTGTCTTTATACACGATCGCTTGATCAATACATTATAGTCCACCATTTGCACGGTATCAATACTGTGGTTACGGGAGCTTCTTCGCGAAAAGTTCTTGCACAAATTGGCAGAATTTGTTTTGCAGATTATGTTACAGTTCAGAGTAAACTGGGCACTTGGACATAATAAATAAACTGTGGATTTTATGCAGTTGTGACAGCAATGATTGAATCAACAACAAATTAATAAATCAGTGAACATCATTTGTTTCAAAGAAGACTTCTTCTGCAGACAAAAATTCATTTCCATTTACCAATTCTAAATGAATATTAATTTTTATTCGAGCATTTTTAATTTCACTCGAGGGCGAAACTAGCCCCGTTTCTTAAATTCCACGTGAATGTGTGGTGCAAGTAGTCGCTGAAATAAGTAATCTGGACAAATAAGAGAAATCTGAAGGTCTCATTACCGAACTCAGACCAAGAGGCCAGCATTAAATATTTCTCATGAGCATATTTCAAACTAGCGTCATGGTTCTCCACCCTCTCCAATACTGTACTGCCAGCATTCCAACTGGTCCAATTTATTTCAACTTTCCCATCGTGAACTCGGAACCGTTCGACGAATTTCATCCCAATCAACCGAACGTCTCTCTTCAAGTACAGATAGCCCCCTTGTAACACGATTTTGCACTAACACGGTTGCAGAATTTCAAGATACCGCCGCTGTAACGCGAGACACGATGCGAAATATTATTTAACAACAGCAAAAAACATTTTCACATTATTTTCGACTCACTAAAATGTGCAGAAGAAGAAATTCATTTTTAACCTAGACAAAGAATCTTTTTCCATGAATCTATTTTTGTAATTTCAATAATCGCGAGGTAAAAAGTGCGGTACCGGTAATTTGACGGACAGGTTGATTAGAAGCTACTGTTCCGATCAGTTAAGAACACATTTAAAATAAAATGTGTTTGAAATAGTAATCGATGAACCCGCTGATAACACACATGACGCCAGCAGAAAGTCTCGTGTGGAAGGACCTGGCCACGGACGTGTTAATAATAATCCTTTCAGTGTAGTGATAGGATCGCATCACACATTGTGTATAATATTTCCGACTCACGTCTAGCCGAGTACAGTAAAGATAAAACAGAAAATTTGATGCATAGTAACTATGCGAAGCATTACGTGCATTATATTATTACTTTGTATATCAAAACATCAATCTTGTGTTAGATGCTTTCATTTAAAGAAGACGGTGTTTCAAGATATATTTTAGTTCTACATGCAAGAACATTTCATAACTAGACAGCGGATCTTTATGTAAAATAAAAATTTTCTACATGAATTCTAACAAACTTGAGTGAAATAGAAATGTATTTTCTGTCTTAATGTGTTTAATGGGTCGAAAATAACGTGACAGTATTTTTAAATTCATCTAATGCTTTCACTGGTTTATATTACACCCACTCATTTTTGTCATAAATGCATAAAATCCGTTGTCTATTCATTTATTATACAGTCAGTCTCATAATTCGTGGGCACCCACTTTAAATCAGAATGACTTTTTCATAAATGGTCCAACCGATCGATTAGTATGCTAGATGATACGGGTCCCCCATAAAGGGTATCGACCACGATTATTTCGCGGTCCGATTCGAATCCCCTGGCATGCATGGGATCGCCGCTGGAACAAGGGGCGGCGGCTTCGTTGATGGACGTCGTCGAGCATCTTTATCGTTTCGAACAGTTCCATTTCCTTAATCACGATCATTAATAACGGCTGGGGAACAATGGCGGGTCTGATTCGCGTCGCGCAATCCGCAAACACGTCCCCGCGAATCGAGATAGGAAAAGCATCGGGGAGAGACACCGCAACGCGCCACAAACCGTTCCACCGTTGCCAGTGGGTATCCATAGAGGCGGCGTATCCGGTAGCGTAGCAACAATAATAATTATCACCGAGAACTTTCCTATTCAGGATGACGGCGACGCGACGCCACGCCTTTGTACGTCGGTGGACGTTTAGCACGGCGCGCTAGGTGGTATCCCCTTGTACGTCAGTGTGACGGTTTTCGCGCGTGGTGTGCGCGCCAGTCCGGGTTGAATGTCTGAGCCTGGCCTGGCCTGGCCTGGCGTGGCGTTCGCCGAGAGTGTGAGAGAGAAATTCCCAGGAGAAGCATAAAGCCGTGGACAGCCGCACCGACGCCACCCTCTTTCCGGTGGCATCCTGACGCGGAGCTTGCGCTACCCCGTTTACGTGCTCCGTCACAGCGCTCGGTTACAGTGACGATGCACCGACGCGACGCCGCCGACGCCGTCGCACCGCCCCCGACGATGCACCCAAGCCGCACTCCGCTGAACCGCGTTGCACCGCATCTCTAGCATCTCTCGCACCCCGGGACCAGAGACGCGCGACGACCAAGGCGCCAGACAACGCACACGACGTCATACGAGCAACTGTTGCATCCGCCACTGACGGACCCCGCGAGACATCGTTTTTACTTGTGTCAACGGTCTAGCCAAAAGAAAAATCGCTCCGCAGGCGATCCGAGGATTCTTCTTCTTCCTCTTCTTCGTTGTAGTTAAACGATTGTAATGCGCCTGCTGTGAGCAGTATGCACCAGGCATGATCCGAATAGACAATGGTTTGTTGGCAATCCTCGTGAAGCACTCGTCCCAATTACTGTACTATTCAGCTCACTTGTTAATTTATGAATGATCTCCTGTCTCAAGCAGACCGAACGTAAAAATTAGGCACGATCGGCTGCAACAGCATGGGACACTCGACGGTCCCAAATCATTCGGGTGTGTGAGCGAACTTGTATCAAAAGAGCACGTTCTTAGCTTAATCCTAATTTATTGCATTCCATTTCCTTTGCCCAGTTTCCCAAAAACACCGACTAATTAGAAACCATTGTAGTCATCTAACTGAACAATCCTTGAATCTTATATTCCTGGCAGGAAAAGCTGGTATTAATGGATAAACAAATGAATGGTGGCCAAAACAGAAACAGATAAAAATGTGACTTGAAATTGATGCTACCTACGGACTACACAATTAGACACGGAATCAAAGCTTGGTGTCCACCGAGCCCCCTCAGGAGGCAAAGACTGTCGAGCCGGCTTCAGGGGCGGGTCAACTCTACACGGGAATCATCGAAAAAAATAACCCCGGGCAGAAGGGAACTGTTTCCCGGGAGTACGATTTGTAAATGAGTCGTACTCGTTAATGCGCTGTAATACATTGAGCGGGAAACGCGAATTGCACCTGCGGGCACGGTGCACTCGACAAAGAAGAGTCGGTTAGACACGCGGCATGGGGACGGGGATGTGCAAAAGAGAAAGACAGAGAGAGAGAGAGGGGAGAGGCGGGACACAGGTTTTCGAACTTGGCGTAATCAACTGATTGTGCGAAAGCTGCTTACATCGGTGTGAGACCGATCCCTGTACATAGGAGGCCGAAACGAGCGTGTAAGAGTAATGAGTGCCTTTGTTCCGCCGTTCGCCCCCGTCGAGTGTTTCAAACAATTAGAAAGTTAGATACGCCTTCAGCGAGCAATTTCGCAGTGGGATGAGTGTTTATGATACGATTAGAATCTGCAGCGAGATGACGATACCGTTCTCATTACACCGGCCCGATCGTGCGAAAAGTATATCTAAATGCTACACAGATACCCTTTGTGCTAGATTCGGTTTGCGGAGACAGGTCCTTGGGTTTGTCCAGGAAATTACATAGGCGAAGAGACATCCTGCGATTTTCAACTGGTTTGGATGGTGATTTTGCGAAATATACAGCTAATTTTAAAAATTGAGGGTTTTTTAAGAAGACTCTGCCTTTCTCTTCTACGACGCTGTTCCCCACAGTTCTGTCGCGACCGGTCACGTGACGCGTTCCGTCTCTGTCTTGCATGTGTCACATGTCACATGACTGATCCGGTATTGGTATTGACTCTGGTTTAATGACATTGAGGAGTTCTTCAGCAATTTGTCTTCAAATCATACAATTTTTTAGTCATTTTTCCCTTACTCTAATTTCCACAAAATTGAGTATAAAAAGAAACAAATACGAAAAGATTCACAACCCAACGATGGCAAGGTAATGCGATTTGCATAAACTAATAAGAATAACAAAATGAACTTCGTCGATCGTGGAATACCTCTCGTGAAGATAAAATACCAGTATATCGAATTTTTTCCAAAGGTTTTCGGATCGAGCGTCGCTTGTGTAATGTGGATTTAGTTATCAGACAATTTTCAAATGTACCGTTGATGTCCTGATTCTACTCGCGTGTCAGCTTTCGATAAAAAATATATAAATACATACTGTGTATGCGCGTGTATTTTTGCTCGACCCAACACGGTGAAATCTGATAACAAAGTTAATACGTACATCAAACGCGTCTGGCTACGTTCGCGGGTGCAACAAATCTTGAAATCGCGTAATGCTCTGTTTCATTCCCCGCGGAGCTTCAGTTTTCATCTTTAATAAGCTTAAGGGAAATTCGCTTGGCAACCTAGCACCTCAGATTACGTCCTCTGACATTGAATATTTTATTGATTAGCAAATTGAGCTGCATAATATTCTCCCGTACGCGCCCGGATAATGGAGAATCCAGTTTCAGTGTGCAAATGCAAAAACAAGTATCAAGAAAATGCATCGAGTTATGGACGTTGTAATTGCATGATAGTCGATACTGAAAAAAATGCATCAAACTGGAAACCAATTAAATTAAATAATCATTTACGATTAATGAAAGGGAGACTCGAGGTTGGTTGTTGTTTACCATATTTTAGTTTTCTTTGCACAATTTTCTGACGAGGTTGTAGGCATTGGGTAATTCTCTGCGTATACCGTGTCGTGCAAATTACTTCCGCAGTAACCGCGAGTGCTTCTAACGAAAGAGACTTTAATGATATTCATTGATAGTGCCACTAAATCATCTAATACCGAGAGAATAAATAACGCTCGGAAGGAGATGTTGCTTCAGCGACCGGCGAAACAATAGTAAAACAAAGATGGCGAAGATTCTGAACACAATGGTAAGTTCTAACTTCTTGTTATTCTATTGTACTTATTTATTTTGTACTTAAATTACTGTATTGTACTTACATTATCGTGAAATATTAAAATAAGAAGAAAAAGCAATATAAATCAATATAAATTTCGATTAAAATAGTTATGTAATTCATGAAGTGAGTGAATGGCGCAGTGACTGCGACATGTATCCTAACCGAAGTCAAGCGACGTGTGTACAAGAAATTCCATGTATGTCTATTGAATAAAAATGAACGAATCAATAAGCCGTATCATTTTGTCCCTGACTGTACGAGGAGTTTTGGGATCGTGAAGACCGTGGCTCGTTTACATTTATGTGCGATTATCAGGCGGCGTGGTCGAAACGCGCCGATTAACACCGTAGGACGCGCGAACACCTTGAATTGGCAGGTGATGTATGCGCGGGCGTCAATACCTAATCCAAATTACTGGGTCTGTAGATCGAAGCCAGGATTACACGGTCGCAGGTATCTATCTACAAGATATTCACACTGCGTAACCGCAGACTGAAGAATAGAGCTGCTATTTCGCCGTAGAAACTACCGACAATTCCTGGCCCAAACTACCGGACTCCACCCTGTACGAGCTGGATTACATTACAGCCGCGTGAATAATCCGGCAGGTAGTTACGCGGATGAAAATAGCGTCAGCGCAAACCTGGAAACAATTCCGCGCGTCTGCGAAATTTTCGGGGCCAAGATTTTCGTTGCGCCCGGTTATCGAGTTGCCGGAAGTGTTAATTAAACCGGGCAAAAGACGACCGACCGAGCGTAACCGCCTCAGTCTCATTTAGAAGAACTATGCTTTTCGACGGTACTCCAGAAAACGGTGTCTTGCGCCAACAGAATTTCAGGATGGGACGAGCTGTTCGTCATATACTAAAACGCGAGCAGTGCGAGCACGCTATCGCTTCAAAGTTTCGGCACAATAGATGATGCCTAGGCCTGCCCAGAGGACAATAGCCTCCGCACATGCTAGCCTCTTTGCTACAAGTGCACACAATTGGATACAAATTAAAATAAATTAATTGAAATTCTGAGCGGAAATGATGACAGTCTAGAAAATCGGGAGGAGAGGACTGAATGTTCCGTTACTTTCAGGTTATTAAAATTATTAATACAATTTTGTGTAGCTTCGGTCCTCTACAATCAACTCAGACAATTTTTATTTTGCATAAAAATCCATAGTCATTACTCAACGTCGATCAAACAGAACTAGAGGACAATATACAGTGTGTAAAAAATAGACTGCGGATCTTTATGCAAAATAAAAAATGTTTGCATTGATTGCAGGTCACAGGTGTCACATGAAAATTGTATTCTCCTTTTAATTATCCTATTAAGCTGAAACTAATACATTGATGACCTTAAATATTTTTAATACCGTAATAAAATCCGTAGTCTGGTAATAAATAATTGACGTGCAAGAATTTATGGTTACCACAAAAATTGCTGAACGCGTCCACCTTGCGTTCAACATTATAACTGAAAAATTGTTGATCTTTGAACTTCTGGCGCTTTGTGAGAAAAAATCTTATAACTTCCTACCGGTGCGAATTTTAAAAGGTGAAGTCTCGACTTCCACACTCTTGGCCCTAGTTTTGTCAAAGACCCTCTTTTGTTATAAAACGGACTGGGAAGCTGGAGTTACTTTTTTCTTTTGCGATTTTACAAGCTCAAATAATTCCACGGAGTTTAAGCATTCTTTTACATAGTCGTTTCCACGTGACCTTATAAAGGGAAGCCTGATATTTTGTCATGGTTTTATTTTCAGATGTTACGCGAGGAGTGCGTCGTTGATATTAGAAAGACGAGAATAATTTTTTAAAAATCCATTGAATCGTTCGAAATTGTAAAACGTCACGATAAAATATCAATTGTAATTATTTCTCTAATGTGACACAATCATGAAAAAAATCGTTAAATCTCGTCGACTAGCTAGAGACTGTAAAACTTCATCACAACTATGAATTTCGAAAATTTCTGTTAAAATACAGAATCAAATGCAGGTTTTTTGTTTAAAAAAATTTAATTTCCCCAATAATTCCTATCAAAATGGGGATTTGCACAAACATCCCTAGCCTGGCCACAGTGGCGAAATCGTTGGAGCGTATTCCGAAAAGTTCGAAGCCAAGACTGCGGATCGAGCGATTGTTCGGAAGCCGATACAGTCTTACATTCACGGTAATCAAAACTTGCTCGGCGAAGTTTGCGAGCGTGTTAGTCATTAGGTGTACCTAAGTGTCGGCGCTGTGTCCGATAAGTCGCGATCAGTGTCACACGCCAAGTGTTCCCAAAGTTCATCACGACTAATTGTTGGGGAGGCGCATACCACCACCGAAGTAGCCCATTGGAAATTTGTCAATTGCAAGTAACTGCGCGATCCGTTCGTACGAACCCCACGCAGATGTTTCTGATAGGTCAGAATTACGACCGGCCGGCAGAATGAAGAGTAGTTTTCGCCTTTGTAGCTGGACGACCATACTTCTTCGTTTTCCCTCTCTCTCTTTCTTCTCCTCGCCCGCGGAACACCCGATGTCGCGATCATAAAAGGCCATGCAATATTTTTCTAATTCCGCTGCGATGCCATTTATCGCGAATAAATCAATCCGCCGTTAAAAATCCTACGACGCGATCCACGGACGTCCGCAACCTCGTTTTAGTGTTCCACAGTTTGATTTGTGCACAGAAGCCAATCCAATACAATTATGTTAAGGGAAAATGACTATTCATTTGTATTGAAAAATGCAGAAAGTCAATTTTTACTGTCTAACGTATGAATCAAAATTGATGGAGACAGTGCGCGAACTTATTTTTACAAACAAAAGAGGAATTCTACGGTGGCACTGCAGCATCCGGAATTAGTATAATCTGAGATCTGCAATAAAACCGAGTAAAAACTGTGCGCTGCCTTTACATGTTTTAACGTTGCCATAAACGTGTGTCGGCCGGAGTAGCCTTGCACCGCATTTTATATTTTGGTCTTGGCGAGAGGTTTTTTTTTATCAGGACGAGCACTTAAGGACAGAAAGAGCATACTGTCACGTCTGGTAGGTTAATCAGAATTTTTACGGGCCGCTCCGAAACTCTGTGCAATCAACATTAACCTTTACTGCCAGCTACTAATGCGACGGTATTGTGATCCATCAGTATGTGGGTGCATTTTATTAGGCTCTCTATACCACCTCCGATGAGTTTAGGTTCGGGCTTTAAATGTTCGCCACGCCCCGGCCTATAATCCTTACGCCGTTTAATCTACCGTTCGTGTCTGATAACTCCTTCACAAGCAAATTGTTCCTACATTCATTGATCTTCCCTTGACACTCGAGTTTCCATTAAATCATCGGGAATCGGTGAACACGTATGGTCGGACCAATTACAGCATCTGGTCAGGGAATTAGGACCAATTAAAATCCTCAACGTTTTTCCTGTTTTCATAGTTGAATGTAACACTAGAACTGCCATGACCAAAATTAACGCTTCAAATACAAAAAGACAGAGGGATTTAAGTTATTATATTATATTTCACTTTTTAAGGCCATTAAAAGAGAAAATATAACGTTATTTAACTTCATCCTCTCGCAATGGACTCGACAATACTCGTGTATTATTTCTAGACTGCGGACAACGGAGCCAAATACAAATTGTATTCTTCTTTTAATTATCCTATTAAGCTGGCGCTAATACATTGATGTCCTTAACAAATGCATCAAATCTGCAGTCTAATTATGTCTAGTATATAAATATTTAAATATTTATAAATATCAGCAACCTGTATCAACAAGTACTTAGACTACAACCTAACACTACAATCTAAAGAAAGATGTTAAAAAGATCATAAACGATGCTATCAATTAAGGGGTTAATGCAACAATCTCCCGACCACGGTGTGCACTCGTTCAAACATAAAGATGCAATGGGTGAAATGGACAATGGGCCGCGTAAAATCCCAGGTGACAAACGAAGCGAGCGGAAAGGCAGTATTGTTTTGCCGCCACGGAGCGGTGTACATCACCGTTGAACGATTTTGCATTATAAAGTCTCTATCCCTTCGCCGCTGAGGATTCTGTCGGCAAGTAGGGAGCGTATAATACATAATGTTCTTGCCGTCCTGTAGAATGTACAAGGTTTCGGGTTCGTACATCCATCTCCCGTGTCATAAGCAGGCCAGCCTTCCTCCACTTGATAGAGCTAAAACATCGTCGATTTTTCTTGCATAGGTGTTATGCGTTTTTGATAAATGGTCGGTTGGCCGAGCAGCTAACCAACCGTAGGAGGAGGTAGCCGCCTGGCCCTCAGCGGTGGGCCGAAGCTGTGCTTTGTCTTCGATGTTTCTTCCGATTCTCACACGGCATTCTCCCCCACCCTTAATAAAGCTTCCACCTTAATGCATTCGCTTAATATCCACTTTAATCCCCATTCGTTCGGCGGTTGGACGTAAACTAATTTGCGGAAGCTGCAAACCTCTTTAACGCTCCGGCGCATCGCTCTTCCTTAAGTCAACTTTAATTTCGAGGCAGCGGCGGAGGCGGCGGCGGCGTACGTACAAGCCCGCACCGCGGTGTGCATGATATCTTTTAGTACGATTTTGCCCGGTGCGAGACCGAGAACGCCTGTACGTGCCGTAGATTTATCATCTGTGCAAACGTTTCGAGTTTTCCCGGGGTCATCCTCTCGCGGCCACTCGTCAACCGAATCGTGCAGTTGCATAAGCAACGGGTTCCCTCGAAAAATTTCATTGTCGACGGTCGTTCGGCAGATCTTCCATCTTATCGACGAAAAACTCAGCTGCCGAGCATTTTATTAGGTATGGAACTGCAGCAATGCCTTGGTACACGGGGTCTTGGAAAGGGTTAATCTTGGTCTATGCACTCCCCTTTGGAAGCCACCATTTTCTTCCAGAGACCTTCCCTCTTGCAGAAGCACTTCTGAAATTGATCTTTAATGTCTTCCACGTCCTCAAATCTTCGTCCTTTCGGAGGATTTTTCAATTTAGGGAACAGCCAAAATCGCAAGGAGCCACGTCAGGTACCAGAGTCGGAATTGACTCGAATTCAGGGGAAAGAGTTAACCCCTCTCTGCCAATATCGGATTATGCAGAGTGGGAAGACAAGTCTTGTTTTGCCAATTCGCGACATTTTTCTGATTAAAATGATACCAAACTTGTTGAAGTGCGTACTGTTACTAGTACGTAGAATTAATTGTGTTAATTGTACGCGTAGTATTTTGAAATATTTTAAGGCGAGCATTGCTACCGCCAACCAACTGCTCCATTCGCGTAATTAATCTTCGAGGACTTTCAAAAAGGACTCCAACAATGCATCAACCAAATGAATATATTCAACTCTCACGCGCCCCTCGGAAATAGTTGTACGAACCGTCCTTCTACGAGTTCCTTCGTATCGTACTTCAAAATATGAACTGGCCAACGAAACGCGATTGACTGAGTTAAGCAAACACGCCAAATTGCAACCCAATCATAGAGAAACGAAAAACTTGCAATCCCTAGAACAAAAAATCGGCGAATTTTGCGCACCTAATGGATGCAAATAAATATTCAACGAATTGGTTAACGGAAATCAATTTTGCAACATCGGTAACGTGGTGAGATCATAAAAGTTTCTTTAAATTTTCAGGGAACTGCATTTACAGACGTGAAATAATAATCAGCATTGATTTAAATAACGGTGACCCCGTTAAGTCCACTTTGAGACTGCGCATTTATTTGATTAAACAAAGTGATGGAAAATAGTCAATATTCAAATGAAAATATCTGCTAAACTGATCATTTTTCGACATGCATGGAATAATACTTTTTTATGGAGAATAAAAAACTGAATAGATTGATGCGTGAAAAAATATACAGTTTTATTTAAAAAACCAGAATTGACCTTGAATCTCCTAAACGCCTCCGCTTATAAAGAAGTCATGTGCGCCACATCTTGTTCCTCCTGATACCACGAAACATCTGTACAAATAATTTTTTCGTAGCACGCGTAATTTAGAAGTTATTCAAGCCATACCGCTTTATACTGTATACAATGCATGGACACCGGAAATTACGTGGTCGGTATTTCTGTACGCGAGAAGGGTTTAATAAGCTTAAGATCGAACGGTGACGAGACGGTTGCATATCTTTCTCGCTTAATTGCCACTTCCCTGAAAAGGTGCGGCGCATTAATATCGATCAGCTATCTTGAAAGGTATGTCACATCAATATCAATTAATCCGGCGAGTAATAAAGGATTGCGTGCTACCAGCAACGGGGGAACTCGTTCTCCCGACCCGTCGATACATCTCGCACTTTCCTGGACAATTAACCCCCGACTGCGATATCATCAAGTCATATCATCGTTCCAATAATCATTCACGTATTCCGTGAAGAAAATTGCCAGTAATTGGATGATTAATAATCGATAGCACCTCAGCTGCTAGTAGCAATAACCTTCAATACGACTCGAAATTGCTGTAAGCAATCAATGGCCGACTCCCACGCTGCACGCATCATGGTTGCCAGATGGAAAACTACGTGGCAATAAGCATTCTCCATGCTACGTCGTCATATCATTATCAAAAATTTCGTGAAACCGTTAATTACCGACGTGGACTATTTTAAAAATATTAAGTCACGATCGTTTGCAACTTGATAGTTTAAAAGAAATTTTTGGAAGATTCTATGAATATTTTTTAACACTGAATTAAACAGAAATAAATCTTATAATTAATAAAATTTGATTATTAGAACGGTTTGCGCTCGGTGGAGGCAACAAACGTTGAAGAAGAATGTGCTAACGCACGGTAGCAGTTTAATTAAGATAATAGTGACACGATAGCGATTCCGTCGCGCGTTTAACGGAAGCACAAACGAGCGCGTTGTATACATTTCAGCGGAACAGAAGTCAGGCTTTACAGTACGGGAAATGCTTTTTGGAAAAGTGGTCGGGAAACTCTCGACGGCGAAAGGGTCCCAGACAAGCAAGCAAGCAAGCAAGCAGCACCGGAGATTTTTCTGCCAACAACATCGTGCCCGGAAACTTCTTTTTCATTCGACAAATGGCGCGAGCCCGCCGAATGGCACATTCTAAATTTACTTTTGTGCCGAACAAGTGTGCGGCTTTCCATACGCCCGCGCTCGTTCGGTTATTTAATTAACCGTTGAATATGGAAACGAGCTGCATTAAGAACATGTCGACGGCGACGTCTTCTCATTTTTGTTCTTTTGCGAGCGCCGTTGCCCCTGAGCCGTAATTCAAGAAAATATTACACAACAAACCAGTCGAGTTCAACCCCACTTAAGTCGCTCGACCTACCCTTTAAACTCGCATCACTGTTGCACTCGAAACACTTCCGAAACGATAATTTATTTTTTATGAACAATTAAATGTCTGATCCTCGGCTTTGGTCGTGAAGGCATTCGAACATAAGCTGTGCACAGAGTCGCCGTATGAGGGGAAAAGTTACCCTCTCTTTAGAAGTAGTCGCATAGCAGATTAAGTTACACTGTTCTCCGCAATGTTTATTTAACTTCGAATCGGTTAGTTACGATCATCTTGTTAAGTCTTAAAAAGCTGTCGGGAAAATCGCGGAGATAAATTTCGGCAGTTAGCTTCGACAGTGCGTGAGCTCCGGCAATAATGGTCCGCAGGGTTAGAAAGCAAAGGGCGCGCGTGTATTTTCGGGAATAAATTCGCGTTGTAACCGACCGGTCCTTCCGCAGAATTATTCCTGAATATTGTATAAAACGTCCCTGGACGGCGGATACGGGTCCGATCTGGCAAAATAAACATGAGGAACGAACAACATTGTTTCACGTGCCATCGGCGATTCGCGGTTGAAACGCGCCTCCACGCCATACAACCGTGTTGTGGGCGTAATTTAGTAATGAATACGTATGCGCACGTGAAGTGGTACCTGCTGATATGTAGGTACGTAACATCTGGCGGCCTATGAAATGCAGGGCTGAGCAGTCTGCAGCTGAACGTTACGACCGGCAAGAGTTATGAGCCTCAACTCAATCTCCGACTACCCCCAGCCTCGATATAATTGCGATACTAAAATCCGTGAAACTTTGAAAACACATAAATCCCACTCTTCCTCGTCCGGGATTCCCGCCGGCCGCGAAAATGTTTGCCACTTCCCATTTTCATCGGGACGCCTCATCGATGCGTCCGAGGAAAATTGCGTCAATTAACCCCATCGTTAGACTGTTGGATATTTCTGCATTCATGAAAGCAGCTTAATTTGCGCCAGCATACCGGCCTCGAAGAGTTTTCAAAAAGAAAAACACCTGCACACTGCAGTTTAATACGAGACATCAATGGCAACACTTTAGTGGCGAAGCTTGTTTGTTTTTAAACATTTTATAACGAAACCTTTAGGAACGTATTCGGGGCACTTTTCCGATTAAAATGACACCAAACACGACGCTATTCGCACCTTATTTACTCGTTTAATCCACGATACAGTGGAACCTCACTATTTTAGGAAAATTACTATTTTAGAAGACTATACAGGGTGTCCGAAAAAAGTAGTTCTTTGAAGGGTCTGTATTAAAATAAATATTTCAGAACATGATGTGGTTTCTAGTTGGTGCACAAGGTAAATTCGCCGAAGCATATTTTCGAAATTCCGTGGAGACGAATGTTTCTTCATAAATCACGAAGATCCCGTTCATTACTCTTCCCAGGGCGAATCGATCAATGCGGTACCACCAGGATAGAAATTAGGATGGCGGGGTCCCCTGATTTGCTGGGGTCGTCGAACTTTTTTTACAAGCGAATTGTATTGATTTACGATAAGCGAACGAGGATAGTATCGCGGGTTACGGTAAACGGGCCAGAAGTAGGAAGGCGGCTGTATGTATGGGGAATTTGCGGGTAAAAGAAAAGTACGGAACCCCGTTCTAAACTATCCCGGACGCGGGCTGGGAAACGACCGAAGGCGAATAGAACTCTTAGTATCCTATCGGAGGTTTCACCGGCCTCTCGAACATCAATATCGGACAAGATCAGAACTTAAGGCAATTGCGCACTGATACAACAAAGGGCATCGTCTAACGCGGTTATACCTCGTAAGCGAAATTCTATTGCTATATCCCATCTCCAGCGTCTATATTGGCCTCTCTCTCTCTGCGAGAGAACACAACCTCGCTCCTCTCCTCATCCTCTTCTTCGTCATCTTCGTTTCACTCTTACTATCCACATGGTTCGACTCTACCTCTCTTTCTCTTGCCTACCTTCGCCCTCCCCCTCTGTATCCCTCCTCCTTTCCCCTTTATCTCTCTCTTTCTCTCTATCAATACTCCGACCTAATCTACTTTGCCAACAAATAGTGTTCACGTTCCCCAGACAATGGTTTTCTCTTAGCTGGATACCACCCTCTCCAACTCATCCCCCGTTCTGCCACGTCCTATCTATTCAATACACTCTGTATCTTTCACTCTCTTACGCCGTATGACTTATTTACACGACACCCTGGCAATCGGGGATGAACTATGACGAACCGTGACCACGACCGCCCAGCAAATTACGAAATTGATCGAGGAAATCCTGCTGGCGAACACGGAAACGCTGCAGTGATACGCTACTGTGGTCGATTTGCGCGAAAATGGCCACGGAATTGGGGACAAGAAGACTTCATGCTCGTGGAAACCAATTAATGTTACGGGCGACCTGTCCAGTGAATGAACAGTTGCATTATTTTGTTCACTATTTTCATACAACTGATTTGGAATTTTCTGATTTTGCAGGAAGATTCAACCTACAATTATTCTTAACCAATTGCTGAAGAGTGGGGACCAGAAAATTAATGGTCGCACAGCTACGACGGGAAAAAAGTTCTCTGGTTTGGGACACTTAACTATAATTTTGGAGAGTCTAGATAAGGGGGAAACAGAGAAACTGTGTTTTACATCTACGACCGGTACACGTTCCCTTATAAAAATGAGAAGATTGATTTTATTTAGAGGTTGTGCGGCTATTTTAATACGTGCTGTACTAAAAATATCTGCACAATCATTTCTTATGAAATCATTTCTATTATTACAATAAGTGGAGGTACAAAATGATGGAGGGATCAAGAGATTGCTCCAGAATTAAGGGACTGTGCCAATTGTTTAAAAAATCAGCTGGAATCTGTGATCAGTACATGCCAGTCTAATTCAGTCGTTTCGTTCACAGATTTTTAGGTAGGTCCCTTTCCAGCAGATAATCCCAACACAAACGACCGCTTTGAGGCATGACGAGAAAATTGATCAACCTTCATCGGCACAGATCTACTTCATCCGCGACGATTCTTCAGCTAATTGATTTCCACCGCTATAGGTGCCGCTTTCGACGAGTGTTAGTAAAATTAATCGGTGAAGTCAGTCAAGCATTGATTACCGCGGGGTCAAGTGTCGAGACCCCTTTCAAACGTAATCCCTTCATTCGACAACCGCGATGCTCAGACAATGACACCAGCACCTCGTTTTACAACGAAACTCGATCATCAACCCCTTCGGGATGACTATTTCTGTTCTCGATTGACGGCTAGACTGTAGATGTTTATGCAAATGGAGATTTTCATGCAGTAGGCTCACACGATCGAAGAACTTTTTAATGATTAACAAACAAAATTCAAATCGTTTGGTCCAATTTTTAAACAGTTCGTTTTTGAAGGGTGCCCACTTGATTTTGTCCCAAACTGTATACCAGTTTATTCAAATAAGATAAAAATCTAATATTGTTAGTGCAAATTAGAATAGAACAATAATAAGAAATCACTTTACACAAAAGTCTGTGTTACAGCTTCGTGTAATATGTTGTTTACTGGAAAATATTATGTTTATGTGACTCACAGTAACGAGCAGCAAATACGTCAACTAAAAAGTTGAAAAATTTATCTACGAATTGAACGTATTCGACAGTATGCTTATCGAACACATTCGATAATGACATGTTCGAAACGCATGACAGATAAGTATAGTTTCTATCTACGTCTTTAATTAATATTACACGAAAGTGCGTCGAAGTGTTATTTGCATTAAGCGAATCTGAAGAAATCAATTGTATAGATCGAACAGATACTTGTGTAAAAACAATTCATTATGCACGAAGAGATTGTAGTATCTACAAACAAACCTATTTTACGTGAGTATTAATACATACATATTTTTCAATCATTTCGATTACTGGAACAGCAGATTTTATGCATTTATGACTAAAATGAATAATTGCAATTTAAATCGATTAAAAGAGAATCTACAATAAAATTTGTAAATCAAATAAGATAGATTAAAAGAATTTACAAGTATCAATGTGTTAGTCTCACCTTATTAAAATAAAGATAAAGATCTCCAGTTGATCAATTACTAATTTAATCTAATATTTAATGAAAATAGCGTAAAATAATATTTATTTTAAAGACATATATCCTACTACTGGTAAAGTCAATCGTACCGTAGAAGAACATCATGTGTTTCGTGATTCTCGAGGAAGCAAACTGTACCGTCATTTTAAAGTAAGAGTAAAGAAATTGGTCAGATCTCAGGCGAAAGTCAGAAGGAAACATCCTTGCACGCAAATAGGTGAGTGGAATTAAAAGTGCATGAAATGCATTAATTATCTCCAAACGAGCGAGGTTGAATTGCAAAAATTTGGAAGAATTGAAATTATTGAGAAGTGGAAACTATTAATGAAATATCATATTATTGCTTTCAGAACATACTGACTTCGATAAATATCCACATAAAATGACTTGCCCAAATTGTTTAAGTTACATAAAAACGGACGTGTATTATTATAATACTCTTCGAACGCACACGGTTGCTGCAAGTTTGATGCCCGTGTGGTTAGTATAAATAGGAAAATTATGACCTATTATATGCTTTCTTTTTTGAAATTGATCATTTGACGTATTATAATTCTAATCGATCATTATTTTTTCATTGAAAAATTTGGAAAAATTGTAGCATGTGCATGGTACCATATTGCATTACAACGTTCAAAAACGCAGCTCACTATTGCCCTGCTTGCGATATTTATTTGGGAACGAATTTTGGATCAGTAAGCGAGCTATTCCGTTGTTTTGGAAATGCGAAACGTAGTAGGAGTAACATCTCATAACTTTAAAAAAAAATAACTTTGAAAATAAATACTTTAATAAAATGTGTGCTGTAATTAACGAATTACTAATAAATAGCGAGCTAAGAAAATAGGAAGACTCGGGTATAAAGATGAACAATTCATTCCTGCTTTGGTCCACAAAGTATAACATAAGTATTGACAAAAATCATTTATTAATTTACTTTATCAAATGTGCATTCACCGCCAAATGAGACTGGTGGAGTCATCTGTGGCAAAATGCGAAAGCTGCTGTAACTACCTGGGCAATCGGTATATTATCCTCTATTTATAAGGACATCTAGCGACTAGCACCGAAGCATCGACGAGATATTCAAACATGGCGGGCACTCTTACCCGGCAAAAACATTTGAAATTGTCCAACTCTAAACCATGCATAACTTTTGAATCACCGATTTCCTATATACAGTGGCTCACGAACGTATTCGAACGCCCTTTGAAACAGAATAACTTTAGTATAATTGTACCAAACGACCTGATTTTTTATAATCGATTAGAAGCATTGGTTTATGAAATGATATGCTAAAAAGATTTTCCAAAAAATTATAATTTACAAGGTTAAAAAGACATTTTTAAAACTTTTTTATTAGGGCCCTTAAAGAAAATTCAAAATATATATTTTGTCGATCTGTATTAGTTATACACATGCTAAAAATTTCATCGAAATCGGTTGACGCAGGAAAAAATGATAAAAAAGTTATTCTGTTTCAAAGGGCGTTCGAATACTTTCGTGAGCCACTGTATGTAGGATTGAAACTTGGAATTGTGGCATAAAATTAATGCGAATTAATAGAAAATTAATAATTCAAGTTTAATATTTATTAATTCTTCATTAATGGTTTAAAGAAAGATTATTAATAACAGTATAATTGGAAAAATAATTGGTACTCACGTTCACGTCCTCTCCTGTTTGAGAAAGCACAACACGACGATGCATCTTGATTTCGATTCTCGAATGGTATTGAGTACTATCGATCTCTGCTGTCAATATGATCTTTCCGATGGTTTCTTTCTCTCGGAATCTATAACAGAAAAAACAAATTCATTAATTACAACTGACAGTCATAAACAAAATCAGAATTAATAATAAATAATTCAATTTGAATATAAGATCAAAATCAATTTGAACAGAAATTAAACAAACTTGATTTCTATCGCACGACAAGAATTCAAATATACTACCGTTGATCGTCACGACACAGAAGTAAATGCAAATAAATAGGAAATAAATAATTCCAATTGAATATTTACTAATTGTTCATTAATGGTATTAAGAAAGATGTTGAATATCGCAGTATAATTGGAAATATAATTTGTACTCACGCTCACGTCCGCTCCTGCTTGAAGAAAGTGCGCCATGACAGTACGTTACGCTTTCGATTATCGAAAGCATCGTGTAGTATCGATCTGGGCTATGAATATGGTCTTTCGATCGATGGATTCTTTTCCCGCGGAATCTGCAACAGAAAGAGCAAGTTCATTAATTACATTTGACAAACAGTCGGAAACTAAATCACAATTAATAATAAATAAATAATTCAATTTGAATATTAAACCTCAAGTAGAAAATAAAATTTCATGTCATAAATTTTGAAGATTTCTTATATGAGTATCTTTCTCGCATAAGAGGACGGCAAAATCAGCATTTATTAAATATATCAGTCAAATAAATAAATATTTATTTAATATTATTTTGGCAGAATTAGTGCATTAAATTTAGAATATATTTTCAAATATTGATACAGATTTACTCACGTCGACAGTAATAAAAGGTTCCTGCTGGTTCCTGCCAAAAATGTGAAGTTGCTGTTGCTTTTCAAAATAACGAATTTTCACACTTTGTTGTGATTGGTTACGACTGGTTATTAGAAAGGGGGGTGTCCCACTTGGACTCCGACCGATTGGACACGTCCCGATTGGACTGTCCCGATTGGACGTGTTCCTTTTGGACTCCGTGCCGATTCGACTCGTGCCGTTTGGACGCCGTGCCGATTGAACTCGTACCGTTTGGACGCCGTGGTGGTTGGATTTGTGACGTTTGGACGCCGGAAATTTTATAATCGTTGGACGCCGCGAATTTTATAATCATTGCTTTTCGAAGTCTACATATGGTGATATTGTACTGTGAAATATATGATATGATTTGGAATCTATTAATTTGGATCTGAATTTAAATTTTTATGTGGTTTTTTTATGTGTTTCTTGTGTTTTTGGCGGCGCATGCGCGTGAAATGTTGCACCATATCGCAGCACTGCAGCCCACTGCAGCCGCCGCGCCGCGTCGGCAGCCGGCAGCCGGTGCCCGGTGCAGCCCGGCTCAGCTGGGCTCAGCCAGGTTTCACGGCGTAAATATAGGTTCTGTTTCGTGCTAAACCTGGATATTCTTTATTTCTGTCTATACTGACAAAAGTGGTTGCAAACAAGACCCCGGGTGTGAGTACTCTCATATCATCTCTGGTACTATCTTCGTGTTGTCACCTGTACAGTATTAATATTCAGGAAAATGGAGAAAATAATACTTGCACTAAACGTGAAACTACGTGCGGCCGATATGATCCAACAAGTAACCCTTGAATTCAAAAGATTATGCACAGACGAAGAGAGAGTAAAATATACCTTATCTCTTATGTCAGATTATGAAATAATTCCACAAGTACATTACGATCTGAAAAACGATAAGAAGTCTGAGGAATTGAGAACACAGGCTAACAGGATATTTGTTTCCAGCCCTTTGACACAGACCAAGTGCGTAGATGCTTTGAAACTGTATACTCAGAGCATAGCTAATGCGCCGTGTTCATCCAAACAGCTTGCAATATCGTACGCCAATAGATCCGCTGTTCTGTACAAGTTGCGTAAATACGAAGAATCCATCAAAGATATAGATAGAGCGTTAGCATTACCGTATCCGGACAATTTAAAATTCAAAGTAAATACCAGAAGAACTGCATGTTTGGAGGGTTTGCAGAAACAAAAACTTTCCAATAACATCGATAAGAGCAAATTGGCCAACGAACTTTGTCCTTTTAAACTCAAGACTTACAACAGCGAAATTCTATGCGCGTCGGATGCGATAAGCCTAAAGTACAGCAAAGATTACGGTAGGCATGTTGTGGCTGCTCGCGATATAGAGGTTGGAGAAACAATTATCTTGGAGAAAGCTTATTCGACATTGTTGAGTAGTAAAAAACTGCACACTCACTGCTCGCATTGCTTAAAAATATGCTGGGCCAATATACCCTGCAATAGTTGCACTTACGCAATGTATTGCTCCGAAGAATGTAGAGCAGAGGAATGGGAGAAGTATCACAACGTGGAATGCGCAGTATTTCCTTCCTTATTAAATATGGATTTCCTTAAAATGGACTTACTTGCCTTAAGAATGGCTATACAGGCTGTAAGAGAAAGTAGTATAGATGCTTTAAGAAAAGAGTTGGTAGAAGTTGACGGTCACAATGGTAATTATAATGAGAATCGCTGTTGTAGATTTTTCTAAACATAGGAACAATCGTTTTCTATTAGGACTACAAATACTTTATATACGTACAGTACTAATTCCGATGAAATATTTTCAGATCCTCGTACGAAAGGCTTCTCTAAAAATGGCACCTTTGAAAGCGATCAGTACAGAAGTCTATTAAGTCTCGTAACCAATACAGAAAAACGTTCGGTCAGCGATTTGACAAGAAGATCCTTAGATTCTTGTTTCATTTTGTATTTTCTGGCTACGTGCACTAATATGTTTGGTACGCCACTGGAGAATAATTTGTCTCTATTGAGGTCGAACCCAGATGTCACATTTTTTGGTGGTCTCTTGTTAAGACACGAACAAATGATTCCTAGTAATTGCCATACTGTATGTTGCGAAAGAAAAGAAACCATAAAAATTGTAGTAATTTATTAGATCGAGTCATAAATAATTTCTGCTTTTGCTAAGAAATTGTAACAACGCCTGCAAATCATCCAATGCCAGAGAAATGACTCGACCTAATAATCTCTTATTAGTAGAAAATTTAAAGCTTTACAATGAAATCGATATTTACAGTCCATGGAGCTGGTCGGCCTAGATGTTATTGAACGTGGTGTGTTTGCACTGCCGTTTTGCAGTTTGCTAAATCACAATTGCGATCCAAACATAACGAGGGTTTCACGGACTAAGGAGAAGGCGGTGATAGCCATGTATCCTATTAAGTCAGGCAAACAGGTGTGTGATAATTAGACTGCAGATCTTTATGCAAAGTAGAAATTTTGTGCATCAACTTTACCTTTATCCTTTAATAATTTTAATACATTGAAAACAGTAAGTTCATGTTTCTACATTCTCTTAATCTTTATTCTATCTTAAGTTGTACCCACCCTTTTTTGCCATAATTGCATAAAATCAGCAGTCTAGTGATAATATTAATAATAAAATAACGTTGTTGTAACTTATCTATGTTAATTATACTTTTCAAGATATTTGACAATTATGGTCAACTCTATGCGCTTACTCCAAAAGCTGATAGGCAAAAGAAGCTTGAGGAACAATATAAATTTATCTGCGATTGTTTAACGTGCCGAGAAGACTGGCCATTATATTACAACTTGAAGTCGTGTCTAGTAAGCAGTTTTCAATCGTATGATTAAAATCCAAAAGTTATAAGTGGATAAAATTTTATTCTTTACATGTTTGATTGTAGACTTTGGTCAGACATAGTGGTGACAAGATGACAATTATGCAGGCGCTACGGAAATTAGACTACTATGTTGACGCCCTTCACGAGTGTAACGTGGCTGACAATCCTCATATGTTGTTCGATCTATTAGCAATGGTTCAACTTTTATACGAGATGGTGCCAATGCCGTGCGTAGAAATGAATATGGTATCGGAGGCCGTGAAACGAATCTACGATTTACAGGGGAATACATTTGAGCTTCCTTCACTGTGAAGAGCGTTTTCTATTTTATACGTGTTATTAGGAGACCGAAAAAGAAAAATAATATAAATATTATTTATATATAAATATACAAACACCTGTAATCTAATCGTAAATATACACATATTTACGTTGTACTATATTTAGATCTACAGATCGCTGAATAAAAAATAACATTTATAAATGTGGTATTTATTTCTTCTTCGTTCGAATAATCAACAACTGGACATCTAAGTGAAATCGATCGATAAGACGGATCTAAAACCTATAAAAATGTACAATTTGAGGTAGAGATGTAGATAGGATGCATATACAAAAATTCTAAGTATAAATTATTAAGTTTCAAATACTGCTGAATCCTGACTACTCAACGTATGTTCTTAGTTATCAGGTTTATTGTATGAATAGCCAGCTAATTAATGGCAATAACATTGTTAATCCGATAGTTTGGTGTAGGTTGCTAGAGCCACCGCTATCAGAACCACCACCACCAGAACCACCGCTACCAGAACCTCCGCTACCAGAACCACCGCTACCAGAACCTCCGCTACCAGAACCACCGGTACCGTTATTATTCATGTAATTGATCCTCCAATCGACACCTGGGTGTACAGGACTATGCTTCTTAAAGTATTGCTGAAGCGTTTCTGCTGTAGTTACACCTGGAAGAAAGTATGAGGAATCGTTTACTAAAAACTTAAGTATATTTTGCTTAAGAAAAAACGACTAGCATACCCAAAGGAGACGTCTTCAGATCCTTCAACATACTATATCCATCACCACCGGACTGTATATAATCAGACATGAGAACCATATAGGTCTCGTTCTGTTTTAATTCACTATACGACGGAATGCTGCAATTTGCACATTGCACCTGTACCGACACCACCCTAGAATTCTTTGGTTTAGTCAAGTCGTAGATCACCTGTAAGACGACGATTATGTTAAAACAGTACTCTAGCTTTCAGCGAAACAATGTTCACAATCATTTTCTGTACCTGAACACCTGAGACTTGTATAAATGCACCAAACAAGTTTGTAGTTGTGTTTACATCCAAGTTGTAAACGCTCCATTCTAGCGTGGATAAGAGAACCTTTCCAGACATTTTTACCTTCAATATAGGATTGTGAAAAGGTAGTACGCTGAGAATGTTCCCCATGGTAACTGTATCATCGTTGTCCCTGCCAATGGAAGTTCTGATACTTCCACTATTCTGGAGAGCTATAGCTGCGTCCGTCCAGCCATCCTTGCTCCCATACTCCCGAGCATTGTAGTCGATCATGGAATCGGTGATTAAGTTGCCAAGATTGCATTCTACGCGTCTGCAGACTTTGCTATCTCCTTGTAGGAGAACACGGGTCTTCCCAACTACTGTCTGGCTCACATTGTTAATCGCTCCTCTCATTCCTTCAAGTTCTCGCAGAACATCTTCTGCCTACAAATTGCAGCAATTATCGAAAAGTTTAAACAGTTTCTAAATGATTAAGGGGTAACGCAGAAGGGAAAGGGAGACAATTATTAGTCTCGGAGCATATATACATATTAAACGCTTTTCAGCGCAACAAAAGGTGCTTTTTACGGGTGTTGTTATCCGGTACGAAAAACCAAAGTTTCCCTTAATTTCCATATGAGAAAAAAGTTATTTATTAAACGTCGTGTAATAGTTCTGCACGGGATTTGTTGAGCATTAATTAATGATAGACATTTTGGAAAGGTTTGTTCGATCTTCTAATTCCATCATAATTTACTTTAGTGTATCATACAAGGAGAGGGAGAGAGAGAAAGAGAGAGGAGAGAGAGAGAGAGAGAGAGATTATATGCAACAACAATAAAGAAATATTCGTGCTACCATCTTTTCGTTTTCATTGCTGATTCCCTGATATCTATACGCGACAGTCTCGTCATTTCTGGGACGAGATTCTGAGATTCTGAACTAATTTTCCCTATCTGTCCTATGTGTAAAACGCTTCTGCGGCGCTTCGAATCTCCTGGTATTACCAGGAGCACATGCTATGCGAGGAGGTATCCGACAACGGCAGCAATGGCGGACCCCACTCATCCAATCAAATCAATCGATGATTCATTAATTACTCGCTTCACAGCGACAATTTATAAACTTTAGCGATTAGAGAATACACGGTGGACCTCCTGCTACTTTCACGTATAGTTTTTGATTAGATTTTGTTAGTTGTTAAATAGTTATTAACAATTTTCCGAGCCTCTGCCCAGAAATGACCTCGGAAATCTTCACACAATTTCACAAATAATTTATTTTCAGGCTTTCCAGACATAATATGTGAAAATTTGTAATTGGAGAAACTAGAATAGATCATTAGCAACATTCCAGTAGCAATTTTGTATATATCGACATTTATTTATTAGCTACGGTACTAAATCGAACATGATATTTATTCCAGCCGCGGATGATTCTTGCCGCTCTCCTCATAAGATGCAATGCTAATTCCGGTACGATTCATCTGCTCCTGAAAGGCCTCCGTACAGCGCCAGAGGACGTAGCGGCAGAATGCTCAAACTGTTAGCCACATTCTAGCACTGGTTGTCGATAACGTTCTGCTACCAGTTTCAGCATTTCGCCGCTACGTCCAGTGGCGCTGTTTTGAGATTTTCGAGGAAATGGTATGTGGCGCCACCTGAGCGAATGAGTCGAACTAAAATTTGGCTAACAGTTTGAGCGTTTCGCCGCTACGTGCTCTGGCGCTGTACGAAGGCCTTTCGGGAGCAGATGAATCTTGCCGGACTTAGCATTGTGTCTTATGGAGAGAGCGGCAAAAATCATCTGCGGCTGGAATAAATATTGAATATTAACCCCTTGCCCTACCATATCGTGTCAGACTCGTGATGAAGATTCAGAACAGAGTCTAATTAATATATATGTATGTTGTTAGTTTCCTTTAAACCGAAATGAAATTCTATTTTGGATAATTATTGGAGAACACGTAGGCATCCAATAGATCTAAACTTTCTCCTTTCATACGAAATTGCGAACTACAAAAAAAGTTCTAATCACTGAAACCGGAAAATAAATCGTAGGCCAAGGTGTTAACATGTTCGATTTAGTACCGTAGTTAATAAATAAATATAGATCTATACCAAAATTGCGATGCATTTTTCTGGCTACGGTTCTGAATTTCCTACTCTGAATTACGGACTCTATCGAAATGAAACGATCGGCTAGCGCACTATATTACATGAGGTAGCAACACAAAAGGTGTGTAGTGTGTAGCAACTAATTGCAAATAACTATAACTGTAGTAACTAGTAGCAAGCTAATTCTTGTAGCTCGCCAAAAAATTTCAAATCGTATGGTCCAATATTTAAAAAGTAGTCGTCTTTAGAGTTTTTAAGAACTTTCTTTTTTCTCATATTTCTCGCGAAACGAGCCGTAATTATTAATTAAACTGTGATTACCTGTTCGATACTGTTGTCCACTAACACAGGGTTGCCCTTGATCTCGGTGACCTCGCCTTTAGAGTCGAACTTCACCGTGAAATTACCAAGATACTTGGTGTACGCGTACGCCTGGACCACGTACACCGGTCTGCCGCTTTCCTGCAGGATTTTCGTCGGATAGAGACCCTCGGGTGTTTCCAAATCGGGTTGTTTTCCGTTGTAGAGGAAGGTGTTGGTGTGTCCACCGATCACGATATCGATGTCCTCCACTTCTCGGGCGATTTTCTTATCGACCTCAAAGCCGGAGTGTCCGAGGGCTATCAGGATGTTGACGCCTTGTTGCTTCAGCTTCTTCGCCTCTCTACGGATGCACTCGACTTCATCCAGGAAGATCACGTTATCCACGACAGAGATGATTTTGGTGTCGGGTGTTAGGTACCCGATCACACCGATCTTCGTGTCTCCGACTGTTAGAACGGTGCTGTTCAATAAATTCGTGGCTGCTAGGTCCGGTTGCATGCTCAGGTCCAAGTTCGCGGTGACTATGGGGAACGATGCGTTCTCCACGAAGGGTACGAGACCCTTGACACCGTCGTCGAACTCATGGTTCCCTAAACTCTGATTCGCAAAAAGCAAAACGCATTTTATTCTCGTCGAATAATCGTGGCTGGGTAGGGGACGGTAGCCTAATTTGGCTCCGGTCCTCTACACTCTACATTGTCTACATCAGGGATGAGCAACCCGCGGCCCGCCACACTTTCTCGTGCGGCCCTTCAAAGATTTTACATTTTGACTTTTAAAAATGGCTACAATGTCCCGCTGTTCTACAAAAGAAACACATACAGTGGCTCACGAAAGTATTCGAACGCCATTTGAAATAGAATAATTTTTTTATAATTGTACCAAACGACCTGATTTTTTATAATCAATTAGAAGCATTGGTTTATGAAATGATATGCAGAAAAGATTTTCCAAAAAATTAGAATTTACAAGCTTACATGCAAAATTGCTTGTTAGTTGAAATTTGATTGAACCCATGCGTTCGATGAATTCGCGACTGATCAAGACCGAACGCCAATTTGCGAGACGAACACTCGAAACGTTACGAAACGATATTTCCGACGATTCAAGTTCGAATATCGCTGGTCATCCTCGCTGATTTGTACCGTGAATCGTGGCCTAAATTGCTGACGATTCACTAGTCAACTACATTAAATAATAATGATGCGATCTAGTCACGACTGGCACGCTACCGAAATCTCCTTTACGCACAAGTGACGTTCAGAATCTCGAAATGTATACACGGTGAAATAAAGTCAAGTAAATTCAGAGACTCCGTAAGCGCCTTTTGTTAAATCGTTTAAATATTTCGCGAAGGAGGCGACGTTTTGACAGTGAAAGTTTAACAGTGACAGTTAAAATCGGTCAAGGCGTAACACGGTCGGAAAAAAAAGAATTAAAAGTTTGTGAACGTACCGTGGCATTCGGAGCCAACAGGTTGAGGAACTTGGCAACGACTTTCCATTTGTACACGTTGAACCACACGGATCCTTGATAGGTGTCCCCTGCGTTCAGGAAGAGGCAAGGAACGGAAGATCGTCTCGCTTGTCGAATTAGGGTTGCAAGTCTTGCGAACCCTCCGTAACATTTTCCCTCATTCGCGTCCTTCTCCGAGCAGATGCTGGACAATCGCGATGTCTGCTCGAATCTACCGGCCAAGAACACCTTTTATACTAATTCAATTCCATTAGTGAACAATTCTGCTTAATGGGCCTTCGCCAATGTTTCATGTTACTGCGAGACTGCGGATTGTACGCATTGCTGGTGAAATTCGAAACAGCGAAAACATTCAAATCCTTCGAGAACACGGATGTAGAGATTATATTCAGACGACGTACGTGAAATTTGAAGCAGTAAAAAGGTTCAAAGAGACTGCAAGAACGTGCACATACATATATTATTTTCAGATGATCAACGGAACTATCGAAACGGAAACGAAATGTTACTCCTGTTTGTCGGAATCGATGCAGAAACGTCTCATTTCCGATCCACAGTGTAATTATCATATCAATTCTTGAAATTGAATATAAATTTTAGACTACACAAATGAAAACTTTGTGTCTCAATTATTTTTTTAAATTACACCTTCTCATTTTTGCCACAAGTGCATAAACTCCGCTGTCTAGCAATTACGAATCGAATACGAAGGCAGAAGTTATTCAGAAAGAAGAGTTATCGCTACAGTGAATGTTAATGAGATTATAGTAGTATTCCGATCGATATATACTCGTCGAGGGATAAATAATGTTATTTTCTGGATCGTATCTCGTCGATCACCGGATCACTAGGAATTAACTGGGCGTGTGATAAATCACAAACGAAAAAAAAGAATGAAACGCGAAGTGCCGTCGAACAGGAAATTCTTTTTTATTTCTCGACGCGAGAACAAGAATTAACATTAAACACCTCGGCTGGGCATCAATTAGCGGGCTGCTCGTAATTAGCGTTCGAAGCGTGGCAGAAGCGGTTTAACTGATTCGATATTGACTCGAATGTGTCGCAATTCTCGGTTATGTTGCCGGGGACTTTCTTTTTTTCTGTCGAGCCAAGCAGATTCTGCTGTTTTACGTTTAATCGATTCGACTGATTATAAAAACAAATCGGTACACTTCCTTCAGAAATGTTCTACAGGGTGTCCCAAAATTACCTTAGTTTAATGAATTGGGAGGTTCCCGAGATCATTTCAAGCGACATTTTCCTTTGCAAAAATGTTATCCGCGGCTTTGTTTAGGAGTTATTAACGAAAAACACGGACCAATCAGAGCGCGACCTAGACGCGAGTTGGCACAATCGGCCAATAAACAGTTGGCGCACCGGGCCGACTGTGCCAACTCGCGTCTAGGTCGCGCTCTGATTGGTCCGTGTTTTTCGTTAATAACTCCTAAACAAAGCCGCGGATAACATTTTTGCAAAGGAAAATGTCGCTTGAAATGATCTCGGGAACCTCCCACTTCATTAAACTAAGGTAATTTTGGGACACCCTGTATATATTTAATATTCGTTACCTGGCGTGCATGTCGTTCGTGTGAACGATCCTGAGAGTGAGTCCGCCATCCTCATGGGGAACAGGATTACCGACAACCCCATAAGAGAGGCCCGCCGCAACACAGCAAATTGAGATCCAAATCCTCAGCATTCTCGATCAATTTTTCTCCAATTTCCCGTACTCCTTCGTTATCTCGCGTTGTTAACAGTCAACTGATAGGATGCCGTGTTAGTATTCAGCTGTTAACAATAACAACGAAAATAGAATCCGATGTCAGACATCGATTCAAGAATAAATCAAGAATAAATGATTATGTTATTGAAATTGCCCCATTTCAAGCGTGAAAGGCATTCAAAATCTTACACAGTGACTCCCATTAATATTAATTGCAAAGCACAACTTTTAGTATCTCCTCTGCAATTTCGACAACTTTAATTTTTTAAATTTTCATCTCTAGGCTCAATTTTTCTAACCAATTGTTCTAACTTCTTAAAAAAAAGAGTTATCGTCTTTCTAACAGTGTCCGCATATTAGTGGGAGTTGCCGTACGTAATCGAATTGATTGATGGCTTCTGTCTCTTGTAATCGACGCAAACATTTTTATGTAAATCCGCTGTCCGTAGAATGGTAAACCATTCGAGAAAATCAAAAGGATTGAAGACAACGTGACAATTGCCGAGAACTTGACGAGCATAAATCACTCTCGACTTGGAACCGGAAATGGAGGAACTCAGGGTGAGGAATATCTTGCGAAACTCGATGATCGCTGCCAGCTGCTGCTGTGCCCAGAAGTCGCTGACATTAACGAAGTCCCGTGCCAACAACAGATCACGCTTTTCCGACCGTATCGATCGAAATGAATGAACCTCGATCATGCTCGATTACCGGCGACACGCGTCTAAATCCTGCGTCGGCGGAATTTGAAACCTAGTCGCGTAACTTTCGTCATCGATCCAGTGCGATTTTTATGATTGATCAGCGGGAGTCATTCCAATGCCATTTCGACTTTGTTTCATTTCAATGGAAGAATGAAAATTCCTGGCTGTTCGGAAACACCTGCCCTTCGCGCAGCTTGGTTACTTACGGATTCGAATTGCAAAGATCGATCTTCGAATTCGAGAAATGATTTACAGCATTTTCGTTGTTGAATGACTCGCAATGATTGCGGAGAATGTTGAATGGGAGTTTGTGAGTTGAAACGTCTGTCGAAACGTTTTCGAATGACAGAACTGGCGTGCACGCACGGTTTCCATGGCATTGCGTGACGAGTATCTTCGTTTACCAGTGGAGTTAAGCAGAGTACGATAAAACTGTGTATGTACCAGCAAATTGAAAACGAATGACTCTAATATGCTATAATTATAGGAATTTTTCCATCAGAAAATTATTGTTAGATTCGGAGCCGTTCAACGGATCAAACGTATCTCTATTGATATCGAAGTATTATTAATTACGATTATTACAAAGCTTCCAGATATCGTAAATTGCCGATAAGATATGAGTAAATTGCCAGGCAGCATAACCAACGAGATAAGAGCACGAAAACAATACGTTTATGGAAAAACGCGCGTGTCGTTGCAGTATTCTGTTGGAAGGTCGGAAAACTCAAGGCATCTTTATCGTGCAAAAATTATTGCAACAATTGCCACGCTGTCGACAACCTCTGAAAACAGCTAATCAAGAATATCGGTACCTACCCTCGATGTAAGATAAAAATCGCAATGATTACACTTGAAACAGAAGGAAAATGGCGTGGAAAAGATCGAAGACGATCGATTGTCAAGTGCAGGACACGATCTAAGGATTTCAACACACTCGGGGCGGCGTAAAAATCGCGGAAACTCAATTCTGTTACGTGCAATTACATTTGGGAGAGTGTGGCGCGAAACACCCGCGGCTCAATGATTATTACATGCGTGCAAGTACGTACGGTGTGCGAAACGTCGCCAAACATCACAGAACGTACGAATCGTATCTTTGCGCGTTGTCGGTCCGCTCTAAAAATACGCGTCTAGCCGGCGTGAAAGATAGATGAAAAGAGAGGATCGCCGATGGTCCCGCGATGCCAATCGCGGCTGGCTTTGTCCCGATGCGGTCGTTTTTACCGACGAGATCGGCTGATTGCACAACGCGCGGATTCTTGCTCGAAGAAGACCAGTCCCGACTGAGAACCGATTTTCGCGAGCGACCAGCGTCGACTGAACAGATCGGCCGCTCGGCACCTCGAGGAGAGGCCACGGTTGTGTTCGAACACACGAGCGCGATTCGCCACAGAGCGTTCCGTGGGTCGTGGATCAAGCTCGATCGACAATACCGCTCGATCTTATCGCCACGATTTTTGTGTGCTTTCACTTAACACGCTGCGTTAAGCAACGGTAGAAAAATCAGTAAACAAGTATCAACCGTGCTGTAAAACTCATCAATTGCGCTACTGTGTTCGTTTTGTACAGTGAACAATTTCATTATTTCTTCCACTTCCTTCGGAAGAGAATGTGGTTTCTTGATATTTTGTTTCGTTGCAAAAATGCAGTCGAATGCTGAACATCTTTTTGGAAACTTTTATCCATATAGAAACCAACGAATACTAGCGAAATATTCACGGAGCTATTCTCGGCGAACAAACATAATTACATGGTTAGGAAGGGTGAGAAACTGGATTGACAGCTCTGCGACAGTCTATTTGCCTAATCTAATTCTCTAGAGTCTAGAGGACGAAAAACTCCGGTTCGAAACTGTACTTTAATCTTTGCTAATCTTGATGGAGATTATATTCGGAATGTTTGTCGCTCGGTAACAATTGTTTAGATAGGAATGGAATGATCGAGAGAAAGTGTTCTCCAATCAGGAATTCGTCAAGGAAATTTGAAAAAGCCTTTGCGCAAATGCTGATCCTGAATTCTGTATTAACATAGCGAATGAGTTTTATGAAAGATTCTGTGTATTTTACTTGACCTCGGTGCGTTGCAATCGAGAAACAGGTGACAATCATCAGGCACGCGTTTCTGTCGCAACACCCTTATCTGTCGAGTGATTTCAATGCTTCCCGCCCTCACGGTAGAACGAGAGCAAACAGTAGAAATTGTGCTTCGTTCATTGGGCAACAACTTATCTGATGTCTACAAATTCCTCACCGCGTCTAACAAGGTTGACACTCCATGGATCAGGCCAGAAATACTACACAAAATAATACACAGTAGATACTATCCCTTGAATTTCATTTGACAATTCTCTAAAAATTAATTAATTCTGAAAAAATAGCAAGTTTAACTTTGCGTGAACGGAAAACAGACATTCACGGCTTTGGATTGTTAAGTGAAACACTGGAATAAAAAAATTAGTGTTGGCAACGTGGTTTTTTAATGAACTGGTTGCCAGCTGACAGCGTATGTGCTAGAATCTGCATAATTTATTCGTTCTACATAAAAATCAGAGTTGTGCTGATGAAATACTAGCAGCTCGAACCTGTTCTGAATCTGGATAACAGTGTCGACGAGGAAAATCTATCGATGCCTTGGAGAATTCCGTTCGAATGTGCGTAATTCCTCGGTTAATCGGCTACGAAGCGGCAAGAACATATGTTCTCGCAAAAAGCGTCTGAATCAGTTAACGAGAAACCTCTGAGGCTTGTATCTGTGCAAGTCAGAATTTTTTAGGCTATCGAGATCACAGAAAATTTCACTTTAAGTCTCATAGATTCTTATTTAATTTGACTGATAATTGTGAAAATATTTTTGAAGTAGCGTGCTTGGCTCGTGTGTAACAGCACTGAAAAATCGGGACCGTAATATTTCACGAAAAAACTTCATACTTGTCCGAAGTTCCAGGAAAACTCGTACTGCAGTTTCGCTCGGTTATTGCGAAAGCAGACGTAAATTTTCGCGGGTGATGTTTCCGTGACATGAATCGTGACCATGCTCCAACCAGCCATGCTTGCAAATGTCATGAATATTAAACGTCCGCTCGGATTTCAAAGACTCGCGCCGGTGGACCAGGAAAATTGAAACCAGGCCAATTGAGGAGTGATCGGGGTCGTTCGCAAGTTTCCGCGGACCGAAATCGATCAAATTCGGGAAAACTTGAGAAGGAAATGGGAAAATACAGCGAGGCGACGTCGTTGTCCTGGCTCGTTGACAACGCTCGCGACTAAATCTCGAGATCTGGCCATCTTGTCTGCGAGAGATGATCTATAGAGGAGAAACTCCGACCACCTCGAGGATGATGCAAGGATAAACGTAAACGCGGTCTTTAATTCGCTAATAAATGCCACTGATTTCCCGAGTGCTGCAATAAAGTTACGTAAACACGTACCTCTGCAATGCCCCGAAGGAGACACGACTTTGTTTATTTGTTTGCACATGAATTTACACGTGTAACTGCTCTGGTAAGACATTTCCTAAAATAATTTTATAATTTCGAATGAAGTGATTTGACTCACCCCCGCTCGACTGGATCCGCACCATTATTTCCACAGGACACGGATTCCTCGTCACACGAGATACTGCCACAGCAAGGGACCCATTCAGACTGAGCCAGTTAGGACAAGATCCTGCGGAAGAAGCCGGTCGATTGTAACAGGCTCCTTTTGTTCCGAAATTCTTTCCCTCTCGCCCTTCCCCACACTTAACTCATACCTTCCCATCCCTTTTTGCCTTCGGATGGGTTCTGCCGCCCTTGATCGATCGTTCTAGGAATCGCCTATCCGTTGACTTTTCTTTTTATCGGCTCAGGACGCTCCTGCTCCTGCAAGCATCCTCAACCTTGTAGATCTTAATTAAAAGGCCCCAAGGATGTTCGAAGGTACGGGGAGAACGCCCAACAGAATTCACATACCTTCGAGGGCACCGTAGACATTCGATACCGATTTTTCAGCACTTCGAGCACTTCTGTCTTACGAAACGCAGCCGACTGGCTGTTATCAGATAACCCAGAATCATTTCTATGATCATCGTGTCTTGCGTACGCAAATAATGCGACGAAATCGTGTCGAAAGCGATCGTCCGCCATTGTTATTGAAAGATAACCTTCGCGCGAGAAATCGTGAAACAATTATTGTGCACGTTCTTGCTGTAACAATCATTTATTTTTGTCGACGCTATTATTTCTCCATCGCTGCAAATCGCTTCGGCGATCAAGGCAATTTTCCAACCGATAACTGAGTTTCCTCTTTTGCGATTTTTTCTAGAAATAAATACCTAGCTGTACAAATTAATTATTGTACAAATTAACTAAGAACAGTAAATCCCCCAAGTCCGCGCGAAGATAAAAAATGGCGCCGGTCGAGGACGCCGCGATTCGTCGCAACTCGTGGCCGATCGAGCGATTGTCAATTCAGAGGGTCTTAAGTCTGCTAAAAACGGTGCCACAGTGTGTTTTTCACGGTGTAATGATCTTTATCGTTCCCCGTTGCATAACGAGCGTCATCTCGAGGCTCGATAATGGAGTTCGGCCGGCCGTGGAAGGCTTGCGAAGATAGATCTCCTTTTAAGCGAGCAGTCCTCGTCGAGCGTTCGCGGCTGGCAGGTGCGTTTCACGCTCGATTTCTGATTAATTACACCGGCCGGTGATTAATTATGGGCGGCGCGGCGTGTCGTCGCATTTCGCTCGATTACACGCGCAATTTCGGGACAGACACGGGTCCTCTGGACACGGATGGTCCTCATTATAACGTGCCATCTTCCGGAACCACGTTTCCATTGTTTTGTCATCTTGTTTTTCTTTTGTCTCTTCTTTCTTCCGATTAGACATCGCTGCGAACTTCGTAATCGGAGGAAATCGCGAGTTTTACGTGTTTGTCCTGTGACAGCGTGAGAAATGGTTGCACAAATTTTGATTCATCGTGCGGAACAGTGGAACGTCTGTTTTTGAAGTTATTTAGTTAGTTTTTGAAGTTAAGAAAATCATGGAAAATGGAAATATTTCAGGCCGGAAGAAAAATTCGGTTTTCGAATTAGAATAGAATGAATTCGTACCGGTAATTGAGGTTCTGCCGTGTGTTGCCGGGTGGGAATATTTTTAGTTTGTTGTTGATCTGCGAAAAACGGTATCCTTTCACGCGTGGGTAATCGATCATGCACGTAGCGTTAGCGAAAGTCATGTGATAAGTTCCAGCCTTGGACTTTTTACCACTTTCAGTCAGAATTCTCGATCCTTTCACTCGCACAAGGGAGACTTTGGTCCGCACAGTGTAGTCATTTCATCTTTCACAGTGTTCAACAATTCTTCGAAATTCAGAGTTGAAAGAATCGTACGGTTTATGTTTATGTTGTCTATGGAATCGAGGAAAATCCGGTGCTAAAGTGTTTCTCGGAATTTTGTTAAGACCGGATCAAATTGATCCACGTCAAGTTGTGCTAGTGTCCGTGTACTGTTTGATGGGTTTGTCGTCGGTAGCGAATAACAAGATAACGATGCCGTAATTATACGAAAATAGCCATCAAGACGGTCATTGAATGGCCAAGGATCCTCATCAGAATTTCCGGTCGTTTTAGATAAAGAAAACACGTTTCCTGGTTTAGATAAAACCTAAACAGATATCGACGCAACTGGAAGGATATTTCTTAAAAATTTGTTCTACCAGAAAATATGTAATTAGTAGACTGTGATAATGATTAGAATGTTGCAAACAATTGTAGAATGTCGTAAAAGGAGATAAATGTTAAGTTCTTTATTGGACAGCCTCCTATCCAAGAAACTTATCAGGAAGCGGAGAGCCTATATCTACTGCGGACCGATTTTACTATAGTACCTGTTAATTACGTTATCAGTCCAGTGTGTACACTCTAAGCTTCACTTGTTGTAATCCGTACAAGTTGAAAACATTGAAGAACATTGTTAATACACAGGTTGATTACATTCTAGTATACTCTCGAGTACAGGATAAATTGTACAACAATTTAGCCACACAGGTTTACGTTTCATCCGAACAATAATTATTATTACCTAATCTTTACCATTCAATTGAAAAATAGCTTGTATTATCTCGTTTTATGTGAAACAAACGAAATGTGTATACACTTTTGCTCGTCACTGTATGTTTCACATTTTAAGCGTTCTATGTTCTACGTAAACGTACCAGTAAATTGTGAATGTTTGGACCGCGACGCGCCGCGATATATCAATTTCGCGATGGTCGAGATACCGATCGGAGATCGTGGTTTAATAATTCGATTGTTCGTCTGTTATCTTTCAGCGGGGAATCGATCGATCAAGATGAATCGGTGCTGATTCATCGGGAACCGAAGGAACCAGTTGTAGACGCGTTGCTTCACGCGTGATTCGCAGCGTTCGCGCGTGTGTGAAAATCGGATCGAGAATGCAGTCGATCTGGCTGTTGATGTTCCTGTTCCGGTTGTCCAGCGGCTTCACCGGAAGGGGATTGCATTATCCGGGACGATCGGATTTGTTCGAACTATCTGTGATACACTTAAACGATTTCCACGCGAGGTATGGCCACGTGCGCTCATTCAACCGTTTCCGATGAAAATCTGAATGACGTCGACGCGCGCGTACGAAAACCGGGTCATTGAATAATGTTGAGCTAATTGCCGGCATAATGGCGTTCGACGTACGCCTCGCTGGCAGTTATTAAACCGATCTCTCCTTCCTGTTCCGGCCGTCATTAAATCGCATCGATAATAATTAGAACGGCCCCGGCCCGATTATCCTCGCGGCCGCGATAATTGTTCGCATATTATCAACCCTTCGCGCTCCAAGTTGTTTTCATAGCTGCCGAATCAAGACGTTGAACACGTTGCGCGAGCATTTCCGCGAAATTCACGATTTATGGACCGACTCGAAGGAACCGCAATTAAACGGGAATTTATTCGGACTCTTACCAGCTCTGTCAGCCTGCCAAACAAGATAAAACCGCTCATTAAGCTTGATTCAATTTATCGAAGGATTTCACAGCCGGATGGTAATATCTTTCGATGGATCATCCGGGGTACCAATCTTGCGTTGGGACTGTTATAAATCGTTCGATTATTCGTTGCATTAATCTTTGCGGTCGGCTGTTGGTAATCGAATTTGATGCAGTCGAATAGCGAATCGAACATCGTGATTTAAGATGAACGCGTCGGTCCGATGCTGCGACAGATGTCGAGTGTGGTTTTACTATTTTATAGAGGCGCGTTGCGTTTTTTGGCAACGAAACAAATTGTTGGTAGTGAACGTGTTCGTCAACGACACTAACTTCCATCGTGTTTGTCCTCCTTTCCAATCGAGTTTTTACGTCGATTTACCTCGACTTTTCCCGGATGTCTGTTGGTTTCAGGTTCGAGGAGACGATCCATCGATCCAGCGAGAATTACGCGGAAGCTGAAAGCGTGTCTGTGGGTGGGATCGCGCGAGTTTCGACCGCTGTGAATCGATTGATCGAGGACAGGCCAAACGCGATTTTTCTAAACGCCGGGGACAATTTTCAAGGGACGATATGGTACAACGTTCATCGATGGAACGTGACCGCGCTTTTCATGAACATGCTGCCGCACGATGTTCTGGTAAGGGAAAGAGAGAAAAAAGAGAATGAGAAACGAAGGAAACGAGAATCGAGCCGCGGCCGGCAGATCTTCTCGGTTAATTGGGTCAAACGGGTTTAACGATCGATTATCCGAACGCGGTTTCGTTCCGTTACTCAACAAGATATGCTCGCGCCAAGGCAATAAAATCGAACGGATCTGCCCGTGAATTTCGACGGACGATTAAATGTTTTAACCGGGTACTATCGCGGCAACCTGATCGAAACTTGGTGGCCCTTCTCGCGGAAGGAGAAGTCGCATGATCGTTGGAAAAGGAATTTCGTGGGAATGTTGGCTGTTTGTGGTTCTGGGATCAGATTCTTCGTACCGGAAATGATAACCGTGTCGATTGATTAATTGTACCCTCGGTAGGAAAAATTATCGCGTTTGCAAAACGAAGTCAAGGGAATGTATTGCATTTGGTTTCACTATGAATAATTTATGGCATAGCTATTGTAGAACCACTTATCCTCGAGAAAATGCGCGTTGTCTACTATCTTAATTTATTACTTGTCATAATGCGGCACGAATTTTTACATTTCGTTTGCTTTACGTTGAAATCGCTCGGGGTCATATTTTTCCACTTTGTTCGGTTATACAATAATTCCATATGGAAAGTCTGAAATTGATCGTAATTAGACAGCGAATTTTATGCATTTATGACAAAAATGGGTAGGTATAATTGACAAAAGTAGAACCATTAGAACAATTTTTAAATACTACTGAACATATATATTAAGAAAGAAAATTAACTTCCACTTCACTCCAGTTTGTTGCAATTCAGGTGTAAAGTTTTTAATTTGCATAAATATCCGCTGTCTAATCATAATGTTTTGCAATGTAAATTTTGGTGTATTCTTGCAGACTTTGGGAAACCACGAGTTCGACGACGGCGTCGCCGGTGTAGTACCATTTCTAAAAAATCTCAGTGCACCGATGGTAGTGGCTAATATCGACTCAAGGTTGGAGCCATCGATGCAGGTTGGTAGATCGATCAAGATCTCGTTTTAAATGAACATGTTACTTACGAACGTTCCTCGCTGCAGGGTCTGTACCAGAACAGCGAGGTGATCGAGAGGAATGGTACCAAGATCGGGGTCATCGGCGTTATTTTATCAACCACGGATGTATGTACTTTAAACTGCAGTGTATATCCTCTTAATCAAAAAAACATTTTTACGCTTCTCTCTTTCACGCTGAACATTTTATGTTTGCCCGATGCGATCTAAATGGCCTGGCATCTGAAAAATTAATAAACGCCGTTAATTGCTATTGCTTAATTGATTCTTCATCCTCGATGGTGATGTACAAAAATGGTAATCACAATCACCGGCAATTGACGGTGAGGCCTCGATCATTCGCTGAAACCGCTGTCAAATCATTCGGATTGATGTTGGAAGCGGTCCAGACGATTCAATCGAAACTTTGATTAATTCGCACATCTGTCTCGATGAACGTCGCGTCGGCAAGCCACCCGTCTCTAGATCTTCTCGCGATCGAAACGATCGGAACGGTCGGGCGTGTCAAGGCCGCGTATCGTGGATCCAATAATAAAGAAGCTAAAAGAATCGGCGGCGAGAAGCTTCTCTCTTATTCGTTTTGCTCGCGTTCCGATGACCGTTCGAATTGATTCTAAGAAGACTGGGATCGTGTCGCCGCGCTGTGAATAATCGCGCGACTCCTCTCAGTCGATTACAGAGGGAATCGACCGCGGCCGGCCGTTTAACCGGAAGTATGACTGCGCCGTTTCGCCACGGTCCCTAATTTGATACTTACAAATTACCAGACAATTGCCGTTACCGGGAGATTGAAGTTCCTCGACGAGGTGGAAACGGTGAACGCCGAGGCGAGCCGATTGAAGTCTCAGGGGGTGGACATTATCATCGTTTTAAGTCACTGCGGCCTGGACGTGGACAGGATAATGGCCGCCAAGTGTCCATTAATCGACCTGATCGTCGGCGGACACTCGCACACGCTCCTCTACTCAGGCAAGTGCCGCCGACTATATGTATACAAACCGAATGACGGAATCTGTCCACCGATGGAAATTAACGAACAACGAACATTACGTAAATTAGGGGACAAAAAGTTAACGATTCGCTAAATACAGCCAATTAAACTTGGCAACCTTTATATACTTGGGCTCTCCACTCCAAATTCACCCTTTTGCAAATCAAAATCAACCTCGTGCAAATAAATTTCCCCCATTCAAATTATTTAATAATTCATCTTCAATAAATACACAGAGTGTTCATACATCGCGAAGTTAATGAATTGGTAATTACTTTTAAATTAGTATTTAATGTACACATCTTTGCAATCAATTCTCAAAATTCAATACAATTTCAATAAAATTTCGGTAACAAGTTGGCAATCTTATGTCTAACATAAAAGACACGATACGAACAATGTAGTGCAACAATTTCAGTAAGCAGCAATTTCTGTGGCAAGATCGTTACTTAGAAAAGATTATTCCGTTTCCAGGACCACTTCCAAATAATGATCGGCCCGAGGACGAGTATCCTGTGGTGGTAACCCAAAAGAACACGAACAGAACGGTGCTGATTGTGCAGGCGGCTGCGTACACAAGGTAATTCTCGTTTTCATGAGAAATTTTCGCGTGAAACTTTCGAAGCCCGTGTTTTTCTTCCTGACGAAGTTGTTCGCTGTTTGCGCCAGGTATCTGGGGAACTTGACGGTGTGGTTCGACAAGAAGGGCGAGGTGGTTGATTGGGACGGTAATCCGATTTTTCTTGATAGCTCTATCGAGCAAGGTGAGTTTCGAAATCAACGAAGTCAAACACAGACTTGATCGCCGCGCCGGCAGGGAGATTTTATGATTTAACACTTTAGAGGCAATTTTCTAATAGTCTTTCTAAAACCAAAGATCAACAGTTGGGAATTCATAAGTTTATTATATCTGAACAAAATCCTCTTTATTTTCAATGTACATAAATCCGTAACATTGTATTTTAAGTACATCGCGATTCAATCACGTGTTATTCGATTAATTATTCACGACTGCAGCATTTCGCGATGGAATCGATTGTGAAGTTTGAGTAATGCAATTACGGAGTAATCGAATTAGCAGAAGTTGAAGTGCAGTGTAATTAAATTTCAGTACAATTAGCTGATCCAATTTCTAGTGGCATTTTCTTGCAATTAGTAGCAATTGTTTCAGCGTAATGACATTAAAAGAAGTAATTTTTTGCAGATCCGAAGATGGTAGAGGCTCTGAAGCCGTGGAAAGCAACGGTGGATGAAGCAGCAAAAATGAAAATTGCAAAATCGAAGGTTTATCTGGACAATCGTTGTCGCAAGCAGGAGTGTAACCTTGGCAATTTGATCACGGATGCGATGGTGGATGGTGTGCGTATTTCCGCCCTGAAAACAGATAATCAATTGATTAGATGATGAATCTATCTGAAATTTTCTGTTTTCGAATTTCAGTATGTGGAGAAAGCAGAGAATGAAACTGTTTGGACGTATGCGGCTGTGGCGTGCATGAATCCCGGGGGAATACGTGTTCCCATCGAATCAATGGATATTACTTTCAATGATTTGATCATGGCACAGCCTTTCGAGAACACGTGGGACACCATCGAGTTGAAAGGGAGCTGTATCATGGATGTAAGCATTGCAACATAATTGTTCAAATTCAAATTAGTCTTAATTCTATCAATTTATCAAGAATATGATAGGATGGATCCTCTAAGTATAGTAAAGTTTGATTTCAGTCTCACGATTCAGTAAAAGAAGCTTGTAATAATACCCTTTCAGTCTCATTTTCTTAGCCACCTGTTGGAGATAGTCTTTACTACAGACGCGTCCGAGTATTGCAGCCTCTAAGGCGCCTCTCTTCTTCATTTATCATAATTAATAGACTGCGGATCTTTATGCAAAATAAAAAATGTCTGCGTCGATTCCAAGTGACAGAGGCTAAATAAAAATTTCTTTCTTATTTTGATTATTTTATTCAACTGAAATTAATACGTTGACGTCCTTCAATTTTTTAAATATTATATGTATACCGCTGTCTAATAATTAATATCAGCGACGTGTATTACACCAACCCAATGTTCATATCTTATAATTGTACAAAATTCTCTGATGCAAAAATATCCACGACCGAATTTCATTGAGAATATAACAATTTGTTATCAGATACTGAACTCGAACGGAGTGCTCGTGTGGTCCGGCTTGAAAGTTACCTACAAAATGATTGGCGGCTCGAGAACCGTGTCAGAAGTATTAATAAGGTAGTTTCCGAACATGATTTTATGGAAATCTCGTGCTGACTTTACAAAACTTGTGCTGATTGTTTTCTTTCATATTTCAGATGTCGAGTTTGCGAAATACCAATGTACGAGAAGCTAGAATTAGATCAATGGTACAGACTCGCGGTTCCAACGTTTTTAATCGGCGCTGGCGACGGCTACACTCCGTTCAAAACTTGTGGTAGAAATCACGAAATCGGCGAAGTAGATACCGCTGTATTAATTAGGTACATGAAGAAGATCAGCCCGATCATCGTCGGTTTAGATCGCAGAGTCATTTTTATCGATGACAATTCAGTGTAGCTGATCGAGTCATCTACATTGCATACAACATTGTACAAAGAATTTTTGTATAACATACACTAAATAATTTAATCTTTTTACACCCCTGCTCGCTATACACTTAATTGATTAAGCATTCCTGTAAATTGTTTGTACTTTTACACGTTTTACTTGCTCTTTCGTGGTACTTGTTTTAATTGTAAGACTAATCGATCTCTTGTATACGCGGACACTTTTATTATGGTACTTTAAATACAATAATTAGGAAAATACTGTTTCTTCTTTATCTTCCGAGACCTATTCGAGGACTGTACGAAGCTGAAAGAATGTTCCTTTTCAGAAATGGTGGTCGCTTGTTTAAAATTGTAAAAATCTTGGCGGAACCGCGAAGCAACCGAAAAATCTCGCGTGATATCGTCGTGAAAGCAGGAAACGCCGGGTCCCGCTTATCTCGCGGTATCTTGACATCGCGGCAGGTGAAGCATTTAAATAATATATCGAACAGGTGAAATAGCAGCTGTTCGTCTGCATCGTGGCCCTGCGCCGGGACGCGTGAACCGCTTTGTAGTGCCGCGAGGACGCTCCTTTTTCAGTCAAAAATTTTCGCGTTGCACAATCGACTTCTTATACCGACGACCACGTTCTCCCCTTTTTCCAACCACGGTTTTCTACCAAATTAAACGATTAACCCCTGGCGCGATCCTCTAATTAATTCCCGTTAAAAATTCACCGATTCGACGGATCTTTATCTTGTCCCACATGCACTTGCAAATATGCATGGAAATGTTCAATCGTAGGTTTCCATTCGAAATCATTAAATGTCTTCCTACAAGCTTCGCCTATTACTATAAAAATTGCGTGTTAACATAATTTTTCAGTGTTGAAAACTTTCTTCATTAATTACGAGAATCTGGAGCCAACTAAAAATGGGTTACTTCCTTTAACACTGTGAAAAGGACAAAAATAATGTGTCGATACTAAGGGTGCGCGGGTACCCGACCCGACCCGATCATTGCCCGACTTGACCCGAGGCTCGGGTATCCGAGATGTCCGCCCACCCCTAGTCGATACCCTTAGATTCTTTTAATGTTTCCACCGTTTCAAATTGCAACGAAGAAGTAGCGATCGCTCTTCTGGACCATGTATGAGATACCAATTGCGATACTAGTTAGAAATTCATCGCAACCATCATCTGCATACCTCACTCATACAAACACCGAGTCATTCCAGTTACTCGTATCGTTCTCCGCGTTTGAAAACCCGCGGTCTTCGCAGACGTCTCAGCTGCTGCGTGTAGGAGAATGATCTCAGCCGAAGTCTGCGGGGAACTCGTGGTTCCGTAGTTGGGGAGGGGACTCTGTATCCCGTTGGAAGAAAGGAGAGGCTATGGTGGAGGGGGTATGTGTTCCTGAATGGAATGAGACAGCGGGAAATGCACTGGAGAAGGAGAGCGCAACGTATCTGCAGAAGTAGGAGGGTGTAGAACGTTGCCGAGCGAGTTGGACGAACGAGGACAGCTAGATTCCAGCGCAAGGTGGACGAAGAGGGTAGCCGGCGCGGCGTGGAGAGTGACGGAGCACCGGCACCGCACCGGCTCGAAAGGGAGAGAGAAAAAGAGAGGAGAGCTGTAGGGGAAGCAATTCTGGAGGGGAGGAAAGGCAGCTGCAAGCAGTCGGTGCAAGGGAGAGGTTGGTTCAGGGTGGACGAGGATGAACGCAGTGTCATGGAGGCAGGTCTGGCCTGCTGGCTGTCTGTCGACGGTCGACCTGCTCCCTGGCTTACCTGACAGTGCTCGCCAGTGTTTCCACAGCCGCGTACACCGATGGATCGTCCCGCGATCCTCTCGTGAGCCCGCTCCGCTCGCCGGACTCGGATTCTCCTCGTCATCCGTCGTCACCCCCCTTAAATCAACTCGTTCTACGTCGCGTAGATCCGATTTAGACGCTCCAGGCAATCCAACCGGATCTACAAGACTTCGAACGATCCTGCTAGAAGCTCTAAAGACAACACCGATCGATTTCGACATTGAACACGACCCTGAAGAGGCTTCCTCTGCCACGGGATCGGTTCTCGAGGGAAAACCCCGGTGAAAAGGACCGAGGTGACGGGTGAGGAGGGAGAGTAGTGACACGTTGCGATACGATCGATCCAACACCGGGGAAGTTACATGCGTTTAAACGGACTGGCTTTCGGCGAGCGATCGCGGGCCACCAGCGGCAATGTGCTCGTGACAGTCAGGCCCCGGCTCGAAATCGGTGCTCGATTAGGTCTCCTCGACTCCAGCTGGATCTTCTTCGGCTAGTCTTCGTCTTCTTCTCCTTCTTCTTCTTCTTCTTCATCTTCTTCTTCGACGACGACGACGACGAAGCAACTGACGATTCTTCCAGAGGCTTCTGACCCGCGGCACCCGCAAGAACGTGAGGAACAAGACCAGAGACACACCAGCACGAGGAGGAAACGGATAAAACGTGGGCGTTGAGTGATTGTTGTCGGTGCTAGTTTCCATTCGGAGTCATGAGAGATACCAGCGATATGATGGAGGACGCCTTGTCCGAGGTACGTAGCAGATAAGTCTGGCCCCGTGGACCCAGAGTGTCCTCGGGATTTTCATGTTCGAAGATTTTGTTGCGTTGCGAGGAATCTAGTGGATCGGGAAATGTTTAAAAAGGTCTGTGACAATAGGAGGTTCGTTCTCGAGTTTCGCGTCTCGATTTAGAGTAGAATCTCGTAGCCGATTTTTGTCGTAGCTTCCATGAGGATTTGATTGTACAGCAGGAACTGGGTTCTCGATGATAATCTGAGATGATCCAACACGTCGAGACAGTCAATTAAAAATGTCCTCTTCATCCTCTTTATCTTAGTCGTTGCTCGAAGGGGTACAAGATGACGGGACGGTCGTTTCCTAGCGTCGACTTTGCAGTACGATTTAGAAACACATTGTGCGGCGTGTAGTGGCCCGTTTATGGAGGTCCCGGTGAGGAAACTCGGTCTACGCTCTCGCCTCGGCGCCCAGTCCGGCGATTTAAAACGTTATTTTTACTCGAGAACCAGAGCCGAGGGTGCGCTAAACGCCTCCAGGACGATTTAAAGGGGTTTTCTTTCTTGCGGCACATTTCTCCACACTGGATTTCCGTCGCTGGTTAAATTATTGGGTCGATTCGATGGGTCCCTAGATTTTACCTTTCCTTTTACTGCCTTAACGCGGGTTTCCCCGCAAATCGCAGGTACCTCGAGACTCCATTCGCTAAACGCAACTACTGCTTGCGTTTTTTCACCTTCTGGTAATTGTAACTTGACTGACATTGCAATTTGCAATTTTGAAGGACCACTGTTTAAAGTACCAACAAATGATCAAGATACTTCGAACGTTAACATGTAACTCATCGAATCGGCTACGTCCTAATGTCAACGCACACACGCACCTAGCAAACTGTTTGTTCACGTTTCAACTAGAATCGTTAATGTTGCGATAAGACTCTGTTCTTCGCTCCTCCGTCTTATCTTGGTTGGGACTTTTTAATTGTTAGCCGGTCTAATTAAATGTACGATAAAAGCCCGAGATACACCCGTTATCTGTAACAATGAGCGACGTGTTATCTCCTTAATACAATGGTAATGCGAAGTCTCTTAAACTAACCAAATTCTGAAACATTTTGCTCTAAAAGGTATCTGCTGTAATTTACACGTAAGCTATGCTTTGCTGCGTTTGCGCAAACTGTCAAGTATTTTAATCACTCTTCGACCGAGGAAACTCTGCAACGTTTCTGATTGTGGGCGAATTTTATGATACGAATTGTAGTTTAATTCATATTATTCATTCGTACGATCTACGATCGCCTGTTTCATTTTCGCCTGAAATCTTCAAGGGAGAGATATTACCTATCTCTTCGACAAGTTTTTAAAAGAGGGATTTCTCGATGATTATGGGTTTCGATCAGAAAACGGTCCTTCGGCACCAGGCCCGCAGAAACGGCGAGGTCCCCGTGGGAAAAAGACAGGTTAAATTGCACCTGTTTGCGTCACCGGTGATAAATTACTGTATTTGGATTTGACTCGGCCCCATTGTCAGTTAATCGTGTTATTTCGGATTCGATGCACTTTCCCGTCGCCGGGGGTATTAAATTTCGCGCGTATGCGTCGGATCATGAATCCGGGGGCCATTATCGGTTATGTTCTTCCGCGTGTCCGCGTGTGTTCGCGCTCCTCCCATACCAACCCGCTCTCTCGCAAACTCTCTCGGTTGGTTCCCTTTCCGTTTTATTCGGCGACTTCCCAGCTCTCGGATCGATTCGAATCGAATTTTTATATCAATTTTCCGACGTCATTTCGCGAACGGGAGCGCGAGTAATTCGAGCAAAGTTTCTCCCGTACGAATACCGATAAAAATTTATATGATGCATCCCTGGAAAACGGTCTCTCCTCTCTCTTCCTCTATCTCTCCGAACAGTTCGATCGTTGCCTGAAAAAGGCGTTTGCTCGAAACCGATGATTATTTAACGGGACGCACCGAGTTTGTTCGAGTGAAACCAGAAATTCTACCGTTTCACGAAACGGGGAAAAAAGAGAAAAATAAAGCATCGTTTTAAATGGTCCGGTCTCGTTTTTCCAGCGAGGCTTCTCTCTCTCTCTCTCTCTCTCTCTCTTTCTGTTTTGCTTTTAACCGGTCGTTAATTTATAAAGGATCGAACGGTGCGTCGCGTCGTCGCGACAAATAACTTTCCTTTTTCCTCAGAAAACCAGTTTGTAGTGTACGATGCGTCGAGGCGCGACATTCTCACGGTTTAATTGCTGTCGAAAAAGGCCCGCGATCGCTTTCGCAGAACCGTGTGCATTTATCGCAATCCCAGACAGAGCCGAGGAGAGAACTCGCTTTTCAGAAACCACGGCGAGCTCTTGTTTAGCCGTCCGAATGAATATTCGAAGCGTCTCCCTCGCGCGTCATAAAACGCCGGAAATGAAGCCGCTTGAAAAATTAATGTTGCGAGAGCCTTCGGTTGTCGGCTACGGCTTCGAAAAATTGAAAAGATTCGCTTCGCGCAACAGCGTGGAGTCCCCGGGATTCGATCAAATGGAAGCTGTGTTTGCTATGTAATTATGTAATACATTAACTATCGTGTCTACAAGAAATACCTTGAGTAAGAATTGTAAAAATGGTCCGTTGTTCGAGGATAAAAGCTCAACGGCCAGAGCGAATCTCCATCTAATCGCATCAACTCACCCCATAAGAAACATCACGGCAGAAAAATCCTCGGTTTCCTTATTATCCCTCTCCGCGAATTTCTCCCTCGCAAATATCAGAGTGCAGAGGAGTCATAGTCAGCGGTGCTCGTCTCCGTCGTGTGTTTAACATCCTTCCGGTTAGCGTTTCACCCCGAAAGGGTGCAACCCGAGGCGTCTGCTGGCTAGATGGAGGATAGGAAACGTCTCTCGACAATGGAGCGAAAGTGTCTGAAGGATCTTTTTCCGGGCGGAATGGAGAAGTTGTCGGAGGAGGATAGAAATAGCGAGAGCAAGATAAAGAGGGAGGGAGAGAGGAACAGACACGGTACATAAGAGAAAACAGAATGAGACGAAAAAAGATGGCGAAGGGTAGGTGTAGCGAGCAGATAAAAATCCTTGTTGGCGTCGGCGTTAATTGGATTTCTTGGTGTGTTTCCAGCACACGGGAACCCGTGAGGTTTTCAATGCGTCTATCAATGTGTCCGTGTGTTTGCTCGTGCCCGTCTGTATTTGGCAGCGTGCATTGTTTTGTGTGTGTCTGTTTCGTGCGAACGTGATCGCGCGAGCACGTCCACGGAACAAAATGTGTTTGTTATGCCTATAAATAGAATGTTGCCGTTTAGCTGGTAATGCCGAAGCATCGATCGCTGCGCGGAGGAAATGTCGGCCGGCGTATCAGGGCTTGCTCGCCGCTAATTAAAACGTTAATGGTACTCGGCGCATACCAATTAAAGCCGATGCGTTCCCGTCGAGTGTATTAACAGTAATTTCGTGCGTTTAATAATCGCCGGCCACCGAGAAACGCGCTCCACCAACGACCTTAACGTTGAAACGCCGAGCTTCTGCGGGAAACTGGAACCAGGAACGCGCCATCGGATTCGCCTAAATTGCCCCACCGACGACCTTTATGCTCCCGAAAATATGATAGTCCAGCCAGAGATAGTCCAGACCCGTACCCGACCTCCACGATCTAGTAATTGCTGGGAAATTTGTGTTTTCGACCACCGTTTCGGTCGCTCTTGCTCATCGATTCGGCGTTTTCACGTGGATCCTGAATCTTCTATTTGTATTGACTTTTAAAATTCCGAAATATATCTTTGATTTTGTTAATTATTACAAGTGGCTGGACCACCGGACGTGACATCAGTCAGAACTAGCTCCTGGTCGTCGAACATCTGCAATTATGACCGGAGAAACACCGTTTCCGGGCTCAACGATCCGCGGAATTATGCAAGCGCTCTTGCCTTCGTTGTCAAAGTTCGAAAACGTTGTTCCATCGGCTGAATTAGCAATTCAATTGGCGTGGCCCGTTTCCGGGTACATCCGTGATTTCGTCGATTCGCGGAAAAACAGGGAATCATGTCGCGAATTCGTCACCCGGGAACTTTGCATAACGCTGTTTGCCAGAAGATACTCGAGCGAAATGCACCTGTGCTCCACACAAATATTCTCAAATAGAACGAATCGCAAATACCTTTCTTTTCCATTTCTAAAAAAAATGTCATCTAACGTATTTAGATAGAGAATGGATATGACTGGCACAAATTCGTAGCGATAACGAGGGAAAATTTCCGAAGACAAAGGGCGAAGATTTCGCAGACAATAATCGCAGTCCGAGGCGGAGAAACAGGTTCCCGGCAGGGTTTTAAACGGCGGAACAAATTTCGAAGTTTAATATTGCCGGGCACTAATTGAAATTTTCTTTCGACTCCCGCTTTCAATCTTCCAGCGGGCCAGCAGCCGCCCGAGGGTAAAAACGAGACATTCTTTCTTTTCCTTTCACATCCACTGGCAGCCAGAGCAGAGCAGCCCCTCACTTCAGCCGTTGTTTCTCCATTCGACAATTTTCAAGCGCGGAACTTTTCATCCGCAATTTTCCCTTATCAAGGCCGCGTCAGAAGGGTGGGCCCACGGGGTGAGAGGAAGGGAAAAACATTTTCCGACCTTCCCCTGAAAATGGTGGTTTTCAGTGTTCCACAGGCCCGCGGGCCGACTCGCAATTACATAATTCACCGTCGCATCGGGATCTTGATAAAATACAAAAGTGCGATTACACGCCGGCGTAACTTCCTCCTGGCACATATTACTTTCCGTGGCGTACACTGTGCTTTCAACTTCTACCTTCCTGTCGGAATGCACGGGGTGTCCTAAGTAAAACGATCTTGTCGAATAAACACGAACTTTCTAAAGTCTAAAGAATCGTTGTACGAATATTGGCAACGAAACATTTATTCTCGGCATGTTTTTGATAGCGAGAGTAGATGAAGATTCAAATGAGGCGACGGTGCTCCAAGGAAAGAGATCAATTCGTGTCCCGGGACGTCACCATAGCGATATCGTCGTCGGAATTGCCTAAATGTGCCCGCGTATGGCAATAATGTTTATTTACGACCCCGCGAAACTGTACCGACGACGATATTTTTCCTCGCCGCGGCGGAAATGCAGCTGCCATGGAAATTGATTTCGCTGAAAGCTCTGCTTGCTTTTCAGACGCGACCTTTATGCACGCTCGGTTGCGTTATGCAGTTTTCAAACTTCTGCATATGCGAACTTAATGTTTGGCGTGCGCGCCGCTGCCTATTCGAATATTGCGGATAAATTCGCGGAACGAAGATATTCTACAGTGTCCCTGTAAATAATTAATTTGCTCCACCATACGGTAGCCATTGTTCTCAAGCAATATTTTTCATTGTATTTCAACAAATCCATGGAAACTTCAGCACTCAGCCAAGATTGTTAAAGCGCGCGATGTTCGAGTTACCAGAGAGTCAGATGAAAACATAGTTGAGGAACTATCGACCTCGTTTATTTTTAATTCATCCTGTCTAAGTAGATACAGGTTATTCGAGAAGTTGCCGGTATTCCCGAGGCTCCAGCTACAATATCGTACAGTTTCAAACTAACTTAACCACTTACGGAACAATAGCAGCAAGTTAGCTGCAAAAATTATCGCGTATAATGAGGAAACTTTGCAAAGCTGTAGGTGTTTGGGTATTGTACCGCGACCGTGTACCGGGTGTTCGCGTTTTAACCTTCCGCCGCGCCGCGCGCCGGCGATTACGAGAACCACGTACAATTCGAAGAAATATTTTCTCGCCGAGGAAAACCGGCGACGAGTCGTCCGAAACTTGTTCCGGGTTCGCGAAAGTTCTCCCTCGACATTTCTGCGCCCCCTCGGAATTCTTATCAGTTCCCGGGGCTCGCATTCCGGCGAGCGAATCTAAATTTCAAATGGAATCTTATTTCGCGACTGAAAACTTTCTTCTTCCTCCCTTCTTTCCTCTCCCCCCTATATTTTCGTTTTCGCGGAGCTTCCCTTTGAACTTCCTCCTGCTGGAATTCTCCCGCGAATTCAATCCCACCCTTGAGGTCCACGATTTCCCTTTGGCAAGCTTTCGCTCCACTATCCGCGCTTAGACAGTGGCTTTTGTTGATTTGAAAGCACTCGAATATCAGCGAACTTTCGGCAACTTCGTTATTTTCCTGAAGCTACGCATTTTGTGGATCGTGTGGGTGTTTTAATAGTTGATGAGTCGTTCCAGCACGAAGTATCAACCTGTCCAAAGAAAAAGAAACCTTGCCAGCTGAATAATTCATCGAGGAAACGATGAAACACGTTCCCCAAGTTCTCGGATGACAAGATCGATCCACAGAAATGAAAAACCGCGCTTTGCCACGCGTCTGAGATTCGGCAGCGCACTTGCTAAACTGAAACGCAACTATCGCGAACGCTTTTGTTCGTTTTTTCTTGTTTTAATCCACCGGTATGAAACCGGGCTATTTGTCGAACGACACTTTTATTCTCTCTCTATTCCCTGCCATAACGTCGCGTCGAGCATTATTCGCGATAGAGTGTCGCGCTTGCGTCGATTCTGCTGAACGCCCCCGTTTTATCGGGTTCTCGGTGTAAAATCGATTTATAGCATGCAAAACACGAACGGGCCCCGGGTATTGGTATCATATTTACGATATATCAATATATCGTTTACGAGGCGAGTTGGACGTTTTGTTGGCCTTTTTACGCCACCTTGCGCATCCGGCCCGCGTAAGAATATCGATATTCGATACCGGTGCTTTTTCTCTTGTGCCCTCGTAGCCCCCCTAGCGGCTCTCGCATTGCCGATAACTGCGTTTCAATAAAACGAGCAGTGCATGAAAATGTTGTAAGCGAATTACGACTGGCCGGGATCGTCCCCCAACTTTCTATTACCCTCGATTACGCGATTATCTGTCTGCTCGAGCACACGTTCCGTACATTTTCTTCCTCGTCTCGCGACCGCGGTATTCGATCAGGAATAATTCTTACTTCCTGCACCGTTCATTTGAAACTCGTTTAATTAGCACCTCTTATCCTTAATTGCATGGGAAATTATCTTTAGGGAATTACCGGGCTGGTTGCGTCGAAACGCTAAGTTCTCAAATGATGTGCCAATGCTTTTTTCTTCAAGAAAATTGTATGTATTGCTAAAAAATTATATTATAATTTGATATTATTTAATCCACGTACATTTTATTATATATTATCACCGACAATTCATTTTCGTTGTACAATCCTGTCGGACAACCAACGTTTCCAATTCGACCGAGCACAGGATTATCGTTACCTCTCGTCATAAATAATTCCCGTTCTGTGCCGTTAATGTAAAACCGCGCCCGTCCAATGCTATTATCAATTTATCGCGGAATAATTTTACAGAAAGTAGCTTTTTCAGAAACAATCCGATAAATTCTAATATCCAGCGGCTCTCTGTACGTTTCCTCGCAAAAATATGTATTTTTACGTTTCCTCTTCGAATAAACTATAAGCCCGAGAAACATTGAGTTTAATTAGTATACATGCCGTGTAATCGTCTTTCCGATTCAGGAATATTATTCGATTTCTTAAAACGGCCGTTTTTCAGCGCCCTGTCACTTCCGCTTTCCACAAAATATATTGGTCCGGTCTGGAATACAATTAATATCAATTTATTCGATGTGTTCTGCCATAATCAACGGTCCATTCCAATTTACTCGGCGGAGCTTGTCCACCAGTTCGGGATTCCAATTCAACCGAATAATCAGCCGTACAGCTATTTATTCCTGTCGATGAATTAACATTCGCCCCCGATTCGCCGGTTAATTACAAGCCATTAGTTTACTAAAAAGTTTACTCACAGACAGGAATCCGTATTCCGGCTAATTAGTCGGCCGTTCCCCGCGCGAATATTCATTTGCATTTCTAGATTATCATCCGAGTTCATTACCATAATCCCGGAGCACACCCCACCTCCCCTACCCCGACCTAGAGTGCTTTTACTTTTGCCAATTTGCCAGCGTTTACCGGTCGACCGTGTTTGCAACCGATGGTGACGTTTTTCCGCCATTCTTTTCAATTAGTTCAACAATGAGCCTCGCAACAATCTGCAGGTACAGAGCCGCACGAAATTGCAATTTCAACGCGAAGTCCGTGGATTTTTCTGCGGATCCAAGCCGACTTCTCTTTTCTTAACACGGGGAATCGACTTTTCAGAATGTTTTGTATGGGCGTAAAGGTAGCTAATTAACTCGATGCCTCGTGTATGGTATGCTTTTATTATTCCTGTAGCCTGCCACTTAAATCTTTTCAGGACCATTTCGCAGGTTGCCATTTGTGCCCATAATTATGGAAGTGGTCTCAGTGAAAATTTGAAAAAAATGAGTGACATTATTTTAAACTAAATGCATTCAATGCAAATTTTACGATACTGTGACAAATATGGAATTCATTTAACCCATAGCACTCGAGCGGTGACTCGGAGAGAGAGAGAGAGGGGGGGGGGGGAGAGTCACCACTAAAAATTGCTGTACTATTATTCAAAATATTTTTTGATTATTCAATATGTTGGTATCTAATCAATTATCAAACTTTTAAGTATTGTATGAGGTAGTATTTCAATTTCATATTCATACAAAGAAAGAAATTAATATAGGACGGAATTATTTTAGGTCAGGTTCTAGATAAACAAGAAATATATTACTTGGAGCACTATCATAATTATGGGCACATTGAATGGCACAGACGCGACGACCCGTTCCAAATCCAAAATACGACGTGTTTCGCGAATCGCGTGACTTTCCTTCATTCTCCGACAACGTTCCGGAGGCAGCGCGTTACAATTTGTTATATCGCGGCGAGATACACAACAAGTATTGTTCAACGGAACTATGTGTGCTCGGGTCGCGACGATAATCGTAACGCATGGGGCGCGTTGTCGTGCGACGCGATCGTGTTCGACCATAATGGGGCCCCTTGTCATAAAATCTGTCGTGCGACAGCGGGGTTCAACGTACAATCGCAACCCGTGTGATTGCACCGCGATTTTCTGTACCGTTTTAACCCGCAAACGGAAACATTAAACGAGCCGCGGCACGAGATGAATCGCCGCAATTTTGCGAAATTGTACCCGTATGCTTTTAATGCTAGGGAACTTCTCCTCAGTGATTCCGAAGATTTTTGCGAATTTGGAGCGACATTCCCATCGCAAATCGAGCCGCAAATTTCTGCCCTATTGAGACACGAATCTCGAGAGATGTACCATATAAAGAGTACCATTTTATTTTACATTCCGCCCCGAACCAACAGATTCAATTTCAGTATCCTGTAAGTTCCCCGAGCATAATATAAGTTTGCAGAAAGCTGTACAGTCTCTCGCAAAGCTGAAGCCCACATACATGTTCCTCAGGCCGAAAGTATACGATCAGGATAAACCAATTAGACGGCAGCATTTGTATCGAACGAAATAATTCGGGAGCTACGAATAAGGTGGGACAGGTGTCTGGGATTCGATATCACTAAGGGGGGTTCAACATGGTACGCAGAAAAAGTTGGTGGCTAAATTTCGATAATATTGGGCGGTCGTTAGGTTTGCACGAAGGCTCCTTAAGAGACACCGGGCGACACATCGGCTACATTTAAAACACGATAATTCGATAGGCGGGGATTCGGTGTCCGGGAAACGTTTATTGTATCGAGTCAATATTTTACTGGCTCTTTTCCGGGTGCCGTCGCGCCGCTGCCTTCCCTGTAAAACTATCGGTTTTCGATAACAGATAGTGCGCCAACCCGACTACACTGTTCCCCGTGCGAATTAAATGGTACACGAACGCGTGAATTAAAAAAGGAAAAAAGAGGACAGACGAAGGGAGGAGAGAGAGAGAGAGAGAGAGAGAGAGAGAGAGAGAGAGAGAGAGAGAGAGAGAGAGAGAGAAGAGAAAACGATACTGGGTTCGTTCGTGGATCCAGTTTCATTAGCGAGCGTCCCCTATTAATTAATTACGGTCTCGGAGCGACACGGAATCGTCGTTACAATCTTAATCGTGATCCTATTGCTTCGACGCGAACCGCTTGGTGCTTGCGAATGATGTTTCATTTGATATTGCTTCTCCGACTCTCGTTATTGTCGCTTTGACACTTCTACGCCATTGGGAGACCGTAGTGATGAATTTAACTCTCATTATATGTAGTTACTTTTCATACACATACTGTATCAATCACGTTTCCAACGAGCTCTAGTCACCAGGCTGCAGCAAAGCAGGATGGCAACAAAGCAAAAACCTCATCAATTTTCTTTAAATCGTCGATTTAAATGCAATTGCATAAACACGAACCGAAGCAGCTTCCTAATAAATAATTAATCTCCGAATCGTCTACGGTCGGCGGTGCTTAGAAATTCGTTGGATCGGCGCGTAAACGTTGTTCTCTACTAGCATCGTTAAACAGAATCTATTTATCCGATCCAATTAAGGCCCATAAATCGGTCTTTTCATTACGCGCGGCGGTAGCAGCTGCGTAAAGTGATCAGATAATTGTCGAATTCATAATTCACCGACTGGGCAGAATTTTAATTCAGCACGCGTGCTTTTGGGAATCAATTAGCCGGGGCAGAGAGAAAGAGAGCGAGAGAGAAAGAGAGAGAGAGAACCGGTAGCCGGTCTCCCCACTGGTCGGAAGATTTATTTCCCAATTTTCGATCGTTTTGCCGGAAACTAATGGCTGCTCGGTTTTGCGAGCCCAAGCACGACGACGTTACCCACCGGGAGAACGTAAAATAAGGTAAATAAAAGGTACAAAACGTTGATAGATTTATCGGTTTACCCCCTGCGAGAGAGAACGAGGGAGAGCGATTGCTGCTACTTGTTCCCCGAGGAATTAATTAATCTAATTTATATTAAACGCGGCTCACAGGGGGCGCCGCGGGGGTTGAACGACCCCCGGGGGTCCCGCGTTATTAAAATTCCTCGGTATTTGCAATTTAGATCGATTGCCGGCCGAGAGAAGACCGGAACTAATTTGCGCGAGCGTTTTATGGACAAATTAGTCGCGTTTGTCGGGCATTTATGCGTCCAGAAAATTGATAAGCCTGATGAAGGGTTGTCCCGGACGGTAACGAGCCTGATTTGCGATCAACGTTCCACAGCTGAGCTAGTCCCGAGGGTAGGGGTGCGATCCGAAGAAATAAACGCCAAGTACGAATCAACATTAACGTTATTAATCCTTCCGACAACTCGGTCAAACTATAACCCTATAAATGCATTATGAACATTATATACATTGATGTATTATTTTTTAAGAAGCATTCCTCTCGCTGTGAACCTGTCGAATTGTTTCAAGCATTAATCTATTTGTTCCTAAGCGTTTCTTCACTAACAGACTAAATTAGCAAAGCTAAGTTAACGATGCTGTAGCCATCCGATGAATTTGTTACCGGGTCGTTAATTATCATTTTCTTTTTTTAGATTTTACCTCGCGTGATTATCGTTCCCGATTAATACGTCCGGGCGTAGATCATCAAAGAGATGGATCGGGCCGATGGTTCAATTATCTCTAAAGAAAGAAAAAGAGAAAGAGAGAGAGAGAGAGTGAGAGAGAGAGACAGGCAAAGGGGTGAGAGCCTTGAAAAGATGAGAAAAAAAATCCAGCATCACGCTGCACCAGCGTATTTACACTTTACCCGCTTATGCGCCGGCTAATCCATCTTACCGTTCATTTTCTACCTCGTTACGGACTTTTATTTAACAAGCACCGGCCCCTGCTACGCTTACCCCGGTTGTCCGTCATCCCTACGGGATACGTTTTATTGCGCGAAACCTGCCGGTAATCCGTGTAGAACACGCCGAATTTTGTCTCGTCGCTCGAATGTTAATTGGCTCTGATAAATTATTCGCTGTTTGCTCCGGCTGGAACTGTTCAACGTGCACTTCCCTATCTTCGATGGCCATAGCAATATAGAATTCGTAGAAATGGATGATTTAGTTTGGACAAGAATTACTAGACTGCGAATTTTTATGCAATTAAGACAGAATAGGTGGAATTTAAAACGGTAGGGGGATTAAAAGGAATCCGGCGATATTCGCGGGTGTTGAACGGTAAGCAAAAACAGCGAAACACGATGCATCGGGGTGCAACGGTGTCCCTTTGTCCAAGTAAAATTGCATTTCTGACGGCAGTATCCTCGGCCCGTGTCAAGGCCTCGATTAAACACGGTTCTCAAGTGGAAACCGGGTCAGTTTGCGGAAGAGTTTTATTTGCCCCCGTCCGAATCAATATCATGGATGCGCTATTAATCTACCCGCAGCGGTTCGCTTCCCCGAGACATATTTTTATCGCGAAACAACCCTCGAATGGGGTCGAGAAAAGCGAGTCAACAAAATTACATTCCCGGGCCGAGAGGGAGCGAAAGCGAAATCCATTTCGCTCGCTTTTCCGCGCCGGCCCTTTTATATTATACGCTCAAGGAATTGCTAAACAGAACGAAAATTGCTCCCATAAATTCAACGGTGAGCCCCGCGGATCATGTTTAATGGCCGCCGGGCTTCGAATGCTGAACCAGCGACCCGAAAAATTGATCGCGCTCCTTAAATCCCTGTTTTAACGACGCGTGAACCTGCAAGTGGACTGCGCAACCCTAGGTGACAGCTTTGCCAACGAATTTAGAGCATCGTACTCCCGGAGATATTTCCGGGTTCGCGATCATAAAAGAATTTAGAATTGTATCATCTTTCCTGGTGAGAAATATTCGATTTTCTCCACCGTTGATTGCAATGGAAAAATAAGAAGTAAAGTAAGTTTCGCAAATTCCTCACGGAATTGTACATACTGCAACTGCACAGAGACCTGCAGCCCACCTGCACCTCGTCATTAGACTGTGCACACTGACGCATTCATAAAATGTCTCTGGCACAAAGTCTTCATTTACGCACATCCCTCAACATGAAATGTAACAGAACGAACCTATAAAAACATGTTTCAAGGAAATAAAACTGCCGAGATTTCTGTTTCAGAAATTGCAATAATGCAGAATTTGCATAGAGATTCGCAATCCGTGCGTCACACATCGCACTCTACAGCTCTCCGGTTTTAATTAAAATAATTCTACCTTACTCCGCGGCGTTTTTAGAAAAATGTGTGTAATTCTCGGCTGTTCCGAGCAGCGTCCAAAGTTCTAAATAAACTTTCTACGGTTTCTTCTACACGCGTCCGAGACGGCAGTTCATTAAGCCGGAATAAAACTCGAGAGAAGCTCTGAATAGTCCGTTCCAGCGGTTTCCCACGCGAAATTGCTTCTGTAAATTCCGTGTCAGATGGTTTGAATCGGCCTGTAGATCGTGGTGCCGACTCAAAGCTGAAAAATGTCCGGGAAAATTTTAATTCACCGTGTCGCGTTACCGTCTTTCCGGCCATAAAGTACGTCTTCGCGACACTGGGATCCATTTCGTCCTTATTACTCGCGCAAGAGAAAGAGCGAGGGAAGGGGAAGAGAAAAATTACGTTTCTAAATAAGACGAAAGCAAGAGGAAGGGCGGAAAAACGGGGTAAAAAACCGGGGATAAAAAGGAGAGAAAAGAGGAGAGGGAGGAGCGTAAGGGAAAAAGAAACTGCTTCCATAAACGTTCCACTCGCGGAATTAAAAACACGGACGAGAGGAGGCGGGGAGGAAACGCGACGCGGAAAGTAATTTCAAAGTAGAAAAAGGGAGGGCGAGTACGGGGGATGGAAGGGTGGGGGGATGAAATACGAGCGGGCGGAGCGGAGGGGAAAATGAAAAAGTCGAATCAGATAGAGAAACAAATTTCCTTCCAGCTCGTAACAATAGAAAGTCAATTCCGCCTTTATTCCTTCGGCCAACTTTTACCCGAGCCAGAAGTTTTCGTTTCGCCGCGTTAACGCGTCCCTCTTTCCCCCCTCTCCCCCCCACCCTTTAGTCCTCTACACTGCGATTTCATTCGCGAGCTTATTTTATCTGCGTTTATTACCATCGTTTCGCGGACCGTTTCCATTACTCTTCTTTCCAGGGATCCGCCAAATGGAAATGTTGCTCGGGAATTTATACAAACCGTTGAAAAAAAAGTTAGATTGAAGCCCCCAGGAAATTAATTACCAGACTTGGATGCTTGCGCATCAAGGGACTGAAGAGTTCTCGGTTTTAGGTTCTCTTGCTTGCTTCTTTGATCTCGCTCTGCTGGTCGGTTATTCAAATTGTACACGGTTTTACATTTATCTAGATATTCTTTTCTGTTGGAAAAATATAGGACAAACGCTAGAAAATGCGGAATCGGTCGAAGAAGAACTTGTGCTAGTATTTGTCTTCCATTATGCGACCATAGTGCTGCGCCAGCTTATCAGAGGAACGCAGCACGAGAATTTCATCTAGAGACTGTGATTTTTTCGTGAATGAGGTATCGACTGTACGCGGAGGCTCAAAGGGAGTCGTCTTTTTTGAAATTATAATGAAGCGAGCCCGGATCGACCCAGTCTACGTTTAATCGCGCATAAATTGAGCAATCCTCTTTAATTACGTGCCTCGGGGGTCCCGCGGAAGAAGGACTCCGGGCTCTGGGATTTACATATTCCGAGGCACTTTGTGGGCCAACAGCCCGAAATCGCGTTTCCTGGTCCATTGAAATGCGCTCGGCTCGAGACACTCCCGTTTGCAAATTGTCTTTTTATGCGCCGCCGCCGCGCTGTTCTGAATCAGGAAGCCGGCATAATTTGTAATTAATTGGACCATCCTCTGTTCCACGGGATCGTCCAACGAAATAATCAATCGAACGAGAACGTATACGCGGCCTGATTAAAACGGAACACTCGGTAGCGTTCCGCCGTAATCGAGCAATTTATGGCCGGCTGTTAAAGTCTTAACTGTGTTTAACACTCTAATGAGTGTTAAAGCCTTAACACTCACCGTATGAAATCAACATTGTTACTAAACTGTTGCCAGATCTCCTTCGAAGATCCTCGGCTTTTAAACGGATTCTTTTACTTCGGAACTTGCTGCAAGATTATATTTACGTATTATTCAATTATATTATTTTATCAGTTAAAAGTGCTATATAATCGTTTTGACCGCATTACAAATCAGTGAAATCACTGCAGGTTCCGAGCTCAGGGAGTTTAGAGACCCGTCCGCGGATAATCGAAGCAGAAATTGGCCTGATAGCCGCATTTGCATTTTTTCGATGCGTTACCCGGTCGAATCATCGCTGTTTTCTTCGGCTGATTAATGCTCGTCCACTTTTAAGAGGCCTCATTGCCCGCGAAACGATCGGGTCCGGGGTTTTTTTTAATACGCTCCCGTGTCAGCTCGAGAATTATCTTGTTCGAGAACGAAATCATTAAGGACCGCTCGAATTTTCTGTACCGTTTCGCAGGCTCGTAAACGACGGGCCCTTTATCATTCCGCGCGAAAGACTTTGTTGCAATCTCGAGGTTGTAACGCGCCAACGGCGATAACGGAGGAGGACGCGTATTAAAAATGAGAAGGATCGTGGGACCCGGTCGTAGAGACGGTCAATAAAAGGGAACAGATCGGAATGAATGGGCGTGAATACTTTAGGAGGCTTGAATTGATTTTATTCATCGAGAATTTATGCGGACTCTCGAGAGCAACGGGCATGGAAATGTCGAGGGATTAATGCGGCCGATTCGAATTCGCCGATCGAATTAATTCATTGACAGTTTCGCTGGAGAATAGTATTCTAAAAGTATATAATAAATGTTCTAGGTTTGAAAAAAAATTCTGGAACACTGAGAGATTAAAGTAACTGAAGAAAATCAATTTCTATTTCGCTCCAGTTTGTTGCAATTCGCGTAAGAAATTTTTATTTCGCATAAAGAACCGCAGTCTGGCCATCAGTTTTCATGAATATGCGAATGGGGAACAGAAAAGAAACTAAACTGCAGGGAGCAATTGTCAAAGTTTCGAGGCTGTCTACCCAGAGACAAATCCCCGGGGCGAGTTTTACTATTTTGCTACCGAGTGGCCGGTTTATGGCTGACCTTGGTAGCCCGTAAATTCGGGAAATTTATTGCAACCACGGGACACACAGGGGTGGTCGGCGGTAGTGGATGGAGCTCGGTCGCGTGAAAATGCGTGGCACCCACTGACCCAGAGACACCGGGCAATAAACGTTCGAAAGCTACGGTGTGGCTGACGTTATTGCGCCCGACGATGGCTTTCCACCGATTTTTCTAGGGGCTTAATTTTACGGTAACCCTGGAACGACCTCGAAAGATCGAAAAACTGTCCCGGGAACGTCGGAGATTTATTTTCCCGAAGAGCACGATGACGATCACCGGGGGGCGTGCTTTCACCGTAGAAAGCGATGGGGTTCGGAATTAAAACGGGGAGGTTCCGTGTTCCCTGTGACGTTTAGTTTTTCCGCTTGTTACCATCCTTTTCCTCTTTGGATGCTTCAACCGACCATTCTGAACCAGTCAAGACGATTCGGTCTCGCTTCATGCCGCATTTTGAGGTTTTATGCTCTTGGTCCGAGTTGAAAATGTGAGGAGGAAACATACTGTCATCATTAACTCTTCGCCCCACGATTCATTTCACAATTTCAGTGATTAGAACTTTTTTGTAGATCATAACTTCCTAAAAACGGAGAAAATTTATATCTACCGTATCTCCAATAGCTGTACATTAATAAAACCAAAATAGTATTTCACATTTTTATCGAAATCGGTTCAGAAGCTTCATCACGAGTCCGACACGATATTGTAAGACAAGGGGTTAATGCTGACAAATATTATAGGTCCCTTTTTAACATTCCTTTCGTTCTCGAATGTTGTCGATCTTCTAAAATCATCAAAAAAGTATGGAAAGCAGTGGACGAGGGGTAGAAACGAGATCAGGGGATCTCGCAGGGTTGAGCCGCAGTTCCCACGTTGTCGATCGCAAATTCTCGCTTTCTCGGGCCAGATGCCGGCACTTTATAAAGTTCCCGGACGACGTTGTAATGTCCACTCTCGGGCCGATCCTGCGGCGCAGTTACCCGATCCTCTTTTTCTTTTATCCTCTGCACGGTCCGGTCGTCGTCGTCGTTGTGGGTCGATGGTGGAGAACGGTTTTCGGTGAAGAGGAGAGAGAGTGAGAGAGAGAGAGAGAGAACCAGAACAGAAGCACAGAAAGAGACAGAGAGGTACAGGTACATAGCAGAGCAGTTTAATTCACCGGTTAACGAACAGCAGGAATTAGCGAGCCGGTCGGGCGAGGAATTTTATGGAAAAATCGGGGGAAGATATAATTAAACGTTCGCCGGCCGCGTGGACTGGCCGGTATCGTGTAATTTTGTTACGAATAACGCTTATTCCGGGAGAAAGTCGTAATGAGCGCACGCCGATTACAAAGTGCCACCTTAATTCGACCGCTGCTCCGGCCACCGGCCGCTTAATACGACCGCCTGCTTTTTGTACGTTTCAATTTTGGGAACGATGCCCGTGCCCAAGCCCCAGGAAGCGCTGACAACCGCAAGGAATCTCGTTAACCCTTCTGACGGCTGTTCTCCTCTTTTCCTTCTTTCTCTTTCCCACCGCTCTCTCTCTCTCTCTCTCTCTCTCTCTCTCTCTCTCTCTCTCTCTCTCTCTCTCTCTCTCTTTTTCGCAGTCTCTCCTACCTGTGCCAGCACATACACACGCCAATTTCGAAGCGTCACGGCCGATCCTTTCTTTTGCATTCTCTCGGCGATCGTTGCTCGTGTCTTCCCGGGTTTATGACTATATTAAACGATACCCTTCCTCGCCTAACTTTCCGGAATCATCATCCACGGGAACCGTTCGTGATCCTGAAAGACGATCGATTGATTGTAGATCGCCACCGATGATTGAAATTATTCGGAATGTCTGTGCCTTTTCGATCGACGCATGTCGGAAGCTGTCGGTTCTCGAAGATTGACGGCGGTAATACCGGTGTAATTAAGTTTTAATTGAGATGTATTCGAGGCGAGTGCTGTGGAGTAGAAGATCACTTCGTGGTTTATTTGAGCTATCATTTTGTGAATAATTATTGAGTGGTCCTGTTCGGATAATTTGTTTTGAGTCGGTTAATGGGCGGTCTGGTTCGTGCCGAGTCGACGCCATTTTGGTACTTCTGTTTTTCTTGATGGCTAGTGTTGGTCGAATAGGTTGTTGATGCTACTTGATGTACCGTATATTTAAATAAACAGCAGTTATTTTTAATTATGCGTTTAAAACACACAATGCATTGCTTCGAGAATGAATTGCTTGATAAGAAGAATTGTAAGAAAAATAGGGTGCACAGTTGTTCGACTGTTCTTTGTGAAGCGAGCCCTATACATTTCACAAGTGGGCCTCGTACAACGAGACAATCCGATTACTTTTAATTTTCTCGTCTGAAGGGTTTTAATAGTCGGTTCTTTTGTTACAGGATACCATGATGAACTGCGGGGGCGACGTTGGGGGTCTCGAGGACCTCGTCGACCTGGCCACCGACGTCGCGGACTCGTCTCCGACGATTCGAGGTAATTAGACTCTGCTTTTCACCCTTCCGACGAAGCCGATACTTCTAAGGAACCCCCATCGCCTCGCTATCGTTTAAAACGAGGTGCAGAGGGTGCGGATAATTGGGGGTGGGACGGAGCTTTGCTTTAGAGTTCATTAAAAAGCGCTGTGGTCCTTGGAAAATCGTTGTCCCGGTTCAACGAAAATTACTTTCCAAATAAGTCATGGTCTTCTTAAATTTCAGTTCGGAATTTTTTTACCGCCTCTGGTAAAATTAGGAATTTAATTCCACTCACCTGTTCAAGAAAAAATTAAACTGAACGAGGGTAGAAAAGTTAGATTGAACGTAAAGGCAATAGAATCACAGAAACTTATGATAAATGATAAAGTAAATTGTGAACGTACCACAGCGTACAATCTCCCATTCGATCATGATTCGTTCAGACAGTACCAACCCGAGGCTGATGCAAAGCTCCCCATCCGAAAGGGACAATCTCCTTATAAATATCTTTATCGCAGAAACACTCCCCCGAGGCCTCACGGTAATTATCTCGCAACCACCCCGTACAATTCCCCGAGACGATTCCACCAGCAATTGCCCTCGAATGTCGCAAGTTTCCCATTCTTTCCACGAGCGACCGTTATCTTCGAGGCGCTCGTAAAGTCAGCCACGAACTCGTGCCACCCCCGGATCCCATTCCACGCTAACTACCCTCTTGTTTCGCACCCGTTCTACACCTTTTATTTACCTGTTAATTAGATCGTCGCTTAGGGGGTCGGGTTAATTCCAGATAGCAAATCTTTCATCAATAATGGATGAACGAATCATCAATTCTGAAAGAATTATTAGAGCCTGTACGATGCACAAAAATGATCCGTGAAGGGTTATACGGATGAAGGAGGGTTGCAATGAAAAAAACAGCTTCCGCGTTCTCAGAGTCAATGATCTTTCGATCGAGGTTCCTCCTAACCGCGTGAAAGGGGGATGGATCGATGAGTGTAAAGAGAGAAAGAAAGAGAAAGAAAACGAAGCAATTTCTCGGGGCGGATTCCGCAAGTGTGTCCCGTCTGTCAGGCGAGATCGTCGGGGATCCATGTAATTACGTCCTTCGGGATCGGCCGATGACTTCACGACAAAGTATACCCTCTCGGTTTTACCACTTTATAATCAACGAGCTCGAGTATACCCCTTCCCATGATCCCACGGTGTCCGCTCGAACGCGTACCGTAATCGCTCCTAATTACCCGGTGCTTCTTCATCTCCTTCTCACTCTCTCTCTCTCTCTTTTTCTCTTTTCCTGTCAGGAGTTCCCACCCCGGGCGACGGCAAGCTTTCGGTCACGCGAGCCCACACGATCTCCAGATCCACGGGGCACCATGGTACCCCATACAATCCCCCTTTACTCGAGTCCCGTGAAACGCAACAGATCACGCACCCCATCGAGAACTCTTTTTATTTTTCAGGATTTTTGTATTCTCGCCTCGAGTCGCTTTTAATTGGATCGGGGCCTGGTTGATTGATAATTATTACGACCACCCTGTGGGGATCGTACGGGATTCCTTAATGTATTTTCGGAAATCGTTTAAGCTTTATGTTTATGTGGGCACCCGGGCAACCACTTTCATTTTCTGTTTGAAACTTCTTTTATATTTTTCTTGGCTCATAACAAAATTATTGTAGATTTTGATGCTCTTGGTTGATCACAGATTAATTTCAGGCATACAAATTGCTGCGATAGAAAATTTTGATTATTAACATAGGGGTTGCAAATATTTCCTGTAATGTTGAACACAAGTCTGCAGTATTGTCCTTTTGTTAAAAACATATTGCACGAAAGGCTGAGGATCATCGAAGAGCCATTTAAATAGAAAATTCACGTAGGAAATACAGCATTGATATTTCAGTAACGTCAGCCGGAGGAAATACCCTCGTAAAATGTTATTTCCCAGCATCCATAAGGAGGCAGAGCTGACGCAGAAGCTTCTTACGCGTCTCGCAGGAGTGTCTGTATGCGGGGATCGATCGTGAGATTACATAAAAGTCGCCCGGAATAAATCCTGCGGGGAACATCTTCACGAGAATCGACGAATCGATCGAGACTCCGCGAGAGTATCTTCCACAGGGGTAGAAACAGGGTCGAAGGGGTGGGATGTTTGCCCCGAAAAGAAATTTATAGATCGTAAATCGACATGCCGTTCTTCTTTTTCTGTCATTCCGGGGAAACGCAATTTTCTGCGGAAGATTGAAATTCCCGCGATTGTCAGACCCGGTGCGCCTCTATTATCATATAAAATTCATATTTCAAAAAAGAGGCCGGCCTTTCGGCCCAGCCCGAAAGCGGAAAGTTATTTTCCCCGTGGCCGTGATTAATGGTAACGACCCACAAAACTTTAATGAATCCCGCGGACCTCGAGAGATCGAGAGAGCAGCCTCGTTATCGGTCGTCTCGGCTCTCGATTCCGTTCTGCGATCGGCGTGTTCTTAACGAGCCGGTGATCGAGTTAAAGCTTTATTTATTAGGTTTGTTAACCGACGATCCCCACCCGGTTTCTTAATTATGTTTGGACACCCGACACGAAACTTTGTAGCCGAGAAAAAATTAACGCGATCGCGGGATCCAACGTCGATTCGATGGCTCGTGATTTTGTTTCTTCTCTTTTTCTTTTAACGGGAAGAAAGAAGAGAGCGTTCGAGAGTTGAAGGTTATTTTAACGAAGAGAATCGAGGAGAGAGGAAAGTATGTTCTCGGTGGTAACTCGATGGAAGTTAAGAGAATCTGAGAAGAGAGAGAGAGAGAGAGAGAGAGAGAGAGAGGGAGAGGATTTAACTTCATCTCTGACATCGTGGAGTTAATAGAACTCGGCAAACTTCCCACCTAATTCGCCCTTTATCGAAGCAAGAAACTGAAATGAAACTTCTGCTTCCGATGGAACTGTTCGCGGGCTTCATCTTTCATTCTCCCGAGTTAGGCAGGACGCGTCCCGCGAATTACGTTACTCTTTGCTCGGGATGTTCTCCGATATGGAAGAGGGAAGACATAGTTTCTAATTGTCCCGAGACGGAAATGTTCGTGGCCAATTTTTCGTATTTTTAAATGTCTCTGAATCTTTAAACGTTGTGAAAAAATGTATAATTCACGAGTAACCTCCTCCAACGAATTTCCACCGCGCTTTAAGCAGACTTAAAAACTCAACACTATCGAAAGGGCCAGTCCCATGATTCGGAAGTCTCATCGTGCATGGGAAATTAGGTCGTTCCCATTTAAAGAGGCGATCGTCGCAATTCCCAAGAGATTCAAGAGAAGGATAGAGGGGCAGCAAGGGGATGAAAAAAGGGCGCAGAGCCACCCTTGTGAAAAGAAAACTTTCCTGGGATTTTTGCGCATCCTAGGGAAGAGCAGGTAAACACGAGAGGCGGGAGAGAGAGAGAGAGAGAGAGAGAGAAAGACAGCCTGTTAGCATGAAAGCAACCGAATTTCCCATATTCCACGTGAAACTCGATTATCCGTGTTTCTGCGGACAAAGGACCGCGTTTAAGCAAGCCTTTCGCGTGTGCGGCAAACGCACACACGGTTCCATCATTGTTATTTAGACGACGGGAATGAAGTTCAGAAACAACTTGGCAGTCCCGTGAATTGTGTATAAATAAGTTTTATGACGAGAACGCCCGGCCAGAAGGTTGTTCGCGATGATGCCTGTCGAACAAAAATAGATCGAGCCAATGTTATCCCATCCCTCGATCGCAAAATATTCTCGTCTCTTAAGAATCAATAATTAATAGCTAGAAATTGTAGCAGAATTTTTGTAGAATGGTCGAAACGAGGTTCACCGACTAGTTTCACTGTTGATTATTTAGGGGTGAGGACGTTCAAGTATGTGAAACAAGTGTCCCGGCGCTAAAGGAAGAGGATATAGGCGAAAGAGAAATGGAGGAATCAGGAAGAAGTATGGCGCGAGATAAAGAACGATGAACGAGACAGGTGTAATGCACTGGAGCAAGATAAGTGTACGAAGAAACAAATGTGGAAAGAAATGTCGAGATCATTCGGAGAACTTGGCAGCGAATTTAATTGGGAACTCTATTCGAGACTGTCGGAGTTAAATCGTCGGGGCGATTACTCGGAGTTCAGAGAAATGAGATTTTTCTACGAGTACTACGAACAAAAATATTAATTAGTTTGAGAGCAATACGTTTTCAAATAAGTTGAGCACTTTACGAGCATATCTTATAACCTGCCAAATTTGATTGAAGTTCACAAAATGCGAGGGGGTTGGGGAATAACGGTGACACGAATTTTTACCTCTCCACTTTTCTGTCGCTAATCGAATTCCTGAGACTTTTTGCTAGTTAGCGAAGCAAGGTGTTAATGTATCGAGTCGACGTCTGGTTTTAACAGTCGAAAAGGGATGTTCGAGGGTTCAAGGTGGACTGTGAGATCGTTTCCGGACGGTGGCCGTGGGACGAAGCACTGGGACACCCTTCAAGCCCTTTAAATTGTTGACTAACCTAACCCAATCCCGTCTCGGAGGCCATAGAAAAGGAGACATTTAAATCTGGATATCCCTGTGGGAACGTCCGGCGTCCACGTCCTGGGGGGTTGTCCTACAGGGGGGGAAGAAAAACAATGAACTCGTTTCGGACTGGTCCCGACTCTCCTCTGGTGTCGACGGGATAAAGAAAAAAAAGGGGGCGCCTAATGTATAAAGCCTCTCAAAAAATGGGCTATCGTGAAAAAATCGTCTGGTCCCAGCATACCGTGGCATTGGACGGTTTCCTGGTAGAATTTTGGCCTACCGGAGATCATAATCGGGACTCGTTTGCCCCTTTCATAGTGAAATTGAACTACCCTCGCTACGTTCTCCAATGCGCAATACAAATTTCAATCCGAGCCTCCGAGTCTGAGAACAAGATTTTCTTTTCTTGTCGAAAATCTTGGAAAAATATTTTAATTTTCTACAAGAGATATACATAAAATGAAATGTTTGTACAATACTTCTACCCTGATATATTGAAAAGATATTTTAATGTTATTCGAGTGATTTGTCCGTGGCATTTCGAAGAGAGACTGCCATAATACTCGAAGCGGTACAAACAGTATTTCCTCTCGCAAATGGAAGATTCAACTTCCCCAAAGATACCTCCCTCATCCTGGCATTTATCAAACGCTGTATCCTTCATCGGCCAGGTAAATACTATACATCCACACAAACAGCATTTCCATAAGCGGACGCAAATTCTGTTTCCCAACTACTATCCAAGCCCAACAGCGGCGCGTCGTTACATAATTCATAACAAGAGCAGTCTCTTCCACGTTCAATCTCCCCTCGCCCCCTGCTCTCCCACCAAAAAATAATGGCTTCGAGCTTGCTGAAACTTCGCCGGAGATTCCCTCCCTTCTGTTTCCACGGTTCTAGTCAATTTCGGTCCAACTCTCTGCTCCACTCCGTTCCAATAACTGTCGAGCCAAGTATGAAAGACTGACGTATCTTCAATTGATGGGACTTCTTGGTTTTGAATCCCACGAGCTCGGCTGGTGCTTCCGGGAACCGCCAAATTTACTTCTTTGATTTCGTTCGATTGTTTCGACATTGATGGTATTCACAGATCATTTCTACGAATGTCCATCGATAAATTGTGAACTCTTTCGTGGCGGGGGATATCCATCATGTTCCCACGAACAGGTATGAGCGAAGTAGCCCAGCTCGACGACCCTTGAGCACTCTCCCAGCCCCAAGAAGACTTAATTTCCTGGAGTCAGCCCTCCCTTCGATCTACACAGTCGCTACAAATTTCCTCCGATGTTCCCATCGATTCCTAAAATATTACACTCCATAAAGAATCACTTAATTGAACATCCCAGATATTATCTACGAGGTTCCCAGGCAAACTTCGGCAACTCTCACCCTGCGTAGTTCTAGGTCTGACAGTTTTACGGATGTTCGTCCGAGGGAGTTTCGACCCTAAGGTTTCTTCGAACTTTCGGACATCTGAAAGATCCCCCGGATCGTTAGCGACCATTCACGAACAGTAAATAATTTATCTCTGTAACTTCGAGAAGGATCAATATTTCTGCATGAAAAAATGACGTTGATATTCCTGAAAGACGGCAAAATACATCCGTGAAATACGAAATCGATTCATCCACCAGTTCCTTTCCAAAAAATTCCCAGAGGTGTCATACTCTAAGGGTTCGACTGGATCTCGCGCATCGCTCGACAAAGTGTCGTTTAATTGAACACCCCCTGCGTTGCCATAATCCTCGCGGTTCCCAGGAACAGGTAAGCTACTCGCCGTACCTGCCACGACCCGTTCTCCCCTGTTTCTCATAGGGGAGGAAAGTGTGCGTATCCACCGACAGACGGCGGCCGAGCCACAGAAAGAGAGGCTCGTGCGAAATTCGATGATTCGCAGGACGGATGATGGGGTGGGTAGCGACAGGTAGTTCCCATGGGAGGCTGCCGGCCAGGGATTCCCACAGGATAGAGCATGAAACCGGGCCACCGAGTCGAAACTGAATTCCGGTCTTTTTTGATTCCCGCTTGATCGCGAGAGCACGTTGCCTGTGTCGCGAGGACACACGTGGAATCGGGTTCGTCGGCTTTTCACGCGATCTGGTTCCTTCTTCAGAATTCTCGTCCCTTCTTCAACACTATCTCTCTCCCTCTCGTTGTTCGTCTTCTCGTCCAACAATCAGAAATTCATGACGCGATTGTATGCCGTTTCGTTCGCGCAAAAGTCGACTGGTTTTCTGTGCGAATCGTATCTGGAACGAGGAACCTCCTCGTCGGAGATTAATGGCCACCCCTTTGTAACACCCGGAGGCAATTCATGGCGTTTTATTTAACAAATTATGCCACGCTCGCCCGAGGGGCTTTGCTGGATCTGATGGAAGCCGACCGCTCGAATTGCAACCCTTTACCGCGCTCTGTTGAAATTTGACAACGAAGGTTCTGATCTGGCTAAGGGCCTAGCCGATTAAGATGGTCAAAACTGACCTTGAAGTAAATATCCGAAATCCAAAATATGTCACATTTTTTTCAGAATTTTAGAACGCATCAGAGACCGGCAAATGCACGCAAATGCTAAGGGCAGTTTTGACCATCTTAATCGGCTAGGAGTCGGCGAAGAGTTTCAAATTTTGGGAACATGAGATACATTACTTAAACTATTTTTCTGTTTAAACTACTTTTAATATTTGATTAGCCGCGTCACGAAATGCAATCGCACGATTAAAAATATTGCTTGACTCATTAAGATCCTATCAAAGACTCCAACATCTTTTTCTCGTCCTCAAATAATAATCCATTAAAAAAAAGCCTTCTCCGAACAAGAAGACAGTCATACAATTAAAAGTAATGCGTCCTTCATCAAGATCCTGTCAAATTATTAACCCTGACAGGCAGGTGCAAATGCTTTACTCTAAAGAACTAAAAGGAGCACTTTCACACATTCCTTCTCCTCGTGTTTATAAACTTCCTCTCGAACTACAGAAAATACCTGGAAACAATGTGCCCTATTTTCACTGCGCAACAAGGCTTCCCAAAATCGATCCCTCGGAGCTCGCACAGAAATTCCGTCAAAATCGATTACTCGAATTGATAATTCCCCGAGCAGGACAGTCGATCGATCCGAGTGATGATCGATCGACAGCTTGCACCGAGGAATCCATTCGATCCATTAAATCGTCTCGAAGCGAGAGATACGGCTCGGTAGCAATTAAGCAGTTGTACAGTTATCAGACACAATCGGCATACAAAAATTGCTCTGCGCAGATGCGGCGGAGAGGTTGCTGACGTTGTTGGGCGTGGACGATGAGAACGAGGACCTGTTGTCCTCATCCGAGGACGAGGGCGTGGAGCTGGACGAACTGGAGGACGAGGAAGATGAACAAGAGAACACCAGGCTGCTGCACCAGTTAGCTGCCTCGTTGGCAGCTGAATTGAAACAGTCTCATCAAAAGCAGACTTTTTCCTCTCGACTATCCAGGAGTCCTTGCGACAGGAAGGATCTGGAGTCCAGCTATCTGGAGCACGACTGTCTGGAAGATCAAGATGTCCAGGAGATGTCCTACCACGACGAGCTTCCAGAAAAATGGCCGTGCTCTTCGAGTTCCCGGGACAAGCAAGACTTCAGGGAGTCGTACGAGTATCTGGATCATCGTCTAAGGATGGACGAGGATTTAGAAGATCTGAAGGACTCCAGGAGCCTCCAGGAACAAGTCCCAGCGTCCTGGGGAGCTGGATGGGACGCTTGTGCATCCGAAGCTCTTAGATACCTAGTTGAGGATGAAGGTCTGCCACTGCATCATCCCACGGTCCTAGCTATGAAGGACCATCTGGAGATGCAAAGGGGACGAGCTTTCGCTCAGTATACTGCGTAAACATCATCGATCTCTGATCGCATCAGTAGTTTTTTAACTAACCTCCTTGGCGGGGTAACTTTCGACCCGGTGGTTGGGTCGATCGCTTCTGGATGGGGGATCGAAGACGTCTGGTCTTGGCTACTTCGCCACCTGTTACTGTGGCTTCGAGATAGGATTGCATAATTGCATAATTCATTTTGGGAACCGGTGGACAGCTTTGCAGGATCGCTTGACGCGTAGGATCATCGCGGACTCGCGATCTTTCGGATGATTTAGCATGTGCTCTGATAGATTGGAATAGGAATACTCCTCCTCACAGCAGAAACGTCAAAAAAATTCGGTTTTTAATCCCACGACAAAAATTCTGAAAAAATTGACGACACTGCCTGTTATAGTATTTTATCAGGGAACTACACAGTGGAATAGCATGTTTTCGTATTTTCTAGAAATCTGGATCTTCCCGATTTTTTGGGAGTTTTTCATTTTTTACGACCACAGTGCTCTAATAGATTGGAATAGGAAGTGGCTTTTGATGACCGAAGCATCCCTGTATCACCTCCAGTTGATCTTGGAAGATTTTCTACTTCCTCGCTAACAAAAATTCCAAGAAAATCGGTTCCAGCACATCCCCGACCGAAATAGTACGATGTTGAACTTCACCTCGATAAGGAAGCAATTGAAGAGAGAACGTCTGGCGAGCGATTCGGGGGAGGATCGTGAATCTCAATGACTCGTTTGCGAGCCCGGTGTCCCATAGTCGTCGGGTCGGGGCCATTGAATCATGCTGGTAGCATGATCGTCTCCGCGAGCCAGCCGAGTGTTCCCCGCTCGCGGTAAAAGAGGAACCTCTTCTCATTCAGATTATGAAATGCATTCACCGTGTGTTTGTAAAGCAAACGACGCCGCTTTCACGCGTAGTAACCGTAAGACTGTGTACGTATGTGTGAAGAAACTGTTCCCGTCAGATTCGAAACTTCTCCGTGGAGGTTTTCTGGAAGACTGTGACCGGAAACCTTCTTCGCTAGACTCGCCGAATTCACGGATTCAGGGTCCCTATGGTGGAACGAGCATTAAACGGAGGACGAACTTAACTTCCAATGGCGGATCAGACTCGGACGATTTCCGTTTCAGTCCACCGAATCAACCCCCACCCCGTTTCCATCGTTTTGTTTCCCCAAACAAAGCGAGCCGTCTTCTTCTTTGTTCTCTCGGTAGCGCGATTCGTTTGTTCATCCCCCTATTCATCCCTCTTCTCTCGTTTCTTTTAATGTCCATTCTTATGTATCGTCGTTAGAGTGCTATCAATAATCGTCGTCGCCGCTGCGAACTAATTAGCATTATCGTTTTTTATTATCCATTATTTATTTTTTACACTTACTCGCGATAGGCTTAAGGGATCTTGCGAGGATCGACTATCGCGAACTCGCTCTCGATCCATTAGACGTTCGATTCGGGGAACGAATGTCAATGCGAATGGTTCATACGCTGGATCGATATGAACGAAGAGGGAGTGAGTTCCAGCCCCTAAAATTTATAATAGAAAAAAAAAGATGAGCAAACCATTCAGAGAACACGATCTCAGAAGAAAAGCTTCATTTTTAATCGGATACAAATTGTATATTTTCTCTGCGTCGTTCCATGAAAGTATGCACTTTGAAACTTTTTAAAATTGTAATTTTCCATCCTCTGAACGAGGCGGAATTTTCCCACCGTTTCAACCCCTTGGATTAAGTTCTTAATTTTTTGGAAAATAAAATTTGGGGTTGTAGGATTATTCGGATATTCTGGAAAAAGTGTTTATCGTACGACAAAGGTGGGTTGAAACGTAGGAAGCTGAAATCAGAATTAAAGACACCCGTAGGAGAGATTCGTAGATTATTTTATCATAAGTGCGTGAGAGGCGGAAGCTGAAAATTATGCATTTAATTGCTCGAACCTTGCGCCGCGTTATACTTTCGCGGAAATTACATTTTCTACCCTCGCGTTAGCCCTAATTTCGTCGAAACTGAGCATTGCTCGAGTTGAAGACAGTCTGTTGCTAATTTCCCTTTCATTTTTCAACGTAACAATATGGCATTAATATTAATCGTTGTTTTTGTAGATTATAAATTTTGGAGTCAGAGTAGTAGATGATTCGAGATTGCTCAGTGCTCTGCGAAAATGATTTCCTGGTGGAATATTTAATTGCAAATTAACGTTTGTTCGAACGATCGAACAAATCGCTTAACGGGACGCAAGGATCGATCGATCGGCTGGCGAATCGTATACGAAAAAAATCCGGATCCAGTGTCGCCGGACGAAAAGGACTATTTTAGAGATCAACTGCGCGCAACGAGAGACTTCATCGGTTAATTAGGCGTACGAAGCTAATCGAATCGGTAGATCTAGATAGGAGAGAGAAAGACCGTTCCTGGTATACGAGCGGTGTTCGCGACGTCGACATTGGATCGATCGAGAAAGAAAGAGTGTAGCGGGAGGATATAGATCGCCGCGAGTGGCTCTGGGATCGATGACCGACCTCGATCGCGAATCACTCGCCGTCTAATCAAAGTGAAAAACAAATTCATTCTTTTTTTCGGTAAAAGACAATCGATCCCGCGGCTAACGACGTTCGCGATCCATCAATCGGGATTCTCGATGATCCTATTCGGGAATCGTTTCTAAACGATCGACGGACGTCGATCGGGATCGTTCAGGATCGGATCGTCCCTTGTACATATGTATGATATATCGTTTTAACTTATACACGACTATTGTTACTTTTACAATAAATCATTGTAGATAACATTGACCAGTAAATAAACGAGCGATAAGTTAATTTACTTCAGTACGTATTAATCCACCCTTTCATGTGTACTCCTACTTATTATCCTAGATAAATTGTTTAGTATTTGAATAATTCATCAAAAATCAGGATCAAGAACAATGAACTAAGATTGCTTCATTCAGCTTTTCAGCTGTTCTTCAAATTCAGCTAAGAATTGTGATCCTAATTGATTAATACAATCAATTCAGTTCCCACTCTCCAAAATCCTCGATTTTTCCACAACGAGCCAAAACGGTCATCAGCCTCCATTCCCCGGCTCCAAGAGGTTTCACGAACGAGGAGGAATCATGTTCCACGATTATTTGTCCTCGTCAGCTGCGTCCAGGTTGGCCCAGCGTCTCCTACGCGGGATCTATCGGGATCTAGGGGCTAGGATCTTGAAAAGGCGACCACTATGGTCTATCCGGCACGCGACCAGTTCCCGAATGGGATCCCATGGGCAGCTTTATCGGCTGGTTCGGGGATCTCTACGCCAATGGGGCATCTGGTGTCGGCTCGTAGCACATGCCATGCATCTGCTCCGTCGAGGTACTTTTGTTGTCTTCGACGTTCGCCCGGCGAAAATAAGTCGAGGCTGCTGTTACTAAGGGAATCTATGCGCTTTCGTTAAACACGCCGGCATCGACGATCGTCAACGACAATCTATCCCGATCACCGAGAGCACGCGTAATTAGCGATCACTTTGTCGGTAGGCCACCGCTCGTTGCTAATCTGCCTGTCCGCGTTCCTCTCGCGACCGTTGGATCGATCGATCGCGATTTCCGAAGGATCTACCCACGGTGCAGTCTTCTAGGGATGAAGGACGAAGGTATGGAGATCCTTGCGGCGTCTGCAGAATTCAATCGGGATCGTGAAATTCTTTATGGTGTCCGGCAGCGTGCCAGTTGCTTCGTTTCTCATGTTTTTGAAAAAATGCAATTCCCGTGCCTTGTGATTAATACAGACAATCTTTATTTCGCACAAAAATCCACAGTCTATTGGTTACACCCCACTTAAATTGGTAGAAGCTGATATTCAAGTGCTAAATGTAGATTGCCAATTTCATCGAATTTTTGGTCAGCGACTCCGTTAATCCGGTCGTTCCTCCCGAAGATGTTCCTCGATCCTTCGAGATCCGATCTCTAATCATCCCCGGAACATCCTGCCGGGTGTTTCGGGACGTTCGACGGCAGCTTTTTTACCGTGGCCCCGAAATCGTTTCGATTTTTTGGGAGGCAGCACCGTTGCTGGCCCCTGTACACTGTTCGGGCCCCTGTACGGGGAACGGGAAGGGAACAGCTGTTCCTGAAACCGTCAGGTGGTATCCCGATGCTCGTCAGCTGCGGGGGTGAGAATACGAAAAAAGGGTTGAGCAGGATCGTTCCACGCGCGACCGAATTCCCCGGGCCTGGCCGATCGGAAAAATCGAGACACGAATATTCCTGGGACCGAAATTCCTATGGTGTTCCACAGGGTCACCGTGGCTGGTGCGAGAAATCTGCCACTCATAGTGGCGCGTGGACGAGTCCTCGGGGCGTTCCTGAAGTTCGATCGAATTTTGTGAAAGGAAGCTTTACATCAATTTAGAAACTGTACTAAATTTCATTACTTTATAAAGACCAGGATAAAAGAATAGAATATAAAGGTAGGATAAAACCACACCAATTCTTGTTTTAAAATCGCAACTCGAGCTCGAAACAAGCCCACCCGTACTTCATAGTAACGGATCTGCTCGGCCCGCAGTTTTATTCCCGGGGAAAAGAAAGTTTCGGTCGAAGTTTTCGCATCGCTCCATTTTCCGGAAAAGACGGCAACAGAATACTTCTCCAGGAACTTCCTGTCGAACAAGTATATATCCGGGCAGCACGGGAGCCGAGTAAATTATTCCCCTACCGAAACTGAAGTATCAATCTCGAGCGTTCGCCATTGAACCATCCATTCGAACTGGCAACAAAGTTTGAATCAACAGCCGAACGTTCCCGGACAGGGTGAAGCAGGAAAAGTTGATCAGTATGCAGTCCGCGAGTGTCTCTCAGCGAAGTTGAAGCAGGATTCCGAAAAGAAGCAAAGAAAAGTTGCATGATGGAATCCTGCGATCCTGTAGCCCTGTGCAGAAGCTGTTCTGTAATTTTTGCAAGCCCGGAAGCTGCGTGACGGTCTTGTTTTTGAGCAGCTGTTCGAAGCTGAATCGGCGAATGAATCAAACGTGGCGATTGTCGATTTTTTTGTCGAATCCATATCGACAGAAACATCGACAATCGTCATGCGTCATCTTTGATTTATTAGCCGATTCAACTTTTGTATTCATTAAACTTCAATCGCCACCGCACCGGTGCGCTTCCGTTAGCTTCGCGCGGACTTTTCAACTTCAAGTTCCACGGAACCCAGTCTCTTTCAAGTTTTTCGGGCAGAATCACGATCGGTTCGAACGATACACGCATTTACAAAAGACACGGGCAAATGTTTGCTCGATCGGAGGTGTTTTCAAGGGATGCCTCCACTTCTCCCGGCAGCGCGTCTCGCTCTTGAAAATGCCTCCGATCGAGCAAAAATTTGCCCATGCCTTCTTTAAATGCATGTACCGTTCAAACCGATTGTAATTCTACCCGAAGAACTTGAAACAAACTGGTTTCCGTGGAATTTGAAGTTGAAGGGTCCTCGCGAAGCTAACGAAGTGCACCGGTAGCGATTGACGTCGATGAATAAAGGTCGATTTATGCTATCTGCGCAGACGCGGAATATCTGTGTAATCGAATATATCGATAAATCGACCTTAAAGAACTTCAACTCCCGCCAATGAGCTCCGGATCTTTTTGATTTAATTTTCAGCCTGATCATGTATTTCTGAAGACATTCGCAGGTGCGCTCGAAAGGGTTTTAAATCTGTCTTCATCTTAGGTTTTTCTGTTGTGTGTTTCGCAGAATTTTTTAACACTTTATTGTAAAGTCAAGTAAGGCATCTTAAGACTGTAGAATATTCCGACCAAAAGAATGAGGTATTATAAAAAATCGAGCAAAAACAGCTTGGCACGGAACGTGTTAAAGAAATAAAAGTCACGTAGTTTCGGGCAAATTAGCCTCCAAATAACAGAACAGGACGGACAAGTTATCAGTGGACAAGTAATATGAATTATGTATTAATTTGTGAACAAGTACTGGACTATCAGGGTTCAAACGTATCACAATTTTTGTGGATAAAGGTAGTGGACAGAGTCTATCAACAAACTGTGCTTTCTAAGTCGGAGCCGTTGTGTCCCTTTGTTCACGAATTCAGCTCCCTTCTATCGTTCGAAGGTCCGACAACTGTGCAGCCAAGGTGTTCAGCACGAGCCTGTCCCTAATCAAGGATCAGTGTTTCCTGGCAGATGTTTCTGATTTTCCGAAACGAAGGTTCCCTTTCTACCCCCTCCCTCTGACGTCTCAATATCAGCTTTCTCCCGTTATCTCGTTCCAAATCCTCTTTTCACTATAAAAATTCCTTCGGAGATCCCCGAAAATTTTCTACTTGAACATTCCTGATAAAAATCCACTGTTTTAGAAGAATATTAATCTTTGTTCTTGATAGGTTGTTGGAAGTTTTCTTGTTAAGGGAGCAAAATGAAGCGAAGATTCGATACAGCGATTGATAGCAGGATTTAATCGCGACGTAATTCAGAAACGCATTCGCTGAAGTGGAAAGGTGGGCCATGCTACTCGGCCACGGTCGGTAAAAGCCGGCAGATGTATACTTCCGGCAGCTGGAAGAGCGGTGTCGTGTGCCTTTATGCTGCACGCGCCGATTGGCCATTAAAGAATAGACGCAGCTGGGGGATTCGATGATTTCCAGTGAAATCAATTTTTGACCTGGCCGATCAATACTCCGCCACCGTCGATTCAGTCGAGAAAAATCGATATTTCAATATTGTGGCTGTAAAAGGGAAGTTCAGAATTTCTTGCATTTCATTGTTCCATTAAAGCAATGTTTTTAATTTTTCCCATCTGATTTCTATTGATAAAATGGTGCTGTCAACACCGGGACAGCAGGAGGGAATATCAAGAGTACATTTGATAAAGTTTTTGTTGTCGTACCTACATGATTTGATACAGTCTGCGCACCAACGCAACGCGAGCCCCGAGCGTTGAAAAATTCATGCGATACAGAGTTCCGTGTATGCGAGCAACGATACGCAGTTTTTATCACGGCGGAACACAACGTCGAACTTCGCGACAGTATGTTCTCTCTCTCGCGTTTTTTTATTTATTGAATGCCTTGCAACTCGTTGCACATGTTGGAGCCATCTGTCGCCTGCACGAAACTTTTCACTTTTGTAGTTACAGCCGCGAGAAGACTTTTATTGTTGGGGTACGCATCGCTGGTGTTTCTGTTCTCAACATTTCATGCCGTCCAACTTTTTCTCCGTTTTCTTCTGCTCGGCCCTGAACAGTAAAAAATGGACTTAACTGTGTCCCTTGTCGATGGACGGATATTGTTGCTGCCGATGTTTTTCTGCTTTAAAAACTGCCTGCGACTCGGGCACTAAATCCGGAAATTTTGCTCCTTCGCAATGCTGACGTATAATCCTGAACGTCCATTTCTTACATGCAGTCCGACGACTTGACAGAGCTAAATGGACGTTTCAACTGTATTTTGAATTCACACAATTTATGTTGTTATGCAAACTTAAATAATAAAATTGATGTAATCGTTTCCTATTGATAATGATACAATTGAATAATTTCCTGTGATAGCGCGTTTATGCATTTAAGAAGAAATTAACTGGGTGAAGCATAAAACCTTATGTTGTTTTCAACGTAAAAAGACTATTGAGGAGTGAAATGAATTTTTATCTGTCTCTATACGACAAACGAAATTACTTTCCGAACGAGCTAATAAAATAAAATGACTGAAACCGGTCGATTGACCTGCACTGGTGGGTCCAGTGTTAATTGTGACGTAGAACGGTAAGGTTACGTTGGTAAGAGTATATTGTTTGGAGGTTTCCGAATGTTATCTGTGAGATTAGAGAGCGACAGCGAGAAAATAGGCCCCATGAGCTGGAACTGTCTGCATTCCAACGTCCAGCGAGGCCGCGATGGGGTCTCCTGGCGACCCATTGTGGAACGTCGAAGGAATCGAGTAAATTGGCTGAATTGCCACGTCCGAGAATTGTGGCACGTCGATGCAGACAAGAGATAGAATCGCTCGAATTACGGCATGGAATAGTTTGGACAGGGACAAGGCTGCTGTTGCCACGCACAATGCGCCCGGATCTTCCTTGATCGTCTACCCTGTTCGAATCAATTCTACTTCGTTTACCTAAAGCCACAGATCTTTCCATTCTCCCTACAGAAAGTACATTCCAGAAGCATCTGCACATTAATCTGTTCCAAAAATTATTTTACACTTTGGTCAAAGGACCCCGCACAAATCATATGGAAAATCTATCCCGGTTAAATCAGTTGGATTTTTTATGTGTTGTAGCTTATGATCTACTGAACAAAAGATGTAATGAGCACAAAGTTCAATAATGGACAGTTATCGAGTTATAATCAGTCAAACATGACAAATTCGAGCTGCCGCGAATACTAGAATCTCGGGAAGTATTTAATTTTTGGAAAAATGTTTCAAACAAAAATAGTAGGGTTTCACAAAATCTGTTAGGTGGTGTCATTATTTTCGAATTTTGGATGACCTTGAAAAGATTTGTGAACAAAAATCTTTGCGTGTCACAGCAGAGATTTTTGTGAAAGATTTCTGTTCACAGACCTTTTCAAGGCCATCCAAAATTCAAAAATAATGACACCGCCTAACAGATTTTGTGAAACCTTACTATTTTTGTTTCAAACATTTTTCTAAAAAATAAATACTTCCCGAGATTTGAGTATTCGGCAGCTCGAATTTGTCATGTCTCACTGATTATAACTCGATAACTGTCCATTATTGAACTTTGTGCCCATTACATCTTTTGTTCAGTAGATCATAAGCTACAATATACAAAAAATCCAACTGACTTAACCGGGATAGATTTTCCATATAATTCTGACACCTTCTTTCCAAATAATCATAATTATTAACAGAAGAAATCAATTTCTGTTTCACTCATTATTGAAAGATAACGATCATAGCAAAGCTAAAATTCCTACGTTTAAGAAACGAACATGTTCAGCGTTTCAGTGTCGTTCATGATTCAGCGAGCGAGCAAAGTGGAGATGATCCAGCAAGGTCTCTCCTCCAGGATATTATATCCAGGACTTCCTGGCGGCTTGGAAGTTGATATCAGAAAAAGAAAAATCGAGGATCGAGCTGAAGAAATCTACGGAGTCGATTCCCCGGCGTAACAATCGCGAAATCTTGTTAGATCCCTAGAAATCTTGTCGCTTTCGACATCGAATTCCAGCGTCATCCTCCGCTCCATTGTCTCCTACTTTTCCTCAACAAGCTATAATAAATATCTCAAAATGATCGAGCAAGGAATCTCGTCGCGTCGTTCGAAAACCGAACGTGTGTGCGACACGATTGACGGTGCCCCGTTCAAAGTGTTTCTTCTCGGTCTCTCGTCACACTGGGTTAAACCAGATGGCAATTAACGTCGATTTGTCGATAACTCGCTTGCATAACTGCATTCACGTGCGGCCACAATGCAGATGCGGAGACAACGAGCTCCGCAGACACTTTAATTAAAGTCGCCGATATTCTGCACGCCCCGCGACCGCCCCGGAACTAAGACTCGAATGTTCGGGGTCTTTTAACCGAACAGAGAAACCAGCAACTCTTCAACTAATGAGTTTTATTATCTCGCAATTAATCGGACATCGGAAATGTGTCGTTACTTTCCGAGAGGTGATTTATATATTAATTCATTTAATTAAAGTCGAGCTGCCTCGGTTTGGAAAGTTAGCGAGAGTGATAAATTGCATATGGGTTTTTGAGTCGCGAGAGATCGATGGTCAAACATCATTTTTCTCATAAATTCTAGACCGTAATTTAAGAAAACCGAAGTCTTAAAGTAATGGAACAAATGAGCTGCATGTATCGACCTTCTGTTATGCGCGCAATTCATTAATATATGTTAAATGCAAAATGTTCATATTTAAAAAAATTAATTTTTCAGCAAACGAACAGCTATGTAAGTAGTTCAAGGCACTCTGTGCTAATTAAACTGTCCTTGCTCGAGTTGAAACACACGTGGACAACGATCGGGACTGGAAAGGTGACGAGAAATATTGGAGATACGAAAGGCAAATAGTATGGGCGTGTCTCTACGGTGGTTCTAAGAATTAATTTCAGCTCGCGGGAGATGTTGCCGAGACCATGGTGCACACGGAAATTATATTGTCTTTTAAACGGTCGGCCAACAAACGCTTCACCTCGAATCTACATAATCCTATTTCCATAAGCCCATCCCCCTGCGTGTTAATTCGCATCATTACATCCACGTGAAACCCTTTACATATTCAGCCTCTTATCTCTGTTAATACTCCTTTCGTATGGCTCGCGAGTATGACGGCGAAAGTGAAAACTTCTATCTCGTTCTTGCGAGCTTTTTTTATCTAATTAGTAGAATTGTTAATTCTATACATATATTATGTATAGATCAGTCTCTACTTTACCGAGTTCTCTGACGTTATTCCCGCAACATTCCAGGACAGACTATCGTACGAAATTGTCTGTGGATAGCAGATAGCTTTCCCATGTAAAATTCCATAAATGGACGTGACCGAAGAGCGTCTCGATAATTCGTTCCGGTTGGCTTGTGCGCAAGAAAATATGTACATAGTGTTCGGAGCTTCTGGGAAACTGTACATAAAACAAAACTGCCTTAATCTCTATGTACATATAAAACATCCTGTACTATTTTCACAGAATACGTTCAACTAAATAAATCGATCCGATAGAACCGAAAAAATCCTTCATTCGTTAAGTCGAATTCATTTCACCAAGAAAACCAAGCGACGTACCAAGGCCAGCGAAAAGGGTTCTAAAATATATCAACCGTTTGACAACCACCTACAGAGGGGTGCACGATCGCGTGGGGGTCCTGTTTTGAGGAAGGGGTGTGCGGGGAGTTTTAAAAATCGTTGGCACGCGAACACAGTGGCCGGAAGCAAGCCCTCGGCACGGGGGAGACTGTCGAGGGTGCAAAGCTGAAAGAGGTTGGTTCCCTGGTTGTCTCACCCCCTCTGTGTCCCCTCCCTCGGTCAGGGGCCCATCGCCACCGTTTCCCCCCCATATGGTCGACACATGTGGGTTCCCCGGGCACACACACACACACAGAGAGAGAGAGGGGGGTGCCGGGTTAATCGGGGAAACCAGCTGATGGTCGGCCGTTTGTTGGCCTTCTTCAGTTACTCTTGGACCGTGCTGTGCTCCGAATCCGCTTTCGCGGCGTCCCATCGATCCAGCTCCGATTTCCACCGATACACACCGTCGTCGTCGTCGTCCGTTCTCTTCCACCTTTCCTCCGCTTCTACATCGTCGTGAGAAACGACCTTAACCCGTTGGTTAATTGGATCAGGACCGGGGAACGATCGGAGGAAGGGAGAACGAGGAAGAAGAAGAAGAAGAAGAAGAGGACGCTGCTGATCGACGAGGTGAGTTCAATGATCCTATCTTCCGACGACGTTACACAGGGATTTACCTTTCCCTCCGACTGATCTTTGAGCTTCCTCCAAGTTTGCAAGCCTCTGTGACTCGGCTTTCGTTTGTTCTTGTCGTTTCAATTTATTGGGAAGTTGTGGCGCGAGTTACTTGTGCAGATCATTTGTCCGTAAACCATGTTTGGTTTAACATACATTAGCATAACACTGTACAATTAATAATGAAGTATATATCGTTGTATAAAGTTAAATCAACACATTGTGTTGACCGGCAATTTTGCACAGAGGCTATCTCACGTCACCGGCTATTATTTCGTAATTGAATGCGGCAGCAAAACAATCTAAATAAACTTTATTTATACATAATGAATTAAGATGAAACTTTAAGAGCATATCTTTCATATTACTTTTAATATATTTTTTTAGTATGATAAACTGTATAGCAATCACCGAAGGAAAAAACGTTTGGAAATATTCTATTTTGCTCTGGGTTTCAGGAATTGAAATTGATAATGCAAGTGCAAACACGAGTTAATTTGTGACCGGTCAAAGATGTGTTAATATCAATGTAGACGCTGCATCCTACTCTTACATTTTTGAGGAAGTCAAAAATGTGCCGAGGGATTTGCTTCGCCTTTGGTAAACAAGAGAAAATTGTTCCGAATTCATTGCACATTGTGATTCGAAGTCCGAGAGATTCCATCCCGAAATTCGGACTTGCTTTTCCGGGCGGTATGGAACCCGTTCGCCCAGAGTCCGATATCGAGTGAAAAATGTTGCCGGTGTGTTGTGTGCACGCAAGTCTCTCGCTCCGAATCGTAATTAACAAGTTCAATCAGCGAAGCGGCGATTGATCAATTGAAACGGAACAACGCCGAGCGAGTGGGAGAGGAGGACAGGGGAGGCGGGAAGCCGAAAAAAATCAGCGCGCGTTCTGCTAACGAATGGCAATTAGATTTTAAAGTGGAATTCACAGATGGTTAATCAAAAGCTCGCCGGGACGCGAAAAACAAACGTGACTTCCGATCGCGCACCACCGCACCGCACCGGGGCCGAGGCCCCGAGGCTTAACATGACAGAGCCAGTAATTGAGTTTCAAAGTTTAATTCGGAGAGCGTTAATCAAAAGCTTCGGGCTGAATAACTTGACGAATAGGAATTAAACGCGGCCGGAGTTCGGCTCCGAGCTAATCAAAACGTTGCGGGGGTGTATGTATATACATGTAAGATCGAGGAATGGCTTCCCAAGAAACTTGAGTGAAAGATCCACAATTGAAAATCAGAGTTCCACCCCTCTGTATATATTAAAATCTTCTCCGCGAAAGTTTTATTCATCAAAACGTTACCTCGAAACGAACTAATCGAATTCAACGGTCGAAACTTACTCCATGTTTGATTTTTATGCAACTCTTAAATTCTCTTAGCCTATCTCTTGCTTTGAATTTAAAATCCTATCGGTTACACGGCAAATCAAAGTTTGACTCGTAACTCAGAGAGCAGGTTTGGAATAGTTTAACCGAATTCGGAAGTCGTAACACGGACCGTTAAATTTTTAATAAACCCGAAGTAGACGAGCATGCGATAAGGAGATTAAGTATCTAGCTTGACGCGAGTTAGTCGGCTTAAGTATAGAAGCCGTCTAACAAGTTCTAATGAAAACGGATTATCGGGAGAATAATTGAACTCGGAAACTAGAATCTTGGATCTAGGTACCGCGGCAACGTGTTCGAAGCGTTTAAACGAGAACTCGAGGTGTAATTGAAACAGTAGTAAGTTAATTGAGGATCCTGTTTCGTTTCTGTAACGTGTACATTTTTAAAACGCCAATTCTCCTACTTTATTTTCACCATAACGAATGAAAATTGAAATTCCTCGCCGCATTTAAAAGGAAATAAATTTGCAGCAGGGGTGGATATTTTATTGCCGGTTCGGTGCACGTCGATCGAGTCGCAATAAAAATTTGCATCGGGGTCCCGAAACTTCTCGAATAGAAGTTCCTCTGCGAGAGGGGCAATCTGAAGGCTGCACGTCCGCGAATTTCCGAAGAAGATAAATGTTTATCGTGGCTCGGAAGCGGAAGTGGAAAAAGTTAAAGTGGCCGGGGCGAGTCTGCGGAAACTTACCGTGGGGGGCGGTGCTTAAACTTCCCCGAACAGAAATAGAAGACGGTAACCGGGACTTTTTTCCAGCCATAAAAGTAGCAATTCCTGTATTACGAGCTCGTCAGAATTATTGTTCCCCTTCCACTGGCCCCCGGCTGTGTTGGGGGAAGAGAAACTCGGCCAATATTTCCAGCGTAAAACAGGAGATTCCAAAGGACGTGGAAACCATCTAGAAACTACCCTCGTAAAATGCAATTCCCTTCCCAGCACCCCCACGTTCGTCCGTTCCCTTCAAATAATTACTTACTTGTTGAAAACTTCCCCTTTAGAGGGTTGGTGTCTTCGGTTTGCTGCCGGTGGCGCCATCTTATGCGAACAATCGTGCTTATCCTACTGCTCCTTGCATCCTCTATATTTACAAACAGAGCAATCAATTTTATAAGACTCTTGTTAAATTGTTAGGTCATTTACAGAAAATTATATGGTATTAAGATTGTTAGTTTAACGAAACTCGAGGCAATGACAATTAATTTCGATTGAAGCTTCGCTTTTATAAATTTCGTTATACTTCTGTTTGGCTTGTTTATTGCACCCCGTTCGTTAGTCGGCGTACATTTATACAAATTGATATTTTTCAACGTAATTTACATAAAGGGGATTTAAATGGAGATTCATGGACGTTGTTAAGGGTTTTACGAGGCTCGCCATACAGGAAAAACTTTATTAATCTTTGTTAAAGGTTTATGGCACTGTGCGACATGTATATACGTATAGTTTCTACGTGGTGTAAGTGAAAGATAAATGCAACATTTTTTTTATTATTGAAGCATACGAATAGTATGATTTAAATTTAGTATCGCGATATCCATTCCCGGGGAAGAACGTTCTTACCTATAAAAGGAATACTAAAAACTTTACTGGAAATATCGTAAAGTGTACCTTTTCCTACTCTTTCATGTCACAATTTAGTGCACCGAATTTATGCCACATGAATTCCAGAGGAAACTACAAAAACTCATTTGCTGTAACCCCTGTGAAATTCGAGCAATTTCCCATCGTATAAAAAATGAAAATTAAGGAACAATTGGTTTTACAAAAAAAGCACATATTCGCACCTAATGAACATCGCTAAGACATAAAAGAATTATCACATCTATGTAAATGAAAAGAAAAGGAAGAAGAATTTATACGATTCGAGCTTCGCGCTTGAATTTCGCGGACCGGTAGAGTTTCAGGGGATGATTTTCGAAAGCAGGAAGACTGGGGGGTAGGTTTTCCAAACGATTGAGCGACGATTGGGAATAACAGAGACAACGAACGGGAGGAGAAGTTTTCGAGTAAGTGTACCGACAACGCAAGGAGTCCTGTATTTTGGCCATTGAACCTCGCCGAGTTGGCCGCGGTTGGCACGGGGGTGAATCTGGCGATGGGGGATGGGAATCCTTAGTAACAGTGTAATGCCGAGTATTGATTTCGGTAGGGGGCTGGCTTTAGGCTTGTGTTACATGTGTATACACGGCATCCTACAAACATCGGTCGACCGGAGCAAACGTTTCGAGATCGAGGGCCGTGATTAAAGCCCGGGCTTTTCCAGCGTGTGTCGGTACGACGACAGCCCGAGACCCAGCACTGGAATCGCTACTAATTAGCTCACGATAAGCGGAAAAATAAGGAACGCTGATTGGGATTTGTTCCGCCATTAATTGCGTCCTTGAAACCAGTCCTTCCACCGGGAGAACTTCGCTCTTTTTCGTCTTCCATTATAAAGAAAATAATTTTTAATCGGCATGCTTCAGTTTTCAAGCCAACAGAACACACTCCGAATTTTTCCGTTAGAAATTTTTCATGAATAATAGCCTGGCTCGTCTAGAACAATAGGGATTTGCGTGGCAGACGTTGTTTGACAGTAAGTAATATCTTTCCCGAGTGAATTTCAGTGGAAGTTCGGTTGTAAAATACGGTTTGACGATTCCGAATCCTCTGTTTGACTCGAACGATGCGTGACCAGTGACTACAGGGCTCAAGAGCTTTTTGTCGAACAGAGAATAAAGGGTTTAGCAAATGGAAGTATCGAGTTTTCGAAGCGGTTTGCTCGACTGAGTTGAGCAGTTTTTAGAATAGATTATTCGATCTCTTGTCGGGACCTCTTTGTCGATCTTACAATCTTTAACGATCATCGTACCGATTCTTTTACAATCAACATAAAAGACACAATGGATCGACGATGGAGAATGATTTTCGATTGACTCGGGTTTCGAACGGTGTTCTGACAGTGTTCCGTGTGATATTTCAGATGATACCAGACACGGAAAGCGTCTGTCAGACTTCGGAAGCTGCGGTCAGGAGTACGGACGTGTATCAGAAGATTAAGAACACACCGGAAGGGGAAGCGGCCTCGATGACCGCGTGGAAACGATATCAGCAACTGGTGGCGATCGTCGAGTCCAGGGGCGGAAAGTTCAACCGGAAGTCGATGATCGAGGCAATCTTTCGCGGGAACGATCTCGTCTACGCGAGTCACTGATCTCATCGATCGGGAGCACCGTATCTCGATCCTGCAATCTTCTACCAAAGCACAGAGTCCTATTTCCTACAGTGGCGTAGAAACACCGTAATTTAAGCTCGAACGCTCGAAAATGCCGGATACGTTCATTATCGAAGCGAATAATCCAGAAAATCCAATTGGATCGCAATGGGGCAAGATCTCCGACTGCCACGATGCCTTTTGAGCGCTGTAACTATTTTTACGTAGACAGATAAGCAACGATAATGTTAGTAGAGGAAAATATTTCCTAAACAATCGAGGGATCGATGACGGAAATGATCCTTGTCAAATTCTATTTGTATAAGTAATGACAAAACAATTTGACAAGGATCATGTCGAGCTCACCGATCACAAAATCGTCGTCGATTATCCCGTTTGCAGAAAAATCGGCTGATTTTATCGTGGAGGAATTATCAGCGTTCATTAACTACAACGATTCCCGTTTTTGTCGAGCGCATTCCTTGTTGCGCAACGATGCGTTTCGTGTGCGAGCGTCCGTGCGTAATCGGGGCCCCTGGTTTTTGTCACACAGGGGTGGGGAGCAACGTCGAGAAGGTTTCTACGCCACTGGCGTGTAATTAGAGATACGATTAACGATGCCAAACCGTGTATTGCTAGTCAACGCGAGTGTAATAAAACGCGGTGTACAATTTAATTAGATAATTAAGCGACGATTAGGGAAAGGGAGGGGAAGGGGGCGCCCTATCGGAGGGCGTGCACGTAATCTCGACTCGGGAACGAGGCTCGGCTCTCTGTATCCGCCCTGGGGGGTGGGGGTGGGGGTGGGGGGGACAACAACGAATACCGATACTCTGTACACGTAATACGTAATAATTGCGGGCTGTCAGCCAATAAGCAGGCTTTACGACCGCCTATGAACGTGGCTCCGGTTCACCGAAAGATCCTCTAATCTAGAACGTCATATTGTAGACCTTCGGAAATTTTCGTATAATACACCTGAACATGATTTACCTCGTTTGGTTTTGAGTTCCTCTTTCTGGAAGCTGATGAAGCAGTTTTCTCGTTTCGGTGGTCCAGCTGCTGTTGCGTGGTTCGTTGGAAGCTATGTACAATTGGCACGATGTCTGCGGTTCGAGGATTATTTATGAAGATATTTTAAGTTAAGTGGATGAATAGTAAGAAATAAAGAGTTTTTGAGTATACTTAACGAGTGTTATTTTTGACGGGACCTTTGTGACTTCGGGATTCAAGGTTGGAATGATTCTGAAAAATGAAAAGGAAAACTTTGAGTCAATTTTGGTTCATTTTTGTTGAATCTGGATCATTTCTGTTGGACTAGGATCAGAACACGCGTTGTCACGTACACATGTATTTGCCGAATTAAATATTACCATACAAATATACAAGGTATATACAAAACGATCTCCATACAATACCGAAGAGGGGGCGGGGCGGGGAGCGCGAGCGCTTACAAAAGATTTTCTTATGTAACAGAACTGGCGGAACGGTACCGTGGAAACAATGGGAGTATATTTTACAAATATTTTACACGCGTCCGCTCGCATTCCTGTTTAGCGTTCATCTGATCCACGCGGATCGTAATTCAGCCCAGTTGCGATTTCGATCCTGTACCTCGTAACTCATTGCACCACTGATTTACGGTCAGATGCATTCTTGTAACACCTGGTTCTATTAAAACTCTGGTCCATCTCGACTAAACACGATTCACTTCTCCAATTCTAATTTCTCGCGCGAGATCAGAAGTTCCGCGTGAAAATGACCATCTCGCACCTGAACAATGAAAAAACGTTCCCCGCATTGTTTGAGTAGAGTGCAGCAGCTGGATCTCCGCTTTCATCGGATTGACACGAGGCGATAACGATCGCGGCGATTAAAAACCGCAGAAACAGACAATTGATTTAATTAATGACTTCTCCGATCCGGTGCGTTCGCAGACTTTCCAATCCGACTACTTCCGCGCGGCTGTTACATAATTCCCTAGATCCGAGGAACTGCGATTTCTCCCTAACTTTCCTAAAACGAAGCTTCCATTTACAAGAACACTTTGTACAAGCTCATCGTGTCGTATAAAAACAGAATTCTTAATTATATAACCAGCATCTGGTTCGGTTCGTCTGTACAGAGAAGTTTGAATTCGGAGAAGTCGAAGGTACCTCGATATCTTGATAACAGAATAAGATAATCAAAAAGTAAATAGTACATCGCGTAAACTCTTTTCGATTGCCTACAATTTTTATCTGAAAAATTTTCTTCTTACAACAAACAGTTTACGAGTTTACGTCGCACTCTGTACAGACCCGAACAGCAGAAGCTTTCTTATTATATTGTATATGAACACTTTGTACAGTCTCTAGTATCGTTCCTTAACTAGCTTTAACTAGCTAGCTCTGATCATCAAGGACGCATCCCTTTGAGAATAATGTTTCTATCAGCTCTAAGTTAGCTCAGACCATCCAGGACGCATCCTCTACTCTCTCAAGCTATACTATCCTTCATCATGCTCGCCAGGTTCTCCACGAACCTGCGCAATCCTCTACAATGATTCAAATGAACTCTGTGACGAAAATCTTCTTGAAGTCAGGCGCTGATCCTCCGATATCGTGTCTGCAGAGGTCTCCATTGTCTAGGTAGCTGACACCAGAGTTAGTTAGGATGCTCTTCAGGCTGTCGATGGATAGGTCAGGCAGCTTCCTGTCGATCGACAGCTTGTCCAGGTCGTTCATGGAGAAACCGGGTCCGATCCTCTTCTTCTTGAGGTGGTAGGACTGTATGCTAGGCTTGGTGTCCGGCGGATTGCACCTCCTCTCCTCCTCCGGGCCGTGCTCGATGATCCTCGGCGTGAAAGATCGCATGTTGACCTTTACCTCGCCGCCGGTTCTCTTCGAGGGCAGCAGCTCCACCTGCAAAACGCCGCGTTCTCACGATCTGCTATTGCGAAACAACCCAAGAAAGGCCAATAAAGTGCCGAGCGATTTCTACGGTCTTCATGCTTTCCGCAGAGATACGCGGTCGAGCTGTGGTGATCGGAGCTGTTGTTGCTGTTAGGTGTACTGTGGCTGCTGGAAGATGGACGTGCGGAAAGCGTTTAGGTGTGGCCTTCGGGGAGAGGAGCGAGACGAGGATACCTGAAGCGAAACTTCTGCGATAGGATGAGTAAGCTGCTAAACTTGAACCTTGGTCGAGGCGATTCGAGGATCGGGATCGCTCTTCGACGATTACAGGTGTTCAACACCTTTGATGGTAGTACTTGTCATTCTGAGGAATTTCGATGACCTTCTTGGATTGATTTGTTTGAGGGATGGTGCGAGGAAAAATTTATTTTGTTGGTTCGGTCTGATTAGCACGTGCACATTAATTCACAGAAGATAGATTAAGTGTTAGTTACTTCGAAGCATTATTTACACGATGAAGAGGTTGTCGATCTTCTAAGTTGACGAAAGTGCATAATGAATAGACTGCAGATCTTCGCGCATTGATCAGAATTAGTGTTCAGTTTATTTTTATAAAGTAATGTCCGAAGAAGGGAACCAGTGTGAAGATCCACAGTCCAGTAATGATTAACAACATATAAACGTGTACGTAATGATACCTTCGTTCCCTTACGTTGAAAATATTCGAAATCATCGTTCGCCACGGTGGTGACGGAACAGCAGCTCCTGCTTCTGCTTCTGCAGGAGCTCATAGTATCGAAATCACCGTTTTCAAGGTCGCAGCTCTCATCATCCGAAGTCTCGTACCCGTCACCTTCATTTTGAACCTCCTGTCTTTGGATATTCTGCTGTTCCTTCTTCTGATCCTGCTTCTTCAAGTCGTAAGTCCTCGAGTCGAGAAATGGTCGATGGTTCCTGAAAGCGAGACCAATTAGAAAATTAGGCTACGCTTGATCTAGTACCTCGGGCTAATCTCTAGACTAAAGAAAATTATTTTCTATTCTGATCGTTCAATGTACTCTAATTATTTTTAACATTTTTTGACAACTACAGCAAACATCAAGGGGTTAGTAATAGGTCTATAGTTCTTGCTCACGATTGGCATCTAGCATGGTCGAAGCTCTGATTCCTCCTCAAAGCAACTCTGGGGTACCGAGGCTGTTCCAGCAGATTATTATCCATTCCCATAATCAAATTCTCCAATCCTAATACACTCCTCGCGTGCCTTCTGGGCGGCTCCTCTCGAATCTCGTCCAGACTCTTCGTGAACTTCCTCTTCGGACATGGTTCGTCCAACTGGACCAAGTTCTCCATTTTCTGTCCGAAAACGTCCGTGCTACCGATCTTCCACCGATTACCAGTCAACTCCTGGAAACTCTCTGTCGGTCTCGGCCGTTTGTTCAATTGTTCATTCGCGATTGTCTTCTTCGATTGTTCGATAGTGTTCAAGTCCTGGCGTGGCTCGAACGTTGAACTGGTGAACGAAGAAAGCTCCGCCGGTAGGGAGGCGTAATTACTGTCCTCGTTCATCGACTGCGCCCGTGGATAGTGCTGGATGCCCATTGTGATCGTTCCAGTCTTTCCTGTAAATCGAGTCTCGGTTAGAAAGAGGCATCCAGCCGCGAGTTAATTGACTTAATGGACCGGGGGGATCGATTTAATTGATTCCTACGCCGGCAACCTCTAACATTTATCTCGGCAACATAAATTTTCTCTCATTCCTTAAAAAGATAGACTACGATCAATCGATTAAAATTAGAACATATTCATACTTGATACCAAACGAATTTATGTTGTGCGAAACATTTTCTATTAAATGCTCGCGAGACTTGGAGACTTAAATAAATAACAGAATAGAATTGATGTGACTTTGTTTCGTGAAATGTGGAGTGATTTCGTAGATTTATTGCCGTCTAGCAAAGACACGGTAATAACAGTGTTTCGAGGGTGATCCACGACGTTGTTTACAAGAAATCGCATAGTTCCCTGGCCGAGCTACTCCCGATTGGCGAACACGCTCTGAATTTTTGATCGCGAGGCTCACGCGACCCGCTTTAACACGGCCGAGGAATTTCGTAGGACGATAATCCTCGACGGAGTTTCCTCGAGAACTCGAACACGTCTTAAATAATGGGCCACCGTTCAACTGGAAAATCGATATCCCCGGTCACGTTCCACAGTATGTATCGCCGTATCCTCGATCGGGACCATTACGTCGTGTCCTTGAAAATAACATCCTGCAAGGTTCCGCGTCCGATAACGCCTCTGAACGTCCCTCCATAAACATCGCGAACTGCATTCCATGCGATCTGCATGCAGTGACTCCCACTAATATTCGGACACTGTTAAAAGGCCTCCAATTCAAATTTTTGAATATTTAAATCTCTGGGGACTCCAATTTTCAAATATTCTAAGAAAAATATTCAATACTTTATATAAATAATAAAATAATAATAAATAATAGAATGTAGCAACTAATTTTCAGCGACAGAATAGTGGAAATTTATTTGCAAAAATGCATCGGTAATATGAGAAAACAGTTTTCCACAGTGACACGGCTCGAATAAAATATCGTAACGTGTTTGCCGACAGTTATCGAAACAAATGGCGTCGGCGTTAAAGTTTACGAGTCCCCGGGATGAACGATGTTGCAACAACATTGTTCGATGGAGATGTGCATTCACGCCTCTGCAAATATCGATTGGCGAATCGGGCCAGGATTAATGGTGTAAGTGTTTCTAAATGGCGAACGTGTATAAAATGGAAAGTACCGGGGACGGAGAGTCCGAATGAAATATCCCTCATTCGGGAAAAATTAGAGGGGAATTGTGTAGAATTTGCCGGGGGAATATGTTTGCGGTGGATGCACTGGCATTATGCTAATAAACAGTTCCAGCGATCGCTCCGGCTTTGTTGCACAAGAGGTAAGTATGCATGAAGGAATACCTTTTATATTGAGGATTTCTTTTTCGATGTATTAAATCACTCGTTTCGAACGGTCTCGAATCCAAAACTCGAGATTCCTGGCAATTTAGTTAGGAGATTATGGGGATGTGGAAAACTGTAATTTGTTGGAAGGATCGTAAAGCTATCGTGGAGACGCGCAATGAAAATAATTACGGCAATTGGACGCTAGAAAACTGCTAAAAAGTTAGAAATTATTTTCAAAGGAAAATAAAAAGGAAAATTGGTCTTCTTCGAGTTAATCGCTCGAAAAAATTGAAAAACCTACGAACCATTAAATTCTACTGGCAGTAAAACAAATACAGAAGGAGAAGCTGTCAAAATAATTAGAACAACAAATTTTCAAGAAATTGTCGGAAATAAATTCTGCAGATTCTGCCACGACAGACCCATGAATTCGATTGATGATAAAATAAATACAGGAAACAGAAAATCGTAAGAGAAATTAAACGATTTTTAAGTGGACGATAATGAAGATATACCTCCTATAGAATACCTGTTTAAAAAATATAAAACGGTTGAGAGATTGTTAAAAAATAAAACACTGTGGATCGAGTTACGACGAGGTACAGACTCGACCGATAATAAAGTGGCTGACGGGTCTAACGGCAGATCATCGAGGACTAAAATGATTTCCTCAATTAGAATGCGTTTCAGTGCATTCCATCGAGACAAAAACGATTAGATGAGGAATGAATGGGGAGGTGGGACTGGTGTACTCGCCTCTGTTCTGATGGTTGTGCAACCGTCCGTAGAGGCTTCCGTTAGTCAAGGGGAACTTCAGGCCTTGGTTTAGATTCAGCTGCAGCTTGTACTCGGCGTCCTGCTCGAAATGTCGAAACTTGCCGTCTATGCCACCTGTAGAAAGAAGAGCAACACTAAATTTTTCGTGAAATCGACCATTTCTCTCTGCAAGCGCCCGCAACTGTTGCGAAAATTCAGCAGCAGCTTGCGAACGCGGAGACGAACCGGAATCGCGATGAAATCTCGCCAGTGAAATTAAAAATTCCATCAAACCGGACCAGATTACCGTTCTACTATGCTGCCTTGTTTCGCGAAAAGAAACGAGTCGTAAGAGCGAAAGCGAAATTTACTCTGCGATTCGCATCGGCCCGGGAGGCCCGACCGGTTTCTGCAAAAAATCGCAACTCTTGTTTTCTGTACGGTAAACGGAATTTTTGTAAAATAACAAATTTGACTATGATTTTTCTGTGAAAGTAACTGGTGGCCGCGAAAAACGAATAATAACACGTGAAAATTGGTCCGGCGAATTCTAATTAGCATGCGGAATCACCGTGGCGCGCGATAAATCATCCTTACAGAGTCGAACGTTATGCAAATCTTGATTAATGACTCGTTAGACAGATGGCAGACTCATTAAGGGAGTGAAAAAAATAAATCGTAAAAGTGAAGGGGAAATTAGCTGGGTAAAATTCGGGTCAGCGGGGAAATTAAACTCGAGGTGCATTGCCACCGGAAAATCACAACTTGTTGCAATTAAAATTCGCTGTGAGCGAACCGTGGCAGAAACAATAGGATCGTTGTAACGAAAGGAAAATCTGAATGCTTTGAATAATGGTAGAGTAAGTGTCGCAAGGGTTGAATATTAGGATTGACAAGGGATTAGGATAAAAACTGAATCGTACGAGTAAAAGGGAAACGATGCGGTATGTGGTTACAGTGGATTGCGAGACTGCGGCTTGTCACATAACTGATATTTCTCCTTGGCGATTACGCGTTGATGCATCTCGATAACCCGTTCCCACGCGTGCGCCACCGGGTCAGCTTGTGCATTTTTCATCCGCGAATCGATGCCATCCATCGTCGTGGAAATACCACGGAATCTTGTTCCTTCGATCGTGTTGCCGGACTCTCGCGAGGCACACGAAAAGCGGTTTTTCGCGGGGACTCAACTTTCGAGATAGTTACACGCGAATTATTGAACAATCATTGCAGAAACAATATACAACAAATTCAGGCTTACCGTGAGACAGTCTCCTAGCATGATCCTGTTTCGAGTAAACTTTGGCAACGTATCGGCAGAACATCTTGTCGAACAGTGCCAGGAAAACTGGTAGCAAGGTGTCCTTTACTAAGGGTAACCATGTCGCGAGATTCTGCGGGGTGCAGAAGTCTGCGAGGAGGTTCGGCTTCATTGATATCACCTGCGAAGAAAATATAAAAAATTTGCATCGTTACCTAAAAGTTCAGTAGAAATAATTGCTTACAGTTTAGCACTGTAGTAAAACACAAATGGCTCTCCTAATCACGCATAGCAGTGTCTACACGCTATTCAATCACTCTACACGACGTACAAACAAAAAACAACGAGACCGAAGCCTGGTTTTCGAGTGGCGCCTTCCGGAAGTCGAGCGGTATGTAAAAAGTGGCGTAATTTTTCCACGACTCTCGCAGTTAGAGCCATAAACGTGTCGTAAAGAGTTTCTTGCAGGAGGCATCCGGCGCATCAGTCAATAATTCAAAGAAATCGTGCCGACGCTTTCCCCCAGGGCGAAAATCGGTGCAATGCAGCCGACTCGCATGCATATCGCATGCAGTTAATTGTTCGCGTGGTTCGGAGAGCGGACGCGTCGATAGACAAGGGACGCGTGCGCCGATGCAATTTTGCGAGAGCGCCGCGCCGCGATGCGATGGATCGTGCTGAAAAGGAGCGGCGAAAAAATCGCTGAGCGAATGGAAAAAAACGCGAGGAACGAGGGAAACGTCGAAACACCGCGGCGGGGTCTTACGTGGCCGCTTTACTTTCGATTTTAACGAGCGGGAAATTTCCACAGTGAAAACTCGTCTCGGTCGCGCTTTCAAAAGCGCGCGCTCGCTCGCCAACGTTGCGCACCGCGAACGCACATTTTTCTGCACGTTCGCGACTGTTGCATCTATCACATATTCAAAAGCAGATTCCGTTCTCTGTTGTGGATCTTTTGCGAAATTTTTCTGCGGGACACGATGGCCGGGAACAATATGATTCAGCGTTGTCGACATACTAACATCGATAAAAAGTCTGATTAATTAGACTGCGAATGGAAGTCGTGGTTTGGAAACGAGAGTTTCACTTTTTAACTGTGTGGCGCACGGAATCGCTGCTTCCTTTTTCGTGCCGAGTAACTTTGTTTTTAAAACCTTCGCGGTTTTTGCAATATTTGCGAAATGTGGAATATCAGGGAATATTTATACCGGAGAGGATAACAGAGTTTCTGAAGTGAAGAAGATCTGCGTGAGAATATGCAAATCGAGTTCATCGAGTTTCTAATAGTTTCCAAAAGTCTGTAACACATTGTTAGAAAGCAGGAAAATTAATCTAGCATGAGGGCGGTGATTAATAGACTGAGGATTTTCGTGCGTTTCGTGAAGATGCTGTCTTTAAACTGTGAGAAGATGTTTTCGTTAACGAAGATCGCAGTAATTATTAGAAATATATCTAAAATTGTGCGACAAACCCACAACACATTACCACAATGACACCATACACATAAGTAGAAAGAACATTCTCTTAAAAAGTGAACTGCTTCTAACAAATTGCACAAACGGTACCAACTTATGACACCATCTGATAGAAGGATAGTTTGCACTGTCTATCAATCGTTAATTGGCTTTTTGCGCTAATAAAAACATTGCCGCTCGTGCAACAGCAACAGATCGAAAAGCGAGCGATTGTGTAAGAAAGAAAGCCTGTATATTGTTTTGTCAGTTTACGTAAAAGTTAATGGCAGAATGGAAAAGGTTTTAGGATATCGTAGCAACGGGAACCACGTGTGAAATCCATTTCCACGGAATTACGTTGGAAACGATTTACGCGAAGCGATTCCAGATTCGCGGTGTTTTGATAGGCAATCACATAAATTATGCAATCTAAAATCCAACTGGTGTGTGCTCATAATTGAAAGACCTCCCACGGGAACGTGTTTTGGAGCTCGAGCGAAACAGAACGCGTTCGCGGGATTTCTCTTTTTCAATTTCTATCTGCGGAAATGATCACCAGAGAGAATTCCTAAGTCCTCGAAAATTAAAAAAAAACACTCATTTATATTTTAAAAATCCACGTCCGGATTTTTACAATTAACGACCGCAGAAGTCAGTGAACCCGTATCGCAAGAATTTCAATTAATATCAATTTCTCTCACTTTTTCATTTAGCGAAATTCCACGCGAAAGAAATTGAAAGATTATTTCAAAAGCGTATCTCGGCGGACACTTTCACAGTCCCACGGTTATTTACAAGTTAAACAAACCCGTGGATTATTGCTTTATTTCTTATCTTGCGGGAGATAACCGGTTAATTGATATTTTCAAATGAGAATCAACGATCCGATCGCTCTAAAAATCGAGGAAAAAATCCGTTGATCTTCAATGTATTGTAGATCTAGCGGATCTAGTTAGCGTGCGTTCCAACTTCATCTATCCGCAGTTTATTCATTAGCGTGACGCGCGTGCAGAGATTGCTATGCGCCGAAAGTCGCGCTCTCGAGGAAAGGGAAACCTCGAAATATCGTTCCACTAACACAGTGAAACCGTTCACGGCCGAACTAATCAAATTTCGAATTTCACTCGCGGCACACACACAGTACACGGATTAACAGAGATCCACGCTTAGAAAGCAGATGGCTCGAAGAAAACACCGGTGGAAAGCCGGCAAAAATGCTGGCCACCGTTTTGCGACACGATTACCATGAGCCGAGCATTTTGCCACTGGAGAAAATTAAATAACGCATTCATATGGCCATCGCGACGAATATGGAACGCGGTATTTTATTCACAAAGCAGCGACAGCTTTCAATTTTCGCGCTGGCCGACCGTGCACTCGAAAATGCGTCGAATTTTCAAGATCTTCACGAATAAAATAAAATGAAATGCGATGTTAAAGTTATACTTCTATAAAGATTCGGTTGTGGATATTTTTATGATACTTTCAAGGGAAAGTGAAATGCTAATTCCAGCGTCTGTGAATTAGTCCGTAGAAATGTGAACCACTCTAAGCACCTGTTCCACCATTCTAATGAGGACCCTTTCCTACCAGCTATCGTATAAATCTAGTACTGAACATTTTCACATTTGCCCTGCGATATTTCCCAGTGCTGTCACAGAGCGTCAGATGTTAAGATAAAACGTCAATTGTGAAAGTAAAAGCGTGGCATATAATAAAATCATTTTTCTAGCGTCCATTCTGTCTGAAAATATATAATATCCTGGCACTGTGATCATTTTTACTGACAATACGTTGATCCACTTTCCCGAGTGTCTTTTTACTTTATTTGCAAATCTACCAGCTTGTTTTCTATTTATAATTACTGGGCAACAACTTTATGTTCCCCTGCGAACTCCTTTCTATCTATTTTTATGAATTCTTTCATTTTCTCAATTCCATGTCCTATGTTCTCTTACCTTTCTTTAGTCGTTCAATAAAAGATATTGTGAGACATAGAAAAACGATTTTCCTAATTAATGAAGCCACGCTGAACATTCCGCAAAGAACGTTCGCCCATGAAAAAATAAAATAAGCGAAAGAGCCGATCAAAGGATCCGCCCCTGATTTCCAGCATGTCAATTATCCCCACGGCAATTATAGTTCGCGCGCAGATTTTCCGCTCCGAATCTCCGGAGGAACACGACCATGTACAACCGACTAAACATACTTTCGACGTGCGATTCTATTATACACCGCTTCGATACGTAACGAGCAGCCGTTCTGCACGCGTGCTACACAAGCATATCGCTCCGGTTCTTCGCGCGCTATGTCCGTCATAATATCTCTCGATTTTCCCCGGTGTTCGCGCCCTTCAAGCATCACCATCATCCTGACGATCGAACGTACACGCGAGTTTCTCCGATCAATTCCAAGCAACAAACTTGCGCTGAATCCGAAACGAGCTCGCTTTGCATCGCTTTAATTGCGAGTCGCGCACAAGCGTCACGCTACGCGCGTCCGTACATCGTCTAGAATTCGATCGATTTTCAGCAGCCAACCTGCATACACACGTTTCCCCTTAAATCGAGGTCGAAACCCGATTTTATCGCCTCGTTCCGTTCGACGACTGCTGGGAAACGCATACAATTGTCTAATCGCACGATCAGACAGATCGATCGTCGATTACGGGATATCGAGTACGTACTCGACCAATGGGCACTTATAGCTGTTTACTTACAGTGTATCCCATTAATATTCGGACGCTCTAAAGAAAAATTATAATATTTTTATTATAATATTGGACTGTACGATTTGAGCTTTTTTGAGAAGTTAGATTAATTGGTTTGCTACGCAACGTGACAAAAATTTGTGAAAAATTTCAATATTAGTGGAGGTCGCTATACAAAATCATCAGAATATTCATTTTTGGAAGAAACTAGAAATGCCTGTAATTTTCCAACAATCTAAAAATATAAGTCGCTAGAAAATTTATTCGTCAATTGGAAAGTGCGTAAACAAATGAGACAAGCGAACCTAAGCGAGCAGAGCCGGAGACTTGAACGCTCGCGCAGTAGCCAATCCAATTAAATGGCGGCCAGCGGCGGTGATTACAAACATAGCGCGTCACTCGTAACCGATTATAAATATTAACGAGCAAGGTCTGGGTAGTTTCACCGAGTAGCATTTAACGAATCCCAATCGGGTTCGGGATCGAGGTCATCGGCCGTATTAAGGCGTTCGCACTTTCGAATATTTTTGACGCGTGTTTCCAGAACGTCCTCCCCGTTCTCCTGTTGACTATCGGGCACGAGACAACCGGTCGTGCTGTGAATATTGATATCGATCGTAAACTTCGATTGATCTTCCATGTTGTTCAGCTACGAAAGAAGACCATTGGATTATGGTAGGAGACGAACAATTCTTTTTTCTCTGTCATACGGGCAGCTTTCTCATTGATGAACGGAATTCCGGTGCGGAAAACAGAGAGTACGAGACTGTTTCCGGATGACAGAGACCCACGGCGACTTCCGGTTTTGCGGGAACCCTCTGTTGTGATCCGGTTCAGTCGATCTTTTCAGAGGAGTTCGGCCCTGACCGTTCGGTGGTTACAGTAACTTTTTCTCTGGCTTCGCATTGAAAACAGAGCACTAAAATTATTTTAAAAAATTTCATACTGCAAAACTAACGAGCTCTTCTTGCCTTTCCAATTAGTTACTTAATCAATTTATTTATTAGCCTGTCGTTTTCACCAAAAGAACAAAGAATTTATACAATTTTTTACGAAACAGTAAATCCATTTCTTGCAGCAGATCCAGGAAAGAAAAATGAGCAACTGGTAAGATCGTAATGGATATTGGTGAAACAAAATCAATGAGTTGTACACAGTCAAGCTGCTAATGCGTCGATAAATATTCACATTAGGAAAGAACAGGCCCCGTAATTGGAGAGCAATTTATCGGGCTAATTTAATGAGCGAATTATGCGATAGCGCGCGAGAGTATTACAAAGCGGGCCCGCGCAATCGTGCACTTTTAATCGTTCGCAAATGATAGATCAGATGTGAGTTAGGTTCATCGATTCCGGTCGTGTAACATTGCCACGGCTCGCTGCGCGCTTGCAATTTCGTGGATATTACGAAATACGGCTGTTATGGCTAAGACAGTTAGGCTGCGGCATATTTGCTCGAACCAACTTCTACCGAGGCTTTAATCAATCCTGACGCGATAAATCTATCGCGAGAGGTGGCTATTATCGAGTATCGATTACGCTTTGCGAGGGGTCTGTTCGCGGTTTTTTTTAATTTTTATATGCTCGAAAAATACATGGGGAATTGACTCGGCAGAATGTATCGACCCTTAGCACTAGGCATTATTAACACTAGGTTTACGGAGCTCTAGAAATAACTATTGTACATTATTGTATAAACATGACCAGAATATGTTTATCCAAATTTTTGGTAGGAAGAAATGTTTCATTCTCGAGTTAAAATAGCTCCGAGTGCAAAGGGTTAAATAATGTTCTCTAACTGAACAAAGACTTGAAGAATCGACTCACCAGGATGGGGATATGCTGGAAACCATAGCAAACGAAAAGGATGCTATAGATCGTCGACCTTCCACTAGCTTCGTCCACTTGGACCTTTTTCTTCCTCAAACAGGCTCTGCTATTGGTGGACCCGCTGGTGCAGGAGCCGCTCGAAGGATCCCATTGCTGAGGATGACACTCGAAAGCTCCCGAAGAATTCTTCGAGCTAGCTTCCGACAGATCCGACACAGACTTCAGCAATTCTCCCTTCGGACTTCGACACAGGCTTCTAATCAAAGCCAACAGGAGACTGACCACTGTGGTCAGCATCAGTAAACATCTCAGAGAGTTGACGAAGATGCCATACTTCAAGGAAATCTCCTGCGCCAGGAAGACGCAGTGTTCTGGCTCGAAGTTTAGCACACCTGTCACACCGACGCACGCGCTAATCACGCTGAGGCTCACCAGGTGATACTTCAGGTGGTTTTTCGTTAGGTGAACATCCCTGGTGCTGATCGCAGTGAAAATCGCGATCGAAGTTAGGGTTAGCTCCTGAAGGATGCTCGAGGAGTTCAGCGCCCAGACCAGGGTCGAGCAGAACTCTGAAAATTAAACATTGGAGCCGAATTAGTGTCAATTTATTAAGTATATGCAACAGAAGTTATCGTGATGCCAAAAAATAGCAGCTATGATATAACAGAGGACACGAGTGGACTATTGATCACCTAGATCCTTGATCGAAGAAGGTAGCACTTGCCAAATATTTTTAGTATCTTGGGCAACCCGAAGCTGTTTATTAATAAGCAAATCGCGATGATTGTTTCGACCAGGTTGATCGATGAGGATAGGTTTAGATCGTTATGATTCATAGCGTAGCTACCTCCGAAATGGTTACTCGGCCGAATCAACGTGAGGATCGCGTAGAATAGGAGTCCAAGCTGGTGCACAAGACTCTCCGAGAGAATGGCCACTGTGAATACATCGATCTTCCGTTTCGCAGAGGACGGCTGGCTCTGATAGATAAGCAGTGACCATGACAGCAAGAGGATGCATATCGGTGAACCCACGCAGGTCGGCAGCCATTCTCCTACCTCGCTTCGCATCTCTGAAAAGAAAAATCGAAATCTTGTTAGCGATCCACAAAATTAAAAACCGGAGTCTCTCTTTGATCTTTCAAAAATATATTAAGTCCAACAGTTTAGACTAGGATTTTTTAGCATCGTGTAATGGAGAATATAAAAGATGATTGGCGTAGGCGGTTCTACAGCACGGCAAGTAAGATTTTCTTTGTTCTCGGAGGAATTCGTAGAACCGCCGGCAGAAACCAAAATTAATCGCCGCCAATTTACCCAATTAAGCGTACCTTCACGCTAATTTGCTCTCGAGGTTCGACAGAAATGGAACAAAGTTTACGAGCACTAAAGTTGCGCGGACTATTCATCGAAACGGCCTGGATCGGTGCCAGTTTCCTCGGCAAAGATCAACGGTACGGAAACTGCGAGAGAAAAGTGTCTAAGAACCCATTCCTCGGGGTCTCCAGGAATTCAAGGGAGAGGCAAGAACGGAACACCGATGCTCAAAAGTATTTCATCACTGCAGCAATAAACTTGCTTTTTCCTTAAAAAGAAACACCGGAGAACGTTCGACATTTCGTGCGGCTAAAAATATCGCTAAAAAGAGACACGACGGAGCTGTTATTATTCGAACATGTGGTTCACACGTGTTTCACGTATCTGTATACATTTAAGCTTTAAAGATACTCTTCCCAATCAAATAGCAATAACAATAATTACAAACAACGAAATAATGTCTGATCGCAGGTCGAATGAAATAAATTCTTTTGCAACGATCGCCATTAACAAGACAAGTTTGTTAAGATCCATCCAGCCAAGGTAGTTAAACGATTACCGGTAGCATTAACGAGATAAGTCCATTGAGAACGATCGTGGCTCCGTCTCTCCAAGGATAACAGAGAAAGATGATCTCCGTTGGTTGATCCACGCGAGCGAGAGTGTTGATACCTTAATCTCGATGAAAGCCCGGGCAATTAACGTCGCGCGCGTCGAATTACTACATCCTCGACGAGGAAGAGCGCCGGGAATTATTATTGTTAATCAACGCGGGCCGGTTACGGCGAAGTGATTACTACGAGAAAAGAGGAAGTGCTGCATTTGCACGACGAAGGCGCAGGAAAATGTCAACGGTGTTTGAAAAGAGGATGCCTGGCAGGCACCGAACCCTGTCCACAATTTTCTTCCTCGTTCTGCGCATTCGGACCCGGTTTTCTCCGATCCTCCGAGACTTTCTATTCCGCGGTCTAATTTATTATTAGGACCGAGTTTAGCTTGCGAATTCCGACCGAAATGTTTATGGCGGTCGGGTATGGGAATATCGAACAGCTGCGGCCGGATTCGAGCATGCTGCGCTTGATAGTCTTCGTAACACCGGGATCACGAAGGGGATGTCTAATTGTAAAATGTTGCATGAGCCGTTTATAGCAAATCGATTAACATTTGATTAATTCGATCCCGACGCCGGCACCTCTGGAAATATTCTATGTGCCATGTAAACTGTGGTGCCAAGGTGGTTCGGAACCCACCTTATAAAAACTGTAGGTCCCGTCGCGAAATAACACCGTAAAAAGGTGTTCAGAGCGACGTTAAATAAGTAAAAAGAAAAAAAAGACATTTGATTAAAGCTTAACTTTTTCTATTAAACATAATTGGGATTAATGTCACTGAACGATAGGAATAAGCATTGGATAGAAATATGTACTGTTTTATTAATTTTCTTTACTGCGAAATATTGTTGGACTCTCAAGGCGTCGTAATTCCTGGGGATTGTCTGGATCGTAAATCATTGAAATATGTTAGAGTTCTTCTGCAAGCCACTGATCTTTCATCACCGAAGGGAAAGTAGGATTCGGGTTCTCCGACAGAACGCGATATTTCCCTGGAACGGGGACGTCGCTAATGCCACGCATTAAACCCGATAATTTCCGCATTATTTCGCCACGCAGATGTCGCAGCGCGATTGTCACGAGGAAAGGAAATACCTCTTGAACTGTCAGGCAGAGGAACAACCTCTTCCTGCACATCTACCGACACCTATACTCCTCGAGAGAGAAGGCAATCCGAAGAGATACTGAAGAAACTTACCATCACAATTCGAAATAGAACTAATCCATCTTTAGAAAACGTTCAGTCGCGAAAACATGCCAGAGAGCATGTTAAAATATGCGAGAAAATTTCTCTGGAAGAAGGCCCGAGCTTTCGACAGCAAATTAGAATATAATCACAGAGCCTGCATTTAATTATCCAAGAAATTGTTCGCTATTAGCACGTCTTTTAAATTGAACACCAAGTACAAAAGTATCTATCGCGTGCGAACGCTCAGGCTCCAATCATGAGCTGTCGATCAACAAGTTGCAATCGTTGGATCTCTCTCTCTCTCTCTCTCTCTCTGTCTCTCTCGAGGAGTATGCATGAAAAGCGGCGGCGTAGACGAGCGATTTCAAGTCCACTACCTGCTCGATAATTACTCGAATTTTTCCAGACAGAATAATCTCGTGGCAGTCCACGGTTTTCCTCTCCTATTCCCAGCGGTGATCGTATTTATTCAATCAGTTACGCAAGCAACTCACGAACGATTACAGCCACCGGTTCTCCCTGGGCGCAGTCCATTTTGAAATTCACCTAATATCAGCCTCTCTCCCTCTCTCGAATTACGATCATTTCCCGCGACTCGGGAAAAAGAATATTCATATTACGGCTGGCTCGTTAACCGCCCGTGAAAGTTCGCCGCCACTTGGAAACGAGGAAAAACACGGTTGACCGGCACTCGGAAGCGCGCAGATCCGAGGCACGTAATCAGAATTCTTGATCAGAGATGCGTCTGCGATAGGGACCGCTGGAAAATTGAAAAAATTTCTGAAAGTTCGCGCAGAGACGGTCTCGAAAATCAGACTACCCCCTACACTTAATATTCGTCTTTGAACAATGAATTACAAACTTTTTCACTTCTCTTCGATTTCGATTTTCTGAGCTCTATCAACAGAAACGGTGCAGACCCCACACGAGTCCATAAAAAACAGCACCACATTAAGTGATTCCTTGTCTTGTGAGCGTTGCAACGCCCGTAACTTCCAGCAGTCGTTCGTGAGTGAATTGCGGTCGTTCGAAAGGGCCATTAAGCAAGAGGAATGCCCAAGAAGATACTCTTGACGATCCTCCACTTGTTCGAAAGAATATCAGATTCCCTGTGGCAGCTATAAGCCCGAGGACCCGCTAAGCAGATTTTCCAAGTGGCTTTTCCTCCCCGACGGATTTCAATTTACGTGGCTCGCGCGCCGAGTGAAATTATTCCCGGGCTACAACGGCGGATTCAAACCAGTTAGAGACGACCGCAGAAACCAGGTTAATTTTCCCTCGACTGATAACAATGTCGTTCGAAGGAAACCAGTCTTGAAGATCTTGTCTCTATTATGCTCGCGACTCTTTCGTCCCGATGTGAACACGTCGTTTCTTCCCTGCCGTTTGCGCCGGAAGTAGGTTACACGAAGAAAGTTCGCGTTTCCGTGCTCTGCGGACTCCGCGCTGCGCTGGGCGGATTCTTTAAAAAGAATTCACTTTCGCGAGCCCGTTTCGACAGGTGTCCCTAAATCACTTCCGAATTCCGCCTTCCTGCTTCGCTTTGATCAATTTCGCGTGTTGCCAGCTCTTGAATATTCATGAACCGGCGCTTGGAATTATTTACTGGCGAGAACGAAGCTCGCTGTCTTTATTTATCAGCAATTTTTTGAGGGGAAACTTGTTGTCGATAGAAATAGGACGCTCTCGATGCTCTTCACTTCGTCTGTTTAAAATCCGCAGTCCAATTATATCAATGTTGAACACACAGAATTATCTGCCATCGACACTAAACGCCTTGGGAAACTCGGAGAATTGTTTCCTGTGTAACCAAACAGAGATATCGGAGTTGATTATCAATAGAGGAACTGAAATAATTGCCTACCGGTGTTTGCTAGCGAGAATGGAAGCGTCGGAGAATTATTGACTGGCAATGAGGACTGGAAAATATTCACTGTCGACTATAACTAGACTGCGGATCTTTATGCAAAATAAAAATTATCTGCATCGATTGCAAAGTATAGAAACTAAATTGAATGTTATTTCGTCCCTTAATAAATTTAATAGACGAAAAATCATATATTGACATTTTCAATTTTAAAAATTTTCCAACAATTTTGAATTTCATCCACTCAATTTTGCTATAAATGCATAAAGATTCGCAGTCTAACTATAACCGTTCAGAGATGCGTGCAATAATTATTTATCGTTTAAAATTGTTCGAAAACTAAGAACAATAATTACCAACATCGAGTCCCTATAATAACCAGAGTAAATAAAAAACGGAGAAGCAGGAGTCCCATAAAAATGCGACCACCCGTCAAGCAGGACCGCTTTATAAAACAACGAATTTATGGCCACTTATTCCAACCTAAAGTCGGTGGCCTAGCAGGCTGTATCGGAGATTCTTCTCGGAGGGTACTCGTTCGAAAGGATCGTGGCCCATCAAAGACACGATAATACTCTCGGGCATGCTTTCCTAATCTCGTGGTCGACCGGCTAACGCCGGGTAAAGGTATACAGCGTTCCTAACCAGTATAGCCTATGGATTATGGGACGCGACGACGGTGAGAGGTGTGTCGTTCGATTAGGCTGGAATGCCGAGAGGTGTAGCATCGGCCAAGGTCAGAAAAAAATGCTCCTCGAAGGCGAAGCCACGCGAGATACGGAGGACAGACGCCGATCCCGAGAGAAGCCCGGACTCCGGACTCCGGACTTGTTTTTGAGCAAGGAAGCGCGAACCAGTTCGGAGAAGACGAAATTCCTCGGCGGAAGACCCGCAGGAGGCTTGGCCTTGATCCTGAGGGGATTCGCGAGGTCCCACGACAGCCTGGAAATTTTTAGGAATTATTTCCACACCGTTTCGATCGAAGGAGACCATAGAAAATTGTCTACGTCAATTAACCCTTAGAACTCGAATGGCGACTCTGAGAGACGGCACTAAAAATTGCCGTACCATCATTCAAAATATAGTTTAGGTTATTAAATATATCGGTATATAATCGTTTCAGGTATTATAATATCGTATCCATAAAATTCTCAAGTTCATAGGGAATGGAAATATTCTAGATCGGAAGAAATATTTAATGTTCGAGTTAACCATGGCAAATGTGTTGATATTGGGATTTTTCATGCCTAGAAATTAGTTACACATTTTGTAGCGTACCTCTAAACCCCTAGAAAATTGCCAGCAATTTCGCAAGCCTGTTTTCTCGCGGCAATTAATGACCAGGCTCGTTTTAGCTCGGTAGGGTGTCGGATCGATCAGAACCGCGCGATTTCCGATCATCGGCGATGGCCGTACGATTAAGAGATCCATCTGTGGTTTATTAGCGCGTCGATCGCGGCTCGATCAAGGGGGGGCCTCAATCGGCCGGATCTAGGGAACGATCCTCGCAATTGCGGCGTCAGTGGGACGGAATTATGCTTCATGATTGTGACCTTTGGCCAATTAGAGGCTCTCCTGGCGAGCAATCAGCCGGCCTACGTGAAAATGATATCTGGTGTCACGAAGCACCGTGGCCCCGGTAAAACATTGTGGCTCTAACTCGGTCATGTGAAACTCTGTCGCCCACTCTATCGCTCTATCTCGCTTCCTCGCGCATTCTCCTCTCTCTCTCTCTCTCGAGCTTGTCTCGGAACGTTCCTGTCTCTTCCGAGCTCGGAAAGGATGCTGGCCTCCACCTTGAAACCGTTTCTCACGATTAATCAACGATCCTCCAACGGGAAACTTCATTTGAACCCAGACGATCGAGACCAGTCTTCAAGGAGGGTTCGAACGAAATGCCGGAACGGTTAGGATAGCGTACGGCATAGCGATTTCCGCGTCTAGATTTGGCGTGCACCGTGGAAACCAGCTCCGTTAAAGAGAGAGAGCGACAGATTTCTGTGCAACGCACGGATTAAAAAGAATCGCGCCGATAAACGAACCGGGAACTTTCATCTGGGAAGACCACCAATTAGAAACCCCGTCGATTCGAGCGAACCTGACGATCGAACCAACTGCTCGCAAGATTTATTTGACAGTGGAAAGCGCGTTTGGCACTGATAACGCCGGCCGGCTTGTAACGATTACTCTGCGACGCCTGAACACCTAACCGACTCGATGTAACAGTCGAAGAAAGGTCTTTATTGATGCCTGGAAACCAGGATCAAAAGCAATTTCTTCGGTCGAGGGATCGAACGGTGCGCTCGTGATCAGCCGACTGAAAGAATGCACAGCGATTGCGCAATAGTAAAAATTTGAAAAAGAAAATTTCGTATTTAATAGGTTAAGAGGTTGAGATTGTCTTTGAAATGATTAAGAAATGAGGCGATAGAAAGGATGATTGAATTCCAGATAATCGAGGTTCCACCGTACGAAATGGAACTCCGCAGAGGAAAAATTGAACCGTGGCGAAGAACGTAGAGAACGAAGGCAAATTCGATAAACAAAAGATCAAAGAACGGTCTCGGATGAAAATAGAGCCGGTTGGAATGGTCGAGAGAATAATCCGGAAAACAAAGGCACCCGGAAAAGCGTAGTAGCATGGTAGTGAATTATCGGGGGGTTGAGTAACCGCGAGGACGATGTGGCTGATGCGAACGACCGAAGGTAACTCGAGCGAATTAGATCCTTCTAAATCGAGTGTTGGCACCGGTGCCAGCACGCTGCGTCGCAGACTGTACCAGGGACCGGGGTGACTGCATCGTCCTGTCGAGAAGTGGGTTACGAATACTGTTCGCGAGAAAGTAACCGAGAGCCGATCTGTCTCGGTGGCAGGGGAAGATTAGGCGCGGCCGTCCGGTTTGCATCGGCGAACGCATTATTAGTGCATGGTGCATTCGACGCAGCCTGGACACGCGCGAAAAATTTAGGTTCCGAACACCGTCCGACTTGAATGGTATAAAACAGTTTCCGCCACGTTTCGGCAGTTTGCATGTCGGTCTGCTATGATTAGGTTGATCGTGTCCCGTAGATTCAGGCCGGTAGGCTGTGGCTTTGCTGTGTGTACGGCTTCGAAGCTGCTTTTAAGCCGCTTCGGTCCGGAGCTTCGACGTGTTTCTTCAACAAGAGAGACACGACCGCCTCGATGCGTGGAACGCGCGTGCCAAATTCCTTAGGCGACGACGCAACCGGCAGCAACGCTTGTCTGTGTTCCGCGTGGTTTCGAGGTCAGGGAAGAACGGCTACTTCGCGGACTAGGTGTCTTCTCTCCTCGATCACGTCCCCGTATCGTGTTTCCTGCCGTTCACGATGGTCAGAAACGGAGTCGAGGAACGCGTCCGCGAACGTTCCCGAGGGCAAGCCCCGAATTCTGACCGTTTTCTTCTACATTTTCTTAAACTGCACTCCTTCAAGCAGGATCTCAATTATGCAGATGATTATTTAACCTTTCAACGAGGTAATAAAAATTGTACCACGGTCAACGTAAGTATTGATTAGCTCTCGGATGTATTAATCGAGTCGCAAGAGTCCACGCGGGGTTGACGGCAACAACAGAAGATTTTATTGAGTAGAGTTTGAAGTGGAACGGTGCTGGCTGTAAAAATTGCAACGGCGAAGGCTGAGAGCTGCTTCTGGAACGCAGCGTACGCTATGACGAATGCGGTACGGTCGGCAATCGCAGTTTTACTGTGCACTAAAAGCCACTATCTAGTTACAAGAATTCTTTTTTATATCCTCGAACGCTGAGCTAGACGATCAGCTGTTACGTTTTCTGGCGAATCGTGCTGCAGCTATTTTCTCTCTCTCTCTCTCTCTCTCTCTCTCTCTCTCTCTCGGGAGAGGAATAAAACGAGTCTCGCTTACGGTAAATGCCCACGCGGCACGGAACGTTAAGCTTGAAAAAAAAGAAGAAGAGACGAATGAAATTTATACAACGGCACACTCTGATCTTCGTGCTCTTCCATTCAGAGATTCGGGATATATCAAAGATTGGTTTAATGGAAATGGAACAGTTGCTCCGTAATCGAAGCTGAACACGACATACCCGTTTTCTCTAATTATATTCTGATTTACGTTTTACGATAACTTTCTATAAACTGATGCGATCATCGCTCGGACGATTCTGGGATATATTTAAGCCTAATTTGTTGTTTTAAGAGCCGCGAATGTTTCTAGTCTGCAGAGAGATAAGATAGGTCGATTGCAGTAATCACTGTCCCACATGCATTCTATTAAAATGAAAATAAAATTATGACAGTGCGCGCATGTAACAGTCGCTGCAAGAAGGAGTTTATCTGATATTGTTACAGGTCAGCAGAAAATTCAATGGAAAGTAGTTGTAGGCTACCGTGCTGACATAGTTGAGTAAGGATACAGTTAGATCGAACACACGGAATCTAGCGAAATTGAGGGTGAGCGAACGAGTATTCGTCGAATCAATTTAAACAATGAGCACGCAGAAGAATTTATAATATATTGAGAATATTCGAATCTAAGAAAATTGTAGGAGGTACGAAGTGTTGAAGACTGAAATTTAAACGACTATCCGCACCTTGTTTCTAATATTTCTATCAGCTGGAAGACTGTGCTCGAGGGTACCAAGGCCCACGCAGTTTAGAGCGCGACTGCTAAGTAGAAAATATTAGTGTCATTCATAAATTAGGGACACTGCAGTCAATGACCAATTAGCCTTCCGAGTATTCGTCATCGGCCAAGGTAGATCAACGCCGAACGAAAAAATAGAAACAATTCGTACCATTCAAAGACGACTGTAAGATTGTTAATAATTAGTATTTCGTTCTGAATCTTCTGGATCATGTTCTTGCCACGTAACAGCTCTAATATATGCAATAAAAATCAATTACGGAAACAACAAGAAAACGAATACAACACGATGACCACTAAAAGTCATTAGAAAATCCGCTGAAACAATCATCGACGGGTTCAATCATGCACAGGATGATTGAAGGATCACGATCGAATGAAAAAGGTCAGCCGGTAGTCAGTAGATCGCCGATACCCGGCGAATCGAGGCTCCGGAATGAGACGAAATTAGAATTCCACCGCGGAACGAGCACAATTTCGAAATTATAGTGCAGCGGAGGGTCGGCGCATCCGATTGAGGACTGCATTTACATTGTTATGCTCATTGAGCGAATTAATGCACCGTTCATAAGCCGACGCAAGGACGCGAGGCGAAGGCGTCCTTGATATTCCACAAATCATTTCCTTCGTTAACAAGACAGAACTTCACGTTCAATCACGGAAAGAAACTGATAACAACACCGTCCGTCAAAAAAAGAAAAATAAAATCGTGTACTCACTGCAGAGTGTCAATGATTATGCGGACGGATGGTTGCCGCGGAATGCAACCGCATCGCTGTCTGGAGTCTGCGAGTGCGCGCGATCTCGATCAATCGGATCCTGGCAGCCGGTGGCGAATGCGATTTCTATGTTTTCGCCTTTGTCATTGGCATCCTCGGCCTGCCAATTTCCGGTCCAGCGCGCGTCAATCCCGTGGCTATCTCTCTTCGAAAATTCTCGCGACGGATCTCACATTTGGTCACTGAACCATTCGCTCACTATCCCGACGGCTACACTAAAACAAAAATCGGCCGAGTCTCCATGTAAAATTCGAAATTCCTTCTCTAAACACGATTTTTTAAACCGCGGTACACAGCGGATTTTTTGGGCAGAGAATTGAACCGAGCGTTTTCGACGAGGACGTTTCTACCGAATCGGAACTTTCACTGTTTAGGGAGCGCGTAGAATTTCACTGGGCCCCCGTTTCTGGCTGCAATATGGGCAGCTTCGGTGGCCGAGGATTTTTCGGACACGTGATAGCGTGTTGTAAAGAGACACTCGCGGCAGCCCGATCGAGGATCGATGATTTTTAATTGAGCGACGCGGAGAGGCGTGCTCGAACGGTGCCAGCTGTGGCCGAGCGAGTAATATTGCCGCGAAGAAGCCCGGACCGGGACTGACTAGCCGTAGGATTCATTTGGGTCAGCGGCACAACGTAGTATAGCGCTGCCAGGGCTCCGACTATACTGCCTGTTACACGGCGAAGTGAAGGTGCTACGCCGCGTGGCTATAACGGAGCTATCTTCGCGGCAAGATTCGATTTTTCGTCGCTCGATTCCGATTCCTCGGCGTGATTACCTCCTTCGAAAACGCGGTCGACTCTCTGGAAAATTGGAGGAAAAAATTCGATTTTTTAAATTGCGCTACTGATGCAGTCTGCGCGCGCTTCGATTTAGAAGTTTGAATTTGCTGCATGCTTTAGTCAGCGGCTTATAGTATATTAAAAAGTGTCAGCCAAAAAGAGCCAGACCTTTATTTTGGTTAAATAAAAACTAGAAATACACTCTCGATACACATTTTTAAAAATATTCGACAAGACCTTGACAATTTGAACGTGATTTAATTTCAGAATTGATTATTTAACATTAACATACGAACCAAACTATAAACAATGTGCCTAAACTAGTTCTCAACTACATTGAACTGGAGTAGAGGATCCAGGAAAGACCAGGTCACAAACGCGCCTCTTAGAAAATCAGCCTAGCCTTTTATTGAAAACCTATTAACTAACATCTCTGCTTTGGCTCGCACTCACGCATCTGTGTTTACAAAAAATATATATATAAGTATGATACATAACTGCCTTTCTCACTCTCTCTCCCGGAAAAATATCTTCTTTCGAGGTATATTCATGTTATCACTCCCGAAATCAAATGTCCTCAAGCTTGGTAGTGCAAAGAGTTCTTTGGTTTCAGCTCGACGTATTGCGAATAGTCTAATTGTAGGACAACGTATCTATGGTTGACGAACGCCCTCTTAAAGGGATACGCGTTCCCTTGATACAAAGTAGGGCAAAGGGGTGGTTTCCCGATGGCCTTGGCTGTCCCGTTGTCAACCAGGTCCCAGAGATCGATCATCTGGCAGCCTTGTGGCCTGAAACAATAAAAAATTGTTTGCTATATCAGAAAAAGGATACACCCTTTTTATTAATCCTTTGCACTCGACTGGCTTAAAATTTCGAACAGGTCCGAGTGCAAAGTATTAAAAAGCCTGGGAGATTAATTACAATTTCGCGAAGCCCAGACACGTGGGTCCTTCCAAGATAACGTATCCAACTTTCATACTCCTCAGTGTCATGTACACCGAGGACACGTCTTTTCTGCTGAATATCTCGTACACCTTCATCGTCCTATCCCTGAAACAGAAGAGCTGATAGTAAACAAACCAATCGGAGACTCTAGATCCCCGCACCTCATCTCCTTGCTCTCGTAATAGGGGTTATTGACGATAGGCCTGCCAGTCGACAGCATCAGGTTGGCCATCAAGGACATCTTGCCGGCGAACACCGCGTGTTGCGGAGTGTTCTTCTTTATCCACTCGAATAGCTCTTCCTGTTCGATGTTGCTGAACTCACCTGCAATGTTAAAAGATCAAATATGTAATGTACTACCTTCATTCATACTCTCTCATAATTACCAATGATGCTTCTCTCTTCGCGCAGCCTCTCTAGCCCATGATAAGACATCGCCGATATCACCAGAACCGCCAAAGCAGTTTTTACCATGTTGTTCTTCAACCCAACTTTGTCCAGGTATCTACTAGCGCATACGGTCCCGGCGATTATACAGAGATGCGGATTCATGAACAGCTTCAATCTCATGATGAACACAGCCATGATTATAAACGCGCCAGTTTGCAGTCCATTGTACGCGAGGTCCGCCTCTACGCACTTGGGATACCCTTTGCTCTTGAAGCCCCTGTACCAATAGTACACTATCAGAACCCCAGCTAGCACGGCGAGCGGCAATAGCAGAGTCCTTATGATAGTGTCGTAGCTTCTGAACGGTAGGAAATCGAATTCGGCCGAACAAGTGTAGAGCATCGTGTGGAAGTCTTTGTAGCTGGTCAGCTTTGCTTTCAGTATGCCGAACACGTGCGCGTCGTCCTCGGATATTAGCGACAACAGGGACTTCAAGAATCTTGTGCTGATCACTACGAGAACTATCTCCAAACCTGTCTGCAGTTCCCTGCCGATTAACCGGATCGTGACCTCCAGGAGAGTTATGACAACGCTGGTCACCAGCAGACATTGGTACAGCGAGTAGTGCAACGAGTTTCCGTCTGTTATCTTCGTGGCTATGTATATCGGCCATAAGTGGGACAAACAGATGGATCTGTATATATCGTTTGATATCACCTTCATCCATTTGAGTATCAACAACGCGATGATCTGGGTGGTGAACACGAAGTGCGAGAACTGCCAGAAGCACAAGCTTATCAGTGTCGACCATCCAACTTTCTGAAACGATTCAAGTGTCGGTTAGGTTGCAGAGGTTCCCGGATCGTTGGCATTCCCAGGCTCAAACGGGAACTTAAGGGGGTGGACTCGTTTCCGGGGTTGCAAGGGTGCGGGATGCGCCTTCTCATTTCTCGATAACGCAAAGATAGGGGTTTTCGGTAGTCGAAAGCGCTAGATGAAAGATCAATCCAGGCCGCAATCACCCTTAAAAGTCCTATTTTAAGTTCACATGCGCAGCTTTCTGACTTTTGGGACTGTCTGCGGCCTAGATTGATCTTTTATCTAACGCTTTTCACCACTAAAAAAGCCCATCTTTGCATTATCGACAAATGAGAATCAATCCTGGAAACGAAACTACCCCTTTAAACCGGTATTACGTCAGCAAAGCTATACCGAAACCGATATATTACCGAAAAGAAGAAAATCCAGAAGATTACCGGTAAATATAAGGAAACATACCGGTATTTACATATAGCGGTATGACGTCATACCGGTATTTTAGATTTCGGTGTAAGTCCAGGCTCAACGCACCAGCATTAAAGATTTCGGTACGTTCATGTGATTCGGGCTTTCTCTCACGATCATGGTCACCGTGTACATCTGATACAGAATCACAGGGTAGGCGAAACTCTCGCGGAGAGGCGGAGTCCATTGTACTCGTGTGCATTCATTGTGATTGTAGAAGAACAAGAGCACAGCGATGATTCCGCTGCCCAGGCTCTTGCCCAGGTACATGGAATAGTAGAACAGCGTGGCTGCAGTGAACATCGTGTGGATCCACACAACGTCCAAGTAGAAATATACTGGAACTCCCAGGCCCTCGCAGCTGGTCACAGGAGGCACTCCTTCTCCTCTTTCTATCTGAAAGCCACGCTTTTCTGGTCACTGTATAGGAGATGGCTGCTTTACGTTGTATTGTATACAGAGTCGAATGCGAGACATCTTAACACATTATCTACCAGCGATTAGACTTTCGATAGATAAAGTGTTAAGATTGAGGAATTGGGTTCTCGCGAGTACGAAAGCCGTACTCTGGATACAAATCCGATATAAACAAGTCTCACTTGCCAGCACTCTTCTACAGAAATCATCCCCAAATCCTTGGCAGAATGATACAGCCAGCCAATTACCAACTGCAAACCAGAAAATGTTATTGCCTATCATTGTTCTAAGTAGACTGCGAATTTACATTCATTCAATTTTATAAAATTCTGCGTGGCGCAGTCCACAGTTGTTTTCGTTCTAATTTAACTGATTTCGATGACCTCGGAATGTCACAGAAACCAGTGTACCCTTCTGTACACATTACTAAATGTTTACACGAACGTTCGCAGTCTAAAATGGGAATTGCCAGATCGGAGTACATTACCTCTGGCAGCAGACTATATTTTCTACCGGCGTTTATGACATTGCCATACTCGGAAATGTTATCGTGGCTGATTTTTTCCCAGCCTTCCATGAACGTCTTCGATTCCGCGATAGTCTTGAAGTAGGAGTAATACATTCCCTGCGAAATAAGAGAAAACAAACGAGTACTATACCCCACATTTTTGGACGGAGAATTGAATTCAACATTTTGGAATTCGATCAAGATTTCGTACCATTTCCGTGCGAAACGACATTTCCCTCTCGATCTCGGACAAATGCGAGAAATGCCGGTCGTTTTCGAACATTGTCGACACATGCCAGCGGTGGAGAAGCCCGACTGCGAATGCTATCACAGAGAACAATGAAATTATACAACGTACTTGTTAAATGTACTCACGTATGCTGTTGGTTTATTTAAAAAACAAGTTTTCACCTATAAAATCAGCTATACAATTCACAGCGGACTCGTACAGAATGTTATACCTGTCACTCTCCGTCGCCATCTTTGGCAACTGATCGGCCGCGGTCACGTGACTACCGTTCAGCGCCACGATCTCTGTTGATTTTTGTGATTTTTGTATCAGTGTATCGAGTAAACATCAGAGTATAAAAAAAGCGTATGCACTATCCCATCTATACATTAATAAATATATCGATTTATCGATATCCGAGAAGAACATTTGTGTACGTAAGGACTCAAAATTCGGTCCCAAAGTAATTTGAAATCTGGACAGAAACGAATGGTATATATTCACGAATTGGTAACAATCGCGAAGCAGTAAGTATACTAGAAATATATGCGAAATAGTTAAGCCTTTGTACTGCTATTGTAACTCGAAAATTAAACATTATTTGTTCGACCTAGAATATTTCGCGCTCTCAATCTCCGTTGTCCCCTCTGAGAGAGAGAGAGGCACCATTAAAAATTGCTGTATCAGCTGATACTAGTATTCAAAACATTGTTTACATTATTAAATATGTCGGTATGTATATCTAATCGATAACCAAATAGTTAAGTATTGTATGAGGTATTATATGAATTTCATATCCATCAAAAGAAAAAAATCATATGGAATTATACTAGGGCGAAAGAAATGTTTAATTTTCCAGTCAAAATAGCCCCGAGTGCAAAGGGTTAAATTTCATGAGTATATGGAATTGATATAATAACTCGTACAGTACTTAAATGTTTAGTAATAGATTAGATAGAATAATTCACCACTCGAGTATAAAGTTAAATTATAATTTGTCAAAGTTCAGCGCAAAAGTTTTATGCTTGTCGATTTCAGTTGGTTGTACGTATTTTCTTTTTTCCAGATTTGCGTTGTTTACGAAGCATATTCGAAAGCCCGCTGACTCTTCGAGAAAAAGTATGAATTTCCCTGGGCAGGGGGTCTTGATACGGCCCTGGGCATGCGCGTATAGCCAGGCGTGCATTGGCACTCCCGCTATCGATCAGTCGCGTGTTAGTCCACCGTGACATGGAGGATCTCCTGCTGCAGATCGTCAGGGAGTCCAGCAATGCGAAGCTACAGAATTTGCGGAAATCGGCGCAGGAAGCGCACGGTGAGCCCATTCAACCCCATAACTCAAAACCATCCTCGCTTGCCCCTATCTCCGCGAAAAAACTCGAATTCCTTTCCACTGGGTTCAACACTACTCGAGATAACTACCCTCGCATAACATCCCCTCGCTGTTTCGCAATATGTTCCGCTGCGAAAATTAATCGCTGCATCCTGCAACAAATAATCCTCATCACTTCCACTCTTTGGACTCTAATTCTTTCTTTATTTTCCATTAAGCTATTTTTTGACGATTTGTTGTTTTCTGAGAATAATTTATACCAGCATTGAGAAATTTTCTTTTGTGCTGATTATTGCGTCGGTCACTCTGGTAATTATTAGACGGCGGATCTTTGTGCAAAATAAATCTTTTTTTACCTGATTCGCAACAAAATGGAGTAAAATAGAAATTGATTTTTAAAACAGTAACAGTATTTTTTAAATTCTTCTAATGTTTTTATTGTTTTAAATTACACCCACTCATTTTTGTCACGAATGCATGAAATCTGTTGGCTAGTTATTATGTTCGTAACTGTTGATGGCAGAAGATTTTCTGATGTTTCCCGCAGATTTCCTTGAGAAGCAGCAAGCGTTGCTCCGTGATCCGCCCCACGAGCTGCGAGCAAAATGCCTACACACCTTTCAGCTAGCACTGGAGACCAAGAGGAGCAAATTCGTCGCGTTCGGTCTGTCGGGATTACATGTGCGTGGTTCAATTTTTCTAACACATCTTTTTCCCGCATAAAACGTACACCATTCTACTACAACCTCGTACATACGCATACATCCGCTCGCGGGAAGGAACTTGGCGATAAAGCGCGAGATATCGACGAACAGCTGTGTCGCTTAAAACGTTTCTGACATGCCATTCCTGCATTTCAACACTTCGTTCGAAAACAGAATAAATACTCCATCTAGCTTACTTATCTATTTAAAAAGAGCCAGACGCGTTTATTCTGTTCTGAATTTTTTATTGATCAAAATTTTTATTTTCGAAATGTAGAAAATGTTGAGAGACGACAGGTTCCAGTCACCTTACGAGCCAGAGGATGACTCCCTATGGCTGCCTGCGCAAATGTTGCACGCGATGGGCTCTATCTTGTCGCAGTCCGACGACACGCAGACGGATATGCTAAAAGTGAGTTCGATTTTAGTATGAATTGATCAGACCTTGAAGAAGAGCTACAGCTTGAGCGATGGTTTTTTTACAGGTTCTCCTACAGGTCGCCTGTTCATCTTATTGGACGATGAACGGCCGTTTGATTATCGCCATTCTCACTACCTGCTGCGAGGCTTTCGAAAATGGGAATCAGGCTGTCAGGACCGCCGCCCAGGCTGCCACTAGTCAGACTCTGCGGTCCTTCTGTCTGTTCTTAGGTAATTGACGCCAAAACTGGACAGATTCAACATAGTCAGTAGCTAGCAAATTAAAAATTTAGGATGCATACAGGCGTCGAAAAATCGCGACGAAGCTAGACATTCCTTCTGTTAAAAAATCTGTAGAGTCTTTTCTTCCCATAAAACACTAAAGAATGCACTAGAAAGAGACCGTGTATTCTAAAAAGAGATAGTGCATTCTAAAAGGAGTCCGACAGAAGTTTGATCGATAGAAGGCACAGTGTTCGCGTGCTCCATTGAGGTATTCCGTGACTGTCGGCTTATTTCCTGTCGGGAAATTGGTTAGCATAATGACGAACGCTATCCCCTACAGACGAAGAGTGCCAAGAAATGGACGAGAACGCGAAGAAGAACAAGAACCTATGGGAGAGGGGGGTGTCCTGTTTCAACGAGGCGCTGCCGATCCTCCAGTACATCTGCAGCAAGCTGGACGAGGCTCAAAAGTAAGATGAAACGGTCGTTAATCTCATCAAGAAGACTGCATTTTCGAATCGTAGGAAATCCTGTTCCAGCAACGGGAGGAACGGCAACACCGTGGTCTTCCTATTGGAGTGCCTGCACACCTTGATCTCATCCCTACCGCAAAAGATTCACACCAACGCTCACTTCACCACTTTCCTTTGGCAGAAGTTCTGCCCCGCGTTGATAGCTTTCCTTGGTACGCCAAGGGTTGACAAAACGTTCACGTCCAGGGAAGGCAAGGAGAATGAAGTGGGCAGGGGTTCTGGATACCTTGCGACTTCACTGAGCTTTGATAGCCATCAGGCTAAAACTGTCTACAGGCACGTGGATTAATGTTTTAATTCTTCAGGGTCTTGAAAGATTTACAATAAATGGATTTTTGTTTCTTCCAGTATTGGAACAGAGTTGGTTCGACTGGTAGGTTGCGTGGGCCCGCTCAGACCAGTTTTAGAGTCGGTATTTCATCGAATGCTGCTGTATCCGCCTCCTCAACAACGCCTAGAGCCTCTGAAAGCCCTGAAGGAGCTTCTCCGTAGTCCCAGTCGAATGGTAGACTTCGCAGGACCGTTGTTGGTAGAAGAGGACCGGTCCAGTCATATTCAGAGCGACATGGCGTTGATGAGACTGTAAGTTGTCTCTTGTGTTTCATAAGAGGATTGCGATAATCTGTCGACTCGATCTTAGGGCAATGGACTCGATCGAGGAATCAACGACCGGCGGACTGAGTATTCTGCACGCTAGTGTTTCGTGCGTGGTCGCGATGCTCTCCGCTCTTCAGGAACTGTGCGAGGGCAAGGCCATTAATCACACTTACACGTGCGCGATCAATAGTCTGTACGAGGACCTGGAGTCTTGCGACTATAGGGGGCCACTGACGTACCAAAGCATGGCTAGGCTACCGAAAACTTACAGGTGAATCTGAAATTAACGACGACAAGACATGTACAGAATATGTGTAATACGTGTCATTTACTTTTAGAGAGCAATTGGAGCTGATGAAGAAGGGAATAGGCTCCGACTCGGACTCTTCAGGGCACGGACCCTCCGAAGACGGCGATTCTACGGACACCGAAGGTCCTCAGAATGATTCCGACGAAGTTCAAGACGAGAACAGTTTGGAGGACAATGATTACGCGATGGAGAACGAAAGGGAGAGGTTGAGATTAGAGAAGCTTCCAAAGTGTCTTCATGTTGGGAGACAAGTGGCTGACGAATGCAACGTTGACGTAGAGAGACATAATGCTAGGAAGTTCGTGAAGACTCTGAAGAGCGACCTGATCCCTATGGTGTTGAGCCTGAGGAGCAACATAGAGGTTGACGAGGCTTTGCAGAACTTTGCTTCGGAATACTGTCAAGGTATAAAGTTGTTTATAATCAAAATTAAAATCATTTTACAATGATATTCTTCAATTTCAGGGGTCTTCACAGCCCAGCAGAAGATCCAGGAGCAGACTGACATAAGCACTGACTCCTGTGCGTTAATCACGATCATGAATGCCGATGGGATCTACCTAGCCACCTACGCAGCCTTGCTGCTGAATCTGAAGCTGATCAGGATCAATTACTACCATGAAGAGAGTCGCCAAGTTCCAATCAGCGAGGTATAATATTTAGAATATTTTCTATAATAATTTCAGAGTTGGTATAAGCATTGTGTCTCTTCAGGAACAATTTGTCGAAGAAGTGCATGGGTCAGGAGTCTTGGTTTATTTGTCAGCGACCTGGTTGTCTGAACTCTATCAGCAAGTACTGGCCTGCAATCTGCTCGAGAAGTGTGGCTACAATCCTCACTATACCGAGCACAGTGCTCTGATAAACGTTCTAACTGGTGAGTAGACTTCTTTCTACTGATCAAGACCTTACAGAATTCAATAACTTGAATTTGTTTCTTGAAGACGTTGATGGAATCCCTGGTAGCCAAAGAGGAGGACAGCTTCTCTCAGACTACATAAGGCTAGAAAAGGCTCAGCTGTCTCGAAGCGAGCCAACGCCAGAGGCTGAAGCGGGCGCCAAACTTTCTAGAAGAGTCCTAACTTGCTGCTGGGGAAGCATGATGACTGTTCTAACAACTGGTCTAAATCCCCCTAAAGAAGAAAACAATAAGGGGATATTGAACAGGGATGTTGGCAGGAGAGGCATCAGGGACACCGTGGTGTTATCCTTGGAAGGTCTTCATAAAGCTGCGATTCTGAGCAATATTCTTGGTGAGTTCAATCATTTTCTAGGATACTTGGAGAGTTGCTAATGATCTTGATACTTCGTTATTTAGGTCTGCAGAATCGCTGCGGCTCGATTTTCGCTTTACTGGCCAAAGCGGCCTGCACAGAGCAGTCTATATCAAAGATTACAAGAACGAAAGATGTCCTGCGATTGAAATTGCAGAATAGGGCAACCAATATTCACACATCTCATGCGCTGAGCATGGATGTTCTTCTGGGCAAGGGTCTGGAGCTTGGCAGCCATGGCAGTGACTGCTGGCCACACGTTTTCACGTAAGAATCATCGATTCTTATTCTGGATTCACGGGAATGCTAGCTTATAACATGATCCTTCTTTTCTTGTAAAGTTGCTGCTTGTATGTGAGCAAGTTGGAGCACGATTTCTTCGGGAGAAACCAAAATCCATCGTTGCCGAAGGCTCAGCAGAAGAAGGAGAAGAAGGACACTGCGAATGGGGATGCGAAGGGGAGTCAGGACAGGTTGAGGTTGAGTTTTAACATAGCCGACGAGGAAGAGAACTGGTAATTATTCTCAAGCTTCCACTTAAGCTTGAAAGAAAGTTCTCAGGTGATTAACAAAGTGTTCTTCTTACAGCGTCGATGTCTACAGCTTCTTATCCAGTCCCTATACCCAGAACCCTAGCTCGGACACTATTCCAGAGATCATTCAAGAGTCGAACGCAGACAGTCAGTTCAATGGCATTCTTCCAGCCGATTACGCGGCCAAGATTATCTGTGTCCTGTCGCAACAGGTCGACAGGCTCTTCGAGAACGCAGCCTTGAAGTTGAATCTAAGAGCGTTATGCTTATTTTTGACTGCACTTTGCAAGGCCAGCAAGGCTCAGTTGTTTAAAACGACAGACGGATGCAAGGATAATAAGAGATTCTGGTGGCGCAGGAGCAAGCCCAGAGAGAACGAGATGAACGTTTTATTGTTGGCTAGATTGGGAGAGGTGATGCTGAAATGTGTGAAAAGTGGAAGGCCTCTGATTCATATAATGAGGGTAGGAATATTTTCAATCATTTTTTAAACGAGTTCAGGATCGTTGTACCTAGTTGTCTGTTAATTTTTCGGGAATGATTGTTAGGTCTGGAGTATCCTTGGACCGCACTTCATGGAAGCAGCTTGCCACAAAGATCGCAGCATCTCGAAGAAAGCGGTTCAGTGTATTCACGATTCCATGGCAGCTTTGTTGAACGAGCAAGTCGAGTTGCCGCACTTCCACTTCAACGAAGCACTCTTCAAGCCATTCGAGAACCTCTTGTGCCTAGAACTTTGTGACAGCGATGTGCAGGATCAAGTAGGTGGCTTGTAAAATATATTATACTAAGTCAAGGCTTTTTTAGACGAGGGTGGATGGGTGACCTCAGACACAAGACATAAAGAGACACACCTATAACATTCTCTGGACCCCTAGATATCTATATATGACTGTTTTAACAATCTAGAATAGAGAGCGAAAGAGTTAGACTGTCAAGATCGTTACCACACTCCATATATGGTCATGCTCACAAGTTCATGAAGGTCTATAAATACAGGTGACACTGTCAAAATTCTCAGTTCGTCCCGGGCTCTATCGGGAACTATCAGGAATTCGATAAAGTCCTGGGAGTTTCGGTCCAGAGCTTGGGAGGGACTCCTATGCTCCTTCCACTTCTACTTCCCCTTCTTCCTGAATATTTTTCTCACTTCTCCGAACCCCTTCCATATATTGCCCTCAACCTCCTTCTTTCTGAATCCCCTCTTTCTCCGTGATTCTCCCCTCCCTTGAACGCTCTCCAACTCTCTAGCCCTTATATAAGAATAATTTTACAATTAAGAACTATCTCGCAAATTTCCGGAAATTTCTGACAAAAGCAATCCTCTGGCAGATCGTCAGCTGCATCTGCGAGTTCGTCGAGACCAACCGTACCGAGATCCGGTCAGGCTGGCGTCCGCTCTTCGGTGCGCTACGTGTAGCTTCGGTCGGCAATTCAGATTCCGTGGAGTCAGCCCCGCTCCTCGAGGTCTTCAGAGTCTTCCTGTCCACGGACAACACCTTAGTGTTCGCGAACGCCGCGCTAGATTGCATCCTGTGTCTGTTGCGACACGTAAGGGGAATCGGTGACGCGGAGGGTAACCAGGACGAACAGGAGCAAGTCGACATCGCCGAGTCCAAACGAATGAGACTCTGCGTGGAGAGTCTCAAGTACCTGTTGAGCTGCAGCGATATTTTAGCTTCGATGTACGGCATGCCAGCCTGTCCAATCTTTCATTCAGCGCAGAGGATCCAGGTTTCCACCATACCTCAGTACGTCGATCCCTTGATCCCCAATTCCGAGGTGATCAGGTTCGACAAGCACGCCGAATCCATACAAGAGACCATTCCCGAAAGGCCTCACGACGTCCTCATGGAGAACGTTCACACGATCACGACCCTGCAGAGCATGGACAAGCCTAGCGGCATCTTAAGAGTCTGGTATATTCTCATCGAGGGTCTAGCCAGCGCTACCATGATCTGCCCGAAACGTTACCAGCCTCACACCTTGGAAACTCTCTTCCATTTGCTACGGGACACCTTGAACGTACCTGGACCAGCGTTCGGCCTCTACTGCGTGAATCATCTGCTTCTTCCCATGGTCCAGAACTGGCTCAGAAAAACCTCGAAGATCTTCAGGGGCTGGGACAACTTCGCGCCGAATTTCAAACAATGCTGCGGGCTCATCACTGATCTAGTTGTCGATTACTTGACTCATCTTCAAGGTGATTATGAAAAGCTTTGAATGAAAATGAGAATTTTTGATAACGAGTCTGATCGTCGGTCAAGGTCCTGAAGTTGCGAGAAACGAAGCTTATCTACCGGCGACGACGTTGATGTTGAAACAACTGCTACTGGTGATGGCGGAATGTGTCGTGCAGCCTACCGAGAGCATTGCACGATTAGGCTGCGCGTGCATTAGGTAAGCATCCTTCCGATCAGGCGCCCCAGAAAGTCCTTCGGGAATGTAACTCTAGGATTTAGTGCTGTTCGATCATTCATCGAGCTGTCGAGGACTTGGATTCTTCTAGGGATTCATTCTGGATTCGGTTAAGGGGTTAGACTCGTTTTTCCAGGATATACCCCCTTAATCGGTGAAATCGTTCTGTGAGTTATTGGGGTTAAATATTTAGTTGCTGAAGTCCTTCTCTAGTTAGGGCTTTGGTTGAAGCATGCCCGATCCTCGGCGAGAGAAAGGGTGAATCATAACGCGGAGGTTCGATGGAATGTCCATCGGCGGAGGTTAGATATATCGTCGTTACGGGCGTAGCGTGCGTGTAAGATGATAACGAAGTTTGACAGGCTGTCCGGTGGGATAAGGTAGCCACCGACACTCGACACCCCCGGAGCGTCGTGCCGGCAACACACGGACAAGACAGAAACGTGTGCGACTGCCTATACACGCGACTAAGCCTCTCCTCTCTTTCTCTCGTTGTTCCCGAGGTTCGATCGGTGCCTCTTGGGCCGGGGTTCTGTATCCATTCGCGCGCGTTTTCTCCGTATTAATGCACGAGCCCGTACATCGAGCTGTGTAATTCAATCCTTTGCCGGGGTCGATCGCGAGGTATCGATGTACAGGCGTGCGCCGAGTTTAAAAACGGGACAGGTTCGCGGCCAGATTGCTAGCCCGCCAGTGAATGACGAACGGGATCCTGCGCTGAAATCCTAGGCGTCACCCACTCCCGTCAACCCACTTCGATCTGCTCCCGGACCTCCATTTCAGTACCCTAAGCTTGAGCTTTGCATCTACCAGCTTCTGATATTCGTCAATTCCTTCTGCTTCCTGGCAAATGCTTAGCTAGCTAATTTGAGAGGGTTGACCTGGATGGACATTTAGCTTTGTTAGCTGAACTTGGATGAAGTTTAATCGAATCTAGCTCGAACGAAACAGATTGAAGTAGGTTGAAGGAGGATTCGGGGTGAAGCTGATGTGCCGGAATCGAAGGTGAACCAACCGAATTCTATTCTGTGCAGGCACGTCCTGGTGAACAGCGGTCCGCTTCTCACCCCAGAACAATGGGAGGTCTGCGGCGTAGCCTGTTACCGCGCCTGTTCGAATTCCCTGCAAGAGTTGCACCAGCTGACCATGGCTTTCTCGCCGAGATCGGAATCCTTTTACGGCGACGTAGCTCAGGTGAAGGTTGCCGCGCGACGGGACGCAACCATCGAGGAGTCGGAACGTCTGCGACAGCTCGCCGCCCAGGTAGGTTGCCACATTGTTGCTTCTATGTCTCGATCCTCTATCTGGAAGGAGAGTAATTCACTTCTGGCTGTTTGACGTTCGTTGTGCTTCTTTGTGCCCTCTCACATACGCCATGAATTTCTCTGCTGAAGCGTCTTCTTTCTTTTTTCCGTTCGGTCGACACCGTGCTCGGGGCGGCACTTGATCTGGAATACAGTATTCACGGTTTTGAAATTTCATTTTTACGAGGCCGTCGGGTTGTTTGATGTTTTATTCCGGAACTCCCAAGGGGGTGGTTGGAATTAGAAATGCTGCTTCTCTTGTGGTGGGAGCTGTAGAGCCGATACAATATCGTGTCAGATTCGTAATGAAGATTCTGAACAGAGTCTAATAAATGTGTATGTTATTAATTTCCTTTGAACCGAGATGAAATTCCATTTTGGTTTTGTTAATGTATAGCTATTGGAGAACATGTAGGCATACTATGATACTATGAAATAATGGTGTCTTGTTGTATTCGTTGTATTGCAAGTTGTAGCATATTCGTAAGGATTTGTCGTGCAAGAGAAGCAAGCAGACTCGAATCATGCTCTGGTGGTTTGCCGATCGAACGAAGGGAGTTGCTTGGGAGTTGTTGAATAAACGGTGGGTAAATTAGGGTTGGTTTCGCGGCGGTAGTCGAGAGTAGCTTCGCAGTATAATCCGGGTCCGTTGTGACTGGGAGAGAGAGTGTTGTGTACATAGAAGTATCTGTATTATTGTATATCGGCAATTGCCAGCGAGTGAGAGACACGTGGTGCCCTCCTGACCTGACTTGCTCCCAGGTGAGCCAGCTGCGCGAGGTATTGTCTGCCATCAAGAGACAGAATGCGGCGTCACTGCCGACGACACCTTTCCAGGATTCGATGACCATTGAGACGACACTGATCGACCAGCACACTACCTCCTACTCCGTCGGTTGTAGGCAGCACACGACACCCCTCGATTACACTAACACTACGTCGAACACGGGCCCCCATTGGCTCTAGCCGCCCACGGTAACTCACGTCATGGATTTTAAACGACAACAGAAAAAACGAAATTTTTTAACAAACCGAAAAATTACGAATAATAATGGAAAAAAAACGAGAGGAAAAAATAAATCGATAGGAAAAAAAAAGCAAACAGACGAACGACTCTCGGAGCTGATCGATAGATCCGCCGAGATCCGTCGAAAGGGATTTAGAGACTCGCGAGATCGTCGTCGACAGGCCTGCTATCGATCCATACGTACAACCGCGACTTCGGTCCACCGCAATTACCGCTTTCTGCCTTTGGAGATCGTTTCCCTCGCAAATTGTGATCGTAGACGATAACATTCGGATATACTCTATTATATATATATACATAAATATTCCATATATATATACATATATTTTTCTTTCGCTAAACGTGCCTCGTGGATCGTGCGCTTCTTCGTGTGTTCGAGCTTGCATCTGTATGGCTGATTGCACACCGTGACGTAGAATCGCGAGAAACCATTGCTAAATTGTTCAGGGCCGCGTGAATGCTCTGTCGTCGACTGCGGATGCTTGTGCGAACCTTCTTAAACAACCCTTAACAATCAAACCATTCGGACACGTTCTGAAATTAATTAATATGCAGAATCAAACATTTTATATTCTATCGCTTGATCGCTTTATTTAATTGATCTCTTGTGCTTTGTCTGACGAATTATGTTATCACCATTTTCTGAATGGTAGCTATGCCTTTTTTCGATTATATACGTTCGCGGGTCTGAACATGATTCATGCGTGAGCCACTGCTGCTTCTATTCTGTACTGATTTTGTCGGTATATATTGCATTGCAGAACAATTTTGCAGAACGACACAGACAAAGAGAGTCTTCGAAAATCAGTGAACAACTAATTCACAGTCTTCAAAATTGCAAAAACATTATCCCAGAACGGACTGACCACAACGAAGAAAACTAAGCAATCTAAACGAACACGTTGTTAAGGGTTAAACACGCTGGAATCGAATAAAAATTCGTAGAAAAAAGAAAACACTTTCACGTTCCAGATATCCAACTTTCGAATAATCCTCGCATCAAACGCACAAGATCCGCTGTTATACTTAATAATGACCGATTCTAAACGTTCTATTGCTCAAACCGGGCAGATCATTCGCGCCTAATCGAAACGAAACGAAAATCGATTGCCAGTTTCTACGTCACACAGCAGCGTTCGCAACAAAATAGATGACTGTCCGAGTGTTCGTTGAAGAAAGAGACTAAAAGATCATGCCACATGCGTGTACGTGTGTGTACGTGTGTATTGCATCGATATTGTGAAACACACTCGTGTCTTTTAATCTGTATTTTTGTACCACTCGATGTGTCCGACGCACACTGTTGATCAAATACAGATGCTTTTATTATCTGCTGGTTTTCGTTGTTGTATTGCACCCCCTTAATTCCCTCAGTCGGCCCCGGGATATCAAATGGAAAATGCCGGACCGGGAACAGAGAGAGAGAGAGAGAGAGAGGAGTTCGAAGTAAGCCTGTCGACGCGAAGAGAGCGAAAGAGAGAGAGAGACGAATACACGATTTTGGTAACCGATCACCTCGTTTAGATGTTTGCACTCGCTGGTAGAAGGCACAGGTCAGGCTGCAGAACCTCCTCGGCGAGGTCCTTCCTCGGACAATTCGTCTTATCATCGTAAAACATTCTAACTTTGCTGCAATTGTTGAACAGCAACCTCACTCCCGCGACGAAAATTTTAGTGATTACTATAGACTGAGGACCTTTATGCACTTATAGCAAAATTGAGAAGATGAAATGTCAATATATGATTTCTCCTCTATTAAAATCATTAAGGGGGTAGACTCGTTTTTCAATTCTCTTCTTCCAATTTTTATTTCGCATAAAGATCCGCAGTCTAGTGATTAGTAAATTGTAGATTAGTAAATTTGCGATAGAATTGTGCTTTCTCCAGTGAACGTACTTTGGCAATTGATTCGAATTGACCGAGGATCGAAGGACCCCGTCGCTTGCCGAGACATCATTCAAAGTTAACTTGGCACGGTCTTGCGTATCACCATTAAAATCCATGGCTTGAGTCCATGGCTAGAATTTCACTGTCACATAATATGTACGTGATGAGATATACGACACCAATCCTAGAAGCTGCAGCTTTCGTAGAATGCACACGTATTTTCAATGACCGAGCGAATTAACGGGATCACTTGTTAGGTCGAACTATAGCAAAACGTTGGTTCTGACGATCGATCATTCACCGACGGACTGTCATCGTTAGTCACAGATATCACCAATCACGATATCATTAAACGGCGAAATCTCGAAACATCACGCACGATCGCTTCTGCAACTTCTCGAGCTAAGAACCATCGAACATCAACGATTTAGAATCAAAAGATCGAGAAAGAAACAAATTGATTAATTGCGAACATCGTGGAGGATAGAGGAAGATTTCGAAGAGGTTCGAGGATTCCGGAAGGATCGTGCGTCGAACGATCGACCTCGATCGTCGACAAATACAGGTTCTTGTGATCTCCAGGTGTTCCTCCTGGAGGAACAACATCCTGAAGATTCCTCGAGCATGTCGGACGACAGGTCCTACGTATTTCTGCTCTATCCACCTTCGGTGGGATCTACGCTCAATCCTGATCTCTATATCGTACGAGTGCAGCTGAGGGCGCTGGTGGTAGGCCTTTTGGTGCACCAGATGCTGCTACATTGCATCGCCAGTGTTATTCTGCAGAACAATGACTCGTCCTTCCCCAGGTAGGTCGCGATTTCCAGAAAATTACTGTGATCTCTAGACTACGGATGTTTGTGCAATTTCTCAATTTTTGTAGACAGGTTTTAAGAAAGTGGTACCAAATCAAATCCTATTTTTATTGGTAATAACTAGACAGCGGATCTTTATGCATTTATGACAAAAATGGGTAGTTCCAGTTTTAGTAATCTCTAACCGATTATCCTTGCAATATAGCTGTATAGACAAACCAACTTTCTGGTTTTTGGTTCGCATATTTCGAGTCTCTATAATAATCACACACAATTCAATGAAAATGAGTGAACGAATTTTTAACGATAGTTGACACGCGAACATCGTTAAAATTGCAGTCTATCCCACGTGATCCCCCACTCGATGGGCTCAGCGTCGCCAAAGGACTCCACATCCGGTTGCTTGTCATACTTATCCAGCCAGCACGTGGACATATTCCTCTCAGCCCTGGACCTGTCCTACGCGGCAGCCTTGAAATTCGACTGTCGACCAGGTCTAAAATTTCTGGTTCAAAAGGTAGCAAACCTCCAGCAACCAGCGAACCTCTATCGCCAAGCCGGAGCAGCTTGGATCATCAAGATCGTCACGCTCTTCGAGCTCTGTCTTCGAGAGATAGAGGCGACTGGGTCGGACCTTGAAACAGTCAAGTCTCTGCTAACCTACAGCCCCGAAGACAGGGAATACCCTAAAGATCAAAACTTCAGGAAACTATCAAAGTACTTGAGACAGGGGCAGACCACTTTCGAGGAACTTTGCGAGAGCTACGTGGACGTGGTCCTGGACAAAGATGGAAAGCACACTAGGATCGACAGTTTCTCCGAAAGGAAGATTTTCCTGCTGGTAGCGCAGCCTGATGACTACCCGGAGATCACCAGGAAGGAGCCGATCATCGACAGATCTGTAAACGCTCCACTGGAGTTCCATCAGGATTTCCACAGAGATTTCCATCAGGAGTTTCGTTCGGACTACCGTCAGGATTTCCGCCAAGCTTTCCGTCAGGAGTTGGAGGATCTAGAGGATCAGGTTGACGACCCGGACGATATCGAAGCCTACAATCCTAACCTCGACGATGAAAGTGGTTTGGATGAACTGGGACCAGAGTCGGACGAAGATGTGAGGCATTTTAGACTGTCTGACCTAGCGGTGGAGTATTCTACTGACTCTGGCCCGCCCAGCGAGCCGGAAACTGACAACTCCAGGCCGGTGTCTCGATTAGGCTCTGTCACCGAGAAGATAGTCTACCTTGACAGGTCGGGAGGCACCTCCAGCGAAGGTTATATCGACGGAAAATACTGTTCGATGACTCCTGCGCCTCCTCGAATGATAAATCGCTCTGACGATCTTTATTATAAAATGAGTCCTCTAAGAAGAGCAGAGTCCGCAGGATCTTTTGGAACCTCAGTCTCGGAGGTGCTGGCAACAAGCACGAGTCTAACCGTGGACGAGATGTCCAGTTACAGGCGATCGAGGATGCAGAAGAGGAAGAGCGACGCTTGTCTTTTGTCTAGGAGGAATTCTCTGAAGTTCATCATTCCCAGTGAAATAGAGGATTATCAGAAGTTCGAGTCCTTCAGTGCTGCAGCCTTCAGGTGCAGATCGGTCATGGAACTGAGGAAGAGATCAGTGTCCGCCTCGTCTAATGATCTAGAGATGTCTCCGAGGACGTCTTCGAAGATCGAAGAGAAGATGATTTCACCAGCGTGCTTGGATGACGTTGATGAACTGTTGAGGGATTATCGACGTAGCAAGAGGGGCTTCAGGATGAATCCTTTCTTGAAGGATGAGGGGGAGGATGCAGGACAAGGGGTCTCTATGAGGGACAATTCTTTCCAGAGGAAGACCAATGTTCATAAAGACAGCGAGGCGCACAGGAGGGCCTGGGCCGAGACTCTGTGCACCGTTTTGGATTGGACCTTAGCTTTATCGGTGAGTCGATGAACGATCTTCTTGTGTAATTGCGTAATGTTAATTTCAATTGAAAATTCTTCCAGACTGACAAACTGACACCCCTACTCCCGGTCTTCGTGAACGGCGTGCAGATTCTGACGAGCACCCCATGGGCCAGGTCCTCCAGGAACGGTTGCCCATTATTTCCCACGGAATACGAGCTGGAAACGTGAAGACGATTCTCCCACTTAAAAGAAGTGATTAATTCTTACAGTTAATTCCATCGTTCCAGTCCTCGCCGTTAACAAACAGGAGAATGGCAGAGGAATAGCCACTAGGGCTCAGACCATTTTACCACGACTGTTAAAACAATAGATCGTGCATCATTTCTATCTGCTCCGAAAAAATGGACATCGACACGCAAGACCATTTTCATGGCAATTAACTTTCACAACTCCAGAAGAACTCTGCAAAAATGTTCCGGTCCTATCTACAATTTTCCACGATTTAGAGAAGACAGCGTATTTCCAGGATCATTTCATCATCCACGCTACACACTGCAAACTCCAAATTAACTTTGGGTACCAGTCAATTTGTTTATCTCACGCTTCACTTTGGAAATGAAAAAAATCAAAGATCGAGGACCATTTTTAAGATTGTCGCGTTTTCTGGGCAACGCGAGAAGAGTTTCGAAAAGAACGCAGCGGCGTAGGACACGTCGAAAACGACCGGAAGTGGTATGCACACGACAGACAATAGCCAATCCCCGATTCTCCGCGGATGAAAGAAACGGTGTCCCGTTTTCTCTGCGATCTCTAGCGACGTCCCGACGCGACGCGTCGACACGGAGGGACGAGGATTTTATTTACGATCCACTCTGCACGCACATCTCCCGATCCTCATTTTATGCTCTTTGCGCTTAACTGTAGTTTGCGGTCCAGTCGCGCTGGAGACTCGCTGCCAACGACCAGCAAGATGGATTCCGCGAGCTGCTCGACTTACCAGTTTCCCTTCCACGGTCCCCAAAAATGGTACCTGACTCTGTTATCCTTGATCCGAACCTCACCCTTGCTGCACCTCCGATTCCGTCGAGCGGCGAGGTGGCGTTCGACAGCAATATCAAAAAGAAAATCATTTCTCCCTTTACATTAATTCATTTCTGTAGTAAGAGTAATCAAACTGGAAGTGTTCTGGCAAGTTTGTAACTGTATAATATTTTGAGTTCCTTAAAAATTTAAATGTTTCTCTGTTCACGTTGTTCCTGAAGATCGTTTTCTAAAATGTTGCCCCTACATGTCTAACAATGGAGCGCCATCTTGCAGCCCACCCTAGTCGAAAGCAGCATCTCTCCACCCCACGTGTAATTGATTATTTTTCGTAGTAAGAGACGAGAATCTAAATGTAATTAGTGAGCTAGAAACGTTAAGAATTGTCGTTGAATCCGAAGATTAGAAACGTTTAGAAATGTTACAGAAAAGAGTTTCTAGGAGGATGTATATTAACAGATCCTCCCAGTGTTTGCCAAAGAATTAAAAAAGAAGAAGAGGAGGAAGAGGAAGAATGAAGAATCGTAGCAGACGGAGAAGAACAATATTGTTAGAATTTTATTGTAAATAGTACTCCCGACCGATCTCGGGGATCCAACGGGAGCAGCTAGATATTTTTCTCGTTAATTTTCCGTGTTGTTTAGCGGACGGCTAGTCGACTTTGTTTCGTTTTATCGCTTCGATATAATATATTATACAATATATTTTGTATGCCGTTTGTAAATTAGAGACAGAAACGAGAAAATGAAAAAACAGGAATTTCTCCGAACGTTGTATACATTTGATCACCGTTTCGGTGTTTTTCTCCACGCGATATTCTGTCCTGGACTCTGCCGGCCGTTCGGTGTTGGAAAAATAATAATGTTGTTGAACGTTGAGACGTTTAATTTTTTTCGCTAAGAAAAGAAAAAAAGAACGAGGGAAAAACATTGCGGACGGATTAATAATCGATAATAAAACGTGCCTACGTACAACCCTGTTTCCTTTCCATTGTAACCAAGTACGAACTGCGACTCTAAGGCTGAACAGATTGCCTATGTGTACGAGAAACAGTATGAACGAATAAAAGGTGCATTTATTATGAACCCAGGCCCGTCATTTCCACATAAAAGTGCCGAATCTCCTAATTAACATCTATAATTGAAAATTAAATAAATTCTCTCCTATTGAAGGAATGGACGGGGTTCGAATTTTATGGGTTTGGAGTTGGAATTTTGGTTGAAGGGGTGTGAAATTACGATTGGAAGGGTGCGAGAGAGTCTCGCGGCGGGTCAACGACAAATTCCAAGATGTATCGAAGGTGTCGACTATTTCCTGCGAGGCGGACAGCATTTTACTTCATTTTAACGGGCACAGGAAAGGGCGGGAGACTCTTGTCTGCGGTCGAGTCGTCCTCGTAAAGAGGAAAGCTTACGAGCGACGGCCGCCTCTCGGCTTATTCCACGCTTTTATTCCTGTCCTGGAGTCCCATTCGCTGGGGCAGTAAACATGACCGAAGAGGAAGCGAAAGAAGTCACCGGGAAGCGTCTCATCGTCTACGAGGAACACATAGAAAGAACAGCGTTCCTCCGAGAAAATCTAAACACCGCGAATATTCATATCGCTTTTAAAGATTATTTTTTATATTCAATCATCGTTTTGATGATTACGTGTAATTGTCCGCGTTGCGCAACAGGAAAGTGCATTTAACCGAAAAGACAAATTGCAGTTAAGGAATTCCGCTCGTCTCTCCTCGAAGAATAATCCTTTTCCCTTTTCGTCGCGATTATAGTCGAAAAGAAGAGATCGTTCGCAAACGGGAAATGGACGTGCAGTTGTAGCTGCAACCTCCCAATCACGATGATTGCCTTCTTCGTTCTATGCATCGGCTCATCTATTAATTCCTCTTTCGGCGAGCAATTTTCCTGGGGACTCGACATTTAACTGACTTTCTACGGCGCGATTGCACAACGCAATCTTCAGAACTATTCAAAATTCATTGAGAAACCTTCGAATCGGCCGTTTAACTGCAATATAATTTCCTTCGGCAGAACATTCGCCAAATATTGAATGCTAAGCTGTTACGATGAAATGAATTGATCGATAATACCGTGAAAATCGGGAATTTAAGAATTTCACGGTGCAAGCTTTTAATAAAACAGAGCATGTTCGAGTTTCCGTGGCGGATTTTCGACATGGCCGGTAATTCCGTGGAAGTTTAATGCAGCTGGCCAGTTGATGGCAACAAAAATGGCGTCCCGGTACGGCAGGGATCCCGTCGGAGGGACAGGGACACTAGAGCGAGTCCGGATTGCTAATAAAGGGACGTAGGACACTGCGAGGCTGGCCGGCGTAGACCGCAACTATCCATCCGTTCGTCATTTCCAGCGTGCTTTAAATATTAAATAGAGCTCGCTGCGCTCGTGAAAAGGATTATCCGTGGCCTGATGGGAGGGAGGAGGCGAGCCGTTTCTCTGTGGTTTGTCCCCATGCGAGAGAAACGGCCAGATAAAGATTTTTCTACTTGCCGCTGCCGAAAAGGATATTCGCTCGCTAATGAAGGCGATCCTTTCATCCTACGTTAACCCCTCTCCTTCGCAAACGGTCTCGATTCCCGAGGGAAACATAAACGATTCCCGACACCCGGCACACGTAAATCCTCCGAGTACCGAAAGCTCAGCTCCAGAAACGAGATAGAGAGAATGAACACCTACGCGAAAAAAGGGGATTTTCAGGAACCTGTTCAGGCAAGACTTTATTTCATGGAAAATATCTGTGTATTTACAACGTTACATGACTATCAACCTCGTCGAACACGCTCTCCGCACCCCGCCGAATCACAATCTAGAGGTCCTTGAGACACTGGTCACTCCCGAATCCGATCAGTTCACTCGGAAACTCGGAGACTCTTCAAGTCACTATCGTCTTCTCCGAACACTATCAACTATCACTATCAAAACCACCATAGAGTCGTCAAATTCGTCTCTACTCCGTTTCAAACCTCCTCGAGAGCTAGAACACCATGTCAATATCACAATTAAACACCGGGTATAGTTTCCTCCACTTCCTCCAAGTCTTCTCTAAGGAGTTCGCACACTCCATCCCCAGGATCCTCTCAGTAAGGTCTCCAGACGTCGTTCCTCTGCTCGTTCTCCTCACCAAGGACTCCAATCTCCAATCTGTTGCTGCTGATGGTTAGATTGCTACCAGCTATGGTGACCTGTTCGTCACTCAAGTCCCCATGAAGGTGTAAATGGATCTGATTCTGGTTCACGGTGCTGTAAAGTTGTGGACATAGGACCATCGGCGCTGGACTGATGTAATTCTGACTGGGATTGTTGTAATAGCCTTGGTAGTTAGGGTTGTAGTTGTGCGAGGCAACCGGGACTGGTGTGACAGGTCCTGGAGTCCAGGAGCTATAGTGGTAGCCTGGACTTCCGCTTCCGGTTCCTCCACCGGCGAAGATGTCCGGGTCGCTGGACTTGCTGGGTACCAGAGGTAGCGAAGAGGAGGATGTTCCGTGGCCAGAGTACATGGACACGCAGTTAGGCGTGTAGGTGTCCTGCTGGTTCTCCGAGGGCACCACTGCAATTCGAATAGAAGGTGAAAATTAAAGACAATTCAAGCCAAATTAAAGCCAATGCCATCTCTACACGAAAAATGAAATCACCTTCCGAACGACCTAACAAAATTATATGCTGATGTTGTCGGAATAAATCACCCAAGATTCATCTCCACACGACTCTAACTTAATTACCCTGAGAATCCCAAGTGATTCTAAACGCTTGATGCCTCCGATAACAAAGTACGACTCCGTAAGCTACCAATCAGGAAAAAACGAGAAAATCTCAACGAATACAAGAAATCTTTAATCAAGCGACTGGGAAGTGTTACGTCAGAGGAAGAACTCGTTCTCCGAATGTTTCTTGCGTCACGGAAGTCGTATGGTATATCCGAGCGTCCTATTTTGCAGCAGGACGTGACGTTTCATAATATTAGGTTGTCCCAAAAGTTCGTTTCGTTCTCGATTAATGTGCTCAGTGCAAATTCAGAATAGTTTTTGAGAAAACCAATGGCATGGTCAAGAAAGGGAAGAATCTTAAGGAATAATAAAACATTAACGAACAGAAGATTGAGTTGTTCTTGTATGTTGATGTTATCTACCAATACGGAACGTGCACGTAGTGAAAGAAAAGGACAACCTAATATTTTTTAGTCGGACTTTCACGAATGTGGAACACTTACCAGTGGGTAGTGGCATTGGTTCCGTGGTTGGATGATGAGAAAGGGGTTCACCAGGGTACGAGAATGCTCCACCAGGGATTGGTGAAAACGAACCACCGCTGCTCACTGGAGGTGCTGGATAAGACGGTGCTGACGATGAGTAGGCCCATTCTGTCGTCCCTGTACTCGTGTCTGAAACGAAATAATTCCTCATGTCAGTCCAATTTTCAATTAACCATTGGTATCGTGATCGGTCACGAAATAATTAACAAATGTCGATTAACATCTACTGAAATATTTATCGCGGTCCTTGGCGACTTCCGTCGGACGTCCCATGAATCTCCAAGTGGCTCACCGAGTAAAAGTGAGAAAACCAAGAGGAAAACGTCGCGCGCTTCGCTGAGTCATCATCGATGATTCGGCGAGGCTCTCCAGCCTTCTTCGTACCTCGTCGAGAACGACGACGAGTCAGAACGATTATGAAATACATATATATATTCGAGTATGATCGCGGCAGATCCGGGGAATAATGTTTCACGAAAAAGTCGCCGGCGACACACAATACTTCTTCTTTCCATTATTCCCCTCGATGAGCCGTTTCACCTTTCATTCGGCATCTGTAACACTAGAGTTTGCTTCCCGTACCCGACGGCCTTCGAGGATTTATTTAAAACGACCCCTCGCCGCTGGTTTTTATCGTTTTCCGTCGCTCGCTGCTCCGGCGAACCCATTTGTTTATCGGAAGATTGGAATTACTGCGTAGTTATACGATCAATTAGATAGAAAATATAATCTCTTATTTTATTTTCCCACCTATTTGATAAAGTTATAATTCATCTCCATGGCTATTTGTTTGTGAGCCGGTACAGATGCCTGATTTCGTAACGAAACATATCAAAAAGTGATGAAATGAAAATTCCATCGATCAGTTTTTTTTTCATAGCTTTCCTATCAAAAATTGACATTTTTTATTATTTGTGCAACGTGTCTGAATCTTTTCGGGCCTCGCGAACGCCTCGAGAGGCGATTTTCGTTGACAGAAGCCCCAGGCATGAATTTCCCACGAAGTCACGGGAGAATGTAGAACACGTTCCCCGTAAAAATCCGACGGCAGAGTTCAAAGAACTGCGCGTGTATCATCGTCGCGTACTCGCATACGCGATGCTAGACTCGTTTGACAGCGAGAACGGAGCCGGTGGAAAGTCCGTGCATTGGTGATTCTCGACGGAACGCTCGATGACAAAACCCGCTTCTTCAAGGGCGCCGTTCCGTCGATTCTGGGAAGACCCATGCTACCGAGAAGCCCCGGATGCCGAGATTTTACGACTCCTCTCTGCCAAAAATTCAAAATCTCTCGCTACGGACCATCCTTCCACAAACTTACAAGAAAATAACAGAGCAGCCTTGGGATCCTAATGGCAGCATGCTTCAGACCGGAAATTTTGTCTGATCACCGACTGATTCTACTTACAGATTTCTCTAAGTACGGGAATATGTATTGTACAGGGTGGCGCAAAATGATGTGTCTGGTTTGAATTCTTTATAACTTTCTCTTATTTCAACATTTTTTCAATTTTTTTTTCAGAATTTTGTAAACAAGGCTTCTAGAATTTAATATGAAAAGTTACACAACCGAGCAACGAACAAAAATCATTGAATTTTATTTTGAAAACCAACGATCAATTTGTATTTCGCGCAATATGTAGTGACTTCAACTGGCCACCGCGTTCACCGGACTTAACCGCTCCCGACTGTTTTCTTTGGGCGTATTTGAAAGAGCGAGTGTACGTCAATAAGCCAGCGACCATTCCCCAACTGAAAACCAATATTCGCAATGAAATCCGTTCAATAACACCTGAAGTTTTGCGAAAAGTCATGGAAAATGTGTTAGAAAGAGCACGAATGTGTCAAGCAGAAAATGGCCGCCATTTGCGAGATGTAATCTTTCACGTCTAGTTCAATACAATTCCTCTTCTGTACACTATATTTTTTTCCAATATTTATTTATTTCACTCTAAAATTAAAAAAGTTATCAACAATTCAAACCAGACATATCATTTTGCGCCTCCCTGTGTGTGCAACGGATTTTATGCATTTATGGGAAAAATGAGTAGGTGTAATTTAAAACAGTAAAACAATTAGAAAAATTTAAAAACACTGTTGTATCATTGTCAACCTATTAAACATATTAAAAAGGAAATAAGTTTCTATTTCGGTCCAGTTTGTTGCAATTCAAACAGAAAATTTGTATTTTGGATAAAGATCCGCTGTCTATTAATTACGTTGGATCGATTTTGTGCCGCGATGTTTACCTAGCCGCTATCCTCGATCTTCACCGATCCACTATACCTGTACTCTTACACATTATTCCACACGATATAAAAAAGAAGGAAAGAAAGTGGTATACCCTTACTTTTTGTTTGTAGAGGTTACTTGCTCTGTATACTTTGGTTTTGTTTGTACCTAATGTTGTAGTAAATCTGTTATGAGGTTTTATCGATAAAAAAAAAGATAATATTTTTGTGTTGCTTACTGGAACTCACTGAAAACTCCAGGCCACTAAGCGAACTTCCCGAGTGTTCTCTTAGTCTCTACTTAAAAGTCCTCAAAGTTTCTACTCGACCACAAAACGAGCGAATCGCATACACGATTCCCTTTCCATTCGACCGAACTGCCAGTGAAAATGTGTACACGCCAGAATTTGCCGCAAGGAAATTCGAAAGATTCCGTGGAGACTCGAATGCAGATCCGGAGCCGTTTACGAGGGAATTAGCAACCGTTAATTACAAAACCGCCGCGCCGACCGTTTTCTTGCGCGTCGCAACTCGTAGCAAGCTTCGAGGGGATTACGAAGCGTGCAACCGAGTCAATGGCGAAACCAGAGATTTATCGGCTATTAAAATCGACGGTTTTCTAATCAATTCTCCTTGCGACTACCCCGCCTTGACCTGCCGCGTACCCATTGTGCCTGGTTTCCATTAGCGCGTTCTACAATACGATTTTCTTGTACGGTTCAGAAAAAAAATCGGCACACGTTCCCGACACATGAGATTGATCCATATTATCGAACAATGGTTGGATTTTTACCTGAACCGAGAAAAATCAGTGGACCAGTGTAACATGGCGTTCAATAGCGTTGCATAAACCTGGTAGAAAGTTCGGTCCGGAACACTGAAGAACGATCCAAAGAAATCGCAAATTCCAACTCGAACGACAGAATTTTGTAGCCGCTTTGCTTTATGTAATTTTATAATATCTTTCTGCTGGCTGTTTACGTGTGTTGAGTAACAGGAAAATGTTCTGTGAAAATGTCGGAGAGGTTTCTAAATATACACCATTTTACTAAATTGAAAATACTGAATCTTACGATTGAAAAAAATCCTGAAAAAATATACAAATTACGAATTCATAAAAATTCTTAATTTAGTAACAACGAAGACTATTTCTCTGTATTTTCTAGCTATGCGAGATTGCTGGATGTTACAGAATTGTTTTTCGAAAAATATACTTTCCGAGGAATTGTGCCCAGGGAAAGTTTCCGGTCAGAAAAGGTGACACTCTGTCAGGTATCCTCGGTCCAGGGGAAGCCGGTGCGGCGTGAAAGATAAGGTCGAGGTCGAGGGTCCCCTGGCAAAACTGTCGTTACGCCTACCGGCCGTGGAAGGTCGAGGTCGTTTCGGAATTCTCAAAGGGGACCGCCTCGGGGATGGGGGCGTGCGGGTGATTACCGAAAATGGCCGTGTATTTGCCGCAATTACCGGAACAACGGTAACAAAACAAAGGCACACCACCGATGGGTCGGCGTTCGGACGACCATCTGTTGGATAATAGTCCGTTTCGAGCCTGTTCAGGGAAGAGGAGGGAGCTGGTTCTATGAACTAGAAGCTGGACGAACGGAAGACGAGAGTAAATCTCGCGACCATCCCCTTCTGGCACGTGAAAATGAATGATATCATTTTCATCAGTTAAACATTTTACATTCGATCATGTTCCGTTGAATTAACGAGACTCTAAAAATCTCAAACAACCGGATCTCCAAATAAAATAATGTTTTCCTTTCACATTCTTTGCTCGCATAAAAGAATTAACGAGACATTCAAGGTGATCAAGCTATGTTCATCCTGTACATAGCTTGATCGACTATATTAAAAACAGCATCAATGCACAGAAGAGCAATGCACTGAGATCATCCAATCCACCAGAAGCTTCCAATCAATCACCAGTTCGATTCACTGGCAAGACAAAACAGCGATCCATTAAGGATCGCGATGGATCAGTGACGATCGAGAAGGAGTAGATCGGACGGGGGATCAACGATCTATTCCCCGGGCTTTCTCATCGTTGACTCAGCACTCATTGATCGTCTCGGCACGGTCACGGTGTTGCTCTCAGGAGACTGTTCTTGGAGTCGCGTAGTTGTAGTCGATCCTGACCGAAGGAACGCACGAGTCCTGACCAAAGGAACTCCGAGTTGTTTACTACTTCCTTCTCTCTCTCTCGCTCTCTTGTTCTCTATATTTATCTCTGTCTCGCTCACTCTGTTGCTCTGCGGGTGTGAAACCACAGTGAGGTGGTTTTGGTGCTTAGTCCCCCGACCAGCCATCTACTTAACGAACCGTCCATCGACCGCCGTCATTTCGTCGTTTCTCGGTTTCTCTCCCACCTAACTCTGCCCCATACCCGGCCCCCTGTGCTACCGCTAGCCGGTGGTTCGATCCTCGGATCCTCATCTTCCTCCCCCGAAGAGATCGGTCTACTAATCCGCGCGGAAATCGCTCGGATGCCTCGAGACGTCTCGTTGCATCGGCTAATGGCTCGTCTAACCGATCCGAGCCGGTGATGTACCCAGAGGATGATGTTCCGCGTTATATCGCACCTAGAAGATTCCTCGAGTTCATTACAGGCAGGATCTGGGACGTTCATATCATAAATAGGTACTTAGGGCATCAGAAGTGCTTCAAAATTGTCAGCAGCTCGATAACTTATAGGTGCGAGAATGGGAGATGTCGGGTAGAGGATGTCGGCGAGATTTCCCATGGGTCCGCGGATCAGATCCTAGCAGGCCAGTTCTCCGCGGATCCCGAAGACGTCTCGCAGGGAAACACAATCCCCGGGACAGGATACCTGGCGCAAGAAGAAATCGGTGACGGTAAGCGATACATATGCGGGGCAACAAGAGTTTCCTGGCCGCTCGTATGCGTAAGACTTCTCTCTCTCTGGCTGTTCGGGACGTTAGGCAGGCTTTTGCCAGTGTTTATACGGGCCCTGATGCATAAATACGTGTGTGTCATATACACGCGAGGCACCGCGGGAGAGGGTACGTGCGTGTGTCGTCATTCGTGTCGGACAGGAATATCGAGACGACGCAATATCGACTTACGTTACACGACCAAACGAGCATCTATCTCGGTGGGAAACGAAGCCCCACGGCTTCGTCTGTTCGACGTTGTTCCTCGCGTCCGATCTCTTTCCGACTTTGAACCCTCCTTTCGAGAAAGCACTCAAGACCAGCCGTGCTCTGTCCTTTCTAGTTTGCAACCGATCTCCTGGAAATTCTTCGCGAAATCGAGCAAATCGATCGGAGGATACCGAGTAGTTAATCCAAAAAATAAATTAGAAAAGTCTAGAAACCAGATGGGAATCGAACAGAGCTGGGGAAAATAGTGTTTTAAATAGTAAATAATAAATAATCCTATTTATTTATAATATGTGTACAACTTTAAAAGTAAAATATTTTATTTGATGCAGTAATTTTTGAAAATAAAATAATTTATTCGCGAGCCAGTCATTTTTTTGAAAATAGTATTTTATTTAATGAATATTGACAATATTTGTAGTTTGTCTTTATTGTCAATTTCAATTTTAAATATCCGAATTCAATAGATTTATGAGTGTAAATCGTTTCATGCGGTTTCTCAGAGTATTATAACAATGCAAAAAAAGAGAAATATTTTACTTTCTGAATCAAATTGTTGAAATAGAGATACAGTGACTCCCACAAATATTCGGACGCTCTTAAAAAGCCGACAACTTTTTAAAAATTGGACTATACGATTTGAACATTTTTTGGGAAGCTAGAACAATTAGTTTACTACAGGATGTGAAAAAAATTTTGTTAAAAATTGCAATTGGTCGGAATTGTATACAAAGTACTAATTTGCGAGTACTTGGCATCGCATCGAATAATCCTGAATCCGAAAAGAGGAGAGCTGCAATCGTCCGCCATTACGACACGAAGGTTCGCGAGTCCCCGGTAATTTGCCGGGGCAATCCACGGTTTGTCAGTCTGCTGGGCCCGATTCTCTGACGACGGTTACTCTCAAGAACCGATCGTCGATCGGGACAGGCCAATTACGTTCGTCCTGCTCGCGTTTTCGCGCACTCGCCGTTATTTTCCATTGAGAGTCGGGGCCCGTCATTCATTGGTCGGCGATCCACAAAGGAGGAAATCTGTTTAGCAAGGGCTCGAGGGGCCCGCGTTTCGCACGCACGCCGCAATTTGCTCCGCGGCAGAACAATGTCGTAGCTTCTGGACGAAAGATCGACACGCTTCTTTCTTCCTCCGTCTCGCCACTGTTCCCCTTTTTTCCTCTCACTTTCTTGGGTCTCGCCAGGGCCTCTCTACCCGTTTTCCCTTCGGCGAGATACCTTCCGCGACGCGTTTCGCGGGGCCCTCTTTCTTCTCTCCGCTACACGTTCGCGCGTAATTTCGAGGCTGAATGAAGAGCATGAATGGAGCCGGGCCCTGAACGGAGCGCCCGGAAACTCCTCGGGCTCCGGGCGTCCCCCCTCTTCTGGCCCCCATAGTGCTCGGGATCATCGATTTCACACGAGAATCTCGCCGGCGATTATGCACGTGGCCCCGGACTTCGCCAGTTTTTGGATGCGTGCGTCTGCCGGAATCTAATTGTCCTCTTTGGCGGCGGAACTGCTGTGAAATTTTGCGAATCATACACGTCATTAATGTGTAATTTAATTGAATTCTTGATTTGCTTTATACTTGATGGAATGTTAAATGTTATGGACAAACTTGTCTTTCATAATTATGGTATAATTATAAGTTTCTTTTCGAGTCTTCCTGAATTCAAAGCGCCCGACTCACAATCAGCATAAACCGTGTTCCCAGTATCAATCGAAAATCCGCAAGATCTGAAGATGTAAATGCAGGCCGGAAGCAGCGAATTAAAATTTTGAAAGGCCTTTCGAAGCATCCGAAAATTGATCCTTTGTGTCCTCCGTGAAAAGAAGGACTGCGGCTAGCCGCAACGCGTCTCGACAACTCTCGTCGTTCTACAATAATCGTCAACCTCGGTTCTCACTGTCCAAAAAGCCTGGCGATTGTCGATAGCGTTCAGAAAAATGTTCTCATAACTGTATAAAATCTGCAATCTACTAATTTTCGATGAAAAATTCAATTCTTTGTTCGGGGTCGAAGAACTGCCGATTATGATGATTTTCGGCGGAATCGGAGGATCCCAGGATCACCGAAAGCGACATCGATCCGTAATCAATTGTTCACGCTCAGATCGGACCGTTGATTGGCGATCAATTAAGTTTCAACGGGAAAAAAACGCGATCGGTCTAAAGAAACCGGCGTTTCTTGTCGGTCCGGTGGCTCCTCGCACGGGCTTCCATAGTGCTGGATTCTCCAGGGCCCTGTTACCGTTTATCGGCGAGCTCAAACGAATCGTCGGCTTGGTTTTTCGGTCGGAATCGTCGCCCGGAACATGCTTTTTCATCGGACGATCGTGCACGTACGGAACCGTTTTCCAGGATCGTTTCGAATCGACCGACAGCCATGAATTCGGCTGGACAGCTCGGCGAACCTGTTTCCACGCTCCTTTCTTCTCTTGCAAAATGATCATTCGATATACAATTATACGATAAACAATTTTCCCATCACGAAATGAATAAATATTCTGTGGCCCCCATTTGACAAATGTCTGATGCATTGAATTTATAAAGAAGAGCGAATTGTTCGTGCAGAGATGCAATCCTTGGAAAGATGGATCACGTCCGGAGTGATCCAGAGGATCGTCTGAATGGTGAGGCGGAGAAAGAGGTGGCGAGAGGGGGTCTTCAGGAATGGTGAACGGAAGTACACCGTCGAGGTAGACGAATTAGGATCGAAAGGAAGCCAGCCGATGCTGTTCGTCTTGTGGTTCTTTTCGTTTTTCTTTCTTGCTACACGAAATCCCTGTACTCGTAACATCCGAGCCGGTACATTGGCTGGGTCGTGTCTATAAAGCGAGAGAAAGAGAGAGAGAGAGAGAGAATGGAGAAAAAAATAGGGAAGAAGAGAGGAGGCTAAGCAAGCGAGGAACAAGAGAGAAGTAGAGGATCGAGGAGGTGGAGGCAGTTACGTGATCCACGCTCGAGAGGGCACGGATCCTCCCGGCGATCTCTCCGAGATCCTCTCTCATTTTGTCTGCGGGTGATTTCGGCTCGTCGTCTGTCCACTCTCTCTCTCTCCCTCTCTCTCCCGCTTTCTTTCACTCTCGTTTTTCGTCTCTTTATTAGATGTCGAACAATACCGGGGCCAAATTGAATTACGCCGCTGGGCGTGAACTGTAACGATCCAGCCAGCGATCCGGCTCCGTAATGAACGATCTACAAGGTCCTGGATCGACGATCGCAACACGATCCACGATTAATATTTTTCTTGCGAAGCAAAAAGAATTCGATTTACGCAAGTTCAAGATTCCACTTCGCGACTTATGGTACATTCTGAGCTCACGCAATTGTTGCCCGAAGAATGCAAAGGTCCACGTTTCTTACAGTCGTCCGCGTTCACAGAAATGCCTGACGAATTACCATACTAACCAGTTGCAACTCTGCGAAACCAGCAACCTCTTCCTTCAGACTTTGAATCCTCAACCGCGCGTTGCGACCACCGTTTCGGATGGATAAGAGGGAAAATTGCTACGCGAATTCGATCTGCGTTGCTCGACTTTTTGTATCGATCGCGAAAAAAGAAATTCCGATGTCTCTTTTCCTGTTCGATAGACCTGACCCCGTGAACGTTCCTCTTTTAACACTCAATTGTCACGTTTAGCTAATTTGGCATTCCTAATTTGGTCAACGAACCTGAACAAGAATTAAAATGATTATACTTGGACGTCCGAACTTGATTTCTCGATACCGCCATGATTTCATAAGGAATCCGGAAATTCCAGGGAACCATGTATCATCCTCCGTTTGACCGGTTATGCTCAACTATGTCGCAGAAATCGCAAAAAGTCGAATGCAACTAAAAATTAAAATTACCAACGAGTTTTTACCCGAGGCCAATTATCTTTAATTAGATTCAATGAATGATTAATCTCAATTTTCTTCGTTACGAAAAACAAGACCAGGTGCCAAATAAGTTAATCGCAAAACATGGCAGGAACGGCTCCACTGATTTTCCGTTTGTTCGATCGGCTAGCCAGCAAATTGTTATTGCAAAAAGATTCCACGGGTTTTTTCCCCGGAGATTTTCGAGTGTTTTTGCCTCGATGTTTCGGTAGGATGACGATATCACGAGGAGCGGGATCCTCTGGATCGTGAACCGCTTTCTCGGTTCGCTCGTCCGGCTCTCAATTCTTTCGACGTTTCAGGCCGACGCGGCGCGGCGGATCGACCTCGATCGATTTGCTCTCTCGAGATTGTCCCTCGATCATCTCAAATCGATTTGAACGAGTATCCCTGATTGCTGGACGCCTCGATTTTCGGCGATGGCCGACGTGCGAGCCGGTCCCGGCATTCCCGTCGGACCTCTGCACGGGTCACGAACCTCCGGAAATTTGTTTATGGGGTGCCGTTAAACAATCTGCCGCCTCATTATCTCAGAAAAATCTCGGGCAACCCATCATTCATTCATCACGACCGAAGCAAAAAAGGGTCTGTTTCTGATTGTAAATCGTGCTCCAACAAATTCATAAAAATTCGTGCCTTTTTTCTCCGAAATTATTTCATTCGTATCTACTTTTGTACAATATTATACATCAAAATTTGTCTTCTTTAAAAATAGTGTTCAATGTGATTTATGATTAAATTTTGTTTGAGCTAGTTTAAGGGGCTTGTCCCTCATGTTTTACAATGGGAAATCCTTTTAGTAGTACTTATAACAAAAATTTTTACGTGGAAAGCGTCCATTGGGACGATCCACGACCAACACCCAGGACTTGAACAGCGATTGTCGTGGGAAAAGCATGAATGCGTTCGAACGAAGGGTTCGATTGAATTCACCCTCCTCCCAGGAGCAACTCCCGTGCCAAAACTCGTCTATCTCGTCCTAGATGCTCGATCCGGATCCCTCGGACAATCTCCATTCGCGAAACAAGAAAAATAAATTTCGTATCACCCTCTATTCGCAGTTCGCTTGCCCTTCGTTACTCCACAATCTCTGCTTTACTCTGCATTAAACTTCGACAATCCTGATAGACTGAAAATTAACCCTTGGCACTCGAGTGACGTTATTCAAAATATTGTTCAATAAAATGGAATTATACTTATTAATTGAAATATCTGCGAGTTCAAAGGTTTAACCAGCTGGGAGTTGTGTGAAACATTTGAAAGAAACATGCTGACAAAGATAAAGACGATTATAATCTAGGACACAAAACTTAAGATTAATTCCGTGTCTAGGATGTCAGGGGTCAGATCAAGAGGAGGTCAGGTTAGGTTAAAGAAGAAGTTGTTTGAGTGCCGTAGGCAACGAGGAGATCCTCTGTCCTCGCGTTCCGTCGCGGAAAGCTCGACGAAATCTTGGAGCTTCCGCAAAATGGAATTTCAGAAATCCCTCGGCTATGCGGTGCTCGGTGAAGTTTATCGCCGTCTGTCGGTTTATCGCGTATCCTGGTGGTACAACATCCTTCGTGTCCGTCCAATCAGGCGCACACTTGCCGGACGGCTTAAGGAAACTCGTGGTGACCGCTTAGCCCAGACCGCGATAATAACCGGCACAGAGTGGAACGTTCCGTTTCCACGTATCCCTACGTTTCTGAACGCGGTACTCCTCCGGGAGCTTTCCGCAGATAACCGGAAGCTCCCTTCTTTTTCCGCGTCCTGGTAAATCTCGGCCGACTCGGCGACTTCCGGTTAACCGGCGCGCAGACCGGAACTGCGGTGGCACCGACGACGTCTTTGTCGCTTTCGCGATCTCGGCGAATTTCCCGTCGCTGCGAAATTACATCCATTCAATCCTACACTTTCGTGGATTTCAGATTTCACGAAGAATGAGCTTCGTTTAACAATTGTGCCAATAGATATTTCTTTTCGATAAAGAATTCTTTCAGAATTCTGGCTGGAAAAAGGCTTCACTCGGCGAATTAATAATCGCTTTTCGGCGATCATGGAAGTTTCAAGTTTTATGGGGGCCACGATTCGGAGGAATAAGTGCCATAAGACGCAACAAGAGTCGCGGCCCGTCGAGAACGATGGTGTCGACGGATTTACGAGTTTAATTAAGTTCTGCGGTCGCGTTTGTCATTTTAGCGTTCATCGTAGGCTCGTTTGGCTTCTATGCTCCCTACCCTAACCCTGAATCGTGATAAAGAAAGGCTAAGGTTCACAGAAGATCTGATTAATCGTCCCAGAAAAGTGATGTTGATGTTCCGAACTTGATTTGTGGTTTTTCGGTGCTCGAAGAATTGTCGATAGCTCGAAGATTAGACTGGTGAAGGAAGGCGAGGTGTTAATTACACGTTTTCCTAATGTGTCACGGATCCTTTAGCATTCCCATGGCGAGCATAAGCCGCGTACGTTAATAACCTGCTGATAGAGAACATGATAGGGGTCGCCGCTGCTGCGAGGGAGTCTCGCGAAAGGAGTGTATGTGACACTTTCCTAATTGCCTGGCAACTTCCCCCTCACCCTTTAAGAAAGGTAACCCTTATTCTACTCCCGTTGTTCCCAGACCTCAGACGTTTCCGAGTCTACTTGTTCCGAGACGTGAAGAAACTCTACACCGTCTGTGTATCATTCGGTAATGCTACACACTCTCTCCGAACGAGTCCACGATTTCTCTTCTTCGAGATTCATCCCCCTTCCCCGCACACTCTGATCCGGAATTTATGCTTCAAAATATTACACTGTATTCGGCAAGAATCTCGGTGAATCTCGTTAGATAATAATATATATTCTACAAAATAAGTTTTATGTAGTCACGATTCCTCATTCTCAACCCTCTATTTAATTATTCTGATCTTCAATTTAGAAATAAACACGTCGATCTACACATATTCATAGTCTCTATCTAAAATCTTTCCTGAATTAATTAAATACCATTAATCATGTCAATATATTTACATGAACCCAATTTCATTTATGGAGTATCAATTGAATAATTTTCTGATGATGCTTGTGTAACCACACTCGTATAATTTCAAGCTACGGTAGACATGAAATAACACTCAACCTCAATGAGTCGAAAAAATAATCCTACCAATTCCTTTTTGAACGGAATTCTTGGTAGCCTGGTATTAAACGACAAAGATTTATCCGTCGGCAGCTGCGTTTAGCTAAAATCCCCTCGAAGGAGGAGTAATGATTCCGTACAAGCGCACGCACTAGCCTTCCATTAAGCCAGCGACGGACAAAATCCACTGCGAGGCAAGAAAGTACTGCGGGACAATCAGTAAGGTGGGGAAAAAGGCCGAGAAACAGCCAGAAAGGTAGCCGCATTCTCCGCTATTCCGCGGAGGCACGTGGGAATCGCGGGAATCGCCCCTCTTCTACCATCTTCTTCGACAACTTCTGCCTTACCCTGTCTCTTTTTCGTATTTCTCGGTCCGTCAATTACCCTCCCATAAATAGGTAAAGAGATGCACTCGATGCTTTTGTCTCTTGCTAGCATTCGCAGCTTCTTACGGCTTCGAATAAATCGTATCAGTCTTCCTCTTAAAATGATTATAAAAATTTCCTTCAACATCCTCGCGTGTTTTTCCGTCCATACATACATTTGTTCTCCACATCCGAAAAAATTAGTGAGTGCCATTTTCATTTCACAATATAGCTCCTGTGATAACGAAAAATCGTCTGCATCCAAATTTGAATTACAAGACTGGTAAATTCACCAGGCCCGCAAAAAAGGGGATTAAGGTTTTCTAAAATTCTTGGATACGTCGACGATTAATATTCGATGAGGATCAGTGAACAATCCTCATTTATTAACCATTCGAAAAGGCTTATGTTTCCGGTGGTAGAGAACCCGGAGTAATGTTGAGAGCGGAACACGCGTTTACGCGGATCATAAACGCAGTCGTGGCGGTGGAAGGGCACCGTCGACCTCGGCCAGAAGGTCTCCGGGTGAAGAAAAAAGGGGAAGCGAGCATTATTCCCTGTCTCTTATAATATAACCGTGTCCGTTTCTCGTCGTCTTCTTCTCCTTCTTCTTCGTCATCTTCTTCTTCCTCGGAGAGTCTCATCTCGAGTCGTGATCGGGGTAATGAGGCAGTCCGGCAGTGGCAGCGGACCGAAGTACCTGAGGACCGTTGGCTCGGGCGAAACGGAGAACACCGCTGCTGAGAGACAAAGATCTGGTAGGGGTAAGCACGCTGATTATGGGGTGTCAAACAATCACACTGATTGTATATCCTCGACCCGAGCTGGGACTACTTCTGTCTGACTCGGCGTCTACCCGCGCGCGCTCTGCGTTCGTCTTGTTTGCACTCGGTTTCGATGGATCGTGTATTTTTAATTGATCGATCTTGAAATCACTCTTGTTCAATCGCCTGAATCTTTTCGAAAGACTTGGAGAGTAGCTCTGTTAGCCTGCATTTACAACGTAAGAATCCAGTCAAAAATTGGATCTCGCGAATTCGAAACCGTTGACTCGGCGGAACAATTGTGGAGTTTCATCTCTGAATCTAAACGACCCAGATTCTCGGTAATACTCGGATCCCGTCGGATCCGTTCCCAGTGGTTCGAGTGTTGCCCACCTGCAAATCGTTTCTACCTTTTCTCCGGCTGTCGTTCCGGCTTCTCGTGCGAAGCGGCAGGTAATGCGACCGTTTTCACACCTATCAGGATGAATGGGGAAATAGTCGAGCCGCGAAATGCTTCATTTACTAGTCCTCGGGCTACCCATTGATCCCCTCTCTCTCTTTCACGGTCCTCGGTGGTCTGTTTCTTCTTTCTCTCGCCTAATGAGCGGATCCGAGGCCGGGCACACGTACGAACGAGCATAGAGTGCGAAATGAGCGAGCGGTGAGCGTCGGTGGATGCAATTTTCTTCCCTCTCCCCGTTTCGAGAGACCTCCTCACTCCTCCTCTACCATGATCTCGCGTCCCCCGTACCCCCCCCCCCACCCGATCGCAGTTATGGTTGTTTCGAGCAGCCCACCGATTCAGATATCCAGCCGGTACAACCTACAACGATCGGTGTTCACCGCCTCACGTACGGCTCACGTGCACGTCTGCGTAATACCAGGGATCGATCGGCCGATCGATCGTTCCCCGATCGATCCCCAGGAGAGAGAGCCGTGGATCCATGTTGTTTTTGCCCTTCGCTCTGCCTGGCCAGAGCTGCCTCTGCTTCTCCTTTTGTCTCGGGCTCGGTTCGCTTGCGATGCCAGACGCTCTGCGTCTTGGATCCAGAGCCGATCTATCTGCGTCCCTCTCGATCCTGTATTCCGCATCCATCCTCGCAATCTTCTTTTCTCCGTACTCCTCGTCCACGTCTCGTCGCTCCTCTACATCGACTCCCGGTCTCTCCTGATTGCACTCGAAATCTCGCCTACACGAACAGCTGCGAGATTTCATTCAATCTTCCCTAAGGTGATGATCTACGGTTTCCTATTTTCAAACGCGTGTTACGGGGGTAAACTCGTTTTTCCAGGATTGCAAGGGTGCAATCCTTCTCATTTCTCGGTAGTGCGAAGATGGGGTTTTTCAGTAGTCAGAAGCGCTAGATAAAAGATCAATCTAGGATCAATCTGAAAAGTCCTATTTTTACGTTCAAGAGGAGTAATTTGCATTATTCGGAAGCATGTAGCTGTCGCAACTTTATGAATAATGCAGATTACGCTGCCGAATAATCCAAATTCCGCCTCGTAAACAAAAAAATAGGATTTTTGAGGGCGACGCGGCCTAGATCGAATCTTTTACCTAGCGTTTTTGACTACAGCAAAACCCCATCGTCGTAATATCGAGAAATGAGAAGGAGTACCCCGTAATCCAGTTTCAGAAATTTCTGGGCTCTCTGTAGAGGCTCTGCGGAAAAGGCGCCGACTTCTGTCTTGCGCGAAACTGCCAAAGAACGTCGTCCCCCGGATGGATGAGGTAATTACAATGGTGGCCGATCCGGAAAGGTGACACGGGCGCAGGCAAAGTTCAGCCGAAGGTGGTACACGGGGCTGATCGACGGAGAAGGTGGCGGAGTTCGGAGGAGGAGGAGATTAGGGCACAGAGAAACCGCAGCGTAGCTTCAAAGAGGTCTTGCCAGCCAAGGGCGCGTCTACTTAACTTTGATCAGGTCGAGACCGCTGATGCGAGACGAGCCACGCAGAAATAAAGTGGCTGCCGACCTTCCCGCCTTTTTGCATCTTGGAATATCGGCTCGAAATATCCCCAGCGCCCTCTAATCCCGCGAAAATCCCCAGAGAGCGACGCGGACACCTGGACTACCTATCCGAGCAACCTTCAAAATCATTTTCGTCCCTTAAACAATACTGTACACACTTCGGTATTTCTTCGGGAATAATCGTACCATTAGTAAAATCGTCGTTTATGGCAACAGAGTTAGGGAATCGACGGTCGGAGGACAGTTTTGCCTCGTGCTGCAACGGTGGTGCATGCAACGGTGCATCGTGGCGGGGATCAGCGAAGAGAAGAGATGGAAACGGCAGGTTGAATGTCGTTATTACGTTGAATTAGAGGGTGCAGAGCCGGAACGAGGTATGAAACTATTACCTCGCGAAACGGCGGACCTCTCCCTCTCCCTCTCCGTTCCCTCTACATTGCCCCTCAAGCCTCCCCACCGCCCCCCACCCTTTCAGTGGGGTACGGGTGCGTAGTTTCGAGTCGCTCCACGAGCCACGAGGATACCGGTCGTGAGCGAGAGATGATGATGATGATGATGATGATGATGATACCCGAAGAAGATCCGCGATCAAACAGTACGAGGCAAACAGACCGGAAGACGCAGCTTCCACCTGGACTCCGTTACCCCCTAGCGAAACTCTCGGATTCGGTGATGCAATCAATTAGGGGGTTAATGAAGATCCACAAGCTTTTGGTTCTCTCTGATAGCGATCGTTTCAAGCCCACCCATAGAAATCCAGATGGATTGTTAGCAGACAAAGTCTGGAAGACCTCCTCGAGCAACGCCGACGATATCAATGTCTAATTGTACGTTCCACTGGATTCCCAAGGTAATTAATTTGTCAGAAACTCGATCGACTAAACGATCTAACGTACACCATTGGTCGTAAGCGACCGTAGAAGGAACAAGACTCACCACCGTGTTGAGGGCTGTGCTTGTAGCAATCCTGATGAGCCGAGGAGCCGCCGGTAGCCCCGAGGTGTGTACTGGAAGCGGGCGATGCGGTCGGGTCGGTGTTGTTGGGGTTGGTGCAGGCACCACTAACCGAATTCGCGGTGACGTTGTTGCCGATGTGATGCTTATTCCTACGGTACGGTTCCGGATCCCGCATGTAGGGGGTGAAAGGGCTCGGTGCGTCCGCGAAGTTACCCCGTGGTAGTCCTGGAACCCGGGGCAGCGCGGGAACACGCGCCAGACCCGGAATGTGTGTCTGTCCTGGAACGAAAAATCATTTTCCCCGTGAATCCTCCTTCTCAACCCCCAGAACGCAACTTGGCTAGAGTCAGGTCCTCGGTTCTTCAAATTTCAGAATGCTAACTGCAGTTAATCATCGAATTGTTCAAGTTGTTTGCTTGAACCGATGACATTACAATTTTTAAAATTTTAAATCTTTATGCAAACTAAAAATTGCCTGTGTCGATTGCAAGAGATAGAAACTAAATTGAATGTTATTTCTTCCCTTAATGGTTTCAATTTTGTTCATTTTCTAACAATTTTGCTATAAATGCATAAAGATCCGCAGTCTATTCTACGTATAGACGAGAAACTTGGAAAATTGACTGAGACCTAAGGCTGCAGCGTCAATTAAGTGGCCAATAGGAGGTTACAGAGACTTGAAGGGGCGTTGCACAGCGGAATCATCGAATGATTAGCCGAATGAAGCGCCCTTAGAGCAACCCTCCGAAATTGATCTTCTTCGGGCCGGTAATCGTGATTCGAACGAAAGCAGCGGGGCTGGTCACCGTCGACTAAGGGAAGATGTTTGTGCAATTAGGTAGGCAGAGTGGCATAATTAAGAAACTCGAGCAATCCCCGTGTCTCGATCGACTTCAATAGCATTCCTCGCATATCACGGACCCTGGCACGGCGAATTGATAGAACGCTATGGACGGCCAAGTATCGCTCTGCGCCTGCATGCATAGTGCGTCCTGGACACGGGCGATTCTCTATTGCGTCGGATCGCAATATGCGTGTAACGCGTATCGTTATACGGCGGTGCACATTATGCGCCACGTGCACGGTCCCGAACCGTTGCATAATTATCGAGCAGGATATTTAGCGGAAAGATGACTTCGTAACGGCTACGTTACGGCTGCGTAACATCGCCTGTTTCCGGGATGGTTTTAAGGGTTCTTTCCTAGTCCATTCCACGAGAAAACCACAATTCAAGTCTCCAGAATACATCGTGCTATCCGAATCGATCTACTTGGTGGAGAGTTAACGATCTCTTGGATCGGAGAATCCTGCGCCTAAATCATACCGAAGTCTGCTAATCAAAAGAAGTGGCACGTCGTTCTGCTTTCTCGGCCGGTGGACGCGAGAGGAAGCCAAGAATGGGAGCCGAGGCGCAAATTGTTATTCCATCGTCGAGGAGGAACGAAGAAGACGAGGCAAGAAGGCAGTTTGATGGAGAGAGAAAAGCGACCGGTGAGCTTGCCGGCGAGAGAAAGACAGAGAAACGGAGAAAGAGAGAGAGAGAAAGGGAGACGTTCGGCCACGAGGGCGAACGACAAATAAAGTTCGACCGCAAACTGCACGAAATTGTCGGCGAGCCCAGATGGTCAGCTCCGGTACGGCAACCGATGCCTACAAGATTATTCCTCGCTACCGACTACCACGATCGCCAGCAGAAACAAGGGAGCTTCTCCGTGTGCAGCTCCGCGACCGGATCCCACGACTTCTCACGTACCGGACGCTCGTAATGCCCCCCAAACGTACCCCATCCGACACTCTTTTTGGATACCACCGTGTTTCCATTCAGGAGAAGAGCAAAGCAGAATGGGAGTCTTCTACACCGGGAGAGTGCTGCCGTCGGTTAATTCCGCCAGCCGATCCGAACCGATTCAATCCCCTTCGATTCTCCTGCGATTCGCCACGACCGATCGCGAACGCTTTTGTACCTCCGTTCCTACCGATCTTCCTATTAGGGTTTGTTTTAAGAAACAACAGCTCGGAAGCGCAATGGTAGCCTACCGTAACTGTTCATTCTGCTTCTGTGGATCCGTGCTGCATCGGTGCCTTTACAGTGGAATCTTCCAAGACGAAAAGCTTCCTTTTGGAGAAATAGGACACGTGTAAAATTAGACAGTCCTTCAAGAATCAGGTTTGATTAATCGAGGAAGATCGGATAGAGCCTCTTTGCGGACGCAGCCATTTTGGCTTGTGGATCGTGTGACGCAATGGCGGGAACAATTACGAACCAGTCCAAGGTTCGTTCCTAACACTTTCAGTAACCCTGCACCCATAAAATATTGAAACGAAGCAGTTGAATTAAGTAAAAAATTTAACAAAAATATTTTCTCCAGCAGCGTGGAGGATAGTACCACGATGATGGGAATGTACAATTGGAGAATAGTTTGGTGGTTCAGGTAATTAATTGGGCCGCGTATCGGGCAACGGTGCCAGGTAGCCGAATCGTGACGCGGAAAGGCGGTTAATTACAATAAACAAGAACGATCGTGATATAACACCTTCGCCGATTGCCCCTTTTGGTGTTCGTGGAGCATGGTGAAGCAGAGAGAGAGAGAGCAATAATTCCAATCTCCGCAGCACGAATGGTGGGCTTATCTAATCAAAGTGTGGCGGACCCGGAGGACGGAAATAGCGCTGCTTTTTCCTTCTCTCTAATAACGGGCCCCTCCCTCCACTCGTCTTACGTCCTCCTTGACGCCGGGGTCTGCCAGTATTTTCGAGAATTTCACTGATATCTCTCCTCCACCGTTGCTTCGAACGCTATTGCCGCAAACGTTACAATACTATCGTTCGTAACGCAGAAATTCTCTACTAAACAATCCTTCAGACATTATTCGATCCACTCTGCAGAATTCATCGCCTGCCAAATCGTCTACAAGCAGATTTGTTATCAAGAGTTTGTGTAAGAGTTTCTCTCAAGAATTTCGACTCGCACCGCCCAGGCGTTTTTCTGAAAAAAATTCTTTGAATATTTTCTGGAGCTGATGAAAAGGCTGTGCCGAGGGAAAATTAATTTTCAGCTGAACAGTTTCTCTTTGATATTTTCTGCGACCGGGACTCGAAATAACAGCAATTCGCGAATGAACGGGCCGAGGCCTGCCATTTGTAGACCCGTCACGAGGTGTCGCGGAGCGTCCTTTAATCAGGATTTTTGTCACAACTTCAATCGAACCGAGTCGCCTAACTGTTCCCTCTAACATCCTAAAAGATGAGCCAAGGGTCCCAACAGAATTGGAATTGAAATTGCCAATAAATAAATCTGGCATTAAAGAACGCACAAGTGACTGAGACGACGAACAGAAGGTCCCAATGAAATTCATCGGTGATTCTGGACCGAACGACTAGAGATTTAAACTCCCGGTAAATCGATCGATCCTAGTCGCAGCGATTTGTTTCCATTTGGCATCAAAGCGACGATCGTTCACGCTGTCGTCCGCCAGTACGAAAAATTCATGTCTCGTTGCAAACAGTTGTTTTTCCATCGGACGCGGGCAACGGGGTCCGTTCAATTTTAACGTTTTCATCGAGCAATATCGTCCGGCGTTGTTCGATCGTTTGCCATCGGACACGGAATTAAGCTGATTTTTTGGCAGCGCAATTTCGACTCCCATGCGACCCTTAAATCCAGATGCCACCGGGCCTCGGCTCGCTTTTCTATGAAAGCCAGAAATCATTTCGCGGACTCCCTGCATTCCCTCTAATCGACATTCCAAACGCGGACCAATTACCGGCCAAGCAAATTCAATTTCGACGTTTGACTGACAGCGACTGTCCGTCGATATTGTCCGGCAGACAGCGTTTCGATGATTTTTGGCTACCGTAACCGGCTGCTAGCCACTTTGTTCCGCGATCCCTTTCACTCGGCCCGATTCGTTGACTGCCCTTTTCCGTCGCCCGTTTCTGTTTCTCTTTGCTTTTTCAATCGTGCCTTCGAAACCCTGCAGCAATCTCGCACGACGAAACACTCTGTTTCTTTCGGCTAACAAGCTGCCTTCTGCCTGCTTCATTCCGCATTCGTAACCTCGAGCATTCATGCTAAAACGAGAGGTTTCTTTCGACCCTAACTAAGCCATCCTGCGCGTAACCTTATTAGGATCTTTGCGCAATATACAAATTTTCAGCATCAATTGTCAGAAAGTGGAGCCAATAACATGAATAAGAAGACTGTATTCAAAATTTCTTTGACTATTTTAGTATAGAATTTTTGGAAGAAATCCACAGCATAACAGAGTCATCTGATAGAGTTGATAGGAAGTTCGTAAGAAGAGCTAGTTAATGTTTTTTCCTCTCTGGAAATGAGAATGTAAATGGTTTTTCTGTTCGTGACTCCAGTTTCTAGTTTTACACAGATGCCAGAAACTTCCTTCACGCTTCGAACGGTTCCGGTCAGTCAATTCCAGCCTTGGAAATCCGTTAATCCTGTCACTTCCTACTCTCCATACTATTCTCAATTGGCAGCTCTCAGATCGAGTGGTAGTTGATAGGAAAAATTGTGCAACAAGATCCCGAATCGAGCAATCAACGAAACCAATCCGAGCAACAAAATTGCATAAATCTGCACTGGAAATTCTCTGAATCTCGAAACACAGACCACCGTAACAGACCATCAAAAACAATTGAAAGAAAATACCAAAACAATCGGCCACATTGTCCACACACGTTCTCTAGAAAGTTTCCTAATAAATTCCACGAAAGAAAAAGACACAACCATCAACCTCGGAACCACAATCTATCCGACAAAACAACCTCGAAAAACCATAAAACAATATTTCCTTAAAAATTCCAAGAAAGTCGGGCACTGTGAAAATTCTCGTTCCCCGAAAGTCCTTCGGGAGTCTCGAAAATCGGGCACAGTCGTGTCCGGTGATCGAATCGCATGCCGGCGCGGTCCGTTAATCCTGTTACGTGTCATTCCAGGCCACGGTAGCCGCGCTCGCAGTATTTACACGCGTCGACTGTAGTCGAATTACAGAAATTGCACGATTACCGGGCCTCCGGCCCGAAACAGCCGTTCTCCCGGGCCATAAAAGAGACAGAGGCGAAAGACAGTGTGAAAAACAGACAGAAAGTGACAGAGAGAAGCAAAAGGGGGTTGTGCCCTATCCCGATCTAGAGAGGGAGAAGGGGGTTGTCCGTGTCCGATGGTGGTGGTAATTTTCGATAACAAAAAGCTCACGATTATCCATGCAATAATGATAGCCGGCAGGTGTCTGCGTAGCGGTGCGCGGCCGTGAGCACAATGTAAGCGCCGGTTGTTTTGCCCGACGGCGCTCGTACGCTCGCCGGTCGTTACATAAATTGTCCCTGGTGCGTGCCAAGCCGAGGAGACACGCCAGCTCTCTCTCATGCCCGAAAAAGCCCGGCCCGTCTGTGTACGTGTATATATGCAATATGTCGTGATGCGTGTCCCGTTTCCAAGGGGCCCATGCCGCTTCTCTCCACGCGACACCCTCTCTCCCTCTCTTTCTATCTTCCTTTTAGTCCCAGAGGCGCCTTTCATTTCGGGCCCCGTCGCGTCGGAATTAAATCGACCGACGTTTCCAGTCTGGGACCAAGCGAGTCCTCGCGCCTCGGCTGCCGCCAAACCGTTTCCGTGGCCATTGTTAGCGGGCAGTCCTCGTCGAACATGTTTTTTTCTGACCACCGTCGGAAGACGCACAGACATGGGACCGCTGACTTCTTCCACAGACAACGTTGCACGACGATCATTCACACCGATGAATAACCGCGCCGCGCCGCGCCGCCCTGCCACGAAACAAGAGTACCGCACTCCGATAGACAGTGAGCTCTGACGACGACTTCGACTGTTTCTGTTAGGTCTCGAGAACTTCGCATCTGGTGGCCCGACAGGTAATTCTTGGCCGTTTTCACCTGACATGGGAGTGCCGAAGAATCAGTTGACTAAGGAGTCTCCAGTTCTCAGTGGAGTCATGGAGATTTGCGGGACAGATGGGCTCGTGGTGATCATGTGGGCTGAGTACGGGGTGCGCGAGTTTACGAGATGAGCATTGAAGCAATTGTAGTCTTCCTGTAGCTCGGAATCTTGATTCGGTATAATTGTGTCCGAAGACACAAGAATGGACAAAACGATTTAATACTTAATGTGTAATGAAAAACCCAAGTCAGACCTACTATCATGCCACAGATATAATAAATACCTAATCGAAGGGAACTGCATTTGCCAAGTTGCGAAACAAGCGATGCTTCCCGAAGCTGAAAGATAATTGTATCGCGAACAACGGAACATTCCCAGCGAGTCAATATCGACTGTCAATAATAATACTATAAATAAAGGAGATTGAGGGCCTTCGCAAAAAGAGGATTTCGCGCAACATTTCCATTTTTTCCGGTCGACCCGTCGAAAAATATCGCTTTTCTTGTTTTGATATTTCGGAGCGGTCAGCACGCGAGAGTGCCAGTTGTCGGGATCACGATCGAGAGCTGAATTTTCCGTTGCGGGGCACAGAAAAATCCGAGCCGGCGGTGTTAACGCGTAAATAGTTCACAATTAACCTCGTTGCCCCGTGAAACTTTAATTCGATGGTTAAGCGCGGCCTCGCCGACCGCTGGAAAATTGACGAATATTATATACAGCGCGTTTCTCCGTTCCGTTGGTTGAGAAGAGAAAAAAGAGGGAGAGAGAGAGAGAGACGATGAGAGATGAACGGTTTGATGGCAGAGAGGAGCGGGGCAGGGCGAGACGAGCGATAAAAAAAAACGTTAGTAGAATCAATCACGATGGACCATTTTGGGGAAAAAAATCTGCGAGGCCGCCGGGTACGGATCGCCCTACGCCTATCAATACTTTATACAACAAATGCGAAACGTCCGCAAAAACGCTGCCGTATTCGCGGTCGACTCCGCAGCGGCTATTAATCTGATATCGAAATAACGGGCATTTTTTTCCCGACCGTAGAACCCAGACCGAAAACGGGCTTAAACCTCCACCCGCACCCTGGGTCACTTTCGACCCGGAATAGTTTCGTTTCCGTAGCTGCTACAAGATCGCACAGAAAAGAGACTTCGGCTCTCTAATAAATAGACTGCGGATCTTTATGCAAAATAAAAATTAATTTCTCCCCATAATAGCCTTTTCACGGTGGGAACAACGCAACAATATTCTTGGATTTTTCATATTCTCCACTGTTTTATATTTCATCCAGTTAATTTCTTCATAAATGCATAGGGATCCACAGTCTGCTAATGAGCAATTTTTCCATTCTTTTCGTATTTGTTCTAGAAACATCTTCGAAATGTTCAAGAATTTCTTGGACTGTTCTGACAGATGAAAACTTGCAAAATATTGCATTGGTTCAGAAGAGTAAAATATTGAAAATAAGGTCGGGGATGAAGGGTTAAGCTGAATCGCGATTCTGCGAGTCCGCCCTTCGCGGGGAGGGAAATCGCGTCGACAGATATTCGCGGGGATTAATTTACATTTCGCGGGTCCCATTATGTGGGAGCGACCGCGAGTAATCGAAAAATCACGCCGGTTTAAATGGTCGAGCTCCGATGGAATTATTTTCGTTATTGGTACCTGTACGTTCAGTTATTTTCACGGTTTTCGAATCACCTTCCGCGATGAATATTCATGGCCACGTTGGAACTGGTGTCACCTGTTACTGATTTACACATCGCCCTTTGAACTGCGTGTTGTTCTCCTCGTTCCAGTTAACCTGTGATCGCGGGAACATGATAGGTCAAGCCTTGCTGGCGATGAAATTTTCCTTATCCTCGTTGGAACGTGATCGAAGCTCCAATAAAGCAAACAGAGTTTTGTTTGTTCCACTTTTTAGGAATTAGATGCAATGAAACTTCACAAATAAAGATGATCTCAGCAAGAAATATCTGTGAGATGTCAGGGTTCTCTGAACCCGAAGGAGAAGGACCAGTTCGATAGGGTGTCCTGGTGACGACGGTAGCCATCGTTATTTGTATATCAAGCGATCGCAAATACGCGATGCCCGGTTATTAAGCATGGCCAAGCAGCAGTAATTAACGGATATTTTTGGAGGTTTTCATAGTATATTACGGTAAGTGGATTACTTTTCGCGAGTGTGCTGGTAAAAGCATTGTCTATGTAGCACGGGTACGGGTGAATAGCTAACCCGAAACACGCATACGCGCGGTACGCACGTCGACCACTGCATCATCGCGCACCATCTGCTCGGTAATGACTCCCCATTACCGCGTATAGGGACTTTCGTTGAATTATCGGTACATTTTCAGGGAATCCACGCAGGATAGTAGCAGCCGGTGGCCGCGGATAGATCTCGCGGCTGGGTGCTATCGACGAGAAAACTCTGTATCTTTTCTACTCACTCGTTTTGGAGCGGGGCTCCCTGGGACCGTCCACCGTCACTTTGATCGCTCTTGTATACGTTGCCACTTGCGGAGGCGTCGTTGACACTGTTATCGTGATGCTGAAGCTCTTTCCTGAAACAAGCAAGCCAAACTTTCCTATACAACACTGTACACAACAATCGATACCAAAGAAAATATTTTTTAGTTGGAAACAATACATAATTTTAGAGGATTTAAAAAGTTATTAACCCTTTGCACTCGGATTTTTTAAATTTGATGGATATGAAATTAATATAATACGTCTATAAAATACCTAAATGTTTAGTAATTGATTAGTCACCGATATATCTTACAATGTAGAGACAATATTTTGAATAATGAAAACACCATTCGAGTGCTCAGGGTTAAACTTAGGATTAACCCCTTGCCCTACATTTTATTTTACGGTTTCAGTGATTAGAACTTTTTTGTAGTTCGTATACTTTCCTAAAAAATCATTAACGAAACCAAAGACGAATTTTATTTCGGTTTATAAGAAATTAGTAGGATACATATTTATTAGACTCTGTTCAAAATCTTCATTACGAGTCTGACACGATATTGTAACGCAAGGGTTTAAGAAGAATTTAACAGCGAATAGGAATGGACCATGAAGACTGTCCCACATCCACAGGTAGCATTTTCAGCATCGATAGTGCCGCAATCCCTAGAAAAGTACGAACAATTGAGTCTTTTTCCCGTTCCGAGATCGTGGATAAAAGGTGTTCATGGGGGAGGGCGGGCTGGCCGCAGGTAAAAAGCAAAAAGGCGACTAATTTGTTAACACCAGTTGCTAAAAGAACCAGCGACAGATTGAAGGCTGCGGTCAAGCCGAGTCCCGATCGGAATAGTTTACGATTTCCTCCGGCGATTGCATCGAGGACCATTAGATGTCTCGGAAGACTTTGCGCGGGCTCCTCTGACAAGAGGAGGGGGCAAGCAAGCAAGCAAGCAAGCAAGGAAAGCGAAGGGAACCTCTCGGGGGTGGAGCATCTCTCTCGGGGTACATATATCATTGGCGAAGGTCTCGAGGTTGAAGGTCCGGTATATTAATTCCCTCTCCATAAACGTCCGTCGCCGAGATTGACTACGCTCTTTTAAACGGCCCATCGCGCGCTAATATGCATTCGGTAATTCGCCGGCTGTCCAAGGGGTTCAACGAAGAAGAAGCAGCAGCCGCAGCCGCCGCCGCTGCCCCTACCCCCGCCCCATCCTTTTGTCTCTTTCGGAGCCCGGCAAAGTCAACCGTGTTATATTGTTACTTTGCGGAATGTTACTTTGTGTCGGCACGGTCCGGCCACTTAAAAATAGATTGGCTTCGTGAGAAGAAGGTGTTGATCGTTTTTCGAATGCCCGGGGACATCTACTGGTAGCCAAGCTTCTGGAGGCTTCTTGGAACCGTATCAATGGTTCTTAACACATCACCGACCGGTGATTATTGCGTAATATTGAAAAATTTGTGGGTACATGACCAAGTCACCCTCAATAACGTCGTCTAATACTTTCATTTATAAATTTCTCTGTTTTCTTTTGGTACGGCACAGTTATGGAAAATCCTATTAATAGGCTCTCGGTAGGTAAAGTGTTAAAAATGAATTGATCTTGATTGGAGACGAGGAGGATCCAGAGCAACAGTTGGGGGTGGATTCTGGTGGTGATTAGAAAACGGTAGACACCACGTGTTCCTGGATCCAGGTGTCGGAATCTACCATCTAAATTCTACCATCGGCAAAAATGGTTCCGGGTTGGGATCAGGATGATCCAGGAAATTCCTCAGGGAAGCCATCTGAGGATCGCAAGGTCGTTGGGGGTTGGTTACGATCCGCGAGATATGAAGGAGAACGTCGGTTTGCGTTAAAGAGAGGATATCTAACGTGTCGCGGACATATAGTCGTTTGTGTTGGCGTAAACGTCAACGATTTGTAATTGTCTCCCCTTGGCGCGCCCAGGTCCACCTCGCTGTGTCTGTCAACATGATAACCGGCATCAAACACCCCCAACCCCTCCACCCCCGGGAGCTGCAACTGACTGCAGAGAGGCACGGGCGTGTTATATCCTAGTAATAGCTCGCTCTCTCCCTCTTGTACAGCAACCGCTCTCCAACCCTCTTTCCCTGACCATCCAACCCACCCACCTACCAAACCACCCCAGTGGAGCCCGCGACCATCCACCCCCCCCTTCTCCCCGTTTCACCCCCCGTGGAGCCCGCGGTGCTGTCGCTCTCGCGCCCGTCATTGTATCCTTGTTATCGTCATCGTTCCGGGCCAAGCGCAAAGTGGCTCGTTTCAGAACACATACCCAAAAATCGCGGGTGTCGCGGTTGCTCTTTCTGGCTTTCGTTTTAAAATCGATTAGCGGCATCGATCACGGACAGAGAGAAAGCCCGGAGGACGACGCCGCCGCGCCGCGTCTGTCTTTTCCGGGGTGATCGGATCGCGCACCGGATGACACGCCGGGAAACGTTTGCAACTGATGGGACACGATTGGAACCGGTTTCAAATGGTCCTCGTACCCGGAACCTCGGAATTCGCCTTCGGAAAGTTACAGAGGTCCCGGTGGTCGAACTATTGAGTGGTCCTTCAGGCTGGTTTGAAGGATCAACTGGACCTAGCAGCGGTCGGAAGCTGTTCCTGTCACTAGCGGTTCAATCATTTCGGCTCCTGTCAGTTTTCTAGGTCAGGGATAACATTCCTCCCGAGTTTCGCCTCTGAGGGGATGCAACCCTCTAAGCAGACTTCTATGGAAACTTACAGAGCTGTTCTCCCTGATGTTTAACTCTGAAAGGTACGCAGCCCTCCAAACGGAGCCCGCAACCTTTTTATAGAGATAATCGTCATCCTTGGTTCAAACGTAAAACACTATCCCGCAATTTTATCGTCTCGCTGGTTTTCTCGCTGGTATGGGTATCATCGACAACCCTATATGTAGATCACCTTCGAGTGTGACACTCTTAACCACGTCCTTTGGCAGTGTAATTTATACGATACGCAAAGGCATTACTGTTGAGCAACATTTTTAAGTGAAGATTTCAGCTGCCTCTGGACGTTTCTATGTTTCTGGCTGGGTCCAATGTCAAAGCCTGCCTCTACATACTTTCGTTCCTAAAAAACAGTAACCTGCGCGTTTAAGGAAAATCAAAAAGCGTAGAAAGTGGTGTACCCTTGCTTTTAGTTTGTAGCGGTTCTATACTTTGTATACTCTGTATACTTTGGTTTCGTCTCTACCTAATGTTGTAAGAAATCTCCTATGAGATATTCTTAATGTAAAAGAAGCCCACAACCGTCAGCCAGGTCTACTGGCAGCATTCTGCCAGGAAGATGCTAGACGCGAAGAGTGCGGGCAAAGGTCGAAATCCCGTTCAAGTTCTGATCGCGGGGGTTGCGAAGGGGGGTTCGCATCGCTCGCGACACCCCGTTGTCCCTCGTTCCCTCCTCCGCGTCCGAGTCCATCGCATTTGGGGCTAATAATGCCGCACGGCCGATTCCCCTCCCCCTCCCTCCGATTCCCCGGTCCTGCGGTTAATACTCGATGATGGGAACGGTCATCTGCAGAGACAGGACACCCAGGCTGTGCATTCGCGAACGACGGACGGACGTACGGGACGGGTTAGAACGGACAGACCGACCGACAGACAAAACCGGGCCACGCGTATGTGGCACCTATATAACGTACAGCATCACCGGGTTGTCCAGCTAGCAAGAGAGAGGAGAGAGTGGAGAGAGAGAGAGAGAGAGACCGAACTCTCCGGGCCTCGTTTTCGGCCGTTGTTGTGTGACGGTGTGTGCGCGTTTCGCGAGGATGAGATTGAGCGCCATCCCGAAAGCGCCCACACAACCGTCCCCGAAACCACTCGAAACCGTCCGTTAATACTCGTGGCACCAGAGGGGTAGAGGGGCACGAGGGGAGCCCAGCATATCCTAGGCATCATCGTAGGGACACACAAACTCTCGCAAGCAACTCGGAGAGCCAGAAGCTCCGGGAATGGAAAACGAGAGGGGGGGCGGGCGGAGGAGGAGGTGGCCGAAGCGCAAGGGAGAGACCAGAAACGGTGGAGGAACGGGGCGAAGGTCCCGAGTCTCGCAACAGGATGTCTCTGCAATTGTCAAATAATTACTATCGGTGGTAATTTCAGCCGTGTCGATATAGACTGCGGTATATTACTAATTATAGGCACGGGGATGCCTCGGAACCGACCATGATGGAACGCCCGTTTCTGCCGGACGAAGCCGAGGGCCCCCCTTCTTTCGGCCGGCGCTACCAGCTTCTCTCTGTCCTCTATCTTCTTTTTAACGGATCCTTCCTTCCTCGCTACGGTGCACCGGAACCTCCTAAACCTTCCAGGGAAGGTGATAATTGCTAAGAACTCTAGCCCCCACTGGCGACATTCTTCGGGATCGTTCTGGCGGTGACCTCCCTGTGACCCGAAAAACAGGAGAAGCACGAGAGATGTTCTTGAGAACGATTTCGCGAGAGTAATAGCGAAAAATCGAGTCTCAAACGATTTCCGAATTTCTTGGGACATAGGATGACAGCGGGGCTCGGCGCGGCGTACCACGGTAGCAGTATCCAATCAAATTAATAAGTCGCGGAAACAAAACCTCGATGATAGGAGGGTAGCGCACGGGTCGGTCGCGGCCGGGTACGAGAGCCACGGTGGTATAGAAGGGGGAGAGAGGGAGGCGGTTTGGTCAATCGTCGAAATTGAGTATTACGGATTATCGAGGAGAGATAGAGCGGAAAAAATGCCGAAAAACTGGACAAAGGGATCGAAGGATTTTGGCGAGGGACGTGTCTCTTTCGCTAATTGATTCCCCGGGGTTAGCGTGTCCGGTGTCAGGAGGATGGCGACCTCGCTGACCCTGCACTTCATGATGAAATCAAATGAAACATAGATGATGCCATCGAGAGAGCCGTGAGCAAGCGGCGAGCGACCGAACCGAGCGAGCGAGCCAGCCTCGATCAGTCTACCTCGTTAATTCATAAATGCATCCTCCGGTGCATAGAACCTCTGGCGTAGAGGGGTGTGGGTGGAAAATGCATTTGTAGGTTCGAGAACCGGGTTTCGGCTACCTGGCGGAGAGCACAATTGTCGCCGTTCGAAACGGGTTGAACTTAATCCCCGGGCCAAAAACGGATTATTTAAAAAACCGCCGCGAGCCGACGCCGGGACATCATTTATTAAACGCGGCCCCGCGAGCTGCAGACTCGTTTTTCATTCCCATTGTGGTCGATGATTCGATTTTACAGTAGCCCGATCTGATTTACTCTTCAAAGTGCTCCGGCTCGCCACCGATTTAATAAAACTCACAGGAAATTAATCACCGGGCCGCATTTTACATTCCCGTATCTCTTTTATCGCGCGGACCTTGAAATCCTGACAATCGAGGGCTAGGCTGGGTCCTCGGAGGCCCTCGTTTCAGTTTGATTAGTTTTCTACGCGATTTACAAAACTTGTAGTATTTCTATGCGAAATAAAATTTGTCCACGTTAATGGCAAGGAGTAGGAATTCAACAATAAGTTAATTATCTAATTTCAATGAATTAGAACTTGTGTTTGATGTTGTGACGCTTAAGGGTAGGACCAGGGAAGACCCAACACGATAATAGCGAACAACGTATTTTTCGTTTTTCCGAAAAAGTGGAAGATAGGGCCGTTTTGCGGGAATGGAACGTTTAGCGGGCATCGACCGGACTCTCTCTCTCTCTCTCTCACTCGCTCGCATGATTTTGGGGACTTAGCCTCTCTGTCACTCTTTCTCCCCCTAACCGACGGACGATGATTTCTGATTAACGGCCAGTTGTTTCGGATGCTAGGTCGGGGCTACCGGCGGACATCGAGTAATGACTCTGGGGGCGGCGGGAGCGGGCGAAACTCGCGGATGCGGAGGGTTGAAAAGCGAGGCGGTTCGAGGGGTGTTCAGGCCAGTTGATGACGATGATGATTACAATAACCGTGCTTTTAGAGGGTTCGAAATCACGGCACATGCCCCTGTGCCGCGCAATTTACTGACTGCTTTTTGGCCGACTTACAAAGCAAACTAGCTTTGAAGAACGTAACTGCAACACCCTAATTGGAGGATTGCTAATTGCTCGTCTCGAAAGTTCGCCGAACTCGTTAACCCGGCTGATTTTTTCGCAAAATAGAAACAGCGGGGGAGACAGCGGCGAACATTTGACTTCTCGAGCGGACAAATTGAAAAATTTACAGCTTATATTCTGAAATTATGATTCACTGTTACTGTCGCAATTTTTCTATTACTGTCCAGAAATATGTTTAATTTAGAATTAATGTTTGCGTAAGGTTGCGGTTAAACTATTGTTTTGCGAACTCACCCCTGCCGCTCCTGCCGACGAACCTGAGGTCGTTGAACTTGGCGACTTGGTTCTTCATCAAGGCGGTGGAATTCCTTAGTTCGGCGCAACAGTTCTCGTCATTGCCTGCTCGCACTGTCACCAGGGTTCCATCGCCGACCTCGCCCAGGGCGACAACTTTGAATGCCACCGGAAGCGTCTTGTTCGACCGCCAGTGAGTCGGCAGTTGGCTGCAGAGAAAATACGGCGATCCTGAGAAAGGAGCAGAAATAATTACTACTTCAACCGTCGAACGAAGGAACTCCATAACTTAGTCGACACGTTCATAACACCAACAGGTAATTGACAGAACCAAATTTTGAAGCCGGGAGTAGTTGGTGCAATCAGAATTTTCATTGGCAGTTAAACATCTTGAGAAGTTGAAGAAACACTATAGTAAACTACTGGCGAGACACCAAACAAGAGGTTAGAGGTGTGAGACTCTTTAATTAATAATGTGGGCAATTGTACAGAAATCTGATCAAGCTACGTGGAAGACATCAATTGTTTTTGTAATGAAAGTTGTATCATTTTTATTAATCGTTTCATGTTCTTTACATACAGAATGAATGGGTACATTTATTTAACAGTTTGATCATTTTTTCTTCATAGTTTAATCACTCAAGAAGGACCTAATCCAGACAGTAAAATTGTTTGTGTCTATTGTTTCTATGAAGGTATAACTAATAGAATGATTTATTTCATTCTCAATAGAGTACTTGCAAGGGTTAATTCCGATTTCGGAGCTTGGATTACTTCAATTATAAGTAGACTGCGGGGTTATGCGTTCATTGTAAAAATGATTAGGTGCAACTAGATTGCGGATTTTACGCATTTATGAAAAAAGTGAGTCGATGAAATTTCAGCGTATTAGACTGTTTCCAGAAAGAGAACCATTTCTATCGAAATATCAACTGTTGCAATCGGAGCAGACAATTTTTCTGTTGCACAAAGATCCGCTGACTAGTTAGAAGGAATATTTAGCGAACGTGTACAAACCTGTCCGAACAAGTTCGCCAGGGTGTTCAGCCTGTGCCTCGCCGACGAGCCTCTCGGTCCACCAGAGCTCGCCGACGGCGGCACCCTCGCTCATCTCGCCACCACCGCCCCCAGCGTCGGCGTCTTCGGCCTGCTGGTACCTGGTGTTCAGCCCCTGTAGCGGCGCCAGTGAGGGGCCGCAGGGGCCGGCGCCTTCGTGGGATCCAACGGTGGCGTAATTCTCCCCGCAACCCACCGAACCCACCGGTAGATGCATCCCATCGGCCAGTAGCCGCCCCTCGTCGCCCAAACACACACCCTCTGTGCAGGACGTCTTGGCTTCACTCGCCTCCTCTACAGGAGTCCTCGAAACTCCTTCCCAGTAAATAATCTTCCAGTTTCCGGTTCCCAATAGCTACCGATCTTCTTTGATCCTTCCCTCGTTCTCTTTACTTACCAACCAACAACAACAACAACAGCAACTCATTGTCCATAATACAATCCCCGAAAACTCACGACCCCTCCATTACTCTGTCCGTCACTCTGTCCATGCAACATTTACACGAAAATAACCGAACAACCTGATTCGTTCTCGAACCGCGAGGCGTCACTGGACCACCACGTGACCAACGTCTCAAGAAGTCCACCCACTGTAGATCGTTATAACACGCTGCCGTCGCGCGCGATGATCCTACAGGTTGTTGCCTCTCTCGTCCCGACTTTTTATCCCGTCGCTGATTCGACCACGGCTCACTTCAGCTTTTCCTATATGGATCGATGGATCGGCGTGTCCGCGTCCGACAACCTGTTCCCGCGGGGAACACTTTCGGGGATCCGGTGGTGGTTGCACGGTGATGTCGAACGGAAGTCGATCCGGGAGAGTAAAAGAGAGAGAGAAAGAGAGAGGAACGTCCGACGCGAACGTCAGCCGCGGTCGACGGTGCGCGACGTAATGCCGGCGGCGCGGCTTCGGCCGCGTGTTCCGCGTTAGCGGCCCGGGACGGGCTAAGCAAAGCAATCCCGAACCTCCCCACCGTCGCGCCGCGCCGAGTCCTCCCGCTTGCGTCCCGAAGCGTCCGCATCCCCACCGACGACCAATCGCCCGCCCTCCGGATCCTCCGAGAGAGAACCGCGTTCTTCGTCCTGCGGGCTTCGTGGCATTTCTTTCTGTACACCTCGTTCAGGGGGTAGACTCGTTTCCAGGATTGCAAGGGTGCGGGATGCGCTTTCTCATTTCTCGATAATTCAAAGATGGGGTTTTTCAGTAAAAGCGCTGGATAAAAGATCGATCTAGGCCGCGATCGCCCTCAAAAGTCCTATTTTTATTATTCGGAAGCATGTAGCTGTCGCAGCTTTATGAAAATATGTAGCTACATACATGCGCAGCTGTATGCTTCCGAATAATACTAATTACGGCTCGTAAACGCAAAAAGAGGACTTTTGAGAGCGATCGCGGCCTAGATTGATCCTTTATCTAGCGCTTTTGATTACTGAAAAGCCGCTTCTTTGCAGTTTCGAGGAATTATCTAAAAAAACGAGTCTACCCCCTTAAAAGGCTCCGAGTTCTTTGGTCGTTTGATCGCTCGATTTTCATTTCAAACAACAGCGTTCCCGAAATTCTAAGTTGGCGTTATCACGTTTTCCCGCGCTTTCGATCGCACAGTCGATGGAAACGCGTCGTCCAAAGCAGTAGGATCATTTCGCAGGTTAAAAGAAGCGAAATCATCTGTCGAAGGCCGATTCACGAAGCCGTGAAAGGTATGCTAACTGCTACAACATAATACGGCTCATTATAATAATCGGCCGTTGCGGAAATTCCTGTGTGTCATCGTGGAATATCTTGCGCGACGGACGAACATCAGACATCCAGATATTCCAGATTTCGCCAACGTTTCGTTTACATAGAAAGAATATTTGCTCTCGCGAGAAAACTAGCAAGAATTAATTGAAGGTAATTAGCTGTTTCACTGCATAATCTTTCGACTAGTTGTTACACCGATAAGGAGGAAGTACTATCGTCGAAATTCCCTGTGTTATCGCGTTATTTCCCAAGGCGGGCCAATCTTTCGGCACCCGCGATATCGCAATCGGCCTAGTTCCGAAAAAGTAGCTCGAAACAGACACGGTTGCAATTTTAATGGAGCTGCTGTGAAATTGTTTCGTCTTTGTGAATTTATTCTTGCGGTCTTTTATCGCTTGTTGCACGGATTGTATACTTGTCCTTGTTGTTCAATTGTAGCGTCCAGTTCGGTCAATTTTACTTTATAATGTACTGATTCGTTACTTTATTTCAGCGCTGAATTCGATTTTAACTTGTTTCGTTTGTACTTACCTTTTTTGGGCATTTTTTAAACAAAATTAGAAAACATATTGATGGTCAGTCTTCGTCGGTTCAGTTATTGATCTTTGAAGAATATTTAAGATTCTTTTTGACAAAAATAATGAAATTGTTAGGAGGTACTAAGTAGGATTAATTATCTTCGTAATTCTGGCTATCGTCTGTGCTAGAACAAGTAGAAGATAAGAAAAAATAGTGGAATAACTACATGTAATACAAAATTTCGTTTATGAATGCTCATATAACTGTACGAACTTTGAAAATAACAGCTTGATATTACGACACGCGATGAATTTAGAGTTTAGAGATGCGAGCGATAGAGTTTACTAGCAGAATCATCGAAAGAGCGTAAGCGAAGGGTTACCCCAGGCAAATAACAGAAATTAGGGGATCAAAGGGCGCGATTACCAGCCTTCCTAGGCCTGAGAAGGGATGACTTTTCCAGGTCGGAGAGATTCAAGTGGCATAGGCGATCCAATGTTGCAGCAAGGCGTAACAAGTGTCCGTGTGACGTCACGCGGGTTTCTGGAGGCGGAGCCTGTGATTGGGGGAGCAGGTGGGGGGGTGGGGCTCTCCCGCATCGTGGATCGTTCGCCCCACCCCCGCGATTTTGTTCCTTCGTGCCACCGCCACCTTCGACCTCCTCCTTCTCTACCTCGCGGCCTCTTTTCCTCTCTTTTGAACTTTGTTCGGCGACCCCCCACCAACCGAGACTCCACGAGGTAGGGAGACTACCTGGCTAGGATAGCCATTGCAAGATACAATCTCGGTGCAACTTCATCTACATCTCTTTCCTTGACTCTTTCTTTGACAGAAAACTGGCTGAAAACACGGAAACAGTTCGCATTAGGGATTGAAAATAATAAATTACAGAACAGCTAGGCACGGGAATCTACTGGTGTGTGGACTGCACTTTTTGGTCTGGAAGTTAATTTATGCGCTCGTTTTAATCATGAATGCATAAAATCCACAGTCTAGTTACGTATTATAGAAGTACTGCGGAAGTTTTGTTGCTTTCGACTGTGTAACTTAAATTAGGGGTGGATGGTATTTGCTTGTTTCGAGGACTTTTTAAAGACCACACGAATTTCAGCTAATGAACTTCCAGATAAGGAGGCGAATGACCTCAAGCTGATAGGTACACCACTTCATTAAAACTGCACTACAATTTTTAAACGATCAACAAAGGGATTGTTCTCCTTCGAAAAACCAGCCCAAAAATCATCCTCCCACGCTTTCGAAGAGGCTGAAATGTTGGTGAACCGACGACAGTTTCCAGGAAACAACGTCCTCGTTCTCGGAAGGGCGAGATTTCTTTCGGAGAACGAACGCGGAAAAGTATCGCGAGACGGTTTGAAAGGTCCTCGCCGGTGCGGCTTGTTCGCCGCAACGCTACCGTTTATTGCACTGCGGTCTGCTAAAGTGCGATCGAGGAAGCAGATGCGGTTTCACTGGTTCGTGCGGACTCGCAAGAATGTAATTAACCCCTCGGAAGTGCACTGCGCCCCGACCTGTGGCCGATTTTGTCCGGCTCTTTTCTTATCTTTGCTGTAAGTTGCTGTGTCGGCTTAACCGGGGAACCGGGGAACCGGCGGTCACCGTCGGGCCGGGCCGGGATCGGTTTTGCCGGTTCACGCCGATCTACCGCAAAAATCGGGGGCCGTGGCGTGTCGTGAAACCGCAATTACTTACGCAAAAGACGCCTGGAAGATCTATCGCGGATCGTCACGTGTGTTTACGGAAATCGAACCGGAATATCGACCGCCTTTTGTCGTTTTAATTTCATTGGTTTTCCCGCGCGAACCGTGTCGCCGTAGTTCGATCGCGACGCGTAGAAAATGAATATTATCAACATAACATATCAAAAGTATCCGGACACTTCCTTTTTCTCTACAAAACGCAGTTTAATAAGTTAGTAGGAAAAATATTTAAAATAGTTTTGTCACTTGTAATTATTATTATTATGTATACTGTGGTATCGTAGCACAATAGAGTTGATTTTTATGTACAAATTATTATAATGATAGTGCAATAATATCATTTCTATCGAGAAATACGAAATCTAGTGGAACGGTCTCGGTGCTTGAATTCAGAGAATTTTTCGATACAAATTCCTATTATAGAATCTCAGTCAATCAATCTATAGATCGATTTTTAGTCACTATTTAGATGTTTAAGTCACTTTTATGCGTTGCTGTTACACATTTCGCAAGTGTCCGGATCTTTCGAACGGTAGTGTATGTATACATGTGTGTGACTGTGGTAGAGAACGTGTCGATTTTCCAAAAAGGATGAATGCATATCAGGAGGATCGTTTTTCCAGCGCCTAAACGGATTTGTTTAACTCATCCGATCGGGGCTAGTTGATCCGCGTTTTATTTTTTGATAAGCAGAGGCATGCGATTGCCTACTGGCAGACCGTGTTGTCCGCATGAATATGTGTGCGTTCAGCATGGCATTTTCCCTCGGAACGGGGGTTGATATTCCCAACGGATGGAGAGAGATTGACTCAGCGGTCGCCGCGGAGTGAGTGAGATAACAGATTAACGGTCGGAGGGAAAAAACAGAAACATTTTTTTTGACGCGTTTTATCATCACGACGATATCGCCTGGAAACGAACCACTTCCAGCGCCACCGGAAGGGCTTCGTAAGACACGCTTATCGACGACACGTTTCTCAGAAAATCTGCTGTTCGAAGCAGAGACCTCTACCCCCCGGCCTGCCGATGGTCGAGTGCTCGGCTATTGATAATCGATGAATGTTTAATGCGATCTCATTAATCATCCCTCGTGTCCGAACGGCGCTGATCTTTCGGAGATTGTGCTCGTTCCTCGACCGAGGAACCTTAACTCGGGGTATTATCGTCCAGGGAGAAGAACCACGGTTCTTCTTAGAATTGTAAGGGATATACAAAACACCGAGGAATATTCCGTGAAAGGATAATGCGATATTGTTTCTTGCGATTTTTACGAGCGTTGAACGACAGGGGTCAAATGAGTTTCCCGCGAATTCGAAATATTGGGTTGGCAAGAAAGTAATTTAATTATTCAAACAATAAACTTTCACGAATGATGATGACCTGAAATTGCACTTGGATCAGTTTTTGTCATCGAACATCGAACAAAAAATAATTGGATTTTATTTAACCTTAAAATATCGAAATTACTTTCTTGCGAACCCAACGTTGTTCGATATAGGCAAATATAGAAATCGACTTTTATGCTTTTAAATAATTCACTTGACCCTTCGCTAGCAGACCGTGATTAAATGATTTCCTACTTTTTGAGTGACGGCGCGCATTATTAGCGGAGAATTTTCATAAATTCCGGCGGACAACGGGACAAGAATAATTTAATTATTTCGTCATGCTTTTCCAAGGGGAGGGGTTTTTGCGTAAAATTCTCTCCGTCACAGGCGGAGAGAACGACCGTGTAACCGGGCGTAAGTTAATCTGCCTTTTGCACGAAAGCCGAGCTAATGAACTATAAATAAGGGAGGAATACTTACGGCTAGTGGACAGACGCACTTACTGACCCTTCGTAATTAAAATCCCGTCCTAAATCAGGACTAGGGACACGATTAGACGACCTCGCCTCCTGTATTCGCCTAAATCCGCGGCCCTTACGTCCTGCAACCCTTCGTTCTTACCTCCACCATCGTTTGTACCCCTTTCTGGCTTCGTTAACCTCTTCCTTCGCTTGTTTATTAAAGATATCGTACAAAATCAGCTTTTCCGTAAACTGTAGTTAGTCTTTAGTTTATTGTAATTCATCTACTAATTTTTCCGGCAAATGCATAAAATCCGGAATCTCGTTTGACCAAAGCCCAGAGTATATTTAATCCTCGAGTTCGAAGTTGGTAAAAGTTGATTCGCGTGAGGCCTGTCAAATTCGCGCAAGTCACCGTTGACAGCGAAGTAATTCGAGTAATGCTGTGCGATATTTGTGTCATGGCACCGGCAAGTATTTCCATTAGATGGGAGGAGCATGGTCCTTCGTGACCATGCGGAACAATCCACGGCGTTTCCGTTTCCGTCGATGCAATTCCGCTTCCGCTAATCCAATTCCAAAGCGTGCAGCTAATAATACTCGCCAGGGTTGCCACGCGATGAAGGGGTGGTTTCGGTCAAGGAACAACACGAGCCACCCAAAAACTTTGTAAAAACTCCGCTGACGAAAGAACTATAATTTTCCTCGTTAGCCGATTAATGTACGCCTTTGGCAAACGTGAAAAATTTCAGCGACCCCTTTAAATTAATTGTCTCTTTAAATTACAGTAGGACACAGCCCGGATAAATTAAGGCCTGACGGATTATATTTCAAAATAAATTTTTTATTTTTGAAAATTAATTTTCCTGCATGATATAATCATATTTAAACGCATATTTGTTTAGAATCGGGATCCGGTTAATCGAGGTCCTACTGTAGTTGTCTCTTTAACATCGCCGAGAGAATTACCCTAATTAATATTCCGTTCGAAATTTCGTTTCGGAATAGTTGAAAGTATTAGATAAAACCCACCGGGGTAAAGGTTGAATCAATTTAATTAGAGCTCTATGTGTATGTGTGTGTATCGTTGGGAATCTGGCAATCGAGGTAGGAGCAGGTAGACAGGAAGGAAATAACGCAAAGGGAAGTGATAATTATAGGAAGGACGAGCTGAAATCTCGAAATCTACTATATTAAACGAACGGAGAGAGAGAGAGAGAGAGAGAGAGAGAGCCCGGCACAGGGCACACGCACCATTATCTTCCACCCTCGCGCCCCTTCTGGCTAGCCATACTTTCCACGACCACCGGCGTAGATACGTCCACCCTTGTATAGTCCGTTAATAAGCTTAATAAACCCCCTGCGCGACTGGCCCTCTCTCTAGTGTCCACTGTATTCTAGATTCCGAGGGTACAGGGATGGCTTTTGATTCTCGGTCTTTGGCACATTACATTCGGCATTCCATCGCCCTGACCGATACGCGACGCCAAAATCTGTTCCCCGGATCCTTACAAAAATTTTCTTGTCCATTTACGTTCGTTAATCGACCGAAATTGTGCTGGGAAATTCACCGAAACAATTAATTGGCATTTGTTTACCAATTTTTTTCGCAATACGCTCAAATATGTATGTCATTATTAGACAGCGGATTTTATGCATTTATGACAAAGAAGAGAAGAATTTTTATATTATTTTCGTTCCAGTAAACATGCCACGAAAGAACATCATTTTCTATTTCACTCCAGTTTGTTCCAATTCGGCTAGAATCATTTTTATTTTACATGAAGATCCGCCGTCTAGATATTATTTAATTAGAAAGACTCAAGGGGTTGGGACTCTTCGGACAGAACAATTATATTCCAGTGAATATTGTAACAAATGAATTAGTGGTTAAGGATTGCCGCGGAACGGTGGATAATTTTTTGGGGATGGAGTCGGGGGTTGAAGATGTAATTTTTCGTTGGAATTCATACGTGCCGGGTCAAAGTAAAACGGTATGGTAATGTCGGATGTTAAATGGTGCAACCGGACCGTCGAAATTTATCGCTTCTGCCTCCCCGCGCTTAACGGAACGGGGAATGTAAGCCCGTCGTGGTCCGGCTTTGAGATGGACATCAAAAGGATAACAATACCGATGTGAGACGCGTGCTTTCTCCCTCTCGTTCTCTCTTATTCTCTATCCTATTTGGGAGAGAACGAGGTTTAAAGCACAGGCTTTGCCGCTCGTTTCGGGCCGGATTGCGAAGCGTAAATTAAGAACATACGGGGGGAGTATTAAGAGGGTTGACAGTAAATTATACGAGTTACTGGACTGATCGATATGGCTCTCTGTGGCATAACAATTTTCTGTGACGAAAATGAAATTTCAATATTCAATCAAATATGGGCCAAAAGAGAATCGTTCTATTTATTTTACTGTTTAGAGCTGATGGGAAATACTTTCATATGGAAGAAAATATAATGTAACATTGTTCTATCGTTTGCAATTAGAAATGCAATTGGAATTATAGGGTACATTGAAGAATCTGATTGCACCGATAATTCGTGTAACTTTTCAAAAAGTTGTTGGATATTGGAGAACACTATTCTATCAATGCTGCAACTGTTCACCAACTGCAGATAAAATGCAAATCACTGATCATTGAATTGACTGCCAGTACAAGCGAAGCATAAAAACAGGTTACGCCATCTTTAGCATGGATCAGATCCAGATTTCTGTCTACGGTTCTGTAGTATCGACTCTCTAGAAAACGTTTTAGTACGGTAGCGAACTCTACCGAAATGGAACGGTCAGCCAGCGAACTATATGAGGGTTGCAACATCGAAGGTACATGTCCGACGAAGCCAGACTTCAAGACGATTTTACACGAGTCGATGCAACAGAGAGCTGCGGTCGGTTCAAACAATGTATCGTCGACCAGTAAGTCGTTCCAACGATGCAGTTGACGATGCATCCACCGGTGTCTGTACTGCTCACATCCTGGATGCACTTTGAATGCACACGAAGTCTTCGCGCATAATTTTGCATAATTTAAAATAAATTATCTGGCCAGCGAATGCTCGCAGTCCTCTGGCATAGAGGATCATTTATGACGAGAGGATCGAAATTTATCTCCCTTACGATGGCAATGGCATTTTCCACTGGAAAAGACAAGTTTTTGCAAATCATGCACTTCATTCAGTTGCATCTTCAAATTAAAATTCTCCATAATTATGTAGTGATCAATGGAACGTTCTATTTAAAATTCTCTCTCCTTCAGAAATGATCCTAAATTTCATTCGACTCCAGAAATGCTATTTGTAAGTCAAGTAATTTTCTAGAATCGTTTACTACAATTGTTGCTATCTAAAATCATCGGACAACAGAAGGCAGATTCACAAAATGAAAAGAAACATCAAACAAGATCCAGTTTCACATCTTCTGAACTCTCAGTAAATCCGCTAATCGTAGCGATTTGCAACCGCCATAAGCCACAGAGAGCAGGACACAGGAAAACGAGACTGGGACGACGTCCGGTTTCGTGGATCCCTTGGCTAAAAAACGCAACAATAACGCGCGTCTCCTCGAAGGGGACACACCTACTCGAAAACTGTGCGGACTTTTTCGTTCTCCGGGTGGCAGTATACTAAATCGCCGGATCTACAGCGTCCTGTCTGGCAGTCCCCTTCGGCTGCACGGGGGCATAAGCCACATTATACGATATCCGAGAAAATCGAGAGCACATCCTGCCCAAGGAATGCGCCGCTGAGCCCCCGGGCCAACAATGGGGACCAGGTTTTGCGCCATTATGTCGCTGGGGGATCGCATTACCGGCCGATACGATCGCGCGCTTTCAGCAGCTTTCAGATCCTATCTTCGGGATATCTTTTTCCCTCTCGGCGAACGCGGAACCCGGCCCGGAACCACCGAATTTCGCAACGGCCCCGAAATCGAGGGTAATTACGCGGATTTACCCTCGCGGTGCCCTTTCTTCCGGGGGCGCCTTTCATCCCTAACAACAGACTCTTTCCAGCTGCGTTTGTTTCAATCAGCATATCCTCCTGCTGCTTCGCGCTGCAAATTTCAAAAATCTGCTCCTTTGCGGTTTTGCAATTTAACACGTTTCTTGCCACGTTCACTGCCGACGCCACGGTACACGTTACACTGTCCATTCCGGTCGACATATTTATTTAATGCGTTAAGGACATATATTTCATGACAAGTTTAACACTGTAGAATGTATTTCCACCAAGGGAATGAGGCATTATAAACAATGCAGTGTAGAAGAAAGCGCATACACTTACTTATCTTTCGACTGCGGAACTTTATGCAAAATAAAAATGGTGTGCATCAACTGCAACAAACAAGGGCCAAGTAATAATTTCTTTAATTCTTTAATAACGTTCACAAGCTGCAACTAATACATTGATGTCCTTACATTTCTTAAATTTGTCCACTGTTTTAAATTGCAACTACCCATTTTTGCCATAAATGCATCAAATCCGCAGTATACTTATCTTCGCTCAATTAATTTATTTTTCGATCTCAATCCCGAAGGATTTCCGGGATAAAAACATATTCGTCTACCCTCTTGGGCTAACGGCTACCTGTGCACCAAATTTCAGCTGAAATATGTACACTCTTTGTATAAATGTTGAAAATAAGAGATTGAGAACGCGCGGTACGAATGGTCAAAAACTTCAGTTTGGTGACCGCGCCAGGATTCTACGATTTTCGCAAAAGTGAAACACGGTGAAAGTAGGCGAATATGAGTCTGGACCGCGAATAAACCGGACAGGTTTGAAAAATTCGGTAATGGTCGAATGATCGATCGGCGGTGATCAAGAGATCGATGAGCCGCGAGAATCCGATGGGAAACGTGTGCGGTGGGGTTTCCACCTCCCCTCCGGCCACGGAAAATCCCTCTTTTGACGCAAGCCCGGTTTTTCGCGTCCTTCGGAAGATCAGAACGATCGAACGATAGCCCGTGTGTCGATATATTGGAACGATGGGAAACAGAGGAAACACTGACGAGCTGGCTCTGGCCGGCCGATCGCGGCTAGCTCGCCCGGTATTTCGCTCCGGTTGCGAATCAGTTGCTCTCTGGTTTCACGAGCCGAAAAAAAATCGACTATTCATGCGTAACGCCGATAAAATCTGAAAGCTGCTAAAAGCGCACGCGATCGTATCGCCAATAATGTCGTTTCCGCAGCGGCAAATACAGAGGCTCCGACCCCCGGCCCCGTGTTTAAGCCCCCACCACCCCCCCCGGCTTCACCATAATTTAACAATCCGAACGAATAATGTCTTCACCAAACTCAAAGCAATCTGATCTCGGACCTTCTGCCAGCGAAATCATTCTTCCAATTCAGGTTCGAGTACTGAACTACTTATTAGGTTGGACGGAAAGTTCTGTCGTATTCGAAATAAGCAGATAATTTTGCTTGTGAATGAAAAACACATGTTACTAGTAGTGAGGGATCGGGAAACAAAAATGAAATGATATCATTGAATTATTTTAAACATCTCTTCTTTGAAATACCACAGAACATTCCCTCCAACCTAATATTTCAAAAGCTTCGAAAATCTTTTTGTAGCCATTCTTTATCGTTAAAATGTTTGATCTAATACAGAATATTAGGTTAATATTACACTATTTCATTGTATTCGCCGAAGTGTAATCAAATTAGCAGGTCAACCAGAGGTGCAAAGGGCCCGAACACACTTTTATACGTTTCTTAGTACCTTTTCAATAGCATTTGCTCTAGCATTGTTACAAACCGTTCACGACTTCAAAGTCTACGGCTGTCTACACTTTCCAAGCCTAAGCCAGGATCTCTCTCTCGTTAATTACTCTACCTAGAATGCCACAGGTAATATGCATAGGCGTTAAACTCCATAAAAGTAAACACAATACCTCTTCACGACGCGATATAGGTATTGAAACTAATCCCGGCAGCAGGTATCGAGCCATTCTTTGGTCTCACTGAACACCATTGTCCCTTCTAATAAACTCAATCAACCAGCCGTTTCCATTCAACCGGTATATACATTGCAACGGAAAGTGCAGAACGATCCCTCGAAACATTTACCCTTTCCCTCATAATCTATTATCCTCCCGAATCTGTTTCCCCAAACACTTCTATTTAACCCGTTAACAGCCAAATTTTACGAGAGCCGCTCAAGTCTCGCCTCTATTGCAATTGTAGAAACGGTCTAGCCGTACTAACGACAATTGCTCGTTACTCGAAAGTGAGGCTCTGTTAACATCCTGGTATATCTTGACAGCTGACAGTTCGGTCGCCATTTCCTGCCTCGCCTTCTAACCTTTCAAGCATTTGTTTGTCATCGCATCAAATATTCAAAATCAAAGTACGAATTTTCATCACACATTTTGCTTGTTCATCACCGCAATGGTAAAAATGCAGTGCACGGAAGAAATAGTTGTGCGCTGTTTACGGAGAGGATGTAACATTGGATTACCACATTTTTTCGCTTTTTAAAAGTCTTATAACTCAAGTTTTGAATAAGAAACAGAAGCTCTCTACGAGCATGGAATCTTCAAGTTTCCAGAAAAATCGCAAAAGATCACAGAACCAAATGCCATAAAACTAATTTCAAATGGTTAAAAATTGTATGGTGTTCATTTTTAAGTAATTTCATAGCTACCAATGTATGTACAAACTGCGACTACGGCGACTAAGAGACCATAAAAATCCCTAAAAAATCACATTTCCCCTCATGATGTATCCATTATTCTCCTCTCGTTTCTTCAATGCCAAAAAATCTTCCGCGGTCCGAAAAGGACGACTCACTTTTTCCGAACATCTTTTTAACACCTCCGAGTACAAACCTGGAGACACAGATCCCCATAGATCCCAACCGCAAACGATCGATGATTGCTCAGACCCGCGACATCACCGTTCATTATGCGGTTTTTGCGTCGGCTCCTTTGATCCGCGAGTTTTTCCACGACTTTTTCCGCGAGTTTTTCCGTGGAGTAGCGCGTGTCGACGGTGCGAAGCATAGTTTTCGAGCGGCGGTCTGCTCTCTGGGTCCCCGGAAGACCAGAAAAAAAGCTTCCCTTCGCAGGCCGCAGGGACTTTACGATCCTAATAAAACAGCCGCAGAGAGAGGGCTAGAAGAAGCTTTGCGAAGACGAAGAAGAAGAACGCAGAGGAAAAGAAGAGCGAGAGAGTGTGCAACGGCTTTTTAACCCCGAGAATCTCATAAAAATTAAAAGCATCGTCGGTGCACCGAAGTCCCATTGTCCTGCGGCCGCTTCGTTTCCCGTCCGGCTTCCAGAGTTTCCTTCGTTCTTCCTTTCCTCGATTTTTTTCCCGAGGAACTCCGCAAAAAACAAGAAGAAAAAACGCAGAAGAGAAAAGTTTCTCGAGCCGACGCGGAAAAGGTGCGAGTCTTCGCGTTTCTTGAACGCGTGCGAAAAAAAGCGAAGTCGCGAAAAAAATCGCCAAAGAATCGACATCGACAAAAAAAAAAGAGCAAACCGACACACCGTGAAAAGAGGAGAGTCGTCTTTTTGCCGGCGGGACCGTAAAAACGAAGCAATCGTCGCTGTAACTCCGTAAATCGTCGCTCGGCCGTATATCATCCCGTTTGAAAAATAATATCCGCGCTTCGAACCGTTCCCACACCCCCGCCGTGCCGCTTCTCCCTTTCCCCCCTCCGTCGAACGTGCAACCCCTTCGATGCTACTTGTTTTTCGTTTTTTTTCCGTTTTCCCGTCGATGCTCGCCTTTCTTGTTTTCGAGCCGGTTCTCTCTGCACGCCGCGCCGCGCGCCGCCGCGCCGTCGATTTCCTTTTTCTTCCAAAGCGGAGCCTCGGCGTGCCCGCTCGCCACCGTCGCGTTGGTGTCTCTCGCCCTCTTGATGCGCGCGCGCCCTCGCGACACTTGAAATTCTAATTCATGCAAATTCACCGTCTAACGGAGTAGAAATGTTTCCCTTGTATTTTAATGAAAATTTACCGGGCCACCCACACACGGCAGCCACCCCTATTCCGCCATCGCTGCAATCTCGGAGAGCCGCACACACACCCCTGGTGTCCAGGGCCACTCTTCGACGAATATGAAACGACGCGACTCGACGCGACGCGATCCTCGGTCCAGGGAATACTTAAATCAAATTCTCCCGGTGTTGCGCGAAAAAAGTGGCGAACGCGCCCCCGTGGAACGGGGAACCGGTTACCGGGGCGGAATGTAACGCGAGTAACTCGACGAATTTTTCATGAATGAATCGCGCGAAACTGTTGCTCCTCCCCCCGCGTCTCCAACCCCTCTGGTAACCCGCTCCCCCCGTTCCTGCGACCGGTGCACACGAAAATTCGGTTCGCGAGCACCGATGTTCTGCGGCCCGGTCCCGATCCGACACTGAATTCTTTATGAATATTTGCGGTATCGCGAAATGTTCGATGCATTTTTCGGGGTTCTTGTAATATTAACTTTCCGCCGGCGCGGCGCGGCGATTGCTCCGAAACGGTTTGGAATGTTTGCCGGGGGATGGAGCAGGAGTGGGGACGCGGGGTTTGGCGATCGTGTGTCATTTGCGGCATCTTTGCCCAGTTGGGCAGGTTAATTCTTTTTTGGAATTTTAAAGGGTTGGCTGAACGAGTTTACCACGGACGAGAGGGTTGACGCTCGATATTGCGGAGCAGAAGAGTTTTGGCTCGTCTAACCTTTCTCAAACCAGCGTCGAGTACAAGTTCGAGATCGACGAGCTTGCAAGGAACGTGTGAGAGAAGAGCAAGGGAGGCTGCAGAACATTTTACAAAGGGATTTTGAATTTTTTCAAGATTTAAAAGGGCGCTCCGAACCTTCCAGCATAGGTATCTGCAGGATCTAATTTTTTTGCTACACCGACGAAAATTTATTTAGTGTCTTCGGTCAAGCAGAAACATATTTTCGCGACATGTATCAGGGTCGGCATTGTAAGGAAGGGCGAGGAAAACAGCGGAAAAAGAGGAATCTGTCACACGAACTAGTCGCACGTTCCAGTGACAATAGCTCTTTTCGCGAGAGGTATCTTTGTAGCGAGCTGCGAAAGAAAGGTGCAAGTTGCGTTAGGGTGCTCTCGTTTTTGCTTCCTTCGAATCTAGATCGCGATTCTGATTTAGTTTTGCAGGTTGCTCGAGGAGCATGTGTACGTTGTAGACGTTATAGAATTTTAACAACGGTGTTGATTTTTTGCGGAGTGACCTGGAAGTTCAGTCATTCTTTGGAGTCAGATATGAGCAGTTACTTAAAATACTTTCTTCGCTCTTATTTTTCAAGCAAACACGCCGCAGTTCAATATTCTACATTTCATCATTTTCTAAGATTTCTATATCCATGTCCATGTGATTTTCTATATGTGTCAGCCCTCTAGACCTCGCCATTAATTTTTGCCAGGTCTCCGCAACTTTCCAATCGGTCCAAACATAATTCTCAGCGAGAAGAACAAAAGTGCTTGAATATGCTGCATTTTACAGCCCTCAAGACCTCTATATCTGTCTGCACCGGTTCCCACGTAACTCGGGCCAATCTAAACACGATTTCTCATTCGAACGAGTCCCTTCGGGGCGCGCTAGCGTTTCGAATCAACCAGAGACTGCGATCCGAGCACTCGTCGGTGCTCTATCACCTAGAACCGATGGCAGTCTTGCACTTGGGGAAAGGACCGGAGGTCTTGCGACTTCGTGCCCGGCCAGAAAAGGTCGCGCAACAATCAATAACTGTCGTTGGCTGTCAGAGAGAGAGAGAGAGAGAGAGAGAGAGAGAGAGGCGTAAGTCGGTACGTGCTCGTGAACGTTCTACACGGCGAGAGAACGCGTGCCAGTTTCCATCGGTGGAGTGACGGTAACAGCTGTTGCACGTCCATTTCGAAAGCTTTCTCCGTTCGAAGCTCCATGGCGAGCAGCGGGGGAAATTGGCGGCGCTGATCGTCGCGTAAACACAACCTAAAAGCAGTAGATCACTCGATTCCTCTTCGCACGTTTCTAAACACCGGCCCGGTCTCCGCGGATACGCTCCGCTCCGCTTCTATTCCGCTTCTGTTCCGCTTCGCACCGCTGCCGACTGCGCTATCTATACATACACACGCCGCGCCGCCCGAGCTGAAATAGAGCTGTCGATCGATTAGAACTTTTCCGGCGCATACGTGACACCCATAAAAACCGTATCTCCTCGGACCAAGGGAATTGGATTCATCCCGAGCTTACCTCGTTCCAGAAGCATTTGCATAGTCCTGGAAAAAAATCCCTGATCCCTATACTCCTTGACACCCTGGCAAGACCAACCCTCAATGACAATTTTTGAATGAAGTATTCACCTTATCCTTGCACCTTGAGCTCATAAAAAGAGAAAGTCGGTAAACACAAATGCTACCTGAGGCTCTTCAGGCGCGTTCCTGGCTCCATAATTCCTCTACAAAACATCCTAGAACCTAGTAACAAGAAAAATCAGCATACTTTTCAACCTCCTGATAAAATTCAGGGGTCTTAATTCATATACTACTGAATGATCTGACATCGAGGGTACAAAGTTTTGGGACTACCGATGGTACAAAGAATCACAGATGAACTTGGGTCTGGTGACGTGTCGCGAGGATCGGACTCTTGGTCTTATCGTGACACCACTGGTGCACGTCATCTGCAGAATTTGATCTGTAGATGACTATCCTCGACTAAATGGACCAATGTCAGGCGTCACTAGTCTGAAACGAGGATCTCCAGTCGACCGAATAGGTTCAAAGAGGTTCCGACAGCCCGTTCCCGGGCTCTCTGGTAATTCTTTCTGCGGGCAGACGATTAATTAAGACTTCCGTTCGAACGACACGAGCCGTCGGTATCGTAAAGGCTCGCCGAAGCCTTGAAAGAGACCAGAACTTGTTAGATACGGCGGTTTTCACTGAACCGTCGGCGACGAATCGACGAACCGGATGCTGTCGACGCGACGAGACCCTATAGCTGACGATTCGCAGACACACTCTCGAGAACAGAGGGGCCAACTGTTCACGACAGTTGCGACAACATGGGGCACGCGCTCTCCGCTACCCGGAAGGGGCCCCCTGCGATTCCTCCAACCATAGGGTCGGATAGTAGTGATAAATCTAGGGTCCAAGTGGTCCTCCACATACTACCGTCTTCCTTGAGACGGTAACAAACTCGTTAAAAGCTTCTCCTATTGTGGATCAATGGCTAGGGCGGTGAAGTCTGTGTTTGCATCTTCTTTGAGAGCCTAGAACAGGCTTGCAGACGTTTTAAATAACTAACTTAGAGAATTGCCCTCTAATTTGAGGATCCTTCAAAGCGTTGTACGTTCTACGAAAAATTTTAGTAAAGTGGTTAGTTAAAAGTGATCTAAGTCCAAGGAAAAGGACATTAACACGAAATGAATTCCATATAATGTTGAAATCTAACGGTTAGACAACTAGACTATGAAAATTACTAATCTTCTGTGAAATCTGAACTCCTCAGATTAAGTTGCTCTGATGCCACCAACTCTTCACATAAAAGTTTAAGAACTCCAAGCTCGCACATCATCCCCGAGGTCCCAGCAATTCATACACTTCCAAAAGAGTCATCCAAGAAGGCGTGTCTCCAATCATCGCAAGATTACAAGGCGTTCTACCCTCCAAAAAACCGACGACAAGAGAAAAAAAATTGGGAAGAAGAAGAAGGAAAAAATGTAGGTGAAAGGAAGACTCTCGGAAACCGCGTGGGCAAGCTTTCTTCGCGATTCGATTCGATGGTTTTACGATGACTGGCTTTCGGTAAACAGGTAACGAAAGGATCGGCCATTGTCCTGGCCGTGAGTAGCGTGATCGGAGGGGGAACAGCAAACGGCAGTGTTTGCAGACAAGGCCCCGGTCGGGCCCCCCTACTCCTCTATTTTCTCCCGACGTTCCCTTCTTCTCTTCTTTCACGTCTCACTCTCACGAGGTCCGGTAGCCGCGCCGTTGACACGCAGGGTGACAACATAAATATAATGTCACGCTCCTGCGCCCGCCAATGGCTTACCTCGGGCCCCCTCTCTCTTTCTCTTTTCTGTAGATTCGGGGACCGCTGAAAAGGGGCTTTGGGGCTACCATTCAATCGGAGAGATACATGGACGACGATTTTTATGGGGCACATGAAAAATGAGGTTAGCCAGCTATTTATAAAGGGCGATCCCCTTTTCTACGTCTTCTTCGGTGCGTGTCCGTGAGGCGAGGTGAGAGCCTCTCAATATTTTGGCACTCCATGGGTCGGCCTCTCTCGTCTCGATTCTTAGCCTTTATTGTCGCATTCCTCGATTTCTAGTTTGAAATATTTTTTTCAATATCATCCCTCACATGTGCAGCTCGTTTCCAATACTTTTCTTCGTTCGAATGATTAAAAATCGCAACTTCCTGGAAGGAACAAGGGACAATTGAAAAATGTGCAATTGAAAAATATTTCTCTCGATTTATTTTCCGAATTAAACAAACAGGAAGCCATGATGCAGATATTGCAGCAGCCGCGTCTTTGTGTACGGGCCCCTTTTCATCGAGCACTCGATGGGCATTATGGTGGGTACCGCGGGAATCACTTGAATAGCCGAGATCCAATTATGTATCCGGCCTATTTTAAACTGAAACTCGGTGAAAGATCGAAGTTTTACTATAGCGATTCCACGGGGGATCAGTTCTGCCGCGGAGTACAATGACATCCGTGACATCGTTTACGCTCGCCCCCCGTGGTCTGCCACGGGGCCAATGGGCCCCATGCAGCAGCAACTGAGAACACCCGTGACGAGACATCTTCATTACTCTGCGGCCATGGGGCCTGCAGATCGAGGGGGGTTCGCGAATAATAGAAACTCTTCTTCCTTTGGTAAACGTAACATTACGGTGCAACTAATTCAATTACTCTCGGTCACGACAGTGTAAATTTTACTCTTTGTCCCGATGCACTTTGTTGTCTCTAATTTAGTTGATGGGTTTACTCTTTTTATTTATCGGTTGCAGTCTTTCTTCTCGGACAATGGACCATTCTTACAAGTAGGTTGCGGATTTTGTGCATTTGCGACAAAAATGGGACGGTATGATATAAAACCGTGTGAACATACTAAATGTTTAAAATTTTTATCTTCCATAAGAATCCACAGTCTACTTGCAACTGCATATCAAGAATTTATCTCTTTGCACTCGGAACTATTTTAACTCGAAAATTAAACATTTCTTCCTAGCTAGAATAATTGCATTCTATATGATTTTTTCATTTTATGGATACAATACTTAAATGTTTAGTAATTGACTAGCAACATATTGAATAATGTAAACAATATTTTTAAAAATGGTACCATTTGAATAATGTCACCACCCGAGTGCTAAGGGTTAAAAACGATTCCAAGCCTCCAAAGTAGAAATGTGAAGTCGTGGACACAAGGGGTCGCTTAAATCTTTTGCCTTGAGATTTGCAACCCCTATTTTTCTATATTGTTACAGAGTATCGGGATCGGTTTGAAACCGGTAGCAGGTTTACCGGTGGCCGTATCAGCGGCAACTGGAACAGGCCGATCGTGAAGTGAAAGCCAGAGATAGGCTACAGGGTATCCGGGGGTCGAAGGGGTTGGCAGAGGGTTAAAGGCGACAAGGAGGGTTCGTGGTGCGGTGCCTTGGTGGCCACGGGTGCGGTACAGCTTCCTACGTAACGAGGGCCAACCTTTATGACCCGTAAAGATACGTGCCGTCCAGTTTGCTACCCCTCGGACGTCGCACCCCAGAAAGCCATTGCAACCCAACGGGGCTCTCTCTCTCTCTCTCTCCCTTGCACACGCGATAGTCATACAAGGCTACCGTAACGTTGAACTCACGTAGGGACATTTTGGACCCCTTCGAGATGGCAAAATCTCCAACAGAGTCTCTCCATATCCAGCTCTCCATCCCCGGCCAACCCTCTCGATTCCAACCCCCTCCACATCCGGACACCCCCGCACAACCCCCCTCTGGCTCCACCATCGAGAATTCTCCCGGGGGTAGTTTTATAATGCTAGCCGTGATTGTGCGTGATTGTTCGAACGCCCCGCCAGCTCTTGCGCGCCAAAGGATTTTATTCGCCTTTCAGGGCCTCCTTTAATCCCGCAGCTACCTAATGGAATCGTCCGATTTTCCTTGTTGTTCCCAACGCAAAAATATTTCCATAATATAGCCCACTGTGCTTCGTTGGGTCCGAGAGCTGTTGCAGCTCCGCGAAACTGGAGAACTCGGAATTTTCACTGTGCGCTGGAAAATCTGCTTAAAGGAACTGCGGCAGTACGAATTGTTAGTACCGAGTATTAGTAAGATTTTCATTGAAGTCTCAAGTCAGAATTTGTTATATTATATTTTCAAAGTCGTCGCCAAATATTAATTTTCCTTCTCCAAACTAAAAAAGTCGTTAGAAAATTTCCACCGTTTTTCGCCGTAAAATGAACATCTTGCGTATCGAATTAATGCGTCCGCCGAATTTTCGGACAGGAGGTTCGCGCCCGAATAGCTAATTACGAAGCACTGACGTCGCGAATAGCAATCGCGCGTTCCCAAAGTATAGACATTTCCCGACGGCTGACAAACAGGCTCCGATAATTTGCTCGACGCTCCCAGGGTGAGGTGGGTCCTGTAAAAACGAAGGATCGACTGCAATCAAGCCTCGATGCACCGTTTCCCAGACGGGGATCCATTTCCTCCCCGATGCAGCCGGGATTTACAGCCGCCTTGCAGCCTGTAATTTCGGTGCCGTCGTTCGAAAGACGGGGAATGCGACGACATGTCGAAACAGGGTCAAACGGGGGTGGGTGGCTACGGTGGATGCCGGGGGTGGGAATCGGTGTGTGGCACCCTACGCGAGACAGTGAACCCCGTCTCTCCACAAGAGCGGCTAATTTTGATTCGCGATTGCACCCGCTGCTGCACCCTTCGCTTGGGTCAGCTTGCTGTCGCTGCCTTCCATACAAATGCAACCCTTATTTTCCCTTCGCGACCATGGAAAAATTGATTATGCTTCGCAACGAGAATTGACAGGGGTGCTTCGACGCAGACACGTTTATTGTTAAAACATTTTGTTAGATGCAACGTCTTCCCTCTGGGGAAGTGTTAGAAATATTTTGTGTTAAAACAACAGCGCAGAAGTTTGTTTAAATCTCCAAAAATTTCACAGACACTTTAAAACAAGAACGAATTTTTTCATCGAAATCAACGGTGAAAAGGAAAGCAATTGCAACTGATTCGAACAACCCACTCCGCCAGTCAACTCCCCTCGTTTTCGTTGCGATCAGTATTTACGTTCAATATGTATCACGTAATTGACGCACCGCGGTCCATCTCGCGTTTGTTGCGTACAACAGTTTATTAAATTCCTGTATTTATTGCTTTATCTTCCCTTCTGCTCGGGTTGGGTCGTCACTGATTTTTCCAGTGCCGCCGCGCAGCGCCGCGCCGGGTCAATCGAAAGATTTCCCTGTGTAACTACGAAATTCCACAAAATATCACCGTTATCAAACACGCGAGCTGTTCACGGAACAAATTTACACGAATTAACCGCACCTCTAATTTTCTTACAATTTGCTTCACCGAATTGCTCCAATTCGAAATGAATTTTCTTCAAACCATTCCTCGAGCATAATTCTCCACACTCCGTCATCCCCCACACACTCACTCAGGCCCTCACAGAAACCCTCTCGCAAGAGCTCAGAAAAATCCTCGCATCCAAGAAAAATAAAATAAATGAACCCGTCGAACCCAACTTAATCAGACAGCGGAGCAAACGCGACTCGATCCTCGGCTCGATCGACTAATTAGCAAGATAAAAATACCATAACTCCCTGGAGGAAGGGGACGAGGAGGAGCGAGAGGGAGTGAGTAGAGTTCCAGGACGGAAGTGTCGGAGCGTTAAGTCGAGACGCATTAATTGGAGGATGGGATCGCTCGTCGTCACTTGAAAACCCCGTTTATCTGCGCAACACCGTGCTTCCTGTTGTGCAGAGGCTCGCTCCTTTTTTTCCGGCGTCGCAACACCCACCCCCAGCGACCCCCTTTATCCCCTCCAGACCCCTTCACCCCGTGCAACCCCCTCTCTTAACGGGTGACGGGAATATTCCAGCATCAAATACATCCGCGCTGTTGTAGGCGCGCACACGCGCGTTCACCGAAACAATCCACCCCCGCAACACGCAACGCCAACTCGTCCGCCCCCGCGCGGTCCTCCACCCCCTGTTGGACCAACGACACCCTTCGGCGGTGGTGGGTACACGGGGGGGGGTGGGCGGGGGTGGCGAGAGGGAACCGGAGGTATTGAAATTAGCCGGTCGCCGGTTCCCCGGCTAGTGATGGCCGTTCAATTCTCTGTGTCGCGAGTTCAAGTAATTTGCCCGAGGTCTCCGGCGTTCAAGTAATTCGACCGTGGTACAGAAGGGGTGGTTCGGGGCGGTAGAGTGCGCGGGGGGAAGCAGGAGTGACGGGGGCGGACGGCGAAAGGGGCGCGGGTGGAAGCCCCGGCTCGTTGGCAAATTTTTTTCGGGGAATATCGGGCGACCGGTCGGTCGGTCTGTCGGTCGGCCGGGCTGATTCTGCTCGGTGATTCTCGATGAAGACTCGTTCTTCTTTTTTTTTTTTTATTTCGGGCTGTTTGTACGTGCGGACGTGTGGGTGTACACGTGTGTTTTCGTCCCCCGTTTTGGTAATTGGGCACCGGAGTTCGAACACACTTCCCGTTGTATTTTGTGGAGGAGATCGGGTTCGACTATTTTTCTAGTTTGAGGAGCTGGATATTCGGTTTTCCAGAGATGATTGTGATACTGGTGGATGGTCGACCGGGGATGTTTGTCAGAGAGTTTTGTTAATGATGCAGAGGAGGGTGGAGCTATTTGGAAACGTCGAATTAAATCTTCCAGCTTCCTCTGATGCCTATTTTTATAGATTGTTTATTTTCTCAGAAAATTTTACACGAAGCACCGGCAGCGTGTAACTCCGAAATCGCGTGTTTCGCGTCACTTTTTCAGGGGGCGCGATACAGCTGAAAAAAAGAAGAAAAACCGAGTGGCTCTGGAGGAATTTGCAGGGATCGAGGCGTGTCGATCCCATCGCTACCGATCCCGGTGGTGTGCGCCGGCGAACGTGCTCGTCGATGGTGGCAGGGATCGGGATCCGGGAGGCTTGCATATATTCACACCGAATTAAGTCACCAATACAGGGGCGAACCGGCTGGCCACACTCTTTGTGCATCCACGAGCCCTTTCACGCACGCAGTGTCAGCCGGAACGCTGACCAGCCTGCGTCCGATGTGTGCGACCGAGCATCCTGTATACGTGTGTATAAGAACGCCAGAGAGGCGCGGATCGAGGGCCGAAGGGGGTTTGGCATGTTTGAATTTGGATGGTGGTGGTCTAGCTTTGGCCGTGGCCAGCGAAACGGAGAGAGGGCTGCGTGTGCGTCGCACGGTTTACTTTAAACCGTCCATTGTGGTATATTTCCTTTCTGCCCGATGATGTAGAATGTAGAGTGTAGAGTGTAGAGAGTCGAGGCAAGGGGTACGCCCGAGTTTCGATGATTTTTACTCCGGGCTTGCGGCCTCCGCTCTCGCCAGAAACGTCGATCAACTTTCCACTTCATCTCCGTCAAACTTTAGCCTGATATTTACCGTGAAACATCTCCTTCGGGATTCGTTTACATACTGGATGTACAAAGTATTCGTGCAACTTTTAAGAACGAAAAACTTTTACAAAATTTCACCCAACTGCTTGAGCTTTTTTTAGACGTTAGAGGGATTAGTTTGTTATTTACTTTCTTCTTCGAAATTGTTAGGAATAACAATTTAAAAAAGAATTATCTACACATTAGTCCAATTTTGAAGAGGTTATTCGTTTTTAAAAGGTGTAGGAATATTTTGTACATATTTTGTATAGAGGCTGAGACAAAAATGATTATTTTTTGTTGGATGTCTCTGATTTTCTATTTTTACCACTTATAATGATTAAGGTACAACATTATAAGCGAGGGGAACACAGTTTATAGACTTTTGTCATGAGATTTGGACACGTTTTAACCGAATTCCGTTAAAATTCAACGAGAGATATTGCTCCAATAAAAATTACGACAATCCAGGATGCCAGAACGGGAAGAAAATTTAACCAGACGAACTATCCCGTTTGAGAAACTGGAAAAAGGAGTTCGGTATACATAAATCATCAACCGATACAATACGCTTACCCCTTGAGGGTTCTCTGTTTCCAAATATTTTCCGGAAGCTTTATGGTGGCCTAAATTCAGGGTACTCTCTTGCAATGGCCTGGTTTACTCTAACGGCTGCAATCGTAACAATGTGCGTACCATTGTACGGTTACCTTCGAGGGTACAACGGTGTTGACAGTAGTCGTTGTTTCTCTAACATTTCAACAAAGATATTATCGACTGGAGAGCAACGGCAAAACTGCAAATAGAATGCGAAGTGGCCAGCATACTCGGTCGAAGCGAGAGACGTTCGACACCGGTCAGAAGTACCGCTTAAAGAAGAAGCGTTTCCCGATTCGGAGAAGGGTTTTCGAACACTATAGGGCTGTTACCTTTAGAGGCAATCGGAACGGGGTATTACCGCACGGTAGTCCAGTTTCTGACCAGTCCTGGTCGGCTGCGAATATCGGTCGTCCTCGTAAAATTCCGGATAGAAAAGTCTGCGGCACTCTAGTGCTACGCACTCTTCTGTAAAATAGAAGAACCCGACGAATATTCTACTGTAAGCTATCCCGATTTTTACTGGAATTTATTCCGATCGGCTTCCGAGAAAATTTTGCAAATTTCTGATCTTCGCTGTGCTTTTCCGCGAATAAAAAAATTCACTTCGCAGAACGTACATTCTGCAATGTGTGAACCCGTTAAATTATTTGAAAGGTTCTAGTTGTTAAAAGTGTCTTGAAGTTTTTCAAAGTGATCCCTGTATTTTCAGGAAAAACAGTTAAAAATATGTGAATTTTTACATACAGAAAGGTGTATAAACAAGCAAGAACGTAGGGGCGAGTGTCAAGGGTTCGCTCGAGGATGCCTACAGGTCAGAAGGCCGAGCGAATCAGGACAGAGGGTTTACAGAATTCGTGAAGGCATGCCAGAGGAGTTAATAATAGACCAATAAAGAGTTGTTTCGTTAATTGGAGGACGCTGTTGCTGTAACAACTCTTGCCTACTCTCAGTGGAAACGGTACACGAACCCAGAGCAGTCAATGCTCCCCGTAAATTATCCAGATTTCGCGCTCTGAACCAGTTAGACTCGCTCGTGGGGGTCTCGTCTTGCAAAAGAAGCGAGCATAACGGGTCAACGAAAATTTACGATTCCGTTGACTCTTTGGGAACCTGCGGCGTGCAACTCGTTCAGGTTTGCGTGCCCTTCTTCTCTCCATCCCTGATCGCTCTGCCACGGAACCGTTCCGGAGAGGTCCAGCTGGAAACGCGAAAAACCGCTGGCTGTCTCAAAACCGAACTGTTATTTCCGCGTAAAAATATTTCCCGGTAGCTGCAAAACAACCCCACCGTTGTAAACGAAAAAATCTGTTTTTTCGTCTTGCTCTACGGATGGAAAAAAATGCCCTCCGCGAGGTTCGTCAAAAATTTCGGGTTCGTGATTTACGGGGGGATTCCCCGGGGGTCGGAGAATGTTTTCGAACGGGGTAAAAAACAACGGTTTTTCTACGTAACCGGACGTCGTCGTACCGTTGCACAGTCCACGATTTTTCCAGCCAGTCTTTTTCCTCCCTGACTATTTTTACCGTTTCCTTTTTGTCGAAGACGAGGGAAAAAAAGGGGTGGTCCGTGTATTTTTAGGGTAACGTAGCGGTGCTTTATGAATTTATGCGATCCTTTCCGTACCCAGGAAAAACATCCCTTCCCGCGACGGACTCTTGACTTTTAAGGGTTATATTGCTTTTGCGGAGTTATCGGCGGCCAGGCATTCTCGCGTCGTTTTTACTGCCCGAGCACAGTTTCTCCGGGCCAGATTAACTTTACTGCGACGAAAGGCTTAGCGGTAGAAAAGTCAACTCGTCCCGGCCGAAAGATTTTTCTATGGGGTAAACTCTTTTCTACGTCCCTCGTTTATCCCTCGATCGGCACACCGATGTTTTATGATTTTACTTCCCGCCCGAGGCGAAAGGGTCGAGGTGCCCGGTACCGTTTTTTCTCACCCCCTCGCACCTCCGTAACTATAGTGCCGCATGTGGGTCACTACGCGCGGCCCGTTATACCGACTCCCAAGATTTTTACCGTTTTTTAGCCACCCCTTCTTTTTCACTCCCGGTACCGGACTTCCAGGTACCGGCTGTTTTACCCTATCGTTTTAGGGTTATGGACGATCGATCTACCCCTTGCAAATCACTCGGGACTACCGGGACAACGTTCCGACGCGAGCTGTTCCAACCGTAACCCCTTTTCAAACCCTGCTCTCCGAAAATCTGGAAAAACTCGGGACTCCCCGTCGACTTCGACCGGAATTACATTATTGCTGCGTTGTAAATCATTTTCTCGTGTGAATAGCGATTTTTCTACTCCTATATGGGACAGATTAACTCTTTTAGGGGACTGTAATTATTTTGTTGTACGAAGGGTTTCGTGGAAGAGAAAGTTTTTGGAAAGTACATCAGACGTGATTCTTGTCATTATTTATCTGCTCCGGGGGTCGAAAAGTACATTTTTACCGACTAGCTAATTTTACATCTTCCTGGAAACCTGTGAAAGGACGGTATACAACCACTCTCAAAATGGAGGACACGGAGCGCGTTTTACATTTTTCACGTCATCTCGTTCGCAAAGGAACAAAAACGTCTCCAAAAACGAGACCGTAAATCAAGACGAGCAACTTTTTGGGTTTATTTCTTTACGGCCCGGTCGTGAAAAAATCGTTCCAGATTCGAGGTTACCTCGGCCAAAAAACTGCCCTGTTTTGGTTTGGAATTAGTTCGAGGTTCAGGGTCCCCTCGACCGGCATAAAAGCGTAAAACACGGTTTGCCAGTGTATCCCAGCGAAGATGGCAGAGAGACTGTGTAGAAATGGTGGTCCCGCCTATTAAAATATACGACACCGTTATTAAAAACAAACCACCGTTAGGCCCCGTAGCCTGCTCCAGAAATACACGAAACGGGATCCCACTTTTTGGGATCCCGTTTCCAGTTTGCCATTCACCGATCGTCTGTTGGACAGTGGCAGCCCTGTAAAAGCATAAAAATCAGCCATAATGGTTGGGCACTGTTAACCAAGAACTGGGTCATTGACGACCTAGAAAACACCAACGGACTCGACCTTTTTGACGTTCCGTACCTGGAAAAACGAAGCTCTCCATAAAGAAATCTTTTCCGTTACGTTCCCTGGACCTCGAGGATTCTTTTGTCAGCGTGTTCTCGTTCCCGTTTCCCGTAACGTGATTATTAAAATGTTTATGGTAATGCTAGGGGCGGGCATGGATTTTAACGATGGGACCGCTGTTAATTTGAAGAAATTCACAAACGGGAGGTAAAGAAGTTTCGACGCGAATTGATATATGGTCGTCAGTTTATGCGGTTCAATTTTGGATAATAGAATCTTTTGTAAAATGTTCCAAACTTTCGATAGGGGATGGTTCATATAAAATATGTAATGAAACGAAAGGAAAATTAAAAAATGAGTACACGAAGCTTGCAAAATCTGGGACACCCGTGTTCTCTACGGAGAAACAGATCCGATGATTGTCGATCTAATTTCATACGAAAAGCGGAGCAGTTTTTGCCGGTGTCTGTAACGATTTTTTTTCCCGGCGAAGCTGGCCGTAAAGAAATAAACCGAAAAGAGAATCTTCGGTTTTGATTTACTGTTGACCGGAATCATTTCTACCGCTTTGAAATAGGACATCGCAGCGGAATAGGGGGCGAGAGTAGTCTCCCGGTTGGACGACCGGCGGTCCCGTCCGCCAGGATATATTGCTTTTATCTATGGAGATCGACGGGGGGCGGCGGCGACGGGTACGTGCCGGTCACAGTGATGCTAATCAAGGAGTAATCTCTTCTAATACGCGCTTTAGAATGCGCGACGCCGCGCGCGCCCGCGCCCGTTACAGCAGCTGCAACAGAGATCGCGTGCCTTTTTCATTCCCCTGGTACACGTCGAACGCGATATTGGAAAATTGGCGACACAGTTCCACGGTGCAAAGGCTCCTCAGATAGTAACTTCGACCCAGTCTGTAATTAATAAACCGTATTGATTGATTAAAACCGGTACGAGTTTGTTCGTCGTTTTTGTTACGTCCATGGTTTTTCGATGTTTCAACCCTCGCGAAAAAGAACGGTTCTAACTTTCGCATAGTTCGCCATGCTGGGTTCGTTATTCGCCATTAGTAAAAAATGAGTATTGTATCGATAGAATTAAGAAAATCATAATAAATGGAAATATTTCAGGCCGGAAGAAAAATTCGGTTTCCGAATTAGAATAGGTCCGAGTGCAACGGGCTCAGACAGAAAATCAATTTCTATTTCACTCGAATTTGTTGCAATCCAGGACGACAATGTTTATATTGCACAAAGATCCGCTGTCTAGTCATTACCAAATCAAATTAGTAAAATCGAGCGCTTAATTCTCTCCCAAAAAAAATGCGTCGAAATGCAACGATCCTTCTCCACGCTCGATCCAATCGCCTTCCAGCCGTAATAGTGAATCCACAGAGCATCAGGAAGAACTTCGTATCGCGGAAAGCGCGGCAGGTTAATTTGCCGTCGTCGAAAAAATTCCTGGACGCCGATTTCCGCGTGAGAGCATTCCTTCGTCGTCGATCGGTGTCCGTGCGACAAAAGAGAGTCGGGGTGTGGACGGTACAGAGGGTGTTCGGTGGATCGTCGGAGGATTTTAGTCCGCGGACAGGAGAAGCCGGAGGGGCGTGCTCTCGCGTTCGAGAAGTGAGAAAACGAGAAAGAGAGGCACTTGTAGGGGTCGGAGGTCGCTCGAATTTCACACGTGGATTAACTCTCCGTCGAGTGGAGTGTACTATACCTTCTCCTCGTCCAACTTGTTCTCGTTTCCTTGCTCGTTTCCACCCCCTCGAACCACCCCCGCCTCGTTCCTCGGTGGGCCAGCAAGCGCGAGAGGCCTTGCTACACGAATTCCGAGATCCACCCTGTGCAGCCGCTAATGAACGTCCGCGCGGCCTGCGACATAACCACCCCCGGCCACCCTACTATCCACCCCCTGCGCCCAACCACCCCCTCGATACCGTACACGAGCGTGCATGACAACGAGCACCTGGACGATGAAGTCCAGGACGCTGTAACGGGGATGAAGGGGCGCGATATTCGCGCCGGTGATCGTATTAAATCTCCTTCGACCTGAGTTGCTCGGCCAACACCCCGCCACCCTATCTCTATCTCGCTCTCTCTCTCTCTCTCTCTCTCTCTCTCTCTCTTTCTCTCTGTGTACCGTTCTCCCATCAACCCTCTTCCGGTAACTGCGTCCATCGATCTCGTAACTCGAGCTGACTTCGAATAAAACCGTCGGTCAAGCATTACTGCCGCCACCCCCGCTGTTCTACGCCCTTCTCAGTGAAGATCGGAGCAGAATTGTCTACTTTGCTGGCAAACGATGGTCCACCGTGTTAAATGCACGCTGGGACGCTTGGAGAGATGGGGTTGCACGAATCTTATTCGGTTTTCGACGACTTGGGGGTTGATTCGGTGCAAGTTGGGAATTTACGGTGCTCTGTGTCAGTTAATAGAGAAAATTGATAAAGTATAGAGTTGGTGGAATTTGAAGAGTTGTAGAGTCTGAAGTTATACTAGCGCAATGGTCCATCGCGTTAAACAGGCATATGCTGTCTCTATAAAAATTCTCCCTACCCGAAGATCGTCGCTATCAACTGAGTTAATTCTCGGAAATGTTACGGGAGCAACGCGACACCTCGAGCACGGTTTAAAATGAAGTCTTCAGCAGCGATTCCCTCCCTCCGGAGTCGTCACCCTCGCTCTTTGAACGTTCAGAGCCGCGTACACCGCGCAATTTGTCAAACGGCAAGGAATCCCGACGACACTTTAAAGGATTCCCGCGGGCAGGATCCTTCATTTGTGTCGTCGCGACCGATTATAGTCCGCGCGTACTCGAGATCGCACGGTGGCGACGACCATTCACGTGGCTTCCCTCGTACTCGCTTCCTCGTTTCATGATGCGTTTTAGGGGTACCACGCCGGAAGACCCCCGGAGACAGAGGTGGCCGGATCTCTCGGTGTGAAACCGTGTCCATTGTCGGACCCATTGTCAGCCATAAGTAGCTGCGACCTCCCCGGGACGTTTTACAGCTTCCGAGGAAACCGAGATATTCATCCCCCGGACAAAAATCTCTGACAAATAGCCACGCTATATCCCGTTGCACTGATAAATCCACTAAGGTTGCGCTGTTACGATGCGACTACTTTTACGAGGTAGGTACTATCAGGTTTCGTTGGTGCTCGCGGCACGATAAAACGAAATCAGCGTTAACGCTTTAAGAGTGACTGAAAATTATGCAAAAAGAATTTCGCTAAATAGTCCATCTGCAGATCCCGCAATCCATCCCAGAAGACATCTCGAGTAGTTAGTACCGTCTGCCTGGAAACCAGGACAAGGATACAGGTTGTAGCCGACAGCTCCTCGCCGGTTAGCTTATTGGCAAGCCGATATCTGGCCGCAGGGGGTAGCGGCAGGGTCGGGGGTGGTCTCGTTGGTATCCAAGGGGGTTGGAGTATTGGCTCCTGGAACCGTGGACTACCGAGGAAACGAGTTGTGTGTCGTCTGAACGCGTATCTCTGTCTCGCTCTCTCGTCCCTCTGTTCTCGTTCGGCGCTCTGCTTGCCGGGGCGATAAAAGTGCGGGCCGGTTTTTCGCGTAGGATATGGGGTATTGTATCCTTCCAGCTCCCCTCTGCCACCCCATCCCACCATCCGGTGCTCTCTGGCTCTCGCGCGCGCCCACACCCTTCGATCCATATATTTAAAACAAATGCTATCTGATGCGGCGCCGCTTTGTGGAGGCAAGATGAGACCAAGCTCCATCCCTTCGCCCTCTTTGCTCTTTCCCCGTCCCTCTTTCTGCACCGCGCGATGCTCCTTTCCTCCCTTTTTTCACCACCCCCTCACCGAACAACCCTCTGCCAGGCTACGAGCCGTCCTCCCTCCCGTACACCCTCTTTCCTCGCAGCTTCCTCACACTCCCGCATCCCCTACCCCTTGGACTCTCTATTCTCTTTCGCCGGTGTCGCTGAAGCAGGGGTGCTTCCTGCGCGACCCAAGTGCTTCCTGTACGCTGCATCCGACGGTATCCTGGACACGCTCGAGATACGGTTTCCAGTCGAGAGAAAGAGAGAAAAAGAGACTGAGAGGGAGAGAAAGAGAAGGAGAAGGAGAAGGGGTGTCCAGAGAGCAACGAGTCACACCACCGATCCGCTCGCTTCCACTGGACACCGGCGCGGCGGCTGGCTGTAATTTAATTGATGCCTGGAGAGACGCGGCGCCCGTGCCCGGCCACCGCGCGCGGCCTAGCCTCTCCTCTGTTCCTTTTCATTTTCCTTTTGCTTTACCTTGGGACTCGACGCATTTCCGCACCGTCGCCGGCAATTTACCAGTGTCGATCGAACCGGTCTGCAAGACTCTGCGAAATCCAACGTTTTCCGCTTGATTTTACCCGATTACGTCTATCTGTGGCCACTTTCCGGGAGTTACGCTCATTTAGAGGTTCAAGAGCTGCAGGAAGAACGAGAATTTTCATGATGTTATCGTGCGATTTTTTCTTTGCTGCCGAAATTCACTTGAAAACCTCTGCACCGGGTACAAACGTAAACTGAGAAGATCCGCAGTCCACTAGACGCGGTTTGATCGCATCGGCTCAATCAAGAACCGCGACGCCATTGGAAGATCGAAGCTTCGCGAACCGAGTAAACGAACGAAGGAGAAAAAAAAAGTGAAAAAATTTGCCCGTCCCCCGAAAAAGTTTCGGTGAAGTTTGAGGACCGCTGAGGATCCGTGGGAGCGTAGGTGTCGCGGGTCTATCAGCCAATACACGGGGGTTCTCCTATCTCCGCCAGTAAATCCGGCCGTAAGTTAAACTATTGGGGAATCGAGGCGGTTCTCCCGCCGCTTCCAGCCGCGTACTCGCTTCCAGTAGGGTCGCGGAAGATCCTCCAGAATCAGGTTTACGTATATCTGCTTGCCTATCATCTCCATCACCATAGATTGCCCATAAAGAACCCCAGCAATCCGTGGTTATACGCGGGGGAGGGCAAAGGAAGACTTTATCCGCCTTTCGATCCTCCGATCGAAACTTCCCTCGCCGAACTCTCCCCTTTCCCTTGTATCGACCTCCGCCGATCATTCTGTTGGTCCATTGACTTCTTTGCTTCGCGTCATTGCCGTTCCCGCCAGATCATCTTCCTCCGAATCAGCGATTATTTTTCAATTGAATTTTTCAACGTCTCTTTCATTACTGTGGCGGTCACTATATATTTTATTAATCTCGAAATTCAATTTTTGTTGCGCTCCGTTGATCTCTCGCTTGTTTCTATAGTTATTTACAAGAAAACTATTTACAACACTGTAACTACTCAGCACACGCTATACAATTTTCAACAAAGAGTTCTGCTTTCGGCGACGGGATGATCATTTTCCGAAATCGGATTATGGACCGTTACGAGCCAATTTTCCATTTGTCAGAGACGTCATTAGGCACAGTTGTCCGTTTTTCCACGTTGCGCAGGTACGGGAAAGTAAATGGAGCCGGCACCCTTTTTATTTCCTGCAGAATTTGAAATTCGCCCGGAAGCAGGGCAGGATTAAAAATTTCCATAAAATAGAAATCGACAGTTCTCGTAGGATGTCGGTGGAACAGAATCCCTGTGTCGGCTGGAAAGGTCGAAACAAATTTTTACGAAATTCTGAGCCATCAGTCATCCGCAATGGAGACGTTTCCTCGAGGCGGCGGCTCGGAGGTTGGGCTTTGCGGGTGTTTATGGAGCCAACACTACGCCCCTTCTATTCCGTCTCTCTTCTTCACCCATCCTCGGAAACCTCAATTGTATTCTCTTAGGATCCTCTGCACCTCGCTGACCGTGCGCCTTTCATGCCGCCGTGGCAGATGGTACCACTTTCGAAAACATTTCCCGAGGTAATGACGATTTTTCACAGTCCGTAACTGTTGGGGAAGTCGCAATTAGGGGACTGGCTGTCGTGCTTCGACAGATGCTATCTTTATTTTCTTGAAAGTCTTTCACGATCACGCGGTAGACGGAAATTAAATCTCGTCACTGGATAATTGGTAGTTGCAGTCTCCTAAAGGAATTCGCAAAAATACTTGAAGCAGGATTAGCATTGCTACCAATAAAATCAGAACAAAATGGTATTGCGTCAATCTACCCTTTGGACTCGAAGCAATTTTCATTCCAAAATCAAGACATTTCTTTTTCAACATAGATCATTTTTATGTCATGTAATCTTTTTCAAATTGTGCACATCGAATTGAAGCTGTTTTCTCATAGAACAGTTGAGCTGTTTGCAATTTATAGAATACAGACGAATTTAATAATATTAAAACTGTTTCGAATAATGCTATGGCAATTTTTAATGATGCCCACAACTTTTTGAAGTCACCCATAAGGTTCATTCGATTTGCAAAAGGATGAATTTTTTTGTAAGGGTTAATTAGAAATGCAAAATCTGTAAAGCCGAGTCTGTTGATGTCTCCAGCAAAAATCACCTGTCACCGGTGAAAACAGAAGAGGTGGAGGGGATAGTGACCCAGCAGGATGCAATAGGACCCCATCACGGGCCCCGTCCATATATTTACTCGTTCAGACCGCGCGTGCGCCCTCTTTTATCTCGTTCTACGTCCCGCTACGGTCATCGTCTAAAATTTCAACCATTTATCCGGCAGTTCCCCGACAATGACGAAAAAGGGAGGACGCCGAGTCGGGCCGGGCAGAAGTCGCGCGACCCGTGCACGGGGAAGAGAGAGTTTCCCCAAAATGTTCGAGGCTAACAGAGCCGATTCGTTCCGGCTGTAATGCGTTTATGGCAGCGTGTCCGGCAGTCCCGCGTCCGTCACGCTTCCTTCCCGCGTTACAGGACCCGCTGGACGTGCTAAGGAGACCTAAAGACTCTGTTTTGTGCGACTAGACCCCCGCAGTAAGGACAGACTCCGGTTCCCGTGACCGTGCGTCCACGTTCCCTCGATCATCGTCCTCCGCTCTCTTTTTCTCCAAGTGTCTCGAGATTTAGAAACTCCATCGGCAATTCATAATTATCAAAATTATTCACATACGTTCCTTAGATGTTGCTTAGAAAAGTCGCACTGCAATGTTAATTCCGTCGTTCCATTTTCAATGGTGGATTCAATGATGAGCGAATACACTTGTACCGAATAATAATGAATTTTTAAATCATCGAATCAATCACGATGATTCGCAGTCTACCAACAACATTTCATTCCACCCTGAATTTTTTCCGGCTCATAACCAGCCATTATCTGTTCGAAAAAAATCAGAACACGGTAAATCACGGTTCATTACCCGCAGGGCTGCATCGTTTAGCTCGAAGCGAGCCAATAAGGGTAATTCGTCAATAACGTGACGAACCGCCCCCGGGTCTCGTGACGATCAGTTAAAAGTCGTCCTGAGGGTTGCCGTAATTTTTTTCCCCCGGGGCTATCCGAGGAGACAAATTCCAGAACGACCCCCCGCGAGTTTCGAGGTCGAGCTGCGGGGGGTTGGCACCCATAATGAGCCCGACGTTTCTCGAAAGCGTCTCGTCTTCGGTTCCGAGACTGCCTCTTCTCTCTGCTCTTCTTCTTTCTTCTCAGTTTCTCGTTCGATCTTCGTGTTTCGAAGATGTCGGGCTCTGCCAGGACCCGATACCCCACAGCGAACGATAACGTTTCCCCTTTTGTTCGTCGAATTTGTATTTTTAAGTGTCGACCCACCGTTTGGCAAGCACGAGGTTTCCTTGCGCAGACTCTGAGGTTTCGGACCGGGCACAGCTTCCGACACACGGGAATCCTTCCGGCTGTCGAGCCTGCGGCGATTTTCCTTCTCTATCTCTTGCTCTTGGTCTCTATAACGTGCTCTCACTCCCTCTCTCTCTCTCTCTCTCTCTCTCTCTCTCTCTCTCTCTCTCGCTCTCTCTCCCTGGCCCTTTCAACTTCCAAACGAGTCCCTCCCCGCAGAGGAGATTCGGTAGCCGAGGATCTTCGGTTACCGAGTCTTGGACGTGTTCGCATGTACCGAGTTTCACAAGTATCGGTCCAGGGAATCTGAGACCACTGGCGGAAGTAATTGAAAATTGGATTAGTGGAATTTGTTAATTGGAGCCGTCTGCAGCGAGGGTTTTATCGAGAGACTGCGCTCCCGGTTTGCTTTGTTTTCGGAGTCTTCTGTTTGGGAATCGAAGGAGATTTTTAGAATTTGAATTTGTTGGAAGGGGATTTGGAATTTCGTAGTAGTGGAAAACTCGGGGAACTGTGGAAAGAGAAATTGTAGAACCCCAGAATTTGTGTTCTTTTTTTTGGAATTAGTGTGTCTGGAATTAGAAATTGTTTGGAATTTCGAGACTATTTAGAATTTAGAGCCACAAAATTGTATTTTTGAGTCACGAGAATTCAGAATAAAACAAGCACAGTAAAATGAGTGATTAATTTTCGAGGCTTAAATTGGTGAAAATTGCAATTCGATGCGTTCACAATTCGAAATAGTGGTCTCGCGGTATTCATATGAGGAGAACGCAGTGGGAATGAGAAATGTCCGAGCTATAAGGAAGTTGGAATTCCGCGAAGCCGTTTGTAATCAGGAAGTATCAATTCTTGAGCCGTCGGATTCGATTTACATTTACCTCGACCGAGCCAGTAGCGAGGACACCAGAATGCCGTATAGTGTACTCGTCTAAAAATATGGAAACCAGAATAGACCGGGCTGCGGCACCGGTGTGGTATTCCAGCGGTGGACGAAGTTTAACACGAAAATAACTTGTTGCGATGAAGTGTTACTCCTTCGACCAACGGAACCCGTTCCACCGGCTATGTTTATCACGAAACAAGCAGCCGGAACGCCGGAAAACAAAGCGATCCCACGGTGAAACAAAACTTCTCGCGGCTTATTCGCAACGGAAAACAATTATAACTTTCGCTGTCGAAATTCTTGAAAATTCCGAGACCACGCACACTCTGAAATACAAGTATACACATAGTATAGTTATTTAAATTCTCAATAGGTGTTTTTTCATAATCTACAATTGTTCCTCGTTGACAGTACCGTAAAAATGACATTGAATTAATTTTCTTTGAGGAGGAAAGTTACACTTGTTGTTTTTTTCAACAAAAAAATCTGAAAAAATTCTGTAAAACGCGACTTAGGATTTAAAATATGTCACATCTTTTCAGTATTTTAGAATCCATCAGAGACCGGAAAATGCACGGAAAAGCGCAAACTCTGATTTACCCTGTAACTACCCTCGTGGGAATGGCTTTTCTTGGTCAGCTTTCGAATGGTTCGATAGTCATTGAAAAACCTCTAAGGGAAGTTTTGACCATCTTAATCACAGAAATGTTTGTAAATCGAAAATTCGACACAGCTGCTTCGAGCCAATTGAAAAGATTCGCGACTCCCGCAGTTCCCGAACAAAGGGGGCTCCTCGGAGTACACGAAGATCGTGAATTCCGGGGCTGACAATTAATTAACTAACATGGCTGTTAATTACACGGGGCCGTCAATAAGGTAAAGTCGGTGCATCGCGTCGAGTGGAAACACAGGAGCAGCTCGGTGGGGCCGTTGGAATTCTCACCGAAATCCGGCGTCTAAAAAGCGACTTCTCGTTTTGTATGCCGCACAAAACCCGGGGTTCCATTCCCTGGCGCACTTCTCGGTGCTCGAAAGCTCGGGTTTCGAATCAGGGTGGGGCGCGGCGGGCGTTTCAATATTCCGCCCAGAATGAGCTTCTCTTACGCAACAATTTAGCCAACAATGGTCAGCAGGTCAGCCCCCGGGTTGGACCAGGCCACATTCAGCTGAATCTTTCAGTAATTTGTTCGGGTTTTTAGACTCGGACCGGCCTCGTTTTCTCTCTTCGCTTCTCGAGAGCACCGGTGCTTGTATGCTGTCTCTCTTTTCCTCTCCTGGTGAAAAAAAGACGGGGATGCACAGGGAGGGGAGCGAAAAATATATATATTTTCGCGCTTGGCTACCGCGCGGACAAAGCTCCGAGACCCGGTTCCGCTTCCTTTCCCATGAAAGCCCGTCGACTTCTCTGTGTAATCAAACGCGACACGCCCCCTTACGTTTCCACCGACGCCACTTTTCCACGGTGCACAGATTAACTCGCCGATGCAGAATCGGCCGGACCTGCACACGTGCAACCCTGGCCACCGTCAAGTATTCGAAACGCGTTAGGGTACGCTGTTGACACACAGTCGCTTCTTTCTGCGATTCCTGAAACTCGAAGGTTTTCTGTGTTGGGAGTGATGATTTGTGATCGATCATGGGTGGGAATTGTTTTGGGTCGGGCTTCGGTGACAGTGATGGAGGGGTTGCTGGACATTAACGCTTTGCTGAACGGCGATTTGGAGTAACAACCAGCCTGTGCAGTGTGAAACTGTTCTTCATTTTAAAATGTTCTTAAAAATACCTATATCGCTATCAAGCTTTGTTCACAGCTTCTTCGTGGGAACAACATTCGAACATGAATGGTCAGCAATGTGTTAATATCATCGGTAAATGATAGCTATTTTATTTGAAAACGTTAAAGGGCAAGTAGGAAATGTTCTCGAGATCGGGGAAAAAAATAATTCCACCCTTTCAGCAGCCTATTAAACCCACCCTCGCTCTCAGCTACCAACAAACCGGCCTCCCCGATTACCCGGTGTGCAACAAACTAAAATTCCGTGCTCGCGAGGAGCGTGGTGATAGAGTACGTCCGTATTCCCGGAAGAGACAGGTGGAACAGGGTGATTCGCGGCTCTCGGGCTCTTTTTTGTCGAGGAGTGGCGTCCAGCGCCGCGAGCAAACGAGAGAGAGAGAGAGAGAGAGAGAGAGAGAAACTCTCGCGCGTGCACCACGGTCGGCCCCGTCCATTTATCTCGCGTTTTGTCGAGCTGCCCGGCACCCAGAATACGGCTTTATTTACCGGGGAGTTTGCGTTTTTCCAGGACGTTGCGTCTATCTGGTCGCGGGGCCCGAGACTAGATTCGGTCCGGTCCGGTCCGAACCCGACTCGGCCCGCGTGCACGTTTATTATGCGATCTGCCTCACGGTTACACACGTCGGTCCAAGGTATATTGTCGATGAGTTAGGCGAGGGGCCGAGCAACGCGGCGCGGCGCGGCGTTTGCCCTCGCGAGCATAAAGCAGATTTCCCGTGATTTATGTCGAGTCACCGAGCCAGCCAGCGAACGCCGCGCCGTGGATCAGAGGTGAAAACGCCTTCACCCCCGCATTTGAACCATTCATCCCGCGCGGTTTCCACCCGGGTTATCTCTCTTTCTCTCTCTTTCCCTCTCTCGACGCTCATTCATGCCCGGCTGGGAAAAACGCGTCTACCAACAGTGAATCGGCCGCTCGGTTCTCTTCTCGGTGATTTCTCTGAAGCATCATCCTGGCGGGAAGTATTCGGACACTTCTCGACTCGATGTATTGTGGTAGGACACGCTGGAGTAATGGGAACGTTGCAGTTCTGGTATTAAGTATACGTCATCTGCATGGAAGTGAAGCTAAATAAAGATTTATTCCTTGTGTAAATAATCTTGATTGAATGAAGATAACGTGTACGTATTTGTACATTTCTGAAATGTTTTTACTGCTTCAAGTCTCGCCTATTGACGTTTGTCGTAAATGCAAAAAATCCGCTGTCTAGTAATGCGAAACGATTTAGTAAGCTGTCATGCTTGGTCGATTCCGAAAATTCTGTGATATCTCCCAAAGTAGCTTTAAGTATGTACTTCGAGTCAGCAAGGTCCGAATATTCAGAACATGTTCGGAAAATTTTATATTTGCCATTTTCCGTCGATACAACAGCGACAATCGATGGTAAACAATTTTTCTGTGTTCGTGGAAGACCTACTATAATCTCAATGTTTAGTATATTCACCCACGGTTATTTTGTCATGTTTGAAAATCTAGTTCATTGAATATAGTTCATTGATACACTATGGATTTCCAAGCAAATATTATCGTGAACAACAATGTTCACTGCAGAAATGCATCGCGGCCAGGAAAGTTTGATCATCTCATTGTGAAGCGTCTACCTATGAAGTTGGAAGGTTGAACACGAAGCTGGGATCGATTTTATATTAGATTATCCTAGAAGATGCGAACTCGGAGGTTTATTGAGTCTTACGTTGCCCGAGGATGTTTATTCAATATTTCCTCCTTTCGACGCTAATTTATTAAACCAAGGATTCGATGGAACTTTGCTTCGTGCGCTTGACATCCTACTGTATTATGCAACACTATGCAGCATTCGTCTGCACATTCTTCTAGCATTTATCGGGTTTCCATGGGTTCGTCGACAACCATTTCATCGACACTGTTTTCATCGACACGATTTGACCGACAGTAACTTTCGTCGACACTATGTTTTCATCGACATTGTGAAATCGTCGACAAATGATTTGACCGACACTATGTTTTCGTAGACACAGTCAAATCGTCGACGTATGCTTTCATCGACAGTCCGTGTTTAGCGACAGGTTTGATTCGTATTTAACGTTGAGTATCTAATGTTGAATAATCGTTATTATCACTGTTATGTTCTAGACGCATTTAGTTGCTTGTGCAAAGCATTTCTTCAAATAAACAAACTTTATTAATAGGCGTAACTGCCCTGGCAACTTAGATGAAAACATAGTGTCGACGAAAGGTATTGTCGGTCAAATCGTGTCGATGAAAACAGTGTCGGTGAAATAAGTTGTCGACGAACCCACGGCAACCCCATTTATCTGTATCAAACACTTTCATTCATTTTAAAAAGCATAAATGTGCTTGTGTATAAAACAATTTTAGGAGATACCCAGCTGTAAATGGCATTATTAGTTTAATTTCGAAACGAATTGTACATGGCGCACGAATTGGAAATAGAAAGTTAGGGAGGAAGCTGAAAAGTCAGCCTTACCTCGGCGTTCTTTTGACGAAAAAATGGGTAATAACTTTCATCTCACCGGGAACGAGGATGGAAAGCTGGAAGGGAGCGGCACGAGTATCCTGCGATGATCTCTTGTGAAAGTTGTTACCTTTCCACGCGACTCGAAGGTCGTCGGAGCGTGCTTGGCCTTGGCCGTGCCTTGACGCTGGTTATGCCAGTATTTATTACACTTAAAACTCAATTATACCAGCGACAATCGACGGACCGTTAGTTGGTCCTGGGATGGCAGCGTCCTCGCTTACAGATGGCGTCATGAGAAACCTTTCCCGGCTGCACAACAATGTGGACCTTCTTCATACTTTGATGATCATATATTTTAAGGAAGAATGGACGCGCCTGGTGATTGGAAAACCTTCCTCCCGGGAAAATTCTCGGGAAACAGTCCGTGTAAAACAACGTGTACGAGGGAGAATAATTTATATTTTCGGTATGGCTACATTTAATTTAATGTATACAATATGTCGGTTAGAAAGAAAGGCGTAACATTCATATTTGTTAGACTTTGTTTCATTATTTTTTGACAATCCAGATCATGAAATCGTTAAATCATCAACGATGCGATAGTCGACCCAGGAAAAGGGTAAGCGTCTGGCAACAAAGCTCGGCGAATTTTTCAGCGACCCCAGGACGTCGTGGAAGACCGATTCAACGCAAAAGATTCCTAATTCTCGGTTAGGGGAGCAAACAGCGCAGCCACCGTTCGCAGGAGCATTCTCCCACGTAGCGTGGTTGGATCGACAGGTCACAGAGCAGGTAGGATCAGGTAATTGAGACGTCTTCGATCCTCGGACGCGTCGTCAATTCAGACGACAATATCATTCGTAACCTTATACGGTGTCCCGGAGGACAATAACGTCGCCGCGTATAATGGACAGCATCCTGGTGCGAGCGATACTGAAACGGCAGAGAGAACGTCTCTTCCGGGACATTCATCGAACGATGCGCAAAGTGCGGAGTCCCACGGGATACGCCGTGGATCTGACCGAATGCTCGTCGTTCTGGTCCAGGAAGCCGATGGTGAATTTCGGGAAAGTGGGTGGGACACTCTTTCATCGAGGATTTTCCAAGAGAAAGTGTCCTTTTTCGAAAATTAATATCTCCTTAGCGAGGGGACCATTTTACCACGTTTTTTCTCCTGTTTTTGGAAGTCTTCTGGCGGATTGTGCAATTTTTTCTTATTTATTGCAGGATGCTTTCACACTGAGACTTTTTACCTGTTTATCACTGAATTAATTATGAACTCCCAATAATCCTGAAACAAGGAAAATCATCCTCTATCGAAGCATCGTTAAATCGGTCCAGCACCCCAAGCGACCCTAGAATTCGTTACAGTGTTCCCCAAGCCGAGAGCGCCCGCAGAACAATGCGTATCTCCCCCAGAATAAATAAAACCTTAGAAAAAGGAGAACTGTTTAATGACCCGGTGGTACAACTGTCTAACAAGCACGCGCTGATCCTCCCCACCCTGACTCGCATTTCCATCCCCCATAAACCAGCCCCGCGACACTTCCTCGAGAAAGAAGACTGAGAAAGAGAAAGAACGAAGACGCAATCGCTTCTGTTCGCGTTTGCGACGGAAAAAGTAGCGGGGATGTAGGATCCACGGCATGGCGAGGCGGAACGAAAGAAGGAAGAAAGCGTGTTTGGGCCCGTCTTTGGGAGGCAAGGACGGCTTTAGGTCAGTGGGTCTCCCTTTCAGAGCATTGTCGTCGAGATTGACGCGAATATTTATGCCTTGTCTAGCATTCGCGCGCCGAGCTCCAACGTTTCGCACGACTCCCGAGCAAAGAAGACAGAAAACAAGAAGAGGAAGATGCTGGGGTTGGTTACGAGAGAGAGAGAGAGAGAGAGAGAGAGAGAGAGAGAGAGAGAGAGAGAGAGAGAGAGAGAGAGAGAGAGAGAGACAACTCTGGGAGCGTTCCCGTGTTATAAACCTGCTCACTGTACGGTCCGGAGAAGAGAGAACTTTCCCCCAGGAAAGATCGTAAAGGAGAAAACAGAGACCGAGAAGAGTCCGGCAAAGTCGAGTGCTGTGTGCCTCTCGTGAAATTTTCGGGAAAACTTTACGAGCCGGTTCTTTCTCTCTTTCTGGAAAGTGGTACTGGTTAGATGGTCTCTCTTTCTTTCTCTCTGTTTTCTCGGTTAGGAGAGGGATGCTCCGAGGCGGTGACTGCCAGCAAATTTATGACGAGTCGTACGCCCGGAGTTTGTCCGTCGCGTTAGAAAGCTCCCGTAAACTTTTACGGCGCGAGCACACCTCTTTATTTTGCCTCTTTGGGAAATTATATGGCGCGTGGCCTGCTGCCGCGACCGCCACGCCGAGAATGCTCCCGCTCCTGCTCCTGCTCCTGCTCCTGCTCGTGCTTTGCCCACGCCTAGACCAAACGAGATAGATAATTTACACGGAGATGCAGCGGGAGAATGCACAACGGAGGACCAATATTACCGGGCACGGGTCCACCACGCAACCGAGCTGTCAAAGTCCCTGGCCAAGGACTTCGACGACGACGAATAACGCCGACGACGTTTATTGGCCGCATTGTCGGCTGGGCTCCGGGCTGGCCACTCTTCGAATTATGGTTGCGTTCACGTTCCACGATCACGCTCGTCCTCTGCATCCTCCGAGTCCAGAAATCCGTTCTCGACGAACCGGTGTTTAGGTATTCGTATAATTTCTACAAAATTCGATCCAACAGCTTCAGTCATGATTTTTAAATTTTTCATCTGTGCCTGTAATGAAAGTTTAATACATGCACAAAGTTTCTTCGAAAACGATCAGGGTTGTTATGAAATATCCGTGGTTGCAAGGAAAAACGCCGCATACCTCACAATTTCGAAAAATTCCAGCTTATGCATTAATTGAGCTTTCTAGTACAGGATTCACGTATTTACCAGAAAAAGAATTATGAAAACAAATTCGAAAGGCTGATAAAAATAATGCAATTTAACCGATGTCCTATGTCAAAGCATTAGTAATAAAAACTTTAAACGGCAATGTCTCGAAGGTGAAAGTATGTGACATAATTACATAATATTTATTCGATTGAAAATAGCAAGAATTGTAAGAATAAATTCTATAATAAATTCAAAATGAAACTACTACATAAAGTGAAACGATATGTAAATATATAAAACGCACAGTCAGATTTCTCGGTCGTTTTGATCGTTTTTAAATACTTGTCTACCAGGTGCGCAGCACGCTTTCCCGGATGATGACTGCACAAAGGTAAATAATAGCGTAGAAATCTCCAAAGGGAACGAAAAAAAGGCGTTTTCTATGGCCGATTCCGAAACAGGAAATCCTTTAATCCGATTCTCTGACATCTTCCTCGTCCGCAAAACGTGTCCGCCGGAGGTTCAGGTACCCGAAACCCAAATTCTGGTCGGCGGCCGGTCTACAGCATTAGGTACGCGTGGCCAAACGTTGCTATACTCTGCAATTTACCACGGTGCCGCAATTCTTTCGAGGGCTTTTCGTGCACCCGATATGACTGGCTAGGCGTGACAAATGATCTCGAATCACCTCGAAACAGAGTCTTCCCCAGTCCTGTTGCCCCATCCAAACGATTCACCCCTATTTGTTCCGCAGCGGCGTGGAAATTTCAGGGAAATCGTAAAGTTTTACAAACGGGACCGAGTGTCCCACAAGCCGGAAGATGTCGGTCTACCGGTCAGTATTCTCGGCCACTGTGGTAAAATTTCATCGGAATCTATTCTAGTTATTCCTAGACTGCGGATCTTTACGCAAAATAGAAAATGTTCGCATTGATTGACAATTTCTACAATATTTTCCAATTATTGAATAAATACGAAAAGCAAATACAGGTGAGAAGCTTCCCGAAAACTACGAAAAAACAGCATTAAAGGAAGAAAAGGATGGTGATCCATCCATAAATCCGAGTCTGGTGTGCGCTTCACCGTAGTCGGCAATAGAAGATTCTGAAAAGCATGGTGGATTTCTTTACGGGTCTGCCAAACCCCCGCAGCCTCGGCTAATTGTTTTATCGCGCACGAAAAAAATTAAATTAACGCGAGAATCCTATTGATTGAATTGCAACGGCCGCGGTAATCCTATCATTCGGGCCGTGACTCGGATAGCCGGCCTGAACAATGGCGGGCCCCTAATGAAGGTAACCCGTCGAGAACGTCCAAATATTTACCGTCCGTTGTAGCCGGATTAATTTTTCTGGCATCCACGCCGATTGCCGAGAGCGGTACGCGTTCACGCACTTTTACCTGGAGGAAACGCACTTCCGCGGTCGTGGCTAGCTCTCCAAGGTTCCCAGAGATTCTCCAAGCTTTTCAGAGCATTCGGTGAGCGTCCACCCCCGCAAACAATAGCGGGGCTCGGTTAAATGGAATTAATTTAGGAAAAACAAAGATGCCCGGATTTTCGGGGGCATATAATGCGATTTATTGGTGGCGCGGGAACGGTAATTGGCAGGTCGCGGATATCCGTAACGGGAAAAATGGAAGACGAGCTTTTTCGGCGATCCCGGTGCTGTCTGCACGGCAATTACACGTTCCAGCGTGCAGCGCACCGGGAGAAATTGGAAATTATAAACAGCCCGTTAACTGCGTCGCTCGTTAGCGGGCACGCGGTCCCGGTAAACGGGATTACCGTTTTCCCCATTGTTCATCGTCCCATTTCGCGCGAGCAGAAGCCGCGCCCTACGTATATGGAAAAGCGCGTGAAAATGGTCCTTCGCGGAAATTGTTCGGTTCCGATCTTTTTGTGAAATAAGCACGGTTCGCTTGATCTAATTAATTCTGTAAATTAACGAGGGAGATACGCAGCGGACTGTCACGTAAAACAACAATAGATAAAACGTTTTGTGCTAGACCAATTTCCAAGAGCGTACAGGAGAAAAATGAATTTGTCCAGCAACAAGAACGATCGCAGTATCAGCAGAGTCCATCAAAGCGGCCGCTGCTCGACCGGTATCATTTAATGGTCACGACGAGCGAAACCCTACGGAACAAAAGAAAAGGTCCGCGGAGCCAGCTAAACACAAAAGCAGTTCATCTCTCATTCATCCAGCCATCAATCGCATCTCCGATCGGCGCTGCGAGCCGGTGCGCTGCGGCGCGGCGCGGCGTGCATCCCTACGAATTTTCCGCCTTCCACCGCGCGTAAATTTTCAATAAAACACTATCCCCGTGTGCTCCTCCCCCAACAGGATCAACAAAAGTATCCGACATCAAAGTGCTTCCTCTCAATCTGTTCGCGTGTATCCGGTCCGTCAACGTCCGTCGGAATCGCGTCGCGCAACCTTTTCTCTTCGGGAATCGGATCGCTATCGACCATGCTAGTCCGCGTTGCGTCGTCTCGTCTCGTCTGTCTCGATTGAATTGTAGGTCGTCCGACAAAGAATCCGCTTTGCCTCTTGTTATCCGTAATTAGGGTTGGTACGAAGGTAAATAGCCAGGATTGAGAGGGGAGGAAAAGACGCACGCCGGTGGAGAATAATAAAAAGAAATTCAAGGGGTGGTAGAGATTCAGGAATTGGGGTGGCGATCTCGCAGGGATGACCGTGGCTCCGGAGGTTTTCGAGAATGGCACGGTGTGGCTCGTAGCTGGAGCACCACATATGGGCACCCAGGAGTATTAGATAATGGTGTTAGCTCTCCCCACGTATATCCAACCGCCCTAGCCTCTGGCTCCGAGCCCTTAGCACAAAGAACCCCATCTACTATACAGAGGGTAGAATGCACGCCGCATGCATTATTGCTGGCCCCGTTGCTTGGTGCCCTTTATAGGGCCCCTCTCCTCCCCATCTCTCTCTCTCTCTCTCTCTCTCTCTCTCTCTCTCTCTCTCTCTCTCTCTCTCTACATCTCTCTATCTTCCTCTCTCTTTCTCTTGATTGTGTTTCAAACTTCAGTCTTAACTTGCCGGTGCATCCCGAATGCAAAGGGCGCTCTCTGTCACCGCCACCGTATTTGCAATCCCTTTTGCCGATGGTCCCGAACCTGTCGCCGGATTACACTCTTCTTACGGAAGGGACGGCCGAGAGAGGATATTGGAACACCTATATTGCCTCCTTTCCGAATTTTTTCGGCTATTTTCGCGCCACCGGTATACCCTTCAACCCTTTGTACCCTTCCTTGGGGACTTCATTTCGCAAACGGCACAGGAACAGAGCCGTTGTTTGAACGGCACGCTCGCTCTGGGATCCTCGGAAGTGAAGCTCGAGGATGCTCTTCGGCAGTGGGCTGATCGATTTTTGACTTTCCCGTCCCTTTGAAGCTGAGAGGAAGTTTTTCAGACGGGGTTGAAGTGTTACTCTTCCAGTTATGTAAGGATTTCAATCTACCTTTGTAAAGAGAACATCCTTATTATTATAAAACATTTTTCACGCAAACATCGGTAGCCTTTTACTAACAAACAGGTCAGGCTGACTATCCAATTGTTCCTCCTCAATTTATCGATCTTACCAGTATCGATTATCCGTGCCTCCAACGAAACCAACATGTTTCACATATAAATAGGTCAATCTAAGGCGATCCATCAAAATGATATTACAATTATCTCATTTAATTCACAAGATCGAGGCTCCACTGCAATTCGAAACATCTCGAAAGTATATCTATCTCGCGAGCCAGAACAATCTCCCCATCTTCTCCGCAACATAAACCCACCTCATCCCTTTCCCCTGAAAAACCTACCCCCGCGAAAGACCCCAGACTAAAAAACTCGGTTCAGAGATAGCCGGTAAAACCGCCGGGGGTTACAAAGCTCCATTACCTATCTCAACGCGTAGAACGCATCCCCCGCGAGAATCCGGGTCTGGCAGTTCTGAAAGATCCGTCGAGGTTGGGATCCATATTGATCGGTTCTCGGATCGCGGGGCTTGTATTAGCCCGCAAGAAGGGAGGTTAAAGGGGTGGGTTCGAGGGTGGCGTGGTTGGAGTAGGTTTCGGCGCGAGAATAGGCCACGGACGGATACCTCTCGCGGTATTAACGTCTACAGAACGGATCAGGAGTTTCAGAAAGGGCTGCTTCTCTCTCTCTCTCTCTCTCTCTCTCCCTCCCTCTCTCTCGGGGATGTAGCAGGGGGTTGAACGACGAAAGGGGGTTGTAGGGGGGTAGAGAGAGGATAGCCGAAAGGAGCACGCGGGGAGTTCGGTTGATTTTGAGGGGTTGCTACGGGGGTTGTCGTGGCGTACCCCTGCGGGCTCCCGCTCTCGGCTCCTAGAGGCCAGGGTGGTTTACCCCCGACGACCGTAATACGGCTCTGCACGAAGGGTGAGAGTGCAGCGAACAAGTATGAGTCGATGCACGTGTACACACGTACACAGACTGTGTACAGACACACGCAAGAGACCCGGCTGCGTTGCACGCGCGGCTAGCCGCGTGCTTCGCGCACGGCAAATGATGTTAATGGAAAAAGATTTGTTTTTTCTCTCTTTCTCCAACCCCCGCCCCCAGTACCGCGGCTCGCCCACCCACGCTTTTCTACATCGTTCTCGTTCGCGTGCTCCCTGCTCGCCGGCCGGTTAATGTATTCGCGGAATTTGTTGCTAAACGGAATCAATGGCCGACCCTGCTGTTCGCTGGTTTTCCAAATTTTTCTTTGCTACGCAACGCGGTACACGGTTCGATCCTTCGACTTGTTACTCAGAAATGCATTCTTTGAGCTCGTTCACTTATTGCTCACTTATTTTTTAATCAATTATTTAACGTCACACCAACCACTTGTGCGGGCTTTCAGCATTCTCATACTGTAATTTACAACATGGTTTTTCATTTAGCGAATTCTTGGCAGAGATTGCGGGTCACTGGTGCAAACAGACCCCGAAATCGTCCACCGTGTCATTAATGATTCAGCCTGATTTGTAGATATTCAGGGCGTTAATTTAGCAGGTGAAATCGGGTTTTTGTTGATTTACTATAAACGAGCGAACCCCGGCCCGTCGGTCTCTTTTATCATGCGCACAGTAATTTGTAAAGTGTAAATGTTATTTGATTTTAGTATTTCGCTCGTAAATCACCGGGGTTCTGAAGTTCTAGGTTTCATAAATAATGTTGTTATTTATGATGCCACGGCGGTGTGATCGGTCGGTTTAAATGCAATGGCAGAAGGGTTACCGTGTAATAATTCACAGGTAGAACAGATCGATAATGAGGGTTGTAAAGTTCCGGGCGTCGTGGAATCTTTTCCTTGTACATTATTACCGATGTTTGCCGTCGTAAATTTTGCGTGTAGCGTACCGAGACTCGTCGAGTTGTAAGGCGTGCCATACCGAACGAAAAGGGGACCACTGGATCGGTAATAATCGATAAATGTGCCCTCGAAAAGGGACAGACCGCCTACATCCCCTTTTCTTTTCACCCTTGGTAGAGTTTCGAAGAATCCTTCGGATCGGTCCGTGCGTGATTTTGAGGAGGTACGCTTCCGGCCGAGAAATAGGCCAAATCGGATCTCTGTACCTCGTATACAATCTCCATTGACCCTCAGGAAAAATCACACCCCCATGATAATTCTACAAATTATTTGAAACAACCGATTTCTCGCAGGATTAATCACTGGAAAGGGATGAAAGCACAATATAGGTCAAAATTACCTCTTCCCAAGTTAACCTCTCAACTGCGGAATTTAGTTTTAACCCTCATCCGTCACTCGTGTCAATCTGACACAGTCTTCCCGAAATAAGTTCTACTGTTCTGTTACTTGCAGGTAAATTTGTCCGAAACTTCGCGATTTTTATTTTTTTAATGCGAAACACAACCGAAAACCTAAGAAATTTGAACGAAGAAACATCGAAAAATAACTGTTTGCCTTGTTATATTATCGATTTTTTATCACTGTGTCATTTTGACATCAAGGGACAGATTCAGTTCGTGACGTGAGGGACGGATGAGGGTTAAAAATCTCCCACAGAGTGCGGAATTAAAACCAAGCAATGACGAGCATACCCGTAGAACGCAGGGCAAATGGTTCTATTATAAATTTTACGAAAAACGAGGAAGGATTACATTTTGATTTGATAAAAAATTAACAATTCATTCTTGAAAAGGTTCTTACTATAGCACGGCAATAGAGATTTGGATTGATTCACGTCGAACGCAATTAACTGGTTAAGGGATGTTTCGCTCCGAAGGAAGAGTAAAATTCGCATCCGGTTCCGAGCTTTCTCGACACTCTGTCCCAGGGGGTGGTGCAGCGAGGAGGTTGTAATCTACGTGAGAACCTCTGCGGGGTAAGTCTCACCCCATCCAGTCATGTGTGATGGACCTAAATGGATGAGACGCACCCCTGCAGCGGCTGCTGGCCTATCGGCTGTCCATAATTTTTGCTGCTATTCCAAAGGGTAATATCTAGAGGGTGGACAGAGTCCGGATAGTACATTGGGCGGGGGAGGAGGAGGGACGGAGTGTACCTCCGAGAGGGCTACGTGTACCAAGTACTCTCCTGCTTCGTGTAGCATTAAAAATGTCGGCGGCTTTTGTTGCGTCTAGACGAAAGTCTCCCTTTTGCCCCGGTCCTGCGTCTATTAACTTTGCCGGCCGGACGCGGCGTTTCTTTTGCTTGGGATTCCTTCGCGCTCGGCTTTGAACATCGATTGATCCATATCGGTCCGTGTCATTAAAGGGTGAAACGCACGGGGCTGGCATATTAGCGTCGATGCTGCACCCACCCTTTCGTCCGGATTTTTTGCTGTGCTTTTTCTCGCGTAGACAAATTATTTAGGTTACAGTGAGGGCGTATGTATTTTACGTTCTATCAGGACCAAGAAAGATACGTTTAAAAAATGATCTAGACACACTGCCAATTGTAAAAAGAATTCGGCATTTAAAACATCGATCACAATTCAGTGTCAGGGACGAGATGTTTAACGATCGAAGAAGTTGTAAAACTTGGAAGCAGGAATCGGAGGTTCGGTGCTAGCAGTTGTAGATGGTGTGGCGGCTAACAGTCGTCGTTTTGGGGTGGCCAGGTTATGCGAAGGAGCGCGAGGGAGGAGCGCGCCGGTCCTGGAGATATTACGTAGGTTCATTTCGACGTGAATCGATTTGGCAAATTGGTCAATCGCTGAGGGGCCAAAATTTCAGTAGCGGCCGGGAGGATAGGGTAGTAACGGAAAGGTCGAGCGAACTGTGTTGGGTTGGAGAGAGGGGGTGGGGCAGGCTGGGGGTGGTGGATGGTGGCAGCAGAGACGGTGTAAGGAAATTGTTCCGACGTGTCCACTTCCTCTCGTCCTGATGAGTTCCGTTCTACCGCTGGATGGCAGTTGCCCGGGATTCGGAAAGAATCGAGCCTTCGACAGTGAACGGGATCAAACTTACCTACGCCGACGGACCGTCGCGTCGCGTCGGCCCATCAGGCTTCTCTTTTTACACGTAATTCCCTTGATTGACAATCTTTCCGGCGGCGCTGTCATTTTCTCGGGCTGCACCCCGCTTCTCGTTCCTTCAAATATAGCTTTAGTTAACCCATGTACTTGACCCATGACACATATTTTTCAACCGACCACCTTTCCAGTGACCGTTAGTTGGGTCTAAATTCGAAATAAATAAGTGTATGAATGCACAAAAGAACCCATCGAAGAACAGTGTGAATCCTTCAGGTTCGAGGTAATTCCTGTCGGCGAAGAATGCTCGTCATAAAAACCATTCTTCACCCCCCAAAGCTTATAGAGACTGAACCGTTTTAAATGAATTATGTCCCCGTGCAGTAAACGTTAGAATTACTCGTCGGTTAGACCGGGAGACCGTTCAAATTTTCAGCACAAACCGCATAAAAATATAGTCGAACCCAATTCGCTGTCACGTTTATTATAAAATAGCTAGTTCATAAAATGTCTGTTTGTTAAACAACAATGAGACATCGGTGTTCTAGTTCGTATTTACCCTGCGAATTCAATCGGAAGGAACGCAATTGAACGCGGAACAGCAAGTTTGCGGAAAAGCTGGTTGGCTGAGAAGTCGGCCAGTCAATCTCCAGATCGAAGTCCGAGTTTCCCATAAAAAAATGATCGAGAATTCGCCGGGAGACTGGAGCAGGTTGTCATACATCACCCGCAGGATTTCTCGGCCATCCAGTTAGAGGCCAGCGTAGGAAAAAGCGAAACGAGGCGTGTCGCGACAGGATCGCAGCATAGCAGTTCAGACGCCAGCTCCGCGACAAATCAACTTCATCGAGCTGATCTCGACACCGGTCTCTCTTGTTCTGTACTGTTCTGCTTCAGCTGTGTTGCCGAGTAACAAGCGCGCCTAGGCACGAGAGTCGCTCGACTGGCAGTCAGGCAGAGAGGCAGGCAGAGAGGCAGGCAGATGTGAAGCGGGGGTGGGCAGGCGCGACTGCATTAACGGGGCCAGTGTCAGAAGATCAAACAAGATAATTAATCTCGTTAGTCCCGAATCAACCTGCGCTCTCTATTATCGGATTACCATACCGGTTGCCCAGCAATTTGTCAACGCGTCGTGCCGCGTTCCTCTGCGATTCCTTTGCACCGGCCGGATCACGATCGCGCAAAACCTTCGTTTTCCTCCGATTAACCCTTTGCCTTACGATTTAAGGTCCGAGAGCGCGTGCCGTAAACATCAAGGACGGTTACGCGTCGAGCCATTTTCGGTTTGGCTGAGCGTTCGAACTTGTGAAAATCGCACACGTCTTTTGATATGTAAATACATACAGTGAGAGATCTACAAAATGTATTTTTAAAATTTTCAATATAGATCCACCTGAAAAAGTTGTAAAATGCAACCTTTAGTATTTTTTCTACATTCTGATCAATTGCAATTTTTGAAAACATTTTTTTCGTATAGTATAATATTAAAAAATTCATCGTCCTTTTCAGAGCGTTCGAATATTAATCCGAGTCACTGTATGCAAGGCACAATTAATTTTATTTTGCGAGATGATTTCTGTTTTATCTGTTTCCAGTCATCTTGACTAGTTCGGTAGTTCTAGTTTGTCGCGTGTAGCCCGAACGATGTACCACGTCTCTCGCGCGATATCGCACATAGATTGTAGGCGAAGGGGTTGAAAATCGAATCGGACCAGAGGATCGGCATCCGAGGAGAAATTTTATTCTTCCTGTCGGCGTTCTTTCGTCCAGTTTTTTCTGTCTGCCTAAATCCGGGGTTGCCTTTATTAACCGGTAGCATAAAGGCGGGTTCTCGGGGAATGCAGGCGCAGTGAATTTGTCGCTGCAAAGGCAATCCTCGGGGGCTGCATCGCGTTGCAATCTTGTTCGCGGGGTTCGCGGAACGCGCTGGTTCGCGGAACAAAGGAAATTGCGGATCGGTTAAGTCACGAGCGCGAGGAAACCATCGCAAAGGGGTGTGGTCGGGCGCATGCGGGAACGATCGGCTGTGCGAGAAAGAAACGGCGAAAAAAAGAGAGAAAAAATCGAGCGAGGGAATAAAAAGGAAAATAGAATAGGAGAATAAGAGAAGGTGTAGCGCAAATTGAATATACGCAGCGGCCAGCTCGCAGAGCCAGTCCGATTCAAATAGAATTTTCAAGGAGAAATTTGTAAATCGTCGACTGGCCCTGAATCGCTATTTTCATTGGAGGGAAGTGCAATTGGGTCTTTCTCCAAGGTACAGGGTGTCTCGAGGGACCGTTGCGGGCCCGGGGAAAGAAAAAGGGACTCGTGAAGTAAGGCGTGCTTGTTATAAAACAATCTCGTAAAAGTTTATACGGGCTTTCGCCGAGCAACGACCGCAAATTTTACCTCAACCGATCTTTCGACGTTTCGTAAAGCAAGCCTCGAAAAGCGGACCGGCTATGAAATTTGGGACTTTAGGCAGAAACCCTATCGTAAAGTCGATGATCAAATTGTCCTCGTAAACGACCGCGAGAGTCCCAGCAAACAGTTGAACTTTAGAGAACCTCCGGATCCGACAAAACGGTTTCCTGCAAGCCAACGAAAGAAACAGTGTGGTTTCGTAAGCGGCCCGCAGGAAATTCTTGCGGTTTATTGCCTTTTATGACGGCACCGACGATCCTTCGCAAACGGTACGTTCTTTCTCTATTCATCGGTCGCAGACCGATTTACACGAAACATTGCCTCTTCTTTATTTCTGGTGCTTTGAACTATACGGTTGATTTGAAATTTGTTTAAGAAAACCTGTAAAAACTGGATCAAGTGGTTATTACTCGAGCGATGAGCAGCCATAAATGTCCAGGCAATTATGCTTAGTTGGGTTCGTCGGAACAAACGGTTTAGGACAGTTTCGGCCGTTGAGCGAGTACGATAATCAAATTAAGGGTGGGCTGTTTTCAAGCTTTCCAGCTTTCAAGCTTCTAATCTCTGACCGGGTTTAAACATTTTTAAGTTTCATTACGATTTACAAAATACGAAGGGATTAAAAATATATTCGCTGGCAATTCAGGCTCCGATGTGTTTTTAGCAGTACTGTTCCGTTATCTGTTATTCGGAACACGCGTGCCCGCCCTTGCCTCTGTCCCTGCGCGCGCCCCCAGGGGCACAGGGCGGCTCACGCAGAGCCGCGGGGGCCACAGCGCAGCTTCTCTTTAATCCGGTGGGCCAGCCGCGGCTGTGTTTCGCGAGCGGATCGATAACCGATAACGAGGTCGAAGCATTGCGATGCAAAACAGCTCGTTAGGCGTCTCGTGAGGCTCTATCCTGCTACCGGCCCAAGAAGAACACCCCCCTAAACATCTTAAAAGACGCCGCGGAGGCGGAGATCTTGCCGCTTTCTTCGCTCCCACCCCTTGAAGAAACACAGTCCTCCTCGGCTTATTACAATAAAATTCCCGCGGTCTTCTTCGAGGAGACCCATCCTCCAAGTACCTCGTGTAATCCTCGACACGTCCCCTGGAAAGGGACGATGGAGGCAATTAGTCGCGCGATTCTACTTACTTCCATTCCAGCTCCTCTTCTTCTACTTCTTCCACTCCCTCCACTTCTTCTTCGTCATTGGCAAGTAGTTCGAACGATTAAAACCCGGACCTCTTCTTGAATGGGAGGGAATTGGTCTCCTTGGTACCGTGTCGGGATGGTTCCATAGGTCTAGCTTTGATCAGACACGGTCGACCCACTCCTTCCGACCATCTTTTTCTTGATCTAACGAGCCCCGACCGTTGGTGTATGTAATTAGGATCATCGTCTTCGTTTGACTGCGGTGCTACTCGGTCTAGAGATGTATTGAGGTTATCCGACGGCTGTGAGAGACTCTTCGGGTACTCTCTGGTTTGCCGCGATTCTTCCGGACGAGACGAAGAATCGTCTGCCAAGGATCGTCTATTTTCGGCGATTGGACGTCTGGCCAATTAAACGTCTCGCTTTCATTCTATGCGTTTACGGCAGAAATGGGAATTTATTAACACTTCGCCTGCCGGAAAACAGTCTTTTCAATAATTGTGCTGTACCAAAAGAAAGCATAGAAATTTTCTTTTAACATTGCAATGTTAATTGAAACTATGAGATGACGTCTGTTTGACGCGTAACGGCCGCGAGTCCGAGACCGCGGTATAGGGTCGCGCTTGCCCAGCTGTCTCGTCGACGTCGAAAACCGAGCAGAAGAACACGCTCACGTGTTTGGCGTTTTTCGACAATCAGCTGTACGGATTTGACGCCGAATCGAGGTGAATGTACCCAAAGGTAAACGCCGAGCCGACCGCGCGTGTAGTAAACACGCATCGGCAATAGCAAGGGGCATCCTTCGAAATCACGCGCTACCGTTCCAAAGGTGTTGTCAAAACGAGTACCGTCCGTTGGCGTCCTGGCAAGGTGCACCTTGCCGTGGAACATTCAATTTTTGAATTCCTCACTCCGTTTTCGTTGCGAACAGTATAGCCGCGCTTCCTATAAATAGACGCGCAAATTCGTAGGAAGTTTTGTATCCCTTTTACGATCGAGTACATTAGCGTTCGCCGCGAGCACAGTTTGTCGTTCAATTAGGAGCGCTTGAATTCTTCCGCATCCGACTCTGTAAGGCATCAAACGCCCCGCGAAGAATCTTGTACACCCGCGTGAAGAATTTGATGAAATAAAAGTGATTGCGGAGGTCGCAGAAACCCGGCCCCCATTATCTAATACGCCGAGTTTTGATTATCTCCTCTAATCCTTCCGCAGTATATCCGAAGTTCCCGTAAGCTAATCCGCCGACAGTCAGAGTTCGGTGAAACAACGTCATTGAGGATGCTATTGAAGGTTCCATTAAAAAGTGTTTGGCCATGTTCCACAGATTTTTCAAAATTATGCGATAATCACCGGTCGGTGATGTGCTAAATATGGAAGGAAATATTTACTTGGTACCAATTCGCTGCGATTGATGTGGACAATTTTGATTTCTCTCCGTTTAGATTCGTCCGGGCCTTTCTTCGGCAATGTTAGCGCGGCGCAGGTTATTTATTAAATGTTCCAGGGTTGCAGGTTGTAGATCCAGCGCGCTCGATCCGCGGAAATCCTGTTCTTATCCAGGCGAGCTTTCCGATCGTGCTGACATTGTCCAGCAGCGAAGAGAGCCCTTTACAGCGGCGTAATCCACGCTACGCGGCCAACGGACGTAAACCCTAGTCTGTCACTCTCTCTCTCTCATCCTTGTCCTCTCTTACTCCCTCGGTCTCTCCATCGCGCGTCGAGCAGCCTCTTTCGCATGCGTGGCCGATTGCGGTCGCCGCGTTGTTGGCCAGGTTCACCGGTTGAATCGGAGGCCGAAGGTGCGGGAAGACACGGGGTCGCGGGGATGACGGGGTGGTTACTAATTGTCCGAGTCCTTCGCCCCGCGAGTGCCCCCTCATCAACGCTGATTGCCTAACTCTAGGACCCTCGAGCTCTGTCCTCACGATCCTGCCACCGCCAGGGAGAATCCTCTCGCCACCGCGTCGCGCTGGACACCCTCTCGCGTTCCACACCCTCACGAGACCGTCGACAAACGCGAAAAAGCTACGGAGATTGTTGCAATCCGGAGATTGTTGCTCCTTCAAATTCGTTCAAACGAACGCGCAATAGCAGCACTGCTTTTCACCGGAACCATTTACTGTGTGAATACTTACTGGAATAATTAAAAGAGAAACTATATTTTTATGTAATTCCTGCTTCTTACAATTGTTTATTAATAGGTTATTAATAGACTATTAATAATAGGTAACCATCTTATTAAGATGAAACTGATACCTTGACGTTCTCAAATGTTTTCAACACGGCCACTGCTTTAAATTGTACGCGCCCAGTTTTCTCGTAAATGCATCAAATCCGCAGTCTAGTTGTTAATAATATACGTATGTCTGACTGGACGTGACAATACAAGGGTGAATTCGTTGCACGGATTGGTCCAATCCAGTGACTTCAGAGAATAAACGTCGAACTGCAGAGGAAGTCGCGCCACTGACGAACGTAGTCGGAGAGCCTTCGAGTACCCGGGTGTATCGTATTAAAATAGTACCGAATGCCAACCTCGTAGAAATTCGAAGAATTCTTAACGAGAGCTTCGGAGGAGAGTTCGCGAGAGACAGAAGTAGAATATTCCGTGTCCGGAGCGTGTTCGCGCCAACAATTCAGCCGGGTGTCTTCTATTTCGGAGTGCCGATATGTACACGGACGATCCCGGATTTCCTCGGCGAATATTCGTTCATACGTCCGATCCATTAGGCGAGCGGCTCTACGAAGGGGTTCGTCAAACACGGTAGTACCTCTCGCATCCGCTTGTGTTCGCTCGCTCTAGCTCGCGCGTTTCTGTCTGTGCGCGCGCGTGTGTATGTGTGGGGGTTGAAAAATCGCGAGGCGAGGAAGTCCGTCCGACGAAAGTCGATTATTCCGCCGGTGATTCGGGGCGCTGATTTTTTCCTCTCTTCCGTTGCTGACTCAATTATTCGTCGCGATTCTTTGGGCAAACATTAGTTAGCGCCGACTGAATCTCTCTCTTTCTCTCTCTCTCTCAGTCGTTGGTGCGCAAGCACGGATTGCCTCCGATCGGTTTGGCTCTCGGTTCGTGCGGCGACCCTTCATGGTTACTTGGTTCCGTTGTCTACTCGTCAACGAACAACCCCCACGGCTACCCCCGGGTGTCAACGCGGTTCTCATTTTCGTCCACCGTCAATCCGACAGAAAAAACACCCCGGCCCTCGTCTAGTTGTTTTCGACAGTTTTTTCCTGATATCGCTTCCACCTACGGTAATATGTACTATGGTGGTGACATTGGGGTGGGTTTCTGGACTGTGTCGTAATTAAGGGTGGGTACCCGGAAATTTGGGTTCGGGTCGGCAAAATTCAAATAAGGTTTAATACAATATATTAGGTTGTCCTAAAAGTATACACGAACAACACAATCTTCTGTTCGTTAATATTTTATTATACCTTAAGCCTCCCCTTTCTTAACCATGCCATTGGTTTTCTTAAAAACGAACTTTTGGGACAACCTAATATTATATTAAAATAAGGTTAAGTAAAAACGAAATTTCCCTCCGAACGACCTAATAATTTACGAGATTGTACGAGATTAACTAGGCTCGATAATTTTGATACGCAAAAATCGCTTGGAAAGTGCACAAAGTATTAATTCAGAAAGTGCAAGTGTCTGTACTCGACAGAACCATTCTTGCAAAGTTCCTCCCCAGCAACACGAACAATGTTCCAAACAATCCGCACATGGTCCACCGTCTCGCTGAACTTCGGCTAACTCCCGTGACAGAGATCGCCTGGATAATTCACGGGACCAATCATCGGCGAGCATTGTACAATTTAAGAACACTCAATAGTCGATCATCCGTCCGAAAGTTCCTCTATCCGGCTTAATGAAAAATCGAATAACCATCGATTCCGTGTCGATCCGCCGCCAGTTTCCCGATCCCCATCGGACGCGAAAAAAAGAGAGATGAGAAAAGGAAAACAAAAAAACACAGAACGACGACTGAAGCATTCACCGAAACCCCGTTCTTTTTAATATTCATCCCGTTTCCCCGATGCATTCGTTATCAGCCCCCGATAAGCCCGGACGCGCGGCCGCCTGGCTCGGGGAACGTTTTTGGTTTTCTTCGTCGGCCACGCGTCAAGAATTATATTCTCTGCGGGGGGTGGTTCGGGGATCGAGGGGGCGAGAGAATACGGGGGCGTGGGCGAGGGGAGGGCGGCGAGAATTGAGTTATAGGATGTCACGGGGATTAACTGTCCTCGACTTCGACGAGCGCGGGCTTGACAAACACGTCCGGGCCGATTGCACGAGAGAGCCGCGCGCGCCGAAAGGCGAGCGACGCGAAACAGAGACGAGAGAGAGACGGGAGAGGAGAGAGCAACGGCTCGGGCCCGAAGCGAGGAACAAAAAAAACGAGAGCGCACTACAAAAATCGAATGAAACAAACTAGACGACGACGACAACAACAACAACAGCAACAACAACAAGCAAAACAAAAAACAGTAGAGGAGCTCTCGTCGAGCTACGCGAATGGAATCCCTTGTCCTAGGTTATGTTTCACAGTGACATAGTGGCGGCCGGGCGCCAGGCTTCGGCTATCGTAACACGATATCCGATGGAAGCGTCGAATTTGAGGCATTCCTCGTCGCCGTTCGTCCACCGGAAATCACCGGTACGCGAAATTTCGCGCTGCGTACCTTCCAGCGAATGATTACCCGACGACACTGCGCGAAAAACGGCAATTACGCAGAAAAATCCCACCTCCGGCTGTCATTTGCTCCGATGGTCGTCGACGATCACGTAACAGAAATTTATTGTCTTCGCATGTAATTGACGTTCACGTAAAACAGATTGCAATAGTCTAAAAGTCTAAACCTTTGGCAAGCCATTTTTCTCGGAAGATATTAGGTTGTCTCAAAAGTTTCTTTCGGAATGTGTTCCTTGAATGTTGCTAAATAAATACAAACAAAATGCGATAATCTTTATGTTAATGTTTTAGTACTTCCTGAAAACCAACTATTGGAACAACCTAATATATTTCTGAAAAATATTAAAAAAAATCAAAGTTCTTCTCTGCGTAACCAGAGAAGAAGCATTGCCATGATGGGAGAAAGGACACGATCTCACGCGACCGGACTTACGGGGACGTAAAATGATCGCGGAGGTAGATAAAACGATCGTTTCAGGGGATCGAGCCTACGGCGAGGATGAGAGACACTGTCGTTCCGCTGGCCTATCGGTACTAATACAGATCTCACGCACTCCCCTCAATATAAACCATTCTCCACCCTTGTGTTCGCCGTATGGGAACCCGTACGCACACGCGGCAACCTCGAACGACCGCGGCGCGGCGGAACGACCATTCAGATTTAAATCGTGGCCAAGGGATAGACAGAGAGGTTGGACACACGGGGAGTGAAAAAAATATGGATCCCCCTTGCACCGGCACGAAGCGTTTCAATCTCTTTCACGACCGATGCTAACGCGTGCAAGACGGATCCGGTGCCGTCGTTCACCGGGCACGTTGAAATGCCCACCCTTGGCGAGGGGAAAAGGGAGAAAGCGAAGGTGAATCCCGTGACCGAGATTGCGGCCGACGCGACGGAATCGTGGATCAGCACGATTCCTTGGGAACGTGCGAGATTTTTTGGCCATGGGGTTCGGACCGAATCGAGAAAGTTTCAGGGTGGAGGAGAAAAACGGTACTTGTTACGCAAGCTCATTGCTTCTAGAAAATAGAGAAGAATTTTAGGAGTTCAAAGTTTCAAAGAGACTACGTTTTTTAATAGAAAATCATAATACTCCGGAATTAAAAAAATTAATGGCAGAACTGTTCAGGGAAAGAAAAATATTCATGTTTTAAATGTTGCAGCATTTTCGATTTTATTCCTCTCGCTCGCATCTATAATACCATCTGTTTACATTAAATTAGATCTCTGGCTTATAAATAATATCAATATCTCTGTCTTTTGGTCTCTCTCTCTCACACACGCATTCTCATCCACGCGTCGTCACAGTCGCACTTCCACTCGTCCAATATTTATACATATGTAATAATAATCTCTCTCTACATTATTGTCCACGAACTATCTACACGTTCATACAAACGGACCGTATATACAATAATACTCTGTGTTTCGCGAAAAATGTACATACACACGACCGATGGCTCGTAAGTGACCAGCCTTCAGCCATTCCTCGATCACCGTTGCGGAAAAGTTAGCGTACGATTATCGTAGGGTAACTACACCTATAATTTAATACCGTCTTCGTAAAACCGAAGAAACCGTTTTGTCGTCGCTGAGAAGAGAACTCGTTCAACGGAAAGAAAGAACTCGAGTGAACCGTTGCCACTATCACCATGATCCTCGTCGAAGGAGGACGTAGGGCAAAAGGTTCGCGGACGATGCCTAAATAATCACTAGCCTTCCAGCGGGAGTCATCAAAGAGTCCCTCAGAGCCTTTACAACCCTGGCAAGCGATTAGTATGGCCTCCAAACAGGTTTGGCAGGTGGCGGTGACGCGATCTTCGTAGGCGATGGACTCCTCTGGGGGGATAGTTTTTGGGAGATGAGAGTCCTGGGTGCTTTCAGCTCGTTCCTCACGCCTTCCGTCGGCTTCTTGTTGACCGTGGTCTCCGGTGACGAAGCCGTCGCGCTGATAAGCGACGATGTTGGCGGCAGCGTGTTCAATCTGATCGGTACGAATGCGCTTCGAATTTCCTCAGCGGCTGATTCGCTTCCGGACTCGCTCGGACTTCTTGGTGGTGTTCTGGACGGGCTGGTAGGGATGGCAGGCTGCGAGCTGGTGGTAGTTGTCGTCTTTGGTGGCAGCGTCGCGTATTCCGTTGGGTATTTCACATGGTCGAACGGATAAGATGGTAGCACCGTTGGCGGGAACGTCGGCGGGAACAGATCCGTCGACGACATCGGGATAGTTCCTGCAGAGAACGAAACAGGCGATTAGGCTCGTCTGTCGGAGAGCACAAGTCGCCTATAGCGAGGGTGATAGAAAGAGACACGACGCGACGGCTCGAGAAGGGAGCTAAGTCGTATTGTTGCGCAGTCAGGGGAGAGACCAGGGGGTCGAAGGGGTCCGTTGTGGGAAAAGGGAGCTCAGACTCACCCCTCGGTCCAGCCACGGGGGTATGAATCATCGGCAGGCGTCGCGGACTACGGCGAAATCGATAACAAGCGGACTACTCTCTTCTCTTCGCTTCGTGAACGCGTGTCCTCTCTTCCGTGGCCCTTTTTTTTTCTTCGACGGGACAGCACGGAGGAGAGCACAGAGTTCTCTCTGCGCGAGAGCATTGTTCCGAGTTTGATTGATTGCAGCTGCGAGGACAACGGCGCGGCGCGGCGGAGGGGCACGATTAGGAGCACTTTTGGATATCATCGACACGCGCGCGATCGCTGCCGCAGAATCCCCAGGAATCGTGACGCGATCGTTTCTCACAGCAGCGTTTTTTAAAGAATTTTTAAAAGCGGCAGACTGTGTTTCATATTTTTGCACTCGGAGCTATTTGAACTCGAAAACTAAACATTTCTTCCGACCTAGAATATCTCGATTCTCGATGATTTTTGAAATTTCTAATCGTTGACATATCTAATAATGTAAACGATATTTGAAATAATGCTGCAGCAATTTTTAGTGGCGCCTCCCTCAGAGAAGATGTTTGAACGAATAGTTTTGAAGAAGATCTGTGAAGGAAATGGTGATTCGAACTTACCTTTGACGAATGCAGGATGCGGCATGGGCCATGGGTGTCCCAGATACGCAACGTCCACCCACGGATGCAGCAGTCCCAGAGCAGGGAAACCAGGCCCGTATTGATAATCTATAAGCAGAAGGAACGTCTTTGGTTAGATCGAAGCTCTGGACTAAAATAAATTTCGAGGAGCTTGCGATTCCTTCGGCTCTATAAATAAAGACACCGAGGCTCGACACGATTAGCCTTGACGAACTTTTCTAACCACCCCCCTTGAGATATTAACCTGGCCAAATATCGGTACATTCGGTGAGATACAGACGCGAGTGGTTCTGAACACAGGGATCCGATAATTCTACCATTACAGTGATATTTCAATCGGAACTACGTTATTTCATCAGATACAATGAGCCGTTCTTGAATTACACGTTCTCTAGAATTAAATCTCAACTTTCAGACGGAACTTTCACACAATGCGTTCTACAAGTTACGAACGAGCTTTCCGCTTTAGAAAAAATCGTAGGTTCCGCAGACGTTTCTGGTTGTTTAAGCGAATATTTCGGCGGTGCTTCGGCCGGCAATAAAGAAATAAAGGAATGCACAACAAGTCCTTGTAATTCGTTCGTTTTGCAGTAGTCAAATGCGCTAGATAAAAGATCAATCTAAGCCGCGAACTCCTTTGAAAGTCCTATTTTTACGTTTACGAGACGTAATTTCCATTATTCGGCAGTATGTAGCTGTCACAGATTTATCAAAATAGCTTCGTGCGCAACCGTATGCTTCCGAATAATGCAAATTACGCCCCGTAAACGTAAAAATAGGATTTTAGAGGGCGATCGCCGCTTAGATTGATCTTATATTTAGTGCTTTCGGCTATTGAAAACCCCCTCTTTGCATTATCGAGAAATGAGTCAATCCTGGAAACGAGTCTACCCCCCTAACATTAGGTTTAAGGGAACTAATATTCTTAATTTGCGATTATTAAGATTGTAAAGATGCTTCCTTGAGGAATTATGTAATAAATTTATTTCTTTGGGTATATATTATTGGAAAAATGGCCAAAAAATTAGATAGACACATTCTTGTTGTGAAATATTTATTCCTAGAGCTCTGTAAACCTAGTGTTAAGTCGAGGACTTGTATGCTAGACTTGCGTCGAGGTCTCGATCGGCTAACGAAGCAGCCGAAGAGGATAGTAGCGGATGGCTTGTGCTCGAAGCGAAAAGCAAAAAGGCGACCGGTGCCCCCGTAAAACGCGGATTAACGACGCTCTCCGCGATCTCTGTTTACACGACCGCCTCGGCTACGGTCCACATGCTACCGCCATATGCGCCGCGATAAACAAACGCATAAACGCGGCTCCTTTGCAGACGAGCTTGATGGCCGGGTACGAACGGCGTGCCACCCGCGACTTCGACTCTTTCTTCCGATGCCGTCCCCCTTTCCGATTGAAACGGTGCACACACGCCGTTTCTACATCGAACGGACCAATCCGGACGCGTACAGCTTCTTCGGGAAAATAAACAAGCGAGATCGAAGAAAGGACGCCGACCGTCGCGTGGTCTCACTTGAAACCATGCCAAACTTTGCCGATCCACGCGTGAAAACCAGATTCCGCGGACGTGTAAGTGCGAAACACGCGCGCGCAGAACCTACCCTAGGTACACAGCCCCCCTTCTACACGTGTAAACGACTCGGAGCCCCACGACCGCCGCGAATCGCGGTTTGAGGTCCACCGGATTATTAAACGAGGATGCGAACGATTGCGGACACCGTCTGCGACTTCCAGAACACCCCCGCGAACCCCCATCGACCACCGTCGTTCTTCCTGTTGCGCAATTTCAACGCGAAGAAAGGGACTTCGCGATTAAGTCCAGCTAACTCCTCTCTTTCGACTCTTGTGCGACTCAAACGCGGTCAAACTTCGTTTCGACTCGATCTCGTTCGTCAAGGATTGTATATTTTGATTCTGAGGTTGTACTTTAGATATTTTCTTACATTCTTAATACGTTTGCAGTGTGCAAATGGTCGCACACTTTCTTTCAAGTGCGATTCAATGTTTTCCAACCCCCTCCAACCCCCTAATACTACCCTCGATTTAAAATATTTGACGCTTGTGAATGTTCGAAGATCAAGACTATAATTGTATCTCTACAATCTTTGAAGTTTCATCCTCAGATTTCATTGAATCCAATAATCTTTCAGTACAAACATCTTGCTACTTTCTCGAACCAAAATATACAAGAATTGTTTTTAATATACTCGTTAGTTTCTGAACATCAACAATATATCGAGATTCAACAATCTGCTGATCAATTGAAGTCTCGATCTCCGAAGTGGCAAGTCGAAGGAACCGTGCAAAGTTTCTTAGAAGGAAAACTTACTCGATTTTGATCGTGGTTCTCTGGGTCCGTCCACGGTGACCTTGATGGCCTTGGAATAGGTAGCGATTTGGAATGGCATCGTGCTGATTTGTATAGTCAGGGAGAACGACTTTCCTGTAACACCGAGAAAAATCTTACGATTAATCCCCCGCATCTCGACAAGAACAACCTCGAGATCCTTCTAGGACCTTCGAGGATCAGTTTTAATCCAAGAGACACTGACCTCTCCCGCTACGGCCGACGAATCTGAGATCGTTGAACTTTGCGACCTGGTTCTTCATGATCGCGGTGCAATTTCTCAATTCGCCGCAACAATTTTCATCGTTACCAGCACGTATGGTGACCAAAGTGCCGTCGCTGACCTCGTCGAGGGCGACGACCGTGAAGGCCACGGGCAGCGACTTATTCGACCTCCAATGCGAAGGTAATGCGCTGCAGAGAATGGCGGGACTTCCGGTTCTCACTAGATCGCAGTGCACCTGCAGCGTCTCTCTAATCGCGTTGTAACTATCCATGCCTAGCGGTCCTTCCGGCAGATGCATTGTTTCCACTTCTGCTCTGGTATCTTTCGTTCGATTCAACGAAAGAAGATACACCGAATAGCTGGATCAGTGTACGATCCAAAGTGTCCTCGGCTTGTAATCCAGAAGAAGAACACTCAAAAGTTATCCTCCGAAGCACTCCACAGGGAGTCCGAGAAGACGATAGTTCGTCGATCACTGGTTTTGCACAGGTTAGCACAACAGAAGAAAAAAAAAAACAAACGTCGTCGAACTGAACAAATGAATGAAAAACACTCAGTGTTTATAGAAGAAAAGTTTGTCTGAAGATTCGCTGAAGAAGTAGAAGCGATGCAGAGACAATTGTGTTCGCAAAAGGTTCGGGTACACGGGTACGAAAAAGAATGCTGACGACGAGCTCTCGTGTATACCGAATCGACGCGCACTCGATGCCGGCTGAGCGGATTCTAGTTTTTCGCGGCCGCAGCCGCAGCTATTTAGAGGGGATTTTTCTCCCCTCCAATTTTTCCGGAGCCCCACCCAGGCCAGGCGCGTCGACCAATGAGGACGGCGGTCGTGTTGTGGCCTCCGCGGCTCGCCGCCTTCGCCCCTAACCAGGCTTAGGGGGTGCCTTGCGAAAGGGGCTGCCAGCTTGCTGCCTCTCTAGCCAAGGGTGGCTTGCGCCTCCGCTCTTCCTTACCGTCTTCCCTCTCTCGTCACGCGACCCTCTGTCCCTCTCCCACCCTCCCTCGCTGCTCGCTCTCTCGCTCTTCCTCTCTTCCTCTCTTCCTCTCTTACTCTCTTTCTCTTTCCCACTCGCTAGCTCTCTTCCTCTCATTCGTCCAACATTTTGCGCTCTCTGCCGTTCGCTTCCAACCCTCTCTCTCGCACCCCTAGCCTCTGTAAACCCGTTTCGGTTGCAATCCACGCGTCTCCTTCCGATCAACGACGCGCCTTTCTCCGGTTTCTTGCCACCGGCTACCTTCCAGCCACGCTTACGGACATTTTCACGCGCACGTGTTCAACCACCCCCACCCTCAAGTCCCACCATGCTACCGCGGGCCACGCTGCACGCGTTTCTTGACCTCTGAAAGCCTGAGGAACACGCAGGTGAAGCGTCCTTGCGATTCTAAACGTTTTAGGAATTCTTCGACTACTCCTGCACGAGAATTTTTATGTTTACTGCTTCTTTGGGAGTGTTGAAGAAATATAAAGTACTGTTCGTTTTTCTAGGAATTTTTGCAAGCTGATTTTTTATTTTATTCCGAGGAGGATAGGCTCAGGACAATAGAATTGAGTTTTCTAGTTGATAGGTTGCTTGGAATTCTTTTTTTAAATGGAAAAATAATTTTTCAGGCTTTAAAAAGTGATTGATCACGTGTGCACCGACACTAATAATAAAAAAATGCTCAAAAAGAATACCGGTTATGATAATTGCTTGAAGAGAGTCGTCATAAATTAGAAGCTCCAACAAATATGCACAAATAATTTTTTAGTCCCAAGGAGAGTTTACCTCGCCAAGAGAATTGCAGGAAATCCTCGGCAGTTAACTGGGTTTCTTAAGGCCGGGTTAAAAAGATTTTTACCTAGAGACCTACCTGGCCACTCAGGTCAATCTCCAACGACCGATAATGGAAAGATCATTCTGTTCCGAGTCGCTTTACCTGCAGATAATTTAATTATTTTCTCCATTTTTAAATTATTTAGTTTTTTGCTTGCTCGGTGTAACTCGACACTGTCGCTCGTGATATTTTGACAGATTAACTTGTCTTAATCCCGACTATCGGCCAATGGGAAGATTTATAGGCACTAATCACACTTTTGGTGATCCCGGCTAATCCTGTCGTATGAACACTTGACGAATTCTATGTATAAGCACGCCGGATTAACTGAGCGTAAATGGTCCTGTCTCACAATATTTGGAAAGGTATTGACGCGAGTCCTCTCCGGGGGGTCTCCTTCAGGAACGCCGACTAACGATGACCTCCGTGAACATTGAATCCCTGCTCAACATCATTATCCTTACCCTTCATCCAGGAAACACTGGCACGAGCCGCAGAAAGTATTCTCACCGTGTAGAAAATTATTATTTCGAAACATTCACTGTGGTTCAACACTGAAACGAACTGAACCACAAATTTCAATTCAAGGCAAGTTCATTTCTCAATTTATAATCGAATCATTCAATTTTCAATTAATAACTGCTATAGTTTGTTTCGAAACAAATTATTTCAGTTCTTCGCAAGCCGTCAGCTTCAACCTATGAGCCAAGTGAACGCTCAAAATCATCAAAAAATGAACTCTTTCTCCAGCAACCCTTCAAGCCGACACAATGAGCTTCCGGAAATCGGTGCCTCTAATTCCGGGGGTAAAAAACTAATTAACGCTCTCGAGATGAATTTCATCACGTAACAAACGTGGAAGAAATGCGATACAAGCATAAAGTGTATACTTCAAAAAGAAGGGGCGCTAGTTTCCGAAAATGGTTAATGGTAGGCAGAATTTATTAAGTTATGACGATGTCGACCGTTTAGGGCCCAATATTTAGACAGGAATTCGTGCGACGTCGTGCGGGGGTGTCCGGTACAGAACACGGGAGAAAGAGAGAGAAAGCGGGCAGTGGTTGTGGAGGATACAGACGAGAGATTTATTAGGGTGTGCTCTCGGGCTCATTTCACCGATTTTCGCGCAAAAGAGATGCGCCGATTCAGCCCTTCTGGCGGAAACTCGAAAGGACAGGTCGTAAAGGTCCACGCTGGTCGTGCACGAAATTCGAATCGATCTTGACGGAATCCCAACTCTTTGACTTTCTGGGTCAGCGTGTCGTTCACGGGGGCTTTCCTGCGAGATTTACAACGAAATTGCACTCGCGCACTTTGCCGCCTCCGTTCTCCCGCCCCCACGGCACCGCTGCAAAAAAGAAACGGTTTAACGAGGCCGGATTAAATTTCCGGATCGCGCGATTTCTCCGCCCGTGCAACCTCCATTTTTTTATTTTCATTTTGCTTGTGCCGCCGCGCCACTGCCCTCGGCTCCACGGCCATTCCGACGATCCCCGATTTTTTCCCGGCGAACGATCGACCGTCTTCGAGGACCTACTCGTCGCCTAATCGCGCGTTGGAAACGCGAGAAAAGCACGACGAAACACAGAAACAAAAATTCTGTTCAAAAGTAGTAAGCAGCTCGGAAGGAAAAATATGTTTCACTCAGCAAAAAATTAATTTCTTGGCTTCGGCACTTTCCTAAAGTGAAACGCGATACAGGGACATCTTCGATCCATTGTGTCCCAAATCCACCCCCATAAAGACACGTTTCCAACGACCATTTTTTTGCCATTAAGCTGAAGGAGTCCCGGAGAAGATGGAATAAAGGTGTAAGCTTTCTTATTCCCGAATCGTCGCCAGATGCGCCGTCGGCGGGGAATGAAAAAATTGACAGTGAGAGGGTGTACCTCTGGAAAAAAATGGGGTTAATCTGGTGGTAATCTGCCGGTGGAAGCAAGAGCGATCCTTGGTGAAGAAAACGTGGTCCAAGGACGCTCGGGAGGGCGTGAAAGCGGCGAAATGTAGGGAGCCTTTCCACGTACTTTTACCTAGACATTAGCCTGTGAACCTTTGAACGATGTGCCGACCGTGGCGATCGGCCGTAAAAGTTCCGAAACTGTGCTTTTATGGATCGTGGCTTCTATTTCTGCCTCTTTTTCCATCGAAAGTAAGTCCTGGTACCAATTTAGTGTCGCCGATTCCATACTAATGCAATAACGCTCCACTCGGACGTCTTTGCACCTCGATTCGCTATTATACAATTACGTCGGCCTCGAGCGTCGTGGATACCAGTTCGTTTCAAAAATCCTTCGAAATAATCAAATTTTAGGTTGTCCTAAAAGTTTCTTTCACTACGTGCACATTCCATATTGTTAGATGACATCATTAATGTTTTATTATTCCTTAAGCCAATTGAATTGCCACTGGCACATTAATCGAGGAAGAAACGAACTTTTGGGACGACCTAATATTTTCCTTCGCGCGCCGGGCGGACGCAGTGCGTTTTTATAAACTGCCTCGCGAACGTTCTTACGAAACGACAAAATGAATTTGCTCGCCGGAGTGGTGTGAAATGTCAATACTCATTTTAGACGTGCAGACGTGAGATCTTCGTGTCTAACGTATTTTTTAGCAAACATAGGTTCCCGTAAAAACTCTGGAAAAAATTCGTACAGTACCTTGGAACGTCGTAAATTGATTGCAGTTCGCAATGTCGACTTCGCAGTGCAAAGTAGTTGCGGAAAAGCCGCTCTGCGCACCGCAGGTTTATCGCGTCCGGTGAATTATGCAGCGTTCCGCGGAAGTCGGCTCAAAAGCAACAGCCTCTGGCAGTCCGAAAAGGAAGTTAATAACTCGAAAAAACCGCGTCTGGTGCCGAAGAACAGACGCGACGCGACGCGACACGGTGTGTCCGAGCTTTCAGACGACGCCGCTGGAAAAAAAAGTCTGGCCAGAGAAAGAGCGAGCGCGGTGGCCACCGCTCAAAGTACCATTTAAACGAAACTTCGTCGGCGACAGTCGTAATCCAGCCTTTTACTCAAAGCTCCGCTCCCTTTGTGTAATTTTACGCAACGCAAAGTTAATCCAACTTCCGTGTGTTCCCGTGTCTAACGAGTGACGGACACTGTTACCTAGGGACGATCGACGCGACGCACTCTGGAATTGAAAACCGACTTTCGACGTAATCAAACGACGTCGACGTCGACGATGCGCGACGTGCTAACAGCGTTCATCTTCTTGCTCGTTCACATTCTTTCTGGCCTGTTCTTCCTCATGCCTCTCTTTGTTCCTGTTTCTATACTCACCTAACCGTGGCGTCGTCCTCGTTCATGCATACACGAGCCATTGTCTTTGTCCAGAGCCTGGCACTAGGCTTTATTAAAAAACTGCCTTTTGCTGGGCACTGGCGAGGAAACGGAAGCTCGTCGTGCCCCGGCACGTTTTAAGAAATTAGTCCTCTGCCCCGGCTCGTTACGCGAAACACCCCCCGTTGTCTTCGCTCCGCCCCTGGGACACTGCTAATTAATTGCACTTCCTGTTGCAGCCGATCGTCACGCCTCGAAACTCGACCAAACGATTTTCGGGATGGCGCGCTCGATTCCCACCCAAAAAACTGTGCGATCATTGAAACTGGTGTCAAATTGGGTTAGAATTCGGCTAGCAAATAATATTTTATTATTTTAGTATCAATTTTATTCCTGCCCTACTAGCTTTGGGAACTTCGCTTCACAAATAACTTCACGAAAACCCAAGGAACCTCTGCGACACTCTTTCAGTCGCACAGATCATCCGCAGATCTCTGATTCGCGTCAAAAGCAAATAATCAGCGACGATGGCTGAAAGAAGAGAGTCTCTGTGAGGGTTGAGGAGGGCAGCGGGGGGGGGGTGTGAAAGGGCGAGCAAGGGTACACCGGTTCCCTTTATCGGCCGACAAACTTGGTGGAAGCTTGTTCCTCCGGCGAGAGAGGGATTCGCGAAAGAGACGAGGCGTCGAAACAAAAGGGGGCGTAGGCGGTGGCGCAGGAGAGACGAGGGTTGGCGAAGCACAGGTGGGAGCAGAAAACGATCGGGGCAACGAGAACGGAAACAAAAGCGACGCGGGGCGATACGCAGTATGGCGACGCTTCCGGCTCGCTCACCGCACACAATGCACGCTCCCGTGTTAACTTCTGTGCCCCGTGCATGCTCTTCCACCTCGCGCATCCCCCTTGTTCCTTCACCCCCGACCATCCAGAGGCCCGTCACCCCTTTTCGTGCATCGTTCTTCACCCACCCAACGTCGGCAACACACGAGACCACCTTTTTGCTCTCTTTCTCTCTCTCTCTCTCTCTCTCTCTCGACTTTCTCGTTCTATCTTTTCGACCGAAAGCACGGAATCAAGACTTCCCAACGTTACTTCAGCCGGTGATGATACTCGCGACGACGATACCTTTAATTGCGCCCATGCTCGCCAGCCTGTGCAACAAGTTTCGGGCTGGTCAGACTTCGGAGTGCAACTCTGGTTGCAGTCCTGCACGAGGTTGGACCTTAAAAATTGATTTAAGAATTGCTGCGAATTCTGGTTGTACTCGAAACTATATCATCTCGAAAATTAAACATTTCTGATTACCTAAAATTCTATATGATTTTTTTCCTCATACAATATTTAAATATTTAGTAATTGGTTAGATCCCAACATGTTTAGGAATCTAAACAATATTTTGAATTATGGTACAGCAATTTTTAGTGGCACCTCAGAGTCACCTCTCTGCAATTTTCAAGATCCTTTTCAAGTCCTTTCATTTCATAGATCCAAATTTGTCAAACTCTGAATAACCAAGAAAGACCATCTCACTAAAAATTTTCAGAGACCAAGTGGAAATATCCGACGCAATAATCACGCTCCAGTCTCCATTCTCGAATTTCAGGGGTAGCTCGCAACCGTGTCGACAGTCCTGGCTGTCATATCAACCCCGTTGCCGAAGAATGGCGAAGGGAGGTCCTCAGTAAGGTCCGGATGGACCCGAAGTCTGGATCGAAGCTGTACATATGGGTGTGAAACGGGGTAGTAGGTACACAGAGTATCCCCGTTCCCCTTTTGTTCGTGTACACTGGCGGGTTTAGATTTAGTGTAGGTGTAGGGGGTGGATGGGTGGTTGCGAGAGGGAGTGTACGAGAGAGCCGGCGCTCTCGCGTTCGAGAGGGGTGCGTCCCGAACACGTGACGCCTGATTCATACACAGACTGCTACGGAATCAATTTGTAATCTTGACTCGAATTAAGGACGACAGAGGGGTGATCGGCGCAGGGGGTGGGCGCGGGTTGCCTGTTCTATGGACAAGGGGGGTGTAGAAGAGGGGTGGTGTGTGAGAGAAGAGGGGGTGGTGGTTCGGGGATCCGTTTATTGGGAAGCGAGCCTGGCATTTGGTCCGAGAATGTGGCACGGCTACACTGGAATCTGAACCGCCTCGCGCCGCGCCGCGCGCTGAGAGCATTATAGTCTGGTTGTAGGTTATTAGGTGCGTTGGCTAATAGGCATCGATATCGGGTATTAATGGCAGGTAACCAGACGGTGATAATGGGTATCAAAGGGCGGTGTTTCAGCGCGACGCCGGGAATAGTAATAGCGGCTTTTACCTTGTTATTTAATCAATCGCCGTCGTCGTACCTCCGCCTACTACGCGCTTTTTCCGCCGTCGTAATGGCCGGCCCGCGCCGATACGCTCTAGCTACAGTGCACCCCCTTTACCGTCACCCCGCGTCGCACCGGTACAGGGACATTTTTGGCTAATCGGGAACACGGTTTGTAATTAGCCCAGAGCTGCGCGAGAGGACGCGACGGCCAAACTACTAGCCGGCAAAATGGTCCGTGTTGCAAGATTTTAGACACTGCGAAAGAATCGGTGATTTCATTCACGCGCGCCGCCATTAGGCAGTATAATCTAGTTTCCCCGGCAATTTAGGGACCGGTGAAAGTGTTCCACAGGTAGTCATATTTTTATACTGTTTTTCCAAGTAACCGGGGGTTGGTTTTAATCACTCCATTTAGGCTTCGCAAATTTTTCCCTCATATTTTTCGAACGTGTTTGGAAAATTTGGGGGTCCTTTCTAATAGTTTGAAAAAATTTTTTATATTAACCCTTGTGTAGTGAACACTTTGTTAATGTCCCTCTACAAATATTACAAAATTTCTCTGAATGTCCATTCTATACTCGCTAATATATTAATTTATAGTCGTATAACGAGGATTTGTGCAAACATGATAGATACAGAAAGGTTTTAAATAATCCATACATTTTGGTTGACTACATAAGAGTTAAAATATTGTAGAACGCGGGGGAGGGTTATGGTTGTTGAAAGAACGATTCCAGACGGAAACCTCGGCGGTTCGATTCTCAGGAAGCCGCGTGTTTTGTGAGATCTCCTGTAGCAGCGAGCTCGTCGCATGATCGATGCCCCGGAGCCATTATTACTCGCAGCCCCTTACGTAGTATTGTTACGGACCCCATACGGGGCGGCCGCGTGGGGTGGAAGGCAACAGAAGAACGATGCGTGTGGAAAATCGACGCTACGTGACAAATCGTAATTGAACAATTTCAGTTTGACGCGCGCCGCGATTGGACAGGACCTCGGATCTTGGATCGCGTTGATAGAGGCCTCCCAGAACTTTATCGTCCCTTAAAAATAGGGTTCAAGCAAACTGTTACACTGCAGGTGTGTTCCTTTAGGGTTGCTAATCTCCGGCGAATGATCGATCGAATTTAATTAATTGCACAACAGAGAAAACACCAGAAGAAACATGTTCGATCATCCTATTCTATCTCTAACACACTTTATTTACATTTTATAGCACTGCTAAGCAAGATTATATCAGTCTGCAATTTTTGGCGAATGTAGGGTTACAATGATGTATTTCAAAATGTTACAATGATATACTTCACATTTTATTTGTTTGTTTTACAGAGTACACACGGTAGTCCTAAAGTGTTCTATCCGGTGTCTGAGATGATCGGAGCGATAAAATGATTCTTCTCGCAGGGGAGTAGTATTTTGGTGTTTAGTGGGACTGGTTAATGCGAACGAGGACCGATTCGCATCCAATTCGGCCGGAGAAGACCACCCCCTCGTTTTCAGAAGTCTCGAATCGCCGTGGGGTGTGATCATGGTGCTACGAATTCGAGCGACGCGTTTACCGAGCATGCCACCGTATCGTCGACGTCGGTCTCCTCGTCCAAGATGGCTACCGGAAATTGCTCGGTGACCTTACTTAGGACTTAGTAGCAGGACTTAAGGGCGCCTAGAAGGGTGGCCGAAGGGTTACCATCTCGTATCGTCAGAGGAACGGCGGTAGGAGGGGTCTATTAATGAGGTAATAGTACAGGGGAATACGAGTCTGTTTCATCCGAGCTTGATGAGGCGTCCCGAATTACATTGTCTTCGTCGGTCATTTCGTTATGGGGTGGTTTCTAACGTTCGTTGGAAGCGTGAACAGCGGTTATACCACGTTGTCTGCCTCGTTGCGCCGTGGCGTGATTTACTACAATGGGGAAGATTTTTCACGTCGAAATTAAAATTTGTGTTCCCATTAACTCTCCTTCAACAATGCTGCGGAGTCGTTTATGTCCCGTCACGGTGGTTTGCTGGGACAAGCCTCCAATGACCGTCATAACGTATTGTGTATTACTGAAATATCGGTATAGAACAGGACTCGTAGGCGTTCCTGAAGTTAATATCCCCAATCATCTACTACCTCTCATCGGAGATTTGAAAATACCCAAAATATCTCAATAAAATCAAACAATACGAACCCAGGCAATTAGTAATACGACTGGTCAAATTCTTCCAATGTCGTACTTTTATTAATCCGTAAATTTGGTGAAAGTTCAATTCCCTCCTTTTGAACTAGTTTTTGAGAATCGAACGTTATGGCATGATTACTTGAAAGCGGATTTTATGCATTTATGACAATATAAAAGAACGAATAGGTGTTATTTAAAAGATTATAGATATTTAAGAATTTCAAAATAGCGTTATATTATCTTCAACCTATTAAGCATGTTGAGAAAGAAAATATGAAGAAAATCTTCATTTTGCAGAAAGATCCGCTGTCTAGGAATTACGAATAGTTATTATATTAATTAGATAATTTCACAAAAAATGTTTGATATTTCCACTCGCAATCCCGGAACAATTCAGTTGTTTTTCTCGATCGCGCCGGAGAGAAAAACGGGGTGAAACGAAACACGAGTGACAAAATTAATCGAATGCCGTGGGAAATATTAATTAATTACATTGATCCGGTGAAACGAGCCCGGCCGAGGCAATCACCGGTTCGAAAAGACGAAAAGGCGAAAGAAAAAAGGAGCGAAATCGCGATCGAGGGTGAAGTGTCGGCGAGGTGAGGAGAGAGGGGTTCGGAGAGCGATAAAAATTCGCGATCGAACGATGCGGGCTGTGCAGAGCTGCTTTTCGCAAAAAGTAATGACGGCAGCGACGATAATAATCCGTTTAATTGGCGCACCGACCAAATCCAGGCACAATGGGATTAATTTGAACCAACAGCACTGTTCGCAGCGCGGCGGCCGGCGCCTCTCCACCACGCATGATTTATTTTATTAGAGTAGCTGCGCTTCAATCAAACAAGCTGGCCATCATTAGAATCGTAAAATGCATCCCCGGGAACGAGAGATGCACCGACGCGAGACACTAATGAGACACGGATTAGCGGTTATGGATTCCGTTCCGTTGATAAAACAAAAAAGAATCGAGAAAGGAAGAAAATTATGAAAAAGAGAGATCGGGGAATCCGTGCGAAACAATGTCGCGCGATTCTCGTTCGGCCAAAGCGGAAATTCCGCGCAATTTTCCTGCGGCCGAATTAAACCTCTTATTGCGCAAGTCGCGCGTTTAAATTTCCGTCCTTCCAATCTCGCGGCTGCACAAAGGATATTTTTAATCCTGTCCACGTTTTAGCGCGAGGAAAATTTGTAAAGTTCTAAATCAGTGGAAAAATTCCAAAGATTTTTATATATTTACTTTCAGAAAAGAAATTTGTCTTATCTACCGTCCACTAATTATTTCTAGGTTTGCCAAATCCAAAAGCTCGATTCTGTGCAAAAATCGGAACGGTGCAGCATCCCACCGCAAAAATGATATTCATTATTTCATCCCAGCGCGACCACGGATTCGTTCCAAGACCCACACATCGAGCTCTTTGCGTCGCGTTTCCAACGAACTCGGAGTCGTTACGGGGGGAGAAGACCGAAAAATTTTCAATCGAATGCCCACGAGCGTGTATCCTATGCCACGCATCTGCTCCTCTTCTTTTTTCCAAGCTCGGATAATTCATCCCCCGATATACAGGAGACGATTCATCCCCGGCTGCGCGACCTATACGATTAACACGTCGAAAAGCACAAAGACCTTGTCTAGGTATGTCATGGGAATAATATTTTTGTCTCCCCTCTCTCTCTCCTCGTTCTATTCTAGACGAGACCCCTCTGGTTATGTTTGCACACACAAACGTTTATCTGTGGGGCACCATGAAGCACCCCATGCTGCCAGAAAGAATGAAAAAAAACCTACGTACAAGTTTTCCATGCCGCAAGATAGAGACTCGGCAAATGTTTGCCGCTCCTCTTCACCTAACTCGGGGACTATGTCTCCTCTTTTCACTGGTAATCGTTGCTTTCCACTTTCAGTAATCCTTTCGACTATTTTTGTCATCCTTTCGGGACAGATCAATTTTTTTCACTGTCTCTTTGAAGTGTGTAGGGGATAGACATGTTTGCCGAGAGATTAGGATGTTGTGCGGAGGCAAGAATCCGTGAGCTGAATGTTTGCACCCCTGTTTCCGTTCATAGTGAGCGTCGATCCTCGAGGAATTGGATTTCACGAAGTAGGCTCTTGAGATGTGTAACAAGGCTTCTTCTCTTCTCCTTTCATATCGATTGCGCGATGAGGATGATTTTAGAGAAAGGACAGATCAGTAGTTAATCGATATTAGTCGGCTGTTGTTCAATTATAAATCGAGCAAGTCTACCGACTCGGAGCTTCTAGGAGGCTGCAAAACGCCATGAAATATGCAACGGTCTTAGAGGGTAGTTTCGATCCGCACGGGGAGACGTTAAAATGGAATTAACACTTGCGCGCGACTAGGGGTTCAAGATTCATCCCCTATCGTCTCGTCGTCTCGCGAGAAGTTTACTGCAAAAATATCTTTCGCTGCTGCAACGTGTTATCGGACGAGGCGAGATTAAACCGAGACGCTACTGCTTCTTCAGAAGCAGTGGAGAAATGTATTAAATAATGTTGGCATCTAATCAATAGACAGTGGATTTTACGCATTTATAACAAAAATGAGTAGATGTAATTTAAAACAGTAAGAAAGCTGTGACATTATTTTCAACCTATTAATCACATTAAGAGTGAAAATAAATTTCTATTTCACTCCAGTTTGTTGCAGTTCAGGTAGACAATTTTTATTTTGCATAAATTACTGAACACTTAAGTATTGGAGGAAGTGTTACATCAATTTCATATCCATTAAATGAAGGAAAAAACTGTCCCGATTGCAAAGGGTTAAGAAAAATCGTTTTAACAATTCTCCAGCGTAAAGGGGAGGCCCGAGCGCAGTCAAGGAGAGACAGAATCCAAACAACCGCCCTCGGCAAACATTTTGAGGCCGGTCCGGGGCTAACAATTACCCGCTTAATTACCCGTCGACCCGCGATTGTCCCGGTGACGTCTCCCATTCATTAAAATCGTCTGAGACACCGGTCCGCGGAATATCAGCTCGCAGCTAAAGCAACCCTTTCATCGACTCTTTATCAAAGTGCTCTCCGACAAAGTGTTCCTCTCCCTTTCGGCGAGGGGCTGACGCCCTGTGGGGGTGAGACCGAGGACAAAAACGCGTTGAAACGAAACCGATCGCTTCGGCAAACAACCCCTTTGCCGAGGATTATCGTGCCGCGAGTATAAATCGGCTTCGGGGGTTGAAATTACGAGCTAAATCCTGCTAGGTGGATCGAAATCAGGTGCGTTTGAATCTGTCAGAGGTGATCATGAAAGGTAGAAACGGTTTCTCTTTGAAGAGATCTTCGAGGATTTTCTAGTGGAAACGTTCTGGTTCGAGGAAGTAGACTTTCGAAGCTCGCCGACGTTTGACCACCCTGAGCCATCTGTCGTTTAGAGGGTGAACCAGGCCTCGCATGTATATGTGCGACCGTGGTGGGGTGAGTTCTGAAGACGCACGGGGGTTGTGAAAGCCTCGCTCGAGAGACTCGCGATGAAATGAACCGGCCTCTCTTGTTGCATGATTTATTCCCGCGTTTTGTGTTATTTACGGCCCTGTTTGGACGGCCCGCTTGATTAACGGCGGAAAAGGAACGTCGCGCTCATGCGAATCGAACGAGGATTTACCTCGGTAATTGGCCGGATTTCGGGGAGTAGAATGCAATAGATATTTTACGTTAAACCGTGGATTTTTGTACAGATCCTAATGTTTAGCAAGAAACATTTCATACATCCAAAGTTCGTATCTAACACAGGCCAGCGTCTCGCCGTTCGAATTATCCAGAAAGATTCACAGGGGTCCTTCGATCTCGGATCCAGCCACCGCCACAGGGATCGAGACGGCTACTTCAAAGTCGCGGCTCGCTGTTGCGGAACCGAAAGCACTCGAGATCCCCAAAACATCTGTCAGGTATCACTCCCCCCGGAGCAACAATGTCCGCGTTAAATCAGGTGAACGAATCGCAACAATGCTAGGGCCAGGACCACCTCTCCGGGACGCTGTCCGAGTGCAGAATCGCGGAAGTCTTCGGTTTTCTTCTCTCCTGCTGCTTCTCCGACGTGTGTCGCTTCATGGATCTGGTTCGTTTGCGAGGAGAAAAAATGTTTTCCCGTGGGCAATGTATTATTCAAGGAGAGAGAGAGAAAGAGAGAGAGAGAGAGAGGGGATCTTGGGAGCAACGAGCCTGATCGTTGCGCGAATGCTTACGTGTCTTTGACGTCCTATCCTCAAATTGCGGAGAGAGCACTGCGTTTGAATAATGGAAGTGGAAGATAAGTGGACGAGTCTCTTTTATGCGAGATGCAATTCTCTTGGTGTAATGCCTGAAGTCATCTTCATAAATACTCGCCCATTTTTTGTTCTCAACTGCTTGGAGATATCTGTCAGAATTGCAATTATTATAAATTAAAATCTGTACTTTATTGATGGATTTTAATGGACTCTGGTTTGATTTTTGGCTTTGATTTTCGGGGAGGAAAATTCACAGCTGTTCCCAGAGATCGGCCAGAGAGTTCTGCTCGCTATTATCGCTACGTGACTCTCTGCCCTGGTTCTTCATGTCCACGTCGTGGTTTCGCAGTCAGCTGTCTACGGTCTCGCGAACCGTGCGGTTCCAGTGTCTGCTGTTCCACTTTCGGTTTCGTTGCAACGATAGCGAGTGCTTGCTGCTGAGAAAAGGTATGAGGAATTTCTGTTCGACTATTGCACCTAACTTTCCTGAACGCTCTCAATTTTACCCAGCTAAATGCTTCAAACTAAACGAATTCAATGTAATTTCGTTAGATAGTGCTTGTTATTTTCAACATTATATGGAATTCATTCAGTGTCAATATCTGTTCCCTTGAATTATCTCGAAACAAGAAACACTTTCATAATTATGTGCACAATTGTGCGGAAGATAAAGCCAGAAAATTGGTCCGATCCGAAGGAAGTACCTCCAGGAGTAAAACCCCCAATCAAGACAATCCTCCAGAGCGCTGACACACAATCCACGCATTCACGTTTGAAAACCTGTTACTCGCTGGAACAAAAAGCAGAACAGTGTCCGAGACACATCGATCGGTTCGTCGGCTCAGGAAATTTCATTTGCAAGGATCCATTGATATCGACGAAAGGATATCAGCCAGGTTGGGTGGATGGGTGGTGGTAGAAGGCCCTAATTGGTAGTCACGGGCCGTAGCTAGCTATCGGCATTCACGTAGAACGGGAACGGCCGCGTAAACCGGTAATTCCATTGCGTATGAATCGCGAACGCCTGGTCCGGATGCACCGCCGTTGCAACTGCATCCGCGTCTCCCTGCAAACCCAACCTCTCCCTCTCCTCTCCTACCCTCTATCCAGGCCAGGCCCCCCCTCCCCATTCCTCGCTGGTCTCTATCCCAGGAAAGTTATATCGAGTAATCAGCGGGGCATTGTTTTACGAGCCGGTGAATCGGAACGACGATTGAAACGGCGATCTCGATGATGGCCGGCCGGACTAATCTGCTGGGAAGAGGCGAATCGGCCGAGCATTTTTCGCGCGACCACGGACCACCGTTCCAGAAGTGGCTGGCCACCGGCCAAATCGTCGAAACTTTCGCTGGGGAAATTCTGCCCGGGACCTTGTTTGAAAAATATTTCATAGGGGTACCCGGCCTCTACCCCCTCCTCTCTCTCTCTCCCTCTCTTATTCGCTCTCTTCGTCGTTCCCGACTCACCCCCCAGTTAGCTTGACTTTTTCGTCACCGACGACCAGGCGACTGAAACACCTTCAACAGGTGGTGTTTAAGTTTCTGGAATTTAATAAGCCCGGCTGAATGGAACGCGAGCCACGCCGCTGGATCTACTGTCTCCTTTTTTGCCGGACACGGCCTGCATAGTTGCAGGGTTTGTTCTGCGCACCGACTGTGGGGTCGGGCTATTGTCCCGCTTGTTTAATCACAGATTTCTCGGACGTCTTTGACGCCTGGCACGTCTCGATATAGCGGCAGTTTTGTTTGTCTCCCTTTTTGGGAATTTTTATTCCATTCCAGTAGATTGTAATTGATTGAGAAACATTTTATTTCGCGTAATAATTCGGAGTCTGCTGCTTAGATAGATCCAATCGGCGTGCCCATTGAACGCAAGTCCACTCAACGATCACGCGTTGCGCATCCGATAAAATATGAAATTCAGGTATGAAATGATTTGCGTTAACCATGCCCGAAGAAATAATAAAACGCGGAAACCGAGCGTAGAACCGTCGGCGGCGGCGCGGCGGTTTGTACGTCACGCAACAGTCAACAGGCGCGGAATTATTTTGTTTCATTTTACTTTACGGCTCCATTTGTTTATTGGCCTAGCAGGGCCGCGTCGATATTTACGCGCTGAGAGAACGAGCGAACGAACGAGCAATCGAGAGAGAGAGAGAGAGAGAGGGGGGGGGGGTTGCGTGGGCGGGGATCGGGCTAGGACAGCCGTGTCGTCGGATCACTTTGAGGATATTTGTCGGATCGTTGGCCAGACAGCCGGGGCCGTCGTGCCGTTGATTAGCGGTCGAATCAGTCGTAATTGTCTGTAACCGAAACAGAATTATCGATCGATCCCTTTCGGCCCCGGTCATCCGGTCCGGTTTCTGCAAGTCGCGCGCGCGAGCCTGCGGTGCGAATTGATAAAAAAGTCATCGCGCCACCCCGCAATTGTAACACCACGTGTCCTGTAATTACGTTTTTTCCCCCCTCCTCCTACTACTACGCCTCCACCTTCCCGCCCCCGACGAGTTTCGACGGTGAAAACAGCCGTGGCTCGGTTTTGTGACTCTGCCACGATCGAACGGGTGTCTTTCGGGCGGTTTTCGGACCGCAATTCCACCCCCGGAACGCGGTATTTTTCGAGGGGGTGGTTCGATCACTCCACCCATACTCAAATAAATCGCGGGATTTTTTCACGTCGGAATTTCTTATTTTCTAGTTACCCAAATTAATAGATAGGTGGGGATTCGTGAATTTAGATTTCACAAAATTCATGAAGTAGAACCCGCACATTCATTTGTTCACTTACTTGCATGTATTCTTTTCCACAGACCACGCTTTTTACAAGTCTATCTGGCATGAAATACAATTTTGATTACGGCAATCCGCGTAGCATTGAATAAATATAAATACGGACATTTTCAAATGAAGGATAATGATATAATCAGAATAATGTAACCGGAAACAAAAATGTGTTGTTTAAAGGAACAGGAGAATTAAAATAAATAATAATAATTTTATTAAACCATCAGCTACAATTGCATTCATCGTATTCAATTCAATGAAACAATTCTAACTTGTAACCCGATCCATCCCACGAAATGTTGGAAAATGTAATAGAGAGTTATTTCACAGAATAAAAAGATACGCGTTTTGCACCGTAAAAAATACCGGGTGCAGATCAATGCCAAAATTAGCAGGACCAGGCGCTCAAAGGCTTCCCCATTTATTTCGCTCAAATATTATTACAAAAGTTCCAAGGGGTGGCTCCTACCCTTGAAGCTCGCCTCGCTCTCACATCCTCAGCAGCAGATTCACGAATTCCGGGGGTTCAATTAAAAACTAAAGTCCCCCGGAAAAAAGAGCGCGGAGTGTCATCCGGGCTGCGTAAACCGCAAAACGCCACCTCGAAACTTCTGGACGAGGGGTGGCTCTTCCGCGGACGATAAATCCCGTCGGTCGAGAGGGTTGAAAACTCCGCGACAAAGCTCGGGAATTAACTCTGCTCGATCTCTGCTTCGCCTTTGAGACAATCGTTCCTTCCATAACCAGAACGACTCGTAGAGAGAACAAGCCAAATGTCAAAGCAGTAACAAATCAATTTTTTACATTTTGATAAAACATGTTTATGAAATTTTCTATATAAATACATTTTGTGTACTGTCCGTAAACGTAATTTTAAGCAGAGTCACATATATAGTTCAATATTAATTTTATCAGCTAACTTGCTACCTCTAAAATTAAGAGGCTCTTCAAACTTGAGGACATATTCCTCCATCCTTTCCAAAGATCCCACAAGTGTCCCACAAGTGACCCACAATGAAGAAAGGGTTATTCGAAGATCGCAGGTCCCTTAACCGAAGAAAGCCGGGTTGGTCGCAGGGCCGACAATTCATTTAGCATCGGTCCGTGGAAACTTTATAATCACCCTGTACAGAGTCGCGGGGAGGCATCGCGAGGGTAGTTGGTGCCCGGAGGGTTGGCCGAGGGTTTGAGGGACGGGGGTTGTGCGGGGGTGGTTGGCGGAGGGTGGCGGACTGGTCAGACCGGTGGGGTGGTGGGGACGGACACATATACCTACCCGTGTTAGCAACCCCATTGATCTGGCGGTGGACGCGGCAAAAACGAGCTCGAATAGAGGAAGGGTTGGGGGTTGGCGAACCGTGGCTGATGGCGAGGCAGCGCGGGGGAGGATGAGGAGGAGAAAGAAGGGGTTGGGGGTAGAAGAGAGTGTGGGATGTGTGTGCGCGTGTGGTGTGTGGGTGAGAGGGTGGTCGAGAGTGGGTGGCGGTTGAAAATTTGCGGAGTGCCGAGCTGCACTGGCAGTAACCTCTGCTGGTCTCTGTCTCACTTGGCTCGGTCCTCTTCATCCCCTAATGTCTTTGTCTCTTTCCGTCTCTGTTTAGCTTGGCGGGCAGGTCCGGCCCTCTCTTTCTCTCGCATTCTCTCTTCCTCTATCGTTCCGTTTCTGTCTCTCATCCTCTCTCTACCCCGTTCCTCTTTATCTCTTTATATCTGGCCGCGTCACCCGCCCCCCCTCTCTCTCTCTCTCTCTTTCGCTCTCCGTAGCCGATGCTTTCGTTAGTGGTAGCCGGTGTGGCGGATCGGTGTGCCACGTTACGGGTAACTATAGCCACCCATACACCTAAACCCGCACACTCGGGGCCAGGCCCGCCCGAGGCTCGCCGGTAACGGTGCGGAGTGGCAACGGTGAAAACGCGGCCTACCCATTCGTCCTGTCGAGATTCGGTCGGTTTGTTGGCCCCGCGATATATGGATGGATTCTGCCAGTCTGTACTCTTCCTCTCTCTCTTCCTACGTACACGCACACAGACACGCATATACTACATACAAGGCTGCTCACTCTCTATCTCCTCTCCTCTCCTCTCTTCACTCAGCCGTTTCTCTCTCTCCTCCTCTCTTCGCTCGTGTCCGCCGCGATACCAGCCTGGAGAGACTATCTATTTCACTGGGTTAGCGTTACGCTCTACGGGGGTGGGCGCACCGCCATCTCCGAGGGGACGGGCGCGCCACGTTCTCCGGTGTTTCACCTGCTAAATGTCAGGAAGTGAGAACCCGCTGGCCGACCGACGCACAGGTTAATGGATCCAGCCGGACGACGGACCTCGATCACCACGGATCCAGGATCACCGAAACCTGGACACCAGCCAAACGAACGTTTTTACCGAATTTCGCGTAATTTGTTGACCCCCGCCAGATCGTTTATTAATGCGACGCGATTTTTGATCACCGCTGGTCGTGCTTGCGATTTTTCTGGTTTGTACTGCAGGATTTCGGGTCATTTTTGTAGCCTGTTCAGTGGAACCTGTTATGTTCCTGGGAGTTAATCGAGCAACATCGTGTGACCATATGGGAACTGTTGATTTTATCCTTTCCGGTTCGACATTGAAAAATACTCGAGTAAAACCATTGATAAACCTAAGAGAAAGCACCGTAAAATGCTCCGCAATTTCTAGAAAGAATAAAAATATTAAAACTATTTCCAAATACATAGATACTGTCCTATTATTCTCAACTTATTAAAATTACTAAAAGCATTCTGTTTAATTCCTGCCCCTTGCAATGAATACAGAAAATATTTCCTTCGCTCAAACATCTCAAACACCAAAATACGAATACGAGAAGAAGAAACGACGAATAAAATGGGCAATATAAATTTAACACAGTGCTCACTCTCGTACAATTAATAGATTAAATAAAATTCGATTTAAATGCTGTCGCTTCAAATTTGCTGTTAAAAATCCCATAAAAATGGCAACGCGTGATTAACGTTTGAACAGTGTTCGTGCATTGATCAATTTTTCAGCAGAAGTTTTCTCTTTATTCGGGGAGTGGATGAAGTATCAGACACTTGTTGCTAAGGAAGCGATGACAATTCGGAGGGACAAGAACGCTACCAAAATTTCCTGCCGAGCTCGAGCACGCCATTTCCTTTCATCAGAAGCGTTTCGTGTTGTAAATAGCTCGGCTGGGCCGAGCACACGGGGCTGTGTGTTCCACAGGGAATTCTTAAAAAATATATATCTCGAATTTCCATCCCGGCCGGGCTGTCATTCCCGAATCACGAAGCGAAGGTTGTCAACCACCCTTCGATTAAATCCGGCGACACCCGTTCTTTGTGCGACAATTAAACGCAGCGAGACTTGTATGTACGCGTGCATTTTAACCAGGAAATGTTAATTTCCTCTCGTTACGCGTATATTTCGCCTAACGAGCTGCAGTGACGACCTAAAAGGAACACGCGTGAATTTTTAATCGTTCATCAAAAAATTCCCCGTTATGTCCGCTGGCTGTCTAATTAAAATTTTCCAACGTGTCTTCCACGCGACTCGGAAATAATTTGCTGGGGATCGTTACAGACGTTCCTTATCGTTCGCTGGTTTATTGCTATCGCGTCTCATTCGTGTATATCGTTATGTTTATTTATCATTTTCTGTCGAATTGGTTCGCGCAGTTTCAAGAAAATTTACAGAACATTATTAAACTGCGACGTTCATGCATTTTTCATGAACGCGTGTCGGTGGAATTTCAAGTAGTCGAAGAATTCAACGAGTTTATTATTTTCAGCCTACTAGAATCGAGGCAGACAATTTTATAGTTTTACATGAATATCCGCGGTCTAATAATATAATCAATGAATAACACCGTTCCCCATTTTCGGTACTCCACAAAAAAACACTTACCACCGCGAAATATTGAATTCCACGAAACTCCTGATCTCGCTCTCACCCTTATTTGCGAAACGGTTTCTCCACCGTGAAATCCGTAGACGCGGTTCGTAGCAGGCTCGAAGTAAAATCGAATCGGCCCTTCATTATCGCTCAATTTCATCCACGTAAATGCGGTGGAGCACACAGGATGAGGTCGGGCAGTGGCTAGTGTGCGGGGGTGTAGCATCGGGGGTGGTTTGGTCGACGGCGGTGGTGGTACGCGAAGGAAAATCAGCCGGATTGAAAAACTGATGGAATCGGCTGTGACCAGAGTTCTGTGTGTCGGTGGGACAGATAAAACGCGGGAGAAAGAGGCCGTCGAAAAGACGGGACAGAGAGATCGTCGCTCGTTCCTCTATCAAAAAAGAGAGAGGGAGAGAGAGAGAAGGGACACGAGCTCGCTCGGTCGTATTATAAAAATCCACAAAATAACCGACGCGGTGGCCATTAGCGATGCTCTTTTAACCCTCGCCATTCAGCCTCGCCCTCGTGATGCGTGTAAATTTTCCAGCGGCGGTCGCTCTCTGGCTACATTTTTCGTCGAGTGCCACTGTGTGTATTGCGGCCCCCCTTGCAACCCCGTACCCCCTCGGGCAGCCGCGCGCACACCCCTCGAGCCCCCCTCGAATCACCCTGCCGGTGGTAATCCGACTGGCTAGCCACTCGCGCCAACAAATACCCTCACCTTCGGCCACCCACTGCCACCACTACCGCCGCCCCTACGTCCGGCCACCCCCGAGCCACCAACGCGACTCTCCGCTGCCGAATAACCACCCTCTCGCCCCCCGTTTCCCTCTGTTTCCTTCTCTTTCTCCCCCTGTCCACCTCTTCTTCCCCCAATCTTTCTCTCTCGCCTCCGCTCGCACCCTCTGTCTCCCTTTATCCCTCGCTCCGTCTCTCTCCGTCCCTTTTCGCCTCGTTTCTCTCTCCAAATTCTCTCTGTCCCGCTCGCTTTAACCGCTCACACTGGCTCCACACTCTCGGGCCCGCACACCGTGGACGCGACTCATCCCACCGTGACCCAACCCGCGGTACACTCTCTGGTGAACCACCCCCGACACCCCGAACACCGCGAAATGCGCGGCGTTGGCCTCGTACACGGGCCACCACACGTCGACGGGAAAATTTTTCACGGCTACTTCCGCCTCTCCAGAGGAGAACACCAGCGCCGCTAGATCGACCGGGATCCCGCGATCCGACGATTCACTACCCTCTGGTCCTCTCCTCCTCCTCTCTTTCTCCCTCTCCCTCTCTCTCTCTCTATCTCTCTCTCTCTCGACCATAGTCACCAACCCCTGGCCGCGACCACCCCCGCGCAACGAACCAGCCCCTCTCTCTTGATGTCTCTCGCTTGCTCGCCCGTTCGCTCGCTCTCTCGACAAGCCCGTGTGCACCACCGACGACCCACCCCTCGCGACCGGGACACGATTTTCGTCGTAACCTGTCTGACGTTGTTTGTTCGACGTCGTGTATACTGTTTGATGCTTTTTCCTCTCTGTCTTGCTTTCTTTCCGCGAGTTTTCCATCCCCGGACCTTTCCCCTCCGATCACCGCCGCTGATTTCTTCCTCTCGGTTTTTGTTTTCCGCTGGACTCGTGCAGATTGGTTTTCTCTTTTGTTTGGCTTTCAACCGGGACGAGTGATGATCGCTGGGAGGGGTTGTAACGAAGGATTTTCGGGGAGGATTTTCGGTGATTTCTGGTGAATTACTACTTTGTGTAGAATGTAAAAATCATTCGAGTCCGTCTCCATGATCTTCATCCCTGAAGAACCCAGCTACCCTTGAAATCGAAAGTCTCGGTACACAAAACCTGCATTTATCCTCTTAAAAAAATGAGGATAAAAATGGAGCCCACCCTGTGGGTCTCCTAACCATGCTCATCCCTCAAGGAACCACACCCCGGTGAAAATAACCAAACACTGTGTCTCGCGATACGGACGCGACCATAATGGGTTAAAGTCCATCGACGTGGTTGGCTACGTGATGGGTGCGAGCATTAACTAAAAACCGAACCGAGTGGTTCGCTCGGCGAGCCCACGATGGAACGGCGTGGTGGCCGTGTGTGCGGGGGCGTGTGGGTGGAAAAGGGGGCGGCTGATGCCAGAGGACCGTGACAGGTACTGCGTTGGACCTCGCTTTAACGTACAAACCGAGAGCGGAGTGTGTACGCGTACATGAGACCCGAGCGCACGCTGCTCGATGCTGGAAAATGCCAATCCGCGTTCATCATCCCCTCACGGCCATCAATGATAGTCTGCCATAATTTCCCGGCACCGAACCAACCCTTAATTACATTTATCTTTCCAGGGACTTCTTCACGCGAACTAGGACGACATTGGTCCGATTCCGAAACCCTTCTATTGGCGTCAACACGATTTACCAACGGCCCTGCAATCATTGGGCGGGGTTGTTCACCCCTTGGTCGACCAACCAAATTTCGATTGTTCGGTATGTCGCTACTGCGATTTTTTTTCGCACGATCGAATGCAGAACTGCCCGGAGATACAAATACCGCCGCGAGTCCGGAAATTTTTCTGGCTCTGCGATATTAATTGCTCGGCAAGTGTTCACGCGATAGAAATAATAGAAAATTCAATCGTTCTCGTAACAGAGACTTCAATCGCTCTATATTCGATGTAAAAGGATGATTTTAGTAAAAATTTACATTTTTCTGCTTTCTCGTATACAGAACCAATTTGTTTAAAAGATATTGCAATTTCACTCGCGTCATATCAATCCTAGAAATCACCCCTAGTGACCAAGAAATTTCAATTATGAGGTCTCCAGGAACAGGAGTCCCTCGGAGCTATTTTAACTCGAAAATTAAACATTTCTTCCCACCTAGAATATTTCCATTCCCTATGATGAGGTATAATACCTCATACGATATATGTAATAATTCGACAGCGGATCTTTATGCAAAATAAAAATGTTCTGCATTGATTGTGGGAAGCAGGAATAATATGAACATTGATTTCATCCCTTAATGACTTTGTTACATTAAAAACAACATTATGATGTTCTTAAATTTTTCTATCCCTTACTGTTTTATATTTCACTCGATCAATTTCTTCGTAAATGCATAAAGATCCGCAGTCTAGTAATAATGTAAACAATATTTTGAATATTGGCGCAGCAATTTTCAGTGGCGCCTCAGAGTCACCGTTCGAGCGCTAAGGGTTAATGTGTGAAGTTGGCGTGGATTCAGTTATTTAAGTCGCGTGTCCGAGCAATTATATCGAGCAACGCGTTTTTAACGTGTGCGGGGATGAGGTCGGAAGAGGTAGAGGGGTTTATAACGAAGCATAAATAAAAATGATGCGGTCCGGGCCGATTAATCGACAACAAGCCGGCGGACAGGGCCATAAATATAGGAAACGCGGCCGGCGGATCATTCGCAGCCCCCGGCCGGCGGATAATTGGTTTTTTTTGTTGTTTTTTTCGTTTCTAGACCCCGACCGAAATTAAAGTTTCATCTTGCTAAAGCGTAAAGCCGACGTCGGCGGCAAGAACGGTGGCGACGGTAGTGGTGGCGCGGGCAGAATTAGAGATGAATAGCGAGTGACAGGGCAACTCGTTTACCAACGATAACACATTGCGGCGACGAGTTGGTTCGTTGGCGCCTGTATCACGGTTTACGTTTTGGTGGTCTTTACGGGCTCCATATCACACGGCTGTTTGTCTTCCCCGTATCTCTGGCCGGCAGTGCGCCGGAAAATTGCCGGCTCGCGAAGGAACAGCTCACGGACCATTGATCTACGCCACTGGCTCCTCCTTTTCCGCTCCCGATTTTCTACAAACTCAATCCTAACTCCTCTCTCGACATCCTACTATCGCTCTTTATACTCTCCACACGGTGCTTCATAATTTTCACTTAACTTCGCGCAGTGGTGAATGCTTCAATTAGAACCTACCTCTATTACGTCAGCCTTTAACCGATATACCGGGGTCTCTCGTGACCCCAACAAACTTTCTGTGCACTAACAGTTGCAAGAGTTTTCTAACTTCTTCAGAAGTTTAACCCTTGGTACTAAATAGTTAAGAATTGAATGAAAAACAATATAGAATGGAATTATTCTAGCCAGGAAGGAATGTTTCATTTCCGAGTGCAAAGGGCCGATCAAAAATAGTGTTTCAAAATTAGCCGAAGAAATAAAGATCGAGTAATTTCCGATCGTTGGGAGACGCGGTGCTCGAAGTGTTAATTGCGGGGGCCGCGGATTCATTTGTACGCGGAACATTTTTCCAGGCGGGATTCTCTCCCGGTGCAATTCCGTCGATGTTGCAAAATATTCGCTGCAAATGTGCGAGTTGCTTAATCCCGTTGGCAAGGGTCCTGGAACATGACGGCCGTTCTGTTCCCTCGGTATCGTTCACGCTAATTTCCCCCGATTCCACTTTTATTTTCGTGGAAGTTGCGAGAGCGACTCGCTCAAAGAAAATGGAGGTAATTGATGTCGGTGGGGGCCCGAGCACGGTTCTCACGGCGAACGACAGTTGCTATCGGAAAGGCAACAAACTGCCTCGGACCCCAGGCATTTCGTATATCGCCGCGCGCGCTCGGCCAACCGGTTAACCGGCAATTAGCCGATCTCGCTCGTAAATGTAAATTAGCGCCGGCCGGCCGAATCGGTGACCGAAAAAAGAGTAAATTATCGCGGGGCGGAGGCAGGTGAGCCGGATGCCCCTCCGGTGAAACGCGCGGCGAGTAAACGCCGCCGTTCCGCTCGTTCCGCTCGTTCCCGTCGCCATACTTCCCTCCGAAAACCGTGAAACTACCTTTGCACCGCTCGCTGACAGCATCGACTACATTCTCCAACTGGATACTTTGCTCTTCAACCTCTTGATTCGTCGGAAAAGTTTTCTTACTTCATTAAACTTTGTTGAAAAGTTCGAGGACTTTCTTTTTATCTATGAGGTTCGATGAATAAAAGAGTTTCGATGAATGAAAGAGCGAGCAAGTATGAAAATTTGCAGCTGAATCGTTCGGGTCTGGTGATCAGATTTCGGGATCTCTAGCGAGGCGAGGTTTTGTTCCGCATTGATTCACGTTAATCGGGATTTATCGAGGATTCCTGACTTTTTAGAGGGTGAGACAATTTGCTGTCTCGAGCGAATGAAGGTGGACGATTCTATCAGTTCTCTCCCGTCGTTCTTCTCCCTTGATCTCGAGCCTCTCCACATAGGCGAATCGCAGAGCTGACGGTACAGATTCCGAGGCGCTGATAGGCTTCCGGACTTCCGGTGCTGACCCGTCTTCCGCGTCTATGTTCCCGCGAACCCCCTTCGAGGAGAAAAATCGTTAGCACGGCTCTGGTGCCAAAGACACATCCAGAATTAACTATTTTTCTTGTAAAGACCACCCGAATCGAACGAACAATGTTCAATTCTTCTATCATCGTATTTTATTACACTTTGGACACTTTTATATGATTTTTAATATTTTCTATTCTTTTTTTCTGTATTATTCGACGTTTGTGATGGCTCTATTGTTCTACGGTAGTTAAAATCTAGTGTGACAAAATTTAATTGCTCTACGTGTTGACCTATATTCAAAGTTGTTCACCAAATTGGAATTCCTGGGTCAGGAAAATATTCCGGCGATCTTTCGAAATAGAAACAGCGTTCCAGTTTTTCGTTCCGTGATAAAGTTAAATAACCTACTTCTCGATGATTATTTAAACCACTCGGTATAAAGTGTCTTTATTTAAAACGAACGTTCTAAAGATATTCTACAGCACAGGATATCTCGTTGCACACACACTTTCACACTTTCTTTTCCGTTTCTAAAAAAAATATCTTATTAAATGTTTTAGCAGAGTGGTAAAATTGATAAACACACTTCTGGATCACTTCTTTCGAATCATCAACTATTTCAGCGAAGGTTAACCGTCGATTGGAATGAAGTTCTCGATCTGAATCGAAACTCGCATGATCGAAGTGTAAGAACATAGTCTCGGGCAGGCTCGTGCTGTCTCTGGTTACCCGTCGGCCTTATGTCGCTTCCTCGTGGCCGTTTAATAATTCCCGACAACGGGAGCGTTGGGTGGCAGCTGCGTAGTGAGATGCCGTTCTTAATTAGCGCACGTCTTGAACGTCAGCCCTGCACAAAGGGGGCTGAAGTTTCCAGGGTCAGGACGTGGGGTCACAGGAATTCGAACAGGTGCGTTGCCTTCAGTTCAGGATTAATTACGGTTTGATTCGACGTCTTCTAATCACCCTTTGGCTGGCCACTGTCGATCCACTGCGAGATTACCCCTGTGGCAATAATAATTATCTGGCGCCGATTGCAAAAGATCCGACTCCTTCAACTTTGGAAACTACTCGCAATCAGTATAAATCCCCTCGAGAAATCTTTTTACTGACATTTAGCAACATTTATGTATTCAAGTTTGATTTTATGCATTTATCACAAAAATGAGTAGGTGTAATTTAAAACATTAAAAACATTAGAATGTTTTAAAAATTTAAAAATGCTGTTATACTATTTTCAACAATTGAACATATTAAGAGAGAAAATCAGTCATCGAACGAAATGTCATAAAACTTATTTCAAATGGTAAAAAATTGACTTCCATTTTCCCTTGAGAGAACGAAGTGACCAGACTGCGCATTTTTATGCAACATAAAGAAGTAGAAACCAAATGCATAAAGATCCGCAGTCTGGAAGGGACTTTCCGAACGACATAATAAATAAATTGAAAACAAAATTTCAGCTGAGAGATAAATGATTGATTCGATGACGTCGAATGCCAACATTCTAACAGGCCGATGTTCCTCTAGGCGCCAGGGACGTAAACAAATCAGCAATCGCAGAGAAAGGTCAAAAAGGCCAGCGTCAGCTTCGAAGCAAAAGAGACAGGTCTCGTCTGCATGCAGTCTGCCCGGTGCGAACAAGAGGACAAAGATTGAAGGAAAAAGGCGTGCTAGTCGGTGGCGTCCGGAGATCAGAAAGCAATTAGAGCGTCCAACGCGATCATGGCAGCAGCGGAGTGCTTCAGCCGCGTCAACACCGCTGCGCCGCGCCGCGCCGCGCCGGGCCGGAGCAAATTGTAGCCGGTGCCCCGGCGAAAAATATGATACCCATCAAGCCACCGCGACGTTTTTATCATCGGTGAAAAAATGTGCTGGCCGCGCGTGTTCACGCGGCTCCGGTTCGCTCCAACCAACTTTTCCTAGCTCTCGTTTTTCGTCACACACATACTCACACGTATATACATATATACCTACACCGACCGACTCCGTCACTGTTAACAGTCACCGAAAAAGTCGAGCAAGCTAGCCCCCAAATACACCAATCCGAAAAGGAGCGGGAGAAACAAAATGAAATCGTGTGCTGAAATGAGGCAACTGTGATTCCTGACGAGAGTAACAAGTGGACTTCTTGCAAAATATTTTCTTTCTAGCTAAATGCAACATTCTTCTATCCATTGTACATTGTATATATTTTTCGGAATCTAGTGATAAGTACGTATTTGATTAATTTGTCAAATAAAAGAACATTGCCCGACGCGATTCTAAATAGTCGGTGGGATTGGACCAGCTAGAATGAACGAAGAGAAGGAAAACAGAATGGAGCGATCACAGCACAAGACTGAAAGGGTCCTCGCCAAAACCAGGAATAAAGAAAGGGATCCAGCAGCAAAAATTCACAAGAAAGAGCGGGAGAGTAAAGCAGAAAGAGAGAGAGAGAGAGTGAAAGAACGAGCATGACAGCGAACCAGAGAACAGCTATACCAGACCCAGAAACAGGACAATTCTGCCCCACGTCCACGAGCAAAGAGGAAAGAAAAGGGACCGCAAGCAAGAAAGAACATCGAGTGACCGTGGCACCGGATAGTCGAACAGCCAAACGAAAAACGTCGGGAAAAAAGGTGGAAAAAGCAAGTCCGCGGTTCCGAAGAGCGAGATGGATCGGGGGAGGGGGTGGTGGGGATTCTGGGGGTGGCGAACAAGGACTAAAGAAAAAGGGACCGAAAGGGGTGTGCGAGAGGTTCGTGAACAAGAGAGAGAGAGAGAGAGAGAGAGAGAGAGAGAGAGAGAGAGAGAGAGAGAGAGAGAGAAAGAGAGAGAAACCGGCTTGACGTCACACACTGGTAACGGCGCTTTATCGAACTCTCATTACCACCGGCGCAGGGTGGAGGCGGCGGTGTACGGGGGTGGTAGCAGGGGGGTAGGTTTGGCGGAGAGTGTGTTTTTCGGCCTCGTGTGGTCGGCCGCCACTCCCTCGTTGCACACCAACGTTCCCACCCCTTTCCTCTCGCGTCCTTCCGCCCTTCGCCAGGCTTCCGCCCCCGCTACCGCCGCCCATCCCCCTCGGTCGCCTCTAACCCTTTTCAACCCCCCTCGAGCCCCCTCGTCGCGTAAACTACCCCGTGCTCTCTTCCACACCGCCCCACACACGACCGCTGGACGCAATAATAAACAACCGCCGGTCGCTATGGCGACGCGTCCATCGCGCGCGAACAAAACACTGCGCCCTCTCTCTCTCTCTCTCTCTCTTTCTCTCCCGTTTCTCTAGGCATCTCTGTCTCTCCCCAGTTCACTCACACCCCCACGGCTCAACCCCCCGGCTTCGGTGCCCCCGCCACAGGTCTCCACGATCTCTTTCCAACGGATGGTCCTTCTTTCCCGCAGCGCGCGCTCCAGCCCCGGTCATTTCTTCTCTTTCTACCTTCACCTGTGCGTACACCGCGCTCCCCCTCGACAACTATTCACCCCCGCTCTCTTTCTCGCGTTCGTTCGCCTACTCTCTCCCGTTCGCATCGACGGAGTACGTACTACCGTTTCTCTGTCTCCCTTCCCGACCCGCTCGCGCTGGTCGACGGGTTTGTCGCTCGCGCTGTTACATGCGTGCATGAGCCGAACGACAAACCGGCCCTGGAATTACATTAAAACAGTACCATTCGGGTGGTTAAGGTTTTGCGGGATGTTTGCCCCCCGCGACAACCACCCGATGATTTTTTGCTGGAACGGGGGATGGGAATCGTGCCATCGATTGCGATCCAGAGATCGAGTAGGTGGAAGCTGGGATCGAGGAGGTTGGTGCAGGTGGTGGGGTGGGTTCGTTGCGGTTGATCTCGCGGGCACGATTCCCCGCAAGACTGGAGAGGATGATCTTCTTCGAAATAGTTCGAAATATTGACTATTTAAGCACACATGGGCCCATAATTATGACAGTGGTCTAAGTTATATATGTATTTCTTGTGTCGAATAAACGAATTTCATATAAAGTCGAAATAACAAGCACCATCTACCAGTTCATTTTTTCACATTATCGTAAAAATTACATTGAATTCATTTAGCTTAAAATAACGTGATGTGGAATAACTGGTGAACTCATTTTTTTCAAATTTTCACTTAGACCACTTTCATCATTATGGGCACATATTATAACGAAAACTGTACAAAGTTTCGGTAAATTCAATCATGTTTAATCGCTGTTCTCTGCATTTGCAATGAGTCACGAATGTATCCACAATTTGATCCTAACCGAATCGTTAGAATTAGAGCATAAAAATCCAGCGACCCCATCGAAGGGAGGTTCATCGTCGCCAAAAAAAAAATCAGATGACTAGGATCGCGGATAATTTTTCGATAGAAATTGACAAGCGTCGATAAACGTGGTCCATCCCCGCGATCCGTCACCAGGCTTTGTCTCCAGGGTGATATTTACGAACGGGCTAATTTCGTTCGGAGCTCATTTCGCGCAATAATTGCAGTCGTGTCTCTCTCGCTCTCTCTCTCTCTCTCTCTCTCTCTCTCTCTCTCTCTCTCTCTCTCGTTTTGGGTTGCTTTAGAAAAATTTATTAGCGTTTCATTTTAATATTGACAACAGGGTGCGTCTCTCGCGGGCTCTCTCGCGTTTCCGGCTCGAAAGTTTCCGCGCGTGTCTGTTCGGCCGTTTTATTGAACATTCTTGGCCAGGCGGGGCGTTAAAAAATTATCGGTACGAATAACTCAGCGTGTGCCAGGTATATACGCGGGCAACGGTAATGAGCGATATCATTTCACCATGGACTTAAATTCGCCCCGGAGCCTCGTGAAAGAAATATGATTGGAAATTAAAGCTCCGTTAACTCACCCTACCCCGCCGTATCCCGTGGAGAATATCGTCGGATGATGAACGATTAATAATTACAGGGAGAACCGCGATATCGGCGCATAATTATTAAAACATCGTTCGTTGATTACGAGAGGATACGGCGCGGTGCCGTAATGGCGCGTGGCGAAAAAGGGGCTGCGCAACCCCCGTCACACCGGGGCGATAAAAGTGCCACCGTGTCGCCATCTCTGAGCACTGCCGCGAACAGGGCTGACGTTTTCTACGGGTCCGGCTCGAAAGAGCGCTGAAATATAAATTCTTTTATTTAAGCCACCTGTGCGCAAAAATCCGAACGCGTTTATACACCGCGCCTCAGCTATTTCGCGTTCCCACCCTCCGTGGACAACGTCCGCTCGCGATCATGATCTATCCATTAACTGCGCCGTGGTTAACTTTATTCTTACCGCATCTCATTCCCTGAACATTCAAACAGTTTTAAATTGTCGCAGATAATTTTACAACCAGCCTAAAATGACTTCATTTAGTACGACCTTTAATTTAAAAGAGAAAAATGAACTTCGCGCAGAAATGTTTTATTTAGCTTGTAAATGAACCGATGATAATTGCGAGATTGACTCAAGAAAACGTTTGTATAAAATTTTAAATTTACATTTTTATAAAAACGTATAATGTGCAACAAGGGAATTATTTGACGGACTCAAATTATCAAACGAGCCTCTTAAGTCAGCTTGAAGTGTCATCAAACGAGATTAAAAATTAGTTCGACGCTCAGGAATATTATTTAGAAGAACCAGGAACTCCAGAGTCGGGTTTGATGGCTTCCGGTTCTTTTTTTCCGTCGATGGGGCGCGCGTAAAACGCAGCCAGGCGTCTTTTAACGATTCACCGTTTTCTTTGAAGCTTTCCGCCACAGCCATGAGCATTCCGCGCCTACTTTTAGTCGTCCAGAGGATCCGTCTTCCTCCGACACGTGGTCTCCTCACCTACATCGTTTCCCTCGCACCCCCTGGCGTCTGGAGGCCAACCTCACCACCCCCTGAAACCGCAGCCGTTCTCTCCCCCTTCGCCCCGCTCAGCGTGCTGCCCTTTTCGCCTTCCGTTACTCCCTTTTGGCTACTAACCGTTCAGGAAATGTTTATTCTGGCCTTCCACGGGGTATTCCAAAGGATTTTTGGATTTCGTCCGGTGCCCGCAATTTGGAAGTCAACGACCCCTCGGACTGCGCGTGCGAACTTTGTTTTCCGCGAGAGGGGAAAGTCGAATGACTCCTCTGCGAGCTCGAATCATTCCCCAATCATTTTGATTCAACAAAAACTTTTTATTTCTTACCTGAATAAAAATAATTGAATTACAATTTCAAAATTCAACCAGACTAATAGCGATATTAATAACTAGCGGATTTAATGCATTTATTACAAAAATGAGTAGGTGTAATTTAAAACACTAAAATCATTGGAAGAATTTTAAAATACTGTTACGTTATTTTCATCTTATTAAACATATTAAGAAAGAAAATAAATATCTCCTCTACTCTAGATTGTTGCAATTCGGGTAGAAAATTTTTATTTTGTTTATTAATAACTGACAGTATAAATTTCATTATATTCAAAATTGACAACCGCACAAGTGCAAATAAAAATTCTGAAAAACAAACTTAAATTATCCGAGAATCAAAAGTACAGAAACACAAAAGTTGATCATAATTGGAATGATAAAGGAAGAATCTCTTTGGACCCTGCCGGAGTCTAATAGATTTAAATTGAATGCTTTGGAGTCGATGTAGTATGGATGAAAATCAATGTAAACTGTAAAAAAAATAATTGTAGAATGTTCGTGTGCGGACGGAGATGTAGCGAGAGAGTTGGAAGAGGTGAAAAATGGTGGCAAGTTTTCGCGAGCGTATCTTCTTCGGAGATCTTAGCTGGAGTCGGAGAGAGAAGAACGAGGATGCGCCGGTGGGCTGGCCAGGCCACAGCGCCGCCCCTCGACTCTCGACTTACTTTTGCCATCTTGCCTCCGATTCTGCGGTTAGCCCCACTTCGACCAGAAACCAGGGAAGCCGCTTGTAGTCCTCGGTCGCAAACTGACCCTATGGATCGACTGTTCTGGATCGCGTGTCCGCGAGAAATCATTTTTTTACAAATTCCTTCCCTGCACCTCTTCTTCCACAACAAACAACTCGGAAATTTTCTAACGCCTTGAAATCAAACCTGCAATCACAAAATTATACGTAGAATGAAGCACAGTTCCACAGTTTCATTAAACAATTTTTTAAAAGCATAAAAGTAAGGATCTTCATAGAATTGATTTTAATAGTCCGACCATTTTTCTTTGAAGAATACCGAACTTCTAAGTTAACCAGTTTCGTCAAACTATTTTCGAGCAGCGAAACAATCTCTCACAAATATCTTCCTAAAATTAACCACAGCTTGAAAGTTCTTCCACGAATTTATTTGCGCAATCAAAACGCTCGCTTGAAACATCTCTAAAGAATTTATTTATAGAATTAGAATGAAGGTATCTGGACGAAGAATTAATTTGCAGAATGAAAATGAAATTTGTTATATTAGAACGAAATGGGTGGTTATCGGAAGAATTTTTAATGAAGCTATATCGATCGTTAAGATAATTTTTAGTTGGCAGATTCGGTGGAAAAATAGCAGCGATTAATAGCCGCAAAGGCCGGCGCGGTGTGGCACAGAGAATTGAAAGAGAAATTCTTAATATATTTTGGCCGTTCAACGGTGGATCGATTATTCGGTTCACGTGATATTTATTTATCGCGCGTGGAATATAATTCGGATAATGGGTCGGCCGATGAGCTGCTGAAGCAGACAAATGCCAGCCGCATTGAACTACTGGCATGGAACGGTATTCTGCTGTTTTTTCTTCTCATCGGTTGCGCAGGAATTAACGCGGTTTCGCTCTCTGTGTCTCCGCGGAACGCGGTATTCGCCGAAACGATTGATCAACATTTTCGTTCGTCGATTCTTTCGTATCGTTTGCGCGTCTGTAATATTAATATATCCCTGCCAGACGGACAGGAAAAATCATTTATTACGCATTCCCATACGCGGCGTCATTGATGTTATAAAGAAAGTAATTGCAATTCCGAGCTCGAATGAACGAGATATTCCCATTCGATTTAATGCTGCATCTTTACTGTTCCCAAATTTGATTATTACGAGACAGTAAACAATTTGGAACGGAATTAAATGACGAGTCACTCGTTCTTGGTTTCATTCAAAATTTTATCTTCACTGTTTTCAATTTTTACTGTTACAACAACGCACTAAATCATTTCAAGGCAAAATTGAATGACGAAGCACACGTCTTTGGATAATTCAAAATATTCACACGGTGGTAAAAAATGGAAAGTAAACAATTAAACATACCTAAAAGTAAACAAGATTCACAAGAGAACATCAGACCTCCGAAAAAAATTTTCAAAAAACTATCCCTTCAGAAATACAATCACCAAAAATATCGTCCCATAGATCCATCCCCAGCCCTCCGAAAAATCCGTCCGCGAAACCAAAAATTCAACCCTCTTCGCGGCGAACCAGCAACAATCAGTCGGTTCGCGCGCTTTCGTTTAAAAAACGTCGAACGGGGGATGAAATTCGGGTAGTCGAGGGATGTCGGGGTGGCCGGTTGGCGGGCTCACGGCCATAATAATAATTTTTACAAGCCCGCGTGTAATCAAGGCTGCGTGTTACACATGTTCCGTCGGTGGCCGCCCCTCTCTGGTCTCTGCCTGCGCTCGCCCCGTCGTCGTCGTTGTAGGGGCGGCCTGTGCACGTGGTAGGGGTGGTTTTTAGTTGGTAGGGGTTGCTCGGCGTCGTCGGAGGGGATCGAGTTCCAGTTCCAGTGGGGCGGCCGTGCTCGTTAGAGTGAAACACACCGTTTCGTCGGAGCGAGAGGATCGTCGATGGTCCGGGGGTTGGTCGGGGGTGTCTTTTCAACGAACGGAGGGGATTTTGGGGGGTGGGGCGCGGGGGGAAGGGGGCGGCGGTGTAGTGTTCACGCGGCACGGTTGCTGGTGGTGCTGTGCTGTTGTTGCTGCTTCTGCTCGTGCCCCGGTACCGTTCTCCTCGTGTATTGTTGTCCAATCGAGCGTACCGACGAACGAACCGGTTCTCTCTCGAAGCACGCGCGCGCTGTCCGCACACGCATGGTACGCTTCGAAAAACTTTATCCTTTTTTCCGATTCCGCTCGGTACGGTCCGCTCTGCTCCGCGCTCGACCACGCACGACGGCCAAGCGACACGTGCTCCCATCGGCCGCCTCTTGTTGCTGCTGTTATCGATACTGTATCATTGTTGTTTGTTGTTATCATTGTTCTCACGTTCTCTTGTGATCCTGGATATGCGAGACAGCTGTCTTCTGATCGTGGAAAAATCGACGATGCTTTACAATCGGCCGTTCTCGATTGATCGAGCGAGTGAAGGAGAAACGAGGGTGATTTCTGAGGCGCATCGGTACCAGCCCAGGGGTTATTAAAGGGTACAGTGTTTAGTTCGATTCATGAATGATACGGATTACGATTTCGGCAGGGTACTGTGCATATTGTGTCCTGTTGTTGGTTTCTGTTGGTTCTGGAGTAGGGATTCTGGTGAGCATTCGTTTGGAGTCGAGAAGGTTGCGTGATTAGGTCGTTCGTTGTTCATGCAGATTTTTCTGCAGGGTTCGGTGCGACCATTTCTTGAGGAATGCAGGGGAGGTTCTAGGTCGTCGATGATCAGCGCTTGAAATGTAGGAAATTCTGAAGCTGGTCCCTGAGGTTCTGTTAAAAGACGAAGCGGAGATTCTGTGAGAAATATGAAACATTAAGTCTTCTTGGCAAATGTATTTGAAACTCGACTAGTTTCTACAGATTTGTTAAATGATGAATGTCAAGCCAAGAATTAGGAGGCTCGCGCGAGTGTCAGGGGATTGATCCGGCCGGTGGTCAGACAAACCGATTCCTCGTTTTCTTGCGTGCGGGCTCTGGTCCCCGGTGTTTTCCGGTATGTTGTTGTCGGGCCGAGCAGAGAATATCGGACTGTTTCCGCGGCGATAATCGATCCCCGCGGAATGCGGTTTTTCGATGAATCGGGTCTGCGGCTCGATCACGCGCCGCTTTGCCGCTCCACGCTGAACTGTTTGCCGAGAGTTCCTTCAACGACACGTGTTTCGGATTGCGTTTCCATTAGCCTCGTTATTATGCCCACGGCCGGCTCTCGGATCCGGGGCTGTTTGCGCGATATCGCTCTCGCCTAGATATTTCGAGCGGTTCGGTTTAACGCGCGCCCGTTCGTCGAAAAGAACGCGGCGGGCACGTGTTCCACAGGTTGATCTCGCGGATCAAAGCGACAACGTGTGTTGGCGGGAACATATCGATCGATCGACACCGTGGCTGAATGGAGGGGAAAACGAGAGAACTGTTTTGCGAACGTATTAAATTCAATGAAATTACGACGCCCGCGTCCGGGACAACTGAATATTATTCTTCGCGTGTATTATTCTTCTGTCGGTGTGCCCCACCGACTCGTGTTCGTTATCGACCGCGAATTTATCCGAATGTTTACGCCGGATAATGACGGCACGAGGATTTTCCACGGTTCCGAAGTTTTCTCTGGTTTTCTCCCTCTCTCTCTCCCTCTCTCTGTATCTCTCTCTCACGCGAACGCGCTCCCCTTTTCACGTTTTAAATATTGGTATGCGACCGACACCGGAAAAATGGGGACGAGTGCGCGGCTCGAGAGAGGAGCGGTTTACCGAGGTCATGATGCTCATTAAAAACTGATTCTCGCTAATGAAGCACGGACGCGGGCCGCGAACCCGGCGCCGATCATTAATCGATGCCGAAACCATTAATTAGTGTCACTCGTCCCCTTGTCCGGGGGCTGTTTTGTGTTGATCGAGCGATCCTCATTCACTGGGAAATCGATGTAATCGTCCGGCCGTTGTCACCCCGGCGCTCATCAAATACTAACTATTCGCTCTGTCCCTACATTTCTAATGCTCTTTTTTAGTACTAATTGCGAACCTCCTTTGCGAACAGCGGATGAACTAAATTGTGACGTTCATCCAATTTCGATCCCTCAGGAATGATTTTCAAACAAGAGATAATTATAACATAAATGTTCTTCGTTTACTGTAAAGGAAGGATATTGCATCAACGGGAAAAAGATATTATTTATTGCCGGTTCAATCTTCCTCAGACTATGCCCAACAAAAATAAATCTATTCCAGAGTGTCAGAATTGTCATTTAATTACCAGTGAGTAAATTAAACACATTCACAGAAAAAGTAATGGGTCTAAAGAGATCGTATCGCGTATATCGCAGCGGTAACAATGGGAAGAGGAATGTTGTACGTCGATCGATTTAATCGTCTCGAAAAATCGAATAGGCGTGTGGAGCAAGGGGGAGGGGCGGTTTCGAAAAGAAATCGAGCGGGAATATTCCGCGGTTCGGCGTTCACGCGGTGATCGGAGCGTGACGAGCGGTAATTGAATGTAGGTATGGCATTTGCATTGACAAGCTCCAGCAGAGATAATTCGAATCTCGTCGAACGCAACGGTCCACACGGGCGTTAGGTCGTTTGTCAATACGACGACGGCCGTCCAGTTTCCACGTTTCGAGCGTATCGCTGTTTGTCACCGTCTCGTCGACGATCGTTCGCCGCTGAATACCGGTACTTCTGCTGCCCCCGCGATTCATTCCGCGGACCTCGTTGCTGTTATTCAAATAAGCGACAGATTGGAGGGGCGCCGCGGCGCCAAACCCTCTGTTTCCTGCGTTTTCGTTTGCGTTTCGCTGACCCAACGTCGACCGACGTCACCGTCCCAACTCACCAGCGTTTTATTCTTAAATTCCGAATTGCCGTCCGACCATTTCCGAACGTTCCACAAACCAACCGAGCATTGATTCTCGTTCGCGAATCAACCTGATTGCCCGTCACCTCTGCTGCAAAAATCTACCGATTAATCGCTCGAGCACGTGGCCAACAATTTTTCTTCTCAGTACATACCCGCATTCGGGCAATATTAGCTTCTCTATAACTCCGCGGAAATTAAATTTTTTTCACTGCGTTTCATGAGGCCTCCAGAAAAATGCAATATTTCACAAAAACTTTCTCAACGCTCTAACAAAATTAAAGTACACTGAAAATTGTCTACTTTATTCGTATCGATTTTCAAATCCGTATTCCCACATAATTGAAATTTGCACGGATGCGAACACCGTAAGGATGGAGTGTCTTCCCTGTCTTCGATCGCATGAATTCTATTTGACGAGCGCAGAGGCAGGTGAAGTCAATGGGATGGCTCTATGCACTGTTTCCACTGTTATCTCCCCGTGCGATCGGATAATCGTGAATCGTTGATTGGCGGGCGAACAAAGTGCTCGTTGAGCCCCGGTTCGGCTCGTGCTATCTTCCAGCATGGCGTCGGGTTCCTTCCAAGTGTCCTCTTCGATTCTTTCGTCCGGTGCGGCGATTGAAGCCTGCCGACTAGCCGGTGTACACCGGCGCACGCTACAATGGAGCTTCACTTTCGAAAATCAAACAAGAGAGAGAGCCGATTCCGGCGCATCCTCGCAGCTGCACTGTTTGTACGAACGTGCAAACAATGGAACTACCCATTTCCTGTGCGAATATATCCTGACGATAGCCGGCCGGTCGCGGACTTGCCGGCGGGCAAACACGCCAGATGACGCGGGGATTTCTGGTGGGAAGATCGATACACCGATCTTCCATATTTCTTGCATCGGATCGCTCTGGACCGATTCGTAATTAATCTTCTGGTTTTTACCAGACCACTTCCTAGTCGGTTTTCCCATTTTTCTAAATTGTTTCGGCGAAAATGCGACAATCGTGGCTTTGTTCTCCTTCGATTTTTGATTGGAAGATTGAAAAACAATTTTGTACTGTTAATGAACGACGACGTCCTCGGACAAATCTTTTAATCTGAATATCTCCGACCCACATGCCACGAAAAATCGATCCGGCTTCAACCACCGAAGGATTGACAGCGAATCGCTTCTCTCCGGCTGCGGAACCCCATGGATCATCCCCTGTACGAATCCCCATCGTCGATCGGCTGGGGATCGGCGGTCAAACAGTCACCAGCAGCAAACAGGGTGGACAATGCCGGTCGGCGGCGCGGCGTCTCCTCATTAACTTTCGGCGCGGCGCGGCGGTAGGCGATAGGCGGTAGGCGGTAGGCGGTAGGCGGCTAATTAAACATAACGGGACTCGTTACGAGTCGTACGCCGCGAGTTTCGGTGTTCGCCGAGGCTCGTCCAAGTCGAAGGAAAAAACTGGCGGCCCGGTGAATCGCGTTCGATAGATCGATCGAACCGAAACCCTCCCACCGTTGGACGCACGCGAGCCACACCGCAAAAGGGTCGACCCGATGGGGATGCGGAGAGAGAGAAACCGAACAGGAGAGAGGGAGGAAGAGAGGGAAAGAGAGAGGGTTAGGGGTCCGGTGGGAGATAAAGCGATAAAGAGCAACGGTGGCGAGAGAGAAAGAGGGCCAGCCGAGCCGAGAATGAGGGACGAAAAGAGAGACGACCCGACCCGGCCCGGCCGGCGAGACGAGGAGAGCAAGACACCGTGCTGAAGTGAGACAGAAGGAGAGAGAAAGGAGTGGGGTGGCGGCGGGGTGTGAGAGAGGAACCAGGAAAGGGGAAAGGGATGCTGCGTGTGTTGGCATGGACCAGTGCGTCAACGGCTGTTGCCTCACACGAACCGCCGAAATTATAGTTAGTGGCCCCCAACGGGTACACCGAGATACGGCTGCGACTACCAAAACACGCCAGTCCCGGACTGTCTATCCGGAAACTGATTCCTCCGGTCTCCAGAGGGACCCGTCGACTTTCCTGAATCGTTTCAACTATCCGCGGAACCAGTGTCGTCGTCGTCGTCGTCGTCGTCGTCGTCGTCGTCGTCGTCGTCGTCGTTCCAACCACTCTTCTCTCTTCTTCTCACCGGTGTCCAAAAGCTGCCCGGTGAACGCTTCGAGGAACAGTGAAACTCCTCGAACGATAGATCGCGATGGAGTCATTGGAAAGTCATCTCGCGACGTGGATCGTTTGTTTCAGTGGGTGGTTCGAATAGAATTGACGGAGCTAGTGGTCATGTCGAGAGAATCGTGAGTGAAGACAGTGTCTCGTTAGAGTCCGTCGGTGAACGCAGTGAGTGTGTCCCTGGAAGCGCCAACATTCGAAGAGGAATGATCGATCGGTGAAAGAATTCGCGGCGAAGGAAGACTGTCGTATCGAGAGGACGAGGTTTTGTTAATTGATCGAGTCGTGGCTCGATGATTTTGCGAAACGTGGCCCGGGTGTGCAGTGAGACTGATCGACTGATTGGTGTTTCCGGAAACGACGGGTGCGTGCGTTTCCTCCGGAAGTGCGGACACGGCTACAGCCCGGTAAGAGATTTGAATGCGAAGTTAGGCGGGAATCTTAGCTGTCGCGCGACGCTACGCGTTCTTTCCCCGCGTGGAGAAACTTCTCCTGCTCGTCCTCTTTGGCCTCTGACTTTTGTCAACGCTCTGCTGAGCTTCGTTGACAGTCGGCGAGTTAATCGATCCCGGAGCCTCGTGGTTGAAACGTCAAAAATCGGTCAGGGGACGTTTACCTGTGAAAAATGTGCTGGCTTAATGTTTCTGAGACTTAGACCCTAAAACAATGTTCTTACTAAATAATTATTAAGTTCTATGTAATTATTCCTTTTTCCTGGTCAATCGTTAGTTTTTAATCAGCCTCTCATAATGCATTTCAAGTACAAATTGCGTCTTAGACAATATTCCCCTTCGACAATCGTCAATCTACAGAAACAGGGTGTTTAATCCTCTCAAGCGTAGCTACGACTTGACCCAACTTGAATAGCTGGGTCCAAGTGCAAACTCGTCTTCAATCCTGTGGTCAGAACGTTCTTACAAACCCTGAGGTTACTATCGTTTGTTCTCACTCATCAATTCAATCACTCCAGTCCAATTTCAAGAATAGATAGGAATAGACAGTTGAATTTGAAGAAATCCTTGAGCCTGCCCCTGACGACGATGATCGAGTGAATCCTTCTTGTGATGAGCTTGAGGACACTCCTTCTGCCACAGAGTCTATAAAATCAGGATCCTCAGGCTCTTCAGGGCACGATTCGGTGCCTAATTTTCTCAGGAATGTCGCATGAACGATGTGGAAGCGCGCATTGTTCTCGGTTGCGTCTAGCGAACGACTTAGAAGTGAAAGACTTGGAACTTCTTTAGGAGTGTGGGTACAGGCATCGGTGTGGCCGGTGTCCCGGCATTGACAGGACAACGTGGCAGCGTACCACGTGCAGTTTGACACGCGGTTGTACGTGCGTAGGGGCTGGGTATCCGTGGCGGCAGCGTGTGGGGGTTGCCTGCCGGCGGGAGTTCTTTTTCCCCTATTTTTTCCGTCCCCACCACCCGAGGTCGGCCGGTCCAACCCCTCCTGGAACACCACCTGGATCCGGTGTGTCAGCCCCGGTGACGTGCGCAAAAATTACTGAATGAACGGTGACGTCACGGGGCCGGCCGCGTGAAAAGTGTGCGAGAGCGGTTCCTGTCCGTGTCAACCGATCCTCCCTCTTTCTCGCTGTCGTTCTCTTTCTCTCGTTCCCTCTTTCCACGCTCTTTTACCGTTACTCGGTCTTTCCCTCACTATCTCTGTTGCACTTTGCCGTCTCTCTCGCATCTCCGGGAGGCGATCAGGCGACGTTCCGTGGCTGTCGCGTCGCCACCGGGCACCATAGATTCGGTTAAAGGACCCCCGGGACCGGATAAAGGCCGTCCCCGTTAAATGGATTAAGGGCCGAGAAAGGGTTGGTCCGAGGAGACTGCCACCGTCGCGTCGCCTCGAGTCCCCGTCGCTTCCTGGCCTCGACCAACCCTGCTACACCCGAGACACGACGATAATCAATTTTTCCCTCGAAGCCGCCCTCTTTGTCTCCCGATCTACACGATTATTCACCGAATCAAAGAAAACCGGGTTAAAGACATCTATCCCGCAGTACTCCCTCCTACCCATTAGCTGTCTTTTGATACTATACCGACACGTGATCGCATGCGACTGGAGACAGTAATAGACGAAGGATCCACTGGGAATAGGTCTTATCGATTGCTCCTGTTGCTCCCTAGCGAGGCTATTGCCATTATAGATCACGGTTACGTAGCACCTGGCTAGCAACTGGTGACTAATCGTCCATTATTAAAGTCAGCATTTGATTAGGAGAGACGTTTGTTGCTTGCAGGTGATCTGGAAGGTACCTCGCACCTACGACTCGCACCTCAATTAGAATCCCGATGCAATCGTGCCTAGCAAGCTTCAATACCGTCTCCGATCCGAAAAACGAGAGATCCTTCGATTCCGAGGCTCCTCCAGGCCGTATTTAACCTAACTGGATCGGACTAGAGGTTCCGAAAATAAGATTGAGGAATCCAAAGAGATTTTGGAGGTCCGGGACGAGGAAGAATCAGGGTCGAGGAACTCGAGGACCGTCGGAGATCGCCGAGGGTTCGACCGTCGGCTGGAAGGATGTCGGGCGAGGCTGCCTGACCCAGGATCGTCCGGATCTACTGAGGATACTGTGCGAAAGTCGTTGGAAGCGAGTGTGAACCGAATGGAAGGATGTATCTTCCGGCGTTCTGACTGCCTATGGATATATTCGGCCGTTGTAACGGCGGTGGTGGCGGAAGTACGGTATCCGGAAGCGGCGCTGGCTCGGTGAGAGCGTCCAGCAACGAGTCCAGCTGTGGAACAGCTAGCACTGCCAGCGAGAGCGGTGGATCCAGCGGTAGGATGCAGTTGACAGGAGCCTCGGCTCCTGGCACTGCCGCCTCCCCGGAGTCGGGCGTTTCTCCTTTGACCGATGCCTACACGAAGATGACCAACGACATCCTGGCGGAGAGGACGCTGGGCGACTTCGTCAGCGAGCATCCCGGTGAACTGGTCCGGACAGGTGAGGTTTCCCCCTTTCTTTCGATCAGAGTAACTTCATCGTTCAGAATTTCTTAGAAACAAAAGATAATCTATATTTATCGTATGCCTATGTTTCCGACGTTTTCACCGTTTTATATCTCGCCTAGCCATTTTGCGTTGTAAACGCATGAAATCCGCAGTCTAGCGATAATGTCTCGTGCTCATCCAGTGATTTACACTGAGCGTATAAATTACAGAATTTTAGTAACAAATTTGTGACTTCGTACACGACTCCCTCGAATAATGTGTAAGCCCTTCGCAAACAAATCTGTAAGTTACTGCATCTGCGGTGCTCTGGAAAAAATTATGCAAATGCAAATCATGCGTCTTTACAAAAAACTGATAAAATATTTTATCGAAGATATGCAAAGCGAATGAAAGTTTTTTTTCGGTATGAAAGAATTAAACAGTGAAATTAACTAGGAATAATATCTTCACTTCCTCTTAACCCCTTGCCGTATCATTTTCTTTACAGTTACACAGTGATTAAAACGTCTCTATCCCGAAAAATGTCCTAGAAGAGAAAAGAAAATTAATATTTTTTGTATGGCCACATTTATTTTAATGCTTAAATATTAATCACAAACGAATCAAATTTTCTTCCATTTAAATAGAAAAGCGTAACATTTATATTTGTTAGACTTTGTTTGAAATCTTCATGACGAGTGTGACTCGTTAAAATACGGCAAGGGGTTGAACATGTTAGGCGAAACTTGTTTCGGGCCCAGGTTGCAAGGACATTTTTTCTGCGACAGGTTCTCCCCACCTGGTCTGCAGCGTTCTACCAGCCCATTGGAGGTCCAACAAGACCCTCCCAGTGGCATTCAAGGTCGTGGCCCTTGGCGAGGTCGGCGATGGCACTTTGGTGACTGTTCGTGCTGGTAACGACGAGAACTGTTGTGCTGAGCTAAGAAACTCGACCGCCCTTATGAAGAATCAGGTGGCCAAGTTCAACGATCTTAGGTTCGTCGGAAGAAGCGGCAGAGGTGAGTCTCTTACTCGCGTAATCTCCGTACTTCATTCTCAAATATCCGGCAACTTCATCGTCCCTTTGTCACAAAACTTTCTCGCTGAAATCAACCCTCCACGTATAACCACCTGTGTTGATCTTCGTTGTACGAGGGATCCTTTATTAGAATCCTGGGAACCTCAAATCTTTATCGTCAGCAAATATTTACAAGCTACAACTGGCAGAATCTTTCGCATCGACTTCCGAACATTTTCCTTTGGAGTTTTCCGCGGGAACGACGTAATCTCGTTGTTCCCGGTTTGGCTTCTTCATTCATGAAACTGCGAAGTCGTTGATCCCGGTTGACAGAACGCTGGCGGAAGAAAATACTGAAGAGGGTGGATTCCTTTCGAGGGTGAGATTCCCGTTCAAAGAATTTCGCCGTAGTAAGGGTAGGTCATGGACGTTCTTGAGACACCCTCGTTTTTCGCTCCTACGGGAAAACTGTTCTTCCGGGTCTACGGGGGGTGGGGTTTGCAATTGGACGTTTCGCAGGGGTTGCACGTTGATTGGTGTGCGAGAGGATTCGAGGAGACGCCGGGCGTCTTCAAGGGGGTGGGTAATGGGTTTTATTTGTCCGCACCACCGCCGAGCAACCTCCTCTTTACTTTCCTTCTTCGGTGTCTCGCCTCGGGAACCGGGAAAAGGACCAGGACTGGGTCGAAGACGACGACGCCCCTGGAAACAAGGGCGGCGGATATTAATTGAGGTTTCGGCTGGCTTTTAATTAACGTTATTAGCGCCGCCGTTTTCTCCGGCCACGTCTTCCTGCTTGCTGCTTCGCTGCAGCGGCTCGCGACCCACTTACTCGCCTTTTTTCTCATCGACGGTCTGCGGAAAAATTAATTTTCTAAAACGTTCCTTCTCTCTTTCGGAATAATTTATTTTTATTGGCGGGGCCATTGTAAAAATCCGCAGTGCACTGATCAAATAAATAAACGACTTCCACCCCTTCAACTTCAAAATGTCCACGAATATTAGATTAAACGAACTCGTGGATTACACGGAGTAGAGTAGACGAACTCGGAGTGTGAATTCGTGTAGGTGAACGCGGATTGCAAAATAGGGTGTTCGGAAATCGGGGAATAGCTGAATTTTCTATCCCCCTGAAGGGGTGAACTCGGCCCCCGGGGGTGTTCACGGAAGCGCGTCAGTCATTTGTCTGGGATTAGCTCTCAATTGTTTTCGTCGAGCGAGGAATTAACATAAGCTAGGATGAAGAATGTAAGAGAAGTGTCTCTCGTCAGGATTCCTGCGACTCCCCGGGCTCTTTGAATATTCCCTGGGAACCGATGCGCGCCAAACTCTAGCGAATCCTTAATGATCCTGCCGTTTGTCGAACGGCGGGGACATTCCTCTGTATGCACGTGACTGAGGGGGCTGGATCTGTGTGAAAGGCTCTCTCAGACATCGTCCGTCTCGCTCCGAGAAAAATTCAACTCCCGTTACTTTAACTCTCTCAACCAAAAACCAGAAAAATCATCTGGACACTTGCCCATTTTTACGGGAACAATAAATCTCTTGCAAAAGAAAATTGTCTGTGTAGGAGCGCGTTTCGGTGTTTAAACCGCGGAGACAGTTTCCAATAAAGGAGATGCAGTTGGAAATTCCCAATAATTCGGGCAATAAATTTTTAATCGATAAACCGGCAGGGTAGCATTCGGTACGGCCATTATTGCAGACGAATGTCAATCTGGCGACGTTGATTCGTTGCGTCGAATCGGCCCGAATAAAGTTGGCTCGCTGGTACAGATGATGATCCCGCCGACTCGATACCAATAAAATGGGTGACCGATGAATGTTAGGCGGTTTTCGCCGATATATCGAGAATGAGGAAGGACACATCGGTTTCGGGTTCGGGTTCGGGTCGGATCGGATCGAGACGGGAAGAATATGAAGAACATTAAGGGGACAAATTGAATTGGCACCGGGGTGCGATTGGAAAGAGAGACAGCAGGCAGGAAGTGCATTGAGATCGATTTCCTGATAATGCTCGTTAGCATACGATTCTCCTGGAAAATGTGGAGCGACGAGCGCGAGCGCGAACTGCATATAACACGCATTCGGGGAAACCGGCGATGCAACGGCGTGCACAGGCCGTGCCACCGGAGGGGGTCTAGGCTGTCCGGACCGTTGTCGAGCCAATTAATTAATTTCAATTTTCGCCAAACGAATCGCAAATGCGCTATTGTACTCTGATAACGAATTGATTATGGTCAGGATGAACTGCCGGCAGCGACAACCGACCACCTTTTCCTCCTACTCGAAAATCAACGTCACCCCGGTTTCACACTGCGAAAATTTCACCCCTCATCGGACCTCGGCAAAAAATAATTTCTGGCGAACGAACGGCGTTTAATTGCCTGTAAATATTCGCCGGTCGCGAAATTAATCTCGCTAATTCAACGTGCCGCTCGATAACAGCATCCTTCGGTGATATCTCCGAAATTCTATCTGTTATAGAATAGTTATTTTTCTGGAATTATTGCACACACTTCGGGAAATTTGTAAGGTGTTTTTTAAAAGAGTTGCCAGAATTTTAAAAAATATATTTAATTCCACAGTCTTTGGTAGATCGATAGAGTTTTTCTAAGCACGATTTTACAGTGACAGTGACAATGTTACGTGACAAAATTTCACGAAGTCTCCTACAGGTGTAGGTGCGACTGACATCGCGCGAAAACCGCGACTTTCGACGGTAACCACTTAAAAGTGTTCACCCCGTTCGAGGAAAACCAAGCACGTTAGTCGAGAGCTTTGTAATATCGATGATAAGCTATGGCCCCGTTCCTGCACGTTCGGCTGTAATGCCAGCTCCATCACTGGGAAGTCTACCCCCGAAGGTACCGTATCGTTTCCACCCCTTCAACCCTAAGCCCTATAACGAGATAGATCATTTGAGCGCTTATAGTTTCAGCCAAGAGCAGACGGGTATCCTTCAACTTTGCTCTCGCGAATAAACCTATCTCGTCTCTAGCTACGGGATCGCACAACGTGCTGGAACAATCCCCATTTCTGCGCTTAGCTGGTTCGCATAAGTGTTCACAGTTTTACATTTCACCATTTAACTGTCACGTTGATATTCTCGCAAGATCTCGCTTAGAGATAGATCATTCAAATTCATTCCCAGAATGATGAAAGATTGAGGTTCGCCGATCCCCACCGATTTCAAGAAATGGAAAAGCCGTCTTTCAGAAAATCGAAGATAGCGAACAGGGTATGGGGGTGAAAGGAAGAGGTAGGGGATGAAATAGTCGGACTTTTAATGGTTCCACGGCGACTGGCACCGAGGGTGATACTTACGTGTACCCACCTAACTGTGCAACCACGAACTCCCGCAATAGGTGAAAAGGTTTGCCAGACCAGGAGGATGCCGTGACTTGCAGCAAACTGACGGGATCCCCTGCTGGAAAACGAGAAGCTCGCGTGGTGAACCACCGTGTGGCCACGCTCGACACTCGCCATTATTCCCCCGGTGCTTTCTCCTTTTCATTCTTTCTTTATTTCTTCCCGTCGGCCCCGTCAATCTCGAGGTCGAAGGGCCCCGGGAACTAGGCCTCTGACAGGTTCCTCAATCAGACTTTGTCCCTTCGCATTTCAATATTCGGAATATTGCACCCTGAAATTTGGATCCTGAATTTGGAGTTTCATTAAAATGGATACCGTGTTTCCTGACGTCGTCCCATAGGCTATAAACCTTCCTTCGAGACAATCGAGCTGACGGCACAAATGATGCGAGCGCCACGCAACGAATCCATTTTTAGAATCCTTCGTCCAATCGGTGAGGGCGAGAAAGTGGTAGCCACGCGATCGTCGATCAGGGGGTGGGGAACGATCGGGGCGAGAAAAAGAGTGAAATAGGGTGCACGTGGAGTTGCGGTGAACCTCTGCGTGTGCAACCACTGTGTTCTACGTGACGTTGTATTTTTTTACGCAACATTGTCCTCGATTGAACAGGGGCTTCCATTGAAACCCTACATTCACCGCGGGACGTCCCTCTTATTCAAACCGCGCGTATCGTGCACGTTAATCGAAAAGTTAAAGAGCTTCTCAGCGATTACACTTCACACACATTTTTCTAACCAATTTGTCAATCGTCGGAAATGAAGCGGAAACATTGATCGACCAACAAAAAGCATATTCGGGTGTAAAATAATGCAGCGCCGTCGAAAAGTGTTCGGAATATCGAGCGCGTCGAGGGAAGATTCCATTAAATTGATTCGCCGCAAAGTTTCCCGGCAATCCATAATCACAGCGCGCCGCATAAAATCCCGAACAAACCCTCCAGTTTCGAGTATAATTACGGAAGGGTTGTTTTTCGGGGTGACGCGCACGTTTAATAGGCTTTTTAACATAACTGAACGCGCGCCGGCCCACTCGGCTCGGTCGCGTTGGCTGCCCGCCGTCACCATCGACGACGCCCTCGATACATTACCGACGGTTAATTCGGTTACCGCCGAGTTTCAGCCGGCTAACCACGTTTGCGAACTTCCGGCGCCGTTTCAATCGTCCCACCCGCGAATCGACGATGATCCGCGGAGAAAAACTTTTTCGCACACTGCTCGCTCCCGGATACGAGAGAAAGAGAGAGAGAGAGAGAGAGAGAGAGAGAGAGAGGGATTTGTTCTAACGAAAGCGTTGCAAATTTCTGTTTCAGGGAAGAGCTTCACGCTGACGATCACCGTATCCACCACGCCACCGCAGGTCGCTACCTACACCAAGGCCATCAAAGTGACCGTCGACGGGCCGCGGGAACCGCGATCCAAGACCAGTGAGTATCACTGTAAGCATTACTGTTCTTATTTATCATTTATACTGTACGTCGACTAGAATGTACTCTCCCGTCCATAAATCACCGGACATTCGCTTGTCTTCAACAAAATGGTAATTAAAAAACACAAATTTCCAGCTCGATTTTATTGCTTCTATGCAGCTATTTTAAAATATAGGAATAATAATAAAAGTCTCGAAAATATAAAATATTTTGGTCGGTTTTCATTTACATGTTCTCTGGAGCAATTAGTGAGTACAATTTTTATGTCATAGTATAGGTCCTTTAATAACAAAAAGTCTCGTCTGCATCCAAATTTGAATAAGTGTCCGGTGACTTATGGATGGGCGTGTAAGCGCCGCGACCTCGCGTTTCGATTCTACTCCGGAAATTCGTATTGTTGGGTAACTGGGATGATTTTGTAGGAAAAGAATTTCTGATGTCTGTGACCTTATACGAACGGTATCGACATCGCGAGATAACTCGTCAGTGAGAACGAAGTGGTTAATATGCGTGCTATTATCATAAGGAGGTTAGTCCCGAACAAGGGAGGTTTATCGTGTCCCCCAGTCACCGGAGAATCGCAGAGTGGCCCCGATCGTTGTAACGACGTAGCAGCAGGAAGCATCGAAAGCCGCAAGTTTCGGAATGGCCCGGCGCGGCGGGGCCGTGCGGTTCCCGCCGGTCGGCCGTTACCTAGCCGGCTAAGTTTCGCGCAATTGCCATTATTTATAACCGCGGCCGGCCGCCATAACATTGATAAAGAGCTGCGGCGTTTAGCCGCGGAGATATTGTTCGGCCGGGCCGTACCGGCGACGCCTACACCCAAGTTTCCCGGGACCGGCGTGGGTTTGCGAGTGTTGCGTCTCCGAAACCGGTTTCTCCACGGCTACGCCATTGCCGAGACATACAATTACCGAGACTCTGGTTATTTGGTGGGTCGCAGTCGACGTTGTCGACGCGGCTGTAGGTTCTCCGCGAACCATCATGCAGAGAGAGAGAGAGAGAGAAAGAGAAATGGGGAGGCTGGCTTGCGGGGGTGGTGTCCCCGAAAACGTCTCCCGGTTACGTAAGCCAGGAGGCATTGTGCTCGCGGCAAGCGAAATTTCCCAACCCCCACACACACCCTCTCCCATACACCCCTTTCAACGTCGTGCCTGTTTGTAAATCTTGTTCCGGACGCGGCGGAGGGATTGAGCGATCGAAACTTGCCTGATACGGCAGATATCGGAGGCTCGGGACCGTTTCGCATCGATACACTGAATGCGCGAGAATTGATATAGTCGAGAAGTTAGGGTTTCGTGGCATAATACACTTGTCTTCTTCGAATAGAAGCTGTAGATGTTGATTCTTTTATTTATAGAAAAGGGTCCTAATATTAGGTGCTCTGTTCTAGACTTTTATGATGATTTAGATCGTAATCTAACCAGGTCATCGGCGTCGAAAACTAGGCGGCGCGTTACATCTTCTACGAAAGCAAACAATTTCCCCGGAACAAAAAAGGGTATCTACCGTGAGCCTGTAGGGAAGCGGTGATAGATGAAAGGGCTGGGAGTCGTGGGTGGTCGATCGGCGTTTCTTTAAACCGACCGCTTCCTCCTCTTTGACACGTTCCCTAATTTTATTACGCTCGCATCCTCTGGGAACGCTATCCTCGAACGCAATTAACTATTTATTTCATGCTATTCGGGGATCTTCTCTGTCGGATTCCCCAGACTCGTTGTCACATTTAGACTACTGGAAGGATTAGGTAAACCTCAATCTTAAAATACATATGTGTTGTTAACCCAGATTTGGGACAATAGAAAAAATGTTTTGAAGACTAGTTCGAGCTGGTCAAGCGTCGCGACGCTTCCGAGAGAGGACAGACACGGATTCCAGAGTTGATCTATTCTCTCGTGGCGCGTCTGACGACCGCCAAATTTTTAGGCGGCAACGTGGTAAGTGGCTCGGACCTTCTGAGTCGTTACTCCCTTATCGATTTCATTGGACAACCCCTTTACGCGGGCAGGGCGACTGCCAGGGAATTTCTCGAGAGTTAGCAGCTGCCGGCGACAGCTCCTCATTTCGTTCCGTCGCGTCGCCCTCGAAATCGACCCTTCGTCGAGGCCTAGACTTCAGTCCGCTCTCGAAGCTTTTCCGACAAAGAGGATCTCGCCGATGGTCGAACGCTGAGCAACACCGATATCTCGAGGCTTCCTCTCTCTCTCTCCCGCTCGCTAGCTCGCTCGCTCGCTCTCTAGGAACTTCCGGCGGAAAGGCGGACTTATCCGGAGAGGTCGACCTCTCCCGGAACCTCTCCCGATCAATTTCCTTAGGCCCGCGTCCTCTCTGCGGCGGCCACCTTTGGCTACGAGGGTAGAATCCGTAATGAATTGCTTGTTTAATTAATTACGACCCTCGAGCGGCGCCCTGCCAGTTTTCTAGGCCCACTTCGCCCGGAACTCGTGGGTCTGATTTATCGCCTGCTAGACGGAAGTCCTTTGTTCTCTTGATTCGAATGGTCCTTCGTGTTGCGAATAGTTCAATACAGTTTTATTCGTTCTGTCTTTTCATATTTTCTATACGTTAGCATCGTATAGACGATGACGTAGATCTTCAGCCGCAACACGAAATTTAAACGTGAGGCAACATTATCATCCCGGCAATTTAGCAGAACGAAAATCGCTCCAGATCGGCGCGGATCGATGGTAACCGTCGTCGACCTTTGACGTAAGGAAGCGTAGCGCGAATTTCTTCTGGGTCTGGTCCGCGGAACGAACGAATCGGCGGTCGTTTAACGGGATCTCGTTAGCCCCGGGTACTGCCGGTCTGTATTCCATCGTCGCGCCCCCATTGTGTCCCCAGGATCGAGGCAGCGTACCCTATTCAGCAAACCGGCGGGAATTTCGGGTTGCCGAGTTAGAATTAGGGCTTCGATTGGATTATCAGGAACGGCGGGGGTCTGCCAGGACTCCTGGCTGTCTCCCTCGATTTCTCCCTCTCTCTCTCTCTCTCTCTCTCTCCCACACACACACACACACACTATCCCTCTCGTGTCGTCTCTCTGTCTCCGGTCCCTCCCGGCTTTGGTCTCCAGTGCCTTCCGTGGCAGTGTTGGTTCGTAGATTTCGACGGTTCAGGAAGAGGGTTGGAGGGAAGCTTCAGTCGGCCACCTACGTATGGGGACAGACTCTCTGGCCTAGCCTAACCTAACTCGGCCGCGTTGGGGTGGCCGGTCAGAGCAGCCTCGTCAGATAGGACGGTCGCCTGTTGGGACGTCTTTAATTGGGTTGGCGACACCGTACCCGGGAAATAAAATGAATCGGTGCGCCTCTACGTGTCTTTTCGACGATCCCCGTGTCCCTCGTGTCCGACGTTTAGTTTCACCCGTTCGAGCCTGTGCTACCTTATCGGAAGCCGCGCGCCCGTTCTCGACACCGGCTCCGACGGCTCGACACTGCCCGGGGAAATGAAAGTACTCGATACCCGACACACACCACCGATACTGACACCCACGAAACCTCCGTTCCTGCCGAATTTACGGCGAATTTTTTCGAGATCGGCGCTCCTCGAAACCCTCGCCGATTGACGGACACTGCGGGGACCGGATGCTCCGGCTGCTACGGGAACTCCGATCTTGATACCATCCAGTTTTTGTTTGGGTTACTTGCTCTACTAGCAATTCGCATGTAGCATTCAGCTTCCGACTTGCTCATTGATTTCTGGTTCATTGAAATGGTTATTAGTAGGCAGCGAATCTTTATGCATTTATTGGAAAATTGAGTACATGAAATACAAAATTGCTGGAAAATTTTGACACGTGAAGACGTCAATATATGATTTCTTATTTATTAAAATTATTAATCGACGCAGTCATTTTCTATTTTGCATAAAGATCCGCAGTCTAGTTATTAGTCTGTCGATACTTTGAGGAGACTGGAGGATCTACTCTAGATCAGCGGCAAGTGTTACAAGCTAATTTTGTAATTGCAAGGGAGGAATCATAGGCGATTGTTGCAAGCACCGTAGGTCCAGTGGACAGGCGCACGGTTGATCGCAGTGTTGTCTCTTTTAGGGCAGCAACAGCAGTTCCATGCGTTCGCGTTTGCCTCGCAGAGGGGTGGTCCGTTTTTCGCGTCGCCTTTGGTGGACCCTTTGCAACCCTTGCCGAATCCTCTACAGCCGTTGCCGAGCCCGTTGCAACCACGGGACCCGTTGTCATCGTTCAGGCACGCGATGCCAGGCAACTGTCAGAGTAAGTATACGTACAATCGCCTTATCTGCACGATCAATGCTGATACTCCATGTTACATGAAAGATTCATCCCTTCGAAATCCTACAGGAAAAATGATCTCCTCGTCATTGAGCGGAACTCTGAAAGCTTAAATAAATATAAAACCGACATTCGTTAAAAAATGAGTGGTGAAAGAGGTGTATTAAATTCAGTGCTGGAAAATTCATTTCGCCGGGTCCACTTTCCGCGAAAAGAACTCCCTTAATTGCAATTTATTTTTGGAAAGAGGTCGACGGCGCGGCCCTATCCGTTTCCAAAATTAAATTCATTCCTGATATCGTAAGAAGAGCTTCCCCGGAAGCTGGGAATATTTCCAAGCGCAGACACCGCTGGCCTCCGTTGGATACAGGCAAAGCTCTCGGTGTAGGCTTGCGAGCCAGCTTCTCGACTCCAGAGGCGGAAACCGCAAGCCTGTTCAAAGCTAGATTAAATATTATATTAAAGGGGAGGGGGTGTGGGGGGAGGGTTGCCAGGGGAGCGGCGTGCACGTCGGGAGCGGCTCGTCGTTTCGGCGTGGTAACTCTCGGGCTCTCTCCAACTGTACGTTTGCAACCGGATCCGCGAATTTGCACGCGGAACGTCGCGTTCTCAGTCTACGTTCTCAGTCCACGTTCACAGTTCACTTTTTTTTTGTCTCCCATCCCGAAGAACCGGAAGGATTCTCTCGGCGAGATAGCTGTGTTTCTTTGAGAATGAAAATTACAAACGAGGGCCCGAGGGACGAAATTTTCACGCGAAGGTTTTTATATTATCTTCTCGCGAGGAAAGAAGTCTCGCTGGGAAATATTCCGCCGGCAAACCGATTTAATGAGTCGCCTTCTGACCTGAACGCGATAACGCGGAAAATTCCCCGATAAAGTATCAAGCACGCCGGGTATTTCCTTTATTAACTTTTTTCCCCACATCGGACATCGATAATTCGCGTCCGCGGTCCCCGATACACGCGACTGTTAATCCACGGACATCTTCCGGCGGATACTCTGATATCCGCCGCCCTGATTAACTTCGATTCGATGCCGTTAGATCGATTCGCCGGAACAGTTCTGTTTCTTACTGCAACATACAGGAACCTCGAGCGGATCGATCGCTTTAAAATATTATTAACCGTCCTGCTCCATTCTGGAAAACCTATACACAGTATAATGGCTGAATTCCAAAGTCTGCTAACGGGTAAAATTATCCTTCGATAGAAAAAGAACTTCCCCCGAACTGTATTATTTTAAATTACGAACGAACCTTTTTTTATTCTACATTATTTTAATCCACTTATCGGACGAACCGACAGCAATTAACCTTAAAAGCTACATTCTAAAAACCTATGCACAGAGCCCAGTGGCCGAATTCCAAAGTCTATCATTATAAATGTTCTTTTCACGAAGGCGGAGAACTTTTCATTATCGCGAATCATTTTAGATAGAGAAAGAGGAAAGTGTGCGGCATTCGACTAATATTTTAATCCTCGCCGATTTGATTGATTGGCTCGGCGGAATTGATGTTCGAAACGACCAGCGGGAATTAATCTTAAAAGTGGAATTAGTCCGGCGCTCCTTGCGCGACACACACACACACACGCGCACACACGATTCCAGCCTGGCCATCCCGTCGAAAATTGAACGAACGACCTGAATGCATGCTAGGTTGCAGTATTTAGGGTTAGGCTATCGTCACGGGGAAACCCGGTGGCGCTGGTCGAGGCTAGCTCGGTTATTTGAGTTGGCCAGAGCCACGCGGGGATGACCAACCCTTTGATCTCGACGCAGCCTCCCTCCGTTTTCTGTCCGGCTGCACCCCTCCTCGCAAACCGTGTCCGACCTTTCTGCCCTCAGCCCCGTAACTCATTGGAAAATCTATCGGGGATGCTGCCTATACGCCGCAAAAATAAATCCAACCCCCGTGGGGAAGGGGGTGGCGCAAAAGAACCGGCTCGTCGATGTACATACTCGCAAAGTGATTCAGATCGACGAATAACGCGGACAGACTACCTTTTCCACTTATATTTAGTCGCCCTGCAAGAACCTTTCCGTCGATACTCTCTCTCGCGTATACTCGTTTATTTCACAATAACGTATTTCACAAGTAGACGGCGAATCTTTTATACGAAATAAACATTCTCTTTCTGGATTGCAACAAACACGAGTGAAGTTGAATTCTCTTTTAATGTATTTACTGTTTTAAATTATATGTACCTACTCATTTTTTTGTAATAAATCCGCCGCGTCTAATAATGAGATACACAATTCCCGTAACATTTTTATCATTTTTCCCATAACTGTATAAAATGATTTACTTCTCACAGTTCCAATCCAATTATGTTGTCCCGAGGTTCCAAATGATTGTTTTCAATGTATTCGTGAATGGAAGAGCATGACGCCAAACGATGGCGAATCAATGACTAAGGCAGCCGATACTCTGATACACGAACCAGCCCGATTTCTTCAGACATGTCCCAGTTCGGTCTGACTGCGAGCAATTCATGGGGATACGGAAGCACGGCTGGTTACGCTGGTTATCTTCCCGGGCCTTTGTCGTCGTGCGCGGCACAGGCGTCGTTCCCACCCCCACCGCCACCTCCACCACCGCCGCCACCGCCGACGTCCTCGTTGGCGTCTTTCGCGGGCACCGCATCTATGAACACGCCGACGGCGCCCGATTCGACAGCGGGTTCCACCGTTACTTCCGGCACCGGTGCGGGATCCACGGCGCAGCAGGAAGCGTTCTCAGCGGTATCTTCCCGTAAGTCTCATCACTTTCCTCGTTCCGCCCTGAAATTGGTTCGTTATACGGCCGCGAGCTTCAGGATATCCGTTTTAACTTCACCCCGCTCCGGTCGATCTCGTACTTTATCCCCGGGTGACTCGCGAGATCCAATATTTCCTACTGGACAACCTTTTCTGGCAGCATTTTGTCTAATTTTTGACGGATGCAAATTTATCGATGCAGAGAGGATCCTGATCATGACAATGGTGTTCGTTTCACGTCGCTATCTCAACCCGTTCCCGAGATACAAGTGTCGGAAGACTGCATTTAAAATACTCAGGAGTTGGGGGATGAATGGGCTCGAATTCTTCGGAATGTGTACGCTAGACAGTAATAGTAAAAATTGATGACGCAGCGTCTGTCACTGACCCGCGCACGTGCCGGGAGATTGAGGCGGGTCAGTGACGTCGTGCGCGAGAGAGAGAGAGAGAGAGAGATCCGAGTGAGAGAAGAAATATGAAAAATATTATGGTGTCCTTTACGCGACGGTATCTCGGGAACCGTACACGACAGCGACGTGAAATAAACGGCGTCCGGCAGAGGAGGCTTCTCCGAATTGTTAGGGAAAATAAAACAATGAACAGGAACCAAATAGAAAATTCATTGTGTCTTTAATAATTAGTAAACTGCGGATGTTTTGCAGTTCTCAATTTTTCTAGACGAATTTTCAGAAAGTGGAATAAAATAAATTCTGTCGAACTTTATATTCCACCCTTTCTAAAAATATTCAGAAGCCATAAATAGCTTTCTAATAATTAGACTGCGGAAGAAATATTTTCAAATCCTCTTGTATTATTTCGGACGTATTAAAATAATTAAGAAAATAAATAAATTGTATATGTAGCTCCTGTATCTTGCAATGAATATGGACAATTTCTATTCTGCATAAAAATCCGCAGCTTATTAATTTACCACAAAAATCATTTTCTAAGCAGGATGAAAAGTCCTCCTTTTGGTTCTTGGTTCAGCGAACGAACCGTATGATTTGTCGAATGCTAAATACCTGAAAAACAAAAGGTATTCTTTTTTATGGGACTACAGTGGTGCCGGACTCGACGACGACGGGTCAGTCGGACCCGCTGGACCCGCTGAGCAGCTTAATGTCTGGCACGTCGACCCAGAGGTACCAGGACTACGTGTCCCCTCGTTCGTTGTCGACGGATTCGAGCACGACGGAGAGTCCTGTGCACGAGGAGCAGGGTTTCGGGCAGAACTACGGGAACTATTTCCCGACGCCTGGTGTGCTGCCCAGCATCCTCTATTCGCAGCTGTACGGTAACCAGTTCCAGAACTCGGAGAGTCCGGAGCAGAGAGCGGTGGCGGATAGTTGCAGCGTGAGACAGGAGGAAGTCAGGCCGGACAACAACGTCTGGAGACCCTACTGATACCAAGAATCCGGGATTTCGTCGAACGAGCCCCATTTGTAGGGTATCCATAGGTCCGAATTGACGTTCTTATCATCGATCGGCAACACTGTGATTTTGTGGGACGCGTTGGCTCGAACCACCGGGCGCAAAACTAGCTATTAGTGGGCATTACGAAACGATAGACCGACAGACATACACGCATACGACTAAAACACACACGCTAAACATTTACGGTAAACGAAGACGTGAAGAAGAACAGTCTGGTGCGCGTTCGAAAGAATACAAAAAGCCGGTCGACGACGATCCATTTCTTTCTTTTCTTTTCCACTGGTTGTGTCTCAACGAATCTTCTAGACCGGGCTGAATTTGTAATTAAGTGAGTGAGAGCGAGTGCGAGCGAGAGAAAATGGACGAACGGGTGCTGACAATGAGTGCAATACGGTGTGAGTGAACCAGGCGTACACCGCGACCCCGGTGATGGTGACGATGATGATGATGTATATAACACTGTACATAGATAGAGCATTGTCGTTTCATCGAGTCATTCATCACTGTCGACGGACTACGCGAAGTCGAGTGAACTGGTGCGTCGGCTGGCTCTCGGCTTGGCTGGATCGAGGCCTTGAGAGCTGCTCCGGATTCGGCGGACGAGCTTTGTGATCAAATCATTCTTCTCGCTTGTTGTGTAATCGGTAAGGGATTGTTCTTTATAGGTAATTACAATTTCGTCTGCGAAAATTGCTGGTCTATGAAAATTTCGTTGGAAAAAATAATAGTGGACCAGAAAGGGTGTTGTCAGTTTGATAGCTTCGATCAATCGGATCAGTCGAATGATGTCAAACATCGTTAGCGATTGCCAATATTTATTTTGCTTCGGATGTCGACTGACTAAAATTTTACACTTCGACTGCCAGGCTTTTCATTGATATCGTCAGTGTAACCGAGCATTCTTTAACCCTTAACACTCTGAGAGGCACCACTAAAAATTGCTGTACCATTATTCAAAATATTGTTTACTAAACATTTAAGTGTTGTATCAGTTATTATATCAATTTCATACGTACGAAATTTCAAAAATCACAAGATTGGAATGATTCAAGTTCGAACAAATGTTTAATTTTCGAGTTAAAATAGCTCCGAGTGCAAAGGGTTAATTTGGTGAGCATATTTTATGTATTCGTAAGTGCCAACAATTCTTTTAACATCTTGCTGCCTGTAAAGTAAATTTTCAGACTTTTTGTGGCTGATATATCAGACGTATATTTTGATAAAAAAGTTCCTCCTCCATTAAAATTATTGCTCAAAATCTGGCAGTCGGAGCGAACGCTTCCAAAATCGAGCTTCAAATGAAATTTGATCTGGATGGAAATGGGAGCAGCAGTTCTCCCGAGGCTCGGCCAGCCGCCGTCGAAGCGCCGCACGCACTTTCTACTCCTTGCGATTATGTTTTCATAGTATAACGCGATCGATTTGACTGCGGGCTCGTGCAATAATCGTCCGAGCGTGACTCGCGTCGCGATTCTCTCGCGGGATTCGACGCGCGGAAAACAAAATTACTCGAGCGAGTTTGGGCGACGCGTCGGCCACGCTCGGGCCGAGTCGACGATCAGAAAACGAAGGATGATAATTAAATCTGGTACGCGAAGGAGGAGAAGAAGCTTCTTGCGATTCAACGAAGAAAAATTCCGCGCGACACACGCGGAACGCTTTCACATCGAAATTTCCCGTGCATACGAAAAAAAAACCGAAAAAAAGCCGAAAAAACCGAAGCTCGTGGGCCACGGTGTCCGATCGAGAGGCCGTGGCTCGTTCAACGCGTCGACGACGATTTATTCGTTTTTTTTTCTCCCCTCCAACCCCCTCGGTCGCGTCGACGACGAACACTCCGCATTTCCCCCCAAGAATGATTTCCGATATACATATCTACCAACCTATTGTTATCGTAGTTTTTGACCGAGTCGAAATAAAAGTGTATTTCAAAATATGATCGACGACGTGTCGCTGTTTCTCGACGCTCCACTCACACCGGCTCCACTTTTTCCCATTTTTTTCTATCGATCACTTTCGCCTCTTCCCTACCGTTTAACTATTTTTCCTGTACGTCCGATGCTGCGGCGATTATTTTTCGTCATCAGCAAGCATTTTTGATTTGCCTCGCCGGACCTGGTCGGTCCGAAAGTTCTATTATTTTTCTACGGTCCTGTAGCGTGCACTTTAATTTTTGTGCCGCAATTGATTTAAAATTTCCTTCTCTTAATTCTGCACTTTAACGTCTCAACTGCGGAATTTAACATCAAGCAATGACGAGTATACACGTGGAACACAGGTCAAATAGTCCTATTACAATTTTTACGAAAAACGAGGAAGGATTACATTTTTATTTGATAAAAAACTAACAATTCATTCTTGAAAAGGTTGTTGTTATTGCACCGTGAATGAACATCGTAAATGGGTTCAACTTTAATATTGACCTTTTGAAAGCATTTTTTAAATTTCGTCTAGTGTCACAAAGTGTTCAAAAATCCAGGATCTTTTCAATGCAGGGGGTAAATGTGAACGACTGGCCTCGAATTAAAACTGTAAAGAACGTGTTTCGAGTCGCTGTTTCCGAACGAAAGCAGTTAAGAGGGCGTCTGAGCGGCCATAGTATTTTCCAGGTAAAAAAAACGAAGAGCGTCCCGACGGTGTTTTTTAAGAGCGTCACCGTCGAAACTCCTGCAAGCAAAGGGTTAATCGCTTTACGCTTCTTCGTAGTTCAAACTTTGGTCCCCCGCCGTGGAACAAGGGTCGGCGATAGCCCCGACCGACCGCCGCAAAAAAATACATAAGATCGGTCTTCTTAATGACGTTTCCATCACAGGTAAAGGGCTACACAGGTAACGAGACGAATCTCTACAAAGCTGTTCCCCCAAAAGCCGCCGCTCCGCTCCGTACCACTTCCAAAGGATCCTCGCCCAACGAAGCTGCGTGTATGTAAATTCGCAAAAGATTTAATTAAACGTAGACCCCGAGAGAAGACTCTCCTCTCTGCCAGGTTGCTTCTGGCTCGAGCCGCACCCTGTACAGACCCGCTAACGAATACACGTCCCGAATTTAGTGTTTCGGAGCGGTTGCTCGGGATATTAGCGATCCACGTGATTAAATTTTAAAGCGCCACGCACCCCGTCCACGTTGGATCGCTCGCGAATTACGCCGGTCGACGATCTTTCAACTCAAAGAACGTGATGTCCTCCGAAGAAAAGTGCACTAATTTATTTCGGAAAGTTACGTCAAAACTGCCCTTAGAGGTTTTTTAATGACTATCGAACCATCCGAAAGTTGACCAAGGAAATCCTCTCCGAGTAAAATATCAGCCTTCTAGCTATCTCACGAGGGTAGATACAGAGTAAATTAGGTTTCGCGCTTTTCCGTGCATTTTTTTCAGAACTTTTGTTGTGGGAAATCCTTACAATCTGAATAATCGTAAATTAAAAATATTAGAAAATATTTCTGACACTCCGCATATTATTTAGTCTGTCGTTGTACGCTGCTCAAGTTCTCTCAAACACTACCCCAAATTCCAGGGCTTCTACCGCAGAAACTACCCTTGTAACTGTTACTACAAAAAGCGAATTCCTCGCGGCCCCTAATCCTCATAATTCATCCACGTAAATTCTCGTATTTATAAATCACTCGGTAACAATCAGAATAGAGATTAAAACAAACTCTACATCACCAGTCCTAAGAATACCTGGACCAAATTAGAAGCAATTATTTCATAAAATACAAGGAAACAACCCCTAAAAATTCTAAGCAGCCCTGTGTACCACGCGTCCCGTCTGGTTCCGAGTATTCCGGAAAACACTGGGCTAAATTCCGACATCGTCTGCCGCAGAAACCAACCCTCTAAAATCCGCCTAGAATCCTTTACTGGGCTCGCGGAATTCTTTCATTCCCCTCTGGCGGGAGTTGTCGGGACTGGGGGTTGGCGCGGCACCCTCGGGCTCGTTGGTTGGCAGCGTGGGTACTAAAAAGGACGCGTTTTTGCCGCGTGTCGCGCGCAAACTGGCCGCAGAGAGCGGTGTTTATCGGTGTTTCGCGAAGGTAGCGAGTCTGATGGACATCCACGGTGGCTCGGAGCGGCGCGGCTCGTCGTTTATACGCGGTGCCAGCATAATGGAGCAGAGTGGAGCGGAGCACGGATAATGGAGTATGAAGAATAGCGTGCGGTGAACGTCGGGGGATAGTCTCCTCTACGTTCCCCTCCTCCCTTCGGCTTTCCATCCCTCCACGAACCCGTCGCGTCGTTCCGGGGGCTTTTCTCTCACTCGTTCCCCAGCGCTGATCCATTCTTCTTCCCACTCTGCGGTGTCTCTCCGCCCGAGGGAGTGAAAGAGAGAAAGCATAGAGAGAGAGGAAGAGGAACTCGTTGCGCGAACGAGGGACACGGCTCGTTGGCTCGACCAGTTGCCCATACCGATTTATTGTTCTGCAGTCGAGCCGCATTACCAATTGCCGGTAAATTCAGCCGTGTCAGCCGCGCGGCACCGCGGCCGCGATTTTTCTTGGACCTCCGCGGTCCCTTTTTCTTCCCAGAAAGAACACCACCCCTGCAGAACAATATGCATTTCGATCGGGCGACGCGACGCACGGCTTATTGTTCCAGTCCGAGAAAAAGCGAGAAAAATCGCGCTTCCTGCCACCGGATAATGCGCACACCCGTGTCCTCGGACAAAGGACCGATCGAGATTATTGTTCGGGACGCGGGCTGCTGTAAGTATTTTTTGAGATCTTTTTCTGCCCTCCGTTCAATGGAGATTCTTATCGTTCTGTGCTGATGTTGAAGTATTTTCTATTTATTTTGTATAGAAAATTGTCCATCAGGATAACAAAATTCTAAACTCAGACGCATCCGGTAGTAGAGATGCTTACACGGGTTACAGAGGAGAAGTGAGAAAATCGCGCGTGCAGGAAGCCTACTTGAAATTGAAACCCTCTTCAACGAATTCCGCGCGGCGCGGCGCGGCGGATCGCGAGTTGCCGAGTGTCTGACCAGATTGGGGATGTGCGAGGGGCGCGTGAGGGTGTAAAAACGCGAACGAAAAATGCCCCAGAGCCCCACATACCGTTCGGATCGAACGCAACACGCGCGAACAACCCTCTTTCCCTCTTCTGCACCTTTTTCCACGCATAGAGCGCACGTGGCGTTCACCGTAAACGTTCGTCCAGCTCGGGCAGGGTTGAAGGGTGGCTCGAGGGAGAGAGAAAGACTGGGATGGAGTGAGAGGGAGTGGAAGGGGTGAGTTGGTCGTTACACGCACCGGTCACTGCCACCCCCGTGGCTATCGCCGGCACAGCCCCCCATGCAAAATCACCCTTTGTCCCGGTCTCGATGGGAAATTACTTTTTGTCCGTCGATTACGGGGTGAATTTTCGGACAACGAGACCCGATCATTTCGAACGAGATACGGCTCTGGTTCGAGATATTCGCCGGGAAGGGATCGGCTCGGCTTCGTTACCGCCGCTTTCCGAATAAATCGCGCCGGCCAAGTAACGGTAACTCGATAATGGCCCGCTTTGAAATTCCTCCTACTTTTTATTCCCTCGGTCGTTTTAATCGCGTCGCTTCTTTAACTCGGCCGCTATTTTCTCGTCCCACATGAATACGCGTTGCTCCACCCACGATCACCGCGATCTTCAGGCTGGGAAAGACGTTCTATTTCATTTTGTACCATTTTCGCAATTTTTCTGGCATTTGGAAATGGTTCTGTTTGGGAATTTCTTTAACACATTCGCCACCACCGTCCGTGACATTTCATTCGTTAAAAATGTAGCACAATTTTATTTCTTTTCTTCCACAGACTAGAAACAGGCATCTACTTAATTTTAAAAAATAATACAGAACAATTTTGGAGGAATAAAATGAAAGGACCGCTTCATCCCTCAAACAGGGAATTTCCAACCGGTAAAAATCAGCTTCGCGATCTCGCGCCATCTGAAAGGGTTGGTGTGCGGGGGCTGGGAAGCACCGTGACGGTTCGCGGATCGCATGAGGACGGCCAGAAATAAGTAAGACTTGACGAAGTGTGCCCGGGGGGCTGCAGCCCTTGATTACCAAGATCTTCATCTACATGCTAAACATCGTTCCTCAGCTCCGTCTTGAATACTCTTGTACTTACGTATGTATCTAGATTCACAGTCTGCACAGCCGTATCCTTTTCCCCTCCCCTCTCCAGCACCCTCTCTACCCGACACCACCCTCTCTGTCTTCCGAGAGAGTTCCACCCTCTTCAGTCTTCCTGCTGCCCTGCGGAACACGTTCACGTACCATCTATATGATGTTTGCTTAGATTAAATTAACCGACCGTGAGCCCATCCTTTGTTCTTCGTACTGTCGGCCCATCCCGGAACACCCACGCCCGCGAGGGAGCTCGGGAAAGGAGGGTGAAAACTGGGGGAAAAAATCGTCTCCCTCAAGGGAACACTCTCTCCCTCCCTGGACCTTGCATTGAAAATGCGATTTTTTTTCTTCCCACGAGTTACCGACGACTCCTTACTGTCGCGGAGCACCTATAAACCCAGTGGCTTGTTATTATCAAATTTAAATATTGGCAATGGTGCTTGAGCATGGTACAATTTGCTAAGGTTGAATAAGGGTGGTAATAACATTTTAATTTTTTGCACCTACAAACCCAGAGGCTTGTTATTATCAAATTTAAATATTGGCAATGGTGCTTGAGCATGGTACAATTTGCTAAGGTTAAATAAGGGTGGTAATAACATTTTAATTTTTTTTAGTCTTCCAACGAAAGAATTTATGACGAGAAAAAATTGGTTACGAAGATACGTTTGAAGAGATGGTGATTGGGAATCCCAGGACAAAAAGTGGTAGTTTTCTTCGGCGATGGCGCCATCCTTCTTAGTGGCAACCCGAGGTACTAGAGTTTTCTTAAAAGGAGGCGCCACTTCTTTAAGAAAGCTGTCTTATTCTTTTCCTTTCTTACCGACTCATTCTTCGGAATTCTTTGTCGCTTTTTTATCAGCCCCCTTCGACATTCCCATGGTAAATGTACCATCCCCTATTGTCTTGTCAAACATAATTCCTTTTGATCGTTTGCTGTGCAATTTTTCCTGTCCCCAGGGAATATTTAAATGATATTTACAATTAAAGTACGCATTTCTTCAAGTACTCAATTTTTAGAATCTTTTTTAAAGGAAGAATGTTATTCTTTAAATGAAAAAATGATTGAAGGATTTCATTGAAATGCTATGAAGAAAATGGAAATTCTTAGCTATTGCTTAGCTCGTTTCGACCCGTTCTTTACCGACCTCTTCGCGAGCTGCCTTACCACGGGGGTGAAGTCGACTTTCTTAGGGTTGGCGAGAAGAAAGAGGGTGAGTCTTCTTAAATGTCTTTGCTGCCTTCCTCGCTCGAGGGCGACACTGGTATCTCGTTTTGAAAAAGAACGAAAGTGTCGTCTACCCCTAACTTTTCCATTCTACCAACTCGTACCTCCCCATCAAGTCACCGTGAAAAAAGCAACCCCTTGTAACACCATCATCTCATTAATTCCATGTATACTCCCTATAAATGTAAAATATTTTTTAAATATAGCCTAATTTCTGTGAGAAAAAGTTGACACTGACTCGAGGAGACATCAGCGGTTCGAAGGGATTAGAATAATAATTTTGACAAACATTGTACAGATGCTTTTAAATGCGTCTTCGCGACGGGAAATCTGCTGGAGGGTCGCGCTCCTTATCAGGAAATATAAGAAGGACGTTTTTACGTGAAATTTGCATCCGAAACGAGCAGGTAAAGTACACGAGATTTCGCGAAGGGCGGCCACTCGAGAGTTTCCCTCGCTCAGCTTCAAAAGTGCTCCCAATTATTTTCCTCCTTCCCGTACCTGATTTCTTCTCCCCCACCCTGGATTGATGTTCAATTTTTTATTTCCCATTGGCTATGCAAATACGAAAAGAAGATTTCCTCCGGTGTAAAGAGTCCGTATCTGCCAGCAGCGCAGCGTAGGGAAATTAATTTCCCTCGTCATCTTCGATGCCTTTCATACCATTCAAGTCCATCAAAATTCAAAACAGCTCTACCACTTTTCTTCAATTTCCTTTGATCTAATACGTGGATCAGAGGGACAGTGCTATAAGACCAAAAAATAATGCATCTTCCACTAGCGCCTCCGTAAAAGAACAGAAATCTAATTAATCTTCATACGATGAACAAAGCCGCCCTCTCAGCCCCCGAACAAAGGGGCTTCAAGGAACTGCAGCGAACGTTCGTCATCTTAATTTCTAGGCTCTGGCAAACAGCTCCTCTAAATTCAAAGCTAGGCGCTTCTTCATTCAAATAAGGACACAGCCTCTTGACAAAAAGACAAAAATGAATGTCTTAAAAATCATGTCTCCGGATTCATTAGTTCTGCAATCCACAATTTTATTCATCTCTGCGCCGCGAACGAAGCCACCTGGACAAAGAAGCATGAAATGGCTCGGCCAATTGATCTCCGGTCTGTGATCCTCTCAAAAATAATGTTTATAGCTGCAAGCTTTCCTTCGATTTCCTACATTGTAAGGACACCGAGGAACAAAACAGGAGACAGCATCAACGTCTTAAAAACGCCCCATCAGTCTAATCCGCAATCTTATTAATCTCCGTGTTAGGAACAAAGCCCGGGTACAAAGAAGCATTATAAAACGGTAGCGTCGGTGCGGCCACTTGATCCGGAGATTCTGGCGCACGGCTCTCCCCTCTCTCTCTCTCTCTCTCTCTCTCTCTCTCTCTCTCTCTCTCTCTCTCATTCTCTCTTCAGCTCTGCGAGGCAAAGTTGCCGAAGAACATGGTCAAACCCGATGGCGAAATATGCGGAGCGGACCTAAAACAGTACAGAGAGAGATCTCGGAGTATCTTGGCCGGGTCTCGCCGGTAGCTAGGCAACCCACCCCCGGCCCACCTCCTCCTTCTCCTCTCACTTTTCCTCGTCCTCTGCTCGTCGTACCCCTTGCCATCCTTTCCTCCTCGAGCAGCAGCAGCAGCAGCAGTAGAGGCAGCAAGCTTCTCCTCCGTCTCCACCACCACCACCACCACCGCCGCCGCCACGACCACCGACCCTCTTTCAAAATCCCTCCTTCCCTCTTTCTCTACCCTCATCCCCCGCGACAACCTCGTCACACACCACCCGGCCACCCCTTTCGCCTGTTCTCTCACCGCGGGTGCGCGGGATCCCCCAGCCGTTGCCGCAACGGCCACGCTGGGGTACCTCAGAACCCACCCCAGAACCCCGTTGCCCGCCAGCAGCTCTCGCCCACCTCTCCGAGGTGCCAAGACTCATGAGAACTCACCCAGAAAAATTCGAGTCGAACCGAGAACCGACGACAGCCGACCCGACCGGACCGGACCCGCCTCCTCCGCTGCTTTCTCTTCTCCTTCTCCTTCTCTTTCTCTTTCTCTTTCTCTGTTTCCATCTTTCTCTTTCCCTTTGCTCTGTCTACACCACCATCTCCGCGACGTCCCGGTGGAATTCCTCTTTCCTTCCTCAACCGGTCGACGACTTCCGCTGAAACGAACCGGCAGCTACGCGATCTACCAATGTGCTACCAGACGACTATGTGGCTGCCAAGATTCTTCTACCGACAGGCTCGCAGGCTCGGTCAGCTGAACGTCTTTTCGTTGGCCTTGGAGATTTTATAGATTTTCAAGCCTGCTGTGTTTGGAACGTTCAACCATCTCAGATGCGGTTTTTTGTACAGCTGGATCGAATAGCAGTTCTTTCTTTTTCATAACTTCTTACAAAGGGGTTGCATTCTATTCATACAGGTTACAGTCTCTATTCCCACTCGCCTGCTACACACTGACCCAATCTACTTTCTCAAGTATTTACTGTCCCATTCTGCTTGTCTGACCACCGTATCCTCCTGTACTCGCCCCTAGTTGCCTGCAAACCGTTCTTCTTCCATTTATCTCGCCTTGGAATGTCTCTATTCTGCTTGTTTCACTACTACCGTTTCCTGATCTACTTGCTGAACTATTTATTGTCCTACTCTACTCGCACCACTACCTAGCTTGATTACGTAGAAACCATTCCTCTCCATTTATCAAACCATTGTTATCCAAACTTGCATGTTCGCAGACAACCCTGTCCTACTTGTTTGACTATGAGCCCACCCCCTGACCTATGGGGTAGCTTCCCAACGACCCTGAAAATCTTGACAGGCTTCGTAGCACCATTTTGTTTTGCGGTCGGGATGCGCGGTGCGTGCTGGAACGAGGCGGTTCTGCGCATCGTCTTGCGGTTGGTTTGTGGTCCTGGGGGTGGCTAGGCCCGATCATTGGCCGCGGGGGTGCCAGGGATGGTTTTTGGGGGTGTGGTGGCACCTTGCGGTTTGCGGGCTGATCTGCCATCAGCAGGGGGCGGCCCTCTTATCGACCTTCCATTGGCTCACCCCTAGCAGCACCCCTCTGCCAGCTGCTTCGCCCGCGAAGAAGTCGAACGAAGACGTCACCTGACTTTATCAACCCCCCGCCCCCCTTTAAATCTAACAGCACACCACCCACCCTCCTCGCAAAACGCGACGGTAGCCGGTCGCGTTTACGATTATAACTTCACAGCGACGCCCGTTCGGCAACTAATTACGCCAGGCGCGTAATGAAATCCCGTCGGACAGTCGAAGGGGGTTGGAATCTGGGGCGCAGCTCGCGCCGAGACGCGAACAATTATTAATTTTCATACGTTCTACCGCCTGGGTTAATGAAATTGTTTGTTACGGGGATGCTTGGTGGATAATCGTACAGTTTTGGGGTACGCCGGTTATTGAACGCGGAATTTTTGATGACTTTAATCAAGCGATCCCCAATTTATTACGTCGGTCGGCGCGAGAACTTTCCACGCTGCTCGTTGGGGATTTTTAATTGTCATCTGCGGTTCCGGCTGTTTATTCGCGCCGCGCTCCAATTGCGATTCTTATTATTAGGTCGTTCGGTAAGTCGTTTCCTTTTCTCAAGGGAAAATGAAAGCCAATTTTTTCCATTTAGAATAAGTCTTATTCTTGATCACCTTGTGGAAAATTTGTCCGAATGGAAAAAGCGTATACAAGATGATTTTAACGTTTATTAATAAAATAAGACAACAGATGTGAGATTTTTTTGAAATCAACACTTCGCTATATTATCTGCTCCGGTGCGCCATGCTCAGAAACAACCCTCGCCAGGGGGAAGCTACTGCCGACGTTTAATTACGCGTCCCTCCGTAAACCAGGCGAAGGTTCCCTTTCATTAAGGCAATAATTTTAATAATTTTTATCTTTCCGTATAATCTGCCTAATTAAAATTACGCTTTGATCGCGCCGCGCCTGGCTACCCTCCTTAAAGCCGCATCCCGACGGCATTTCGAGACGCGGCTAAATTTATGCCCGCGACTACTGCTCCGTGAATCTCGCATCCCTGCTCCATAACGTATCCATTTCGCTCCTCCATTTTAATATGTAATAAGCGCTGGGGGACCCTGACTATTTCCCGCTATACTTAACGTTCTGCTTCAATTTTCAATCGCACTGACAAACACAACAATTTCATTCAACCCCACTGCAAAAGAATTAAATTGAACCATAGCGATTGCCAAGTTTGAAAGTTTCTTATATGCTCGTTTTTCGGGTGTCGCGGGTATCGATTTCGATATTCCATACACTTTGTCTAATTAATTATCCCCGATCGACCGGTTGATCGTATTCGGAGGGCAAAGGAAGACGTTCCCGGGGAACGGCAAAGGCCCTCAATCCGTAAAATAGAATTCGCAGGAAGAATCCTCCGTTTGAAACTCCGTGGAAAGCGGCGGAAAAGAGCATCGCATCAGCCTCGACTGTGGATGATGGAGGCGGAACGGCGGGGGTAGGGGAGGATGGCGGACGTCTTTCGGAATGTTCGAGTTCCGCGTTATCGGCGCATTCGTCTAACGCTTCTCATTTTACCCAACACTTTTCAAAAGTTCCCGTTCCCCTCTGCCCCGCTATCCCTCTCCTTTCTTCGTCCCGTCCTCCTTTTCACCCACCTTTCTCTACCATCCTTCTCACTCTTTCTTCCTTTCTCTCACCAGACTCGTTTCTCTTCTCGGCTCTTTTCGCAGTCGGTGCAAAGAGATCCAAAGGGCTGGGGGTTGTTTCGCTGGCGAGCCCGAGCAAGAGATAGCGGAAGAAACGAGCGAGCGAGGGAGAGTGGGAAAGGGACAGGAAGGTTCGTATTCAAATGTTGATGAAATTGACCAGACGCGCTTTGATCCGGCCTCCTCAAATATTCGCCGAAAGATTGAAGTGAACATCTGAGGAGAGCGAGAATTATCTTGGTCAGCGTCCGGGGAAAAAGCGGATGTCTGCAGTTCGCCACCCTCTCCGAAATATCCAACGGTGATTATGGTTTTCGTCGACTCTGCCTTCCTGGCCGCGATACATCCGTGCGCGAGCTGCTCCCTTCACCGGTCTGCCACGTTCCAATTCGAATTAATGTTCCTTTCGTTTATCATCCGTGCAATTTGCAAGAGCCCTCGATGATTACGTTCTACAATTTTTACATTACTCTCTCGCTTTAGTTCAGGCAGATTTCTCCAAATAAATTTCCGATGTTCGACACCTCGCCGACAACGGTGAGCATCGATTTCAGGAATCGATTCGCAACGAACACATCGATTCCGCGAAACGACATCCTCGGGGGTGAGAACGGGGCTCGGCATCTCCGAGTGGCTTCGCGTCCCGAGCAGGATCAAAGCGGCAGCGAGGAATCAATTTTTAAGAAAGAAGATGTCGAGCGGATGTTGTCGAGTCTGTTCGCGCCGGGGGTTGACTGCCGCCCACCCCCGTCACTCGCCCCTTATTCCCAAGCTTTTCTGCAGGCCGTGGAAGCTGTGCAGAGGGTGGTTTTGATTTATGGAAACCGGCCGGCAGATTTACGAATATCAAATTCACGTTTAAGAGGGTCGATGTCTACGGGGGTGGGCGGAGAGTGTCGAGGGTTGCACGTTGCCACCCTCATGTGTGTACATTACCAGCAGTGGCAACGAACTATCGCGCATAACTTCCGAAGAAGCGGCTCGCCCGCGTCTTCTCTCGTGGAATTTCTAACGGTCTCGGGTCATTCGGTTATTTTCACCCGCACTTACCCTTTCCTTTCGCCGACGGCGAGTTTCTAATTAGATGAAACTCGGTGTATGCGCGCTTGTGTGCCAACGAAAACTTTGTCGATTCTTGTTCTGTCTTTATTAGCGGCGTGGCGCGGCTACGTTGTCAGTATTTCCGGATCGATCGGGCCGCGGCTGATGAGTCGAGAGATTAATTGCGTTCCTGCGGGGATTTTGATAGATTGGCGGAGCCTCGGCTGGGCGTGATCTTCGAGAAAATGTACTCGCTGGCGTCCAGCCCTTGGAAATTTGTCTTGCTTCTTTGAACGATCAGAAACTTCAACTGAAAATTACATGCGCGGCAAGTATTCAGTTTTGGATCCGGAAGAAATTATCTATCGATTATAATTAGACTGCGGATGTTTATGCAATTTTTGTAGACGAATTTTAAGGCAGCGAAATAAAATCAAGGATTTTCAATTGGTAGTAGCCTTTGTTGATCTGAAATAAATAAAAATTGTACTAAATTCTGTCGAATTTTGTATTCTAGCGGTTCTTGAAAATTTTCAGAGGCCACAAATACATAACGATCCACAGTATAATTATAATCAATTCATTTAATATTAGGTTTCAGTTGACCGTGTTGAGACAGAGGATGATAGTTCTCAAGGAATCGCTTCACGCTTTCCTCGGAAGAAAGCCGGGGAGAAGCATATTCGCGGACCCTCGAGTTTAATATTTAAAAGCGCATCTGAAATATGTCGATTCTGGCACATAAACACGGGGTTGGCTCGAGGACCGGGTTGTTGTCGGAGCCGCGGGGGTGTCCCGGATGATTTATCCGCCACGTTACTTCCTGACCCGCGAGGTTTACCATCCTCGGAATTTGCATTCTCGCTGGGAGAGGCTTCCTTCGGCACCAGCTCCCTCGAGGGGGTGGCTCGAGTCCTTTGGATGTTGTCTCAGACTTCTTTCTAATAATCCAAAGTCAATTTAATCTGCGCAGATACGGGAACGTGAGGCTTCTTATCGTACTCGAACTGTGGACTCAATGTACCAGCACAATCGTTCGTGAAACAGGGTCGATCTTACATGTTTGGTCGTTTATCGCGTAGATGTGGCATTGCTTCCATTTGTTATCACTCGACTCCAGATTTTATGCATTTATAACGTACATGTGCAAGTGCAATTTAAAACAGTGAAAATATTAAAAGACTTTAAGAGAATGAATATATTATTTTCGCCACATTATGCATTTATGATAGAGACGAGTGTTTTCGTGCGAAGCGAAAGAAGATAGACGTTCGTCAGGCAGATGAAGGTGCAGAGGTTCGGCTCGGAGTGGAGCACGTGTCCAGATGCGGCGGAAAGACAAGCAAAAGGAACAGCATGGTTCCGGAAGCGATCGAACGGTTATTAAATAACGCTGGCCGAGGAAGAGACCGGCGGGCAGCGGCGCGGCGGTGGCGGCGACGCCGGCAATAGCCGTAGAGGGGTGGTTTTTCGACAAAATACCTCGCACGATACCGTGCATTCTTGGCGTGGGAGTCACCGCCGCGGCCTTAATTAAAAATCCAACGAGCCCCCAAAAATGAGCCCCTGGTTTCGTGCGAGAGAAAAAATCCTGTGAGCCGGCGAACACGACGAAGAGAGAGGAGCACGGAGAGCGAGAGAGACAACCGGCACGTAAACCCAGCGGATATGGAGGATGGTGTAGCCGGGCCTGGCCGTAGAGTTAAGGGTTGCAGGGTGGGCAGGTCGTACGTCGAGGCAGACCGCATTCTTTCGTTTAATTCCCGCGAATTTATAGAAGCGAGAGACGACAAACCGTGCCGCAATACTCCCCGTTGTACGGCCTTTTCCGTGTTCTCCCGTTGCAGACGCACCCTTAAAAAGTATTGCCATTCGGCAGCCCCCCGGCTGGAGGGGTGTAATTGGATTCGACGCCGTCGTAGATGGGTACGCGCCTTTATTGCGCTCTCCTCGCCTGCACCTCGATGACCTTACCACGGTGTTCGCGCCGGGAAATGTTACGGGGTCGATCGAACCATCGATTTTTCCCTTTTCCAACGTTCACAGGGCCAAATCCGCAAACAATTCTTTTTGTACAGTGTTCCTGAACACGCAGTCGAATTCATTAAAACTTCGGATTCCATAAATTCTGCTTCAATTAGACATGAAGAAGTTGGTCATTTAATTTGTGGAGGTTCGCGGAAATTTTTAATCCTGAGAATTCGAACAATGAATAATTGTTCACGCCTCGTTGAATTGTTCTACCTCTTCTTCCAATTCCGCAAATGTCGGATTAATTAAAATTTAATCGCGCGGGGGTGGTTTCCTTTCGGAGAAAAATGAGTGTGACAGGGGGGCGGTCTCTAATCGAACAGGAAATCTTCGACTGGTGTTGTCAGTTCCGTTTAGTCGCGCAGGGGGGTGTGAACAACCCCCGACAACGAGGGTAACCGAGCAAGTAGATCGGTCGGGAGGCGGTGGCTGCTCCGAAATAATTAAACCGGCGCAAGTTTTTACGACAAGGTGTTCATTACGGTGGGTAATTAAGACGCCCCTTAACTAGACCCGCTAACCACCCCCGGGGGTGGTAAACCAACTTCTCAGCCAGGGGGAAGCCCCCGGCGTCTTGGAAGGTGGAACCGCCGGCGTTCAGAGCTTCGTGGGCCGGAGGGGGATGAAAGAAGGAAAAGTTTTCCCGTTTTTAGAAGGCGGACGGACTATTATCGGTGATTATGTTAGCACAGCGAGGAATCCCCGGCGAATCGTTTTAATCGCGGCCCCTTGTTCATACGCAAGCACCCACTTTTTTCGGATTTTTAAACCCGGATAAATCGCCCCGACGTTTCGTGGGGCTTCGACTGCACCCTTTCCGCGCTGGCTGACAAAATGAAAGACATAAATGGCAGAGGATTATTCACGGAACTCCGATTGCTAATCCCCAGCTTCCGATTTTTCAGTTGAAAATGAAATTAATTCCTCGTCCCAAGAAAATATAAATAAATTGTCATCCGCGTAGACTTCAAGAAGAACAAATTGAAATAAATAAGGGATGAACAGTGTTCTTTCTAGGTGGAAGGGCTCGCGTCGTAAAAATAAACGAAAGACGCAGAGTTTACAAGAGCTGGTTGAAAATAACGAACGTGAAAAAATGTAGAGGGAATTGAACGACGACGGGACACGTGTACGGTGAAATGAAACACGTGCGAGGCCAGAAAATAAATAAAAATATAGGGGTAACGACAGCGGCGCGTCGGTTATCCTTCCTCTTCGACGATCTCGAACCGACTGGCAATTTTTCCGCGTGCAATAAACAGTTACTGCTGTATCCCCACCTCTGATCGATATCTGTTTTCGCGTTCGCTTTCTTCCGCTGGAATTTCCAAACGATTTCGAACGTGCACCGTCAAGTTATTATGACGTTGGATATTTGCAAATGTCGCATTATGAAGCGTTTTGCTTGGCAGTTCGAGAATTATTTTAAAAGAGATTTCCTAATATCGAAGGATTAATTTAAGAAACTATTGACTTGCGCAGTTATGCCACGCGGACGGTTCCTAAGTATGTGATAGGTGTTAGTGAGGATTCAAATATCGGGTAAGTCCCTCCTAAGCTGTGCCCTGCCTGGGGAATTACTTTGGCCCTGCGCCCGCATTAATAAGTGACCGTCCCCGACAAACAGTGTGATCCCTTGATTTCAAGACTGGGTCCAGGATCCGGCGTGTTAGCATTAAACTTTACTGCACATCGCAGTCCTTTTAATCTGGGATTAAGCGTAACGCTTCATCAGAGAAGTAGCTTCCACGTAATGCTCGGATCCAGCCGCTTCGACGAGTCATCTGTCCCTTTAACCGCATACCAGTAATGGACAAGCTTAAATAAATAATAAAGAGCATCTTGCTCTCGGACTGCCCCAGGCCTTCGTCCTCGTTATTTTTGATTAGCCAAGATCTTCCTGAGCAGGCTTCAGAATTTATGGAAATAGATTTTTTACATATTCGGAATTTGTAATTCTTCAGCAATCTGATCTGAAAGGTCGCTCTAACATTTCCCCACCAGCCTATCTGCGCCCATTTACCCTCTTCTTCAAACATCAGTAACAGAAACACGGTGAAGCCTGGTTCCCAAGCGTGCGAACACCGTTCACCGAAGAAACCCTTAATCTTCCGTGGGCCAAAAAGATAAACTTCGAAACAATAGTTCACTCCGCTCGTAAATCTGCCACCGGCAACCCGATGATGTTCACGGATCCGCGCCCCCCTTCCTTATCGAGGGACCGGCAAGAGAACAGGCTTCTCTTTTGCTAGCGACTCGCGTGCACTTTGGCTTATTAAGGGCTGATTCACCCTTGCCACCGTCTCCTACCGATAAACCTCATCCTACCCGCTGTCCCACAACCGCCGTACATCACTGACGCTGCCCTCGGGGAATGAGTTATGCGCCCCTCAACCGTACGGTCCTGCTTTCTAACCAGCCAGCCAGAATCCTTCGTGGCTACTGTCGCCACTTGAATGCGCGTCGTCTTCGATTTATCCGTATCTGTCTCGCACGAACAATTTGTGGAAAATCTCTTTCTGTTTGTCCCAAAATGTCGCAATGTTTCTACTTGTCTATCTGCTCCTGGTCTGATCGACCTAATCTACTTAGCTGACCATATATGTCGACCTAATCCACGCGCAACCATATTTGTCAACCTAACATACTTGTCCGGCCGCAGATACCGATCGAATCTACTTAGAGACCGTATCCTCGATTTATTTGCCACGATGTTACAACCACCAAAATTCTATTGGATTCCGCTTATTCATAATCTACAGACTTGACAAAGTCGAAGAATCGAGTTTACACGAATTAATCCACCGGAGAAGCGCTGCTATAATAAAAACCCTCGGAACAATGCCATAGTCAGATTTCACGGGGTTCTCCTCGCGAAAACAATGGCGTCCGCGCGCGACAACCGAAACCGTGGTCCACGGTGCAGCAGAAGGTAGAACAAAGGCCGGGTCATCCTCGAACCCTTCTTCGTCGCCGGTAAAGAATGCAGCAACGAAACGGGGAACGCGGAGACACCGACCACCGCCATCACGATGGGGTAAATTCCATGTGGCAGAATTATGGCCCTCGGAGGTGCCGCTGCAGAGAGGATTCTGTCTCCACCATGCTCCTCTTCCTCTCTCTCTCTCTCCCTCTCATTCTCCTTCGTTTATTTTTGTGTTTGCATCGAGAGTATCCCGTTGCAAAAAAGAAAGACCACCGCCGGACAAGACAGAGAGGGGGGTACGAAAGGGCCTGGAAGAAGGGGAGAAGGGTTTGCTTCTCCAGTCTCGTTTAAAAGTGATAAATGCGCAGCTGGGAATATGACTGAGAAAAATAACATCGAGGGGTGGAACGGCGTCGGCGGCAACGACGGCGGAGTCGTCGATTGGGGCTCGAGGAATCGAAAAACTAATATCCGCCCCCGGAGGCCGTTTGTTTCGTATTGTTTCGGACGCTCGGCTCCCTGGCGGTTGTCTTTGGCGTGATTGAGTGTCGCCATTCTTCATGGGTTCGCGCGAGACCTTTTCTTTTTCACCGACTTCCGAACACGCTGATCACTGAACGCCGCCCGGATCGCGTAACGATGGCCCACGTCGTCTGTGCCAAACGCTAAGGGATCCCAGCCGCCGGCTCTCGCGGGGGTTGCCGCCTCTGAAAGGGTAGAAGACGTCTGCTGATACTCTCCGCTCGGATCTTGGCTTTTTGAACGGCGACGGATAATGATTCAAGATCCACCCGGCTGAAATGATTGGAAAGCCAGCTGGGAAATATATGGGGTGCATTTTCGAGCCCTTGCCGGCGGTTTCTCTGGGAAGTAGTCAGGATTCTGTTTAAAAAACTGCAAATATATTCTTTTGGATATTGGAGACTGGAGTGCATTCGCTAGAAATATGTTTTAAAAAAGGATTTTGACAGCTGCCTCTGTCGACTGGAGAAAATAGTGCATATTGGATCTGTAAGATGGTTAGCAAATTGCTTTTAAGGGTGTGGATTCGGGAAGGAGGAAAATGGACCACGTAAATGGACACAGGACACACATAATCCGTAATGATAGGGGCAGGTTTCCTCGATGTCTCTAGATTTACTGCCCGGAATCCGATCAGTGTGTCGATTCTGTTTGTTTAGGTCCTGGAAGGGCCGATGATTGTCAGTTTCCGTGAACTAATGCCTCGATCTCCTTTATATTCACTGCTCCCCGTCCCCATCCGTAGCATTACGGGAAGATTGAAAATTTAGATTCGAAAGTAAATCCGAGTGTCTATATAAATACAATCGATATTCTAAGCTTAGTATTTCAATCATTTTTAAATAATTCTATAACTGGTACAACCTTGGAATGACTCTATCGAGGCGTGTTTCTCCAAAAATCTTCGATACACCCTGGAAATATCGGTGGGAACGGGGGTTCGGGGGCGTTGTCACGGTGCATAAGCGCGACACTTTGTTCTGCAAGGCGGCTAATGACAATTTAAATGCATGGAATTAACGTAGCCGAAGCGGGAAACGTGTCTGGCGGGATGGCACGCGACACCCAAATAATATCGTTTCATCCCCTATGGGACGCGCGTCGATTCGGCTAACTAGAAACTTGCCCCGAGTCTCGACCGCGAGGGTTCACCGACAAAAAATCACGAGCTGCCGGCGGATCGACACTCGCGCTGATTTTTTCCACCCGTTGATCGACAACCGACGCTCCGGTGACGTTTCCGAAACGAGGGTTGATTAAAATATCAACCGGATACCAGCCGCAAGCAATTGAGCTCCGGGAATAAGCAAAGAATTTCACTACATAAATTGCAGAATGTTGCTTCTCGCGCCAACTTGAAATCTGAAAAATGTTTATAAATTCAATAATGATAACATAACATGAAACCAGTGATTCGACTGGTGTAGTAGTAGGCTCAGAAATGGATATACGTGGCCATAATTATGAAAGTGGTCTAACAATAAGTGAAAATTTAAAAATAATAATTAGTTACCACTTTCGTGATTATCGTCACATATTTAAATCTAAATTCAATCTCATTATATTTAAACCTAAATTCCAAATTCAACTCTAAGCAACCCAATTTAAATCGAAATTCAACTTCCAATCGTTACATTCAAATCTTGGGCACATAGTACAGAAAATAAATAAATTTGTCGGAGTATGGAGCGTTCCGTAAAATCAATCCTGGACAATATGGAACCATCGAAGGGCTCATTAAACGCGAGAAAAGTTTCCCCGGTCGGTGGAAATTCCATCGTGCAGAAGTCTCGCGCGTTCAGCCAATCATTCGACGCCCATTCTTCCGGAGGGCGCAACTTTTAATTCGATGAAATTCGCGGCGGTAGCAGGCACCGATCGGCCCGTTGGTAGGGCGAGAACGATAGAGGGCGCGGAGATGAAACGAAACGCAACGGAAACGGCTGCGTAACCGAATTTAGCGATTTTTAATTCCCGGCTGCCCCGGCTGGCGGCCTCCAGTCAATACTACAAGGGGCGAATCACCCTAAATCGCTAATAAGGCTTCGCAAACCTCTGTACATCCCACCGACAGGGATTCCCGCGCCTGGTTCTCATTCCGAATGGTAATCCGAACAGATCTGATCGGACGCCTCGTGAACAACCACACCTCGCTACCCTCCGCCAAGACATTTTATTAACTACGCCCATTTGTCGCTTGTTAAACAGCCCATGGCAAACATAAACTAACATTACACTTTTTCGTGGACTTTTCAATCTGAAAAATTTGAAGGGTGCACTCCACAAAAATATGTAGACAAGAATAGTTCCCGGTGCATATGATGATTAATGTTCAAACATACCAGAAGTGAACTTGCATTGACGTACACGATTGACTATGACGTACTTCGATGATAAATTGACGTCGCTTCGTGGTAATACGGTGTCGTGATCAAGCATCAATCAATAAACTAGAGAGGCGTATCTAAATTCCAATTTTCCGAGACTGTTTCACCTAACACAGAAGAGAATTCAGTTAATTAATATCCTCGTTAATCTTTAAAACTCGATTTTTCAATGGGAAACAATTGTATCTTTTCCAAGCCTGAACTATTTAATTTGTTGCTGATCTCGGCACAGGAGTGTGCGATTTATAAAACATTGATTCTGCTTCGCGATTCTACTTTAAACAAGCGCTGGTACGTTTCTTCCATCAAAGCGGAAATTTTGTTCCCGCATTAGACCGAAACGAACAGCAAGAGAGAGAGAGGGATTTCGTTTCAAGTGCTCGTTGCCCGGCTGATACCTGGCATCGGCCGAACAAATCTTCGTGCATCAACGTGCACGGGAAATGGATACGCATCGGTCGTAATTCGTGGCCGCAGAAGTGCAGCGCAATTAATTTTCTCGCTGCAGCCGGGATCCGCAGTCTTTCCGCGTTTCGGCGGTCGGTCCGCGCAAGCCGGCCTTTAATCTCAAAGCGTCGGTGCTGCATCGCAGAACGAAACGTTGATTCTTGCTAGAAATATTCGGCCATTCGAGGATCCGAGAATGCCCGAGCAGAGAGCGAAGGATTTCCGCCGGGTCAAAGTACCGTGAAAGCGATCACAATATCAAATGAATCTCCCGAACCATCAAAATCTCACGAGATCACCGAGAAAAATGGAAACGCGCGTCTAGCAAAATATTTAAATATTCAAAACAAAATTAAACATTTAAACACTGAAACACAAATCGTAAAATATTTTTAGAAACATCTAGACGAAGGTACTGGGCATATTAAAGAAATTCGAGACAAAAGTGGCGACGAACGTGAGACTTTTTATGCAATCTGAAATCGTGTTTCGAAGAATGAAATTCGCGTCCGCGTATGAATAGGGCGCGTTCGTTTAAAAAAGAGTTCGAAATCAATGCGAGATCGGGAACGAGCTTATCCGACGGGAAATCAATCGAAGGTATAAATAGAAGCGGAATAATTTAACAAACTGATTATACAATCAACGTCCGACTGTGATTCAATAAGTCGGAGAACCACTGGGTATTGATGCTCGATCAGGCAGCCCCTGGAGGTTTAATTAAATACAAGCCCCAACCCCCGTTAGCGTTGCCTCGCTTCTACCGGCTGTAAAACGAGCGATATTTTTCACGAAAACCACCTCCACGGCCGGTGATCTCATATCTGGCCCCCGGTATCGCGAGTTCGACGAGACCGGACCCGATCAAATTATTAAGTTCTGCTCGATCTTCTTGGCCGAATATTCTTCCTCCTCGATGTTTGAAAAATTGCGAGCGGGAGCGCTCGCCGTATTTGGCAATTTGCAGTCCCGATACTCGTTAATCTAATTTCTGGGTAAACGCGGAAAACGGGACTGCGACTTTTAAACGTCGTATAAAATCGGCGTTGCGCTTCAAGGAAAACAAGACTCTATAGAAATCTTTCATGATCGGAATGTATAATTTTCTTTATACAGTCAGCGAGGTGCTATCTTCTGTTTGTTAACTGCCTTGATTATTAAATATTACTAGACTGCGGATCTTTATGCATTTATAGCAAACTTGAGTAGATGAAATCGAAAATCGTTGGACAATTTGATAAATTGAAGAAGATTTCTCCTCTATTAAAATCATTAAGGGAAGAAACAACGTTCGCTTTAGTTTCCATTTCCTGCAATCGATGCAGACAATTTTTATTTTGCATGACGATCCGCAGTCTAACTATTACATATGTGCATTCATTAAGAGATGGCGCAAGAATTTATGCGGAAATGATTGATTTCCCAGAGGAAATTGGAGAAAGTTGACGGGATGATTAAATTTTAAGTAGTACGAACCAACGATTGTTCGGACATCGTTGTACAGCTTGGTACGCGAGACTTTCTGGACACGTGAACGTCTCGAGTGATCTCACAGATCGCTGAGGCAGATTTCTGGCCAGAATCGCGATCCTTTTCGTCACCGGTGTTGCGGGGGAGGGCGTGATCCCAAATTAAGCTGATCGCGTCACGATACGATCCTGTCGTACCTATGGGCGCGTGACGTTGGCAGCAATGTTGCTGGGGGATATGACAGGCGCGCATGGCACGGAGCGTTGCAACACCCCCCGCGTCAAGAATTCATGCAGCCCCCGATGGGGGACCATAATTAACCGAATACCGATACTCACCGGCTTACCCGACTCCATCTGCGACATACGCCGCGTACGTATATACACGCACGCGTGCGTCAATGTATATAGATGTGCGGCTGGTCGCGTAATTCTGCGTGCACCTGTTCGCGCGCTAGGTATGCACCTGAAACGGCCGACCGCCCGAAAAATCACGGTCCTCTGCGACGGCCACCAGGTATGCAACGCCACGGATTCTTCGATCGCCCAAGAATTCCCTCGAGGGATCGTTATTAACCCTATCGGTACTGCACTGCTCCCTTACTGTAGACCGTGTAATCTCTGTATAATCACAATTTATTCCTGATCGGTTATTGACAAGTATTCGTAAATGACACCTTTTGAAAATCTCTTCGTATTTAATCGATTCCTTAAATTCAAGTATGGTACAAGACAAAATGAGATTTTGTCGTATGAAAGGGAACTATTCTAGACTGGATAAAATCGCCGAATTCTGAATGAAGAAGAGACCTAGTTTTAATGACGCGAACATTTTTAGACAGTGACATTGTGCGTCGGCCAGAAGATTTCCCGCAGGCTGACGGAAAATGACGCGGACACCTGTCGACAGCCGGTCGGAAGGCTGAGCAGGTGTGGCGTGGGGTTCTTCTGTAGAGCAGACATCTCAATAATGCCCCGATATCTCGAGCCTAAGACCTCAGCTTGCCGTCGTCGTCGTCGTCGTCGTCGTTCGACTGTATCCTCGCTATCTCGGCAATCGCGAGTTGCAGAGAGCGAGAACGTTCTCGTCGAGCGAAAGGTGGCTAGATAGACGAGCGAGCGAGAGAGCGAGAGAGAGAGAGAGGAGAAGGGAGAGGATTGGCGGGGGTGCTCTCTCGCGAAAGACAAGGAAGCCAAGCGAGAGAAGGCTCGAGGAGGACCGAGGGGGTGAGTCGAGGGTGGCTGTACGTCGATAGAGCGGCGCGCCACGGAGGCCAAGATACGACACCGCCGCCACCGCCGGCAGACCCGTGAAGGGGCGGGGGTTTTCTCCGTCTCGCCCTAGACTCTCCTCTCCCCTCTCTCACTGTCTCTCTCTCTCTCTCTCTCTCTCTCTCTCTCTCTCTCTTGCTTCCTCTTTCCTCCTCGTGTCAGAGGAGGCGAGGATTTTCCGGGGTGGGGGACCGGGGAAACGGGAAAGGCGGCAGGCAGCAACCCCCGGAGGATGAGGAACCGCTCCTCGTTCCTTTCGAAGCTCCCGCAAGGAGCGCGACAGAGACCCATGGTCTCCTTTCCTTTCCGCTTGCCTGCTTGCTTGGCTGCTTCTTTTTTGTAGCTCGGCAGATGTTACACACACCGGGCGACGCGCACGGTGCCCGGCCTCGCGCTGTCTCGATCCAACCGACCCGGCAGACGGAATTTTTAATCGGCGTCGAGGCGAGCCGGTTTCCTACCGGCGACACTTTGCTGCTTCGATCTCTTAAGAATCCAGGATCGCTCCTGCGTTTTTCGCCAATTTTTATTTCCCTGCAGAAAGTCTTCTTCGGACCCACTAAAAATTATCTTCCCTGACCTGTTTCTATCGATGTCCTTTCTTCTGCTTCCTCTCCCGTCTCTCCTTTTCCCTTGTATATTTTCTTCACCTTTTCCTTTACGGCTTTCCTCCTTCTACTTCACTTCCGGCTTTTTTCATCACCGTCACTTTTCGGTATCTTTCACTCGCTTTCCTTCGTCAATGATGTCAACACAGCACGCGTCATCCGCTTTCCAAAATTGCTAGACGAATATTCAATGTATTAGGTTGTCCCAAATGTTTCTTTCGGTATGTGTTCCTTTAATGTTGCTAAATCAATACAAACAATGCCATAATCTTTATGTGAATGTTTTAGTACTTCCTAACATGAATTTTTATTATGTGCATGAATGAAAAACCACCTTTTCGGACAACCTAATAATTTTGCTAGACTGTATTACCTCTTTCTCCATCTGCGAAACATGGCTGTCTCCTTCGAGGAAGTCGCAATGAACAGCCAGTCATTGAGGACACCGTTGGCTTCATCCCGGGGGCTGAAATCGGAGGCTCACAATCGAGAGCGATGCGGAATTGGTGAATGGAAACGCGGCAGGATGAGATGTATTATCGTGAAAACGCGTTATTGAGATCTCTATGGGTGAATTAGCCTCCCTCAACAGTTTGCGATGCACGAACCGTCTGTGTGCGTTCCCGAACATCGGGGATTTCCTGTAGGTTAGTTTGACACGACGGAAAATAGGTATCGCGGAATCCGAGGCTGGATCCGAGGAGGACTGGAGCTGTCACGAATACAGACCGTTTAGATGACTTTATAGGCTACCAATAATTACGTTCTACAACTGCTGCTCCGTTTAATTCGCTCATCTTCCCATTTAGGTCATCAGAACTTCCTTCGCTAAACAGTCTTATTAACTGACGGAGCCTCCGAGTTCATGTTAACTTCGATGCAGTTTGATAACCTTCTCGAATTAATCGTGCCTCGCGAAATAATATCTTGATCACTTTGCTGTCGAGCTTGCCAAACGAAAAAATGTTAATTATCATACAACCCTTCTTTAATCTTGCTTGATCCTCATCGAACGATGTTTGACGTCTCCATAACAATTTTTATACAAGATGTCTAAACCACTGATTCGGTAATACATCAAGTTTGACGGAATTTGACAAGGAAGTCGCTCCAAACCGGTCGTCCTCGATGGACAGAGCAGAATCCTCGTGACGATGCAGTCAAGCTCCCAGAATTCCGTGTGCAAACAAAGGAGGATCTTGTTAATCTTGTTGAAACCTCATCAAACGGTGTAGAACAGCCCCGCGATATTTTTCCGTGCGACAGGAGGTCCGAGGGCATCCGCAAGGATCACGAGCGCTGGTCAGGTAGTACCTGCGATGTACTTGGGGAATACGCGTGGTCCTAAATCAGGGCTGATATCCTCGAAACAATTCGACCCTCGGAGGATGGTGTCCGGCGGCTGCCGCTGGCCTGGCCTGGGTAGCACGGAAGAAGATTTAATTAAGCCGGGACCGATTTATCTCTCTGACAGCTAACCCCGTCCTTTCCACCCTGTCTTCCTCCTCTTTCGAATCCTCGACCCCGTCGGAGCCCCTGCGCGCCCTCCGCGACACGTTCTAGGTGCCCAGGACTTACTCGAAACAGGGACGTAGAACAGGCAGAGCGGGGGGGCTAGAGGAGAACGAAAACCCTTTCGAACCGAGCCGAACCTCGACAACACGTAGGTGTTGCTTCCATCCGCATACCCTTTTATTGATACCCTAACTGGTCCCGGATGACGATAAAACGATCGATAAACCGATATTTCGGACGCCGGTGTAGAGCTGCTCGATGCTTTCGTTTCGTTTCCCGCCGCACGGCACCGGGGTGAGAGTTTGTGAAATTTGAGGGGATGTTTGGTCTGCTGCCTTTTTAGACCCGCGCTCCGCTCGCTGCGCCAGGTGTAAACACTGAATTTGTCGGCGGCAGACAGAGTTTAGCAAGTCAGAAAATGGCGGGACCCGTTTAGAAAATCCTGCGGTTCTCGTCGGCCGCCATACCCCTTTTTCCTCCGGTTCTGCTCCAGATATTTCATCTGTTCTGTTGCAAACTCCTTTTAAAATAATTCCTCATATTCGCCTCGATTATTATCCTCGTTCATTCAAACATTCTTCGAGTGTTAGTAAATGTTTGTACTGCACTAGGTCCAGGATGGAAAGAGATATTAAAATCTTCGAACAATTATCCTGAATTGATAGTGATCCACAGAAGCACTTCGGCGTGAAAGGTAAATGAACTTTCACAGGAGCCATTTTCTAAGTGACTTCGACCCCGGAGGCAAAAAAGGATCCCGGTCGGCTTTCTTTTTTCTTTTTTTCGTCCGAGTAGAATATTTCGCATTAATTCCTGCGCGATAAAATGGAGGAACAGTTGGCCACGGTAAAAAGGGTGGAAGTACAGATCGATCACGATCGTTGATCTTTACTACCGGCGGTTTCCAGCACCTATGGGTCCTCGTCCTTCGAACCGTCTCTCCTCGTTTCTCTCCTGAGGACCGGTGGCACCCTCCAGCAATTATTAATTAACGCTCCCCTCTCAAGGCATTAACGCGGCTAAGAGCAACCCCCTTTGCATCTCCGCCGTCCCCTGTCGGCCTCCTCCAACCCCTTGCCACCGGCTCAAAGCGACACGAAGTAACGATACACCTTGGCTACGAAACGACGCGACGCGATGGTGGCGGTGGAGAACGTCCGACCCCGGACTTTGTTCCACAAAGAGACGGACCAGCGTCACCTACGCGACACTCTGCACGCCCTAAGACGCGTGAACTTATTACCTGTCGTCGCAGAACCTCTGAACCATCGTCACACGTCCACCTATGCTTCCGAGAAACATGGGAAACCGTCTGCGCCGCTCATATGGTCCACCTGTACTACTGAATTTTTCCGAAAATTGCTTATTTTCTCTCAATGAGATTAAAATACGTAAAAACGAATATACTGCCCTGAACAAATTTGTACAGTTCAATGAGAATGCATTCTCTTCAAACTTCTCATCACTTGGTAATAAAACAATCTGGAAACGGCCTTGCGAGTAACAATATGATGTAACAATATTAACACCGGGTTTACGGACTATTGAAAATTACTATTTTACATTACTTTATGCAATAAAAATAACAAGAATGTATTTCGTAGCCATTCGTTTCAGAATATACACCGAAATAAATTAATTTGTTGAATAATTTTTCGTGAATTCATCTTCACGATCTCAATAATCGTAAATTAAAAATAGCAGGAACCCGTCATTTTGACGAGACCCGTAAACCCAGTGTTAAATGCACGCATTGCGAAAGAAACTTTTGGGACAACCAAATATAATCCTCCGATTGTTGGTAAACGATGTACAAGCAGAGGATCGCGTGATAAAAAGTTCTCGGCGGATCGGTGTGGCGAAACGAAGTTCCGCGGGCAGAAGCGAGGAAATCCTGCGAGACGGCACGAGTCCTGCGCGACACAAGGATAGCATCCTGGTCGAGTGTAGGGTGGTCTCGGTCCCGGCGTGGTGGTCCGCGTACCGGGATAAGGATTTATAGTTTAATATCTCGGCCGGCTGGGTCGTCGTCACATTTTCAACCCCCGAGAGAAACTATACACGCAAGCCGAGTTACCCTCCATCCCCGAGCCACCCCTTTTACGGATTCTCCTAGGCCCCGCGAACACACGCATACAGAGACACAAAGACCGACGACTGCCTTTCGCTTCCGGGGGAGGCCGTGTGTCTCCACTCTGGTCGAGCCAGGCGTCGAGGATTACCGAGTCAGGATTCCAAGGAAGATTTGTTTCGGTTTGATGGGGCCGTTTAGACGTGTAAACGCGCTCGTTAGATTGGAAACGCGTGCTCCCGGATCGATGAAGGAGACGATCTAACGTTCCTCCAGAGACGAACCATTCCCGTTGGATCCCAGGGAAAAAACCGGACAGGCGACGACGACTCGTGGAACACGGTTTATTGGAGGATCGGTCCTCGAAACGATCTCCATGTTACGCGGACTTATTCTCTGACCCAAATTCATTAATTTTACTCGTTGATATATTTAATGACGTATTTGGACATAGTTGTGCGAACAAGAGGGGCCCGTGAAGTTAAATAGAAGGACGAACGAATGTTTGGATTCAAGGAGTGAATGAATGAATGGAAACAAGGAATACAAGAATGAGTGGATATAATGATAAAAAATAAGGAAACCCTGGAGGGGTGGTGGGTTTAAAAAAAAGGTTAGGAAAAACGGCGGAGTGAATTTGTTCGTCGGAACGGGCGAAAAGTTTCCAGACGCGTCTTCGAATAATAATTTCGCAGTGTTCGAGTTTTCCCTGTCCGTGTAATTGAATCGTTTAATGTGTCTCGTATTTCCGAGCGAGGCGAGGGGCCTCTAAACGTTAGCCGACAGCGGTCGTTTAATATGAGTTTCCAATTCATCCCGAAACCGACGAACAAGAAAGAAAGCCGGCACGAGCGAGAGACCGTATGCGGCGTATATTCGTGCACGTCCCGATTAAAAGTTTCCTCGGTGGCGGTCGACCGCTCGTGGATCGAACCCGGCCTCCCCGCGACACTTTCAAATTCACCGGATAAAAATTCCCTCGCGGAATTAATTGAGCTCGTAAACAATTTGTCCGAGCAGATGTTTCTTTTTTCAACTTCCACCGGGGGACAACCGCCGTTAAAAACTTCCGCTGTCGCTCGGAGCCTCGATATATAATGCCGTCAATCGGTCCCACGATCCCACAAACGAAACGATATAATAACTCGAACAATTATATCCTTCAGATTGCTCTCCCTTTTCAAATGGCTATTTCGTTCGCTGGTGAAGCGATTAAAAAATTGTCGACAGGCTTGGAAATCTTTTCAGAAATTATTTGTTTGACACTTCATTTCGACAGAAGTCGTAAATAAAGGATAGAAAGCAGTGTGAGCAACTGAAATCGGTTTTAATAACGACGCTGTTTAAGAGGAATGATTTTCGAATTCCAATAAACCTGTAAAACGGCATTCTACAGTTTGAAATTTAATTGAAAAGTCCCTGGGGGACATTCGTTGGAATCATAATCGCGTCTGGTTCGCGTAAGAACGTTTCGCCCGGCCCGGCCGCTCGCAAGATGGCCAGAGTCATAATAAAAATTTATTGTCGTCCTCGACACTTTTAGTAGGCACCGTAGACAGTAATTTCGTTCGACATAACGTTCCATCTGACGAGGTGGAAGAAAAGGCTTGTTCCTCGGGCGCAGGGACCACCGGGCTCTCGCACAAACCCCTAAATCAAGCAAACAGCCCCCCAAAAACACGAGTGCCCGAGCAGTTACGCAGCCGGTTGGTCATTTGCGGTCCCGGCAATGTCCAGGATTGCGATGTCGCGATTCTTCGGCCGCTCTGTCGCCCCACTTCTCATATTTATCAACTAAACTTCGGAAATTATCGCTACCAGACTCTTGCCCATAATATCGCAATTTCCTCGAAGTTTCTACTGTTGTAAAATATTTATTAAAACACTCTCGCAACCTCCCATGACCGTCTGGTTCGATAATAAAAAATTAAGGAGTCTGTGGGATTTTAAAATTTTCAATATTTTTCACAAAAAAGGGTTCAGAATTTTAGTCCAAGGCTCTGGATTGAAGAAGAATAGTGATTCATGGTGGCGCGGGAGGGTTTCACTGAGCGGAGAAAATTATAACGAGGAAGGAGCTCGCACGGTGTATCCTTAAAACGAAACCAGCGCACGTATTCGACTAATCATACCGCCATTTCCTTTAATATCCGCAGATGGCCGCCCTACCGAACCGTCCTGCGGCACTCTTGCGAGTCTTAGGGACTTCCGGTGAGATTATACCGTCGACGAGAACCTCGCATCCGCCGCCTAAATGTTTCAACTCCTACGCTTTCGGGGGCGGAAAAGTCTACGTCGATAGAAATCCCGGACGAAAATGTTCCCATCTCCTCGATTTTAAACCGGGCTACTTATTAAACTAATTTATTTAGCTATTCAAACATCTCGACCCGTTCCTGTGTAATTAAGGGCCGTACGTTTTATGAGGGTGGAACAGGGACATAAATAACCCTTCAATTTGTACACTGTACTTTTCACGGAATTCTCCAAACTTCTGCGGAACGTTTCTGCAAGTCTACAAGGTTGTGAAATTTATTGTTTAACGGGCTAATATAGTTAGTAGGATAAAATGAATAGTTAACAGACTGGTGAATCTCTGGTCGGGATAGTGTTAGCCAGCGTGGTGTATTTTTGAGAGGCCGATTCATTCATCGAATTCCGATCTCATCGAACAGAAAGTGATGTGGAAAAGGGTCAGGCCCCGGAGCTTCCTTGTGGACATTTTCATTTAAATGTGCCGGGCACCGTGCACCCTTTCGATCCCTCCCTCTATTGGCCAAATCTCTCGCAGCACACGCACGTCATTAGTGCGGGCTCGGACTATCGATACCTAGCCTATGCCGGCCGCTAGTGCGTGGATCGTGTTAAGCGAATAAAAAGCCTATTGCTCCGAAATGCCGGAAATAATGTTCGTGACGAAACGGTCGGTCGGTGAATCCCGGGGACGTGGAATCATCTCCCCGGGCAGGTGTGAAAATCGAACGTCTCTCGCTCGGGGAGATCCCTCGATTCGAAAAATGAAGAACGTCACGATCAGCTTGCTCCACCATTTTCGCGGAAATCGTTTCCTGCAACCAGGCGAACTACGCTTAAAATGATTGAGAAATAACAGTGAAAAAATCCCCGAGAAACTTCATCCAGAAATAAATTATCATAATCATTTCGCAATAATTACATCTGACAAACGTGCATTAATTTTGATGTCAGGAAATCCTGTAAGATAAAACGGAATTTAAATTCAATGTTTCCACTGCCTGGAAAAAAATGTATAATGAATGCTCGTTTCTGTAACGCAGAATACAAAAACTGTTTTTATAGACACAACGAGGAGATGCGACATTAAATAAATATATAATTTTTATTATAAACTTGTAGTTTGGTCCCTCTGGTGCGGGTAACGAGTTAGAGGATTGTCTGGAGGGTGATGATTCGATTCCGAAGATCACGATCCATTCGGTGATGGCGCACATCCCGGGAACCATATCGTCGTACAAACATTTCGGTTATTTACATACGGATAAGTTCCCCGCGCTGCCCTCCCCTCTCCTATGGTTTGTCTTATAATATTAATAAGGGTAGTTTCCGCCCTGGCGTGCTGCTGAATCGTGGAAGGGGTCTGGCAAGAGCTATGCCCGCTATGTCCGGCAAGGGTGGTATGTTGTAGATAGTCCTCGGCGTAGCCCCCTGAGGGATGAAGTCTGGACCTTGTTAGAACGAGAATGCTAATTTATTAGGGCGCGTCGGGGAACGGGAAATGCTCGTGCCGGCGATTTTCGGATGCTTCTTTAAAGAAACTCGTCGAATTCTCACCCCCTTCCTCTCGCACGATAATTATCAAATTTTATCGAACTATCCAATCGGGGCTGTACACATCTGGAAAGAAACGTGGGGATGGTGAGCAATTTTCTGTTCGAAATTTTAACTAAAAATTTGTCCCGAAGCCTCGCAACAATCCTGTTCCACTCGATTCTACCTTGAAACCGTCTGAGAGCGATCTTCGATTAAAACAAGGGCAACTTTCCCGGCGAAGATTGTGTAACGAGCAAAAACGTGCTGGGCAGAGGATCGTTGGGGTAATCGTAAAAGAGCGGTGTGCGGGTGTGTGTAAGAGGGGTGGGGTATGGGGGTTGGTTCGAAAGAAAAAGAGTAAGAAGCCGCGATCAATGCTGATGGCCAGGATATCGGGAGTTATACTTTTAATAAAGAGGTATCCGGCTACCCGACACTAGTATTCGCCGCTATCAGCCGCCTCAGCATAGCCAACACCGATTCTGCCTGCCTTGGACCGGGGGCTTGAAGGGGCCTGGAGACGGGGGTCGGAGAAGGGGGTGTTCGAGGGGGTGGGATGCGCGAGCGCCACACGTGTCTTGAGGGTGGTAATTACGCGGCATCTGCAGCCAGCCCACACCACCCTGCCGTCCGCCAGTTCTGCCTCCACCTCCGACTTACTCCACAACCTTAGGTGGGCTGGTGGGTGGATTTGGGAGGGGGTTAGGGATGAGGCAAAGGGGTGGCGAGGGATGGGTGGCCACAGTATTGATTTTGTCCAAGACAGCCGACGCCGCCGACGCCGACGCCGCGGCCAACCAGACCCACCTCTGGTGGTACCCACTCGGCTACAACACCAATCCCCACCCCCACATTCCACCCTGACTGCTCTCTGTCTTCCTTTCGCTAATGTTCTTTCTCGGATACTCTGAACCCCACCCTCACCCGCGAGCCTAGCCGTCTCTGTTTGACTTACTGTATGCACTACCGGTGCGTGTGTACGTCTATACAACCACCCCCATCCCCCGTGTTCACACTGGCTGCCGGATAAGACGCCTGGCGAGCATCCCTTGCCGACGATCTTTTATCTGCGCCCTGTCACACCTGGCCGGGAAGTCGATTCCTTCCTTACTTCGGCTCTTCATGACGGATTCATCTGGTTCATAGGGGTGGTCGTTTTTAGCTGGGCAGCTCGGTTTGGGAATTAATTCGCTGACTGCGATATAATCCAAATTTGAACATTATTCCACCCTTTATATTCATTTGGCTGATGTTGTTACATTTATAGCTCCATATCTGTACTTTTTATTTCAAATATTTTTGCATTATTTATATTCATTCTTCACGAAGATGGACAAGTTTGATACGAATGTATGATGTTGTTACATTTATTAAGTATGTCTGACCAGTGTCCTATTCTACTGAAATTTAAAAATCTTGGATTCCAATACTTGTATCGGTAATAAATGTCATTCAATCTATACTTTTGCATTTTCTGCAAATTATCAATTCCGAAGTATCACTGTGTCTCCATTTTTTAGTATTAACGATACTCTGAGCATTTCCACGGTTTACCAGACGTTTTAACGCGATCGACATCGACAAAATAGAAAAAGGCGAGCACTGAAGGAGAAAGGGGAACGGAAACTGACGAATGTCTTCAGAATTCACGTCCCCTCCGCCCTGGGTCCAAGTAACGATAGTTTAGAAACTTGACGATGGCTGGGCGACGGGGCAGCGTGAGAGCCACGGCATCTGGCCGGTAGTTAAAATGCATGTAGTCCTCCGAGAGTCTCGTATTCAAATACAGGATCAGTCCTTCTTCGACCTCTCCGTAACTGATCCCGATCCCGATCTCGATCCCGTGTGCCTCAGGAAAAGAACTTTTCGTCTTGTTGGGAGGGTTCCAGGATTCGCCGCCTCGACTTGGATTTTCCCACACGAGGCCAGGACTCTGTCTCCGTCTCTCTTTCGTAACCCTTCCCCGCACCGCTCGTTCCTTGGCCCGTAGCTCGCGGAGAAAACGTTGAATCTGAAAATTGGAATTAACCGTGTCCCCAAAATTTGCTTGCGCTCGAGATCCGGCTCGGTAATTCGGCGAGACGAATGTGGAATCCTTTGCTCGCACGGAAACCTTAAAAAAGAACCCGGTCCCTCAAAGTGAACAGAAAATCTAGTTCACTTCGCAAGGAATTAGAATTTAGCTTCAGAATTCAGATTCAGAAATGTTGAACTAAATCTAGATGCAGCGGGAACGGATTGTAATTAATTTTTACCGTGTTCGGAGTCGATCGAGAGGGTTCAGCGTCGCAGATTCTGTTGATAATTGGTAGCTGGAAAGCGCAACCAGAATGGCGGCAGCCAGAGTGTTCCGAGGCCGCGGGAATTGTGAAAACGGAGAATTTATCGTTGCCAGCAGAAGGCTCGGCGTTCCGAATGGCCGGACACGCGTAGAACGAGCCTCGAAAAAGGGGAAATGAAGAAAAGCACCGATGTCTGTTTCGCTGGGCCGTTTTTATCGGCAATTCCGACTTTATCCCATCCGGCCTGCCTCCATCCACCCTCTCCTTACCATTCGATATTGTATTCATAGCCAGCGCTAAGAGACAGAGATATCGGAGTGATTCACGAGCGCGGAACCGACGGAATTCATATTAGGAGAAAAATGTCACGGTCCCCCCTCTGCTTCGGTCGCACGGCCAACCCTCCGAAACTAACTGCTCCGATGCCCGTTGCTGGACATCGTTCCCGCTTGTCCCCGGCTACATAGATTTCCGCGATATCGGCCCGTATCGATTGCCCACTCTTCCAGGAGCACGGCATAACAAATTGTACTCCTCAACTGCCGCCCATACTTAGCGAAATGTCCCAAAAGATTTCCGGAAGAACGCTTTCTTTCCGGAATCCAGCGATTTTCATTCCTGTCAAGTAGCATAAGTCTGTCTTTGGTCGGACAAGCCTAGTGCGAGTTATTGGAACAGTGTATCAAAACAGTAGTACAATTTTTATGGAATTCTCATCACCGCATTATGTGTGAACAAACATTCAGTTATTAAAATAAAGCCGGAATTAGACTTACAGAGAGTTGTGCGATGAAGCACAGAAATAAAATAATCCTCGTCTCTCGTGCAGTGAATGCGATAATCAAGTGGAATATACCAGCTGTTGTTTTAAGTAGATTGTGCCAGGCACTGTGCAGACATGTTTAACGTCAAACAGGAATCGAATGAAAGCAGGAAACGAATTCCTTAAAATTCTGATCGCTGCACTCTCCGTTGCATTCAATAATGAATACCGCGAGTAGTACGAGCACGCCACATGCCAGGCAAACAAATATTAAATTGAAACTAGAATTAAACGTTCATTAATCCTGAAGTTCCGAGAATTATGTTGCGATGGCTAACACAGGGTGACGTCACAAAGGGACTCGGCAGCCGATGGTGATGCTAAACAAAGTCACCGATTGAATTAAACAAGGGGATGCGGCTGCGTGGGGGATACGTGGGGGTCGGCAAAGAAGAGAGGGGGTGGGGGATTGACGCGAGTCACCGTTTCCGCGAGGTAGACGAAATACAAATGTCTCCCGGGCTTTCAGTCACATCGAGTTGTTGTTACGCCGAGGAGTTCATGAGGAGTAAAGAGGATCACGCGATCCAGATAAAAGAGCGAGCCTCCGGCCGGAGGCCGATCCATGGGTCCCTCGCATGTATCCAGCTTAGCCGCGACCGCAGTTTAAGGAGCTTTGGCTTTTGTTTAATCCAGAGTGAGTAAAAACGAGATGAAGCGATCCAGAGCCTGGCTGCAGTCACTCCCCGGCCCTTGATTCGCGGGAAAATCCCTCTCATTCCGTGACGGCTACGGGGATCAGCCCGGAAGTTGACAGCCCCTCTCCATCGCGGCGCCGTTTCCTTAATCATTTTTCTCCCCGTGGCACGAGCCTAATCCACGCCCACCCGCAATCTTTTTACTTCGTCCGAGAACGGCTTCGAGATCAATGCATGAACTAAACCTAAGCAACCACTGGTACAGAATTGAATTATAGCTCCTCGAATGGGTGATCGATCATGCTCCGATGGTAACGAGTCGAAATTCGGACCAGCCGCGAAATCTTGGCGAGCAAAGAAGTTTCTGATTAATCGCGGGCTGCGGGGGGTGTAAGCGGTGCTCGAATATTCCGTGACATGACGGCTCGCGTCGTGTTTTCTCCTCAATTACGTCAATCCACTCACGACCCCCCGCGTAACGGAGCGACTACTCGAATCGAAGCCCTCCGCTTCGGTCCTTAATCGGTCAAGTGATCGTAGACTCCGCCCGACAACCGGCTGCTGGGTCTGGCCGGCTGCAGAGCAGAGGAACAGAGACGAATCGCAGAGAAAGACAGCGCCGCGGGGATGGTTTGCGCGGGGGTGGCAAGCGGGGGTGGAGACGAGAACGGACGAGAGCACCACAGAAAGAGAGAGAGAGGTCAGGAGAAATGGCTAATTCCGGATATTTATGTAGGGGGTAAAGTAGGGGTTGTTACGGGCCTCGAGATCGCCGCTATAACCCTGGAGAGCCAGAAGCGACCAACTGACCAGAAAATTAACCCTCCAGTCGATCGGATGGAGCCGGACCACCGGAACAGGCCGATGCCTTGACTCGCGTCAAGCCTCCTGCCTCGATTCTACTTTTTTTCCCAACCCCCCCGCAACCCCTCTCGACTTCAACCGTGAATTTCGACCCTTTGAATTATCGACCACCCCCAGGCTCGATAGAGTTTCTTCAATCAGGCGATCGCGGAACGACTCGCTCGGACGGAACCACCCGAGAAACTCGGTTTCCGACGGTCTTACGATTGACGGGTCCATTCCGACCCCGCCGGACACCTGCCCGATGCCTTATTAGGTCTTCTGCAACGTGGCGGTCGAGGCAGATTCGTTGGACACTTGTAGATACACTAATGTAAAAAACAGTATGAAATTTATCAACTTTATATGTTAACCCTTTGTGCATTCGAATGGTGACTCTGCGGCGCCAGTAAAAATTGCCATACCGTTATTCGAAACTGTTTTAACATTATTAAATTGGGCAATGTCAGAAAGATTACATAGAATTAAAATTATTTGGGTTGAAAGAAATGTCTCGAAAGGGTTAATCAATGCAACAAAAATATAGTGATGAGAGACAAATTATTCGATTGAAGCTGGAGCCGAGGCTTCACTTCTGCGTTTCCTGGGAGTCAGTCTGCTGGCCAAAAAATTGTTATTTTCTTCTCGGCCCCATCGATATAATTAGAAGAGCGTTGCGAGGGTTCAAAGAAAGGGTTCTCGAGAAGAGGCGAGAGACAACGCGAGTCAAGCGTAGGTCCGCATAAACCGAGTCGACCCGCGCACGAACACCGCCGCGCCGACCCCCAATAAAAGTCAACAAAAGACTAACGATTCATTCGGCTAATGGAAAAGTCCGAAAACAGAAGCGCACCCCCTACCCCACGTTGTCGCCCCCCGGCGCGTTCCTACCGCTCATAATTAAGCAGACTTTTAGCAGATTAGATCCGCGATTTCGCGCGCAGCTCGCTCGCCCGATTCTTTTTCTGCGGAAAATATCACGCTTGATCTTATCTGTTTCTCCTGAACGCTTCTTGCGATCTTAGCTTAACGTTAATTGTCCCAGCTGAATTGTAATTAGACGCTTTTTGATACTGTAGAATAGTTGGTGGGTGGAGGCAGAATTTTTGACGTTCGCGTCGATCGCGAATTTCTAGGTCTGTTAACTGAATTCATAGAATTAATGATCGGCTCTATCAACCCCCTTTTCAATCAATCAGTGCAACCAGCCGATCGTTCGTTAAACTCGACCGTCGGTTGTTAAAGTTAATCCTCCCGTTTATTATCGGACCACAGAGCTTTATTAAAATTCTGATTTTCATTGGCGAATTCTAGAGAGCGAGAGCTGAAATAAAATCGTAGTTTCTTCGCCGATGAGTTCGACGTGTGCCAAACCAGCGGTGAAATTGTATTTTTAACTGCACCCAATCGACTCTATTTTAGAACGATGCGGAATCCATTTATCGAGTGCGACAGTATCAAGTGATCATTATTAAACTATTATTAGGTCGTTCGGAAAGTAACTTCGATTTTCGTGTAGAAGTCAATTCCTGCTTTGTAGTGATTTATAAATAGACAGCGGATCGTTATGCAAAATAAACATTTAACAGCTGAATTGCAACAATCTGAAGTAAAATAGAGATTTATCTTCTTTCTTAATATGTTCGATTTTTAAGAAGTAAAAAGTCATAGAATTCATAGAAAACAGAAGTTCAACGAACATAGGATCTTCAAGTTGCCAGAAAAATCGCAAAGGATCATAGAACAAAATCTCATAAAACTTATTGCGAATAGTAAAAAATTGGCTTTCATTTTTCCTGGAGAAAAAGAAATGACTTGCCGAGCGAGCTGATATAAAATCTGAAGAAAAATCGTGCCAGAAAAAATCTCAGGGGTAGATTACCTCGACGTTTTGGCCTTGTAGGATGAACAACCCCCGAAAAGGAGCAGATCTCGTCAGAACCGTTTTCTGGACGGGTGTCGCGGCTCCGCCAGTTAAACGGATCGAAAACAAAGAAGATCGTTTAACGATATTGTCAGAGCAAAGCCCCTCGCGGGCCAACGGCAGCCACAGTTCCTCCGAGGCGGGCTTGAGGGGAACCAGTGCCGGATGTTGGATGTTGGGTGCCGGTCCCGGTATTATTCCGAACCATTTGTCACTCGGGCAACCCGACAACCCCTTTCGTTTCACGGGGTCCCTTCGCGAGAGCAACCCCCGCCCCCGCACTCGTGAGTTTTTATAGCCGCGAATCGTCGCAATATGCCGACAAGGGGCTTAACGTTCCTCAGCCCGGATCTCGAGGAGTCGAGGACAGATTAAGAGGGTGAGAGACGGAACTCCTTTTTTCCTCCTTTCCGTTCGAGCCACCTCCTTCGAGGATTAGGCGAGCCTAATCCAGATTTCGCGACTCGTTCGGGACTCGGGGGCAACCCTTGTCACCTCGCGCCCTGAAGAGTGTCCGCGGAAAGATAATTAATTCACCGGAGGGGGTGGTGTCCTTGGCAAATCGGGGACGGGGTGCTAAGATGGAGGGTTGGAAACCCAGAGCAACAGGGATCACAAAAAGACAGGCAACAATTTCTGAAAAATTGGAGAACTCGCGGAACAATGCATTTAATTAACCCCGTTAAGTGGAGGTTGAAAATTCCTCTCGGGGCGCGACAAAAAAAGATTCTTGTACCTCGCAGCAAGGAACGAACTCACCCTTTGCACGGTGCACAAAGAAAATTCGAAAACACAGGGTTGCAGCGTCGTTTGGCGCGATGGGGTGCCACGAGGAAGAAAGATTCCGCGTCTTCCACCCTCGGCGCGAGCCATTAAGCAGAATCGTTTGGCTAACCGAGACAAAAATCCGGCTGCGATATTTTTTTTCTTCATCCCTGCCCCCGTTCTCCGCGACTTGTGGGAGGGTTCCGTTGAATTCCGTGCGTGCCGGCACGGACAAAAGACAAACGCCGCGCGCGTTTTTCGTCGTCGTCGTCGTCGTCTCCTTTCGTTTGTTTCAAGCGTCATTTGTTTGGCGACCTCGGATGGGACTCTCGTGTCTTCGGGTTCTGGCGTGGCCGGGATCTATGGGGGACATCGGGCTCGCTTTTTCGTTTGGAAAAGGATGCGGGAGATATGGGGGCGGCTACGCGCGGGGCTGGAAAGGCCGCATTTGAATGCCGCCGGAAAGGGGCTGCAAGCGGCCTTTCATCTCCGCTTTGTCGTGCCGAAACACTTCAGGCATGATGGGACCCTAAACTTTTGGGAAAACGCCGAGGATCCGGATCCGGAAGCTGCTGCTGGATTTTTTCATTAGTCCCTGGGCTTCCGTTACGCGCTGCCGAAACAGATGTCCTTTTATGGACTGTAAACTTTATCGCTCGAAGCTCCCGGAGACCCGGAAACCCGTAGATCTCTTCGCGCGAATATATCCTTGAATACATATATCATTTAGAGAAATCGCGATCCGTAGAGGGAGGCCGTGGCTAATTTCTAATCTCGTCGTTGAACCGTTTATTCGGACGTTCAGAACGAGACTAATACAGTTTGACATAATACATTCATTTAAAGAGATCTGGTGACGAGTAAACATAAACACTTGTGAGATATAGCACAAAATACAAATTGCTGATAGTTCCGCGATCGCACTAACATAATCGAAGGATCTGATCGGTGTGCGTCACGGAAGTCAGAATCATCAGAAAAAGATGAGGTAGAAGCATCGACGATTACTCGGACGAATTTGCAATCGTATTTCGAGGGAATCGGGGACTCTATTCCGCGAGGAGAGATTCTAATCCTAATTTCTATTTGTTCGTGCAATCTAGCGATCTCGGGAGCTGTTCGAGAGATCGAAAAGAAGGAGAAACGGGAGAGAGGGATGTTCGGCGCAGGAGAACCCGGTCCGAAGGGGGAGGTTTCTTTCATCAGAAAATAATTAAGGTTTTCTATGGAGATGATGGATTCGGCGGAGCTGCCGTTCGCTCAGTCAACGTCAGAGGTTGACAATAGGTTCAATGGGTGGAGCGCTCCTTTATTTAAAGTAGCTTTGTGTCCTCTCCTTACCCTTCGTCCAGTCGACGCGCAAGCCGAATCTGGATCGTCCATTCTGCCCCACGGAGAATCGAGTTTCTTCGACCCGTGATGCGCGGTAGTTAATGAAAAAACGGTGATGCGGCAGGGTAAGGTACACTCGTGAAGTCTTTTGCAGGTTCGTTCCACGTTTCCCGGAATTCCCACGTGTAGGAACGTTCCAGAACGCTCCGCCGAAGCCAGCAAATCACGTGGGAGATCGTCCGAGCCTTGTATAGGCATTTATTCATTTCTCGACCAAATAAGGCAATATCGACGAGCCTCGGCCAAATAAATTCGCGAATCGCGAATTACAGGAGAGTCAGTCTGTTTTTTACGTCCGAAGCTTGTACTCAATTGAATAAAACTATTCTCTTTTCTGGATACTACACACGTGAGATTTTCAAGTTCTGAAATTCCGAAGTAAAAGAAACGGAGCCAAAAAATTGTTTCTCCGACGATTGTTCGACGGTTAAGACGTCATTCGAGGCTTCCTCTGAGCGAGGCGTTGATCGCTCGCAGGGGTAGCTGGGAAACACCCGTTTACTACGCCCTTCTCCCTTTTCTTTCAATACCTTAATGTCAGCCAGCGTTACGAGCTTTTGTCTCCGGCTCGCTTCGCCCCGCGCTCCTGCAAAGGGGTATTCGTCGCTCGAATCCTACTCGAGGATGAAGCTTTATTTAGCAGATGATATTTACGACTTCCAATCCAACGGTACCCCGGCCCACCCTCCGCCCCCGATCAACTTTTATATTGTCTTTGGCGAAGTTCGTCGCTGTTGCCTTCGAAACGTTCCCCATTCTTTCAGCGACTCGTCTTCGAGCTCGATTCAACCGCTGGAAAAGAGGATGCAGCCCATGGTCTCGGCCAGGACGCCTCTGTCATCGAGATTCTCGCTTAAGAAACCCCCCACTCTCCGCTACCTTTCGATTCAATTGCGTTCGAGACCGTGCTTCGCGAACTTTTATTGTTTAACGTTGATGTGTGGTTTAGGATTCCTTTGGGAATGCAGATTGAAGAAGTGGATAGTGATGCACTTCAAGTTTCAGTGACAAGGAATTGCAGAAGTTCGAACATGTTTTTGGGTTCTATTGGTCGCGGCTGACTTATTGCTGTTTGTACTACTTGTTTTCGCTGGGAAACAGCTGCGTAAATATTTCGAAATTATTAGACTGCAGATTTTAGGGATTTATGACAAAAATACGTAAAATTGAAAGCAGTGGACATGAAAAAAATATTTACGTACATCAATGCGTTAGTTTCAGCTTAATAGGATAATCGAAACAAGAATACAATTTTTATTTGGCTCCTATGCTCTCCAATCAATGCGAACATTTTTTTTATTTTGAATAAAGATTCGCAGTAGAGCAATTACTAATCAATGCTACTGTCAACAGAAAAAATAGAGAGATCATTTTCAATTATTTTCATTCGAATTTGAGGTTTATCAGTGCCCCGAATATTCGGAAACGTTCTCGCAGGAGAGGATCGACGCGAGAACGCAAAATTTCTTCAGCAGAGATTAATGTCTACGCAGAAATAACTATAAGAGAAGAGGTTCGTTTCACGCATAGCCCGGAGCGTTCGGTATATTATGTTTGCCGCTGGTGTTTACAACTGCTCGTAGCCCGGATGACAATCTCGGATCAAGGGTGGCTCGACGATAAGACAGACGTGCGCGCATATTTGTTTCCAAGTCGGCAGCTGGAAATGTTCGACGGAGGAGAATATCGAATGACGTTTCCCACCGAACCTTTTCCCTTAACTCGAAACACAGAAGAGAAATGGGAAAAATATCGCAAGTAGTGTGAACGAACAATAATCAGACTAGAGAATAGACAATCAGACAGTCGAAACCATTAGCTGAGAGTATAAACATCAAAAATAATTGATGAAATCAGATCAAAATTGTTCCTGCAAGTACGAAACCCGTATTCCAGTAGTACGAACCGAAATTAATCGGCTAAACCGAATTTCGGATTCGCTGACCAGAAATTCGAACGGTATTGACAGATTTCACGCCGATGGTAACACGAATCAGGTGACAAAAGCTCGATGCCCCGGCTCCCAGTAAAAAGCATAGCAAAGACTCCACCCCCGATAAATTATACGTCGATAAATTAAAGCTGCGTCGGTGTCCGCCGATAAAAATCGAAGATGCAAACCGACCAGGCCGATGGAGGAGAAGCCCGACGGTAACAGCGATTCATTTTTCATCGACCTAACCGAATTTGTCGAACTCGGAGCGACGCCAAGGGTGGGATCTAATTTTAGGGCCATTACGATGTGTACGGGCTTTTCCTACCCTACCCGGCCCGATGGCCGTGAACCATCATTTGTACGAATTACACCGGCCGGCCCCTCTATATCGGCGATCGTTTATTATTATTAGCATCAGCCTCGTCTTCCGCGGTACCTTTCGCGCAAGGATTCCACGATTAATCCTTCGGAATTCCTAGAAAAGTTGCTACGCGATGCATAATACAATTAAGCTGTAGCTATTGGGTCATAAAGCAGCCAGGAACCGTATTAAATTTTAGTTAAACTGCTGTGTGGTTTTGTCGCGATTTTTTATACCGTCTGATCAATTTCGACATGCTCTACTTGCTGGAATTGTTATTTCATTCTTTGTTACTCCAACCGACGATTAATAGTTTGTCTCTTGCGCCACAACCGATTGGGAATGGGATTTAAGACACTTGGAAATTAACATCGACCATTTACACTGCCGGTGAAGCTTGCCTGATTTCCTGAAATTGGATACATAAAAGAGCCGATTGTTTTCGACTGCAGGGTCCACTTGAGGCCCGACCGGACAGTCCGCGAGACAGCGGTGGCTGATTAAAGGGGGAGGGGGTGGATCAGCAAATTATTTAACGCGGCCTCCGCGTCTTCTGATCTTTTCCATCAGGTAGATGAACCCTTTCATCCTCAGGAGAGAGCGCCAGAAGGGGGCGGGGAGAAGAGCAAAAGAGAGAGAGAGAGAGAGAGAGTCCATAGCTGATGGGGTTCGAGCCAAGCCCCGATCCGCGACGATGGAAATTATATATACGAACATAAGAGGAAGGCGAGAGACTGGTACGTTAAAGAAATTAGAGAGATAATTCCTCGGACGAATACCCAATTTACCCTTTCGTCCGTTCCCGGAGCGTCCTGGCCTTATTATCTAAAGTGCTCGGCAGCCAGAGGCTGCTGCCCGGGAGAGAAAAAAGAACGCTCGAAAAAAGATGAAAAAAATGAAAGAGGAACATGCACCCTCGGCACCGGCGGCCTCCTGACAGCAACCCGGAGGGTTCTCCGCCGTAAGGGGGTTGGCATGGTGGCCCCCGCAAGGACAAAAAGTATTAAAGGATACCTCCGAGAGGCTCCTATGGACCGAGCCTGCGCTGCCGCCGTCGTCAGTGCCCGGAACTCTCGCTGGCTCCGAGATGTTGGCGAACTTTTTTCGGCTCCTATCATTTATTCACGCCAGAGTTATTTTCCTCCGCACTTCAACGCCTACCACCCATCCACCCCTTCACCCCTGTTCTACCTTCCCACGGGCTAGCGAACGACGTTCCGCGCAACCCTGTACACTATACCAGCCCCCCTTTTTCCTCCTACCACGTTCTACGTCCTCCTCTCTGTCTTCCTCCTTATCTGACTTTCCACTTCGACAGCTGGTTCGACGATTTCAACCCCTTCGGGACCCCGCGGGGTGAAAAATTGAAATAATAATGAACGTGGAATTTCCTGCGAGGCTCCCGATAAGATTCTTCTTCGGTGTCCGGGCACTGCGATGTTGATGGGGTGCTGTGTAACTTGAGCCGAACTTTATAAAATATACCACCTAAAAAATTGAGGAATTGGATTATCAATAAATCAGCAGAAAGTAAAAATTGAATCAACGATCTCAGAATCGTTTTCTTTTAAAAAGCAACCGTGTGCATTTAATAACACCGATTTCCAGTATGAGCAAAATATCTTGATGTCCGAGCAATTACTCCCAGATCATCGATCCTCGATCCCGTCACGAAGATCAACCCCGTGGAGTCACCGTTAGCCGCGATCACGCCGAGCAAAATGGATCCTTGTATCGCGAAGAAGAGAGCCCGTAAACCGCGGTCGTAGGGACCATCGAGGGAGCGATTCCGGGGGATGGGGGGTGGCTATCGAAGGGTGGTGGCGGCTTGGGGGTAGGGTGGTGGCCACGGTCGGGCGATTCCATCGGGAGATCGGTGAAAAAGAGATCGAGCCACAGGCCGCCACCGCTTGAATTGAAAGAACCGGCCCCAATCATCCTGTGGAAATGCATTTTCCGTCTCTCTGGCTTCTGTGCCGGACGCCGATCCGATCCCGATCCGCGCCTCGCCGCTCCGCACCGCTCTGGTCCGCACTGCTCTCCGCGCCGGTGGCGGCGGTTTTCGGGCATGGCTTCATACGAGCCGCACACACCGAGGAGAGAGGGCCAGTCTTTGTCGCTATTTTGGGGGGATGAACGAGAGAGCCGGGGACACGAATACGAGTTTCGATCGATGAATCACTCGACGTGCACCGTTGACGTTGACGTGGAACGAGAGCACCAGCTCTCTCTCCCTCTCCCCCTGCCGCGATAGGACAAACAGAGAGACGGAGAGACCGTTTACGCGAGAAACCGGAAGAGCGACGGAGAAACACATCGAAAAAGAGAAAGATAGGGAGAGAGAGAGAGGGAGAGTGAGTGAAAGAGCGAGATGGTGAGGGCGCAGTTTCGTGACGAACGATGCAACGGGAGAGAGAAAGGCAGAGAGTAAGCGTTTAGGGGTTGAAGAGGGAACGATGGCCTGGTCGGATGCACCCTCTCGCATATACAGTAGCAGCTCACCGGTTGCGGGTGTAGAGTATGCAGGTGCGGGTGTATTAAAAAGGCGGGGGTGGCTGCGGTCGCGTACCAATCACCCGACGGGGATGAGCGGGGCGGAAAGGTGGTCGGCGGGGGTGGGTTCTCGATGGACGGGGGCAGTCACGGTGTAGAGAGGGATCATACAGAGACGGTTTGTTCCGAGAGAGAACACGCCCGAGCCACGCAACCCCCGTGAAATTTTAATCGTGTCGTCATTGGGGTAGTTTGTTGCGATAACCCGACCAGCATGGACGTGTACGGGTTTCAACGGGGAGGGTTTCACCGAACGAACCAAAAAAAAAAAGAGAAACGCCGGACACGCCGGTGGAGATCGTTGAACTGGTACGGTTTTTATCTCTTTTAGCGATCGGGACACACGGGGGTCCCGTCTTGCCCCGCTTTCTCGCCCGACGGATTTTCGAATCCGTGCGACGCTCTTGATCGAGTTAAGTCGCACTCGGATTTTTTTGTTTTATCACTGGAATTATATCCGTCATTTCGCGGATACTCGGAACGATTGTTACGGTGGTGCTGCTCGTTGTGTATTCATTTGTTTAATTCCGCGGTTCGCGTGGCTGGTTTTTCGATGGGATGTTGGTGGATTATTGGGTGTTAATCGACTCCTGAAAGTAGCTTAATAGACCGCGGATGTCTCTGCAAAATAAAAAATAATTCAAATCTAATCTGAAGATTAGAAAGAAAAATATCGAAGTAATAAAAATCTCAGCTCGGACCGTGATTGAGCATCGCTTCATTTCCGAGGGGTTAATCAATGTAAAAGTGTAATACCACGCTTAAAATTCCTGGGCGAGAATTACATCGTCGGGCGCGAGTTTTTGGTATCTTTTCGGATCGGCCGATAACGCGCGGAATGTTTACCGGTCGTAATTAGCGGCGTGTCGCATTTTCATCGAGCGGAGCGGAGCAGAGCTGGCCTGCGCAAGCGGAGCGTGTGTGCCGGCCACACGAGTGAATGGATCGGACCTCGGAAAGATTCATGGAGAGAGACACGGGTTGGCCCGGTGCTGCGGTATTATTGCTCATTTGACCGGCCGCGTATCGGAAAATAATGTAGAAAATTGTTTTGCGGTCTTTTTATCTCGATTTTCAGGTAGTCGACGCGCGACGCGACGCACCGGCCGCGGTGATAGGCAACTGCATGACCGAGCGCGACGACAGTGCAAGAGGGGGTTGGGGAGGGGGTAACAGCACACAGAAGGGAACAGGGGGGCGCTTTGTGTGTCCCATCAATCACGCGGACCTTTTCACCGAGCGGATATCGGGCCTGCCCGTTTTTGCGTGCGGTGCATCCCTCTCGATTGCAATCGCGGCGAATTATTGAATCTGCTGCATCTCGTCTGTCCGGATTAGGTTGGGTTAGTTCGCACTCGTCCCCGACTTCCCTTGACGATCCACGAGCCTCTAACCGAGCAACGAACGATTTTCCCGGTACGCTTTGTCACGTTTCCTTACCGATTTTCCCGGGAAAATTTGCCTGGCGTCCTCCTCTAATCGCTGCGATTCTTCCTAATGCGTTTCCATTCAAGTGCAACTTGCATTCGGTGTTGCACAAGTGCTTACAGTATCTCTGTTGTTTCAATTCAGTGTTCTTTTTTTGGAATAAAAATTGTTACGTGGCAGTCATAATGTTCTAGTAATCTTCTAACGTCATCAAATTTAACGATTAGACTGCAGATTTGAATGTAATATATTTTGTAGATTACAAAAATATTCATATAACTGAATTCTTCATGTCTATCTTGGCAACGATACTAAATCTTACTATTGCCAAGTTTATAAAATCGTCTCGAATAAGAGTACCTCAATTGTCTTACCGTCAATCTTTCACAAAAATTCACAGTCTATTTAAAATATCCTGGCATCCCAAAAAAAAGCAACAGGAACAACGCGGAAAGTAATCCCTCTGAACCCTCGACTAACGATACTAACAAGTTGCGAATAAAATATTTGTCGCGTCCCAGAACTTGTCTTTTCTGCGAGAGAATTACAGCTGTACCAGCTGTGATCCAGAATTCGAGTACTTACTGCATTCAGATCCGCGGGTCCCGGGTTCGCCTGCGTAAGAAGATGGTCATTGATGGAACGGATGATATTACTTTATTTGACGACGTACTTAAACAGTGAAAGATCTCGATCCCGAGGCTAGTCACGCCCACGCGATCAAACGTGTCTATCCACAACCGTTGCTCCCCGTACAAAAAAAAAAGAGGAGGATCAACATTAAGAACGTGACTTGCTCAGGACTTTGAATCCTTGGGACTTGTGATATTTACAATAATTTCGCGGTTTCATCGGGATGAAACCCATCGACGATTCCCATCGCACAGACAATACATTCTTCGCTGCATCTTTCGTAAAATCTCAAGTTAAGCCTGATGCGAGGAGAATCGTGATCGAACGACAATCGGTTGGTGCTTAACACGTACGATTAGCCTAGGTAATAATTGGACGCCGCTTATATTTACATACTATATACCAACGTAAACCCTGGTTAGTCCTCGAGTCCTTGATAGATCCCAGCCGAAGGACCAGGCGCTAAGCATTCATCGCGTACATTCAGTCGTGAACGGAAATCGCTGTGATTCAGCCGGGACTGGGCTGGGACTAGCATAAACGAGACTTGGAGCGATCCACGAAGATCATGGATCTCTGTAAAAATGTCCACGAGCTGGTCCAGGGTCACCTGGACGCTTCTACGACCCTTAATAGGGTCTCCAAACATGTCTCGGTTTAGGGGTCCTCTCTCTTCTGGGTCTAACGGCATCCCTCTCGACATCGGTGTCGTCGTCCTTCTTCCTGGTAGTCAGATCCTGGCCCACGTTCTCTTTATCCTGTCCTCTCTTCGTGCTGAGGTCCACGGTGCCCTCAAGGCGAATTTTCACGGACAAATCCCTTCGAGGAAGCTGCTCGTCGCTGGTGGCTTCTTGATCGTTCGAGTTCTCCATGCTCGGCCGCAGGTGTACAGAGTTTTGAAAGGACGCGTCGTTCGTACCGTCTTCGCTCCTGGCAGGTGAGATCCTCGGAGAATCCTGTTCAGGAAGGGAATCGTCGCTCCTGACTCTGTCCCTCGTCTGCTCGTACTCGTTCCTGTCGTCCACCTCTATGCTACCGTCGGGACTATCCAATCCTGATCTTCGCAACACGTCCTGGTCGTCGTCACCCTGCTTCTCTTCTTTCAGACCAGTCTCGGGGCTGTTGCTGTTGCTTCGAAGCTTCCTCAGCTCTTCTAACCTCGCCTGGTCCGGCCTCTGTAACCGTTGCTGAGCCATCCTCAACGCCAACGCGTGCCATTCCGGCTCCAGCATGTATTGCTGCGTGTGGTAGAGAGGATTGTAGAGCCAGGACGATTGCGGCAGCAACGGGGCGAATATCGAGCCAAAGATGGACCCTGTGGCTCCCAGCAGGTGCAGACCTGTTGTTAGAGCGATAGTCAGTGTGGTTCTCGGGCGATTTTTAATGGATTGCGAAACTTTGTGCGGAATAAAAAATGTTTGTCTCGATTGTACGTTAATTTGGATTTCGGGCAACGCAGAGACAAATGCAAGAATTCGCAATCCGATCACAGGAGAGGAAAAAGGACAGTACCTTGGAAATGAGAGTGATGTCCGGAGGGGCTGGGCGTCGTGGTGGTAGTGGTGGTAGTGGTCTCTGCTGGTGGTGTGGGCGCCGCGACGGTCGCCGTCGTGAGCAAACCTGGTCCAGAATTGCCAGGTGACGAGGTCGGCGTCACCTCCCTCACGGAGACGCTGATTGGACCCAGATCGTTCCTGGACGACTCTTTAAAAATATTCATAGTTTTCCGTTAATCTCGATCCGTCGTCTCGGATCTACGTAATATTTTTAAATATTTAAATGTCCAGGCCCTCCAATTTTCAAATATTCATATTGAAATTTTTCTGCAAAAATTTTTTTCACATTGTATAGCAAATAGCAAACCAATTGTTCTAATTTCTGAAAAAAGTTCAATTCTTCGTGACTGATGAGCAAAAGGAGTTAGGCTCTCTTACCGGTGTTAGGTCCAGGCAGTCTTGGGGATCTCTGCTCGATGCTGTGGTGGAAGGGATTGAAGGCCGACGCACCAGCTGCCGGAGGATGTGTATGCGAATGGTGACCGGGAGGCGGCGGAAGACAGTGTGGTGGCAGAGACCCTCGGGGAAGACCACCCCACCCTTGGTTGGCTCCTTGCTCCAGACCCAGGTGTTGCAAGCCTGTGCAATCGAACAGATCTGAAATTATGTCTGTCAGGTAGTTCAGCTTTCTGGCCGCCTAGCGCTCCGAATAACTCCGGGGCCAATCAGGACCAGATACTTTCAGAAGGAAATTTCGTCCGGGAAAGGAAACTCCTAGGGAAAAATTCTTAGGAATGGATGCCGCCCTTTCGATCGGAAACTATCGTCTACCTTTTATTTTCGGCTTACGAAAAGGAAGAAAGGTATCCTTGAAATTGGACGATTCTTGTGGACCTCTTGAATTGGTTCATGGAGATGAACATTACGCATCGATCGCAAGAAAAATAAGCTACGTACAAATAGAACAGAGCGTTAAAGTTTATATTTACCCTGTACATTTTTCAATGGCTATACATCGGCAACAACAAATGATTTATTTCTGCCTTGAATGCATAAAATATCCGCGGTCGAGGCGTCAATAATATTATTAAAGTCTGTATTCTATGAATTGCTAAAAGCTCCATCTTTGTATGAGAAAACAGGTTTAATTTTATGTGCCCAATGTAAGAAAGATTACATAAAATAAAACTAACCTAGGTTCAAGAGAGAAATGTCTTGATTTTGGAATTAAAATTGCTTCAAGTCTGTTCTGTTATTTGTAGGTGCAAGTTATTGTTTTAAGACGAAACAATAGAAAAATATAAAGATAGAAACAGATCGAAGAATAATTGTTTACCTTGTTGTTTTATGGATCTTTTACCACTGTGTCAATTCGACACGGAGGTACAGGTTCAGTTGGTGGAATGAGGGTCGAATGAGGGTTAATAACATACTGATCTAGCAGATTCAACTGAAAATTCTCGTGGAGAGTCCGACTCGATGTAGTGGTACAAGGGGTTCGAATCCAGAAAGGAATCAATCGATCCTGGTCCCTAGTTAAAACCGTTCACTCCAGAAAAGTTTCTGTACTTTTCCCGGAGGTTTTCCGCTCTGTGAAGGGTTAGGGCAAGATCAATCACAGCAGTGACAGTCGGTGCACGTGTGCGGAACCGGGCACGCGGTCCAGCGATAAACAATCCGACGTCGTTCATTAGAAAAAATAGTTGGAGGATGGTGGGTTCCGTAACGTACCTATAACGTCAGACGGATAAACGATCACGGAGTGACAGACGGAGCAACAGAAAGCGTTTCCCTTTGACGTAGCCAGAGCGTTTGACGTGGATGGACAGTTAAATTTATCCAATAGAGAATAGAGGGACGATCGATCACCTTTTTTCAATGGGTGGCCAATACCGCGGGGCCGCGGGGAAAGGTTTCACCCGTGTGTGCAGGTATGCAATTAAATCCACGACATCGGAAGAATTAATCTGTTCGTGCGCGATTACAGTGGTCGGTGACCGCCGTACCGTCAGTTCTTTGTCCGCGAGAGTGAAACTTCGAATCGATACTAATTCCAAGAAGTCACCCCTCGCAAGATTTGTCCACCCTCTGAAGAAACCGGAGAATATTCGCATATTGTTGACCGGTCACGAGCTAACTCGTGTTTGCACTTGCATGATCAATTTCAATTTACGAAACCCACGCCACAATACAATAATTCAAAACATTTGTTCATTTCCTGATTGCTACAGAGTTTATCGGACTATAAAAAATATATTAAAAGTTACAGAAAAGATATGTTCAAAGTTTCATTTGAATTCATTATGTATAAATGAAGTTTATTGAAACTTATTTAGATTGTTTTACTTCCACATTTTTTCAATTACGAAATAATAACCGGTGACATGAGATAGCCTCTTGAAAGCATAGAAATTTCCTTTTACATTACAATCTTACATGAAACCATTACATGACGTAATTGAGGGTGACTTGATAGTTCACAATGAAAATTGCTGTTGCTATTGAAGGTTCTATTAAAAAGTGTTTAGCCGTGTACCATAGATTTTTAAAAATTATGCAATAATCATCGGTCGATAACGTGGTAATAACCGCGGAGAAGAAAATAATGGTAAAAATTGAAGGTACGAAAGTTACGAAACCGCGGAGAAACGAGTTTTCACCCCCGCGAGGGAGTAAAGAAAGGAGTAAAAGTGAAGCCGTAGTCATCGGTATGGTATCGGTTTTTCGAAACACCTTGATCAATAGCAGATTATACCGTCATCTGTGCGGGGCAGTTTAAAAATTCCGTGAAAGCTCCGAAGCCACCGGGTTGCGTGGGTGGGGATCGCGGCGGGGTGGTAGGTAGGGGAGGTAGGGTTGAATGAGTGGGGAAGCCGGTCCGGTCACTGGAACGTGGGCGTGGCGGCTCGTGGCTCGGTTCGCCGCGATTGGACCAGCCGGCATCCCCACTGTACGGCCGCGGAACAGCGGTGGGAAACGGAAAAAGCTCGGTAGGGGACGAAGGGGTGATTTTTAAGCTCTCTTTAAGCCGTGCTTGCCAGAGAGGACACCACTATCTCGCGTTCTACCACACCGGCGTGGTACGGCGAGCAGCCCAGCTGGTAGCTCGCATGGCGAAAGAAAAGGGGGTTGGTTGGGGGCGCGCGAGAGTGAGAGAGAGAGAGAGAGAGAGAGAGAGAGAGGAAGCGAACGGGGCTGAGGGAAAGCTTGTAGCTGCAGCTACTTTATGAGGGGATTAAGAAAACGATAAGAGGCGCGCGAAAGCTGCGCTGCCGGCGAGCTTAAGGAGCCAAAGGGTTTCCGTGTACCTGATGCGCCGTTAGCGCGGACTTTGCTGCGAGGCTGCTGGAATCCGCCGGCGATTTTTCACCTCATCCCACGCATTGAAAGAATTCCTCATATTAAAGCAGCGCCGAGCCCGCGCTTCTTCTTCCTCGATGAAATTAATTTCTCAGATTTTTTCGGGCGATTGCGTTCGAAAAAAATTTATTCTATCTGTCTGGTCTATTTTAGGGGTTGCCGGCTCATTGGATATTCAATGGAAAACGGTCTCGATGTTTGACAGCGGCGCGAATCCGTCCGAAACTGCTCGTAACATACTTTCAATTTAATAAACTCCCAAAACGCCCGGCACCCTCTTACAGTGCCTAGCGCTCCCGGAACAGAGGTAGGGGCGCCCGGCGATAATTCCGAAAACAAATGAAGACTAATGAGGGGAGAAACCTGGCGAGATCTCTGAAAGAGTCGGTGGGAACGAGACGGAACGGCCGGGCGAGAGCTGAAAGGGTTCAAGGAGCCGCTACCCTTTAAGGGGTGAGAAATGTTAAGCTTAAACGTTACGGCCGTAGGGTTAGTTGCCTTTATGTGTGCTTTCCGCTGGGGCACCGAAGCTTTAAGGGATGATGTATTATCGAGCAGCATGCTCAAAATTTGCTACGTTATTCTGGTCGCGACGCGAGGCGCCGCGCCGCGCCTGTGTCAATGTTGCGCCCCGACCTGTGACACGTTTAATTATGAATCTGGCCGAAAGACTATCACAATTAATTACACACTCGACCCGGGACATTGCGAAGAGTCGTATAGACACGCAAAAATTATAAAGTCGCCGTCAATTCCGGTGAAAACTGATTTCTCTGGGGATTTGTGGTGCAGATTAACAAGAACATAAATGAGTAGCGTAAGTCAGCCCTGAGTCAGACATTCCTTATAAACCGCATCTACGAGTGACTACAGTAAAAATGACTAAAAGTAACACTTTAAGGGTAGAAATTGGCGGGCAGATTTTTACGCAGAACGGCGAGCGGTAGTCTACCTGTTTCCACATCGTTCCGTAGACTGAAAAAGGTTTGGCAAGAGAATAAACAAAAGCCCACCCCCGGGATTCCTTTGTTTCCCGTGGGATAGAGAGGGTTGGTAGAACGAGGGCGAGAACGAGACGGAGAATCGCGTCTGTCACGGCTAGAAGAGGGCCGTCGGCAGGGCAACTTAAGGGGCGTTTAAAGACGTTGGGCTAAAGTCGGACGGGCGCCCCCGACAGTAAAGAGTAAAGCCGGTCGTTCGGGGGTTGCTCGCTTAAAACCCCTCCGCTCGGCAGCCAGAGATACATAATAAATTAATTCGCGTATTTTCCTGTCCTCCTTATCTATTCAAATCTATGCAAAACAGGAGTTAAAACGCCCTTCTTACTCCTAAGGCGTTAACCCTTGTGGAGCCAGCTAGCGCGAAAACCCTCTCTCTCTGCCCCTCTCTTTTCAGCTTCTTCTCTAACACCCCCGTGCCCTCTCTCTCTCGCCACCCCTCTGTGCTCACGGGGGGGAGGGGGTGGCTCGAACCGACCTCATCCCCCTTTCCCACGTTCTAGCCTCTCACTACCGACGGTCGGATGTCTTTGCACACCCACCCTTTGCGCCCGTTCTCATTATCGCGTCGCAGCAACCCCTAAAATGCCACCCTGGAAAGGTCCCTGGCACCGATCTAAGCTCTACGAGGAGATATTTCGAGAAAGGACGAGAAAATTGCTGTCTCTCTCGCTCCCTCTCTCTCGCATCACCGCGTTTCCATCCCTTCTCTTCGCCGGCCGTCTCGCCCCCCCCCGTCCTCCTTCTACCCCACCACCCCGCCCACCCCTTTTCCTTCTCTTATTTACGCTTGCATCCTCTTTGAAGTTACGAACGCGGATAAAAACGACGAACTTTTCGAAACGCTCATTGTACGCCGGCTATTCTCCCCGGGTCACGTCCCCGTGTAATTCCCATTTTATTTCCCACCCCTGACACGATTGCGTGGGCGGGATTAAAAATTGACGTGTCTCATCTTCATCTCAGTTTCATAACGTTCAATCGCGCGAGAGACAGTCCATCGATTTCTTGAAAATATTTACGCATCTAGAATTTGCTAAGACACGCTCGATCTTTCGTTTGATTTACGTATTTCGGGGGATGGGCTGGATTTAATTTTACGAACCTCACCCCCCGAGTTTAATGGAAATCGATAGAAGGAAGGAATTACAAATCAATGCCGCCGCGTGTAAATTCGCCGAATTGATCCAACCCCCTGCGTCTTTATGGGTTTTTGTGTCACCGATAGCGGGGAAGACGACGCGCGGATCGAGCTCGCGTGGGGGATGAAGAAGAACGGGCCAAGGTATCATTAGTTACCGTCGCCTACGTCGAAAGGTTCTGGTCACCGGGTCTGATTAAAAGACGGGGACTCCCGGGGACAGACACCCTTGGAAGACACGCGGCGAGGGTGAAATGTGACGCGAATTTAAAGGATCCGCCCGTGATTTGACGCTGGGGTGGACAACCCTTAAAAAGGGAACCTTTAAGGATCCGGCACCGCACTCCTGAAGGGTTACTCGGTTTTCCGTGTACGTGAAAAGGCCCTTTACGGCCGACCGGCCGGGTCGTCTTCTTTGAAAACCACTCCCTCGACCATTCTCACCCCTAGAAACGCACCTTAACAGAAGGCTCAAAGAAATATTATTCATCAATTCAAACAAAATTGCACAGACATTTTTAAACCCCGTAAAACTGCCAAAGAGTTATCCCTGAAAACAAGCAACTATTCACGATTGGCGCAAATACCAGCCGGATTTTAAATAAATTGTTTTGTTCGAAGAGTTTATAATAATCCACTTAAAAAGGGGTTGGCGAAAGGGCCGGCAAGGGGGTGGCTTTCCAAGGGAAAAAGTTCCTGAATGTACTGCGAAACGATCCAAGAACGGAACGACAGTTTTAAACGGAACGTTCCTAACAATCTCCCCCAAATGAGGTAAAGGCCACCTTATTGAAACAGGGGTTGCGATTTTTCCGGTGCTCCCCCGACCACCGGCAGGCGGTTAATTGACACTGGAGGGTGGAATCAAGGGGCCGGGGAAAGGGAACAGTAGGAATCGAGCTGCGCGAGCTGTTCTTGTTAACTCGAGAATCTCGTCTCACTCTCTCTCTCTCTCTCTTTCCTTCTATACCTTGCGATTTTTCATCCCCTTAGCCTTAGCCAGACTGACAAAGACCGCCTCTCGGGAGAGGCACGTGATCAGGGTGTTTTTCGCTCCTGGACAATCTCAGCCCAGGATCTTTCGCCTGTTGCCAGTCACCGGATACATTAATTTCCGTCGTGCCGACTAGGATTCCTCCTTTTCAACTTTTCTCCTACATGCAAATGGATTCTCGAAGACGAGCAGATAGGGGTGGCGTTGATGGATGCAGAACACAGCAGCTTCTGTTGGTAAGTGCGCCCTGTTGACAGGGCACCTATGTCGATAATAGATAAATGCCTAATGATCCACCTACATCCCTTATTTAACCTCGCGGCAGTGCAAAATAGTAAGAAGATCTTTTATTCAGTGTTCGAATGGAATAATGTTAAAATGGACAACTCCTAATAATTTTTTTCTTTCGCAGAAGAAATGTAAGAAGATTCCAGAATAAACAATCGCTTCAAGTTATCAAGTGCATCACGTTCCACAGCTTTCGGTATGCAGATCAATTAATATGGACAACCCCTAATATATTTTTTCTTTCACAGACGATATGTAGGAAGATTCCTGATCAAACGATCGCTTCAATGATCAAGCGCATCACGTTCCACACCTTTCGGTATGCAGAACAATGCAACCAGGATGGTCAGACAGTGTTCCGGACTTCGAAGTCCTTCGAGAGACCATAAAATTCAACCGGGCAACCCCTCGAGGTAGGCCCGAACGAAATTTAATAACATCCCCCTAGTTACACCTCAATGGGCACCTTAACAACCCCTAGCTCGGGTAGCCAGCCGTCTCTCGCCGTTTCCCTTCACCCTCTCCCAGCTCCTTATCAACCCCACCGGCGAAGATATCTAATAAACCAGCTCTTGAAACGCGTCTTTATCCGTGCAGCGATACTGAGAGAGGTATCTCAGCACAAGGCTAGCGGAAGTTCGAAAGCTGGCCGACTGACCCCACCGCGAACTGGACGGAGGCGCAACCTGTGTGCCGCCCGACGAACTACCAACGGAAGGGTTGAAAAACTGGTGGACAACCCTCGGAATAAACCGATCGATATGCGGGTGATGTCGGTCGCGACTGCGACAACGTGCACGACCCAGTTTCACGCGTGCACGTGTCGCCGTTGACGGCCAATCGAACGTCTTTCGATAGGGGTTGCTATGGACAATTATTGTAATCATTAGACCTTTATGCAAAATAAAAATTGTCTGCATTCGATTGCAAGAAATGGAAACTAAGTTGAATGTTGTTTCTTCCATTAATGATTTGAATAGACGAGAAATCATATATTGACATCTGCAATTTTTAAAATTTTTCAACAATTCTACATTTCATCTACTCGATTTTCCTATAAATGCATGAGGATCCGCAGTCTAATAATTATATTTACCATCGGTAGGAGGTTTTAAGTTCGATTTTTCAACACATTATTATGTGTCGGGGTGGTTCAGACATCGTAGGGGTAGTTTTCAGAACATGTCATACCTAGAATTGTCGATCTTCGTGCGAAACAAAAATTTAGAAGATGTTCATAAAATTTATTTCTAGAGGAAGATGAGGGCTAGAGTAACATTTACAATAAATGAACAATATGAACTGACAGAGGGCGGATATATCATAGAATTTTGTGTTCTCGAATGCTGCAGACGAACAGCAAACAACTGAAACGCTGGTTCGCTGCATAATACGGAGTAGATCAAGCGACTTTGCGAGCAGGCAGCGGATCAAGTGGCTGTTTATGAGGAATAACGATAGTGAGGAGCTTCTAAGCGCGGACTTTTGAACGCTTACATCATCTAGAACACCTACACAGACGCCCTTCCAACGTTCCAGCAGGAAAAAACACACCGGTACAACGTCGAAAATGCTGGGAATAATCCAACTCACTTATTTAATCAACTAAAATTCGGTAACAGTGCAATTATACAGGGTGATGAAATCATACGAACCGTGATCAGTAGAGATTACTCTGTTGTTAGTAGACAGCGGATTTGATGCATTTATGACAAAAATGAGTAGGTGTAATTCAAGACATTAAAGACGTTAGACGAATTTAAAAATACTTTTATATTGTTTTCAGCCTATTGAACATATTAAGAGAGGAAATCAATTTCTACGTCACTCCAGTTTCTTGCAATTCAGGTGGAAAATTTGTATTTTGCATAAAGATCCACCGTCTAAATAAAATATTTTCATCAGCTATAGCATGGTTTCAAGAGACCTACTCAACTTTCCAACATCTCCAATAGAAAACCACCCCGTTACAACATCCAAAGATCTGAACCGAATGAGAAAGCATTCTCAAGCAAAACTGACCGAATCACGTCGGATCAAAGACGCAGATCGACTCCAGTGGTCGGCTAATCTCGCATGACGTCGGCGGCTAGACGCAGAATGATCGTGCAAACTCTTGTGCCTGCCTAATACAATTCGCCGTAGTCACACGGTCGCGTAACGACGCGGCGCGGCGGGCGTGCAGCGCGCCGAGCGTATCCGCTCGCGATTACCGTGGAACAATTTTATGCAGCCGGCTCGGAAATTGTTGCGTCCGTCCTCGTTAGCTGAAATTACGATGAAAATCTGGAAGGAAAGAAGCGAGAGGCGAAGTCGTCGGCGAAACGCCGGGCGCGGCACCGTTGGTCCTTGATTGAGTAGACCACGGGGGATGAGGCGTGTGCGGGAGTTCGCGACGGGTGGCTGGAGGGTAAAAGGGGGAAAAAGGGGGTTGGTCGTAGGATGGGACGAGAAATCGACGGCAGGACTACTCCACACCACCCCCGGCCCACGGCGGGGTGCGGGGGAACGGCTCGGCAGGGAGAGAAGCTCCGTTAAGCCGCTTATCATGCCGAAACAATACACTGTCGGTGCACCAGTATCAGTACCCGACCCTCGCTGCTCGAGGCTAGTCCCATCAAAATTTCGAGCTTCCGAACGAATTTGAATTGGAATCCGAGCCGCCGAACTAGCCTGTCGATGCACTACGGAAAAACCCTTTGGAAATTCGCCCGGCATATATCCGAACGCGACGCGACGCGGCGACGACAGTCGGCCACCCCGTGATTTCACAGAAATAGAAACTTCCGGGGGCTGGTTTTTGGCTCCTGGATCTGCCCCGCACAGCTGGAAATTCGAATTCTGCGGGACTTGCGGGTCGATCAGCCCCGCGTCCGGATTGATCGCCGATAGCCTGTCGGCTCCGGAAAAATGTGCAGCTTTTCTGGATTCGATGAATTTTCGGTTGAACCGGTGGTACGGTCGCTTATAAGTAGACAGCCGATCTTTATGCGAAATAACAATTCTTTAGCCGAACTGCAACAATCTGCAGTGAAATGGAAATTTATCTTCTTTCCTAATGTTTGGTAGGTTGAAAATAATACACCAGTATTATGAAATTCTTCTATTTTTACTATTTTAAATCACACCTACTCGTTTTTGTCATTGTTGGAATTCAACGTATAAAGTGTAGAGACATTTCCGACAGTCATAAATGCATAAAATCAGCTGTCTAGTCATAAGTCAGACGTAGGAGAAATTGATTCGTCGGGGCTGGTAAATATTCCTGAGCAACCACACAATCTCTACAATATTTTATGGCACAGCAATTGGTTGAACAATGTCGAAAAATGTTATTCAATTCTGTATCTCCAGCTGCTCGAGCCTGCGGACCAAGTAACGAGACTTGCAGCCAAAGTACAATGGCAAAAAGGGCTCGGAGTCTCGACTGCCGATCATCGTCGGTATCCAGATTGTCAATGGCACGCGTGTCTAAGCGAGCATCGTCCGGAATTTCGTGTCGGGAGGCAGGCAGAGCTCGTCGAACGGCGGCCAAAGTTTCCGTGAAGAGTGAGCGTAAGTAGAAGCGTCGGCAAACGAAAAGACGGAGAGAGCAAGCGAGAGAGACGGGAGAAACATAGTGTGTAAGAGAGAGCGAGAGTTCTGCGCCGTCGCCCGGGGTTTAATCAGAGTCTTCTCCACTTAGACGCCCGGTGGCAAAACTCAATTTTGAGTCGGTGCCTGCCGACGCTCAATTTTGACACCCTTCGTAGCCACGAAGCCAGCGCGAGCGACGCGCCTCGAACCGACCCCGGCGAGGATGTGAAAGGCGGCCTCTCTCTCTCTCTCTCTCTCTCTCCTGGTTTCTAGAGGGGTGGGGTTGCAAACTTAGTTATCAGACGACTCGAGGATACGTCGTCGGAGGAAACCGAAGGTACCCCGGCAGGTACGAGAGAGCCAGTCGACGGGAACGATTCAGGGACACTTACCGGACAGCTTGAATCCCAGCGGGTCCTGAGGATGGCCGAAGGGAAACGGCCGGGGCCCGAAGTGGAACGGATGAAAGGCCTGGTGTCCTGGAACGTAAGGGTTTGGCGTTACCGAATAAAATCCTTCGCCTTCCCCATGGTACCAAGAAGCTTGAAAGTCCATGCCAATGACTGGAGAATAAGGCAATCGTAAATAAAAAAATAATAAAACGAATCGTGATCTAGAGACTCGCAGATCTGGAAGAATTTCGAGAAGGATTGAGTCCGTTCTTTTCAGTCATCTTCGAGGTCTGAGTTCTTCCTGAATCTTCGGATCACTTTCGGTGTTCGATCAACGGGTCCGGAAGCCGCCGGGCTGAGTCGTTCTTAATAATTTCAAATAATTTGAAATAATGTCAAATCCTCGTGTGGAATATTTTTACTGTTTTGAATTTCAACTTGTTGAAGAGAGAAAAGTTTCGACAGAATCGCGCGACTTCCAGACCCTTTGAGAATGAAATTAGGGGTAATTAGCTAGGGTCGGGGAATGGTTACCCACAGTTGGTAAAAAGAAACTCACTTGTCTTGGACCTCGGTTCCCTAGGTCCGTCGACGGTGACCTTGATCGCCTTGGACAGCGTGGCAACCTGGGGCGGTGAGGTTTGCAGCATGATCGTCAGGGTGAAACTTTTCCCTGGAATGAAAATCGGAAGTGAGAAAACGGGGGTTGGTGTGCGCGGCTGGAATTATCGCCCGGTGGTAAAACGAAATGGCCAGGTGCTCCACGCTGGGGGTGGCTGCTCGTTTTCTAGCGGCTGGATCCCGATATTAGAAACCGTAAAGGCGGCCGAGAGTTTTCTCTATTATTCAGAATCAATCCGACCAACCCACTAACATGTTCTCGCTCGCAGCAGACTGCTCGAAAACCGTGGTGGAAATTTTAGATCACTATTAGAGCGGGTGGAACTGCTCGGCTACCAATAAAGATTGATTCTAGAGAACGTATTCCTGAGGATATACTCTTGCACTCGAAAAATGACTATACTATAGTGTAAACCAATCCTCACATCACTCAGTATTTTTGAATTTAACCCTCATCCGTCACTCTCGTGCCAATTTGACAGTTTCCCAAAATAAGTTATACTGTTCTATTATGTCTAGGTAAATTTGCCTGGAACTTAGTGACTTTTATTTTTGTGATGTGAAACACATAACCGAGAAGATGTAAATATTAACTCATTAATAGGCTGCGGATCTTTGTGCATTTATGGCTCGTAGAAATGTTCAGAATATGCCAGAATATCAAATTCGATAAAATTCAGAACGATTTTTATTTGTTTTGGATCTACAAAGGCTGTTCCCATTAAAAAAAAGAATTTCATTTCATTCCACTTTCCGAAAATTTGTCTATAAAAATTGGAGATTGCATAAGCATCCGCAGTCTACCCATCAAATTCACTAAAAAAAACATCGAAAAATAACTATTTACCTTGTTATTTCACCGATCTTTCACCACTGTGTCAATTTGACACCAAGCGACAGATTTTAGGGGTGAGTGAGGGTTAATATGAACTTCTACCAGGCTTGAACAAACTTCACGTTAAATTTTGGCCAAATTTGATTCAGGTAAGGGTCGCACATCCCTCCCACATCATCCCCAAAGCAATATTTGCTCCGCACGAGGACAATTTCGCAAATCCATTGAACAGTAGCAGGTTTTCCGAATTTCTGACGTCGCGCGGTTGTTCGCCCGCAAATGGAATTTGTTGTCGAGGGATGAATCAATAGAGAAACAGAAAGTCCTCGGGTGTCGCACGGCAAACATCCCCCCATCGTGCTCTGCCACCCCTGCAATCGCTTTCGACTAAATGTCTTTCCTTTCTTCTTTTTCTGCCGCGGGAAACGCGGCCAACTGTTCGCGCGAGCGAAACGGCAATGTGCGCGGGGTGCGTTCGCTGGAAACAAAACACAAATGTGCCGGAAGTAAGGGGGTTGAACGAGTGGCGCCGCCGCGTCGATGTTTGGCCTGAATCGGCCGGAATATGTTAATGTCGGGGACGCTAAACGCGAGAACTCCACCCCCTCGATGCAGAAATATATACGCGGGCCGCTTGTCACGCGCGATTTCGCCGTTCCACCTTTCCGCGATATTTTTAGCAAACGAGCGCCGAGACGCTGTATCGCTGACCGACGGTGGAGCTCACCCCCTTTTTTCAATCATTTTTAAACGAGCTTCGTCATTTTTTTTAATCACTGCCAACCCCGATTATTAATTTCTGAAAGAACCGATAAATTGTTTCTCATTCCAGGACTAGTGTTTTCAGAAAAATATTTTTCCTAAAAAGGAATAAAAAGTATGACAATTCTTGAAGAAGTTAAATTAAAGTTAAAGTTGAATTGAGAACATTTTAGGAAATGGAGGAAATGAATGTGAACGAGTAATCGCAAACAATTGAAAGTTTTCCCCAAACTGCGCGGCCGGAGTGATGAAAATGTAACAGGAGTCTTAAATGCAATTTTATTTCGTGTTGCAAAGAGGTGTTCCGCCGTTGAAACGCGGGGCAAATCGAACTGATTTTTCAACGTTGAAATGAGTCGAAGAATTCTTTCTGGACGAGTGAAAAATACCGGTGGTAAAACGAAAGCCGGCACTTAGGCGCGTTCTCGCGCTACGACCGTGAAGTTATACGGCTTATAATGGGGTCGGAGTGCGTATATGCACGCGGTTGCGTAGTTTTATTTTATGGTGGCGCGGCTTGGACGGCAAACGACCGCGTTTTTACGGTGAACCACGACATTTAACCGGCTTACCGCCATCGTCCAACGAAATATTCCGGCCCGGCGCGTACCACCAGCCAGAGGGAAACGTGTTCTATCGCGTGGCAACGTCTAGATTGATGCTTGAATCCTTCAAACAATTCCTGGCAACTTCCTTTCCACGGCGAATTTTTTCTCGGAAAAAAGTACACGCTCTATTTCTTTCTTAAACTTTTTACGTGACCTTTTTTTGCATTTAAAATTTTTTCTTTTTTATTAAAAATCAGAAGGCTATCGCCCACTGCACATTTCAGGCAAATTTCTGCCACAATTATTGAACACGGTCTTAAAATAAAGAAATAATTCTCATCAGAAAAGATTTCTGACAATCTCTACATAGACAGAACAAATGCATTGCTGTTTAAATCTGGTTATTACGATTTACTATGATTCAAGTATGAAGAATGGCTAAACGTTTGAACTAGGAAATTGAAAAGAGAACATCTTTATTGGACGAGTTTCGGGACCCCGGTGGAAACGCGGTGGGGAAAAAATTGAACGGTGTCGAATGAAGTTGTTTTCGAGGTCGGCGAAAAAGTGTGAAACGAAATCGTGGAAAAGTGCTCGAAACAGAGAGACACGGAGAGAGAGAGAGATTTGAAGGGCGTGGGCATAGGGCTAACGAGGGCAAAGTTTATTGCCGGTGCGGTGTCAGATCCGTGATGGCGGTACGGGCGCGAATCGAGGGTGATAGCAGGCGTTTTGAGGGTGTTTATGAGGCATTATGTGTAACTCGCTGGAAGAACGATCCTCCCCCTTGAGGTCTGTTGCCCTCCACCTGCCTACGCTCGCCGAAATCGTAATTCGTTGCGTGTTAAACGGCGGCTTTCCAGGCATCAATCTGCGCCCGAAAATTTATTCGTTCCCCCGGCGAAACTCGCCCCCCCCCCGAATCTCCCGCAACTACTCAATCCATTTGCGAATTCTCCGAACTACGCGGTTCCCGTGTTTCTTAAAAATTGTTAAAGGAGACAATCTTGACATAATTTATTAATAACTTAAAAATTCCCAGCTTCTTAACCAAAGGAAATTCAACCAACTCTACAGATCCTCTATTAAACCACAGATTTTAAGAAAACAAACCCGAATCTTCCCTTCTCGGCTCAAAATGTACAATCTCTGAGTCAATACGAGTCCTCAGCTGTCCATAGACATTCGAGGAAGCCGACAATTGAAGTAGTATAGTCAGAAGAACAATATTTCCAAGGTAGAATCACAGCAAGCACTTTGACAAGCCGAGGCGATTCATCCAGCACGATTATTCACCGTTTTCGAGGTTTCTGTTAAACAAGCTGGTTGGAAATTTTTCTTCACAGTCTACCTCGAATGAAAAGTATGTATAATGCTGGCGCGTTTATGGCCCGGCGATAGTCCGCGGCCATTTGCCTGACAAGGATTTGCACACCGCGAGAAGACACGAGAGCGCTCGCGTACACCCTAAGTTTGCCCAGGGATCATGCAGTGTTAAAAACTCCCCTGTTTGCCGGCGAGGCGAGCTGCGAGGGTGGCTTGGATCGTTATTTCAGAGTGTTTGTCATGTTTTAAGATTCTGACGTTTTGACTGGCCGAATCGCGACGGAGACGACGTGTGCGCCTCGCATCGACAGCCGGGAAGGAATCGCGAGCCGTCGGCCGGAAGTACGGCCGTTTGCGTGATGCTTAACATTTTTAATATTCAGTGGAATCGACCATCGATCTGCACATACGGTGTCAAACAACCCTTGCTGAATCACCGGGTGTTCAAAAATTAATTTCGCCAACTTCCGAGGACGAGACTGTAATTTTTTCCGGGACAGAGACTGATTTAAAAGAGTGACTAAGGAGATTCACTTAAAAGTACAATTATAGATAGGCAGAGAGTGCAATAATTCCTATAATCAAGTTAATGGTGCGTCATTAAATCCTGCAGGGCCAAAATGGTTCGAACACAGAACGAAGCAGAATGAAACATGCGGAATAAAAATTTCTTGCCTGAATTGCAACAAACTGGAGTGAAATAGAAATTCGCTTTCTTATTTAACATTTTAGATGACACCGACTCATTTTTGTCATAAATGCATAAAGTCCAGGTATGAAGACTAGTATCTGGGACAATTCTAGCAGCGCCAACTTCCAATGAAACTGCGCATAACACAAAGACGCGACGCGGCGCGACTTAACAACGTTAAAAAACCGACGGTTGCCGTTAAACGGACAAAGACCGTCAGTTTCGACTTATCAGCTCATTGTCGTTTGTATACTTATCTGTACTAAAGAGGTCTCGTTAAATTGAAAGGCAGACAGCCGTGTCCCTCCATCGTTAATCCATGCAAGAACGACTCCCGGAACGGAAAGGAGAGATCAACCGGAGAACTACGACAACGGAAACGCGAGCCAGAACGAGTCAAAACGAGGCGGAACGAGGCGGAACGAGACGGAACGAGGCAGAAGCGAGGGCTCGATCATCGGCCCGGATGGCCAATCGAGGCAAAACTCAGCCGAGGAATCTTCGGAGGGCACAGGGGGAGGGTGAAGGGAAGAGCGTCGGCGTCGAGCGGAGGATTCATCGGAGCGTCGCGGACGAGACCGTTGTGAAAAGCTCCAGGAAAAACGTGGAGAGCGTGGAATTAGCATATGTAAAAAGAAACAGAACGGACGCACGCCGGGCACACGAAGGACGACCGTAGGAGGCCAGCACGAAAAATAATGTTTAATCGGTAGAAAATCTCGGCGCAGTCATCCGCCTCGTAGAACTCTGACTCACTCTGCCTCGTTCTCTCCCACGCCCCTCGCGTTTCCTCGTGTGCCCACCCCCTACCGCGCCCTGCCCCGCGATCCTTTACTTGAAAGAGGGCTAGACTTTTTAATTTTTAATTGGGAAAAAACGTCGCCGAGGTGGTCGACGGAATCCACACCCGTCCAGTATCACCGGTTTCGAGTGTCCACCCTCTCGGGACCAAGAAATATTCGGCCTGAAACGAGCCTCGCATTTTCACCAAGGGCTCCGTGTTTTCTTGGTTTTTAAACTGTTCAGGGAATATTTCAGAATTTTTTTAGAAATTACTTTTCTACTTCCACAAAGAGGTTTCGAGAGTTTCGAGGGTCCGGTTAGGGGATACAGGATCGGGGAATGCGGATCGTTTTGGATCCAGTAATTAGGCCACAAGGGTTTCCTCGGGAGAGCCGGAGGAAATTGATTCGCCACGGGGGTGCAGTCTTCGCACGCGGCAATTAATTAAAGCGGGGTGTGCGCGCAGTTTCGCGTAAGTCACGCACGATCGACACAGAATTTCGAGGATCGCAACAGCTGTTCGGCAACTGGCGGCCGACGGGGTGCGTTTTAGAGGTCCATGAAAAAGAGCGACGACCCTCTTCAACGTCGCCGGGCCTTTACGACTTATTAAATCATTCCGGGAGTCTAAGTTTTCCTTGTGACGGGATTCAGCAAAGTTGGAGGTCGAAGATTCTCGAGGTAGGAATCGACAGGAAAAAATGTTTCGAATGCTGGTCTGGTCTGTTCTGTCTGGCAGAAATTCATCCGGGACATGAACATTAAAGCCCTTAGAGATCACGAGTCTCGACACATAGCGACTGTTAATCCTAGAAATTCGCGTTAGAAGTGCGCGGAGCACAGCGGCGACGGTAACTCACCGGGAATCCTTCGGAATCGGTAAACAAGCTCGAAGATCAAGGGATCGAGGAGAGCGAGCGTCGACAGGGGGGATGGAAGAAAATCGCGTGAATCACGATCTAAAAACCATGTTCGTATCCGGTGTAGCAGTAGGAGGGTTCTAGGTTCGAGGATCCGGGGGTGAGACGCGTAGAATCCATTGCGCGAGGACATCGGTCAGGATCTGGCTGTCGATAGCTCGAGCTTTGCCTCGGATTCTCGCGCTCTCCTGCGTCGCGCGTATACCTCTCGCGGGGGCCTGGGCACGTCATAAAACACAGGTAACTCCGGTATTTATGTCCGTCGTTTTTACGGGGCGTCGCTGGCCACCGGCTCCCAGCGCAGCCAAAACCTACATACGCGCGGCGCGCACAAGCTCTCGCGTCTCGCCGCTGCCTCGTGACTCCTAGCAGTCGGAGCCTGACGCTAATCCCTGTCGGGGAACGAAAGGGGTGGCCGAGTGATATACGCCTCTGCGCCGCTATGATAATATTCCTCCCATCCACCCCCTCCCACACACATACACACAAACCACCCCGTAGCAGCCGTGCCACCCCCAATCTCCGCAAGACCGCCCTTTTGTTTCGCGAACTCTCTGTACCCGGGCGAGAGGCGTCCGGAGAGCGACTCTCTTCGGGCGAACGCGAGCAAGGATGAATCCACGCTATATGCCAGAGACACCGGGCTCTATCGCGTCCCTGAGACTTGTCACCAGGACTACCGGGACCATGATGACACTCGCGACTGACGCTTCTCGCGACATCTTCGTGTTCCCGAGGTGGAACAAGTGATTTTGCGACTCCAACACGTTTTCCCAATTTTTGAGTAACTCCCGCAGCAGTAGCAAGTTTGATCGCGGACCTCGTCAAAGTGTTAGGTTGGTAAGTAATTAACGTCGGTTTTTGAACTTTATCTTTAAATCAACACATCTCGAATCGGAATAAGTTTCTTTAATCAAAACAAGATCCAGTGAAATTTGCACATTTTTGCCAACAGGCAATCAGTTTTTTAATTCCATTAATGCCATCAATTGGTCGTTGTCAACGACAGAAAGGCGTCCACGAACATCTTCATCTTCGAGGCTCTCATATCTCCGCTCCGAAATTTTTTGGTTGTACCAACGTTGCACCGAACGATCATTCACGGTCTCCACCGCAACTTTATGGTCCAGTTTATGCTCGTACAAGAATATTACACGAAGTTGTTTCCTATCCATTTAAAAAAAAATACAAAAGCATTCCTATCAGGATGTAGGGGGACATGTGCACTGTAAAATGATTTTACAAAGTAAACAGAATCAAGTGAATCGTTATCCCAAAACCAAGCGCCAAGGTTCGAAAACACGAAAACCGACATTAATTTCTTACCAAGCTAATAATTCGCGGTAGAAAGGGACAGATCGTTGAATGAGGACAGTAATCGATTAACACGCCGATTGTACGTCCCCTTTTTTCCGTGCGACTATCGGCCGATTAAGAGGTGTTGGATATGAAACGAGCGAGGAACACGCGCGTGCGGTGGTGGTGGAATACGTCGTGGTTCCCAGGCAGCGGCGGTGTCGGCGGCTCATTTCAATTTTTGCGAGCAATGCTCACCGCTCATCTCGACTAAAATCATTCCTCATCCGCATTCGCGATATTAAATTGGCATGGCGAAGCCCGCGAGCGAGCATGGAACAAATATTTGCCCCAAAATGGTCAGTGCGCGCGTGGGCCGCGTGCAAAATAACGGAGGCGAAAAAACGGGGAAAAATGTACACGGAATCTGTATATGAAGCGGCCGAAACGCCGCCGACGCGCAACGGCGCGGCGACTCGTCTCCGTGGTATTATGCGCACGGATACGCGACGTGACTCGCTGGCAAACATCATAAATTTCCGATTTATTTAGCAAATCTGTTTGCCGGGCTCCGTAGATGATAACGATTGCCCTCTACAGCCAGTTCAACCAGCCCTCCCTTCGAAACCACCCCGTTTCGTTATCGGTGATCGGCAACGATCACTGGATCACCCGTTTTACAGGACAGCTCGAAATTCCTTTCACCCCCGACGCGCGCGAATTTTGATCCTTTTTTTTTGTTTTATATTGGCACAGGTTCACTTTGAGTTAGCGCGTTTTGGCAACCGGAAGGTCTCGAGTGTCTTTTAACGCGTTGGTCGTTCGCTCGGCCACCGCGAAAATTGGAAGCAATTTATTTAGTGATACCGAGATCAAGTAATTTTAGTAGGTCTTTATTGAACAACCACTTGCACCAATTAATAAGAACAAAATTTCTTGGTTATTGATAGAATAAAATAACAAACGGAACCCCTCCTTTAATATTGACTTTCCTTGGTTATTTAGAGAATAAACAACATACACCGCTGTTATACCTGCAGTTATTGATAATAATAAAATTTCTTTCCCATTCGTCGAACGAAACAATATTCAATATTCAATTTCGCTCACTACTGTGCCAACCCCTTTCTTCAATATGCATTCGTCTCTGTTCAATATGTATTTATTGAAAAAAATTAAATGCAGAATTATGCTTAACGATCAACATTTATAAATTCTATCGATTATATAAAATCAAGAACATTCCCTTGAATAAAATTAATACACTAATTGCACGAATGAAAATCAGTGGAAAAGGCGAGCACTGGTTCAGACACACGAAAAATTTCTTGAGAAAACCAGAATCTGTAGAAAAAGCATCCTCGAAGAGCACAAAACCAACTTTCTGAAACGAAGCAAACTTGCCTAATAATCCGGCAGGTTCCTTGAACCCCCAGGCGCGTTCGATCTTCATACCCCAGGCTGGAAGCGACCCTCGTCGCGGAACAATCAAGACCGTCCGACCGGTTTTCACAAGTTTTTCGCGAAATTCGTCGAATGAGGAGGATATCGCGGATATATAGGGAATCACGGAATAGAACGGCGAGAGAGCGGCTGGTCGGGTGGCCACGAGGGGTGGTGGGGCTTGGGGCGGAGAGAGGGGTGGTTCGAGGGGGTGGGTGTGTGGGTGGCTGGGAGTAGAGTGGTTGGCTGTAAGCGGCTTTGGTTTCCATGGCAGTAAGCCCTCATTACTGTATTACGGGCAGCCCCTAACTACCAGCCGTACGCAACGATTTGCCTCTAGAACCTCTATGAGGGTGACGGATCATGCAAGATTGTTTTCCGCGTGTCCGGGAAACGCCGATATTCCAATCTGTCGGAAATATTTCCGCCGTGGGATCGCGTCGGGACAGTGCTCCGGGCTCCTCCGAGTAAAAACAGTGATCCACCGAGTGCCCCACCCCCGGCCGAACAACCCCCTAAGTGATGGAACAACCCTCGAGAGAAAAAAGAACAGTACAAACTCCTCCATAAACTGCGAGGAAAGAAAAACCGTAAAAATATTTGGAAATTTACAAGCCCCTACCCGGTTGGTCTAGATTGGACGTTGAAAAAAAGGCTGGCACTTAAACCACCGTCGTTTAACTCTCACCTCCATCCCCTGGCTCCACTGCGGGGAGAGGGGTGGACGTCGAAGAGGAAGAAGATCGTCGATATCGCGGACCCCGCAATTTCCTTTTCCAATTTGCCATAAACAAGTCCGACCAGCCGCCCCTCGTTAACCGACTACCAGGTTCGTGACTGCTCTCTTGAAAGTCGCGAGGAAGATGCGGGGGTGGCAGAGGGTGCAAGCAGAGTCGGTGCAACTCGGTCGAATTAAAGGAATTAAAGGACGCCTCGTTACTCGTATCTCTGCCGATCCTTGCCGCCCTCTTTGGTCGGCTAGGGGTTGAAAAAAAAGAAAGCCAAGGACCAAGAGAAGAAGAAGAGGAGGAAGAAGGGAGACTTTGAGAACGTCCTGCGAGAAACGTTTGCATTAAGCGTCAGTAATGGCGGCGATTATTGGCGGGCATTATTCAGCGGCTCCCACCCTCTTGATTTTTCTCTTTCCGACCCTGTGCCCCTCTCTATCTTTTCCATGTCTCCTGCGTCCCCCTGTCCGGGTCGTTCTCCTTTTTCCGCGGGTGGAAAAGGAACGCTGAATTATTGAAACGCGGAGAGACGGGAATTAAAAAATCTCCGCGACGACGCGACGGCCGAGATATCGAGTCACGGTATTTGCCGGGTGAATTGAAAATGAGGATGAAACGAGGGGGCCAGGTGGGCTATGCTACTCTCTCTTCCAACCGTCCGAGGAAAAACGAGGCCATCAGTCGGCCCACCGACTTAATGTACCCAGCCCCTGAATCATTTAACAACCGCCGACCTGGAAAGCTTTCTTCGAGCTGCGAGCCGGCGATCGGCGCAGTTTTTCGATCGAACATCCGACCCTAACACACAGCCCTTAGGGTAATTGTTTGGCTGTCTGGTAATGGGATATTGAGGTATCCGGCTTGGGATGCTGAGAAAGAAATTGCAGGGAAAGTTGTTCTGGGGATCTCACGAGGGTTCGTCGAATTTCGTAATGTTGCGGTTTGAGAATCAGATCTGAGAGTGTTTGCGGTAAATGTAGGTCGTTTTAAGAGGTTTAAGAGTTAGCTATGTTTTCGTTTTGATCCGAGTTTGGGTCAAGTTTGAACGAATCTGTGCCAAGTCTGGGTAAAATATGAGCAACCTGGCTCCAGATAGAAAGAACGTCTTACCTCGACCACTTCTGCCGACGAACCTGAGGTCGTTGAATTTCGCGACCTGGTTCTTCATCACCGCGGTGGAATTTCGTAATTCCGCGCAGCAATTCTCGTCGTTGCCTGCACGCACCGTCACCAGTGTCCCGTCACCGACGTCGCCCAGAGCTACCACTTTAAACGCTACCGGAAGTGTCTTGTTCGACCTCCAGTGTGCTGGTAGCACCGTGCAAACCACGTGCGGGGAGCCTGTCAACAAACACCGTAGCCAAACTGTCAATACGCATCGTGAACCTCATCATATTTACAATAAAACAAAATCATCGCTTGTCTAAAAACCTGCTTCGCGTTTTCTAACAACCATGATCACACTTTTCATATATGTGTCTCTGCTGCGAAGATTGACGCAATGGAAAAATATATATTGTACTCCGTTTTAATTAAAAAATATGCAATACAGAAAATTGGAAAATGAAAATTCAGTTTTACAATTAATTACTCGGGGGTCGTAATCAGAAATAAAAGCTCGTTTCACTGAATAGAACATTCAAAAACGGTCACTTGGCTACTATATCCAACTTGTTGCAAACAGAATGAAACAGAACGAAAGAAGACAATAATATAACGAAATAGTTGCTTTACGGACTTCTATAAAACCTCTACTGTACACATTTAGATAATTCTTCTACTCGATCGTAATCCAAAGTGTATGGAACACTTCAGAACACTTTATAAACTATGAAAAATTCGAATGGACTTTGAAGCCAATAGAATCTTAGAAGGAAAGGGAAGCGAATTTTTTGAAAGAATCACATTTTTTCTCACCTGTCCGCACCAGTTCGCCAGGATGCTCGGCGAAGAGTCCATCCAAGGTCCTCTCGGCGAGTAGGTCCGCGGTGAGCGCATAGTCGGACAAATTGTTGCCTGCGGCGGATCCTTGCGGCGGGACCTCGTTGGCCAGGTGCATTCTTCTTCTCAAGGACGTGGCCCTGGTCCTTCTGATCCTCGGTCCACCGATCGGATGCACCGAGTTCTGGTGAGCCTGGTGCCCGTTCCGCACCAGTCTCGGATCGGGATAGTCTAAGCCTGGAGGCCGATCCTCGGGGCGTGCATCTCGTAAAGGATTCGTCATGAGCGCGGGATCATCAGCCTCTTCCTTCGCAATGTCCTTTTGCTCTTGTACAACCTGCCTCTCGTTCGGCTCAATCTTTTTCCCGAAACTTTGTCACTGCGCGACAAGAACTTCGCAAACCTCGAATTATAAATTCACTCGACACTTGAAAAATATCTCTCTCGTCTTTAAACAATCCTTAATCTCACACTACGATCTTCCGTGATGTTTCGAGAGGCTCGACAGTTAATTAACCCGATGAACAATAAAAGCACGTTCAACGGCGGCACGCGCGACTACCGCGTGGCCCAAGGACGACCCTTTGATCCTTATTTCATTATCCCGCGACCAGGGGGTCCGGGGGGTAACAGCACAGCCGCTTGCAAATTCTTCCTCGTCTCGATTGCCAAGTCGCGGGGAAAATTCGTTTTATTGGAATCGACGTCGGGACGCCCCCTCGTCGTCGTCGTCTATTCCTTTCTTTGATCGGCCTACCCCACCACGAAGTCCTCCACCGCTCTTCGTCCTATCGAGCCGTCTTCTCATCGACGAAACCGACGAAACACGCGGTCGCAACCGGCCCGCGACCCGCTAATAATCACACCGACACCCTCTAACAGGTGTTAACCGGGACTCTGGATCATCGAGTCCCGCTCCGAACGACACTCACACGGGACTCTTCATCGTCCCTCACTGAATCATAGTCCTGCGACCCACTCACAGTCCACACGACCAAACCGCGCCTGCAACCAGTCCTTCTAACCAGTCCGCAGATCCAATCCTTCGAACAAATCTTCAGAACCAATTCGCAGAACCAATTTTTCTACCAATCTTTCGAACCAGATCTTTCTACCAATCTTTAGAACCAATCCTTAGGACCAATTCGCAGAACCAATTCTTCCAATCAGACTTTTCTACCAATCTTTCGATCCAGATCTTTGTATCAATTCTTCTAACCAGTCCTTTGCACCAATCTCTAGAACCAGTTCATCGAGCCAATCCTTAGAACCACAATCTCTCTAATCAGTCCTTCGATCAAATCCTCCAAAAGAATTCTTCACCCGAATTTTTCGATCCAACACTTCGAACTAATCCTTAGAGTCAATCCTTGCGACCAACTCTTCAAAGCAATTCTTCGAGACAATCTTTTGAATGTCCTGCAGATCGACACTTCAAACCAATCCTTAGAATCAATCTTTAGAGCAAATCCTCAGAACCAGTCCTTATAGTCAATCTTCGGAACCAATCCTTGGAACTAACGCTCAGAGTCAGCCTCTTCGTGTAACTTCTTCGAACGAATACTTGAAATGAATCCTCTGTGTCAATCCCTGAAACCAAGTCCTGGAACCAACCGTTCGGACCAAGTCAGCGCACCAGTTCTTCGACCGAATTCTTCGCGCGAACTGATCGCCGAAGCACTGTGACAGTCGCACGATCTCGATCACTGTCTTGTCGGCAATCCGTCGATACCGTTGACAAACTGTCTTGGAACTGTCACTTCACGCTGTCACATCTCGAACGAGTACCATCGGTGGTTTGGCCGTGCGCGTTCCGGCGCGTTGTTCCGCGTAGCAGGATCGGCGTTTTTCCGGCGGATCCGTTGACTGACAGTCGACCAGTGCCGCGTAGTCTGTCGAAGGACACTTCTTGGTGGTCGGCTGGCACGGCGGCAGCGGCAGTGGCAACTTCCACGGGGAAGTAGGATAGGGTGTTTAACTCGCGCGGTCTCGTTTCGGTTCGGCGGTGGAAGATGGCGGCTTCTGCGGTGGAGCCGCGCGGTGTGGTTGCGGTGTATTTTTGAGGCTGCCGCCCCCAGCCACCACCGAGACCACCCTGGGTAACCTACCCCTCCGTGTGCCTCTCTCACTCTTTCGTTCTCTCTCCCTCTCTCTGGCTGTCTCTGTTTCCACGCCACCGCCACCGCCGCCTGGCCGTGCTAGCCGAGTGACTGGTGGGGATCGGTTTTTCCAAGCGGTGGGGAAAAATCTCTCTCTCCTGCTGCACCCTCTTCCGCGGATCCTGATGCTGCTCCTGCTGATCGCGACTACCCGATGACAACACCCCCTTCTCCGATTCTCCTCGTAACCCCTCTCTGTTCGCCTAAGTTCTCCTCTGTACGCCCCCCTTTCGTCCAAGAAGAAAGAGAAAGAGAGACGGAACCGGTATCCTCCTGTTGCCGCAGGATCGGAAGAATCGCGGAGGAATGTCTCTCGGCCGGAAGATTCTTCTGAATGGAAGCTGGAATTTCTTTTCGAGGAGTCACTGTAATTCGAATCCTCGCGCACAATACTGTTTTCGGGCACCGTCCGACGACGCTCGCCTTCCTCGCTGCACGTGTACGCCTATAGAAACGGATTATAGACCAATGAACAGGAACTGCTCGCACGGAAACACTGTCACGGACGCGACCAGGCTGCTTGATCACGGTGCCTGTACTTGTACGATCCACGGAGCCTGATCGGAGACTCTGACTGGGCGGCGCACTTATTCGAATCCTTGTCACTGGCTGGACCCCTCATTTTCACTTTAGACTCCCTGTTGATCGATCGAGAATACACTCGAGCATTCAGTGACTCACGCTCTCTCACGTTCGATATCACTGTTTCATAAAGAACTCGCTGTCCCAACAGTATGCCATTCACACTGAGATAGGATTGTATTTTAAGAGGACCACATGTGCAACTCGATGATTCGATCTCTCGCGTTCGATCACTGTTTCAGGAAGAACTAGTGGTCTGACGTGTCACTGACGTATTACTGCAGCATTTTAAACCTCTGAACGAACCACGTGTGCAACGGGTCGATTAAAAACTTACGAAGAATTTGTGTAGCCCACGAAGCAGTAAGATGCTCGAAAGCTTTTGCATTTTGACAGTCCTCGTGGCATTGCTCCGGCACTTGAGACGTTAAGATCCCGCGTTGGATGTTGTTTGTAGGTGTCCCAGAAAACTGTGCAAAAAGCGGAAGCCACCCCCGAGCTGCGGTTTCGAAGAAAAAGGAGGAGAGGTCGGTAATTACAGAGTCTCTCTGTGATCGTTTGCAGGCTGCGGTTCCACGGTACACCGATAACGAGCTCGCCCTTCGCTGGCCGGCCACACCGTTCCCCAGGATTGTCTCCTCTGTCGAGAGTCGGGTTTGTTCCAACCTTCTTGCTCGTCTTCTTCGCTTCTTCTCTAGTTCTACTTCTTCTTCTTTTTTCTCGTTTCGGCAGCGGGTCCACTCCTCGCCGCGCGCGTTTCCGTCGTTCAACGACCTCCCCGCGCGAGACTGCAAAACGACACTGGGAAGAAAGGGAAAACAAAGACGGCAGAAAGGTCCCTCGTGTAGTTGCGTTTAGCACCGAGGGACAACGAGCGGGCGAGGGGGGTTTGCGCGATGCTTGGGGGCTGTTCGAGGGTGCACGAGCGGAACGGAGCACCCGAGGAGTTCGAGGGAGAAAACGACTCGCCCCGACGACAGAGAGGGTGAAAGAGGAGGGGGTCTATACTTTGTCTTAATGCCCCCGTCATACGTGCCCTGCCCCGTTCCACAGAGAGTCCAGAAACGAATCTTGCCAGATTGCGAGGGTGAAGCTCCTTCAAGTGGTCACAATTATCGTTATTGCGACGCGACCGAGCTACCGACGACTCACATCGCTAGAAACAGTATACTTATGGACCGGACGATGATCCGTGGTCTTTCAAACCATTAGAAATTGGTGATGCGACTATACTGCGGATGTTCATGCAATTTACAATTTTTTTAGACGAATTTTCAGAAACACAAATCTGAAATAAACTGAAATCGTACTAAATCCTGTCGTGTTTTATATCCTAGCATTCTTTGAAAATCTGCGAAAGCTATAATTGCATAAAGATCCGCAGTCTAGTGATGACGGTATAATTTCTGGATAAAGAAATTTACATCACAGTACACTTTGCTTCGAGTTAACTGTACAGTGAGAAACTGTTCTTCATTTGAATGCAAGATCGAAGCCTTGTATTTCAACAAATCTAGCCTACACTTGGTTCACAGCTTCTTCGTGGGAACAACGTTCGAACATGAAAACGCGAGTACACCCGTAACCGGTCAGCAATGTGTTAAAAATTGAAACTCTCACTGATACTGGCGCGGATTCTAATTCAGATCAAAAGGCGAGTCGTCGGAATTAAGTACAGGGACACGATAGACGCGCTTCTCTTTCGACAGACGACAAAAGACTATCGATCATGACGGATCTGTAGCAAGTCACGAGGATCCCAGAACGGGAGAGGCCACCCCATATAATCCTACACCCCTACGGGTAACAATGCAACGCCTCCGCGTCCCTAAATGTCGCGTTCCCGAGATGCATTTCGCCATACATCGGACCCTCCGGCGATACATCGCCTTTTTTTCCTGTGCTCCTCCATTTTTTACGCCCACGGTCTTTCGACACACGTCCCGTACACTCGCTGTTTAGGAGCGCAATAATTTCGTGATCGTTGTTTGTCCGCGCGATATCAGACACCGCCAAATTTCAGTAAAATGTGCGCAATGTTCTCCGACGGAAAAGTAGCGGCAATACCAACGTGTTCATTAAAATGCGTTTCCAATGGAATTTTTATTTATTTCATATCTACAAAGACTACCACCACTGAAAATAGGATTTTATTCCACTGTCTTGAAATTTGTCTACAAAAATTGCGAATTGCATAAACATCCGCAGTCTAGAAAGAAAATTGCCTTCGATAAAACGGCGTGTACATAATAGAAAAACGAATTTCTACCGATAGGGGTGGCTTCCGAAAAGCAAGTCTCAGCTCGAGGATTCCGCGCGCGTTCAAGACGCCGAAAAAATGGGATCCGGGAAGACAAACGTCGCGTGAATTTGAAAGTTCTCGGCCCGCGTCGACACGAATCGAATACTACCGGAGGGTAGAACCGGGGCGCGAAAGCGTCGAATATTTCGAATAAAAAGCTGGCGGCGGCCGCGTGTAGAACGAGGTCGTGCCGCGCCGCGCGTCAGTTTTTCACGGGGAGGAACAGGTATTTAATTATACCGTCCGGTTCGACGTGATTTCGTGTAATTAAATCCTGTCGCCATAAAATTACCAGTCCGAAACGCAGCGACGATATTTTTCAATTAAAAGAAAAATATATTCGATTACGTCCCCGGGAGAGCCGAGGGGTTTCGCGCTCGCGTCCTCCCGTCCCCCGTGCCGCACTCGTCGGTCCCCCTCTCGGATAACTATTTTCCCCTCGTTCCACATTTTTTTCGCCTGTCTCTGTTCCGTTCATTTTCGTCGGTTTTTTCGTTTCATTTTTTTCCGGTACGTTTTAGCACACTCACGGGGCGGCGAACGCCCTTTCGACGGTAACGATATTCCACAACCCGCATCCGACACGGTCCACATAATCGGTATCGCGGCGGTGAATGCTAGGCGATTATCGACGCACTTTTCCGTACAAATTAATTGGCCCAATTATCGGGACCGAACAATTACCTACTGGCGACCAATTAGATCAACGCCAGTCGTTGCTCGCAACCCCTCCGACCCCCCTTCAACGCCCGGCAAGAAATAATTGGTGCTCCCGGTTCGTCCGCCCGCGACCCCGGTCCGCCGAAAAACCGTGGACAAAATCGCCCCGAAAAAAATCACCCCCAAGGGACGAAAAATCCGTAAAAAAAAAGAGAGAATCAAACCGGATACAAACACCGGTAGATACCCGAAGCAACTCACGCTGAAGCTCCTCTTCTCTTCGAGTATCCAAAGGGAATCGAAACGAACGGATCCATAGTAGAAGAAGGAGCAGAAGAAGAAGAAACGAAACTGTCCGTGAATGTCCGTGGCGCGTGACACTTTGATTTTCGTCGCGCGGGAAAATCGTCCCGGTTCACGAAGAAAAATGTCGGCAAGGGGTTGGTGGATAGGGGGTGGTTCTCGCGTTCCCGAAACCCGGAGGTAATCACACACGGTTAGCTCATGTTGGCCGAAGCCAATTCTCGAAAAAGGCCGCAGCTCGTCCTCTAAGACGACCGCGTCTTCGGGGGGTGACTCGTGGCGGGGGGCACGGGGGTGGTCTAGGTGAGAGGATCGCGACGCGGGGGTGGAAAAGGGATGGAGAAAGGTAGAGGCGGCGCCGGAGGCGGGTCGCAGTTTTTCAAGGCGTGTGCGCATGCGGCTACTTTTATACCCCACCAACCCTGGGACACCGCCGCCTTGGCGTTCTTAAAGGCTTCTTAGGGTGAGTTTTGTCCCCTACTTCCATACCCGGCGCGATGCCTACCCCTCAGATCTACTCGGGCTGGATGGCGAAGGGTGGGAGGATTCGACGACGATCCGAAAGGGTTGCACCAACGACACGATGCTTGCGGACGATGACAGTCTCGGTGAACCTCGACCGATGAGACGCCTTTTCGTTTCGCATCGAGGATGGGATCCAATCTATTAGCTGTTCTAGAAAAGGGTGGGGGTGGTCTGTTGGTATGATGCGTGGACATTCTTCAATCATTTCGCCTTAACTTCTGACCTAACCCAGAATCTTCCTCTTCGCAGCTTCTTCTCTAGGTGCGCAAAGAGAAATTCGACTAGACCGGAATCTATCAAAACTACTTTCCAATCTCACGAGAAACTGTACGGAAGAATGTCTCACCCTTCTCCCAGATTATTTATCCAGCAATTATTTATCGGGTCGCCGATCGCAATGATCGGGGTCAGGACTTTCCCGGGGGCTGACAAAGGAAAAGCCATCTGCAGTCCCCAGCCCGCGAAGAACCAGCGGAACCCGACTCCGTTACAACTTCCACCCTCCGCCACCCCTTCGTAACTTACCGTAACCTCATCCCACGTTTCACCGTGGATAGGGCGGCGAAGGAAGCACGCGGTGGGGTGGCGTTTCATTTTTTGACACCCGGTGTATTTGATTCCACCCTTGTAATAAACCCCAGGGGTTGCCAGCCCCGTAGGTCCCTTGTCTCCCTACATGTCATATCGACACCTCACCCCCCGAAGGGTAGGTGACTGCTAGGTAATTTGCTTTCTTATTTTCTCCGCGACGAGGCGTCCTTCCTCTTTTCTTCTCGCTCTCCCTCGTTCGCTCTAGCCATTCCTCGCGCCCTATCGTCTCGGTCGCAACCCCTATCGAAAAATGAGCGTCCCGCAACCCCCCGCGCTTTGCCAATTTTCTTGCCGAACGTATAGACAGTGGAAATCGTGACGAGATCCAGCAGCGGCCGGGTAGCTTTTGGTAAACAGGTGGATTCTGATTGATGGTTCTTCCCCTGCGACCTATTGATGCATGTATGAAACAGAAATAAATACTGTTCCAGATCCAGTAATGATCTATCTTTGAAATCAAAGGTAGAATCGCGGTTTCAAATGTTGAAAAACCAACAAAACCCTTTTCTCCTTCCCTTCGTTCGTTTCTTCCTGGATAGTCAACTTTTCTGCTTCTTGAGGGTGGAATAATGGTGGAAAGTCTGTTTCCTTCCGAGGCCGTGGAAAGTTTCTGGCGAAGAGGTTCTTGCGGGGACTGTCTGTGGTGGTGGTCGTTGTTTTACAAAGAGGCATCGATGATTAGACGATGCAGCTAGGCTCTAGTCGAAACGCGATGTCCGCTGGTAGCTGTCGAGAAGCCCCGATTACGCGTCTGCCTGCTAATCTGATTTCACCCGCCTCCAGACCGACAACTCCTTAGCGCTACTCCTTTGGTTTCTCTCGACAATCTTGTTACGTAGGATCGGCGCGGACTTGGGAACGCGGTGATAGACTTGCACAACATCCAACCGGATGGAGAACTTATCGTACGAATTTTTTCGAGACCGAACTGGACTCGATTGTTACAGAAGCAGCGAATGAAAATTGTCTGCATTAAATACAAGACACAGTAACTATATTTTCCAGGCCAGGATTTTCCCCGCACTTTAAAGCTAGAAATAGAGGAAGACCGTCTGCCCTCTTAGCAATAAATATTCAGCGAATTACTATAAAATCCAGCGGCAGGATGCGTCGTCTGTGCCGAAGCCCGAAATTTCCTAGAAATAATCAATTCCTCCCCGGCTTATTACAGAAAATCGTTGTCTCTCGCGGAACCACCGTCGGGGGCGACGTCTGAAGGGGATGGCGTCGTTCTCCCCTGCATCGTCACCCCATTTGCCGGCTTCGCGCTCTTGTTTGTTTCGTAATCTTTAAGATCGGAAGGGTTCGAGGCTGCGAGCCGCTGAAAATCTATTGTCTTCCTCCGCCTTGCATTTTCCCTAAACCGTTCTCTCCGCTAGAATCCCTCTACACCGATCGACCCATCCAAACTAACAAAAATCATAACAATTTTACCAGTACAGAAAAAATTGTCTATAACAGTATAAAATGTTCGATTAGGAGCCGGATTGGTTTTGGAGGAAAGGACGATTCATTCTCCAGGGCTTCGACGGCGAAACTTCTTGCTGGCGGGACGCCGGGAACGAGTAGTGATTAAATATTATGACCAGCGCAATCTTCGAGGACTCCTCTACGAAAAACGTTACTTAGTATAATTAAAAGGACGTTCCGCCGGCGGAATCCGCGCGGCGGAAACACAATTTTCCCATTCGAGCCCCTTGATCGCGTTAATCCTTCTGTGCAGAGCCGGTCTGTGTCCTGGCGCATCCTGCGCGTTTTCAACACCGAGCCGTCATACTCGCGAAACCTAGAACCACCCACGAATTTTCACTGGAAACAAGATTTCGCATTTTTACGAGTCAGTCCTCACCCAAACAATTTATTTAAAATCGATTAGACCCTTTAAACCTTTGCCCTACAATATCCTGTCAAACTCCTAATGAATAATCTGAACAAAGTCTAATAAATATGTATGTTGTTAATTTCCTTTGAACCGAGATGAAATTCTATTTTGGTTTTGTTAATGTACAGTTGTTGGAGAACATGTGGGCATACAATAGATATAAATTATCTCCTTTTTTAGGAAACTACGAACTACGAAAAAAGTTCTAATCACTGAAACCGTAAAATAAATCGTAAGGCAAGGAGTTAATGAGATATAGAAGCTTTTTCTTTCTCTTCTACGACGATCGAGAAATAATAGGTGAAGCGGAGAGCCATTCGGCGATTATTAACAGTGGTACCTCATAGTGAAACGAGTGTCCCGGATGATGCACGATGAAAACGTCTTCCAGACGACGGTAACGTCGTCTTGGACACAAGCAGCCGTGACGAGGGTCCGTTATTGTCGAGAAACGACTCGTCACACGAGGGGTGCACCCCCCACACTCCTGTTTCCAACTCCACCTAACTTTCTCACCGTTTCTGAGCAACCTCCGATTACCCTGGTTACGGGAGCGTCTCGAGTGTCTCAAATGTTCCGGCGGTAGCGAATCAGGGATACCTTCAGTCGCCTTCCAATCCTACTCCTCGAAAAAAACGGAACCGAACGGGCACAAATTATAGCTCACCTCTCCGCCACACCTCCCCTGAAATTACCAAATTTTCGCCGGGGCTATTCGTTCAAGAAGATTGGAAAGAAGGACATACGAAGAAGAAAAGAACTAAGCAAGCCAGTTATTTAATCAGTGAATAAACGTCAGAAGAAAGAAGATCTCCGTTTGTTTTCGTAAAACCACAAATCGTCTCTGAAGAAGATTCTTCAATCTCGCAGATGTGAGACGTCAGCCCAGAAGAGAATGTGTCAGAAAGTTCAAGGTCTGCATCGAGAAAGGAAAGAAGCTGAGATTATTCGGTAAACAATTCTGTAATTCCGAGTCGAACGAAACCGAAACCCTTGGAGACTTTCTCTAGCAGGACGTCTTGCTCGCTGTCCATCGTCGTGATATTAAATCTGACGGAGGAGTGGGTGTCTTTCGAATGTAGCGACGTCTTCCCAGCACCTGTACTCATTTGCTGGGAGGGTGGTAGTCGTCGTCGTTGCTTGGTGACCTCGTAGATTAAAGACGAGCGGCAAGTACAGCGGTCCCAGGCGACCCTTTATGTTCAGCCACGTTTCTACGGTGCTTGAACTATATAGGGGACGAAGACGGAGAGCGAAGACGGGAGAGAGAGAAGGAGGAAAGGAGATAGGAAAGCTACGATGGAAGGAAGCAAGGTGGTAAGACTCACGGCAGGATGGTGGTTGGTTGGAGGTTTCAAGGTGGAACCCTGGCTGCTGTCGTGGCTCTAATAAGCTACCCCCAGCCTCGTTCTACCTTACGACCCCTTACATCCCTTTAGGGGCACACGGGCCGGCCCTGCAATTTGATAAACTGTCAACGACGGAAGGCCTTGCCACCCGAAACTGCCCGGAAAACCGAGTGTGTTCCTCGGTTATCGGGTTTCGTTTCGAACCCTGTCTTGGCTGCCGCGCTAATTGATGCGGAATTGTTGGGGCTAATGTCTGCCGACAATGCGGTTAGACCACTGCTCCTCCTGCAGCTACAAGTCCGCGACAGAATTTAAGACGCGACACTGACCCCTTGAACGCACCAATAAAAAGCGACACGTCCATCGTCGTTAGCTAATGCCTTCTGCATATTTTCCAAACATTTGAATATTTTTTTGAGCATCTTTGTACAGGGTGAGTTTATCACGAAGCGTGATCAGCTTAGGTTACTCTGTCGCTAGCGGTTCGATCGGAAATTTGTTTAGTTGGAGCTTCAAGAGAGCTTCCAGAGTTATCAAGATCACCACAGTATCATCTTTTAGAGAATACGATAACCTGTCAATTCATGTTTTTCATTCACAAGCAAAATTACCAGCTCATTTGAAACACGACAGAAGTTTCCGTCCAACCTGATGTTTGCGCGCTACCGGCCCAGGAGGTGCAGGATCTACAGGACACTAATGAGGTCTGGAGCGAGTTAATGCGCGATTCCGGTGCGCGGGAACGGCCACTTCTCTCGGCAATTACAAAGAATAGAATGCACCGCATGTGGACGGTTAAGGGAGTACGGTCTCGGGGACACGACCGCTCCTTAATCAGAGTAGTATCGTTGTCCGGTCCCTCGCAGTCGTCATCGTCTCTGACCAAGAACGACCCACGAGAGAGGAACAGAGTGAGTGGGAGAGAGAGAGAGAGGAGAACGTGGCCGGCGGCGATCCAGGGGTGATTTCCATTCGCTCCTTGCAAAGTGGTATCATTTCCCAGGAGGCTGGGGGTCCGGTTGGTCTTCAAGGTCCTGCGGCGCAGCTGCCCTCTCGGTCCATCGAGTACAGGTCCAGCTGTAAGGATCAATATACGTTCCAGTATCGGAACGTCGCAATAGCTTCCATCGTTGATAATGAAATTGTTCGAACGTTGCACACTGTGTCTGGTACTTCGTTCCTCCGGCTTCGAGAAAAGCAACGAAGAGAAGCAGGTTCATCCGCGCGAGCCCCGGCCCGGAACTAACTGACTGTAATCTTTTTCCCAGAAGCCGCGTCCTCGAATTATGGCGCACGGTTATTTGCATGGAAATTGCGAGTCGGACGGCTGGAAACGGCGACGAATCCGAACGGGGATCCACTCCAGTCACCTGAATTACTCCGCGTCCGGTGATTTCAGCCAAGTAGTTTATCCCCGCGCCTTGTTTTATTCCGTTCAGGCCTGGGTAAACTCGATGCGTGCGCCTCGCCTCGCCTCGCCCCGAGAAGTCTGTTTGCGGAACAGGAAATTGTGCCAACGAGCAACATCTGCAGACTCCTCGGCTAACGGGGATCTCTGCTCGTGGACGGCGGAGTCGCGATTCTCGAGGCCGGGCTCCGGAACGAGCGAATCGAGGAACGATCGCTAGATCGAGGATCTCTGTGCGAAATAAACATTGTCTGCGTCGACCATAAAACACAGCAATCGGTCGGAAGCTTTCTGAAATTCTTGCAAACTGCACCTTAACTTATTCTTAACTTGCTGTTATACTGCGGATCATTATTAAAATTGAAGATGTCAATATATGTTTTCTCCTTTATTCAAATCATTAAGGGAAGAACTAACATTCGATTCAGTTTCTATTTCTCGCAATCGATGCAGACAATTTTTATTTTGCATAAAGATCCGCAGTCTACTCGCTATTCTTTCAGCCTACGAAAATAGATCCAACTGGCCCCGAAATGAAATTCGAAGTGTGCAAATCTAAATTCTGAATAATACATTGTTTTATAATATCAAGCGAAAAATTAGTTTTGTTGGGAACCTTCGCGCAACTGAGAACGCAAGATCAGACGCTACGAGACACAGGGGAGCGACAGGAACATGTGCAGGCGTCGTCGTGTACAGTATAGAGGCGCGAAAAGCCCAGGTAGCCGGCGTAAAACGAGCCCGGGAAGTTCATTAATGGATTAAGAGTGCTGGATCGATACGATTAGCGGCGGCGGGCTACGAATCGTAGCCGTATGTGACGCGGCGGCCGACACGCATCGAAACTTAACCCAGTGCCGATCAATTTTGCGCCGCGCCGTTCCGTTCCGTTCTGTTCTGTTCCGTTCGTCCGCGGCTCGGGATCGGCAACGCGCCAGGCTTTATTTATAGGGGAGAGGAAAATGTTGCTTGATTTATGGAAAACACAGGGAAAAGTCGCGCGATGCTCAATGCACCGGCGACTGGACATTATTGAGGGACAAATAAATCTGGATTACCAAAGGATTCCCTTCGCGGAAGACACACGGACCCGAGAAACAGTGTAAACAGTTTTGCGCAACGGCCTGGAGCGAAACGAGAATGTTAATAAAAAAATAAACAAAGGGAACGATCTGTCGAACTGCGTCGATGAACAGTGTTCGTATATACGGATGAGTGGAGGGATTCCGTCTGGGATGCGTTTACTTGTTCTTTCACAATATTTGACGCGGATTTCATCCCTTGTTCCGCGAACGTTCCGAACTTGCTAGACAAAAGGGATGTTTCGAAGATACTCGGTGAAAGACATTTTTCGAATGTAGAAGGTTCGGAAAGGATTAAAAAAACGTTTTATCTGTGAATTTGATGATAGTCAAACCACGGCAGAATTAATTCTGAGCGAATCTCACAGTCCAGAGACTCGGAAGCTAAAATATTAGGTTGTTTGGAAAGTCATTCGCTTTACCAACTTTTTACCATTTAGATTTTTCAGGCATCTTAAAGATCCCATGACGAGATAGAGGGGGGAAGTAGTGGAAGAGAAATCTGAGTTATGATAATTGTTTTGGTGAAGGGTGTGTAATCCTCCCCCAGCCGAATTTACCGCGTGTAATTCGCTCGGAATCGTTCGGTGGAGATATCCTGCGTCCTCGGATCCTGCTAGCCAGGACCAGACGACTTCCTATTGATCCCACGGATTGATATGAGCACAGTGTAGCGTGCGGCCCTTTAGACCTCGTATGGGGGTTGAATTTTAAAACTACCCCCTGGAGAGACGCTGGCGCGGACCGTCTTTTTGAATCAGGCTGGTACACGCGGTCCCGGTGTTGCGTGAAGAACTACAAATCCCTAGGGAACACGCGTCGATATCTATTTCCCGTTCAGGATCGACTTGGTCGACGTTCAACTCGAGGAGAACGAGATCTTTCAGAATATTTTCAGAACATTGCTGTTTAATATTGTTGTATTTTAATCAATTCGGAAGGGTTTGTACAAACATCAGGAATGTATCGTCGAATTCGTGGAAACGAGGTCGTGTTTTCTCACGATAATTACAACCCCCGGGTCCAACCCCGACCTCTGTTTTCATTCCTGTTCTCCCCCATACATTCTGCATACGGGGATTGAGTGAAATCCTTGCTTACAGGGCTGGTAAACAAGCGATAGGTCTCCCGATGCCGGGCGTCTTCCTCGACGACAAATTCCTCAAATATTTATCTGTCTTTCCCTTGGAACCCTTCAATCGTCGCCGCCCCCGAACGCCACTTCCGTTTCACGGCTCCCGGAGAGTGTGTCAATGCTGACGCCTATCGACGTATGACAAATACCTCGTCCCCGATGCTTGCACTTTCTGTCAGCTCTGACGACCGGGACAATAGGAGGAGACGAAGGGACAGACGGAGTCGTTGGGGGTGACTGCCGTCGGCCCAGTCACTATGCCCTCTTTCTTCTCCTTTTTTTTTTATCCACAAAACATCCCGCCTCTCCGAACGCGGAACATTAAAATCTACCTTCTCAAAGACGGAAAGATAGAATGATGACCCTTTGAACTCGGAACTATTCTAATTAGAAAGCCGAAATTTTCTTCCGGCTTGAAATATTAAATACATTTAGAAATTTATCGAATGGAAATTTAACAATGCAACAAATAATTTGTATAATGCTACAAGAATTATTAGCGGCGCCTCCGAGTCACCACACGAGTGCGAAGGGTGAAGGGCCAAAGTGATCTAAAATTTGTTGACCACCTTGATCCTGTTTTATCAATCGTCTTCGAGGTCTGCAGCATCAATCGGATCTCCAACAAGATCCCCTATTCCCGGACTTAGGCGGCGTGTTCCTGACAACACGGCACTTCGCAATTAATTTATTTTTCTCTAGTCGGCTGTTAATTGTTAAACTTAGATGGGCGGTCGTCGGCAATCCCGCGGCGAGGCTAAGACACTGTATGGACAGAGAGGGGTACAGGTGACGGGACCAACGGCGGAAGAGGATCGCGAATGCTTCAGAAAGGTGGGGAAGCAAGTTGTTGGAGGGTGGAAAATTCGCTAGGCAGGGTGGCCCGGGTGTAGAATCGAGAAGTTCGTGGAGGGAATCGAGGCAGGAAGCCAAGGCGCGACACGAACACTGGATTGGGTTACCGAGATAATTAGAATGATGATTAGGCGAGGAGCACGCCTCGTTGACCAATTTCTTTCGACCCTTCCTCAGAGGAGATCAGCTTTCTTACACTCGGAGACTCGATGGTCACTGTGGCATTTGCAACTCACCCTCTAGAAAACTAGATGGAGGAATAGAGTCGTTTGATCTTGAAGAAACTGTTTCTGTCAGGGTTCTCGGATGGCTAGAAGAAGCGAAGAGTCCTCAGGGTGGACTCTATGAGTATCTCTTAGCTGGTAGCATCAATATTTTATCGAGGGACTGTCGAGTGTTAGTTACAAGGAAATTTATGTCGATGGCCGATAAAAAGGGCAGAAAACGCTGAAGCTAACCAAATTCATCGAAGACCATGGGTAACCATATCGAAGCCGATGGCTGTCGACAAGCTTCGGCCGGTATTACAACGCCCAAGCGACGCATTTTTATACGCCTCAGCGTGATTGGTCGTTCAACTTGATCCCTCGGGATCGCTTAACCGGATACGCGTAACCATCGTAAAAAAAAGGAAGAAAACTGAGTTCTGCGCGAAGGGAAAAAAGGTGAATATTCAGGTCGTAGACGATAGGCATTCATCGGACACCAGTGTCTCCCTAGACTTTCTTAAGCAGCCGTAAAAGATCTTTTTTCGAGGAAAATAGTGTCGGACAGTTACACAGTTTCTGTACTCGACGCTGCTTAGCTCCATCCGCGTTGAAGTACACGTGAATATTTGATCGGCCCTTCAACCTTCGCCTCCTTCGCCCTCCCACAACCTTCGCCTCTTACCTAACCCTCGGTCCCAGCTGCGGTGAATTATTTAACGCCCCCAGGGACACCAGTTACCAACATACATCTTTGTGTCAGCGAGATTTTCAAACTCTTTGTTCCCCGAACATCGTCGATGGCATAATGGACGCGGCCACCTAAACGCTGCCGCGGTATTCGATATGCAGTGTCTCCCAGTAATATTCGAACACTTCACGGTACAACAATTGGTTTTCCTACGCAACTTGACAAAATACAAAAAGGTGTATTTCGCAACTTTTTCTATGCGAGTAAATGTATCTTTTATGTTTTACGTCACGTTTACTTATCACAGCAGTAGAGGAAAATTGTTATATTAGAGTATGTAAACTGCAGTTTAAAAAATGAGTTTAATGAACCGACTGAACCGACTGAAATAAATTTTAATATGAAAATGTAGGTCGCTCGTCGCGATTATGCGTTTGATAGAGATGTATTCGATATAATAACTTTTCAATGATCGGATAATTGTCCGCGTGATTAACGGATGTTTTGCGCTCATTGTATTCGCAGTGAATGAGCTCACGCGAATGAAAACGCGGTTGCACATACCGTTCAGACTTGATTGGTTTAATTAATAGGTGCGTGTAAGGTGAAAGACAAATTTGGAACGTTTAACGCCCATTCATTTTCAATTAGATTAAGCCGGAATGGGAAGGATAAAGAGACTGACGAAAGCGACGCTTTGGGATACTGTTGGGAAACTTGGGACGAAACGAGTGTCAGTTATGCAGGAATATCAATAATCTAGGTCTTGGAAAATGACTTACTTTTTCCCGAATATCCTTTTCCATTGATATCTTCCTTTGGAAACATTTTAATAGTAATATGTGCTATTCAGCGACGCCAAAAATGGAACTAACAGTGTCCTGATATACCGACATTATTAACAACTCGATTTCTTACGCCCTCTATGGTACAATGCTATCACAGATAGCGCCACGAGACATTTTTCTGTCGCAAATAATTCGTACCGCAATTTTCAATTATTTCGTACATGACGCAGGCAAGAATCATTCGCGCCTATAATATTCAAAAATTCAAACATAGTCGCTATGCGCAGAATACAACTTTCTCCGGTATAGATATAATAGTGCCATCTTACAGAGAATCGATGAAACCACTATACAAAGTTCGTTCACAAGTCCGCCATTGTGGATGACGCGACCCGAAAGTGCTGCTGGAATTTCGTCCCCGCTAGATCAACATTTTTAATCGTATCGTCACCGACGAGACACTATCACGGGATACTATTAATAGTATCTCGTCGGTGTCCATACGTTCAGATTCGTTCAGATCATTAAATCCAAAACAAAAATCGTGCGATCGAAAACGCGCGGCTCTTATTTACGTTAGCGGCCTTATATTTGTTCACATCTGAACGCGCGGTTTCCGCCGTGTCGGAATTGGTCGGAACGGAGTTTCAATCTGTTCGACGATGACGTAGAAGCGCACTCTACGTTACCGATGGTTGTACTTTAATTCGAGCGTTTCTTCATAGACGGCCACGAAATTTCAAGTTTCTCGCTAGTTACCGCATTCTCATTCTGAATCATTTGTATATAAGCAGATCGATTGAAATATGCATTTAGCGGGTTTACGATGGTTTACGAGCAAGACACAAAGGTACTTAGAAGGTACAAGTTGTGTTTCGGACACTTACTATCATTTTACTAAAGCTGCATGGTCTGTTCGCCCTACTTCCAGTCTAAAACAGTCTAAAAAACAAGGAAGGGTATTCTCGTAAACCCTTTATTTTGCGAACGATGCGCGATGTTCTCCTACGTAATAACCTGAAAAGAATTGCACTTCAATTGCAAATGTTTGATTTGAAGCAGATTGAGACTCATTGTAGATAAAACGTTAATACATGCAGTACAAACCGATGTCCGAATACAGTACAATAGCTAATTAAATCGTATTTTGAGTTACACAATTCGATTTTGATTTTATCTTCAAATTGAATTGTTTATTTATTATTAATTCTTATTTAGTTTCTGATATTATCCTCTACTTTTAAAATGCTAGAAGTTCTTATGAACAGAGGATAATACCGATTACCCAGGTCTTTAATTTTGCTTTTAAACACATACGTTCGGTGCAGAATGTAACAATTCAAGACAAGACACCGACGGGAAATAGCATCTCGTCGACGCTCGTTGAACTGATGAACTGACCATTATTGAATTGAACAATGCCATTGTTGATTATACATATTTATACATACATATTATACATACATATTATACATACCTATAGGTATGTATAGGTATACAGTAGCAAGGGATACAGGATACAGCCGCTGTATACCGCTGGATTACAGCGTTGGCTTAGCTAGCGAACCATCTTTGTTATTCATGTACATTTGGTTTCTGTAAAAGATAAGAATGACACCTTTGGCCAGATAACGTGGCTCAGTGGCTCAAACGTTGCACCTGCGTGGCAAGTTTTAGGTTTGTATTGAATTGCGTGCCTCGAAGACGGTAACGTTGAGATGGCGGAGGGTTCTGAGTTAAGTTTCTTCGATTTGAAACTGGTTCACGATCATTTCGACCGTGCGTTGACCGAGGACGACGATGTAGATCTCAGAGCCTACCTGGACGCGTACAATGAACTCTACAAGTAAGTTTACCAATCGAACAACTGTTTCCACTCACCAAACATAACCTTTCATTGCTGTGTTCCTAATAGAAACAAAGTTTCGCTGACTCTCATTCATTAACACCGTCTTAGATCCTCTATTTGTTTGATTTCTTGTGTACGATCAACACCCAGAGCAATGTTACACCTATGCGCAGATTTTTCCAGCTGATGGGCAGCGTATTCGGCTTTGTCTCGTCAGACTTGAAGCAAAAGATCGAGATGCTGGTGGAACTCTTGACCAAAGACGACCAGAATTACACTACAGTCAAGTCTATGATATTATACGAGAAGGAGAACAATATTCTCGATAAGGGAGACCACACGAATGGTGCTCGTACTCTGTTGAGGCTCCACAGAGGATTAGGTAGCACTCCATATTGTAATTTATTTGTAACAAGAGCATTTGAGACGGGTCTCTTGAGTATCTTGCTTGATAGAGATAGATTACGACCCATTTCAGATACTACTTCAGATGCCAGTTTGAAAAATTGTATTACAATTTTAATAATTGTATGTTTGTTCGATCTCCAGATTTTATTAGGGAATTTTTGAGGCAGCTAGGTGACTTATCGGATGTTGACAAAACGTCTAACTCTTGCCAGGATGCATATAATAAGACTCTAGCCAAGCATCATCCATGGGTGATTAGAAAAGCAGCGGTAGTTGCCATGTACACCATGCCCACCAGAGAACTTTTGTTCAAAAAGGTAAACGACTAATTACGGAGTGGATTAAGAACATGTTTCACATTGGTAAATTGTTTCTAGGTTTGTGGGTCAGAGGTCCAAAGGAACATGGATGTCTTGCCGAAGATGTTACAGGTCACCGAGGACGTGTTCAATCGCACTCACAATCTCTATGAGATTCATCAGCTTCACAACTTGCCGTAGGATTCAAGAGGATTATGTAAATCGATGATATTAAACGCTGCACTTGCTTCATCGAGCTGCACGGAAAAAGTCACGAACATTCCGTAATCCGAAAATATTGTGATACGCGGTAATTTTATGGCAGTGCGTCGCGACCTTACCCGACGTTTTCGTTGTATCCTTTTACTTACTGTTTTACACGGTTATTTATAGTTTCCAATGTTGTACAAAGTGCACTGGCTCAGGCCATCAGCACGTTCCGTAACTTTAGCTTCTGTTGCATTTAATGGACAGCACGATTTGTACAATTTTTCCATGAAATCGGTGTCCACCGGTCCGGTGCAATTTTATTTAGCAATTAAATGTTATTATTACGAGTCAGTATTGGTACAAGGATGTTAATGGGTACTTTAGTGAGAAGAACACGGGTGTTTGTTTGCCCTAGCCTATTTACACGAGCGTATAGCATCGACAGGCTGCATTTGTCAAATAAAACCCACAAACTCCCTTTTTATTACTACCAATAAGAAAAAATGTCAGAGGGAACATGAAAATGAATAAACAGTCTGGTGAGCGAAAGTTTTCCACAAGGTTGCCTTGAGTTCATCTCGAACTGCGGATATTCATGCAAAATAAAAATGGTACGAAACAGGAGTCAAGTAGAAATTTTATTTCTTCTTTAACGATTTTAATCAGTTCAAACTAACGCATTCATATTGTGAAATTCTCAATCATGTATTTTTTTGTCCGACATTTTTTCAAATTAGGAGAGTACCTTGCATATAAAAGAAATTTCATTTCCTCCGCGAGGGGTCTATTAATCAGTGACAAAAAAAGTCAGTCTCCGTACTAGTTTTTATAAAACAGTCTGTAAAATGAAAAATTTGCGTAACAACAATCTGCGATATAGTCGTCAAGATGAGGACTTTTTAACGAGGAACTTGATTAGTTAGCTAACGAGCGTGCCAGTAGCATTGGCCGCGAGCATGGTTGACAGAGTGGAATTGGAAGCGCTGCTGAATGCTCCGTCGGTGACCAGCAACCCTGAAAATGGCGTTAGTGTGTCGGTAAAATGCGATTTTAGCAGTGAAGGAAAATTGTACACTTTTATAATCCAAAACTCAAATATTTTCAATACGATTGAAAACGTACCAGCGATGCTAGCAGTAAGAAAACAGACAGCACAGCCAGCTACGAACGCCCTCATAACAGCATCTGTGATCTGTTTCTTTCTGTCGGGTGCTAAACTGCTCAACACACCGAGGGTAATGCCCACAGACCCCGGATTAGCGAAACCGCAAATAGCGAACGTCGCGATCGCCTCTGTTCTACCGAAGAGCTTGCCCTGACGCTTGAATTCCCCTAATTTCTGGTAGGCTACAAACTCGTTGACCACTGTCTTCAGGCCTATCAAAGTCGCCACGTTCTCGCAATCCTCCCATGGCACCCCCATTATCCAACTCAGGGGCTTAAACACCTTCGATAATATAAACTGCGACGAAAATGGAATCAGTAGATTGTACGTGTATTTATGGCATTTGTTAATTTTTTAAGCAAGTGCTCGCTTACTTCAAGAGTGAGAGGTTCGTCGAAGTTAGCGGAGTCGTAGCCAACCAAAACGCCCAGCCAACCTAAGAACGAGTTTATCAGTGCGATAAACGATACAAACGCGACGATATTGGCGATGATGCCCAATACCAGAGGGATGGCAGCCATTGCACCCTTACTGGCAGCGTCCATGAGGCTGTTGTCTTGCCTACGCAAAGAATAGATATTGTCAAGTCGCATGGTTTAATATTTAAAAAAGTCATCGTCTTCTTAAGAGTATCTCAATCAAAGAGGATTTGTAAAAGGGGCTATGTCTCAGAGAACGTAGAAGGACGATGACCCTGATGAACTTGAATCGTTGACAAACAACTTCCCAAGTCACTTACGATTTTTCCAGCTTCACATTTTCGCGGGTGATGAGGATTTCCTCGGTCTCCGGGTAAAATAGTTTCGAGTAGCATAGTGCGGCCGGTGCTGCCATCAGCGATGCGGTTATCAGGTGAGCCGGATTCGCGCCAAACTCGATATAAGCAGCCAGCACGGTCCCTGCGTACAACCAAGCAGATATCATCTCGCTGATAAAAGTCCGTCAGCGGCGAGATTTAACTGGATTAACGCATTCTTCAATTAACCTGATACCGTCGCGAAACCTGAACACATGATAGCATGCAACTCGGAGGAAGTCAACTTGTTCAGATACGGTTTAATGAGCAACGGAGATTCTGTCTGGAAGCAGACGCAGTGATTACGACGACTGAGCAACGCTCCACTATGTATTCTATAGATCGAATTCGCCTCTCACCATTCCTATGAAAATGTTCGCAGAGCAGGTCAAGGACTCGCAGATCGAAGTGTTCATCAACCCCTGCAGGATCCGACCGATGTTCAGGATGATCCATTGCATCACGCCCACGTAGTACAGCATTTGGATGAAGAAGCTGAAGTAGAAGATCACTGGCAGCACCTGGAATTTACATTCCAATTAGTTCATTTTAGTTAGCTGTTATTTGCAACTTAGCTACCGGAAGCTTTTCGACGCTGCAACTATTAACCCTTTGCAGTCAGAGCTATTTTAACTCGAAAATTAAACATTTTTTCCTAGCTAGACTATTTCCATTCCTTATGATTTTTAAAGTTTTATTAATATTTTGAATAATGGTATAGCAATTGTTGCTAAAGGTTAAACGAATCGTGTTCGAAAGACGACAATTTCGCACAGCAACAAATTGATGCTCAGCTTCTATCAGATACAGCGTGTTATCGGGCTTATTGTAGCTAAACTGTTAACGATAAAAGAATTTATCTGTTAATCTAGCGTTTACTGACGGCAAACGCGAAGACTCCATCGCCGACCAGCTGCTTGCCGAAGATGAACTCTGCCCCGCTTTTGGCGAAGTTCAGAAACGTTGCTACCTTATCGGACAAACATTGGCAAATAGCTCGGCCAACGTCCCATCGAATTGTGAACAAACCGAAGAGAAATTGCAGGATCAATCCGCATAGAACTGGCTTCCAATTAATCTACAACCATGCAAAAACAATTTTCATTGAACGAGGAAAATATCTTTTCGCATAGAAATCAGTTTTAACGTGTTCACCGAAAATTCATTCCATTTTCAATTCGGAAAAATAGAAAATCGGATTTAGGAGATGATGAACGATCTACTGATCGGTCCACTCACCCGACCAGGATGTTTCGAGAATATCCATCCGAAGCATATCAGGGCAACAATGCCGATGGCGCTCGTTAGCCTCTCTCTCGAGTCAACAGTATCCAAAATTAGGAATACGATGATAGCAGCAAATATGCAGATGTAAATAACTGATCGGCAAACAGTGCCGCCGTATCTGTAGACAAAGATTTCGCAATACTTCGTTACTTCGGATGGAATCGATAAGATTAGTCGAAATCAGCTTTCTCGATGAGTTACCTGGTATTGCGGAAACTTTTCAGGCGTTTGCTGAGCGGACGGACACTTCGGCCAAGCTTTTTCCGAAAATGCTTCGCAGCATGATGATAAAGTACACCGAAGTAGCCGATCGCGAATAGAAGGAGCAACAATCCGTAGCCATGGCACCAGTTGAACCCTTCCTGGAAGTCTGGAATTGCAATTTTTCTTCAAGGTTCCGTTGATGATAACTATCGTTTCCTTGAACTTATTTGAATATTTATCTTTATTTGAATAATATTGTTACGCGCGTCTATGAATCGTTTAAGAACGTACGATGGTTTTTCCAGTACAGTGTGGCGAAGATGAAATATATCAGCAAGAGGACGTTGAAAGTGAGCCAACACACGATCCTGACAATCCTGCGGTGCTTCGACAGGAAAGCACTTAACGCGTTGTATCCTGAAGCTAAACAACCATCGGACTCGTCCTCCTTTCTCGTCGCCTGCGATTCAGAGAGTACGTTTCACCAACACTGCTAAAGAACCAAGGCTAATCTATTGTTTAGCAGATAATGAAAATTTATTGTCTCTATACACCACGGACGCGCTTGGATTAATGGCGACACGCGAGCCTCGCAACAGCTTTGCAAAACCGTGTGTGCGATAGAAATTTGGAGCAAATTCGCATTTTTCACGCTTACAATTGTCGGAGGCAGCAACAAATTTTCATTATCTTTATAATTTTAGATTGGAGGGAAAGTTCTGTCGTGTTTTAAATAAGCAGGTAAATTGACAGATTATCTGAAAGATAAAATAATATTTTTATAAATTGATTCGAATGTTTTTTTTCAAAGACGACAGAACTTTTCACCTCCGAATTGTTATATTATTTTCGATCACGACGAAGTGCCATTGTAAAGGAAGAAACCGTGGATACTATGTAGCGATGAGGCGCGTATCAATTTGTGATTCAGCAGAAAAGATCCACAGTCTAGTCATAATCAATGCAATTTATTCCATCGATTATCGATCCCAGGAAACACTGACATTCCAGCTTGTTCACTACAACGCTCGAACAATTCCTTACCTTGTCTTCCACGGACTCATCGTAGCATTTGCCGGCTTCTAGCACGCTTAACTCATTGTCCTGGTAACAGATAACAGTGTTTAATTAGAGATCAATGTATCGAAGTGTTTGGTATCTATGTTTTGATCAAATCTAATTTGATATGACAAGCCATAAGCTTCAGGGAATTCCAGATTTACAGTGTTCAGTATCGTACTCGCTGTCTTTTCAATCGGAATCTTGTCAGAGAATTATTCCATGTTTTCACACACTGTTCAAAAATTTCAATTCTCGTTCTTTAAATGTTAGATATGGATACTGAGCAATGGAACACAATAACGCAAAGCCAGAGAAAATTGTAGACTTTAGAACAGCTCTCCATGCTGCGAGAGGAGGTGTACAGGTGACTAAAGATAGGATAAGAAGCAGGTAAACAAAGGTCATTGAACCATTCCACTCCCGAAACTTTCTAAAATCATTTAAGCACCTCACGTAAATTGCAAGTATACTTCTACGACATTTACGTTCGTAGAAACATTGTCACAAACAATTCTCAATTTTCATTCAATTTTCATCTCGATCCTCTTATACTTCACATCACGCTCTAGCACCGCAGAAATTTTCAAGTCCCAAGAAATACTCTGGGAGCCATGACAGTCGATCAGAAAATTAAAATAACGAAGATAAAAAATATTGAAGTACATAGAATTTTCACTGAACGCACTGGACAAAAGGGACGGAGCTTGAACCGACAACAATGAAATGTCAACAGATACCTCGAACGCAGGATTGGCAGTGCCCATGGTCTGGCAGGTGTGTCAGGCCCCTGGCGGGAAGGTGTCCTCTTTGTCAGCACCGTCGCTCAGCACTGTCGCGATCCTAAGCCGCTCATGACTGACGATCAAGGTAAACGAACAAAGTGATTGTTCCTGTCGAATCGAATGAACACTACCTACCGGGACACTCGAGTGCCTCGTGTTGCCGATGCCATAATCGTTCATCTAGCTATCAGATAACGCTGATAAGGACGAGATTCTATCTACATATAGCTTCCCTTTTCTCCAATTCTCAGTTTCCGTTGGGTGATTCCGCACGTGATCGACCCAGTTTCGCGAATTCAGCCCAGAACGATCTTCTGGGAATTCCGCGGTGCTAGGGGGAGATTACCATTAGGCTCCCATCGCGGTCGTGTCACTGCCAACTGCCATGTCGCGCGAACATACAGCAGCGGCGGTTGTTCACGCGCACAATAGGCTGTTCGAACGACTGAAGAATCGGCGGCGATCGCCGCTGTTCAACCTGTAACTTGGCCGATAAGGAAGTAGGGGAAACCAGTGCCGATACAACAATGAACTTCGAGTGCCGGAATATTGCAATTGAGCTCGTAACTCGCGTTTGACGCCGCGGATGCGAGTTATCAACTGTCGCGAATTCCAGCACGAGACCCGGTAAGACGAGATTTTCGTCGACCGCCACCGCTTATCCGGCGATTAGGTAGATAGTCTCGATACGGCACAGTTGCTGCGTTTCAAGGTTATATAAAAAGGCCGTAAATTTTTATATGGGCATTATCAACGACTCTTATTGCTCACGAAGCGAGCTCCTACTTCGTTTTCAAACTGTTGTTTGTAGAATTTAAAGGTTGCAACCACGAGCACATTTGACATTTTTGCTTTGAAGTGAAAGACAAACGCAAGCGAATGCGATTTGTTGAATTGATTAAAAACTGGGAACGTTCCTCGAGTTTCGCCGATGAGCGACTGGCGATGAGACTCCTCCGCTAGTTTTCTTGACTCGTGAAAGTTCTATCGGCTCGGTCTAGGCTACGAGATTCCTAAGCATTGCTGTTGGCATGCGAGGAATTGTTGATTGTGAGAGACATCTCGTTTGGGCGAGCGATAGAATAGAAATCGGTATTAATTGTGGAAAGGCATTGAAATGATCGAAAGAAGAAATACAATTTAAAAATCGTGATTTTCCCAAGGAAACACCCGGCAGGGTTAATAGGACAGGGAGCTCGCGGCTAAAAATATTTGACGGTGAAAGGGCGAACAGATCGAGCCCACGGTGGCCCATAAAAATTCTTTCGGCGCGCGCGCGTCTGCCGACGCATTCTCGCATTGCTCGAGCACATTCATCGCTCGTTCGAGAACCGCGGCTCGTTAATCGGCGAGACCGGAGAACCAAACCGGAAAACGCACCGGTGTAATCCGCGCTATCTGGTCGCGGATCGTGGCGGAAATATATGTATACACGCGAGGAGAATCGAGGCAGAATATTCAAAACGCTCCGGGATCCTCCACCGGAACCGGAAACGTCTGGAGAACCTCGAGATCGAACGCAACCATAATCTCAACTTGTAATCATTGACGGATCTTCCGCGAGACACTCAACAGATTCACCTAGAACGATCAAATTCTCATTTTTTAAATGCTATAAATTGCTTATAGTGTCCTCGAGTCTGACAAACTGCTTTGGCTCCCTTTTTTGTACTTTTTTGTAAGTCGTATAAATTTTTTTGGTTCGTTGGGGGGTGAAAATGCATTTTTTTTCAACTGGGAGTGTCATCGCCCCAAACTTGATCTGACGAATGCAAGAAAATTGAAACTGCAATTCAACACTACAAAAAATGGAGAAATTAGGTGGGAGTTGAGTCCTCGAGAGTTGCATCCGCCATTTTGGTCCCTACTGCAGTCAATAGGAATTTTATAGCAATATACATACATGTTCATCCTTTTTATTTAATTTGTGGACAAAAGTACTCGAAAAAAGAATAGCTGACGGTCCCTGGCGCGGCAAATTCTGGATCGCGTGCATCGTCGATCGCGTTATCAGCTCGTTCATTGAAACCGGGGTTATCTGACGTCACGCGACAACTCGGCCGACGAATTTACGATGGTCTCGTAGTCGAGAGACTTTCTCCTCTTTATTCAGGAGCGAAGTACGCAACGAGTGGTCGCGTCGCGTCGCGCCGAAGCAACGGTCGTTCTCTCTACGTCGGACGATTTTCAGCGTCCGAGAGTCTTTATTTGTTCTTTCTCGTGCGGATCGTGATGCGAGATTTTAATCGATCCCTCGTGGGGCTGGCTTGTTTGTCTGCACGTGGAGAACCCGGCTGCGAGTAACGGCTGAGGCGAATTTCTTCGACGTACGTGGACCCGGCGAAGGTCTTCCTGGAAAGAAGATGTCGAGGATCGATCTCTGACCAAAGATCGTCGGAATCTCGACACGAGAGCGAACTACTTTACGGCTCTTACGTATAGAAATGTTTATCTCCGGCTGGCAAAATAATATCTCTAACATCGTTGATATATTAGATTCGAAATATTATCATTTCGAATCGAATTGATCTAGATTTTTACATTCAGATTAAACCGATTTTAGATCTATGGATCTATGGATAGGATTAAACGGCGTACGAGTCCAGCACGTGGGGATGGGATTGGGAAGATGATGCCGCGACGCTTATCTCTTCGAGACCGGAGCGGTTCTCCGTCCGAGTCACGTACAGATTTTTGTGAGAAACAACATTCGCGCGTTCCTGAAGCGCGACCGCCCTCGGACGCTATCTGACGCGCTGCTGCTCTCCGAGGGAATTTGATTTCCCAGACAGTGCTTATACAGCGGCGGGATCGCGCCTCTTGCACCTTCTGCCATTGCAAGGTAGCGGAAGTCGAGAAATAGAGTCGGCTTGGTTAGAATCTGGAAACACGAATCAAGTTCAATCACAATTTTGTTGATATTCAATCATGAGAAGCAATTAAATGTGTAACATGACAAGGGAATATGGACCTTCTTCTTCCAGTACTTAATTCACTGTGTCAAAAATAATCCTTTGGCAATCTTCTGACCCTAGAATATAGAAGAAAAATAAGAATAATGTATAAATTACCAAAGATCCATGATAATGAGCTAGCCCTAGTTTCGGAACGAAGCTTAGCCTTCACCTGAAAAATAGACTTCGTACACGGTCGAGTTTTCCAATGAACAAGCCTGATTTTGCCGGGCCGGGATTATTTCAAGACGCGAACACTACCACCAGTCGAGTGTTACGATTGACGCAGAACGTTTACGTTACCGCTAAGACGCAATTTGCATTTTTCGTCTTGATCCACTCGTCGAACTGTCTACGGCCTTGATAACTCTGCACGGCTTCTTCTATTTTCCTGCTCTACGTAGCCGCTACGTTAGCGGATGGTTGGGCAGGCCAGTTTTAGGTCTCTGGCGCGACGCCAGAACCCGATGAGAATAGCGAAATCTGAAGAACATAACTCGCTGGTAAACATCGCCGTTACACATGCTCGCGTTAGAGGCTACGTTGCGTCTTTTCCACTGAAAACCGTCTGCGAGGTCCGTCCCGTTCCTTAGCAGAACCATCCAGACAACAGAGCACTCGAACACTGAAAAATCGAATGGAGCAATTTCAATATCTAGCTAGGTTAAATGTACCATAAACTGTAACATAGTTAAATTCCTGTAAACGTACCTTAAACTGTACCATAAAGATAACGTATTAATTATTACAGCAGACTAGGCAAAAAGAAACAGAAAAGTATTATATATCACTTATTGGATAAACGCGAAATGTTGAAAAGTCGGTCCATTTTCATTGTGGAATGGTGAACACTAACGGAGATTCGACGTGTTGGTGGAGAAGCGAAGGCGCAAAATACGGCCGAAAAGATGGCGTCCGCGCGAGTACGGCAGAGCGTTTCCCACAGAGGAATGCAACGGGCGGAAATGCGTAGTTGCTCGGCATGGAAACCGTAAACCATCTCGAGAGGCCGGACACGCGATAACCGAAGGCGAGGAAAATTGAAGAGCGACCGGCAGACGATGCTTCTCTTCCTGTTCCTCATCTTTCCCGATCCAGACACGTGGATTCTGCGTGCGTTTCTAAATGGAAGATCCCCGCGATACGCGAACTAGAAGTAGAACTGGTGGAAGCACAACTAGAGAAATTCTACTTCTTCAGAAAATCCCTCGGATTTAATCGAAATAGAACAACAAGATCCTTAGGAACAAATGATGCTGGTCGAAAGAAATCGTTAAATCATGCCTCGTCTGCGAAATGAATTCTCGAGACCATTCGGTAGCTAACTGCAGAACCGAGAGACGTTGTTGATGATTCGATGCATGGATAATATATTTACGAGGGCTACTGTAATTTATGCCTTCTGACATCGGTCTAATGCATTTTTAATTGGCTACCGTGGCTTCTGGGCAACATTAAATCTTCTCCGGCTCGATCCAGTTCAAATAATTGCGCTGTACCCTTATTCTTTCTTCTCCTTCTTCTTCGTTTTCTCCTACTTCCTTTTCCAAACGATCCATCTGGCTACCGTTCGCGACGGAATGCGAGTCGCATCCTGATCCGACGTCGTCGACGTTGACGATCTCGTTTGTACGTCGCAGCAGCACGCGACAGTTATCTCGAAAACCCGGTGTATTTCGGTGTCGGGTTCTGTTCTTCTAATCTCACCCCGTCAGTTCCCATGTCTTTTTTATCGGGGATGATGATCGTCTTCCGAAAGCTCGGCAGCCTGCGTCGAATTTATCTTGACGCTGGACACGCGTCCGAGAAAGAAGCACGACGGAGCACGTGGCACGGAGATGATGATTTTAATACTGGGTCATCGGAATTGATTCCGTACGCTGGGAGATCTTCTGTTCGATTCAACCGAGGTCCGATAAGGATCATTAATAAACTGTAGAAATTGAAGCTATAAAATGAGTACGAATAATAATCATTCGACAGGATTTTCCACGATAGCAGGTCGAAGGACAAGTTCGAGCCCCAAACGATCGTGCCCCAAAATCAAGCGAAGCGAATCTCCGGTGTGAGGATTCCGTGGATCAGGATCGATCGAGTTAAATGCTACAGATCATCCGGACAGGCTGTGTGCCGCCTCGACGAATATTTTAACGGACCTGGTCAAAATGCGGGAATAACAAAAGCATCGGGGAACGGCGTTCGAGTCGATTACCACAAGGTACGTCGCGTGTTTTCGATTTCGAATTGATCTCCGGACGAGACGAGACGGGACGAGTGCACCTATGCGTGGGTGCGATTGCGCAATACGATTCGAAATTCAAATCTCTGTTCCACGAAGCTGCCGAGTACACGAAGAAGAAGAAGGAGGCGGCCCTCTCTCCTGCCGGATTCCAGGTACGCCTTATCTCGATTGCCGTCTGCCTCCAGGTGGGGGAGGAAGGTACGAGCCATGCAAATTGCACCATTTCCATTTTTTCTCCTCCTTTTCTGTGTCTTCAAGCTCCTCGCCTCCCTCCCTTCCCCTATTCGTGCTCGCTGCGACCACTGTGTTCCTCCCTAACTTCTCGTTTTTCACCTTTATCCTTCTTCCTTCCGTGGACCTCCCAGCGCCTTTTTCTCTCGATTGCTTCCTGTTTCCCAGAGTTTATGGAATTTCGAAAGATTCACGGGACAGAAAAACCGTGATTATAGCGCGTGGGTGGGCTTACCGATGCATATTGTTTTCTCCTGGGAGCGTGTCTGGGTGTTTGACGTCACGAGGATGTAGCGAATGATCGGGATGTCGAGAGAAAGTCATCGAACCTGTCTCTTGACCGTTTTCAGATGTGGGGATTATGGGACGCGGCGGAAATGTGGGCAGTGGTTGATCAGTAGGATATTATTTAACGTCATTATTTACACCGGTGATTATTTTGTAATCTTCGAATGTTCATGATCCATAGCTGTTGGTGCGAAATTATTCCAATACATCTATGCGACATCACTGACGTCACATCAGGGATCTGGCATGGGATCCCTGACGAGGGATCCGACAAGGACGAGATGGATTGAGTGTTACGAGAGTGCAAACAACAGTTTGATGGCGAGGCAAGGCCCTGCGCGTTATTTATTTTGGTATGTCTAGACGCCAGATTGTCTGTCCGTACGTCCGAATCGTCGTCGGAGGATTCGGAGGTGACGTCAGACCGACGACGACGCGATGGGCTGCGTCGTCGAGATTCTGCCTGCGGATCAAATCGCGTCCTCGTTCCTCCCTTTCGCTCCTACTCTTTCTCTCCTATCATCCTCGTGTGGCTACCAGTCCTCGTAGCCGGTCGTCTGTATTACTTTCTTCGCTTTGGCTCTTCGCTCTTTCTCTCTCTCTCGTTGTTCCTTTTCGTTTGACGTTTATTTAAATGCGTGCACGTGTCCAACGCGATACACGATGCGTGTTCCACGGGTCTCCCATGGACGCGATGATACCGCGCGGGAACACCTCGTGTCTGCGTTCCCTCTCGTGGAACAAAGTTCACGGTACACCAATACGACCCACGGTGTTTTGAAAATTGTTGAAAGTCGAAAATCATGTTGCTATTCAAACTTTTCTAGGTCCGACGATCGAGTTCTATTCAACGCAGAAAACAGTGTATGTACTTGCGTTATGAATAAAAAATAATCACTGCCAAAAATTTTCTACCCAGCGTCTCAAATTCAAAAGAACTCAACCACTTCCATAAAATCCTAAGACCTAGATGTTGATGCGACGTGCAAATCCTTATAATAAAAAAAAAATGATAATAATCGACGAGTTGCACGTTTTGGAAAAACGGTCTGACGATGATGGAAGGCTAGTTTACCACATGGAAGCACCAACGGCCACCAGACGAGCCCGGAGCTAGAAGAAGCCGAGCGCTTCCGGTAAATTCAGCCGTGACACATTCCCGTCTGCCGCGAGTGATTTATCTTCGACGGCAGACGCTCGCATGGCCAATGTCTGTCCACCGTTAGACAGCCAGAGAGGCCTGTGTCTGTCTGCTGTGGACAGGTTCAGTCTCGCCGAATCCTTTAACCTAATTTTCGTGGTGAATCCCGGCCACGATCCCCGACGAACCCCGCCCGAAAATGCAGATTCGTTCCCCCCTTAAGCATACCAATTAATTACGCGGTGTCCATTTCGCCGATCTCTTCCTCGTTCGATAGAATAGCGACGCGACGCGACGGTGCGGCATTCGAATGAGGATTCGGGTTAAAAATCGAAAAATGTGTAGATAAAATATCTTCAACACTTATTTTAGCGTCCAACCACACACGATGACGTTCAAACAAGTAATTTTGCCGCAACATTTGATCTTTAAAAATAATGAAAGATTAAATTCTAGAAATGGGGGATGAATGAGGATCGCTGGCAATGGTCTCTTTATATTGGAAGAGCATATTATTTTCGACGATGGACCATACCTCGATTGTTTCTCCGCGATTAACAAAATGAAGAAAGCGCGTGAAGTCAAAAATCTTCCGAGGGATTTCCCGAAGCGGCGATTTGACATCGGTCGCGCGCATACCTACATATATTTTTGCCTTGCGTTTCTCTCCGACGCGTTTCTCTCTTTCGTTCTCCCCCTCTCTCTCTCTTTCTCTCACTCTTGCCGTGACTGTTCGCCTCTTTCCTCGTTCCTGTTCTTCGTTTTGGGCCCGTCGTCGTCGACGTGCGTTGCCACGCATCGTATTTTCACGCACGCACGCGGAGGCTGCATTTATTAAAAGCGATACATTATGATTCAAAGATCATATCTTTCGGTTCGTCTAGACGCCGGAGAGGGAGACACCCTATAAAGTCGTGTGCGGCTGCCCCTGAAACGAGCAGCCGAATACAAGGTGCCAGCTCTGCTCGCTCATTTCTCAAGCCTTCGGCCAAGACACCTACCGGTGCTGCCTTTTCTCTTCTTTTATCCTGATCTCCTCCTAACTGTTTCACAACTCCTACAACTAGCCTAGAAAACCTGTAGAACCCTCTATCCATCATCTTAGGTGATTCCAGGATCGATCATCACCTGGGACTATTAAAAACAATCCCGAGGAAGAAGGAACAGATACCTGGGCCGTTTGCTACCGGGTGAAACGGCAGCCAGACGCGGTGAAAGGACATCGAAGTCTTCTCAATTGTGAAAGGATCACCGATAAGGATCAGTATGCAGACTGTCACGCGGTCGATAACGATCTTAGAAGGCTGGGCCTGGTGAAGGAGCATACTGCACAGGCTGCTGGTCTATCGGCCGGTGCATCGGGTCGAGCAGACAAACAGAGAGAAAGAGAGAGGAAAGTATCGGAGAGAGAGAGAGAGAGAGAGAGAGAGAGAGAGAGAGAGCAAGAGAGGAGAGACAGAGGTAAAGAAGGGAAAAAGAAAGTAAATTCCGTGCGGTGTCGGGTGAGTAATCGAAGGAATCGCCGAGAGGCCTACGAATCAAGACGAAGAGAAGGTGGTTTAGAGAGGAGGAGGAGTAGGAGTAGGAGGTGAAGGAGGAGGTGGAGGTACCGGTGCAACACGTTGAAGAGGTGCACGCGGTGTTGTGTTCGCCGGAAGTGCGAGAGCGAGGCGAAGAAGCGGTGGCAGGAGATAGGCGCTCTGTCGCTCGAAAAAGCGAGCAGACGACGGGACGTTCGAAGAGGGAAGAAGAGAAAGACGAAGACGACGACGAAGAAGAGGAAGGACAAGGTGGTGGAGGTCGTGATAAAGCCTCGTGAACCGGGCAAAGAAAAGTCAGTCGTTCACGGGATTTCGGCGAGCGAGGGAAAGGGACACTTACCCGCAGTATCCCTGAGATCTGGTGCGAAAACGAACACTAATTAGAAGAAGAACAACAACAAGGTAGTGAAGCAAGAAAAAGTCGGTCGAATTTCGACGAATGAAGGAAAGGGATCGAAGCTAGAACGAACGAGGGGATCGGAGCGGATCGGAGAGCAAGGGGAATAGAAAGGAGGTTCGAGAACGAGAAGAAGGAAGGAACGAGCGAGGAGGAAGGAAAAAATAAAATCAAAAGGAGCGATCGTAGTAATGCCGCGCGCCGGTCTCCTCTCGCGGGCTCGTGCTTGTCTCGGAATTAGTGAGTAGACGGAATTATGTCTGTGAGCAGGCCGGGACCGCCGCTCAGTTGAGACTTACTGCTCAGCCGGTGCACACGCGTGCCACACGGATCGCTTTCCTGCTCGCGCGTACGCGTATCGCGCCTTCCTGATGCGATTAGGCTAGCCCCGCGGCCACCGCCGACGGATCGCCAGTTTGCTCGCGCCTTGTTCGCGCATCGGATCATTGGGAGATCGTTGAGTGAGATCGCGGGATGATGGGGGACATGGTCCGTCGATGACAGTGACAGTTACTTGAAACATTGCAAACCAAGTCATTGTTATTGCCGAATAGACTCTTGATTTTTTTCTTTGACAAACCGGGCCAGTGTAGTTTCGAGAGATTCTAGCTATAAATTATCTGAAAAGTTTGATCACGATGGGATTCCTTAGGTACCTAGTCCTGTTGCTGACAGTGTCCTTCATAGACAGTGGTCGTTGTCATCATCATCACCACGCGGATGACAAGCGAAGGAAGGACCAGGAGCTCGCGAGTAGGCTCATCACCGGGGATGATCGCGAATCCTCTATGAACGTGATCTCCGCATTAGGTGAGAAGAACCGAAGGAGCCTAACCGGGGAAGATACGAAGGAGAAGCTGCCGTACAGCGACCGTAGGCTGGAGAAGATGCTGGAAAAGGCGATCCTGAAGATCATCACCGGCGATCTAAGCGCCGGGGACATGCTGCTCCTGAAGAGTCTGAATTACAGTTTAGAAGAGGTCCTGGCGATCCGCGAGCGCGAGCTCGGGAAAAAGAAGGACGAGGAGCTGAGGAGGAAGGACGCGGCCAGATCCTGGACGAAAGCTTTCTACGGCGAAAGCGGGGAGAAAAGGACTAGATACTGGGAGAGGAATTCCGAGGAGCCGAGGATTGACGGGAACAAAAAGCACCGACACGCGGACAGGCCCTCCTACAAGGACTTGGACTTCGAGGCGTACAACCGACAGGCGGTCCTCGACTACGAGAACCTGCCGTCGAACCTAGAATTCCAGGCCAAGTCCGAGGCGAGCCTGGACTTCGAGGAAGGGGCGGGCTCGGAAGAGGACGAGGCCGCGCGCCGTGACTTTGACAGGGCGATGGCTCCGCACGTGGTCTTCAAGATCCGATACGACGATTCCGAGTTCGACAGCTCCGGCTCCTACGAGAGCAATCGAAGAAGACATCATCTTCCAAAGCACACCACCTCCAGGACCAACTCTGCCAACTCCTTTCACGCTTCTCCATTTCCAGTGTCTACCACTGCTGCTGCTCCATTGTCACTTCCTGTGGTCGTTCAGCTAGGCAACAGCATCCAAGATCATCGGTACACCAACAATCCAACTGTCTTTTCAACTACTACTTCGTCTCCTATTTTAAGTAGCACCGATTCCACGAAGGACACCAGTTCCAATGATCCATTGATCCTTGAAGATGCAACGAATGTTCTTGGACAGACTACTGCTTCCGACGATGAGCTGGTTCCTGCCAAGGTTGAGGAGGATCCGGGTAAAAGCAGAAAGGTCAGCGAGTACGAAGGTCTCGAGTGGGTCGAGGACGATGTCTACAGGGTGCTGCCCGAGTTCGTGGACTCCCTCGGCTTCGAAAATAGCGGGGACAACGAGACGTCCGACTACGAGGACGCCAGCCGCGATCTTCGACGCAATTGGACCACGGAGGAGACCGAGAACGACACGTTGGAGTATCAAAACGACACGCCGGACTCCATCAAGCTGTTCATCGCCAACAACAACATCTCCGCCGGCTACATCCCCCTGGCCAACCTCACCAGCTATCAGCAGGTGGCGATAGCGCACCGGAGAGAGTAAGTAGAATTCTGATCCGGGGCCTAGTGGTTATTTCGCTGGTCCACGAGCCTCTGATCGTTCTGATAAGAAAATGTCTAGGTCGTCCCATAGGTTGTGTCATTTATCGCACTTCGTGTACGTACGTGTTCAACAAATTGATGAGACTCGTGGGATGACCTAATGCGAATCTGAAGCTCCGACAGAATCTCGTGGTCCGATCGTTCTCACACATTCGAGCGTCACTCATGCTGCGTCCCGCTTTCGCAACAGACGGCTTTATTGTTAGATTAGTCTCAACAAAATGTGCTTTTTGTGTCTTTTAGAGGAAAGCTAACCTCAAGCTTCGACAGGTAAGCACCTCCCCCAGTCTCGTCGCAATGATCGCTTTTTGGGTAAGGGACACGGTGTGCCGGATCGAACACGGATTTTTTTTTTCTTGTCTTCTCCAGGATTTTTCCTGCTTTTTCTTCTTATTTTCACGGCGAGCCCCGTGTGGGCCGGCCGCTTTCTTTCTGGCTTCGCTTGCATAATCTAAAAATACATTCTCATCGCAGTTATCTCATTGCTCGTATTGCACGGGCCCGCGGTTTAGCGCGATAACGACCAGACGCTTTTCACTCGTGCTGCTGTGTTGTGTCTGCATGAACAAGGTAACGCTATTCTTCTTTTCTCTCTCTCTCTCTCTCTCTCTCTCTCTCTTTTTCTGTTTTCTTTTTGTTTGCGCTTCTGCTACCTCCGTGATCGCGACTCAGAAAACCTCTCGAACGGTTTTCCAGCCGTGGCACAGGAATACACTTGGACCAGGCGAATCGTTGAACCCAGGCACGTAAAAATATCTCGATCGCTTGTAAAAATACCGTGACGAAACCGAGACCCGACCAGATTCCGCGGCTCCCGCTGACCAACGATTCTGCCGAGTGATTTTGCGCCCTAAACCCTTCTCCCTTTGCTCTAAAAACGCCTAAGTACGAAAACAAACGAACGGAGTAGTCCTCCGTGTAACGCGATCGAAAAAGCTGTTCAAAAAGCCTGTACCTTTAACCGCCACGTGAGTTACACTCCCGTCCATAAGTCACTTATTCAAATTTGGATGCAGACGATTTTTTATACTTACTATTTTTTCTCATGTAGAGAACATGTAAATCAAATCTGACTAAAATATCCTATATTTTCTAATTTTTAATATTTAAGTGGGACAATTGTTTCTCAATTTCGCTTCTGAGCTGCCCATAATCATCTTACAATTTCTCAATCTTTTCGTCCAACATTTATCCAAATATAACTAATCAAATTAAACAATCGAATCAAGCTGGAAATGTCGAAAGTTTGACATGACATGGATGGAACGGGGGTTGCAAGAAGGTGTTCGAAAGCCTCGTAGGAGGACAGAGTGTCCAGCCAGGAAGGACACGCGGTGGAAATTCCGCGACGGACCCTCAACTATGTTTTTAAATCGCCCTCCTCCTCGCGCGGCCCTCTCTTCGCGCGGGTGCGAAGGCGTTTCTTTTATTTTATTAAGTCTAGACGCGTAAATGCATTCGTGTCGGCACTGGCGTAGCCTGGCCGGAGAGAGAGAAAAAGAGAAAGAGAGAGAGAGAGAGAGAGAGAGAGAGTTCTCCTCTCCTCTCGGCTGCGGTGTGCCCGTCGTCGGTTTCTCGGTCGGCGTGCAGAGCACCAGGGATCCACGACGATCTACAAGCGACAGATAACCAGTTTTTCAATCGGTCCGACATTTTCCAGTGTCTCGACGAACTTCAAACGAACCGGGACAAAGAAGGGGCTGGCGATGGGGTTACACGTGTAATGGGGGCCCATTAACCCTCGCACGATCCTTGGAAATAGCGCCGCCAAGTGTCCTTCCATAGCGTTCATCTGTTTCTGTATGAGACTCCAATTTCATCATTTGTTTCTTTTTCTTGAACTCGCAATCAGATCAGCCATAAATTCGTTCATTCAAGCACTTCCATACATTCTTTTTAAATGCCCACAGTGCGTTTTCCAAACTGGGTAATTAGAAAAATTAATTTCGACCTGACAATCTTGCTGTGCTCAAGTATTGTATGAGGTATTGTATCAATTTCATATCTACAAAATGAAGAAAACCATATAAAATGGAATTATTCTAGCTAAGAAGAAATGTTTAATTTTCGAGTTAGAGTAGCTCCGAGTACAGAGGGTTAATCTTACGTGAAGCTTGCAGAGGGTGTCGCGACTGCAGCGCGCCGAAGGGTCGAATGGCGAGTTGAAAATGATTTTGCTCGGGTTATGGTTCCGAGAGTAGAGTTGAGCACCCCCATAATCACCGGGTGTCTAGTCAGATTGCAGTCAGGACTGCTCTCTTACGAGGTTATGTAACACATTTCAATTTAATGCGCTGACCTTGTCTATGCGTCTCTCTTCCTATGCGAACGGAGAGGGCACGCAACCGACGAAGAGAGAGGAGGAAGTTTTCGCGCAGTGGCTCTCCCCCACCTTACCACCAGAGGATGCAACATGCATTTTTCGGTGGTCGCCAATCGGTGGCTTCACCTAAACGTCGCGCGCCGGGGTGCGGTATGCCCGCAGTTTTTCGCTGATCCCTCGAAGATTCTCTCCCCGCGGTATTTCTGATCTCTATCGGGAGCTAAAACCCTCCGTCCCCCGTGGACTCACTTTTTCCTCGAGACAATTATAGGAACCGTGAATCACGGAATCGCTTTTCTATTTTCAGTTTCCCTGCTGTTCGCCGAATTCTGACGCTCGAGCCACTCGATTCGACGTTTCTCGACAATGTTGCGTTTGCTACCGACTTTAGCCGACCTCTTTGACCCTGGAGTCACTCCACCATGCCGAAAGATCTGTTTCGTAATTGTGGACCTTGGTGAAAACAGCAAACTTACTTTTTCCGAGAAATTCACTCGTTGAACTTTTATATATTTTTATACATTGTGAGTTGACACTGAACAGTTGTTAGAGTAAAGATATTCCGGAAGGTGTAATTCAAATAGTCTTACAATTAGATGGACCCTGTTATTCATTTTTACAGTTCACAGGAGTTGAAGCACCTAATTACAAAAGTCGTAGTCAGTGAATAGGTCTGTAAATCTTGCTAGAACATGGGCGAAACGTTTAGCTAGAGTAGTTGTTATTGGGACAGTTTGGGAAAGGGAGATTTGGTGGTTGGCCAGAAAGGCAGCGAGAGGTGGTGTCGGCGTCGATCAGCCGATTTTCTCGATACGGTACCCGGCAAGGATCACTGGCTTCATTCTCATGATGCAACGGCCTCCAGACACCCGAGTCCTTCCCTTTCCCAGACGGCAGACAGACGTGACACGTACGCAACGAGACGGTGTAGAATGCGTGACTTGGACGCAGCTAGATTAACGAGCATGTCTAGAATCGTATACAAGCCGCGGTTGTGGAGGTAGCGAGAGAGAGAGATTTCGTGGGGAGATTTCGTCAGCGAAGGTGGCCAGGTCTGGCTGTTTCTCGCCTGGCCTGTGCCTGTGCCAGGTTCCTGGAAGGAAAGGAATGAGACAGGCCAGCAGCAACAGCAGCACCAACAGGAGATAGGGTCACCGAAATTCCTCCACGTTCACCTTCGCGTTCACCGATCTCTTTCTCTTTCTCGACCATCCTCTATCTCCACCTCCTCGGCCAGCCTATACCATCCTCCTAGACATCCTGTCTGTCTGGTCGTCGTCTCGTTCCCTGGAAAAAAAGCGACTTTTGTTTCTCGGCCAAGCGACGAGGTCGTTGACGCGCCATTGGCTGCGCTCAAATCTCTTCGTGTGGGCGTACAACGCAGCCACAATCCTTCCCTGTGACGTAGGGCAACGACGACGCTCCACCTTTTTTTCCTTCTCTACCTCCTCCTCCTCCTCCTCCCTCTCCCCCACCCACCTTCCCACAACCCCCCTCGGTTCGGTTAACGACTCACAGACGTCATTATGCAATCCCGTAATCTCACCTGATCCGCCGCTCGCTTGAAAAGCCGACGAGTTTATGGCGTGCGTCCGACGAGATAAATGTTGCTAGCAGTTTAGGGGATTCCCGTGGGTTCTGATACCTTGTATTCGTTTTCCTGGTACTTGAAGGGCTGGGGAACGATGTCCCTTCGAGGTCTCAGTCGTTTAGCACAAAGATCCTGTTGTCTTACCATTTCCTGACACTTCAAAGAGTTCAAAAATTATCGATGGGAATGGTATCGCTACGAATTAGAAAACTGTTTTATCGATAAGAGAACACCCCTCGTATTCGTTTTCCTGGATTTGGAAACTGTTTCATTGATAAGAGGAGATGTCTGAACGGCCGAGTCGTCGGGAAAGACTTGAGACGCGACGGCGAAGTGTTAATGCTTCTCGAGTAGATGGATAGATTAGATGATCGTTACACCAATGCCCTCGCCGTCTAGCCAATGTCTAGAACGGATAATAAATATCTCTGACCCATACCGTGGAGTCTATAGGTCAGTGACCACCGTCCAATGGCCTGGCTCGTCACCCGGAAGAACTTGCATGCAACGCGAAGTGAACATTTCCACGCCGCGATCGGAAAAACAATGCTCGACCCTCGCTTTTTAACACGGAATGCTTTTGTTCGCGCATTCGGATCGACCTGCTTCGACATTTGAATGTTTGCTGGTTTTGTTGAACGATGATACTTGCGTCATTGCCATGGGTTTCTCAGTTTTTCTTTTTTCCTGCTGTTTGGCGGTGTTTCTAATGACGTTCTTTCGTCTGTGCAGCCAAGGCGAAAAGGTCATCGAGGACATTAAGTCGAGGGTCTTGGCACTCACTGGAAGGTTGAATAATAGTGGGAGCACGAATCAGGTGCAGCGACAGAGGCTGACCATGTTTTCGCCTAGCTGTGAGTTGGATTGATCGTGTCGATTATGTTTAGTCGAAAAGTTGAAGAGTTACATTGAAAATTTGATCCTTTCTGCTAGGTCAAGTACCAAGGAACACGGATCAAGATGCCTGGGCGGATCAGTTCACAATGAACATGCACTTCCAGCTGAACCTAACGTCCAGCGATCACGTGGTCGCTGCAAAATTGAGGATCTTCAAGCTACCGCAAGAAAACCTGACTTCATCCACTGGAGGCACATTCGAAGAGGACGAAGAAGATGAGAAGAAGATCAGAATATCTGTCTACTACTACACGAAGTCTCTGAAGAAGCATCGTTGTAAGTTTCCTACAACCTATTTGTAAACATTCACCCCTCCCTAAAGGTGACGACGACACTATCAAACTAAAATGGTTATTTTATTGAGCAGAAGTTTATTTACATTGGAGACATATAAGGTTCTGTGTAAATAAGCACATATTTGAGCCCTTACTAAATAAATTTCTTTTCTTTTCAGCGAAGAAACGTCTAATGGACTCGGTAGTGACACCGTTAACGCCAGAAGGCACTCATCTCGCCTTGGATGTGAGACAAAGCCTGAGATTTTGGAGAATGAACTCCCGAAATCCTCATGGAAGTGGTAGCAACCATGGGTTGGTAGTCCTTGTAGAGGATCAAGATGGCCGACCATTAAAACCAGCCCTCTACATCCAAGAACCATCCTGCACGGATCAAACCACGGATCAGAAGGCATGTGAGTGTGTGCGCTAACAATACTAACTCCGATCTGGAATGTTTGCTTGTGCATTTCTGAGTGATATTTAACACCGTGTGCCGTAACACACTCGGATGGACATAGTTGATCCAGAAACGCGACGATCGATCTCGTACTCATCGATCGCAATTGTTTGTGTGGGCAATGCTGCACGGTTTTAATGTTTTTCGTTTGAACACGATCGACGATCCTATCGAGACCTGGTAGCTCATTCTTTAAAGTTTAGAGATATTTTGGAGAATTGAAGGAGCCTCAAGTTTAGAAGAAATTCCTGACACTTCAATGTTGTCTAACACTTTGAATGAAACTCTCCTCGGTCTCGTAACGGATAGAACACGTTTGCAAGCATTTCTTTCCCTGAAATACCGAACAACCATACTAAAAACAACGATTTCTTTTCTTGTTACAGACCAGCGCGTACCTGCACTTTTCCTCCGAGCCTGTGCTCGTTATGTTCGTATCGTGAACGGTGAAAGAGTGACGTACGTGAATTGTAGGCACTAGAACGTTCACGGAACGGTGAAAAGGGACGATCGTTAACAACGTAATTTATTCGAATCTAAGAAGACGAAGAAGAAGTAGCGGTGGAAGAATCACCGGAGACTGCTTTCTCTAATCATCAGTTTTTAAAAGGTGCCTATTTCCCGCGCCGAATCCGGGGAAAATCTGGTACCAATCTGGACCGTGGAAACCCTGGATACATTTTTCGCGCGTCGATCGATTACATTTTTTCTACATGATCGTCGAGAGAACGATTAACAAATTTTCTATCGTTGTTCTAGTTATATAGATAAGTCTATCGATGCAAAAGCAAGGACAATTTTTCTCTATTTACACGTGAAAACCCGGTTGCGTCCTCTAGTGACATTTCTCGAGACGTGTGACGCCGGCGCGCCATTTTGAACTGGTTTGAACCGGTCCGAGTGGTAAACGGAAAACAGTAAACAGTGGTCGCGGAGATCGTGTTTTCGTCCTGTCAAGAGGTCCTGTCCCGGACGAGTCCTTCGCAGAATAGACTGTCTTCCGAATTGTCGTAGCTTAAACAAAGGAATCGCGTTATTTAAGTAAATAGGTAAGTTCGTAGTTTGTTGTTGATTATACTTATCCGGTATAATGTGTGCTCAGTGGAGATGAACAGGTTAGGACCGGTTCGCGCGTCGCTTTCTTCCGGCTAACATTTCGCGTTAGACGTTAAACGATTTAACATTGTAAATATATGAGCGGAGCTGCGTCGGTAGGCGGATTAAGTTGATTAGATTATGTTCGTTGACCTCCGTGCACACGCGTGTGCACAGGTCGTGCCCATGACTGATGTAACCAAATGTCAATCCTTAGAGGTAGATATTTATGTTATACTTATTAATTAACACGTTCGCACCGAGTCTTCTCCGATGAAGGTATGAAGTGTCTGTTACGGTTAGATCGCATGAAATCCGCAGTCTAATTATGTCTGAGGAATTGAACCATTTAAAACAGTTTGCATATTTATTTTGAGAGAAGCACGAAGGATCTAGAAATTTGTACACGCGTCATCAGGTGCGAATGTATCGAGTAGGCTGCCCTTAAGGCCCTTTAGCTTATTGTTAGATTATGGGTGAGCCCTGACGACAGGGAACTGTTGTCATCTGTGGACTGCGGGCGTTCTTGCCCAGTTAGTTCTGTGTGTGAATTTATGCAACATCGATGTTGAATAAAATGTTATTTACTATATTAAGAAGTCGCTGATGTAGTAAAATAGATTATCAAGCGAAAGATGATTGGAAAGTAGATAAAATATTTATGTATTCGGTCATTCCAAGTTGTGCGAACTTCTTTTGTTCGATGTACTGTTTCGTACATTTACGTTACTCTTGGAATGGTCTAGTACCAAGCAATTCTCAAAGAACTGCTTGCAACGCTGAGACAAGAAGCTACAATAATGACTGATATTCAAGATAGACGTTAAATCTTCTGTTAAGCGCACTTGCGATTAATTATACACATAGCGCAGAACATAAAGAAGAGGCGAGTCATTTTTTTTCACTGCAATGAACTGTATCGACTATTCATTAGAATCTCATTTTTTTCACTCTATTATATCTGAATAATTTAAACTTCATTATTTAACGATTTCGTCTTAGAAATACATGTAATTACGACTGCATAACTCAGTTGCATCATTGAATAATCCACTGATCATCGAATAACTAAACAATAAAAATATGAAATAACAAAGAGCATCTCTCTTCGTGCTTATTTCACACATAATTCATCGGTTTGACCCAAGAAACTTACGCTACTTATTATTACGCAAACGTTTTATGAAACCACGTGAAACCAGCTGGTGTAACTTTTACACGATCACAGTGTATAATGTATATTTAATTACCCGATTGCGCTGAAATAAATGGATTGACGTCGAATCTGAACGATGTTTTCTCTCCGCGGTAATGCATTAAATCTGACCTTCGTCGCTTTTAAATTGTAAATTTTTAATTTACGATGAACGCGTACTTCCCCGATCGAAACAATTGTTTTTGCGTGCACGGTTCTGTAAACAAATTTTTCGTATCGTAAAATAACGTCTACAGATTTTACAATAGGTGTTTACGACGTAGCATTGTTCGCCAGCATCGAATCTTCGTAATCCTCAAATTACTGCGCCAAATTACCGCGTCTGACTGATTTGTTTTTTGCGACGTCGGTGCGAAAACTATTTTAATGAGATCCGCGTTCAGAATGCATTAGACTTTAAGAGGTCCATTGTTCAGTCGTTTTTGCTATTTCACCGCAGCAATAAGGGAGAACTTTTTAACATCTCCAAATCATATTCACGTGGACAACGACAGAAACAGTTCTGTATAAAAAAGATTTTATTAAAAATTTTCATTTATGGGACAGTATATTGAAAATTTACAACAGGATGATCCACGGTTAGACCATGTTCGTTGTCGAAACGTAAGAACTACCGGACAACGATTGATAGTTGATAATAGTCAGTTAATAATAGTCGATGATCCTCGTGTGCATTGCCAATAATCAGGCTGTCGCTCGTAGACACGGAATTTGCGTGTACAAATTCGCATTAAACCGGCGGCATAAAAATGCATCGAGTAACGTACAATAAATAAGTAATGAGACCGTACGGCTTTTGGAACGTTTTTCCTGTTTTGTTTCCCTTTCTGTATAACGTTCGAGGTGTCTGCCATCGAAATCGCTCGTTCAAAGTACAGAGGCAGTAAGATATTGTCTTCTTCTTTTCTCACAAAAATGAGAATTTTCCTCGATCAACGAGCACCGAACAATAAAGAAAAAAAATAAAAGGAAACAAAGAAAAACGATCTATCCGTACAAAGGAGGAAACAGATTGCAGAAATTGGCTCAGTAAAGATTCGACGAGACTTTTTGTCCGGAAGGATCCGCGATGAATTGCTACGATCAGAAATGGAACACAGCGAAGGGAACTTCGAGTATAGTTCACTCTAATCGTTCGATCGCTTTAATTGTGCTTGCCTTTTACCGACGCAGCCAGTTCGTCGACGGCCTTCCTCGAAATCCGCGAAAAAACAGGAACGTGGCTCTGAAATTCGCGCGGCTTCGCGAAAACTCCGCTATTGTGCCCGGACAATAAACACTTCTCGCTCTTCCCGCGCTATCTACTTAAATCGGGTGTGTTGATCCCAAGATCGGATCATAAGTACAATCATGGTCTACGCGAGGCACCGGTTGCGACGCGTTTCCGCAATTAAAACAATTCAATCTCACACGGCTGCGCGTCCTCGTTAGCGTCGTGAACACGCTTTTCAACCAGATTTTAATCGTTCCGATTGTCCCTTCGATCGGTCGAGATCGCGAGCGATTTCATTTGCACGATTAACTTCGCGTCTGTTAGAAAGTGCGTTGAATTTTGTTATATGTACAGAGGGCTCGATCAAATCGAATTGCTTATATTTAGACGAACGGAACGCGTTCGATTTTGCCGCGATCTCGACGGTGCTCGACGGGTCAACTCCTCCTGTGGACGCCTCAAGGTCTGCAGGGAATTTTCGTAACTAGCGAATTGGTAATTTGAACCCTTTGCACTCGAAGCTATTTTAACACGAAAATGAAACATTTCGTTCGATTTAGAATATTTCCATTCCTTATGATTTTTCAAATCTTATGTATATGAAATTGGTATAAATACCTCATACAATACTTAAATAATTTGAATAATGGTACAGCAATTTTTAGTGGCGCCTCAGAGTCGCCATTCGAGTGCTAAGGGTTAACTTCCCAGTTGGAGGTTCAGATAGTAAAAGGTTACGTCTGAACACATTTCTGGCGTTTCGCAGCTTAGAAATTTGATTGTAGATCTGGCATGGGTAGGCGTGCTGCGTCGAGGGCCACATAGCCACGCCTATTCTCGAAGTTTGGTCCCCGAGAGCTTGTTACCCATGCGATCGAAACGTGGAGGCGTGAACAGGGAACGTTTAAATAGAGGTCCGAGCATTTGTACACGACGACTCGTGGCTAATTGCGCGTAGAAACGTGTAAGTTCGTGTGACGAAACGTCGAGCCTTTCGGTAGGCTCCGCACCGACATCTTGGAGGTTCGTTTGTGGTTGAGCGTCGTGACTCGTCTGGCTGGCCTAGCTGTCGCGATCCAGCGAGTCCAGAGTGTCGTTGCTGGATGAATGGGTCAGGTCGCTCAGCTCGTCCAGGTGTTTCTGTTTTTTTCGGACGTTCCAGTGAAGACACTCCGCCAGCGAGTCGAACCAGTCGGTGATCTGATCCGCTGCGCAAATGCTCGGCACCGGGTATATGGATGTGGTCACCCTCAGACTGGAAACAAGCAGACACAGTTGGGAAACAAGCTAGAGAGACGTTAGCAGTAACGATTGAACAGAAATGGAGCGAATGGATCGCGAGCAGTTGGTCTGATTGAGTAGAAATGAGGTTTAACAGCTGGCCAGCAGATAGAATTGAATGTTAAACAGTAGTAGAGAATAATCGCGCAGGTGTTACCACCGGGGCTTCGAGCGGCTCCGAAACTGTTATACAAACGCTTCGATTAGAACGGTTCTGAAGAGCCTTCATTCTGAATTCGAGGAACGGAAGTTTTCTTTCACTACCATATCAGAAATTTAACAAAAATCGATTGTACATTGAACAATTGGGTAACCGATTCTAGCCCTTTGCACTCGGAGAAGTATTTTCGAAAAGTTAACAATTACGGAAAGCAGATAATAGTACTATTTGCTCAGCACAAAGGTTCTCCAGAACCGAAATCGAACGGTATAACAGTTTCCAAGCCCCGATCACAACGGAGACGTACGATCGACAGAGAAAAAGAGAGACCCGACAGAGCCAATAGCAGTAGAGAGAATGAAGTTAAATGCGTAGACAAAAAAAGAGAAACGGAATTTAAATAGATGAATGGCGGCGTGTCGTAACGTTGCAGCGTCGTGCAACCTGCGGTATGAGAGTAGAGGAGTGAGACTGTTGTTTTTTTTTCTCTAGATTCTTTTCAGATATTTGTTGTTGATTTTTTTTTTTTAGACAGACCTATCCCCGACGCGCAATTCTTGCTGATTACGACCATCGAAAGAGACGTAAGCTGTGCTACGGGCCTTGCTGTTTGCCATTATCTGGAACAATTGGGAGAAAACGCCGACGATTAGACAAGTCTGACATAGCGGTGAACGTTTACCTGTCGCCGTGGAAGAGCTCCTGTCTATTTCTACCGTCGAAGGACACCCACGAGGTGTTCCTGCTGTCCGGTGAGACAGAGATCTGTGGTAAAAAGGTAGCTATCGTTAATCGCAAACCTGTATACGCTGACTGTACCTCGAGGTAATCATATAGTAATACATGAATTCGCACAATACTGCGGAAATGTTCACAAAGTGTTCCTCCATATCGTTACCTCGAGGTACGAGGACTCAGCGTGGGGAGAAGCAAACTAATCGGTACGGTGCAGAGGTCCGAAACGAGTCCCGTGACTCGACCGTGTCGAAACTTTTCGAAACGTGGCAGCGCATGGTCTGGGAATGCGGGCGTCATCCACCAGGACCAAGTTTCCTTCTAGGGGACAACGCCTCGGACCCGCAATCTTGATGCAACCAAGATAAGGTGCCTCTTTCTTTGCTGACCCACACGGAAATACTTGAACGCGAGAAACGACGAGGTTTCTCGTGTGACACAGTTCCGATGATCGGTCTCGAGGACTTTGTTGTTCCTTTTTTCAGCATTTCTCTGTGGGTGCAGCGGGTCCCATAGGACAAGGAGCTTAACCCATTTGCATCGCAAGGAACAATGAAGAATAATCCTCTTATCACCAATTTTTAAATATTGCGCGTATATATGTGCCCATAACTATGAAAGAGTATCAGTTATTTTACATCATATTATTTTAAATTAAATTAATTCAATGTAATTTTTACGGTATTGTGAGAAATGAGTCGTTAGACAGTGCTTGTTATTTCAACAATATGTGGAATTTACTTTCATAATTACGAGCGCATATACGCTAACGATGTAAATGGGTTAAACAAACAGGCCCGAAATAAATTGATCCAAACCTCGACGGAAATCCGCAGATCTAGTAGAAGAGAACTAGGGACTTGCATGGTGCTGTCTATGGTGTTCGGATCGATTTATTTCGGGACGCCTCCCCGTGCCTCAAAAGTCGTCTCCTGACAGGAATTCGAAAGAAATGCGGCATTTAGCCGTTCGATTGGCCGTTCCACACGGATTTTCGGTTCTAGCCGAATTATTGGCTAAAATGTGTGACGTCAAATCATTGGCTGCCGTCTGGAGGGACTTCTCGTGAGGCACGCGGAGTACGTTGCTGGAAGGAGGTCGGCAAAGCAAAATCGTTGTATACCTTCAGCTCGACGCCAGCAGGTACGACGATTGGCCTGAAGGACAAGGAGTGAGGGCAGATCGGTGTGATCATGATGGCAGGTACTGAAGGATGAATCATGCTGGCTCCGGCCGCGACCGCGTACGCCGTGGACCCTGTTGGCGTGCTGACTATCAGACCGTCACCCTGTACGCTGGTCACATGTTTCCCATCGATGAAGAGGTCGATATTCGAGAGGTACGGCGATGGACCTCGATCGACCACGACCTCGTTCAGCACCAGGAGATTCGTCGGCGGTTTGGCCGGTTTGCCCTCCTCTCCTTTCCGCATGATGATGCATCTCAGCCGACTCCTCAGGGTCAAGGCCGCGTGACCTAAACACGGAACCGTCGTCAGAAACTTATGGCGGTGATAAGCTGTTTCCTAAAGACTCTAACAAATTTCTTCCCCAAGTAGGTTCGAGTTCCCAGTTGAGAAACTAATTGTAAGTTCTCAGCTACGTCTTTTTTTCACCGAAGAAAGTTAAAGTACAAATCAGTATCACAACACGTTCACTGGCACGTGTAACATCATTTCCAAACATTGTCAAATTCTCTTTTAAATCGTTTCCCCCCCCTCGATTTCGTCAACCGTTTATCACCGACTCGCGAAAATGACGCGACAACGCTTTATCACTATAGTAATGGATTCCGACAACCCTTCACGCTCCTCTAGATTGACACAAAAGATACCGAGAACTAATTAGCAAGTAAACACATAAAATCTGTAGTCTACCTATGACAAACTTTCTTGCTTATTAGAACGGTAGAACATTCGGTAAAATAAAACGATTCTCCAGAGAGAAACTGTCTTTCTGGAGGGAGAGGATCGTTTACTCGAGCACAATAATCAAAAAGTGGGACTGGCACGATGCTGGTCAGCACACAGGCGTCCGATTGTCGCGTGTGCAATTATCTCGTCGTGCGGCGTCGAGCGAGGGGAAAGCTGGGCGTCGAAGGACGCCGATATTTGCGCGAGATGCGCGAGTATCTCGTCGTAAACAGAGGAAAACTGGAGCTATGGTGATTTCACTCACCCTCTAGGACGTTTGTCACTTGCTCCTGGAAATTGTCGAACTCGAAGGGCGTCAGGAAGCCCAAAGAGCCCAGATGGAAAGCCATTACAGGTGGCACGGATTGCTGGAAGAGCAAAGAGGCGTACAGGAGCGTACCATCGCCTCCCAGGCAAACGATAAAGTCGATTCGATCCTGAAACAACGAATAGATCAATCATTATTCACTATACTTATCGTTAAAAGCTTCGCAATTGGCTTGGGAGTGGTACAATACATATAACACAGCGGATTTGATGCATTTATAGCAAAAACGCTGTACCATTATTCACAATATTCTTTACATTACTAAGTATGTTGGTATCTAATCGATTACTACACATTCAAGTATTGTAAGGTATTATTTCAATTTCATATCCATCAAATGAAAAAAATCATATGCAATGGAATTATTCTAGATAGGAAGAAATTTTTAATTTTCAAGTTAGAATAGCTTCGAGTGCACCCTTTGGTTAAAACAGTAAAAGCATTAGAAGAATTTCGAAATTGCAATTCAGGTAAAATATTTTCATTTTGCATAAAGAACCGCTCTAGTTACCTGTAGGTCGTCTGTGCCGTCCCTGAAGGTTTGCAGCCTGTCACGGACCACCTGGAACCTAGGGTCCCTAGCCAGGGCCGGGTCCTCCAAAACGGACGCCTCGACGAACACCACCATCCGTTTCTCCTGCAAAACGGAATCAGAGTTGAACCGAACCTGAACTGTCCGCCTGATTGCGGAAAACCGTAATGAGAGTCTCGTGACGCAAATGCTAATCGGTAGAGAAAAAAACCCTCCGAGCTGTCGCGTCGCGATTTTGCCGTACACGAGGACGCCGATGAAATACCTGCGGAACTTATAGTCATGCTGAATCGATAAACCGAAGGTGCGCGCACGCGGGGTCAGTTGGGCTCGCGTAAAAATTGTAATGACCGACCGACCGGTGGCACGGCGCTGAAACGCTATAGTTTTAGGATCGAGGAATGGGACAAATACACATCGAATGACAATGTTACGGGTCTCAATGGACATGAACATTGAGCGTGATTCGTTGAATGAAATGCCGATGACTAGACTGCGGATGTTTAGCAATTTTAAATTTTTGGAAATCTATTTTCATTGGTAATAGCATTTGTAGATCCAAAATAGATCAAAATCGTACTGAATTCTGTTGAATTTAATACTCCAGTATTTTTTGAAAATTTTTATTCAAAATAAAAGTTGTCTGCATCGATTACAAGAAATAGAAACTAAATTGAATGCTGTCTCTTCCCTTAACGATTTTGATAGAGGAATCATGTATGAACATCTTCAATTTTTTAAATTTATTAATTTTATGCTATAAATGCATAAAGATCCGCAGTCTACCGATGACTATTGCACCAGGTGCACTCGCGGCAGGGATTAAAGAATGACACTAAGAACATGTTGATATTAAATTTGTTTGTTGCTCACCTCGATCAGCCATGTGACTAATTGCACGAACGGCGGCAGCACCGACGAGTCCCGGACCTTTTTGATGACCAGGACAGTGAGAGGCGGCTTGTACCACGTCAACCTCTGGGAGGCTGGGTCCTGTATGGTCCTGTAACAAGGAAAGTTCAACGTTCCACGGTGAACCTTCGTGGCAGCGTCCAGAGAGCCGCGGATCTTGGCGGCGAAGTTGAAAGGCGAAAACGTGCGCGTCATGAGATAATTAATATGAATGACAAAAGCGTTCGAGGCTTCGCCGATTAGCAGGAATCTTCCGTGACCAAGGACAAACCGAACCGTTCTCCGACGCGGACAACCATCCGACAACGTTTTATACGCGGTTTCCGATTGTGAACCAAAGTATTCGATGACCCGACTATTTAATATTAATCGAAATTGACGAACATAGCCTGAGACACGAGGGGGCTTATTCGATGAATTACGGTCGCCCGGGGATCAAAGGTGCGAAGGGAACAATGCATAATGCATCGCGGCCTACCGGAGGCACCACCCCTCCTCCTCTTCGGACTTGATCCTATTTGCTTAGAATGCGATTGAAACAATTAAATGCGCTTCCGTTCCCTTTCGTTCGACTGCCGAGTCATCCTCTCGATATCATTTCCACTGACTATATCATATCAGAGCAAATCGCTCTTTCTGTGGTGCGAGATACTCGGGAAATTTTGTATAATTAATTGACTGAATAGTATAAGACAGCGGATTTTATGCGTTTATAACAAAAATGAGCTTCTGTGATTTAAAACAATTAAAACATTAGAAGAATAAATGCATAAAGATCCGCAGTCTAATCATCATAGACGATTCATAGACATTTTTAGAGTGACTATTTTTAAAAAATTCTTTCCCGTTTTCCTTGAGAATTTTAAGCGGACGAAAATTGAGAAAACAATTTTTATTTGTTTCGAACAAGAATCGAATGCCGTTCACAATTTATATTGAATAAAAATTGACAATTTATAGCGTCTATCTCACGCCAGCAATTCAACGATGAATTCGAAACACTATAAATGATATTGCACTGAAGCTGAAAACTTATAATCGAGTTTCAATTTAAAAACGCGGGTATTGGAAACAAGCGAAGATCTTCTAGGAGAAATTGAACAAAGTGTCGAGTGCACGGATGATCCTAGGTCGGATTGCTTGAAGCTGCGATTCGAGTGTCCTCCGCGAGTAGCCTACCTGACAGTTCCAACCATGACGTGGTGCCGGATTGAGAGTCGCGCTCGCACTGAACGTGGACCGAACACGGCGGTACGTTTTTTAACGGTAAACAATCGGACGACGCGCAAGCGCGCACAGACGGTTTCATATGCACGCGATCCGTGATTATGCGAATACATAGCATGTAACACGCGGGGCTTAAGCGCGGCGCGGCAGCGCGACGCAAACGAACGCCAAGAAAACCCGACTTCTGTGATTCACTTGCAATTTGTTCTAGCGGATAGCCGCCGCCGCCGCCTCACGTTTGCACGGGTTTGCACGCGTTTACTCAGCCGCTTGTTCATGCTCGATGCAATCGAATTCACTATGCCCCGGCTATACGAGGCTGGAAGAAAAAAGCCGCCTACTTTCTACCGCGATCGATCAGATTCTCTGTTTCTTACACGCGTCCCTGTCGACGAATTACGGACGATTATGTCACTTGCTCGGGGAAGCTATCCGCGCTCTACGCTACACTTTTATGTTTAATATAAATTCATCAATTTATGTATTATGAAACCAACGACGATCTCGTTTCATTACATGACCGAAGATGCCGCTAACCAATTTGACTACTTCTTAAACGGCTCGTTATCGCGAAACGTTAGATACACTAATGCACTTTTTATCGTTCACTGCATTTCGTGTAGAGATCGGAGACGAATCAAAACGGAATTCAACTTGCGCACAGAACGATAGGAAAAGTGTAAATTAATTGGGTGAATGAGTAATGAAGTTACTAACGCAACTATTGACAATCGAATAAAAATCTAATGGAGGTCATGAATTAATCAGTGAATGATTCTGATAACAGTTGGAGAGGTTACGGTAGGAATGAAAATTCAGAAATTAATTAGTGCACGAGTTAGAACTTCAGGAATAGACTGCGCCGTACAAACGAAAGTTACACGAGGAGAAGTGCGCAAATTATGTGAAAACATGAGTACCTGCATCAAAGTCCACTGCAGACTCTGTTTGCCGATCGTTTGACAAACGGATACGTATGGTTCGTTGATCAACGATCGCGAACTGTCGTTCCGCTAATGAGACTCACATTTTTTGTTACGACCACTATCTACTCTCTGACGAACGTAATCCATACTGCTGACTAACTAATGAATGATACGTTCTACATTTGATTACAGGATCGCAAGAATTGTTTCGCATCAATTGTCAGCTTCTCGCTTCCGACGATCGTCACAACCTGTCGTCCACACCGCTCTAATTCATTGTTACGAATCGCAGAAGTGTATTCGATTGTGAGTGTACATCGTGCTCCGTTTTATGGAAATTAGAGTACAGTGACTTGCGTCTTGGAAACTTTAGAAACGACTGAAACTTTTCCATACGATTGGCAATTATCGAAACACAGGTATGTACATTTGGTTACACGATTTGATGGGTTGTTGAAAAAGTTTCCTTGTTTTATCATCAGTCAATTATGTATGTTCGGGAATCAATATTCTAACTTAACATTTCCGATTAACATAAAAGATACTACGGTATTACGTGGATCTAATTTGATGCAGCATAAAATGTCACAAACAATGCGGTGAAATTGTGACAAACATCAACGCAAACGTTATCAAAACAAAGTAGATTTATCTAATTTTATGGAGAATATATATAATATCGCAGACATTGGAATCTTGAAACAAGCATGATTCTGCGGTCTTCTGCTGATTATTTTGTGCGCGTTGTGCGTCAGCTTTCCTCGGCCATTATTATGTGAAGGTTAGAGCAGCATCGTTCATAGTTTTGCATATTCAAATGTCTTGTCTTGTGTTGGATTTATAAGGTCATTTTTCCTATTACGTTGGATTCGGACTCGCTCGACAAGTCATTGTTACGGGCAATTAAGTCGTGTCACGTCACGACGCAAACGCATGGCGTTACCGATACCGAGGTGAGTATCGCGCTTTCCTTCGCTGCCATAACCGCTAACAAACCGTCCTATTAAAACAAAAACGTCTTTAACGCCGTCGTAATCGTTCCACGCGACTTTCTAGCCGTATCGAGCGGAACATTTCTTCGAAACACCGCAGGTTTCTAAACAATTCTCGCGAAAACGTCCGCCGATCTACGGAGCAGACTCCCGTACCACGCGATCAAGAAATTGTTTCAAACTTACATTAAGTGTACAGGTTTTCCAACACTTTTCAGACATGGTTAAACTTGTTGCGACATTGTTACTTCCTTATTTTCTACAACCTTGTATTTAATAGAAGCATTACATATTCTATGCACATTGCTATTGCAGTTAAAGGACAAAAAATTGTTGAATAATTACTTTAGAAGTTATTCTTGTGACTATTATGGATTTTGTATTGCGCCAAGGCAGATATTTTGATTTTTCAGCCATGACTAGGAATTAACATGAAAATGTCTTGCTGCGTGCCGACTCTGAGAAGGTCTCCAAGAATAATATTATAATACATATTCCGCAATAAAACGAACGTCGCTGTATTGGTTACTTTCAATCTATTCTCATCGCGTTCTATTTACCCTTATTCATAACTAAGTAGGCTATTTCAGTCAGATTTATTTTTGAATTGTTAATTTGAGAAAGAAAAACGTGGTAAAAAGAGAAACAAAGTTCTACTTACATGACCATCGCGGAATTTTTCATAATACGCCCGCATGGGCCAAACTGTTGAATGGGACTGGGCGCGTTCAGACTCCTCGTTCTCCTGTGAACAAAGATAAAATTATTTAAAAAAAGAAAAGAAAAACTACACGACACTTGTCTCTCGCAATGCAAACAGTTGTTTATTTGCATAAAAATCCGCAGTCTAGTCGCAGTCTTTGTGAACACGATTTCTAGTGTCATGTTTCGATCTCGATTATTCGTGATACGAAGTGTCGTGAAGATTCATGAACGGAAGACGAAGAAGAAGATTGCTCATGCGAGAGCGACGCAACATAACAGCACGAACAATTGCGTCGGCAACGTGCAAAGCGACTGCTGGATCCTCTTTTGAATCACTATGGACCGTCAGTTACGAATGTTATGATGTCCGTGGATGCTCGTTTGTTTGTCAACGACCGTGGATAAGCTTTTTCATTGTGCCGATGCGCGGAATGCTCTTTCCCCCGCGAATTCTCGGGAATGTTCGATCATTACCAATTCACCGATGACGTTGCGTGCACGCATGCACTTATTTGTTCGAAAAACTGCTTACGTGTGCCGTGGAAACGTCAGCTACGGTGTCGGTCGATTTCATGCATATTTGTCGAAGCATATGCGTATGCCAGGAAACCTGGTGAATATGCATCGAACTGCAACCCACTCTTTGTCTGTGCTTGACGTAAGGCAAGCGCGTTCGAACGTGACACTATCTATCCGCTGGCTTAATGAGACTGATTATTGTACTTGGTCGATCGGCTGACTTCGAGGTTGAAGACCTTCCGTTCGATTGATTATCAACCGGGAACAAGCCCGATCCTAACTTCGCGATGATAACACAACTCTGTCTCTAGAGAGGCTTATATAACGTGCACGAGTTCGATAGTGTTGGTTGAAGTGTGATAAACGAGACCGTCGGCATCATCGACCGATCACGTGATCACTGTCAACGAAAGTAAATGATATTGGCGCACGATTTTTGCAAGTCAAATGCAGAAATACAAGACAGATCAGCGTAGTAGTAAAATGTACAGTTGTCTCTACAGATGCACTACGTTCAAACAAATCAAACAATGCATCCAAAACCAATTCAACTCGGAGAAGAGTGTTATCAAAGTACTCTCCGTGCCTCACAAGATGTCGCAACCAATGGTTAGGCCAATGATTCGACTAGAACCGAAAGTGTCAGTGGAATGACCCAATCGGACGGCTTGCTGACATCTCGTGAGGCACGGAGAGTATCAAACCGCAGATCTTTAAACATTTGCAGCAAACACCACAGTACAACCTCGACCCGAACAAACATAACAGCAAACCATAATACAGATAGAAAACATTCTTTTTCTCCTGTCCTCTAGCAACGTTACAGAAGCGGTAAGTTTCAATAACTGTCATTACCATACAGATTCGCCATCTAATGATCAACTTTTACCAACAAAAAGCTAGCTGGGAAAAGGGTGAAGTGTTGAAGCGGCCGACAATTAACTGCTCCGGTTACGTCGACGCATTTAGCGCCACGAGACCCCAGAGCGATGCATGTGTCGTGAATTGACAGAATCACAACACACCGTCGTCAGAGCAACTTAGAGAAGTCCGCTGTTTACAGGAGCGTTAAAAGCAGTGGCACGCTGAATTTCCGATTTTCAAACAATTGCCGATGTTTCGACTGTTGTAGACTGCGGATTTGATGCGTTCAAGGCGAAAAGGATTCAGAGAATTCGAGAAGAATTAAGATTAGTTAAGGAGGAGATAATTGCTATTGTCTCGCTATTGTATTTAAATGCACGTGAAATAGCACACGTGTGTTATTCATTCAAAACCACGATCTCTAATGTACGATTTTTTTTTCACGAAATTGCAAGAGCGTGATCAGCGAGAATTCGCTGAGAGTTGAAAATTCGGAGTGCCACCGCTTTTTGGACTCGCTGTACTCGTACATATCACCTGCTCTGAAAAAAAGGCTATCTACCTGAGCACTCTGTTGCGCAGAGCGTGACCCATCGACGACTTGATCGATCCATCGGCGTCGAGATGGCCGTTGGTTCTTACGTCCAGCAACGGCGACACTTGATCGGTCATTTTGCAAAACAGAACCTCACGGAAAAATTTGCCTGGTCGACGAGCAACAATTTCCCCTTTCGGCGAGATTCAAACTGTTGCGAAAACCATTCGCCGGGTGTCCAAGGTGCGCCTATGCAAATCGAAAACTGGAAACTGGACGACGCTCTTTTGTTGCGCAATCGAGGAACAACTTCGATTAGGGATCCACGGCGATCTACCGTCTCGGATTTGCCGACGAAGATGCTTCGCCTACCAAACCGTGTTTTTTTTTCCCCTCTCGATCAACATCTAGTGATATCGCTCGTCGATGACTGATATCGCCGATACGTGTCGCCGATTCGACGCGATTCTCGCGTTACATAAAAATCGTGTCCGTTGCAAAAACGATGCCGCTCTTTTTTGCGGAACTAATCGACGGAACACGAAGGCTGATTTATCGGAAATTAATGGCGGCCTTCGCACACTGCCTAACCAACGCGCGGACTATGTCTCAAGGGCGGACGATCCTTTTTCTTCACGTTAGAACTCCATCTTTACGTCCCACGCGGCGTAAGCAGTGGGACGAGGCGACCTAACTGCGATCAAAAGTCGATTTTTGTTGTCACTGTTAGAGAATATGGATATTGTTCGACAGACTAAACTACAGTTCCATTTTTATCTGTTTTCCATCCACAACTGTTTTATTATTAGAGCGCAATGTCTGCAACGTGACGGTTAACTTAAAAAACTACACATATTCTGTCGTTTTATTGCACTGTGTATCGCTCTCTACCCACGATTACTATATTAATGGAAAAATCGACTGGAAAATTCGTCGTAGCGTGTACAGGAAAAGCAATGCAAATTTCCGATCTTCATCAGGTCGTTTCGTCACGACGATTTCTCCTAACGATATCTCGTCTCGGCCAAGTTCCGGTGCGATGAAAACAAATTTCTCGCGTGTCCTCGGCAAAGGGGATCACTGTGCTCGCCTTGAAACTAATCTGTCCGTCGACGATTGCGCGATAGCCGCTCCTCTCGCCGCTGATTGCGTCTCCCGGAGATCACGTTCAATGACGACGGTGGACTTCAAAGCGACAATTCAGCAGCCTTGAATCTCCTCGTCGTCGATCCCGAGCATCTCTGTCTCTCCTCGTTCAATCGGAACACCGCATTGCTCCCATGTGTCCCATAGAAAGCTGAAAATCGTTTTCCGATTCGCGAAATTCACTTTTCCGAAGCTCACTTTCACCTGACTCTCCGTCGACCGACACGTTCTCTAGCCCCGGCGAATATAGGACCGTCCAGCTGCCATAACTACCGGCGAGAGCAGCGCCAACTGCGAAAAAGGGACCGGATCGCAAGGTGGCCACCGGCGGAATGACGAGCGGGCCCCGAGCAGGCCCGCAATTATGTGATTCTTTCTATAGAACCGTCCAGTGTCGAACGCCGTAGCCTACACCCGGTTCATATACACTATACACGATAGCTGAGCATTGATTGCGCAACAATCCTCGATTATGTCATGTCTTATCGCTGTCTTCCATCGAGTTCGCTGTCAACGATGTTTGCCAACCCCTCTCCGAGTGACACCGACACCGTGCACACTATTGAAATTGATTAATGTTGCGCCGTACTCTTCGAGATTATTCTGCTTCTTACAATTACTATAACTGTTTGACTAATTTTTCTACTGCTTTGCCATTCTAGTTCGTCAGCTTTTTCTCCGATTTGATTTTCTTCAGTCAAAACAGTAAAAAAGTACGCGCGTCGAAGGATCATTATCGACGCACCTAAATTGGTCAATTAAATGTCGCATGATGTTAATACCTGTGTCATACGCCTCTCGATACAGACATACCGATGGTGACAACATCGGTATTACACTAACTTGTACCAATTTATACCGATGACATTCGTTTCTGAAGAAATCTCAGCATTCTTTACAAGTGGAGTGTTATTATATCGAACAGCGACGACAATCGTGGGAAATGGATTAATGTACGTAGTTAAAGAAATTGTCGAGCACACGGGAAAACAGTATCAATTTAAAAATCAATTTTACGTAGGACGAGGCAAACGAGACGAAAATGTTTCGGTGAATTCCACCGATTTTATGGAAATGGTATCGACAAGCGCGCCGAGAGAGGAGAAAACGATCCGGTTCGGTAATCGATTGCATCGTAGCTGGATTGTTGGGATTCCGAGGAACGTTGCAAACGGGGGCGCCATGGTTGCAGGTTATGGGAGCCCATGGGCCATCGAGCGCTCCCCGAGTCGGATGGAATGCGCGGCGAAAGGTGAACGCGTTCTCGCTCTCGAAGAAAGGAGCAACAAAAAACGCTCCCACCGGTGCAGCTCGTGGACTCGAGCAGGTAACCGGTGTCTCGTTGCACCCGTCCGAGTGCAACGATGCACTCGCGACGACCTGCACCACCCTAATTGTCTATACGCCCCCGATAAAACGGTCTGCTAAGCTGTCTGCGGCTCGGGAAACGTAAATAAATACTCCCACGTTGTGAAACTCGACTAAAACCGTCCACGCATCGTGCACACTTACTACACTAATAGACTAAATTATACGGCATCGAGCGAACACTGCGCAACAATGTTTAAATTGTTTTCTGTGCGATTTCAGCAATTTAACCCTTAGAACTCGAATGGTGACATTATTCAAAACATCATAGGGAATGGAAATATTCTACCTAGAAAGAAATGTTTAATTTCCAGATAAAACATCTCCGAGTGCGAAGGGTTCGTTCAGCAAGGACACGAATTTTCTGTGGGCAAGATATAGGCGAATCGATAGTTTCGTTCGATACAATTAAACGTCCCCATTTCTTATACAGAGAAATTTCCCCACAACCACCACTCACTTCCACAAACAATGCCCACTCTCCACGAAAACTATGACAGAAATAAACCGGTGTCGACCGGCTCTGCCAAGTCGCGTGTAATCACATCACAGCACAATTTTCACATAATCCAGATCTCGATCGTATCACAAATACCTCCTCGTGTCCGTAGCTGCCCTCTGACCTTGCAGCCCTAACATCTCAGCACGGTAACCCTAATTTTTAGGAGCGTCCACCGTTCTATCCATATCATCCAAGTTTTAAAAGAGCGTCGAACAATATTCTTCTTGCATCCACTCGAGCATTTTCGAATGCTCGACGAAACGATCGTGACCCGTTTTAGAATGAGCACAGATGCGAGGCGTAGCGGACGTCGCAGAATGGAAGCACATTCGGGGTTCGTAAACCAACACGTGGCCTACCTTAATTCATCCCTGTCCATGGGCACCAACCGTCGAACAGGATTCCGGTGTGGCCTGTGTGCACGGTGCGGGACACGTTTGTTCGTCAGCTATGCGAACAAAGATCGCTAGACGATTCGCAGCTGCGGTTTCGAAAAAAGAAGCTCGCAGAGCGCCGAGCCCATGAGCGGGTCGCCGAGACGTTGACGGCGTCGCGACGCCCGATGCACTGCACGCATGCCCTGCCACCGCGACGACCAATCGATTGTATCGCGTGCCGCACCGCGTGGCTATTTTCTAACCGATTTTATTTAACCTGCTTTACGCAACCGGGCTTTTCGATCCGATAACACACGATGGAACCAACAACGACACGTTAATTGCACACGGTCCATGCCGATTATCGGTGGTTGACCGCGTAATGCGATCAAAAGACTCCTCGCATAATCTTCGACTCACTTTCATAATAAATCGTTTTCCTCCTTGGAGATTTTTTGTGTGAGGTTTAGCACTCCAAATTCACGTTTTTGCAAGGTAAATACACCCTTTTCCAAACCAATTTCACCGTTCCGCAAATTCAACCTTTTAGAAATACAGTATTATTATACTAAACCTACAAACGTCCGGTTTTCTATTTCGACTTGCAACGAAGTCGAACAATACTCACTGCGATGAAACCTCGAATGTGTTCGACTTCGGTGGGATCTTTGGAAGACTGTTTTCAACTGTGGAATGCGAAGAGGGCTAAACGACGCCGTGGAATGAAAAAAAGTATCGAAGGAATGGTATATATTGTTCGTATCAGGCGTGGCGTTTTGATAAGACAACGTGCGGTGTTTATGAGGCGCGATACGTCACGCCGCGTGGAAGGAACGTTGAGCAAGCAAATGACTTCGATCGAGTTTCGCACGAATCGGATTACTTACGCGGTTCCAGTTCAATTACGAAATTGAATGGCCGTAGACTGGTTTCGGTATAGCTCCGTCAGTTCGGCATACTTTTCACTTTGTAGCGAGCGACTCCATCTTGGTCGCATCACGATGCATGTGTAAAAATATTTTATCTATAGCGATGGAATGTCTAAAAACATTTCATTTTCTTGCTTGGACGTTTGTCAGTGTGCGGAGAGTTCGAAAAAATATTCTGGCCGGAAAAAAATTAAATTCCGGTACCGGGAATCGAACCCGAGCCTCCTGGGTGAGAGCCAGGTATCCTAGCCACTAGACCATACCGGATCATATGAGGAGATTTTATTCGAAACAACGGAAAATTCAGCAAAGATTGTCGATTAACCGTCGGAAGACCGTGTCGAAGTAATTTTTGACCCATCGCAGCGTGCTCCTCGAGAGCGGTGCCGCACACATTGACGAAATGTGACGCATCGCTGATGGTAGGTATGCGGGACGGCACAGAGGCAAGAGGAGTCTTTTCGCTGTGTGCGTTGCGTGAATTATGGAGGGAAGCTCGAGCTGGAGTAATTGTATTTGTAAATATACGTGTGGGTCAGAATTGACCCTGGCACGGACCGCTGTGCCTCGGTACTCCGAAGGTTAATGTGCGTAACATTCCCAGAGAACTATAGGACTCGATAGAAGACGAAGAGTAGATCGTTCAAAAATGTACATGCCAGATTTCACATAACATTCCTTTCCGAGTTCACAGATCACGAACTGTAAACCATATTGGATTTTATTACACAATACAAAACATCGGAAAATAGAACGTAGGCTATCAGTAGTTCAACCTACATCTAGCTCGTCAAAATATTGATTTCCACTAGACCGGATTTGATCGCAGGACGGACTTCAAAGTCACGTAGAATCTCACGGAGAACATAAACCAAACATCATAGGAAGAGTATAATCATTCTCACTGTTGAATTTCAACTGCTAAAAGCAATAGCAACTTGAAGAACCAACCTACTAATAAACCAACAAACTTCCCACCACCTCTGCTCTCCAACCACAAGTACCCAAATGCCGATCGCACCCGTAGAAAACATTATACACGTTCGATCGGTGCAACAACAATCCTCCCGTGAAAGTGCAGTGTCCGACGCATATAACAGTCGTGCTGCGCTTTCGAAAATGTTGTCAAAGTCGATTACTCACGGCCAAGTACCGGAACGCTTCCGGCGGCGCATTTCCGGGTCCCTGTCCAATTCATCTAGGAAGGGTTTGTCGTCTGGTTCGTCGACTGCATTAGCTGCATTGTTCCTGGCGATGCACCTCCAGTCGAGCATCATCTCGCTGACGCTGCGACGCCGTGGTTTCTCCCTGACGATCTCCATGATTCGTCGATCACCGAACAACACCGTTGATCATCGATCCGTCAACGTGGCCACGCGACAACACCTTCAAAGGTTTTATACATTTTCAACAGTTTCCCACGGCCGGTTACAACTGCAGCATGCGTCCGAGCGCAACACGTGTTCGTTGTCGCCGCGAGCCACAAACATAAGCGGGCACATGGCCGACAGTCCCTCCGAGTTCTCGAACGTGTTCGGGACGGTGCGGTGTTCCCGGCTCGAACTTTCTGCGGAATGATCTCTGGAAAACGATCGACGCGCGTCGATCCCACCGACGTCGATCAGCTGGCCACGTGATCCAAACCGAGCGCGCCACTTTCGAAGCGAGCTTTCTTTTTTACGCACCGTCTTGCGCAACCCAAGCAACAATTCACGCGGATCCTATTTCCCTTCGGCCGGGAAAAGGAAAAACCAAAATCAGACACACCAACCCCGGGGGCTAAATAAAACCTTAGAAAGCGTTGCGCAACGAAAGCTGACCGCTCGTGAATTCGCGAACCGAGCAAGGATTATGTTGCCACGCGACGTTCCTCGAGATCGAGAGGGAAATTTCTGGTTTCGCGTGAATCGAGAAACAGTTTTACAACTACTCGGTCCCTTTCGAATTTGGCGCGAGCCCGTGACCCACTTGCACAACTGAATTTCACTTCGTCCGTGCACCCAACGGGAATCGTTATCGGACCCGGTTATGTACGCGCTATCTTATCGCCCCAGCGAAATGTACTGCGTCGAGAACTGCGCCGACTTTCCAATTGCCGAGTACGTTTTTCGAATTTTACATTATTCCGCGTTTTGAAATTGTCCGGCTCGAGCTCGCGCGACTCAAACTTTGATTCGAGCGGCGAACTTGAAGAAAGCACAGAATTGCTGTTAAACTATCGAGACGAATATTTGCAATTTTATAAAAGTTATCTTTCTGCGAAGAGTGAACGTCAATGGAAACCATAGTGTAATATTAGGTATTCGCGGACGGTAGCATTTGCACAAAAAAGAAGACTAGTACGAAGTTTTGTATGTACACAGTAGACAAGAAACATACTAATTAGTTTGAAGCGTTCACATCATAATTGATCACTGATAAGTGCCAACGAGAACGAGTATGTACATGAATTAACACATTTTGTAATGCGAACGTATGATTCTACAAATAATTTTACATACTGTTTCTCTGCGCGTCTTTGTATATTGCATAATTGCAAACCGGACAATATGAAAACGTTTTAGAATGGCTTTCAATTCGCATTCACCGAAGTATTCATTACATTTTGTTCGCTAAAATTCGGGTTGAAAATGTTACGACGATTTCGATCAAGTTTATCGTTCGCTCGATCCGATCAGACTCCCTTTCCGAATGCTAGTTCGAGAGATCGCGATCGATCCGACGGCGGTTACGGCATTTTCACGCGAGCAGTTTCGCGATCCGCGAGTCCGGAGACGCGCGGAGGACGTTCAACCGCGGTCGGACTATTTTTAAAAGAGAAAGCATACTTACAAGCACGAGATTCTAGCTAAAAGTACCGGCGCGTCGCGTCGCGACGGGACAACGTTCGCGGAGCCGTTCTAGTTGCTTTTTACAGCGTTCCGGTTTACGGAGCCGTGTGACGCGTCGCGATGCCTTATGGGGATCCGTAGCCAGGCCAGCCGAGGAATCGATCGTATAGAAACGAAAACGGCGAGCGGGAACCGAACAGTAAACGAAACGGGACGCAACGACTCACGTGTCAGACCATTCGAGAGAGAGAACAACCGCGATCGACGACCGCTCCGAGTTCACTGAGCACCGACTTTACCGGCTGCAGCCTCTGAAAGGCACTTAGGGCTTTCTAACTCGCGCCACTCCCCACCCCCGGTTATATGTACTCCTGCCATTGCTATCTTAATGTATGCGATACAAAATTGTCGGGGAAGCATTGGTCATGCCGTTCAACCGTGATCACTCAGCGCAAACTCCTCAACCTGCCACGCTATCGAAACTCTGCAAGCTTTCAATAACAATTTCGGCGAATAATAACACCGGTGCTGCTTTCGGGTCGATTGGCTGTGCGAACTCGTTTGGAGTTCGCCTGATTTTTCGAAATTTTTTAGAAGAGGTAAACCTTAGACCAGCAAATTAATTTTCATACCATAATATCTACAAATTCATGAAACTTAACAGTTTTTAAAACGTGGCTATATTATTATATCTATTAATATTTTTGTTCAGGCAGTCCTGGTAACGTAAAGGTTGGAAACCGCTGTGTGGTCTAACAGAACAGGTAAACGAAGAGCTTAGCCGACCGCTCAACGTATTTCCCGCAGTAATATCCGTTTTTACAATGCTACAGTTCAGGTCTGTTTTCACGGTTACTCGGAAGTCTCCGCCTCGAGGCGAGGCTAACTCTAATTGGCGAAAGCGACAATGAGAGGCGAACGAACGATTAACTGGTTCATTTGCGAGGAGACCTTACAGCTGCGCCAGCGGCGGACCCGACAGAGCCTAGGCACTCCGCACTGCTTGACCCATTTCCATTGTTCTTCCCTAACATACAAAGGAACGTCACTCTTTTCTTCCAGACCCAGGTTGATCAATAAATTTCACTCTCTTGGTAATCTCTTAATTCTCGCTACTCAATCTTCGAACCTAAAACTCGACGTTGAGTTTCTTCGGTACGCGAGTTTTAAAAAGGGAAAGCGATACGGACTTTATGGGATGCCATAAATTAGGTTCTTTCTTAGGCCGAGCCGAAGGTCGTAGGACTGTTTACCAACTTGACGTTCCGAGAATTTCTAGAAACGTCAAAGAGAAGAAATACGAGCTTTCCAACAAGAAGATACACGTGCAGTTCACATTTTTCTCAAATCGTTGGAGCGATGGAGTTTGATGGAACTTAGGCGAAAGTGTTTTGTGTTGCGACACCGTTTTAAATTCGTTTCACCTTTTCCTTTTCGACTGGCTCGTCTCTACTTGACTTTTTCTCCGATTATTCGGTCGGAAAGGTTACATCTTGATAAGAGAAGTTGGTGGTCGACTTCCGGCCGTCGACACTCCGTGTGGCCAGTGTTGTTGAACCCTGTGTGTTGAACGGTCTCGAACAGGCTTCACCTGCTTATTCTTTCTCTCTCTATCTCAGAGAGTCGGGAGAGAACGAGCGTTTCTCGCGGATCCGGCGCTCGACGACGCGACGCGCCTCCTCGATTGCATAATAAACAGTGATACGCAGCCGCGAGAAGTATATATAACAAGCAGGTCGTAAGGCATAACTGTAAACCAGTTGCATGTAATGGCAATTATGGTATGAAAGTGATCAAAATTTATTGCGACCTCCGGCGCCGCGTTGCAAAACCGAAAGGGGACGACCGAAATCCAACTGCAAAACCGCGCAGGATGTACAGGGTGATTCTGGGAACTGGGAAAAGTTACTGCTCTCTTTTAAGTGAAAATAGAAAAAATAGAAGAACAAACGCAAAGAATCCGGCTGATGAATACGAAACGTCGTTTAGAGTTGTTCTTGTTAAGATTTTTCCAAGTCTCTGAATTTCCAAGGAGATACAGCGCGAAGACACGAGAGTTCCTGAATTTTCGAGTAGTCTGGTGGACGATTTAGATTCAAATCAGCGTGCACCGCGACGTTAACTAGCAACAATTTCCCCCGAGCACGTCTTGTCTGAATGAATAAACACTTTCTACGAGAAGGAAGCACGTACGTAGTACAGTGTCTTTCCTGCATTCCGCGAAATGAGATACTTTCTCACAGAGGAATATAAAACCTGCGGTCTAAAGACGACGCTGCGGTCAACAATGAGGCTGTCTGTCCTTCTGGAAGTGCTGTACGCATTATGCTAATCGCAGTCACGCAATGGATTTGTCATTGGAAAAGTTACACCATCCAGCAAACAATTGCAGTGGCTGCGATACTGGAAATTTATTCAACTTCAATAAAGTCAATGAACAGGTTGATAAAATAATAGTCAAAATAGATTAGGAATTAATTCTAGAAGCTTCCAAGAGTTGTGGAAGATTGTTTGTTTATCGGAAACACGACGAGAAGATTCTATGCAAATAGTAGTGACGCATAGCGTTGCAATTGTTGGACATAGAACTGCGTTGTTCAAATTACAAGTATGCTTGCAACGCGACACTGCATTTCCGCCGCGAAATTGTAATGGTGAACTTGACAACGAACAATTATACAACTGTAACCAACGGCATTGAGCATGAAAGTATGTCAGCGGAAGCCATTTCCAGCTACAGAATGGAAAGTTCTAACACGTGCGATGGTGGTGTAATGGTCAGCATAGTTGCCTTCCAAGCAGTTGATCCGGGTTCGATTCCCGGCCATCGCACAGCCATTATTTTTGCCTCTTTTCTTGATTTTTTACACTCGAAATCGTTGCACCACTCACCGTTAATTTTTACAAAAACAACTTGTAAAATTACATTCAAATGAACACCTATTTCTCACACACAAAATTGACTACCACCCAAATATAATGAACTTTTTAAAACATTGCGCGCGCAACAGTGCTACATACAACGAAAAGTTATTTTTACATAATTCGATGCATTTAATGTTCTTATTTCAAGTACCTACAAAAAAATGTGAAATGATCACGTTCCGTTGATTGTGCAACAATTGTGTGAATTGTTAGTGTTCATGCTATCGCGTTATTGTTGCAATTGTATTGGTTTTTTATAAGATTTCAGCGATAAGTTCACATCGGCGCGAAGTATATCTCTGGGAAAATAAAGCAGCGTCTGCAAGTAGCACTGCTGGTGTAGTGGTATCATGCAAGATTCCCATTCTTGCGACCCGGGTTCGATTCCCGGGCAGTGCAGATTTTTTTTTCGTCGCGAAAAAAATTCGGCAGAACGACGAGAACCTTCCGCGCACGCATTACACCAAAAATTTAAAAAAATCACTGTGAAAAACGTCTCAAAAAATTGATTAACAATTTAAATCTAACAATTTACTTTTTCAAATCATTTTCTGCGACCGACACAAAAATTAATATAGTATATAGTAATATATAATATATTAATATAGTCCATCGACATCTTTAGACAGTCAAGATTTTCACCACATTAGGATCCCAGTGAATACGTTGCCAACAATTTTACGATGTGAATTCAAAGATAGACTGCAATAAATTCTGAAGGAACGAAAAATCGCGTGAAATTCGAAGCGAACAGATCGCGTCGATTGTCGGAACTAAAGTTTGTTTGTTTCGTCGGTTTTGTTGATGGACAGTTGGACAGTGATTCCCACGGCATGATTGTCATTCGATCGTGGACGAAGCAAGGGTAGAACACAACCGAACGTCGCGAACGTGTCATTCATTAACTATTCAAGCGGCCGCGACGGAATCGATCGTCGCGGCGACGTCGACGGTCGACATTGAGCTTTTTATCGACGAATATTTTACCGTGTCCGTCGCGCGGGAACCTCAGTCTCCCGTCCATGAATCGAGGGTTCAGCAAGGTGTGCGTTTACCTGATGATTCGACTAGGGCTAGCGTTTCGTTTGAGCAACACAGCCCTACCGAGGATACTGCCACCGCGTTGCATCACTATACCGAGCGGCGCTCTACTGACGAGATCGCCTAACAACGAGAACTCGGCTCGAAGCCATCGGCAAATGGTGCATTGCCGGGGAAGGAAGGAAAACAAAAATTCTCGGACGATAAGCGGGAACCTCGGCGATAACCCAACGCCAAACGACAAGAAAAGATTGTACGAGCACGTTCCCGGCACACGAACCGCGATCCCCGATCGATCGATGGATCACCGACACGAGAATCACTTTCATTCTTAATCGCGAATTATCGTTCACGCCACGCACTGTCGCAATAAAACCCAATTAATTCAAGATAACCGAGCTGTATATATTGAAGGCAATGATCATTATGTAAACGAATGAATATGCTATTAAAAAAAGTCTAATCAAAACTTGCCTAGCAGAGAGACACACGGGTGTGGTTTGGTAACATCGCGTGATTCTAGTATTTGGATCGGAGTTACGTAGATTAAATCGTAGTACGCTGTTTTGAAAACAGCGTTTTCCAGTGTACTTTCAGAAATAATCTGTGACGAGTGCGGCGCAGTATCGTTGCTATAGAGCTCTATTTACCATAAAACTATAAGCAAACCGAGCTCTACAGAGCGGAGATACTTTATCTCGCTGCATGACGACGTATCTGTTGTCGCATGAGCTCGATTCTACCAGATACATATCAGACTGTCGAAGATCGATGATACTGAAAGTATCTATCGGTAACAAAATATGAGCAGCGATAAACCAAAAGGCACTCCTAAAAACGTTCGTATTGAAGTGGGTATGGTCTAAGGTGAAATAATGTTTCACTACGGTGTTGAAGGGACGGTATCACTATTTATCTCGTCCTCGACACAGGACAGCGCGCCCCGTGGAAGGGATCCGAAAGGTCGTCAGCGGAAACTTTGCCAGATGCGGAAACGTTTTTCTTTTTCAAAATTTTGCGGGGCCGGCTATCAGGTATGTACGTATACCTGAGATAGCCGGACCCGTCGAGTCTGGTTGCCAGATGTGTTGCAGGCCCATCCTCAGCCGACTCGCCCCGGGCCTAGGTAAAAATCCTAAAAGTAATTCCCATCGAGGCACAATTCCCAAAGCCTCCGTGCTGTTTCTCCGAAATTAAAATTATCGACTTTCGGTTTCATGGTCAGAGAACGCCTGTACATACATAACCAGTTTGAGCATCCTCCGTGACGAACCTCACGTCGACCAGTGTTATCGACGCGTTTCTGCGATAATAGTCCTCACAAAAAGCTATAACTAAAAGATCTGTCGACTTGGCAGAGAGACTTAAATATCGCGGTGGCCTCGATCGTTCCACGATAGAGGGTCGCGAGCACGGTCACGTTCACGAGATCAAAAATCTCGAAGAAGATGATGACCTGGAGCAACCATAGACGAGATACAGCAGGCCCGAGTTTCTAATGGTCGCGCGGTATCAGCAGACGAATGTTTGTCAGCTCGTGTTTCTGATATTGAAATGAACTGCTGGCGAAGCTGGCGTCCATATTGTCAACTGATATGAATGTGGAGACACGTGACAGGCTGCGTCGACATACGGCAGACCACATCCTTAAATAGAATTAGCTTCTAACAATGCCTAATTACTGCCTAGACCATGATGGTTTTCCTCAATCCACCGTAAAACGAAGGCTGACGTAGTCGAATGGGAACGACAGTGACATTACTATCTCCCTGGGACGAATATGGACGCCACAGTTGACTGCGATAGCGCGATCGTTAACGGAGACTTTGCGGATTACCTTTGCCGAAAGATATTTCTGTTTCTAAACTTGCGAGCTGTCAATTTTCCATGCTAATTGCAGGGAGCAGGAGCTAAATACAAATTCTTTTAATCTTTCCCGTTCCACTAAATATATTACTTTGACTCTATGGAAATGTTGTGACCGCATTTCAGAATAACATTTCTTACCAAGCAAAATAAAAATTTTCTATGCTATGTAATTTTATAGGGAGCAGGGACCAAATACAAATTCTTTCAAACAAATTGCTGGACTCTATGGAAATGTTGAGGCCGCCGACTTACCGGTCACAATGACGAAGTAATTTCACACGTATCAAAGAATTCCAAGTCATCCGGGGTTAATCGCGACATTTGCATATTTGTGAGACGTCTTACTTCACCGGCTGACGAAACTCTCGACGCACCGGAGGCAGTCAGGCGTGTTCTCGTCTGTACACAGAGGAAATCAACAGACAAGACCTTGAATCTACTGATAGATTCCCGAGGGATCGATTCCCGCGTCCCATAGACTTCTGGAGAGCCAGCCTGGTTTCCGTTTGCCACGCGCTGTTAGTTGTCGCGCGACGTTTCAATTGCATCGCGACGCGCGAGAAAGTGCCTTCTAAGGCTCAAGGTTAATTTACAACATACCCGATCGAAAGCTAGTTTCTTTTTCAACCTGTGCGCTGGACTCGACGCAATTTTAATTCCAAAGTCCAGACATCTTTTTTACACTGAGCACATCAAATTGAACCTGTTGAAACTGTTTCGAATAATGTGTACTATAGTCATTTGTACTGGCGCCTCAGAGTGCCATTCGAGTGCAAAGGGTTAACGGCATCAAGGTTTCGTCTGTGATGACTAGAAAAACTAAATTTTGATTTTGCATAGAGATCTACGATCTAATAACTACAATGGTGCAATAAACAACTTCTACAGTAGACTACCAGCATCACGAATGATCGCGAACTAGGAGACTCGTTATCTAGAAGGTCTGCAACGGTGATCATGCGACACAAGGACAAAAACGCGTGCATAACAGTAAAAAGACAGTGGCATATTGTGCTGCAGTGGAAATTGGGGGCGGAACGGGTAACACGTCCGGTCGAGGTGCAGTTATGCATACGGTCACAAACGACGTTTCTTTTCCTTCGTTTGTTCGTTCGCATAAGGCAAAAGGAAGAGCTGAGAAGCGCGCGAACGTCACGGCCGAAAAATTCGACCGTTACCGATATAGACGCACCTCATTCCCGATCGTGTCCCCGTCCCCGTGAGAGATACTATACTGTTTACGGGTCTGCGACGCAACGAAGCGACTCGCATTATCGCTCATGCTGGTGGCGCTAGTTACAGGGGCACACAGGCTTTAGAGTAGAAAACTGCTTTACCTGTATGACTCCGATGACTTGATGCAATTCACCGTTAACTCGGACCGCGAGTTGCTTCAAGAGAAAAAGAAAAGATCATTTGTCAGTATTGTATAACAGAACCCGACGGGGGACAATCACAACGTCACAATACTACATACTTGTCTGTAATCATTTTTTAACTGTCCGTATGCAATTTATTATTAAGTCGGTGTCAATTCTTTTGAAAAACAGGCTGTTGTGCATCGGTAAAAATTGCAGCATCCGACGCTAATTTAAATTCAGAAACATTTTCATGCAATTTATTAAGAAGTACTAAGAGAAAAATAGAATATTAATGCACAGTGCAACGAGTTTTTCTTAAAAAGAATGTTAGAGTATTGAATGAATTTTTGGCGATCGTGAAGGCAAAGAATTATCGGAAACTTTCCCTTGACATTAACGAATGGCCGATCAGCGCAACGATAGAGTGCATATGCAACCATCGGCCTCGAAGTGACAATCGCCAAGCAAGATATCCTTGGCTTCATTGTTTGAAACCCTTCGCGCGAGTCTGTTCTTGTTGGAGATTAGAACTAGGCCCTGCAGCGATCTAGAACATCGCCGGTATACGCACGAAATTATAACGTTGGTACGCTCACGATTCGATAACTCGGTGCACAGTGTATTTCGAAATGTTGTTGGGAACTTCGAGGAAACACCGAGTAAAGGAAAGACGCATCAAAGCGGAGCATTATCGAAGCTTAGCGGTCTATGAATACCAGTGCTATTTCCGCTTTGAGACCTCGTATACAGAATTATCTGAAATCTGCGAGAACGTGGAGAATCCACTTTGGAACTTTCAGTATTCTTAAAATGATTAGCATGTTGTGCAAGTCTGTTCCGATTGTGAGAGTACCAACGTAAAAATAGCTCGGTGTACAGGTTTTGTGGGAGCAACCCTTCGAGAGTAATTGCTTTTGGATGCCTGGGTCCCTTTGGATCCCAACAAATTTTTTAATCGCGTCTCTTTAAGAAGAAACTTGCTTTTTAGGAGTTTTGACCCGTTGACTGGACGACTTTCTCAATTTCTAACGTCTATAAAGATTAGTGATAATTCTTTGATTAAATGCATCAATTAACTTGCAGTGAAATATCTGCGTATAACGTTTAGAATTAAGTTAGCTTTTCTGTATACGTATAACGTAAATTTACTTCATGCAACGATAAAAATAAAAAGTTGAGAATGATCGTGATCGAATCACGAGTGATCCAAAGCAGCACAGTTCTCGCCATCCCTAATAAAGATGACGAGTTTTAAGATCGACAGGGTTTAAGTGGAATGGGTGAAAATTGACCTAGGCGGTCCAAGGGCTGCCAAGTCGTTTTACTAAACGAGAGAGACAGATTCTCGTACACAGATTGCTCTACATACACTATTCCACAAGGGAGAGCATTGTCATGAACAAGAACAGCAAGGTCCACTCGCAGCCTTGGCCTAGATCGCCCAAATCATCCAGTGAAGGGATTCGATCTAACGCAGTGCGTCTGAGAATGCCGCGTTCCAATAAAAGGAACAAGGTTAATCAATCACCTGCCCAGATTAACATCCAACTATCGCTTCGTTGCAAGCAATGGCAATCGACTAATTATCGCTAATGAAACCGGCATAATTAACCCGCTGACCCGTACTATTGATTTAGTTTCTTGCTGGCTTGTTCTTTCTGGTTTCAATAAATTAAATCCTGTTTGAGAATTTAACATACAGATATTACGGCTTCGTCTAATTTTTAGAAGATGAACATCCGCGTATTTATAGATTGCGTTTCACTCCGTGCGTGTGCACTCTAATTATGAAACGGTTTAAGAAAATGGAAATCCTTGTTAAAAACGCGCGGTACTATTTTTAATTCATAGTTGCAAGTACTGGCTTCCAACAATGGGATGGAAAATTGTAAAATTATTTTACCGGTCTATTAATACTTCACATTGTTGTTCTAATTATTCATGAGTGCACTATTTAAAAAGATTTTACATCGCTTCGGCAGCGAAATAAATGTCGAGCGACATTTCGTCTGCCAATGAAATTCGAGTTGCGATTGACAAGTCTATTCAGAAATGTCAATCTTCGATTCGCAAGACTGTTTCATCGTAGTAAGTAATCACGATATTATTATAATTGCTCCGATAAAATATACATTTATTATTACATCGGTCTCATAAATTTGCACTTTTGCCACATCCAAGATTGTCATGAATCGCCTGGTCGACGGGTCAAACCAAAAAAATTTGAAAAATTTATAGAAAATAGAACAATCAGGAACGAAATAAAATAAATAAAAATATGTTTCGGTCAAAATTGCTCTAAATCGTCCAGTGAACAGGCCAAAAACAAACTGAAAAATCAAAATACAAATACTTTCCAATCTAGAGAAATAAGAAAAATAAGAAAAAATAAGAAAAAATAGCAAAAGGAAGGGAAAAAAATAAACGTGCGATGGCCGGGAATCGAACCCGGATCAACTGCTTGGAAGGCAACTATGCTGACCATTACACCACCATCGCACTTGAGAAGAGTGTACCAAGCTATCTGTGACCTATCGCGTGACGAATCGATACTCGAGCTTGTCGCCACTGTGGCCTTGACTTTTCCACGGACTGGCACCGAGGGAATTTCGCTGATAGCGTTTTCCACTCTGGCAGGTGGCTGTGTGTCCAGCGCGATCAATGAGCGTTCATTTATTTATAACGACGGACGTTATTGTCAGCCACGACAACGAACCAAGCTCGAACCCGTTGCCAATGTTATTTCTAGTCAACGGTCACTATTTATTCTTCGTAGTAGACGGTGATCGAGCACGACACACCGGCTACTTCTCTCGGTAAACGTCTGCCGAGATTCACAGGTGACGCGCATGATCGCCATGAAATTCGAAACTGATCCCTGGGAGTCGTGGGGCTCGATCGATCGATCGAATGATCGCCATGGGGGCGTCTCGATGTGGCTGTTCGTGTTGCGAGTGTTGTTGTTGTGGCTCTGTACGATAGTGATTGTTGATTAGCTCGGCACGTGTGGAACTTTGTGCGAAATAGAAATGTTCTTTTCTCACTTAATTCCTTCTCGGTTCTCATTAGTCCTCTTTATTTATTTGAGAGTACAAACAATCAATAATTCTCTTAAAGTCAGACTGTTCAGGTATTATATATCAACTCCAAAAACGAACATGAAAAATGAAACAAGTTCTAACACATTTAGAAGAAAAATTATAAAGAATAGAATGAACATTTGGAATCGATGCGGAACATTTTTATTGAACTTAAAGATCCTCATCGTACCGATATTCTTATCGCGAAATTAACCAATTACTTCCGTCGCTGTTCAAATTCGCATCAGCAGCCGTCAATCTCGAATCAATCAGGCTCCCATCGCGAACGGATGGTAGATGGAATCCCCCGATCAACAACCACTATACCGTTCAGTATAATCCTGGCGCGTATACACGTAGGCGGGTAAGCGCTGTCCCTTGTTACCGCCACGAATTTCAATCTGAATCTTACAAAAACCTTGTCCTTCGAATCTTTCTGTTCCTCTCACCTGAAGGTCTGCTGCTTGTCCTGCATCCTGGAGACGGCGGTCTTCTTCGGCGCGGTGTCCTCGAGCTGGAGGTCCACGATCGCCTTGGCCAGTTGTAGATCCCTCTCATTCATCTTGATCTCGGTGCTCCTCTGGTTCCCCGTCGTTCTAAGTCTGGTTTATCTGTCCGGTGGTGACTCCGGCGAGCTTACAGGTGAGAACGTTTACGAACGAAAACACCACTCGGGCTTTGGTCGGGTCGGTCGCCGAGGAACTAGTTGCGAGAACCACACCGAGAGATGTCTCGTCCCGTACTGAAACACCAGTCGCCAGAACTTAACCTCACAGGCGGTACTGTTGCGCGAGAATGGATTCGCGGTTTCTCTCTCTCTCTCTCTCTCTCTCTCTCTCTCTCTCTCTCTCTCTGGGATACACTCGTACCCTTTCTCTCTCTTCCCCGGATTCCTCCCCTCCGCACCCCTCCCAAAACCCCCCTCTCTTACTTTACCGATTATTATTGTCTTGTAAATAGCGAGCGAACGAATAGAGGAACGGTTTCTATTATCGTGCGCCCGGGGTCCTCGGCGTTTGCTCTTTTTCCGCTGATATATCCGTTCCTCCAGTTTTGAATCGAAAGCATTTCCCGCTTCCCACAAATATTTACTTCTCTCGTCGTACCGTGGTACAAATCCTCCTCGTAGATTCTTGATCATTGATCGAAACCGTTACCAGACAGGATACACGCCGACTGCAGCTCGTTGCATCATTGCACAGTCGCTTTTGGTTAAAACGTCACGGGTTGCAAAATGAACGCGGACTGGTTGACGATCTGCGTATTGTTTGTGACACTTGAAATGTTTGGTGGATTGTTTTGAAGGGTTTCAGGGGCCGGGTTTTCGTGGTATTTGGAGTTTTTTTTCATTTTTGTTGAGGTTTTGCGTTGGTTGGTGATTATTGGGTTTATTTATGCGGAGTTTTAAAGGTCAAGAGGTCTGGGAAAAGCGGAGGTGGAGCTGCTTGGACGTGTTTCGCGGCAGGTTGCGCTGATGGTCTGTTCTTAGGGGGGACTGCGGAATTTTCTGCATTTATCATCTGAAAAAGCACATTGCTAAAAACTCCGGCTAATTCCGAAAATCAGTCGAACCGGATTCAACATGTTAAAAACATGTTTCCTAAGTTTCTTGTCATCTTAGTGTAATTTTTTACCTTGCCAGGAGTACGTTTACTGAAAATTAAACATAATCATATTCAAATCTAATGCAGACCCAACCTATATTTAATGCAAAATGAATCTATGCGCAAAATTTTCGGAAGTTTACCCAAAATTCCACTACCAGCGAGCACGAGATCTCGTCGGTGGCGACACCCTGTCGGCTTTGCGTCATTTGCAGAACATACAACCGTCAGATGGCGCGAAAGCATCCTCATTAGTATCCTCATTCGAAATTTCTCATTATCCCACTCCCATACTGAATACATCCTCTAAATATAAATATTTCCCTGCATCGAGTGATTCTCGGTCGAATTAATCGAATATAATTAGCATGTAAATTTTCTCTGCGTCGAAATCGCGTATCCCTGCAGTCGTATCGCATTTCATGGAGTGCATCGGCGTCCTATGCACCGGATCGATACATTCTGGAGCACTGTGCCCAGGTGCATTTTCCACGGGCCGGCGAACTTTCCGTTTCCATTACTATTCACGCTTGTAAAGTCAACAATCGCCTTCGCTCACGCCTTCGATCATAATTAATACAATTGCCAATCGTATTACGGCAAGCTGATTTACTGATGAGTGGCACGCTATCGTCGAACCTCTCGAGAAACTTGTCAGTGCCGTCATTAAAAACGAGATCCCGGCAGCGTTTTACTTTCAGCTGGACATCTTCATCAAGCTGTAAAGCTGTCCTGCGACTGGATGACGACCACCTGGAAACGCAGCTTTCGTTGCACACGACGTCGTGTTTTGACAATGCCGAAACAATCTATACGACTTTAAACAATTTGTCAAGTTTCAGAAAAATGAATCAAAGCAATTTGTCAGACTTGGGGACACTGTAAGCAATTTATAGCATTTAATAAAATCTAGATTGCAAAGTCTTGAGGTGTTTAATTGCAGTTTCAATTTTCTTGCATTCGCCAGACCAATTTTGAGGCGCTGACCTGAAGAATTGATTTTCACCCTTGAACGAGTGGCGAGCGTGCAGTTTTGGAATTTCCAGCGTAACGCAACGATGCATTTTCAGAGCTACACGCAGTGTTTGTTGAAGCGCGTACCTGTTCGGCGAGTACCCGCGACCATCAAGGCCGGTCACTCGATTACCCGCGTTTCTTGCGCACCCGACGTGGAACCGCGCCTGCAGGACACGATCGACGTAACGCGAGAGCCTAATAAAACCGCGAAACGATGACGTTGCACCGACGTTGCACGCGTCGGCTGCATGTTTCGCTTTTTATCACCAACGATGAAACTACCACGGTCCGTCGGCCTCCGGTGAAAAAATCTCGCTCGTCGACACGAAACCTGGTAAACGGTCAACGACCCTGGCTCGTGTGTTTTCGATCGAATAGCTGGATACCTGCGAGTCACCTGGATGCAAGGTGCACAGGACACTGATGTAACGCCAGGAAAAGAAGAGAAGTACGAAGAGAATTGATACGGACGCGACAACAAAGTGAACAAAGCGAGCACGACACCGTCGGGGATACAAATTGCAATCTAGCTGCAGGTGTGTCCCGAGCACGCGTGTAAATATGCATCGAACGTTCCGACTGCAATCTGACCGGGGAAATGCAAATCGGCAACAGCGTGGCTCGATACGGAGATTTGTCTCTGTCTTGGCCGATTGTAACGCGGAACGATCTTCCAGCGTTCGTGTTAGATTCTACACGGATTCATAGACTGTGCAATTTTCGCAGGAGTTTTCATTCTTATAAATAATTTAGCAAGAGGAACGATGGGAGAATTTATTTCGTCGAGTGCTGTGTGGGTGAAAGCTGGGAATTATTATGTTATTTATCGAGACTGGTGGTTACTGGACTGCGCAGAAATGTGTGCAGTTGAAATACGAAACTATGAAGGCATTCAAATATTGTTGTAATCGTAATTGACTGGGACAATGTTTGTATTCGATAAAGGTCGAGCAAGGAGGTATCAAGAAAAATATCCTTTCTCAATCATTTTGATGAATTGAAGGCATCTCGTTACAATGAAGACAGTCATTTGTATGAAAATTGCATTTTTCCTTCGTCCGCAATTTCCTTAAAGGATCCTAATTATTTCCGGTTACAATGTCCATTCAAGACTCGCCGGTCTGATTTGTTCGGTTGACATTCGTTTCTACCGTAACTACGACTTTGAAACAATTTTCTGGTTGCGTTGCACAATTTCTTTCGATGATTCCGACGACTTCCGGATACTTCGTTTAATAAACAGTCTCTGCGAATTTATTTATACAACAGAACAATGTTTCGCGAGGCATATACGCCCACGCACGATTCCCATGTTGGTCCCCCTTCATTTTTCTCACCCTCCGATGCACAATGATCGTCGGCACGCGGCTCCCTGTCTAATTAGCGCGGCTTTTCGTAAGATCGCGGGCTCGGATCGCCGCGTGATGAACTTTAGAAAAGGAGAGGCTTGCGCAACGACGCAGCACCGTGAAATTATTGTATCGGGAGTATTCCCGGTTTCGCGAGCGAGTCCGCGGCTCTCGTGAAAGTGGACCGAGTTTGCTCGTTTACTCGAGCCCCTTTTCGTCGACCTTAAACGAACGAGCTCCCGGAACGTTGCGCGCACATGATCGTAAACCTGAACTAAACGCCAAGTCACGCGTTTTCCATTTCGACGATTTATCGCCCCAGCTCGGCGAATCTCCTTTCAATCGCTGAACAAGCTAACTCGGAAAAGAACGCACAGCTGAAAAACTTCCGATCATCGAAAAACGTCTTTCACCTTCCGGCTATTCTACTTCGCAATCGGCGATCTTCAAAATTCCATATTGAATATATTGATACTCTAACAAACAAACAGATTTGAACAGTCCAATAGTTATCTAACAGATTGCAAGTGCCGTTTAAGTGTCCGAAGAACTATCCACATAGAAAATTTGGAAGATCCCGAAACTTCCTCCCTTCTAAAGCCACGTGACTCGGCCGATCAACTTGCTGGATAAACGGTTAAACAAAGTGGAGCTCTAGCAAACCATCCTGAATGGTTTACGGGGTGGGGAGCGGTGTAAAAGAAGGCGGTGAGAATTGCCAAGGCCTGCATGGGCGCTCGACTTTCTAACGACAATCACTTTTACAGTAACGGCCATTTTATTCGTCCCTTTTATTAGAACAAACGCTGAAATGCGAGTTGCAGATCTATAAAGCATCATTCTACCAGCGGTATTGCAAAAGATTGTTGCAAAACAGGGTTGGTTCGCGAAATCGAAGGGTGGGGAGTTCTTTTTTCGGATCTTCTTCTTGACGAGGGACTAGAAGGAGCTCTTTGGCGATCTACAGGGTTTCAGCGACCGGTTCTACAGGATTTCCGCAGAACAACAACAGTCTGCCTCGAGTTTTTCCATTTTTTCGCCGGCTCCACAATCCCCTTGCCCCTCGGATGACTTCTCACGTCCCCTCGCCCTGTCCGACCACTCGGAATTGCATGATTTTTACAGACGAGAGAGATCTACACGGATCCTTCCCCGTTGTATTGTCATGTCTCTTCCTCGCGACGCGGCATTAAAACGGAGATAAGGTGTGTCCGAGGCGCAAGGGGTTGCTCCTCGACTCACCCTGTCGTCGGCTCGATCGAACCTTGCCTCGGGGATCTTCGGACATTGTCGGCTCGCTATCCATCTTCTTGATCTATTGTCTATTGGCCCTGGTCTGCGAATATCTCTGCAATTTGTTTGCTCGAGCAATTCGCTGTCGAGGAAAAATCAAGAGTCGGGGGAATCGCAAACAATTTTTAGTCCAACATTTCCTTTATTATTTCGCACAGACAGACATCAATCGCACGAACATCCGCTGCATAATTCTTATACTTCAAGCGCTAAACTCTTTTTATACACCGCCGCTAATATTTCTCAAGCAGAGATCAACTGTTGTCGAATTTCCGAGTGTTCCTTTTTTCCCGGGAAATTGTCTAGCTGATAAGCTAGAAATTTTGAACAAGGCTCGATCGATCCGTCAACGTTTAAATAATTTCGTTTTCTCGACGATTATCAACTACTTCTTTCCGCTTCGTTACAATTTTATACACAAAGCACACCGACCCGCACACTGTCGCACGTACACGCAACTTCTATGCATACTATAATACGAAAACTGAGGAAATTAGGAAACAGGGAGGTGTACATGTTTGATCGACGAGAACCGAAACCTCTTGCCAACAGAATTTATTTTACAAATAAAAGAAAATCGTCGGAAATCGATCGATTCTCAGAGAATTCATCTCGAGACACAATATCGTATTCTGTTTTTCTACGCGTGTACAATAAATAATGAATCTCCGGTTTCCTCCGAAACGAACGATTCGTTATCCTTCGTCGAACTATATTCTAGAACAAACAATATGTATGTACAAATACCGTAATATTCATTACACTTCCGTTTTTCATTTTTATACAAGCTCGTCTCGTTTCGAACGCGAGAAACGTAACATTTATCTTCTTTTTGGCACTTGGTTGAACAACGTGATTAATTTTTTAGCGCGTATCGCCGATCGCGACAACAACTAACGCAATTTCCATGGAAAACGAAACGGGATTGTTGCATCGTCGTTTTGTTGTTTAGGATCCTTCGTCCTTCTGTTCAGCTTCGCCGCAATAATTCGTCCGTGAATATTGCCGAGGATTTACGAGACACGGCTGAGCGCGATTCATTTATTGATTAAACGCCCGGGGAAAAGGGGAGAGAAAGAGAGAGTGCAGGAGAAACGGGAACGGAAGTGATCGTCCCGATCCGAAGCGGCCGGAAGCTGACGTTAGTCGATCCTCGAAACGGATGCTCGAAATTCGAGCGACAGATATTCCCCCGGCAAAACTCATTTCAATTAATCATCTACTGTCGTTGCCCTCAGACAGCTTCGCACGAATTTTTCCGGTACGAGAAAATTTGATCGTTTCTTGATTCGATCGTTGCTCAATTATATTCTCTTTTGATAACGTGACCATTAATTTTCAGAACCTTGAGGTACGCAGAAATTATTTCATTAGACTGTGAACGTTTGTGAAGCGTAAAAATGTTTGGCGAAAAATTCGAGACACTGTGAATTCTTTATGCATTTGCAAAACATTTTTATTTTGCATAAAGATCCGCCGTCTACTCGGCACAAACAAAATTTTAGTGGCCCCACCTGTCGACCTGAAGAGATCTCGAATGAAAAATTAATTTTATATCAAATGTCTACAGTCGAACGACAATTTCTTGCTTCGCAAAAATATCTATACGTCAAAACTGATTTTTTTCGCTCATCCTCGCACCCTGTAATTTATACCTTCGTTTGGATACGATCGATTACACCGAGGAGAACGGAACCCGAAAGAATCGCGCAATCGAGAAACAATCGAGAGATCGAGTCGCCAAAAGTAAAGGGGTTAAGATGTTCGACAATCTCCGAGTTGCGTTCGACAGGTGTTCAAGATCGCGGCGATCGCTCGGTGAATGGAGATTACCGGTTTCTCCGATTGCCTCTCTCTCTCTCTCTCTCTCCCTTGGTTCAGTTTTCGATCCGACACGCGCGCATTCACGTGCTGTCGGATCACGTTCGTTTTGATTCGCGGGGATCTACGAAATCGAAATAAATAACAGGGATCTAATAAAAAGACATCGAACTGGAACAATTAACCCTGGACAACTAAGTTTCCGTGAAAATCATACTTTTCCGCTGAACGATTCAATTAATAAATTAGAAACCAGATACAAACTTTCTAGTTCCATCAAGACTGTTTCTTCGCAAGATGATACATTTTTGATGTCGAATGTCAACAAAACATAGCTTAGTTATCTAGGATTAATGAGAATTTGTATTTGAATCCCTTGCCTTTGCAACGATGAGACATACTTATACATACTTATTCGGTTGAAAAATTCAGGTGAAGCGATTGAAAAATTTTCCACCTCGGTGCAAGAAACTAACAAGTGTATTTTCCACTAGAATAGTACTTCTCGAAGCTTCACATATTCTTATTGCGGACTATTTGGTGCAAGACAGTTCTTTCGGAATTCAGACTTTGTATCCAGTCTTCGTACGAACGCCTTCGATTGCTGCTAACATTTAGAAAATCACAAAGCAAGGGATCAGTTGCGATTATCGTTCAATGGTCGATTGGAACTTCAGTCAGAGCGAGAATCGAGAACGAATCGACTCCTGTGCGCCAAGGAAAAAAGCTGCTCCGGGCAGCGACTTTCTCCCGACGCGAATGTGACGATTCACCATGATCTGAAACTGCTTCCAGCCAGCTTCAACATTTTACAAAATATTAGTACAACTTCAACATCAACGTCTCCAACGATCCAACAATCTGTTTACAAAACGTTGAAACTGGATCCCTCGCTCGCCACCGAACAGAAGCTCGTTAATTTGCACAATCGACCACGAAGCTGTAAGAAGGATTCACCAAGATTCACCTAACACGATCGCTACTTGAAGTAATGTTTTTTCCTCGCAGAGGATCTGACACAGGGCGCAGCCTCCTTCGTGATCTCTTTCCACGTGGTCCTGGTAGGCGTCACAGGATCGCTGAACCTGGTTTTGGCAAGATTGGCCTTGACACTGGAGTCGTGTTCCACGTCACCCTCGAAAAACCTGCACATCTCCCTAACAGGAACTGCTCTGGCTCCCCTATTGAGATCGTGAAGCGACCTGGCTCGCTGTTTTCCCCTGGGACTGGGTTTGGCAGAGGATCTACCTAGATCTTCGGTGCTTCTAGCCAGTCTGCCGCCTAATCTCGACAGGGATTCGAACAGCGTGAGCTTCTCCTTGACTGGGACATAGTGATCCACCCTCTGGCACCTTTCCAGGAGCCTGGCGACGTCCTCTTCGCAGGGAGGTTCGGTCAGAACGGACAAAGAAGTCGACGACCTAGGAAGACCTGTTGAGCTAGCTACTTCCGGTAGCTTGGAGGTCTGGGTAGCCTGTCGAGGCACTGGTATCCTGGAGGACAATTGCGCCAGGCGTTCCTTTCGTTCTTGAAGAGTCTCCACTGTGGGACTCGTCACCTGGGTCAGCAGTTGTCCTTTTTCTCTGATGACTCTTCTCTCCCTGGCTCTGCTTCTCCTCTCGCTGATGTCCGTTCTGAGGATGCCTGGACTCGAGCCACTCTTCGGGCTGTTGTTGTTCCTCTTGTCGTCCTCATTCCGTTGATCATCCTCGAATCTCACCGTGGACTCGTTGGGTTTCACTGGAGGCAGCCTGGTAATGTTCTTCTCGTTTTTCGAGTTAGTTAATCTGGAAGAGTCATTCAAGGTTTCGTCCTTCTTCAGTGACGTCAGACGAAGATCATCGTTGTCGTTCCCAGAATAAATCCTGCTCCTGGACCTGCTGGACCCGTACGTCTTCAGGATGTCGTTGTTGTTCTCTTCTAATGCTCTGGCTTTTCTTCTTCTGGCGTCCTCTTCGAGGACTCTCCTGCTTCTAGCCTCGTTCTCTCGTCTTCTGGCTTCTTTGTAGCGCTGGATCCTTTGTTCTCTGGTCTCTGGCTCTGGTAAAGACACTGTTGAATCCACCGAGTCCACACTCGACCGGCAAACTCCGCTCCAAGGTAGACTGTCGTCGCTCCCTTCGCTGCTCTCGCTGCAACCCCACGTCCTCGTCACCGGTTGCTCCTTGGTTATGATCGCAGGGATGCTGCGGAACTCGCCTAGCAGGTCTTCGTCGCTTGAGTTACTGCTCGACCAACCTCTTAACTCGCTCCTGGCTCTTCTTCGAGAGTCCTCCAAGATCGTAGCCGCCGTTCGAGTGTCCTTCTCCGTGGGAGAGTCGCTTGGCCAGCAGCGCAACTCGCTTCGGGAACGTCTTCTAGAGTCCGTCGGGCTGTCTGGCAGTGGAACTGGCCCTCTGGGGCAGATGGTTAGAATCTCTAGGAAGTTCAGACAACGCTGCGCTCGGAAAGGAGTCTGCCTGACCAGCTCCGCCGCGATCGCTCGCACCCAGGACCAGTAGATCGGTTCTGTGTCTGCCTGCAACAAAAACAACCAGACTTGTGAGACTCATTTTTTCTGGGATTAAGGGGGACTTTCTAGTGCTTTTAACTACTGAAAAATCGCATCTTTGATACGAGTCTACCACTTTAATGATCGGAATCGGTGGCGGGCATAGAGTATAAAAATTCAAGGTATAAAGTCCTCATTATCTTCGTTTACTTCCTTACATCACGAAATGGCGGTGATAGAGCAACTCGAGTGATCCTCGATCTTAGCTAGCTCACATCCCGGTAACAGGCTTAATTCCGAAGGACACGATTTATCTCGAAAATCCCGAGCCGTGGGATCAGCAGGAAGAGGAGTACTCCCACGCGAGGCTGCCAACAATACGATTCAATGGTAGCAGAACGGCGTCCTCCATTGTCTCGGGAGGATACGGGCTAGGCTTCGGGAAGCAATTTCGAAAATGGCTGTTCCCGTCCTCGGATTTCCGAAAGGAGGCAGCAATCCCCGCGTTAGAATCAAGATGTTACGAGACGTCCTTTCGATGACTAAGCGAACGGGGCGAAGGAACTCGGCTGCCAGGAAAAGGAGGATGGTGGGACTCCTTGACAATGCCGGGTCACGGGAGAATGGCGCACGGATCTCCCACGCGTCCGTTTATCGGCGAGACCGCGGATTTTAACCTTGCCTACTGACCTTATTACCTTACGGACCACACACGCGGAACGAGGCTTACGTCATCTCGGACGCGTCCTTCGACGATTTATCTTTATCTTATCCGATCGTCCTTCGCGGAAGTCGTCCGATAGCCATCGTCCTCTCTTGTCCGGTTCACGCCGGAAGTATTTCCGAGAACTCCACGAACAATTTTTCCAAACAATTTCGCCCTTATGATTTGAATCATTGTACCCATTGTCAATTTGTTTTTGAAACTTCTTCAACAACTTTGTGGACAAATCGCAAAATTATTGTTCCTTTTTGTGCTCTTGAATGACCACAGATTAATTTACACGGAAGGCATAAAAATACGCATAATTAAAACTGTGAAGTACATCATTGAATATTGTAGAAAATTTTGGTCATTCGCATAAGGCTTAATTCGAACAAACTATTAGGTCGTTCGTCAAGATATATATCACGATTTTGCGATTTGAAATAAGGTTAGACGTACATATAAGGGTACACGAAAAACGAAATTACTTTCCGAACGACCTAATATTATATTTCACGATTGGCGAGCAATCTAAAGTGACTCTAACAGAAGAAAAGTATTACCGGTGGTGGCTGTAGACTCTGAAAATTCAGTCTGCCGTTCGAACACGTTGAAAAGACCGAGGAATATTGTAGATGGACGTTCTAGAGTCTCGTGGACGTCGAGCGGAGTGAATCGAGCGCCGCCCGAGACGCATTATGCAAAGCAGCAGCGGAGAAAGTCGGACGAAACGAAATTTTTGGCGGTGTCTAGGAATCGAGACCGGGACTGGCGGAGATCGTGGCCGCGGGATTGTATAACGAGCTGGAAATCGAACGGCGACGGGGCCGTAATTAGAAGTTACAGCGTTCAGCAAAACGGGAGCTGGTAGAGGCCGCGCGGCGAGAAAGTGTTTACGGGCAAGGAAACGGATCGTGCCGCAGATAAAAGTCATTTACATGCGATTACATTGCGTGCCGCAGCGATTATACTGTCTCGCCTATCCTGGCTCCTCGACTTCCTCTTCGATCCGAACGTTTGATCGCCCGTGTGTTTCTCTCCGTGCACGGTTGCACTTCGCTGGCGTATCGATGCTCGTCCAATTCGAGTCGAACTTCACAAAACATTACACTCCTCCTTACTTTTCTTCGAACTTATTTAAGCAGGTAGAGTCGTTTCTAATACTTAAATCTCTAAACCCTCCAATTCCAAATTTTCAAATTACGCCTCGTGAACGTAAATATGGAAATAATGGAAATCCTGGAAACGAGTCTACCCCCTTAAGCTTGTACAGTAACAGGATAAATCGATTTGAAGCTGGGACAGTGAAGGACTACCAAAGCCTCGTTTTTGCTTGTTTTTAATTCTGGAAACGAGTCTACCTCCTTAACACAGTTAGTTGGACTTTGTAAATAACTCCACGAAGATTTGCGAGGAATGTAGCCACGAATCATTTGAAGTAATGGTAAGATAAGCGTTCGACTTACCCAAAATGTGGCAAGAGCATGATCCTGCGAGTTGCTCAGGGTGAACCCCAGGGCGAGAGCATGAGGTTGACACAGGCTGGGAGCCGCCTGTCTCAGGTTCAACGCCCTGAGGGGCAGCCTCATCGGCGTACCCTCGACCCACAACCATCCCATCCTGATGGACACGACCCGTCTCTCGCCTAGATCCTCCACGTACAGCTCGCCTGGAACAAGCAAAAAATTAAGGGTCTAATGAGGATCAATCAGACCCAACGATACGCTGATTCGGACTTATTGATCGGCCCTGCTAGGGGTAATTGAGGATAGCCGGCCGCGACCTTTGCCCCCAATCGTATCTAATTAAAAGTACCCCTCGGACTGTGCATAATTTATTCGATGTCGTGCGACTCGGTTCACGTCGACGGCTAACAGAGACGTTCCCTTTGACCGGCTGAACGTGGACGACGCTCTTGACATTTACAAAGTGTAAATATAGTTAACTACTCGGATATAGTTGACCATATAAATATAAATCTTCTTCCTTTCAAAGTTGAAGAGGGATTGATACGTTCCGAAGGGGTTGTTAGACGGAGCAGAACTATATAAATATTGTTTGGCTATTCCTGTATTTGTCAAGCGGTTGATCCAATGAAAATCCACGGGTTAATTGGGTTAATTAACTCACGGTCGAGCTGATCGGTTTACGTTCGAGCAAACGTTTCTGAGTCACCGAGTACAATCACGAAAACGGATAAACCACGTAAGTCCAGACACACTATCGTGAGATTGACGTCATCCAGACGAGCAGCGTAGGAGTGAAGATGGACCAAAGTGTCACGAAGACACCCTGTGGTCTCCCTTAGGCCGGTTTCTATTCAGCCGAGCAATTACCGCTCGAAATGGTACCGAATCACGCCCACGCCGGCCATTCGTGACTATTCTGGCTCGGCCCAAAGATAGAAATGTACGTCAGAGTTTCTTGTTTACTTGGGGGTGGTTGTCGTCAACGCTGATCAATTTTACTCGTCCCCATGGGAGAAAAAGTCTCCACCCTCGGTCTACACCCCCGTCAAAATCTCGAATTACGATCGTCATCGGGTCGTACACAAATGTACTATTGTGCCTGATTAGGGTTTGCAATCCCGCGTCATTTTTTCGCCTCGCATTTTGTTGCATTGATACCAACTATTCGATTTACAAGTGTAGAGGCTGAACGAACTTTTTCCAGGATATAATAGTCGTTGCTTTTTACGATTATATTTCCAAAGTTCTACAAATGAAAATTTTGTTGTACAATTTCAACATTTTCCTGATTTCCATTAAATTAAAGTTACGTTTACAGACAGCTAGTATTGTATATTATATTATAGATGAATGGTCAATGAAATTGCGACAACGATCGAATCGTCGCGAATCAGAGCCGAAAGAAGAGCGTCATCTTGTCTGACGCGAGTCTCAGTGCGAATCTGTCAGTGGTCGTCATCGTTCAGGAGTTGGTTGCGCAATTGTCAGTCGATTATCTCGACGGTGGTATCGAGCACGCGTCCGAGAAGTCACGTCGAGGTGGCTGGAGAACGATCGGCCGCGGGCACGTCCATTAAACGCCGACGCAGGAATGCCTTATCAGTGGTTCCGAAGGACGTTTGTGGCTCGTTATCAGAAGTACGCGATCGACCGGATTCCTCGAGTGCTCGGCCCCGATACCGACAAATCGGCGTCGGCTGGGACTCGGGGGTCTTTCACCTGCATTCCAACAGCACAGATGGACACCGCGTGCTGTACACGCCCTCACCTGGTCTACTCGAGCACCAGCTGATGGCTCGCGAATAGCCTGTGATTATTTCCATATCCGCATCGATCCGACGGCTAAAGATAGAGGAACCCGAGGGGTTGCGTTCAATGCCAACCTCGTTCTCCTGACGTCCTGCGCCGGGGTTTGACGCCATGAAAACGGACGACGATCAATGACACTAAAGATAGACGCGTGGGCATTGCGCGAATCCCTAGGGTTTCGATTGTGATCCATAGATGCTCCCAGGACGCTGATCAATTTGTCTAATCGTGACCAGTTTCGAGTCAACCGCGTTTCTTCAATGAAAATTTATTTGTAGATTAAAGCACGCTAAAACATGAATCCACTTTCAATTTCTCTTTAAACCGTTTTTAATATTTTTATTGATAAATATCAAAATTATTGTATTGTAGATTCTGTGTTCGTCAATCATCATAGATTACTCGACATTTAAGGTATAAAAATGTGCATTGTGTGTGTGTGAAACTACAAGGTAGAATATCATTGAATATCGTAGAAAAGTTTCAAGGGTTAAAAGATTGACTCCTTTCGAAATGCCTGACACAACTATGCGTCAAGGAATAGCTCCGGATTGTTTCCAGGGCAAGACTCGCGTGTCGGACTCGACCCTTAAACAGGTGCACGCAATCAGCACCGAAAGAAATGGCGGCGCAATGCCGGTTTCACCGGTCGCGATCATGATTCACGTGGGTTTCGTAACTTCGTTCTGGGAAAATCACGCTAGCAGTAATTGCTGCGGACGATGTTGACCCTGAAACATGATTCACCGGTGGTCGTCGGACTGGTTTGGCACATGATACGAATTAGAAAATCGGCCCGGACGCTTTCGGTTCGTTGTTTTTCCCCGCGGGGCAATTTTTCCAAGCGTGTCATCGTGAAAACGAGAATCGGTTTCTTCTCGGGGCGGTATCTCGGGGGACTTTCACGGTGACGACAGGATTTCTCGGCTTCGACGAGACACAACCATAATCCCGATAGTTCTTCCAGGCTGTCACGTATGTCACGATCGGCTTGTTAGGCTCTCGCGTGTCACCGCGCCGCCGCATATTCCCCTCGAGTAATGTATGCGAGCGCCGCGTGCCGATTTCCCGAGCGAGCCCGCCGATCGTCGGACCATGGAGAACGAGCCCGAAGAATTTATGTTCCGATTTTTAATTCGCACTTTCTCGCACGCTGCGAACTGGTCTCCTCGCTGCCGCTCCTGCCACGCCGATTTTCATCGAAGCTCTACGTTTTTACTTTCTTTCGTCGGAATATCACGTCGTTCGGAAAGTTCTCTTAAGGGAAAATTGAGAACTTGGAATAAGTTCTACGACAAAAATAAAGAGGAACCTGCAATGGGAGCGTCGGGCCTCGCAAACGGACTCTAGAATGAGAGTAATCATCCGGACAACGGTCAATTATAGAAAACGCGTGCGTCGCTGGTTCCAGAAATAAGGTCACATTCTCGTGTCAAGTATTACTGGTTTATCCGTGGAACTTTCGGATCGGCAGGATGCGGGTTCTAGAGAGGATCGTCTTATTTATGGGGCGTTCACACGAACGCCTCGCGTACGACTTCTCGGGCTTAATGGACCGTGAGAGAACGGACACGCCGCCTTTTCCTTCGGGATTCTTCGGAAACACGGTTTCTGCTACAGTGATCCGTCCAGTACAAACAGGAACATTGGGTCTGTTCATCGAGAGACACTTTCGAAGATCGAATAGAAATTTCCTCGACCGGAAAACACGATCACACCTTCTTCGAAATCGTCGAACAGCTGTTCGTCTATTGTAAACCCGGTGACTACCACGCGACCGACAAATTACTGGAACAATTAACCTTAATGGGTCAATACCAACGAGTTTAACCGTTGTGGAATTTTTCGGCTCGCTCGTGGACGAGAAATTTTCTAGGTCGTTCTAACCACGGCTGAATATTTTATTCAACGGTTTTACGTATTTTTTGAAGATGCAATTTTTCTTTGAAGTAGACGGCAAGAACGCGACATTGTGGGAGGCCCGCTCACGCACTCGCAGCCTTGATTATTAATTTACGGGGGGATGGGTGGAGGGGAGACCGAACTGTCGCCGCATCTGCCATAAGTGGAAGCAATTTTTTAAGACAGCCAAGGACAGGGACGAAGAGGTGAACGTAACCGAAGCGTTTCTTCCTGCAAGGCGCCGCACCAACCGGCCAAGGACAATTCCCTTTTTCCATTCACGAATTTTTTATTACGGAAGTGCATGAATATTTATGAACCACGGACGAACATCGTTCTTCGGCACTCTCCGTGGAAAGAGGTTCCCCAGGCGCGCGTGCTTTTATCTGGCTGTTGGCGGCGGCGAGAGCCCACGCCCGCGGTAGCACGTTTCACTCAGGAAACCGTTTATTTCCTCAGATCCTAGGATAACGCACGGCTGTCACGTATACCGGGTGTCCGTCTCGTTCTCGACTGGCCCCGAGATCGATACCGTTAACTTCGTTCACGGTGACACGCAACAGTGGCTAGACGATTCCGTTTCCACAGTCTTCTCTAAGAGATTCGACTCTCCGCGCGTCGAATTTGGGTGGACTTGTCGAAACGTTACTTCTTCACGGATTTTTATGAAATTGAGATGTGTTGGAAATAGACTGCGAATGTTTATGCAATTCTCAAGTCTTGTAAATACATTTTAATAAATTGCAAAGTGATTTCCAAATAAGAATCTAGGTCAACGTGTTCGTCCAGAGCAAAACACCGTGCCCTCAGAAAATTCGATTGCATTGTGCATCCGACGTCGATCACCACGCGACCCGGTGCATACTCCACTGACAAAGGACGCCGTGGTGTCGTGCAAAAAATCGTTAGGAAGTGGCATAGAGTGTTCCGGATGGAAGGAGGCGGCTGCGTGGAAAATCGAGGGTGTGTACCCGCTGATGATCCCCAGTGAATAAATAATTCATGGTGGTTCGGCAAGGACGCGGCAGAAGCGAATCATGTGGGGTCTTGTTTGACCAGGATGATGTGCCGGGCCTGACAGGAGGCAGAGTACCGTGAACGAACGAGGTGAAAAATGGCGGAGTGTTCAACAGGATTTTCGATGTTGACCGAGGTAACGGAAAACTGCAACCGAGGAGGAACCGATCCTTTTTTCCCCAACCTTCCGCCGCGCCGTGATCTTCGTGGGATCGTGCTCTTAGCGAAGAAAATTTTCATGGTTCCGACAGACTCCTTTTTAATACTATTAGATTTGAAAATCAAATTCAATGCTTAAATTTGAAAGAATACAGCTTTATTAATCAATTATATAGTCACCATTCTTTTCTACAATTAGAAAAGTAATTGAACCCGATATACATTTTTCGAGGAAAATGAATTAAAGAATTGCCGGCACAATTATTTGTGAAATTTTATTCATTTCTAAAAGATAAGTATGCAATACTTAAAAACTTTGAAACGCGTATCACAGATAGCATTTCTAGAAAATTTTCCGAAATTTTGCACTCGTCAACTTTTCATTTCCGTTTTCGTCAGACTGCATTTTCACCCCAGACACAGAGAGAAGGTTAACCCCTGAGGCGTCAGTAAAAATTTGCATACCATTATTCATAACAGTTCCAATATTATTGAATTCGTCTGTACTCTATAAATTGTGAAAAGCTCAACTGTTACATGAGAAAGCAGGTTCAATTTGATGTGCACAATGTCAAGAAGATTGCATAGAATAAGAATGATCTGGGTTGAAAGAAATGTCTTGATATTGGCCAAACCTAGAACTCCAGCGAAAAATGGCAAGGTGCTCGCAGAGTGTTGAGCGAATGCCGGCGAATCATCGAGTTTCTCTGAGCGGCGCTCCTAATGCACTAGGAAGGAAGCATGTGCAGTAATGCAGTAATGCACCGAGGCCCCGTGTCGAGGTGAAACGCGACGTGAAAGTGACAAACCCGTAACGTTGGGACGGAACGAGCGGTGGACCAGGACGGGCTGTCACGAGACCGGAAGCTCTGCCAGGGACCAGGAAGCGGAGGTGGGAACAACCATACGCATTGGCAGTCGTCATGCGAGTCGAGCCTGTCGACGAGAGGCAAAACAAGGAACGCTGACGGAAAAACGGTCACCGTTACCTGCGCCCGCGCGAGCGCGTACTCTGCTATCCACGGAACTACCGTGACAGTACCGTGCACTCTGCCTGCACGACAGTCTCCCGCTCTGGATACGAATTACCAACCCGATTGTCATCTGCTCGAAATCCTAATTAATTTACTGTTAGGCTCGCCCCGTTCCCGCAACATGGCCGCTGCGTCATGACCGTGACTTTCCGTCCAGTGCCAAACGAATCGATCCATTTTTTAATAAATCAAGACACATGCGAGTCGATCAATCATTTTTTCAGTTTCTGACATTTTTTATCATTTCTCGTTACACGTGAGTGTCGTTGAGGAAAGAGTGAAAAATGTTCAAATTCGAAAAATAAATGTGTCAAATAAATTCATTAAATATATAGATGTATAAACATTCATAAAATAAATTCATAAAATACACAGAGATGAAATAAATTTCTCGCGTTACGCGCGCGTCATTGCGGAAAGGTTGAAAAATGTGCATTTAATAAATTGAAAAAATAAATGCGTCAAATACGTCCATATAAAATAGACGTGTAAAGTACATTCATAAAATAAGCTTGTCAAATAAATTCACGAAACAAATTGAACATGTAAAATACATTAAAAAAGTAAATTCATAAAATACGCTGATGAAATAATTCATTTCCGATAAATCGCCCGTTATATCCGGGCCTCTTTCGTCTACGCCAGACTAATTTGATTTGATTTCTGGCGTAATTGTTTCCTTTTCTGGGACTTATTAATGCAATCATTTACTTGTTATTTTCGCTAATTGTTGTTTCATCATTCGCCGATTTGAAATTCGTACCGGAATTAATATCTCTGATAGCATTGCGGACCGTGCAACGAAGACATCATTGTTACTAATTACACGCGTACGTCACGCGCGGTAATGATCAATCAGCGCTCGTTGGTCCACGCAGAAAATTTCGTAACATTGCCGCACACGTGAACGAACGCCGGAATAAATTTTCTCGCAACAGTAATGCATCAGTGGTTATCAGTTCCGCCTGGCTCCGCGCAGCACTCCAATCAGAAAACCCCTTGCGTCAACCCGCGATCGTGGCTCGCGGTGAAAACGATGTCGTTTCCAGGGAACCCCATAACTTCCACCGACAACATGGTTGGCTGTTTCGAAACTGCCGTGGCCAGGAAATTCGCTTGATCTACAGACTGGCTCAAGCATCCGGGACGAACGCTGTGCCCTTTCGATTCTATTGCACGATGGCGTTAGATTAAAGTGCATCCACAAAACTGATTATAACTTTTAAAAAAGTATTGAAGATCTACTAGAAACGTATAAAAAAGTTCTAGAAAGACGTCTCTAAGAAAAATTGTATCGTACTCCGACAAGAGCCAAGTTCCAGCAAATTGCTCTCGGACTATCATTTTGCCTATTTCGCAAAGAATAGAACAATGATCGAGCCCGATCATTTGAGCCGGCCTGTATGCCAAGTCGATTTTTCAGCGTCGGATCACTCCGATTGCGAGTAATATCGTTATCGGTCTGGGTAACGAGCAATTGCCTCGAGATTCCCGTTTGCTCGCGGAATGGCATCGCACGGGACGACTCGAGTCAGCTTATTATGCAACCGCGGTTAGGCGCCGGGCTCCTAGCAGCACTGCAGGCACACCTGCGAGTCACCGTGCATCTCGTCGGTCGAAACAAACGGTTCGTTAGTGGTAATTACACGCCGGAACCCGTTACGGGCCCGTTCTAGAGGGATCCCGTCTGTTTTTGCCGGCGTGTTCACGCCGCCTGGAAAATCCTGATCCCGAAACCCCTTGTATCACGATTCCCGTAATGGATCCCACTGTTTTTTGGCTATTAGGCTGCCTAGGAAAAACACAACAGCTCCACAAGTCACCAGACTTGCTCCTCGAGATCGTTCTAACGGTACGTTTCGACTTTTCTCAATCCCTAAAACACAATGGAGCAGCAAAGTCGAACAGAAGAGGCCTAAGTTTGGTATAGTCGACAAGGGGGACAACCACTTCTACCCGGAGAATCCGGTCGTCTGGAAAGATCGTTTTCTACATCCCCACCCGGTGTTAGACCAAGGGTGTACCTTCCTTTCTCACTTTCCAGAAAGCTTTTCCAGTTTTCAACGATTTTCACGGGTCACGCGCCTTTCACCCCACCAACAGACCAATCCTCCGTGTTTGGGAATAAATCGACCGGACGGGGATTGTCCGAGAGGTCAGTTCTTGGGTTACGATGCAGAATGAAGCAGAAGGGAGCAAGCCTAAAGTGTCATTATAATTTTCCGATTTTTCGTACTTGACGATGTTCCCTACGCTTGATAAAAATGTACAGCATACAAATTTCCTCGAAGAAATTAAATCGTGTTCGAAATTGAACCTTCCAAATAAATGGCCAACTTCAAGTGTTCGAGTGTAAAACAGCGAAGTTTGTAAACACGATGAATTATAATAAAATGCTCGGTTATGGAAACCTGAACGAGCCGGTAACCCTCGATTAAAAGCCGCCCATAAAACGTTGTATTTGCATAAAAATCCGCATCGTAGATAATGTATTCGATCCGGCAGCCACGCTCAAGGATTCATTATTCCGCGGGCCGATTAAGGCGGAAGGAACGGGCGGCGCGGCGGTGCCCATTAATTATCGACGCGCGGCTTCGAACGATTTGAATCCCGAGCTCGTTTCACCGCGACACTATACAAAACGCAAGTATGTATCTCTATGATCCTGTTCCCCGTCGATTCGGGGATTAAAATATGCGAGGAAGGGCGTCGTTCCAGAGAGAGAAAGAAAGAGAGAAAGAGAGAGAGAGAGCGGAACTGGCCAACCATCCCCTTCGTCTTGCTCATCAATCTTCTCATGTGAATCGAGCGCTCGTCTTCGAGCTAGTCATTTATTATCATCCCGCTTTTCATCCCCTGTTCGCGTATGTCCCTCGCAGCGATACTCGGCTCTTGTGTATTTTATTTTTTCCTTCCCTCGATCTTCGTCCGTGAGACACCTTGCACCGACCAGATCTGCAACAGCTTCCGGTAACGATCTTCGATCTACCGTTGCTCGGATGATCCTCGATTCATCCTTGCACTTCCCCTTTCCCGCTTCGATCATTTTAGGTTCGCGGACAAATCAATAGCCAGCGGATGTTTATCCAATTTCCGATTTTTATAGACAAATTTGAAGAAAGTGCAATTAAATAAAATCCTATTTTTAATGGAAACACTCTTTGTAGATGCAAAACAAATAAAAATAGTACCGAATTCTATCGAATTTTCTATTCTAGAAAAACTTTGTATTGTAATTTGTATTGTATTCGCCATACAGTTTGTTACGGAGATCCATAAATTTATTTAACAGTATCGTTACGTTATAGTCTAGTTAGTACAGATTAACTGTTACCGTTAGCTTCCTTCCGATCTAATGCAGAAGATACATAATCCAGTGTGCATGAAATCATCGAATCAATGTAGCTTCTGCTAACATCGATGTTCTGGAAGCTTCGAATGTCGGTTCTAAGGGTTCCATTTATTTAAAAAAAAATACTGTGCGCCATGTAGGACACATCGATACACCGCAGGCACAGCGGAGTAAAACAATTTCACCTAAAAATAGTTGTTAGCGGCATGCAAATCGGCACAATACTTCTGTTTCCCCATTGATCCGTCCGGTGAAATGTTTTCCGACTGGAAAATTCTCCGATAAACACCGTTGGATTGTTCGTGTCGCGACAAAGGCCATTGTTGCACAGCTTCGACAATGACGTCGAAGAGGAACAATCGGGAATGACAATCGCCAGGGAGAATAAGTCTTGGTAAACCTATCCCCATCGAACCAGGCTAACGATATTAAAACCATTCTACCGAGTAAACGTTCCTTTAACGTTCCAGTTACCATTTTGTTGAACTCGTTACACGAAGAAAACTTCCCTCGCACAATCGAGACCATCCTGAAAAATGAAAATCCCGGTAAACTGAAATTTTTATGCAAAATAAAAATATTCTGCATCGATTGTGGGAAGCCGTAGGTTGAATAAAAATTTATTTCACTCTTTAATAGTATTTCTACGCTGCAAACGACATAACAAAATTTATAAATTTTTTATATCCTTCACTGTGTTACGTTTCACTCAGTTCATTTCTTGTTAAACGCATAAAAATCCACAGTGAATTATACATTATACATACGCGAGCGTTCACATCGGCTCGATTTCCGGCGAAGCGTCCCGGCTCGGACGCGATTAATTGCCGTTATCTATTTATACACGCTGGATTTTTATCCGAACCGGGGAAAAGCAGGTCCGCGAATAGACGGTGACTCACGGTAAAGATTCAGTCTCCACCCTTCTGGTCGTAGAACGTGTCGGGGATTCGGAAACGAAGAAAATGACGTGGCTGCGAACGAACAAGGTGACACGCGAATAAAAGGGGAGAAGAAACCCGATGGAAACCTGAGGAAGAGGCATATCGATTCAGCGGATATCTTCTCCGGACACATTTTCCAGCCTGCAGAAGCTGGAAAAAAAGAGGAACTGCAACCCTAAAAGTTCAACAGGCGCGTAATGGATCGAGGCTCGATGACTCGCCGGAAGAATTAGCGGAGGACAACTTGCCGGAGGATCATTTAGCATTTAGAAGCTGTCGGAGCAACGGTCGTTCGAACAAATAAGTGAACGATAGCTGGGATGATCGACGAGGTTCGATCACAAAAGACAGTCTCCCCGGAAGGGCGACAAAAGACACGCAGCAGGACAATGCCACTGTTTACCCAGGAAATTATCAAGATCCGAAAGGGACCAGCGCAGGATTCTTGTTCGATTGCCATTAGTCGACTGCTCCGATCCTGCCGGAACGTTTTTTCCCGTCCTCCTTGGTCCTCGAGGACCTCTTGTGGCGAGGTCGAGGTCCGTTGCTCGATCGATATCGGTTGGAGATTTTTATTTCTTCTAAGGGGAGGTTCCGAGAAGGTAGTTCAGTAGAGAGACATTGGTTACTCGCACCTCGATTTGTGCAAAATTTCAATCCAAATCAAGCAACTAGTCTCTGTTAACATTTTTTGACAGGAGGTTCGACAGGAATTACGCATTTATGAAGACATCGAAATTACCATGCGAGTAATTAATGGTTAACAGAGCGTTCTATAAAAATTTATACAAAATTTCAATTCATTAGCTCCTATCGTTCTTCTGAAATTAATTCCCAGATATCGTCCTCTTTCGGAGACTTTCAATTTAAAGATCTTCGACCGAAGCAGATAAAGAATGAAGGGTTTCCCACGATGTTAATCGCGACACGAGCGTTCCCGGTTCGTTAACGGATAAATTTCGCGTGCAATTAACCAAGTTTCCCGGCGGACACTCTCCGGGGGGAGCGACGAGGCGAGAGAGGGAGTCGATCGCGAGGAAACACGTGTCGTTGTTCCATGAATGCTTCCTCTGTCTTCTCCTCCCGCGCTTCGCGCCTTCCTCCGTTCCTCGTCGTCTTCCTTTTCTGCTATCTACTCTCTTCTGAACGCCCACGGATACACGGATCGTCCCGAACAAAGTGCGTCCGAGGAAAAAAGCCGGGGCTCGAGATCAAAGGACGCGAAGCTGAAGCCGAGCGGAGCCGGGAGGATTCGAGAGACCGTGTTCCGGGAGCGCGATAATTGCGTTACTGTTGCATTACGGCGATACCGAGGCGAACAGACCGCGGCTCTGTCGAGACGGTATCGCGAATGTCGCCCGGAAAGCTTCTCGCGATTGCACGAATCAATTTGAAATTATGTAATTTCCATTACTTCTAACAACTTATCTACCTGCTTATTTAAAACACGACAGAGCTTTCGCTGCAACATACAATAATTTTACAGTTCGACCATACATTATAAACTACTACATACAACGGTTTTAAATCGCGTTCAAATACTTTCGTGAGTCCACGAGACTCTAATGGCGATTCGATGGATTTTCAACGGGGCAGAAAATTCGTTTTGAATTCGCGTTTTGCGCTGAATCAAGACCCGTGCACGGCTACGTAAGTGTTTGTTATTGTTTCTCGAGCGAAAGGCGGAGGGTGCTTTTGAACAAGGAGCCATCTTGCGGCGAGACGACATCTGTCAAACGTTCCTACGCTTTTTCCCTCCTCTCCGGGTTCCGATTCAACTTTCCCCGAGTGCACTCGTCGCTGCTCGAGTCGAGAGGGCTTTTCTTTTCCTCGCGATCGATCGTGTGACCGAACCGATTCCCTCTTTTTTTTCTCTCCTCCCGGTCTTCTTGTTCTTCTCCTCAAGCTTCGCAGTGTTTCTCTCTCTCTCACTCTTGTTCTACGTGCTATTTAGCTGTCCCGCTCCGGCTGGTGTGGCTGTCGCGCACAATTCGAGTGCATTATGCCGACGAAACAATGGCACAAAGGTCCTGCCGTGCTCACGTGCGGCGAACGAGTGGCCCGCCAGCAACAGCTGCCGACAGCGGAATTTTGCTAGAATTTTTACTGTATCTGAGAAATCGTTGAAACACTGGACATCTGGCGCGCATGTTCTGTTTAAGGGCTGTTCTATGCCCTGCAGGGGTTGGCTAATTATTTCCACTAATTTCTACCCGATCGGTTCACTGTATTCTTCGCGGAGATCGAATCAAAGAGGGGTAGTTTTCTTGTACGAAAATATTGTGAGAAAAAATTGTTTTAGGACGTTTGCGCTTTTACGTTTTATTTAAAAACAACCCGAGGAAAGCAGGATAGAACCTGTGAATTTATCTTGTGTCGCAAGAAAAATAACCAGCGATTCCGAAAGTTCTAGGGGACGATTCCTTAAACTCACATGTCAGATGTGTGTTGACACGAAAAACAGTTTTCTTCGAACATGTGCTTCGAAATAAAACCAGTTCTGGAAAGAACTCACGATCGAAATGAAATAATGAAACAACGTACAGTTCAGCCAACATTTCTAAATTCATTACCCCATCTACTGTACACACGGAAGAGCCTCGTATGAATTTAATTCGGGAGGGATGAACGAGGGTTGAAACTACAAAAACACGATCATGAGTCGTCAACAGAGCCGAGAACCGCGTCGTTAAAATCCTTTGTGTCCCATCCAGAAAATGTGCAAATTTCCTGTGGCAAGATTCGTCGCGTCTTCGATCTTGATAGTTGGCGACGTCACCCCCCGATCACCATCTGTCCAACGTCATCGCGCCGAGTCACTCGTCATTAACCGGCGGCAACGTGCAGCAAGCTGCAATCTCGCAGCGTTGCGAATCTTTTGTCAGTCAGTTGACAAGCCGGCAGAATAAGGACGATCCATTTCTCTTTGAACGATTCACGTTGCGGCTAGCCCCGCGACGCAACAGTTTTATTAAGACGTTGTTCAGCCTCCTGTTCACCGTTCATATCGAGGCATAGGTAGATCGACGCCATGATGGAAGCCATGGGGGTGTGCAGCATGCGGGCAGAACACGGTAACGCGAAACCTTTCAACGACACCCGTCGATTTTTCCCTCCTAGACGGGGCTCGCCTTTCATTTCGACGATCCTCGACGATCGATCAACGATCCTGCCGTCGATCCATTAGCGACGAGGGTTGTACGGTGCTGCGAGCATGCTGGCTGGCTAGACAAAATATAATGTACTGGATTCGATGTTCTTTCACTTTTTTGTAGTCTGTATTCTTTCTGAATCTTCGTCACGAGTCAGACACGATATTGTAGTGGAAAGGGTGAACAGAACGTTGAAATTTGTTTAAATTATGTACTGAATTTATTAAATTCGATGAAGAACTGACTGGTTATCCAGGATGAGAGAGTCGCGCCGCCGGAGGACCTTAGACCTCTAAAAAGCCGATGAGAATGTGAACTTGGTTGTTGAAACGCGACGTTTCGGGATTACGTAACCGAAGGCGTTATTCGGCGTTAATTAAGGAAGCGCTAGTTATTGTTCAGCTCGATGAGAACACTAATGATCGCGCAACCAACAAGTACCCTTGGATTACTGTTACAATGCCGAGGATGCGCAATGTGGCTCGATGATTCGGCACGTTGTTGCTCTTGCTCAGGCTACCTAGGTAATTGTGGGAATCGGTTTCGCAGAGATACTTCCGGAATCAGCTCCGAAGCCGGTCCTTAATTAATCGCCATTACGAGCGTTCGTAATCAGAGGTATCAAGCTGGAGGAAGCCATGCGTCTGGATGTGACTCGCGCATTTGCAGTGGATTTTATTTCGCAGTGACTGCGCTGCCGTTCTGCCGAAGTGCGCCAGACTTCTTCTTCTTGATCGCTAGTGAATTACTGCGCCAATTAATTTGATCGGTAGAATGTATAATTTTTTATTTTTCTTGATAGAAGATACAGTGTTTGAAATTACTTGATTTTCCAACGGTTGAAACTGGATTTTCGATCGACCGAGAACTTGTACATTAAATCCAGTTAAAAACAGTCGCTTTCGAAAAATCAAATAGAAGCTCATTGTCCGAATGAATGGCCTCGCTCAGTGAGAAAGAAAGTAAAAAATACCGAACCAGCGGTAGACCATGAAATCCCACAAAAGCAGAGCAGTTGATTGAAACAGGAACTGAAAAGTGAAAATTGATCGTAACGACTTTTCTTTTTCGCTTTCTCTCGTTTCGTCGATCCTAAAACCTCTAATGTTGCGCATACATATATTCCTCTCTGATTCGCTAGCGATCGTATTGATCGTTGCGCGGAACAATTAGCCGCAGGCACCGTTTAAAATCATTGTCACAGCGTTTCCAGCGACAAAATAGCGGACGGTATAGCTTCAGTATCCGGGGCCGCAATTAAATCTACTCTCTGCGTGGAAGTCGAATTTGATCCCCGTGGCAAAGCGGTGTTCCCTGCGTCACCGGGCGACGGTTGCTCTAATGATCGCGGTAATAGCCTCTAAACTGGCAATACGTATGCATGGAGAAAGGGAGAGAGAGAGAGAGAGAGAGAGGTGGAACGGTGCGAAAGTCAGTTAATTTTAACCCCGCTGCGAGGCTGCAGCGGGCCCGCTGTTTGTATGGAAATTTACCGGTCGGAAAATGACCGTGTCGAAAGCCTCGTCGAAACCGGGACTTCCTCCATTGGCCTCTGTACAAACCTTTTGCTCTCTTCCCAGCAATTTACTCGGCGAATTATTGGCACCGGCGATCTCGCGTCGAACTGTTCTCGAAGAGAGGGTCTGTCTCCCGCTCTCCCAACCGTCCCGGTGATTTTTGTCAGCGTACCGAGCTCTATTGTCTACCACGACCCGCTCCGGACGCGAGCAACAATTTTATAGAACGGGTTCGACCTTGTTAAAATATTGCGCCACTCCTCGCACAAGAACTGTCCAATCACACGTCGACCAGTGATTTAGGGGATAATTGGATTCGAGATTTCTAGTGTCTTTAATATATCTTTTCAAATTGAGACATTGAAAAAGAATTGAGTCACGTTCCTATCTACGTATTTTGAAATGTACCATTTGCACCAAAGAAATCCAATTTTTATTCGCGAACGGACTCCCAATTACATCTGCACGCCGAGAAACAAACTCGCAATGTGGACGGAAGTGCAACCCCATAGAATCGATCGTTCCACGCTGGTCTCGAGCCTCGGTACAGCAACATTCAACGATCGGAGGGAGTGACGAAAGCGGCGTTAAAGGGGTGGCCACATAGTTGCGCACAATTGACGCCGGCTCTCATAAATCACGACCGGGTGGAGGGCCGGAGGGTTGCGAATTCGAGTCGAATTTCGACGGAATATCACATGGCCCAGAGGGCTAGGGACGCCCCTAGCGTGCCGTTATGGAATTACGGCAATAAAGTGGCAAAAATATCACCTCGGGGTAGATTCGTGTACGCGTGATCCGCATTTGCATCACAATGTACCGTGTCAGAGGAGAGCGGTCATGCTACCGAAAAGCTGCCGGCCAATCAAGCGTCAAGCCCCACGAGAATACCACCCCTGGAAATAATCAACCTTGTGGTCGATTCAAACTTTCCCTTTGTTTTACAATCTGGCGGTCTGCGATGATGTTGACCGAACAACCGAGAGAAAATTTAGCCATTGGAGGTCGATAGTTCGGGACAAAGAATTTAATGCAAATGGGTTGATTCTCCCCCCTTCCGGAAAAGCGAATTTCCTGCAAGAGGAAGCAGCACAGCATCCACAGTTCTCGGATCAAGCAATCACCGATGCCCCCCATGGACTTTCCCCCATGGAGGAAGGATGGATCCTAAGGTGTCGCGTGAGAAAGGGGTGCAGCGGCTCGCCTTGTCTACGTGGCTGCACGGCATGACGCCTTTTGTCGGTGATTATGATTTTCTGTCGCCTGCTTCTTCAGCATTCGTGCAAGGAGCCCGGGAAGAAGAACCATCGGCGCAGAAACCTGATTCGATTTTTCCAACCCTTTCTTCGAGTTCCTTGCCACGTCCCTGAACACCGTCGAACGAAACGCAAACATGACTATTTTCTTCGACATCCAGCAATATCGATAAAAACTATCGTGGATCTGCGAATTAGGCTAGCCAAGGACTAAAACAGCAAAACACGAAGAAGGAGAACAGGACAGTGTACAGAGCACAGTAGCACCGTCGTCGAAGACCGGTTCCCTTCTCGTGCTACCCTACTTTTTTTCTCCACAGAATCGCTGACCAAAATATGCTTTCCTATTGACTCTTCCTCGCCCCCTCCATCCCTCTCCAGAGAAGGCACCAGGAGGGGTTGACTAAGGCCGTTGTTTGCTTTTTCCTGAAAGCCAAACCACCGCTTTGTGCCGCAATCCTTTTCACCGGCGACAAGACCAAATGAAGACTAATTTGTTGCCCTTTTATTATGCGAGGCTGCCCTAACGGGGACCCACGGGCGTTTCAACCCTTTCTTGCAATTGTGCCAGATTTTTCCTCTGTTTTAGCTCTACTGCTCGGGTAAGCTGTACTCGGAGGAGCATTTTTTAAGGACTGTTCTTTGTAGAGTTTTGGGAAAAGGTTGAACCAGAATGAATGTCGATTTTGTTGCAATTGTGCTTGATTTCGATTCCCTTGTTAACACATTACTTACCGACGATTATTTCATAATTTTTAAAAGTCGATGAGTCGTTTCTAATGACTTCTTAATGGATCCTTTGATTGCGACAACTATTTCAATTGTGAATCAACAAGTCACTTTCAGTAACGTCATAAGGAAAATCCTATTAGTTAAAAACAAGCAAAAATGTCCCAGCTAAGAATCGATTTACCCTTTTACTATCCAAGCTTAAAGCGGATCAATCGGTTTACCATGCAAGCAACCCCTAACAAACAATCCATTTGTGCCAGCCCTTTCCTGTGCCCCAGTTCCTTTCAGTTTCAACCGAAGACCACGCTCCGCCGGATTGAACGTAGGGGATGAACGTAGGTGGTACAAGCCCTGACCCGCCTCGATTTTCGATTTCACGAAGGAAACTAGGGGTTGATCGGAGTCGAGGAATCTAGTTCGCCGTTTATCATCGCGATCTTTCGAGCAACCCCTGCGGCCAGCATCCCCGGGATGACGACTCAATCCGAAGGAGCACGACCCCTAGAATGCGAGCAGATCGAGATAACATTGTCGTCGGATTTTTCGTGACGGCCATTGTGCCGTACATCTGGTCAAAGGGTTGTGCCGCCATTACGTCGATTTCATCCCCCGATATCAAAGAGACCCTCCCGAAGAGCCACCGAAGACTTGCCAACTCTTTCTTTCCGGAATTAATGGTCTAAGGGGTTGACGAAAAACACACTATACTTTCACCGTGACGGATCCTTGTTCGCCATACTTCGAGGATCTTTCTCTCCACCCCACGGAATAAAAAAAAAAGGTGGTGGATCGTTTACAATCGGATCTACGGGTGAAAAATTCGGCATTTCGCGGGTTACGAGGTTTCAAATCCAATTATTTCCTGCACGGACTGCAAGCTGAACCATTCTTTCTCACCCTGGGACGATCGCGTACCTTGTAACACGATGCAGGTATCACACCCAGGGAGCCTCGTGGATGCCTAATTGACCTCGGAGGGGTGCGTTCCTCGCGACCGTTACACCCCGACGATGAAAAATAAGCCCCTACAAATTGGCTGTCCATTTGAGGGAATCCGGCGCGGCGGAGAGTGCCTGACAATCGGATGATGGGTCTCGGCCCGGTAATCCGCTTTGCGGAAGTGCGAAGAACCGGCTGCCCCCGGGGTCTTTAGCCGCTACAGGCCTGTCGTAGCAGACGATTACAATTCGTTTATTCGAGAGGACTACCGCTAGGTGGATTAGGCGAGGTGTCTTCGCAAAAATAACGGGAATTTTCACTTTTCCGAGAAAATTTTATTTGCTCGTCTACGTGAACGTTATGCCCTTCTACACGAACATCCGGAGTCTACTTATTACATTTCGAGCATTCGCATAAGGGTTGGAGTTGCTTATACTGATTCGGGACCACAGTGAATCGGTTGAAAGCTATCGGAACACATTCTCCGCGATCTCCCGGTACCAAAAAGAAACCGGGAAGTCACCGTGGGCGTGCATAGATTTTCTCAAAACAGGGAGAGCGAGGGGGGTCTACTTTCTAGCTGGATTTTTAAAAAAGGGGTGGCTAGAGGGGTGGACGGTACGGAAGGGTTGACAGAGCCCTGTCGAATCATCGAAACGCTCTCATTCTCTCTGCTAGGGCGAAACTGAAGCAACAGCTGGCGACGTACCGGCTCGTCACGTGACAATTATTATAGGGGCACCGTGTAGTTTGGATTATACGAGACGGGTGTCGTCGTATGCGTGTACGTACACGCAGAGAGAACGAAAGAGAAAGAACCGTTTCGACGTTTCACTCTTTTCGCTTGTCAGTCGTCTTTTTTCTTTTCATTTTTTACGGGAGGAAAATATTAGACGGATCTGGGTTATCTGTTGTTGCGACAGCTGCTCCGTGCTTGTTTTGGATAGAGGCCAGTCCCCGTTGATCGCCGAGACCGGGAGGATTATGAAAATGATTGTAATGGACTCGCGCGATGCTGACGCGTGGGGCGGCCGCCAGAGACAATGGCGGAAAAGAGGAAATTACATGCGTCGGAGCAGGAAGCTTTTAGGGGAATGATTCACTGGATCGTGTGTCCGACTGGTACAGCTGCTCCGACTTTTTCAGAATGGAAACTTCAGAATAATTTGATAGCTTCGTTTAATATCTCTACCATACCCGACTCGCATCTCCTTACAATTATAAAAGAACCATGAAACGTCCACGTAAATATTTCGCATAATGTTGCGCAGTCTAATGAGCATAGGTAGACTGCGGATCTTTATGCATTTATGAAGAAATTGTTTGAGCGAAATACAAACCAGTGAAAGATTAGACAAACTTCAGAATATTGTGTTGTTTTTGACATAAAATCAATTTTTATTTTACTCCTGCTGCTCACAATCAACGCAGAACATTTTTATTTCGCATGAAAATCCGCAGTCTAATCACAGGTAATAGCTGTGTTCACATTTTAGAAAGGATTGCATTTAAAATACGCTGTTCAAGAAGTGTAACCGAACTGCAATTGCAACTGTAACCGTGTGCAATCTACGCGTAACCCAAAGTGCAATTTAAGTGCAGACGAAGTGCATCGACGAAAGTGCAATCTCCATAAAACAAGTAGCAGAATCGTCTGAGGAGGACATAGACTTGAAAAAGTTTCGTCGGCAAGTTCGTCGTGGAAAATGGTTGAAGGAGACGCGGAAGACGAAAGGGGTGGAAATGAAAAAGCGAGGGAGAGTCTCCTCGAAGATTCTCACCGAGAAACTTCTCAGACATCCTGGCGGTGACGTCAAGCCGTCTGCGCGAGAGCAGCACGAGTGACAACAACGAGCACACACGTGCACGTCGTGCAGAGAAGATTTTTCGGCTGGCGGACCAGCGAAGAGAGAAGGACCAGTTCTGCGTGTAATTCTGGTTCTCGAAAAGTAGACGAGGAGAGGACTGCACTTCCGACGGCGGTCATTTATTTTGACAGTGGACACCGTCGAGGGCTGCTCCTCGAGAACTGTTGCTGTTCCAGACGGACCGGCAACGAGGGAAAAATTCTGGAAAAATCGACGAGCCTCGATTTTCATTTTGTTTCGAGTCTGATGGAAACGTACCATCAATACAGGAGGCTTGGCTCCCTTCAATCAGGAAGAATCATCGATTGGGATGACTGGAAAGTTGCAAAAAAATTTGTTAGTTGAGGATGGAAAGATAAGTTGGGGAAAATGGCAAAACAAATTGAATTGCAGAGATCGAAGGTGAAATAATTGGAGAAGAATGTTGAGAAATTTATTGTATAATTGCCAGTTCCTCTGTCTTCTTGCTTTGAAAGCTGAATTTTGGTGAACGTTAGCCCAAAAGGATGCACGAATATACTGTTATCCAGGAAATTCTACAGGATTAAATGCTAAAAATAAATTAGTGGCATGTTTTCAATGGGAATTATGTCAGCGTATAACTAGCGTTTTCTACAAAAATCGCAGTAAGTTCGGCCGGGAACGAGTCGTTCAGCGACTGTTAATGATTTCGGAGCGATTTTCGCGCGAGGGACCGCTTAAGGGGCGAGGCGAAAGGGGACAAAGGAAGGGAGAAAGGAGGGAAACGATTATTGTGCCGAAAACACGGGCCCCGGTGAAAAGACACGGCCCAGAAATTGTAATCGGAGTTCGGTAAGGTTATGTAGCAAAAGACACGCCGCCCGCGGAGCGTTGCGACAAAACCAGGGGCGTAACGTGCAAAAGGAAAGCGGCACGCAATCGTGCAATCACGTCGATCCAACGCGCCCAGGCCGGCAATTACGCCGCCACGGCTCCCGTAAGTTCGGAACGGTGTCCCTTCGAGCGTGTCCATCCGAGTAGAAACTCTAACTCGCCCGATCGCCATAACCGTCGCTCGGTTACCACGTGCTTCCTCCACGAGGCCAGGCCTTATTCCCCCGTCTTCTTAACCCCCTGCCACGTCGTTCTCTACCGCGATTAACTCTTATTTTATTGGTTTCGGTCTTCATTAATTTTATGGAGTAGCATTTTTCTGAAGCGATATTAATCATATTAACATTTTAATCGGTCGATGCACCCATCATTCTCCCGCAGTTCCGCATTGATAGACTCGTTAACGAATTATTGCACACATCTCCTCTGGACGATTAAAAATTCCGCATTCCACGGATTTATTCCATAAAAGCGAATGAAACAAAGGGTGAGATTCCCGGCGAAGGACTGCCGTAAATCCGAGGCTCCAATTAAGCAGGATCAGAGTTAATTAAACCGGCGCGGCGGCGATGCAATAAACTGAATTTTTCATTGAATTCATGAATACATGAAGATGGTTTCTTCAGAAACCCGATGAAATGCGTTCGAGGGGAACGTGTGCCAAGAACGAAGAGCACGTTGCGGAACGAGTTCAAATAAAATACGTGGCTATATCGAGTATTATTGACAATACGTCAATATTGAGAATAATAACAATGATCAGTTTGACGTACAGTAATGTCAACAGCTTTGACAGATGCAGAATATATCTCCGTTGGAATACAGTGATCAGAATAACCGCGAAGAAATGTAAAACGCAAAATAACGCGTTAATAATTCCATTTTCCCGATTAATGGCGCACGATCCGGCGACCTGGCCGGATAACAACCGGCCGGCGCTTTTTCTTCTGTTTCCCATTCACGATTCAGACATCCACGCCCCGCGTTTCGCGAGCCTAAGTGCCCGGCGCACGTGCTCGTTATTTCAGCAAGGCTGCGCTCGAATCCGCGACTGCATTTGATTTTTTTTGTGGGTTAACTAGCCCGGCATTCCGCTATGTTCAAAGATAAGTGGAACGACCACACGCGGGCCACCGTTGCAACGTTGCAAACCTGCAATTCCGTGCCGCCATTTTCTCTCTCTCTTCACTCCTCCTTCTTCCTACATTTGTCTCGACGCGTTCGTGACAATCGTTGCATCCTCTTCGTCGATTGACCTGCTCGTTATCTAGCAGCTTCGAAAAACGAAGAAACATTTTCTCTTTGAGAACATTCAGTTTTAGGTTTGCGAGGCCACGACGAGCTCGTTAGAATTTCGAGGCATCGAGATCCAGAAACGAGGGCAAACGTTCAGGAGTGCCCACTTCCGTTTCGCCGCCGAGTGCCGCGTTCCAGTTGGTTTCTTCGTTGAGGAAAATGCGCGCGCTGTTTATCAAGTTCGAGACGCGTGGAAGTATAACGGATTGGTCGAGTCCCGAGGCTTGTAGAACCGTGGCGAATTTATTGGCCTGCGGTTTCCGCGGTGACAGATCGCAAACGAACGCACAGCGCAAGGTAGCTACTCTAGCGACGTCGTTTTCTTGTCGTTTGATCGATATTCCTCGATGCCTAGACCACTTCTCAAGGACGAATCGACTGAATCAAGACGGCGCGGCGCGGCGCGGCGAGTGGGAGAGAAACCAGTGCTTACCGACTCTGTTATACTGTTCTATAACCAGACTGCGGGTTTTATGCGTTCGCGATGCACACGAGCCTCCGGTGCAACTATTCCTGGCGCATAACAATCATACCGTTACCGCTCCGCTGCAAAACAGACCTTCTCTATCTTAACACTTTACTTGCCGACCATTTTCTCATTCTCATTTTATTAGTAATTTGCTGACAAACCGTCTACACGCGACAGCAATTTCATTCGCAATTGTGGAATTAATGTTAGGTCGTCCGGAAAGTCATTTCGTTTTCTCGAGGGGAAATGAAAGCCAATTTTTCACCATTTGGATTAGGTTTTGTGTCATTTTGTTCTATGACAAAAATATACTTGAAAAAATTAGAAAGTAGGTACTACAATTTAAGAAATTGAAGATGTCAACATTAAAATCATTAAGGGAAGAAATAGCATTCAATGCAGTTTTTATTTCTTGCACTCCATGCAGACAATTTTTCTTTTGCAGAAAGATCCGCAGAAATTGCTTTCTGAACGACCTAGTACAAATAATGCAAGAAAGGAGTATCATCTCTGGGCAAAGAGCGCGTCGGAGAAAAACTCTCGAATCGCCCACGACCATAAGGGCCAAAGATGATCGTATAAGAAGAGTCCACGAGGCAGAGAGAGCCACGGGGGACACTAGGTCACAGCAAACGGTGCAACGCCCTGATCTATCCCCATCCTCCTCTCTCTCTCTCTCTCTCTCTCTCTCTCTCTCTCTCTCTCTCTCCGATCTTCTGGTACCCTTCTCATTCATCTTTCTTCCTTCTCCGTTCGATTCGGGGTCCCCTCTCGGTTCCCCATCGTTGCATCTTCGTCCGGCAAGTGTTCCCTCTTCGTCGTTCGGCGCGTTTCCTCCTCGGAACTTCCTGTGGCTTTGCCAGCCACGTGAAACGTGTGCCAGTCAGCTGTTCTCGCTGACTCCTCGTTCCCCCCGCGATTTTTCTATCGATCCCCTGCCTGTTGAACCTAGCCGAGGACATCCCAGATCCGACGACGATTTTTCTTTCTTTAGATACTCCGTGAAAGTCTACCGACTTTCGAACGCGACACGTTATTTGTCACTTGCTCCGGGACACCGCGAGATTTGACAGAACTCCGCCTTATGGGAACCCTGTCATTTATTTACACCCTTTCACACGCGCTTTTTCATCTATGCGAGACTGGCTCGTTGATCGATCATTTTCTAACGTTACGTAGCTTTTCGTAGTTTATTTTGGAGCTTACTGTCTGTGAGTTGTTTTGGAAGTAATCTTTATCATTTTCGAAGTGTTTTAATTTCTGTCCCAAGCCGTGATTTATGTGAGAAATTCCTTCTATAGCCTCTCTATGTTTAGCAGTACTGTAATACGGATAAATATCCCAATTTATGTAACTCATTCGTTAAGGCTCATATTTCTTGTCGTTTTTAATTGACCTAGCGATCCTCCGGACCCGTTCTAATGGAGTCCAATTCGTGCGGCGTCGTCCATCGAATTTTTAATTAAACCTGTGAAACGAACCTTCCATCCAGATGCTTGTGCGTCTTTATCTATGTTTCTCCTCTCTCCCTCTCTCTTTCTAGATTCTTTCTCTTTATGAATTTCATAACCCGTTCCCGTTCCTCCTCCTCGCTTTATCGTCGCGCGCGTGCAGCCAGAGAGAAAGAAAGGAAGGGAGAGGGCCATTTCCTGTCCGCCGAGTACCCATTATTCTCATCAGCTGTTCGGCAGCGGGACAGAGACAGAGAATAAAGAGAGAGAGAGAGAGAGATAGTCGAGATCGAGGTGGGGAGATAGATGTAAAGATGGGGGGAGATACGGACGGAGAGCGACAAAAAGTGACACGAAAAAGGTAACAACAGAGGAGAAAAGTCGAAAACCGAAAAAACATGACGCTAAAAACGAGAACAAGCGAATTCTGAAAAGGAATCTTGTCAAGGAAATTTCTAAAGAAAACAAACACGTTTTTAAAAACGGAGTCAATCTCGGAGTTCCAAAGAGAGGAGTCAGAGAGAAAGATACAGAGAACTGATGGAGGCCTAGAAGAGAGGAGCAAAGGAGAGAGAAGCGGAAAAAGTAGTTCATAAAAGAAGAAGAAGAAGAAGAAGAAGAAAAAGCCGGTAGTTAACTGGCGAGGAAAGGAGAGCGAAAGAGCCGAGAAAAAGAGCAAGAGGAGATGGATAGAGAGAAAAAGAGAGAGAAGGAGGACAGTATAGAGGACGATTACACTTGGCGTCCTCGTCTCGTTAGCTCGGCTCCGTCTGTTTCGTTCCCGTTATCGCGTCTGCTCTATCATTATTGAACCAACGCCCCGCTATGCAAGATGTTTCCCATCTACATAGTTAACCCAATCTTGATGAAGTACAGTCCGCGGCGGCAAAAGCCGACGGAGAACCCGGTGCGGTGCGACGCGACGGTGGCGAACCGAGGAGAGAAACCCGCGTAAACGATGATTAATCGCGTGACACCTCGTCTAGGCTCGAGTTCGATGAGTTATTGGCTACTCGCGGATCTCGAGAAAGCTCTCGGCCAGAACTTGGCAACGGGTCCTTTTACAGAATTAATGGACGTCCAACACCGGCACGGCCTCGTGTCCGGTTTAGATCAGCCGACCGCGACCGGCTACCTTCCATTCTTCTCGAAATCGATGAAGAAAGTCGCGCCGTTAACGATTATTACACTCCACTTTTCTCAAAGACGCCACGAAGACACCTCAAAAATTGAAACAGAATAATCGCGCATTAGGTAAACTCGTCGATACGTTACTTCCTCGCGGATTTTGATGAAATTGAAATATGTTATTAAAACACGAAAGCTGAAGTCTGAAAGCAGAATGTGATGAAGATTCTTCAGCCGGAGCGTGGAACTCAGAGTTCCGAGTGATTCACGGAATTTCAGAGGGGTGACGGATTCCGAAACCATTTCCTTTTCTACCTCGTTGTTGCGCAACAGCACAACTATGTCCGCTATCTATGACCGCGGTGCATTATCGAAGAGGTTCTCCGAAACGCAGCCATTTCACGAGAGTGGAGCTCGTTGACTCGATCGGAAACGGCGATGCAGGATGTCTGAATTTCACCGGCTCCGGCGATTCTCTTCGGGTTATAAAACCGGCTAGTCCCCCGGGAGATATCATATTTTACTGTAATCAGTTTTCTGGTGGAGTGGTGGACGCACGAGTTCCCGGTCGCTTTCTAAAAATGATTTGCATGAGGCAAAAATATCATTCAGAGACACTGGATCGCGGACGAGTAGAAACCTAGGAAACGGGAAAGACGGCTTTGTTGAGCTGGTCACAATAGGCTGAAAGGATCGTGAAATTCGATCAATTATTCTTATCAAGTGGATAGAAAGAGTTCTGAACAATGTGTCCGTCAGCTAGAAAACATATTATATCGCGCAGTAATTTCTAATAAAAATTCAAAGAAATCGCCGCTGAAGTTGAAAATCTTTCTTTGAAAGTTAATTTGAACATTTATGAGAAGTCAGGTCGTCCAAATTTCAAATATTCGTATTTATATTGAAATTATCTTGAAAAAATGTTTCACGTTGCCTGGCAAACCAAATACTAAAAAAGCAATCGTCTATTTAAGAGTGTCAGAATATTAGTGGGAGACCTCAAAGAAGTCAGAGGCAGACAATTCCACGGATCTTTTTCTGAACGAAACGCGGATATAACCGTGTCAGAAGAGTTGGTCTGCGAACCGTCAGGTCCGTCAGACGGTCTGTTTTATAAAGTCTGTTTCTACGGTCGGGTTCGCGGATTTTTTGCGGTCGCACGTGTTTCGCCGTCGTCCACAAATTAATTAGCGACGAGAGTAGTCGCAGCCGGTCTCAAGTGGGTGTAATTAGACGCCCTCGCGTCCAACGACGACGACGACGACGACGACGAAAGAAAAAGAAGAAGAGGAACGCACAAAGCGAAAAGAAAGCTCTCTCTTGTCGTGTAAACGACGACGAGCTGCATAGGAAAGAGAAAGCCGAACGGTGTGTGCGTCTGAATAGAAAACGATCTCATCGAGACACATACACACTTGCGCGCGTACACGTGCATGTATTATGCGTTTTCTCAGTTTTCAGACGGTTCGGCTCGCGAACCGTGAAAATAATCGCGCGGACATTAATATTGATCGCGATTAAACAATAGCGAAAATATTTACCGGTTGGGTATAAGCAGTTTGTTAATTATACATGCGACGCGGCGATGTGGCGGGTGCCGACGTGGCAGCGATTGTCTACAGGGGAAACCTCCTGGCTTTTTCCTTGCTATTGTTCATTATTATAGTCGTTCCCTCGCGATTCTTCTACAAATTGATGCGAGCGAATGATCGGTCTCGTACGGTGCCATTTTCTGGAGCTTTTTTGGTGAACTGCGAATGCATTCGACTGCACAGAATTTTAGTTAGAACAATGGTCAATAATGATCCGGGATTGCGTAAGGATAGAATGGAACCAGAGCATGGATCTTTCGCGAGGAATTTCTTCCTCGCCTCGAAAGAGAAGCCGACGATCGCGTTCTCGGCAACATAATTCTAGAATTATGTAACAAAAAAAAGCGAGGCGAGAAAAACACACACAGAGAGGTATGCGCAAAGCATCACGGAACAGTTTGAAACACAGTGAAAGTGTAGCGAGTCAGTCAAAAGGCGTACGCACATGTTCCAGCAAGAAAATATAATTCGATTCGGAAGAGGCTGCAAGAAACAAGCCCGAACGATGACGACGATGACGATGGAAACGAAGACGACGATGGTGAGCGGCTTCGTTCTCGCCTTAGATCGTAGATCCTGGATCGCGTAGATCGTGGCGGGCACGACTCGAGCCGAGACATTTTCACAACCGCTTTTCCCTCGCGAGGACTGGTTGCGAATACGGGGAGCGAGGGAACCCGGTTCTACTGCGAACACTAGACCAGGGACGTCTCGTCTTGTGGCCTGAAAATTCTGCGCGTGCACATTTTTCTCTACTCAGCTCGAATTCCGAAAATCAAAGGGCAAGGGAAAGAAGTGATTCTTAAATTGAACTGTTATCTCTTTTGTAAGAAGAAGAGGAATTTAAAGTTTCACATTGATTGTCTCGCATAAATTGTTCATTTAATAAAAATTTAATTATTTGTAACTAATACAGATCAGGTACAATCCAGAAAGAGAATTGAAAATGTCTTCAATGGCATCGCTCCTTCTCGGCAACCTGTTGGCAACAGGTGAGAAATTGAAGGGATGATTCTTCAGAAAATCTCCGACGAAAATGGACAGTGCAAAACAAGTTCCGCTTCGTTTTATGGAGAAAGAACAGGGACAGTGATGCACCGTGAAGAGTCAGAGACAGACAGCACCGACTGACGCAGCGTTATGGTGCACTTTAATCCTGAAAACTCGAATATCATCCGGAGATTTTCCTGAAGAATATAAACTTCTGATCAGGAAATTTAATTTACTTGCCTTACGGGTAACCCCCAAGAATTCTGAGCAACAGAATCGTCCCTCGAGATTTCTCCCACCTGTTGCCAGCTAAATTCGATTGAAAAGTGTAGGGGTTGGGGGTGAAGGGTGAGGCCAAGACAGAAGAGTTTCAAGGCGTACAAGAGGCAAGATGCGGCCCTGCAGCCTCGTAGAAATCCGGCTTAAAGGGGTCGGACGCGAGCAACTCGTCGTCGGACGCTTGTCGAGAGAAAATGGCCTAGCGCCGGGGGAAAAAAGGGAGGATCTTATACACGGGAGGAGCTACGGGGACAGGAGAGCACACCGACTCGATAAACATTCCAACAGGAAAAGATCGCGGCGACCCGGCAAAAAGTTTCGAAAGCACTCGTTCTACACCGCGGGATCGAATAATCGACGATTTCTTCTCGATCGGAGACTCTCTTGGTTTCCGGTCTGCGCGCCTTCCAATGGGTAACGAGACTCGCGTAGGAAAACCTGATTAACAATCTGTCGACACTCGATCTGCTTCCAAAGAACCTTATCCACAACATGATCCATCGATCCAGTACACGGTTCCAGTACCATTAACTATACTGCTCCATTAAAAACGTCTGCATTCTATTCTTTCGGCTAGTTTGTCGTGAATGCAGTTTCTTGAACACAATTTCCTTGAAATTCGGCAAGTTTAACACAGATTTTCAAGGTTAAAAGACGTTCGTACTATAGTTTCTCTATTTCCCCGTACTCTGCAATATTTCAGCATTTATTTCACAAGAAATCATCGCTCAATCTCATTTCTAGACTGCGGATCTTGATGCATTTATAGCAAAATTGAGTATATGAAATTGAAAATTGTTGACAAAATCAATTGAATATACAGGGTGTGGCCGGACGGGTGGTACAACCAGGCAGGGGATGATTTTACATGTAAGGAAGGAATAACATTTTCTCGTTTGACGCCTCGTTTTCGAGAAAATCGATTTTGAAAATGCAGCAATTACACGTGCTATCGATAGGAATCGTCTGACGCGTCTGATCACGCCCAACCGACTCTACTTCCTGTGTATACTGAAGCACGCGAACCCGACGGATCTTTGAAGTGTATCTTCTCGAAAACGAGTCATCAAACAAAAAAATGTTATTCCTCTTTTTCGACTTATTTTTACCCTGCCACACCCTGTATAATCTCTCCTCTATTAAAATCATTACGGGAAGAAATAACATTCAATCTAGTTTCTATTTCTTACAATCGATGCAGACAAGTTTTATTTTGCATGGAGATCCGCAGCCTATTCATTTCTATCGATGTTCTTTGATTTTGAGACAAAATTCATCACTACCATTGTGCTTAGCAATGCAAGTTTTTGAATGAAAACATTAAGGATCACTGGACAATATCAAATCAGTATACAAAACATGTTGGACTGGTTAGATAGAAAAGATCAAGTACCAGTTCGTATTTACAGAATGATTCACCGGCTCAGAGCACTTCTCCTGAGTCTGTACAATTTATTAAGAAGTCATCTTATAAATAGCTGTGAATCATGCGTCTCTCACATCTATGCAAACAATCGCTAACATACACTGAACGCGTTGCTGAAAAAGAACAAATATTCAGCCAGAATCAGAAAAAAAATCGCAAATGTTGGAATTTTTCAAAGAGAGAGAGAGAGATAGTAGGAAAAACTTTAAAGGGATTTTTTTCGGTGAATTCAAGTCTGTTTGGCAGCAGCTGCTATTTACGAGTATTCTTTCGCCCGAGAGGATCGTCGAAGGGAGTCGAGTCCAGCGTTCGTTGAACGTTGAATAATTCCGGATGCTTTATCATCCGTGGCCGTGATAACGAGCACCGAACAACGAGATAGCGGCTGGTTCTGCGTATGAACAGAGTCGGCGCTCCATTGTGCTACTATTTCTGGCCGGGATCGCGTGCAACGCTTGCTCGTATTTAACCAGTTGAACTCTATGCAAAATCCATTTAGATAAGACCCGTCGCGAATAATTAATACACGTTTGACGAACGGCGCGGTGCGTGCACACCCCGCGATAGCCTTCGACGGCTGAGGTTGTTGTTGTCTTCGGTGTTCGACTCCGCTTTCTCGATTCTGAAGACCTCTACTCTTTGTGCTACAACTAGACTGTGGATCTTTATGCATTTATGGTTTCTAAAAATTTTCAAAAAGCTACAGTATAAAACTTGACAGAATTTCGTACGATTTTGATTCATTGCAGATCTGCAAGGACTACCACCACTGAAAATACCATTTTATTTAACTAGATTTTCTTAAAATTCGTCTGAAAAAAGTGTAAATTGCATAAAGATCCGCAGTCTAGCTATTCGGTGTCTGAAACTCTTTATCTCGATTATGCTAATATGAGAAACGCGTTTCAACAGTCGAGCAATTGATGCGAATGAGTTTCTTCACCAATTTGTCCATTTAACGCGAAAATTGAGCTATCAACGACGCTAATAAACTGTTTACCGTGTCAGTCGACAATGTTTGCAATTAGTACGAGAAATCGGATTCAATAGTCTAGCAATTAGTACGGATGAAATTTTTTATCCTTGTCCTCCTAACCGAGAAAAATCAATTTTTCCGTGGAACGAATGGAAAGTCGTTCTTTACAGGCTTGTCCGAGCGTGTAATTTCTACGAGAGGTTAATTCGTTTCGCGCAATTATATCGATTGTTCGTCGAGCCAACAAGGACAAATTATAATGCATAAAAATGTACAGTTGTTTTTTAGCAACAATATGAAAATATGATTAATTTACGAACCAATTAGCGTCGACAGGTCTTTCGATTCCTCATCAGCACAACAAAAATTTATGATGCAATTAACGTTAAAAAGTGATTCGTTTTATTCGTCCAATCAGCACAACGAAGTCGTTTAATTCGCTGTCCAATTAACGCGGGGAGATCCGTTGATTTTCGCCAGGTCAAAAAATCGATAAACTCATCAGCCAATTAGCCGTCGAGGAATCCTTTAGTTTTCAATCGAACGAACAAGGAAAAATCATTTAACCTTTCGTCGATGGATTAAAAGTCGAGCGAATCGTTCCAATTTTTCGTCTTCCAATTAACGCGAAAATTCGGGCTGAAAGATCGAGCTCGAGGTATGGTTGCAGCCGCGAATTCTGGAATTAGAAAGTGAATATGATTAAGGCCTCCTCTCATTGGCTAATTGTGATCTATCGACGCGCAGGGAAAGAGAGAAAGAGAGATCGATTAAAAAAGAAGCGCGTCGAGTTTTCTTCGACAGGATTTCACCGGAGCAATGCGCGGCCCTGTGACTCGACATTCGAGCGACAGGATCCATGATCGATCCGTGATCGACGGAGTCCACGCTTTACTCGGCCAATACTCCTCCAATTAACTGTAATTCCATTCGTCATTACTGCGCTGAGGACCCCCGTGCACCTCTGGCATTTCGTTTCGTTTCATTTTCTCTTTCAAAATTTTTCCTTTCAATTCTTTCAAATTCTAGGAGCATGGTATCTTTATGTTGCCTGAAAAATCGCTAAAGATCATAGAACAAAATGTCCAAAACTTATTCGAAATGGTAAAAGATTGGTTTTCACTTTCCCTCGAGAAAACGAAATGACAAAATTGAGAACGCAAGAGAAATATTTTTACACCATTCACAAATCGTGCAAACAAATCCGTTTTTCAGGGCAAAAGACAATTTCCTTGATCCGTTATCTAAAAAATTACACACAGTTATCGCCACTACATTCATCAATGTCGATCAAAGTTTATCGTCATTACCGCCAATTACTTAAATAAACGAGGGCCTAGATATCGAGGTAGCGAAGTAGATCAGCCGATAACCTTGCCACACCTGGCATTTTAATCATCTACCTCCTCTGCTTTTTCTACCGACTCACAATCAGTTCTACTCGTTGGTCGTTCATTCGGATTTTCAGGGGATCTCCGTTGCAAAATGGATCTCCCAATGACCTACAAGGCCGGGTTCGGTTTCAAGATCGTCCCGATGGCCGGCATACCTCCAAAAGCAGTTGTTCCGTCTCTTTACGTAGGCTCGGATGAAAGTGAATCATTGAAGTCGCCCACCGGAACGACGCCCACGTCCCTCTCGGACACCTGTTTACCTGTGCAACCGCCAGAAGAGGAATCGTTCCGGCTCCGTTTCCCCTGGACAACAAACAGTTTCTATTGGCTTTTGACCAGCCGCCATTCGATCGCCATTTCCGATAGAAATTTTGCTCAAATAGAGAGCCGAGCCGAGCGTGCCTCGACTGCACAAATGTTTGTCCACGCGGATTTTCCCGCTTCTCGGACGCGGAGGAATCGCCGAAAATCCATAAAACGTAAATTCGACAACGGTGTCATAACTTCCTCGTTTTTTAATCACCCGTTTTATTAAATTTTTCAGACAATTTCGTGGATTTCGAGTGTTTGTATCAATTGATACTGTTTACTCTCGCATATCAGCGCTCTAAAATGGTTGACAAGTGAATTAAGTTCATATTTAACGTTCTTCGCAAACCAAATAAAAATTGTGTTCTTTACGGAGGTCCCCAGCTTCAGGCGTGCAAATTTGCTTAATTTATCTAGAGAGATTCGATAATTCAATGCAAACAGCGCTTAATTTGCAGATACTGTTGTCTGTTGCGACTGCACAGAGCACACTTTGCTCAGTTATTTCACTTGCATGCAACATTTGAGCAGCGTTCTGTAACAGATGTTGGACCAAGAGAATCGAGTGTGGAGAAGGCTTAATATCGCGATTTTCTCTGATGGGATCCATCTATGTAAGGCGATACGTATTCATAAATTCACTTTCGAATAATAATGATAGCCGAGAATCGGTCTTTTCGAGTAATTACACAATTAAACGGATCATCGAGTGTGAAACGGGCTTAATGCTATTTTCTTTTCTCCGTAAAACTATCTACATACAATGACCTACTCGTGCATTCACTTTCAAACGGTATGATCGTCTGCGCAGATAAAAAGACGTATCGATTTCTGAGGAATCCTTCGGATTGTTCGTTGGCCTCGTGCGAAAACGGTGTTGGCCGCTTTTGTTCAATCGCGTGGAATGTCCGACGCTTTTATAGCAATTATTTATTTCTCGATGGATCATTCTTTCGCAGGGATATTATATCTTTCTTCGCATTGATTTATTCTTCTATCATAAGTGTTCGCTTTTTTATAGCAATTATATCGTTGTTTGCGACTGATGCTGCGAAAAAACACATGGTCAATGTGTCAATGCACGTCAATTAAAATTCATTCGTCAGCTTTCTCGAAGACGAAACAGTGAACTTCATGCTAAAACACGTCGAGAGTAAAAGCGGCATAGAGTTGGCATTTTTCCTATAAGACTGTCCCACGAGTGGTAATAATTTTCTTCGGAACAATGGTAAGATTTCGCGTGAAATTGAAAGAGGCGAGGCAATTTTCCCGAGAACAATCGGATACTATTTTCGCGAGTAGCGATTACGGTTCAACCAGGTGTGAAAAGAGCTTAAGGCGATCGTTTCCTCGTACGTGGCGGTCTCCACGCGAAGAAGAGCGGCGCCGAGACACAGAAGAGCCTCGAATGGTAAATGGCACGACCGGGTCGACCATTTGAATCCCGAATACGTGTAAAAGAAGACGGCCGAGCATTTAGTGAAAGGCAGAACGCGCGTCTTCCGTGGCCGAGATTCGATTCGATCGACGAACCTAAGTCACGATGTCGTTTCTTCGCGACTTGCACTCGATCCTCTCGCGTTAACCCACTCGTCACTTCCATTCTTCTCTTCCCTCATTCTATTTTTCCAACATCCAATTATTATTATGTGTTTATAGACTACGTTCGAGTAAAGAACGATCGTTATGTCACTCGGAAACCTTCGCACTCTGTTTGGCGATCGCGTTTTCCTTCAAGAGACGTTTCCGATCGACGTGCACCGACTTAATTAGTCCCTAGATGCTGATCGACTCGATTGGTATTCCGACGATGCAGGTTTCCTGTGTTTTTGAGACTGCGTGCTGTGATCAAGCTTGTTGCTACTTGAGAAGAGTACCAGACAGACCAAAAATGTGCGTTCGAAAATTCTCTTGTTCGAATACTTTCCAGAATTTTCCAGAGTGTTTTCTCCACGACGTTCAATCACTCTCCTATTGCAACGCAGTATCTTCAGCCATCCTTTCTTGTATAAATAGCAGTATCGATCGGTATGCTGGCACTTATCCATCGCAGACTGCAGCAGAACTAACAAAAGCCAGAACCAACAAACCGAAGCTCTCATTAGCGAATAAATTGCGAGACTATCCGTCCCCGGACCGATTGAATAATCAAAATTGACGAGAATTTCTGTCAAAGGCAATCCGTAATATGGCACGATAGGAATGTTTATTGGCTTGGTGTCTTCGTAAGATTGACGGAAATTGGTGTCCTCGCGCTGACATCGCTACATCGTTGATTCCCGTTGCGTGCACGCCATTGGGATTTAGGTCAGAGCGTCGAATTAAGTACGGTTCACAAGTGCTATTGACGAAAACCCGCTGCGACCGGGGATTAAGATGTATACACGGAGATAATGTTTCGACCCTATTCGTCGAGTTTCTTCGACTGTCCGCGAATCCTTTCACGGTCTCGCAGAAGGGTATCCTCCTGAGAAGTTTGCCCTCTTGCGGTGGCTGTGATCTACGGGGAATAATCCCGTAAAGGGGTAGACTTGTTTCCAGCGCCTTCTCATTTCTCGATAAAAAGTCCTATTTTAATTTGCATTATTCACAGCTTTATGAAAATAGCTACACTTACTCAAATTTCGGCGCAGACGATTTTTTGTTATTAAAGGACCTACATTATATGAGATGAAGATGGTACTTACTAATTTTTTCTAATGTTGAGAACATGTGTACATATATTTTCTAATTCTGCAAACTCAAGTGGGATAATTCTTTCGCAATTTGGTTTCCAGAGCTGTCCATAATCATCCCGCAATTTCTCAATCTCTTCTTTCCAACATTTATTCAAATAGTACATACATTATTAACTTCCCGATTTTATAGGGAAGTTACTGTAATTACCCCGAAAATCGAAAATCGATTTTTTAGCAGATCTTCACGTTCCATGGTCATTGCAGTCATTTTAGACTATTTTCAGCAAAATGTTCGTATGTGTGTGTGCGTGTGTGTGCGTATGGCCGTTTGTATGTTATCAAATTTTTCGTTAACGTTTTCTGAAAAAGTAACAACGCGATCAGAATGATGAATGATGCAATCGATGTGTCCCGCTGTAACTTAGAGCTGATTAGATTTTGGTCCACTTTGGACCAGTAGTTTTTTAGTTTTTTTAGTTTTTTTAGTTTTTTTCGAAAGAAGTTCATTCAACAATGCAATTTATACGAGAGGATGGACATTTTCCACCGAATAAACAAACGTAATTATATATATTTCATTTTTAATTTTTTTTTTTTAATTAAAAAAATTTTTTTTTTTCAATTATGCAACTAATGCTAACGAATCGGGAAGTTCTTTGTGTGACTCTCCAAGAGTCACACACCAAATATAAAACATTAATAGCTGTAGACCCTACTAGCCATGAATACTAATAACCCTCTCGCAAGAGCAGTCGTACCCGCGAACCGCGAACTCGCGAAGCGAGTGAGCAACAACAGCCCTATTCGCGAGCGAGCGAAGCGAGCGAGCAACAATAACCTCACTCGCGAGCGAGCGGAGCGAACGAGCAACAATATCCCTCTAGTTTAATTTTGCATTCAAATATTATTGTACAACAGCCACGTCGAATCAAAATAAGACAATGAAATCAAGCTATAAGCTTGTACTATTCAATTACCATTTTGTTGACGCAGGAAAGTGCGAAGGTAGCAAACATTGACTGAAAAGTTAGTGCCGTGCTAAAAGCAGCTAAAAAATAAATAAACAGCGACACAAAGGGTCCTCGCAACTTTGTGTCACTTGCGCTCGGTTCGCAAATCGATGCCTTCGTAGCGCAGCAGAGCCAGACACGGGGGATTCTATGGGGAATCCTCTCTCGGCAAGGTTGCAACGCTTAAAAAATCGAGTTAGCAGCCCCGACACCTCGGAGATCCTGTTCCTGTGTCGCACACGCGGACACCGAAGTGTGAAACGTGTCACCATTTGCGGACACTCGTGCGTGCCCCCTTCGATGGGGTCCCATTGGCTATTTGCCCCCCTTTTCACAAAAACCATGTCCTCGGGAGCTGCGACACTCGCGTTTCGCGAAAAATACTGGCAAACCCACGGGAGACGAGACGGACAGACAAATTTAGGGGATGAAATTCAAGGGGCTACTACCCTCTGTCGAACATTTTTTTTAGTTGCTTTAGGTCGATTGGAGAAATCACGGAAATTGGAAGGAAATCGCGGGGAAATTAACGGAAACGTTCGGGGGCCAAGTTTCCCTTCGATTAACTGTTTCTGCACGATTAAGCGGCGATTTTCGGACACGCCGAGCGTGAGAGCCGAGTGGATTGCAGATTTTATTCCTTGATGCTGGAATTTCGTTTTTTTAACAGGAAGTGCGAAAAATAATTTTATCTTTGCTTCTGTTCGACAGAGTAAAAATAATGCAATACTTGTTCAACAGTGACAGCAGGTTCATTCGTTCTAACAAACGGGTTCTCGCGTGTAATTTAATCTAGAAACTTCATTTTCATTAAAAGGCTTATTTCCGGTAGATGAAGTGCTAATTTCAATTCCGTGAAAAAATTGTCGATACGAAAAATGAGAAATACTCGAGGAGGGATTCTCGTTGGATCTCGTCGGCAAGTGAAAAGGGAAAAGAGGATCCTCCCACGCTCGGGATTAATTTGCCTCGAATCTGAAGAAGAAAAGAGGGAACGTCGGAAAACCCGGCAGGTTCAACGAGGATTCCGTTAGAAGAGAAAGGGCCGCGGATAATTGCGGGCTCAGGGAGGAATGGCAGGTAGAGATTCAACGTTGTCGGCCGCGTCAGAACCAGTACAGGTGTGTACACGCGTTAATAGACTCACCTGCTTTCCTTTTACTGTTTCTTGACCTGCCGTAAACGGTGGAATTTAGGTACTCCACTTGTCGGGCTACAATTAACCATCCGCATAACAAACATTCTGACCTAAACATCGGTCTGGGATCCGTCAACTTCGACATATCCGGGCCGCGGCTCTCATTCTCCCCTATGCAAAGTTCTATGCGCTGCTCGAGGAATTACAAAGAGAGAGAGAGAGAGAGAGAGAGAGAGAGAGAGAGAGAGAGAGAGGGGAACTGAATAAAAGTTTCATATCGGTCATATGTTCAAAATGTGCAAGCTCAATAATTGAATAAAAGCCTCACGGATTAGCTTTCCAGATGAAAGAATGAAATAAAACAGGATATCAGATGTTTAACTCGAGATAGCAATTTTACGCTCCAATTGCTTATCTCCTTCACAGAACAATGAGCACTGTGCTCTAAATATCTGAATTAAATTATCCAAGACTATCAGTTCCTGATTTGATAAAACATTTTCGAGAAACAACGACAAATTTTCTTGTATGAATGAATTAGCTTTTCGAGTGTTCCCACTTCGACGACGATTATATTTAATTGTAGGGTCACAGTGTCCACAAAGCCACGTAACAAATACTCGAAATCGTGTGTTCTAGATTAGATAAAGAAGTATAGAATGGCATCGTCTGTTATCGATCTGCAAACAAATCGACTCCGACGCGATCAAAATATACGATTTGCACGTAGTTGTTTCGCGCGAACTCGAAACAGTAACGGCCCATTTCTTGTTAGCGGACTTTGACGATTAACGTTAAGAGGACACGGTGGATGGAGTATATAGTTCAATAATTTTCAGAGTAATCAGTACAAAAAGAACATCTACCACTTATTCCACTTCTTCGACTACATCGGCCTGCAAAAGGTGGCAGGAAGTCACAAATCATATTATAAAAATTCAGACGTGGGAGAATCCATAAATTCATTGCGTTTAAACAATTCTCGGCAGCCAAAAGCATGAAACCTTGGCTGAAAATCATTCGGATCATGTCAGTTGGAATGTCAAAGGCAAAATTCGTGTCTCACGCCTGAAATATCAGGTTTCCAGGATTCCGTAGGCCACGGAGTGCTCGGGGAACGCGAAGGACAAGCATAAAACTCAAAGTCGTCGTCGATTATGGCGACGCGGGTCTGGTCCTGGTTCGCGTGAAATTAGCCCAGGTGTCGTCAACCCTGACATTACGATCGCGGAGACGGTGTCAGGGTCTACGATCACGATCCACCGGTGGGTGCTGGCAAAAGGAACAACAACAAAAACAACCGCGTCGATATCGGTCGCACTTAGGCCAGCCAACCAGCCAGTTTTCATGTTCCCCGGTGCGGGTAACCGCGTAAAAGTATCCCGTTACACCACGGTAGCCCAGATACCGGGTTACGGTGCACGAATTGTCAATCGAACCCGAGGTTGCGAGTTTCCGTCGACTAGAGAATCGAAAAATCGCCACCGCAAGAATTTCGCGCTGACATTTTTCTCGCCGTACTCTTCTGTTCGATGTTGAAATCGGTCCTTTCCGATTAGGAGCACAGCTTCGGACGTGCACGATCTTTTTAGTCACGTTCCGGTCACTCGGGATAAAAAATGTCTATTAATTGTAAGGTATTTCTTCGTTTCACAGTTCGAATGAGTTTTCCGTGAAGAGATGGCATTCCTTCCATTTGTTATTTTATGCGTTTATGGGAAACATGAGTAGGTGTAATTTAAAACGGTAGAAACATTGGAAAACATTGGTGAACATATCAGAAAAGAAAATAAATGTGTATGTCACTCCGGATCGTTGCAATTCAGACAGAACATTTTTATTTTGCATAAAGATCCGCTGTCTAGTTATTACTTCGCTTTGATTTTTCCCCGGAGAAAACGAAACGACTTTCCGAACGATCTGATACAATCAAGAAACAATAATGGACATCTGGCAATTATAAAATTGAATAACGACGAGCGTAATGTTCGAAGGACGTTCGGACAAGAAACAGGATCGGAATTGAAGTTTCCCAGCCCGAAAGAAAGACAGCTTGCTTGGCGACAGGACAGCGAGGACGTCCGACGACGCATGCGAAAACGTCAACTCACCATTCACCGGCCTCCTCGACCGCGATCCTTGTAATATTATCGATGTTATGATTCATTGGGCCGTGTTGTTACAACACCCGGTCTTATCAGCTAGTAACTCGAGGCGCTGCGCTGTTTGTAACGAGAGTGAACGCTCGCTTGTTCCCTGAAACTTCTAATCTACGTACTTTGCTAGGATACATCGATTTGCTCGATAGAGTCTCCGATCGAGAGGAGAAAGAGCGAGAGAAACAGAGGAAACGAGAGTTGCTCTCGTTGATCGTGTTAGTTATCGATCGAAACTGTTTCGCTGTAAACGAAAGTGGTCAAAATTACCGTGATCCGTGCCCGTGTACGTCGTTACGATAACAGGGAGATTAGAACGTGCCCTAGGTCGTGACTCGGTCGTCGGTTTTCTGGTTAATAGTTACGCTAATATTTGTCTAGTGAATGGGCAAACCAACCGACGCGATGGTTTGCTGTCTTAAAAAGTTGGAGGTGCTACCGTGCTCTGGGGATTAGGCGATTTTCGCACTTATTGGTGCACCGTCGACTGGATTGGGTATCTTTTCCGTTAGGTCGCGAACGTTCAGTTTGCCTGCTTCATTCAAAGCATATCTAGTCGCCGTTTCATTGAGTAGGCTGCACAGTTTGTTGCTGTGTTTACTTTTGTTTATCAGTTGTTTGGAATACGTCGTCCAAAGTACAACATGGCATGCTGTCTGCTTCAGTTTAAATGTTATACATTGCCGAACAAAGGAGACTGCTGAAGAGCTAGAAATTATTTCTATACAAACACAGCCATCCGAAAAAGCGGAACTCACCCCTGATTTTGGTCTCCTGCGGGTCCAACGGCGGGAATCGTGGGTGGCTCTGCTGTCCAGGTTTCTTCAGCAGGACACCCACAACCTGCGGTGCCATCATCATCCTGACCGAATCCTCCGGAACTCTCTTTCTCCGGGATTCAGTTCCGACGAGTCATTTCGCTCGATTCTTTTTCACTTGTACACAAACCAACCACAATACATGTATCTCTTTCTATTCTACCCTCTTTTATGTTGTTGTCGGTGGATCGTTTTCTCCCTCGCGGAGCAGAGGAGACCGCCTACTTGGTCCGAAATTAACCCGGCGAGGAAGGGGCCAACGAACGAGGCACACCGGGACACCGAGTGAAAGAGTGCAGCTGCCGATCCGATCCGTTCAGTTTAGACCGTCTGTCGCTTTATTGGCCAAGGCGACGTGTCACTTTAGCGAGGAGAACAAGGCGCCAGACGAACAAGCCCCTTTCCACTCTCTGTTTAGAGCTCCGTTATCAACTGTTGTCTCCTGACACATGCGACGGCGTGACCTTATCAGCCGACGAAACCTCCCGACCAACGGAAAACACTGTTCCCGTCAAGTCGTCTATCGAAACTCCGTTTTCAAGCTATCGATTCACCGCCGTTTCAAGCTCGATCCTTGGATTCGATCGCTCTCGACGGTTCCGAGGAATCACCTGTTGACGAGAATCGTTCCGCGACAATGGCCGTCGCGAGATGGAGCCCGCAATTGCTACAGGAAGATAACGTTATCGGCCGGCTTTCGCCTTCGACGAGCCGTTAATGAGCCGTGCTCGAGTATCGGCCTGCAGTTCTCGATACGAGCAAGCGGTCTTTTTATGCGCGACCTGATTCGAGTACTCGCAACCTGGATACCAGCCGAATCTACACTCCGGGAAAATTGCCGCGGACTTTGCCGACTCTTCACTTTGTTAAACAACTCCACGATAACTTGTGAACTTCCTCACACTTCGTGACTCTTCGTCAAACCAATGCAAACTTTGCCGAACGTGTTCTTCACTTTGCAACGAATTCAACAACCCACAGAAGCCGACGCGAATTATTTCGGACGTGTTCTTCACTTTCGGAATTCTACGCTCCAGCTAAATTGTGCTAGGTACAACTTTGTTATTGAACCTTCTCGAACTGTTGCAAACTTTTGCGAAATTTCGTGAACTCGAACGAACTCCATCACACGTGTAAACCCCTGATACCCCCCCTGTAGAAGAGCGCTGTCAACGATCACTACGATCCTCGGGATCGTTTGATAGTCACACCGAGATGAGAAGGTCTACTCGCAACTGACACCGTGGAACTGACATCGTCGACACAGCGTGGCGCGTGCACGGCGAACGACTAAACAGACGCGAGAGAGTGCATCGTGCCCACCGCCTCGTTGCCCCCACCATTCATCCTGGGTTTCTCTTTCTCTCCCCCTTTCGGCAACCCCTGAAGCTTCCTTCTCGTGTTCGTGGGCAGCCCTTTCGTAGGGGCGGTTTCCCAATTAGTAATCAGCTTGAAATTCTTACGTATTATTACGGATTCTTACTCGTTAATGTTTAACCGAGTGGTGACTCTGAGGCGCTACTGAAAATTGCTGTAGCATTATTCAAAATATTGTTTACATTATTAAATATGTCGGTATCTAATCGATTACTAAACATTTAGAATTTAGAACAATTACTCCGAGTACAAAGCAGATTGAAAACAATTTGTTTCACTTCAAAGTGACTAAATTCTTACTCGGTGCCAATAATTTTGAAACAATCTGGATGTCAATGGTTCAGCTGAATAAAACTAAAAATTCTCGAATTTCCGAGAGACTTTCAAATAAAAGAATCGATCGATGCGTCTTTGGAAGACGCCCGAGTGCATCCAGCGCATCCAGGGAGACACAGGCGGGCGTCTCGACCGGGGAAAAGTAAAATTCTAAAAACAGTAGCACTATTCTGGTCGACGTCGTTATCACGGCGAGCGTAAACGCGTCGCGACGCGCCGGTTTATCCTTGTTCTGATATTTCAGTCAGTTATTTAACGAACGAGCCAGTAATGGGACTGTCATCGATTGGCCGTGCGATCGACCACGACATAGATAATTGGACAATGCACCGATCCATATCGAGGTTGCATTGTATCGACAATGGTGCAATGCGATGGAGAGCTCTCGGGTGTCGTCTCTGCGATTCGATATCGTTCCCGGAGCGTATTCGCGAACAAAAGAACGCTCGAGTGCGATTCGAAGGCTCGTAGGCTCGCAGCGTTTTATAATCAGCGCACGTTGCAAAAACCCAACCAGAGAGAAAGAGAGAGAGAGAGATATGCGTTAGAGGCGTCGCCGTCTGCGTGAAAAATCGAGAGAATCGAGTGCCAGAGTCGTTCAGACGAACTGGGGGAGGGAGAAGAAAAAGGAAAAGAGCGCGCCAAAAATATCCGAACGGTGGCTGCCACGATTCCCGCGGCGCGCGAACCAAGGTTTTCCAGCTGGAAATAAAATTCGCCCTCGATGCTTCCTGCTGTACATTATGTTTCCTGGACCCAGGGATCTAATTCGAACCCGCCAGCTACCCTGTAATCACGAACCTGAGACTGAGAGCTGAAAAGATGCTGGGAACGGTTCTGACCTGGCCGACACACTTTACGACTTTATTTAACCCTCTGGTCGTGTACTCCTTGAGCAAATCGATATTCTTTTCAGCTACGGGATAAGTGTCCACCGAAAGATCGTCAAAAATGGTGTACCACGATTTAAACACGACTTTTTGAATGTCTTAAAGACGTGTGTTTGAATACTGTGACCATTTCACATATGTACAATTTTATGCCGAAGTACGAAGGTTGATGCGCACAATGTAAAAGAATGAGAGGAAGTCAACGTGGATAATTTGCATTGTCCGCTTAACTCGAACGGTAAACATCGTCGAATTTCCTGATCTGCATATAATTTTCAAATCCCGATCCCGACTTGCCCTAAGTCGACGAGATACCCTATTTTTTCACCTGCCCGTATTGTGGCAACCCTTAGCGGGCTGATTCCGACGCATCTCCACCCCTCGGAGTCTTTTCTTCGGCTGCACAATGAGAAGCTACTAATATGTCGTCGCCACAATTCCACGCACCGCCGGGGAACGCTATGTGACAGTTTCCGGAGTTTATGGTGTTTGGTCCGGGCAGATGATAAAAGTAATACCCATATAACTTAGGCGAACGAAACGTTACTGTCACCCCGCTGCGTTTTCCACGGTTCTTCGGAGATCGCGCGGCGTTCGCAGTATTTTTTCGATTTCCAACAAAAAGCTTTCAGCTACCCTCCGCTGTGTTTTCGTTCCGGAATGAACTGTGACAAAAGCTTGTTGTAAAATCTTGCAACGAAACAACGTGGAATAACACAATGGAAGAAACTGGAATCCAGTGAAAAGAATAATTGCTACTGCTGCTGCTGCAAAAAAAAAAGATTGCAAGGTGATGCAGCGGACAGATCTAGGTGAGACGCCTGAGTCAGTCAGCCAGTCTGTCGCCGATCAGGTTGATGTGTTCGCACATAATTAGAGGGATTTTCAATAGCGTCCAGCGGTCTTGCGAACGTGTAACAGGTTGCACGGCGCTCGAGAGTGAAAGTGTGTCAGCGTGTTTTTCATTTTTCATGCCCGCTCGGTAGACTTCTCGGTGGTCTTGAGACAGTTTGACGTCAGACGATCGAGTTCCCCGTTCCTCTGACGTTCGATCGGCGCTTAATCAATCGGTGCGTGTGTGTCCAAACCGAAAAAAGAATTTCCTTTTAATGAGCTCCGAACGCGGTTTCATTCACCGATTCACGGGGACAGGGGTCCGGAGCTGATTTATTACGTGAGACAACCTCTCGATGGAGTTCGAGTGTCGGTTTCGCTCCGAAAACTCGAAAAGGATTCGCGTTTAATCGAACGGAAACGCTCCGGCGGGGACGCAAGTAAATATGATTAAACAAGGGGTTGAATTGTTGCGAGGAAGGGGTGAATTGTTGCGGGGAATCGACGCGAAAACATAGGGTGCATCGGTTTACATTGTGGCAAAAAAAAAAGAACGGAGTGTGCAACAAGCTGGCAATAAACTTATCGAATTCGTGGCTCGATTTCGAACTTTTAAGCTTTGAATTTAGCGTTTCAAGCATAAACATATTATTCGATACTTTACGTAGAAAGTAGAGTGCGAGTAACTGAAGGTTAAGTAGATGAATTTCTCTGTAAAAAATAAAAAGAAAATATCGCAAACGCGTCGAATCAGAAGAATAACTGCATTAACAATGAAACAACTGCTGCCAGCAGCCAATAAACCGATCAAACAGCTCGTTCGCCCGCCACGGTCCCGAAAACCGGTCACCGACCCCATAACCGAGCGATTATTGCGAACGAGACAAAGAATCGCGGCAGAACCGCGGTTTCGCAATAATCCCGTAACCCAGTTGAAACTGCTGAAGCGACTGTTGGTCGCGTCCACCACAGATGCGGATTAATTTAACGCGAAGAACACGCACGAACGCGAACCGCTTAATTCGCGAGTGTAAAACGGCCATATACGTGCCGCGAATAATCCAGCTCGGAAAAACGTCCGAGAGAACCGTTTCACGCCGGAAAGCGAATTCTACATTTCCGGTGCCTGCTCGAGAGAGCGGATGCAATTATTGTCGTCGCATAGTTCGCGGTTAGGCGGTCGGAACACTAGGAACACCGAACAGGAGAGCTCGTCGATAAAAATCGTGCGGGCGATCGATGCCGAGAGAAACTCGGCCTAGTCGAGTCGGTTTCCTCGGTTTCACGGGAAAGGTCGTTCGATGGAGTTCCATGGGGTCCCATGATCCTTATCGGATAGCAGAAACGAACACTGCGGGTCGATAAGACTCGAAACCGAAGCGACGCGACGGTTTTCCGGCTGCGGGTGAACCGCCACTTTTACTTTCACCGGTCGAGGAAACGCGTAACACTGTTCGTTACGGCAGGGTACCTTTATGGATCAATTATAATGCGTCGATTAATAATTTCGAAACGGTGTGGCCATTGTAGACGGATTTCTGTGCACCCTTGCGTCAGCTACGGCAAGATTGATTTCTGCTTTGAAGCAAATCATTTTTATCTCGCATCAAAATCCGCAGTCCAATTGTTGTATAGTTTAATTGAAATGCTGAATATTCCTTTCCCACGCGGATCCTTTGATTAGAAAAAGTAATTGTTTGTTTCGATCACTGCTTTTTCTGTTACGAGGCGTCGTTTCCAAGCGACGTGTGAAATTGGACGAACGTGGTCGGAGTGACGCAACGAGTTTCATGGGAGATTTGTAAAATTGATAAGATATCAATATATGATTTTTCCTCTATTAAAATCATTAAGGGAAGAAATAACATTCAATTTAGTCTTCATCCCTCGCAAACGATGCAGACAATTTTTATTTTCCATAATGATCCGCAGTCTAGTAATTACAAATAGAAACAACAATGCTATCGCTACACGAAAAACGAAATTACTTTCCGAACGATCGCAATCACTGCCCTCTTTGTTCTTAGACGATTCGTTGTTCGATAACGTATCGTAGACGGTGTGAGTCATGGTCGTTATTATATCCGGGGAATATTAACAGAGTTAGTGTAACATTTGAATGATTTAATTATTCGAATGGCCTAAGAAAGTTGCTCGGTGCACGGATCTCTTGAGCGATCCGATTATTACGAAAAGTGCATTCTTTAGAATGAAGGAGCGAGTTTTGGCCGCGGATAGCTTTCCAGACGATTATGCGCCGATTCCGGGAACGAGCTCGGCCTCCGTTTTCGTCATCGTTATAGCATAAAAATCCTTAACGGTCCAATTAATTCGTACGTTTCCGTCGGGGCTTTTGCAACGGCCCGATGCGATGACTCAACCGAGTAAAATTGCATCGGCCGTCGAGGAAGCGGCCTTTCCCGAGCCAGCTTATCGAACGAAACTTTCCCGACGCCTTTTCACCGATGGCTTGTCGCAGGATGTTACAGGGGCCCCCCTTACCCTGATAACAGACTAGTTTCCTGAAACTAGTCAATTGGCTTTGGAAGTCTGGAATATGTCAGAGAAGCGACGTGGCTTTGCGCTGGAAATTTCAAAGAGGATTGACGGTATCTAGCATCGACAGCCATTATGCTCCAGGGTCGTTTCAGGTGGAATTTTGGGGTTGTCCAGGCGATGGAGGCTATCGGCGTTTTCGGGGAAAATTGTAGAAAAGTCGTGAGAGCGACCTAACGAGTGCGCAGACGACGCGTAAGCAACCGGCTAAATTTGGATTGTGCTCTCGTCGGGACGCAGCTTGTGATAGCACGCTTATGAATTCCAGCTTCTGCTCGGGAGAATTCGCTAGACCCGCCCCGATTGACCCGCTCCACCCACCCACACGGTTGCTGGTAACTGTTCTGCGCGCAGATCCTCTGATTTCTCTCTTTGAAATCATTTTAATTACCATGTATCTCCATTCTTGAACCCCTTGCCGTATTTTAACGAACCACGCTTGTCATGAAGATTTTGATCAAAGTCTAACGAACATGAATGTTACGCCTTTCTTTATAAATTAAATCAAATTTGATTCGGGATAAAGACGTTTTAATCATTGTAACGACAAGGTAATCACTGTAACGCTACGTATCATTGCTATTTGAAAATTAAACATTTCTTCCGACCTAGAATAATTCCATTGTATATAATTTTCTTCATTTTATTTTGATACGAACTTGATGTAACACAGTTTACAATACTTAATAATAAAAAACATATTTAATGTAAACAATATTGTGAATAATGGTACAGCAATTTTTAGTGGCGCCTCTCAGAATCGCCCCTCGACTGATAAGGGTTGAATTACACAATCCAATTATAATAATGCGGGAAAGCGCAGACTAAATTTGGTGCAATTTCGAGAACCGTGGTTCCACTTCCAACAATCGTGTCCAATTTCCCAGGGCCAGAGAGCATAAAATCATGAAAACTAGTTGGAATGCAAACTGTCTAGTTCTAATCATTATTACGCACCGATTCGCGACTCGATATACGGGGCAATTTATGGGGAATTCAGTGAATTCAATTCACCTAACCTTGCACAAACTCACGAGACTAACGAGGCTTGTTAATCAGCGGACTACAAATCTTCGTTTAGTTTATGCGGAGAAGATTTAATATAGACGAGGTGACGAGCCGGTTGCAATTTCTCCGCGCCGGATGATGAACCCACGCGCCACTTTGCCCCTCTTTCAAACCGCGTCGGAGCCCGAATCGAGCTGTAAAAATTAGCCGACCCGATGAATCACGATTGACTAATTGGTTTGCGATCGGCGCCGGGAGTGCGTGGACGATGTTATTTTTAGCTGATCGCGTGCTTGGGCCATTTGCATAATACCACTCGTCGCATTCGCATGATAGGAATTTTCCAAGACATTTCATTTGAATCGACAACCGGCTGTGGTCAAAATTGGCACAGAGTGTGCACGGTTTTAGCTGGGTCGCAGCAGATGGCGGTGGATGCTTGTTCTGGTTCTGTTCTCCTTCGTGCAGTGGATTTTCTAGTTGTTCGACGAACGGTTAATCAGAATTTTATTGTGGAATTTTGTGGAAAACACAGCCCACGACGAGATACTGTTAACTTTTATTTACTCGCGCATGATACTTACGATCTCAGAACTTTGAATTTAGTGTTTCAAGCTAAATAAAGGTGTCGACTGCACTAGCAAATACTTGATTTGCATTGAAGTAGTTGTTTTATTCGATAAAACTTTATTTATGGAGTCGTATCAAGTTTCATGTAAAATAACGTGGACGTTATCTCAAAATGAAATTATAAATTGTTCATTTGTTATTTATTTAGTAGTTTTCCAGATAATTTAAATCACCGCTGTCTTTGGTTATAAATGTCTCTGTGTTTCTTGAAATATTCATAATATAAAGAATAAATGTTAAGTGGAAATGAATACATTTTTTTTCCTAACTCGGTTTCCTCAGTGGCGTAGGTAAATGGATGTAATACCGTAGGTAATAAATAATTGTAGAATGCTGACGTACCTTCTTTCTACCTTAGCAACAAAATATCGATCCTAAGGATGGAGATTCCTCTACCCTCCTGCGAGGGCGACACCTGGCCCCGTACACAGCAAAATCCTCGCCAATCTTTAAACGAAGATATTCATTTAATTCGATCGCAATATTGAACATCCCGCACCAGAACTCGTTCGAAACTATTTAATAAAGATACAGAAATTTCAAGTCCTAAAGACACGTATGTCATTCCGCTTACATTTCATGTATCAAGCTCCCACTGCCACCCAGGTTCCACCCCCGAACGTATGAATTTCGCCATCCCCTAATTTCCCAGCGAAATAACGCCGGGCGTTGATTAATGCGGGGATTCCAGCGAGATTCTCCCGTCTAATTTCTGAATAACTCGAGCCAGACATTGTTTCCGTGGAAAGGAAATCGATCCCCGTGAGCCGGCTAGCTCTACCATTCATCTTAGAGGCTAATTAAACAGGGAAATTAACCGGCCGACCGTCGTCCGTGAAAAGAAAACGGGAAAATAGGGCAAGGTGAGAGAAACTTATCGGATTCGTTGTCGATGATCCGTGACCGATCGGTTCAATGATCACTGATCCGTGAGAAATACCGTCGTCCACTCTACTGGTGTGTGCACGGAGCACCGATGACGCGTTTCGGATGCATCGCGACCGTCGTTCACGGAAACTGCATAAATAACGATGCAACGGCGACACTCGGCGTTGCATAACACGATCCACCGAGTCGTCGACGGCGGCGGCACCCGGACTTCCGGTTGGCTTGGGGACAGGACACCGGAAACCCGCGGAGAACGTCCCCGAAACGAAAATTACAAGCATACCTTTTATAAGCAGGCCTGACTGATATAGTGGGGGTGGCGCAATGCGGCTGGCCTGACTTGCATCCCTAAGAGCGGGCAAACACGTCGACGAAGATCTCTCTGACGGGAAACGTCGACGGGAATGCATCTCCCGACATTCCCGAGGACTGTCCCGGACATGTGTAAATATGCGCACATGCGCCACGCGGGATGCAATCGAGCCAGACGATCGGGAAACGCGAGGACCCGGGCTTCACCCAATTGTATGGCAAACTATCTCCTGTAATGACAGATCTCTAAAAGCTCCACGTGAAATTACACCCTGGAACTACTGGGTCTCCGGTTGCTATGTGAAAGCAGAGGCTCTTTGAATCATCTCGGTGGAAAATGTTGAGGTAACGGCTATCTCTTCTGGTCAAAAATATTTTAATTATTACGCGCCGTCGCACAGATACGCACGTACACATCAGATGCGGCTAATGATGTCAACTTATAGTGACTCCCACTAATATTCGGACCCTCTTAAGAAGATTATTTTAACATTGGACCAGATTTGAACTATTTTGAGAAGTTGGAGCAACTTGTTTGCTACACAACGTGAAAAATTGGTTGAAGAAAATTTCGACAGAAATATGAATATTTGAAAATTGGAGGATCTAGAGATTTAAATATTGAGAATTTTGAACATTTGAAAATTTAAATATTGGAAAATGTAGGACCTAGAGATTTCGACGAACCAATTTTTCCTGAATTTCACCCTATGCAAAATGTTGGGAAAACAGTTACGTCTTATCGGTGTCTTCTCAACATTGTTGCTAAATTTTGCCACGATCAAGTTCCTTGGAATTTTGACTTACTCCACTTTCGTGATCACTGGCACGTGTAACGAGGCGGTAACACGAATGTAATTTTTCGCTGTTCCTTGGGGATGCAAATGGGTTAACATCGCTGCGACTGTTGCAGGGGCCGCGTCCCCTCGCTGACAAGTCTCCGGAGGTTATTCCTCCAGGAAGAGGAGTTGACCGCGATAAATCAATGCGAGTTGCCGCGAAGCTTGCAGAAGCACGTGCAAGTGGAAAGGCGAAGGCTTGAGCCAGTCGCGTGATTCCGGAGCGTGAAGAAGAGGCCTTGTCGAGTGGATACCGAGTCCCGAAGAGGCTTGCGGAGACGATTCGCGTTCTGAGCGGGGCTTCACCTGTATCGAAGTGGCCCCGAAAGCTTGGGCCACCGAGCTGGAATTCCTGCGGCCCCCTTTCATCACGCGCCTCCACCCGAGAGATGCTAACTTCAAGGATCCTCTTCGCCGTTCATCTTACTCCCTATCAAGCTCTGAAAAACGTCGCAGTCCTGACCGGAATTAATATTTCCAATTCCAAATCGTCAACACCCCTCGCAAAAAGATCCTTGGTTAATAGACTATCTTTTTGCAAAATAAAAATTGTCTGCATGGATTGCAAGAAATGTTAACTAAATTGAATGTAATTTCTTCCGTTAATGACTTTAATTCAGGAGAAATCATATATTGACATCTTCAATGTTTAAAATATTTCAACAATTTTGAATTTCATCTCTTCCATTTTACTATAAATGCATAAAGATTAGTCTGTTGATTAAACTCGAAGCAGGGACAATGATGAAACTATGAATCCAGCAGAACATTTACAAAATTCACAATTTTGTTGAACGTTGGAGAACATTTTGGTTATTGGCACATGGGTTAGCTCGAAAATTTGCAATGCCAATGAAAGGTATAGAGGGAGTATAGAGGGACGCAGAGGTGGATAGCAAAATTAGCCGCCGCGAGAGCACTGAAAAGGGGCTCATTTAACCCTCAATCAGCGGACCCTGTGTGTGTTTTGACCCCAGTTTGCAGAGCCTCGCCTGCGACACGACTTAGGGTACGCGTACAGTGCATCCGACGACCGACCGATGTGGTGACGTCAGAGGCTTCGGTCAGACGTTTCAAATGAGTGGGTAGGCCTGTCTGTGAGGCCCTTCTAGCTTCGACCGACGTCGACCGACGGGACGGGCCTCGCGCGATATATTTCGGTGCAGCGTTCACTTCAAATAATTTTCATGTCGCCAATTTTAAAGTATTCACATTTTTAAAAACGGGTCCGTAAAGAGGACACTTGGGCCTATATTATCATTATTTTTATTTTTTCATTTTTCTGGTGCTTTGATAGCAATGCCCCTGTTTAAAACAATTGCAAAATGAACTATGAAAACAAATATTTTCTCAACTGAAATAATTTTTATTAAATACTCTTATGGTTTCACTATGAGCACCCAAAACTAATTTTCATCGTTTTGTTTGTTTGGCCGTTATAATTTAATGAAAAACTTGTGATACCTCATACTACACGTCCGTAAAACCAACAATTTTCAAGATTTCAAAGAATTCTCTTTGAGATACGTTCATATTTTACTAAAGACTGCAACATATCCAAATTTGAAAAAAATTCATGTGCATTAATTGTATGTAGCTTAACGCTCATGGAAATATGGATACTCGAAAACAATTAAAAATTAAAACAATTATAAGAGACTGCGATTTAGATCAATCGTAAGCAGAAAAATTCAACGATTCGTATCTTTACATCTTTCAATGCCTACTACTATATCTGTTTTATGCTTCAACCGATTTCGATGAAATTTTGGGTATTCGGATAGTGTTTTCATTTTCTTAGTTTGAAAAATCTTAAGCTTAATAAATATGGATTCGAAAAAATCGTTTGTCTCGCTCTTTCCAAAACCATTATTTAAACATGTTTAAGCAATCATAATGTATAATATTAATATTGGATATCACTGTATTCGGGAAAGTATACAGAATCTTCCGCTGCAAAGAACAATTCAATATCTTTTATAATAACATCACAATATTTGTTTAAAGTTGAAAAATGTGTCTTGTTTTACGGACGTGACTTCCTTGCTATTTTTAAGAAAAAGCCTCTCTTAAATACATTTAGTTCTTTATTACTTTATTGTCGGAGCCACGAAGAAAGGACATCTTCCTATGCCTCAATAGCAATTATGTGTTATAAACCTTGCAGACCTCCACGGTCAGTTGGGGGCTGCAGCTATTCATCTTGGGGTTTCCCGTCAAACCGCACACCGTTTGCAATGACTCTTTCACCTGTCTTCCACCTCCATGGTGGCCAAATTGGGATGGGACACCTTTTCACGTAGTGAAAAAACATTTTCAATTTGTTTATGTCCAACAAGTAGTCCAAAACATACACTGTCCCGTACGAGCGATAGCGGGGAACAGCAGTGGGTTAAGATATTAAACCGTTACCGCCCACTACTACGCGATCGTAGGGGGTGGCAAGGCGCCATCTCGTATGGGTCCGAACTGGTGACATTGTATTGATGCGAGCCTGAGAAGAAGGTTCCCAGACAGAACTACGGTGACGTGCTCAAGGTACGAATGCGCGGCCGATTGGATCAGTGCGGAGGAGGCAGGCCTCGTTTCACACGCATTTTCGGCTGTCGACAAAATATTGGCTGCAGCGGGCACACATACTATGTACCGTGCAACGTCGAAGTCAAAACATTGGGACTACGGGCGCGGCTGTGGAGGGGATAGGCAGACCTTGCGATGATAGGTTCGATTTGTTTACGTGCCGTTCCCGGGGCTGTTCTCTATGGAGAGGCTTATGATAGATCATTACTATTGAGCTGGAATCGACACTTTCTCGGACAACACGAATTGACTGTAAAGTAATTTTTAAATTTGCAGTAAACAGTTATGAATTGCACGCGCTAAAAACAGCTTTCTGAAAAATAGCTTCGCTGTCGATCGCCCAATAATGACCCGACCATTTGCACGCCAAATGCTTTATTGCACGTTCCCAAACCTGCTACGCTATCGTACGTCGCACAGTGGTGCAAAATCCCCAAGACGTGGCAATAATTCGTTTATTGTGGTAACGTCATTTTTAAAAATCTATGTGTATTGAAATACATTACAGTATTAATGCATCGATCTTAGATTGGAATAGAACCTAAGCACAAACACTGACATTGGAAACAACTGTGACATACATTTGAAGGAAAAAATTTTTTCTCATTTCTTGATTATACAATGATCGACAGCATCAGTTTTTCTTGTAAATAGTAAATATTAGAAAAAAATGAAAGAGGAAAAAGTAGTACTGTTTTTTTTACGTTTATACTATTTTGTTAGATATGAAGGTGACCTTCAATTTTTTAAATGGAATGCTGTATATTTTTTTATATCCCATGAAAATGTGTGTTTAGACGAATTCATCTGTATACTGCACAGTAACCTTCAAGGTCATGCAAGGTCAGAAATGGAAGAAACATTTTGAATATTTCATACCAATGTGTTTACAAGTATTCTTTATTCATCCGAATCAGATAATGTTGTCATTCACTATCAGAATGTTTACTTGTAGTTTTTTCTATGATGAGACAATTTCAGTATTCCGAACCGATTAGTAATATCGCATAGTAATGTATTATTATTCGATGGACGAGAAGGCGGATATGGTGCGCATGTATCACCACTGCAATGGAAATAAAAGACAAAGTAAATTGAAATACCTAGAAGAATATCCGGACGGAGTGCAGCCAAATGAAAATCAGTTTGTTTTGCTTGCAAAGCGTTTGACGGAAACAGCGTCTTTGCAGAATAAGTGTCATGATCGGAAATGTCTTCTATCTGAAGATAAACAATTGGAAGTCCTCCTACATTTTGAAGAAAATCCGACAACTTCGGTGCGAAAAGTGGCTTCCGCGTGTGGTATTTCAGTTAGCTCAACTCATAACATCCTAAAATTACATAATTGCAAACCCAAATATTCAAAATGTTTCTTCCATTTCTGAGCTTGCATGACCTTGACGGTCACTGTGCAGTACGTATACGGATGAATTCGTCTAGACACACGCTTTCATGTGATACAAAAGATATACAGGATTCCATTAAAAAAATTGAAGGTCACCTTCATATCTAACAAAATAGTATAAACATAAAAAATTATATACGCCATTGTATTGCGCATAAAAAACAGTACTACCTCTTTCATTTTTTTCTAAATTTACTATTTACAAGAAAAACGCTAACTAGTGATAGCGCGAACACCCTGTATATTTTATTTTATGTTACAAATCACAAAATATCATAACTTCTACTATAGAGATTTCGACCGACGGTAGGACGAAAAACAAAATCATTTGATTTTCCTCAGACGTCGGGACCCCATAGGGTTTGTCCATTGTTACCCTCCTCGAAGCGCTTGAAAAGGTCGAACTACCTGCGGACCTTGACCATTTCGACCGATGTCGGGCCCACTGTACGCACATTTTCGGTTGAAAGCGGACGAAAAGACACCAACACATGCTTCCCGAACGCTCGTCTGTGTGGGCTGAGGTCGGTCGTCGGACGAAAACGGGTCCACTGTACGCGTACCCTTAGGGTACGCGCCCAGTGCATCCTACAACCGACAGACCTGGTGACGTCAGAGGCTTCGGTCAGACGTTTCAAATGTGTGGGTAGGCCCGTCTGTGAGACCCTTCTAGCTTCGTCCTGCATCGACCGACGGGACGGGCCTCGCGCGATTGTATTTCGGTGCAGCGTTCACTTCAAATAATTTTCATGTCGTCAATTTTGAAGTATCCGTATTTTTGAAAACGGGTCCGTAAAGAGGACACTTGGGGCTATATTATCATTATTTTTATTTTTTCAATTTTCTGGTGCTTTGATAGCAATGCACCTGTTTAAAACAATTACAAAATAAACTATGCAAACAAATATTTTCTCAACTGTGAAATAATGTTTATTGAATACTCTTATGGTTTCACTATGAGCACCCAAGACTAATTTTCATCGTTTTGTTTGTTTGGCCGTTATAATTTAATGAAAAACTTGTGACACCTCATACTGCACGTCCGTAAAACCAACAATTTTCATGATTTCAAGGAATTCTTTGAAATACGTTCATATTTTATTAAAGACTGCAACATATCCAAATTTGCAAAAAATTCGAAACAGTGGTCCTATTTCGCATGCAATGATATATGTGCATTAATTGAATGTAGATCAACGCTCATGGAGGTATGGATACTCGAAAGTAATTAAGGAGGCCAATTATGATATTTTGTGATTTGTTACGTAAAATAGAACATATACATGGAAACATTAATTAGTGGCGAAGGGATAAACAAGACAACATTATTTTTAATTGTAGTTTATTTTAATTATTATTTCATTGATCATCAGATTCTTGGAAAAAACTGAAAGACATCATTCGGCTAGTGTTTTCATTTCCTTAGGTTTAAAAATCTTAATAAATATAGATTCGAAAAAATCGGTTACCTCGCTCTTTCCGAAACCATTGTGACCTTATTCGTCAGAAAGTCACAAAAAGTCGCAAACTTTTGGATTGTAACCAAATAACAATCGGTGGGCTCGAAGGGTCTCAATAATACGCATGCAAAAAAAATAAATAATTAGCTTTGTATTTTTTATAATTTAATGTAATGTACTCACCGCACTGAATAATATCTACACTATGAAACTTTCGAAAATCAAGGAGTGCATATACACAAAACCAACAAAGAAATGAGAAAAAATTTTTTCCTTCGAATGTATGTCGCACTTGTTTCCAATATCAGTGTTTGTACTTAGGTTCTATTATAATCTACGATCGATGCATGAATACTGTAATATGTTTCAATACACATAGATTTTTTAAAATGACATTATCATAATAAACGAATTATTGCACGTCTTGGGGATTTTGCACCACTGTGCGACGTACGATAGCGTAGCGGGTTTGGGAACGTGCAATAAAACATTTGGCGTGCAAATGGTCGGGTCATTATTGGGCGATCGACAGCGAAGCTATTTTTCAGAAAGCTGTTTTTAGCGCGTCCAATTCATGATTTTTTACTGTAAAGTAATTTACAAATCACAGTTCAACACGTATTGTCCGAGAAAGTGCCGACTTCCAGCTCAATAGTAATGACCTCTCATAAACCCCTCCATAGAGAACAGCCCCGGGAACGGCACATAAACAAATCGAGCCTATCTCGCCAGGTCTGCCTATCCCCACCACAGCCGCGCGCCTACAGTCTCAATGTTTTGACTTCGACGTTGTACGCTACATGGTATGTGTGGCCGCTGTAGCCAATATTTCGGCACAGCCGCAAATGCGTGTGAAACGAGGCCTGCCTCCTCCACTCTGACCCAATCGGCGCGGCGGCGCATTCAAACCAAGAAACGTCACCTCGCTCCTGCCCCGAAAGGCTTCTTCTCAGCCTCGCATCAATACAAATGACACCAGTTCGGTAGCGGTTTATAATATCTTAATCCACTGCTGGTCCGCTATCGCTCGTACGGGGCAGTGTATTCGACTACTTGTTGGACATAAATCGATTACAAATGATTTTTCACCATGTGAAAGGTATAATTTTAGGACAAACGCTGTCGACTCTTGTTTCAGCATGTCTAGAGAATATTCAGCAATTTTATGGACCCAAAATAACAAACAATTCGAGCCTCGCAGCAGTTTTTAGTTTGCAGGCTGAGTCTGACAACATGACGTTCTCAAATAACTCGCAAGCTATTTGTTGTACAAAGAAAATGTTCAATCAAATGTTGCATGGTTCCTAGGGGGGCACTTGTGTAGTGCTTCAATTTGATTTCTGTTACTTTGATTCAAGATATGAAGGTCAGCTTCAGTTTTTTAAATAGAATGCCCAGTATTTTTGCTCGAACTCGGATGAGGCACAAAATTCTGCGTTACAAAGTATTGACCTTCACATATTACAAATCTAATAGATGACTAGATATTATCGATCTAATTTTCCAGATGTAGCTACTACCTGAGAGCTAGTACAACCCCTGGCAGAATGTTCCCGATCGGAGTCATTGATACGGATTTTAGAGAAAACATTCACAATTTAGAAGTATAAAATATTACTTTATGGAGTTATAACTGATGGGACATGAAAAGGGGCTTATTGAAGAATGGAAAACAACAAAATAACATAAATGAAAGCTTATTCTCTATGGAGGGGTTTATGAGAGTTCATTACTATTGAGCTGGAAGTCGGCACTTTCTCGGACAATACGTGTTGAACTGTGATTTGTAAATTACTTTACAGTAAAAAATCATGAATTGGACGCGCTAAAAACAGCTTTCTGAAAAATAGCTTCGCTGTCGATCGCCCAATAATGACCCGACCATTTGCACGCCAAATGTTTTATTGCACGTTCCCAAACCCGCTACGCTATCGTACGTCGCACAGTGGTGCAAAATCCCCAAGACGTGCAATAATTCGTTTATTATGATAATGTCATTTTAAAAAATCTATGTGTATTGAAACATATTACAGTATTCATGCATCGATCGTAGATTATAATAGAACCTAAGTACAAACACTGATATTGGAAACAAGTGCGACATACATTCGAAGGAAAAAATTTTTTCTCATTTCTTTGTTGGTTTTGTGTATATGCACTCCTTGATTTTCGAAAGTTTCATAGTGTAGATATTATTCAGTGCGGTGAGTACATTACTTTAAATTATAAAAAAATACAAAGCTAATTTAGATTTATTAATAATTAAAATTATTAATTCTTTTTGTATGCGTATTATTGAGACCCTTCGAGCCCACCGATTTTTATTTGGTTATAATCCAAAAGTTTGCGACTTTTTGTGACTTTCTGACGAATAAGGTCGCAATGGTTTTGGAAAGAGCGAGGTAACCGATTTTTTCGAATCTATATTTATTAAGATTTTTAAACCTAAGGAAATGAAAACACTAGCCGAATGATGTCTTTCAGTTTTTTCCAAGAAACTGATGATCAATGAAATAATAATTAAAATAAACGACAATTAAAAATAATGTTGTCTTGTTTATCCTTTCGCCAGTAATTAATATTTCCATGTATATATTCTATTTTACGTAACAAATCACAAAATATCATAATTTCTACTATAGAAATTTCGTCCTACGGTAGGAAGAAAAACAAAATGATTTGATTTTCTTCAGACGTCGGGACCCCATGGGGTTCGTCCATTGTTACCCTTCTCGAAGCGCTCGAAAAGGTCGAACTACCTGCGGACCGTGACCGATTCGTCCGACGACGGGCCCACTGTGAGCACATTTTCAGACGAAAGCGGACGAAAAGACACCAACACATGCCTCTCGAGGCGCTCGAAACGCTCGTCCGTGTGTCCCGAAGTCTGATGTAGGACGAAAACGGATGCACTGGGCGCGTACCCTTATGGGGGCTAACTATAACCGTCAGCTCTTTTGTGTAGTCCAGGTTACCAAGGAACGTCCATTTCCTAAACTCGAGCTGACGTATACCTCCTCGGAGGAGAACAGTCTGAATGGAGTAGACGTCATCTTCTAGGTGGCTGGGTTAGGTCCACAGTAACTGCTTCCAAACCTCGATCGTTGCTACCACTGCAACTAACGAATCTCGTGATCTATATCCTGAAATAATTACAGTGTTATTAACGGTGTTAAGTGATGACGAGCAATATGTCTGCCTTAGCCACATGTCTCCCGGAATAAAAATATCTACAGCGTTATTAACGGCCCTAATTGACTATGAATTGTAAATCAGCTCGAGCCTAGGCTCTGCTCCAAATTTAGCTACTTCCTCCTACATCCTCTTCATCCTTCAAAAAAACTGGGTCACGAAAGGACTAAATAAAAATCCGAAAAATCCCACGCACACCGTAAAAAGAAACTTTGCAATTAATTTTCCGTAATGATCCGCTGTCTAATAATCGCTAATTATCAAACCAGCGTGATGATCAATAAATAAGAACGAACCAGAATCCTGAAGAAGATGAAGAAATTAGATTTTCAATAATTTTTCCACGACACGAGGACTGTCTGTTTAGTTGCGCGAGCCTGGTTCCAGTGTCGAGGTGAGTTTCGACTGCGTGCGTCCTAGACGTTTATTTATAGCGACCGAAAAGTGAGATTTCGCTGTTTTATGGCGAAACTGAATGCCAAGTAGCTCCGACAGTGGGGCCAAAATACGTCAGCCTAGTTCTTTGATACACGACGCGAGTGTGCTAGTGGCATTCACTTGCAACGGCGTGAAAAGTCTCTCGTTCCACGCTGGCTCCCTTCTCCGCAGCTTTTTCCACCCCCGTTCTCCTCGACCAACCCCTTCTTCCATCCACAGGCTGATGCTACAGAGCCTCGTTCCACGTTTCCTCCCTGGCGGGGTCGTGCTCTTCTTTGCTCTCGTCTCTCGGTGAACCAGCCCCCACCACCGGATCGCGGTGTATCGAACGGGCTATGACGTCATTGAACTTTCTGTGACGTCATGCCAGTGACGCTCAGCCGACGGCGACCCGACGAACAACGTCGACGTCGACGTTGCTCGAACCGTGTCATCGACCAACTTCGAAGCTCTTCAAGGATCACGGATTCGTCTAATCCGGGCCGCCTGTGACTTCAAAGGGAAAGCGTTTCTTTCTTTAGATCCACCCACTGTCATCGTGACATCTTCCTCTCGTTTTAACTCCTTGCGGAGTTTTTCTGGAGCCGAGGTTATTGTGAAATTAATTAAGAGATAAGTTCGAGCATGAAATTAATTTTTCGAATTACATAGATTGGTAGATACAAGGGGTGTCCACCCCATTTAGCAACTGTGACTGGCTCGGAGTGGTGTGGACAGATACTATGACCAATATTGTGTCTCAGATTACTCCTCCCAGGAAGAGGAAACTGCAGATCAAATAACTGGTGTAAATAATTTTTATTAGCCTGTTCCTGGAGACCTCTCCATCGCATTCGCGTGTTCTGGGACATTCTCCGACTCTCTAAGGTATTTTAAAAATCATTGGAAAAAGCAAAAAATATTTTTGAATATCCACGGACCCTTTCAGGAGTCACAGAAAGACCTCATAGCAATCTAGGACACCTCAGAATTCCTGAATCCTAAGAGTCTTATTCAGAAACTCAACAACAGGACATTAAAGAATATCCACGACACTAAACATTAACTTAAAGTGAAATATCTAACGAATGCGATGAAACCAAGGTTGGTTCGTCCGCGGAATCTCGAAAGAGAACATCGACAGTGGTTCTAAAAGTTCGACAAAGGAGCCGTTCCCGTTTCGAAGCGGTTGCCAACCAGCAATTTCCCTATCGTCGATGGCGACTTAACCGCGAGCTCGCTAGACCCGTGGAAACTGATTAGAGCCTGAAGCTTATCTGAGGATGGGTTGATGGAGGCATTGTGCAACGCGTATAGTCGCTGATTAGATTGCAGCTCGTGCTCCGTCGACCCTCGGTTATTCACGGAAGTCGCGATTCGCGAAACTTGTGTAACCCGGCGGAACCCGGGGCAACCTCCGCGGTTGTTGCGTTGGTGGTTGCTAAAGTCTTTGTTTAGCTACGATTAGTAATTGGTTAGCAATTTTGAAGACACGAACAGGTAAATATTATCTTTTCGCACCGATCGAAATTATTGCTATTGTACAGTGTACGTGCACTTCGTGAAAAGTAATCGTTTTTCAAAATCGTATGTAGCGTTACTCGAATGATTCTCCAGGTGTATCGGATAGATGATAGTGTCCAGGCTGGAGAGACATTGCGAAAAGAAGAAGGAATGCACCGTGGAGAGGTCCTTGCGCTCGAGGGGATTCAATTGCCTGTTTCCGGGGCCCTCGTGCCCGGGAGTAATAACACGTTGAATTTTCAGAGATATTATTACGTAACGGCGCACTCTCGTTGCCGCGTGGTCCAGGTTCTCTGTACAAGAACCTCTGCACTTTTGTTCGGAGGCCTCGTTATTTCGAGGGGGCCTCAGGAACTCGCACTCGTTACAAGCATACATTGAATCGCGGGCGACACACAAACTGGATCCTCCGCTGCCTCGGCTGGCTCGCTCCTCGTTCATAATGCGCCATTATCTTTTCTCATTATTTTCATCCCCGATGAATCATGAACAACCCTTCCTCCGCCCACCACCCTCTCGCTGATTGTCATCTAAATCGCTCCGGGTTTTTGCCTGTCCGCGGCGGCGGCGGCTGGTATCGGAGTCGCGATCGAATCTGTTAAGGTGCGTGTCCACTTTTTAAATTTACATTGTGTCACTGAATACAGTTTGTACGATCGTTTCAATTCTTTCGAGAAGGTAAAAATACGCAAACACGCTCGAATGTTGGCTCTGGCAAAAATACGCGACCACTTGGCGTGTTTCCTCATTTCTTATTGTTTTGTTCATAAATTCATAAAATGCGCGGTCTACTTATCACGTTCCCTCGCATTGTTCCGAGTGTCAGCTGAGAGAAGGTGTAGAGACCGGAGACAAATCAGTTTCCAATGAACACCGTTCCGTGATAGCAAGAGCTCTCGGATACTTCTCCGTTGGCTGTTACTCTTGAGAGAATAGAAACTCTCTCAAGCGGACACGCGGCTTTAGGGCAAACGGCGAAACAATTTGCGACGGTATCGAAAGGCTGGACCATCCACGCGAGGGCCTGACTACTCTGACCTTTTCCATCGGAATCGACCTGTTCACGTAAATAACGCAATCCCATCGCGTTCACGGTTTCAATTCGACGGATCTGATAGATAAAAGCGGCCGCGCGGAACCCGACGATCGAACTGAACGCGATGGAACGCAAGAAACACCAACAACTCCACGAAACTTTCCCCAACGTAATGTACCGGGCTTCAAGCACGATGTAGCTTCTAAGATAAAATTTTCGAGATTGCAGTGTTGTTGTCAATTCTATAATTTAATAGTACATGATATTTATTGAGTGGCGAAGTTGTCGTTCAAGTCAAACCCTAGTGTGACATCATTCGATAATGTTTGTACAAAGCCAATCTTGCAAATCTCGGAACAATCGATGACCACAACCTGGAAAGCTTGAGGAGAGCTTTCATTTTAGCTCTGCGCCTATGGAAGATGCTCGAGAATAATGATACCTTTGCTTCCAACGGTTGAGTCATGTTTGAATCGATGAAATTGTATGATTGCAGCGTAATAGCCAACTCGATCGTCTTGCTACAAGCTTCCATATCCCCTAGCCAGCCACCCGCAACCCCCAAAACTCCTTTTAAACACGGTTTGTCCACCTAGTAAGGTATTCTCCGTGCCTCACAAGAAGTCTGCTGGCAGGAATTCGAAAGGAATGCGGCAGCAAGCCGTCCGATTGGGTCATTCCACTTGCACTTTCAGTTCTAGCCGAATTATTGGCCAACGTGTGTGGCGTCACGGCTTAACCATTATCTCAAAAGACTTCTTGCGAGACACGGAGAGAGTCCTTCTTCCCGAACCTGGATTTCCCAAGTCGGTCTGCTGAAAAGCGACAGTGGTTCGCGTGATCGCGAATCTTTTTTCGGCAGAGGTAACCGTGACTAGTTTCACGGATCGATCGTCTCTTCCCGTGATTTCGGATGCAAACCGTGAAGTCGAACCCGGGGAACGACGCTAAACGATCGATTTATGAGAGTGAAATACAATACATCCTTGAATCGCAGCCAGCGGCCCCCCTCTGCCCCGAACAGAGCCATTTTTCGTGACGTTTGACCCGTTTCTGTTCGGCGGCCGTGACGTCACCGCGGGGAACGTCAGATCAATGGTCCCCGGGGGTTGTTGCCGGCACACTGACTTCTACACCCGCACATCCCCCACGTACGAACGACTTGGGCAGGAGCACGTGCGCATAGAGAATGCAACTTGGCGATCTAACCGCTCGCAGCAACCACGGACACTTTTATTTCTAACATATTTGTAATCACTGATTTTACTAATCAGCATTTTTGTAATATCTCCGTAATGCATATTCGTAAAGTATATTTTCTACAGTTATCGTTTCATTATGTTTCTTCTTCATTGATTTCTCGATCTTGCAAAATTTACATAAATATCATATTCCAAATTCAAATGAATAGACTTGTAATTGATAGCTATTGTCAAGAACTGAGCATATTCGATTCCAGTCGATTTAAATTTCCCGCGCGTCTATACAACCAATTCAAAGGAACAGTCGAACGACCGACATCAAAGCTACCGCCCGGAGTGTTGCCTCTTTGACAAGATTCTACGATCGGACCTTTGAAGGGTTGACCTGCCCAGCTGGTACCAATTTCCAAAAAATCGCCGGACCGATTGAGGCAATCCAAGGAGATAGTAATCACAGTTCTCGAGTTCAGTAACCCTAATATCGTCCCGGCTACAGTCCCAGGAGAGACGAGACCGCTATACCTCGGGACACAGAGTGAGGGAGAAAAACAGATACAGAGATGAGCAGACAGAGAGAGAGAGAGAAAGGTGGAGATAGAAAAAGGGGTGCAGATAGGTGGAGAAAGAGGAAAACCGGGATGAGGGTCCAGGTGGAGGGAACCCAGAGAATAGACCGGCATCAGCGGGATCCGGCAAACAGTCATGCGTTGCGGGAGAGTGTGCCCGGAGAGGAGAAAGCGAAAGAGACAGAGAGAGAGAGAGAGAGAGAGAGAGAGAGAGAGGGTTAGTAGGGGTGGAGGAGGGTGAAGCGCAGTTCCCTCGTTTCTTCCCGGGTGGTTCTATCCCTCCTCCGTTTATCGATCGCGCAGCAGTAGCGCAGCATCGTCGGCAGAAATCACCAACGGTGGTCCGTGCAAGCTCAGTGGGCACCCGGCCACAACGCCGGCAGAACTGCTTCGATCGACGCGCTCGTACGATGCACTCACCACGCATTGCGTCACGCAGTCACGCCAGCTGCACGAGTGCACCCGCGGATGATCAATCCTGAGAACCCTCGATCCGATCCGATGAATGATTGGTAGCGACGCGATACAGTCACCCATTCAGAACCCTCGGAGAAAATGATTTTCCGCGACGGATCGCAAAGAAATTTTCCTCCATTCCCTGCTGCTTCATTTGATTACTGAATTTTCTGATCGAACTCAAATTTTCTTTGAGTAGGACATCATCAATTTTACATCTGCTCGAATCCAGTAATTTTAATTTAGTTAAAAATTGTCTCGGGTCGCAGTATGATCACTTCTGGTAGTGCTTCTCGAATGACAGGAACGGATTGTCTCGGCAGAAAGAACAAATTCGTGCGAGAGAACAGTTGTTCAATCTCAACATGCACCATCAATTTTGATCCCCAGTCTACAAAGTAATCCCCGGGCTACGAAGTTTCAAAAAATTTCAGATATATCTTGAGGGATCAAGGGATCAACCTCTGCGGGAACAGCCGTCAACAGTAGCATCGATCAGGATCCTAGGAACGGAAAAGGGTTTATTCCAAAACAACATCCCGCTGCAAATTTTTCACATGGACGAATAAAACGCCGGAATAATTTATACAATAAGTTGGATGTTCCGGAATAGCGCAATGTAATTTTTGAATTTTTACTTTTGTCTAAAAGCTGCTCCTTGCCGTCATCGTGGTAATTATCCTCTCAACGTGGCGATGTCTATTAGCAAACGATTTATACCGAACAAACGCTTGTCTCCTCTACACCGTTTCGCCCGTAGACTGTTGACATAATCTATGGAAGATGGGTTCGGCACCTGTGATAGAAGTCAGAAACTTGATAGCAATACATTGCGTAATGGGAGTCGGCATTGTTTACTAACTCATCGTTCTAGCTATTCAGGAAACGATTAAACGGAACAGTAGAACATGCCCACTTGAACTCTAATAAAATACAAAATGCAGTCTAATTCAGAGAATTAATTTATATTTTGCATAAAGATCAGTCTGGTTAATACTCAGCGTATAGTACAAGCAAATCAGCAAGAGAGGAAGCCAGTGATGCTAGCGTGAACGTCTGGTCTCGCCGTGTACGGGGCCAGAAAGGGTGAAACCTCGGAAAGCGCGAGGCAGGGCCCCGCGTAGCTACAACCCTGCCGGCGTATGTGCGCGATGGATGCCGGCGCAGCGGCCCCTAGTAAATGCTAGCCTGCGCCGGGCCGTTGCGCGTCGTCTTGTGTCCTGCATACCGCCAAAAAGCATCGAGGTCGAGCGGGTGGCGGCGACGGATGCCGACAGGGGCCGGAAACGGCCGGCGAGGGCCGAGCCAGGGCTCGTGCGCGGTTTGCCTAGCTGCAGGCGCGCAGTGCAGCCGCCGGTACTCCGCTAGGACAGTCGCGGCTCGGCGATGTTTCAGCTGAGCTGAGCTGAGCGCACGAGGGACGCTCGTGTCGCCGGCGCAGGCGGTTTTTCTTCGTGATTTTCTGTCTCTCGACCCTCGGTTTTCCCGTGCACGCACCTTTCTTCCCTCGGTTCTCCGCTCGGCCCGCGAGTACACCCCGTTCTTGTGCTCTCATCACGGTCCCGTCACCACTCTAATCGCAGCACAGTCATCCAGCCAGCTTAGCCAGCGACTACGTAAGTGCACCTTGACCGATCGTAGTGTTAGAACACCTAGATCCGAGTGACACATAGCCTAACCACTCCCGGGGTGAACGACGAAGTCGAGAAATAGCTGGAGATTGTCCCGGAAAGACACCGTGTCGAGCGCGGTTAGGTTCGTCGATGAAACGTCGCGTTAGGTGTCCATGACGCAGCCGAGTCTTTTCCTGTGTCGTTCGTACGTGGTTTCAAATAGTTCTTGAGGGTGGTGTGTTCATTGTGCTGTATCTCGGGAGAAGCATGATCGCGAACTCCACTGCAGCCTCATCTCCGATGTTCCCGCGGCGATTGATCAATGCGATCGGACATCCCTTCGCTCTCCGAGCGGGTTAATTGTATCGAGTTTTAGATTCGATAAAACATCTTGATTTATAATCCGAGGGAGAAAGAACCGTTCCGGCGACAGCATGCGATCGTTTTATATCGAGCTGCGGCGAGCTAGTATACCTATAGCACTCGTTTCTTAGGATAAACTCGGAGAACTATCGCTATAATCCCGGGGGATGTCGATGTTGATTCGATTTTCCAACGATGCAATTTGATATCTTCTCGCGATGTACCTGGTAATATTATTAGGCCGCGATTACCACGGTTTAGTTATTCACTAGGCTGATCCTGTTCGATCGCTGAATCTTTAAGGACGGTCTGCTGAAAGGTCTTCGGTAGGGTCGTTGTTCAATTATTATTCAATTAGGCAATCCGGAAAGACGATTGAGTGGAGGAGTATTTTTAGTGGGAGACGCAATGCAGGCTGGTTTGTTTGGTCAGGATGAAGCATTGCGCGGAGAGGTTTTAATCTGGCTGTGTAAACAAGGATATTTCGAGAGGTCTGGAGCATTGTGATTTGGAGAAGTCGATTTCTCTTTGCAAATTTATGGTTATTTTGACGGAGGACTTTCCGAGTAGTAGTATCGTATTATTGCCCCCTCGGGGTTACAATTCTCACAACTCTCCGCCTTTCTAAGTAGAGCCATTTTGCGCGTCTCGAATATTGTTTAAAAATTCCCGGAGCCGAGGAGGACCGTTTTAAAGGAAACCTTACAATTTGCGACTGAAGCGGAGTTCCGGTTTCGAGGAGCGTTCGGTTCGACGGCGTCAGGTTACGCGCGGCGTCACGTGAGGATGAGGAACGAGCGGCCAGATCGATCCTAATCGCGCAACACGGCAATCGAACGTTACTGAACAGTGCACAGAAAACAGAGGCGTAAAAATAGAAGGCGACAGGACGTGTACTTGGCCGTAGCCTATCCGGCACGATGTTATCCTGCCGCGCGGCGCGGCTTCGGTTGTCCTTGTTCTTGCGACCGCCATTGCGACATGTCAAGGCGAAACGCATATGTACGTGTAATATTAGATCGGTACGATAGCCCTCGCGGGCACCAACGTAATAATTTCTCCGAACAGTCGACGACGTACCTTCGACCACTCTCTCTCTTTTCCTCACTCCCGTCTCTCTCTCTCTCTCTCTCTCTCTCTCTCTCTCTCTCTCTCTCTCTGTCTCTCTCTGGGTTCGATCTGATTGGCTGCGGCACTCACGTGATTCCCTCTTGCTCTCCCGCAGGACTTCAGAGCGTTATCCTTCCGCCACCAGTCCCAATTTCGCAGATGTGCCGCCCGCGTTTCTGGAATTTCAATGGATTCCGTCTTGCGTGAGTCCGGTTCGATGGGAACGCTTACAATGTTGACTGTTCGACCACTTCGACCGTAAATTGTTGATCCTTCCGGACGATCGAAGGTCCTTTCGGTATTTAGTCTGGGTGTCGAGATCGATCGACGGTTCGGGATAGGGAGAACGTTATTGGAATTTCGTTTGGAGCCGTGTACCACGATTTGTTAACCCTTAGCACTGTACCATTATTCAAAATATTGTTTACATTATTAGATATGTTGGCGTCTAATCGATTACTACACATTTAAGTATTGTATGAGGTATCACATCAATTTCTAGGTCGGAAGAAAAGTTTCATTTTCGCGTTAGAATAGTTCCCAGTGCAAAGGGTTGATAGTACGTTTGCTTGTTTAAAGAAACAAGCACACAGAAACGCGACGACAATGCAGCTGCAGGGGGAAATCGCGGAGCAAACGAGATCAAACACGGCCAAACCGAAAGAACTGTGAAAAGGGGGTGAAAGAATCCAGTCCACAGGGGACGTAGCCCGCGTATCGGCCTAATGAAAAATACTGTTCGTTCTCCCACCGGTTCTCCAAAGAATCCGGAGAACCTAAAAGCGAAGCAGAACCGACCTTGCCCTTGCCGCGAACGCAACGAATCCCCGAGGTGGCGTATGTTTTCATAGCGTCGGCTACGGGCCGTGCAACAACCAGTCGATATATTGATTCATTTCCGATAATATATTACCTCCCAAGGTGATAACGCGTGCACGTGTGTGCGTGCTGCATCGTTCACGCACTGCACCAGACCCTAACGTCTTTCCCGCGACGCTATCGGATTTTCCTGTTGGTCGTTCGCATAAAGCCCCGCTGTTCCCGATGTCTCCGAGACGGATTCGATCACTGCCGCAATTAGCGCTTCCTGCGACTGCTGACGAGTCTTATTAACCGCTGTCTACTCGATTGCATCCTCCCTTTGCAATTGCATAAGTACGAACACGCCACTTCGTTCGCTGCATTCTGAATTATTGAAGTATCAGGTTGTTGCATACGAAATATCCGATTTTTAACTGTGACATTGAACAAACGCAACTATGTACCCAATTTTGTAGTTATTTTTACCATCGTCGACTAGTAAGTTTATTAATCACGCGTGTAAATCTGGCAAGAAAGAAAAGGGCGTACGGCTGCAGCATCGTCTTGACCGCGATCGCCTAATTAGTCAGGCGAAAGAGTGACATTAGCAATGCAGATTCGATCGCCGCGGATACAACCATAGACGGTCGAGCAAACAACCGGGATGTTTGCCCTGCGAAATGATTGGCACACAGCAATAAGGGCGCTGTTGACCCTGCCGGACTCCGCGAGCACAGCACAAACAAACTTCCCTCCCGTTTCTTTGGCTGCTGCATCGGTTACGCGGTTATTGTTCGGCTCGTGCTGTTTTCGGCATTGTTCCCTTGGCAAGCCTGCTGGAAATCCTAATTACGCCACCACTGGATGCTTATCTGTATTCCTTCCAGGTTTCCGTTCTTTCTCAGATGCTCGGGAATCGTTTAAATTCTCGACGATCTCCCGGAACCAGTTTCTCGAATGCGTCTACAATAGATTTCTATAAGAATCCGAAATAGTCTAGTTGTTAATCGTATGCATTAGTTAATCGTATTGAATGAACTAATGACGATGACCTGAAATCGGAATCGGATCAGTGTTTTGCCGATAAGGAGCAGAAGTTTTATGAACGCGGAATTGCGAAGAAAAGAACATCGAACAAAAAAATTGGGTTTTATTTCACCCTTAAAATACCGAAATTACTTTCTTGCCAATCTAATATTTTAACACGGAAATTAAACATTTCTTCCGACCTGGAATAACTCCATTGTGTATGAATTTTTTTTCTTTATGTCAATACGAAAATTGAATACGAACATATTTATTAATGTGTAAACAATTTTTAGTGATTCATTTTCGACAACGATTCATTGTGCCCGGTAACTTATTGATAATCCAACTAATCTATCTAGAAAGAATTCTACAATTTCCCAGCGCTCCAATTTCCCCGGATAAACTTGCGCAAAAATGTGATGGCTCCCGGAGACCAGTCCCGGTTCTTATCACTGCGAGATAAGGCCAGTGGTCGAACTATCGAGGGCAGTGGCCGATTTCATCCAGAATCAACTCCGATATGAAGCAGAAGCACGGCCAGCCGGGACCCTATTCTGGACTTCCGTGACTTCAATGAAATTTCGTAATCTACTTGGGGGTCGTTCACCGGCTATATTTAATTCAGCCGTCTATTTGCCGTTCTATTCTTAACCGGCCCGCTCTAGAAATAACCGCGGCCCGCTCTATATCCGTGTGCCTGGTCGAGTTCGTGCACCCTTCGGTGATTCGCGCGTTTCACCTCACGGAGATGCAGTTTTGCGTTGCATCGGGTTGACAGGGTTGATCCGATTACACCCCGCGTCTGTCTGCACCGATACGCATCCGGACGTGTATCGTTCTCGATGTAATATCGTTAATTGGCATCAAACCGATCGGATTTCACCGTGTTTTTCGCGTGCTCGGCTTGGTTCGCCAATTGAAACGAGGGAAACTTCTTTGACTCGTCATTATGATCAGTATCATGATCAAAGAGCCAGACAGGTGTTGGATTCTTACTGTAATCATTTTAACATGTTGAAAACGATACATTGGTGTGGTTTTAAATTATTTTAATTTCTCCACTGTTTGCATGAATGCATGAAATCCGCAGTCAGTAATGATCAGCATCCATCAAGAACCATAATTGCGAACACAGAATTCTTCCGATTCCAAAATCAAAGCTAACCCCAACTGTAAATCCAGATGCTTCACATCCAATGGGAAAGAGACAAATCTGGAACTTCCAACGAACCCAAAAATCACAAAAGCCGGATTCCGCGAGCCTTCTGATTAAGGTTGATTCCGCATACAGCTCGAGCAGTTGAATTCATAAAAAAAGGATTCTGGAATCAGGAGTGAGATGAAGCCTGACCGTTGAATATTCTGATAACGAACGTACGTCCTGCCGGGCGAGGAAGAATTATTCGGTGGCCTGAAAGGACTGTGTTCCCTGGAGCACCCGGCGATACCAGAAGCTCATCAGCTAAATGCGGTGTCCCCAGGTACGTTTGCCACCGGTTACGTCCGTGCTGGTGCTGTCTCTCCTTCTCCTCTTGCTGAAGAAGAGAAAAGCGGTATCTTTCATTTATGGGCAGCTGGCAGAAATATCCCGGAATAATTGGCAGCGGGTAAAAAGCTCGTTTGGTAGCGGGCCGAGTCATCTGCAACGGAAAGCGATTTCGCGTCGCAGGGACGTTCTGCCTCTCTCTCGGGGTCTCGACGTTAACGAGGATTATAAATATCGAAGAAAAAAGAAAACGCGACGGAGAAGGGGAAATTTCGCGCGCGCCTGGAGTGGGGAGGAAAAAAGAGGAGAAAACACGATTTGATGGAAATCCAATACCCAATAGAGTCGTCCGACGGTGACCTAAAATTCCCTCGTTTCACCTGAACTCTATCAGAAAACGGGGAATCGCACGCGCCACCGAGCAAACGGCCGCCCACGCTTTTCGACGTCTCTCTGTGCTACACTTATCTCGCGCTCGAGAACACCTGGAAAAGCTGATGACTCCGGCGAGCTTCGTTCAGTGGCCTGTGAACCCGACGAACGTTCACTCCTTGAACCGATCAGCCGACTCGCTTTGTCGACGTTCCTCTTTTTGTTTGTTTGTTGCTGTTGCTTTGTCACTTCTTCTGAGGAGTTAACTGTTCCGTTGGATCTTAGAGAGTTGCCTGACACCTAATTCATACGAACCGTTGATTGAAAGCAAACCGAAAATCGAGTAAAATTGTAAAATATCATCGCTGCATCCCTGCTACGGTACTCTCGAAATAGTCGAACCAGAAGCAGGTTCAACGAACCGTCCCAACATCCATTTCACTAGACGGCGAGTTCCTTGGTCCGGTTTTTAAAAATTAACAATTGACAGACACTTTCCGTACCTCTCTCGCCGTGAAACCGACGTATGCGATAACGTGTGTTAGCCGACCGTCCGTTCAATTATTTATTCTTTGAAAGAATCATGGAAGATCCGCTGAATGCTGATTAAGTAATGACACCGTATCCGAGTCTTGTCGCCGCAGACAATGGTCTATACTGGTACATTGTGCCTCATTCGGGATATTGAAACGGCCGCTGTTACAGTTCCTATTACCCGGGACGACGCTCGTCTGACATAGAAACGCATGCTCGTAATGGCTCATTTGTTCCTGGCAATTAATTAACCACGGACTTGTAGACAAAGAACTGCTAACTAGAAGCACTGTTTCAATAAACGCATTGTTACATTAATTAGATGTTTGACTTTGAAAACATCCGATTTTTAAATCGTTACGATCACTCCCAGACCCACCGATTTTAGACTACCAACCAGAACTGGTACTACAAAGGTGTGTTTCCATTCCAGGTGACCTAAGATGCCAGCGGTACCAGCAGTGGCGGAGGCGGCAGGCCAGCTGGAGGACCTGGACGAGCCTCCAGAGCCTCGGGTCCGTGGCGCAAGCGGTCGAGCAGGCCTGATGAAGCCTCTGGTGGTCCTGGCGCTTCCCGGCATGTATCTTTTCTACAAGTACAGCCAGTACAGGCGGGAGCAACGGGAGCTGTCCCGCAGAAGGGTCACCGAGAGGGAGCTTCAGCATCTTCATCACAAAATCGTGAGTAGCCAGAGATCCAATAGCCAAAGGCGATCGCCGCCGTATCTGTTTGAGTTTCACGCGTCCGGAAACAACGACGCGCACCAATGTTTCCCAACGTTTCTGGAAACTCGGTGGTGTGTTTGCGTTACTTGGCACCGAAGAGAGACCATGACGACATCCACCTCTGGCGATCTTGCTTGTCCCACCTGTTGTGCCCTTCCGGCCTGGCCTGCTCCCTATATTTACGGACAGATCAATCCGATTTACTCCGAACGGAATCCAATCGGAACCCATTATAATTTCATCGGCCCCGACGTGTTTTCTCCGACGACTCTGATTGAATCCCAGCTGGGAGAGAGGCCGGCTGATTCTGCACTCGGTTAGGGAAAGTGGAGATGCTTCTATATGCTCCCGGATGGCCCCTGGTAATGATCGGGCTCGAGCTACGATGGAGTTTTAATTCGAGTTTGATTCGCGCGGGATCTGATTTGGCGCCGATGGGAAAGTTTTGTTCAATGAGGATTTCCGCTGATACAATCGTTAAGAATATCCATTTTCCGACTATCAAACCAGAAAACCTACCAAAGAGACATTACCCAGAGAACAACGTCCAACTCGTTTAAATTCGTCCGCCAGCGAGAAGATTCGTGGGATAACGAAGGGGATGAAGGTTGAAGGGTCCCGTCACGGTGTCGAAAAGCAGGTAGGGGGTGGGTTTAAGAAGTTTAATTGCCGGCAGTTTTGAATGGGCGACCCTTTGTGCACGAACGAACGAGATTCTTGTCGGATCGGTGCTCGCAAGCTCCTCAGGTGCGGCTATGACTACGATCATCTAGGGACGATAGCTAGGATGAGCTTTCGGATACGATATCCAGGGAGATAGAAGCGAAAGGATGAGGAAAGGTGGAGCTGGGAAGACCTGAGAGGGTTGAAGGGTTCAATTACCCGAGGTTAACGCGATCACCGTTTATTGAAAAGGCACTGTACCACCTCCTGAAAGCTGCAGCCATTTGTTGCTTTGCGTATGCTGTTCTATCGACTCCATCGAACTTTTGCTTATTCAACAATGTTTCTTTCACTTTTAAAATTCGATAGAAATGTTCCCGGAGCAAGAAGAAAAAAGACTGTTCCTGGAAGAAAGTAAGACTCGAAGCGGCGAAGACCTAGATTCCGATGAAAGGACTAATTAAATACCAGTCGAACGCAGGAAGCAATTAAAGTTTAACCCGAACGCGCGCGGACGATTCACGATAATGTCAAAAAGCTAATTGAATTCGTTCTTTAAACCGGAATTGTTTTAACGACGGGATGTCTTTTCACGGAGTCTCTCTCTCTCTCTCTCTCTCTCTCTCTCTCACTCTCTCTTCTGGCTAGAAGAAGATTTATGTGCAGAAACTCTGAATGCCTATTGATTTCCGTGGCCCGGGAACACGATGTAGCAGCCGACTTAGCCCGGGCCCCCATTAGCGAGGAGATTCTCTCGAATCCGTATATCGATGGCGTAGAAATTCAATATCGCCGGGGTCTGTCGAGGGAAACAAGGAACAATCGACTGTTCTACGTCGTTTCCAGAGACATTCTACTATTCCACTATTCAATTTACAACCTCGCCTCAATCCTTGGATCAGTTCTGCAATACTTCAAGATCTACGTTGGAAGAGAAGAGATACAAGAATAGATCCACTGTCTGAGCGAGCCAGTTCAGTCGCTAAACGCCCAAGAAAAGTTCAAAATCACAGAAATTCATCGGTTCAGCCCACTGTTCGAGCATGCAAACGAGTTGTCCGCGTTTCCCGCAGCATCAGGACACCGAAAGGCGATTGCAGCGTGGCTAAGGTCACCCTGGGAGACAGTTCAGTGGGTCATCAGGCAGATTTGGCCGGGTCCGTGAAAAATGAAACTGTGAAAAAACACAGTGGCTGTCAGAGCGTCTGCCAAGGAACCAGTATTCACGGCCGTCGGATCGGATCGACGGGAGATCGGATAGCCCGGATGCTCGTGCAGCAGTTACTATGGCCAACATTCGCCAGCTGGAATCCCACGGATCCATTTAGCTGTTGTCTCCGCTCCTCTGATTTACTATCGGTAACCGGGGACCTCGTGGATATGATAGGAATATCGGTCGGTGTACTACGATATTCGATCACCACTTATCGCGAATTCGATCCCAGCCCCGTCGCGAATTCCAATGATTTAGGGGATCGGGAAATAGGGTTCCTCCTTTGCCCGATTACCCTAAGTGCTCCCGGGACTCCCTGCTCTCCGTAGCTTTTCTTTAAAGAGCGACTCGGAGAATGGAATGAGAAGTCGAGTGGGAGAATCGTTTATTTTGATTATTGGAACTGATAATTGGGAAGAGGAATTGAAGTTCAACTTTCGCGTCGTTATTCCTTGCTCCTTCGATCCCTTCGAGCTGGGGAAAAGAGTAATGGGTTCCAGGATTTTTCGGTGTGATCGATGGAACTGACTTTAATGGAGATCGTAATTAGATCGGGGATTTTATGCGTTTGTGGGTGAGATCGATAGATGAACGATGCTGTTGGAAGAGGTGAAACATTTCTGTTTAATTTCCATGTCAAGTGGAATAAAGATTGTAGAAGATTGACTGGGTTTTTGGTACCGAGTGTTTCTGTGGACGATGCACGCCAGGCTCCGGGTAGCTCTGTGCAAGCCGCTAAACGTATAGCTCTTTACATAAAACTCTTGCTAGGTCTTCTCTCTTTGATCTCCTTTGTCGAGCCTCTACACGGATGCTTCATGACCCGTCCGATAGAAGCAGATTTCTGGCGATAATACTCCAACCTTCGTATCGGAATCCGTTTATCTAGTCCGCTACCCAGCGTTATGAATCAGCAATCATTCCGAAGAGCTGCTAATGTCCATCAATGTTTTCGGTGAAATATTAAAAATGAAAAACGGCGTAGAAAAATTCAATAAAAATGCGCATGCAATTCGGAAGAACGTAAAATTGTGAAAGGTTAAATCTTGAAACATTTAATTGTACCGGCGCATGAAACGTTTAAAGGGCAAAATGGCCAGGGTGAGTTCCGGCAGGCAATCGTATCGGGAATTATAAATCAAGATCTAATGGACCGTCAGAGATCGACATCCAGGGGATGTCAGTAGATAAAATCCCGATTCCCATCGGAATCCGAAGATCGTCGATCAAGCGATCATTTCCAGGAGCCGCCGCTCTCTCCCTCGGCAAGGATTATTCCGTCCGATCACGAAATCGGGAAAACGTGGACCGTGGACTCGCGTGCCGTTAAACGACAAGCAAAGCCTTGGAATTTTGTCGACGTTATCGTGGCCCCCAGTCGATCGCAACCTTAATAACGAGCAACGGGGCTCATTAACGACTGTAGAGGATCGTTGGATTATCGAGGATATCGTTAGCGGTAGCGACTTCCTGCTTTCGAAAAAATTTCATAAACGTTCTCGCGTGCCACTAAACGCTCTTTGAGAAAAACGCCGTCTACGATCTGAATAGACGGCTTTGTTCTCGAGCGTCGCGCGATTCGCAGTCGATTCGATCGATCTGTGATTCATTCTGCACACTGGCCATTGAGTTATTTGCAGTTTAAATTTTATTTCTTTAAATTCTCAAGGCTAGATGCGCGAGCAGGCCATTAATCATTTCGCAGAACTTGATTTATGCTTGAGCAGAGATACTGTTATTTTAACATTTTTTATTTGGGGCTGATAGTGGATGGACGATAAAAATTAATCAAAAGGTTATCGTGCTTTCATATTTTTACTTTCTTTCTTTTCTTTTAGCAACGAACGATAAGAATATTTTTAAAAATTATTCAATGAAGTGAACAACTTCTAGGTTGACGAGAAATATTGTTTAATTCAGAAACGTTACTAGTGCTGACGGAAAAGCATCAGATATGAATGATCGTCTATGTAGGTAAGTTGCTTGGTCTCGAGGCTTAAGATCCTTTGTTTCGCAACCCTTAACCGGTCACGTACTGTCTATGAGACTGTGCTGCGTCAGTAAATTCTTCGGCAACTCTTGTGTGCCTTTAGAAAAATTAGCTCCTCTTAACCTGTCGCCTCGAAAGAATAAATATTTATCGGTTTACGTTAAACAACAGTCTATCGAAATTTTATTCACGCCCGCGCGGGAAAATCGAGGAAGCTAATATAAAATTGTAAATTTGCTTACATTTCCTCGGTATACTAATAACACCGTCTAAAACTGACAACATCGGTGCATAAATTACCAAGCACTGGCTAAGCTTTCCTTCTCAAATTACCAGACAACTTTAATCTAGTTTAACATGCGAAACACTGACCCAACAATTCCAAGACCGGCGTGCAGACGTTAATAATACAATATTACCCAAGAGGGTTGCTTTAAAAAAAAAGAAAATTCTCGAGACGAGGGATTAAAGTAGGCACAAAATGTAATTGTATCCCGTTCTCTCGGCAAATTTTTTTTTCCCGCCGCGCCGGTGAAAAGCCAACCTTGGCAGCACGTGTTCGTGGAAAGGGCTGTGCCAAGCCCACTGGGAAGTCTCTTTCTCTCGGGCTCGAAGGACTCCGTAAGTTCACGTTACCTAGACGTGGGCAATGTTCAGATAAGGTGCACGCCAACTACGCGTTAAGATCGCGATTGCTCCGCAATCGTTCGTGGACCTTAACTCGTTAAGTGCCGAATGCCAACTCGAAAAATTCCCTTAAACTCCGTACAATTCAATTAATAAATCCCCAGACCAGCAAGCTAATATTTATTATAGTAAATGGCACTTGAACCCCTTTTTTTAAAGGTTGAAAGAGCACGTCGTAGTCAAAATTAATTGCAGAGCTGATCGGAGATTAGTTTCTTTAATGCATCGATCGAGGAACGCTGAGAGGTTAATAAAATTCTCTGCCCTTGTACTTTCACGATCTAACCCTCGACGTAGATACCTTTTATGTTTGTCGTAGAAAGATCACATTGCAATTTCTTCTCGTTTCACTTGAAAGAATACCTTATATCCATTGTTATAAGAATATTAATCCTGTATTATAAAATGTTATCTCATCGTACCTCCAGCGGATTAGGCGATATACCTGTAAAGGACGTTATACCATGCAAAAACGCATGCGGACCTTCAACCCCGACAGATCGACAATACGTGCGACGGACCCATCGGATCGACGAGCAGACTACCCTTATAAACACGTCATTGATGACCGTAAACAATGCCAAAAGGAATTTTTTTCCTTTCCCCACTTCTCAACCTAAAGTCTTTGCGACACACCACCGTCCAATTAACAAACGCAACATCTCCCCACCTATGTCATTCACGAAAAACCACGGTGACAACCGCAGTACTATTTCGACCGTAGTCGGAGTAACTCCTTACCGTTCGTTGTCACAATTTTGGATAATGTGCTGTGTTGTGCTTCAAACTTATTCGCGCAAATGGCAATGTCCTGTTGATCCGACGGAGGAACAGAAGATTCTGAGAAATTTGTAAGTACCTAGACATTAGTATTTTCTAACCCAGGATTAATATTCTTATGTATAAAAGTGGACATACGGTATTCTTTCATATTTGCTACTTCAAATTTAATCCGAATGGGCAGGGAGACGATCACTTGGTACGGGCCTAGCGACGAATGTCCCTTCAAATTTCGCACGCACACGATCATGTTCTGTCTCATCGACACGGTCGTGTGGACTGTAGTAGTAAGCTTTTGATGACGATAGGGTGACGTTATAGAACCAAAATGGGTTGATTTCAAGTATGCAGCATAATGAGCCGAGTTATAACTCTTCATCCCCTTTGTGCAACTATTTCCTGAATTAATCAGCCTCCAGAATATTCGAAACAGTTGGTCGTCTTAATTCCAGGTGTCCAACCGGAGGCTTTCGGGTTAAGAAGCCGTTATCCCCGCGCAACTTTGATTCTAGCCCCGAGGAAAATTACGTTTCCGGTCACGTCAGCCGCCCCCCGAACATTATTCCACCCTCGAAACCGGGGACCACGGGTGAGGAAAGTTTCTCTTTTTGATGGACGCCCGGATAGAGGAGACCCGATTGTGTCGGGGACTTAATAGGGTCACGTGAACTCGTTTAAGTATCCCCGTTCGAGGAATTCGAGATTGATTTATCTCCCTCTTGGTTCTTGCATAAATGGGCTTGTTTGCAAAGTTCCTGGAAATTGCGCACCGGCTTTGTCTCATTCAAAAATGTTTAACTAGGACGAACGTCTGTCTCGAACGTCGTTTAGTCGATCGGCTGGTGTCGGAGACTTTCGGAATTTAATTGAGAGGTTGTCAAAAAATATTTTTGGTTAAACCTGATCAACTCCTGTAGTAGAAAAATCAAATTACAGGACATTCCGTTGCGATTTTTCTGCTACAGGAGTTGATCATGTTTGACCACAAATATTTTTTGACAACCTCCCAATTAAACTCCGAAAGTCCCCGGCACTTGCCGGTCGACTAAACGATGTTCAAAACAGACGGAAACAGTTTGGAGAAACTGTTTAACGGAGGAAAATATCCACTTTGTTTCATATTTGTGTCATTGTTACTGAATTAGTCAATCCTTTCGTCAGTTAGTCGAGTGGTGTCGACGCTAATTATCCGAAAGCCGCAGCCACGCGACCTCGACACATCCACAATGGACGCCACGTGGACGATGAACTCGCTTTATAACAATGAGCCGACGTAACCAGATACACACACGACCCCCGCGACATATTTAGCCTGCGTTTGCTTTAATATTCCTGAATGAAACGGCATTAATTAGGAGAAACGAAGTGGATCGTGTGGAGCATAATGGCTCCAACGAGCCTGGTCGACGACCCCGAACCCCGGACCCGGCAATAAGGGTTGATAATACCATTAGTTCGACCGCATGAACCCCCATATAACGCGCAGACCTTAGAAATGCCGATCGATGCGGCTTTCCGCGTACGTTGGATTACACGAGGCTTGTCCACTTTCCAGAGACATAGGTCTGCCCGGATTATCTGTATAATCGGTCGATACCGGCGTGTTCTTCCTGTGTGGAGATCGGTGCTCGAGCAATTCCCACGGACAATAATTAATAAACTGCTCGTTTCGATTCTTAGAAACACCCGCATTGCTTCGTTATTTGCTTGAATTTATCTTTGTCGGCGACCATTTTCTGAAACATGTCTGCAATGGAAAGTGGAATTCAGAGCATGATTTAAAATGTATTAAAATTCATGGTGAATAGACTGCGGATCTTTATGCATTTATGAGGAAATTGGCTGAGTGAGATATAGAACGGTAAAAGATTAGAAAAATTTCAGAATACTGTATTGTTTTTAATATAACAAAGTCATTACGGAATGAAATCAATTTCTATTTTATTCCTGCTTCCCACAATCAGTGCGACACATTTCTACTTTGCATAAACGAAATCTTATTTTCAGTGGTAGTAGCCTTTCTAGACCTGAAATAAGTAAAAATCGTACCAAACTCCACCGAATTTTACGTTCCGGCATTTCTCGAAGATTTTCAGACGCCGTAAATGCGTAAAGATCCGCAGTCTAACGATGAAAAATTCTTCCGAAGGCAACAAAATGCGCTGTGCTCGAGCGACCCATTAGTTTCGGATCGAGGCTCGAGTGTCCATTAACATAAAATCTGCTGAAAGGTACCAGGCTCTAGTAGATCATCGGAAGTTTCCGAAGGTATCAGTTACCCGGGAAGGCTTTCCCCGGAAATTCTCCTTCAACGTCCATCGTCTTCGTCTCGCCATTATTTCGAGGCGTGGATGAAGATCGATTCGCTTTTTCTCGCAGCCCCTGGTTCCCAGCAGAAGAACAGTAATATAATGCTGGGAGACGTTCGCAGCTGAAGCGAGAATTGTCGCCTGAACGAACCCTCGCCTCGATTCGACGAATAATGAAAAAGTTGATGATCGAGCCTTGGCAATCTATAACTCGAGGAGAGATTATTTCTCGTTCGAGAATCCGATCTCGGCGAACAATGTCTCCGAGACAAGATTTAGAAAAAGTGAATATTTTCTGGGTTAAGCGAATGAAGAATACAGTTCCGTAATTTTTGAGTTCATTTTCGAGTGCGAAAATAATACGTGAACCGAACTGAGGTAATGTATATCCGCGCCGGAAACGATAAGGGTGGTTCAGTGATCCTCGCAGCTCATAATGGTCGTCGAAACGCCATTATTCCCGGCCCACGTAGCCATTAGATGCAGCGAGCTTCCCTTCACTCGCAGAAACATCCAGATATTTAAATCGTATGGTGCCCGACAAAGCGGAGCTGAAGAATTTTCATTTTCACGCCGGGGAGACCGCCATTTCGTGTTTAATCAATGGAATACTCAACCTGATTCCGAGAAGAACATTCTGCCGAAGAGAACAGAGTTACTTCGGTGTTTGAAAAGAGAAATGGGACGATTAAGCTGCCGATAGATTTTTACTCGTTCACGGGACTTGGAGTTGAGGAGAAATTTCTTTATGTTTTAAACGGAGCAGAATGCTCCTTAAGTTTTATTGAACGATCTACTGCAGAGACGTTCGCTAAAAAGAGTGCTATAAATGTCTGGGGATATTTAGAGCGCTCGTTGAACCGTTGGTGTTCTTTATTGCTTAATTGGGGAGGATCTGTACAGGAAAATAATTGGCAGTCTCGCTTGAACTGTGGCCAACTATTTTATAGCCAAACGGAGATATCAATGATACCGATCTTGTTGTTTTCCTCACGAGAGACTCCTGAATTTATTATATCAAGTAAGTTTAATCTGTTCCTGTGCGATTTATTTCGAAACTGAATTGCAATTTTTCGCGTTCGGGGAAGGTAAAACGTTTGAAGATCGGCAGCGATAATCCGGCGCGCGTTAATTAAAGGTTTACGCTCGTTTTTCGTATAATCTCCGTTCCTAATCGCGCGGCGCAGAAGAGGCACGGTTGGTTTTACAATTTCCACGTGCATGGAAACAATCGCGAACCGCTTACGACGCCCACGAAATCGGATTATTAGGTTGAAAGCCTTGCTGGTCGTTCCGAACCTGCCAACAAACATTCCCACGCTTCTTGCGCAACAACGCGTCCCGTTTAGTAGTTTCCGTTGCACAACATTCGAGAATCCTTACGCCTCCGTGTGGGGTTTTTATTGCCAGCAGGGAACTGTGTTTTCAAACACTTTCGAACCTCCTTCGAGAAACGATCGACACTATTAAGTGGAAGATGCAACGAAAGACAATAGAGAAAATGATGTTCGAGAGTGCTGGTGTTTGTGAGAAAAGCTTGATCACGCAGTGTGGAGCATTGTGGGTAGGCTGGAATATCAGTACAGCGACCCAGACGTATACATGCGGCGTCCTGTATTTTCCCGACGCATTTTCACGTCGGTGTCGCCGGAAGGGATGAAGTATCGCGCCGGGGATTAGAATTTCACTTCTTTCTTCGCGATCATTTGTTCGGAGTCTGAGCCGAGTGCATAGCTCGCGGATTTCTCGTCGGTTTCGTTCCATTATAGGAAGTTATACGCGCTACAATTCGTCGTAGAATTGTAAGCGTACAGACAATGGTCCTCGTGGATCCACTCTCGCCTCGCTGATACTCGCGCGAGAGGGGAAAACGATGACGACTACCATTAATGGCAGCGGCGAGAGGCGCATCCCACGGAAACACCGAATTATGCCCTCCAGCCGGAATGAACCTCCATTGTGCGACGCGTTCCGCTTTATCGGGCCGATTCTCGGGCTTCACTTAAAATCTTCAGCGAACGGCGAGACCGTGCGACTTCAATTTTTTTCCGGCCCGGGGAAACTTCTTCTTTCGGACGCCTCGCTGAAAAAACGCAGTGCAACATTTTTCCGGGAGAAAAATTCTTAAAAAATCTCCGTTTGCAACATCGTGCGGCTACAAGTGTCAAAAATAAACCAAAAATTACATTTTTGTTGATGCACTACACATCTCTCAGTATCTCAGAAATTTGCACACGCCATAGACGCGCGAAGATCTCGACGGATTCATTAAAAATATGTAGCATCGCAGTTGCTGGCCGTAGAATTTCTGTAGAGGGATTGTTGACCCCGCGACTCAGAAAATTTTAAGGCACTCGAAACATCCACTCTCATTAAAATACTGTAATGACACCTTTTCCGCTGATGACGTATTTATGCTACGATGACATTAAATGGAATTGACTCTCTGAGTAAATTCGTCAAGTATTTCAAGTATTAAATCTGCTGAACAGATTGCTCGCACATTCTGAGAAAAACTTTGATCTCGCACGAAAAAATTTAGAAAATCGCTCGCCATCCCTTCAGCATTAAAAGAATTGCTTCTCGAAGATAGTCTGGGACGACCACCGAGGCAAACAGTATCTGTTCGTGGCAAACATGTCAACGTTGAAGGATTAGCAACGAGCAGAATCGATAGCGCGCGTTCGGAATTGAAACTGAACTGGGGTCGAATTTAATTTCTGTGTTTGATGGTCCTCTCTCGGTGTCCCGAAATGGGGGCAAAACCGGAATATGGAAACGCGGGGGCGGAGGCTGCGCGACGAACAAAGGGCTTAATTACCTGGGGGCGAGATTCTAGACAAACTGCGGAATGCTGCAAAAATAGAATGGCCGTGATACTTCGGGGGCTATCTTCGAGCTTAATGAGGTTCCCGGCAGAATGAACGGCTGGGGACGTGCGCGTGCTTTTACGTACGGTCAGTGATGCCAGGTGTCCATCAATGGGCTCTGCTGTTTCGAGCGAGTCAATGCAACTTTCTGAAACCGCCGCTTTTCAAAGTGCACGCTTTGTTCCCGCGATCTTTATTCTCCTCTGCGCGGAATAATTGTTCTCGCGAATTCGCATTTGTCGGGGAGAAAATTTATCCATCCGTCTGTTGCCCTTTCTTGGCGAATCTGGGCCGGAGTGTGCGAAACTCTGCGAAATAAGCATTTTAGACGCACGTACAAGTAATAAAAGAGGATTACTCTTAGCGATCCAGCCGTCACATTGAAGAGCAGACGTCTCCTGCAAATACCCAGCATCATATATTCCGGTACATCGTCCTTCAACAACGATCCCAATTTAAATCTTGCCGGCAGTTTGAAAGTTTCAGGACCGTGACCGTCTACAACTGTACCGCCACTTGAAAGTATTGTCGTACCACTTGTTTCATGCGCCATAAAATTAGTCCGCTTAATAAAACAAGGCGGATCGGATCCTTGAGTATCCGTTCACTTGAGACTAATAAAATATTTATGAGCCCGCCAGGAAGAGTTCTAAAAAATATCATGGATTTCGGGAACTGTCGGTGAGAGAGATTAATCTTCTGAAATCGTGGAGAAGAAGGGAAGTAAATCATTCGCGTGACTAGAGCCCGATCCAATCCGAGTTTCTTTGCGTTGAGCCCCGTTTTTGCAGGGACGTTCTCGCCGAGGATTGAACTGTAATAGCATCCACGAGTATGGTCTCGGGTGACGTCGCATGATTATTTCCACGAAGGAAAAAGCTCGCACGCGGCCCGGGAGTGACGCTCGAGGCATTAACGCCTCATTAACGCCCTCCGCAAATGACGCGATCCTTCATCACGTGCCGGCACTCTCTGGTGCCTCCCGGACTCTTTAGTCTCCGTTTCCCTTGTCGTTACCCAGTCGGTTTCTTCTTCGTCGGTTCTTCGTGCTTTCTCGGTGAACCTCGAAGTTTAACGCGCAGTCCACAATACCCTAAAAATCAGCCGAATTCTGCTGGACGGTAATCTTTAACCCTTACTCGAATGGTGACTCTGTCTGTGGCCACTCGAAATGGCTGTACCGTTATACAAAATATTGTTTGCATTATTAAATGTATAGATATCTAAGCAATTACTAAACATTTAGGTATTGTATGAGGTATTATACCAAATTCGTATCCATAAAATTTAAAAAATCATAGGAAATGGAAATATTCCAGCTATGATGAAATGTTTCATTTTCCAGATAGAATTTATTCAGTACGATTTTTATTTGTTTTGAATCTACAAAGGCCTGTCCCCATGACAAATAGGATCCTATTCCATTCCACTTTCTTAAAATTTGTCTATAAAAATTGGAAATTGCGTAACCATCCGCAGTCTATTAATAAAGAACTAGGAAGACACTTTTAGCGTTCAAGTGCGTAGATTATTTAAAATGGTGGACCACGTTCTTCAACCCTCCCCAGTTCTTTGTCTCTTGAACTGCCCCGACGCGACGGTTCGAGTGTCCGTTCCACCCCCAATGGCGTGCAGCACGCCAGGAAACCGTTGCGAATCGGGGTGGAATAGGGGAGAACAACCCCTTCGTCCCGACCTTTTCCAAGAACGACCCTGCACACGCAAAAAATATCGTGCATAGTTTCTCGAAACTCTCCCGGTGTTTGTACTCTGTCAGAGCTCAGCCAGTCTGTATTGTTCCGAACTTTATTATTGGAACGCATACTTGCATTTCATCGCCATACCGCTGCTCGCTCTGCTGAAATACCTTTTCTAAATTCATTGCTACACGTGGCCAACGTTTCCAGGGAATTGCGACGACCAACAATTTTTCATATCAGTGCTATCACTATTATTCATCCTCGTAAAGATTAAGACCAACAATATTTCATTCTCATAAAAATTAAAGTAAGAACAGCCGGCAGAAACATTAGCAAAGTAAAAAGAATTACAGCTTTCGTTGTCCGATTGTTTTTAAGGGAGTTGTTTGGCTGGATAGCGCTGGGGATTGTAAGCAGGAAATTTCGGCATAAACGATATACAGTTGACCTAACCCTCACGCAGACCGTAGACTGGTGGTTTGAAGGGGACGTTTAGGACACGGAGCCGTGGTCTGACGTGACCATAATAATCTGAGCCGGCTGGAACAAAGGGGAATCGATAAGCGGAGTCAAGCAGAAGGTTGGGGAGTGTCGGACATTTCGTGTTTCGTTTCCTATTTCCGGCGGGGACAATGCACCGGCACCGACACGGGATCGAAATTCTCGGTACGCGGCTGCATTTCAATGCAATCGGCCCACCCCGGACCAGACGATGCACGGCCCCATCGATTTTATCATCGACGACTACGATGATACTGCTGATATCATTCGAGCCTCTTTACTTTTACGATTTTCACTCTCGCCGCTTCTTCTACATTTTTATTCAAAGTTCATACAGTTCATCGTTTCGGATGGCTCGGTGGATGTTTTTTCACAGTACGACAAGTAGGGCTTCTGTGCAAATGCACAATGTTGGATAGAGGTTTCAGAAAGTCAAATTGAATGTTGGAGGCACTTTCAGCTCGGAGACGTTATTTGTCCTACCGTTCCCCTTCCTCTCTGAAAATTTACATTCTCCTCCGATCGATCAGGTGTTCACAGACTCGAGACGGCTACTATGTTCTCGCGAACCCGGCTTTTTCCGCCATTTTGGCTAGCCCGGCGTCGGAACGTCTACAACTCGCTCGAGTGGCTCGAGCAGCTCCATCCCCGTCCGATTCTCTTGGAATAACACATTCTTCTTCCACGAGAAAACAAAAGAGCCTGGACTACGAAAAGACCACTCACCGATTCGCCAGGATTCAAACCGTATATACAAAGTCGTGACGGAGCCAACAGATCTGCAAGAAAAATCTTTCGATAAATGCTAAGTAATAAAGCAATGTGATTCTACACTTTCTGGATGAATAAAAGAATTCTCTGTGTATTTTTCGGGGTCGGAGCAGACCCAGGGTAGCGCGGAGAGTGCCAAAGGACGAAAGGCGAGGCGTGGAAACGGTGGAAATTAAATTGCCAGCGAGATTAAACGTGAATGGAATGAGTGCATCGGGTTGCCTGTCGAGGGAATATGTACTTCGTCCAAGAGAAAACGAAGTGTATCATATCGTGATGAAGCGTGAGCCGAGAGCACGGAACCCACCAGAGGATCCTTGCTCTGATTCCAGCGACGTTTAACCCGTCAAACCTACCTATAAATATCATCGACGGTGCTTCGTGTTCCTTCTCAAAGCAGAAAACAGACTCCTGTACCATTCAGAGTCCCTCTTTTCTTCGAATTCTCCTTTCCGAACGTTGCTGGAATTTCAATCGAATTCTCGAGAAGTAACGTTAAAAGATCTCTCTCTGGTTCGCTGGCGTTCCAGAAAGAATTATTAAAAGGCACATAAAGAGAATAATCAAGTAAACTTCTCGCGGGCGTCGGACTTCCACGTTTCTCCTCAAAGTGAAATAAAACTGTTACAAAATGTATGGTTTCTTGCTTCTCTGGAAATTCTGTGTTTAGCGAATCTTTTCGGAAAACTTAGGGTCTTCAGAGGTCATTAGTGCTTCAGGTCTTTAGCGTTGCATTCCCAAATCGATCCCACGAGGTTTTTAAAATTATTAAAAATTTCTGTCATTCTAAATGAACTTTTGCCCATGAAATCGCAGATGATAGCATCAGCAAGCGTTTCTAAAGTTCAATAAAGTTTCAGAAAAAGTGTAACGATCGGTTTAATTAAGCCTCCGCGAAAAGGGTAATCAGAATTGTTTTCTTGCTGCTCTTTTTCCCCTCGAGGTGGTCACGACGCTCAGGGGATTTTCTTGGGGGCAAAAAAAATGTGGTCGAACGTGGCGAGGCGCGTACTACACGCTTCGGCCTCTAGAATCCTGTGGTCTTTCAAGACTAGGGTCATCTATAACCCTGGCCATAGGTCGTCGATCGTTATCGACCTGTCGCTGTTGAATTTTTTAGCGAAAGTGCCGAGTTGACTGACCGGGAGGCCCGATGCTCTCTTTCTCTCTCTCCCTCTCGTCGAGATTGCGACAACCCCCCGAGAAAGCTTTTCTTCTTCGTGGCATCGATCATCCCCTTCGTTCCACGGAAACTGTTCCACGGGATTAAACCTGCAGCAACGAAAAACAAACACCTGTTCTTCGAAAGTTCTTCGAAGTTGTTCATCTTCCACTAGAACAGATTCTTTAAACAGGCTCACCGAAGTAAAATGCTTCTTGAATATCGGGAAAAATTCGGGCACGACCGAAAGATTTCACGAATTGGGGAAGTGGCACCGGGCGCGAATAAAAATTTTTTCGGGGAGAAAGAGAAAAATAACAGAGCCGCGGAGGCTGGCCGATCTCCAATAGGTCCCGCTGCTCTTATTTTACGGCGGCTCGAAGTGAATTCAGCAATTCCTCGGCCATGTTTGCACGGCGGGAATCGAGGTTCCGGGACACTTGAAATTTCATGCGAAAAACCATTTTTACTCGACGCGGTTTTTCTGGGCTTTTGTTACCCTTAAATGCATGGGCTTTACGGAATTAACGGAACACTTTTTGGCTGGTCGATGGAACCGTGAATTTTATTTGGAGGACCATTTTTATTCGGTCGAGTTGAACTTTTACCGCGCCAGCCTCGAACGTGTGATTTCGCCAAAGAGGATACGGGCAAACCACAAATTGCCTGAACAAATGTCGATAAATTTTTCCAGAAAAAATTCCTGTAGATCGTGCTTTTGTATAAAACCAGAGGAACGTTGTCCTCGAGATTTGAATGAGAAAAGTGTACGAAAAGTGCGCACAGCGTTCCGGTTCGTTTCGCTATCTGCGATCCCGCGGAACCGTGAATCTTTCCCCGGTTCCAATAAATACCGAGTTTTTAGCATGGTCTGTTTATCAGGGATTTATCATCGCATTACAGCGGAAACGGTGCGTGTGTTATCTCGTTTATGGACCGTGCGAACGTTCTCGGAACAATAAATTCGGAACGGTGCTGGCAATTATCCCGGCTCTCTGTGTTTTCTCAAGGAATCTGCGTTCCCTCCCGCGAGCAATCGTCCGTTCCGATGGCAAACTGTGGAACCTCAATCCAGGCTGATTGCTTAGAAACCAGTTTGCTTTAGCGATAGATAGAGTTCTGTTTCATTATGCCACCTGCTATGCTGAGTCCAGCGGATATTTCTCTGATAGGAAATAATTGCTATCAGAGGTATTAGGTTAACCAGACTAAAGGATATGAAATTATTAATAGTAATTTAAGAAAAAATATTTTTTGACATCACTCGGAAAAACTGAAGTCGTTTAGTCCAATTTTAACAATGTTATTTCGCACACTGTAGATTATTCTCGCTGCCTAGACAGTTGATAATTAATAGACAACGGGTCTTTATGCAAAATAAACATTTTCTACCTGAATTGCAACGATCTGGAGTGAAGTAGACATTTCTTTTCTTCCTTAATATGGTTAATAGGTTGAAAATAATTTAACAGTATTTTGAAATTCTTATGATTCATATCCGCTGAGGTCCCCGAAGAAGCGTCTCCCGTCCTAGAAGGCCCTACCGCCTCGGTCAGGCGAACTTCGACGAGACAAGTTCCGCGGAGCCGTGAACGAATTATTCATCCTGGTTGCATCATACTTGCCAGGGCATCTATCGCTATCGACTTCTCGAGGGTGCTCTAGCAGCCACTCGAGCCAGCCTCGGATTCTTTCCAAGATCTATCAGACATCTATCGATTCCATGCATTCGCGTGCAAATATTGGAGGCAAACACTCATAACGCGAGTCTCGCAGCCTCGGAACAGTTGTTTTTCGAAGCCTATACCGAAACTGAGGGGAAAGAGAGATAGACTAGGGGAACGATTGTCGAGGTTTTTCGGATGGAACGGTAAACACGGTGTGTCTGCGGAAATGTCGGATATGGAAAAAGCCAGCGAAGGAGCCAGAGAAGATGCAGGGGAGGATGAGAGTGGCAGGCATTGTCTCGACGCGGATGCCCGTGCGACCGTTATGGATTGGAAAGTATCCGCGGCAAAAGGGAGACAAAGGGAACAGGAAAAATGGTAGCCGAGGCTACATAGAGACGTCTTTGTTGCCACGACGGATTGGAAACGCCACTGAGCTTCGCTGCGAAACGACGCGACGCGACGCGATGCGAGACTGCGATTCGCGATCGACAAATCCGCGACGAATCGTTTCGATCCTCGGGAATTGAGATTGGCAAGTGTACCTGTTACCGACGATCCTCCTGCTCCTGTGCTATGAAAGAGTTCAAGGTCATGTCAAGCAGATATCTGAATGTATTCATTTAATGAGCTCCGCGACGCAACAAGAAAATGTATGTAGTTTCTTAAAAAGAAAACATCGGTGGCCTCTTCTAATGCAGGTTCTGTCCTTGGTGTTACCATTTGAAAACGGACCCGAACTCTTCTTCCTTCCACAAAGGAGAGTTCCTCGAAGCCCGGAGGATTCTATGGCGGTTTGCGGTGTGAGATCGACGCTGCTGGTCTGGTTCATCCAAACTCAATCCCCTAATGGTCACTTGAATCTATAGCCAGTTGTGTTCCTAGCGAACGGCGTTTCCGCGTTCGTCCTCAAGTAGAACTTTCCCCTAACTCTCGAGTTCACTGCGAATCCCATGAGAACGTCCGGAGTCCACATACAGCTTACTCGGACGTTAGGGTGCCATTTTGGACAGCTGCTGGCTGGGAAACCGAAAGGGTTCATCACAGACTCCACGTAGAGCATCCAGGATCGATTGTGACCGCAGACAACTAGAAAAGAGTAATTCTTTAGAATGTTCGATCGAGCGAGTTGAGATACTAACCCTGGATATCCTGAAGTGTGAACTTCAGGAATGCCAAGGCTAAAGGTTGAAGACCATACTGTACTCATTGATCAATCGTGCTATTGTCCTCCGAATCACGCTGCGAAGGTTGCAACCAGGTTGAATCGGTCTACCACCGTTCGGATAGAAATCTACGTGACCCAACGGGTTAGGGAACCCGAAATTTCCACCATCCGTGTGGATCACGTCTACGAACATGGCGTCAGCTGCTGTCAGGTGTCCCTCTCGGCCGGTGTTCATATATAGAGGATAGGCAGCGTCCAGACCCGTGATTCGTCCCACCTGGACAGAACGAAATTCTACTGAAAATGGTGCTTCTTTATTCTGAGAAGTTTACCCACCAGAAGTTGGCCAACATCTCTTACTAAGTGACATACAAATGACCGGTTTTATATTTACCGTTATCGAAATTGTGCAGTTTCTTACATGGAAATTGATATGATACATTTTCTATCCAAGCACATATTGAAGTAAAAATTGCGCAGAATCTCAATAAGCAGAGACTTGTCATTTTTATAAGTAGATTGCGAATCTTTATACATTTATGGCTTACAACATTTTTTTAAAAATGCTGCAGTATGAAATTGAACGAAATTTAGTACGTTTTTATGTATTTCGGATGTGCAAATTTATTTGGTACCACTTTCTTAAAATTTGTCTACAAAAATTGGAAATTGCATAAACACCCGCAGTCTATAAGCTGAAACATATTAATCGCCTTTAGTGTTATAAAAATTCTTGCAGAGAGAATTTCATTCCAACACTAACCCTGCAGAGCACTCAAAGCGATTAAATAAATATAAAATAAAAAATTTTATTTTATTTTCTAACGAATGCACCAGCCACTGATAGGTAAAATGGATACTTGAACACGCTCGAAAATTCACCTTCTGCGGCGACAGGGCTTTCCCCATGAACCCAGCGATCTCAGCGCCCAAGCTGAAGCCGATCACGTGTACGCTCGCCATAGGCACCGCCCCCATAATGTCCAACCAGCTGACGAGTTTGGCAACTTGGGGCCCGACGATCCTAGTGTTCCGGACCGCTGTCACGTACCATGGCAGGCCTGCCAATTTCGCCCAGTCCACCAGGATCACGTTATACTCGCCACGTTTCAGATAAACTGGAAAAGAAACCGGGCTCTTCTGTGAGTGGGGTCGGAGGATTGATTGGACTAAGTTTTCTTCTGTTTTCGTTCAGCTGAAAAGTTTCTTGCCGACGCAGACCCTTTCTGCATCGACTCCTGCCAGGAGTGTTTGCTAAGAGTCCCGAGGTTCCATGATTTCGACTCCCAATAAGCCCTCGGTTTGTAGACACTGCCAGCCGTTTAGCTAAATAATTCGGAGACTTGTGGCCCCTGTTTATTCTCGTTTGCTGTCGCCATCGATTTGTCTTATCGTTCTTGTTCGATAGAATTTGTAAATTTGGTGTTTTGGTACAGGGTGTTCCAAAATTATATGTCGTGGCCACTATAACGTGATTCCGCACCTCTTAACATTGAATCCCAAAAAAACAATTTTGACTTTGGGATTAAATATTAAGGTCAATTTTGCGACAAATCTCCACTTATCTAGAGGTGCAGAATCACGTTATAGAGGTCGCGACATACAATTTTGAAACACTCTGTACATTTTATAATTTCGGTTCTTCATTTCCCCAAGGCAATTGGCTTTGAGAAGCAATTTTAAAGAGGCTGATAAATATTCGAAGTAATGGCATTGTCTCGATACGAACATTGAAAATACGAGAAGGATGCTGAGTTACGGTAAATTGATCGAAGCCAATCACGACCCGGAAGCCCTCCACACGTGAACATTCAGAATTGAAAGAGCCTGAAATGCATGTCGGATTCGAATATGGATACCGCATGAATGCTGAAGTTTCCATGCAGAAGAGAGATTCATACAGGTATACGATTCGTCATACTGTCAGAATGTTTTAGCCTCGCTTGGTGATTCCTGTTGCCACTAATGTCCCCAGTTCCATCAATTTCTGTCCGAGGACCTCTCACAAATTGCAACGTGGGATTCTGATTCTTGTGGGTGAAACTTTCGAAATCTCTGTTTACGAATTTTCTCGTGACAAATTGTTTTGATATTAAGAGTGGGTTTTCGGAACGGTGTTCGAGTAGAAAGATAATAGCGATAGTGAAAGTACCGTCTCTCATCGCGATGGCACTTCCAGATGACGAGCTCTCGCTGTAGCCGTGGATGTAGATGACTGTCGGGTAACGATCATCGAAATTGCTGGTCCGTAACGATGATGGGTCCGCTGGGTCCAACTTTGTTCCGCAGGTGGGGTTCCGTCTGCCATAAAACCGCAAAGGAGAAGGCCGTTTCAAACTCCATTTATCCGATAATGACAGTAATATCTCTACAAAATCGCTACTGTTAAAAAATCCAATTAAACTGCAGAGTTCCGTACTTTTTCATTTTTTACGAACACAGTTTGCAACACAAAAATCTGAAAAAATTCTCTAAAATGCGCCTTACGATCCAAAATATGTCACATTTTTTTCAGAATTTTAGAACGCATCAGAGGCCGCGGAATATGCTCGGAAAAGCACAAAATCTAATTTACTATTTGCTTACTTTACTGCTATGGATAAAATTTCTACTGATAATTATCGTAATAAATATATTTTTTGTAGTCATCTTTTAATTAATTCTTTAAATTTTGTTGTCTGAAAATAACATTAAAAATTGTTGAATTGTTCTGCGAACGGAGTACGTACGACTGGAGTATGGACGAATGGAGTATGGACAACAAAACGCTGCGTCCAGACGCGCAAAGGAGATGGACGCTCTTTTACGAAAGACTTTGCCGACTCCCATCCGCGAAAGCGATGGAAAAATTGTTTGAAATAATTGTAGTACGGTCGGTTTCAGTGACGTTTCGCCGAGTCGCGCGTTCAGCAAATTTCTTTCTCGCTGACAGAGTCGTTCCGATCGATAGGCAAACGTACCTGGTGTAGAGTTGGTACTCGATGTCACTGTCAACGTTGATAGGACAGCAATAGACGCAGGTACCTGCCGGTAGCGGCGTAACGTGCAGCGGGTTCACACCTGGGAAAAAGAAAACACACGGTTAACAACGGTCGCGTCTCGATTTGCTGGTGCACGACTCGGCCTCGACCAATCGTGTCTCGGTCGTCGTCATTGAACCTGAGAACACCTGGGGACACGTGATATCGCGTGCGTTGCCGATCGACGTTCACTGCCAGATACGCATCGTTCCCATCTAGCTATGCATTTTTCCTGATCCGACGAGAAACGGCTCGAAGTAAAACGCCCGCTGCACTCGACCGCTTTTCGCGATCCTTTCTCTTGTGAACGTTCTCTTTAGGAAATGCCTGCGCGTTTCGAGGAAATGTGGAACACGAATTTCATTGGTCCGGGAGAATAGGCTGGTTTCGCGGAAAGGTATAATGCCTTCGAAGGAATTGGAACAGGGAATTTCGGCAGGAAAAATGATACTTCGTTGCAAAATTATAGATCTTCGGCTAATCAGTTTCAGGAGAAACTTTTCCGATTATAGTCGTGTCTAACATAAAAATGGCTATCAGTCAATTTCACCGACAAGAAATGTCTGATTGTGAGAACGCTCTAGCATCGTTCTAGCCGTCGTCGTCCAAGTTTAAGACGGCTATCGATTCGTCGGCGGGCGTAAGTTAGGGTTCGACTGGTGCTCGCATATCGATTCCGAAACGAGACACCGAGCCGGTTTACGTCCGCGTCGGGGGCAAACATGATCGGGCCGGGTACATAGCTCCGCGACACAAAGCTCCCATAAAAGTTTAATCGCGAGGCGGGTCGCGGCGTGTACGCGGCGATCACGCGACGGCCACCTCATTCCCCGGAAACGGACCTCCTCTCCTCTGTTCGTCGTCTTCCTTTGGAAATTACAAACGGCCGAGCGGCGACGGTGAAATGGCACCGGTGAAAATTTAGCCGGCCGTAAACGTTCCAACGCTGATTTACGTTACGCTCGCGCGTTCAATTCCGCTCCCGGACGCTTTGTCGACGTCGCGTTTACGGCCGCCTTTGAACTATTAAACCGCATTGCACCTGACACGTCCGCGTGGGCGGTGTCACGCTTACTACCTCTGACGACTGATGAAATCCGGCCACGTATCACCGCCTTGCTCGGAACGGACATCTGCCGCGAAAATTCATCTTTCGCCAATGTCACTCGAGATACGTCGCGTGCGAATTTGCCGTTTCGGCTACGAGCACGATTAGCAACAAGACAGTGAGATGCGGTTACGCTCGTTTGGTCTCCCGAAGCTTCTGTTTGGGACCGTTGCACGTATTGGTTTGGCAACTTTAACGAATGAAATATTTTCCATTTTGTTCGACGATCTTTTGCCATCTTTCTGATAGCTTCTGCTCCTTATCGGCAACAAACTGATCCAAGTGCGTTTTCAGGTGATTCAAAGAGTTTCGTTAACTTCGAAATGTAACATCACTTGCCAACCAAGCTCCAATCATTTTTCACGTGCTCCACCATGATAATGCTAGGCCGCACACATCTTTGGTACCTTCCTGGATAGTCCCTAGACAATCTCTGCGGAGTAAGAACTGCGGTCGACTGATTTTCCAAGGCCAGGAGAAGACCGAATGAACGCAGAGGACAGAAAGAATGCGCGAGCGCGATTAGTTATTCAACGTTCGCACGCAACGGGACCGTTCGCACCGGCTCGTCTGTCGGTTTCGCGCACAGAATGGGAAACAGAAGAATCTCGGAGAAAGTGCACGGTCGTTAGTTCGCGTTAATCAACCGCGGGCATTGTTGTCGCGGTGCCATAAGCGGAGGTGTGAAAAGGCAAGCGGGGACGGAACGAGCGACCGGTGTGCTTCGCAGGCGGCCAGAGGCTCTCTCTCGCAATATCGATCAGCTGGACTGCTCTTAGCGTAATGTAACGGCTGCTCGATTGCTGTGATTTCGCAGTGGGTAATCATTTCCTCGTGACCGTGAACGCATTCTATAATCGGTGTTCGTCTGTTAGGGTTGCTTTCCGATCGTCGAGACTCGTAACGCGTCGCTCTAATGATTCTTAACGAACTGTAAATCGCGCTTTAATACACTTCGCGGTGATCGCTATCTATTTCATTACTACGTCGTCGTTTCTGTTTCGTCGAATCGCAAAAACGTTGCCGTCGGAATTCGTCTAATTACGCGATGACTATATCAGCCCTTCGGACTCGAAGCAATTTTAAGTCCGAAATCAAAATATATCTTTAAACCTAGATTTTTATTCTATAGAATCTTTTTTACACTATTCGCATGAAATTGAACCTGTTTTCTCATACGACATTTGAATTATTAAATTTCTAGAGTAGAGAAGAATTTAATCGTTTCAAAGCTGTTACAAATAATGATATTATTTGCGCCTTAGAGTCAACATTCGAGTGAATTAGAGAGAGTACAAAATCGATTGAGTACCTGACTAACACCGGAATTCTGGAAAGACCGGTACATGAAAAATCGATACACGAGTTAACTCATCCCGGCGCATCGCGCGCATTGTAGCTTTATGCAACGATTAACTGGCACGTGGTCGAGGATAATTAAACCGTGTGCGGCAAGAGGCGCATAAACAACGTCTTTACCAGTCGCACTTGGGAAAGCTGGCATGCACCAATTAATGTGCTCGATTTATGGTAATGGATTTCGCGAGTCGGCCCCGTTCACTCAGTCTCGGTGCCGAAGTTTCCAGTGAAAGTATGACTATCCTCATGCCTGACTGGCCACAACCATAATCTCAGCAGCTCGGGGACTACAACGAAGCCTGTTGCAACAGATACTCCCGATATCAACGTTCGTTTACCGAGATTACGATTAATAAATCTATCGGAGCAAAGTCCTTTTGGATTTCGGGTGATAATTTAGAAGAGGATGTTGCGATAAAGGATGTTTTCAGAATTTTTAAAAGCCGACATACTAGAAGCGTTGTTATTCACTTCAACAATTGCACGTGTGCGAACAACGATTTTTAATTAAGCAGGAGACATCACGGAGCTTTTCAACGCGCTCTTTGTCCTACAATTTCCCTCGCCCTCTCGGGAATTGTACTCCGAGCTTGCTTGTTTTACGATTAAACCAGTTACTGCGGGTTTTATGATTGGAGAGCGATCATAGACATAATACTTGCTCATTTGCGTGGCCGGACAAGTTTGCGATCGGTATTGTAGCCACTAGGCTGAAGATTTTACACTAAAGTTGAATGAATTTTGTTGAGATTCATACTTTTACGAATTACCGCAGGTACACAACATCAGGATGCAGCAGTGGATGAAGAAAGTGTTAAATTTTTATGAATCCTCCATTTTACATGAGGCCTAATAGAAATTCGAACGACGTGTGCAAAGTGCGTTAATCTTATTCCACCGAGAGTAGCAGCACAAAAAGTTTATGTTCCCATAAAAATCTTCAGAAATTATTCATACAGCCTTCGCATAGTCATCGCACCAAGATGGAGAAGTAGATCAAGGGGCTACTAAATTCTACCGAACTTGATCTGACAAAACCTGAGTGAGAACAACTCCGTTCTTTCGTTCCAACTGTTTCAACACGAACCATAAAAATAGCCTAATAATAATTATTAATGTTTGTAAATAATGTTTGCACGAGGCTGCTGACAATGAATTAAATCGTAATGAACCTCGCGTTTCACTGATTGAATAGAAACTCGGCGAAAAATGCATCTTAATGGGAGAATAACGAGAGCGAGAGGAAAGGGGGTATAATGATTGATGATCTACGTTACCTCTTCTGAGGACGACAATACGGCACAGCACGGAGACAAGAAACTGCGGCACGACCATCTCTCCCAAACAAAACAGCAGAACGGAAGAACAGGATCCTTAGCAACGATAGGTGCGAGAGCAAACTGGCAGAAATCGAGAGCGAGGGATCCGGCATGCTGCAGGTTCGAGGATCTCGAGCATGACGCTAGGCGTTACCAGGCACTCTTTCCGCGAACCTGGGAATTGTCTACAGCGAAATGGTCCTCTGCCACTGACAAACGACCGATTCGAAACGGAAAGTGGCCATTGACCGTCAAACAGTTCGCGATCGAAGCAGTCTGGCATCGATCTTCGATTGCTGACTCAGGAAATCGCACATTAACGCGCTCCAGTGGAACACGCGTCTTGGAGACTGCGAGCACGTGAAGTATACACTGCCAATGATTAGTTGTATCGAATTGGATCGTCTTAGAAAGTTGCTGACTCGGGCATTCGCAGCATGCTCCGCTGAAGTGATCGTTAAAACACCTTTCTTGGAGATGTAGACACATTTTGTCTAGGTGCACGGTAGTGCAGCAGCCGAGTTCTCGCACTACCTCCTTTTACACGAAACAACTTAGCCGTTCTTTAGAGGCTTATAACTCGGCACTGGAGGCAGATGGAGAGATGTAATTTCGTACACTTGTTAAATGCTATCGTGTCTCAATATCGACAAAACATTAATCTTCCAACATTAGTAGGTTCCGAGATATAGGACCTCAAAAATCGCTAAATTTCTCACCGATGTAACTCTTTAAAAATTAAATAGCGTTCTTTTGAACTAATTTTTACAAACGCTTTTTTCAGTATTGCAAGAGGTATTTCTAAGCTAACGAACTTAGCCGTATTTTGTTTGATCTCACAACTTTTTACGGCCATAGGAACTTGGCTCCTTTTTACAGGATGTTTTTGTTGGGATGTGTCTTTACACAGAAAGAATTATGAAAGTGGTTTAAGTGAAAATTTAAGAAGAATGAGTTTATCAGTTAATTCACATCACATTAGTTTACTTGGAATTAATTTTTTCTTAAATATCTCGAAACAAGAATTACATGACTTGGACCGCATTCATAATTATGGGCACAATTCTCTGTACTTTTGATCACCTGCCAAAAACTGACAAATGCAGGAAAGCGGACATTCCCTTTGACAAAATCCACTTAATTCCATCGTTCACTTGTAGCCAAAAATTGAATTCCGCCATGAGATCGAGACTTTTTGTCGGCCGTTTCTTTCTCCTGTTGGGACAGAAGATTGTGACATCGAATTGACAGCAAAGTCTTTCGTCTGGAAACAAGCTTTCTAAAAAAGGAGACGATTTTTCTAATCGCAGCTCGCTGCGAGGCTGTCTCCACGCCGAAGGGGAACTCCTGGGAGAGATTAGGTTCCGATAACCGAATACATAAATGGAACGAAAGCTGCCGGATGGACCGTCAAATAGAAACTACAATTAGCCGGAGAATTGGACGGGCTGCATAAACGGACCAATCGAGTGGCTGATGGGCTCCTTGGCATCGACAGGAATGCCGGCGGATTCATCGAATGGAAATTGCACAATTTCCACCGGCGGTAATTCCATTAATCCGCGGCACGGGATTTTGAAGACTTTAATCGGCCACGGTTTTACATAGTGTACACGTCGAGAATTATTCATAGCGCTCGCCATAAATAGGGGAACAACATCCGTTTCTATTCCGTCTTCATAATGCGGCTCCCACCCATGCCCCTCACCGCGCCGCGCCGCGTCGGCGAAAATACATTCCCGGGAATTTCCTCCGAGAGAAGTATGAAAAAGAAATTGATAGTTTATCTTCCCGTTTTATGCTGCTCTTATTCTCGCGCTCTTCTCACCGTTTCCCTGTTTTATCCTCGATTTTTCCGTTACCGGTAAATGTGACAGACCCCGTGCAGAAGTTTCTATTTTATTTCGTTCGAGTTTCAGCGTTTTCCTTTTTTTACTGCGAAGTTTCTTTTACTTTGCGAAGCGTGGAATAAATTATTTTACGTTTTTCTCACTGCTCTTTATTGTTCTGCACACAAGTCTCTTCTTTATTCAGCTGTAACTTTTTATTCGATTTTGTTTTGTTCGATGAAAGTACAATAATGTAAAAGTATAAAGAATTATTTATTGAAAATGATTGACATTTATGAACGGGTGCAGTGGCTGGTTGAGCGGTTCGGAGCACAGAAAAGAATTTTATACGAATCTTTCATTGCTAAGTGGTTATTTAAAATTAAGGACAAATGCAGCGGCTGAGCAGAGGCTCGGATTTCTGTAATTTTTCATGGTCGTTCTTCGAGAAGTTCCGATAAAGAAAGTATTTATTCGCGGCGTAAGGGACTCGGGGCAAAGTAGTCCGGCAAGTTCGAAAAGTCAGCGTTCGCCGAGAGCGGTTTAATATTTCATGTAATTCTAAAGAGTGTGTTCTCTCGCGGCCATTGTTTTCGGGGAAATGAAACGCGAGTGTTGTCTAAGTGCGCGTGCACTCGTGTGCAGCGGTGGACGCTCGAGCAGCACTGTACTCGAGTGCACGCGCACTCGGCGAGTCGATACACTACTTCCATTTACGAGAAAACGAAGTTCTCCAGCGAAGTGTACCGCGTTCGGAGAAATCTTTAGCCGTACAGCAACCTAGGAATAAAAACGAAATTAGTCGAATCGCCAAGCAAAATAAAAATATGAGCAAAATATTGCAAGGATCCCACACCTGTAAGGTGACCAAAATCAGGGGTGGTTAAACTCTGAGTGGACAAAGGAATTCTCAGTTACATTATCTTCAATTATTTCGTAATTCGAAATTCAGTCGCTTCATTCAATGAAATTATAATGTCATGTATAATTCTGGTCTCTTATTCAATTAAATTACAATGTAATTCGTTTCTACAATCGAAATACAATTACAGAGTACAGTGTAATTATGAATTATAAAATTTCGAGTACACTCATGATTCGCGTAATTAGCAATTAAATGAAGTGAAAAGTTCGAATTATGTAACGCAACTACAATGTGATTCAACTACTGTGTATATAAAGAAACGCGGTAAAATACAATGCAATTAAATTACGTAATTCGAGGGTTAGCAACCCCGAAATCGCTTCCGGGAAGCCGCAGAATTAGCGGGACTTTGTTCGAAGCTTTTCCTGGGCGTCCCGTCGCGGTTCATTAAATCGAAACGTCCCGCGGAGAACGTCGCCAAATTGCGACGTCTCGGGCAGGGGGAGAGGTGAGAAACAGGAGGGAAAAAAATTCTGACGACTCTATCTACTGGGTGAGAAACAGCGGGTTGAAGAAGGGTGAGGAGAAACGACGTGGGAGGGGGGGGGGGGGGGTTGCAAAAAAGGATTTTCCGTCACGTTCTTGGCAGCGAGGTTCGAGGAGACAATAGGACGCGACGCGACGCGACGACGGTGGGCAGGGACACGATGATCGGTGGTTGTTCCTCGCGCGAATGGCAAATTGGCTGCTGCGATTCGACGTGGTCCACGACGTGGTCTCTGTCTGTGCGTCGTGTCGCGTCGCGACGCTTGTGCAAAACTTGCTGGTACCGCACACCGTGGTGGGGATATTTTGCGCATCATCCCCCTAATATCTGGAAAGCACCCTGACCCAGATACACGCGTACGCGTGGAACAGAACCGGACGCTGAGCCGGCGGGAGGAACGTCGGATCAAAGTCACCCCTGCTGCTCCGTGCGGTTTACGTCCGGGAACCAAAATGGCGGCCATCCTGATCGAAGTCCCGCAAAACACACACCCCCTTTTCTGCCGCAAATTTCCCGCCACGTTGCTCGCGGTTTCCTTCGACCAATTCATTTTGATCTTAATGGTTTCTCTTTTGTTTTGTTCATACTACTCTTGGGGGTTGTGATTTTTCTTCTCGGTCACTGCGAATACGATCGGACAAAAATGTTTAAATGTTTGAATAAAGTTAATCGTGTGATTTTACACGCGGATACATTGAACGGAGCATTGCCACTGTGAAAGCACAAATTGCGAAAGAAAAGGGCGAACGCTTTTCCAATCAGATTTTCAATTCGCTCCGCCGAAAAATCGAGGTCGAAAAGCTCGCGTTTGTTTTCGGTATATCGAAGCTGATGGTTCTCGTTTGCTCTACAAGAGGGTGTGTGTTGTGGGGGTGGATGTGTTCCGAGTTGGCACGTTCCGAGATCGCGTGGCAACGGCAAAAAGAGGTGAAAAACAACGGAACCGGGAAAGAAATAATATATCGATCGGTCGAGCGAGTACGGCGAATGGGTACGGCGTAAGAATAACCGCCGAAGTATTATATCACTATGATTCAGCCTTCCGCGAAAAACGATCGAGCCTTCAACTTGAGCTGTTCCGCGCGTGGAAAATAGGATCGATCTCTGTATCGACGGTCAGCCGACAGTGTCGAAAGAGAGAGGTTTAGGCATTACTCGTTACGCAGCTCGTTTCATGGGAAACGCGTTTCTCTGTTGCAGGATAAATTGCTGACGAAGCTCGAGGAGAACGAGCCTGAGCTGGCATCTTCGCAGGAGGACGAGGTGAGTGCTATAATCCCTATAAACTTGCAGATTACAGTTAAACGGCTAGATAAAGGAGATAGCAGGTTAGACAAAAATCTAATCGAGGTTTTTCTCCCTTTAACGCGAATCTAATGGTATCCGAATTTGATGAATAATCGCGGGGGAGGTTCCACTTAATTCGCTGCAGTGGAAGAAATTTCCTGGGGAAAGTTCGAGTAGCCTCCGATCCAATTAACATCGAGGTAAAGGGGATGGTGTTCGAGGGGGATGACTTTCTCCTCGACGGTAAGGTCAGCTGCATCTTCCGTCCTTGTCCTCCTCCATTTTCCTGTCCTCGAGGTTCCTCTCTCGAGGTAACCTCGTTACTTTCTCCTTCGCCACAGGACAAGACGTAATCAAGCCTAATTCGTAATTTCACCGGGACAGGGGCCTAGGATGATTGGCGGGGCGAATGAGATTTCCAGCCCCTCGGCTGGGAATAAAAGAAACCTTTTGACGTCACTGAAAGATTCCTCGAATCAATCGGGGCTCGTTGAATCGGGAAAGTGTCTTGCGGCTTCTACCCCTCCAGAGAAATTGTTTTTTAATGCCGTCACCGGCTGACCTACCCCATAGAAGTCCACGGGGGTGGCTGCTGGTCTTTGATGGGGCGAATACTGCGTGGGATTTCGCTCTGACGTGGTTACCCCTCGGGTAAATACGTCGACTGACTGTTTATTGGATATTCATTCAGGAATTTCTTAAACGAAATTCTTTTACAAATGTCAAAAATAATTGTGATTCAACGGTGGTCACTGGACGACACCGCAAAAGATCAAACAGGAAAAAAGGAAGAAAAAATGGAAGAGCACGTAATCGGCTGAAACGAATTTCCGCGAATTTACGAGTTTCCAGGCGAATTATCAGCAGAATGTCGTTCGCCTGTATTTCCGCTCGCTTTTTACACGACACAAAGGAGCAGAGTGCTCGTGGCAACGATTATATCAGTGGAAGAACAATACTGCTGCCGGTAGAGTGTAACAAACGGCGTACAAAGTGGTCTTGGAACTGTCCTGACCGTAACTCGGTGAATTAATAAAATTAGCCGACATCAATTTATATATGGAGAGAGGAGTGTATTTCGGTGGCTAGTGAATTTCCAAAAAAGGAAATCGCTTTGACCCAGAAAGTCGCGCCGGTGTTATTAATACAGGCTGTTGGCCACGGTGCACAGAGAAAATATTCATATAGTTGCATAGAGAGAGAGAGAGAGAGAGAGAAAGGGAGAGCGCCCTGTGTGTCGGTGACGAAAAGACAGGCTGTCGTCCGGAAAAGTTGCAATTTCCGGTTGAGCGGCTCGCTCAATGGTTCACGAAAGTCGATTAACGAGGCTGACAAAGCGGTCGACCCTGCGATTCCTGACGTGTTCGTCCACCGTTGAGTTATTAATATTTCGATTAAGCCGACGCCTAATTCGGTTAGATCAATTACCCTCGCCTAACGTCCCCCGTAAACAGACTCTCGTCCGAGCTGATCGTACGCGACAAGACCCGGGCTCCCCTGAGTCGACCACGGCTTCCGGATTACGTCATTAATGAGCCCGACACTCTTTAATGACCCTGACATTGCCGACAGAATTCTGTTCCTTCTGCACGAGTCCCCCGAGAAACGCGAAAATCTTACAAAACAATCGTTTCGTTGAAATCGTCGAGCACGGAGCAGTCGAATCGTGGTTTAATTGAGAATGGCGCGAAGATTATATCAAACTTTTTCTATGCGGCTCCGGTTTCGAGATAATAAACATCGAATTTAGTGTTTGAAGCATAAACAAAGGTGGTCGACGTCGCTATTTTACTGAATAAAAATTGATTTATGTTGGAGTTATATAGTACGTGTAAACTGCTGAAGGCTAATTGCCCGTTAAAATCCGAAGAGAGTCGAACACAGAGCCCGAAGAACAATGCGAGAAATAATTAGGCAAAACGCCATTGAAAAGGGTAATTGACGCGGTACAAAGTATCGAGACGGTCGGAAATTGCGTAATCCCGTAATCCCAGTTGTCGCGGATTATTGTCGCCTGGCAAATTGGTTCCGCGCGGCGACAACCATCGCGATTATTAAACTGAAATTAGAGGACCGATCGTCGACGCGATAAGATTCATTCCGCAATCAACGAACGCCGCTCGTCACAGAGGCCGAGTTTATTTTCCTTGTCGCGCACTGGGAACGTTTCAGAGGCAGGTCTCTGGGGGAGTCCGTCATTTCCGTCGTGGTTCGTGACAAAAAAATAAAACGCCACGCAGAACAAAGGCCGAGCTCGATAATCACGACTGCAGAGATCATTTTCTTTCGTCTCACCACGTCCGTCGATATCATACTTTTATTTCTCCCGTTTTGTCTTCTCCTTCCTGGTCTTCCGACGATACTATTTATTCCCGTGTCTCGGAAACGAGGGGGAACAGTGTTCAGTGCTCTGCTATGGGAATCATGAAGCATCTTGTGGGTGTTGCTGCTGCCGCCATTTTGGTGCTCGCTGTAAGTGCCATTGTTCGAGTATTCTGAAAGGGTTTCAGGGTGTCTTGTGGTCCCAGGATTTTTATTTACCAAATTTCGTTGGGTAAACGTTGCAGTTAGTAATTTAAACGAACGTACAGAATACCAATTACACCGACATCCAAAATAAAACTCAACCCGGTAGTCGCGAATGAAATTAACAATAATTACAATCCGCTGGTAAATTAAACACTCCGGTTCACAGTCTCGGACAGCCGGGTTTGCATTGCACGTATGGTTACGTGGGAATAACTGAACTGTGAATTTTTCCGCATTTTTACGGCGGAAAAATGGAAAAGAAAATCCGTAAACATGATTCCGAATAAAATATATAACTTCATTTCTGGCTCGCTGAATTGGAACTAACCCGATAAAGAAGCAAATAAAATTATATCTGACTTTTGGAAAAATTCAACTGACATTTTTATAAAAATTTATACAAAGTTGACCGCGAAATGTGAAAGACTGCTAGTAGTAACAGAGTAATCTCTATTGATCGCGATTCGTGGTTTACCCTGTATACTAAATTTGTAAGGATCACAAGACACCCTTAATCACCACTCGACTTCCAAAGGGTCTGCAGCCCTCATTATACAGCAGCTAGCCTAAATTCAAACTAAATTCGAGGTGACTGGAGTTTCGACGATGGCCGTCGCGCAGGGTGGACCTCCTATGGGTGGACCTCCTATGGGTGCACCCCCAATGGGTGGACCAGGCGACATGATGACCACAATGATGACCACAATGATGCCTAGAGGAAAACGCAGTCCTCATCACGATCCCACGCATATGACGACCACAATGGGTCCTAGAGCGAAACGCAGTCCTCAAAATGGCGCAGACTGTCCACCACCACCCAATGGTCCACCACCCAATGGACCACCTCCCCATGGTCCACCCCCATGTGCTCCTCCTTCGGACGCGAGTAACTCTCCTGGAGGAAACGAAGCAGAAGGCGCAGCAGATACGATGAGACAGAAAAGATCCCCCCAAAATCCACCTGATCAAAGCGAGTCTGATAGCGGCAGTGACATGTCTCGTACTATGCCAACATTCCAAATTCCCAATGGCAACATGGGCAAAGTGTCGAACGTGATCATTAGCACGAACTAAACAAGTTAGTGTAATTGTGATGCGTTTTTTTATCTACATTGAGGATAAAAATTAACGCTAACTCTGGACCTGTTGTTGATTAATAAACCTGTTGAAATTCATTTGATTGTTATTATGTTGATGATTGTTGAATAAAAACTCGATCGAAGAACACACGTTCGCTGAAGCACCTCTCTGAACATAGAAACATCCTGCTGATCATCCTGAAATCCCCAAGTTACAACGTTGCCTCTGCAAGCTCCGACCAAACACAACTTTCACGGAAATTCATCTGAAATGATGACAGAGACGAAGATCAAATTTACGAGATTCCCGTGGGGATAGAAACTGAATTACCGTTTTCTTGTTCTTGCAGTGTGTGATATGCGTGAACGCCAGGGCCACGATGCAGACGGCGCCTTGTGGTCACCGTGTGGTTTGCAGGTAACAATGTTTGCTCACGAATAAACAACATTATTTTCCATATAAGCTCACATAAGAAAGTTGCTTTTACTATTTTCCCTACAATTCCGACAACTTCCAAATTTTCTGATTTCCAAGAAGAGTTCATTTCGCGATGAAAGAGATGTACCGTTAATCGAATCTTAATTCGCTCGTGTTGCAGGCGTTGTTTCGTCAAGACAATACAAATGGCAGTCTCGCAGAGGTTGTTGCCATTGCGCTGCGTCATATGCAGAGCCAAGATCCTGCGACTCAAACAGACCCTGATCCCGCGGGACGTAAGTATAGTAAAAACTTGATAATTGTGAAGAAGAAAATGTCTAAACAATTGCAAGATCCATGGTACATGTTAAAGCTTTCGAACGGGAAAAAATAACAGATTCCCGGTGGCTTCTTCGGGAAAAAAGATTGGAATTATAAAAGCCCGGGCCAGTGACGTCAACGGTCTCTGTGTTGCGGCAGCGGCCGCTCTGACACCGTGTATATCACATGTCCGATCACAATTGCCCCAGAAATTCGTGTTTGTTTCGTATCGCGAGGCCGAGCCGGGCTCGGCGATTGGTCGATCCGATTCCGAGGCGACGTAAAATCGCGGCTAATTGGAGCGGACTCGAAAAGCCCTCGTCGCCTTTCATCGAGGCCGAATCCGAGAGGTGGTTCGGCCACTCGCGACGTATGACCATTCCGTTCGGGAAAGCTTTCCATAAATAAATACCGTCCCGAGGCCTGAATGCTCTCGGTCCTCTCGTTTCTTCTGCTTCGTTTTTTTTATTTTGCACATTCCGTTGCAATTAATCGGAATTTCCGGCGCGTACGCGAGAAGCGAGCCACGAGTAATTCGCCCGAGCCCCGACGTGTTTCGTTTCTTCGATAAATAAACGATCGAACTCGACAACAACCGGCCCCGATATTTCTCTCGAATCTCCATTCACGTTTCTACCCGCTGTTCTTTGTCTTCTATCCGCTTTTTGCGTTTTCTTTTCACTTTTTCCCCCCCCTTGTTTTTGTTCTATTTCTCTTCGGCAACGCATTGTCCCAGAACCGAACCTTTGAGAGTTTCCTGCTGGATTGTTGTCGAGAGCACTCGATTCATTTCTCCTTTCGCTCGGGGAAATATTAATTAACCGCGCGGTTCGTACGTCTGGGGAGCTGTTCTCGTTGTTCGTTTGAATTCGCGACGGAACGAGGATTAGTTCGACTTGTTTATAGATTTTTCGCGATAAACAAATTTTCATAAAGATGAATTCTCGTTAATGAATCGGTAAATTCGCAGCGGCGAGATTGTAAAAATAGCAAATCGATGTACTACTTTTCCAGAAGATACTTTTTCCCCCATTTGCAAGTGAAAACAGCCACTTGACTGACATTAATCATTCCTGTCCCACAGTATTCGATGTCAGGAAAGTCCTGGGTCCTGCCACAGAGTTCATCGGAGTACAATATGAGCACCGGAGGGGCTGGAGGGGTTGCTGGACCCGGTGGCAGATGGGTAGCCAGTAGTGTACCCGCTTCCGCGTCCCTGTACTCGATGGCCAGTGGCTCATCCTCTATTTCTGGTCAGTGGTAATCCTGAATAATTCCCCGGGCACGGCACGGAAATAAATTACGCGGCGAAACTAATATTTAATGAACCTCTCCGACGGGCGCTACAGTCTAGACATATAGATACTCACTGCGGAATTCGAGAATTAATTTCGCGTAAAGAACTAACACAATATATATTCGTATAAAACTTGAATCTTGAATCAATCGTCTATTGCATACATTCGGCTCATTATCTCAAAAAATACAAAATCTTAAATGTACTTTTTTGTTGATGAAGATCGTCGGAGCTGCGTCCCCTTTTGTCAATACTTACCCCTAACAAATTAAAATTTTACGTATGCATTCGCACTTGCTCGAAGTAACGTTGCAAATTTTAACAAAATATTTTACGAAAAATCATGGAACAAATATTCTGTCGATTGTAGCGAAATGAGATGTTTCTTTGCTAACAGGAGTGTCTTCCGTATCATCTTCGAGCTCGTCTTCGGCGTGTAGCACAGGAAGTTCGAACCTGGGCAAACCGACGAGGGTGAGGCAACCTTCCGGCGAGATTTTGAGACGCTCGCAGACGCAGTCCATGAAGATGAGGATTCAGGTCAGTTGGACGGTAACGGGCGAGGGCGTTTAGGTGACGTTTACTATCGTGTCTCGGCTAACTGTGTCCATTCTTACGGACGTGTCGCAGGAGTACCAGGATCCTGTTCCTCAAGTTAACGAGGAGGAAGAGGTGATGAGGGAGAACCGGGAACGTAGATTGCCGCCGATCAAGGAATTCCAGAGGGACTTTCGCGCGGGAAAAGCCTCCACTAGGATACGGTAAATTGATTCTACTTTCTTCCGTCAGTTTATCCACCCCCGCTACTATTGAAAAACTCCATTTCTGCATTATCGAGAAATGAGGAGGTGTATTTCAGACCGTTCTGCAATCCTGGAAAAACGAGTCTACTCTCTTATCCTCTTAACTGCGGAATATAGTTTTACAAATCCCCCACTGAGTGCGGAATTAAAATCAACCAATGACGAGTATACGCGTCGAACGGAGGGCAAATGGTCCCACTATAAATTTTATGAAAGACGTGAAGGATTACGTTTTGATTTGATAAAAAATTAATTCTTGAAAAGGTTATTATTATTGTACAACGCAGTTAACTGGTTGAGAAAGTAATTTGATGAAACTGGCAATGGCTTCCATGAGAAATCCGCAACGCGTTCGCACGGTTTGTTTCTCAGATGCGCCCAGAAGATCGTGACTCAGCTCGAGACATCACCGAGTCCGAGGGTGTTGTCAAGCGGCGGGGCGACGCCGACGTCCTCGTCGACCTCGAGATCGACGACGAAGAGGCCGCCGATAATGCCCAAGTCGTCGATAGTGGTGCAGGAGGTCCAGAGATCGAAGAAGGAGAAGGAGCGCGAGAAGGAGCGCGAGAAAGCAGAGAAGGCTCGCCAGAAGGAGGAGGAGAAAGCGGAGAAGACCAGGCAGAAGGAGGCGAAGAAACTGGCGAAGGAGGAGAAGAAAAGAGCTAAGAAGGAGGCGAAGGCGAGGCGAAAGGAGGCGGAGGAGGCTCTGATCAGGGAGGAGAAGTAGTCTTCTGTCGATTAGAGGCGTGCAACGTAGATGGTTTCATCGCAGGGTGGGACGAGGTATTCGAAAAGCCTGGACGACTCTCTCGGTCCCGTCGGGGCGAAGGATTTTCAATACACTTTCGACAGACCACCTTCCCCTGGGATCTGTTCAAGGTGCACCGTGAACGCATTCAAACATGTTCGAATCGCAAGTCTTTTGTAATTCACCGTAGCGTTTCCTCCCGCGGCAAATATTCTTTCGTAGGTCTCGAGATCTTCGAGTTTGTCCTCCTTCATGGATGACAGGACATTATACGTTCGAGGGGTATTCTAGACTGGAGCTGAGACTTTTTGGAATTTGATATTTTTTATCCGGGCGGTATTGAACCCTTTGGTACGTAGCTTTAGGGGATGTTTTTCTATGGGTTTTGAGATTGTATGTAAATTTTTTGGCGCCGAGGAAATTGAAATCGAGATGGCAATCTTTTTTATTGTTGAATTTTTCGTCGTGAAATTTTGATGTGCATTTTTGTATGGGCTTGAAAAATGCACGTACATTATTTGACGAAGGAAAAATCAACATTGGGCCAGCTGTGACCGATCAAATATGAGACAATGAAAGTGACTTTTTGTTCGTAGATTTTTATACGACTTTTAAGAATGTACATACATTTTATTACCCACAAGAAATGAAATTTTAGCCGATTCATTTTTCGAAGTTTCGGTCTAGAATATCGTTCGAACTGGTTCGGTACTGGACGGTACCAGTCCGCGACGCATCTTGAACCTTCTTTGATCCCAGGGGTAGGGGTTAGCGAGCGTTCTAGCGTCGGTAGAAGAAGTATACCTAAGAAAACCTAGAAGCGGCCAAACTTAGCAACCCGTCATATCGAGTTATCGTGGACTAATAATTACTAATCGATAGGAAGACTCGAGAGCGTAGCGCTACGTTGCTATTATTTGATTAATCGCGTAATCTCCACCATGAAAACCATCCCGACCATTCACGAAACACCACGAGAAAATCCCATCCTCCCTTAAAATACTCACCACCACCGAACAATCCTTTCATTGATCCCGGAGCGTTTCCGTTTTAGGGAGAGTTGATCGAACGCGGGACAAAAGAATCGTTTGAATCGTTAAAAAATTACTTTTTTACTAGCTCATGCGTACCCTATTGTGTACCGGTTGGTCAGTGTCTGTCGTTTTAGCGGTGAAGGAACGACGGCGATCCTTGAGCCCTATTTTTCGAGCTCTGCTTCACTGACAATATTCCGAGGACCTGCTGTCAAACAATGGAGCCTCCTTGCACCCTCCGAACCAGAGTAGCTATCTTAAAATTACTCGAAACCTCACCGATTCTTCTGGATTCGCATGGAAAATTAATGTTTCTACGTTCCTGAAGAGACTCGGGTGGTTCGATCCACTTTTAGAAAGTCTGCTCGATTTTAAAGAGTGTACGGAGCCGTTCATTGACCGTAGTTCGTTCCCTAGATCGCGATCGACGATCAACGATCGCTTGTTCCTCCAGTCGACTCGATCTAGCCACATCATCGTCCATCGACCCATCATTCACCTCGATCAACCCTCGATCGTCGAAGATCGGGTGAAAACGGACGCGAGTTCACCTTTTAATTGCTCCTGCCGGACGATTTATATTTTAAATGTGTACATAGAAACCCGAGACGAACGTTTCGTTCGTTTTTACAGGAGGAACGATGGTGGGAGGGGCTGCTCTGACCCAGTCTTCGACGTCGCGTTGTGCTCCGGAGAAAGAAAAAAAGATCAAACGATATTCTGGAAGATCGTAGAGGTTCGCAAAGAGACAACGCGGAGGCGTATCATTCGCATTCATCCCCTCCTGTCGTCGATCCCCTTCCATCGATTGATTTCACCCCTCCGATTAGAGTTCGTTCCACTCGGGGAGCCAACGGAAGTACACGGAGTTAGCCTAATCAGGGAGACACAACCGTGGCGGATCGTCGCCTGTGTCCCCTCTGACGAAGATAACATATAGTTTTAAAGTCATAGTACAATACGATAGGTAAACGACAATGCAGAGTTTCGAGTGCAGCGTGTGTCTCGTTACTGACCCCGTGATTTACCGTAGTTGCGTAGGGCGTTTCGCGAACCGATTCGTTTATATTCCTCTTCTATCTATTTATCTATCTCTCTCTCTCTCTCTTTCTCCTCTCTTCTCTATCTCTTTTCTGTGTCTCTCTCTCTCTCGACGCGGCTCGAGACACTCGACTCAACAACTGCGAGGCTGTTGTTACACTTGGGCAAAGCAGTGGAGATGAATCCGAGGATATTCTACTCGTTCATTTATTACTCATTTTCTACTCATTTGTTATTCGCTACTCAATTTCCAGTCGTTTCTTATTCGCTACTCATTTTCTACTGATTTCTTATTCGCTACTCGTTTTCTACTCATTTCTTATTCGCTTCTCATTCTCTACTCATTTACTGTTTTCTTAATGTTCGTCCATTCATTCTCCACCGGAGGAATCCACTCTGCTTTGCCAGCATCCATCTTCTCCCCTTACCTAAGATACTGTTCAAGAGACCGTGACCCCCTAACTGGCCAAAGTTACTTACATTTACACATTTCTCCATGATCTATTGAAAACTCTTGGTATAGTAAATATAGACGGCTCTGCGGCAGAGGTGCTCGACTCCAGCAGCGTGTTTCTATAGAGTGGTGTGCCAAAGATCACATCAACGAGAAGAACAATAACTATACACCAAATCATTCAATAACATTTCCTCAATCCACTCAACTCAATCCAAGCGCCAAAAGTACACAGAACATAATTCCAAACATACAGGTGCTCAAAAACGAGACCAAGGTTTCTACCGATAGCGCGTTAGTCGTCCAAATAGTAATTTCTATACTGTATTAGCCCCCACTCCGCGCGTCGGACACGCCCACGATTCCTAGTTGGTGGGGAGAGGAGCAGACTCCGAGCAGAGCCAGTAGACCATAGAAATTCTATGTTAACCAGAGAGAGGGCCACGGTGGCGACAAATGCGAGAGAGAAAACGCGTGCACATATAAATATCCACGCACGCGATTATCTTTGTGCGAAGAAGAGAGTGTGATGTTTAAAAAGAAACGAAACTTGCGTAAAAGAAGCAATCGGCTCGAATATCACGGAGTATACGATTTACGATTACGAGATTAATCCGCGGCTAGACCTCTTTGAAGACAGTTCAACACCCCGCCCCCTTTTTGCGACCCCTTCTCTTGAATCCTTCGGTGCCGTGAGCGACGCTGGATATAAACTATTGCTCGGTAGAATTATAATAATGTTTGATCGATATTTTCTATTATTAGACAGGAAAACCGGCGATACGTTGCCTTTCGGAAGACGATGGATAAACACGGTTTCCTTTGGGTCGGCGGGCAGTGTGTCAGCTCGTCGGGCCCGAGCAGCCAAAAATCAAAAGCAATTTTTTTACAGCGCGACCGACGATGATCTAGAACAGAACGAAACAAACAAATGGCGCGATATCAAAATACAGAAGAACGGAGGAAAGAGTTTTGTGTAGGCGCGCGAAACGGGACATCGCAACGAGCATCGACCGGCAAACGACAATCTCGCGATCAAGCAAAGATTTCTCGTTGTTCTATTCCTTTCGTCATTTTTACATTCATCCCCTCCCTCGTTTCAACCATTCCCGTTGCCCCGCCCCCTCCTCGTTATCTCGAACGCCTTTTGCCATCCTCGAACTTGACCTAATTTACGCACTGCCGCTAACTTTATTTTTTAATCGAAGATACGAAGGGAGAGTTACGTCATCGAAGGGCGTCGTGTTTCTTCGCGAGCATTCGCTCGTTACTGGTTCGCAGAGATTCGCGGGCCACCCTCGACAGTTGTCCGCTCGCGGACCCGCCTGGCGAGCGCTAAACGAGGTAACAATTTTAACGATTAGCCTCGAAGTATTTCGTTAAAACATTTTTAGGATCTTCTGGCACGATTATCCTTTGACAATTAAAGTACCTAATCTTTCCGTAAAAGTCTCATGAACAATTTGATGCGTTGTCCCATATTATCGGTAAATTTGTCAATGATTGCTGACGCGCCGCCATGTCTAAATGGTGTCGAGGGTGGACGCCTCGATCGGACGGCACGCGACGAAGGAACTCGACAGGCGATCTTTGTTGTGTCCGAGGAGAGCATCGCGCACATATCAGTAGTGATTAGTACGTTTTAATTAGCGTCCTTGGCTGAACTTTATCCCCGAGGGGGGATCAGACCTCGACTACAGAGCTGACTCTAACCGATCCTCCAAAGAGATCTCTACGGAGTATATATCCGGACGATGAAGTTTCGCCAACGACGCTGCCAATTAGCGAGTAATGTAGACTGTCAATTATTACCTGTTACATCAGTTTCATCTGTAACGAGTTCAGCGTTGTCGGCGTTTCGCGAACCACTCGACGGAAGAGTTTTCACGATTGTTTTGCAACCGAGGGTAGAATAACGATGAAATTCTCGGCTTGTTCTGTCATCGAGCAAATCCGTTTTAGTCGCGAGAAATCTGGAAATAAACAGCTGCCTACTGTACAGAGAATCGCGGAGAGAAACTGCTCGAAGAGGTTTCAGACGCCTACGGACTGTTTTGTACGAGAAGAGAATTGTGGGAACCCCATAGTACGTGATTCGAAGGTTGTGGGAGTCGACGGGGAACGTCGAGAGAGGCTTCGAGCATCCTGAGATGGACGAGGTCTAATTAAACACGGTGGCTCGCCAATTACCGAAACATCTCCCTGTTTCGCTCGGAAAAAGAGTTTAAAGAACTTGAACCCTTAGCACAGAATATTGTTTACATTATTAAATGTATTACTAAACTGGAATGGAGATATTCTAGCTTGGAAGAAATGTTTAATTTTCGAGTTAAAATAGGCATCCGAGAATGCAAAGGCTTAAAACAACTTTGTGAAAGTTGTTGGAAAAATCAATCAATCAAATCTCGCCGGATGTATAAAACAAACTGAAACTCTCGAAATAATATTTCCAGTTTCGCAAAGGATGGGGATTAACGAGCGAGTCACCGTGGTTCGAAAATTTGTCTCGATTCGAGAGCAGAGCAAGCTGCCAAGTGGATGATAGCTCGCCAAGCGGTTAGGGGAGCGAGAGAGCAGATTGTCGAGCGTTCTCCGACACGTTGAAGTCAATTCCTACGGCGTGTGTATACGTGTGCGTGGCCGGGAACTCGGTGGGGAAAAAGAAGAGGGTAGGAAGAGGAAAAATTGAATAAAGGGAAAAAGAAAATAGGAAACGACGGGATTGTTCGAAAGCGTCTCGAGGCTTTCACGGCCGGCGTGACTACCATTATCGTGGCCTGACAGCGAGGAACTGGCCGCGCAAGGTCTGCGTTATGTTTAGCACACTTCCCCAATACGTTGCCTCGACCGCAGGTTGTGCATACACCCGTGTGACACGCACGGTATGTCCCTGAAGCCGCGTGTCCACTTCAGGAACGCGTTTTATGCTGCAACGATTGCTGGAGCGAGCGTTCGCTGTTTATAGCAAGAGTTTATTCAGAATTTTTTATCGTGATGCGTGTTTAAAGAAATTGCCCACGAATGCATCCTTAGAGTCTAGATATTTGTTTGTAAAAATTGCCATACAGAAATTCGTCTGTATTCTATAAATCGTGAAAAATGTAGAAAAGATTAAGAAAGAAATGTCTTAATTTTAAAACATCTTGGAGAAACGAAAAGAAAAATGTATAAAATATTGCGAAATGATTTTCGAAGATTTTAATTATAATAGACAGTTGAATGGGTGAATTTTCAGGTCAGGAGCGCAGATAATGCTCCAATTGCAACGACGAATGATAACGTATCCATCATTGCAGTGCTACACCGAGCTATAAGAAGATTAGGGTGGAAATGGAGTGGTACGTTCGATGCTCCACTATTTCGTTCGAAGCGTACACGCGGCTAAAGGCGATAGATAGTGTTCGGAGCGCTACAAGCGGACTACAGCGGCGAATTTCTCGCGACCTGGTTATAGTCTGTGCTTCCGGATGTTATTTGTGTCTGTGCGCAACGCTATGACCACGTTCCGATGGCTTGCGGTTGGCGTCATCGGGGTTTAACGATGAGAACCGACACGTTGGCGTCTATGCGCCAGGTGTCTGACCAGTAAGGGATATTCTACTTGGTCAGCGGGTCAGTTAAAAATAGGGGAACGGTCTGAAAATTGGTCAGAATATTTTTCTTTGATCTTGGACGACCTAACCCAGACGCTTGTGTGTGTGTATTCCGTTCCGGTTAGGCGAACTATAACGCGAACGAATCGTCTGTACAAGCCCTGAAACCCTCGAGCGAGTTATAACATACCTTTTAGTCTAGAACCCAGTATTTTAGGTCGACTTTCGGATTTTTTACTGGGAAACCAGATGACATTTTGTTACCGGACTTTTTTCTACTGTTCTGTTCGGGTTTCTACTAATTGTACAAATTTTTTCGCGAAGGAGAAATGAAAATTGAGCTCGCTTTAGCTCGCTCAATTTTGAAAATTCAGGGGTGTCCTGTAGGATATTCTTGTAGAATACGAAAGATTGATAGTTCGTAGAATAAGGGATTAGAATAGTTGTTAACGAAGACATAAATCGCATCGGAAGGCGCAAACAGATAGTGGCAGTCACGCGGAAAATGTTGAACAGTGTGCTGGAAAGCTTGGGGGGATCGACGCGAAGGTTCATTGCCGAGGGAAAGTTACACAAAAAACACTAAACTGTTGGCAATAACGCGCGACTTAGGCGAGACGAGTGTGAGTAGCTGAAGCGGGAGAACGATCGAGCGGCGTCTGTAATCGATACACAGCGTGTGTGTGTGTATCGCGTATGCGTACGGTGGACAACTTTATTGTACTTTTATCGTGTAAGAGAGATTTGTAGAGAGTTTATATTAGGGCCAATTGTCACAGCGAGAGTTCTATGATAGCGATGTTTCTTTCCTAAACTAAGTGCTGAAGCCAACTGACCGATCTGCTCGATCGACAAAGTCGAAGAACCAGCGTGAGAGGTGATTTTAATTCGAACTTTTATTCGTGAAAATTCTTCCACTCGTTTAATCGGTCTCTACGTTCTTCAACTTCTAAAAGAGAAGTTGAAGAAGTACCATAAGTGAATGAAGTTACCGTTCCGAGAGAGGCGAAGTGGTCTGAATCGATTGGCAGAGCCAGATCAGCTTCTAGCGAATAAAAAGCAGCAAAATGGTGGATCGGACCTCGAGGAGGCTGTTCAGTTGGCCGCAGCTACAGACACAAGAGATCGTGTCGCGTTCCAGCGTAATACTCGCGTAACGATTGCCGTGGTGATGAAGTTCACGTTTGTACGATCGTTTGAGGAGCCTCGAGTGCTGTCGAAAAGAGCGTGCTCTTACTTTGTTGCGCACGAACAAAATTCGTCGTAGTGTAACACGTACTTACGCGTACCTCCAGATATTGGCCGGTACTCGGAACCATGCTGACGCCTAATATTTTTTTAAAAAACGAACGAACTCGACGCTTTCGTTGGTAGTGCGGTACTCGAAAAGTCGAATTTTTGGCCAAAGAGCGGGACACGGTACCTTCAAAGGATCGCACCGAGAGAACCAGGTGTTCGAAAATCAAAATTTACGTCGATCGAAAATGCGATCTGCTTCTTCGGGAATCCTTTGAGGAATACGGATGCTGATGGAATTGTAGAAAGTCGGAATAGCAAAGGAATTCCGTTGGGGGACGAGGAACGTTCGCGACGAACGTTCGACCATTTGTAAAATGCGTGGCTGTATAACCTCCTGGTTTTTCTACTCGGGACGCGCGAGCGAGTCAGCGGCGAGAAGGAGAAGCGTGGAAGGGACTTGAACGGTTGATTTTATCGAGTCTATTTTTAGTAGTTTCGTTTAAAAACGTGTCGAACAAACGAGAGGAGGAGAGACAATTCTTCTACGAAAATTGTATTACGCGATGTGTTACGATCTGTACGAACAGACAGTGAATATGAACAAAAATCAAATAAAACGTTACAATGAATGTTAGACGAACACGTGCGCTACCTTCGCCACGCCCACCTGCAATCCCATCACCAAGCGGAACGCGGTACCTCGATATTTTTATACGTGCAGAACCAGAATTTTTGATCGGAAGCATTCACTCGTTATTTTATTCGTTTTCATAATAATGTAGACGAATAGACCACACCCCGCCCACCCTATTCACAGGTCGCCCCACCCAAATACTCCGCAAGCAACATCCAAAGATCAATATTACATCCTTTAAAGAATCTTGCTATATCTTAAGCACCAGGAATTTTTTATTTCATACCATTTCTTCGCTCGTTATCTAGCTTTTCATTTTTGCGGAAATGTAGGCACCGACGAGCCTATTCCCTTCCATATAACATGTTGCAATGGCTATGTATTATTCAAGCTGGTTCATTTGATTGCTGCATTAACGCGAATAAGATTACTTCGAGCCACTACTGTTCTGTCACTTTCCCCAAGAGCCCCTATACAAAGAACCATACCTGTACCTTTAATTTAAACCCTAAACGTTTGAATATTCCAGTGACAACATACTCCAAAACCAACGCAAAGAATCTTTGAGAAATCGAGACAATCTTGTCCCAGTTTGTCTTGAGAATGTTAGCGTACACCAGGGAGTTCCAAATTGTTCCCCTGCGACATCCGCAAGGTCATCACCATTAGTCAAACGTCTCCCCACTACTATGTGCAGCTGTAGTTCTACCACAACGATGAAGTCTAGGAGTGGGGGCAGTACCTACGCTGGGAAAAAGCCACGCGTAGCTCGCGAGTATCATGTTGGAACTCCCTGGTGTACACTAAAGGAGTAAACTGGGTTCTAGTCCATGTCAGAGAAGAATGAATAGAAAGAATAAAAGAACAAAAAAGAGTTTCGCCCGCTCGATACGGCTAGAGAAATGCAACCAAAGGAACCACAGACTTCTTGGACCATGTACGTATATCAGGCATGGGAAATAACTGCTCGATCAGAGGCATTTTCGAAGGCTACACCTCTTCGATCCGGCGGCCCATCTAGCTCCCAGTGATGTTCCTGATTCTCGAGCAACCTCAAGCCTACGCATTCTTACCTACTTCATCGTAATCCTGCCAGGAACCTTCTTCTCATCTCACAACTATAATTACCTTTAATATTGTGTTGTATATTGTAATGATATGTCTAGTACAAAATATAGAATGTTAGTTACAACAATTAATGTGTTCTTTTTTCTCAACCCTGCACAAAACAAGATACGATTTTCAATAAAATTTTGACTACTAAATTTCGTGCCACCTCCTTACCCAACCATGTTCTCCTAATACTTTTTCAATTTTCAAGACTTTCGCCAATTTTCGGCCGTCTGATTTGTCGTTGACTTATACTACTGAATTTCGTGCCACCTCCTTTGATATCATGTTCTCCTAATACCTTTTCAATTTTTGAGATTTTCGAAAATTTTCGCCAATTTCCGGTCGTCTTACTTGTCGTTGACTTATACTACTGAATTTTCGAAAATTTTCGGCCGTCTGACTTGACGTTGACTTGTACTACTGAAATTTCGGATACCTCCTTCGGTATCATGTTCTCCTAATATAAATTCAATTTTTCGAGATTTTCGGAAATTTTCGTCAATTTTCGGCCGTCTGACTTGTCGTTGACTTATACCACTGAATTTTCGAAAATTTTCGGGCGTCTGACTTGACGTTGACTTATACTACTGAAATTTCGGATACCTCCTTCGATATCATATTCTCCTAATACAAAGTTCGATTTTTCGGGAAATTTTCGGGAAATCTCGAAAATTGAAAAAGTATTAGGATAACATGATATCGAAGAAGGTGGCACGAAATTCAGTAGTATAAGTCAACGACAAGTCAGACGGCCGAAAATTGAGGAAAATTTTCGAAAATCTCGAAAATTGAAAAGGTATTAGGAGAACATGATGTGCAAGGAGGTGGCACGAAATTCAGTAGTATAAGTCAACGACAAGTCGGACGGCCAAAAATTGGGGAAAATTTTCGAAAATCTCGAAAATTGAAAAGGTATTAGGAGAACATGATGTGCAAGGAGGTGGCACGAAATTCAGTAGTATAAGTCAACGACAAGTCAGACGGCCAAAAATTGGGGAAATTTTCGAAAATCTCGAAAATTGAAAAAGTATTAGGAGAACATGATATCGAAGGAGGTGGCACGAAATTCAGTAGTATAAGTCAATGACAAGTCGTACATTCGGGAAAAATTGGTGGTTCAATAAATATATACACGCTTCTTGATTACATTGTCTTTATTTATACTTTGTAGATTCATACATAAAATGTACATCGAAATGATGTCTGCACCGATCTTGTTTGTGTCCTATACTTCGTCCGTGATAGGAACATCTCATACATCGTAGAAGCCAATGGGTTCTGGTCTCTGCTAATTTAGACAACTGCGTTGTAGTCCATGGTAACGACGAACAGGTTAGTTTCCGATCGACTTGGCGCAGCCCTGGTGTTTCTGAAAAAATCAAAAGCACAGAAAAAGTCAGTCGACAAAGCACTGGAAACTGCAACCACAGACGAGATATAGAATCCTATATCTCGGCTGTGCTTCAACACTAGCGTTATTTTCTTTATCGACGTTAAAATAGTAAATGCAACGACGAGTATCCCTGTCTTTAATAGTATCCACAAGTCTGTGTAGTATACCGTCGGTGGTATTGGCAATACAGACTTGAGGATCTGAAGCCTGTGTAGGCAACCAGGCCCCGCCCACTCAACGCCTCAGTCGTTATCTCTCAAGGGACCTAGCTTATCAACGAGACTCGGCAGACAGTAGAGAGCGTGATTAGTCAACATCTGATAAGTTTCGTCGGAAGTGGGTTCGTTTCAGTTGTGGGTCACTCGAGAGATTATCAACATCGCTGTGCCAGTCAGGAACCAGTAGATGAAGTGTCCCAAGAATTGATAAACAATGAAGTTGGTCGTGTTGCAAATAATCGTACTTCTATTCGGAGCAGCTAACGCCATCGAAGGTATACTTGAGTCACCGATTCACGCATGACATATGGCCACGTGGATCATTAAAGTCAATCAACGGTCTCGGACGATAATGCAGACGTGCCTAATTAGGCAGTATTATTATACTCATCACACGTGGTAGACTTGTTCGATGTTTTTAATCATCTGAAAACAATTTTCGACTATTCTACACCTGAAGCTCTGGTATAATTGTACACTTTCTCCGCGGTTTCACTGATCTAGAGTTGTCTAGGCACTATTATTCAGTCATTTCTATACGCCCCAATTTCTTATCATGCGACTGCGGATATTTATGCAGATCCGCAATATCGCGGAGACATTTATGAGGAAGATAACCGGACTGCGCTTTATCTATCGCGACCGGAGATCTTATCGAGAAAATATTTACAGTGTCACATTTTGTCATGCTTACTATGTTGCTGTATTGTTAGTTTGTCGCGGCTCGGAGGCTCTTGAAAATTTATGCTTGTTCGCTGTCGGGCCGAGGATCACTGACTGATAGTGCTGACGTTGCGCTCGGCGTCGTAACTATACTGCGGGTTTTATGCGTTTCTGACAAGAATAGAGGCAACGAAAGACAGGAAAATTATCAGGGAAGATTCGGAATACGGCTACGTTATTTTACATTTATTAAGATTATTACGAGAAGAAATAGATTCTTCTCTCGATCAAATTACTGTGGGAAGAAACACATTCATCATGTGTTCAAATTGTCAAGGGGAGAAAAATATTGCATATTTATTTAAAAGCGATTAAAGATAACTAACTTGGGACGCGTTCGTTGCACAGACTCTAAACACTGGCGCGAATTAGCTGCGGGCGAGCTGAAGGAGGCTCTGTCTTACAAATGGAACGAGAATCGTGCGAAAAACGTGATCGTATTTGTGGGTGATGGGATGAGTCCTGACACCATCACTGCCAGCAGGATCTACAGGGCTGGCGAAACTAGTCATCTGGCTTGGGAAAAATTCCCCCATGTCGGATTGCTGAAGGTTCTCAACACCAGAAATTTTAAATTGATTACGGATTGCAATGGAGAAAATTCTGTTTGATTTTAATTTCGCGAACATCTTTCCGATTGGTCTAAATCTAGACGTACAACACGAACAAGCAAGTGTCAGACTCAGCATCGACAGCAACAGCGATGTTCTGCGGCGTGAAGACAAATTACGAGGTGATTGGCGTAGACGTTAATGTACCGCTCGGTGATTGTGCAGCGTCCTTGAATGCCAGCTACCGTTTGGAATCGATCATCTCGTGGGCTCAGAAGGCTGGTAAATCGACAGGTCAGTGAAGAGAACACCAATCTCTGGTACAATCGTAAATATCCTCTGATCGTTGACATGATCTTTAGGGTTCGTCACGACTACCAGGGTGACTCATGCCACCCCCGCACCCTTGTACGCTCATAGCGCCGACAGAAGATGGGAATGCGAGTCTAAGATGAAGACCGAGAGCTCGAAGAAGTGCAAGGACATCGCGAGACAGCTGGTGGAGGACCTTCCAGGGAAGAATATCCAGGCAAATGCATACCTTAATTGATTTAGCTTCGAGAGCTCAACAGAAAGCTAATTAACCCTTTGGACTCGAAGCAATTTTAATTCGATAATCAACACGTTTCTTTCAACCAAGGTCATTTTTATTCGATTTAATCTAATTTAAATTGTGCATATCGAATTGAACCTGTTTCCTCGTACAGGGTGTATAAAAAGTAATGGTCATTCGTCGTAGGGGTGAATCTACACCTCTGGATCGATGGACATTTGTAAGAGAAACTTGCCGCAAAATTGTTTATAACTAGACTGCGGATTTGATGCATTTATGACAAAAATGGGTAAGCACAATTTAAAGCAGTGGACATATTAAAAAATTTTAAAGACGTCAGTGTATTGGTTTCAGCTTAATCAGATAATTGAAAGAAGAAAATTTGATTTCGCTCCTGTCTCTTGCAATCAATGCAAACATATTTTATTTTGCATAAAGATCCGCAGTCTATTTATAACAGAGAGAATTGTTGTTCAGGTTTGTTTTTACATCAATACCTTCTACTCATCGAGAAGAGTAAAAGTTTGAAAAGAGCCACATGTTGCAAACAAATAGTTATTCAAATATAAGCTGTTGAAGTTCTTGCAAAATTTTACAATTTATAGAATACAGACGAATTTAATAATATCAAAACTGTTTTGAATAATGTATTGAATAAACTTGTGTTTCGAACAAACACTTTTCCCACCAGGTGATCATGGGGGGAGGAAGACAGATGCTGAAGAGCAACGCAACGGGTACAGAGATCGATCCCATAGATCAATGGGCTGGGTTTCGAGAAGATGGCCGAGATCTGATCGAAGACTGGAAGAAAGACAAAGCCGCAAGGAAAGTAGCTTCCAGTGTCGTTCAGAACAACGAAGAACTCTCGAAATTGGACACTAGCAAAGTAGACTATGTGTTAGGCGTTTTTGCGAATGGTCACATCAGTATGGACTGGAACAGAGAGAAGGGTCCGAAAGGTCAGCCGAGTCTGGAGGAGATGACTGTAGCCGCGTTGAAGATTCTGAAGAGATCGAAGAAGGGTTACTTGCTGGTGGTATTGATCCTGAAGATCCTGATCGATCATCAAGTCTTTTTGGATGATGTATCGAGGATTGTTTTCAGGTAGAGGGTGGTTTGATCGACTTCGCTCATCATAGAGGACACGCAGCGCAGGCTTTGCTGGAGACTGTTAGGTTTTCTGACGCTATCAATGCGACTATGAGGATGATCGATACGGAGGAGACGTTGGTCATTGTGACTAGCGATCACAGTCATTCGATGAGCTTCAATGGGTACGCCGATCGAGGCTCGAACATTTTAGGTGTGTCCAGCAGAAATGACTTTTTTACGTAGTGTTCTTTCGAGCAAGTTTTACACAGCAAACGATTTCAGGGATCGCTCAGAAGTCAAAGTTCGATCGCATCCCCTACACAACCCTAACATACAGCACCGGAGGTCCGAACAATCAAGCATACACTGTCGAGAACAATAACGCGACCAGGAAAGATCCTTCCAAAGAAAACACAACCGATTTCACGTACAGTCAGCAAGCAGGAATCATATCGGACGAAGCTTATCACGGTGGCAGTGACGTAGCCGTGTACGCAATAGGTAGGATCTCTCGCACAGAGGCTAATGTAATGATTATGATAATGATCGATTGAATATTCATCAGGTCCGATGGCTCACCTGTTCCACAGCGTGCACGAGCAGAATTATGTTGCCCAGGTCGTGATGTATGCGGCGAGCAGTGCTGGAAAAATTGGTTCCAGCATCTTACTGTTCGTTTTCTGCGGTATTGCATACTCCTGGAGATTTTAATTCAGTAATAACAACATTGTGGAGGGCTGTGTAAATAATCCTGGAATCCAGGGACTCTTTTATATAAAACTTGCTGGAGACGTTTCAAACCTAATAATTTTTTAATTCGAATGCTCTCTCTCTCTTCTCAAACTCGTGGACCGATTCTCCCATTTCTTTTCTATCTCTGCAGAGATTTAAATCGAATTTTTTAATTAGGTCGCAGACAGCTCTGACCTTCAGAAGGTCCGCCAGACGTAAATCGCAATGCTTATCTTCGCGCAGAATTGATTACACCAAGAGCTCCGTTCTGTAATTCACGTATATTTAAAAAAAAGATGGTTGACGACATTACACATGTACCCTTATCGTATTTAAGTAAGTGGGCCATCAAGCGGTCGTTCAAGATTACACTTGGCTCCACTACATCACAGATTAGCCTAACTCGCCCGTAGGACGCACCGAGTCCGTTTCAGGCGGTCGAAAAGGACTCTGTGTATATACGTGTCTCTGTATGTCTTCGTCTTCTATATGTATATGTATTGGTATGCGTATGTACTCGTGTGTGTGTGTGTGTACATGGGCCAGCTGATACACATAGAGATACGATGGTCTGCTCACGTCTCGTATAATATCTACATACAAATATTACAATATAACATCGACATCTTCTTCTTCTTCTATCCATACTCGCGCGTTTACAATCTTTCACTCGTTTCCTATTAGTATGTACAATAAAAAAAAAGAAAAGTAAGTTTAAAACAAATTCTCAGTCTTCTGCTGCAGAGGATGCGGTGTGTTCGCGATCTTGTTCAAGACAAATCCCATAAAAAATCATGCGATCCGTGCCCGCTTCTATAATCCGCGGTCCTCGCTGCTTCTTTGTTTCGCCGAACGAAAGAAGAGGAGGCGACAAAAGGTATCACGCTTCAGTGTGAACGTAGCTTAAACGATCGAATCACTTAACCGGCACGCTAAGAGGCGACGAAGCGCGTTCTAGTCCTATCCAAACGATCAACAATATCAATTCTCTCAGTGTCCAACATTCGCTTAGGATGCAAGCGTAACGCTTCGCGACGCCGCAAAGACCTAACTGTAGAGAACAACGAAAAGGAAAATGGGCGAAGAGGAACGAACGGGGACCAGGTGTTGCGTGCCCTAACTACGAAGCTGGTGTTACACCGATGAAAACTATCGTCCAAGAGAGTGTGAAAGCGGTGATCTAATCACCAGGTGTCATCGAATAGCATGATCGACCCGGCGAATATTCGGTTGGACCTTATGAGGGATGAGCATGAAGGACGCGACCTTATCGTGTGTCTATAAACGTTATCATAGCACTTTCTTCTTCTCGCGCCTGGCCGATCTCGGCATGGTTTCGTGGAAGAAGACCTTGAGCGAGATACAGCCGAGGAAGAGCAGCGCTGAGATCAGGAAGATGAAGCCTGGTGTGCACTTTCCTGCTTCCATCAGGCCCAGCAGGCCCACCAATTGGAACAGAAGGAACAGAGGGGCCAGGTACACCGCCAACGTCAGGGACAATGGGATCTCCTTGGGTTTCTGTCGAAGAAGGCACTCGAACTTCTCCGACGGCCTGCAGAATTCGCTCCTCGACCTTGATCCTGGTTGTGGTTCTTGAACTTGCGAGTCCTCCGAGGATTTGATCCCGCGGAGAAGACTGTGTCGCAGCTGCTGGTACAGGCACAGCATCCTGGCTGTCACCACCTCCAACAGCTGGCCGAAGAATAAGTGCACTTTGAGCGCGATTGGGTGCGACTTCGAGTTGCCGAACGAGTAGAGAAGATAGGGGAGGAGGTTCAAGTTCTGGCAGCAATGGCGCAGCTTCTGCATCGACGCGTGGCGGAACAGCATCGGAGGCCTGCTGTAGCTCTCGTCTGTGGATACAAGTTCTATTTAGTCTGGGAATTTGGTCGCTCGAGAATTTTGCGACCCGGAAGAATAGTGCTCTTCGTGTTCAGGCTTTCGAGTGTGAGCTAGCTCTCTTGAGGGGTTGGCAGCAGTGGTGTGCGAGACCGGGTCGGGACGGGATCTTGAAACTTTCGGGATTCCTGAGAATGTTCGGGATTTCTTACTGAAAAACAATATTAAAAGCTTCCGTACATCGTATCGGGTTTCGGGACTTCCCGGGATCTCGCACACCACTAGTTGCCAGTGCTACCGTATGCTACAAATCAGTCTGGAAGGGATACGAAACGCACTCGAAATCCTGAACAGCGAATTACTGGGAATTACTATCGAAACCGAAGGTTGCATCACGACGACCGGGTTATCAGTCGACCAGGACGAACTCCCACCTTTCAGCGTGTTGGACACTCGATTCGCGAGAGTCTGCTCCCCGATGACATCCTCTGCTTCCATTATTCCAGACACGTTCGACATCCTGATGGTCGACGGTGGTTTAATAACCTTGGGTACGGTGAAACTGGTTCTTGATGTTGATCCTGAGTTCTGGGGAGTGGTGTGGGTGGTCAGAGCGCGGTGGCTATTGGCGATTACTTCTGGAAATAGATAGTTTATGTTAGTTTTCCAATCTCGTTCTCTTTCCAATCTCTCGACTATTCTCTACCCAACTATTCGAAAACGTTCTTTATGAATTTATGACTTTCAAACATTTTTTTAAAATGCTGGAGTATTCAATTCAACAGAATTCAGTATGATTTTTATTAATTTTGAATCTACAGATGCTATTACCAATGAAAATAGAATTCTATTCGGTAAATTGCATAAACATCCGCAGTCTAGTTATAATTAATCCAGGATTGACGTAGCCTCCTAGCAGACCTACCTAGACATGTACCGAGCCATCGACGACCGCGTTCCGAGGATCACGAACAAACGTTTCGACCAGCACTGAACACAGATCTTCGACTTTCGCGTTGCCGAAGCTTCACAGCGAAAAAAAAGAACCGTTCAGATAGCCCTGTGACCCGAGATTATTACTTCAACGGCAATTCCAGTCCAATCTCGCAAATCCAGTTTGTTCCAAGCCTCAAATTCTCAACTATCGATCGCGTCAACTAACCGATCCGAAATTCCAGTCAGACACTAATTGAAAGATCCTGTCCATCAACGATAAACTAACTCTTCCACGTTCTAAGCAGACTCAGAGCTTAGGCGAACAGCCTAAAACCAATCGAGTGGAGAAGACGCGAACGAATAAAAGCTGCGAACACGTTTCGCAACGACATCAGCTTTCTGACACACTCCCGGACCGGTTCGACTGACCGTAATATACTCGTATCCCCGCTTATCATCGTGAGTTAGTATCGTTGTTACGAATGACCACGTGCTTGCCCCTGGTGGAGGAGGAAGAGATCCGGAAGAGTTGGGGGAATGTTTAACCCTTCGCCATTTTTAGCTTCCCACCTTTCTACGCTGCACATCGAAGGATTAGGAAATCGTATTTGTGATTTTAGCAACTTTTGCCATTTTTTGCTGCTACTAACTCGCACTTATGCGACCATCCTTGGGTTAATACGCAGAAATACACGAGTAGGTTGCAGATATTTATGCAAAACAAACATTTTCTGCATAGATTGCAAGAAACAGGAGTTTGATAATGACGTGTTTAGACTACGGATTCATGAAAACAAAAATTGTTGCGAAAAACACGAGCCAAATGCATTTATTTCCTGTTGAAATTTCTTTGCGACTATTTTACTTTATGTTAGAATATCAACGACAATGTGTTTAGTGATTTTTTAAATAATGTATACCTAAAGAATGAATTATAGAACTAGCCTACGAACATAACAATCTCGAAAACAAAACACAGCTTTTTATTTCAGTCCCTGGAAACGGTAGACTTGCCAGGTCTCCACTTGTTCCACCCTCTTCAACAACTCGATTCCCGAGACTCTCCGCTAAAAACGTGAAGCAGCTCTACAACCATATACGATTGATCGTCTTTTCTTAGGGCAGGTCAGCCAGCAATTAAAGCCGTTTAAGGGTACGCGAGTTTGTGGAAACGCCGATAAAAAGGGAGACTCGTTTGTGTCTAGGCTCTTCGACTGCTAACTCAATGATCTTCGAGTGTGCTACTTTATTTGGCGAAGCTTCTTTTCGATTTGTTGGTTCTAGTGAACTGCTGCCTCGCCCGCCTGTCGAGTTTATAGAGCATGAGAAGGGGAAAGGACATTTTTTAGAAGATTGGAATAGGATGAATGCAATTTCAAAGGAAAGTGAATTTTTAAAATTCTTCTGAAAGTCTATTTTTGGTTGAAGTTAATTCTTGGAGTTGGTGAGAGCAAGATAAACGTTTATAGCTAAAATGGAGGAAGATTAGTCGATTGAAATGATTGCTCTAAAATTCAGACGATTATCATCAGCATTACATAATGAATCTTTGACCCTCGACTATACTAAACGAAACTTCTCTCCGCCCTTCTTCTTACAATGAAACCATCGACAAGGTTATGCGTTAATAAAATTATTACTTATAAATCTATCGACGATTGCGCCATAATTGACCTTCATTTGTTCTGAACGAATCTTCCGTTTGTTCGTCTTAATAATACCATCGACAAGCTCGTTTCTCAATAACAATTTTTATTTGTGCGTACGATTGCTCCACAATTCTGAAGTATCTTTGACCCTCCTTTATACTGAATGAGTCGCTCTATTTTTTCCTTTTCGGCATTATTGCCGTCATTCATTTCATGTTTGAATAATAGCGATTGTTAAGGACTGATTAAAACATACTCGGGATAATCAATACCGCAGAAATTTCAAGTATCATTCCGTAAACAAAAATTCCAAGCATCGACACGAACCGCAACACGAAATCCGTGTCATTGTGATCGAAAACAAACCAGCGCCGAGCCAAAGTCTCAAAAAACAAATTCGGCGGGCCTAAAGGACAAAGTTCGCGGTGGCGTCGCACTCGTGTTGATCAACCGAGTACGTATCACGTTCGGGAACGAACGTTGTCATCGTTAACTCGTCATTAACCCTGACACGACACCATCAAATTTCATCGATTACCATTTTCGAGCCAAGCTGATTCAAACTTCCTAAAGGATGTCGAATGGAACAATCGAAATTGATGGACTGAGAAAACGTTGCTTATACAGCTGGTACAAAGGACGCAAAATGAAACAATCCAACCCTTAATTCAATTCTTAAAATCGTACTCAAAATTTTGATCGATTACAATTAAACAATGATTAAAATCGATGGACCAAGAAAACATTGTTTATACAGCTGGTACAAAGGACCCAAAATAAAACGATACATGACCCTTAATTCAATTCTTAAAATCGTACTCAAAATTTTTGATCAATTACTATCAAACAATAATCAAAATTGATGGACCAAGAAAAGATTGTTTATACAGCTGGTACAAAGGACACAATAAAACGATACAACCCTTAATTGAACTTAATTCATCCAACTCTAAATTTTCCCCAAAACTGCATAAAGTCCATCGATCACGAACTCTAAATCCCAATTGGAGTCGACAGTGCAACGTTAACAAAAATAAATTCTCCGAGTTACAAACATCACTTGGAGAGGTCACCCTCAGTCTCCAGTTGCCATCGCTCGAAAACAACTCGTTAAGCACAATTCATGAAAAGCTCGTCTAGCAAATGATCGAATAAGAATAGTGATTCAGCTGGTGAACCCTGGTGCGCGTCGGAGAATTGCGAGGGCGGAAGCGTCGCGTCCCCATGATTGGTCGACGGGATCAATTTATTAGGAAGGGTCATGGCAAATTGCCTGAAACCTCGAACGTTCTGCGTTGACTCACCTGTCGGTATCTGTACGGGCGAGACACGGTCGGCCATGCGAGATCTTCTGACTTAGCCGTTGCTAACTGCAACAACGCTGACACCTTAACTATACTTCTTGTAGAGGTTGAAGACGATAGGGAACTCGCGGAATATGCCCATTCTCCGGTGCCAGGGAGGAGTGCTCGGTTTCCACACGATTTTCTCAGAGATTGAACAATTGTTACGAGAAGTCCCGGCGCGGCGCGGCGGGAGACTGCGAATTGACAGTAACCTTCCGCGATCGAACGCAAACAACGACTGAGGCCGGTGCCGCGGCGCTCCTAGCAGTTCGAGTGGCGACCTCGCTGCTGCACGCGAGAACCTAACCGCGTTCAGGCGAGTCCATTGGTCCTGGAACGCCTAAACTCAGTCCATTGGTCGGCGAACCACGGCTCCAAGGGTAGCCGAACCAATTGCTGTCAAGGTATACAGAACTAGTAGCAATTTCGTGGACTGTTACGTCAGCAGAAAAGGGCAGAACGAACGAGGAAACAGTCACGTAGGTCAGCACGAAGGCAGTGCGTGATCTTTCGAAACCGTTTCGGCCCTTCGTCAATGACCTAATTCCTACAGATGCTGCGGAGATGCGGCTGATGGGGAGGTATTGATGCGGCCTTGAATCTGGGGCGATGGGCGTTGGGGTGGAGGGTTGCTCTGGATGGAAGTTTCATTTTTGGAGCAGTAAATATTTCGGAGCGGAGTTGGGTTTTAACGCGCCACTAAAAGTTATTAATTTAGGGATGGGACGGGACCTCGCATACAGGTTCGAGCTTTGATTGATTGAATTCGAACTCTCTATAAGTACTCCGAAAAACAGAAATACATAGTACACTTTGATAAACGGAAATATAATACTCGCAAGTATATTCGAATCTTGGTCGAACAGATTCGAAACTTTTATGAATATCGTACCGGAAATTCTCTGATTTTTCTAATTATTATTTTTTTTACCTTTAAAATCAATTATTTTGTCCTCCAGTGCATAATTTAATTCCACATGTATAACTATAATTTCATAATCTATCGGAAATATTATTCTTAAATAGTTACGGATTGAATAAAGAAAGTGCGCAGTTCTGATTTCGAAGATTCGAGTACTACTTGTGAAAGATTCGATTCCTTTCAACATCGAAATAGTATCTTTTCGACAATATAATCATTGAAACATTATTGCTGTCAAGTAGTAATCGAAACCCATGAAATGAAACTTGGTTATTGAAATTGACTCGAATTCGTGAATACATATTGAACTTGTTATTATCATCATCATTGAAAAAATATTGTTTACATTATTAAATATATCGGTATCTGGTCAATTACTAAACATCTAGGTACTGCATGAAGTATTATACCAATGCCGAAATATTCTAGCTAGGAAGAAATGTTTAATTTCTGAATGCTAAATTGTTGACTCCAACTCGGCAAATTCTTTCCCAAACTTATTTCAATGGTCTACAGTTTGGCACAGCCATGGAACAATAGGTGAACGCTTTCCAACGAACAAAAAATCGGGTTGACCGTCCGTCACCGTGACAAACGTGCGCCGAATTCGACACCGGTACGCGTGATCGCAGTGTCGAATTCGGTGGATTGTACCGCGGTTAGGCACGTGCTCGTTCAATCGACGACAGCGCGCAGAATTCTAATCGCGGAGCAGCGAGCGTGTCCGAGATCGATCCAAGGTTCGGCGAACGAATTCGTCGGCAAAATATTGCAATTAAAGCGAACGCGTGGCCTTGGCCGGCGTCACTCGATTGTCACCGCGCGTCATCGCTGTCATTTGCGTCGGATCCGTTCGAATTAGCGTCACGTTCGTCAAGTCGTCAGTGACAGTCGTTGCGAGCTACTCTCTCTCCCGTCCAGTACCTCTACTTTTCTTTTGGGAACGTGATTCATAAGATTGTCGGTGTCTCATCGAACCGGGTCATTCTGATAAAACGAAACCCGCGGACAGCAAATTTATATCTGCATTTAATGATCTGTGAGAGATCCAGTCGGGTGAGTCACTCTCGAAATCGCGCGAATGTAGAATTGGAAACTGAAATGAGTATGACGAACGTGGACCCCAGAGTTCCGCGTGATGTGTTGCAAATGGCGCCGGTCAGTGACCCTGGAGACTAGATCTATATTTTTGGACTTTGAGGATTAGGGCGAGCAGTCCCGAAAAATCATCTACACTGACTCCCATTAATAGAGTTGGATTTTAAATATTTAAATCAATTTTCAAATATTCGTATTTAGATCGAAATTTTGGTGAAAATTTTGTTTCACATTGTGTGGCAAACCAATTGTTCTAACGCCTCGAAAAAGTTCAAATCAATTGGTCCAATATTATAAAAGTTATCGTCTTTTTAAGAGTGTCCGAATATATATTGGGGGGAGTCACTGTACTTCGCGAAATCACGTGCGATCTCTTCCCCAAGCTGTCGAAATGGATCCAGTCCAAACACCACGGGATCTATTAATAGCTCCTTCGGTCATAGACGCAGATCGACAGAAGAATGACGCGTGGATCGATTCCGGTTCGCGGTTGTAATCGATCGAGGACCTCGCGGCTGGGATCTCGAGTACGTGGAAACATATTATGCAACGATTCATTGATCCCTGACGTAATCCGTGATCGAGGACCAGCAGACAGACGAAACAAACAGGCAAAAGGGTGCTACTGTATACCATTGGATCGCACGGATCTATGCGGGGTCCACGATCTTCACGCGACGAGCACGTGATCGAGCGGTGTGAACGGCCGGAAAACTTGTGAAACCGGCAATCTTCCAATTTCCTACGGAGACATCGCGATGGACGTTGGTCCAGACGATGATTAGCGGTTCCGCTGATACCTCGGCTTGTCTTATCAAATTTTTTCAGCGTAGGCGAGCCAACTTTGACGTCAATAGCCTCTACAGCGATCGAGTAATTTGCAAAATGATCAACAATTCGTTCTCTATCTATCTTTTTATTCCAAGTAATTGCTCGCGGATCTATCTGCCCTGTCTCGCGTATCTGTGTTCTAATGACGCTTTACCGGCAGGCGATTTCATTCAATCGTGAAGGAATTTGATTGCACAATGCAGTTTGATTACAGGCTTGATTCACGGAAAACTTCATTACACGCGATCCCTCATTTCGGAGAGAATTGTTTTACCTTGACGTCTTCTTCGAGATCAAATAAACTGGTGAACAATGTTCATGATTTCTACGAGGTGGAACTACTTTATGAATTTTATGGATTTTAGGGAAGAATTTTCTAGTAGATTTTACAATGTGTATTTGCCGAGTTTTTCCAATCCGACGCGCAAAAAATTGGAAGAAGCCCGTCGTGTGTTATTTCCACGGGTTTATTTGCGTGTAGTTCGGCGCGAGCCAAATCAACCGACCCGTTAACGTATTTAACTTGTAGGACTTCTGCGGGCACTATTATGTTTGCTCGTGTCTCATCAGTGCGAGGAACTTCGGCTCTGTTTGTGTTATGGAGTCGCGAGACCAGCCATCCGCCAAAGCCAAACACAAACCTGAGTCGCTGCGGCGCGAAATCAAATACGTGTTTACATACGAGCTACCCTGGATTTGCAAACCATGCGCAATCTCATAAATGAATAATGGAAACGAAAAACTGCAGGTGGATGCTAACCGATGTCTCGGGGAATTTGCCATTCTAATTCTCCACATCCTGTGTAATCGAATAATCGACGCGTTTCTATAAATACTCTGAATCCAATTATTTTAACCCTCGTCCGTTCCTTCTTGTCAATTTGACACAGTTTTCCCGCGAAATAAATTATACTGTTCAGTACTGCTCCAACTGTTTATTGAAAAATTTTTTTTAATAAAATAATTGTGCAAGTACCTTGTTATTCCAACGATCGTTTACCACTGTATCAATTTCACACCGAGGGACAGATCCAGTTCAATTGAAATTTTTTCCAAAAATCTGCTAAACAACCCCTCGAGAGACAACCAGATTCTAATTCACCTCTCCAAGAAAGCTCATCGAGCAATAGACTCTAATTTTCCCGCGAAATAAATTATACTGTTCAGTACTGCTCCAACTGTTTATTGAAAAAGTTTTTTTAATAAAATAATTGTGCAAGTACCTTGTTATTCCAACGATCGTTTACCACTGTATCAATTTCACACCGAGGGACGGATCCAGTTCAATTGAAATTTTTTCCAAAAATCTGCTAAACAACCCCTCGACAGACAACCAGATTCTAATTCACCTCTCCAAGAAAGCTCATCGAGCATTAGACTCTAATTTTCCCGCGAAATAAATTATACTGTTCAGTACTGCTCCAACTGTTTATTGAAAAATTTTTTTTAATAAAATAATTGTGCAAGTACCTTGTTATTCCAACGATCGTTTACCACTGTATCAATTTCACACCGAGGGACGGATCCAGTTCAATTGAAATTTTTTCCAAAAATCTGCTAAACAACCCCTCGAGAGACAACCAGATTCTAATTCACCCCTCCAAGAAAGCTCACCGAGCAATAGACTCTAAACTAGATTAAACCATCAAACCATTCTCTGCTGAACTAAGCTCAACGACATCATCTAGTAATCCCAGCCCCAGCATTTCCTCTGCAATCTCCTTCACCCCATCATCTCTCAATTAATCCACATTTTCCTCTCGACGAGGCTCCATTGTCCGCGACAACTGCGCTCCAAGTCAACTCGAGACCCTATACATTCTCTAACAATCATTCTGCTCCACGGTCCGCACTAAAGACTCCATTATCATCGTCATGGAATCATTTCCCGCTACCTCTAGCCTACTCTACGACCAAGTGCAATATCCTGCGGCGGGTTCGAAACAAAAGAGAATCACTGTACCTTCGTGATAGCGAGTGTCACCGGTAGCATCCGTGCAGGTTCATCGAAACGTGCCAAAAGCAAAATCTTCGCGGAGTGTTTGCTGATCTTTGCTTCCGGGATCCTATCCGGTTGTCGCTCGGACGTTGACTAAAGGTGGATCGTCGCTGATTTGTGTCGCGTGCGAGTATGCCCCGCTATATATGTAGCTAGGCTAGCTAATTGGAACGCGCACGCCGCACCGTCTGCCAGAGCTGGACTGTCCGCGATAGGTCCACTCGAAGACTAAACAAGAGGATCGTCAAGCACGATAATTATACCGGGACGCGGCAAGATAAAGCAAACATAATTGCCACCGACTATTACGCGAAACAGCCGCGAGATAGCACCGGTCACTTTCCTCGAATATCCCGCCTTCCTCTGTTTAGGCCCTCTTGCGCAACCATAAGCAGAACTAAAACTCGGCGACCTTGAACGACGATGTTGAACCGTGACACCATGTAGAGCTGACTGGGACAGTGACTCGGGATTTAGGATCGTTACTCATTGGGTTGCGTTTCGCGGAGTTTCGAGCTGTTGAGCATTGGAGTTTTGATCTTTACGCTAATGAGTTAGACTGCGGAACTACCAAATATATTTACTTACTTCCCTGATACCATGCATATGTTTTGCGTAAAATATCGCCGTTCCTATCCACGTTCCCCATCGTGTTACGACCGCTTCTAGTGCTAAAGGAACATTTGGCAGCTTTTCTCTGAAAATTTCTATTCTACGAGGAACTTTCAGGAATATTTGTTTTACAGAAGCTATTAATTTATTGACCAAAGAAAAGTGTATTCGTATTTCCTCCGCTATTCTGTGCAAAAAACATGTACTATGCACAAACGATGCTGTATGCAAAATATGCAAAATAAAAAATATATTTTTGGAATCATCTAACCATGACATTTCTGTCCAGGTCCCACTTCTATACCAATTTTCTATAAAAATATATTGATACGTTGTTTCCTACGTAAAAAGACTGTTGAGGGGTGAAATGAATTTTTATTGAACCACTGCTTCCCACTATCGATGCAGAATATTTTTATTTTGCATGAATTGCTTGTCTTTCTTTTTATGCACTATTGTCTTCGAAGAGCTCGACCTGTGCAACTCATGCAGACTATGCAGATCCGCGGTGTATTCAAATGTTATTTTCGGCGTTCCATGGTCATTCAGTTCTTTATTCGAATCGATTCTTTATTCGTCGCTGATCATGAGACGCAGTTACGAAAAACGTAGATAAACGATGCAACTCGCAACTCCCGTTATTAAAATTTACCAAGTCCAATGTTTATTGCATGGTCAGCGGTTTTATTGTACATGTATAGGAGAGACCATGAACTTAAGTGTGGGATCAATTGAAGAATTCGTGTTTTAAATTGCCTATCAAACTTTAACCCTCTAAACACTCGAAGCTGTTAACGACGTTTAAAAAATGGAGAGGCGATGTCTCCATTGATCATATTTTTAAACGAAACACGTACAGTTGGTCGGAAAAGTCTACTAAATCTTAACTTGCAAAATATTTTTTTAGCATTTGTGAACGAGTGAATTCATTCATTGGTTGATTTTCAACAAATTCTAAAACTACTGCGAGATTCAAGACGTAAATCTGTTGTTAAAAAAATATTTATATTTCCTCTTTGGTCCTTTTTAAAGGATCAAAATAAATTATTACGTATGTAGTACATTTTTATAAATTGCCATTTATGTATGAAAGCGTTAAATGATCAAAACCGTTTTTACAAATTGCTACATATTCGTAGTTTCGTAAGACAATGACGCGTTTATTAAAATGACGTAATCCTGTTTTATATCTACTGCAAAGTTATTTAGAGTAACTATTTCTTGGACTAATGATCTTCGGTTCAAGTGATCATTGCACGGATTGGATAATCAGTTACATGCAGAATTAACGTTATCCTAGTCACAAACTGCTTAGATTGCCAATTGTCTCGATAAGATAGTAAAAATGACAAACTCCTGTTACCGTAAATGATGAACTACATATGTGGAAACTCGATTCACGTGATCATTGCACGGATTGGATAATCAGTTACATGCACAACTAATGTTATCCTAGTCGCGAATTGCTTAGATTGCAAATCTGTCTCGATATTCTGGTAAAAATAACGAAGTTTTATTGAAGATTTCTCCGTAACTTCTGATAAATCGCGATAAGCTCGTTTCCCCTCCACGCGACGGCGACATTCTGCTCATTTTTGCGCGACTAAGGAAATATTCATCCTCTCGATAGCATTTCTATCGAATTTTGTATCGTATTTATTACATTTTTGTTTGAATACACTGACAGATTGTGATTAACTGCAACAACCACTACGCAGATGGGAAATAAGTTCTTCTGGAAGGTACGATCGTTTCAATTGACGAGCCGTGGTATAAAGTAATTGATAGGTAACGTGCGAGTTGCACGGATGCTTATGGCCGTGTCCGTGCAAGGCTATTGTCTTTATTAGGCGAATTGAGTAGCCAATTTTATTTATTGACCAGGGAAATTTGTGGAAAAGTACAATTGTTGCAGTCAAAGTTTCCGATACAAAAATGTCTGTGTGGAATGTTTCATGATCTTCGTTGAAGTTCAAGTTCAAAGATTGTAGAACGCGTAAAGATTAATTTCTGTCTTCATTAGGAGAATTCAGGAGACAATTTTATTTATTGACCAGAAAATTTGTTGATAAAATGTAATTTCGATAGTGGAGTTGAAGTTCAAATTTTTGTCACCAAATTAAAAGTGAAGTTATAAAAAAAATGGTGGAAGTCAGTTCAAGAGTTTTTGGAATTTTTATTTCGAAGACAAGAACCAGACACGCTGCTTACTTCTTGTTTTTAAAAACGAAGTAATTCGCATGCGTCTTGCGTCATTTTTTTGGCACGTGTTGAACCGATTATACACAAAACGATGTCTGCTCCCGAGGAAGAATGTTATCGCGTGTTTAATTAATTGCGCTCCAGTCATTTCCCACTTGTCCCCGACTTATTCCCGCTTTTGTCCTAACGGAAATAAGGGAATATTTTCAACTAAATAATACGATAGCTTGGAATTACTATGAAAATTACATTACCATAATTTCAATTAAAATTCTATCTGCCACAAGTAGATCAGAATCTATCTCGTCCCGTTATTATGCAAAGTATTATCCAAAAGCATTTGTGAATCACTCTATGATCCAACTCATAAATGATTCATCGATCACTGATCACTGACAGGTGCATAAATTAGCAATTTCAATAAATAGAAATTCAGTGCGACATTTTCTACCGTTTTAAGTTGCACTCGTTTCCAGCCACGCGAGTGCATAAAACTCGCAGTCTAGTTGTGAATCACGGCCCACACACTAGCCCAGCTCCTTGCATTCATGCGTCTGATTTCTGTTAATCGTTTTAGCGATAAATCTGCAGCCGGACGCCGTTTCTTTCACCTTTCCTCTCGCGTTTCAGCCACAGAGGGAAACGTCTATTCTCGTATGCAGAAATTTTCCTCGGCTCTCTTGTTCCACACATCCGCGAACAGGTCGACGAACGCGAGAGAGCACACGTCTCCGTGCCGCAGACGATTTCTTTACAATTGTTTATTGCTCTGTCTGTCCCGTGGGATCTCGGTTTTGCGGTCGCGTGCACTTGTTTCGAAACCAGACGTGCCTACTGTTATCAAATCGATGGAACGGCTTCCACAGATAACGCGGTTCAATTTCACAGTTCCAACTAGTCTTCGTCATTTCTCGCGCAATTTATAACATAGTTATATAATTATAAAATAATACTTTAGGATTGATTGCTAAAATATCTCGAAACACAGAAAGCACAGAAAGCTGAAATTTGAATATGCATTCGAATACATTGAATAAATTTTGAATATATTTTTATCCCAAAAATCCTTCAGAATCAAGTGCTAAAAATAAAAAAATTGTGGCATACCTTTAGAAATACTAAACCACAAGTGCAATATAATTGTAGGAGTACCAAGAAATGTAAATCTGATAAGAGATCCGACTGCTGGATGTCTGAGCTCGCAAACGATAACGCTACAGTGTAGTCTCGTGCCGACTGCCCATCGTAAACAGACCTTGAAAGTTCCTCAGATTTCGCCATCAAAAAGTTGCAATGTTTAAGCTGACCTGTGCTACACTGATCCAAAGCGGTACAAAAATTATTTTCATGCAAAAATTTCAGAAAAATTGAATCCAATTTTATATGCACAAATTACCAAACATCCGCATACCCTAAGGAAGTGATAAGAACCATGTTTATAATCTATGGCTGTTGCCAAGACATTCAAGACGAGGCATGTTAACAACTTTTATAGAAAGCTCTGCAAAAATAAAAACAAAATCAACTATTCCGAAGTTGTGGGGACCTTGAGCACCTGAAGAAAATTTTAAAAAATCCAAGATCTGCATTATCGTCATCTACGATGTGAACAAAGGGTCCGCGGAGTATCGATCTCGATTTCTCCGATCCAGGCACGCGTTTTGCGTGATACGAATCTGTGGCTCGATAGCAGCCGTCTCGTGCCGGTGCCCGGGCATAAACAGACCTCGTGGCGTCTCCAAAATTCATAATAACGAGTCGAACCGTACGAGATAAGAGGAGAGAGAGAGAGAGAGAACCCAGGGGCTTCACCACGCTGTTTTTGGTTTGGATCACTGGCGAGGCACGTGATCCAACCCCTCCCGCCAGCCAATCGGAGCGTGGGCCACGTGACGATCACGTGCGCCGCGCAGCCCACGATCTATGGGAGCGCGTGGACACTCAGGTATTCTGTTTATATGGCTTTAGCGATCGGGCCGTTATGGTTGCTCGTAGAACACGAACGGGAGAACCGAAATGGTTCAAGAATCCATCCACCTACTAACACCGGTCGAAATGACCGACTCCAGATGTTTTATTTTACGATTATTGAAATTATAAAAGTGATTTCATACGAAATGGATATCTTTAAAACGAAGTATAAATAAAATTAATCTTGTTATTTTTATAAGGAAACATGTACCAGTTACGTTTTTAAGGCTCGGTAGGTTTAGTGTTAATAACTTTACTGCATTCGAGACAATATTACAATATTCTATTCCAATTTCTTCATATACGCATAGAAATCCTCAGCCTAGTGATTATTATCGCTCGGTCACTCGCTATACGTCGTTTCTTACGAACACGTAATTGTGCATGTCACAACGCACTCAAAATTGTAACGAAACTTGAAGCCTTGATTGCAGGCTCCGCTTCCGGTTCGTGCTATGTCAGTGACACTAATTCCTAAGGAAGACTATACATTAATTGTTTCTTAATGCCTTTATCGAACACGAACGTGCTTGTTACGTACGAATCGTAGATTTCGAGGAAAATAGAACGGGTCAGTTAAAATTAATTAGTTCTGAATATCGATTCCTCGGAAAACGAGATTAGAGTATACGTATAATTACATCACCATTTACGGAAGGTATTATGTGACATAGTTAGTTAATTTCATAAGGTACAAAATCAACAACTCTTCTAAAAATAGAATTTAAAAATTTGATAAATATCTTTTTCCTGAAGTTTTCACAGAGTGCTGTGTTATCGCTTTTGTTTGTTTCTTTCCGATACAAGATCTACGTTCACTAGAACTAGACGATCGATCAGATCATTTTAGTGTAGATGGCTCAGATGCGATTTTACTTTGTCGTTCACCCGAATAGGAAGTTTCGTGCACTTCTTAACATTTATCGGCATTTCGCGCGATAAACCGAGCGATAAACTACTGTTAATAAACTAACTGTTTGTTTGTACGGAATCTATCTTTCTGCGAAACTTTCCGATACCACGGGTCTTAGGCCTCGGAAATGTTTGAAATGCCAAGAACAGGAGTGGCACTAGCCCGAAACACAACATGGTTTGGGAGAAATGCTTTCTCGGGAACAGTGTAGCCAGACGGTGCGGCTCAACGGCTCAAGTGGCCCCTTACGTCTCCGTCCCTCGCCTAGATGGTGCCTCCGCTATCCCCCCCACTCTTCCGCCTGTGGGAGCCGGCGAGGGACGGAGACGTAAGGGGCCTGGCGAGACTCGCGGCGGCGAGACTCGCATCTGGCATCCCTGCTCGGGAACAAAAGGACAGAGAGGAAAGGCCCAAGGTCCTAGACGTGTGGTTTTTTTAGTGCGTATTGGGAACACCGACCATCTGTGTCTCCCAATACCCACACTACTCCTTTTGAGTGTACGTAAATGTATTTTTTCCCACGTCTTTAGAGAGAAAATAGGCTTTTTAAAAATTTTCTTTAAATATTGCATTGTCATCCAATTCTGAGCTATGTTTAAAATTTCAAGTCTCTAGCTCATCGGGAAGTTAGTTTAAAATCAATTGAAAAATTTGTACCGAAAAGACAGACAAGAAAGGGAGCTAATAAAAACGTGGTAAAAAGACCTCGGAAATGTTTACGAACATTTCATTTTCAACCGCGCAGTGAATGACACTGCGGGAATATCGTTGCGTTGAACATGCGTTTCGGAGATCGACGAAAAAAATGAACGTTTTAATGAAAGGATTGAGCTTGTCGTTCCGGTCGACGGTTTTTGCGACAATTAACTGGATCGTGTGTGCGCAATTGTTGGTTCCGCAGTGGACACGACAAAAACGAATCAGTGCAAAAACCAACGAGTTCGTGTCCGACCACCGATAATGCCATATCTCCATGCAATAATTAATGGCGACACTAATTGCACAACTTCAAATACCACGGACGGATAAAACGTTTGACTTCGGTTTGGTCCACCCATGTTATAACATTTTTTATCAATTAACAAAAACTGAGCGTGACGGTTCGGAGAGAAGCGTTTGTTGCGTCATCTAATTAATTCCATTTTTATCATTTTCCCTGATCGTCTCTGGCAGTTCCTCGAAATAAATAAAGCGTTTAAAGATTCGGCCAATTCTGTATTAAATTGTTTCTATACAATTTCAAATGATAGTTAACTCTAATAATTGAAACATCTTCAACTGGATTACATTTGAAAAAATCCTTAAAAAATTTTTGAGGTAGATCATTCTCGCGGAATTCCCCGGAAAGTAAGTTTTTACATTTCCGACAATTAGTCGTTTTCCAGATGACCTAATAGAGATAATTGTCGAGTGAAAGGCCGCGCGATGAAGCGAACAGCGAGTAATCTCGCGTTCTGACGCTTTTCGTCAGCCTCCATTTCTCTTTTTATCGTTGTAACGATGGCGAACAGACCCGGCTACCGTTCGTACATAATCGGAGGCTAAATATAAAAATATGCGCACAAGTGCGTGTCGACGCTCAACATTGAAATCGTTTCTGCACAGCTGTTCTCTCTCTGCAAAGTGGTTCATCCTTCAACAAAAGAAAAAGAGAATCTCCCACTATACGAAACCTGCTTCTTCTCAAAATTCAGCGATTTATCTATGCTATCGAAAGAATCGCAGAAAACACGGCTCTTTCCAGAAAAACGGGCCAATAACGATAATCGTCTTGTTTACCTTTCGACGAAATTCCTATGCCACATTTCAGGTTTCCTCGACGTTTTTACAGTCCCGATTAAATGAACTTCGAACCTGTTATTCCAGTTTCCGCGAAATTTAATCAAACTTCGATTGAGATCTTTCTAGCCAGTCTCCTAATTCGACCGGTATTAATTAGAGATAGCGACGGAAAGGAAAAGTCTATTAACAGGCGATGATAAGAGATAGTATCGACGTCTAGAGTTATTTTGCGTTGTTATTGAACTTCTGTGTTGCAAAATAGTTGGCATTCCCAGAACAGGCAGGAATTGTAGAAGAAGTTCGGTGTTGCTATAAATATTTTTAATCTTTACTTGTTCGAAAGCAAAATCACAGCTACATAAGATGTGTGGTTCCGGATACTCATTCATAATAATAATAATATAATAATAATAGAGCATATTAATCAATAATTAATAATAATTAATAATAATAGATAAAATTATATAATAGTTTTTTTCTTTTCTCTTACATCCATACAGCGCAGGTATTTTAATACTAATGACCGTACGATAGATTCTCTCTAAACTTCTTCAAATAATAGTACGTCTTCTACTGGTATACGTCTCTCGTCCCTTACACATATCCACACCCACACGCATACATAAACATACACGGACCCCACTCATTCTCTTACACTCGCACACGCACACACACGCTTTCAATATTCACCTCGATCGTCTCCGAAACGATCTCGCAATATTTCCACATTTATTTATATATATATATACTTTTCTTGTTTATATATATATATAATATAGGCTCGATAGTTATATAAGGCAACCTCAGTTCACCGTCGCTCCTCGAAACACGTTCCAAACGATTATCGATCTTCCATGGGCCCACTGTAGCAACCCATCGAGTTTGGTTCGCTGTACTTCCGGTTCCGGTCGCCCCCCAACCCCCACCCAAAAGGGGCGTGACAAATTTTCTGATTCGTCGAGGAAATAAATTATTTTACAAGTCGCTCTCCGTCCCATTCTCTCGTCCCAGGCTCGGGAAAGAGACTGATCCCTTACTATCGCGGTTTATGGCACTCGTTTCAAAATGGCTGGCCCACGTGCGCCGCCCGTTTCTCGCGATTCCCCTCATTGACGATTTTTCGCGAGCGAGTTTCGCGTTTCCGCGCGGTGTCCGCTTTCGTCTGGAGACATCGGACACCACGGAATCGGCTCCGCGATTTCTCTGTCGTAGTTTCTCGCGGGATCGATCGCTATAGCCAGAAGCTAATCGGCCGCTCGAGCTACGCCCCACCACGTCCACAGACGAGCCGCGGTGGGGCGTGTGGGAGGAGCCTGAGAGCGGAGTGGGGACGCTCCTCCCACTGACCTTGAGCCGAATTCTATTGTCGTTGCGATTTTAGCTGGATTTTCTGCGGCGTTTCACTGGTACGGTGATTGTGATACGTTCAGGCGATGAAGAAGGCGTTTGTCGAACATAGTCGAGTTAAAGTATTGTACATTAAATAAAAACACTTTGGTATTTCCCATCGTGAAAATAATCTTTCAAACAATCACATCTATTGTCATGAAATATTAAATAAAAATCCCATCGGTCGGAAGTATCAATTACTAATAACATACAACAAGGTCGGTCGATAAAACCGTCGGACAGAGTGTTAGAATTGCGAGAAGACATTTGGCGAAAAGAGAGAAAAACGGTTCGATAACAAACTTCCTCCTTGCATCATCTCGTTCCGCGAAATCTCGAAATGCCGAACCGCTCGACAGCATGGTTTTCTGTTCACGGAACGATTAGCGTTGTTAGGGAACTGACTCACGGAAAAATCGTGCGTCGTCTTATAATCTTAATTGAGGACAGGCGTATCCGGTTAGCGAAACCAGTCCGCTCGGTAAATTGATTTACGGAGTGGTCGTGGTTGATTACTGTGCCCCGATAATGACTGACGACTAAAAAAATAGGTCCCCGAGGCAGTGGACGAGCTTCGCTCCTCGTTTAAATCAAAGCAGCGTCCGTACACGAGAATACGCTTTATCGATCGAGCAGGGTTCACTTTCCACGGAGGAAATCATGTCTTTGAAAGAGAGCTTCGATAAAAGTAGCGTGAAATTCAACAAAAATTCTTTCCGATGTCTCTCCTGGCTGTCTTTACTGTTCGCTCGTTCTCGCTCTAATTTTTAAGGCACTAACTCTATCTACACTCGTCTATTTTGCTTATTGTTCAGTTTTTCGAAAGGATTCGCAGACTGTCTGCACGTCTGACGGAGCTAAGGCACGGTCCTACAAGTCCGGGGAAACTCTAAAGGCACCCTAGCAAGTCTTTTGCTGTCGCACAATCGCGTACATAGTTCCCCTAACTTTTTACGGGGTGTATGCTCCAGTATCTGCTACGTGGTACGTTTTCGTACATTTTATTTTACTTCGTATCTCTATCAAGGAAACGTGAAAATTTGTTAGAAAAATTTTGTGACTTGGATTTGTGGTATAGTGTACTATAATCCAATCTATCAAGCCTTTCTAATCTATTAAGGATTAGGTGGTATTTTATAAAGAAATTTACAGTTTTCGAGCGATACAAAAGTCTAGCTAGTTTCAAACCAAACAGGAATTTGTGATTGTCAAATTTGATCGTTCGTACTACTGGAGTGTCCAATCCTCCAAATCAAAGTCACAATTGATTCCACTCGTTGCACGAAACGTTTGACGGAGAAACGAATTTTTTTACACAATGGAAAACTGTGGCTAACGCGTTAGTGACACTCGTGGACAAAATTAGGCTTCTCCGATGAAGGGCGGGCAGAATTTCGACAGGGGGTGGTTTTCGGGGGTAGAAATCGCGGGTACAGGCCTTCGGCCGGAAGAATCCGAGCGCACCGTGTCTCGGAAGAGCCGAATTTTCACGGACAGAGATGGTGTCGCTTCACACACCATAATCATCGAGTGCCCAAGCATCGAACCTATAAAAATGAAATCGCGAACGTTACGGGAAACCTAAAAGCTACGATTATTGTTTTTCTCTCAGCCATCTCTGAAACCGTGAAAATGGAAAATATACAATGGGGATCGCGTAGTCGTTGAGCATCCCCTGGGGCTGAAAACGCGAGAAACTCGATCATTCTCGAATGATCGTTCTCGAATAAGACACGCAAGTGTTGGACGATCTATCCGAAGCTCGGAGATGGATCAAACTTTTTTCTACGATCGAGAAAGTACGAATTTTCAGCAGTGTTGTTCAAACACTGTAAAACTTGAACGAATAGAAAGATTGTTCAAGATCTCTTTACATGTTCCTTAAATTAAAAATCTCATCCATCCGTGTCCGAGCTTACGCTGTTTCTTTCTTTGTTCATTTTAGAGTATACCTCTCGCATATACTTTCCACTGTACACTTCGCTCTATACAATACAATATACTCTTTAGTTTCAGGAGAACCATGTTTCTCGACGGTTCTCCAACGACATGTTTTTACAGTTTTTCACTTGCTCTCGTAGTCTGCTCTGTCTCGTCTCCGGCTGGCAGTCTTTTTGTTAACTCTCGGTTTAGCAATACTGTTCGTAAATACGATTAACGTGAACGGGTACCCTCCCGGCCGCGGCACGTGTTCCCCGAGGAAGCGTATAATCTTTAGTACGATTCGGTTGACTCTGTCGAAACAATATGGCGACCGAAAACAGCATTCGCACACCTCCGTTGACCTGAATCATTTCTCCGACTCCTGCTCTGCTTTACAAACATTTATTTCACTTCGTTTTAGCTACAGTGACTCGAATTAATATTCGGACGCTCTAAAGAAACGACAACTTTTTTAATATTGAACTATACGATTTGAACTTTTTCGGAAAGCTAGAGCAATCAGTTTACTACAGATTGTGAAAAGAAATTTTTTGAAACATTGCAATTGGTCGGATTTGTAGAGAAAATACTAAAAGTTGCTTTTTACAACTTTCTTTTGTGCGCTTGTATAGAAAATACGTTTCTAAATAAAAAAGTTATCGTCTTTTTTAGAGCGTCCGAATATCAACGCGAGTCACTGTACCCGGTCCATTTTCACAAGAAACACCGTAGCTAGAAAAGACAATTAGGCCGCCAGTTTTAAATCAAACACTCAGTGATTATTTTTATATTTTATGAAAGACTAATTTCGTTTGCAGCGATTGTTATAAAATGGCAGGACGAGCGAATGCGATTTCCCGCGCCAACGAAGCTACGAAACGGTAGCTGCTACCGAGACAGCAACGTCGCCGTCGACGAAAAGAGGACGATCAGTATGATATCTGACGGCGTAAAGATCATTGCACCGTCGCTGACAGACCACTCAGTCTCTCCACTGAACCATCGAATCGATCGTCAGCCGAAACGTCATCGAATTCACACGTCTCTGAAATCACCGATGGTGCGATGGACTAGACACGACGCCATATTCAAGCAAGATTTATACTTGGCTCGCTAGCACATACAGAGATCCCTTCAGCGTTCTCTACAATAAATCTGACGATCATCAATCTTTCCACTGGATCCTCCAAGAACCCACACACACTCTCCTCTCTTTCTCTCGCAACGTATATATATTATCTATCTACTCTAGGACCTAAGTCGCCGCTGCACCACGCGGAGGGTACACGCTACTAAAATAAAAGGAGAAAAACAGAAGAAGAAAAAGAAAACAAAAAGAAGAGGAAGAATAAAAGAAAAAAAAATGTACAGGGGTCTTTTTGCTATTAAATATTACAGTTTGTCTTTTTCTTCGCGCTAAAGCTATAGACTCTCGTCGTCCTCGTTTTTATTGTCTACGGTTCTGCTCTCCTCTAACCATTGAACACCATATATGAACGTCTCTCAAAGAATCTGAAAAAGTCTCTCTCTCTTCAAAACAAATTCCTCTCCGAAACTCGTCGATGACGAGGAAGAAGAAGAAGAAGACACAGACTCCTTCACTTATTCGAGTTCATCGTCGACGGCAGGCAGTTCCCGACGGTCGGTAAAATAAATATCCTCGTAAGTACGAAGAGTGATCGAGCGATCCAGGAATCCCTCGATCATCGACCGACAGTTCCTCCCGACAGCTGCAGATCCCTTCTCGACGGCTGACTGATCGATGACTAGGTCGGGTTTGCCCCTGATCATGCAGCTCGCTCGCAGAACCACAGGGCTGGCTTCGTCGCTACGGGGAATGTCAAACAAGGTATGATGGACATTGTCTTTTATGGTTTCTCAGTTCTCCAAGGAACGAGTGAATCCTCGATCCACAGCCTGCCCCAGTGGCTCACGTGGGGAATGTCTACGGGGACTGTTTTTCTTGAGCCTCCTCCAGCGAATCGCTCGACCAGGCGTCGTTATGTAGTGGTGTCAATGTGTCTGTACTTGTGCGCTGACATCTGAGCCAGGCCTAACACAGCGTACTGACACTGTAGACAGTGGTAGTGGGTCTGTTTACCGGAGTGCTGACACTGCACGCCACCGCAAGGCTGACTGGGAGTGAACTTCTGGAAGCCTGCAGCTGCGATGCTGTCCAACTTCGCGTGCTGACGACGATGAGCGACCACTTTGTTCGTGTCCGTGCACACGAAGTCGCACTTCAGACAGTGGAAGTGCGACGCTTTGTTCTGCATCGAGCCTAACGACGACGTGTACGCGCACTGTTCTCGTCCGCAGGGTACGTTCGCTCGGTATTGTTGAAAGTCACCGCCCATCAAGGTGTCCAAGCGTTCGTGGCGAGCCGTGTGTTGGACGAAACGGGTCTTGTCGCAGAACGAGTAGCCACAGTCCTGACGCATGCAGTGGAAATGGGTTTGGTGCTCCCGGTACCCGCAGTGGGTGTACCTGCAGTCCTCGTTGAAGCGGAACCTGAAGAACGAAAGGGTTGATGAAGAACGTTGGACGCTGTCTTCGAGATGAGACTGTTGGGTTTTTGTTGGTTAGTGATCGTTGAAGTTGGGTGAGCTTGAAGAGGTAGAGTCATGTCTGGGATCTCTATGCGAGAGGGAGTGCCTTTGGTGATCACGAGGCGTTCGTTGTGGGTTGGCCTCAAGTAGAATAGGTTTTGGAGGAGGAAAGAGATGCCCCTACTTCGGGGGATGGAATGTTAAGAGGGTAGACTCGTTTCCAGGATTGCAAGGATGCGGGACGCACCTTCTCATTTCTCAATACTGCAAAGATGGGGTTTTTCAGTAATCAAAAGCGCTAGATAAAAGATCAATCGAGGCCGCGATTACCCTCAAAAGTCCCATTTACGTTTACGAGGCGTACACAACCCCGCCATCCCTCCCTCCGAAGGACGGTTGGGTATCCATAACAGAGATTACCTCCAGGAAAAAAGGGTCTCTATGCGAAATAGAAATGTTCGGGTGAGCTACGTAACTCGGAGATAAAAAATTTCTATTTCGCACAAAGATACTTGTTTTGCACAGGATGTGCTGCACAGGTTTTGAACAGGTGCAGAACATGTAGAACATTCCACGAACCTGACGTATCCTTCTGGCACAGGTTCGTCCTTGAGCATCCTCATCGAGTGATGCAGCCTCTGCTTCTTGGCTTCGGGAGAGTTGCTATCGAGCGGGGACAAGGACCTCTTCAAGTTCAGGTTAGCAGCCAGTGAAGCTAGAGGGTTCTCGTCCCTGGTAGGAGGTAGAAAGTTCGTCGGAGGTAGTCTCGCAGCAAACATGAACTCCGGCGCGCTGGTGTACATGCCACCGTGTTGTAGGAAAGGTGGCAGAGCTTGGTTCATCAGCACGATTTGTTGATTCATGGCGGACATCACCGCGGAAAATTGACTGGGGGTTGGAAAATGGTAGCCGTCTAGATCGAAGCTGGTTGGAACGGGAGATTGCTGAACAGCGGGAGGCAAACTGGGCTGGGACAATTGTCCATTCTCGTTAGCGACCATCACAGAATTGTTCCCTTCGTCCCTATTGATCTCACTGGGCTCCCTTTTCACATTAGGGACGTTTTGCACGCCGACGTCGGCGCCGCATCTTGTTGGTTCCATTTTCACTTCCTTGGGCTGGGGTTGTTGGTTCATCTGGCCCAACGTTTGCTGCATCTGACGCTGCATCTGGTTCTGGAAGTTCTGAATGTTCTGCGCCATCTGAGCGTTCTGAGCCATGAAGTCGTGCTTCTTGAAGTCGTGCGACAGCTGTGCCAGGTACTCGTGTTGCAGTTGATTAGGCACCTGGTTCGCAAGATCGTGTTGCTGCTGGCTCAGGATGGCGCCGGTTGAGTGCTTCGCTATGTGAGCTACCAGTTTGTCTAGCTCTGACATCGCCTGGTTGCACGCGTTGCAATGGTAGTGGTTCTTCCTCTTCAGCTTGCAGAACGGCCGACCGCAATTTTGTTCGAGACTGTACAGCGTGTGCGGCGAGGATGAGCTGGTGGATGGCAGAACTGGCGACTCTGGAATAGTAATAGTCATCGTTTAATTACAAATCTTCATTGGTGGCTGCGAAAATCTTGACGACACTGCTGGCAGGCGAGGTCCAGGCAAACCCAATACATTAGAGACTTTTGTGCGAAGGAGTTTTTCATTTATATACAATTCCTTGATGTTTTGAGAACACGGTGTATACCTAGGGTGGGTCAGCTTATGTCTAGCTTCAAGACATAATTGTAATAGTGACTGAATAATTAATTGATGATTAGGCAGCGGATTTTGTTACATTTAAGCTTTTGGAAGCACCATGAGTCGAAAGAGACCCATGTATACCTAAAGCACGTGGATTTATGTACATCTCTTTTGTGCTAGAGAAGAGAATAGTCTTATAAGTGAAATAAGTTCGGTGAAAATTGTGGAGCAACTTTTTCGGGGATGACACTGTGTTTTCTGTAGAACGTTCTTGAGTATTAGGTTTGCCACGTTCCCCACCTGATTCTATAATAAGAGAAAACACGATTCAAGGCAAGAAAATCTGTCGTCGATAGAGACACGAACCTTGATGCACGGAAGTTCGCATGGATAGCACGACGCCCGGAAGTGCAGGTTCACTCGGCGGTCCACTGACCGGATAATAGGTGCCTGCCGCCCTCACCACTAGCAACAATCAACCAAACAACCAACACTTCAAATATACCTCCCACTAGAATTACAACCACCTTGTACAATAGATACATCAGACGCAAAGAACAAAAAAAAATCAACGTACAAACGCAACGACGACAACAAATGGGAAGGACGCCCCGCGATGTTCCTTAAATCTTCGCTTGGTTCATCGTAACCTTTAGTAACCGTTCTTTCAACAACAAGAAAGTAATCATTAGTCTGCGGATGATCTTTACGCATTTATAGGAAAATTGACTGCCAATATATGATTTCTCCTGTATTAAATTCATTAAGGGAAGAAATGACATTAAGTTTGACAATTTTTATTTACGCATAAAGATCCGCAGTCTAGTAATCATTCTACGAGAACAAAGAGTACTTTGAAACCAGCAAGGACTTATAAAACACCGTTCCAGCCGAGCGCAAAACCTAGATTTCCGGTAGCGAAACGTAAGAGGATCTACAGCACATGACTACCAACGAATCGTTACGTTTCGCTACCAAAAATCTCAGACTCAGACGTCCTTTCGACAAAGCGTGGTTCCGCAAAAGCTCCGGCGGAGCCCTCGAAAGGTGGTGCTGATGTGTTCGAATATACAATTGTAGTGCGTGATACGTGCAGAAAAAAAAAGACATGCAGTCGACCGACTCTGACTCGTGTGTCACTACCAAACTCAGAACTCTATAAAACAGTACTGTACAGGTGCACTGGGTTCGTGTCCGACTATCACTGGCCACTTACCGGTGGTCTTGCTGGCGTCAGGGCTGGGTATCTCTGGTTCTTTGTCGTCCATCATGGATCTGTTCTCCAAATCGGTGGTGTTCAAGCACTCTTCAGGTTTCTCGATCAGCTCCGCAGGATTCTTCACTTGGATCCTGGGTTTGGTCTCTTGTAGGACCTGTTGGATCTGATGATGACCATCGTGAGCCAAGGGCTCTAGCTTGACAGCTTCGTTTTGACCAGCGTGTTGCTTCTCGTGAAGAGCCATGGTAGAGTATCTGACGAAGGAGTATCCGCAGTTGGGCCTGGTGCAGTGAAAGTGTCGATTAACGCGATTGCTATGGCATCCGGGTAGCCGACAGTCCACCATCTTGTCGAAGAAGGCGAATCCAGAGGGTATGTCGACGTTGTCGTGAAAATCCTTGCTGTGCATCAATAACTGGTCAGGTCTGTCTGTGGAGAAGTGACACCTGGCTTGAGAGCAGTGATGATGTCTCGTGGACCTGAGCACGCAAGCAGGATCGGGACACCCATCAGGATTGTAGGTGGAGAAGCCTTCGGGCTCCCCAAGACTATTAGAAGGCGAGATGCTACCCTCTCGATCCTCCATCAAAGGATTCGCAGTGAGACTAGGGGTCTGAGGTTTGGGTAGCTTGAAACTGGTGAAGATAGCCTGGGGAGAGTCGTGAGTGTGTGTGGCAGGGTCTCCACCCGACCAGATCTCGATGACCCTGTTCTTCGGGGGTCGGCCTCGCTTCCGCCTGAACATGGCGTCGATGTTGGTCAGGTGGGTTAGGGTCACATCCGAGGAGAGTGCATGGGAGGAGCAGGAGAGGTTCAGCTGCCTGCTATACTCGTGGATCTTGTAGTGCTGGAGCCTGCGGAAGGGTTTGTCCGTGGACAAGATCACCTCTCTACAGTTCTCCCAGTTGCAATGGTAGTGCTTCTCTTTGTCAGCGTAAGGACAACCATCGTCGCAACCACCTTCCTCGAAAAACGCGTCCGTGATACGTTCCTGAGTCTCGTGTTCCCTCAAATGTTCCCTAACCTCGCGAGGATCCCTCAACGCTGCTCCGCATCTATCCAAACCGCAATGATGATGATCTCTACCCAGATGACAAGGACACTCCGCGTTCGCTGGCAACAGGTACGCTAACTCCGTAGCCGTTAGTTGACTCGGCTGCTGTTGATGCTGGTCGATAGTCATCGTGGAGCTTCCGCTAGCTGATACCGTGGTGGTCGGCGCTGTCAGGTCCATTGCCAGGTCGCTGCCACTTTGGAACGAGTCGTCCAAAGAGTAGTACGACGGCGAGCCTCTGTCCTCGTTCGAACTCTCCCCGTTTATGCTCAAGGACATGCTCTGGCCGCTCAAGTCGTCCGGAGGCCAGGATCCTGGAGGTCTGGAGCCTCCTATAGAACCGACCTGCTTGTACTTCCGGTAGGCTAACTCCGATTCCTGACGTTCGTGTTTCCGCTTGTGCGAGTACAGTTGACTCAAAGAGTGCAACACGTAGCTGCAGTGAGACCGGATGCAGTGAATATGGTTGCACACGCGGGAGAAACGACACTGCTCGAACGGACACGACTCGGACTTCATGAACTTCTTGAAGCCGTCGCGGGAGAGCTGCTCGTCCTTGATGTGGTAGGATTTGTGCTTGTCTGGAAGACGAAGAGCGCCTTGTTAATCAATGTTGATAGAAATCTACAGACTTTTTCAAGAATGGTTAAAACAGTTTTCTTACCCATGTCAGCCTTGTTCTTGAACGTGAACGTGCAGCCGGGTCTCCGACAATGGAAATGCGTGGTCCTCTGACCGACGAAGGTGCAGTGTTCGGTGGCGCAGCTCTCGGTAGCTCGAAATCTCTGGAAGCCCTCCTGTATGATAGCGGAATCCTTACGGTGATAGTTGGCGTGCATCTGCACGTCGGACGTGGATATGTAAACCTTGTCGCAGTTCTCGTGGATGCAGTGGTAGTGGGTCTGTTTTCGATTATGCGGACAGGCACGTCCCGGATGCCTCTCCGAGCAGTCGTCCGTCGGCGAGTACCTCATGAAACCGTGCTGCAAAGATTCGTCCCTCTTTTTGTGCCACTTGAAATGCCTGATCATCTCCTCCTTCTTGACAAACACCCTACCACTGCAGTCCAAACAGTGAAAATGCTCTCGGCAGCCCATCTCCTTGCAGTAAGAGCTGCCGCACTCTTGGCCGGAGGTGTACCGCCTCACGTATCGAGAGTAATCGATTATCGGCTGGGACACCGAACTCTTCGAGCTACCGATCAACGTGTCCGCGACCGGAGACATGCTTTGTCTCAGCAGAGCTGAAATCAGACAATTCGGGAAATTCAGGTTTTCGTTCGAACAGACTTCTCACCGCAGACGAGGTACGAGGATAGACCGATCATCTTATGGGACTTCTATTATATTTCTATTTTCTTGGAAAGTAGCGGGAACGCAATCTCTTCGTGCCACAAGTCTATTTCTGTTCTGGGACAGAAAGATACATTGGACGATGATAGGTTTATCCTTACACCTCGTCCGTGATTTCACATCATGTTCTCAATGTGCCCAACCCCCTTCCACAGTTTTGAATTTCGCGCCGCGAATAGGTCACTGTGTTTGCAATTGTGGATAGGGTGCTATCTTTGGTTGTGAAGGTAGACTGCAGCTGGCAAGGTGGAAAGTCAATGCTAAGGCAGGGTGCAGAGTTATCGGCTAGTGTGCGTTCACTGCTTTATCTACCGTGGCGGCGATGCAGTTCTGCTGCAGCTGCCGATGCACTTATTCACGCTGAACGTATAGGGCAGTATCAAAACTGATACGTGTTGTTTCGTGAAAATTACGAGACTATGCGGGATGTATAGCGCAAGAATTTATGAGAATCTCAAGACTATTTTTCCGCTGAAGAAGTTGTCATTTTTGTAATAAAGCGCGAAACTTCCACAATAAGCTTACAAGAAATCGAAGAGCCGAGAAATAAAGAAATACAGGGGTTGATAGATAGGTGGATGAACATTCGGTGCATCAATCGATTCGAAGAAGCATCCGGGTGTTCTCGCGGGATCCCGATAGTTTGCGGAACATAATGCCGGAGCATAATGCTCTCGGGGCCTCTCCCTCGCAACCTTTACCATTTCGTCTCTTTTCTGGTTGCTCGTTTTTCTTTCGTTTCGGGCCGGCGAGACGGGCGGGGGTGGAGGGGGGAGGGGAAGAACCCTCTCCACTCTTTCGCGGTACACACGTGCGCATAAAACCCACTGGCTGCACACGCGGGTTATACCCATCTTCTCCCGGCTACAAACGGAGCGAGAACGGGGGACCCCTAAGAGAAATATTCGACAATTTTTAAACTCGTTTCTGAACGCATTCAAACGCGCGGAGAGAGCCGGCAAGTAGGAATTTCTCGGAATCAGCCCAGGCCCTTCGCCTCGGACTTGGACCGCGGTTTCCGGCGAAAAGGGGCGGAGGGACACACGCTATATATTCCCTATATATTCTCCCCCCTCGGTTACATATTTCGCGGTTATTCGCGGGATTCCTGGGACCGCCGGGATCGCGCGAGAAATCGCCGGAAAAATTTTCCTTTGTGTTCAACGATCCTTCGGAGACAGACTTGCACATTTTGCTCGTTAAAATCGTGCGCGAGTCATTCGAATTTGCGAGGAATCTCCAAAAAAAGTGTCCTTTGTGTTAACCCTTTGTATAAATTCCCATACCATTATTCAAAACGGTTTTAACATTATTAAATTCGTTTGTATTCCATAAATTGTAAGGAGCTCAACCATTCTACGAGAGGACAGGTTCAATTCGAAAAAAGATTACATGGAATAAAAATGATCTGAGATTATCCGAGATGATCTAAAATTGGTTCGAGCCCGAAGGGTTAAACGATTCTTCGGAGACAGACTTGGAAATCTTGCTGGAGAAAACCATGCGCGAGCGATTCGAGTATGATATTCGCGTTTGGTCCAGGGCGATCAAGCGAATAGTCGGATTCAGCGGAACCGGGAACGGTCCCGCGTATTATTGCGTAACGTTCGGTTATGGCTATTAATCTATCCTCCGGCGTGCAGTAATTATGTAACGCAGCTGCGTGTTTTGTGCCGCTCGTTAGAGCCACCTTCTTCCGAGCGTCGACGAGGAAATTCGGATCCGCGTGAATTTACAGCCTCGCAAGTTCTTGTTGTCGCGAGGAGAACGAGAGCGAAACGGAAACGTAGGACAAGTATAAAAAGAAAAACATACGTGGATCGTGTGTATGCGTGTACGTGTGTAAGGGTCAAGGCTCGATCGGTTGGTATTAATTAAGAATAAACGCGTACGCGAGAGACTGCATGATATATTCCCTCTCTCGCGCTCTCTCTCTCTCTCTCTCTCTCTCTCTCTCTCGTATCCGGGAACGTCAGACATTTTGTTGACGCCTGATTATGCGGGCCGCGTCGCAGGAAGCGTGCCAAAACCGCCGCGGTACCGACTTGTCGAACGGAACCTGGCCTTGGAACTCGTTAAAAGCTACAATGATGCATATTCTTTCGCAAATCGGCCGTTGTCGACTCGATTTCTCAGACCAGCGTACCCTGGGAACGGTTTCGGATCGTTTGGAAGCTGCGGGGGGCTTTGTGTACAATCCGATGCAACAAGTTCCCGCTTCCCCGTCACGTTTATTGTCGTTTGTTCGAGACCAAATTACTTTTGCAGCGTAAATTTCTATCAGCAGACCTTCGAACATTGAATTTTAAAATTTGTGCATGTTTGTACAATCCCGATCATAAGTCTTAGGACACCTCTGTATTTTAGTAAAACTCTGGTATTTCGTATAGATTATGAGCCTTTAACTGTATTAACTACACGATATAAATATAATGATAATGATCGAAAACACACGTCAAAAATATGTAAAAACTATTTGTGGATCAACTTCAATGTAATAATTCATTAACAATTATGAAATCGCCACCTCAATCACCAAAAATCATAGGATCAACTGGAGAAACAGGTACGAAACTTTTATGAAACGAATATTTTGGAACGAGGATGGAATAATATAACAACAGAAAGCACGAAAAAATTGATCACGTGGATGCCACGAATAGTGGTAAACGTTAACATAAAGATTATCGCATTGTTTGTATTAATTTAGCAAGATTAAAGGAACACATTCCGAAAGAAACTTATGGGACAACCTAATACAAGACACTGTGCTTATTCTTGACTTTCCCTGACTACAGCGTAAATGAAATAAAGGTTCCTCCACCGTCTGGAGATACCAACGAAATATTTACGTTCATTTGGAAGCGTGCACGACCGTCGGAATTGCACAATCTCTCGAAGGACGACACGGCGGGATTAATGTCCCCTATTGTGATCGGATCGCAAGTTTCGGATACAAGTTGCTATAGAAAGTAGTTCTAAGGGCGCTCAGGCTCGATCATGCCACCCACAAGGCGTCTCAAAAAGCGCCGGTCCGGTTTTTCATACCGGGGACGAATAATGCGAGAAACGTGACACGGCTTAAGGGGGCAAATCTTAAAAAATATGAGAAACTCTGGGGACGACACGCACCAGGCCCCCTCAACGCCCCCCTCTTTTCCTACCCTTAACGCGAGATCCACCTTTCAGGCTGAACCCTTTTATTCGTGGTTCTTGAAACTCCCGACGAGAGAAGGGGAGAGGGGGGAGAAAGAGAGAAAGGTCGGATGGAAGGCCCCCGGTAGCTTGAAATTTTCAAAATGCCCGATCCTGAAAAGCAGGCCCCGTATTTCAGTGCTCTCCTCTTTTTCTCTCCTGCCTCCCCTGTTTTCTCCTCCTTTTTTTAATCATTTAATCCGCATGGCCTCGGCGAGCGTAACCCTTTTATGCTAGTCTGACCTGCGTGCACCCGAAATCCTCGAGGACGCATAATCTACACGCACCCGGACTACTATACATGCAGACACGACCTCGGCCAGTCGAGAATTCAATGAAACTGTTCTTGCAACGTTCCGACTGGAGACTGAAAATACTGTGCCTTGGAATTGGCAATGTTAGGAGTGTTTTTTCCATTAGGTTCTGTCGTATTTTATATAAGCAGTTGCTAGCGAGTCATTGGGAAACAGGAATTGACAGGTAAAGATAATGTTAAACATGTATTTTTATAAACTGATTCAAACGTTTCCTTTCAAATACGACAGAACTAATCTCCCGGAGGGCTTGTCGGAATAAAACATTCGAGGGTCGAATCTGGACGAACAATCTCCATTCGGTTGATTCGAAACATTATTGTAATATCGAAGTAGCTGCTGAATCTAACGAATAATTAACTGTGAACCCTCTCAGGGGGTGAAAAGTGGTCTCGAGCGCCAAAATACACGGGGGGATGACTCGCATCTAGGAAAAAAGATCGGACCAAGTAATTATACGCTAACAATTCGCGCAAGCAATTTCGTCGGCCGGGCCGGCTATAATAATTGACTGTCAACGGTTCAAGGGTGAACGTAACCCACAAAATCGCGTGTTTGGATAATGCGTCAAGTGCCTGCTGCGTCGCAAAGTCCGTTCTCTCCTTGCGAAGGGCTCCATTCAGCTCTTTTTCCTTCCTTTTTCTCTCTCTCTCTCTCTCTCGCTCTCGCTCTCCTTTTCTCTCGAGAGGGCCTAAATACCGACAAAAAAAATCTCCCAAAGGGCAGCCTCTCCAACCCCCGCGCACCCCTGTCTACCCCTTTTTTCGAAGGCCCTCGTCACAACATTGTTTCCGGAAAAACGGCTCCGGCAAAGGAGTAACCGGCCAGATGCGATTTAATGAGCCAGAATAGAGACGCTGCGTTGATTCCTAGGGGTGAGATAGGGGTGGTGGGGATGAAACGCGCGGCTGGTGGGAATATTGTGACGGTGAGTTTTAATATTTTTGATGGAGCTACGGGGGCTGGGGTTTGAAAGACTCTACGGAACCGATCGACCGCGAGATCTGTGTTGGTTCGATGTTTCAACCCCTGAATGTTAACTTCTGTTTCACTGACTTCCGACTTTCATGGAGCGAGCCTCCAACCTCTCGTGATTTACAGCTTTACACTTGATCGTCGGCGTCCCCTATTCGAATTATATTACGTTTACTAAATTTTCAAGCAAAATTGTTAGGCTGAAAAAGGAAGTATTGAAGATGAAGCTTGCTCGTGCCGAGTGAAAAATGCAGAAACGAGGATTCCTGGGAACGCGGTTGAATCCACGGATATCAGAAGAGCCGGCTCTATAAATATCGTTCATAAATCTCGCGAGTGGACGGTGGAGTAATAATTAGGAAGAAGAGCGGGTAGACAAAGGCGCGAATAATTCTATCGGCAGAGGTGCCCGGGGTGGTAGAGATCGTAAATTCCCGTAGTCGGAAGGAGGCCGGAGTGTGTGCGAAATGTTCGTTCGTGTCTCTCGGTGGCCATCTCTGGAGAGGCCTTCTTCCCTAAAGAAGGAAACGGCGTTAATTATAATGATGGTGTGCTTCTCGGCCGCGTTTATTTCTGGTCCGATTCCATGAGTCGCGACCGACCAGAGAGAGAGAGAGAGAGAGAGATGAGAAATTTGGGAACGAAGAAGAAGAAGAAGAGGGAAGAAGGTGCTAAACGGATAGCGCCCGGAGAAACGGGACAGTAGAATGGCGACCATAACGTAATTTTGACAGAAATAACGCCGTCGTTGCTCTCTCTGAGGGACAATAAGTCCGCGACACTCTCGCGGTGGATCTTAGAATAGTTTAGTGTCCGCCTTACGCGCTTTCTTGCTTTCTCCTTTCCACGTCTATGCTCTTCTCCGTTCTCTCCCTTTCCCTCTTGTTCGCTCTCTCTCTCGGCGAACTGTTCCACCTTCAACCGCGACTTTCCCGTTTCAGACGCTTTCGGGTGACCCCACTGGCGCCACGATTTTCATGGTTCCCCTGCCATGATGCTCCCACTTCACTCGTTTAGCCACAATTCTCGCGGGTCAACGTGTTGAACGAAATTTTCTGTGTTTTCTCGTCTACTCGTTTTCATTGAAAATGCATAGAAATGCGCAAGTCGATAAAATTAATTTGAACACACTCGAATAGAGATTGCGAACGTCGCACGTCTGTGACGGTGGTGTTTTCAGGATTACAAGGATTCGGGATGTGCCTTCTCATGTCTCGATAATGCAAAGATGGAGTTTTTTAGTAGTTTATTCGTATATTTATCAAGAAATGAGAACGCGTATCCGGCACCCTTGCAATCCTGGAAACGAGTCTACCTCCTTGAGGGTTGAACGAATTTGGTCGAACCTCAAAGCGAAGAGCGTATTGCCGGAGAAAGAGCTAGAAAAAGGGAATTCTATGGGTTGGCGGGGTTCGGGAGGATGATTAGGTCTCACGAGGAGGCATTGAGCCGGGCGGCAAGATCGCGGAAGGGTTTTTCTTTGGCGAAATCGAGGGGAGTTGGTGGCGTTCCCTTTGATCAGCGGGGCCTCGAGTGTCAGGGCCGAATCCCGATGCACCGAAAACGGGATTATTCATCGTCGTCGATTATTCAGCGACTCGAGTCCATCGTCGAAGCCTTTCGTGAGGAACTGGCAAAGAAAGAGAGACAGAGAGAGAGAGAGAGAGAGAGAGAGAGAGGAGAGAGAGAGAGAGGGCCTGTGCGTGAACGAGCGAACGCGCGCGCGTACAAACGGTCGTTAAAGCAATCGAGCCACGTGCTACGCGCGTCTCCGTCCTTCTCTCCTCCCTTCCTCTGGTTTCTAAAGGCGCATTCATTAATGTCGCGTATGTAGCCGGTATCGTTTTACCCCTCCGGCGAGGCGCGGAATTTTTTTTTCACCCCCTACCCCGCGCCCCGCGTCTCGTTTTTTCATTATAATCGAGACTATGCCCTCGGACGTATGGATTTTTCGGGCCACTGTTACACGGACATGCTACTTAGTGTCAACCCCCTCTCTCTTTCGTCGTTCTTTTCACGGAACCGTGGCTACACGAACCCCTCCGCACACCCCCTTCTACCCCCTTCTTCGATTCTCCCTTGGTTATGGCAGCCGTGTTAAATTTAAACAGGGGGGGACCGCGGCGAACAATCGTTTCCGGAATTATTGACCGAGTGGACCGAACTGGGTTAATCATTGTTCTCGCGTTACTGACCAAGAGGAAACGTAGAAATATATTTTTGCATTGTGTACGGGGAAGGGGGAAGGCCTCGCAAAAATTTTATGATCTAGAAATGACGGGTATTGTTGTTAGTTAGTCTTAAAGTTCGGGGGTCGGACGCCGGAGATCTTGCTGGAGGATTAATGCTTGATTTGTTTGATAGGGGAGTATGAGGATTTAAATTTTTAGCTGGAGGGTGGAGTTTAGGATTGTGAAAATGAGGGAGAGGGTCGGTCTAGAAGAAATTCTTCGTTGCAATTAAAATTTTTCCCCTTCTCACCGATCACGACAAAGTAGGAGATACTACTCCAAAATTAGGAGAACAGGATACCACATAACCTTGCAAAAGTTTCATCCCGAAAAACCACGCGGTACAATAGATACTTAATTTGAAGTCCAAGGGGTTGGAACTACAATCTACTCGCTGCGTTCGTAGGGTAACTATTTTAAATTTCGAACGGACAGCTTTCCTACGTAAGGGGTTTAAATTTTAAAATAAGAGGGGCACGCTAGCCAGACTTTCCACGACCCCTAAAATCCGTCAGCCCCCGGGTTGGCGGATAAAGATTTCTCGTTTCAAAGGAAAGGCCACCCTTTCGCCGGTGTTTCCACCGTTACGGGGGTAAATTGAGTTCGAGCGAAAACACGCGTACTACTTATCCCTGTCTCGCCCCCGTCTCCACACACCGAGCCACCCCAATTCGCTCTTACGTGGGACTGGCGTAAACTTTTTTCACGAGGGTGAGAGTAATATCGGCCATTCACGTGCGAGCGTGTCCTCCCACCCTTTTGCACGCTCGTGTGTGCACCCCCGTGCCACCCCCTTCTTCCCAAAAATAAACAGAATCGAACCCTTTCTACGAATTCAAACAGCCATAAGAGGGAGCCAGCCTCTACTCGCGCGAGCGCGCGCACCCCTTTTGTTCGACTTTCGAAAACTTTATTTCTGGTGTCGATCCATAGAGAAAGGAACCAAGGGGATGGTGGAGCGAGTTGGAAAAAAAAGAGTAGCCACGGATCGTCGATCCGCTGTCAAAACACGAAATTCGACGCCCGATAATCGGCGCAACCCTGATTTTTCATTCAACGAATTTTCCGGCGACGAGAAAGGGGTGCGAAAATGGATCGGCTATAAAATCGTCAAAAGGTGAAACGTTCGACGATCGATTGCCCTCGGTGTTTACCGGAAACACGATACTGTTGAACCGATCCCCGGGGAATGAGATGATTAATCAGACCGGGGGATAATTAAGGGAAGACCGAGCGTTTCCGAGAGCACTATCGATGATTTTAATTGCTTCCAGTTTAAACCCTCTGTTTACACGCGACGACGGTTCGGGAGAGACGAATTTTCGGAATGCCGGGGAGCTGTAACTGGAGAAGACTCGCGTGCTCGAAACATTTTCTAAAGCGAACGGCCTGCTGCTAAAATGATTTAATTCGTGCCCGAAGCTCTCGTGTCGGAGAATTCGCGGGGAAGGAATCGCAAAAAGGCGACGTATTCTTCCGGGTGTGAAAACAGCGAGTAAGGTTTGTTCACGGAGTCCACGTCCACGGGAAAATTCACGACAAATCGCTGGACTCTCTATTTGCTCTTCGGTGGCCGGTGGCAAGCGTATTTCAAAGTTCCACAATGTCCCATAACGCTCGCTGATTTATGAGATCGCGTGTCCGATAACTTTCGAATATTCCCCGAGAGCGAGTGGCTGTTAGCCTTAACAAGGCAGTTCGACGAGTGCGTAACGAGCGAGGACTATTATTAAGTGCGCCGCCACGCTCTATCGATGCCCGGTGGCGTTTCCGTCTACGTTCGAGACGCGATTGGACGGGATCCACCCCTCGTCTGGTCACATTTTTCCGGAAAAGCTCGCCGGTTTCGATCCTTAAGGCTATTATCTTCGTCCTCGGCAATTAGAACGAGGCCTCGAGAGTCTGCGAAATTATTCCCTCGTCCCTGTTTCGATCACATTGTCTACTGCGGCGCGAAAGAGATCTCCACTTGAACCGACACATTGCTATGTCCAATTCTATTTTATTCGTAATTTGGAATTTAATCTTTTAGCCTGGTGGCAATAATGTGAATACATATTATGTTCAGAGTGGAGAATTTATTGTTACGTTCTCGGAGCTGCAGGTTTTTAGATTTCCGCGAAACGTCGACGGACGTCTCAATTGAGCGGCTGGAGCTCATGGACGCGTCTCGATGACTGAGTTATTGAGTGAAATATGGAGTCGGGGAATTGATTCGACGTCGGATCAGCGTGGGAAAGAGAAATTGAAATTGGGGCTCTCGTTGACCTCTTGATTGCCCAATCCGCCCGTTCTTTCTGCTCGCTTTTTAACACGACCGTGAAAGGACATTTGTTTCGTCGCCGATTCTGCCCACGACAAATCAAAATTACTCGTGTCTGTTCAATGAGAATCATTGCAAAACAACTACGGCGTGCATTTAAAAATAACAAGCACAGAAAATTCGAACCTGTGAAAAATACTAAACAATTATCGAATTAAAGCTTTCAAATCATTGTTGCGCCGAATAAAACGGAGGTTAATACGCTAACAGAGAGCGCGCAAACAAAATTCGTTCTGCAAAAATACTCCGGCTACACGAATTAATTGGCAAAGTGTGATTGAGGGCGCCGAAAGGCTGCGGTCTTGAAGGATGTTCTACAAGGAACGAATTTTTAAATTGCCGTGCGAATTCGTCGATTGGTTCCGTGAACGTTCTCTCTTTGAAGTCCGATGGTTTTCTTTAGAACTCCCTTTCCCCTCCGATGAATTATTCGACGTCGATGGGGTTAAGAGGTCCGAAGTGTTCGAACAGTGAAAGAGAGTGAAAGAGAGTGAGAGAGAGAGAGAGAATGGGAGAATGGGATACGAGAGTGAAATCGTTTCTTTCCCCTTTTTTTCAGCGATGCAAATGCCACCCCGCTAGAGGCTCGACGGGCACACACGGTTCGTCGATCGGCTATTTTTCAACCAGCCATTGGCAGCTCGGACGATTTCGAAAGACCGAGGGTCGCCGGGGTAATTAAATTTAGAATATTTTTTAAATTTCTCCGATTCCGCTCGCATGATTTGGCACGTCGTCGTTGCTGTCGACGTTCACCAAGAACAAGCAGAAAGAAACAGACCCTGGGGCGGGGGAAAACGCGAGGGAAAAACGCCGCGGCGATTCTTCGCGAACGTCTCGCAAAAACGCCGATCCGCAGGACCGTAATCTCGGCAGTCTCAAGCGTCAACCCCGAAAATTTCAATGTTCACATTAAACTAAATTAGTTTAGTATGTTCAAGAAATGGAAAATTTATTCTCGTACGATTGTTGGAAATGAATCACACAAAACGAAAGACGTGAAATACGTCGGACTTCTCAGAAGATGCGCGTTTTCGGAATTACAGAATCTTTTGTTATTCTCCGAGACATTGATGACGATAAAGCCGTGCCAGATTCTCGAATAAAATTCAATCTATTAATCTCGAGAGGGCACTTGTCCAACTATTGTGATGGTGCGGAAACAACGAAAATACTTTTTCCCCAAAATTATGAAATATTGTGTAACCCTGCCATCGTGGCCACGAGAGCTACATTCAATAAATATTTTACACTAAAATGTTGTCAGTTTTAAACACAGTAGACACAGTAGACGTTTTGAATGGTAGCAGACGGTAAGAAGAGCGGCGATAAAAATTCGAAAAGCAATGAAACGTGAAAACGGAGGTTCTCTCGAGGCCGAGGATCGAGCCAGGGGCGTTCAGGCTGGGATACCACGCGAAAACGAAATTTCCGCGTGTCTGGGGCACGGTTTACGATCGTCGGCGCATCTCCCGCGCCCCCTGCGAGCCCCCTCTCGCACGGCCCTGACCCTCCGGAGTTCTCCGGCCGTTTTAGTTTGGCCTAGGGCTAAAACAATCGGCGGTTCTTGGTCTTGGTCTTGGTCTCGGTCCTCTCTTCTCTCGGTCGTTTCCACCGAGCGACGGTGCGACGACGCGTTCTCTTCCTTTTTCTCGATTTTCGCCAAGCGCGAAATAACAGAGGCAGAAGAAGGGAGAGAGACTGAGAGACGGAGAAGAACGTCAAGACGAAGGGAGAGAGAGAAAGATGGAGTGAGGGGGAGAGAGAGAGAGAGAGAGAGGGTAAGGGGGCACAGGCTGAACAGCTAACTCGAATTACTAAAGCGCCGAAGAGCAACGGCTTTAAGCGACTTATGGCGAACCGTAGGAACGACGCGCGGATAAACCCCGGGGAAGAAAGCTCGATTTATTAGCGACACGACGCCACGCTCTCGCGAGCTCTTTCTCTCTGTGATTTTGCCGAACCGGCCACGGGGAAATTGATTTACGGGGTCGCTTCCGAGAACCGGGCGCCCTCGGACCGGAAACTCGATGTGGAACCAAAGCGAGGACTCGCTTTTCCAACTTCAGCTTCGACAGTCGCCCGACACTGCGCCTTATGGTTGTGGAATTTTTTTTTATTTGATATCAATGAGAATTTTTTTTCACAAAGACCGTTTTGGGTGGCAAGAATTTTTCGAGATCAGATCAAAGTCTGTTCGTGATTGAATAAAATTTAATATTTAAGATGCTCTAAAATATTGCAATGCAAAATAAGCGAATGCAGCCATCGGTTCGAAAAAATGGAGCAGTGTTTCCTCTCCATCATGACATGCGAGTGACCCCCTGCGATTTTATAAATGCAAGGTCTTGACTATTTTGTATTATAAAATATGTGCAATACAAATACACCGTAATACAATGTAAATTAAATCGCGTGCTTAACAAACAAACGCGAAGTGGACCTTGCACTGACCATTTCAACCCTTCGTTGAACACCGTTTAAACTTTTCTGATCGGAATAATACTTCAGCATTCGAATATACTGTAACAGAGAACGTACAGAAAATGTTCGGTGTATTTTCTGGCCAAGGATTTTTCAGAGAGGGATTTCTGGATCGCCTTCATCTTTTCGTCGGAAAAAGGGTCGCCAGAAATATACGGAATATCCGCGAGCGTGCTGTCGGCCGGCATCCGGTTGACTATTTCGAGAGTATAATCGCGAAACGAGTGGAAAAGGGGCCGCGGGGCGATCGCAAAATACGCTTCGAGTACGAACTGACGTTTTCTACGGTCTACCGGGTCGTCGCGGTTCTTTATTCACGTTCTACCTCGCAATGGCTCGTTTCGTTCGTAATAATCTCCTCTACAACTGCGCTGGTACCGAGAAATTCGATTTACTTTCATCAAATAGCAAATTTGCAATATTTCATTCGTCCACGTCTCGCGGAGACATTAATTTCGAGAAGTGAATTATCGATTCTGTTCAAAATAGCAAGTGTCCATTCTTTAGATTTGTTTGTTAGACAACGAGATTGTTGGTGCAGGTGGTACAGCCGACGAAAAATTTGCAAATTAAAATCCCGAAACCCGGTAGGCGTTTCCTAACGAACCCAAGCCGGCCGCGGGTCACATCACGTTTCATGCGGTTTAACGTGTGCAAAACTGTTCGAAGGGTTTCGGATTAAGCGCTTTCCGCGTGGCTGGACGAGCATGGCGTCTGAATTACTTCGTGAAAATCGATAATACACACTCGCTTGCTCGCTAGCTCACTCTCTCTCGCTCCTCACCATAATGCTGTCGGCGTGCGGCAGCTGTTAAAGTGTTTGACAAATCGCCCTTTCAAACGAATCCACCTAGATCGTTGCGCTCGGTGTATTTAACTTCGATCTCCCCCGAATCGGGAGAAAAAAAATCTCAAGAGTCTCCCCAGCGGTCTCCATTGCCTCCATTATGAAAAACATCTTGTTCGAGTCTATTCGCAATCGATAATTCCCTATTAATAGCCGGATAATCGGACGAAAGGCGGGGCAGGTTCGTTTCCAACCCATAATAGATTTACTATCTCCACGTTACAGCCTAATTAATTAATGATCCCGACTCGCACAATTCAACCCTTAACCAGCTAAGTCGACGTATCCGCCTTTCGTGTACCAGCAAAAAATCGCCTAGACTAGATTCCAATCCTAGTGAAATGAACTATAGCTCGAACGTGTGCAGGTTCGCTAGGTCCCAGAGAGAATCGAACCGCAACAAGATTTCCGCTGTTAGTCGATCGACAGACGTATCATTACGCTCGCGTTCCTCGTTTTGCCGACGCATCCTCAGCCGCCGCGTTTAATTGCATACTTAAATATTTATACGCGCGGGAATATAAATCGAATCGATTCATAAAAGGCGAGCCAGCGCAACGGCCAGGGAAACAAGACGATCGTCGTTGGAAGAAGGACCCCGCGCGATCCTCGAGGATCCACGCAAAAAAGGGCGAAAACGAGAGAGACGGAGATATCCTGGCTCCCTTCTCTCATTCCTTCTGTTCTCTTTCTCTTTCTTCGGTTCCCTCGTCTCTCCTTCTCTGGCCCTCCTCCCCCCGGCTGCTCTATTAATTAGCTCGCGGCAGCTCGGTCTCTCTCCGCTCTGTTAATTTACTCCCGAGGGGGGGCGCATTTTATTTTTCGTACGGGCCTGAGCGTCGTCGATCCTCCCTCCATGCCTTGGCCTCCTCAATCCGGCTCTATTAATTAGCCGGGGCCCTTTTTTCCCCGCGGGCCCAGCCCCGCAAGACCCGTCGAACCCCGTCAGGAAAAAGGGGAACGAACCGGACGAGGGTGGGGGCCGTACCACGGAAAAAAAAGGAATGCGCGGACCCCGTGTCTCAGATTCCAGAATCACCGGAAAGGGAGAAGAAATATTCCGGTTTCGAGCAAAACGAGCCACCGCGATACTTGCCCCCTTCTCTACCGCGGGCCCACCGATGCACAGGGCCCCGCCGTAATCCCCACTCCACTGCCTTTTCGGGACCCATGTAGGCTATAGCGAGCGATGGAACTCGAACGATTCGCGACGATCGATTGTTGTGCGGGCGGTTTCGTAACGCGTGGGATCCTGGGAGTTCTCGGCATCATCCTTTGGGAAATTGGATTCTATTTAAAGATGCTGGGAAATGTTCGAGACAATATTGTTTCCTCGTTCCGTGCCGAGTTTTTGCTCGACAATTAAGCAAACTTGTGTACTTTGTTCTGTACTGCATCTTTTATAATGTCACCTTCTTTCGTGGACATGCATACTACAGTGTTAAACTCTCGTTATAAGATATATGCTTTTGGCGCATTAAGTAAATATGCCAGCCTGAATGGATAGTAGTTTAACACTGAAGGTATTGATAAAAAATATCAATGAAGATTAATTAAAGAATAGTGTTTAGAAAATGACCGAGACAGAAACGAGAAATCGTAGAGAAATTGCGATCTAACAATTCCAACGAATCGCAGCAGGATCGACGTCGATCGATCGTGACTCCCGAAGAAGGGGATGACGAATCGTTGTCCCGCCACCTAGCGCGACGAAGAGGGAACGTCGTTTTATATTTTTTCCCAGTGTTCTCTCTGTCCGCTATAATTAACGCGAGACCGGGCCAGTGGTGGAGAGACTAACAGAGGCCGAGAGATGATGTGGAGAGAAAGAGGAACAAAGAGAGAAAAGAAAGAAATAGAAAACAACGGAGATAGACAGAGAGAGAGAGAGAGAGACAGAAGAAGAAGGTGAGAAAGGTGAAGAGAGATGGGTGAGAGGAGTGGCGGGGGTTGCAAAGGGAGGCTAGAATATCTGGCAATAAAAGTGACGGAGTTCGAAAAAGGGAATTGCGAAACGAAGCTGCGAATGCCGCAATGTTTGTTGGCCGCGCGATTGGCCCCGATCGGCTTTGTATCGGGAAACAGCGATTGGCAATCGCATGCCGTCCTCGAAACTCAGGAATCCATCGTTGCTAGATCGAAACGAAACGATACACGCGCCCACCACACCCCCCCGTTCACCCCCCTCCCTGTCACTCCTGTTCCCCCTTTGGTCCCCCACCCTCTGCGAGAACTGGCTTCTTACGCAGAGCGTATTTCAGCGGACAACCTCGTGTCACGCGCGCTTCACTACTTCAGCTCGGTTCGAGAACCACTCTCGTCCCCGTTTTTTCCTGGCGGACGTTTCGCGATTTTTCGACCGCCAAGAATACGACTTTATCGCGGCGCCCGATTAACTAATCGATCCACTGCACCGAGTCTCGCCTCGATCTCGAAAGAGGTGGAAGCCGGATACGCGTTCAACTTTTCCTTGCATAATTTCAAATCGTTGATCATCATATTTCTATTTTTCGATCGTCTAATTTTTCGTAAATACATGAAATCTGCTACTTGAATAAGCAGTTGCAACTGCTTCACGATCATAAACGAGGTACACCGCGACTCGCATGTCTTATTGATAATTTTAATGTTGATACAAATTTTAGTAAACATTATATGCTATAAATATGTTAAAAAATCACTTAATACATTGTTGACCGGTCACGAGTTATTTCGTGTTTGCACTTGCATTATCAATTTCAATTTATACAGTTTACAGTTTACAGCTATACAGTTTATCATACTAAAAATAATATTAAAAGTTATAGAAAAGATATGTTCAAAGTTACTTTTATTAAGTCCCTGGATAGGAGTATACTTATTCGACTTGCCTGGTTAATCTGTCTGTTTCTACTTAGCGCTACTGTTACTACCGACTGTCCCCCTCCGCAAAAATCACAATGGGCCGGCGTAGGTCCCAAATCTCCATCAGCCTCTCCAGCGAGTGAAAAATCCCGACGCGGTTCGAACCGCGGAATTTTCAACCCGGTCTCTTTTTACGGGGGTCCCGTCTATTTAGGGTGGGCGCCAGCAGCGCGGCAGTTTGCGGAAAAATGCGTTTCTTCTGTCGGTGCCGATAGCATCGATGGGGCCCCGTAGGATCCTCAGCGGGCGCCGCGTGCGCAAAACAACAACGCAGCCGGAGGATTCGCCGCGGAGGGCACCGAATGGAGGAGAGAAGGGGCGGACGAGGATAGAGAGGGGTCGGAGGGGATACGAACGGGGACCTATGGGTCCCCTGGCAAACGGAGGGGCACGGGGGAGGGCCCGGAGAAGAGCGAAAAATTAGGGACGGCATTCCGTCTGTGTACCGATGCATTTCGGTGACCGCTGAACGGCCGTGGACCGTTCCCTTTTAATGCGATCGCGATTCCGCGAGCGGTAAGAAATTAATAAAAAGTTGAGGAACGATAAATTAGACCGGCGACGACGAGACGGCGCGAGAACCGACCGGCGAATAGGCTTGAAAGGGGAACAGGCCCTGTAGAAACGCCGCGGAAAGAATACACGGGCCTCCTCGGGCCCCTGGAGCCTCGCTCCGGGCGATAATAAATTTCAAATATAAATAATAAAATTTCGAATCGCCCCGGCTTTCGACCGGGTTTTTACGAGGCCGGCTGCTAAATCGGACGACCCTGGGCCCGCGGACCCCCTCGGCGCACCCTTTCGGGCCCAATCTTCTGTGCCCCGCGACGATTTACCCCGGGAATCTAATCAAAATCCGAGGAGGATGTTCGGAGATGATTTTCGGAAATTTTCGAGCAACTGTGCTGCAAATTAAACTTTTCTTCCGACCTAGAATAATTCGATTCTATATGTATATTTTTTTGTGAATATGAAATTGATATAATACCTCATACTATACTTAAATCTTTGGTAAGTGATTAGATACCCACATTTTCAAAAATTTTATGTCAACATCGAGTATCCAGAACAAAGAATTGTCGTGTCCCGTAATTGCGAAGTTATTTCCGAGACAACAAGAGTCGCAACGGCGGCACAGTTACAAAAGAGACGAGCCGCTCCGTTTCCGAAATAATTACGGCATTTTCAATCAGCCGGGAATGGCTCGGGGATATCGGCGAAATTAGAAACACAATCGTTACCTCGGCCCGAAGCGAGAAAAAGAGAACGAGCCCGTGCGCTTGTCGTAACAGTTTAATGTTTATGCATGGGCTGCGGAATGAGCCTGGCCGAAGAATAATGCATCTGTAACCAATTATGCGGATAACCGTGGCGAGAAAGTCGAGGCGAGGATGAAAATCGCGACGATGAATCGAAGAACCGGCTGTCAAATATTTATTTAGCTGTTAACTCGACGAGCTCGCCTCGAATTACCTTAAAACGCTTTTTAATCGACCGTGAAATTCGCTCTTCTTCCCGTTCCCACTCCTGCTCGCGTTCGTATCCTGTTCTGTATCATTCACAGTTCAAATTCATCAAGGCTGGCTTCCATAGAAAATTATTAATCACAAAGAAGTTTTAATCACGTATGAAAGGAATCATGCATGCATGAGAAAAGGGGTTGGATGATCATTGTTAAGCAAAATTACAATTCGCGAACCACAAGAAAACCGAGAGACCGATTATCATAACAACGTTCTGCCTGATTAAAAGAACAATTTCGACTTTCGGCGACCGACTGAGGCAAACAGGGGAGGAGACCGGGGGAAGGCTTCACGGTAAAAAATCGCGTAAACTAACGTTCCCGGTCGGCAACATCGAGCGAAATCCTCCCCCGACGAACACAATCAACCGCGAACACGGTTCGGTCCCGGGCCTCTGTTTGCATTCTCTCGGAAACGCATTCTTGATGTTCTACCTGGCCGCGAGTAAGTCGAAAAATCCTTGCACGGCCGAATCAATCTCGACGAAACGAATAAGAAGAAAGAGGATTCGCAGATTCCCGAAAAAGGAAAAAAAATGCCCGGGCCCCGGGGATAAAAAGTCGAGGAAGCACAAAAGAGGATCGAGCGATCCCCCAAATCCGTTTTCACGGCAACCGCATAAGTCAGGAGCGATTTTTCTCAAAGCCCCAGCTCCCTTTGCGTCCGCGTTATGACATATATATGGACCTTAAAGGGAGCCTTATGGTGGGGGCGTACGAACGTTTCATGGTGGTGGTTACGGGAGAGAGAGGAGAGACAGAGGGGGAAAGGCCCCGAAGGTCCCCGTGGATCTCTCGCAGTGTATATGCAGAGAACGCGCGGTGCACCAGTTATTTATTGTAGCTCCCGTTTATGCTTTATTTGTTATTTGCCTGGCCGACTGGCTCTCTGCCTGACTGCCAGCCCACGTAGGTGTATACCGTACCTACGAGGGAAGGCAGAGAGGTACCTTATCTACCTGCGAGACATGCGTTACACCGGCCTTGCCCGCCGAGATGAGCCAGATTCGCATAATTGGCCGCTTAATACGAAGCATTCTCGACGAGCCGGCCCCGCCGCCCCCGCTTAGGATCCAATAGCAACTCTGCCCTTGGAGAACCCGATTAAAACACCTTCTGCTCCTCTTCGGAGGGAGCATAATTCCTGAAATATTTCTATAATGTCCCCCGACTCCGTTAAATTAGATGTCTTCTCTTTTTAATTATTCCACGTGATACAGAAATCTCTTTGAAAAAACTAACCGGTGTGCGTGAAAGTGGAGGATCTAAGCTCCGAAACGAGCTTAGAACGATTGTTGTACGAATTTTTTTAGCAAAGTTATATTAGTTTAAATATCGCTGGTCAGTAAATCGTTAGGATGAGAGACGTATTTTTCGGAAATCATTTTTGCGAGTAAGTTTAATAAATGTCTGAATTTTGGGGAATTGAAATTGCTTCGAGTCCAAAGGGTTAAAGCGAGCGATCGTTCGAATTTTAATGACCCGAATTCCGTGCAGCATCTCGGAGCGAAATTAAATGATAATCCGTGACCCCGGATCGGCCTCTGCTCCTCGATCGTCGATCGAGTTCAGCATCGGGATCGAAGCGAACGCGACGCGGCCCGCCCGGCCCGGCTTTAACAATTACAAGCAATTTACGACTTCAACAATTACCGTCGACGTACGCGGTAGAGGACCGACGTCTGGCCGGGGCTGCACCTGTTCGACATTCATTTACGGCGCGGCCTTAACAGGCTCGTTGATACGCCGCGGTCATTAATTCACTTTAAATACAATTTAATTAACAGTGCACGGCGGCTCCGTGTCGCATTAATATTCGACGGCCCGCCGAAAATTGTCTATTACGCACGATTGCCGTGCGATAAACCTTAATTGAGCGGCAACGGACCTCTCCCGGCCCAATACTACTTTACGAGCCTTGCAACTCCGCTGCTCGGACCTCGTCTCGCTCTCTCGCTCGCTCGTACTCGACCGGGCACCGAAGAAATCGACCTCCGCGCGCCATTACTCTACATCAGAAAATCCGAAAGCAGATTGTATCGACCGGAAAAGTTATTCGATTCCTCGGATTACGGTATCCCGGTTTAATTGACCGGCCACGGCGATGCTATCGTTCTTCATCCAATTTTTCTTGGTGGAGAAACGGGCTTAAAAGAAGATATTGTAACTTGAAAGGTGATAACTAGACTGCCAATCTTTGTGCAAAATAAAAATTTTTTGTATTAATTAAAAGGTACTGGAGTCAAGTGATAACTTTTCTCTTAATTTTTATATCCAGCTGATCGAATCGTTTCCTACCTAAAAACTCTATTTCGGATTTCTAAAATCGACTGGGAAAGCTGGGACGTATTGAAAGCGCCACTGTAGAGTGCTTGCCACTCTCGCAAGGCATCCGTGGCGCAACTGCGCTCTCGGAGTGTACCTCTCGATGCAACGCGGTGCAAGGTGGCCGGGGCGGTGTCAAACAACGGCTGCGACCGGAGTCATAGTGCAGACCGCGAAAACGGCGAAGCAGGCAGCAGCTGATAGCGTGGAGGGGGTCTCCTGTTATCATCCGTGATAAAACGGTGTACAGATAGAGAGAGAGAGAGAGAGAGAGAGAGAGAGAGAGAGAGAGAGAGGAAGCAGAAGAAAGAAATGTTCGAAGGAGACGCGTTTGAAAGAGAGGGTGTCCCGTGGCGACTCCAAAGACGAGAGGGGGTGAAAAACAAAGAGAGAGGGGCGGGGAGGTGCAGAAGGGGGTGGAGGACGAGGAGGAACCCGGAGAGAGCCGAAGACACCGCGAGAAAGAGAGAATAATGCGTTAAAGCAGCAAGCAGCAACTACTCTAATTGGCCACTTTGTCCATTTATTCGATTTATTTAAATTATGGGACAATTGACAGTAGGCATTCTATTTTTTAAATCTCCCCGGCCAACCGGCTGATTGGGCGAGATTGGCGTGAGACACTGGCCCCACAGATTCCCCAGTTGTGGGCTTAATCAGCTTTGATTGCTGTCCTCTCTCTCTCTTTCTCCTTTTGCGCTCTTCTCCTCTGTTCTACACGTTTCTCTGTCTTTCTTTCTGTTCTCGCGTTGTTTTCTTCTTTCTCGCTCGCGCGTGTACTAGTCGAGAGATTCTCTCTCTCTCTCTCTCTCTCTCCCTCTCTCTCATTCTCTTTTTATTGTCGTGTCGGCGAACGGCAGCGCTACACACGACACAGGCAACGCACAATTTTATTTTATTCCGTTTCAGCGCGGATCTCGCGACGACGAGCTTAATACCGTCCGGGAGTGCGAGACGTTGATTGGACGATCCGAAATTGTGGGAATGTGTCTCTGGATTACAGAGACACCGAGAGAGGCCGCCCACTGTCTCTCACGTTTCCCCCTCCAATCCTGACCATCCTTTGTCAACCGATTACCGTAATTTCCGCTGTCACTGCTGATTCGTTTCTTCGTTTTCAACTGAAAATCCCCACCTGCCGCGACCGGCCTTCCGCGATATTTTAACGAGATCTCCGAAACCCATAATCTCGAGCCCTCATCGAAGCTTTGCTAGGTAAATCGATTATTTTTTCGCAGCATCATCCCAGCGTATAGAGAATGACGATTCCACGGCCGATGGAGCACGGCGTAATTTCTCCATCAGTGGCGTAATTTTTTCGAATGGAACGGGGGTGGGTGTGTATGGGGGACCTGCATGAATCCGTTTCCACGCCGGCGTTCTTCCTCTCTTTCCCGATCGTCCGCGGCCCACGGCAAAACCCCCTTCAGCCCCCTCGTGGGACCCACTTTGCGCTCATCCCATTTCCTTGATAATTCCCATAATGCTGTGGGCGGATATTCCAATAAAGGGGGAAGAGCCCCCGGCCACAAAACGCTGAAAGCATGGGACACGGACTCTCGTTTCGTCAGGTTGCACGCGTTTCACCAGCCTGCACCGATTCAATCGAATAAATAGAGAAGATGGGACGGAGATCGGGAGAGGAGTACTATGGTACTTCGCGAGAGCGACAGAGATTATGCTCTCTTTCTACTCTTTCTATCCCCCTGTCCTTCGTTCAACGAGATTCACCGATTCGACGTCACGTGACCGTGGGAATTGATAATTGGACCGACCAGATGCGGGACCATTGTGCACGAATTTAAAAAATTTGGAAAGACGCGCCCCCTCAGCCCCGGAAACTACGCGATCAATCTTCCTGAAATACATAGTCATGTTTATAAATTTTATTTGGCCACTATATTCTTTCTTTCGCGCTCTTTGTCGAATAGTATTTTGTACGAAATAAAAATATTCTACACTGATTCAGAAGAAATAGCAGTTACTCGATATTTTTAGTGATTGGCAAATAATATTCGTTTATAAAGTGACACAGTTATTGCATGTAATATCCAGGAATATTCAGCGGAAATTGCCCTTCGATTAACGTTTCCCGGAGCCATGAAGTTTCGAACCACCTGTTGCACCCCCATCGCTGTCGCAGTAAATCTGCCATTTCGAGCTCGGATTAAAATTCATACAGAAACATGTCGAACAAGCTGTGAGTACCTCTTAAAACAGTCATTTCAGACCACAAATAATTGACTAATCCTTCGATTTACATTTCAAGTGAAGGCTCACTTGCGAACATGATTTTTCGAAATTTATCTTTGCTTTAATATAGTGCTTCCTGGCTGAACAAGACGAACAAGATGAAATCAGGAGAATATGAAGAGCGACGGGCACCGAATCTGATCGAACCAGATCATCGTTCGTTTCGACGCCCACGCACTCTCTCCCCCCTCTCTCATATGCCGATTTTTTTCCCTTTATCATTCTTTGTTTCTCGTGTTCGTCTCCCTTCCTCTTCGCAAGAGAGGCGAGCAGGGTCGTCGAACGCCGGGGACTCGATTTGAATCTAATTACGATCCCGATAATTCCGCAAGGAGGAGGAAATAGTAACTCACCGGAAACCTTCGGGTCAGCTGCCTCCACCTTCATCGCCGCCAGGCTCGCTATTGTCGGCGGTACCTAAAAGAAAATACATTACGATGTACAATGCACCAGCATGCTCAGGGCCGTGCTCACGACGGGGACGAAAGGGGGGCCGCCCACGCAGACTCTGGGGGACGGGCAAACGATTCTATGAGACCGAGCGACACGTGTCGTTCGAAAACCCTCCAAATTATCCGGGCCCCGCGGCGATCTTTCCCAGAAACCGCCCCCTCTTCACGAATCTATATTTTTTTATAATTTCTATATTTTTATTATATTCTTCATCAGAAACTTTCACGATTGAAATTGCATTTTCATATTTTTCTGCTTTCTAGAGTTTGAGGATCTTCAAGATTAAAATTCTACTTTGCATTTTCATTCTCGTATTCGTCAAAAATGCACAAAATCGCAGTAAATTCAGTGGCAAACGTAGCTACGATCCTGCGAAGAATTCGAGTCGTTAACCTTTCATAAATTTGTGGAGCGGCGTGATTTAATAATGTTTCTGTTTAAACTTGCATTTTCACATTTTTCTGCTTGTTAGAGTTCGAGGATTTTCACGACTAAAATTCCGTTATTTTTAAGAAAATGCTTTTATATTCCCATCTTTGCATTTTCATTCTCGTATTCGTCAAAAATGCATAAAATCGCAGTAAATTCAGTGGCAAACGTAGGTACGATCCTGCGAAGAATTCGAGTCGTTAACCTTTGCTCCCCCGTTGGATTTTCACGGCGACAGGGATCAGGCGTCTTTATCGTTACGACATCCTCTCGGGGACGTTAGGTGAACCGGAAACGACTTCCGGTTCCCCGAAAAACGTCCAAGGAATCGGAATACTTAGTCGCATCGAAAGGTCGACGACCTCGCCGCGATGCAAGCGCGAGTTGCATCGACCCAATTTTCTCTCTGGCGGATAACGCTTCTAGAAACAATTACGCGTGCTACGATCCCGCTGCGATAAATCTTCGGCAAATGAAATAACAGAAACGATAAATTTGTTGCTACTGAAACATTTCAGGAATAAATAGCCGCGCAGTGTAATCTTAATGGAGAGTTCGTTTATTTGCAGGTTTCGAGTGGATAATTTATTGATAAACCACAGGGAAGAACGTCGTCTCGATTGTAAATCTTTGAGGACGTTCATCGACCATAATCTTATCAGATTTTGACAGTGTGTTGCCTCTTTAGTGCTTGACTGGTATGTGAGGCCTTTCCGAAGGAATTGGCAGAATTGAATTAAAGAATCAGCGAAATATACATTTGTGTTAAAAATATATTAATTTCGCCTTGGATTTCCTGCAATTCTGACTCTTTTCTCGCAAAGAAACAGTCGGGATACTAATTAGGGAGAGGGGGAGGGTTAAGGGTGAACCATACGAGAGAAAACCGTAGAAGCAGAGGCAAGTTGGCAAGAGAACCAGCTCGAAACAGACGCCAGTTGCCGGAAGCCCCATCGCGGTACAAATTATTCGAATCCTGTACGATTTCCGAAGCCGTATCTGCGATGCGTCGCTGAATTTATGAAGCGATTGCCACATCGCTGGTCGTGTTCCATCCTCGGCCATCACGTCCCACCCTCGCGGACGATCGCGTCCGTTTCGTTTCCATTTTCTATCCTAACGCGTTGTTGTATACGCACGAAGTCCGTCGACGATGATTTTCTCCTCATCTGTGTCCCCGAGAAAGATCGAACGCGTCTCACGTGCACGGCAATCGCGTTCCATCGATCCCCCGTTCGGCCGACGATCGACCATTTATATTCCGCGCTCATAATTATCGTCGACCTTCGATGCCCAATATTACGGATCGGCGTGCGGATCGCATGGCAATGCGCCGGAAAGAATGTCGCCGACACGCTGTTTCCGCGGGAAATCGCGCGATTCCGCCGATCGATTTCATATTTTCATTGCTTTGCGTTTCGAAATATTACGATCGAGAAAAGTTCTGCGAAGCTAGCAAAGTTTTGATATTACGTTGGCTGCAGGAGGATTTTCAGTTGCTTTAGAATCGTTGGAAAATCGTAAGGAAATATCGCTGAAGACCGTAAGGTATTGGTCCACACCCATAAATGCCTCTCTGAGCCGCCTAAATCTCTCGACAGTCTTCATTTATCACACCGAACGATCTCAATTTCTGGCACACACACCTAGCACCGCATTCCTACAACCTCATCTAATCCGAGACGTCGCTGTAAAAGGAAGAATCAATTAAAAACCACCTCGTACTCGTTCGAAACGATCATCCTTCGAAACAAGACCGTTATCACCATCGTCGTCAACAAATTTTTAAGGAACGGTGAGTCATGTAAATTCGTTGATGCAATTTAATGTTCCAGTGTAAATTCTCTCCGGTCGAGAACAGTCGGAAACAAGTTGGGATCGTTTCGCAGGGTCTATTTTCCAAGTTCCGCGAGTTCGAGACCCCGAATGCAGTCTCCGTATGCAACTGTGGAGCGTGCAAATCGAGCACGAAGCACCACAAAGCAGATTTCGATTGCAGAGTAGCCCGCGCGGATCCCACAGTTTGAATCTCGCCAACAAAAGCGAAGAAACCGAAGAAGAAGAGGAGGAAGATGAAGAAGACAAGAGAAGAAGTAGAGAGTCGGAGGAAGGAAACGACTATCATAGAAACAAATAGAAAATGCTGTAGCCTGTGTACGCCGCCGAGAGGACAACGACGACGACACACCGACGACGACGACGACGACGACGAAGAAGAAGAAGAAGAAGAAGAAGATCGAGCATGAGAAGGAAGAACGTATTGCAAGAATAAGAGGAGAGAAGGTATAGAAAGAGAGAGGGGAAACGCAGAAAGAAGTAGTAGGGAGAAGAGCTGTGCGAGAGAAGACAGAGAGCTAAACAGAGAGAAAAGGGGCGGGAGAGGGGGAGGAGAGGGCAAAGAGGGAACCGGGAGAGTATAGAGGTATATGAGAAAACAATAGAGCTGATTTGCAAACAATAGAATAACGTTAAGAGTCGAGTATTATACGCCGTTGTTACTTCTTGTGCCATAACGCCGGAGAGCATATGCCCATTAATATTCAAAGGCGAAAATAATGTAAACGACACGACAAAAATCGGGGGAATAATTTCAATTCTCCCCGTATGGGATTCCAGCGTGGCGATACACCGAGCGAGAGAGCCTCCCGGGCCCATTTCGTGTCTCCTCCGAGGCTCGACCGGCACGTACACGCGCGTACCCGCTCGACGGGACCGTGCAAGCCACCGGTTGCCGTCGTGCTCCATCCCTGGGACCCGTCGCTTTCCCGTGGATTTCCCATTTTTCTCTCCGATCGCGCCCACCAACAATTTTCTCGTACCTACGAAAAACTCCGAAATGATTCTTCCTTTTGTTGGGCTCGTGAATTTCCAATAATTTTTCGTTCGAGACAATTTTTCTTGACAATTGAAAGAATCTGAAATTCTCAGGTATTATTTAACTGGAAAATGGATGCAGATGAATACGAACGAATGGTTCCATAGAAGGAATTTTGGAGCATCATCGAGGCAGACCGGTGGGAGTTCGAGGGCACCGGTGGGTGAATCACCGGCACGTTTTGATGACTGGATGATGAGTCGTCGACAGCCGGCAAAGAATCGTGAGCGCGCCGCGCTACAGCAGCGTTAGAATAATTCAAGGGTTCGTGGAACCGCGGACAATAATTCGACGCGATATCCATTGCCGTAATCTGCGGCGTCGAAAGAGTCCCTTGATTCTTGACCTTAATTCGTTCAGACGTGGTTCCCATAAAATAAACGAGAACAATGATTCCTTTCCCCTCGATTCACGTCGCGATAAAATAACCGTGAGAGGAACGATCGCCGGCTATGGCAATAAAGCTTCCCCGTGAAATTTCGACAGTATCGAACCCTTTATCTTATCGCTGCTCGAGAGTCAACCGTCCTCAGAATCCGAAATCGGAATCGGTTTTCAACGTTCTAATCCGAAGCGATTTGAAACGCGACTGGAACTTGACAGTGATAATTAGACTGCGGATGTTTATGCAATTTTTGTAGACGAATTTTAAGAAAGTGGAATAGAAAATAGGAGGGGTGTGCGAGATCCCGGTCGGGACGGGAATTTCTCGCGGAATCCCGAAAATTCTCGGGAATCCCGGATATTTTACGGGAATCCTAAACATTTTCGGGAATCTCGCACACCCCTATAAAATAGAATCTTGGTTGTACTAAATTCTGTTGAATTTTATATTCTAGGTTTCGTTGAACATTTTCAAAACCCATAAATGCACAAAGGTGAAGAAATTTTGAATGGAAGCAGAGAAACAGGATCGAGCCATTGCACTAAAAAATTAATCATGGAGTAAAAATTGATGGATCTGATAGCCGCCATGGATTTCACGTTCCCGTGAATTTCAATTAGTCGATTAGTCCATTAACCCTAGCCGACGCCACGGACGCCTATTAACCCCAACGTGGTCTGGTGTCGCAACACGAGTATCGAACGAATTTATCTCTAGTTATGGCGTTTAATTGCGATAATCGGCTTCGTGAGCGAGCCTGGATCGAACCTCACTTTCTACGAAGTCTAACGATTACCTTCGGAGAATAATCAGGAAATTTTCGCAATAAAGGAACATCTACGACCCACGACTACTCCTCGAGGAAAGTAAAATTTGTCAAAAAACAAAAATTCCATTTTTTGGTAGTCAATCATTTCGATGCACTTTCGAGCGAGAGAACATTTCACGCCGCGAACGGTGAATTAGCGGCTATATTTTCGAGCAGATTGCGTCAGACCTTGAGGAATTAACTTTCTAAACGAACAATTTACATTCCGCGCCGTCCTCCGACACACCCTTCGGTAACATCATTCGATACGCGATTATGTGCATATTATTGCAGTAAATAGAAGTGCGATCCGCTGCAAATCGGCTGTAACGTCTGTGCAAACAAATTATCGAATACGTTCTAAAAATCTATCAGCAGATTGTTGAAACAAAATCTTCGGAAAACTGGAGATCCATTGAAACAACGATCGTCGAATGACACAAGCGAATTTCGCGACAAACGTATCATCAAGTCATCAATTCTGTACTACATGTTGCTGTTGGCCGCGGTTCAATTTCTCGGAAAAAGATCGACGAGCTCGATTTGTTAGTCTGCTGAACGCGCAACGACTTACAACTATTTTTAACGAAGCGGAAAAATTCTGGGAAAAATGTGGACATATTTCTCAACTATCCAACAAATGAAAAAGTACGGTTAATGATAAGATGTTAATTGTCGGACGTGGAATCAGTGGTTTTAAACTGTTCGCGCACACGTGCGCTAGTCGCGAACTAGCGAAGAATCGAATTATTTAATAAATGCTGTAGTAGTCGGGGGCAATATTTCACTCGAGATTATTCGCTGGTTTACGATACTGCGAGTCGCCAATAAAACGGGACAATTATTTTCATATAATTGGCTGGTCGCGCGCGCCACCGTCATGGCCTCTTGGCGCGTTGATCGTTAACGTGGAAACAAGTTGAACGAAATCCAACCGATGTAGCAGATGCTCGCCGGCATGTTGACAATCCGGTGTCACGTCATCATCAACCGTGCCGGTGTTCGCGAAACACGACCGTAATCGATCTACGTCCTCGAGCGTCGCGATTCGAGCCTCGATTCGCAACGACTCCAGACCTTTTCGCTATCGTGAAATTCAATTTTTCTACCCTCGCATTAATCACCGGCCACTTGCGCGCATTTTTATCTCGTCGATTAAGCAACCTCAATTTGTCCCCACCAGACTGCGGATTTTATGCATTTCTGGCGAAAATGGGCGCGTGCAATTTAGAGCAGTGGACGTGTTAAAGATATTTGAGGACATCGATGTATTAGCTTCAACTTAGTAGGATAATTAAAGTGTCCTGCAATCAATGCGAACATTTATTTATTTTGCATGAAGATCCGCAGTCTAGTTCCCACACTTAAATATCAGATCTTGCTTTTTATTAATATCAGAGATACGTAGCAAGCCTGTCAAGAAACAATTATTCTATCAGATGATTGCATAAGTTCACGCCCGATTTGAAAATAAAATTCTAATAAACTGACGCAATCATCTAATAAAACACTTCGAAGAATGTCGCAGGAACAACGCATCCCTTCCTCCTCCGGAACAATCACCAGAAACAATTAACCCCAGTTCATCGGCACACGTGTGCATCTTCGCCCCTAACCTAAACCTCGTTTGCCCCGTTAAAAAAAATTCCACAGTCAACACGCCGCTCCACGCCCACCCTCGAGCACAATCTAATCGAGTCAGGGATCGCAAAAAAACGTGAGAGAAAATGAAGAAAAAAAAAATCGAAACAGTCGATTTCCATGGCGAGAGAACGATAAAACCCGCGGCGAGGGAGTGCGAAGTTTCGTGGGGCGGGGGAGAATGAAAAGCACCCCTCGTCTAATTAATTTGTTCGAGTGACTCACCCTCGACTCTTCAGGTTCCTCCCTCCGAACGTTCTGGAAGAGAGCGCTGCCCATCTGAACTTGAAGATTCTGCTGCAACAGTTGCGCCAGCTGAGGATTCTGCGAGAGTATCGCCGGATTTTGTTGCAACAGTTGAGCGAGCGCGGGATTTTGCACGAGAATTTGGCTGAGCGATGTGTTCGCCATCGCGTGGAGGGATTGTTGCTGTTGGTGTTGCTGGTGCGGAGGTTCTTGATGTTGTTGCTGCTGTTGCTGATGCTGCTGTTGATGCTGCTGCTGCTGTAGACTCGGAGAGTTGGCGTTCGATGTTTGACAGGACTGAGACAGGTTGCTCGGCGGTGGATTGTGCCGGGGTGGACTTTGAGGGGTGTGAGGTGGCGTAGGAGGGCTTCCTGGCGCCATCGACGACGCATCCTTTTCCTCTTTCACTTTCACCTTGCCTGGAACCAAAAATAAATCGACCACGTTAGTCCACATCGAATTCAAGTCAACTTTCATCCCTTATTTTACCGTTCAAACTACTGAAACGGCACCTTGTGCTTCAGTGTAGGTTTAAATAGTAAAATTGTTTTCAGAATTTTTAACAACTCGTCAGTGACATCTTAGATGTTCCTTTTCAACCCCCTATCCAGAAACACAAAGCAGCAAAATATTAACCCCCCACACATTTATCACACCAGATTTTTCGGTTATGTGTTCCGCATTAATAAAATAAAAGTAAAAAATAAAACTTCAATGTCTCCAATTACATTGTGAACTTGGTAATAAATAAAATAAATTTCTAAATGACGTCCATCTCGCAAAATTCTCACTTAAAATCATGTCTAGGCACTTCAATCACTTCCATTACAAAACAACGGTTCTAATTGCAACACCGAAGGGTATTCAATGAACGCGCCATGTCAATATGACCATGTTGATGCACCAACCCTCTTGCATCCCCTCTACCTACCCCAGTTTCCCACTGCAACCCAGCAGGACTTCCTCCTCGCAAGGACGCCGCGCCGAGACTGTCTCTTCCTCTCGGATTTTCCAAGATTTCGGAAAGTCTCGAGGAAACAGAGTGGGGATAGAGAGACCGTCGAAACGATTGGTCGAACGCAGCAAGACCGATCGGCGAATAGCAGCGCAGCGACTTCGTGCCGGAAAAAAAAGCTGACTGAGGGTGAGTTTTTGCCGGTTGGAGAGGATCTAGACACGTGAAATTGAGACGTCTCGATCCCGAAAAAGCCGCAATCGACTGCGAGCAGGTACATCTGCTCCTCGGGTCACCTAGACCCGAGGATTTCCATCCCCTCCTTCCAACTATCACACGAGGACTAGCAAAACAAATATAGAATCTTCGATTCCTGTTCCGGGAGGCAACCGTTCGCTCGTAAACCAGAACTGATTTTCTTAAACGGTAAATTGCGATCTTTCTACTTCTTCAGCATGTAAGACACCATTTTACTGATATTAGTGATTGGGTATTTTTCGTGGCAGTTATCCTGGACCTCCAAATTTGCTGTTCCAACTCAACAGACTCAAATTTTCTTTGAGATACTAGATTGGGAGGCTTAGTACTTTCGGGGCAAGTCTGAAATTATTTTTCTACTATAAAATTCTGCAATTAATGAATAGAAATCTGCAATTTCAAATTCTTCCAGTCTAATCACTGCGGATCTTTATGCAATATAAAAATGTTTTGCATCGATTGTGGAAAGCAGGAACAATATAAAAATTGATTTCATTCCTCAACGACTTTGTTACATTAAAAACAACATTACAGCATTGTTGAATTCTATTTTCACCGTAGCCTACTAATCACGCTGACAGTCGCCACGTCGCGTCAGTTAAACCCCCAAAGACCGTCGCCAACCATCCCCTATTTTTTAAAGACTGCCCCATCCGGGGGTAAAAAATTCAAGGAAGGTGCCAGGCCGTTTTTAATGTCCCGGGGGGATCTCAGGTAGATCTATCAGGATTTATTCGCGCGCGGACGATCCATGAGAACATCAAAACCCGATCTCGGGTTCTCTGTACCTGCGCCTGTCTAGAATCTAGGGTCTGGCCAGTCGATTCCGTGGCCGCGAAAAGAAAAGGAGAGACTCGGAAATTGGGAAAAGGGATGAAAAGGGAATACATCGCATGGGACCCCACCTTGTGCCCCGGCAAAGTCTATCGAGAAATTACGCAACCCCTTAGGCGTCATTTTTACCTAAGGTTCTTTCGAATCCCCTCCAGGTTTTTCACCGTTTCCCGTTGCCATACGGGACTTCCCTTTTTTCCGATCCGAGGGCGTCGTTTAACGAGACGGATACCGTCGACGATGAAAAATGACTATCCTCCGAGATAATTTAGGAGACGGATTCCTGTGGGAAAGTGTTCTCTATTCCCCGGGGCTTCTCCGAGCCGGAGACCGGCTGCCGGAGGTTTTAATTGAACTGGTTCAGATACTTGTGGATTTTTGGGATTTATGGGCCCTTTAGACTGATTGCCTTAATTTTCGGAGTGCAATGGGAAATTTCGTTTCACGAGGTTCCGGCGAGATTTATTGGTGGCAGGTAGCTGTTGAAAGTCGAGAATATTTTAACTCGTTGAGTGGGGAAGAATGCTGTTGACGAGTGAATTTGTTAAACTCATTTTTATTAGACAAGTGGACTTGCTGGGATGAAATTGATTTGTTTTCCTCTAGGTGTATTGGCTTTTTCTCTGAGGATTTTCGAATTTAAAAATGCACCGAATCACATTGTGAGTATTCTCAGCGAAAAGAACTCGAATAACAAAATGTGTAGGAGCGAGGTATAGTGTTCGAGGCCCGATAAAAAAGAAGGGTCGAGGGAGCGCGAAGGGCCGCGAGAGGTGACTTGAAATGATTTCGTACACGTTTCAGCGTTAAATGGATTCCGCGGGAGATATTCCTGAGGGATCGCATGCAGGCCCGGCGTTATGCTTGTGCGTCTTGGGCCGGATCCTTAAATCGACTCGATTTTTAAGGTCCGACCCCGTGGAGGAGCCCTCGCCGCGGGGATCCTGTGTTTCTCTTCCTCTCGCGACGTTCTCCGTTTCATCTTTGCTCCACATCGGCCCCGGCCGATTGATAAAAATCAAGAACAGAGAAAACTGCGGTAAGAAATGACCCTGTTAAAGACCACGGGGGTTGGGGGTGGCTCGTTGAAATCGAAACGTCTGGGAAAATAATTGTTACGTTTGTCGGACACGCGTTTCCGCTGAAACTTGTTGCAATAAGTATTGCAATAAGCAAACAGTCGATTCGAAAGGCTTCTCCGAGCCAGTCGTTATCGTTCATAAAATGTACAACGTTAAAAAACGAATTTTCCCAAAAAGAATCGTCTACTCGGATTTTACAGGCAGTAAAACCGATAATTCGATCTCCCCGCCGATTAAAATACTTTACAAACTTGTGATGTCCCTCGGAAGGACACTGAAGAATTTCCTGAAGACATCCCAACTTGTTCGACATGGAAAAATTCATTTATTGTTAGGATCACATACCACGAGTTTCGATTTTAACGACTGATTAAGATAGAACGGAAACCTCTGCGTTTCCTACAGTTGTAGCAGATAGCTAAGAAATTTTACGAAGACGTTCAATGTATACCTAACACGGTGCAAAAAGCTGCGTAAAAATGCATTTAATGTCAGGGCTGCATACCTTGAATTTTAAAGAGACACAAATTTACCCGCCGGGAATGTTCGGTGTGCTGCACGCACTTGCTAAGTATCTGCAGATCTTTATTCGCCATCAAGTTAGTCAATTCGCGTCTCTAACCAGCCATCAACGATTTGATCGACGACTCTTCACTTAAGACGAACATCTCTCATGCCCCCCCCCCCCCCCCCCACCCTCTGAAAGAAAAAGAAACTGAAACCTGTCAAGCATAAATTTCAATCTAGCATCAGTTTCTCAGTTTCCGAGAAATTATCAATTTTCTGCCACTTAAGGGGTGAAAGATCCAGATCGCGTAACGAAGATCCGTGACACCCGACTCCGATTTACTCCAGCAAAAAAAAAAGAAATCGCTGGTCGCCGCACCCCATTTTTACGAGATACTTAAGCGTTTAAATGGTCCGGGATTCCGGAAAAAATCTCGCCGTAGAAATCGGTTAACCCCCGACTGTCGATACAGCCGTGTCGAGGAAGAGGGGAGAGGGGGTTGCGCGATTTTTCTCAGGGGTTAAATCGACCGTGGCCCCCGAAAAACTCGCGTATTTTTTTTCCACGATCTCGCAGGTAGCCGGCTACCTGCACGCGCGATCTCCTCCCGGAAATAGAGAGGGTGAGAGAAGAAATAAAATAAAAAATCTACCCCCGGGGTTGCAGGGCCAAAGAAAAGGAGAGATTACGCAAGAAACCTCGAGGAAAGGGGGAAGAAAAACACCGTGCGGCTCGCCCCTCGTTTCCGAAGATCGAATCTCTCTCCCTCCATCGTTCTCTCTCCGTTGATTTTCCCTCTCTCACCCCATTTGGTAAGCCAGGGGGGTAAGAAAACAGGGTAAAAGTGAGTTAATAGTCGGTAAAACGGTATTCACCCGGTGACCCGACGGGGTTGCCGGCTCCTTTAGGGCCGAGCCCTTTCTCTTCTTCCTCTTTTCTCACTATACCCTGTTGCCCTTTCCTCTTCCGGAAGGGGTCGAGACCAAGGGTGGAAAGGGATCATCGTTTCCCTTTCGACGAGGTACGCCGACGGAAAACCGAGACACGAGACACTCCTTTCGCTGAGAAATTTGAGTAATCGTTCCCCGGGACCCGTCGTCGAGTACCCAACCCTGGATCCACCGTTTTTTTTCTTATTTAACCGGGGGGTTCAAGGGGGTTGAAGCTCCGGTGTCGGCGTGAGAGAGCTCACGGCTTGCCTGGATTCGCGAATCATCCCTTTGGGGATTTTTTAGAGAGGTGGGGAGCGATTGGAAATTGAGAGAAAATCAATTTCACAATTTTTCGTCGTGGCTGGTTAGTGATATTTTGGAAATGAATCAGATTTTTGCAGCGACCTGTCGAACAGCCAAACTTGATTCGGTGTCGTCGAGTATCGCAAGATCGTCCGACCTTATCTCGTTGTTTGTTACGCGAGTACCTGACAAACGGTTGATTAGAGGATCGAGCTGCAGTCGCGAAGTGCAAACAAAAGAAAGGCAAATGGAAGAGTCTCGTGGGAACAGGCCTCTCGGGTCTCGTTTGTTCGCCGATCGCTAAATCCAATGTTTCGATTTCCACGTATGCACGTTAGGCATGCGTAACGCGAGGAATACTATAAACGCTCGCGTGTTTCATTACACAACGATACGCACGAAATTCGATTCTAATGGGAAACAAGAAAGCCGAGACCCCGAGAGCAACTCGTAATCCGACGTCCCGGCGCGTTTCAAATACCTAAATCACGAATAACGACGCGATTCCTCGTAAAAGCGGAGTGGCCAGGGCCCCGACACCGACCTGGGGCCCAACCGACTTATCGCTAATTGCGATATTACTGCACGAACGGCGATCGTTTTTCGCGCGAGCCATCGAAACGCCGCGGTTTCGTGTGCTCGTGCTCGGATCTATAAAACTCGATGCACCCGTTGGTTCTGATTCGTTTCAGGGATTTTTCACATCACATTTATTTAAACCAAGTTAATTCAATGTAATTTTTACGATATTGTCAAAAAATGAACCGTCAGATATGGAATTCATTTTTCCTTTAAATATTTCGAAACAAGAAATATAACAGTTCATAATTAAAATCACAGCTGCTCTTTGATCACTGTTATATCGATCTAGTCTCAAAATGAAAATTTCTGCAGAAAATGTTCAACAGCAATGAATAAAATATACAAAACTGGAGTATCGCGGAGTGCTGACAGGAGCTTCGGGAGGCCCAATCAGTGAAAGCAGCGAATTAAAAGATTATCGATTCCGAGCGCCTCGCCAAAATGGTCGCGCGCTGCGCCGTTTCGCCGCGGAAATATTCGCATGAAAAAGTCGCGTCACGTTCTCGGATCCAGCGTCGAATTCAGAAGACGGCGAACGTGGAAAAAAGGGGGATGAAGAACGAACACGGTTCAGCAGGCGAGCCTAACTGCGAGCAAGAGACCGAGAGAGTGAGAGAGAAAGCAAGAGAGTCTGTCGGAACGCCTTAATGGCGGTCCATTTGTTAGCGAGCCCGCCGGGCATAATCGAATAATTTCGCGGGGGCTTGGAAAAATGGAAATCAATTCGTATGGCACACCGACACCTGTTGAGGGTTCAAGGTCGCGCGATAAAAGACCCGATCGATCAAAGAGCGGGGGCCTCAACGATGGAAAACTCGGCCTCGGACAGAATCCCTGTAATAAATCGTCGATTCTCCATCGGCTCGTCATCGCCGGCGACGATATATCGACCGCGGCGAATCGACCCAGCGTCATTAAAGCTACACGGCCGGTTTTCTGCGTTCCGACGTGCACGCCGTGACGGGAAGAACCGCCCGGAGCGGTGACTACAGGGCCGAAAAACACCGTGATACGGAAAAGTGGCCGATTACGCGTTCTGTCAGCCGATTTTTAACTTTATCCCCGCGAAATTGCCGGGACAGAGAAAAAGCGGGGTCGTGGGACGATTCTCTGATGAAGACTCGGCTCGAATGAAGGAGTACATCACTTTACTCAGATGATATTTCAAAGTGAGACAATGATTTCCAAGCGTTCACTAGAATTTTTAATAACACAGTACATATTTCAAACACACAGCCCTGAACTGGAAGGTCCCCGGGACGATTTCGACTGGTTCTCGAACGAAGAATTGCCGGGTACCGGTTGATTCACGGTTTTCGAGGCGTTTCGGTAGATACGGCCGATAATCGACGAGTCCGGGACACTCTGGGGTTCTCGGGTTCGCGTAGATCCGGATCTCTCGCAGAAAAATCGCCACGGGGAGCGGGTCCGGGGCCCGCGCTCGAATTAATGAGCCATCTGCGTAATTTTTCAGCGGGCCCCGGAGCGGGCCCAGCGAAACGAGAATTCATCGAGCCGGGTGTAACGTTTCCAAATTTTAATATTTGACCGCGAAGAAGGAGAGAGAGAGAGAGAGGGGCAATAACGAAAAAGAAAAGAAGAGAGGTAATGAAGCTTTGGTGGACAGGGGATAAAGAGAGAGAAAAATAATGTGTGAGCGAGAGAGAGAGAGAGAGAGTGAGGGGTCGAAAGAGAGGGGAGAGAAGGGTGGAGACTGGCGCGAGATAAAGACCGAAGGGCCCCGCGGGGCCCATTTTTAACACCTAACAGAAGTCAAGATGCCCGGCCGTGATTAGCGTTCCGCCGGGGCCACGATGGGGCCCCGGACATTATCCTGTGAGAAATTGGCGGCCGTTCGTTCCTTTGTTCCAGGCGATTTTTTATTGACTCAAATTCTGGAAAAAAGACCCCCTGAAAAAATATCGTATGGGGGGCACAGCGGAGGTAGAGGGGGAGGGTGGGGACCGACGGTTAGGATCCCGCGGTGCCACACGGTGTGGGAGGCGATGTCGAGCGGATGAACCGAGAAGATAGAGGGAACGGGGAAACAAACCGGAGAGAAATATAAAGACGGAAAGACACGGGGTCAGAAAGTGGAGGCGTCGGAGCGGGGAGGTGGGGGGTACAAGAGGTTTCGTGAGGGGAGTGGGGCAGAGGGGAAGAGAGGGCCAGCGAACAACTGGCCACGGTCGAAGCCAGAGCTGAGCTCATTTTTTCTCGCGACCGAACCCGAAAACCCTTTTATGCCCACCCAAGATTAATTATCCGCCGTACTCGAAAAATGAAACGGCCGCGAACAAAGACCGGCCGCGCCGATCCGCCGGGAAACGCCGCCGTTCTCCTCGCTCTCCCTGCCTCTCCTCTCTCGCTCCCATGACCCTCTCCCCGCTGTCGAACCGACAGCCAGAACGTTGCTTTCAGATCTTTCAAATTTCACATCCTTGTACGTTGTCACTGTTACTGTAATATAATTTTACCGTGGCTTGCGCGAGACAAACATCTTGCGATATTATTATGTTTTATAGACTTGTAATACAACATTCAAGCCGAAACAAAAATTTGGCATCCCGATGAATAATACATACAAGCGTATCATTGATAATAAGATGTATGCATAATGATGCGTTTAAAGCCGTCCGGAGCAGCGACAGCCGAAGATCGTTGAAGGGTGCGCGTCGATTCCTGGACGTTGAGAAAAAGCCGCGACGCGTGCGAGATCGAATGCGAATTAATCGCGACATGCTCGATGACTCGAGCGAGATAAAAGCAGCGTGTTCCTCGAGCGGAGGCATAGATCGCTCAGGTATCGCACGGAGGAACAGAATTGGTTTCTCCTTGGAGAAGAAAGTTCCCGGAGGCATCATCTTCTAAAAACTTCGGGAGGAGGCGGTTGCATCTCGACGAGCCGAGGGTGTGGAGAGGAAAAGGGGGTAGGAGAGCAGCTCGTTAGACCCGAAAAATTCCGGCGGGGCCCCGATTTGAATATCGCATAATGTCGAATTAATGCCGGAAATTCGACTCGGTGGGCCCCCCTCGCGACGCAGTAATGGGGGGCCCCCGAAATTTCGTGGCGACCCCCATAAAGCTGTTCGCGTATGGAAAACGTGTTGAGGCAATAAGCCCGCCGCCTCGACTCCCCCTTGCCCCCTTTTTCTCCCACCGTTTACCGGTACCCCCATCATTCCTCTTCTACTCCTTCCTCCCCGGCTGAATTTCTTTCTACTCTTTCTGGTCCCCGACAGGGAACGGCGTGGATCTTTTAAGAGGGATTTAAAACGCAGAAACCCTAGGCGTTCGACGGAGGACCCGTTCTTCTACTTTTTCCTCGAGATAAGGGAGCGAGAGTCATTCGGAGAGGGATACTGATGCTACGTCGACGGTGAGGAATGCCAGTTCAGAAATTTTTGCGAATAATCCCGCGGTATTCGAGCCTCGCCCGGACCCCGTTTTTCGGCCTCCGCTCTGATTAACCACCTCGCGGCAAGCCCCGATACTAATTAAACCGGGCCCCTAACTGCATTCGTCGGGTAGCCAGCCTCGATCATTCAGCGATCCTCTTCGTTCTGAAAATATCAGTTTAAAATGCATCATTCTTTAATCAATCCATTTATTCACATTGTGGAGGAGGGATGCGAGACGCAAAGGGGGTTTGCCGGAACAAAGCGGCGGCAAAACGAGTAGTCACTTTCGTTTTCTAAGCAGCGATTTTAATAATATATCATATTTCTTGGTTAAAACCGTTCTTCCTTAATTCCCTGGCGGCTGGTTTCGTGGGCCGGGGCTAAGGCTTTTCTGCTTTTTTCTGGAGCAACGTGGGCCCCCCCGGTTCCCTGATTCTCTTATTTTATCCGAGGTCGGGTCCCATCCGCGCGTCCTTTCTTTTTGCTTGACATAATTTAAAATTTATGAGTTCGAGAATCGGTTATGCGCGCGGGGCCCACTCTGCTCGCTCTCGGCTCACTTTTACCAGGGCTCCCCCTTCTTCTCTCGCCACCCCCGTCGGGCCCACTGGCCCGGGTTTTGCCGGGGAATTTGAATATTAAGATTAGGCCAGCTTTAATGCCCCGTTCCTCCACGTATTCCGCTTCGCCGATACACGTCCACCGCCATGAAAATTCGCCGCGGAACGTTTTCATAAACTATGCGCCCTGGCTACTCTCTCTCCCTCCCCCCCTCTCTCTCTCTCTCTCCCTCTCTTCTTTTCAGGGCCCCCCTGACTATGCTCGACCGCGTGCCCTTTGTTTCCGCGCACGCTTTCGATTCGTATGCAGAAACCCGCCTCCGTTTCGATATAGTTGTAGGAATAAAAGTAGGATCCGCTCTTTGGTGGTCTGACTCCACTCTCTGCTGGGCCCCGTCGGGCCTCCTTCGTTCCCTGGACCCCCAAATCGCGGTTTCTGACAGTCCGAGGGTGAGTTTCAGAAAATATGTAGACAGCAGTACATGCCCATAATTATAAAAGTGGTCTAAGTCATGTATTCCTTGTTTCGAGATATTTCAAGGAGAAGGTTCATTTTTTTCACAATATCGTAAAAATTGTATTGAATTAATTTAGTTTAAAATAATGTTATTCCATGGGCACATATGTGAGTTCTTGAAGATATTAAATTGTAAATCCAACTCGCCGGTAAATAAAATCGAAAGAGAAGAAATCTGCACGCGAAATGGAGTGTCGTCGTCGCAAAGAAAAGGAAAAATTAGTGCCTGGAAACCACCCACGCACCGATTCGCAGGCGCCAGTTTCTCGCCGCGTTCCGATCGCGTTAATTAGTCAACGAGTCGCGGATTCGTAGAAAATCCCCCGATGGTTTTTAAAACGGAGATTAGCGTGGATCACGGGATTGGTGGAGAACAGTCGGGAAGAAGAGAGGGGGACAGCAGGAGGTGGAGGAGGAGGACGGAAAGAGAGAAGTTCATTAAGATCGTCGAAGCCACGGGCACCGTATTAGGTCGGACAAACTGGTTTTCGCGGGTCTTTTCTCTCCCCTGAATCATCCGGCGCATCGGGCTCGGATAAAAGAGCCCTGGGATTCGGCATGGCCCTTAACCCTTTATTTGGCGATGTCGCCCTCGGGGCCACGTAAGAGAGAAAGAGATTTCTCTCGCTAAGGTTTCTCCCGAGTTGGTTTCCGACGATTTTCGATTACCAGCCGAGATGAACGACCGAAAACCAATTTTTTCGCTTCTCGTTTTCGGGGCCGCGCGCCCTTTCGATTCGTTTATCTTTTTCGACGCGATACAATCGCTCCCGGGCTCGGTTTCTGCTTTAATTAACTGGCCTGACAGGGAATTGCGTTTAGGTGATCGATGTTAGGAATCGATTTCGAGAAACGCTATATGCTGTTTTCTAGAGTATAAATTGTAACAATAATTTCTGTGTGCTTCTTTGAGGCTCGTACTTCTCATCCATTTTCGTTTTACGATGAACGTCAATCGGACAAATATCTATTGCGTTAGTCATCGGTAATAATAGACGAAAACAATGTTGCTGAGGCATTTTCCCGACCTTTCGATTGCATCCGTTATGCGTCCCGATCCAATAATAATCGCTGGTAGCAAATAATATAGAAACGATTCGGAGTAGCGTCGGTCACGGTAAAAACGCGTCTCGTTTTAAATATAATCGGTGATCCCATTGTTTCCGTTCGATTTTAAAACCGTGTCGCGTGACCGCTAATTTGCCAATTGCCTATGCTAAATAGTTGGCAAATGCCTGGCGGGATTTCGTTGCGCGATCGCCAAGTAAAAAAGAACGTCTCGCCGTGACAATTTTATCGTGCGACGCATTTTTCTCTCTATTCGATCACGATCCTCGAACGTATATTCTAGAGAAAGACGACAACATAATTTTTACAGCTTCCTTTAATGTGCATTCTTGTATTAGAGCACATAAAAACACAAGAATTTAATTCCACATGCACAGTAACATTTTATATACTTTTTTATACACAGAATTCCTCGACTTAAATGTACTTTAACATACCAGAAAGAAATAATATCACAGGATGAATGGATCGCACCGATTCAGAGATCGATTCCAACTAAATAAAAAGTTTCTAGAGCCAGCGAATCGCCGTTTCCAAGATGACTGTACCGAGCCATGTGTTTTCAAACGAGCACTCCCACGAGACAAGCTCACGTTCTTTATTCCTTCCCTTTCGGTTCGCGTTCGAGGATTTCCCGGAGTAACACGCGCTTCGATCCCGAGTGATTCGTAATTACCGAGCCGTGTCAACAAACAGAAAGATCCAGAGATTTTATCGCCCGAACGGCTTTCCACGGGACTCTGGAATAATATACACCGCCTTTGCTCTTTGTCGTCTCGTTTCAACATTCGATAGAGTCGAGATATCGCAACAGAGTTGCTGTTTCCAAAGCTGCTTCTAATCGATTTTCAATCTTCATCTAAAACTAAACGAAGACTCTATTTACTAAATCGTAAATATTCCTCATTTGATATTCTCTACCTTTTGCTCCCGCAAGTATCTCTTGAAAATTTTGCGAAAAACGCAAAGTTTTGGGGTTCGACTATTTTTCAAGCGGAGGTACACTCTCGATACATGGTGGGGGGAGTCGATCGGGGGGTCAACCGGATTCATAACCGATAGAAGCAGCGGGGAAGAGGGAGAGAGACAGAGCGAGTGTCCATTAGCGTTTCCACGGAGGGGCCAAGCTCGAGGCTCGATTAATTTTTCAAACAATCCCACTCGGGACTCATCGATTCGAGATACGGTGCGAGAGGAGGAGGAGGTGGTGGCAAGGGGTGGAGGGGAAGGGCTGGACACGTCCCTCGTGGTCCGGGGGAGAGGGCCCATTAGGCCCCGCGGCGCGGAGGCCCCTGGTGCCCCTTGTCAGTCTCCGAAAACCAGAAAGTCAGCTTGTCAAATTAATCACGGATGACCAATCCATCAGCGGGCATTCCTAGCCGAGGTGGATCTCTCTTCTGGTCCTCTCCTCTGGTTCGCTACCAGGGGCCCCATCCTTTGGGCCTCGCTGCCCCCCTTCCTCGTTCCTCGTCCTTCGAGGACAACGACAGGGATCAACGACGTTAGCTTCTGCCCCCTTTTTTTCGAGGAAACGTTATGGTATGCCTGCGTATTGGGGAACCTGACGCTTCTTCTTCTTCTTCTTCTTCTTCTTCTTCTTCCTCTGCCTCCTTCCTCTTCACCTCCATCTTGTGCCATGGGTCCTCCGCTGATTCCACCGGCTTGATAGATAATGCTAATGCAGGGGAAGATGACGATGCTTTCGCCTGAGTAATGGTAACTCCCCGACGCGTTTTATTACGGTGCACCCGAGATTGATCGCGGCTAACAAGATGCAAAAGTTTCGCCCAAGGATTTCACACCTTTTTGCGGACATCCTCGCTCTTCTAGAACTGTCTATCAACATTCGGAACCGAGTACTCGTCTGTGTCAATCGTTCCTAGAGAGACTCTGACTATCAGAAGATTATTTACGCTCCCGAACAAAAAGATTCGCCGTACGAGCAGTCTTTACGAGAAACAGCAATCAACTGAAGATTAAGTTCATACTTCGGAGGTTCGTGGCTCATTCAGTTTTGTCAAACACGCATAAAATCAACTGCTCGCAGTTTATTTATCAGTATTCAAGCTGTAGGAACGAGGGTAGTAAAGCAAAGCACGATAAAACGGGGCATCTCTGCAGGTGGATTGATCGTTTTTCTAACTAAAATGATTTGCTCGAGTCAATAAACTGTGATCGGTTGCTGGAACCGTTTGGAGTCGATGCATTTGTGCTCGGAAATGCCTCTAGCGTGGTGTACCCCGGCTATGGGGATTATTTATTGCTTCGTTTGAATATTAAACGTGGTGTTAAGCAGTTTTAGAGCTGTGTAGAACGTCAGGATGCAAGTTTTTACTTGGAACGTTTCTTCTCGCGATATTGATATCATAATTTACTAATTTGTTACACTAATCACTGCGCGCCCCTTTTTGCCGAGTATCTGCAGCTTGCGTTCAGGATTTCTCTGAATTCATCAACATTATAATTCCGAGCTACATGTACGAGTACAAAAAAAGAATCTCTTTCGATTATGGAACAAAATGTGATAAAACTTTTTCCAAATGGTAAAAAATTGCCTTTCAGTTTCCCTTGAGAGAACGAATTGACTTTCCGAACGACCCAATATAATTTAATTTCGCGAATTTGAAGTTACGACGTGGGCTCTCGGAAGGAAACTCGCCTAATTGCTTTATTCTCGCGGTGGCGTGTCTTTTCTTGGGAATTTTACAGCTGTGGCAGTTTGCAGGAGCCTGCAGGCTGTCGTCCTGTATTGATCGGGGTAGCCGAGCTGAGTGCCGGACGATTTTATTTTTACGAATACCGGTTTCTTTTGCGCGAACCGAGAAAGCCGCTCCTCGGCCGACGTCCGTGCCCCGAAATGCGCTCCCCCCGTCGCGATCGATAATAACCACGTGTCGGGACGCGAGTTCCCGTTTCCTCGAATCGCGTTGATAACATAATCATCGATGGTCGATCATTCTTTCGAGCGCACGCGCGAGCACGCTCGTAACCCGATAACGATCACGAGCTGTCCGAGCTGCGGAACGCGTTTCACGCGAAAACCTGGCAACGGGTTATCGCGGAACGATCTATCTACGATCCAGGGAACCTGTCCGCCGCGCTTCACTGATCCACGGAGATCCTGCGAACCGATCGCGATCGCGGGAAAGCCGCGATCAAGATCGAACATCGCGATGAGTCGCGGTTTTTAGTTTCTCTAGAGTTTTCCGGGTTTGTAAGACGACTGACAAACATGATTCGGATCATGAGTAGATAATATCGAGAAACGAGGCTTTGCTTAAATAATGACTACACAGAATTGCAACAAACTTGAGTGGAGATTTATTTTCCTTTTTAGTGCATCCGATGCGTTGGAAATAATATAATAGTATTTTTAAATTCTTTCATAATGTTTTTCACTGATTTAAATTGCAGCTTCTCATTTTTGTCATGAATGAGATAACGGAACGTACACGTAAAAGATTTGTTTGGCCGATATTCATGATTTAGAATCGACAGTTATTAAAAGCCCTGATAAAACTTTAATGAACGCTTTGATTTATCGTCTCCTGAACCCTCACGAGAAGAAGTAATTTCCTGTTTAACACCTGCCGTGGTATATTACCTCGGAATGAAAGGATTTAGCATACGGTCCCGCAGTTGTCCGTCACAATTCATTTTTATTGTTCGCGGATTCGATGGAAATATGATAAATTGCAGTTTTTATTGGGAGCACGCGGGACCGGAGCTCAATCTCGATTGCGAAACCAATTGCACATAGGAAGTAATTGTGCTCGTGGAACGTTCCAACCCTTCTTGACGAAGTAGCTTGCCAGAAAAGTTAATTGAGCGTTTCTAAAGCGTTACAGGTCGTTTAAAAAATAAACAAAGCGCAGCTCCGAAAAAGATATTACAAAAGTAATCTGGGGATCTAGCATCAATTAGTTAGCTGGTTCGTCTAGAATCTAGAAGAAGAAAAAAAGAAGATCACTGCTTCCTACGTTAATCTGCTACATTAATCTTCGTGCATTTTAAAATCAGCGAAGAAACGATAGAACGCGATATTACGCGATGATAGCACAGACAATGGCGCGGACCGTGTACTTCCCACCGAACCGGTAATTAAAAATAAATTATAACAGAATTGATGAAGATTTCGCCAAGTCGTTCATCGCAGGGTCGTTTATGCTAATTCGGATTTTTGTAAATTGCTTTATAAGTGCGGGTAACCTGTTGAAATATTTTCCGACCAAGAATGATTTTAAAAAATTTCCACATGCACCATAATCACTGCTCCGCTATAGCAAGTGCGATAACCGAGGCCGCACTCGTCGCCATAGTTAAAAGGGTGGTTACTACCCCCGAGCATGTTCCAGGAAAGGGTGTCAGTCGCGAACGAGGTGCGAGAAACGATGGAGAAAGACAAAAAGGACTCGCATAGTTCGAAAATCACGTCCCCGGTTGCGGCAATAAAAATATTTACATCGCGTTTCGAGTGACATCTGCTTGCTCGCGCGCGAGACGAAGAAGGAGCAGAAGAGAAGGAGGAGGAGGAGGAGGGAGCCGGAATTAAACAAATAATCTGAGGGGGCCGGAGCGCGAGGGAATCCGTGAAGGCAGGAAAGTGCGCCCCGGTAAAAGGATCCCATTGAATTCTAAATTTGAAACGAATGTCCGAGTGTCAGCGGGCTGACGGGCAAAATAAACAAGATGCCGGGGCGGTGGAGTGCGCCTTCGTGAAAAAAACAAGAAAAAACGAACGAACGAGGAAGAAGGGACGAGAGACTGGGATATATCTTGGACAGAAACCTTTTCTCGTTTCCATCTTTCGTTGCTGGCTGCTCGTTGACCTCGATCCGATCGAGCACCGCGATGAGTCTAGAGTTTTCCGGATTTTTAATAGCAATAGTTTGCAGAGTTATTCAATTGTGAGAGCGTTGTTCAGCGAAGAAGCGATTCCGTGTTTAGAGACATGACTTTTTCGTTTTTCTGCATCGCAGGCTGACGGATCGATCGTGGCCGTGGTAATCAGACAAATTGACCGCTAATTGCAGATGATTCCATCGCTGGGGAGTAATTTCGAACGTCACGTTCTCCGAATTAATTGAACATCTTCGTCCGTTTGCGTCTTCCCTAATGTTTGTAGTTTGTAGTCGTGCGATATTGGGAATGTTGTAGATGGAAGCATTATTTGACGATCCACTAGGATTTTAACATCGACAGTATATGCATACATCCACGAAAGTAGACATTGCCAAAGTACCTGGATTCCAGAAAGGAAAAGAAACTGAGCAAAAGAACGTAGATCATGACGATCGCGGTCCGAAGAAAAACAGCTTCGGGTCGCGACGACGACGTTCCATCAATAAGGCAATTCTGACTCGGAGCTAAATTGACGAAGGAAAAAACGACGAACCAATTGACCCGGAAGCGGACACGAAGAGTTACAACTGGTTCTCGCGTCTGGGAAATTGGAAACGAGTCTCTCTCGTAGCTCCTGCGAACGATTAGGTTCAGCTTGAAGCTTTGTGGTAGTATAAATTTCGACGACTGATAAAGGAAACACGGCGATGCAAATATGTACACGACGACGAAGAAGAAGAAGAAGAAGACGACGACGAAGAAGAAGAAGACGAAGAGGAGGATCTGGAAGGAGAGGAGAGGAGAGGAGAGGAGAGAAACAGCCGCGAGGAAGACCGTCACGTGTTCAGCAGAAGCAGGCCCTAGTTCGGGACGCGGCTCGTAAAGGCTTTCATAAAAGCTTTCATAAAACGTTCCACGATTCCAGCGAGCGGTGGCTGGTTCTCTCGTACTTTCTCTCTCTCTCTCTCTCTACTTCTCATCTCTCTCTCTCTCTCTCTCTCTCTCTCTCTCTCTCTCTCTCTTTCTCTCTCGTTGTCCTCGTGAATTCCTCGATTTTCTTCGAGTCCGACGGGGGAATAATTGTTCCCCTCGCGTGGAGACATTCCACGGCGACGCGTTCGGTTTTATTGTCGCCGCGTTTCGAGCTGAAACGTTTAACCCCTTCGTCATGGAAAGCCGGTGTAATAGCTCCACGCGAGGCTCTAAACCCGCCTCCCGGCTATGATTTACAAGAAGGATGCCAGTTCTTCATTGATTCGCCGCGATTCTTGCTGCTCCTGCTTCTCCATTCCCGAATAACATTAAAACGGACGTGAGAACCGCTTTTCGGGGACCGACGACCGTCGTAAACACGAGGTAATTAACTGTCGACTACGTCTCACTTGTCATCCTGTTAGATTCGTCATCGAATGCTGTGCCACTCGTTTTCGAAGAAAAATTAAGGAGAGGATTTGGATCGTTTCGGACAGCTTGGTTCGAATCGAGAGTTTGGTGGCCCTGGGAGAGACCGGGTGCTAATCGTGGGGATCCGGAACCGAGCTTTCATGTCTCCACGTGTGTAGCCCTACTCGAGCACGTAGGTAGACGGTACACGAGTACCTACGACGTAGGTCTCGGCAAGAGTAGATCGAAATCGGAGCTCGTTCTGCGTGTGTAGCCGGTAGACAAAAGCCCTTGGGCTCTCCGGGCTCCGGATGACAGGAGGTGTCGGTAGAACCTTTTTCGGATCGGCGACCTGTTGAATCCACCTCCCCTCCATCTCTCTCTCTCTCTCGCTCTCTCTTACTCTAGTATCCTTCTCAACGAATTCTGCGTTATTGTGTAAAGAAGAAAAACGAGCGAGGATACCGTCCTGGTGCAAAAGGGGGCCGTCGTCGTCGTCGAGAGGCCGAAATACGTTAACCCTTATCTGCGTTTCACAAAAAGGACCCCGGAATAATCACGGGCCCCATAGCGGCCCCATTATTCATCACCGGCTTTTTAATTCATCTGGACGCCGAACGACGCTAATTGCTACCGGCCAGTCGCCACCGAAACTGTTTTAACGTCGCGCGATATTTATTCATGCCGAAACGAAACGAAACGAAACCGCCTCCGTTAGAATACTCCCTCGCGGATCATTGGACGTAGCTCCAAAATTTGTTTTTGCTAGTGCATATCCGTTCCGTTTGGGAACGTTATTGGCGAGTTATTATAATCTATGCGGCCGAGGAGGAATTAAAATGTTTATTATCCGGACAAAAAGGACTGCAGCTGCTCCGGCGACCGGTCGGTGGGATCGACCGTGGTCGAAATTATACCATTATTCAAAATATTAGTTAGATTATTAAATATGTTACCGTCTCAATTACTAAACATTTAAGTACTGGAGGAGGTGTTACATCAATTTCATATCGATAAAATGACAAAAATGATATAGAATGGAATTATTCTAGGTAGGAAGAAATGTTTCCAATCAATCATTCTTCGCAGCATGCAAAAATAGTAAATGCTAGAATCTTCTTTAAAGAAGAATCGCTCTCTCGCGCATAATTGGCATTGGCACGTTGCAAGAGTTAAAATATGGATCTAGCGCCATTCTACAATCAATCATAGATCCATAAGACGCGCGTCTACCCTCTCAGCCGCGTCTTTCAATCATGCAAACAATAAAACCAAACGAAAATTCCCGACCATATCAAATCAGAAATTTCTCAGCCCTCTGCAAGCCTTTGAAGCAACAAAACACTCTGCTGAACAGTATTCTGATGGAAAGAGACGATTGTTACACGGTTCCATTCCAAAAATCTCAGCTTAACAAGTTCTCAACAGGTGTCCCAGACGCCGGGCGTCGCCTCCCCACGTTCGGATATCAGTTTCGAGAAGAAAGCGTCGCGTTATCAGTTAATGAATCTCCTAGCCGTCGAAAAGGGGTTCGAGGATGAGTCTGGAGAGTCTCGCGGGCCTGTTCCCTCGACAATAGAAGGCCTCCGACGAATTTCGAAAAGGAGAAAATAAAAAACGATCCTGAAGGAGCGAGAGGGGGTGGAGGACGAGCAGAAACAGCGACAGAGGGAAAGAAAGGAGTGGATTTTTCTCTCTCTTCTTCTATTGCCTGCGTGCCTGGTCTGGTCCGACGTCCGTCCGACTGTCCGTCTTCTCTTTTCATCCTTGCTGCCTTTTATCCGGCCTGGAATGATTAATGGGTTCACGGAGGCATCGCTGTGTCCTCCATCCCGCCTGCTACGCAGCACAGACGCGGCTTTTCTGCTTTTCTTCGCGCTGCGTCCTTCTTCTTTCTTCTCCACTTCTTCGTCCGCACCCTCCACTAGCTCGAGATCCTTCTTCCTGCTCGATCACACCCCCTCGAAATCCGGACTTCGATCGCGGGGCCGTGAAATCCGCCGATTATGGAGATTTAAGAGGTGTGCACATTGTCCTCTTCTTGAAACCTCGAGCTGCAGCTTTGAGATTCGCATTTTAAGGTGAAATAAAACCCAATTTCTTTTATTCAAGCAATGTAAACTTCGAAATAAATGGTAATCTGATGGTGCAATGTCACTCCAACTTGGTAACACGTGAAACAAGCACACCAATAAAAGAAGAAACAGAGAAGTCCGACTCCAAATGCGAATCGATTCGCCTCGCAAAATTGTGAAAATAATCGCAGATTAGAACGGTTCCGTCTAAGGTGGTCCCGAAACGTAGAAAATCGTGTGCGTCGTGGAAGGGTTAAAGGTGTTTATTGACGTGTCGGTGACCCGGAATCGGTTTCATTAGAGTGACCAGGGTCCCAGGAGGACCGGGGACCGAAAGTGACGACGTGCCCCGTCTTTCTCTCTTTTTCGCCGGAGCGAAAACGCGCGCGGAACACGTCCGGCCCACGGTGAGAAGAAACAGGAGAGAGACAGAGAGGAGAGGATTCCTCGTGTTCGTTTTGTTGCGCGCGTGTTCCGCTCCCACCCGGACCCCGGCCACCTACATACGAGTACGAGAGAGCCGATGCCTGGAACAAAAGACTACCTCTCGTCGGGATTGATACGGGGGAAAAAATCGCGCATAATTTATCATGTAAAAGCGCGCGGCACAAACAGAAACCGCGCGTCGCCGATGAATCGTTGGATCCTCTGACGGCCGAGGATCCGAGAGCGAGAGAGAAAGAGAGAGGATCGAGAGGATCGAGAGGAGAGAGGGTTAGCAGAGAGATGGAAAAAGGAAGAGAGGTTCTTCTTATGCCTCTTCAGATGTCCCGGGGACTTCTATGAACCTTGACGGGTACCTGGACGGACAAATACACTATCGAGCTCTTCCGACTCCGGCCAGACTGCGGCTAATCTAGAAACCTAGTGGACTTCGTGGATATGTTGATCGATAGTCTTCCTGCTTCGGAAAGACAAGCGACGATTTTCACGATCTTCTGGTCCGAGGCGAGTTTGTTTGGCAGATTTGGATTTCTTCTTTTCTCTCGGACAAGAATCAATGTCTCAACTACAGGAATTAAATACATCAAGGACACTCGAAAGCTGAACAAAGAGATCGAATAATGGAGCAACGACCTAACAGCGTTAGGAATGAAATTTCGAAATTTGGAGCCGGAACACAGTGCCGTCATCTTCTGCATCTGGATGATCGATGACAGCGCGTTCCTCGACGGAAATTGTTTCTTCTTTTGAAAGCGGGTTCCCTTCGAGCGAAGCCTCGATCTCTAATCTTGTCGTTGACCTTTGACGATGAAATATCATGCTAATGCGTAACAGTACTTCCCAAGCCCGTCGGAAAGTTTCAAGCGCAGAGACAACAGAGAGCGACGACGACGGTTTCGCCCGGCGAATGTGTGTCAGCAAGATTCCCAATTCTTGACGAAAAGGGAGGAGATAGAGATAGAGAGAGAGAGAGGGAGGAAGGAAGAAGGAGAGAGAGAGAGAGAGAAGGGGAGCAGCACGTTACGAGGCATGTCGCATTCAATTTCACGCGGTCAGTTTTCTGGTAATTGGCAGGATGGCGGACGGCAGAAACGAGCGTGTGGCATGAGTTGCCACGGTGTTCGACAGTGTGTGAGTTTAATCGAATCCGAAAGAGATTACTCTCCGGCAAAAGGACGCGACAAAGACCATTCTCTCTCCCTCCCTCCCTCTCTCTCTCAGTGGACAAAGTGTGGCCGAAAGACTCAATCGAGTAACAATGGACCGCGGTGCCACGAATGCCCGTTAGGGTCCTTTTACATCGACGTAAGGTTAACTTACATAATGTATGAATATTGAGCGCGGACAGAGGGAACCGGCGACGATGACTCACTGACAGGGAATTCTGTCGACGCGTCGTAGAATCCGGTAACCGGACATTTTATTTCTACTTCTTCTTCTTTTCACTTTTTTACTCGATTTTTCACGAGACACCGATTGCACTCCGAAACTGCACTCGGTTCCCGTGGAATTTTTCTTTCACATTTTCATCGACCACAGAGAATCTCCGTCTCGATCAATAGCTTAAAATAAACGTGCTTACAATGTTCTTTTTAGTTCGATGTCTTCCACATAATCGATCAAAATAGACGTTCGAATCATTGTATAAATAAAATCGTCGGCGACCGTCTCTCATCTGCAGGCCAAGCTGTCGATGTCTTAAATACTAAATCGTCTTTATCGATGCTTGATGAACTTGGTAATTTTTTATTCCCAGCGAAAATCGCGAAAATGCGTCTGACATTTCTGCAATAATTTAAATCTTCGATTCAATTAATCGAGAGCAGAATGCACAGAACTTTTATTCGCAAATTAATCAACTCTCGTTCAAATGGAAAAATCTCATTCGTACCGTATATTGTGAACATACAATTTACGCTTAAATTGAGCAATGATCGGCGGGTTGCAGTACTCGCGATTTTTCCCGCGAAATAAAAATTGCGTCGCCGAGGAAGAAGAGCGGCGGGTCGCGTAATTTTTAGATTAGACTGTACGCGTGCACCAGAGCAGAATGTGGCACTTGCATATTGCCAGTGCATCGCATATGCGCGCACGTGAATATGTGATGGCTCTCGCAAGATGGCCGACTTATAACTCATAAAGTCGGTCGGACTGCGCGATCCGTTGACTGCCTCGCGATCGATGGATGCCTTTGAGATCAGCCAGCGTCATCGTTTCCCGTTGTCGAGCGTCCCGCGTGGGTTGACACTCTCACGAATTCCATACACTCGTATATCTGTCTCTTTTCCTTCACTGTGTGTGTTCTCTACATTGTACATCCTATACATATATATGTATATACCTTACACCTCGATCAGTGTGTGTTCGATGCGCGCTCGAGCTCTCGCGACTAACGAGTCAATTTCACTATTCTTCGTTCCCCTTCGCCTCGAACATACTCTTCGACGTCGAGTTTTTGAATTGCCTTCTGACACGACTGATTGATTCATAGCCGATGCTGTTGCTGGATCTACGCACCGGCAATTATGGCTTTTTCGCATTCTTTCCCGAACGCGAGACTCCAATCCTCAGATTTTACTTCTGCGCTCCTCGCTTCCCCATTCGAAAATGTATATTATTTTTGCGATTTTTTTTATTTGAATCCTCGACAAATTTTGGTAAGATCGCAGCAGACAATTATGGCTTTTTCGCATTCTTTCCCGATCGCGAGACACCGATCCGATCTGCTCGACTCGAAAATGGAATTGGAAGTTATTTTTATTTGTAAGATTGCAGCAGGCGATTATGCAGTATTTGGTCTGCTTCCCCTCTGATGATTAAATTATGCTCGATGAGGATTTGCGTTTTTCGACTGGCAGATTGAAGTAATTGTTAGGTGCGTTCGGGTTTTGGATAGGACGAGGCTATTCTTTCTATGAATTATGGATCTGTGAAGCTTCTTATACAACTGCAGCACGCAATCATGCTACTGTTTGGTTCGCTTCCTGCCTTCTTGCGAAACAATGGTGGAACAAATTTACTTAGAAGATGTACTTTCTTTCGAAACTGTAGCCGATACAAGTTCAGTCCAACCACTAGCTTTCAAAAATTCCTGCGAAATAAATTCGGTAGATCCATTAATCCGGGATCGACAGCTGATAATGACTACAGCCCAAAGAAGAAATATAAATCTGATAAAGGGATAGAAGCAATATATAAATAGATACGTGTGCCACTTTCTCAAAGTGTCGGAGCTCCAAATGTTGTTCGTCGAAAATGGAGAGCACAAGCGGATCAAGATTTCGTCGAGGTAGAAAGAAAGCGAGTACGATAGACACGCGTGATAAGAGAAGCTTAGAAGCTGCTCCCTTCTCGAACCGGGTAGAGATTATGTGTTTGGTGTAAAATGCATATGAATCAATCCGATCTGATTTTTCCGGAAAATCATGAAAAATCATGAAAAATCAGCAGTTTCAGACATCGAGGAAACGCGCCAGCCGCCGAAGCAAGAAAGCTCGGCGAAAATTATTATTGATGAGAGGAGGATGATCGCGTGACAGGCGTTTCATTAACGCAGATCTGGACCGTTCGATCCAGTCAATGGACGTTCCCCGGCTTCCTGACCAAGAAACTATTAATCCCCATCGGTAATTCCGCTTTTTCACGGTACGTTTGACGCCGAGAGCCCCTCGAGAATTTATCAATAACTCGTTTTCAATAACCATCAACGGTCTCCACGGCTCCGCGAAGCTTTTCGATAGCAGAAACAATGAATCCCAGTAAAAAAATTCCTGGCTCGGCACATTCCGAAACGATAAGGCATCGACGGTAGTCTGAGGTCAGTCTGAAATTGATTTTCAGCCAAGGAACAAGCACCAATGCCAGCCAGTGACGATCGTCAATTGCTTCTAGGCCCAGCCCCGAATTCAATGCCAAGCCAATCATCGAAGAGTCCCATTGTTGGCTCGGCTAACCATTTCGTCGAACACCGACTCTAATTTCTGTTCAGCGAACAACGAGTCCTGCCGCGAATAATAACGATTCGAGGAATGCGATCGAGACCGATCGATGAACGATCCATCTGGATCTACGAGAAAAAAGAAATCGGTTTCTGGGCCGAGAGACGCCCACCTGTCGTTGCTCCTGCACTCGAAAGCCGAGGAGCTGCTAGAAACGCAGCCCTGGACGGTTATTAACGATCGTTAGCCGAGATGGGTCTAATTAGACTATGTAGATCTCGGCTGGCCGTATGTGGATCACAGGAATTCGGGGCTACAAACTCTGATTAGGCTACGGGCTTAAAAATCAGACTTGTACAATGTTTTTCCGTAACATTGCAGTTTTGTTGTAAACGTGTTGCAATTCGCATGGTGAATGACTGTTTCCCCATTGAAGATACTAGAGGAGGTTAGTAGAAGCTCGCACGGGTGCAAAGTTGGTGAAAGTAGTAAAGAGGAAGAGGAGTACTCACCGTGAGGCTGTTGGCCAGTTGCAGGGTTCAGGAAGGTCGGCGGTAGCTGTCTGCTGACTGACTTAGCCAGCTCTCCACCCGCCAGACCATAGATCGCCAGCAGCTCTTGCATAGTCGACTCGGCGTACTCCCTCATGCCCTCGAAGGGCTTCCTCTCCTCGCACTCGGCCTCGCCGTCAGCGTCCTGTCCTCGATCATCCTCGAAAGGCGTGTCGTCCAAACGAGACGACTCCGCGTCCAGGACACCGTTGTCGCTTTTCTCCGACGAGTCCGAGTTTGGACTCCTCGCCTGCGAAACAGACCCGTAATCGGTGCAGTTTCGTATCGATTTTAACAACTTTTACTGTAACGGAGTACACGTGAATCTAATGAGCAGACGGCTGCGGATCTTTATGCGAAATAAACAGTATCTTCATCGATTGCAAGAAAGAGAAACTAAATTGAATGTTATTTCTTCCTTTAAGGGGGTAGGTCTGGGTTATGGTAGGATCTCCTTTGCGCGTCTGGACGCAGCGTTTTGTTATCCCAGCGCCTTTTATACTCCATTCGTCATACTTCATCAGAACTGCGTCCAGACGCGTGCGTCTACGTCAAGAAACAATATCGCATTGTCCTTTCGAGGAGTATTTTAGAATATTCTTACCAATCGTGGCTTCCCAAATGTTGCAATTTGAACAAGCGTGTATGACGCAAATCACTTACAACAGGGTCATTCCGAAAACGGACACTTTCTCGAGTAAAATTTCGGATTTCGTTCACATTTAAATATGTTGTAGTCTTTGGTGACCTTTGAACGAATCTCAAAGGATTTTTTGACATCTTAAAAATTGTTGATTTTACAGAGGTATAAAAAAACGTGTCAACCTTTTCCCATTAAATTGTAAGACTAGAACTGCTTATGGTGGAAACATAAGAGTATCCACTCCTCGGTTTGCTAGTTCAGCTATTATAATTAATGGAAAAATGTTGACACTTTAATTATTAATATTAACATGATCAATTCTTTAAATTCATGTTCAGCATTAATAAATCTTTATCCATTAATATTGACATGTTCCATTGTTTAAATTCTCCAACAACTTTGAGTTTCATCTACTCAATTTTACTATAAATACATAAAGATCCGCAGTCTAACTAACGAGCTTCGTCTCACTGTGCATTCGGACATAGCGTTATCCATTGAAGACGGAAGAAAAGTCGGAATCAGGGCAACGTCAGGTTACCTCGGTGCCAGGTGAGTAGAGTTTCTGCGACCTCAGCTGCTCGAGGATGAACTTGTGCCTGAGCGAGTCCCCGCTGTCATCGTCAGCCTCGAATGACGGCGGCCTGGTGGCCACGGACAGGTCTATGGGGCTGACCTCGTTATTGTTCAGTCTTTGCTTGGTCCTATCATCCGCGGGCAGCAACAACGTTTTCCTCTCGTATTCGAGGACCTCGTTGGAGCTTTCCTCCATGGTCTCGAGTTCCTCGTCGTCTTTATCAGACTCATCGGACACCTCGACCATCCGGCTGCTTATTGGCTTGAAGTTCTTCCGTTTGTTCCTCGGTTTCTGGATACTCGTGATCTGCAGCTGGCTCTGGCTTTCGTATTGGGAGTCGCTGTCCTGGTCGGCGGTGCCCCGCCGGGTCGTCGCGTAGTTGTACACCGAGTCGGAAAGCATCTCCGCTAATGGAAAGGAAGGCGGTGGTCAGAGAGATCTACCGGGTTAGTGTTAACTATTTGGGGCAGTATAAGAATGGTTCCTAGATGTTTTTGGGTCTGCAAGAAGGTGTGAAATCAAATTTTTGAATTTTTCAACGCACAGACTAGGTCGGCAGAGTTAGGGTACCATTGTGAGCACCGTTGACTGGGATTGATGGATTCTCAGCCGGCTGTTGCGCAACCCGAAGGCCGCTCGCTTCCCGCGAATCAAATTTTAACATTAATTAGAATTCAGCCGAGGCGCACGTTAATTGAACGTTCTCGGAATCGTTAGAGTACTCGCGCCGGCTATTAGGATTCGGTAAAATGGAGGGAATACACGTGATCGAAAGCAACGGGCCTAGCTCTCGCTTGAGCAATGGCCGGTTGGAAAGCGTGTGGTTTAAGACGAGGGAAGTTTCTTACAGGGGCCATACGGGCTGGTTACCGCGGACATCTCGATACTCTTGAGCTGGCCGACTCTTCAATGCATTCTGGAACAACAGAGAAAAACAACATCAGCATCATCCGGGTAACAAACGATTTGACTAAAATATAATCGCATTCGCTCAAAGGATTTTCAACTGGGCTTTTCGAGGTTGGTCACTGTTTCTAGGGGTTCTCATTAGACGAGGTGACCAGGGGCCGACTTCCTGGGCCCCGGGGTTCGCCGAGAAACGAATTGTCCCTCGTTTCGCGTTATCGCGGGCCCGTCTACTCGGCTGACCGAGCAGCGCTCGTATATCAGCGTAGCTTTTGTTACGACGACGTGCCTTTGTTTTCGCCTTGTTCTCGCGTCTCGTTCCAGTAGTGGCGCAAACCGTGGACGGTTCTCGCTCGTTCGGCAGCGTGACGGGCCCGTCCGGGGGTTTCGCTGAACTTGCCGTAACCCACTTTCGCACTGACACAGAAATAGATAACCCCGGAGGATTTCTTTCCCCGTTCCGGTGCGCGACTCAGCTGTTCGGGGAACCGCGATTTTTCTACGACGATCGCTCTCCGGTCAACTTAGGGGATCGCCCGAGCAAGCCGGGGCCTGGAAAATCGTATTCCGTTTTCTCAGGGGAAAATGAAAGCCAATTGTTTTACCATTTCCATGATCTTTCGCGATTTTTCGTCTTCTGCAAATTCAACCGGCTGTCAAGATGGCCACGATTTTGCGATTTAAAATAAGGATAAGTAATAACTAGACTGCGGATCTTTACGCAAAATAAAAAATGTTTGCATTGATTGCGAGACACAGGAGCGAAATGGAAATTTCTTTCATCTTTTAATTTTCTTATTATGCTGAAACCCGTACGCTGATGTCTTTGAATCTTTTTAGTATTAACTGAAAGAAAACTGAGATCTGGCAAGCTACAAAAAAACTAACCATCGTTAGTCAGCAGCTAATGGAAACTGCGTGACGCAGTCACGGCAGTCGACAGAAATGGGAAATACGGTTTCGGTCGAGGTTCAAGGAAACTGTCGGAGCTCTCTGAAACGGAAGTGATCGTCTCGACGCGACGTGGCGGAGCGATGGAATTTCGAAGGGACATCGAGGGGAAAATGACTTCTTGCCGCGAGTGAACCGGTGCGTGGCCATATTGGTCGGGTGGCCTTAATGGGCCAGTTTTAGTGCGGAAATAAATAACCGATAATGAACCGGACAAAAACGGAACTAACGATTCCGAAGGCCGAATTAGGCGGCGTGTTTCGGATGCCTCGCTCCAAGTTATCCAAATCGATTCGAGGACGGAGAGGGATAGAAGGAAGCTGCGTGGCTCCTTTGGTCGACGAGCGATGATTCGAGCAATCAACAGCCCGAAATAAATGACTGCTGATGAGCCCCGACGGGACGGAAAGAAACGAAAAGTTTCGGGGTCTTAAGTAGATTCCTCAGGGCAATACGACACTGTTCCGGACGTTCAACTGTTTCGGAACGTGGTTGTTCGTGTTCGAAGCGACAGCGTTCGCTTTTCCATTCATGTTTTTTAAAAGGTACGCTACCGGACAAGTCATGCGGCATTAGCGGCTCCCTGCAACACTGATTAATTAACCTACCCGGAAGGTAAATAGCCGGTCATTAAATTTTCTAGAATTTTAATAACGTGTCGTATCGTTATTAATCTGCCAGGGTTCATTAAGAGATTAACGTTCGTGTACGCCGTTTCCGTGGAAGCAGATTGTATCTCCAATCATTTACGTTTAATTCATTGAAAAGCCGTAACAGCTCCGTTCATATTTGTCTTTTACTCCTTCGACACCCCGAAAATTTTTCCAATTAGATCAATCTACTGGCGCTTCTCGACGGACACGGATAAAAAGGAGAACCGTAATTAGTGTCGTAAGCATGGCTAACGATTATTAGCACGATCCCAACTGCCTCGCTCAAACGACCGGGACATTCTCGCGGGACACAGGTAAAAACTTGCCGATCTGCTGGCAAATTTAAGGCGTCGATGTGCCAGTCGACTTTTCAAATGGTGGCTATCAATTTGTAGAACTTTGCCGTTCCTCCGTTAAAAGAATTTCCTTACTAATCGTTCATCCGTTTCCACATGAACTAGTACCTATCCCACGAACCGGTCCACTTAAAATTTTTCAATCTCACACATTTCTCACTTTACAATTAACATTGTCAGCATTGTCGAATTCAACAATATGAGAACCCCATTGTCCTCAATTTCCACAAAAAGGGAAAATAATCACCGAGTCTCTCACATAGGTCTCACCAAAATCCTGTCTCCCATCTTTTACAACTGTAAAAATCCTTCCAAACTCTCTACCATCAGAACCTGGACTATCACGCCGAAGTCAAGGAGGTCATGGGATCCTGGGAGTCGCGAGGAGTTAGGAGGATCGATTAGTCGGTGGAGTGGGCAAATAAGAACGGGAAGAGAGACGATCGAGAAAGGGAGAGAGAGGGGGGGAGGGAGGGAGGCAGGGTTGACAAGTCGACAGGACTCGGTAGCTCGGAGAGCCTAGGTTCCGCAGAATTTCCCTAGGCGGTTGTCGCCGGAAGTGGAACGCGATTGGGCCTCGTGGCACTAGGCGGGCCACGTGGCCCTCGATCAGGACACGTGAGTAGACCCTCCTCGAACGTGGGGATGCACACCAGTGGACGATAGCGGAGTTTTTTTGCCGGGCTCTCTGTACACAGAAGGGATAATTAACATCTGTTACAGTACGCGGGCCGAGCCGGGCCGCCCCGTTTCACCCCCACCACCGTCCACGGGGCGGACCTTGAATACATTATCACCCTGTTTGCACATGAACGTGCACCGTGCACCGGCCCGGTCGAATCCGAGTGCAGAAGATCGACCCTGAACAATGGGAGAGAAGTCTCTCTCTTTGTTGCCCGGCACCGTGGCCGAGGACTTCTGCTTTTGGCCAGGCGAGTCTCTACAGCTTGTTTTCTCGGGAAGCTTCTTCTTCTTCTTTGGCACTGGCGCGCGAGCACTCGGATGAAAAATTCAATCTGTGTTGCCGCTGATTGCCGCGCGCGAACCGACTCAGGAATTCATTTTTGCGACCAGAGCCGATGCCGATACCGAGAACGCCTCTCCGCAGTTGTCAACGGGCCTTGCGTCCAACGCATTTGCGTGATAATACGCTTTTGGCCGGGTCTTTCGGTTTTCTTGCTGCAGCAGCTTCATTTGGAATTGCAATCGACGGGGAATTTGGTTTGAGCAGCTGCGATTGGTCCTCTTCCGGTGGTTTTCAGTGGAGGGTGTTCGAGGTGGGTTTGATTTATGAATGAAATAACAAAACCGCGAGTCTTCCTTTATCTAGAATCTCGCCAACATCCTCAATGCAATTTTCATCATTCCACAGTGTACAATATCCAATAGTTCATTTCCACTCTACAGTTCCACGCACGTATAATTGCCTGTAACGTTAGCGAGCAGTCTGCCTGAAAATTTCGACTTATGTAGAGTCTCACGAGAATCCTCAATTTTCACGCCTTCCCTCGTTATTCGAGGGTCTACGCAGGAGTTAATTTTTCCAGTATCCTACACAATTAATTGCTCCGATTCGTTCTCCTATAAAATTAATGACAGTCTTCCTGTAAATTTCCATTTATATAGAATCTCTCGAGCACTACGAGCGTGTCCGGCAAGTCCGGTGGAGCAGCTAGTCCGAGGAAAACGTCTCAATTTTCCCTTTTCAGTCGTTCCTTTTTCAGCGACTGAATTCATCATCGCCGAGCCGTGTCGAAGGGAGATGGTTTTTCTAATCGTCGTCCAGCTCTCTCTCTCTCTCTCTCTCTCTCTCTCTCTCTCTCTCTCTCTCTCTCTCTCTCTCTCTGTCTCTTCCTGCCGTTCGAATTGAATCATTAGGAGCGTCGCTTTTTACAGGTTTCGAATAATAGCCCGAAGAATCCCAAGGTTTCCTCGTCCCCGGCTAGTTTCCGCGGCCGTTCGCTTCTGTGCACTCGTTCCGTCTTTATTCTCGGTAAGTTCGAGACCGGCGCCCCAAGAATCTAGGCCAGCCGGCCCGGGAATCTCTCTTTTTCTCGAATCCGCGGCAGGAAAGAAACTAACCCCTTTTGCCGAGGGAACCGAGCCAGGGACTAGGATAGATCGGGGAAACCTGGTACCCGACCGGACATTCCTCGGAATCTCTGACGATCCTCTTTTCCACCTCTCGATCACAACCCAGCACCAATTTCCTGCTATTAAGTGACTTTCTAGAAAATGTCAGTTTTCCAGTGAATACATTCTATTAACCCCTTGCCGTATTTTAACGAGCCAGACTCGTCATGCAAAATTTTAACAAAGTCTAACAAATACGAATGCTGTGTGTTTCTCTTTAGATGAAATAAAACTTGATTCGTTTGTAATCAATATTTAAGCATAAAAATAAATGTAGCTTCTGAAATGTCTGCTACGACATTTTAGGGGAGAAAGAAAATCACTGTAACTGTAAAGAAAATGGTACAAGGGGTTAATACATTATTGGTGATATCAATGCACTGATATTAATTGAAGAGTCTTTTCTGCCTGGATAATATTTCTGCGTACCCAGAATGACTTGAAAGGTTGACTTTGAAAGACGAACCTATTCGGCTCGTTTCGCGTAATGCGCGATTGTTATGAGCTTGATAATGGACGTAGCTGAACGTGCTCTGCCAGGTATTCTTTTATCGAAGAGTGGTGAGGCCATTTCTAGCTTTACACAATGACGCGATCCCAGGAATTGCTGTCCTCGTTCGTGTGTAACACACCTAATGACCCACAACAAATTTTAAAAAGTAAAAATCTGACAACGAAGCCTCATGCAATATTCCTCTGCAGATTCCAGATCTCCAGTCATGTAGAAAAATACTTGATACTCTCCGAACTCGAACAATCATCTTCCTAATCGAGCTTGCAATCGAGGAAGAAATTGTCCCAACCAAAGTGACCACGGAGAACCCAGTTTCGTCTTCGCGGAACAGATCCTTCCTGGATCGGATCCTGGATTTCCAGGATCCAGAGCAGATGCCTCGAACAGCGAAGAAGCGAATGAAAATCAAACGAAGGATCGGCTAGGGCGTTCCCTTGTCCCAGGAAGCGTGGAAGGGTCAACGTTCCGGGACAAAAGGATCATTAAGAAGGAGAAACGATCGGGCTCGGATTCTGGCAACGCGTTCGAACCCCGAAGAGACAGCAGTTGGTCCGTGAGAGGCTGTGCCACTCGACATAGCTCGACGCTGATGCCGATACCAGAAGCGGGAAAACAAAAAAGCAGGCGACGTAACGCGTTCGCCTGGCTCTCTTTCTCGCTCTTTCCTGTGCGTTCTGTTCGTCAAACACTTGAATGTAATGTTGCCAGGCCTGGGGGCTGCTGGGGCCTCGTGTGGCTGTTCAAGTGTCTGCTGGAATACCGGCGGATTATTCAAATTCGCCAGCCCGAGAGAATATACGTACACGTTCCTCGAGATACGAAAGGTTTCTCCGCTAAAGAGTCTTTTCGAGACATTTTCGGGTTTGTCAGGTGATTGAGGAATTGTTGATTGGCAGCAGAGATCGTTCTCCCGGTCCTCTGGAGTCCTGGATAGTAGGTTTTTGATCCAGAGACATGATTTTTATAACTAATCAATAATGGTAACGAATATTTCTGAACCCTTTGAAAGATTGAAGATGAATTGACACCTCATAGAAGATTGATAGGCCCAATAGTCCCCTCCTACAAATACGAAAATCCTATATCCCCCAAATTTCTCATCAACAAACAGCTACGAAAAATTTCACTGAGACTAAGCAATAAACTTTTCAAAAAATATTCCAAAAGTCCAAGAGGGCAACCAAGACTATAAAACAGCTCTCCCACTAGTCATGGCAACTTCGAAACCACTATGCAAACACTCGTGAATCTCGAAAACAGGGAATTCCAGCCCGATTCTGAAGATTCGAAGCTATTTGCTCTAGGCAGCTAGAACTCTCCGGTTTAAAGAATCCCGGAGACATTCTCCTGTATCGAGAATCGTTTCGTGGGTCCTCTCGAACCAGCCTAGAACGATCGAAAGCAGCTCTGAAAGTGCACGGTTATCTCACCGTTCCCGAAGTCACTGTACCGTCGACTCGTCGCCCGTTCAAAGCTACCATATCGCTAAACTGCTGACATCAATCATCTCTCCATTACCGGGGCCGCGTTCAAACGGTATTCAAAGCTGTCTGAACACCGTCAGCCGCTGTCTCTACGAGGTGGACAGGCTCGAGGCAAGTGCAACACTCTCCCCCGCGAAAATCTTCCGAGAGATGCATCGAGATGCAGCGAGACGCGCCGAGATGCATAGCCGATGCGCGTCGAGTTATGCATTCTTGAGGAAAGAGGAGAACACCACTGATTAACGATTCGATTGGCGCTTGTAGATGTGTAGATTTCATCGGGAACAGATCTTTCCTTTTCATAGTGAGTTTGATTTTTGTTAGACTAGACTGCCGGTTTGATGAATTCATGACCAAAATGAGGTGTAATTTAAAATATCGAAAATAAAAAAATTGAACATAATAGGGAAGAAAATAAATTTCCATTGCACTCCAGTTTGTTGCAATTCTAATAGAAATTTTTATTTTGCATCATTTGTGGGAAGCAGGGGAGTTAAATAAAAATTCATTTAACATCTTAATAGCATCACATTGAAAACGACGTCACGCCATTTTCCTAATATTTTATTGTTTTACATTTCACCTAGCTAATTTCTCCACAAATGCATAAAAATCCGCAGCCTAGTGATGACCAGCAGGAGTTACATTTTGTTCTTCGTCTTTTGATTGGATTATCGAGAATGATTGTTTAATAAAAATTTTCTGTACACCTAGAACCCTTCTTACAATGCAGACAATGTATCCGAAACGTTGTTTACCTTAAAAATCGACGTCCCGCGCGAAAAATCATTCCCGAAAAGCGTTCCCTCGATCGTGCACACGTATGCATGTCCGACAACTTTTTCCCGGCGATCCTCGAAAGCCAAATATTGGCGGCAAACATCGTTCCTGCCGTCCGCGGAATTTATTTGCACGCCGCTCGACCGTTAAACGTTCTCCACTTGTCGTGCGCCCGGGAGGAAAGCGCTGGAACAAGAGGAACGGACCCGGTGTATGCGGGAGGAAGAGAAAGAGGAGAAGTTGGTTGAGGGAACGCGAAACACCGGAGAAAGAGCGAGAGAGAGAAAGAGAGAGAAGGAGGGAACAGGCAACAGCGGGGGGAACAGGGAATTTTATTTCCGCTCACATTAATTTCAACGGCGCAGAAGACGGTCGCCACAAGGCGCAGCTTGAAATTACGAATATTATGACTTCAACCAGTTCTCAGAAATCTATGTTTTTCATTCTTTAATCTCGGGCCCCTCTCGTGTTTCACACCATATCTTATGAACACACACTTATGGCTCCCTCTTTCTAGTTCCTGGCTCACGATCCTAGCCGCCTCGCGTTGCAACCGCCTGCAGAATGCACCTCCCGATAGCCACCTCCGCCGCATTTCCACCCTCGTCCCCCCCATTCAAGAGTTTATGGTGTCTATCAGTTTATTTTTAACGAGACGAAAGCTCTCGTTAAAATTAACTCGGGAATTAATCGCACGACGAATACGTGTCCGTTTTAAAATAATAGTAAGGGAGTAGGCTCGTTAGTTATGCAGTTAGACTTTTCGATAATGCAAAGTCGCAGCTTTATGCTTCCGGATAATGTAAATTACGCCTCGCAAACGTAAAAATAGTCGTGGCCCCGATCTTTTATCTAGCGCTTTTGACTACTGAACTATCGCAATCCTGGAAACAGGACTACCCCCCTTAAGGAACATTTGCTAATTTTAATATTCAACCTCTTAAATGATTGTGAAAGTGGCGATAGGAATCGAGAGGAAGGTCCAAGCACTCGGAGTCGTGTCCTCGCGCATTAAAATCTTCCGAACGCAATATTCCGCCCCTTCCCGCTCGTTACCAGCAATATGGCCCCCTTTTTAGTGAAAGCAACCCCGAATCGAGCGAGGCACAGACCAGTCCGTGCCACTATAAATCTCGGAAGTTTTAATGCCTCGCAGCCTGCATACTCTTTTCCCTCTACATATTCCCATCGGGGGCCGCTCGTCACCGAAACACCACCCTGTGCCCCTCCACCCTCTTTCTCCTAAGCACGGTACCCCCTTATTCGATCCACGAATATCCATCCGTGTGTCCCCATCCACCCCTTCCGCCGTATTTGCATACGCGCATAATAGCGGACGCAGAGTGAGAGAGAGAGAGAGAGAGAGAGAGAGAGAGAGAGAGAGAGAAGTAGCTACCCTTTACTATTAATTTTATAAAATCATTCCGGCCCGCTTTCTCTGCCCCGTTCCATCTTCTTGCCGTCGCTCCTCTCTTTTTTTCTTTTTTTATTATTCTCTGATCCTACTCGTGGGCAAAGTACCCCCGGGACCCTCGTCCTGGCTTATTTAAATAACGGATTTTCGAAATCTCGTTTTCGGCGGGGTCGCGACGGCTGCGAGACCACGTGCGGCCATGGTTAGACACGGAAATTTTCCGTTCCGTGGGACCGTCGTCTTTGATACCCCAATTCGACTGTGGAACCCCCCTTTTGTTCAAACAACCCGGTTTTTATTTACTGGAAAAATTACGCGGCTGTGATCCGCACGTTCCACTGTGAATTTTGGTACAATTTTAATTACAGGAAATGGACAATTTGTTTGCAATTTTTGCAGTAGATTTACAGTAAAGCTAGATAGTGGTACTCGAATAGAATAATCGAATAAAATATTTTGCACGCCGCTGGAACAGGGAGGAACGAAAAAGTTCGATAGAATTTCAGCCAGGATTGATTTATTCGCGCGAGTTGGATGATTTATGGATCATGGACGGGGAGTACAGCACAGGTTCTAAATTTCTCCGAACGGTTCCAAGTTTCCTCGCTCACGAGCGTCGTCGCGTCGGTCAGAAAAATCGATCCGCTCGTGGGCCGTCCAAGAGGAAGCGTCCTCTGTCAGCACGTCTGTCCGCGGACAGGAGGACTCGATTAATTACTCGGCGCACGCTCGTTAATTAGCCTTGGAGGTTGCCAACGTGCATCTCCCCGTAGGAGTCGAATCAACAGCCACGACAACGCCTCAATTAAACATAACCGATCTCGAGAAAGATAAGCAGGTCGCTTTGTGTGGTTTCGTGAACGGATTAAAAAACCGAATTAAACTTTAAACCTCCCGAAAGATTTCACGCTCCGTTGTCTACTTCGATCTCATTAGCAGCTGATCGTCTAACGGTCGAGAAAGTGCCTCGGAGATTCATTTACTTCCAGCTAATAGCAAGAATTCTTTTACCGAGACATTTTTACAGTTTGCTGTTAAAATATCTCAGTCTCAGTCTACGAAGAAGACTTTGTACCTACCAAACAAACCTTCTGCTTTCGTTCTAGCATACTACGAAAGCAGAAGCTAGCAAGTTTACAATTACCCATTCAGAAGTTGCAAACAACATTAATTACTTCCATAAATCGCCAGTTGGTAAAAAGAAGATTTCTATCGAGAAAAAACAAACAAGAAAAATAAATTGGAATCCTCTTAGGCACGCGATCCGAGTGAAAAAGGAGGATTCCCAGGCCCCATCCGAACAATCATAGGATCCTCTAAAAAGTAAATCGAAGAGAAAGAGCGTCCGTTTTTCCGCGCGAATGGCCAGGCCCCATTAAGACGTTTTAGCGCGTTTCGTGAAACGTAAACGAGAAAAAAGGATCGAGAGACGAAGAAAAGGAGGAAGAGAAGAAGAAGAAGAAGAAGAAGAAGAAGAAGGCTGGACCCAGTGGGTCTACTTAGAGCCGATAGAGGCGGCCTAACTACCGTAACCGTATCCAGGTCTAAATAGTTGGAGTTACGCTAAGTAGCCCTAACCAGATTAGTAAGTCGTTGCGTGCTCTATTTTTAACGGCGCGCCGCCGCCGGCATTCGAGGCGTTTTACGTGGAACACAACCGAGAGCCCAGGATGCTTCGAAACAGAGGGAAAGAGGTTAGATAAAAAGCGGTAGACAAAAGGAGGACAGCGGCTGCACACAGGGGGGGAAGAGCTTTATCCTAATCCCCGTAAACGAGACACGTTCTTCTCGAACCGTTGCCCTTCTTTCCTGAAACCCCCTCTCGACCACCCTCACCCTTCTCAGCTCTTTTGCGAATCTGTTTCACTATACTCTGACGGGTTTTGATCGAACACGGCCATTTGCATAGAGATTACTCTCGGGAGGATGCTGGGGAGCTGATTGCGTTGCACTTTCGACAATGCACTTTACCGTTTTCAAGTTATCTTCATTTTCTGTTTCTTTTCTTCCGTTTCTGAGGACTCTGCTGGACTTCAAGCTGGACTTAAGGGGGTATTCTCCATAATGCAAAGATGACGTTTTTCAGTAGTTAAAAGCGCGAGACAAAAGATCTACGAGGCGTGATTTGCATTATTAGCTATTTTCGTAAAGCTGCAACATGCTGCCGAATAATGCAAATTACTACTACTTGACTACTGAAAAAGCAACCTCGCAAACCTGGAAAGGCGATACCCTCTTAAATCGCTTCGCGAAAAATAACTGAAGGCCCGTCGTCCGAAGCGCGAAGAATTTCCGTGGAAGAAGAAATCCCGAGTCCTCGATAAAACTGGCAGTAAAATAAATTCCTTGCGCGAGTGATGCGCAATAATTTGGAATGCCGTCGTCCCACTAAACATTACGGCGTGAAGAACGTGGAACCGGTAAAAATAATCGCGGACGCGGAATCAACGAGGAACATTGTAGCCGCACGCTCGAGGAATAATCGTCGAGATTTGACTAATCTCGGCAAGGGCGACGCAGAAGGGATCAAGCCAGCGGGATACGGTCTGATCGAGGGAGAACGGTATCTCGCGTTCCCATCTTTTCCATGTTTCATTGGCGTTCATCAGCCTCGAACACCAATTAGAGGCAGACTGTAAACGTTACACTTGCCAAGCGAAACGATTGGCGCTTCCAGCGGGGTCTCTTTTTATGGACGAAACGTCTCTCCTCCGGTGGAAGAAACGCCGCCGTACAGGCTGAATGCTCGCTTTCTTCGGCAACCGGCAACACGATCGTTTCTACTCGCGAGAGCACACTCTGGTGTCAGCCCGGCCATATTTCAGCTCCCTTCGTCCCGGGAGCCCGCGATTCCACTGAATTTCCTTCAAGCGACGGGACTCGCGACTTTGTACTCGTAAACGACCAGAAACCTTACCGGGAAACGCTTCGAATAAATTCTACAGGGGATTTTTCTCGCCACTTTTACTGCCCTCGCGAATGCTGCCAACACGGTAGTGCCTCGTTACTTGTCCCGCGATTTATTGGGAATTCGGTCTGCGTTATTCGTCCCGCTCGGAATTGCGGTTCCAATTCCTCGCTAATTTTATTTAAGGAGATTTCAGTTCAAATTTCTCTGTGTTACCGAGGCAATACCGTGGTTTTGGTTTTCAGCTAAATTTAATTGGCGGACCAGTTGGTTTTTTCACGGTACTGCTTCGTTAGTGGTTCATTTCGGAAGATAGCGAAGATTTTAAAGCAGTACGGCAGTCAGCACCTCCGAAGCTCCATTTAGAAAGCAATTACTCGGCGACCAGACTTCTCCTCTCGCCGCCAAGTGGAAAAACAATCGACTACCCGGCGACTCCTGTAGAACAACTCTGTTCCGAGGCTCGAATCCTCGTTTTTACAAGATCGATCGATCGTAGCGTATCGCACGGACCACGGACCAGCAAGCGTCGTGATGTCGACGGACGTCCCAGGAGCTGGCCGTTGCGTTCTTACCGGAGGTTCACGAAGCGGCTGTCAGACCGAGCACCGGCGATATCTCGATGCCTGATTGATTCCTAATAGCGCGACCGGCAAGAAACCAATCGGGATGTGACAGTCGTCCCCGGGTTAATGAATAATGGAAAAATCTGGTCCCTTTTCGGGTCCGACCGGATCATCCGGCCCGAGTTTTCTGGATTACGCGGGCCTACGGTCCCGTTAGACCTCCTCGGCCTGCGATTTTTCGTTCGTTTTCTTTCTCCAGCTCCTTGGGAACTGTATTCACAGAATATTGTACCGACACGTGTTTCTCGCTGCCTCTGGGAACCGTCAATTGGTTCGAACAGGTCCAAAATATTAATTTTTGCACATTCTTCGCGTAGGAATTCATTCGATTACACACAGAAATTGTATACAATGTTTTTCTTAAAACATGAATAAAAATATTATTAAATATGTCGGTATCTAATCAATAGACTGCGGATGTTTATGCAAATTGCAATTCTTGTAGACGAATTTGAAGAAACTCGAATCAAATGAAATCTAATTTTCCGCGATAGTAGCCTTTTTAGAACTGAAATAAATTAAAATCGTACTAAATTCTGTCATATTTTATATCCTGGTATTTGTAGCATTTAAGTGATGTATGAGGTATTATCCCAGTTTCATTTCCATTATATTTAAAAAATCATAGAGAATGGAAATGTTCTATGTCGGAAGAAATGTTTGATTTTCGAGTTAAAATAGCTTCGAGTGGAAAAGTTTAATTGTATGGTTGTCTATTTGTATAGTTTGTGTCTAAGTGTCTGATTGTATATTTGTGGTACGTGTGGAAACAAGAAGATTTTTTATGAATTGTATGATAATTGAGAAGACTTCGCACTTCGGCGTTACTTCGAGATCGTTTGATCGATGTTTGTCAGGTGTTTGTTCTCGACGTGGCTCAGTTTTGTAACCGAAGTATCCCGTCGAACGGAATTATGTAAATGGTTTCGCGAAATCGAAGCCGCCAGTGTTTGAAGTACAGACGAAATTAATCTTGTAGGATTGATTCAATTTTCTAAATGGGTATTGAAGCTTCAGGTAGAGTGATGGAATATCCTCGTTGTGAATGAGGATCCCGGTACGGTGGTGTTGAAACCACCGCTGCGCCGCGTGTATCGTTTCGCAAAGCGAAGCCGATCGTAAGAATGGTGTACTTTATGAAAGGGACGTATTAGAATCTCAATTGAGTCTTGGAATCGGAGAAGACGTTCCGAAGGATGAGCCTCCTCTTCTCTTGTCTCTCGGATTTCTTTCGAGAGCCAATCCATTTCGCATGATCGATCCTGACGATGTTTCTCGTCGGAACGCGTGCGATAAACCTTGAAACACGATAGTAACTCGAAAATTAGCTATTATACTTTATATCTGCGCGACGACATTACAGAGATGTCGATATGTTTATTTAAATTATTTTTGATCGTCCAAGTCCTTCTCAATCGTGCAGTCGATACTGTAAACAGTTTCTTTCGAGCTCAGAATGCTACTTAGAATTCAATATTTAAATTCTACAAGATATTTATTCTACCTCACAGACGCTCGAGTGCAGAAGAACGTCGTTCGATTTTTTAAAAATGTCTGTATTAAGGAGCAATTTAAAAAAAACTATCACAATCTTCAAATCTTCCAGAAACAGTTAAACCTTCAGAGACACTCAAGTGCGAGAGAATCAAGTAGGAGAACAGAAAATGTTTAAAAATCAAATTGTCCAATCTTTTTAAAATGTCTGAATTGAGGAGCACTTTTAAAAAATTATAAAAATCTCGAAAACGTTCAGGGACAGTTGAACTGGCAGAGCGCGACGTTCGAGTGGAAACGTGGCGCGTTCACGGGGGAAACGCGAGCAAGAGGAGCCGTGGAACGAAGGGGGGGGGCCTTCTTTCGGGTCCAGTGTGCTGGAGGGGGTAGTAAGAAGAAATCGAAAGCGCACGGGCCCATCGGCAGGAATTCCCCCGAAACCCGTGCGGCTCTGACATAATGAGACATCGAACTCGACGGCGCGGTGCCGCGCTCGGAAGAACCGGGCGAAGAACGTTCAGAAAAACCAGTGGGACCCGTGAGCCTGGTGCATGTCGGTCCCTGGGCCCCTCTCCGAGGCCCCGAAAGCCGCGAAACCGGGGGTCCCGATCGCGATCGAAACGGGGGAAACAAAAGGGAGCCGCGAGATCGCGAGCCACAAAGAGATCGTGAAGATCGCTTTAAAACGGGCAGCACCAAACGGAGTGGTGGGGAGACTAGTGAGGCCCCTGGGAGAAATTATGCGAGGAGGCGACGGCGAACCGTAGAAATTCCGCGAAATCCACGCCGGAGTATCCCCGCATAATTCGGGGCCCGGCAAAAAGGGGGAATAACGACGACTTTCGAGATAAAGCGAAAACCCCGTTCCGTTCGGCCGAAATTCCGCGAAATCCGGTAAAAATTGAAAGAGGAGGAACGACCTGGACAAAGGACCACGATGTGGAACCAGAGGGAACCAGAGGTGGAAAGAAGGGAATTCGAACAAGATCCTCTTCGTTCGGGAACGCACACTGCCCAACGGGCACACCGCACCGGTGATGTTGCTGCTTCTTCTTCTTCTTCGTCTTTGGCTACGTCGTCTTTTTCTTCGTCGAGCAAGAAGAAGAGATCCGGAGGGAGGGGGAGCCGCGGAATGATGAATCGTTTCTATTAAAATACTTTTTCGACGGGGAATACAGAGTGGGCATCCGGCCTGCGGAGCCGCGACTGGATTTATTTACATATTTTCAATCTGGATTAAGAGGTAGAGCCGATCTCTACAGCTCGAACGGGCTCTGGGCTTTCGTACTCCGATGGGGTTTTCGGGCTTTGATCAACGCTTTCGGAGATGCACGATTTTTTTCTGGATCTTTGCAATTCTGCAGGTTTACGTATCTGTAAATTATCTTGTGCGAAGAGAGCATGTTGATTTGGTAATACCTAGACTGCGGATTTTATGCGTTTATGGGGAAAATGAGAAGAATTTAAAAATACCGTTTTATTATCTTCGGTCAATTAAACATTTCCACAATCATGTTACCCCAAAAGCTAAATAAAAGAAATGAATAACCCGCTTCTCACATAATCATGGCGTTCCTAATTCTCTTTTATTCCGAGCTAGAATTATTTTGTTCGTCAACTAGTTCTCCAGCCTCCACCTCCTTTCATCAGAGCCGACCACATGCTACTGTTTACGCCCACCGTACACACTGTCAAGCAGCACAGCGAAGACATTAGCAATAACAATGAGACGAGGATAGACATCTCTCCGCGTAAAAAGAATCCCGCAAGCTAATTAAACCTCGCAGGTGATCAGAAACGTGACGCACATAACGACAACAACGTCGAGGAAGCGAGAACTATCCCTGAAGCCTACAGCGTGAAGACGGCCTAGATTTATTTGAAGCTTTCCCTGACAAATTCGAGGCGCCTCGAAGCCACAGACAGAAACCGAATTCCGTCGGGATGATGGAGACACTTAGGTGACTGTGAACGATGCGAACGCTTGCTCGGCTGTCTGCCGGCCGACGTCTCTGTTGAACGATGCTGTAGGTTTCCGGAAAACATGGAGATTCCCATAAAAATCCTGATCGAATCAATCCGCACAGAAAATTATTGAGAATTAATGTCGGACAGGATGGGAGGGAGAGCCGTCGTTCCGCAAAATGGAGCGTTTCCATCGATTCGATCGGATTTCACCGTGCGCACAGCACGTCAGGCGGCTGTCAGCGATCGATTTCAGCGGCGACCGGAAGTACTTTCGCCGTTCAAGTGTGGAAAATGAGAGGGAAACGATTCGATCGAGCTCGAAGCGCGCGTTTAACACACCGCATCGTCTGGAACATCGACGTGGGACACCGAAGATCCGTTTAATTGAGATTCGCTTCTTCTGCAGCCTTTTAAGTAGCGGCAATCAGACGGCTGATAGGTATTCCCTGTTTTCTTTGCTATTTGAAGAACTGGTTGCGATCGTTGATTCGATTAACATTTAATTGGAGGTGTCAGCGGGACTTGTCTTTCGATTAACGTCGAAGCTCGTGTAAGAGATTGCGACTTCCTTTGAGCGCAGCTCGGTTCCGTTCACAGATGTGATATCGGTCTGATACGGGGCTCAGACTTAGATGCTGCGAGACTCGGTGCGATTGAATATTAAACAGCTTTCAATGCAACTATCCGTTCCTTCGAATTTGCTGAATCAATGCGAGAAAGGAGAAACTACAACGCTTTCGCAAGGAGTACAAAATTGTTTTAGAGGCTTATTGAGATCCTGAACATCGAGAAAAAATATTTGTTGATGATAAAACGAGAATTAAATATTTTTAAACAGAATATTCGTGTCCCGAGGATGACAGTCGTACATTTCTCTGTGCATTTGAATTCTCAGCTTGTCCTGTTTGAATTTTCGAGATCTCGAAACGGCTCGGAGCGGCGCCGTAGAGATCGAGCCTCGCGATTCAGAGTGATGCATCGATCCCAGAACGTTGAAGATTTCCGGTCCCCGAGTATCCCCAATATTTAACACCTCGTTTGCGGTGGCCAAAACACCGGAAACTCACCGGAAGTGCTTTCGCCAGAGGGGCAGCAGGGCCCAACGATTTCGCCCCGTTCGCATTAAGATTCGCTTGGCCGGTTGATTAATTGGCCCTCATTAACATCGCGTCGAGCGGCCGCTTCTTGAGTACGCGCATTGTCGCCGCTTGGAAACCGCCAGGCCTGTCCGTGTGCGTGGCAGAACGGCCTGTGGCCTCTTCAGAGCTCATTAAACGTGCTCCAGCATTTGGTGGATAGGAATTAGAGTGGTTCGCCAGACATTCCGCGAGGCTCCCTCGCCCATAATCGATACGCTATTCCGTCCCCGTGCGACCAAACGCTTCAACATTTTATACATTGAAAAGTGACCGAGAAAACATTCTTGAAGGATCAACAACTTCCACCAACGAAGAATTAAAATATCGTGTCTCCCAGAAGGTCTCCGACCTTTCCAACCTATTCTTTCGGCCAGTCATTTAACCTCTGAAGATTTGTAGATGCAGGACTGGTAATGGTCCATCAGAAAGTGACAATGTCCCGATGACGAAGGGCACCAACGAGCCCGGGAACGAGCATTCTATTTATACTGTGCATCTTTGAAGAATGTCGCTTGAAATCGTGAACGAGCCAGGTTGTCTCTGGGATCCTGAGCCCCGTCACCAGGCCACGGATTGTTTGGCTGGTTGTTTCAATCGAACAACCACGCGAGAGGCGAGAGAGGAGACCGAGGAGATGCTTCTTCGTCTCTCGGGGGATTAACGCCTTGACGTCTACACGTGTTCCAGCGTCATCCGCTCGTGCTTTCCTCCGCCGTGCTGGCTGCGAGCCGATGACGAACGAGCTCCGCTTCGGATTCTGATGCTTCGTTTTACTTGCACCGGGAAACTCACAATTTTCTCTTGTCTCGGACTTCCTTCAACGTCCCATAACCTCCCTCTCGTTTCCCCGACCTCGAGAGACCGGCAGACGGTGCCGAGGAAATTGTTCTTCATCGAACGGAATATTAGATTGGTGGGAAAGTTCTGTCGTACTTTAAAGAAAACGTAATTTCCATTATCTCTGACAACTTGTTGCCATTTTTCAGGTAACCTGTCAATTCCTGTTTCCCATAACGACTCACTGGCAACATGTGTTTCTCATTTACAAGCAAAATTACCTGTTTATTTCAAATACGCAGTGTCCCGATTTCCTGATCTCACGCGAACACTATAGCAAAAAGTTTGAGATCATGATGGTGCCGATGGTGGAGGAGCTGTATGGTGGGGGTGTGGACGAGGGGTACGCGAGGGGCATTATCTGTGGGTCCGGCCAGTGCCATTATCCATCGTCCATTTGAATTTTCAGCTCTCGTAATAACGACTAATACGAGACAAATGAACCGCGGGTGAAAGAAAGGGTGTAGGAGGGGGGAGCGACGGGGCCCCAGACGGGGGACCGTGGCGGGCCCCGAAGAGGTGGTTCGGAGGGAGGCGGAGGAGGAGGAGGAGGAGGAGGAAAGAGAAGGAAAGAGGAGCCCGTGATTAATGGAGTCTCCGCGGCGAGCGAGAGCCCCGTCGGATAAGATCTCCGATGGAATTCCCGTGGCTTTTATATTGGATTTCTTTTAAATTCGTTACTTTATCCGGCACTATGTTAATAGCGGCCCGATATGAGAGCTCGCGGTTAAGAGGAGTTCATTTATCATTCGACCAGTCCGCGAGAACATGATGAAGAGAGGGGGTGTACGGAGGAAACCCGTCGAAAACCGGGGACCGCGGACGAAATTTTTTTTCGATGGGCCCCTCCCGAGACCCCCGGGCCCGGGCATTTCCTCTCGCGGGACCCCCGTCGGCGAATTTGTGTCTTTGAACCGACGCGGAACCGGTTCCAGGCCTTTCGCGCTAACATTTCTTCGGCTACCACCAAGCTGTAGAATGATCCGTAGATCCGATGGAAATGCGGAAAATTGTCAAAACATCCAAAAAAGAAATAAAATAACATTTTAAAAACACCGTTTCTCAAAACCTTGTCCAACAAACAGAATATCGTAATCTCAGAAAATCACGATCTAAAGTAAAGTGAACTGCGTACTATTTTATAAATAATATTTCTCTGTTCCTTCGGCAAAGAGTGCGAGAGATATCGAAGCAACGGGGTGCGTATACCACGAGCCAAATGGGCCTGATCTTGAGGGGGCAAGAGAGGGGGACCCAGGTTTACGGCGTCGAAACGATCATCCTAGAGGGCCCCGGGATCCCGTAGTAGGAGCAATCGAAATCGATCGGGGATCGGAGGGAACAGACGGCGAGAGGCTTCTTCTTGTTCGTCGACTCGTTAGCGGCATTGTAAATTCTGCCCGTGGTTTTATTGAAATCTTTCCAGAACGCGTCGATTCGTAATTGCGCCACGGGACCCGGCGTCGCTCGTAAATTACACGGGAAACGAGTTTTTCTGCGACGTCGAATATGATCGAATCGGGCCCCGATAGTCCCAGTGATTGCTGAAATTTATCGTTATCTGGAAAGCCACCCAACGACGCAGCAACTGGGATTTTCCTAAACAAACTCCTTGTCGTCGATCATTCTAGACTTAATTAAGAATGTTAAAAACAAAGAACGGTCTACGCGATTACTGTAAATTGTAATCTGTGACAATAATTTTTATATTGCATAGAGATTCTCGTTGACCATTGACCAGTGTACTGTAAATCAGTAAAACAAGTAACTACTGTTGTAAATGTTAATGTCGAGTCTGGCTCAACGAACGAAAAGGTTAATAATCTTACTTAGTCAATTGGAAATAATATATTGTCAATCTAAAGTCCTGCTAATCTGTCCACTGTTTTAAATCGCACTTACTCATTTTTCCCATAAAATGCATCCAGTGATAAGTGAACTGTGGATTTTATGCATCTCCCATAAACTTCAGCCGGTACTGTTGCCCGATGGAATTCCTGAAGAATGAAGAAGGAACTCTAATGTGGCAGATTTCAAAGAGGAAATTGGATACCCTGGCTGCCTACGGGCCTGGATTTTTAGCGCCGTGCCCCGAGACAATGATCTTCGGGATCTAGGATGCAATCAGTCTAGGGTCGCTGTTGCAAATCGTTTGTGGGTTTAGAAGCTGATAAGTGGAGGCTTCGACTTCTTCTTGGATTTCTGATGAATTGAGAAATTGCACGATTGACAACGAGTAATGGTCTGCGGATTCGGATTTTTTTGATTTATTATTATTATTTATTATTATAGACGGACCGAGGTCCTTTTACATAAATGTTTACAATAGAAAAGGATAAGGGACTATACGCATAATAACAAAGAATAACAAAGAAGGGACGTGCACAGAAAATAATGGTACAAACGATATGGTATTATCCTATAATCCTGCGTAATTGTTTTTTAAAATTGTGCAAAGACTCAGTAAAGAAATCAATACGATTATAGAGAGTACTAGAGTCTGCTATGATGCGATTTATCATTCGAATTCAGAATTTATACAATTAAGTCTGACAAGATGATCGTGTAGAGCTTGGATTTTCGACTAATTGAGACATTATTAAAATTATGGTTGTAAAGTTTGATCTGCGAGAAGGCAGCCTTAAATATTGCGCTATAAATTGTTCGTGGATTTACAAGATGATCAATTAGAAATTCGAGCTCGAGATCCTGGAAGGTTTAGGATTCGTCAAGACTGGATCAATTAAAGGATTGTGGATGATTAAGATTTAGGATTTCTGAAAGAAGCCTATAACTGCATCATTAGAGGATTAGAAATGATAAATCTCGAAGATTTCCGTATTATAGGGAATCACCGATCTGTTAAAGAGTTCCCGAGAGTCCTGAATGCTGCGCTATAAACCCCTTTATAGCTGTACAAGGTAATAAATAATAAACTACAGCTGGAACAAGATTGAGAAATTTAAGATTGAGAAATTAGAGGAGAAGCGGCAGGAATTATAGGATCAATAACAATTAAAGTGTAGAAACCAGTACTTCCTTGTAGGCTAGCTATAAATGATTTACAGGCCTCCGAAGCGATAAGCAGCGAATTAAACGCCTGAATTCGAAGCGAATTAATAAGAAAAAATTCTCAGAAAATTTCCAGATCTGGTGGCGTTAAAATGGAGTGGAAATTTTTGTTTGAAGCGGTTCTAGCTGGTATTAAGACGTCGCGAAGCCTGCTGGCGCTGGCAAACGCCGCGAGAACCAGACTCGGAGCACAATGGAAACTGTAGGAGCGTGGAATTCCGTGTTCGATCGAGCCGGCTCGCGATTATTGCTTCTGAATTCCTCATATCGGCCGCGGGGCCGACTCATTGACATTTTCGTCGGGTTCCACTCGTTGGAATTCCGCCTCTGTGCCCACGTCCCACAGCGTTTCTCGTACAATGAAAACACGCACGTACGTACCCGACACCGACACCTGTATGCAACCGTTCGACGGAGGATCATCTGGATCCTTCAATTCTTACTCTGCCTCTCAAGTATTTTATTCTATCTCCAGTTCTAACGCGATTTCGAACTTCGAAGATCAGGAAACTGGCGGTAGCTATATTTAGATATATGCAAATCCGATTTTTGTTGTCGAACATCCAGATTCTTGGCGAAGTGGATCGCAATTTCCTGTTGCTATTGGTTATGGCGAGGCTAAATAGTGGAAAGTCAACGGGGAATTTGTTTGCGGGTTCTTTTTGAGGGGTTATGAGCTGGAAACGATGAGTGTTTTTGTTCGGGAGATTTCTCGAACGGTCTATAGTATTTTTGTTCAAGTGGTTTTCAGAATATCTTTGTTCGAAATTGCCTCCGGCTGATTTAATGGATAAAATGGTTGCGGCTAGGGTTTAGATAAAATAGTGAAGAATGGCTAGCGACCGTCTACCACCGGCGAAGGAAATAAGAAGACAGCGATGGCGTCGGATTACGGAATTGCGAGCTGACAGAAGATTCCCTGTACATTCCAGGGTTTCGTGGTGAAACTCGGTCAAGCCGGTTCACTCGGTGTTCAAGCTGGGAACACGCGGTTGACAAGCGTAACACCGTGTCCCTGGGACGATATTCGAATCGATAGTTATCAGTCTCGGCGGCACGCCACGCGAATCCGTGGATCTCGATAAAATCGGGAAAGGATCTGTGTCTCGCGGGTCTCTCGACCGCGGCTTGGCCGGCTCTGGGTGTTGGTCGTGTACGAAAAAGGCGAACAGAACAGAAACTCGAATCGCCAGGAAGTGGCCGTGGCATTAGTATTATAATTATTGCTCCGGCTGCTAATAATAGTCGTGTCGCGGCTAGTTGCGAGCCGCGTTCTCTGCTCGCGACAGTTTTATTGCTAATGGTGCCATTAACCGGCAAAAAGTTATCAAATGAACGGCGCTGCTGCGATTACCGACACTATCCGCCGTATCCACCGAAGATAGCTGTACTTTCGCATTACCCTCGAGATAACAGCAACGGTTAATTAATTGTTCGTGCGTCGGGTTTCCTTTCTTTTTTTTTCTCTCCCTTTCGTGAGCTCCAGCCACAGGCTACTTGATTGATTGATAAATGGATAATTTAGAGGTCTAGACGCCGCGTTTACAGTTAGTATTTTGTTGTCAACTCCGTTCGAAATATAGTCGGAGAAGCCATTCCTCCCTGTCACGTCGCTGTTAACGAGCTGCTCCTTCGCGGAGACTGGTCGCAGACACCGAAAAGTCTAATTTGTTCTGTTTAAGGTGATACCGTAGTCGATCTCCTGGTGTCAACGCCAAAGGGAAATGATAAAGTGTCGAGATACTAGTTAAAGATACGATGTAATACCATGGTAACATGCAAAGTTAGAAGTACCCACTGAAAAAGAATCAAATTAGAGTGTAGTCGGTGTAGGGCTTCAGGAATGAAAATGGAAGCAACGAGAACGACTGCAACTGGTTTCTCGGAGCATCATTAATATCTAGGGGGGCAGAGCATCCACAGACCAGTCAAACTATGTTCCATAACTGGGACAAAACACTGTCACGTTACCTACGGGTCCGGCCTCCTAATTGAAGTAGATTGTTCGCTGCGAAAATAGATTCGGGGAAGATTTCACACGAATTTTCCCATTGAACTAATTCTATATTCTATATTCTACACTATTTTTATTGGTAATAAGTTATTACTAATAACATTTTCAGGTCCAAAATAAATAAAAATCGTACTAAATTCCGTCAAACTTCATACTCCAGCATTTCAAAAAATTTTTTATTAAGATCTGCAGTCTAGTCGTAAGCTAGGGTCACTCAGCTTTCGGTTCAGCACTAAACAATTCATAGATCGGTACCACTTAAAATTGAATCACTTTTCAAGCCGAGCAATAGATCGGGATTCGCGAATTTTTCGAATGATTCTCGCGATTGGCAAACGGCCAAGACAGTAATGCATCCTCGGGCGATCATCGCCGCAGAAAAATGGCGAACGGTCGAAAGTCTGGCAATGAAGTGAAATTATCAAACCGGATACGGGAGCAGCTGTTCTGCGCGCCGCTCATTGACAGTATCGTCGAGTTCCTCTGCTTACGGCGGAACCGTCGCGTCGGCCGCGCACGATCGCTATACGTGACGTTTTACCCCGGGTCCGGCAAAAATGCGCGTCCGGTAGCAATTGCAACTCGGCTCGACTCGACTCGGCAGTACGGGGCCTCCGTTCCCGTTCGTTAATAAGCATCGCGAACGATCCGTATCCCGGTTGCGTCGGCTAGCCGAAAAAGGCGGTTCGCGAAACGAGACAATGGAACGCACGAAAAAGGCGCGAAATCCAGAATGTCAGAGCCGGTTCGGCGGTCAGGGGGGGCTCTTAGGTTGGTACGAACAGAGGGGAGCAGGGGCAACGAGAGACCCCTTGGACTGCGATTGCGAAGGTGGGACACGTTCCGCAGCCGCAACGTCTCACAAATAAATTATCGACCGCTCTACGGCATTCGCTGCGGAATCGACGATTCCATATGACCGGCTGGCGGATGAATATGCTGCGGACACAAGGAACATGCCAAGCGTGCGCGATATGGCCTCCTACGTTCACCCGTTTTCACGGGGCCTGGCCTGCGATTGTCGATCCCGGCCTGCTGCCGTTCGAACTCCCGATTTCAGAGGATTTTTATCAAATTCGGGTGAAACAATGCTACATACTAAGAATCTCAAATGTCCTATATTACCTTTCCAAGGTGCACAAACCACCCCAACGAAATCCCGAAACTCAACGTCCCCTTTCCCGGAGAGCAAGGGTTGAAAAGTCGGAATGTCGATTCGGGCCTGCTGCCTTTCAGACTTCAGATTTGAGCGATTGCGTCATAAAATTAGTGTAAAACAATTATGCTACATACTAAAAATCTCGAACGTCCTGTACTGCCTTTCCAAGGTGCACAATACCGCGCGAACCACCCCCAACGGAATCCCAAAAACCAACGTCCCTTCTCCCGGGGAGCGAGGGTTGAAAAGTCGGAAGAGAAATAGGAAGAGGAAACAGAAACGATTCTTTTCGGGACCCGTCGGTGTGTACAGCCTCGGCTGACTTTGACCGATAGCCTAACCGGTGTGCGCTAGTCCGGCTATCTTAATGCACAGGGCCGTAAAAAAAGAAGACAGAGTAGGTGGAAGTGGCGAACCGTCGGAATAATTAAAAAAAACCGAGGGAACGGTGTGCTCGAGAGAGGGTAAATCGTTCGGAGTTTACGGGGGAGGAAGAGGAAGCGTATAGAAGGGGGATACGCGAGTGGCAGGCTATAGAACAAATGGACTACGACTTTTCTGTGACAAACGAGCGCCCCCGAAATGTCAATCAAACCCGGGGCCGGCACAGCGTTGCGCATACCGAGCCGTCCACCTGATTTGGTTAGACGCTCGGACATCGAGCAGCTGCGGTTCGCAAAACTACCGGACAACATGGTTGACTCGAATGTTGTCGAGGAGAGGTTATGTTCGTCCGTCATCGCCGTCGTTGTCCACGTGGTGACGTTCGTTCGAAGTATTCAACTCTTTTTCCAGAGGCTTTTTCATCGTTGCGTCAGATTCTGCATAATTCAGCTCGTCCAGAGGCAATATTTCATACAATTACATAAGTGTGCGGCTGGCACCGCTCCGGAGACTGTAACACCGCCATGTTTCGTTTCCGGAATCGTTTGGCGAGAATTTTTGGTGGTTCTACGTTTCCGGAAACACTTCTCGCAGGTTCATTACCGAACATATTTATGTCAGAGCTAGTCAAATTGTTACACGCGTTATTTATTGGACTGCGTTTCAGGATTATGTCAACACTGGATGTTCTAATTGTTTTTTATTCTGTCCGTCTTCCTACTAGCTGGTTCGTTGAGGACCGATTGTATACAATAGAATTCTAGACGAGATGTACAGAGGAAAGCTGAGGCTCGTAGGTGGAGCTAAAGGGAATTAGGTCTTTGACTGCCAGCCAACCAATTATATTCTGCTGATCGCAGCGTCGCTGAGGTATTAACCTTGGCCGAAGACTCACGGCGCGGCTCTTTGCAACGATGGTGGGTGACACGTGCACCTGTTTTCCTCTATTTAATCGTACGCACGCCATAGACACACATGGACCCTTATCTGCTCTGAAATCTACGATTCTGACTAATACATAACTCCTATCACAATTTTTAAAGTTCCACGACCATTTTAAATGCACGCTTGAAATAAACACGATGTCCACTTTTTCACAAATTGTTCACAAAAAATATTTCTAACCGATTTAGCAGCTAGCAACTGAGAGACGTTGATATTTCGCGGCCAGATCGAAACTGAGAGGATTTTCGGGAGGATCGAGATTCCTCGGGGGAATAGATCGCAACGTTTATGTTCGGAGGAGCGTCTCAATCAATATTTGTCGGGTTCGCAGCTTCCGCGAGGCGTTTTCGCCGCGAAAGCGATAATTTTACCCCGGCAACGGGTCAAGGTGCGTCGGCAGCTCTCGACCACTTTAGAAAGTCGACGCTGGCGGCGCGACGATCCTCCGCTCACCGATATATAAATATTAATAACTACAATATCGTAATTTCAGAAACAATGCGCGACAACAACGGCCACACCCGAACACCGCGGCCTAGTTACATGCGAGACACGCCATTAACAGCCGTTCCACGATCCATCGACTCTTATTCCACGCCTACTCGCTGTCCTCGCCATGATTTTTGGCTGGGGAATAGAGATTTTTACTTCACAGATCATTTAAATGAGCTAGACGATCTGGGTCCCCTTTCGGAAACTGGTTTCTTAAAAATCAACATAGTAATTCCAATAATTCTTATAATTCACAGATCGTTCATCCAGAAATTTTCGAATGTTCTTATGTACCTCGGGCATCTCACTAATTTTTTTTATTTCATGGTTTAACGGTCAGTACGGTTTTTTATTCTCAAAGGAGACGGTTCCACACCGATTCGAAGCGAGAGAAGACAGTCTCGAGCAACTATTCGCGCAAGCAATGGCACTGGAGGATCTGTTGCAAAACGAAGACATAGTAAATCGCAAAACACTTTTTTGCGTGCGTAGAACAGAAGTCGCGTCGACGGGACGCGTTACCTTTTTTCCGTGTAGCGAGTTTTTTATCGACCCAGATGCTCGGCAAACTCGTCGTCGCGCGCTGGAGAATATTTCACAGTCCTGGAAAGTTATTGCAACGCGGAAAATAGGCACGACTTAATTCCGATCGTGTGATAAGAGCCGCGGGGAATGCATCAGGTGCCTAAGGTCGCGTTCGCAATCGCATGCAAATTCGCCACCTATGAACGCTTGCTTCAGCGCACTCGAAACCAGAGTGACTTGGCTGAAAAAGAAAAGAAACGTAACCCAGAAAGTGCCGCGGAAACTAAAGTTAATTTCTATTAAACATTCCACGCTCTACCGACTTCCTTGCACCCACACAATTCGTCTCACAGTGCATTCCTTTCATCGATCATTCTCAATGGAAAATGAAAATCATTCGGGAATCATTGTCGGGACACAGAAAATAATTCTTATCAACTGGAGTTTGTTTAATTCTCACAGCACTTTTATACAGCAAATTTTGTTATCCCATCCACTGTACTAATCGCCAGTATTTATTTTCTTTCACTTTTATCTCCACCGAATTTATTTTTCTTGCTAGGTCTGCGCAATAAAGAAAGATGCCTATCGAGAACGCGATAAGAAATTGCGGAATGAAATTGGAAGTTTTTCAGTAATTACGTAAAAACGGTTCGGTTGATTTCGTGAAATTTCGATAAGGAAACCGCGGGGCCCGATAAGACCGCGATGAACCGCGGCTGATTAGTGTCACGGTGCTTGGGAATTCCGGTGAAAAATGTGTCGAGCATAAATACCGAATCAAGAAACTAAATTCCGTCCGGCGATTAGGCGAGGAAGTCGACTTCCGTGCGTGGGTGGCTGTGTATCGGACAATTAACGCCACCGGCCGCAGATAAGCGACTAAGAACGGCTTAACCGGCGTGCGCTCCCCGAGAGAGAAATGTTTTCCTCCTTCGTCGCCGCGACGGAAAAAACGCGCGATCCACGATTAAACCGCTTCTCCGCACCTTCGCCGATCGACGAATATGTACCTCGAAACCTCGGGAAGGAAATCGAAAAAAACTACTCCAATGTTGGGTTTAGTGTATTTGCATTTAAATCAAAATATTAGGTAGGAGGGAAAGTAATTCTAATTTATTTATAAATCAATTCAAATGTTTTCTTTAAAATACGACAGACCTTTCCCTCCAGCCTAATATTTATTTTTCGCAGAATGTATCTTTAGTGGAAGAAGATCTTGCTCCTCGCAGGTGATTGAAATTGACGCAAGTTTGTAATCCGACTCGCAGGTGAATATTGAGAGTCGGTTTCCGACGAACACGAGTTCGAATAACGCTTGGAGGCGCAGAAAAATTATTCGGCGAAAAATTGATAATTAGCGGACGATGACTTTCGCGCGTCAGCTATAATGACTGTCGCGGGCGACGCGACGTAACCGGCGAAATCGATTGCCGCGCAAGCAATTAATTTCCGGTTCCGGCCGATTCTCCAATTTCTCGGACGCTGACGATTATTTTTAGAAATTTCTGAATTCCCCAGAAATTTCGCAAACCTCGAAATCGCTGTTGAATATTCCCCCGCCGATAATTCTTTCGAAAAATAGCGGGTCCCTTGAACCACGAGGGTGTCCCGGTCAAAGAAACCGGCAACGAGGTTGCGGAAAAAAGGATCGAGGATCGAGGAAGGGAATCGGGAGGCGATTCCACGGCGCTTTCTTGCTCGATCTCGGAGTACCCTGGGTCCTATTCGTCTCCTTATTGAGACGAAGCGACGAGGGCCCAGTTGGACGATTGGGACCGGGCCCCTGCGCGTTCGACTTAAAAATCGAAACAACTTTTTCCACCGCTGGCCCACGACAATTTACGACAAAACCCGGTCAATCCGCGCTGCGTTCTGAAATTCAAATCGGCCGGGCCACCGCCACTTTTTCCAGCGGGTCCTCTCGCGCTCTCTCCGACAAACGCCGGCTTTTTGATGAGAGAGAGAGAGAGAGAGAGAGAGAGAGAGAGAGAGAGAGAGAGAGAGAGAGAGAGAGAGAGAATACAGAGAGTGCTCGAGAGCGACGCTCTCGCGCGCGGCCGCGTCAGCCTCGCTAAATTTAAATTTACGATTTACTCCCCGGCCCGTCGCGCTTGTCTCCGCGGCTGCTCGTCTTCATTTCGCGAACACTCGTCTCTGATCTTTTCCCGAAAACGCGAGAGACCCCGCCGGAAGTCGCGCCATCACCCTCGAATTCCTCTCTAACCGTCTCACCCCCTCTACCGTCGCGCCATTCGAAACTGTTCCAGGGAGCTCTTAATTGTTTGACTTGCGACGGGAATTAGCAAACCTTGTTGAAAGAGATGAACCTTCGGTTTGTTGCTCTTCGACGTTTAATTCGCATCATTCTCACTTCGTTTGCTTCGTTTACAAAAATATTCTAAAATAATAGAACATTAGAGTACTGTGCTAATGGCTCCACCGTTTTCTACGGAGTTTGTATTTGGATTGTGTGGAACCACCCCTTTGTTTCGCAGCGTTCATCCTCGTATTCTTGGCTGCGCAGACGGTCTCGTTTATGGGTTTTTCTTTTGAAATTAGTGGGCGATTTGCATTCGGCCGCGATCCACCAAGAATTTAGTGGAACATCTCCTAATCGTCCGTGGACACGTTGCGACGGTGTTGTCGTATATACTTGATTTAATTTAATTTAAGTATACGCACGCCTCGCGCCAACAAATGACTGGTATTTCGAGGGGACGCGGCCGACGATGGAGCTCACGTGCCTCGGGTTTAACGTGAAAATAGCAAGGAGGCGAAGCGTCACGGCGCAATTTGTCATCGTTTCGATTTTTTCACGGATTTCTCAAAGAGAGACAGAGAGAAGGCGAGTAGCTGCACTCACGGTGCCCCTTCTTGCCACGCACCAATTCATCCCTTCATCCCTTATTCTCTGCGCCCCTCTATTCACGCTCGCTAATATCTCTGCATCGCTCACGGAAAATAGACTCTCTAAATATAGCGGCCGAGCAAATTATTCACACTAGAAAAATATATAATCACTCTACCAAAATTGTACGTACACTTCATCATTGTTGTATGTACGTTCGTCACTGTTGTTGCCAGCACGGAGCCACTATTAATTGCTCTGAACAAGCACGGCATCTTGAACATACAACAGAAAGGTCACGTCAATTTGTGTGCTCTTTAAAAATCGTAGAAACGAATAATATTTTCCAATTGTATCATTATTTGGAGAGTTCGTCATTATTATTCGTTTCTATGATCATTACTAGACTGCGGATCTTTATGCAAAATAAAAATGTTCTGCATTGATTGCGCGAAGCACGATATTCTTAAACTTCTCTAATCACTGTTTCATATTTCACCCAACCAATTTCTTCAGAAAGGATAATAATAATGAACTCTCCAAATAATTTATAAAATTGGAGAACATTCCTACGTTCTTTTTAAACAAGAATATAACAGGGCACGTCTTTCTTAAATGATTAAAAAGAAATGTAACTGTACGGACATTACAGTAATATTTCTGGGGGGCTGGTAAAGGGGTTCGTAGAATAGCGAAGGACATTTTAATTATGGCAATGTGCTACAGTCACGAAACGTTGATCAATTGATAGAAAATCCCGCAGGGCGTCGTCGGTTCCGCGCGAGGAAATCGGCCGATTTCGCGGAGATAAAAGCCGGAGAACCGTGCAACAAGAGAATCCAGCTGACCTACTTGCGAGTTGCATTCTTCCGTTGGCAGTGTCTCCGCGATATCGTCGTTCGCGCAGGTACACGCACGATAGCGCGTACAGAGAGCTCCGTTCCGTATCGCGTGTCTCGCGTTTTACGATCCCGAACATGGCCGACCAAAAAGTCCGTTTCAGGAAAACTGGATGCAGAAAACGCTCCGGTGCAACTTGCCAGGAGTACTTGCGAGTGTCCGCGTGCACCGGCACCTATTCTCGATGGATCGATAAAACACCTATCCCCTTTTTCTACCTTTTATCACGGCCCGACGATTTCAACCGCTTCGCGTTTTATTATGAATTTCGCCTTTAGCTTTGTGCATTTTTCATGATATTAAATACAGTTTTCTTTTAATTTTTATCTCCGATAATTGTATTTTTTCATGTTTGCATTTTTCTGCATTTGAGGCACGATGATCTCAATGAAATAATTTTGATGATATTGAATACAGTTTTCTATCTTGCTTGTTTTTCAAGGACCACGTTCCTATATTCCAGAAGTCGTTTCTCCGCAACACAGTACTAATTTTGATGGGATCCCGGGTCCGAATCTCCCCGAATATTATCCCGAAAATTATTTATTCGAATTCGGGTGCAGAAATGGGGAGGCCCACCAATAATTTCAACGAGAATTTCTGTTTCGTGCGTTCCTCTGACGGCGAGGACCAATAACTTCGCTCCTAATTGCTTGCTTAAACATAGCCACAGGGACACGCGTCAGTATTTTAATTCCTAATTAGTTCCTCGAATTCGGAGTCCCCGCGGGAGAGGCGCCGTCGTGGCTTCCTCCTAGTGTTCGTAATAAAAGTTTTCGAACCATAAATAGCGGGAACTCGTTCCGAACCTTGTAATATTTCTGTGCTCGGACTCGAAAAGATACTCGCAGGATTTCTCTATTCTTTTTGAACTTTTGAACAAATATTGTGACATTTTATTAGAGGGAATAAAAATTTTACTGCGAATAAAATAGAATAAAATAAGAACGGAGGATAACTGCATCCAACATGAATACATCAAGGTTCAAGAAAGCACTGAAAATATTTTCAACAACAAACTTATCTGAGGAATTGAGTGCGCAGATGCAGCACTGTATAAATCACGTGGAAGGTTGAAAAAGCAGGTTCCTTTTTCGGGAACCGAAAGAGGGTTAAAAAAGGGCGATTGTGTAGACTTTTGAGATGAAAATGAGGCGATCCGGGTTCGGCAGAAGGATGTTTCCTCCACGGTTTGGTTAACGAACGAAGCTGCACAGCGATAAATTTGTAAATCAGGTGATCCGAATCGGACTGGTTCCCGCGGGAGGTTTCTACCGGCAATCGGATTAACGTCACATCTCTCGGGTTGGTGTTGGTGGCTTTCATAAATATAAACCTCGTGCTGCATAATCATAAATCTAATGGCGTGTCTTGTCCGTTCCATAAATGACGCCGCTGGAATCCTCCGGGTGCAAAGACCGCCGGATGAAATTCCTTCTTGCCGGTTTCGAATCGGATCGGATCGGATCGAATCGAACCGCCTCGAATTTGGATTCGCGAGAAGCGAGAAACTTTCTAATCCTCTCTCCCTCCACATTCTTCTTCTTCTTCTACTTTGAACTCCCACGCGTTCGACGATTCGTCAACGGAGGTTTCGAAACGCACGTCTTTGCCCGCGGAAACCGGATGATGGATCGCTCTCGACCCCTCCGGGGGGAAAATTTAGAAACTCTTGATCGTGCTCCGGATCGACGGGATTGAAATTGATCCGGACATTGATCAATTTCAGACGGAACGGAGGAAACGTGCGAAACTAATGGCGCCTCAAAACTGGACGCCGCGATCCACCGAGAGCTCAACTGTCCGATGTATCTAGATCCGGGAATATTAATCTCCCGCTTAAATACTGACAGCTCCGTGTGTTTGCTTAATGCTCGCTGGCCGATTTCTGATATTTATCTCGCATCAGCGTTTCGTTAGAATTACTCTACTTCTTTTTCTACCGTGAACAACTGTCTCAAGGTTCCACCATGTTTCAATCTAATGTGTTCATTAGATTTCGACATTAATTCGATTCATCTTTGAAATTTTATTCGAGAGCTACACAAGGATTTAACCCTACATTTCAGGATCGAAAGTCGAGCATTTATGAGACATACATAGATCCCAGAACGATCTAGAAAAAATTCCCAGATGCTATTATTTCGATTCATGTTTGTAGTTTTATTCGAGAGCTACACAAGGATTTAACCCCACGTTTCAGGATCGAAAGTCGGGTATCTATGATACATACATAGATTCAAGAACGATCTAGCAAAAATTCTCAGATGCTCGAGAAAGTGTCCGGACATAGGAGGACACCGGTGATGTCCGCGACCGGTTCTCCCGCGTTTTCATCGGCGGTCGTGTCGCTCGGGTTCTCGACCGTTATTCAGGAATTAATTCATAATTAGAGCGGCCCACCTATGGGGAGCCTAACCCACATTCCATCCGCCACAGTTGTCCCTGCGGCCGGGGCAGCCTCGTTTCCAGCTTTTCTTTTCCTTTCTTCTCTTTTTTCCCCTGTGTTGCGTCGCGGTCTCTCGCGCGTCTCCCTCCTCTCCGTTACTCTCTCTCTCTCTCTTTCTCTCTATCTGCACACACCTCCTCGCATGTCCCCCTGCTTTGTGCCAGCTCTCCCCGAGTGCCCCCCGGACTCACCTACACGCGTTATTTTGCATCGACTCGTTCGCACTGTGTCGAGTAGAACTGGTCCCAAGTGGATCAGCTGATTGCCGCGTCCGCAGCTTTTCAGATTGCAGGTCCTTGCATTGTTCTTAAGCGGATTTTCGGTAGACCTGATCGCCTTCGTCTCTCTCTATCCGACGCATGATCCTCTTACACACGGTCAAGGATGCCTTTTTGCTAGGCAAGTCGCATTTTTCGGACTCGGGGGTGGAGGAATGCGGTCCACCATCGAGATTGCCGATCAGCTACTGGGATTGTCTTCTTTGGGGCCTGTGCTAGGTGGTCCAGATTCAGGATGCAAGAGCAAAATGGTCTGGGTGTTTTCAAACTTTAAAAATCGTCGAATCAACCGTGTCTTTACAACTGCAGTATAAATGCAACTTTCACTCCAGTATTTACACGTGCCTGCGTTTACAGCTCGCCAGGATTTACTCTGCTCCAGATCCATACACCACTTAATGGGCCACAAATTACTGAAATCAGTATAGACACCTCCAACCATCCAGCCAGCTAAAATTCATTTGATCAAATGTCCCATAAAAGCGTTTTCGTCGCAGACACTCTCGAACGTTTATGTCCTTCCTAATCCGGACTCCACCCGGATCAATAAAAATCACATCGGCAATATCAAAAACTAATGGACCCGAGAGATCGGCCGAGGGAACGAGTCTAGCAATCGATGATCGATAAAAGTCCCGTAATATCGGCAATATCAAAAACCCAATGGACCGAAGGTAGGAATCGGGCTTAGAAAATCGAAAGCGAATGGTCGAAAGGCAAGAACGAACGAGCCGAGCGATCGCCGATTAATTTCGCGGTGTCCCATAAGACAGAAAAAAAAAGAAGAGCCAGTGTGGTAGGCGTTTCAAGAATCCCTGGTCAGAGCGGTGAACTCCCATACGGGTTCCCTGATTAACCCACAACCGAACACCATTCCCGACCATTAACATCTGTTTCAGGAATCTCGAGCCGCGAGCCAGTGTCTTCTTCATCTTCATTCCTCTCCCGGGAGGAACAAAGAGAGGAAAGGAGAGTATGGTCGTGCGCGTTCTCTTAGCCACAGTGTATACATATTCTCTCTTTCTCCTTCTCCCTCTCTCTCTTCAGGACCGTGAACTTCCACCGTACCGGGAGCGATCTGGAACTCGTCCGGAGGGCGTTATCGGCTGTTATCAGCTGGCTTAATTGCGCGGTGTAAAAGCGTGCGAAGAGGGCCACCGCGAGGCATCTCGATCCTTGTCGAGAAATTCAACAATCTTCTCTCGGATCGTGAAAAAAGGAGCTCGACGTATCTAATTACCAGGGCAAACGGCGATCTGTAAAAAATATCGCGACGTCCGCTAATTAAAAATAAAGGAGGCCGCCCGCCGGAGTTAATTCGCGAACGACACCGTAACTCATTTCCTTCTTTTTCCGGGCGCCTCGCAGTGGCCAGTTCGACCGAAATCGCGGGCGAAAGTGAACAATTTTTTTGCTGTGGTTTAAAAATCTGAGTAGCAGTATTTTATTTATAAAGTGCCAGAGGTTCCAACCACAATTTTCTTGTAATTCTGCAAGTTTACCGTAATCTTTCTATTTTTCCCATATTCTGCAATATTTTAGCTTTAATTTTAAAAAATCATCGCCTTGACACAAAATTCATCGGATCAACTCACTGTGCGCACATTAGATGCCGCAGCATCATTCTACAAAAGTCACTTTGAATGCAGATTTTTAGATAATCATTGTCTGGGTATTCTTACCGGTTCGAATCATGTTCTCAGGTTGTAGAATGTAAGTTGCCGGAATACCGCGAGTGAATAATGGTAAACTAATAATCGTGAGAGAATGGCCCATAAAATTGCGTAGTTCGCGCGTTTCTAGATCGCTGCCGCCGCGTGACGGGATACTTGAATTTGCTCCAATTCATTAATTCCGGCCGCTATCTTTTTCTTTATTTCCGAATCCGGCGGGTTAAGTATTCAAAAGCGCACCGCACCGTGCTATCTAATCGTAATTTCGCGGCACGCTCGATGTTTCTCTCCCCACGGCCTCGCTGAACTAATTAAAATCCAGTTTGCTATCGTCTCTCCATCAGCGAAAAATATCGTCTCGGACAAAATCACATCATTATTACGAGCGATTTGAACCGCACAACAAGCCGCGGTCTACGCGATTCGAATGGATCTCGACGGAAAGCCGGTGGACAAGAAAAATAATGATGATCATTAAACCTGGCCCTAATTCACCCTCAACATCAATATCAGTCTCTGCGCCTTGTTGCATAAGGAGAAAAGAAAAACTTCATTCTTCTGTATACAATTAAAAATTCACGTTTCAACGACGCGATTAGAATGTCGCTCGACTGGTCTGTGGTTCAGGGTGGAACAAATACTTGTGATAATTCGGAGCATGATTTTCCCTGTACCATAGTATATACTGGACCGAAATATGTATCAATAACAGCCGTTAGGAGGCGGCGCAGGACTACTTACCGGTTAATTAAGATCCAGCGTGATAAATCTAGACCGGGCGCAGTTACACGTGAATTAATGATTTCCATCGATCACGTGGCGCATGCCGATCAATAATACTCCGCTCTCGTTGTCTCTCTCTCTTCCTCGCACGTATAATCAGCCACAGATCGATTTAAATAATTCCTAATTCGCAACGAGACCGACGTCGATGCCAATCGAGCTAGAGCTCGATATTGTCTCGAGCTACACGATTCTCCTCGGGAAAGCGCGAAACAACCGAGCCGCCTAGGAACGTTTAATTACCGATCGCGCGCGGAAGAACGTACGCTGGATCGAGGATCGTTTGTCACGATGATCCACCGGCGAGTCAATGCCACGCTCGAGAGACGAACAAATCATTCATCACCTCGAGCTGCGGTGTCTCGAACGATTATTCGCGGGATCCGACGATCATCGGACGAGGAGATCGCTAAAACAAACACTCGTGATCTGTGACGAGATTCCTCTGCATTTTTTCAAGTTAGACTCGCGTTTTTCTCTGGGAGAATAACATTTTTGCTGGGAGTTTGTTCTTCAGAAAATTGTAAGGGGTAGCAGAAAAAAAGTCAAAGGGGTTGGATAGATCCTGGACAAAGGGTCCGTCGTCGTCCCAGGATTCCCTATCATGCTCGATCTCCGAATCGAAAGGAAAAGGAGGAACGAGGAGAGGCTCTCCGATCGAACCGCGTCCCGTAATTTCAGATAGAGTCGGTGCCGGGTGTTATTAAACCCGATAGGCCAGCGAATGTTTCTCCCTCGCGGGTGTTCCCCGACTTCAATTTAAATCGGTGACTTTGCTCTTCTGCCTCTCTCTCTCTCTCTCGCCCCCTTTCCTCCAGCTTGTTTCCACGGCGAGGATCGCGTGTGTTGCCCACCCTACATATATCTGTCCTTCCAACCCAGGAATCCCTCCCGGGATCCTTTCGGAACCGACGAATGAAACGGAAAGGATCGAGATCTACGAGAAAACTGTTCGCACAGCTATCCACCTTTGTTAATCATCGACTTTCGTTGTTCCTCGGCTGAGAACTCGATCTCGAAGCCGGACACTGCAACCCCTTATTCGCCGCGAGGCAAATGTTTCGTTTTGCCGCGCTCCGCATTCATAATTAACACGATAAGCAATGTTGCAGTGAAGATAACGTTGCAAATCATGCTGGATTGCATTTACTGTGACTCCCGTTAATATTCGAACACTCTTAAATAGACGATAACTTTTCCCATATTGGACACATGTAAACGCGAATATTGGAAAATTTGAATATTTGTATATCCTGTATTCTTTTCAATTTATGTTCCCGATATTTTTCTCGAGACTGCGAAGTACATTCGTATTGGATTGCCAGTGGGTCTCGAATAAAATATTGCGAAAAGCATGTTTCAAGGGTACTAGCACAATCAAGCGGTCGGCGTGGCCAAGATCGCCATAACGCAATTAATTATCAATATACCACATCCATTTCCTCGGCGACTAAATGGCCCGAAAGCCCCACGGAGATTTCGAAAAAGGAAACCGGTGGTCGATTACACTCGCGCGTTAGATATTAATGTCTCGCTGGCGTGATTATCAATTCAGCGGCGCGTCGGTCGCGAATTTCACGACGACAACTACAGTAATCGTTCTGCACGCTAGAAATTTGAATAATGAAACAGATCGTTGACGTCAATCGTCGCAACTTTTCGCACAGTCCAAAAGTTCACGTTCTATATCCATCGGAGAGGAGATCGTAAGGGAACGAGACAGAAAAACGGAAGTAACCCGGCATGACAGCTCGATCGCGATCCATCGAAGAAAGATGGACGCGACGGTGGAAATAACAGGAAGATCGAAAAAAGATAGAGAAATTAGCCGAGCATTAGTTTCGAAAAATTTGCGCGACTCCATGGGAGCTACGGCGATCCTCCTCCATATTTATAAGCCTCGTATTACTGAATTCTCGCTTCGACGATAATTGAAAACCTGCTGAATTAGCTATTAATTCTTACGGTTTAATTTATGCGAAACGAGCCATAACTATTCATAGACACGGCCGATACTCCATTACAGTCCGGCGAAAAACTACAATCCGTATTCTCCTCGTTTCTCCCCTCCTTTTTTACCCTTCCCTTCCTCTCTCTCTCTCTCTCCGCGCTCGTGGCTCGTTCTTATTCCTCTTTGTTCCGCTCTTTCCCCGTTTGGTCCGCGGGGACCATTTGCATATCCGCGTTGTAACAATCATCGAGAGCCAACGCGAACAAACGAGACGTCTTCCAGCCAGAACTTGCTCCCGATAGCGAAATTAAAAGTATAATGAACGGACCTTTGTTTGCAAAAATTCAGAGGATTTCTTCGCAACGAAAAATTGGTCGAGATAACGGTACAATGGGAACACTGCTCGTCGTTGTTACTCTGCATGCTTTTTAGCAGCTTGGTCATTTTTGTGAGCAGCGTGCGTTTAATTTTTTTTCAGAGGGTTGTCAGGTGGAGGACTGTTTAAAATTTGTTCAAATAATTCCGTGCACCTGTCCCCGACGTGAGATGTTTCGGGGTCCAGAGAAAACAAGTGAACAAGTTTTAAGTAAATATTTGAGGGCTCGAGTGAGCAGAGAAACCGGGAAGAGATGCAGAACAGGTAAAAATCGAGAATATTCAATAGAAAGACATGTTTCGTGAACTTCCAAGCTAAAGAAATTGCAAAAGAATTCTGAAAAGCGCGAGCCACCTCGAGACGATCGTGCAACCCTCGAGGAGCCTTTGAAAGAAGGGAAACGCAGTCTCGGAGCGTCGCAAGAACGTCGTCGTTCGTCTCCGCAGCCGAGAGTCTCTCTGGAAGAAGAATAGACGCGGCTCGGGCACATGTGGCCGTCATTAGTCATTCGAAATTCTTCTGTCTTCGCTTTTTAATTCGTTGCATCGAGATCGCGCGGTTTCACGGCCGCGTCGAACCCGCCGGAGGGCAGCAAAAGAAGAGGACGACGATGCGACGAGGCGGAGGAAGAGGAGAGGGAGAGTACGACGGCGAAGAAGAAGAAGAAGAAATAGGAGAATGGTTGTAAAGGGAGGTGAAGAAGTGCACATTCGGACTGGATGTTCCTCGTAGGGTGGGGGAATGAGAGAAAATCACGCGTGGTTCGTCATAAGAGGAATTCCTTTAGCGATACTGGGCCCTCCTCCTCCTCCCCCTCCTCCTCCTCCTCTTCTTCTTCTTCCCTTGTCCCGGCTGTTCTTTCGTCTGCCCTCGTCCTCCCTTCTGGCCCAGAGACCCCGTGCTTTTTTACTGGTTTATGGGATTTTTTTCACGCGGACCGCCGAGTCGTACATCAGAGAAGGTCTGAGAGACTGAGGTCTTTCTCTCGTTTGGCTTGTTTCCTTCTCTCTTGTAACCGCGTGTTCACGTACTATCTTCTCCCTTTCTCTTATATTCTCTTTTCGACGTTCGACTAAAGGGTCGTGTGCGTGTTGCTGCCGCGAGGGAGAAGGAAAGAAGAGACGAACAATAAAAAAGAGCAAATGCCAGCCGCCATAAAAACAACTGAAAGTATTAAAAACTTTAGGCCTTTTACTGCCCGAGCTGCCTTCTCCAGGGAAGGTACAGTTGGACGTGGACGAACGACCCGCTTCTTCTTCTTCTTCTTCGTCGTCGTCGTCTCGTAACCCTTCGCGGTTCTTCTAAGGCTCGACGAATCGCGGATCAAACCGTGGTAATTGAATGGGTTACTCTCGAAACTCTGAATCTGTTCCCGATACCGATCATCCTGGGGTACACGGTCGCTCAACCATACTCCGCAATGATAGCCCCGATTTTTCAGGTACGAGATATAGGAAATATGTGCCCATAACGATGAAAGTGGTCTAAGTCATATATTCCTCGTCCCCAAAATTAAATTGGGAATTACATATTAATTTTAAAATTAAATTGTTAAAAATTAATCCATATAATGTTGAAATAACAAACACTATCGGTCCATGTGTGACAATATCATAAAAATTAGATTGAATTCGTTTAGTTTAAAATTATGCCATGTGAAATTATTGATAAACTAATTTTTTTTATTTTTACTTACACCACTGTCATAATTATGGGCACAAATAACTTTGCACAAATTCTAGCGGATCAGAAACAATGCAGGCGGACAAACAACGCAGACGAACAACGCTGCCATGATCTACCGGACCAGACATTACGCATACATCCTCTAAGGAGACTAACATGACTATTAAAATTCTCTGTTCCTTCGCTCGCGCATAAAAATGTCGGTTTCCCAGTTTCCCATATAATCAACATAAATTAGTTTTGCATACATCTTTCGCGTTCGATGTAAGAAGTCGCGGCGAGAATAAAAAAAGCCTGAACACGCGTTTCATGAATTTTCCTCGATCCTCCACGTGGAAAAATCGGTATTTCCACAAATTTTGTAATATGTATAACCGCGAGTCTCGGCATCTTAAAAATCAAAGAAAACAGGGAAAAACAACTGTTACTATTTCCCTCGCGATTCTGACCACTAGCAATTTTTTAATAATTTTCTTGACCACCTAGCTTCTCGACAGGCTCGGTCCAACTTTGAGGAAGTAATTCGCGGAGTGAACGAGGCTCGATCAATTAGCCGAGCAGCCGTATATCTCTGGATGGTTCTCGATCGTCTTTTTACCGATCGGGACCGAGAGCAATGCATCATCTAAGTAGCTTTCGGGGACGATGGGAATTATCGAGGATCAGCGGAGCTTGGGGCAAACGAGCCGGCAGGCTAATTCCCGCGGGTCGTTGATTGCAAACGGCGAATTCCACGGGGGCCTCGCACGGAAAGGAAACGAAAAGGAACGACGGTGGAACGAAGAAACCCGATCCAGAAGGTGGGATCCCTCGAAAACCGTGAAACAGAGGGAAAAGGGAAGCCGCTTGGGTGGCGGAACCGAGAAAAAAGAGGAGGACGAGGTCGCCGGACCCGGGGGACCGAGAGAGGCTGCGCGAGGCTCGTAAAATTATCGTACTTTAATAAAACGTGTCGTGCAAAACGCGAGGATAACGAGAAAATATAGGGTTCGAAAGACTCGTGAAATTTATAGAGCGATCGCCGAAGACGTAGTAGAAGGAGACCGACGGAGAATCAGCAACAAAGGAAGAGAGAAAGAGAGGAGGTAAAGAGAGCAAGAAAGAGAGAGAAAGAGAGAGAGAGGAGGATAGTGGGAGAGCCACTTTTTGGGACGGCCAGGTCGGGTTTAGTTCGGAGGCACAATAAGATACCGAATAAATCAGCCGAGTACCGTGTGTATCGAGTTCAAAAGTCGATGCTTTACGAGCGAGAGAGCTGGGCCAACACTGTTTATTATACATTTCAGCGGATTCGTGATTTTCCAATGGAAAATTCAGATCGTGTTTCATCGTACCGATATCGCAATTATCGGTTCTAATAAACATCTCCACCGAGATTCCTGGAGCTCCTACGGATTCATTAGCTCATTTTTACGAGCGTGAAAATAAAAAGGCCGGCGTTAAATCGGTTTATATCTGCCCGGAGACATTAATAAACACGCCGGCAGAGGCTCTCAGCGCGGGTCCTCGGGTCTCTTGAGATTTTGCCGAATGTTCTGATTTTTGAGAATTTTATTCCTTAGACAGTTGGGACGGGAACGACATCCTAAAATATTTGCGTGAAGTATATTATAAAATTTTATTCCAAATGTCTGTAAATTCTATATTATGTTTCATTCGTATGTCACAGAATTTTCTGAGAACGTTTTAAAACACGATTTTATCCCATTCGGATATTATGCAGTTTGTATAATCTGTAGCAAAATACTATTTTGCAACTATGAATAGCTATGCTTCACAATTTGCATGAAGTTTGCAATAATTAACCTTTCGCACTCCGCTCGAGCCGGAGTCCTTCATAATATGCTCTACAAGTTCCCGGATAAATGGTAATAATACCGTCTGCATTTGCATTATAACAAAGTAGATAAAAGAAACTGATTTCAGGAATATTTCTCGCTTGACCGAAATTTTTTCAGTCTCATCTAGCGTGGAAGACAAATTCCAAAATTATCAAAAACTGGAGCAGTGAAAATTTCGAATCACTTTAAATCCCACATATAAATCCAAACCCACCACTCGTTCCTGAAACCTTCTTCCCCCACAAAGCCTCGTCAAAACACCAAGAAATCTCTAAATTCTGAAAACCACCTGAAACTGGAGCAGCGGAATCTTTTGATCGCCCAGCGAGCTAAGTCAAACACAGCTAGCTAATCTTCGCGGCAGATTACGATAACGCAGATGAGTAGGGGGGGTTGTAAAGGGGGGTGGGTTCTCGACAAATACAGACGAAGAGAGGATCACCGAGCAGGGAAAGAAGAAGCAGGAAGAGGAGCGCGTGCACGATATTCGGTAGCGGGGAAGTAGATCGGTGTCGTGACTTTCCTGATTCTCTAATCTGGGCAAACCACCCCCCTGTGTCCCCTTTCGCTTCTTGGGGTCCTCTCGGGTGCCCCCGGAGGGCACCACGGCTCCGTTGTACCGCACTGCGGAGGCCCCCGGGCGCAGTAAATCTCGCGGACAAACAATCATAATTTTCGAAGAGCTAACAAAAAGCAAGAGACTCTTTAAAGGGAGCCGATGCCAGCCAACATGAAATGCGGCCGCCTCCGCGCCTCCAATTGTTTCGAGGTTTTCTTCCTCCCCCGTCCCACTACTTCTCCCCCCTCGAGACCTCCTCTTCTCCGTCGTTCCCGTCCCTCTTTATCTTATACAGTTCGTGTTTCATGTTCTTTCCTCCTTTCTCGAAGAGATTCGGACCGTGTATCAACAAGTACACTTCCCCGGTACACGTTTTTCCCATGATTTCTTCATTTCTTCTTCTTCTTCTTCTTCTTTCGAGTCTTCTTGCTCGTACAGAATCTCTTCCCCTTCGGTCCCCTCCTCCCCACTATCCAAGGGGACCCTAGGTCTCTCTCCTTCGGTTGTTCGTTACGTTCGGTTCGTTCGTTCGTTTTCGTCGGGCTCGTTTTTTCTTAAATGCTTGTTTATGGCTCGTCTCGTTACTTGATTTGCCTCCGTTGCGGTTTTGCCGGGGTTTTTCGGCCGGAGATTTCGATGCGCGGAGACCGAGCCGGACTGATCGATATCTGGACAAGCTGCTGATGTCTGTATCCGCGGACCAACCACTCTCGGAGATTCTCCTCGTTTACAGGGGGTTTTAGTTAGCCAGGAATCGAAGTGGTTTCGATTGAACGATTCTTCATCGAGTCCTCGGAGATTGAACGAGTCCTTGTCGGTCGGGATTATCTCGAGTGGAATTTGTTGGACTATCGATAAGTTACCAGCGCAATGAACTTATTGTTCGCTGTCAAAAATTAATCAACGATCTTAGAATCGTTTGTAAACAGAGATTTGGAAGTATCCCATTCGATACTTTGTTTCAAGAGCCGGTCTGTGGGGCCTAACCTAAACAGTCTGGAGATACGAGGGGACCCTAGTTTCCTTTCGGGGTTCCAACGATTTTCTTCGGTTTCGATTAGTAAAGAGCTTCCCCCCGCGCCGTGAAGTAAAGAATTGTTTTATTTCAAAAGTACCAGTGCGCATTCATTAACACCCATATCTAAAAAATTAGTATTTGCATTTAAATTGCTCTTTTAAAAATGCTGAAACCCTTTGTTGCAATCCTGGAAACGAGTCTACCCCCTTCACTTTTGCTACCGTAGGTAAAAACAATGATTCAGCTCCACTTTGATATATCACTGTTGTTAAGAAGATTGTTACACGTTTTATTCTTCAATTTAACGAGAACAATCGTGAAGGAGATCGCGCTTCACACGATCGAAATGGCACCGAAACGCATTACAAGCGACTCCGTGTAAAAGAAAATGCAACGGAGCATACGATAGAGCCTCAAGCCAAAAATCTTCCCACATCATCCGACAATCTTCTGAGAATAAATTCTACGTCATGTTCACGCGCCATTGAACCGCGTTCCCAGAAACACGATTATTTCTACACTACAGAACGTGCGATTAAGAATTATTTCCTGAACGATCGCTACAAAAAGGCAATTATTAAACTCGTTTAAACGTGGCAGAACCAGATGGAAAGTCACTGATAGCCAGCTCATATTCAATTTACTGCAATCATAAAAGAAGTAGAACCTCGGCTATCCAATCAATGAAAAAACTCGAGCACAAAACCATCGTTTACGACAAATCTGATCTGTCACTGTTAAAACGCCCAGCCAACTTCATGTTCAAAAATGAATCGATGAAAATGCAAAACAAAACGATAAACGACAAAATGAACGAGAACTTCATGTTCAAAAATGAATCGATGAAAATGCAAAACAAAACGGTGAACGACAAAATGAACGGCACGATAAGGGTCTGCTAAAAAATTATCGATCACGGGAACAAGCGGTTTTAGCTCCTATCCATTACCGCTAGAAATCACGGCGAGCAAACGGCATCGATTAAAACAATTACAGCTCGCTTTTCGACGGCGTTCCCGGCGCGGCGACGTGAAATCACAGAGCCGAACGAGTATCGTTCCCGTGATTACAAAGGTGCGGGAACATTTGAGAATTCACGGTGGCTGTGCGAAAAGAAGTACGGACTCGTAGAAAAGCGCTTGTGCAGCTGGCACGGTCGGTCGCGTTATCGTGGTTCGCGATTCTGATTACAGGCTCTCTCCTTCGAGGAAAGGAATCGCCATAAAAATTCCACCTCCCTCTCGCTCCTCGCCACCCCCGTTCGCGTGGTGTATCGCGTGTCTTTCTGTTGGCTCGAAAATCGCGAGTCTCATTCTCTTTTCAGCCCGATAGGATCGTCGCGAGCAGGAAAAAAATATCAGTTATTTCCAAGTTGCCGGAGTGAGCAACGCTAATTTTCCGCTCTAACAGAAGAGGAAGAGGAGGAGGAGGAGGAGGAGGGAAAGGAGAAGGGTATACTTTTGCCCTGCCCTCCGAGGCAACGCAATTACTCGTTCTACGCGAGGCCTCCACCGTTTTCAGAATACAATTTGCACCGGACGGGAATTCTTTTTCCCGGCCGCGGAAACGCGGGAATAATTCGAACAATAACGCGCCCGTCGATGCTAAATCCGTCTTCCCTGGGCTCGAGGAATCCCGGAGCCGACTAAGTGGCTGCCAACTGACTTTACTGCCGCCCCATCGCAATAACCCATCGCACTTCGCTGACATAATTTGAACACTTTGTTGCCGCGCGTGCCGCCTCGTATAAATTATAAATAAACCCGCCCGCCGGTTTTCCGCGCTTTTCACCGATACCGAAACTGCTCCTCGGGCCAAGAACCGATCGTGGTTATCTTGGAGCTGAGAGCTCTCGTCAATGTTTACTGTCTATTCGCACCTCTACTGCTTATTTTTAGATTGTTTTCTTGGTCTATTGTCTTCCTAGATTGTTCTAAGAGGTTTCTAGAAGCGAAAGAATTTTTTAAACCTCGGGGATGAAGTTTCATCCATGAAAGAAATTAACATTTAAGACTTTACAAGCTTGTTCGGTTCAGTATCTACTCTAATTGTACCGCGAAGAATACAAAATTGTCTGAGTAATCCTTGCCACTTCACAAAAGTATAACAATCCTATGAAAGAACATGAAATTGGCCTAGCGTCATCAGAATTATCCGACTGCAAACTTTACACTATCACCGTAACAACTAACACGATTTAACCCTTAGCACTAGAGTGGCAATTCTAAGAGAGAGAGAGAGAGAGAGAGAGAGAGAGAGAGAGAGAGAGAGAGAGAGAGAGAGAGAGAGAGAGAGGCACCACTAAAAATTACTGTACCATTATCCAAAATATTGTTTTCATTATTAAAAATAAGTTGGTATCTAATCAATGACATTTATGTATGAGGTATTATATCCATGGAAAGGCAAAAATCATGTACATACAATGGAATTATCCTAGGATGGAAGAAATGTTTCATTTTCGAGTAAAATAGCTCCGAGTGCAAAGGGTTAAGTTCCTGATAACAAACATTCCAAAACAGTTCACGCGGCGTACCCTAACATCATCGCAGAAGAGATCCAACAAACACGATTCTCGTCGAGCAACTCTTCAATATTCAAGCTCCGAATTCTTGAAAAATGTGTAATCCTTCCCATTGTTTCTGTATGCTAATCCTCTCATCGTATACAGACGAAACAGCTTGCTAGCCGGCATTTTCACCGCGATACGGAAAATCCGGCGAATACATGAATGTCGATCGTCGATTTATCGTTACACGCATCTAACGAAGTCGAGGCTCGTGTGAACATTGTAGGCGCAATTAGGGCTAATTACGTGTAAATTAATCTTGGTTATTCTAATGCGCGAGCATGTTCCACGGAAAAAACGGAAAGAAGAAGTGCTCGAGTAACCGGCAATCAAGGCACCAACACTTTTTCCACTCTCGAGCAAGTTCCTCTGAAAATTCACCTCATCTATCCTGGCGAACTCGTGTACGCGCATCTTCTACGTGCGATCGACTAGCCTAACACTGGGAAATCAACGACAGTTCGAGACACTGTTTGCAACACTTGTCAACATCACCGGAGAGATTGAAAACGAAGGGGATGATCTTGACGCTTACCTTGTGTGTTATCTCAACGAGTGTCGTCTCGGCGGCTGTCCCCGGGCAGCATAGTCCTCGAGGAAGCCCCTGATACCGGAAGTCGTGTCCAGGACCGTCTAATCTTCCAAGATCCTTGCGTCACCGTGTCTCATCACACTCACTCGCGACAGTATGCAAATACAAAATTATGTCCAGGTCCTCGGACGTCACTCTGTCATCGCTTCACGACCAACAAGAACGTGTTTGCCACCCTCGAGAACTCCCGAGATCGAAAAAAGTCGTCACCGTTGCTGCAGATACGGTCTTCGATCTCACTGATCACGAAACGGGAGAATGACGAAAAGAAGAATATTAATCGACGTAGAACGAAGCAATCACAACCGGCCAATCACACCGTCCACCGAAGAACAAATACAAAAAAATAATCAAATATACATCAACCACTGGATATCTCTGTTTCCCGTGTCGTCGTCGCACTGTCATCGAACCCGAGCCGGCCGACCTCGCATGATTTCGTGTCGCGGCGCGAACTGCGGGCGAGTGCCAGCCACCCTCTCGACGGTCCAACAAACCGGAAGTCCCCGCGGCACCACCGATCATCCACCGGGTCGAAGTCGATAGACGCGCGATGCGATGCCACTGTCCTCGCTCCGAGTCGCTCGCGCGTCTCTGTTGGCCCCGGGGGGCGAAGGGGGAGGGGTCTGCGTTGCCGAACTGGTGGTGGCGGGGTTGCCCGAGGGGTGGGGCGTGCGCGCGTGCACACGGAGATGATCTCGCCGGGCGCCGCCGAGCGCGAGCGTAGCCGCGTGAAACGCGCAAAAACTCGACGACGCGATTCGCGAAACAAGAAACCGTGTGCTTGTGTGTGTGTGTATGTATGCGTGTGTCGCACTGTTTCCGAATCACCGAAATGTTACGTCCTCGCGAGTATCTTCTCGGTTGTATAGGAGAAACAGGAAAAAGATAGATAGACAGATAGATTAGATAGAGAAAGATAGCACCGCAATCTCCCGAAGGGGATGATCGAAGAAGGAGGATCACTGGTTCTGCACGAAGGAAACTCGACGCTGTTCCGCACGGAGCTGGTTCCTACCACCTGGTGGGGCTCGACGGTCCACGAAGTGGGGGTGTTCCGCGGTTTCCATCGGTAGGGGGTGGTGCCTGCTAGCGTGTGTCCGCGTGACCGATGGTCGCGATGGAACAACGAACGAAGCTCTTGCCCGTCTCTCTGCTGCAACCCCGTTCGTCGCGCGCAGGGGTGGAGAAAGTGGCGAAGAGGAGATACGTGTGTAATGTCGCGCGTGTGCGAGAACCACACAACGTGCGAAGCTTTTTGGAAGAGAGTCTTTCACCGAGCCCAGATTCTGAGACAGGCGAGTGCGCGTGGCTCGGCTGGCGCGAGATGACTGAACCCCTCCGAGGGGCGAGAGAGAGACAGAGAGGAGGGGAGCGGAGTAGTTTTCAGCCCCCTCCTTGCGGCACCGAGCTGCTCCACGGTTCGCGGCCCCCACCGCTTAGGCCGGGTACCGATGCCCCACCCCGTCAAACGGAACGACAACCGGCGTTCTCCCCGCCCTCGCGCCGTTCCTCCGCGTCTCAAACGCGGGTTCCCCCCACCACGAACCGCTCGCAACCCTCTCTGTCCGACTCGAGGACCGGGTACGACGGGTCCTCCGCGATTGCTGAGACCACAGCCACGCCGCGAGTAGAGCGAGCGGGATCGACGACGCATATACGCTTCTGCCACTGTCTCTCGAGAGACCAAGCTCTTCTCTCGTCTTCGTCTACTGTCGCGCACTCGTCCACCGGCTGGCGAGCGGCGTGCTGCGCCCTCGGGCTCTTCTTCTTCTTCTTCTCTCTCCCTCTCACTTTCTTTGTCTCTGTTTGTTTCTTCCTTTTCTTTCTTGCTTTCTCCCTTGCTCGTTCCTCTGCTTGCTTTGCCAGTCCACGTGCTTCTGCTTCTTGTCGCCGATGCACCCCGCACCTGGTGGGGGTGATTGTGGGAGGGTCTCAGAGCACGATGCTTGATGCTGATCGATGAGGATGCTGCGGCGACTTAGGACCGACCGGGCATGATGAATTCGAGCGAGACGAAGTGACCCGGCAAGCGGACTCGCGCGGTACTCGAGGCAGTCTGCGCATTTTTTCAGAAAAATTGATGAGCTCCGGGAGGAAGTGTTGTTGGTGTGTCTGGTCGGAGGAATTTTCGGGAGGCGTGAGTAATGGGGTTGGGATTGGGTGAATGGAGTGGGGGTGATTTAGATTGATTCTGCCGGGATTTTCGAGGGAGTTTTTCAGACTGTCACACTTCGCCTTTCTTCGAGATAATAGACTTCTAGAAGATTGTGTCGTATCTAAGAGAAGATTGGCAGGATTGTTGTTAACGAAGATGTCTGCCCATCCTCAGTATTTCCAATACGTGACTGGAGGTTCTTGTGATTTTGTGTCGTTATGACTTCATCTCCGTCTCGACGATGCGTGAATCCACCCCTGCGCAGAATCGCCACTGTCAGCCAATGACGTCACACCGCCCTCTCAACCAACCCCATTCAAGACCCTCCTACTTTTCACCCCCGGAAATGAGCTGCTCCTGTCATCGTCGTCGCTTATCAGGGTGCGATTCGCAGGGGTGAAGATCACTTTCGTCTTCATTTAAGCAGGTACTCTAATTGAGACTGTACTTAACGCCTCAACAGGGATTTGGTAACATTCTGCTGCTTGAAAATTGAGGAATTGCGAGGATGTATTATATTATTTTCATGGTAGAAATTTATCTATCCACCCTTTAGGTACTTAATAATATCCAAGACTATCCCATGAAAGAGGCCACTCACATCAGCCAAAAAAATCGGCTTCTAATCGAACCAGCTCCCAAAATGCAGACCACCTATTCCCCCAGAAAAAAACCCGTCCAGAACTCGAATTTGAATTGAAAACCACCCCTTGGACGGTGAGAGGCGACAAAGCGCCGGTTCTACCCCCGGTTTAAAACTATTCAGCGGAACTAGCCTTCCCAGGGCGAGTGGTAACATCGGCTCTCGCGATTCATCGTGTTTCCACGGCTTTCCATAGTTACAATCGCGGAAACAAAAGGGCGCAGACTCGGCTTCGACTGGGGGTAAAGCTAGGGTAAGCTCTTGTCCAATAATGTCGAGAGTTTCGCCACCCTCTGGTACGCGTTCCCTCCCCCTTTTTCTCGTCCCTCGTGGACTCGGCCGATTCTCCCGGTGGATGTCGGCTCGTAAACATAATGGAGTAACAATGTGCCGAATTAGCCTAGGCCGTCCGGGTGAAACAATGCCGCGAGAACGGATCGAATTAAAACGATCCCGAGTGGTTCCCATAAGGCTGTGCGTACGTGTAACCATGGCTTTTGCTGTCGCGACCAATTCATCCTCCCTTCCAGCTTTTAGATTGACATTTCCGAGCTATTTACATCGTGCGGGTAGTTTATGGCCGCGGATTAAGGATGATTAAAGCTGAAAAGAGTCATGAACGAAAATGGGCCTGATTCACGGACCGACCGGCCTGTGAACCGATCTCTCTTCATCTCTCTCTCTCTCTCTCTCTCTCTCTCTCTCTCTCTCTCTCTCTCTCTCTCTCTCTCTCTCTCTCTCTCTCTCTCTCTCTTTCTCTTTCTCTCTCCTTCTTTTCGATTCACCGGTGTGATTCGACATCCTCATTTGTCACGATTATGCTCTCTGCAAATGAGACCAGCCACTCGTCGATCAAAAACGCCGCTTCTACGGGGACATTGTCAGAACTGAATCTGGAACAATAATGCCACGATCGATCGTACAGAGCTTTTCGGACATCTTTCTCTTGAGCCAGAGCAGTCTGCTTCTTCGAGTGGATTAGACCTCGTGCGCGTCTTCTTGTGCGGCCAATGATCCCGAATATTACTTGAATGGCCCTCAATTGGGACTTCGAGCGATTCTTCGCCGAGATTTTATGGGGATACACTGGGTTTCCTTGTGTCCGGTGCTTTTGTTATGTAATGGAATTATGGATTGCGCTGTTTATCGTGGTAATTGCTTCGTTGAATCTTGGTGACGTTTCGAATTTTATTTTCAATTCTCTCTCTCTCCCCATCTGTTTTTCGTATTCAACCCCCATCAAGCCCACAAAAACATACTAAAAATGTCCCCACAAGCCAAGCAACAAATTCAGCCTAATTGTAGCCGGCGGCATCGAAATGTAAATCAGCCGAAAAGGAACAAGAATTACTAGAAAAAGCAGTCTCGGAGGGATGCACGATACATTAACAATTCGGACCAGCTGTGAACAAAGAGATTAGAAGGGGATGCAAATACAGAGAGCGCAGAGATTTCGTGAGAGAGACGATCGATGGGAGGAAATTAATTTTGATCTATCCTGTTGCGTCACCTGCACTACGAGGGGATCGTTTAATTCGTGTCTGCCGTTTTCCACCCTGTTCAGAATCAGGTAGCTGCTGTTTCGTGGAAAGTAGAATGTGGGAAACATAGTGGTGGCCCGTTAGGCGAAAGGGTTGCCGAGTAACCCTTCTTTAAAATGGGTCAGGATACCGGTGCTCCCAGATACCGCTTCCTTAAAGACCCGTTTAGACCCATCGAAAATATCGTGTTTCCTCGAATCGAGATTCGCTCGATTTTTCCAAAAGACTAATGCACTTAGGCGTAACTCAACCCGTTCACCGTTCATTTACGTAAGGAATCGATTATGTTACTGCGACCGGGATACTCTGGGAACTTTTCTGGGATTTCCGGAAACCCGAGACGGAACTACAGTTAGTTCACGGAAGTTCAGGAAACTCTAGTTTTTAAATCAAAGTTGATTTTCTTGTTGCATTTCATTCAAATGCTTAATAATGCAAAGAGCTTCAAGTGATACGTGTTTCCTAATTTATTCCAATTAGGGCGGAGCTTAATTAAACTATGTTCTAGATCGTATCTGAGCACACTACTTTGTAAAATTGCTGACGCTCGTTATTTTTCAGGTACAGTGAAATAATATATCTAGAGAAGTTCAAGAAACACTTGATTCGTGAGTTGCCCTAATTAATTCGGTGTTTAATTAAACCGGAGAGAGAAGATCAAAATCTTCTTTACCTTGGACGCTTATTTTGAATTAAAATTAGTTGTACCGCCCAGAGAAATCGAATATATATATTTAAATGAATGTATGAATTATAAACATGAAAAAATGAAATCACACTTTCGGAATCATCCTGGCACACCTCCGTCTGCGTTTAATTGTAATTATTGCTTCTTCGTGAGAATAATACAGTGGGAATAATCATGAGAATCATCCAAAATACAGTTCCCTTATTTTATCAGATGTTGAAGAAGGAATTAAAATAGTCTAATGGGTTCGAAAATTCCCTCAGGCCAGAGTCACGGTTCTTTTTTTTCGAGTGTCTCTCGTTAGCTTTTCTATGGGGTTTCGAATATCAGGAAAGAAGGGGTTTGTACCGTTCCGGCGTCCGTGTGAGAAAACCATTAGCCAAAAAAGGAACCTTTAAATAACGGGCCACTGGCTCAGCCGTCGCGTCGTTTGCTAGAGGGGTGGATTCCCGATGAAAAAAATCGGTACTTTCGATTCCAGGTAGTCCGGGATACGATGGAAATATCTTTCCACGTTGTGGGATAGCGCCGCGGGGTGGGGGATATTGACGGGCACCTGGAGTCGTCGAAAAAATGAAAATTTCATTCGTCATTCCCTCTGCACAAGAAAATCAACAATTCGAAGCCCGGGAGCTGCAAAATCCACACGAAAGTGGTCTAAGTGAAAATTGAAAAAAAACGGGTTTATATATATATATATATATATATATATATATATATATATATATATATATTACAATTCTTTCACATCACATTATTTTAAACTAAATTAATAAATGTAATATTTTCGATATTGTCTAAAATTAAATGAACCGTTAGTGTTAATATCCTTTTCCCTTAAATATCTCGAAACAAGAACTGTATGACTTATTAGATCACTTTCATAATTATAGACACAATTGTTTCTAAATTTTAAAAATCAGACTCTTGATTCTTGACTCTTGAATTAAAAGTCTGACTCTTGAACCAGTACAATTCTATTAAGAAGACTGGCTCAGTTTTTCATCAATTCCTGAACCCTCGAAGCTCGCAGCCGGGTCTTGGATGGAGAATAGTCGATTTACGAAAAAGTCACGAAACAGTCGGGCCGAAAGCAGGAAAGTTGAACGTTCTCTCTGCGGCGCGGCTCGGCTGAAAAGTTTAAAAATACGCGGGCGGCCCTTCAGCCTGGTGGAAATATGAATTTTTTATCTGGCCCCTGGACCATATGGCCGGTGCTCATCTTCAGAGGGGTGGAAAGACAAAAAAGCCGTGGTGCCGCGGAGAGAAAGAGAACGGTATTTTTAGAAATAGAATTTCCGAAGGTGGTTTCCGTGGTGTCCCGTGCGACAGCCAGGAAAGAGGAAAGGGTTGCAGCATCCTTTTCCCTCCGTCGCCGCATTTCCTTCGGTTTCTTTTTTTATCCCGACAGCCCGTCGTTTCCGCGTCTGAATTCTTCTCACCCTTTCCCCCGGCTCTCGGACGGGAGACCCTCTATTTTCCTTTTGAGACTCGAGGATCCTTCAGCTGTCACCGCCGCGGACTGTTGCCTTCGATTCACGATTCTACGCTCCGACGATTACCCGAGACCATGTGCGACACGCGCACTCTGAAACTTTGTCCATTCACATCGGTTTTCGATTATCCTCCGTTCGCGAACATTCTCGCCGGAATACGAATTATTCAAGACAAATGAAGCACCGTGTTCTTCGAGGGTGTTCACCCTTAGCAGTCACCACTTAAATTGCTGTACCATTATTCACAATGAATCCAATCAATTACTGCACGTTTAAGTATCGTACGAGGCATCACATCAATTTCATATCCGTAAAATGACAAAAATCATACACAATGGAGTCGTTCCAGGTCGGAAAAAATGTTTAATTTTCAAGTTAAAATAGCTCCGTCCGCAAAGGGTTAGATTAGTGTTCTTGGAGGCATCTTTTGGATGACGCAAACAATGCTAACCCTTAGCAGTCACCACTAAAAACTGCTGTACTATTATTCACAATATTGTGTACATTTTTAAATATGTTGGTATCTATTCAATTACTACACATTTAACCATAGTATAAAGTACTACATCAATTCCATGTCCATAAAATGAAAAAAATCATACACAATGGAATTATTCTAGGTCGGAAGAGACGTTTCACTTTCGTGTTTAAATTTCGGTTTCTCGCGAATCCAAAATGCAACGAGCGTGGAAGAATCTTCGGAGAGACCGGAGTAGCATAGTGAGAGGGGTGGGGGCTACGTTAGATGTACGAGGACGAGGATCCGAGTCGTCTGGTCTCGCGAGAGGGTTTCGCGGTGCTTGCGCGTGTCGTCGTCGTATCTACGAGCGTTGTACTTGAAGGCAATGCATTGAGCAGCGCGTACATACTCGTCCGACATGGAATGTGGTCCGGTTCCCGGGCGTGCGCGCACACGCGGCCCGCCGCCGCTATACTTCCCGTTTTTTATCGGCCCGTAATGCATTAGCCATAATAGCCGCACGCACTTAATGGACTGTAGCCTCGTTACAGTATGCCACGTCGTGGGTGGATACGCTGCCTGACCGCTTCTCTCCGCGCGCGTTTCTGCCTGTAATACGCGCGTACACGCGTACACACCCGAGGAGACCCGATATACGGATTTCCAGAGAAACCCGTGCAAACAGCCCCCTCGCCGCGCCTTACACCCGCCATACTATAACACACGTCGATTAATTCCCGGAATTTTGTATTCGAGGAAAACGATTGGCTTATGTTTCGAAGTTTGATCGTTTACACTTGGGAATGCGGCTCGATCGGCGCTCACTGTGTGTGTGAGACTATGCTCTATGGAATGCGCTCCTGGGTTTCTTTGGACTACGGAACTTTGGTGAATAGTAGAAGTGGAAATGGAAATTTTATGGTAATCGACGATTTTATGGGATTTTTGGTGAACAATGTGACAGAGACCTTGATGGAGGTGTTGGCCATTGGAAATTGAACTGTTGAAAGGTTTGATAGATTGGTGGCTGATGGTCAGCTGATAGTCGAGACAAAGAAATGATTTAGGTGAGCTGATAGCGCATGTAGATCAGGTTTGCGTGGTTTGGTAGCTGGAATTAGATCGCCAGATGGATTGTTCAGGGTTTTGTTCAGATTGAGAAGAAATTTCTGATAGTAGTTGGAATTGTCTCGGAAATAAACCATGGATAAACCACTTTTAAAAATTATGATCATGTTAAATGAAGAAAGCAAACCTGAGGAACATAGAACAGGATTTCACGAGATTTTGGGTGTTGATTATGCTAGGCTTGATCGAGTATCTGCTGATTGGAGCTCGAACTGTTGACAGACTGTTGACAGTATTGATCAATTGATATTCTAATTGACAGTCTACCGATACCAGAGACAATCTAGAGCAGACACCTATTTTGGTAGCTGAAACAAGGTCAACTTATTATCGAGGATGGCTGCTCTAAACTGCTGAAAATTATAGTGATTTTAATAATTAATGAAACAGGTGTAGCGAGTAGAGAGAAGGAAGCAATCGCGAATGGAACGTTTCCGGTAAAAGCTCGATCGATAGAAACTGAAGAGTATAGCGGAGAGATATCTAATACAAACACAGAAAGAAGAAAGTAAAGCAGGAACGTTATTAATGCGAACATGGACAAGCGTAGTAAATAGAGCAATTTAAGATACTAACAGTGTAACATGCGTGACAAATAGAGCAGAACTATCGGCTGTAGTATCATTAAAGTAAATTGAAACAAGTATTATAGTCGAAGTGGTGTGTCTGTACCCGACTAGGTTTTCTGATTTATTTAAACTCCGAGTTTCTGCGGAGACTTGAACTGCTCTATTCTTAGCTGAGCACTCGATAGTCTTCTATGGCCGGAACTGGACCGATTATTATCAATAGATAGCGGATCTTTATGCAAAATATAAATTTTCTAGCTGAATGCAACAAATTGGAGTGAGTTGGAAATTTATTTTCTTTCTTGACGCGTGTAATTGGTTAGAAATAATATAACAGTGTTTTCAAACTCTTGATAAATGCATAAAATCCGCTGTCTAATTATCACCAATGGATTAGACTAGTGATTTATTTTATTAACGAGACTAGTATTCTTAGTAGTAGACTTTGTATTCTTCTTCACAAATAAAATTCTCTTTCTAAATATACAATTATTGTAGTAGATGGAACACCTAATCGAAAAGAAAAGAACAATTGGAAACGGGATTTTCCCGAGATCTGAATTGAACCTCACGGTTATGGATCGATGGATCGCGTCTCCAGGAATATTGAGTTTCGACGCGCATCTACTACGGTCTTCTCACGATACAGGAACCCAATCTGGCAGTAAGAACAGGCCCACGGGTAATGTTGTTGGCTAGGATCGTGATTATCGGTCGATAGGATTCATGACTTGTTCGGGGAGGGATTTCTCCGTCGGTTTAAGGAGGATGATTGTTTTCGCGGGTAATGGGTTCCACGGATTGCACGAACGTAAACTATTTTCGCTAACGCGATGGCCCCGCCGTTGTTGTCCATCAAATACGGATGCCATTGTGACCGGGAGAGGGAAGCCTGCCAGTTGGCTTGCAGCACGTGAAACGAGGCAATAATGACAATGCGCTCTGCTCACCGAATGGGTTTATTCATTATCGTCCGGTGGTGTATCGAAACGAATGCTTCCGCACTATCCTCTGAATGGCGCTTCGGGTTCGATTAAAAATTGTTTGCCTCCTCGAGCTATTCAACGCGAAAAGACAGTCTTGTAGAACAGTGGATGTTGTCTAGCTCCTCTCGGGATGCAGTCGAAGATGATGAAGCATCCTGCGCGGTGTAGATGTGGATTTAAAAACAACACTTTCTGTGGGGCTGAAATTGAAAAATTTCTAGCTGCATTTCTGAATGAATGCGAAGAGTGTAAGGGTGTAATGAATGTAAAGAGTGAAATGCATTGTGCAGTTGACTCTTTATCTTCTTTCAGGTAAATATTTCTTGGAGATGACGAGGCTTTCTGTCGCGTGCAGTGGTGGATGTAAAAACGTACAGTGGATATAAAAATTATTGAGTGGAATTAAATCGATCAGGCGAGTCGATGGCTCATTTATACAGAATATTTTCGAGGAGTCGAAATACAGTGGATATAAAACTGAATATTTTCCCCATCAATGCTCTCTACAATTTTATTTAGAGAAGTTAATCGATCGGGCAATAGTAAATGGCTCATTTATAAAAATAAATAACCGAACTAAAAATGTGCCGTAGCAATTTTTCCTAAAATCGTCCGACGAAACGAGGAATAAAGGGAGCCTGTGGAGGCGAAAAGCCGCAGAATGGAGAGAAGAAAGTCGACTGCTCGTCGACGGTCTCGATATTCAGAAGTCTCGGGCACTTTAGAGGCTCGCGCTCGCGCGTGTGCTCTCGAGCAATCGCTAGGACTGGTTTTCAATATGACTCACGCGTGTAACACCGTTCGATCGTGTATTGGTGTGCTCGTATATCAAAACCAGTAGGCACCCCCGACATTGCACGATCAAATACGTTGTTGTCCGAGTGTCTTATACGTACACGTAGCCCGTTGGTCTTACTGTATTGGTGTATGCTGCACCGGCGCGGCGTGTATACGCACTAGTCGCGCGCTGCCTCTCCACAACGGCGTGTCTCCGATTTTTGCAGACTACCTTAAGTCTAAGTCGTTCTATTTAAGCGAGCGCATGGAATTAAGTAACAAGCCGCTGTCTTTCAGCGCCACATCCGCCTCGTTCTCGCTCGCGGGATTCGTTCTCCTTCTTTCTCGGCTCGTTTCCTATAGTCGAGCCGTTGCACACGTCGTTTCTCTGTCCCTGCTCCCTCCTGTTATACAGTGCCTCTGTTACAGATGGCCACGCACAGCAGAAATGTGCGTACACGGCCCGACCTATTGCTTTCCTACCAATTATCTTCGATCTCGTTCTCGTCGAAGACTCGCGCGGCGTTTTCGAACCGTGAACTCCCGCGATCCCATGGTTTCGTCCACCAACATGAATCACGCTCCATCCACGGACTCCCAGACTGTATCAACGTATCGACGATTGCTGCGCGAAATTGTTCATTTCAAATTAAACTTTACGCTGAAACTTTATTTACTAGTTTCATGCTCGCTACAGGCAGCCGTTCCGGTTCCACGAAGTTTTCAAAACCTGTTCAAAGCGACCTAGACGATTGCTGGGAAATTGTTCATATGCTAAAACTTTATTTACTACTTCCATGCTCGCTGTTGGCAGCCGTTCCGGTTCCACGAATTTTTTTAGAAGGTGTTCGAAGCGACCTCGACAGCCCACCGAGGTAAAAACGCGAAGTTTCCGGAACGGGACCGTTGAATTGAATTAATAATCACGTTCTCCTTCGCGACGACAGGCAACGTGTGTGTCTGGGTGGAAGGAGCGTGTAACGACCGCAAAAAAACCGATTCAAATCCGCGATCCAGGAACGCCTCTAACGGTGTTCGTGACTGCGGGGCAAAAATCCTCGAATTCGTTCGCTTTTTCCAGGTGGGGCGTAAAATGACCGAGGCTTGGTTCGTCGCGCTGACTGGAAGGTTCTAATTAGTTTCAAACTTCCTACTCCGTTGGCGTTCTCTTTCTTCGTCGGTCTTTCTTCGTACCAGGAAGCTCAGAAAATAATTATCCCTCCTTTCCGAACCGAGGCTTAGACAAATATAGAGGCTGTTGCCCTCTGGTGTAGACGTCGCTGTGTAGACACATTTGTGTTTTGGTACTTTAAACGAGTCTCGAACATCCCTTAATAAATACAGCTAGACTAAAAATAATTTGATAAAACGTAAATCGAGGAAAGACAAACGTACAGACTATCTGCGAATAAATGAAAAATCAGTGCAAGACTATCGTTCCATCTCACTCTCCCCCATCGCTCGCGGCTCGCGTTATCCGTCGAGGCGTAGCGTTATCAATTATTCCAAAAATTCCTTCCTCGTCCGATAGTCGTCGGAGCAACAAATTCGCCGGGGAACGACGCCGATAAATTTCAGAGTGAGCCGAGTCGAACGATAAAAGCCGTTCGCGCGCTCGAAACACAGCGAAACAGAGAGAGAGCTGAAGCGAGAGCGAGAAGGTGAGAGTGCGAGTGAGAGAGAGAGAGAGAGAAAAAGAGAGACGCGGCAACGGGTCCGTTTTATTACAATGCGTCCAACATTGCGGATACATTGCAAAGCCTTGTGGCTGGCGTGGAACGGTTAACGGAGGGGCAAGGGTGTCGGGCGGTGGCTGGTTAATCGGCGGGATTTTCGAAAAATTAATTGCCTCGTAACGTTGTTTCCCGAAAGGCACATAAAACCGTGCGCGCATCGCGCGTCGACGGGCCTCGAATATAAATTACGCGTTCCTTGAAACACTTGTACTTTCCTGTCCCTTCGGCCACGTCTGTGCTTCCCTTCGGGAACACACGTGTACCTGCCACCAATAACATCTTCCACGAGCGTGTGCGGAGATCGCGCGCGTACACTTCAGTACGCGCCCGGCAAGAAAGAGAGAGAAAGAAAAAAAATGGCCTTACTGCTCTTGTCGTTACCCTCCCACGTGATTTACACAGACGAATTTATAGTCTTATTCGGCGGGGAGCGTCGTTACAGTCCGCCTCAAAGTTTCTTTCGACCGGCCAGGCACACCGGCTCCGGAGCAGCCGGATAATTAATAATATCGGGACGTTTATGCCCGAAGGAGCACGGGGTGGGAAACGCACGGGGGTTGTAATTGCCGCGAGAGCTATCCGATAACTCTAAAACCGCTTCGACGCGACACGCTGATAGCCTACTCCATTCCCAAGGCATTCAGTCATTTAGTCATTCGCTGGAATTGCATTCGATACGCGGGGTTCATCCATTTCAGAATCGTTTCCTCACAATTTTACCGAAATTCTTGTTTGTGGGAAACTGGGAGTGTTTGCCACCCCTTCGAGGGACATTGGCGATCCATAGGGCGATCTTCTACATCGAGGTTTGTAGATAATGGGAAAAAATGGATTTTTTAAAAAAAGAAATTGTTCTTACTGCGAGGAAAGTAACTTGGAACGCGAAGAGCCCGTTTCTCACGCTGTTAATGAGAAGCGAATGTTTATAATCGACTCCGGGAGTAATTCGATAAGCTGATAAGATCGACCCCGTGCATCGTGGGAATCGATTAGACGTCGCCGGTCGCAAGAAGATCGCGCATACTTCGACCGGGCGCACGCAATTTTTCGCTCGTACATGTGTAAACAGAGTATATCGACTCCTTTACTCTGGTATCGATTGTTTGCCGAGTCAGGTCGGGGATATCCCGTTTCCTCGAGACACATAATACTTGCATACCGACGAGGTTACACTCATTTCTTCAGGGTACCGTAGGTAGCCCACGCGTATTCCCCGAGGGAACGTTTCCTCGAGTAGCATCTGACTTCCTCTGATAAACCTATCGCACTCTGAAACACGTCGATTCATGGCTTTCCGGTCGATGACCATTCACGCTGTCTCCTTCACTCCTGAATTTCCACCTCGTCGATATCCTCTCACCGGTATTCAATATTTCTAGCCTCGCAATAAGCACAATTTCGACTAGGACACACGAAAGTCCGAGGTCCCTAATGAATTTTCAGATAAAACTCTCGCCGAACCAATAAACGGGAGTCGGTGAAAAACCGATCGACGACGTCTCCGACGAGCGAGCGCGACAGCCATAAACGCCGCTACGTCAGACAGAAAATATAGAACATCCAGAGGCCGGCCCGACTCGACTCGAGAGTCGCGGATCGGCCAGAGTGCTCCGTGGCAAGAAAGGGAACAATGCGAGCAATATTTCAAAGACAGCCGTCGGACTAGCTAGATATTAATATCGCGACATACAAGTAACTCGTTAACCGGTGAGCGTCGTCGTCTGGCCGGCGGTGATGGCGACGAGTCAAGGAAAATTCTCTATCTATTAAGGAAATCTGTTTCAGGATCTATTTCAGGAGGTCCCCAAGGTTTTCGATTTCAAAGCGCGGACGCGCGATAGAGCGACGGAAACCTCGCGGCCAAACGATCTTGTACGTCAGTCAGAGGCCTTCTAAACAAACCGGTACACCCTGTGTAGCAAGTCGTCTACACGACAACACAACAACACCACAAATCACACCGGCGAACAATAAAATACCAGTAGCTCACACCCACCACGTGTCTCTCTGCCTACATCACACATAGAGCTCCGAACGGTTCGTTGTCTTTCTTCTGTTAACGTCCCCTTTAGTATCGTACCTTCTCTCCGTTCCTCTGTCTCTCTTTATCCTCGTCTGTCCCAAGTGTACGTTCTGTTTGCTTCTTCCTCTACCTTTCTCTAGAAATTCCTTCCCGTTTTTAAATTCCCGGAATCGCGTGCTCGCCCATTCACGGGTTCGTGAATCGAGACTACGCTCGTGGAAAGGAGACAGAGAGAAACGGGAAGAGGATGAATCGAGGAACTCCGGGGGACAGGGGGGGCACGGGGACGTACACGTGGCCGGCTGCGTATAGGGCATTTAATTGGGAAGTCGAGGAAACAATGGCAGCTCGATAAGAATGCAACGAGCGACGCCTGGCCGTCCTGTCGATCGCACTCGGAATTCCTGCGGCGTCTTTTTTTCCGCTCCGCTTCCGTGGAATATTTCAACTGTTCACCGAATTCTTTTTCATCGGTCAGGAAATGTTTTTAAGAGGTTGGATAAAAGATCAATCTTGATTACCGTCTCCCTAGAAAAAGTCATATTTTTACGCAGCTGTCACAGCTTCATAAAAATAGCTATACACGCTGCCGAATAAAGCAAATTACTTTTGAGAACGACTGCAGCCTAGATTGATTTTTCATCTAGCGCTTTTGACCACTGAAACAGCCCATCTTTGAACCCCGTTAAACGAATAATTTTTTAAAATTTATTTTTTATTTATCGGTCTGAGTATAATCGTGTATGTGAAAGGGCAAAGGTTATTGGGGAACTGCGGAGCGTTTTCACCGTCGTCGCGAAAAAGTCTACGAGCTCGCGGAACAGGCTATATTTCACGGTTTACACACGCATTGTATGCAATCCCAGATCAACTAGCGACAACGTGCTAAACGTCTGGCTAACAAGTTCAAACGAGCCCGTGGTTTGTTGCAACAGGTAAACGCTACATTAAAAGCTCGAGCTACGTTTAGAGTTTAGTTACATACCGATGTCGCTGTGAACTTTCACATTCATCGACAAACGTTTTCGCATCGTAATCGTTATTCCCCCGGTTCCAGCCTGGAATTCGCTAAGTGGGAGCCTTTTGTCCGCTCTTCCGATAATTGCGCTTTCTATTTGCGCCCCGTCATGGCCCCCGTCAATTGCGATTGTCTTACCGAGACGATGACACTCGATCTCGGCCAGCCTCGACGAAAACATTTTAATTGCATTCGCTGTCTCCGTCGTATTCGAGCAATCGCAGAAACCGTAAGAGTTGCGTTAACTAAATCTGCCATTAATCGAGTCTGTGAAAAATTACTGGAAATCTCAACATTCCCCACTTTTTCTGCACCGAACAAAAAATTCCGGGAGCCCAATTTCCCATCCGAAAATATTCCCTCCACGATTCAAACAAAAATTCCTCGATGAAAAAAGCCGCGTTAATCACTCCCTAACTCAAGATGTGCCGCAACCACCCCACGGAACGTCTTCATCAAAATTGCCCAAAAATAAACATAGGAATCTCACCCTCCGAGAAACAAAAAAAGTGCTCGATGTCTCCCCGGTATCATCGCCACTTTTTTCCGCGATACATTATTCGATCGGGCAATTTTCGCACGGTTAGAAAAGACCATAAATTGCTGCGGCGATGGCTACTTACGAGGCGGCGGTTTTTTCGCCAGGCGATTTTTTTGCGGCCATTATCTCAGCTCGACCGCTGTGAAATGTCGGTTCCCCGGTTCGTGAAATCTTCGCACCCCTGTCGAATCCTGAAATTGACCGGCCTTAAATGCCCTTAAAGGTGAGAGAGGGGTCAGTTCGAAAGTGATCGTCGATCGAGACCTGTCAAAATATTATTCGGAACAGCGGAGGACCGATCGTCGCCATTGTCGACCGATTTTCCGGGGATTCGACGGCCACCAGGGGGGTCCTTGAACAGGGTCAGTGTTCCCTGGACTCTCTCAGGATCGAGTGGGGGGGGGGGGGGCACGGTCAGGTATTAACGGCTCAATTTCACAGGCGGGCCCCTGCTAAATTCCCCGAGGAATTTTCTCGTTCCACCGGGCAGGTGTTATTGTGCCCTTTTTTCCGATCGAATCAATGAGCGGCCCGCTGGACTTGACTGCCGCACAGCCTCCGACTGTTCGAGAACACCGTAATCTCGTTGTTCCGTATTTTTTGAACATTTTATTTCGTCAGAACCATCCTCCAGAGTTCATCAGGAAAATCAGAGAAATTGCTTTGCTCATCCATATAGCACAAAGACGTCATTTTACGTTCACTTCAGGTTTGAAAATCGTACGTCCTAGAAAGACTTCTTTTTCGAGATGTTGTTTTTAAGGTCTGAAATAGGACGTCTTTGTGCTTTGGGCAAGAACCGCGCACTCAAGAACTCCTCTCGCCCAAAAACAAATCCCACAGCAAATTTGCATCAGCATTTCAAGAGAAACGTGAAATACGACATCCTAAATCTCGGATACAGTAAATAAGTCATTCACCCCGCAGACAGATCCATTACAAACTGCCCAGGACCCCAAATCTCCACTTTTCCCCGGGAGTGGCCCCAAAAAAAGGGTCTCACATCTTGCCCAATTTTCAGCCGCTAGAAAAACACTCGTAAAAAACGAGGAGAAGGACGAAGAGCTGTCTACACAAGTCCAGCCGAGAATTGATGTGGTCCTACGGAGAAAAACTCTTTGACTGTGTTTACCCGATCGAGACGGTAATGGGACGTTAAGTGGTGAAACATTGTTCTGGAATCGTGTCCATGGTTCTCTATCGGCGATACATATCGCGACGGAGAATCGATCGTCTTGCACGCTTGGGAACACGCGGAGACCAGCTCGAGGAAATTACGAGGGATTAAAGTGATAAGGAGCCGCCCAATAAAAGGTCGTTGACGTCCCGATGATGCGTCGCGCACTGGCTGCATCTCATCAAATCGCGCAAACACTCGCGACACACAGATGCACCACGCGGCCAGTAATTACGTTCGAGCATGTCGAACGATCTGGTAACTATTTCGACGTACAGTAGCCGCCGCAAATTATTTTTCAAAAAATAATTAAAATTGATGAGCTTGTGGAGCTGACAGCTGAGTATCTCAGGAATATTTCTTAATTTTTGCAATTTTTTTCATAGCTACGAATAATTTAGGAATGTCCTCCTCTTCTTCAAATCCATCGATCTATACGAACTGTTATCTCATCCTAACGTTAACTATAGGTCTTTTTACAAATTAATAAATTAATTAATTAATAAATTTTCAATTTTTATAATCAAATTGTAAGACAATGGAATCATAAAATAAATAAAAATTGTACTAAATTATATCGATTTTGATATTCTGGCATTTTTTGAAAGTGTTCATATGCCTTAAATGCGACCACGTGAAAATAAACTGCGAATAAATAAACAATGATTATTGATCGAGAGAGAAAAATCGCCCAACGTTGTCGAACACCGAGAGAAACGAAACTTTTTCGATTAAATCTGACAATTAATTGTGCAAGCTATTTTGCAGGGAGAACAGCTATATTTTGTCGGTAATTTCACGGACAATAGCCTGATTGGATGCGGAGACGCAGAAAAATGTCCGAGAAACTTTCGTTGGAACGCAATCAAGGTTCTAACCCGCCATCAAAGGGGCACAGCCGAGTCGAACAGAATGAAGAAGAGAGAGAAACATTAACAATCCAGTCGTACACGTTGCGAACGTGTGTAATGAAACAGATTTTTCCATAGTTCTCGAGTCTGGCCCCGAGCGAAACGATACACAGAGTCTCGTACCGTCTGCGCCAAAAGCCAGCGCCAGCGTCGACCACGCGGGGATCGATCGCCGATATCTCCAGGATCCGCGGCTCGATCACGATCGAATAAAAAACGTCGATCTATACCGGAGCTCGTGACGAATCGAAAGACCTGTGGCTCGGTTGGCTAGTATCGACCGAAAATCGACGAAAAATTCGCGAAGCCGGACCGTCTGGCTCCGGCCCATAAAGTGTCGGGCGTAAATCACTTGGTTTTATGGTGGTGCACGTTTGCCAACCTTTAGCTGATGAATTCCTCGGCCGGGCAAACTCGCGGCGGAGGTGAAACACACGAGCATCCTCGGCGATATTGCCGGCTCTTCGGGGAAAAAAGGATCGACCGGTTCGCGTTTCTAAATTCCTTCCCTGGATCCCCAGAAATTTTTCAAAAAATTCCTGCTTCGATGGACTGCATAAAGATTCTCAAAAAATCCCTGTTGCGATTAAATACTAGGGTTGTTACCTCCCTTCGAAGATTCTATTCAGAATTTATTCAATTGAAAAGATTTCGAAGCTCGAATTAAAGCTATTTATATTTTTTATACTCTGTGGTAATTCTTTCAAATTTACCATTTATATTTTTACTCGTCAAAAATCATGACTAGACTGCGGATTTTATGCATTTATAACAAAAACAGTGGAGGTATTAAAACGATTTGAGGCCACCAGTGTATAAGTTTCACCTTAATAAGATAATTAAAAGGAGATTGAATTTGTTATTTGGGTACTCTGTCTTGCAATCAATGCAAATATTTTTTATTTTGCATAAAGATCCGCGGTCTAATCATGTCATACTATTAAATGCATAAAAGTTCGATATAAATGACTGCATCAGTCGGCTGCACAAAAATTGCAGCTTCAATCAGCGGCGTAAAAATTCGACAAAATTAACATGAAAGGAGTAAAAAGTAACCATCATCTTCATCCCTCTGAAGAACGTAACACGGGGTGGTAAAAGGGTTCGAAGAAGCCGGAAGGAATCTTTTTAGGTCGATTAGAGAGAGAGAGAGAGAAGCGACGAGAACGAGGGGCTAAAGGTGTCGGCGACAGGCTCCGCCGTTTTCTGGATCCGCCCTAACGGCGTTCCGATTATACAGATATTCAAATGAGCCCGTCCCCGGTGTCTCTGGCCGCAACAGTTACGTATCATCGAATTATTCTAATTTCCCGCGGCAAAACAACCGGCGCCGGCCAGAAGTTTGCGAGGAGTTCGCACGGACTGGAAAGCTTTGCTACTTTGCAAAGCGTCGTCGTCGCCGCGTCTGTTGCTCAGGGAAAAAGGAACCGATGCGACACGCCCACTTCTGGGGGTGTCACGGGGGTTGGCTGGCCTTTATCAACCCTCTGCCTGTCGCTTTCAACCCTTCTCTCGAGTGGTGGCTCGATTCAAGTGGGGGTGAAATCCGTTTCCAGGTTCTAGGGGCGGTTTCCACCCTTTCGCGCAAAATCCGACAACCTCTTGCCGATTCGTGGAATCGTCTTCCGGATTTAGGGGTGGTATCGCGGGGGATGATCATGCGCGGAGGTGGCGGGTGCTGACATCGCGGTGATGGCTACTTCATGAAAATTTTACCATTTTCAACTATTAGAGATGGCATTGCTTCCATTTGTTACTACATACTGCGAATGTTTATACAATTTTCAATTTTTGTTGGCGAATTTGAAGAAAGTGGAAGCAAGTAGCCTTCTTAGAACTGAAATAAGTAAAAATCGTACCGAATTCTGTCGAATCTTGTAGTATTTTTTGAAAATTTTCAGAATCTATAAAATGGAATTATTTTAGGTTGGAAGAAATGTTTAATTTTTTAGTTAAGTTGCCTGAAAAATCGCAAAATATCATAGAACAAAATGTCATAAAGCTTATTCTAAATTGAAAAAAAAGGCTTTCATTTTCCGTAGAGAAAACGAAATGACTTTCCGAACGACCGAATCATTTCTGTAGAGGAAGGTTGCACCCCCTGCAGGCAAAATGGGAGAACGACGAACGAATGAAGTGGAACGAGGTAGAATTCGGTGGAAGAGCGTAAGAGTGGATTTTCTCGTGAATCGCGAGGAGTGGCGATCGGTGGGATGGTATAATAGCAAGAATGGTGGATCGTCGCGCGACCATATGAACAACAAGGTTCACCGGTGGAATATAGCTCGTATGACGTCACGTACACGGCCGGATGCCGTGGACGTGTCACACGGACCGCGGGGCTCCACGGAATAATAAAGAAAATCGAAACGAGAGGAGCCCCGAGGGGCCGGAGGAGGGAAAACGCGGTGAAAAAGGAGAACCGGGTTCCTCGATTCCGAAGGGAGCTGACCGATCGTTCGGCCACGTATCGAGACACGTGTCCACCTGACGGGCGTATACAGGGTGTTCTCGGATCGACACTTCATTTTGGAAGCGTAGTAATTAAATTTTGAATGCTGATTATCAAGTTAGATATTCTAGAATCGGGACAGTCATCGATGAGAACAGAGCACGGTGCCGTTAGGTTTCCTTTAAAGTCTAATGAAACGGGAACAACGGGGCAGATGAACGAAACGAAAGTTCACCGCTCGCGATAATTATCCGTTCTAATGATGATGGATGTCTTTATCCGTGGGCTTGGCGCGATTAGGACGGTTAATGGCTCGCAACAGGTCGAACGGCGAATTTCTGCGGAGGATCGATGTTGAACCGGGTTCAGGAGTCGTGACGCGAGCCACGGAGGGCTGATTAGGGTCCACTTTCATCCAGAAAGTATTCCAACCCTTTGCACTCGGAGCTACTTCAACTCGAAAATCAAACATTTCTTCCTAGCTAGAATAACTCGTTTCTATATTAATCTTTTTCTCTGTAGGAATATAAAATTGATATAATCCCTCATACAATACTTAAACGTTTAGTGATTTATATGATTTCTACAGAAAAAACTTACAATTGACGAAGAAAATGTTTATCCTTCCGGTAAGTGTTAAGAAGGACCGCGTGGCTCGTGTGCGACCGTGGGTCGAGAAGAAGGTTCGCGGAATCGTCTGTTCGGAAACGCAGAAAGAAGAAAAAAGAATCGAGGTGGACCCCGAAAAGATTTCTTCGTGGTTCCATTTAGCCGTGAACGGAGAAAGAGACGAGACGCCGAAGAAGAAGAAGAGGAGGAGGAAGGAGAAGAAGAAGAAGAAGGAGGAGGTGGACGCGAAAACGATATGGAAGAAGAAGAGATTTTCGTGGCTGGGCCCCTTTGTGCGCACGGCCCAGCCACGTTTTATGCACAAAAGACGCGGAGAAGGGAGCAGAAGAGAAGCTGAACGAGGCAGGAGGAGGACCAAGGAGCAGAGGAGCGGCGGTTCGTTATGCCCGGTTCGCGAGGACAATTAATTATCTCCTGATTCCTTCTAAGAAACCAGTCCAAGTGCGCGCGCGAGCGCGAGTCGCTCCCACACGAGCAAGCACCTACACGGTCCCGCGGCAGCGCGCTGTTTTATAGACACATATGATGGAACACTCTCAGGCCGATCGTGTTTCAAACCACAGAGAGACTTAACTGAGAAACGACACACGTTGCTGCCCGGAGAGACCGGACTTCGACTCTCTTCTCTCTTCTCTCTTCTCTCTCCAGGCTCCCCCCCGCGTCGTCTTCGCCTCTGCTACCTTTGCGGTCCGGCCCGATTTTCATTGTCTCGAGAATTTCGACGCCGAGCTAATTAACCCCCCGTGATTGCTGCGTTGCTCATCTTTGGCCAAACTTTTTTCCTGAATTGTACATCTATGAGATTGGCTGACCCTTCGCTGGATCTCCCAAGATAAGACTGCGGATTTTACGGAGTAATGGGAAAAATGTAGGACGCAGAATAGAAACACGATTCTTAGAAGCGGATCAGGAAACCAGTTTCGAGCTGTAAAATTCGTTTTTTGATTGCCAGAACGGGGGCTTTGTCGGTACATATGTGACAGAACCGAATTCAACTATTTGTCAGTGATCAATTTTCCATGAACATAGTTGGTTTATCTGAATTTTCCTTCACTGACTTATTATATCGCAAAAATTGATCGAAAACAAAATCTCGAAATTCCAACAAACTGTCCTGTATATAGTCTATAAAATTGTTATAATGCTCAGACGCTGCAGGACTTGGAATGGGCACGTCCCAGTTTTGCCAGGCGCCGGGAGTCAAACTGAAAAATAATCGATAAAATTTTGTAGAAAACCGGTCGCTCGGGAAATTCGAGGTATCGAAGTCTCGGTTCGAGGCACGTACGGCGACCTCGAAGCGTACGGGACTCGAGTTCTCGGCTCGCTCGCGCGAGGATTTATTTTTCCGGCACGATCTCGCGCGCGAGCTTATTCTCTCGCTTCCTCTCTCTCTCTTTCTCTCTGTCTGTGTTACTCTGGCGAGTTTATCTCGCGGCTCGCGCGAACAGAGGCACAACACGGTGACCAAGATTAATAATCCTGAAATGGTCATGGCGACCGATAGCTTCGCCCTAGCTAATCTAGAGCACGGAACCTGATTCCTGATCCCGGCGCTGGTATTTCGATAATCTAGAAACCTCGTGGAACAGAATTTACGCGTTTGAACGGTCCCGGTTATATTGCCCCGCGGAGATCAGGTTTGTTCGTCGGAGTACCGTGAAATCTAGATCTATCGCGTCGTTCGTCGTCGCAACGTTCGAAGAAACTGGAATAGCGTCCGCCAAAAAGCAATCGAGACCGATCGACTCGACTGCCGTGCCAGGAAATCGGTTGCAACAGAGCCGAGAGCTAGCTGGCTTTCAGATTATTCGACGCCGATAGTCCTACTGGTTCTGCGGGTCCTTGTTCCCCGTTGGATCGGGGATTAGGCTATTTTATCCTGATTCCGTAGCTTGACTGCGCCGGCCTCTTGCGAAATGATCGAGCATATCGTTGTCGCGTAGGGTCGCCTGTTACAACACTCCTTGGAAGATTCTTTTAAAAAGTGCAGTGATGTACATTTTTTACAGACAAAACATTTCTGAAGTATCAAGCGACAATTTTGATTTTATTCGACTGAACAGGATGGTGTCTCATCCCAAAATAAAATTTAATCAATACTCTCGCATACATTCGTCAACGCAACGAAACAGAGCTCGCACGGAGACCCTACAAAGTTGCTGGGCAAGTTTCGCTATCTATCATTTCCTGAAAAGACTAATTTTTGAAGTGTCAAGCATTCCTGGAATTTGAAATGTTGGCGGAACGATTTCAAATGAAAGATCAGACCAGTGTAAAATAACATCGAGCTGAAATCTGAATCGAAATCGTTCAGCTATCGGTTTCAGCTATCTGAAATTGTTCAGCGTGGTTGATCGCGATCGGATCAGAATTATTAAACAGCGTTGACGAGTTTCCGTTTATATTGGCGGTTGCGGCTGTTAATTGCCGGCCGTGTACAAAAGCGATTGTCGCGATTTCCATGGGTTCGAGAGACGGAAAGAGAGCCGACAGAGAGAGAGAGAGAGAGAGAGAAAGCGTTATAGTGTGTATCGGCACCGATCCGTGTTTCGGTATCGGTCTTAATGGCCCGTTATTCGCGCAACTTGTTAGATCGGCTGGATCGTGCTGGTGGGAGCGCTTAGATCCGCAGATTTACGACGACTACCGCGAATTTCGAGGCTATCGTGACTGGCCACGAGCCGGAATACTTGGCAGATATCGACCGGCCGCCGCCGATCGATCGTACAACGCGATCGCCACGGCCGCCTTAGTATCAGGAGCAATAGGATACTCGGGAACCCGCCACGCTGATCCTTGACATTCCTCGCAGAGTCCGTGTCTCAGGGTTTAATCGAGCGACTCACGAATTCCAAGACACCCAGCGAAAAATCCTGGACAACTCTGTTCCCATTAGATCGCCGATTTATTCGCCATTCGACTAATAACTGAGCGATCGTTTCGCGATATCGGAGCGAGTCTTTGCAAGTCTTTGTGCGAAATAAAAATCGGATAGATTGATTGCGGGACATAGGAACTCTTTCTAGAGATTTTATCAAGTTGTAAGAAATGTATCGATACTTTTAAATTCTTCTAATCTTCTTATAAATGTCTCAATTCGAAAAATCATGTCTCCCAGGATCCTCTGGGACGCATTCTCCGGATGGTGAAATTATTCGTGTTCGGTTCGGTGTCTCTGGAGTCTCTCTCTCGGCCCCCGTGTCTTATATGCACGTAGAAATGCATATACATACCGCGTGGCGATTTTACTGCTGAGGCCGTTCCTCGAGACACCGGATTAGGGCCTCGAAAGCGTGGAGAACCGAGAAATGCTGGAAACTGGATATCCAGTTTGTCCAGGGCACAGCAATACCCGTGGAGAGATATTGCTGTCGAGCCGCACGGTGTGCTCCACTTTGCATCCGCGCGCTCCGAGCCACGGTTAGATAAATCGACGGATAAAACGACGGATAATACGGAATCGATCGTTTCGCCGGCTTGATCCCCGGACACCCTCTCTGCAGTTTCTACTCCTCTCTCAACGTTCTTGGACAACCCCATCTTTTCTTACTCTCCAACGTAAACGGGAAGAGACTATTCTCTCGTCGAAGAGAGAGAGAGAGTGAGAGACCCCCGCGCGCGCCTGACGGCTGAATTATTTTACGGCCGCCGATCTATCGTGCCAGATACGTCGCGGAAGAAGTTTCAGAGATCCCGAACAAGGAACTGGAGAATGATTTAGGGGCATCGACTGGCCAACTGATTAGCCCCGATCTTCTGTTTCAGCAAATGATCCCGGGGCCCGGCTTCGGTTTCCCATCTACGCCTACTAGCCATCATTTTTTCACGGACGTTTGATGAGCGCTCGCCCTCTTTGCGCGGATCATACTACTTGCTTTAGGACAGTCACCTTGGCACTCCGCGGAGGATCTCTTTGGTTTCAGGGTTTCGTTGACTCTGTTCGCGCGAGATTGCTTCGCGATGATCCCGAAGATCCGAAAATTGTGTTTTGATACAGATACATTTTCATACATCATTTTTAAAAGACGATAAAATACCGGGGATTTTAGTAGAACATTTTTGAAAGATGATAAAATACCGAGGATTTTAGTAGAACATTTTTGAAAGACGATAAATTACTACGGATCTTAGTAGAACATTTTTGGAAGACGATAAAGAGTGCTGTACCGATCCGAACATTTTTGTAATAATTTTTGGTGGACGTGTGAGGGCAATCCGAGGTAATATGGACGTTTATAGGACACGTAGAGAGCTAGCCTAATGCCGGTATTAGGTGTTAGGTTCTTGACCGTTCTCTCCTCGCGTCTTGTAGCCCCGGGCTGGGGAAACCAGAGCTCTGTCCAGGTTCTCGACACCCCCAACCCGCTCTCGTCCCCTCAGTACATACATGTATGCATGTACGTATGCACACGGATTCGCAACATGCACTCGTGTCGGGATTCGATTCGATTCGATCCGAGACGCACGCACTTCCTGCACACGTCCGAAACGATGGAATGCACGCGAGACTCGCGCTTCCTCCATGGGACTGCCCTAATCGGACTGGGAGAAAAAATGCTTAACCCTTTCGGAATCCCTGAATATTTACCATTTTATTTGGATCGTGAGAAATCCTAGAAACTTTCTTTGACCAGCGGTCTTGACAATACAATAAAATCAAGATAATTTATTGAACGAAATGATTCGATGCAGTTTGAACAAAGTATGCGACTGTTCAGCAGACCGTTTACACCGGCACTTATCATCGCGTGCGCTTTTGAAAAGCTCGCGTCACGTTGATAAAGCGTCGTGAAAGAGTTTAGGGGGCACCGTGGTCGTAACTTTTCGAGTCGCGTATAAGCGCGAGGAGGCGAGTTCTTTCGTTCTCCCGGGGCGCAGATTATCAAGCGTGATGAATGCCCGGGCCCGCAAATTGCATTTGCGTGAAAACAAGACGGCCAGGTGCTAATGAGAGCGTAATTCGTTTTGAAGAATCCCTAGAGGAATCAGATACGCGATTCTCAGAAATCATGCTCTCCTATCGGGCTACCATGAGAACACAGCCGGGCAAGACAGAGAGTGAAAGAGAGAAGGACAGTACTCGTTTCTTCTTTTCCCTTTCCTTTCGTTCTCCCGTTCCTGTCTGCTCGTCCTTTTTTTTCGCGTGCCAGTTTTCAGCGCAGTCTCGCGGAAATGTTCCAAGTAGGGAATGAATCGAGCCTGGTTTCTCACGATACAAGCTTGCGGAGAACGTCGCGAGGCAGATTCGAAGATTATTCATTTATTAATCGAACCACCACGGATTAAGAGCGTTTCTCGATACCGGTTCTCCGTGGGATCCCTGGAATTTCGGTCCCCCGTGGAATCCCGCGATTCTTCTTCTTCTCCTCGACGTCCTCTTCCCGGTTCGATTTTAATTGAACATTCTTATCGAGCCCCTCGAATTAAACCCAGCACGGAAATTGGCCGGCCAGGAATTTTGCGCAATCACCGACACGGAATTTCGACGATCTTCGCAGATCACGCGACCAAATTGTTCCTCGATTCGGTTCTTAGTTGTTTCTGACGCTTTTTCGATGAAAAATCCTCAAATCCACCAGAGTTTAGCGTTCCAACTAAATAGTTTGACAGCGATCTACAAAGTACAGCTTAATTAAACTGTTCACGCAGGAACCGATTGCAGAACGATCAGGCGAACGGTGCAACAATTTTCCTAATAGTGCCAATCAGACTTCCGAAATGGTCAAGAATGTGAAATGTGAACACGTACCGCGAGTCAATTAGAGGATAAAGGCGGTGCGCGCGGCGTAGCTTTATTAGGCGTTACAGGGAAAATTTTCGAAAGCGTCGCGACGCGTTGCCGGCCGTCGACGACATTTCTTCCTCGATTTGCGCGTGACTGAATGCACGGGCCTACACGACACGACACGATACAACACGACACAACGACGTATATATACGTATTTCCTGGCGGTCACGCAGTCCCCCGTGAAAACGTGTCGCGAGCGTGCCGTAATGGTACGGACGAGCCTGCTAGCGGTGGAACGAAACGGAGTGTGTCGAAAGCGCGTACAAAGTATCTCTAATCGTCCCATTGTATCGTTTCTCCTTTGTCCGTTCTCGCGGGTGAAAGCTTCGTTAAAACCCGATCGCTAATGCCCCGTTGTTTTTTCGCGAAATCAGAACCGGACCGCCGCCGCGCCGCGCCGCGCGCTGCCGAGCTGTGGATACACTCCGTTGCAGAGATAACCGCACAATTCATTGTTCCTCCTATCGTGCACCGTTTTCTCCATTTCTTCCATTATCAGTTTTTTTATTTTATTCCTCCGTTCTTCGATCCTTTGTCTCACTTCATATTTACTTTATTTTGGAACGAATTGTTCCTCCTATGCACCGTTTTCTCCCTTTCGGTCATTATCAATTTTTTGATTTTATTCCCCCGTTCTTCACGATCCTTTGTCTCAGTTCTCAGTTCGTATTTATTTTATTTTGGAACGAGTTGTTCCTCCGATCATGCACAGTTTTCTCAATTTCTTCCATTATTAATTTTTTTATTTCATTCCTCCGTTCTTCGATCCATTGTCTCAGTTCATATTTATTTTATTTTGTAATGAATTGTTCCTTCGATCATCCTCTGCTTCAGTTCTCAATTCATATTTATTTTATTTTGCTGCGTTCTCATGCGAATTTAAATATAATCTAACTATGTATTCCGAATGTAGACCTCATCCCTTGCGTCCAAGAAAATACTTTGGCACTCGCTTGAAAAAATTGCTCGGGTGCCTTCGGCGTAACAAATGGAAACTTTTCGCCGGCAGCGGTCAACAGAGTCGTCGAGTCGAGGTGCAGAAAGAGCGAGGCTCGAAGTCACAAAAATAAACCACCTAACCAGAATGCAGGAGAACGGTGCACGTCTTGCTGTGTCGCGGGGTCGGGGGAGAAGTTTTGAGGAAGAAAAAGGCGGGAGAGCCTTAAAATGTGTTCGGTCCGGTGGCGATGTGACGAGCACGTCGAGGCTCCTTCCTGTCGTCACTCGCCAGGTTAAATATAGACGGCCGCTCGCTCATTTCCGCAGCCGAGCATGATTTCTTCGTGAATGGAAGCGTGCCCGTCTTACTCCACCCGCATATAGATCGATCGAACCTGTGCGCCGTTAACCCTTTGCGCTTTTGGGTCATCTTGAGAATCCCCGTTTCACCCTCGTTTGCTCTTTAAACGCGTGGTTATCACCTCGCGTTGTCTAAACAGTAAAATATCAGATGATTTTTTAATTGTCTTTGTACAGTAATAAAATTCAGCGGCACTGGTCGATTACGTTCTGCAACGCGCCACATTGTTTTCAACGGGGCCGACTTACTCAAAGCTGATTTCCAGCAGACGCTGGAAATGAGCGCAGCTGGCACCGGCTGTCGCAATTAGTATTATGCTGATTAATCTAGTGCAATGGACGAGAGGAATGTCTCCGCCTCGTGGAATCGAGGGTGGACACCTTCGCAAGCGACGGTTCCTCAACAGTGGGATTAACGAAAGACGAATTGTCTGGCGGACATATATGTATGTTTGCGCCGTGGATCACTCATGCGAACGCGGCATAATGAGCTGCGGGGTTGCTCGACACGTTTCCATTTTCATGAACGTGAAATTGCTGGTAGGTGGACACGTGTCGCAGCGGATATTAATTCATGACTACCGGTTTATGAATACCGAAGGCCTCCGAATGTTGGAAGATTAAAAGCTTACCGGCGAATTTGAAATTCAATTCGAACTGGAGCGGGACTTCCTCCGGATGATGAAGAAATTTTCGGCGCTCTTACATGTCCACACTAGCCGTCTGATTATCCTAATCTGTCCTAATTCACCTTCAATTGTCCCTGCTCCCCGACTTGTAAAAATTTAAACATTTCTTCTCAGCTAGAATATTTTCATTTCCTACGAGTTAAATATTTTGGACAATGGTGCAGCAATTTTTAGTGGCGCCTCAGAGTCACCACTCGAGTGATAAGGGTTGAAATTCTTTTCTCCAGTGATTCCAGGAAGGCGAAAGATTTTCCCGTGCAGAAATAAATGTCACCGAGCGACCGATCGATCAGCAGAGGAGGAACGGTGTTTTCTTTCGTCGCAATGAATTTTCGTGGCGAGAATTGGCGCGTGTCGGCCAATTGAAATGCGCGGTACCTCACCTCGGTTCCAGTACGGCGAGAAATTCTTAAATGGCCGGCCCGTTGCTGCCCAGGAATGTATGGAAATGTTACGTACCACCTCTGTCCTTTATTGTCCTACATGGTGACTGGTGGCGGGTTAGGTAGATATATGGACTGCTGCGTGCGCGACCACGTATACATACGCAACCCGGCCGAGTGTGTGTTGGTAACGCGCGCGCAAGTGTGAAAAGATAGATGAACGCGCGTATGTGTGTGACGCGTGACACGTGTTAATCGTGCCTGTGAGGTCCCAACCCTCCCCCACTCGGCCCGGCCAGGTACACACCGTGTACGCATAACTATAACTACTACAGTGCCGTGTGTTAAGCCTGTTGCGCGCTTGGCGCTCTCAAATGAGCCCCGTTGCTGCATCAATAGACAATTTCAATCATTCAGATTCGTTTTCTGACGACTTTCTAAAATAATAAAATTATTTACCTGCTAAAAGGTCAACAAATTTGTTTTTCTTGTGGGAAGCTGTCAGGGATGAAGCGGTACGTTAAGGGATGACGAAGGTATGATCTGTCTCTGACCTAGAAGTCCTAAAATTTTTGTTTGAAAAAATTATTGGTGACAAAGGAGTTCGTGAAAGTGAATTTGCACGAACCAACCAGAAAGCATCGATTAAAATCAACGATGTGACTGTAGTGATTCGTTTTCTCACGATTTGCTAAAATTTCTAAATTATTTACCTGCTTCTAGTGCAAACAAATTTATTTTTCTTGTGGGAAGCTATCAGGGACGAAGCGTTACGGGATGATGCTAATTCTTTTTCTGAAAATGAATTTGCAAGAACCAAGCAGAAAACATCGATCGAACGATGAAATGGACGATGTGACCGGGTCCGAAGGTGTTCTCGGAACAGGTTGAACAAGGTAGCAGATCTCCGACGTAATTCCGGCAGGTGGGGACGAGGCTTAAGGGTCGACGAGCTACCGGCACGGCGCAGCGCGGCGGACTGATCCCGGGACTGCTTTTTAATTTACGACTCCCGATTTTCTCTCGATGGCGCGTGGTTAATGAAATTGATGCGACCACGGCCGGCCGTGCATCAGATTAGACCCTGGTAAACGGTGATTTAGTGAATTAGTGATATTTAAGATTACCGTCTATGGTGGTGGTGATTCCACGGGTGCCATGGGTGGCACGGGCCACGTGGAAACGTGTGTCCGAGGATTCCTGCGTGACTTACGACGCGTGATCGGACGAATTAATGGAATTAGTAGGACACCGATGCCATAAGTATCTCGACACTGGCGTCCCCAACAACAAAATAATGTCCCGCCTACGTCTACGAGCCTCTCTTATCCGCGCTTCGTATTGAATGTATCTTAATGTTGTAAAAAAATATATACACATAAATATAAAATAAAATAAATATAAAAAGAAATATTTCGAGCGATCTCGAGACAGTACCTGTATTTTATTTTATTGTAAAATGAATTTCGAAGAAGGGGTGGGTTTCAATCGAGTCCAATTAAATCTTTGCCCGCGGTATAAAGGTGCCACGAACAGTTAAGCTACAGAGTAACAGACATTATCAAAGTCGCGGAACGATGGTGGAGGTGAAAACGCGTGGACGTTGCATGATTTATCGAAATGTAGCGCGAGTCACTCGCGGACGTATCCGACATAGAAAAGTTGGTGGCGCTACGGGAAAAATCGACACGTCGTGACCGTGACGTATGGAAAATCCGCTCTCCGGATAGGTCGGCAGTGTTTAAAACGTGCCGGATCATAAATTTCTTTTGTCGTTCATGAAAGCCGCGAGTGGTGAGCGAGCACGGTGTAGAGGTTGGTGTCGCAATCGTCCCCGGTCCCAGAGCATTATGTCTCGCGGGGTAACGCGGGCAAGAACGAGACAATAAAAACTCGTTATATGCGCAGAAATACGCGGTTCATAGTTGAACGGGAATGGTAATGGCCGCATTATCATGGACGACTTATATCGGGAAATATTGTGTGTCTGTTATCTGGTGCCCCGCCAGGCTTCTCGTTAGGAAAGCGAGACAGACACCACTGTTTCCACGCGGCGTGAATTCTTTCTATGACCGGGACACGCCGCGTTGGTTTCTACGAGATTGCCCGATCACTGACGTAACACGGTGTTTCTAGACGCGTGACACTCTTTGGAATCATTTTCTTCTGTCGCCGGTCTACATTCTTCGGCGAAGCCTATTGTTGCCGGCCGCTCCACCCGCTTGCCGTAACCCTTGCGCGCGAATCGTTCGAAACCAATTATTTCTACCGCGCGGAAAACGATCGAAAATTGATACCGAAATATAACGTACGCTTCGGTGTAGGCACTGTCGTTTAAAAAATTGAATTACCCACCGATTGTCGAGGCTCCGATACCGCAGCGTTTGAAATTGAACAGAATGTTTACTAACAGAAATATCGAATGAACGGAATCGATCGGATAGGAAACGCGTCGTTTACTGCCACCGAAGACGCTCCGGTTGTCTCATAAATATTTATCGAAATAGTTGACCGAAAGAGCTAATCTATGAGCCGTGTTTTCCCGTAGCGGATCGTCGCCGAGGAACGAGTTATTTTTCAAACAGAATTTACGACAGCAACGAGTCATTCTTGCGAAATGCACCGGCCATCCGTTATTGTGCCAACAACGACGCTAAACTATTTAACAACAGGCTCGTTTCGCAACGATTTATCTTGGTCGCGCGATCGCCGCGCTTGGGCGACAAATTCGACGACTCCGAGACCGCTAAGGATCACGGGTAATATCAGATTAGAGGGAAAGTTCAGCTCCGCGAGTTTCTTGGTCTGGATAGCGAACCGTTCCACTTTATGGGAATTAGATCGAGCCAGCAAAACCTTCGAACCATCCTCCATTTTCAGGAGTATATGTTCTACAATTTTTATATTTTTCTCGACTCTTCTTAGACTGCGAGATTTTTTACAAATTTTTCGTTGATTCTTTTCTTTCGGATTGTGGGACTTTTTGTAGGAATATCGACAGTTCCGACAGCTTAACGAAGAAATCGGAGAGAAGCTTTGCATCAACCTCGGCCGATTGCGCAATCGTCCCCTGCAGCCGATCTATGAGAGCCACTCGGTATTCAATTTCAACCAGTTGCAATTTGTCCCATGAAATCGCGTCGCGATCGTGTCGCGCGGCCTGCATTCGCCGAAAAAGGTCACGGTTTTTCGCAAACCCTCCCTCCACCGCCATCTTCGTCTAGACACAACCATCGTGCCGCGGTCGCCGCAGTTTCGACGTCGATTTCCACAAAAGAAACGGCGGGGCACGCGCGACTGATAGAGTATGATAGGCTGCATTCCATCGGTTGCAACATGTGTGTCATACGAGACGTGCCGTGATTTTCTATCGTTTCGATCGGATCGCCGTGACTTATTTACGACTCGCGGCGGCCCGCGCCCTCGGACACAACCCGTAAAGCGGAATTAATGGGCGCGTTTCAGCAGATTTTAACAGCTACGGCGTTATCCGGTTCATCGGCGGTCGGTCTTTCCCTCGTCGAGAGCGAAACGGCTTCATCAACCACTTCGGACCGCGCACGATCCTCTGCAGTTGCGGAAAAGTCCCACAATGTTTGAAAATATGCGACCTCGTAAAACCTTTAACCCTTTGGACTCGAAGTAATTTTAATTGGAAAATCGAGACGTTTCTTTCAACCCGGATCATTTTTATTCTATTTAAACTTTTTTACATTGAGCAATTTATAGAATACAGACGAATTTAATAATATTCAAACTGCTTTGAGTAATGGTGTGGCAATTTTTACTGGCAAAGGGTTAAAGTTTTTCCTCTAAGGAGGACCAGAAAAGTTGTAGAGGTGTAAATCGTTCAGCTTCCAGGACTTCTCGAAGACAAGAAACCACCGTGCATATCTCTCCGCGAGACAGTAAATCGAGATCGATTCGATAGCAACAGATTATCCACTGAAGAAACGGAATCCAGCCGGGAATTATATCGATCCATCGACGTTCAGTGGCAGATAAAGCGAGCGATTTTTCCCGAGATTCCGCGAGTAAGTAATTGCACGTCTATCTAATCGGCAGCCAAAGCGCCGCGCCGTGGAAACTTAATTCGCCTACGGAGAGGCTATTAGAGCGACCGAGTGTGTGCGTTTATCTGTACATCGTCGTTTCCCGAGCGACTAACACGCTTGTTAATAACTTTCCGACCGATAAATCCGTTTACTATCCGATGCGCTTCTGAACTGAACGATTTCCGAAACGACTCGCGCAATTGTGAAACGATTTTAGTTCTCCCGGCAGGAATTAATTTCGAAATAAAAACGTAACCTCAGAATTGATTTGAATGAATCGATTCGTAACTCGATAGAATCGACGGACCGTTATTATTTAATCGCTTTCCACTCCGCGGTGAAAGTTATCAACAGTTGGATCTAGCGGTTTTCACTCTATTTCAGAATTTAATGACGGTACGTTATCGTCCGCGTCTCGAGTGCGTGCTAACGATTCTTGGACTATCAATTAGGTTCTAGGAATTGGAAAGCAGATTTATAGAATTCTACTAATACAGGAACCCCGACCTCTAAAACGACGCTCTGCGGTCGTGTTATCAGGCAACCAGCAAGGACACCGATCGGGAACCAATCCTGCGGCGTTCATTTTTAAAGATCACTCAATAACCCGTGTAATTCGCGTTCGATTCAGTCCGCGATAAGAGCCGGGAACGCAACGCGAACCACCCACGCGATAGCAACCGGACTACCGAGTTCGCTCTGGAATATTATCAGATCATTAGAAAGGTCAGCTGGGCTCGCCGATCGGCCGCTGGAGCGGATCGCGGGGTAGCCTGATCGATATCTTCTCCCGATCTTTCCGAATTCTTCGAAATTTCCGGCTAAGATATGGTCAACGATTAATTAATTCTTCTGCTAAAATTCTAAAATAATGAACAGCTTCTAAAATGAATCAATAATTCTTTAATGAAATCTATTGCCTGGCGACTACTTCTGCAACTTCTCTAGATGAAGCTACAGAAAAATCATGCACAATTATGCACAGCTGCGAACAGCAAGCGAAGGTTCCAGAGGTCACCGACCCCGGACTGATCATCTCAGATGGAAAGCACCGTAACTAGGTAACAATAGCTCGCGGAACGAAGTTAGAACGGAGGTGCAGTCTATTCGAGAATATTTCGCTTACCATGGCGTCGCGGCGCTGCCGGCGGCTAGATCGGTCGCATCGGTCGAACCCACGCAGACCCGTTTTCTTCGGCAAGGATCACGGAAATCGGAAGCAGTTCCGCACGAACGACGCCAACCGCGTTTCTATCCCGGTGAATGAAGCCTGGCCACGCGGTCGCGTGCCCGCCACGCACGCCAATCGCTCGCGAACTGAACCAATCGGCCGAGCTGACCTGCCAACAGACCACCGATCTTATTTATCGTCCTCTTTCCCGGAATCATACCTATTTCACCCCTCTCTTTCTGTAACAAAATCAAATTCTACAGGGTGAACCATGAATCCTGACGATTAGAGATTACTGTGTTATGAGCAGTCCGATTGAAAATGTTTTTACCAGGTGTCAAGAGAGCTTTCACATAATTATAACAAATTTTTTGTAAAAAATAAGAAAGCAGTTTTTTATAATTTTTTGCAATTTTTTTCATGTTACGATACTTAGCGAATTCGTCTTGAAATCCTCTGACAAATAGCAATTAGCAGAAAAATTGAAGGTGACCTAACAAAATCATGAGAAAGAAAGTTCTCTGTTTCGACACCTGAGAACAGAAGGACCTCGAAGGGTTAATTCCACCAGGTTCGCGACCCAGGCAATTCGCGAGCACCGGCGAGATCTTCGAAGTTCCTAAATCATCTCGCGGTGGAATCGGCCATCCATATTTCATAAAAGTCCATCGAGTTTTTCCCAAGGGAATTCTCGGTGCGTTTCTCCCGGTGTACGTGCGTGTGTGCCTCGAGGCGCCTCGTGGGAATGAAGCCAAAGGCGGGATAGAGCCGTAGAGCTGCCAGTTTTTCCCGATGAGCTTGCAGCGATCTATCCTCGCGCGGACACGGGGCCCCGTGTATCCCGGTTCTTCCTGTCCCGTGTTTCTCGAGCGTGTGCGTCGAGAACAGAGAAGACAGAGAAAGAGAGAGGAGAGACACGCGTGCACACGGCCGAGTTGGAAGCGCGAACGCGAGGGGACACGCGCTAACCTGGAACGCCTCGTGCATACGAGATCGCCTCTGTTTTCACGAACACGTCCCTTCATTCTTGAACACGCGAGGAACCCGGGATCTCCTACAAGTAATTTAGGACCTGCTTCGTCCGAACTAATCAGGGAACCACTGAACGATACAGGCATGGGCATAAACGAGAGTGTAAGTGGAGGGTTAATATTGAGGGTTTGGCACAAATTTAGTTCTTGGTTCTCCAAGGGAACGTGGAGGAATAAAAATTATTGGAGCATGTTCTAGAAACGTTGAGGAGTATCCATGAATTTTTTGGAATTTTTTAGAATCGAGAAAAATTGCACAAACCTATAGACGATCCGGTATACAGGCAAAAATGAAATTGTAAATAGAGGGTTAATGAGGGCTGATTCCTGATTTAGTTCTTGGTTCTCTAGGGAACGTGGGGCAATATAAATTTTTGGAGGATGTTCTAGAACCGTTGAGGAGTATTCATGAATTTTTTGGAATTCTTTAAAACCGGGGAACATCAACAAAAAAATGCCAAGAACTACCTAATAAAAATTTCCACAAAATAACCCATAAAATTGAATATCTGCATAAGGGCGCATGATGGGGATCATTGATGGGATCGGTGAGTTACATGGGGAATCTCCATGAGCAATTATTCAAATTCCTCGCCAGGCCGAAATTGGCAAATCATTAAGGAATACCAGATTCGTCGAAGATCCCGCGATTGTTTTGCCACGTGATAAAACCTCGGGGAGCGGTTCGCTATCTGTTGGAGAGCTGGCGCGGTGTCGTCGGGGCGGTTCGTAAGAGAGAGAGAGAGAGAGAGAGAGAGAGAGCCGTGTGTGCGTTCCGTGTGTGCAATGTGTGCATCCGAGGCGATCTACACGTCGCTGCACGAGTCCGCGGAGGAAACACGTTCGGAAAAACTGGCAGCTACTCGTCGTTCGCTTTACAACTCTATTCTCCGGCCTCCGTACCCTTTCTTCGTTTGTTTCAGCGTGGCACGTTTTTGCGAGGTCGACGCGAACCGGGAATACCAATTTACCAGTGCGCATGCGCGATACGAATCGAACAAATGCGTACTCGAAAATTCCTGTTTTTACTCCGTTTGCTTCATTCATAAATTTTCCACAATCCTTTATACGATTATTGCTTAGAACGAAGAATATTTCGGGGACCGTAATGTTAAGAGGAATATTCAGCACGCGGTCGAGGGTCTTTCCCGAGGAGGTTCGCGTAGACAAAGCTGGCCGAGGAGTTGCTCAATAAAAATTGATTCGAGCAGCTGCGTATCTTGCGCGCACCGGGTTCCTCTACCTGGCCAAATAAAAGAGCAGGATTTTTTTACGGGTGCAAACGAAAACCCTCGATTTCTTTTTCGATGGTCGCCGATATCCGCCGCTAACGAGGTCGTCCCAATTAATTCCCAAGCCGTCGTCAAGGTGGTCGATCGATAATCGGGACAGTCGACACGCCGGGCGAAGACGAATCCGGCGAAAAAAGGATAGAAAAAGGGGTAGGAGAAAATCGTGTGGCTCTCTCGCCACAGGCCACTAAAGGGACCCCGAGTAGGATCAACACGGAACAGAAGAAAAAACGAGCGAAACGAGAGGAGAGACAGAAACCCTGCAGGCCTCTGGTCTTCCTCACTTATGTAATTATAGCGGTATCTCGTCTCGACGATATACCCGGCCGCCCGTTTATTTTACCCGGTGATTAGCAAATTACCGCAATAAACGCGTTTTAATTGTCAAAGCGCTGAAACCGGCGAGCAGACTCCATTGCGACAATTCCACTAGATTTGCTACATTGTAGCCGGAGCTATCTTCCGGCCATTAATTGAAGAAATCTCGGCTCGGTGACGAGGTTAACTCTTTTTACGGGAAGACGAACCCGCTACGCGCTCGGTGATTTCAACGCCTCCATGCGGGAATAGAGCAGGATGCACGCCGATATATTCTTAGCTCGAGATCGAACCGCTTTTTTCAATTGATTGTACTAGACGTTTTACATGCCTCGCAAGTTGTGCCACTTTAGGCGAAAACGGCCGATAACTTTGTTGCTGCAAACTGGATTTTAGTCGACCGGTAATCGATCGAATAATTTATGCGCCGCGGGTACGGTTAGATCCTTTATGTCGGTGTTAGAGAAGATTGTTCGCTCTTCTTTTTGAACGCTGCAGCCGATGCTCGGGTTGCATTGATTGTTTTCTGACGGCCTCATTTTTTACCATGCAAACGATTACGGGCTGTGTTCGTTATTGTTTCTTTCGCGAAATGGAATTTTTAAGAGATTATTGAATTCATTGTGAAAATACATAATCACCGAAAATAATAGACAATTATTTTTTACATGAACTGAAACGAGGATTAAAATGTATGCAAGATTGAAATGTACCTTTTGAAGGTGGACACACTGAAAAATCAATTATGCGGAATAAAAATTGCAAAATACAATGCCTGTATTTTTCTATTGGATAAAAATGTTTATATGTCGCAGGAAAAAATTTCTCGGTGTAATGAGATAAAAATTGATTCGAGTCGGCGAAAGGGAGCAAGAGAGGGCCACGCTCAGTATGCAAAGTAGCCACGGGATAGGGGATGATAAATCACTAAGAAAATCGCTCTCGAGGCCGGGGTAGAGGTCGGTGTCGATGACACCCGCCATTGGAACCCCGTACGATCTACAGTAGAATAGGGCACGCATATGCCCGAAAAAAATGAGCATCCTAGTGGTAGTAGGGGCAGCTTAGACCAAGGGACCACCCCTTCCGTGAACACGCGTCGAAAAGTGCGTCGACATGCAAATTCTTGGCCAACAATGAGTTCCCTTCGCTTTTAGGAGGTGTGGTAGGGATTGCTACCCCTTGCGTGTATGAACGATGTTCGTCCAAAGAGAGAAACGTTCGACCATTCTGTCGCGCGTTTCTCTGACGATTTCAATTTTCGGGTATTTGAGGATCGGGCTCTTTTATTCGGGGAGGCCAATGAATATTTACCAGAAGTGAAGTTGAGTCAAGTTGTTTCAGGCGAAAAAACTAAACATTTTGTCAACCTGGAGTATTTCCATTCTGTACGATGCAATACTGAAATGTTTAGCAATTTATTTGATACGAAACAATTGAAAATAGCGCAACAATTATTTTACATGACTGGAGTCGCCACTCGAGTGCAAAGGGTTCTAAATAATCTGCTAAAAATCGCAGAGTTATCGAAGGGCGCAATAAAATGGTGAATCGAGATTTTGCGAAGGGGGCGTAGACGGCCGAAGGGGTTGACGTGTATTTTCAATCGGCAATCAATGAAGCGGGCTCCGCGGGATTAAAGGTCCACCTTTGAGAGAGATAGATCTAGATTCGCGGTACTGGCTGAGCCAATCGGATCTGGTTCAAGGAACCCCGGGGACCCGCGCGGCGGTTATTTGCAATGCAAAACAGGGGCGAGAGAGAAACCGTGCGTCGTCGCGTCGTAGTAGCTACCGGCTCGGGCTTGGGTTCGAAACGAGAGACCCGCGCGCACGCCATACGTCCTCTTCCTTTCGAAACCGTCCTTCTCCTCTTTGTCGCGGCCACGACACATGGCTACGTTTCGATTATTTAGATATGCAGATGATCCCCGCGGAAAGACCAGAGACCGGGACACGGAATATAACCGAGATCGCACGGGAGCCGCTTGGAGATAACCCATTGCCGAGGGAAATGGAAAATACACTCTCTCTTCTCAGTGTGCGTTGCTGTTTGCACGATGGCACCCGTTGCATTCGCGATGCACAAAACACCTCTGCGAGTTAGTTGCGTGCACACGGAACGGCCCCCGGGACCATTTATACACCCGTAGATACCGCCGCCCCGGTGTCGGGTGAAATATGTAACAGCTGAACCGCCGGCCAGGGAAATGGGAAATCTCCATTTTTTTCCTTTTGCACCCAGCCAGCTCTGATTAACGCCTCGACGCCTGGAACCCGCTCGCTGATGATCATTATCCGCAGGAAACTTATTAATGGACTTCCTAATCCGCGCCGCCGCTTATCGAGCTGACCGCGAGTTTTCCCTTGCGGAATTCTCTAGCGTTCCAATTTTATACCAGAACCTACAATTCTTATTTTCCATGAAGCAGATTTAAAGAATTACTAGACAGACGCGTTAAACCCAATTACCGAGAACGGAAACTACCGCATATGAATAAATAAATAAATCGGGGACCGTCGATAGTTTTTTTTCTCTCCGCGGGAAGCAAACACAGAAGGCAACGACAATGGAGCGGAAGAAAGTGGAGCACGTGGTACGAACCGGAGCGGTCCACACAATTCATCTTGCAAAGCAATGCAAAGCAGATACCACTTAGCGTGCTCGTCCCACGGAAGCGGTTCATTGATCACCGGTACGAATGCGCTTCTCCCGCGTATACGTACATGTGTATACAATATACATATACAGGGACACATGAAACCCGGCGCGAGAGCCCGATGATCGCAAAAGTTTCCGTACCCTTATTTCCATCGGTTCGGTTCCTATTTAAACTGGCTCTCGGTCCTCGAATGGCAAAAGTCACCCCGGCACATGCGCTCGTAATCGGCACATGCGCCAATTGGCAGCTGCCATTTCGGTAATGAATCGGCAACCCGAGATGTCCTTCGCTGATTTATCGGCTGATTAGCATACGACGCGATCCTACGTGGGGTTCGACGCCAGAACACGCACCGACGCGTGTACCGCGTCGCGTCGCGTCGCTTCGATTCGGGACCTCGAAACGGAACCGGATGTCGCACTTTGTGTCTGCTTTCCCATCCCCGACGCCATTTTCCGTTTTACTGCGTGATGTCAATCTCCTGCGTCTCCTGATATACAGGGCGAGGCAGCTAACACTTACACTCCGTTATTTTTAGCAATACAAGAAAATGTTTCCGATATTTCAACGTATTTCGATTAGCGTAACATTGTAATGAAAATATAAACTCAACCATGTATAACAAGTTGACCTCCAAATGACTTTCGAAGGAGTTATTCTTCAAAATAGCATAACTTATATAATTCTTCAAATGTTTTTTCTGTGTTAGATTACACCTACTCATTTTCGTGGAACATGCGTAAAGACATTGGGCTAACGCAGTGTTTTGACACGCTTCCTCATAAAGAAGCTTACGCTCGGCGATATTTCCGTCCTCGGACGTATAATCGAATATGTCAACCCGCGAGATTGCTCCCTTTTTTTCGGCGAGATATAAGAGTTTAATTCGAAGCTCGTTAACGCGTTCGTTTTTTCCGTTCGCTATCTCCGTTGGTTGTTCGCGCCGCTTGTTTCATCCTCTCTCTCCGTCGGTTTTCTTTCTTTTCGTTTAGCACCGCTCGCGAAAAATCATCGCCACCCTTCCCGTGTTTCCGTGTGTTGGTCCGACGTGCATGTTAGCTCATTGTATAAGACACGTTCGCATAGCAGCAACAGCAGCAGCAGCAAGTAGCAGCTGCGCACCCGTTTTTACGAATACATTAACGCGGCCGGCTTGATAAATCGTTGCTTAACGGGAACACGGCTGCGGTGTTCGCGCCTCGCGAGATAAATCGATTGGACGTGTTTGACGCGCCGCGAGCTGCCCACAGATTTTGGACCTCATCCGGAGATCGCGGATAAATATCTCTTTAAGCGTTGTAATTAGACGGCCGCCTCGCACCCGGAGCCGGACGCTCGCAAATTATCGAGCGGGAGCCGTAACGAAGCCCGTTGCGTCCACCCCCGTCCATATAACCGCATTTTTGAAAATTTTGGGTTTTAACTGCAGGATTAACACTTCCTCTAGAATGACGCTAAAAGTACAATAGTACAGACGCGTAGAAGGGGAAGAGGCTGCAGAAAACACAATAGATGAGGTCTACGGAGGGGCTGGAGGAACCAAGCGAAAATTCTCGCTCATTGTCGGCCGTTATCAATCCTGATACCGGAACAGCGACACCGGAACCGGGGCCAGAGCGTTCTCCGTCGTCCAGATTGAACGATATGGAGGAAAGAATTCCGTTATCGAGAGCTCGGGGGCCGTAGATACCGGGGTAGCGGTTGACTCGAATTCGACTCACGGGGAATTGAAATACGAGCGCTGGCCTTGTCGCCATCGCGAACAGTACCGGGAGAGGATTTTATACTGACCGAGCGAGTTTACATCGCTCGGTGGATGTGTAAGCTGGGGTTCTGTGTGGGCAACCGCCTTCTGCATTGTACCTGCCCGAGAACAGGCCGCGTGAAATGTCGCGCCGCAGGTAGACACCCGGCTGACTTATGATCCGTCTGGGTTATTAACAGGTCGGATTCCCAGCCCGGAGACACCGGCCGAAATTTTTGCCGATTTTATTTCACAAACTGGCCCCGGACAATCCTTTTCCGATCCCGAAGTATTCTCTATGTATACTTCTTGTACAATAGGCTGACGTAGGACGCGATCGTAAAATTGTTTAAAAAGACTGTATACACATTATGTATATAGTAAATGTACAAAAAAATGTACAAAAAACATTGTGTGAGAGGACTGCACATTTACTGCCACATTAAATACACATATACGCTAATTTTAAACAATTTGATTATTGTGGCAAAAACAAAGAAATTAGATCGAAGATCGCACACCGGAGGTTTGAACCGTTTCCATTAATTCTTTTCATTGTTGCGGCAAGTGCATCGCATCTGCAGTTTAATCGTCGCACTTGGAAATGTAATCCAACGAGTACATGAATTATTTATTTTTAATTCGGTGGATGTTTCGGAGTGAGAAGATCGAGAAGATCTCCGGTGATTGATGAGGAGGACTATGTCACAGACAATCATCCAGGATCAATGGAACGAGGTGAGGTCCCTCTGGAACAGGTGAAGCAATCGTGTCCATAGAAACTGACCTGTCCAGTGACCCGCTGGTCAGCCGCAAAAGCTAACAACGCCGATATTGTTACGGCCAGGTGCTTTTGTCGGCCCCGGGACCGTTTCATTATACCTGGCCGCAGGATTATTGCGTGGCCTCCTAAGTAGGTAAGAAGCATTATTGGAGTTACCAGCTTTGGTCGCCCTTAGAATCGCCCTGCAATTAGAGATAACCATTGTCCTCGTAAAAGGGCCCTCTTGTTCGATGCATAATGTATCGATTTTCTAAATCATTTCCTTCAATTGCCAGAACTTGAGCACTCGAGTGACGATATTTCGATGCTCCGGGTCGAAACAGACCCGGACCCCGCTGATTCGGAATTAATAGCAGTCTTGCAACGATGTGATTAATATCGAATAAATTATTGGCCCATACGGAACTGTATTAATCATGTATATTGCATCATTTATTGGGGACCAATCATTAACATGAAATATTAGCGAGGCCTTGATTTATATTAAATCAATTACAAGGCACCAATTATTGAAATCAAATTAATATTAACGAACTTTTCCGATAAAATACCGCGCTAATAAATTATATATAAATTCCTATTTTCCCGGATGAAAGATGGATCGAAATCCAGAGCCGGTGGATCGTCGATCAAGGATCGCTTCCGCAGTGCGTAGTCGAACGCGACCGAGCCGCATCCGGTTTGTCGAAGCGATAGCTTGTCGAGGCGATTAATTTCCCAAAGATGACCGGGGCCCGGTTCTTTATTCGCTTTGGTATCGGGTCGCAAGCGGCCGTGCAGACGCAACAGTTTCGAGCAATGGTGGGGCAGGTTTTACGGAGAAACGACTAAGCATAATATTGATATAGCCGGTGCGAGCAGAGGAGAGCAGAGCAGAGGCGACGCTTGATATCGTCTCGGAGCGATACGCGCTGCGCTGTGCGCGCGGATTGTCCGAGTCCGCTTCGGGGACTCCTCCATTCGTCCTGTCGACTCTCGCACTTCGTCCCAGCGGTCCCTGGAAACTCACCTTTCGAAACGAGGGGGGACACCCCCTCGCCCTTTTGCCAAGCATCTCGCGTTCGCCCGAGTGCCGGACCCCTTTTCTGTCGGGCCCCGAAGGCCCCAGATAACGCGAGCATGCGGCGCGGCGTGGGCGAGCAACCGTACGCTCCGATGCGGTTCGGATTTCTGCAATTGCACGCTCACCTCCACCGGGATTCTCTCCTTCGTTATTTTTTCCGGTTCCCTACTCTGTCTCCTCCATCTCGCCTTCTTCGATCCACTTTCTTATTTTTTCTGCCACCCCAGTGGACAGTGTGGACACTGGCAAATTTTCCTGACATTTTTAGCCAATTCATGACGGACGAGATGGAAAATAGATTTTTTTTTATTAATTATAAGTAGACTGCAGATCGCCATGAAAAATAGAAATATTCTGTTAAATATACAGTGACTTCATCCCTTAGTCGATTTTTTACACCGAGACTCTAATCTTTCACTGGTTATATTTTATAGCGAATTTCTTCATAAATGCATACAAATCCGCAGGGTAATTATAACATACTGCAACCTAATTTTGCATCTGTCCTTTGTTACTTTTCCTGCTCCCCTCCGACCATTAAAACCCCATCGCTCTAAAATATTTCTCGTCAAAAAGCGCAAAAGCTCGACGAAACCTTTCGGACTCGAGCAAAAGACATTTGTCACCACCTCGGTGTTCCTTTCTCCGATCCGAACAGATCGCCATTGTGTCCCCCGAGAAGATTGCATAACCGCATCCCAGAAGTCCCTCGTTGCCATTAAACACGTATTTATCGAATTTCCAGACATCTGGAAACGGCGAAGCGTGGAAATCTTGTTCTCCCGCCCCCAACTGTGAAAAGGTAACTTCCATTCACGAGAACCCGCCCATTGCGAATCCAGGGAATCGTGTACACTTGCCGGGGGACATTCTGTCGGAGAAATCGGATCGAAGAGCTAGCTGGTCGACCGTTTTGTCGGTTTCTCGTCCGTCTGCTCGGAAATTCGTCGAGGATCGATCGAACAATGGCAAATTGCGTGACTCGTCGCGTCCGCTCAGCTGCTCCAGGCTGGAAAACTTGTTTGACCAAAAGATTTATAGCTTTGCGTACACTATTATCTGTAGGTTCAGCGAATCTGTTAAGGATTGCGAGGGAAACTTATATGTCGTATTCGAACGCGATGAGGTAACGATCGAATGACTCGCGGATTCGCGAAACTGCTCGCAATTTAAATTCGAAAGTGCCGTGTGTCCGCTCCCGGAACTCCCGCCCGGCAAATGACATTTCGCGTAGATCGCGAGGACCGATATATCACGGGGTGTGGCGGTAACGATGAGGCTACGACGGATGAGGCGACTCTTTGTTCGCGAACGCCGAAGAAAGTTTCGATGAAACGTCTGCTTCGAACGTTCGTTAAACCACTGAACCAGTTAAGGGTTGGCGAAAAGAAGGATACTAAACAACATCATGAACACGCATCCGACTCCCACCAAACAATTTAATCGTATAAATAATCAAAGATCTGTACACATGTAGCGTTACAAGCGCCATCGATTAATCAGATGGCATCTAACTGCCACTCCGAATCGTTTTCACCGAACGGCAACGCGCTCGTGCGTACTATAAATAAAACGTCAGCGGCGTTGCTCATTTTGGTAAACATATTACCATAGTTTTTACCGATTCCACCCCTTCCCTCCCGCAAGAGGTGGGCCCCGGTAAAGTTTCCTTGTTTCCGCGCGCGGACGTGTTCCAAATGTAGAATTCCTGTTGCGGAGGAGGGCGTGGCGCGCCGGAATACGGTTCGTTGTTATTCCGAAATGACGAATCATAATGTATAATGCCCGGGCCTTTTTCTCTCGCGGCGGTGTTGGTGCACGTAGGTGCACCTGTCCGTGAAAGCGCCTTTGGTAGTAAGTGATATGCCGCCCCCCCCTCCCTGCCCCTACGTTCCCCTCTTGCCCCCATCGACCGCCATGGTCCCCCAGAAGACTGAGTGTTCTATTTCTACCTTGCTCCCGTGGCCTCGTCACTCCGATAATCGTTGCTCTTTCTTTCCTAGAGGGTGGAGGAGGGGGGGCGTTGTTCGCGGGCCCTCCCCACCCCTCTTCCTTCTTCTTTTCTGCAGCCCGGTTGGGCCCCTGTAACGGGGTCCCGGCCAGCTAGTACTTACACGGCTTATTCAAATGAACCCGGGATTGCTCGATGTATCTCGGGACTAACTGGATTCTCAAAATTAAAAAAGGAGAGTAGCAGGGGGAGGCACACAAGGGGAGTGGGAGTAGAAACAGCAGAGAACGGAGGTGGGGTACACCGAGACGCCGAAACGAAGCGGTTCGAGGAATGCTTTTGCTTCTTTTCTATCACCCGGTGGCTACGATCCTTTCTCGCTCTTCTTCATCTTCTTCTTCTTCTTCTTCGTCGTCGCCGTCGCCGTCGCCGTTCTCGTCTTCGTATTCGTCTTTAGGCTTGGCCTTATCGTTCCGTTTCTGTTAACGTTCGCCTCGTCATCGTGCCCTTCGTCGTTTAGTAATCGCTCTTTCTTCTTGCTCGCGGGAACTAGCCAAGGAGTGGCGACACAACGAACACTGCCCCCCTGATTTGCTCCCCCGTCTCCTCCTTTCCACCCCTCGCACCTTGTACGCGGTATTGTGTGAGCGGAGAGATTGATATTTTTGCGGAAACACCATTTGGTCCTCAAACCCTTGAATTATAATAGAGATCAAGTAAAATTCTATCCAATTCCGTCTTGTTGAAACTTTAATCACTGATAACTAGACTGCGGATTTTTATGGATTTATGAAGAAATTGTGTTTTCAATGTAAAAAATCTATTACGGGACGAAGTGCATTTTTCTTTAACTGCAGGCAAATAGAAATTCAATTTCTTTCTTAACACGTGTTCAATAGGTTGAAAATAATATAAGAGTATTTTTAAATTCTTCTAATATTTTTTATGGTTCTAAATTACACCTATTCATTTTCACAACATTCTGTATTTTAACTGTGAACCTAAGGAGTACATAATTAATAGATTGAAAGCCAAGAGTTTTGTTTGAAATATCGTTTTTGACGAGCGGCAAGATGACCCGGCGAATTAGTGGAGCCGAGCCCATTAATGACACATTGAATCTACATTGTGCCCGAGCCCCGGAAAGTGAACAACATCGAAGAAAACGCTAATGGCGGCTCCGGTTAATGACAGTTGAACCGACTCCCGTGACGAGCCCCCTTTCGGATCTGTTCAATTAACCGATCGGAGAATAATCGACGACCATGAAATCGGATTTCACGTGAGGCCGTGAGCCTGTACGTGAAGCCGTCCCGAAAAGGATCGGGATGATTGCGTTAAGTGTTTTCGTCCACGTGCACGCCATTTCGATCTCGATAAAACTGGAGCGGAGAGACGGGCTCGTTAACGCCCGGCAAATTTCTGCAACAAATGTAAAACGTCTCTCGCAAATGCGGATCGAAACGTGTGAAATCCGTAAAACACTCTTGGAACCTCCACCAGTTCGCTTTAATTGACTGCATTTTTCGGATCGTTGGATCTTTTTAGGAAATACTTTCATCTAAAATAAAACACAGTAGAAATTGAATTGTCTTATGAAGACAGCTGCTGGGAAATCTTAGAAAGATTGGCAGCCAAATTCTGTGCCTATATTTAGGAAAATATCCACATACAACGATTCGACTACCAGACTCGGTAGAACAGCTAACTTTAGCTCTCGAACTCGATAGGACAGCTTCTGAATTGATTGGAATGCCTAAATTCAGCAGATGCAAGAAATCTGTATGAAAATGACCTCAAGTCCTCCTCTTCTTTACTGTTATAACACTGTTATAATTTCATGCTACTGTCTCTCATCCTAATGTCAATGATAACTATTGGCCTTTTTACAAATTCGATGTCAAATATGTCGCTGTTATTCGACCACGTTAAAATAAACTACAAATAAATAAATAAGAAATCTGAACGAGTCTTGCTACTTTTCTTAATCCTCAGAAGATCCACAACTGTTTCAACGATACAAATCAATGTTCTGAATTATACAGACAAGAACTTCCGCAGAGAAGCTAAAGAACTATGACTAACGAGAAGCTCTCCGTTTTCACGTGGCTTTATCAATCGGCCGCGCTCCAAAAATAAAGTTTATCGAGGGAAAACGGTGTTTCCCCCGATGTGGAACGGCTATTTAGATCCTTTCAGCTCTCGGCTTGTTGTTCCACGTCGCTGTCCGACATCTTGGATTTCGGCCGGGATGTCGGGACGTCAGGCGGACTGAGTAAACGTCCCTCAACGTCGATCTCGTCGTCGGGACGCTTCCTGCCTTCGTGACGGCGTCGAAGACAGCTCAAATAAACAGTCAGTCACCGAGTCGAGCCTCGAAATCCTGGTCCCGTCGTGAAAAACCTCTATTCAACATCATCATCGTCGATCGAGGATCGTTAACCACCCACGTACCACGCTGTCGCCGTCGAGGGCGGTTCGCCAGCTAATTAGGCACCGAAAATGATTTCTTGCATTCTCGACGAAGAAAATCATCGGGAAGCTGCTCGATTGATTAAAAATGGCGGCCATAATGGACCGATCTTCCTCATCGTTCGATCAGTGGAAGCTAGGGCTGTTATTTTTCTTCGAAGGTCGACGATTTTGAAGCCTCGAAGGTGGTGATAATCGAATTTTCGAAGCTTCGCTTTCAGAAACTTCGGAGGTGGTGAGAATCGAATTTTCGAACCTTCGAAATTCGAACCTTTGAAGCTTATAATTTCTCTGCTAAGTTATATCTGATATAATTACAGGCACTCCTACATTTCGAACGAAAATACGCCACCACAGCTAAAAGATTGATTAAGTTACAACTTCAAACGATTCGAAGACTTCGAAACTTCGTACACATCGAAGTTCCCTTCGTTCCTCGAATCTTCAAAGAGTCGAAACATCGGAAGAGCAACAGCCCTAATGGAAACCAGCGTGGAAAATGCTTGAGCATGCTCGATCAGGGTTTGGCGTTGCAGATTCCCGTCGAAACGAGCGCAAAACCGTTTGGAAAAACGGCGGCTCCATTTAATCAGTGGGATCGAACGGGTTCTCGAGATTCGTTCCGCAGGATTCCAGCTAGGATCGTCATCGTCTGGTAGATCGTTGAGCATCGTCGTTCTCCTGAGCAGACGGTGCTGGTTGCCAAGAGTCGAACCAACGACGACGACGACGGGAAGCTAATGAAAGCTCAGAAAATGATCGTTTAACAGCGATTCCCGGGCGCAATAAAGCGGCGGGCACGCATTCGTTCATTTACGAAGCGATACAAGACACCGAGGCGCGTTTAAATTCGACGAGCGCATTCGAACAGAACCGCGATCGACAGCGAGCAAAACGAGAGGGAATAAGAATAAGAGAACTGTTCTCGGCCCGGTGGAGAGCAACAGTCTGGAGGAAGTGGAGGAGGAGGAGGAGGAGGAGGAGGCGGAGAACGAAGAAGACGAAGAAGCAGACGAAACAGTGGACGACGAAGAAGCACTGGAGACTTGGTACAAAAGATAGAGAGACAAGAAGAGGAAGAGAGACAGGAGCGGCGCGAACTCGGGTGGAAAAGGAGCCACCCGCGGCTGAAGAAAAGGACGAAAGAAAATCGCCGGGGAACAACGACAACGACGACGACGATGGCTGGAGAGGAGAGGAGAGAGGCGAAGAAGAGTCTCTCCGAAGGAAGAGGGGAACGGCGGAGGAAGAAAATGAGCGAGACCGTGAGCGATAACGCAGAGAAAGAGAATGAGGGCTGAGGGAGAGAGTGTTTGCTCGCGTTCGAGGGATGGAAGGGGCAGACAGACAGCGAGAGAGAGAGAGAGAGAGAGAGAGAGGGAGAGGGAGAGAGAGAAAGAGAGTTGAAGGACGAGGACGGCAAGAAGCGAGACGGAACTGGTCGCATTCCGCGGGACAAGAGCCGTGTGGAAGAGACGGAGGGAACGGGACAAAAGAGGATCACGCGGGTGATTACAACATTAATAAACAAATGAGCCTCGAGGCGGGAGAATTTGCCATCCAATCGGGTTCCGGAGGCGGACACGAGGCGGAGCCACCTCCGACCAACCTCGAGGGGCTGCCGAGGACAAGCTCTCCCTCTCTTCGGACACTCTCTCTCTCTCCTCCTCCTCCTCCTCCTCCTCCATCTCCTCCTGCTCCATCTCATCACCCTCTCTCTCTCTCTCTCTCCTGCTCCTCTCTTTCGCGGACTGATCGCTGCGCGCGGCTCCTTCTCGCGATTGCGAGAGAGACTATAGCCCCGCACTTTTACGCGAACGCAGAGATACACCATGGTCCCGGATCGGGATTCTGCGGCGAGGCGATCGATGCTGGAGAGTAATTGATCTTGGGACCGTTTAAATTACCTTTTCTAGACCTTTGTGCTGGGAGCTGTTAGGTCAGATGATTGTAAATCAAGATTTTCGTCGATTCAGAACGTCTTGTGTTCACACAAGACACATTTCAATATGTGAAATTGAATGTACTTGTCTCTACCATATTTGCATTCTTAACTATTTATCGAAGAACTGAAGGGTTACATACATCTCAGCGGTTGAAACACAATTTTTCCTGTGTATAAAATGATGTTTCTCTTGGATATTAATAAACACACCTTGTTCTGTGATGTCGAATGAGTATTTTCTGAAAATTTTAATTGAACAGCTCAAACTGGAAAAACATGGCAGCCATTTTGGTAACGCTTCCCTGTCGATCGTGATCAATATCGGTTTAAAATATCCATTTCCACTACGTAGACTACGAACCTTGAAGGAGTATTTACAATATTATTGATGGAGTGAATCGATTATGTGTTGCAAGTTGTGTTTCCGAAAGCAGCGAATGTTTCCATTTCGGAAGACAGTGTAGGCATATTAATGGATCTGTTAATATAAATAGGGGTAAGTGGTAGCGATAATTGAGTCGCCGATCGAGCATCGATCGAAGAAGCAGACAGGTCCTACGTGGCCTGGTTGACGTTCCTGTAGATATGATACGCGCTGTCTGACAGGGACCTTCGCTTACTACTCGCATGTAGGTTAAACGTTCGAAATTAATCAGTCGTGGACATTCTGCTCACGATGTCGGCGTCGACACGCGCTAACGTGTGTCGATGCATTCTAGGAACTTGCTGTGGTCAGGCGCGAAATCGAGGAAGAACCTGCCCATTCATAATCGACCGTCCACGGATTTTCCAGTAATCATCGTTTCATCGAAACGTATTTCCTAGAGCCTGCCCGGAGCTGTCACGCATACCTGTACAAGTTTTGCTAACAATAGACAGTCTGCAGATTTTTTAAACGTATCAGAAGAATGAGTAGGAACAAATTGAAGCAGCAAACAAATGCAATGAATTTAAGAATATCGATGACCTTCAGCGAATTAAAATGATAAAAAGTTTTAACAGGCCCATGAGGCGGACTTGTTACATTTATAACATGACTGAGTAGAAACAACTGAAATCAGCAGACAAATTCAAATAATTTAAGAACAGGCCACGGGGCGGTTTAGTGCCAACTAGCACTGCCCAATTCTCCGCGTGGAGAATTTCAATTTCGCCGCGTTTTACGGGCCCGTCGCGTCGGTTGGAAAGTAGAGTCGATGGGCCATCATAGTTTCGGTTGGAAGGGCGAAGGGCGTGCTCGCAAAGGGTGGGTGCGAGGTATATCCCGCGCGAGTAAGTAGAAAGAGTATTGATCGTAAATCATAATCGTGGTCGGGTTGGGCCTTGGGTCGGAGGGAATCGCGCGCGGGAGGACAAACGACGTGAGAAAGGAAGCGGAATAGCGAGTGGTTCGTGGATAACGAGCGTTATGGGGGCCCCGAAGGGCATGGTGTGTAGAGAGCTAAAGGGGTGTATAGGGTGTAGTCTTGGTAGGTCGCGTTCCATCGGAATGGAGGTCGAGGCGAGCCTGGCCCGATGCCTCTCCTTAATCTTTCAAGGAATTAGGCTGCCCGGGCCGCGCCCTTTCCTGCATTCGACGAGTTCCAACTCGGTTCACGAGGCATCCTTCGTTGCGACCGGAAGCGGCCGATTACCCGGCCACTTAATAGTCCGTGAAAACAATAGAATTACTCGGCGAGGCCCCCGCGAATCGAATAAAAATCGAGCGGACCCGAGCGGAGCTGAGCAAACGATAAAAGGAGGAAATTGAGTCTAATCGTTCTGGAAATCTATCGTGGAACCGAGACGTTCCGGAAAATTGCCGTCGTCTGTGTCCCAACCCTGCTGCTACGACGCCGCCGCCGCCGTGCCCGCACCGTCACTTTAGCCAACGTGGTTTCCATGGTTCGAAAGGGACTTGCGGGCACGCACCATTGCCTCGACGCGTTGCGTGCAACCACACGTGACCGGGACCCGGAGGACTCGTTCCGGTACCGCTCTTTCGAGAGTTTGATTGAATAGTCGCCGCCCGATGATGGAGCGTTGTCTTGCTGCACTCGGATACTCAACAGCGGGAACCCCGGCCGTTTGAGAAATGGCCAAACTTAGAACCGTGCGGCGAAGATTCGCCGGCCAAGTAGTTGAGGTCTTCTGGAACGGAGCCGATCATGCAGAGTCAACTCGGACAGAGACGATTTTGCGTGCAGCCTGATGGTTCGTTATACGTGGTCTCTCCGGAAAGTATCCGACCTTTGCTTAGATCGTCGTTCCTAAGTGGGCTAAGGCGGATAGCGCATGTTTATATTAGAAGCGACCTTGTAATAACTGGCCTGTCCATGCAACAAATCTCTGCACGCCGTCATTTGTGACACCAGTATCAAGCAGGAATGATACTTCCACCCGTATACATTTGGAAAGATTGTGAATTTGCTACAACCTCAAAACAGTAAGTTCATCTAAAGTCCCACCAGCCTAATTAACGAACACTCAACTATACAGCTGACCCTCGAGGAACATCCCAATTCCAGAGAATCAGCGAATCAGAATCGCCTAAATTCTGACACGACCGAGCCGTAGTACCGAATCCCTTCGGTATCCTAAAAAACAAAGAAGAGCCAGCTCGATTCTTATTCATCGATTACGCGGTGGCAGAGAAAGAGGGAGAGAGGAGGTAGGAAGGAAGAGAGGAAAGGTCCCGGGTTGACGCGTCAGAGGGAAGAGGGTCTTCGAGGGGCCACAATTCCGGTAGTGATAAAACGTTGCGAAGCGTCTTCCTAATTCGAGACGTGGAAGCGCTCCCCGTGTGTCCTTTTAGCATAATCCTCGGCCGGACAAGGGACCCACGGTGAGTAGGAACACAGGACGAGAGGCCACGAAGGACACACACGGGGACTGTTGGGAGCAACGTGTCCACGGTCAATCCTCGTGTGTCTATGTGTCTATGTGTCATGGTGAGCAGGCTGCCGCTCTGCACCGGCAGCCCTGGCGCATCAGCAACAGCACCCAGGCAAGGCAGAAGCAGCATCCATGCAGCCAGCAGACCAGCAGCCAGAAGCGGGAGCCAGCAACGTTGGCCATCGCGTTGTCTGATCATCCTCGCCCTAATGAAGGCTGGTTTATCTGAAGGCTTTCGATTCCCAGTAGAACCCATACCACACGTATGCAGTGGTGGTGGTGGACACCTTCGCGGTGGTGCTAGCCACCAGCTCGTACATCCTCATTCAAAAGTCTGCCTGGTCCACACCGAGGTACACCGGTGTATCTGCCACTGAACGACAGCACCGTTTACGATGATATGGTTTTCCGATTATTGTCTCTTTGGGGTAGCTAGAGTACACTGATACAATGAAATATCTTTCAGGGCTCTTCAATGAACGAAACACTCTCTTATGAGAGGAATATTAGCAGTCGAGGAAGTATCGAAGTGCAAAATACACTCTTCTTGGGTCTAGAGTACTAGCTAGAGTACACGGAATATAAAACATGTATGTAAAAATACACGAATACAAAGTACACGAATATAAAAATGGAAAATATCCTTGAAAGTATGAGAGGAGGAAAAACGAGACCAAGGGGTACCACGAGAACGAATTGATAATTTTTGGCCGGGATTGTACGCGGCTGAGGCCACCCAAAGCTGGAGAGGACTCGAGGTGGGTGCTCCCTGGAAGGGACGTGGGGAAGGGAGAAATCCACGATGTTAATTTTAACTTAATTAAGGCTTAATTGAGAGGAAAACATTATACTCCGCGAGCGCGACATTGCCCCGAAGGGGCTCCCTGCATCTGCAACGCAAATCCGGATTTGAAATTTCAAAAATCGCGGCCCGCCCGCAGCCCTCCCCCTTTCCCCACCCTCTGTCTCTTTTCATCCCCTCTCTTTTCGATCGGTGTTCGTTCAAGTCGATCGGTCTCCCCCGCCCCCGGTATGGGCCTATGGGGGTGCAAGATCGCGGATCGTGGTCAATTAGAGAAGGTGGAGGAGGCTGCCGGTGATACCGGCGGCCACCGGCCGATCCTGGAAACGAAAAAAACCTATGGGGTCCCTTGTCTCTCTCTCTCTCTCTTTCTCTCTTGTTCTGTGAGCCACGTCGTTTGACGTTCGCAGCGTGCCCCGTTTAATGGATTTATTTAAATACGACCGATCGCCGGACAAGATCGCACCGTTCCGTGACCGGACGACCGTACACGCCTTTCGCGAAACTGTTCGATGAAAAATCCCACTGCCAATGGGGAACGAGGACTCTCCAGCCGCTCTCGATGCTTAAGAAAATTTTTCGCGTGCCTCGGGATTTTTCGATTCATTTTTGTGGATTATACAAGTGAGGATTTCATTCGAATTTTATCCAGAGGAATATTCACATTTCCAATTAAAAGTGGCAAATAAAAATAGATTAGGGATCGATTAGATGATAAAACGAGGGAACCGAATTCTCCGGAAGGCGGAACCGCGAGGTGATTTGTCGTGTCCGACGAAAGAAAGACGTATGAAATTGATCGGTAACGAGGATTATCGTCGAACGATCGCGGTTAACGGGGTAAAAACGGGCCGCTGTCGGAGCGTGACAGGGACAGGGCCGTTTACACGTATCACGGGCGCAGTCATGCATTTAGAAACTTTGTGGAAAGGGACTCGTGGTTTCCCGTAGGTTCCCTCAAGTTCTCGTTCGTTCTATTTAGTCGCCACATCTCCTCGCAGCTACAGAAAAAGCACGTGCGTTCTGTGAATGGGTCACGGTATCGTCGATTCGTAAACATTATCCGATTCCACGGTCAGTGTCCGCCATCGGTGTGAACCCAAACACCGTTCCACCAACTTGTAAACACGCTAACGATTCCACGTAACAGTCGTTGACAGAACACGGGCTGGAATTTAGTATCACGATTTAGCTCGAGAGCGGTGAAAGGGTCCACGATCCTCGAGAAACCAATTAACAAAACGTTTACTATTAATCAACGCTTCTATGAAACATCGAAAGAAAAATAAACGTCAGTTGGCATTTTTAGCTCTGATAGAATTCTCGAAAATGGTATAATAAAATATCCTAGTGTAATAATTAGACTGCGGATCTTTTATATAAAAATTTTAAATTAAAATTATTATAAGGGAAGAAATAACATTCAATTTAGTTTCCATTTCTAGCGTAGAGATTCGCAGTCGAGTAATTACGTTCAATTATTTTTGCTGTGTACTATAAATTCACAAGTTATGACACGACACTTTAAAAATGTTCAGAAAATTGATTATACTGATTCCGGAGTGTAAAATCCTGATTTGGGACGACAGCGGGTCGGGTAAAACGGGGACGAATTGTCGGGCCATGAAGGCCCATTTACCGGTCATAAACCACCGGGTCCACGTACCCGGTGGTAGCATAAATTCGGGTCACTTTTAATTTCGACGCGGCAACGGCGTGTAATCAGAAAACCGAGACGGAACGCGCGATTGTTGCCGGTAAATACATACGTCGATATATTTATCAAGTCAAGAGAAAGAAAGAGAAGAGAGAGGGAGAGAGAGAGAGGTTCCTCGAATCGAGGTCCGTTTTCTCGATTAAAATGAGCGACAGTGTTCCCTGTATGTACTTGTGTACGCGGCCACCGTGCACCAGGAAACGGAAGTGACGTCACCCGTCGACGAGCTTCGCCTCGGAAAGACCGTTCGCTCGGCCGTGTGTTTCGTTTATTGGAATCGTTTGTTTGTCTTTGACCCCGAGCCTGATCGATGCAGTAGACTTCGGCCTATCGAACCGAAATTATGCTGCTTCCGAAAGTAATGCATTTGGACGACGAGGAAAAGTAAAATGCAATATTTAGGACACAATTTCAGCAAATTATAGAAACATTTGCAATATGCTGATCACCAGCCAGCAGATTTTATCTGCGAATCAAATCCAAGATAGAGGAAACATTTAAAGAATTTGAAAATATTGTACTACCAATTATTTACTTATTTGTTCCATTTAGTTTTTTAATCTTTTCCGGCGTGCAGCGCGCCGTCCCATGACTTTTACGCTTTACATTTTACTTTGTCGGCAAGGCCTCCTGCATGGAGCTTTAAGAATTTTATTATACCTCTGACATTTGTTTATTTACTATTCATTTATTTTCACCTAAACTTAGCCATCGTCGAAAAGCGTAAGAATTGCAGCACCCCCGGGTACCAAATAAATAAACAGAAATGGAACTCGCAATTAATGCAATTTCCACTTCGCATAGAAAAGATTCCGAGGAAAATGCATTGAGAAAATGGTCCGATTATTAATTCACGGACAGCAGTGACAAATAGAGGACAAATTCTGCGAATTCCAGCGAGTCGATCCACGAAGGGACAAACCGGCACGATCTTCCAGAGTATACTAATCGAGATCAAAGTCCAAGGAAGACGCATCGCCGGCCGGCATCCATTTTGTCCGGGTAGATCCGTAATCATGTTTGCAGGGCTATCGAGCGTCGGAATTGCGTTAAACCACGAAAGGTGCTCGAAGAGAGTCCTCGTTCGATGGTAGTAGGGTAGGGTCACCAGGATGAAGGAGGAAGAGGAGGATCAAACGTGGTAGTAGAAGGAGGAGGAGGTGGTGGATAAGGCGAAGAGGGGTCACGGGAGTAAAGGGGTACAACAACGAGTCGGAGAGGAGGGGGCGAATTCATCATCAGTCCAAGTCAGGAATTATAACGGAGCGATGCATCACGAGAGGCCACCGATCCGTCATGCCGATCCACGTGTGCAGCGCCGTTTTTGAATATCCCGCGGACGTATATCTGTATATCTCAGTTAACCCACGTAATATCCAAGCAGGATGGTTTTTCACCGGCGACCTTGACGGCTTTAAGACCCTTCCCTTCGAACAATGCGAAGAATTTTTACGGTGGCCTGCCTAGCGAAATGCAAATTCTCAACCCCCTACCCCTATCGTTCGTTCGAACCACGTTTTCTTGTTATTTATATCCACGACTCTCTCTCACTCTCTCTCTCTCTCTCTCTCTCTCTCTCTCTCTCTCTCTCTCTCTCTCTCTCTCTCTCTCTCTCTCTGTGTGTGTGTGTGCCCCCCACCACCGATCCCTCCGCTTCCTTTGATTAATCGACCGCCTCATTAATTATGACAGTCTATTATGTATGCATTGCTACGCGAGACGGTCGGAGCACGGTCTCTTGCGTATCGCCGCGATCCAACCGATTCTTTCTTCCTCTTCTACTATTCTTGTATAACCGAGTTTTCTGTGTTATCAATGGGCTGGAGGATTTTTAGACGAAGCAAAAATTGGTTCCGCTAAGGATTTTTAATGGATCAATCTCCGCTGCGTGGAAAATTGTAAACCGATTCTTTCTTCTTCTTCTTCTACAATACTATTCTTGTGTAACTGAGCCTCCCACGAGTTATCAATCTCCGCAACGTGGAAAATCGTATCCGATCGGAAGCTGTCGATCGGTTCCCGAAGAAGCCGTCTTTCTAACGAACGCCGTTCCGATCGCGCCGGTTCTTTGGCGCCGGGTATCGTTCCGCGCTTATGCATCGCGGCGGCCTCGCAAAAAATTTTATTGGCAGTTTGAAGGCGCATGGACGTGCAGCCGGCGGAGAAGCGCGCAAGAAACAAGGACGAGCGGCCCCTAAATCGTCGCTTGGCGTTCGATCGATGATCCAAGCCCCTCCGATGATCCACCCGCGCCTGTCAGCCGCGTCATTCACGGGTGTATATCGCGTGTCGTGTTTCATCCGATCGTCTCGAATTGTTATTTGCGGTATCGTTGCCCGCCGGATTTTTAAACACGTCGAATTCCAGGCCTGGCTCCGCTTATAAACACGCCAACCATGTCGTTTCCATCGAACAGAGAGGGATAGAAAGAGAGAAAAAGAGAGAGAGAGAGAGAGAGAGAGAGAGAGAGAGAGAGAGAGAGAGAGAAAGTGAGAGGAGAGGGAGAAGGGGTTTATTATGCCAGTAAGCAAATTACGATCGAAATGACTCGACCGTGTCGCGTGACTAATTGATTAAGTCCGTTCGCGATACCAGAGTACTTAGACGAGTCGAACTGGTTCCCATTTCGTCATTTTCGAGGAACCGGATTCTCCATTTTGCTGGCTTGGAGACCCTGACTTTTTTTTAGCGCTTGAGATCTGTTATGATGATTTCTCTCGAACTTGAAATACATTTTCACCTAACATCTGTTATTTGCAAATCATTTGAAGAATTTTTATTTTCCACAAGAATCCGATCGTTGGCGAAGAAGCTTCTCCGATCAGGGAGAAGAATATTATTAATTTGTGCACCCCTTCGGGCTAGTGACTACCTGTGTACCAAATTCCTCAGTAGGTTTTTTAAGAAAACCATGCAGATTTTCCAAAAAAGGAATCCACCAGCTTGTAAAATGCTGGGCAACACTCTCTGGTGGATTCTTGGTTCTTTTAACTGATATATAAATCCCCGAAAGGGCCAAAAGTGTTTCGTCGTTTTTCTGGCCAGGATAGAGATGAAGACGTTGCAGAAACGTTCGGAGAAGGCAGCGACCGAAGACGAATGGTGAAACATGGAAGATCGCCAGACACCTGGACACCTGAACGAAACGTCCACCCACGCGGGAGAGCCCCGACCTCTCATTGTCCGTGAAGTCCTGGTTGTAGGTTGAGCCGGCAAAGTGACAACTAGAGAAATGATGAATGTCAAGCCTCCTCGGAACAAGTGTGCGAATGTCGCAACGACCACAATTTCGTGGAACTTCCTGGTCCGAGGATTCTCACAGATATTGGTCCACGACGAACTGCCAGTTTGCTCAAATAACAAATGACCCGGTTCATCGATCCTCTAAAATGATTTCTAGAGACGATGGTCTTGTCGGATACTCAGCAGGTTTCATAGTATTTCTGGGCGTCCACCAATCAGACGGACCTCGCTCCGCGGAGACGTCGAAGAGTCGGAGCAAGGTCCTCCTTCCTAGAGATCCGATCGATAAGATGGATCCTGGCCACGAGAAATCGTGAGAATTTCTAGAGGGTCATCATTCTCGTTCGATGCATACCAGGAACGAAGATAACCCGGCAGGATATGGCCGATGGCTCGAATAAGAAGTCATTACAATGGCTGTCAGGAAAAGGCGAGCCGCTTATTAACATCGGAACCCCGACTCATCCTTCTTTCTTTCTGTTAAACACCTGCGTCCAGCCTTTGGGACAATAGTTATTTAGGCTGATCGGTAGACGGCGGAATCGTGCATGTACGATCGAAATGGGTAGGTGTAATTCGACACAGCGGAAACATTAAAGGTACCTACTCAACATATTGAGAGAGAATTTTGTTTGTTGGTATCCAAGCAGAACATTTTTATTTTGCACGATACTCGTCATCCACAATTTCCACACTATTCCTACAATAAATATATACCAAACTGCAGCAATTCAAACCTTAAATTAGTTTTCTATAAAAACTTGAATTTGTTATAAGAATTCTTAATTGAATTTCATTCCCAGAGAACAAAGCCTCAAAATGATTTTCCAATCTACCACAGAAAAGTCCAGCAGACCACCCTTACGAGTTTCGCCAGAGCTCCTGCGCGCAGCACCCCGCTTCCCCTGGTTTCCCCATAAAAATCCGAAAGCGCAAAGCATTCCACAGTGGCCCCACTCCTGCGAAACACTTTCGTCGGGCCTAATATCGCGCGGAGGCCTTCGAAACCGAGAGGGATGCATGAGCGAGAGGTCGAGAGCACACGTCGGCCTGATCCAGGACGAAAAATTGAGGGTGAGGGCACGGGAGGGGGGCATGGTGGGGGTCTACGAGCGAAAACGGTTCTGGGTGGTTGTGGGGCAGGGGGGGAGGCAAATTCGTAACGAATTCTTTTGTTTCGAGCACCCCGAGAAAACGAGCAACTGAAGAGAAAACGATCCGGGACTGCTACTCGCCGGTGGTGTGTGCGCGCGCGAACTCTCTCGGAGAAAGAAGGAGAAACGAAAACGAAACGCGGCCGAAACCTTTTCTGCAGCCGTGTATGCAGCCTCTGCAAGAGTCGCAGACTCGCGCACACCGCTTTGAATCCCACACCTATGTGTTACCTGTTGGAACAACGGTGAGAACGTGTGCTGGTAAGCATCGAGCACGCGCGCGCGCGCCACCGCGCGCTCCGGAATATAAGGTTTTATTTTCGAAATTTATGATTGTCAATAAATTTTAAAAGCGTTCCGTCTGGAGCCCTAAGGGCTGGCAGGGCTGGTCAGACCGAAAGTAGTCGTCGAGAGGGCCAGAACTCTCTTTCTCTCTCTCTCTCTCTCTCTCTCTTCGGTGGTTGGTTCTCTGTTCATCGTACAGCTCCACCTTCACGACGCGGTGCTCTCTTTCCTCTTTCTTTCTTTCCACGTTTCTTCTTTCCTTCTTCTTTCGCCCGTTGTTCCCTTCTTCCGTGGCACTCTCTCTCCCACTTGGTTCAACTATATCCCGGGCCCCTATGGGGATTCGGGTTTAGCGGTTAATTGCGTTTGGTGCAACCCGCGTGGATTTTACAACCGCGATTTTCATCCTTTTTTTCCCTCTTCTGCGCCGAGAGACTTTCGACTGGCTGGGACTCCTACTACACTACCATCGCGCTTTCGTTTCTTCTGCTTCTACACGCCACTGCTCTTTGTACCATCTTCTTCTTCTTCTTCTTCTTTGGATGGTGGTTCTTCTGCTGCTGCTGCTTCTTCTTCTTTGGAGCAGAGCAGCAGGCTGCGTCGTTCTAGGCCCTCTTCTTCCTCCGTTTCGCCTTCGACAGGCCGCGACGTTTAATTGTTCGGGCCCCGGCTCTCAAATCGCCTCTCTCGCCGCTCCACGTTTTTCGACCACTCCCATTCGCTGGCTCCGCCGAATGGCAATGGTTTCGCGGACCGGAATCTTCGTTTCAAAAATCACCGAACAGTTTCCAATCGTAATCCGATTTTCGAAACACTGTTTCCATTGGGAAAGAACCGTCGTCGAAGCGCAGTTTCTCGAATCTGCCGCGGATTTCCGTGTTTCACGCATGCGCTGTTGCATCCCCGCGAAAAATGAATCCCCGGAGATGAATTAATGAGCGTAGATTAGCGGCCGGCGTTATTTATGGCGGCCGGTGCCGGTACGATGCGAATCTGAGCTTTTATATTACGTGGCGTGCATCCACCACCATCAAACGCTATGCTCCATTTTTCGTCGCGGGGATCCCTCGGCCCGCTATCCACTCCACTCTATCTCTCTCTCTCTCTCTCTCTCTCTTTTTCTCTGGATCCTCTCTGGATCTTCTCCGGATCCTCTCGATCCTCTCTCGGGCTGTTCGGCGCGTGTAATTTCTTCGTATACGAAAACCGATATTTCACGGCTAATCACCAACATTTCGGAGGCGTGGAAAAGACGTTCGTTATTCATCGGGTGTCCCCCCAGGACATGCGTGCGAACCGAGAGAACGAGTATCGAGGATCCAGGAGGATCGAGAGGGTGGATACGCGAGGATACAGCTCCCTCTCGATCCTCTCTCGATCCTCCGCGCGCTTTTATTGGGTTTATGAACGGTAATTAGCGAACCATTGTCGGATCCACGGTTTTTGATCTCCTAAAGAAATGGGTAGCTGCGATCCCGCGATCGAACGCGTGACTTATGACAGCGTAGATCATGCTCGCGGTGATCGCACGTGAATGCAGCCAAGCTTCTTCCGATCCTTTGTGCTCCACTGTGCGAAACTTTTGTAACTCGATACCCGCAAAGGTTCATCGTTGGACGCAAATTAATCATATTCTTCTCTGTGAACAAAGTACGTTGTTACGATGTTGCGCACTGGCTTAAATATCTTTCTTCTTGAAAGAGACGTTTCGTTTTTGCATTAGGTTTTAGAAGGGTTCTTAGACGGTTGAGGTAGAGTGGTGACGCAGCTTGCTTCGGCGAAGGATTTCAGTCTCGCTGTTATTGGTGGCTCTATAATTTCGAATTACTATTCCTCGCTGTCGCTATGCCTCCCGCTATAACTCTTTAGTACCATGCCTCCATAATCATAATTGAATTCCGCTATATTACTGTGTTACTAACGCGGCTGGCTTCGTGGCTGCCTCCTCCCACCGCAAGTCCTTAGTATCATACCTCTATCATCATAATTGAATTCTGTTATAGCACCCCACGGCCGCTGCTTCCGACTCTTTTATCTTACTGCTGTTATAGCTGCTACCAACCGGCTCCATTTCTCTAAGACCTATAGTCTTAAACTCTGATTATAAAGATGCTATGAACGATACCAAAATTTTACCGTAGAATTTCCTATGAATATAAAGGTTTGGAACTTGCCCGGCGAATTTTGAGTCGATCGTAGCGAGATCCACGCCGAGATCTTTTCCGTGAGGTGGCGAAGATCCCGGGACAACTCCGATCAATCTCTGATGCGAGTTCGACGCGTTCTGCGTGCCGGCGATGTGTATCTCGATCGAGGCAATGATCAAAGATCGCCGGCCTCGTTACCAGACGTTATAAGGACGTATACGAAACCGTGCAGTAAGAATAATTACTCGTAATCAAGCTCAATCTAATGCTTCGTAGGATGACTTACGTCATTTTTTTCTCGGTCTCCGTCACTCGCTTTCTCGAAGATATCCACGGGTCGTGTTCCATCCCCCGTGGTTGTCTACCCCAGCACACGAGCGTTAATTACGGATCGTCTCTCTTCCCGTTTCCCTTTGTCGAACGTCGGTCGTTCACGTTCCTTTTTAATTTCGCCGAGCTCTCAATAGCTCGTCGTTAATGCCTTTTGTCGGGGAGAGGCGCAAACGCCTCGATCATCTCGCGGAAATATCTAAAAGAAATCATCGTTGTCTCTTGATGGTTTATCTCGAACGTACAATGTATCCAGGACAATTTAAGAATGATGTCCGAAGGAACCATTTTTTGATTCTAGATAAAAGAGAGCCGGTCCCACGTGACTCCGTCGAACGAAGCAGAGCCAGAAAAGGAAGACGAAGGCGAAGAGGAACGAGAAGAAAAAGAAGAATCCAAGCCGACGTGTTCCTAACCGATTTTTGTTCCCACAATATTGAAAGGCGTCGAGTCATCATTTCGAGTTCAGAGAGATGAAAGAACATTATTATTCCAATTTTAAAGGACGCCTCGGAGACCTCGGGACGGTGCGATGAATCTCTTCCATCTTCGCCACCCCTTTCGATCGCTATGCCTCCCCGTGCACCTTTATCACCACGGTGCGCCTAAACCAAAATTTTATCTGTCCGTTTTCAAACAATTCCTCCACATCTTCCTTATTAATTCAATGTATTTCGCTTTTTGAGCAGCTTTCGAGCGCTGATCGTCGTTGTGGGGTCTCCGTCGGTGACACGGTATTCGAGAATATCGGTATTGTTAATGGTCAATTAGATAAACGTTTCAGGCGAATCGTTTGTTTGCTCGCGAGACGCTGACCTCGTGCGCTTGTTCGCCGTGAGTTTCTAGCCGGGGAATGGAAAAGGCTGGCCCGATATTGTTTCTGATTGCTTTCAATAGAACCACTCTTCGTGCCAGCTTCTCGGTTGGGAATCGAATTTCTTCGACGCCGGATGAAGCAAATTATCTTTTCAGAAGTAAGTGGCCAACATGAAAGTTTTCAATGTAACACAAGAAGAATGGCCCCGCTGCTGCTGCCGCTGCTGTCACTGTTGCCTTGCGAGAGACGCAACAAGCGGACCGGCCGCCGTGTCCGGTTACCAATCCTGATTTTTCAATTAGCAGGAATTAGTCATCAAGTGAAAACGCACTGGGGTCGGGAATATTGTCTTCAAACTTTGATATCTCTGCTCCGATGTTAGCGTATCGCTGACTAAACCCGGAAGCAAGTTTTTCCGTTTGTGAAATTGATACATTAGGCTACGCCGATCGGGTTAGTATCGTTTCACCCTTGCGATTTTCTAGCGGCATTAAAGGATTGATTAATCGAGTCGTGTCTGTTAATAATCTCGGGTTAGAAAGTTTATTAGATTGATCTGGGGCTCGCTGCAGATCTCTGGATTTTTGATCGCGTATTGCGTCACGGCGAAATACTGGATCATGGTGAAAGCTAATTTTTGTTTCGGTTCTTTTGGCAGGATGTCTTCTTTGAAAAATGTGCATGTCACGAGAGGGTTTAATTTTCCGAGAAGCTTCCCCAGAAAATTCCTGAATGAAGTGATCGAACGATGGGAAGTCTTTTATCGTGAAGGATTTTTTAGTTAGAAGCTTCGTTTTCGCTTTTTAAAAATGTGCATTTCACACGAGAGTGTTAAATTTTCCGAGAAGTTACCCCAGAAAATGGCCGGATGCGATGAGCGAGTAGCTTTATCGCGAGGAAGAAATCGCTATGTCCGTAGCAGCCGGAGGTGGTTCTCGATCAAAGAGATGATCTCTTAGGAAAGGGACATATCGAGTGAGCGAAAGGAGCAGATCGTCGAAGTGCGGGTAGCCATTCGGCCGTTTTTCTCTCTTCCCACACAGAGTCTCTCTCTCTCTCTCTCTCTCTCTCTGTTGATCTCTGTCGAGCCTAGCAGCTCTCCGCGGCTGCTTATTAATTTCTGCCGATGGCGGTTTGCTCTCTTTGTACGACGTTATGGAATCTTTCCGCTGCGTTTCTCGAATCGCTCGTCGATTCCCGATCCCTCCACCCTCCGTTGCATCTGCCCTTCTGCATCATCTTCTTCGGCTTCTTCTTCTTCTTCTTCTTTCCTCGGGTTCTTCTGCGTGGGCAGACTCCCGACACCGTGGCACAGAAAGGGAAAACAGAAAAGAGAAACCGTAGGATGAAGAAGGAGAAGAAGAAGACGAACGGGAGAACAGTTTTTGTATTCCAGGAACGCTCGTACGAATATGAATATGCATTGATTGACTCGTAATTGCGAGCTACTTCTCCGGGCCGGCATTGTTCACCGGTTATTTATTATCCGGCATGGACATTGTTTAAACGCGGTAACGAAGTATTCAACGGCACACTCGGAAATTTATTCGTCGAACTGCACCGCGAGCTGTTTGACAGCCCCTCTCGGTCCAACGATTTATCTTGCCGATGCTCCGGGCTGCTCCCCACCGCCCCTTCAAAACACACGGTTGTATCCACATGGGATCACTACCTCACCTTTACCACTAGTTGCAAAATACCCGCTCGACATTCTACTGGCTCGTGCGAACTCGGATTCGAACGATTTCTCCTATCCGAAGTAAATGTAAAAATGTTTCAGTCCAATGAAGTGATTCCTTTGCGCATGATTAAATTTGTATTCGATGCGTTACTGAACGTATTTAATATTTTAATAAACTACTGAAAGTATTGTGCGAGGTATTACATCCGTTTTACACCGATAAAATTAAGAAAACCATATAATGGGTCAACGATTTCACCGAAGTAAAATGTTTTAATCCAAAAATGAAAATTCTACAGCGTAAAGTAATTTCACTACGACACCACGCGACGATTAAACAAAGTTTCGTGCCTATTGAGCGATTTCATCGAGACCGATAAAAAACTCGACGTCAGTGTAAAAGGGATCCGGACGTTTAATTCTCGCTCTGATTGGACACGGCAGGAGCAGAGTGTCCCGTCAATTTTTTCGCGGCCGGTCGTCCAGCTCGAACGTCTTCTTTTCACGTTCTATCGGGACGTTTGCGCTCGGTTTTTACCGCAAAATCAAGGCAGGCGACCGGTTGAGCTTCGTTCTCTAGGAGAGCGAACATTGAGAGACACACACGGCCGATCCATCATAGTCAGGTGGTCTCATCGAGAGAGCCGCTTTTCGAACGGGGCAGAACGGAGAGGGTGATTTCTCATGACCGCGAATGAATGAATCCTGTAGCCGCTCTCGAAATCCAAGGACGACGCGTGAATCTGTATTAATTAGATTAATACGTGACAAGAGGGATCGCTCCTTCCTTTTTTATCCTGTCGATCGGATTCCTTGAATTCCTCGATCTGGATCGAGAGACCCTCGAAACTGTCAGGGGGAATTTACCGGGGAAGATCGAGGCTCTGCTCCCTTCAACCAGCAGGAATCATCGATTGAATGAACTAAAAAAATTTGTTAGTTCAGGATGAAAATGAGGAAAAATAAGTTAGGAAAAAATGGCAGAGATCGAAGGTGAAATAACCGGAGAAGAATGTTTTAGAAGCTTTAGAAGTTGTCAGATGGGGTCTCGGAAATGATTGTACGATAAAGTATTATTTGAGGGAACGGGAGATGTTGTTTTGGCCTGGCTCCAATGCAAAATGGTTACGAGGAAGCGTGTCTGAGCCAGCGGAATAAGAGCGTCGTCTATCTCCGCGTATTTAATAAATACAAGAAGACCGATGGTTTATCGAACAGCGAACGAACCAGCTGTCGATTTATCGGCCGGATTACCGCGAATCAACTCCGATTTCATCTCGGCTGTCAAACTTGATGACACGCGGGAAAGTGAAACCGGCTGTCTATATTACTTTCCAGTCGGTTGACGTCATTGGACCCATTCCCATCGTCGTCGTGGTCGCGATAATCCCGAAACCGAGTCGCGGACAAAATCTGCCGCTTTCTGTCTGCCAATCGTAAATCTGCGCCGAACCATTCTATCAAATGGATCGTTTTAAACGCTTCCTCCATTGCTTCTTCCTCGAATCGAATTGCTAAACATCGTTTTAATAATTACGAAATATCAAATTTCATCAGCTCTTCTCTGGAACATTTGAGTTATTTATTTTTCTACAATCGGAAAAGAATGGGACTGTACAATTGATTGATAAAGCTGGGCACGAACTAATGCGATCATCTGTTAGAAGTATCTGGTAAAATTTACCCTGAAAAGGCCCAAATCGGACTGGTGCGAAAAAAGGAATTCGAAGCGAGAATTATATCGATCGGAGCACGATGAAAAAAACGGCTTTTTTCGCTACTCGAAGAATAAGCCGTGGCAGCTCGGTTTTCTTTTTGTCGGTCGCGTTGCCCGCCTCGAGGAGAGTCCTCTTTCATTGCCCCGGTCCTCGGGGCATTATCGTGATTATGATTATTTAAATTTGTTCCTTTTTCCTGTGGAGTCGAGAGCGGCGTTTGAGCGGCAGGGCCCATTGTTCGATTATTTGAATATCGAACGTACGCGGACGGACGGGAATCGATTCGTGGGGCCTAATGGGGATTACACGGCCAATCAGCCTTTGCCGAGGCCCTGCTCATTCGCCCTCTTCATCTACCCGCTCCTCTCTTCTTCTCTTTTCCCCTACTCTTTTTCTCTTTCTCGCTCCTGCTGTTCTCCTCTCGCTTTCTAAAACATCTCTCGGTATTTACCGATTAACTCGCTCATGACTCCAACAACTGGTCGACGACGAAAAGAACCATTTGGAGCGGAAGAGATGTAACGGAGATTAGAAAATCGACCCTGAACAGTCCCATGGATTGTGTTATGCTGGTTTCGCTGTGCCATTTCGTCTCCGAAAATGTGCAGATTCTTCCTTCGAAACATAGTATTATAAATATACAGATACTCTGGTTTCTTGAAATTCTTCCGAACATTTTTACCATTTCGCGTACTCGCGTTTGCCGCGGATGCATAAAATTTGCGCTCGACTAATAACTTAATAACTCTGTTGGCCGGACGCGACCATAAAAACCGGAATAATGACGACACCCCGAAGAAGAGGGCCCCGCGCGCCCGGTAAAAAAAAGAAGACTCTCGGTGGCTTGTTTTCAAGAGAAATAAGAATCCGACGAAACGGGGAGAGTGATTTTCGAGGAACGAACTCGGGAAGAATAGGATACAGAAAGGATTCCCGGTGGAATATCGTGGCTCATAGGTGGAGGATTTCGAGCCTTTCTGGGCCCCCTCGGTGCCCTACCGCCCACCGAAAAACCCGGGGCCCCGTTTGGTTACACGTCAGTTTGAAGAATTCTTCACGAGTCAGAAAAATGAGCATCGTCATGATTTTTGAAAGTAAAAAATGAACGACTGCTGGAGCGGGAGAAGAACTGAGAGAGAACGAGAGAAAGAGTGAGACTTCAGGGGCCCCTGGACCCTTTTTTGAGCTGGTCTCCCCCCGTATTTCTTCCTCCCCCGCCACACCACGGCCCGTTCCCTTATGGTTGTTCACACACGCGGCCGATATGAGTACACGCACGTTGATTTAATCTCCGCGAGCGGCCCTTATATGTATGTTAATGTAACATAGACGGGATTAGGTCGCTCGCGCGCGGCTGCGGGTAAAACGATATTTCGAATGAAAAGAAGAGCCTCCGTTTTGTCAAATAGATATTCTCCATTAGCTCTTGAACATTTTACCGATATTTGGTAATTTCACAGGTTCAGTTTTGCTCCTCGCTGAGAACGTCTACGCTTGAGGAGAATGACATAAAACTGATTTTCGGATAGTTGGGAACGAGAACACCTCATTAAGCTAGGCTAGATATTGAATTATATAATATATATTTTTATCTGTTTTAGATCTACGAAGACTGTTCCCATTAAAAATAGGATTTCATCTCATTCCGCTTCCCTAAAATTTCTCTAGAAAAATTGGAAAACGTATTAACACCGCTGACGAACCACGGAATGGAGACATCGATAATCCGCGAGTCGGCCGATGGAATCGTCGAAGGAATCGAGCCATCGAACAATGGCGGACGGTGGGTCGAATTCCAAGGGATCTCGGCAGAGGGATGAGAGAGGAAGAGAAAATCGAAGGGGATCTCGCGGGATCGTTCAATAAAGCATTTTCGAAGGGACGTTTATGTATTGGACGGGGTTCGCGCTTGGTCTCTCTCGCAAGAAGAAGCCCGTTGCCATATCGCAGGGGTGGGGAGACGGAGAGGGTGTAAAGTGACTAGAGAGAGGAACGGCGCGGGACGTGGACGAGATAATAATAATAGATGATCGTGTATTACAAGCTATAAACGTCAGCCGGCTCGGTGTCCTCTTTTATTTTCCGCGGATGGTCGCGTGTGCACGCGTAAAACGCGGAGCGGGCCCCGCGGTACTTACCAGCTCGCGCAGTAATCACTTTACCTTCTAGCTTTTAAACGACATTCTGATCCTGCGAACGTGTGTCCCTGTCTGTCTGTTCATCCGGTGCATCCACGGCGTGCGTGCATGTGCGCCGGTGTGCGTTCATTCTTATTGTTGCAAGAACCGAACGAGCCGGCTGTAATTTCACCGATACCACCGAAGAGAATGAACCGTACCGATGGTAGGCGTACCCCCGCGGCGTTATTAGAATTTAGATTGAAAATTAAGGATTCCACAGACTTTTACTCTTTATATTCGGCCACGATGCACCCATCGGGGATCGCTTTCGACCCGGGAATTGCTTTCTCGACCGGGATCCCCGACGAATGCGCTCTTCTCACGGATTCGCCGGGCCGCTGCACGCCGCGTTGACAATCGACCCATACCAAAACGGCTACTTTCATGCTCTTTTAACTATAAACATTTCCTAGAAAAATCAAGTTACATTTCAACTCTGTGCACTGCATAACTTCCTTTGCGAAAATATACAAATCGACTGTTCCCTACATCGATTGCACGCGAACGAAGACCTAGGCCATTATTTCTAAATGGAAAAAATGATATTGAATGGAATTATTCTGGATCGGAAGAGACGTTTAACTTTCCAGTTAAAATAGCTCCGAGTGCAAGGGGTTGATGTTGGCCTAATTTAATTCTTACAATGAAAAAGGATGTCCGCCCGTCAGTAAGAACGGGGAGAGAAGTATCCGAAAACTGGAAACCCTGAGCGTTAATTAATCACACCTCTCGGAGGATCATCTCGAAAGAACAGGAAAGAGAATTAAAGAAAGAAAGAAAGAGAAAGACAGGGGGTGGGGGAAGAAACGGAGTTGCTGTGGTAATGCTGGCATTCGGTTTGGCAGCGTCGAATGGGGAGCTGAAGGGGTAGGGGTAAAAAGAAGAAACGACCGGAGAAAAGAGTAAAAGAAGGGAACAGTGGGGGAGAGACTGGAGCAGAAAAGGCTGAAGAGGACGAGAGGGAGAGAAGCCCGAGCACTGACTGCGCTTATAATATAATATTCATATTTCGAACGAAAGATCTTATCTCTTAAATGAATCGAACGCGCTCCGATTCGAGATATCTCGAACTGGAGAACTCCTCGACGCATTGTAATGGCCACGAGGCCGAAACCGTTCTCTGTATGCGTTGAAACTAATACATCACGCTGCAGAGACCCGCTTCTCTCTCTATCTCTTTCTCTCTTTCTGTGTTTCTTTCTCTTTTTTCTTCGTTCTGCACCCTTTCCCTACACCCCCCCTCGTTCGCTCCCTCTTGTAATCGTTGCTCTTATTTCTCGTTCCGCCTTCCTTCTCCTACGATTTCGACTCGACGTCCAATATATGCTCGAAATTATTCTTTTCCCTGCCGATGCACGAATCTACCGCTCCCGATTTGCAAGAAATATCGCATTGTGATCCCGTACAGCGATTCTTCTGCTCATCGAATTATTCGTCTGATGCTCCAGACGAAATTGCTGAGAAATATTGCATTGTGCTTTCGGAAATCGATTCGGAATTATTTGCGCGGATCAAATTGTTTCACCCGAGAGGATTCTTGGGGTCGTTGCTCATTGAAGTTTCCAGACAATTGTGCCCGTCATTGTGAAAGTGGTCTGTGCCATGTATTTCTTGTTTCGAGATAATAAAGGAAAAGGATATTAACACTACATGAATTCCACATAACGTTGAAATATCGTAAAAATTAAATAGTGATCTGAAATAACTGACCAACTCATTTCTTTTTAAATTTTGTCCTAGACAAATTCTAGGAATTTTAGTTTTAATGGAATTGTACATTAAATTGAAACGCTATTTTACAGAATACTGTGAAAATCAGACTGGTCGGAATGAAGACGTCACTGGAGAAGCTCGGTCGAATAATCAGGAAAGCCGATTGTTCGAAAAACGTTCGGCGCAGGGTGGACTTCTATCATCATTCTTTCTGCTGCGTTCTCTCGCGGCGGACACGGAATGTATTAAAGAAAAAAGGAACGGTAACCGAGAACGAAAGAGAGCGTCGAAAAAAACAGACGAAGGAGAAAGATTCCGTAGAGAGAAAGAGCTTTGCTTCTTCGGTCAAACACCCTGCTTGTATAGTGGCTCCCTATGACTCTGGAGTTTCGAGGAGCTCTCCGGGTTTCTATCTGCCCGGCCAGATCTCAGCGGCCGGAATGATTTTCGAAATATGATTAATTGCCCCGGCCGTGGCATTTCTTCCAAAGCGTGCTGCTCTCTCGGCCAAGAGATTTTTCTGCTCGGTAACGATCCTTGTCTAACTCGCGCGGGCCAGATTACGAATTCCTGGTTTCCTCGAGAAACGCGTCACCTATTCATAACTCCGGCCCCTCGAATTATTTCGATTGGACAGTGAAGAATGTTTTACAGAAAGATCAGCCAGAAGTCGTGTCTCTTCCTTGGTCTGGCAACGATCGTTAATTAATTAAACGTCTGCTACGAAATTCTTTTCACCTGGAGCAGCTTAGAAGTGTCTGGATATTAACACGTTTCATATTAGGCCGTTCCGAAAGTAATTTCGTTTTTCGGCTGCGGATCTTTATGCATATGTGAAGAAATTGGTTGGGTGAAATGCAAAATAGTGAAGGATTACAAAGATCTCAGAATCTCGTAATGTTGTTTTTAATGCAACATAGTCATTACGGGATGAACTCAATTTTTATTTTATTCCTGCTTTCCAGAATCAATGCAGAACATTTTTATTTTGCATAAAGATACGCAGTCTAGTTATTACTTAGCCTTATTCTAAATCGCAAAATCCAGATATATCTTGACCTAATAGAAATTCGAGCTCGAGATCCTGAAAGATTTAGGATTCGCCGAGACTGGCGTAATTAAAGGACTGTGACAGAAGACAGAAAGAAGAAGATCGGAATGTTGCACTATAAATTACAGATTGAATTTGCAGAATACGAAAACGGTAAAAAATCGGCTTTCATTTTCCCACGAGAAAACGAAATGACTTTCAATGTTTTAAGTTGAAAGAAATAAAAAGCATTCTGTTGAAAATGTTCAATCAGAAATGAGGGGACGTTCGGGTGCTGCCGGCGACAAAATGGCGTCCAGGGGCCCGCGGTGTAGGAGGGGAGCAAGGTGAGGCCGCGTAGCGGACGTCGAAGGCGAGCATGATGAGAGGACGAAAAAGGCGTACCTATGAATTCTGGAGACAAAGGAGGAATGTAATCAAGAAATCAGAGAACCGCGGCTCCGTTGGTGGGAGGCGGGGAGGAGTGGAGGGGACGAAGAGAGGAGAGGAAAGGACAAGATCGGCATTGGCAAAAGGCATAGGTACTGGTCGGCCGAGATCGCAACAAATGACTGTGTTTAAACTTGAACGTGACAAAATTTAAAAATCCCGCCCGAGGCTCGCGAGAACGGTGAGAGGAGAGGTGGGGTGTGTGGGGAGGGGATATAGGGCCCTGGCTGGAGAATGGGTGGGGGCAGATAAAGGCCCCTCTCCCACCAGGGTTTCGCCCGTTGCTCCGCTTTTACGTCGCCTCGCATTTCTCTCCTCTCTCCTTTTGTTCTGCGGCCAGACGCGTGCGTTCGCGATTCGAATTTCTTTCGCTGGTTCTCTCGCTCTCCTCGATTCTCGAACGATCCCCGGTAATTGGTGCGTTGGTGCTTCGATGGGGTTGAATTTTGGTTGCATAGGGTGCGCGTCGATTCGGAACGCCCCTTAGACCCATGACGTTTTAATCAGCTCCCAGGAATTCAAGATATTGTCTAATAATTAGACCGCGGATTTGATGCATTTATAACAAAAAATTGGTACGTACGATTTAAAGCAGTGGATTAGTAAAATAATTAAAACAAGAAAGAAATTTTTATTTGGCCTCTGTATGTCTTGGAATCGAAGCAGACATTTTTTTATTTTGCCTAAAGCTCCGCAGTCTCCTAATAAATACAATGAATGGATTGCGTCGAGCATTGCAATCACGATCCTCCTTTTGTTCCAATTTGCGCAAATGTGGCATTGCGCCCAAAACTCGTTCATTTGCATCGGTTTTCCCATAATGATAGTTCACTCGGGCCCCGTCGCAATCTTCCCCTAATCATTACGATTCCCCATTCTTGTCATTGGCTGGAATCGGGTTAACCCTCTCTGTCGATCCTTTTCTCTTTCTCCCTCCGTTATTTTTTTGTTCTATTTCTCCTCGAGACCCGATCTAAAGCCGATCTCCGCACCGCTCGCCTGGAGATTATGCTATTTCGAAATTATAACATCTGCAACCAGGGGCGGATGCAGCCGCGGCCAGGGGGAGCATATCAATGGGGGACCATTGTTTTTCTGCAGCAGGTAATCACCGCGAGGGCCAGCCGAATCGATCCAAAGAAAGTGCATTTCTCGAGCCACGAACCCGGCCGCGATCGAGATCGGAGATTAACTAATCGCGCCCACCTCCGAACTATGGAAGATTCGTTTCATCGATCAACGGACGGAGGAGATAAAAATTCGGGAAAAATCGGAACGATCAGGTGAGATTATACTGACAGGAATACTTCGAAAGCATAATGAAAATTAGATTATTCCCAGAGTACAGTGCTCTCGATGATTTGGCGGTATGTACTATCTAATCTAATCGAGCTAGATACAAGGCTAGATGACAGCTGGGTTAGATTCTTCTTAAGTCAGTGCTTTTTCTTTTTGGTGGCAAGATGGGAGCGCTATTTGAATTTGATTCTTGCTGGTTGGTTATTAAGTGCGATTTTGGGAGTTGAAAGACGTCAGGAAATATTTGTAAAGATCGTGTATACCGTTCTATACTAAATAAATTGCTAAGAATCTCTGAATGGTAATTGAATTTAAAAGTGCAGCGCTTCCAGAGGATATACACTACTGTGCAAAAGAAAGAAGCACCCGGCCATATTTAATAGAAAAGCGTAAAAAATCAAATAAGAACGCAGTAAGTTTTTAAAAAGGATTCCGCTGTTTAATTGAATAGTTCTGAGTACATATTTGCAGATTATCTAATACTTTAAATGCAATAAATCAATTATTGTACAGTACAATTTCTACATAAAGGTATTGTTTGTCATTATATCTTATAATTATACCGAGTGCTTCTTTCTTTCGCACAGTAGTGTGTGTTCGAGAATGTTCCTTAATATTTTCAAAAGCTAGCACCGCGCTCTCGGAGGTGGCGAGGATGCAAGCAAGCCTCGCAAAACAAGAACAAGGCGAGAGCGGTAGGAGAGAAAGAGCAGCGAGGGTAGAAAAAGTAGTAAAAGAAGGGAGAAAAGGGATCGAAGGTTCGAGGAGGAGGAATCGCGATACCATAATATCGCGGTTATACCAGGGTCTGTCTCTTTTCAAATAATTCAAAAACCGGCCGATCGAACATATATTCCTGGGCCGACTCGCAGCTCGCACCGTGTAATTATCGTAGAAGGGCCCAACAGACCCTGAATCGCTGAATGCTCGCAGTGGTGGCCAACCAACAACTTCCAGAGACAACGAACATTCTCCGGACCGAGTCTCGCATTTGCCGACTGCTGAATCGCTTCAACGGTTAGGCTCAATTATCTGTATCTGCGCTAATAGATCAATTATCCTCCAACGGGCCAAGTGAACCTCTTACTGGATCAGTCTGCAACATTGTGATCACCTTTTCCAGGCATTTCGTACCAGTGCAATCACCCCTCTCGCGACTATGTTCGACAAACCACATTTCAATTTACACTCTCTATTCTTCCTCGTTTCATCACGAAAAATCAGTATTCAGATACAAAAATAACATTATTTAACGCTAAACCTACATTTATATTTTTCGTTTTACAATTATTGAAATTATGAAGTTGTTTACAGGGAAATTGTACCACATACTGGGATAGAAATTGCACAGAGTTTCTATATTCTACAAGCTAAAACATTTTATTTAAATTGCTTAAAATCATTTGAGGTTATTAAGGCAGTACTAATAATCCAACAAAAACTTTAATTTAAAACCTGTGCTATTGTGGATCCCCCTTAGATTTCTTTAAATCGAATCATGTTGGAATTCAATTGAAAACGTCTACTTTCACAGATCTGTTTAACTTGTACTCGAAGACTCTTCGGAAAAATTGTTTTCTCGCCTGATTCGAGAGTCGGAGATGATTCGAGCGTTTATAGTAGCCATTCTGCTCGAACATTGTATCCTCCCGTAATCCCATGTTCGCGAGGATGATTTTCCAGTTCGCAATTATTCCCACGAAAAGGAAGATTAAATAATAAACCGGCCTGGCGTGGCACGGAACAATGGAGCTTCTAGTCCGTAGCGATAAAATTTCAAGATCTCTCCTCCGGAGGGGCCAGGCCAGGGGGGTAGAACGACCGAGAGAGGATCTATGGATCGAGATTTCGCGATTCGCGGCGAGGCCGGCTCGCCGCTCTGCGATCTGTTAGATCATATTATACGTTTGTCCTTTACCTTCTCGACGTGTGCAAGGATGCAGCTGCGGCTCTCTCCTCAAGGTCTCCGGACGACGCCGATGTGTACACGTGTAGCCAACTAGATTACCGGTTTACGATCGGCGAGGATCGATCGATCGATCGATCGGTTGATCGGCGACAACCAACTCCCGAATCTCGACCGCGAAACAATAATAACAATAACGCGAACGAACGAGCACAAGAGAAAAACGAAATTGACGATGACTTTGTCGGCGAATTTTTAATTGGAGAATCGAACAGATCGTTCACGCGCGTCGAAATCGATTATCGATAGTTCGATCGCCGACGTCGGATATTAACGTTTCTGGTATAATTGTTTCTCGGTTTCTACTTTTCGCGGCTATTCGCATTATCTTATCGAAGGCGAATGCCAATCTGTGCGAGCGCTTGTTAGATTATGTGGCTATTCCCTATCGATTTGAATGGTCGATTAGAATCGATGATTTCCGATCGAACTGCGATCTGTGTTATCTTGTTGTGTGGAAGTCAGAAAAAAATAAGGGAGTTCAAGAAAAGCAGCGACCAAATCAAAATTGTTCAACGGATCGTTTCTAAATTATATTTTCATTTCTGACCGAACACTAAAACATTTTTATAGTTAATACAGTGAATTTGATAAGAGCAGATTCGGTATCTGTGACGTTTTTACGAGCGGATTCCAAACTACCATAGCCCCGAGGCTATTTGATGGGTTTCTCGAAAAAGCATCCAGCAGACGATATTTAAATATAGTACACTAATCTCGTTCAGGCGTCCCGGTAGAATCTCGTGGCTGAACATTTCCACCGTGTTTCCCACGACAATATGCCGTGTATTTGACTGGGGAAAACAAAAAACCAGCGTGAAGGGTTACGAGGCTAGAAACGATCGTTACCGGAGGCTAGAAACGCCAGGATCAGGACTTCCGGCGCGACAAAAACTCGCCTTCCTCGCGGGGAAGCGTTTCCAGCAGAAGGGAGAGACAAGCACAGATGGAATTAACGAGGAATCAGGTACCAAATGGATGCACCCCATCGTTGCACCGTCGAAAAAAACTGTACACTCCCTCGAAACCATATTACGTGGGAAATGACTGAAAAACAGCACTTGAAGCGCACCAATTTGTCCTGTTTAAAGTGATCGACGCTCGAAGCGACTTTTAAAAAAGTATAGTCGCCTCTTCAGATTTTTATTGCACGCCTTTTTCCTCTGCCGAACAACCTCTGGCACAAATTGCTCGAACTTTATGGGTTTTCTGACATGATCACTATTTTCAGATGGGGCATTCTGATCTGTAACAAAATTCTACATTGCCAATATACCAGAAAAGATCGTTTGTGCTGTTTCGAGCTTGCAGATTTTTCCCAGGGCCGGTAAAAGATCGCAGGACCAACGGTCTCCCCGGAATCGTCGATCACAACCGCGAGCCTCGAGCGAACGATTAAGAAAGTTCTCATGCCGCTCGATCATTAGAATTTTCACGCTGCCATGGAACTCTTTCACGTGCGACTGATCGATGGATCCCCGACATCACGATGAAACCCTTGCCGATGAAAAATCTCGCGAGGGCGAGTCGAAGAACACGGAAAAAAACGTGCTTCACGTGATCGAAGAATTCGGAAAGCGAAGGAATCCGGGAAAGAGCGGAGGGAAAAAAGAACAGAAACGATCAGGTACGCAGGTAAATAGAAACGGGGATGATTAATCGATAGAAGGATCGTCCGGGCCCCCTGCACTCTCCCCGATCTCATGGTGCACCCTATCTAGCACCCCATCATACAGCCTGGCGTTTTTTTCCGAGACTAGGAAGTACGGACGCAAATGACCAAAAACAACATTCCAAAAATAATCCGACCCCGGAAATTGGTGCTCGCAACCCTTGAGCAAATGCGTGGGCGAGTGCTAGGAAATTAGTCCGTTTCCCACAACCTGCCACTTTTCACGACCCTCCGATTCCCAATTTTGGGGGAGTACAGGGCGAACTGGAAAAAACACCCCCGCGGGCGTGTTTGGTTATGGGAATTGCCTGGCTGACAAATATGAGGAAACAAGGGATTTATTTTGACTCCGCGAGGGTGAGAAGTGCGGATCTTGAAGAAGTTTTCGGGGGTGAATTTTGGGCACAGGTTCGTGGTTAAATATTGACCATGTGTAACTTGTTCCGAGATTGTTTTTTTAATTTAGAAAACTGCGGGCAGGGTGAGTTGGATATTTTTGGAGGGTTAGAACAGGGGAGATGAAAATTGTGTAACGATTACAATAATTGTGATCGACATTCGAAGAACATAATGAATTTCCGTACATGTTGAGGACTTGTGGAGTCACCCTGAGAGAACAATTTCTCGCGAGGAGGCGCGCACAGGCAGAAATATATTCGAGCAGCTCACGATATTTAATTGCGTCCGCGTTTTTTCGCCGGGCACCGACGTCACTCTCCGTGGAACACGAATCATGGTATTCCGAAATCTAAAATTATAAAGGCTAGCGATAAGTGGCGGGCGAAGAACCGGGCCATGTGCTCGCGTTCCTTTCTTAGGAATCGACGCAGAGAGCTACGGCTATACACCAGTGGGAAAAAGGGGATGCACGGCTGCGCCTGCTGTTTCTCAACTCTCTATCTCATCGACTTTTGGTCTCTGAACGCCTCCAAAAATGACGAAGACGGTGAACAGAGTAGTGGATGGTTCTGGCGGATGATAATGGTCGCCATCGGCGTGGCCGGAATCACGTGTCCTCGTCGACGGATATTTATAAACACGATTCCATTTCCCATAAACCATCTTCCTGCCGCAGGATCTGCTTGCGCTACCCTCTTGGCCAATTAGTCCTCGATCTTTCACCAAATTTACTATTTTTTTACGACACTTTGGAATTTAGAGATTATGATTTTTGAAGCAGCTGTGATGACTGTGATTCTTCAAAAGTTCTTAGTTGGATGTTAGTGACAAGATTCTTAAATTTTGGTGTCGTACAGATAGAAAACTGATAATTTTTTTCATGAGAGAAGGTTTTGCCGAGTTTAATTAATGAGCCTGGTTTCCTGAATGGGTATTGGTGAGCGACGGGGTTCGTAGCAGCCCACAGAGTTAATTGCATTCACTCGAAAGGCTTCTACGCCATTGAGCGATGCTTCGAGTGGCTCAGGAAGTGAAACGGGTGGATCGCATGTATACATGATTTTTCGGATCGGAAGAGCCACTAGACCGCACGAAGTGAAAATCGTGGGTGGGGGTGTATAAGGGGCGACGCCTTGGTGTGGAATTTAAAGGGAGGACGGGGTGCAATGAACTCTGAGTCGTCGGTATACTCTGGCAACCATAATACTGTGTAACTTTGAAGTCACACGTTTGTCACTTTCATTCCTGAAGTTTCATTTTGTCTAGCTTGAATTAGAGAGGATTGAAACCTAGATAAAAATTAATATGCGACTAAAATCGACACTGTATCGTAACCTGACTAAATCGATCTGAAAAATTCGAACCAAGCCAACACTGAAATTTCATAAAACATTTTAGCAGCATGTAATGACAGAAAGTGTCACAAGTAACCAGCATTGAAGAAGAAAAAGAAGAAGAAGAAGAAGCCGGCAGGACGATTCCGGGTCTTTTCCAGGACACGTGTACCCATTCACGGGTTTCCATTATCTCGGGCTATTTTTACAGTGACTCCTCTCCTTTCAGAGCGGCTCCGGATCCGTTCGTTTCATACACGGTTAGATCCATAGACGACGGCGACGCTAAGCCGATCCACGATCCCCGAAACAGGATTTTTTCGATCCTCTCTCTCTCTTGGCGCGGCGCGGCGCGGCGCGGCGCGGAGGCTCGGGGGCCCCGGTCTCTTCTCTTTTCTCGTGGGGGCCTCCGTAAGATCTGAAGAATTTCACGCGAGTCACGTTTCGAGCGGGGGATCACGCCTCGGGGCCCTCTGACTCTGAGATTTTTCAGACGGGCCAAGCATCGCATCGTATCGCATCGCCCGCGCCCGGGAACCGTCCCTCTCGGCCACTCGAAGCTGTCCGAATTCAATTACCCAAACAACAACACGAGAGACCGAGGCTCCAGACGAGAGACGCAACACGACCTCTCTTCTGCTCGTCCTCGTGAAACTGTCGCCCGATAATTGTCCTCGCGTGAGAAACTCCCGGGAACCGACGACACTCACCGGGAAACCACGGTTTCTCCAACATCAGCATCCGCAGAAAACCAATTCTTTATCTCTACCGCGGTTTTATCCATTCCGACATATCTTTTTATATATCAAGTCGTTGCCAAAGTCGTTTCGTTTTCTCCCGGAGAAATCAAATGACCTAATATTTCACTGTTCGGACAGCTATTTCACAAAATAAAAATGTTTAGCAGCGATTGCGGGCAGCAGATGTTACATAAAAATTAATTACAGTCCCTAATAGATTTTTACACCTGAAACAAACGTAACATTGTTTTTAGATTTTTCTAATTTTTCACTGTTTTATAATAGAATTTGCAATTGAGGATAAAGACAGTCATTCTCAAAGGGTTGAACAACTAAAAGAAACTTCCCTAAACTGAATAATGTTACTCCACGTAAACCAAATGATTGAATGTGGCGCATTCGTACGGAAGCAAAATTATTTCCACAAAACCAAAGATTCCGTCATTTCAGTCTACCCCCAAGCATCGAAGGGTTAAAAACCGCGCGCGCACCCTTCCGTTCGGCAATTCCTCCGGCAATCAACCCTCTGTCTAAACAGCCGATCTCTTGCTCGAACAATACACATCCGAAATTCCGTGCTGGCTCGCGTCGAACAGAAACAACCTCGAGAAATCCCATAAAGCGGTACAATAGCGTTCTCGCGGGGTGGAATCGATGCGATGCAGCGATAAGGAGAGCTCGCAAACGGATAATATCGGGTCCGGATCGACGCAACAGTTCACGCGTCGCACGTACGCGCGAACACGCACCTCAAACGCGCCGGATCACGTACAAACACATACGCTCTGGTTGTGCACACGTGAACGTGTAGCTCGGGGCCCGTATACAGCTGTTGCGCGGCAGCTGACGGAAAAAAAGGGGTTAAGAACCCCGGATAGTGGAAGAAAGGAGAAAACTCGCAAGGAGGAAGGGGTTCGAAGAAGAAGGACCTTCGTCCGCCGCGTAAAAAAGGGTGCCGAGTGGGAGAGAACCGAAAAAGAGAGAGAGAGAGAGAGAGACAGATAGTCTCCATTGAATCCTTCCACGAGGGACAGAAAAAAAGGGGTCTCGAGGGCGAGCTTCGCGATTTCTGGATTTCCGCGTCTTTAGTAACCCGAGAAGCGAAAACAGTGGGGCAGGTAGCTTCCTAGCAGAAAGGGGAAACGTCGCGGAGCCCGATGTGGGCCCGAGGCACCGGTCCATGGAGGTGGAAATCGAATACTCCACCGGTGAACCCTTTCAATCCTCGCGCTTTTGAATGAGGACCAGTTTTTGGGGAAGACGGTCGCCAGAAAGAGACCTAAAAAGAGATCCTAAGGGAGGGGGGAGAAAAATTGCGCAAGATGTCATCTCTCGACCCAGCCGGAGATCTTACCCCCTCCTCCTTTTTATTCGTCCGCGCGCTTCGTTCTTCCAGATTTGACGGAACCCTCGCGCGCCGTTACCTGCTTCGCCAGCTGTGTTTTCTCAAGGGATTTCGAATTTTCGGACCTTGTGCCTCTCTATCCCCCCACCGGCCCTCGATCCCCGCGTTATAACGTTCTCGTGGCGTTCGATGCACCAGCCACGGGTTCTTTTTACCTCGATCGAGCCGAGCCGGTTCTACGGGCGGCCCTCGGATCGCGCCAGTGGCTTTTGATCGAGTTTGACGCTAGATCCTGATACTGTCTGCGCGAGAGGAGATCCTGATCCTGGACCCGGGCCAGTGTCGGTTTCGGCCGCCGCGGTCGCGTTCCATGGGAACCAGAATCCGTAACCCTTCTCGTCCTTGTCCCTCCTCGATGATGATCAATCTCCTCCGCTAGACCCGGGCCCCCGGAATCGCTTTCGAGAATTCTGCGGGAATTTTTGCTTTCCTCTCGCGGTCCCATTGCTCTCTTTCGTGGTTTTGACGGGCCTTGGTGAAGCGGATGGGCGGGGGATGCGTGGCCTTTCGGTTTTGTTGCAGTCGATTCGCTCGGGAGAGGCTTTGTTTCTTTCATTGTTTTTTCGGCTAGAAATTCAATTTCCAGATCCTGCTTTCTCAGTTTTCGTTCACCTTCCCGCTTTGTCTCCATCCTCGAAATCTCTTCCATTATCTCAGACCCTCTGCGAGCAACGTTTAATCCCAAACAAAGTTGAAAAAAAAAACATTGGAAACGATCGAAAAGTTGAAAGTCCTGTACCTTTTCCCATGCCTCAGGTAGTCGCGGTAGGTACACCATTCTAACCTCAGGGGGGCCTCCTCTCTCCCTCTCCCTCTCCCTCTCTCTCGAATTCAGGATCTTGTCTTTCTATTTGAATAAGATTCACCCTGTTTATCATTTTCTACGATTTCACGTCTACCCTACCGTATAACCTGGCCACGCTCACCCTTTCGCATACACATAATACGTAAAAATCCTTTCCCAAGGGGTGAGACCAACCCCCCGCTTCTTTTTCACCCTTTTGCTCGTCAGTTTCCAACGTCAAATTAGAATTTCGTACGGACCGGCTGGAGTAAAAATTCGATTTTCACCTGGGCCTTCCTTTTTTCACCCCTTTGCCCGGTTACCCTCGTTCACCCCGTTCGGCCCCGCGTATTCTGGAGCCTCTAATGGGAGCTTTTTACCAACCTAACCATTTCGCATCTTCAAACCTCTAAAAATACCTTCAAATATATTTTTCTCAAGACGAATTTCTACAAGCATTGTACAAGGTGTATAAAAAGTGAATCTACACCTCTGAACACTTTTTATACACCCAGTACTGTGCGATGGAATGATTCACAAGCTTTTTCCCAGACCTAATCCTTACTGTACGCCAAATGAATGAAGAGATGAACAGAAATGATTGGAAACAACGTACTCTAAAAGACACGATCTTCGATGTATACTGAAAGCTGCAAAGTCCAACAGTTTTTTAGAAGTTCTCTGAAGAACTTCGACAATTCCTCCCCTCGCTGGTGATCATTAAAAGACTGCCGGGTCTTCAAACACCGATCACCAGTCACCGGATTCATCAATTTCCCTGTAAAAAAAGCTAGAAAACCTCGGAAAAAGGAAAAGGCTTTCTCCCAAGGACCGAAGGCGAGACCCTCGGGTGCCAGTCGAATGACAAATGGCTTTCCGTACTCGATTATATCCGCTAAAAATCTGCGTCCCGTGGATTTGATGGATGGAGAGGCGCGATCATGTGTGGAAAATTCGCGGCTCGGATTGCCACCGGTTCCTCGATCGTTTTCACGGGACGCAAGTTTCGTAGGAACGATGTAGAACTGTGAATCGAACTCGTCCGAGGATCTACCCCTTTTTTTCTCTACTTTCCTCTCTCTCTCTCTCTCTCTCTCTCTCTCTCTCTCTCTCTCTCTCTCTGTTTCTCTCCGTTCTGTTCGCCCTATGTCTCTACACCGTCCACGCCGGACTATTTATTTTCGGCGTGTCAAAACGAGTGACTGATGACGGCACGATGCTAATTCCACCATGTGGGAACCGATCGTTACCAGATCTCACCGCCGCGGAATTACAAAAACTCTCGTACGATTCGGCCACGAGATACGGAACAGTGTTTCGGGAAAAAACCGCGTGGCTCGCGGCCACCGATCGATTCTTCGAATTTTAGTCGGCCGATTCGATACTGGCCCCACGTAATTAATTAATCGCGATTGGCTCACAGATGTTTATGCAAATAAGAGGCTCTGGACTGGACCCTGACACTCTACACATTGCCATCGCTAACTACTAGACTGCGGATTTTATGCATTTGTGACAAAAGTGCGATATAAAGCCGTGGACGAATTACGATGATTTAAGGACATCAGTGTATTAATATCAGCTTAATAAGACAGTTAATGGAAGAAAGAAATTTCTATTTGGTTCCTGTGTCTTGCAATCGATGCAAACATTTTTTATTTTGCGCGAATTACGCAAATTACGAATCAGTCTATTAATTTTGTAATTGATTAGATACCAATATATTCAATAATATAAACGATATGTTCAATAATGGTACAGCAATTTTGAATGGCGTTAAACCTTATTCACAAAACTTGTGCGACGTTAGAAAAATTCTTGTTCGCATTCGTTTCGATGGATTTCCTTCGCGGGCCAAATAAAAAACCGCAGGTGATTACCGCGGGCCGTAAAATCGGCGGGAAAGTAAAAAGCCGAGGAGAATCGAGGCGTACCCGTGGCGGTAAACACACGTAGCCTGAATCGGACAAATTGCTCGACACGAGTGGCTCGTGTTCGAAGGAAACGTGGAAGGAAGCGTGACCGGTCCCTCGGAAGTATCCATCGCATGGCGTTCGCGAGCGGAAACAAAACGAAAAGAGAAAGTCTAGAAACAAAAAAAAACAAGAAAAAAGAACGGAGTCTGCGAGGCTCCGGTGGTGCAGTCAATTTCCCGTTGAGCAGTAAAATGCATGTTATTCTCGTAAAGTGGCGTCTATCCGCAAAAAGAAGCTCCGGCGCGGCGTTCCGTCTCGTTTACCGGTAACCCGGTGGAGGGGGTGAGAAAGAAAGAAAAAAATAAGAAGAAAGAAAACCGAAGATAAACGAGAGAGAGAGAGAGAGGATGATGCATCCTCTCACGCGGCAGAAACCTCGAAATCAAATATTGATTCTCAGTTATGCGCGTGTTGAGGGTCACGCGATGCCGGGCCGCCTTTATTAAGTGATTACTCTCATTAGCTTGCACGCGATGCGCTTTGTGCCGGTCGTTACGAGCCGATGAGACACAAAATGGCGTGGCCAACGGTTTTGCTCCTCCTCTTTCGTCGCCGCGGAATTTCTTGAACCTCTCGTGGCCTCCTCGATTTCGTTGGTTTCGCAAACGATTCCACCGCTTATAACTTGTAACGACCACAGAAACGAATCATCGATCCGATTCGCGCGCGAGCGCATACCCGTTTGATATACGATCCCGGTTACGTTCTCATGAAAAGTAATTCCCCAACCCTCTCCGAAGGGCCTATGCAAAATTGATCTTCCGAATGGTGGAACAGACTGCAACTGCGCATCCCTTGTCACGCGCCGCTCCCGGACCTATGGGCATCATTAATATTCCGATTTCGGACCGGCAGAGTAACCTCTAAGCCCCGCGATCGTCGAACGGACGCTTGTCTCGCTGCTGGAGATGAATTTAATGCGACTCTGACGGAAATCGTTCCTGATTTTTCAGATCGATCAGCAGAAACGGTTTTTGCAAGTTGGTTTCCTTGATGTTTTACGTATTTCATAAAACAAATTAACCACTGCTACCATAAAATAAAAAGCCAAAAAATCCTCCGAGAATCCTGAAAAATCGCGATCCTCCTCGGTCAACCATCCCCACTTGCGATCTCGGCATCGGCCGATCACCGTATTAAGGCAAATTAGCTTACGGCGCGTCCGGTCGCCTATAAATAATCCGATTCCGATGGGTCTACGACATCAGTCCCCAAAGGGAGAGACCGAATTACGTAAGAACCATTAGCAGTTCGCTTTACCGGCTCGGCGTGTGTCACGACGCCGCGCCGCGCCGCGTCCAGAAAAGAGCCGACACGTTCTCTCCGAAAGAGGACAGAGAGAAACAGAGACAACAGTTCATCGATCGACCCGCGAACTGATTAGCCCCGGCCGAGGTTCGCAAAAGTTCGTGTGGGGAGGAGGGGGAACATTCGATGACTGTTGGTCGGCTTTTTGCGTCGCGAATTTTCACCGTTGCTTATTTTGCCTGTCCCTTTCTTTCTCGGTTTCACGCACAGCGACGGGCACAGCCCTCTTTCCGTTCTCGGTGCTCTTCCACGATCGGAGCAGCGACGCACGCTCTTGTCCATTTGCTCGTCATGGTTTGAATTCTTACCGACCGTCCGACCGGACGACGAACCAGCCATTTGGAATTCGATCAGAAATACTTAAGGTGGCGTCTACTCTCCACCGTCTCTTTTTCTCTTTCTCTGCGTCTCTCTCTTTATCTTCTCCCCTTCTCCGCCGATTCCCTTCGCGGTGTCTCTCCTCGTTTTGCTTCTGGTCAGTCTGTCTCTCCTCGCCTCCGTAAGTCACCAATCAGCCCCCACCAAGCCGTCATCAAGAGCAGATCTTCGTCGGATCGTTCGACATCGGTGGAGACGCGGTTTTAGCCTCTCGGACTCTGTTGCGTCTCTCTGTTGCTCGTAAGATTCTCTCTGTTGGTTGGCGGCGGCGGCTATCGGCACTAAAACCGATTCCAAAGGCTTCCGAAAGAATTTAAATTAAAGCCAGCCCCGGCATATCGAAGCTGGCTAAAATTAATTGATTTATGGGCCCCCGGCGCGGCGCTCTGCTCTCTCAGCTCTGCTCAGCTCTAGGCAACTCGCGCGTCCCTCGCAAAAGAGACGGGACGATTCTTCGACGGTTCCGGATGACGGCCAATTACCGGACCAGAGAGAACTGCCCTGGCACCCGCAAGAAAAATCGGACGGTCACGGTGGACCGACGCCATCGTCATCCCCCTCTCGCAACCGAATGACGAGGATCACGCGTGCTGCAGAGAGGATCGACACGACGATCGAGGGAATTCCTGTTCTTGTCGCAACCACCGGCTCCTCGTCTCCTTCAACCCCCTTCACCAGGATCAGCCGAGACGAGCGGGAATCGCATGCTGATGCTTGCACTTGAGAATGCGGTGTCAATTAATTTTGTACGGGGGCTGCTCGGTCCATTTTTGCTGGGGCAAGTCGAATCGGTGGTACTTCCATAAGATGACCATCAGATGGGATTTGTGCGAAGACGAGAAGAAAAGTCATTTGGATGCGGAGGAATGGGAGCAAGAATTGAAGAGAATTTCTTGGTTCAATTTACCGAATAGACAATGTCGTTTGCAACTGCCTAAAAGGATTCTCTAAAAATTCAGGATCATCTTGATCTTGATACAATGCCTTGTACAATGATCCTTTAATGTAAATTAATTGAGAATATCATTGTGGGAACTGGAGACGGAATTCGTGTACGTTTTATGACACAGGCGAATCGAACGGTAGGAACGGATACTTTCTACGTGAACCTCGCCGAATACTGATTGTTTTTTTCGTCAAATCGAGCCCGTGAACTTTCAATGAAAGGTGGAAGAGCTCATCAATAAGTTATGCACGCGTGCACATTGCCCTTTGAAGTGCCGCTTGTCCGGGCTTTTAACCTCGGCTCAATACAATTCGACGAGTTGAACGATCGACGCCCCGGCTATAACCACGATCCACGATATACCGAACGAACGCCCAGAAATTCTCGATAAGCGTCGCTGTCTAACGTTTTACTGGCAATACGTGATAGTAATTACAATCGGCAGACTCGAGATGAATGAATAACCGCATATTTGTCAAGCGGAAACAGCGTCCCAGAAACGTGAAACAACGGGATAATTAATGCGACATATTTTCTGTTTGTTCGGATCGGGTGGCAGTGAAACATCACGAAAAAGTCGTCTTCCTTTTCCTTGCTTCGTGGCTTTTATCTGGTATCGATCATCTAGGTATATAGACATCATTTGTGACAATTCTGAGCCATGTTCCTCTGTTTCTGTAAAATTCTGTACCATTGTTATAAGTAGTCTGCGGATTGTTATGCAATACATAAATTGTATGCAGCAATTGCTAAGTAAGTTAGCAGCTAAATCAAAATTTCTTTCTTTGAGGTATAATTTTATTTATTGAAGATACTATACATGTATTAATAATGCTCTTAAATTCTTTCAATTGATACCAACACGTCGTTGTCATACTACCTAATTTAATGTATATTTAAGCTGCGGATCTTTGTGCAAAATGTAATTCTCTGTATTTATTTTAAGATATTTGAATTTTGAACTTCCTTTCCCTTTGTAATAATTTTTCCGACTGATATATTCTTGATAGTCACACAAATGTTTTAGAAAAAAATTTGTGATGTAATATTATATTATAATGCTAGAATATTGTTCCGGTTGAAGTAAAAAGTGAACGTTGTAACGGGGGGAAGGTTCCTCGGTTGATCGATTATAAATTTTGTCGATGTTTTACAAAATATTGGACAGAAAATTTCCTAGTTTTTATCCTACGTTTATATGAACGCATGTTTTGTGTTATTTATGTAAATTTTCGTTCGAGACGGGAGGGACTTGCGAAATTAAGACTAAAGTAGTGACTAGCGACATCTGTGAAGCGGAGGCTCAAACTCGACATCGATTTTGCTCCACAGCGCACTGTTAGTAACAATGCGCTGAGGACTACTGATGAATCTGAAGTCTGCCACTGTACTCGTCTAAATTATCTACGAAAGAAGTAGAATAATAGAAAAGACAGTTGTTTATTCACTTACTACTTGCTGGGAGGATGAGAAGCTGCGTTAGAGTACTGAAATCAAAAAATAAAACAAAAACATATTAAAATCGATTCGTACAATTTCATTGGCAAATAAAAACATTTTAATTTAAATGCTATTTAAATGATTTTCGAAATAGAAAGTGTAGGATGTACAATTTTCAGATTAATTGTAAAAATGTCTTGATACTCACATTCTCTCCTTCTTGAAGACAACGCGACACGTTGCTGTCGATCTCATTGTCAGTATCGATGTCGTCTTTGGTCATCAAGGTAGGCAGCATTAGGCATCCAGCATTAGGCAGCATTAGGTAACAGGTTCAAAATATTTTATACCACTAGGGCTCTGTAACAGAACGAATAAATCCATTTAATCTCAATAGGAATTAAATAATTAAAGTTGAATATTTATTAATTGTACTTACGCTCACGTCCTCTCCTGTTCGAAGAAAGCACCGAGTAGCATCGAGTAGTATCCATGGATTCTTTTCCCTCGAAATCTGTAACTATAACAACAAATTCATTAATTTCAGTCGACCCACAGTCAGAAACTAAATAAGAATTAATAATAAATAAATAATTCAAGCTGAATATCAAATTAATTTTAACGGAAATTAAATAAAATCGATATCTACCGCACGACACGAATTCAAATAAAAATAATCGTCGCGATGACACAAGAGTAAATGCGAATTAATAGAAAATTAATAATTCAAATTGATTATTTATTACTTTTTCATTAATGATATGTATAAAGATGTTCAATAACATAGTATGGTTTGAAATATAATTTGTACTCACGCTCACGTCCTCTCCGGCTTCAACGAAGTACGCCATGAAGCTGTTACGCTTTCGATTATCGAAAGCAACGTGAAGTATCGATCTGGGCAATGAATATGGTCTTTATTCGAGCGATGGATTTTTTTCCCGCGGAATCTGTAACGGAAAGAGCAAATTCATTAATTGCAATTGACAAACAGACAGAAACTAAATCAGAAATAATAATAAATAGACAATTCAATTTGAATAGAAAGTCATAACGGAAATTAAACTAACTCGATTTCTACGGAACGACACTAATTCGGAGATACCAATGATCGTCGTAACACAAGAATAAATCCGAATTAATAGAAAATTAATAATTCAAATTGATTATTTATTGATTTTTCATTAATGATATGTATAAAGATGTTCAATAATATAGTATAATTTGAAATATAATTTGTACTCACGCTCACGTCCTCTCCGGCTTCAACAAAGTACGCCATGAAGCTGTCACGCTTTCGATTATTGAAACCAACGTCAAGTATCGATCTGGGCAATGAATATGGTATTTCGATTGATGGCTTTTTTTCCCGCGGAATCTGTAACGGAAAGAGCAAATTCATTAAATACAATTGACAAACAGACAGAAACTAAATAAGAATTAATAATAAATAAACAATTCAATTTGAAGATAAAATGAAAATCAAATTGTGTTGCATGTATTAACGTTTTATCTACAATGAGTCGCAATCTACTTCAGATCAAACATTTGCAATTGAACATCGCGCATCGTTCGCAATATAAAAGGTTTACGAGAATAGCCTTCCTTGTTTTTTAGACTGGAAGTTGGGCGAACAGGACCAGCTTTAGTAAAATGATATAAGAATTCTATCATTTAACCTAGGTTAGTTAGGTTATAGTAAGTGTCCGCCACACAACTTGTACCTTCTAAGTACTTTTGTGCCTTGCTCGTAAACCCGCTAAATGCATCTTTCAATCGATCTGCTTATATACAAATGATTCAGAATGAGAATGCGGTAACTAGCGAGAAACTTGAAATTTCGTGGCCATCTATGAAGAAACGCTCGAATTAAAGTAGAACCATCGGTAACGTAGAGTGCGCTTCTACGTCATCGTCGAACCGATTGAAACCACAGACGAGATATAGGAATAGACCTGACGCCTGACACCTTATGGGAGTAGCAGCACCGACGAGATAGTGGTAGCAGCACTTTCGAAAAGATCCGCCGTGTAGAGGTAAAAGATATTATCTAGTACTCTAAATAAAATGATGCGTTACTTCTTTGAATATTTATTTGAATCTGAACAATTTTTATTAAATCAATAGATTTGTTGATAGGAAACCGAAACAAAATAAATGTTAACAACTTCATATAAACAAATTAATCAATACAATTAACATTAACAGAAGTCTACATTATCTTCCTATCTACATCAGGAATCTACATTATCTACATCCGCCACAACCGAACTATGGTCGCGCCATCAACAATAGCGGACTTGTGTACGAACTTTCTATAGTGGTTTCATCGATTCTCTGTAAGATGGCAATAGTGTATCTATACCGGAGAAAGTCCCGCGTCGTTCAAAAATCATATTGTAAAATCAATAATTCAGATCCATGAAAATTTCGATTCAATTATTGAACGTGATCTCGCAGAAACTTTCTAGCGTTTGACATTTTAAATTAAAGGAGGACGATGTGTTTTTGGATTTCATTTGTGAGAACAATGAGTAGGTGTAATTTAAAACAATAAAAATATTAGAAGAATTTTAGAATACTGTTATGTTGCTTTCAACTCATTAAACATATTCGGCATTTACGAAGAAATTGGTTTAGTAAAATATAAAACAGTAAAAGCTCAGAAAAATTTCGGAATATTGTAATGTTGTTTTGAATGTAACTAAAGTCATTAAGGGATCAAATCAATTTTTATATTATTCCTGCTTCCCAGAATCAATGCAGACGAACACCTCTACAAGAAAAACGAAATTACGTTCCGAACGACCTAATACAATACGAAACCGCATTATTAATACGTGTAATTTAAAACGGTACAAACATAATCACTAAACGAATTACAAACAGCAAAACGATACTGCTTCCCGCAATCTCGTTCAAAGGTCACGAACGACGATGTAACCATTGCGGAGGAGTTTGCGCGAACTGTAATGATGGTTCGCCGGAAAGGCAACAAATAACGCGCGCGACGATGCATCTCGGGTGGTTCCGCGTCGCAAAAACCGTCGGGATAGATTGACCCATTTATCCGCATAATCTCGGATCAATCCATTTGCAAATGTCTTGATTCCCCCGGTTCCCAGGAGCCATCCCATCCGGCAGCAAACTTGTCAGGGACAAGTTTGCCAGGGGACTTCAGCCCGCGGAGTCTGCCCGGTAATTGCAGTTAACGCGATTCCCCAGATAGTTTGGACGTCTTGCGCGTAACTTCGAGGAACTAGACGGGGACAGAGTGCAGCGGTTCGTGGAGAGGGGTGTGTGAGAGTAGAAAGGGGTGAGGGGGAAAAGGTTGATGCATCACCGATCCTTGAATAAACAAGACAAGTCACCGTGGAACAAAAGATCACGGGACGCCACCCGGCACCTTCTGCAATCTCGAGTACGCGGCGTGTGTGCCACCGGCTCAACAAGTTTGCCAGGTCACTATAGTCATCTGTTCCCATGGTCGATCAACGAAGAGGTTTCCTCGTCTCCTCGGATTTTTTCGAGCCTTTCGAATTTGTTTTCATGACTTTTTTTTCTAGGAAATACTGAAATTTTTTGCAATTGCCAACCACAGAAATAATAAACCGAATGGTTTGATTGAGAGACACAACGAGGACAGACATAGTGATTTAAACAAACGCCAAACACTGCTCCGAAAAAGACCGTGGAACGAAGCCGCTCTGAAATCTGCAAAACTTCGCGGTCGAGCGCGATCTTCAGCGGATTCATAAAGTTCGCAGTCCAGCGATCACAATCTCGGGAAGCCCAAAGCGAAGGGGATGAATCCTGCGAAATAGCTTAAGTATCCTGGAGGATCGTCGGAGCCTACGAATTAGCTTCGGATTGTGCGCCGGGTAATTCGCGCGGCCGTGGAACGAGAAGTCATAAGCCGAGCCGCGATACAATTAAAGAACGAAAAGGTAGACAAAAGGAGAAGAGAGAGAGAGAGAGAGAGAGAAAAAGAGAGGGAGAGGAGGAAGATAAAGCTGTTCAGTGTTGCGTGGTCTCTCGTTCCCCAAGCTCTCGGTGAAAGGGAACCAGAGAAATCGATCTGGTCTGGGCCAAGCTCGGGCTAATTCGGCTCGGTCCGCCGATTCAAAACTGTTCGACTCCCAAAGTATCCGCTACCGCAAACGGCGCGATAAACATGCTTGGCCCTCCCAGTTCCAGCTGTGCTCGGCCGACCGTGATTCGAGTCCTGATAGCCTGGAATGGACACCCTCGCGGAGGGTGTTTATGGCTCGGCGAAAGGACAATTTCGGGTGGCTCGCTCGCATCGACACCGAGAAACTCACCAATCTGGTAATCACTTCCACTATCTCTGCCTGGGTGTACCTTGCCGACCCTCTGATGGTGAGCCATCCGCTGATGGGTCTATCTGGACCCACAGTTCAACCAGCAGGTCAAATGATTAGCTATTACCTCAATTTTTCTTTTTTGGATGTTTAGGATTTTATGCATTTACGATAAAAACGGATAGGTGTAATTGGAAACAGTAAAAACATTATTATAACAATTTAGAAATACTGCAATGTTATTTTCATTCCATTAAACATATTCACGCAGAAAATAAATTTCTGTTTCACTCTAGTTTGTTACAAATCAGGTAAAAAAGGTTTATTTTCATTTTCTTTTGAGAATCTATCCAAACCCAGAGTTCAACGGTTTAATCGTGTTAAAGAATCCATGCGTCAGAATTGGAATGGATTCAGGTCTCAGGATCTAGCGTGTAGGATCATGGCATGAAATCATCAAAAGCATCCAGGTTAAGGGATGTTTGCGGACTCTGATCGCCACTCAATTCTAATATCCATCGTTTCGACGCGCTCTTCGCCCGGGAACTTTCCCGGCTGCACCAGAGCAGCCTCATCAATCTTCTCTTTAATTAATACCCGGGATCACCGGCTCCAAACTTGGAACACTAGATGGTTGAAATTACTGGTTTTTGATTTTTTAGGTCACGATTATTGGAATTGTTAGAGCTTCATCGCTGTTCGGGTTAAGTTGACCTAGAATCAGACCTGGGCATTTAAATTGTAATTTTTCTTGCAGATTTCTGCAAGTTAATTCGACGTCGTCTGTTTCTAGAGCCTTTGATTAGAGTTCTCTCAGGGTTATTTTTGTCATTAAGGATTTTTTTAACGGTTGGAACAAATTTTTTCGTGGCACGGTAGGATCAATTTTGGGTGCCGGTCCGTTCTTTGCTTGTAGTTTTTAGGATCTCTATTTAATTGCAAAGCGTGGTTGCGTGTAATGGTAACAGATGGTGCTGCGGCTCTCTCTTCCTCTGATTATATCAACCATCGAAAGGGAAATTACATTTTTCCGCAATAAAAAAGATTGCTCTCGTTTGCCATTTAATGAAATACTGAAATAAAACGGTCGTGCTCGTTAATCTTTAACTCCGAAGAGGATAAAACCTTGTGTTAAAAATACAAAGAACATGTTCTATATATTATAGTATTCACCGAAAATTCGTGTACATCTCCAATTTTTTCAACTGATTTCTTTATGTAGCCCAAAATTTGAAGTTATTCAGAGGGACTTCGAAGGGTCGAATGGTTCAATGGCTTTTTATTCAGTGTAAGACACTTCAATCCGGGGGATGAAGTTCCCCAGGTGGAAAACGAATCCAAGAAAACACAATACGCGGGCAAGTTATGATCCAGAAGCCACGTTTCACATGGGAAGATACGAGCTGGACGCAGCAGCCCAGCGAACGGAATTTCTGCGGTTTCTTTCCGTCCGACGTGAACCTAGGATGCCGTAGCAACCCCCTCATCCAGTTGATTCGAGGAGCAAGCGAGCTTCCACGGGAATAACACCTTCGTCAAACGTTAGATGTGCGGAAGCAATTGACCTTCCGTGTGGAATTAAATTTGTTACGGAGCTTATTGGTATCTTGAGCCACAAAGTGCTCTGTACACCTTCCGCTTGCACAGACACGCCGCTAAAAAATATTTTCTGCTGTATCAACCAATCCTTCTCCACCGAACAGCACTTACACTTTACATGCTTTCACTGGTTCGTTCTGCGACTGATTTTTGTCACGAATAAAAATTATCCGTGAAAATGGAGTACTAATTCTTGCAGTCACTCTGTGGCTTATCTGTTCCCCTGACCCAGACGGAGGCGGCTGAATAAATTACTAGACTCTTAAATTTATTAGGGAAAACTGATATCGAATTTAACCGTTCGGACTCGAACCAATTCTAATTCCGAAATCAAGGCATGTCTTTCAACCTATAAATTCAACCTGTTTTCTCATAGGACATTTGAATTTTTAGCAATTTATAGAATACAGAAGAATTGTAAAATGTCCGAAACGATCCAGAGCGAATATTCGATCAGAAATTAGAGCCCTACAAGGGAAGACAGTTCGCAACGATCTCGGCAGATCGGTTACAGCAGATCTCGAGTAACGTGTACAATCTCTCGATCGGGATCGAGCAGCGGCTGTCAGCTCGGTTGAGAAGGTCTGAAAAGGGGCGTACGAAATAAATAGAAAACCATTTCCCGTGGAACGAGCGAGATCGGTCGCTTCGCGAGGCAAGGCGAGGCAAGCTCGAAAGGAATTGATTTCCAGGCGATTCGTTTTCTGGCCGTGGTGTCGTTGAAAGGGCCATTCCTTATCGTGTGACAAGTCACTGTTAGCGGTGGTTGCACGCTGTCATGGGCCAGGTGCTTATACTTTCCTGTAGGTCGCGTTTCCTCGAGCGCGATCGCTCCTTTTGCCGAATGGGAGATAGGGATGAACTTTTGGTTGAACCTTTGGTGAACATTCCCGGTTTCAGTAGGGAGAACTGCCGGAAGCTTCTTTTCCACCCCGACGAAAACATCCGACATTATATGGCCTGGCCCCGTTATCATGGCTAGTTGGCTCGCTGCTCCCTCAGGAGAACGGTGACTTACGGTCCCGTCTACTCCATCTTGATAGCCGAGCCACCTCGACCGGTGATATACAGGTGTGTATGTTAAGTGCCAGCACAATAATCTCCACGGCGCGCGAGAGGCACATCGGGAATAATGCAGCTAACCAGTCGTTCCCAGTCCGACTGCTGACGTCTATCTTAACCGGCAGTTGCATACGATTATGCCTCGTTTACGGCTAAGCCGTCCCATTTATCTCTGCTCTTCGTGTTAGTTGAGACTCCCCTTCAGCCCGGTCCCATTTCTTTCTTTCTTTTTTTTTGGCAAGTGCTAATTGCGACTTTAAGGTGTATTCAAAAATAATTACTGCGTGTCTTTATGCGAAATGAAGATTGTCTGCATCGATCGCAAGAAATAAGACTGAATGTTATTTCTTCCTGTAATGATTTCAATAGAGGAGAAATTAGGTATATTGACATCTTGAACTTTGAATTACATACACTCAATTCTACTATAAATTGCATAATGATCCGCAGCCGATAATTATACTTTGTCCCTAATCGTTCTGCTAAAATACGGAAAAATCGAACTAAATGTATTAATAGCGACGATAAACTGTGTCGTATCTGTCACAGACATTTCTCACTCAAGTCTCGATGCCTTCATAATTATCCAAGATCGTTTCGACGTGTATGCTCACGTTTCCCTAAGTTCTGCCAACAATTCCCAGTAATTAGTTACTCGCAACCACGTAGGAAGCCGTGCAGTTAGGCGATCACGATTCGATGGCTATCTTGATCCTGGCGAAGCCAGCTTTTACTGAGTGGATGTTGTTACGTCGTCGGATCCGTTTACACGAAATGATCGTTTAATTACGATTATACGCGGATAATTTAATACGTGAACATTTCCCAGAAATAATTGTCTTCGATAAAGGCAACATATTCAGTATTCAATGCTCCATGCAGAAATTGATTGAATAAAAATTCATTGTAGCTAGATATCCATATAAACATTTATTCTAGCAATGTTGTCATATAAAAATGGGTTGTAGCTAGACTGGTATGTAAAAATCGATTGTTTCAACACAATTCCCATGAGGTAAACTTACTAGATCAAACCAGACGAAACCGTTTCGTCCAGTTAGGTTTATTTTGACCAGGCGGGCGTCGTCGGAGCGCGTTGCCATAACGCAAATCCGTTCTGTACACAGATCCTCGTAGAAGTTTACCCTCTCGTTCCCTCTTTACCTCCGTTTTCGCTGTAACAGCGAGGTACACGGTCGAGGACAAGGCAGAAGACGCCAGCTGCCTTTATGAGGTCGCCTCTCGCGGCGTTGGGGTCACTAAATGGGACATGGGTATTGATCCTTTTTCGTTCTTCTTCGACGTTGCCTCGATCTCCGTGCTCTCGTCAGCGAGAGGAGAGACCAGTCTTCTCCGATTGGATCGATCCCGAGTTCCAGTAGACCGTGGGGGAGGCCGGGATGTCGCTGGTTCGAACACAATCTGGAAATATGGATCACGAACCGAACCGAGCCGCTGCCGCCTCGAGACCCGCGACCATCGATCCTCACGATATTGCCTTCCGCTGGAAAAACACGACTCGTGTTTGCCTCGGTAGCACCGCCGAGAATTAGAACCGATATCGCATCTGCCTCCGTGATTCCGCCCGCAACGGGACCCGCGGCGAGCTTATAGCGAGCGCGTGTCGCGATTCTACCACACATTCGATATTTTATGTTCCTTAGCTGGGACCGTGAGTGAAAATATTTTCCCGACTATGTTACTCCGCGATTCTTCGACGGAAAACATTTTTGTTTGGTCAAGCGAACGCTCGAGGATAACGGTGCACGGCTTTTCATCCAAATTGTTTATTAAATGTTCGTGTTGCACGGTTTACAATCAACGTGACACTGTCTTCTGTTTGTTAACACGCCTCGTATGGCAACAACCATGGATTATAAACTATTGCAGTTCTATCCGCTTTCCCTTTAGCATTCCATTTAAGAAACTGAGAGTGACCCTCGTATTTCGATGAAAAGGAAACGTATGTTTCTCTGTAAAAAATACGTTGAAAATGAATTCTAAAAGATCCTCTGGCCTCCGGAACGTTTTAACAGGTTGTTCGAATTTCTCTTCCACCGTCAGGTTCACAAATCTTCCAGAGAAAAATATTTCCCGCCGCTTCGAGAGTACGCAACGTGTCTGAAAAATTTCGGAAATGTAAGTTGCGTATTTTCACGGAAAAAGAATTCTGGAAGACGAAGAAGTCTCGCGAAGATCCCTCCACCTCACGGAACCCACTAATTCCATCAGCCTCGCTCCCGTACCCGGGTGAATCCTTCTCAACGTCTTCAAGGTTCCCCGTATCCTCCATCGAAGAAGGTCTCCAATCACTCGCGAGTCGGCCACAATGCCGGATCGAAGATTAATCGGCGCGGATAGGGAGTAACAATGGCGTCGTCGGTGTTCGATCATCGCGTAGAGCGTCGTCGTTCCGTCTCGAGAACTAATTATGATAAGCGGCAATAGGGTTGTCGGGGTAGTCTTTATCGGCTGGGGGAACTCTGTGGAACTGGAGGAGACTTAATTACCGGGTGAACTTCACCCGAAAAAAGCCTCTCCCCGGGGAGGACGGAAAAGAAAGAGAGAGCGAACGAGACGAAGAAGTAGAAGCAGTCGACCAAGAGGGAGAAGAAGAAGAAGAGGAGGAAGAGGAAGAAGGACCTCTATAAGTCGCTTTGACATTGGAGAACAATGGAGACAAGGTTCTCCATCCATTCGTGGAAGCAAAACAGCCCGGGTTTCCCGGTTCAGCGAAGCTTTGCCGGCGCGGCGGGGCCGAAACTCGGCAACGACCGGCTAGAAAAGACTGCCCCACGAAGTATATCCCGAGGGAATCCAATCAGAGCGAGGAGGAGCTCGAAAGGCGTCTAACCCCGGCGCCCGACCTCTCCGGTACAAATCTCGAGCACCTCTCCCGGCCCGACGAATGGCTCGAGCGAGATTTACAACGTCTACCGAAAGAATCCGCCGCCGGAGAGCAGAAGCGAGCGAGCCACCACCGTTCCCCATTCGGAGAGGGATTGTCAAACTGTAATCAAGGAATTTTTATTGCGAACCGGCGTCGATCAGACTCGGGGATACTGTTTCGTGACCGGGACCGGAATATGTTCGCCGCGTGACTGGAATAATATGAATATATCCCGCGCGCACGCCGCATCCGAGCTTCCTTCCTTCCTTCCTTCCTTTTGCCTCTGTCCACTCGCCGAGATGAGCCAGCCGATCCTGCCACCAGAATTTTTATTCCCGATACCGCAAACAAGGACCTTTTTGCAGAACTCTTGCCCCCGGACATTTTTCTGCGGGGCCATTTTCGAAGAGACTCTTGTTTCAGTGATCAATTCGAAACTGTACAGACATTTTCCAGGATTTCAACGATATTGCCGTTTAAAGACGTAAATCCTATACTGCAAAGCTCAATGAATGCACAAATTGGAATTTTTCGAAATTGTGACATGCGGCGTTTTTCCTGGCAGCCATAGAATTCTGGCAGCATCTAAAATTCTTCGCGAGCGATAAATCCCGAGGCAGCCGCGAAAATTCGACGATCAAATACGAAACTGTTCGCGCAGCTTCCATCAGCAATAAATAAGAAAACCTCGGTTGCAAAGATAATTCTACGCTCGCCCGAAAATTCCTTCCCAAGCTATAAATTCTAAAGCACCCGGAAAAATCAACGGATCCCATACAAAAATGTTCGCCGCAGGTTCGAGGAAGCTGGGAGCCCTAAACAAATTATCCCGATCTCGCGGCGCGCATCGTCGAGAAGAGTGCCTAAAACATTCAGCAGCCTCGAAGCGCATTTCCCATCGCAATTCAACTATTTGCAGGCGCCGCCTCTGCGCCTGCAGGAAAGATTCGCGTCAGGAAATGCAGCGCGCCCCGGTTCGTTAAAACATTACGGATGAATTATTAGACAGGGGGTTGTAGGAGCTACTGCCACCCCCTTACACACATCCACCCCCCGAGGCAGTATCTCGCATCGTTGTCGAAACGGCCCGATATTTATGTGGCACGAATATCGGAGAAGTTCTCTCTAATGCAAATCTTTCGGATTGCTAAAGGGCTCGATTTTTGCCGGACCATCTGCGCCGGCCAGGAAAATTTACGCCCCTGGAAAGTACGTTGACGATGAAATAACAAATTCAAGCTCCATGGAGTGCGGCGTTGCTAAATATATTAATTATCGTTACGTGACAAAATACTGTATAAATACAGAACTCTAATATAAAATTCGATAGAATTCAGTACGATTTTTATTTGTTTCAGATCTACAAAGGCTGTTCCCACGAAAAATAGGATCTAATTCCATTCCATTTTCTTCAAATTCTATAAAAAATTCAAGTTTATAAAAATTGGAAATCGCATAAACATCCGCAGTCTAATGATCGCTAAGATTTAGAAATGTTGAGACATCATTTACGATTTCTTCAGGATTTTATTAAGGAGAGAAATTGTTAACTCGTATTTGGTTTCTGTTGAAATTGATCGAAGCAATTTTTATTGCAAGCTGCGAAGAATAAATTTCGAAGTTTGTCAAGACGGTTCGGCGAGTATGTCGGGCCAGCTTGCGACTACGAGATCGTAGATTAATATAGGATCAACGGGAAAGGATCGACGCGAGGCAGGCGTAGGGATCGAGGCGCAACACGGCCTGCTCTCTATCCCTTGATCCGTCGTAAATAAAATAATCTTACCGCGACTCCCGTGGCGGGATAAGCCTCGACGACGAAATGTTTTGCCGAAAACACGCCGCATGAAAAGCCCCGCAAGTCGGACGGGAACCGTGCAGCTGAATTTGCATTTCAAAATGTCGGCCGCCCATCCCCCCGACCGCGTCGCTACACGTCTGACACCGAGCCGATATTGAATTTATCGGCCGCCGGATCCCCGACGACGGAGATATTAATTTTTCTGTCGACTCGACTCCTTTTCACGGCCCCGATCATCCCCCGTTGATCTCTAACGAGGCTTTCTTGCGGATTTTCGGGGATCATCGGACGACACAGTGACCCAACAGAAACCTGTTTACTGGTTGTATCACAGTGGCCTTCTCCAACGGGCCACGAAACATTCTGCTCCGAACTTCCCCCGTTTTCGAAAACCGAATTTTTCTTCCGGCCTAAAATATCTCCATTTCCTATGATTTTCTTAAGTTTAATTATTTAATACTGTCAGTAGTTGATTAAATTATTGAATACAAATTTAATAATGCAACAAATATTTTGGATAAAACTCGAGGATAATCTCGAACGCATTGCTTCATAGCATCGGCGAAAGCCGCTAAACTAACAATCAACAGGGGCGCCATACCAATACCGGTAAATGTAAAACTCCTTTCCCAGGCTTATCACCAAGTCTAAACTTCTGAAAACACCGGGCAGCAGCCGTAACATCGGTCACTCGCATAATTCAATTGCTGCCGTTTAAAGAACGTTCTACCGTCTGTCCTCGGGCGTCTGGCCACAGGCAGAACGAATCTAATTCGTTTCATGGTCGAAGGGAAACAGACCACGGAAATGGCCAATCCACTTCCAGTAATTCTATCCAGATCCCATTCATCTCTGTGCACCATTGTAGCTTTTAATCGCCGGCAACTTTCGCCTGTGAGAAACACGTTCGTACGTTGTAATTCGTACGTTGCAAATTGCATTTCCCACTCGTCCTCTTCTTTTTCCGTGTACTTTATTACAGAGGGAAATGATCCCGGCCGTAAACATCGTTGCACGGCAGGGAACGTTTCGCGGGTCTGATATTTGCAAATATGCTCGGGCGTTTACTGTCTCTTACTCTCTTACTCTTTGCACGACGCGATCAAACACCGAGGATTCTTGATCTTCGCGTAATCCTTTCGGCCAACAGAACCGCGTATCTTCGCGATTTAGTCGGGCCCTTCTGATCTTCGGTGTTAAACTGCGGCCTGCGTAGACTTAATAAGCGAGCCCGCCAAATTATCCGCAATTTTCTTCCGTCCCATGATCCATCCACCTTTGCTTTCAGCTAGCCTAGGAATTCGACGGATAAAAGTCCACGGGAATTCGAGGAGCGCAGGAGAAACTCGCCGAGACCTCGATTATCGCTCCTCTTAAATTAGATTAATTTCCTTCTTTCTTCCCTCCCTTGTTTCGCAATTCAATTTCCCTCTCTCCACCTCCTTATTACCGTACTATTATTTACGCATTCTTCGGATTTTATTATGCACAAATTCGTTGCATTCCCCCCGTTTCTTTCTTTGTGCCACCGCTTGATCATCATTGTGGAACCGGTGCGTCTCCATTATTGCTTTCCGAGCAAATCCGTTGGATTTCATTATACTCGAATTCTTCAACGGTTTTCGTTGCATTTTGTTCTCCCGATGGTCGTTCGAGTTATCCGTTTTTATTATTGCTTTCTCTGAAAATTCTTTGCGAATAATTATGCGCAGGCTCTCTGCATTTCAATGTATTATACTTTGACTTCGTAATTATCGTTGATGTTGCGGATGCTCATTGTTGTTTTATGAGAGATCTCTTTGGGTTTGTACTCGCGTTGTTCGCGTTTCGCCTGTATTTTCCTTTGGAGTTGACTTTTCGATAATGGAATTCAGATTTCTATTATCAACTAGAAGAAGGAAGTCAGACGTCCAACGAAATTCTCCAATTCGGCGTGTCTTCCGCTCCAAGTGTTCCTAATTAATCTACAGAAAACACCGGACACTGCGCTACAATAAGACGTGTCTCGAAAAACTATCCTGAATAGATTCTATATCTATATCGCCATCGCATTGTACCGCGAAGTAGATTCTTCGATTCATGGTCAGACATTTGTGCTTCCCAACAAGAGCTAACGATATCGTGAACTGAATGGACACTTCTTTGTATCCTTTTTCTCTGGAACTGGGTCACGAAGTAGATTATCCTGTGCATGGTCAGACACTCGAACAAACCTCGCGACTCGAAAGTCTATCGATCATATATACCCTTCTACATCACTACTATATATCAGATACACTACCAGCAGACAAGTACCTATTACTAGCAGGCTTTTAGAACAGGAAAGGACTGGATAGCATGTTCGGTAGATTCTCCCGTCAAAGGTTAGAGCGTGTTCAAAAAATTGAATAATGTAAAAAAAATTGATATTGACTGGACAATTATAGTCAATGATCAGTAGACTGCGGATTTTATGCATTTATGACAAAAATGGAGGTATTAAAAAGATTTAAGATAATTAGAAGAAGAATTAAATTTTTATTTTGCTCCTGCGTCTTGGAATCAATGCAAACATTTTTTATTTTGCATGAAGATCCGCAGTCTAATGATCAGACATCGCTGAGAAAGTTTCAGGAGCTAGCATTTTCAATAGATTCGCTGGCTCAAGAAAATCGTCATCCAAAAACGACTGAGCGAATAGAACCTCAACGAGACCAGACTCAATCGGACTATCTACCGCTACGGAATTTCTCCTCTTGAGGCGGAGAGAGAGCCGACAAACGAGTAGCCGTGCAGGTGAAAATCGGAAAACGATTAAAATCGCCGAAAAACTGTCGGTCACTCGTCGCCGTGAGATACAATCTCGTTGGTGAGGTCGTTCGGGACGCTTCAATTTCACGCATCGTTTCATCAAACGTTGGCCACACGTGTCTCCTCTGTTTTTTAACTGCCAGGCTGGCATACAAGGTGTCCCAACTCGTTTTCAAGCTCACCCACGAAGCTCTGGTCCGATCTCCCTTTCCCGAGCTCTCTCCTCTCTTCCTTCCCTCGTTCCCACTCTCGCACTCTCGGCTCATCAGTCCCTTGCTCTCTCACTCTCAGTGTCCTACAACTCTCAGTCTCAACAATCTTGAGTCTCCTACAACTCTGAGCCTCCACGCTTTCGATTTTCGAAGCTCCGAGTCTCTGACGTTCTCAGGTTCCCTCGCGTTTCTACATTTTCTCACTCTCTCGCGCTATCGGCCCATCAATCCCTTACTCTCCAACTCTCTCCGCTCTCAGACTCCTAGATTTTTGAGTCTCCTATAACTGTGACTCTCCCACGCTTTCAATTTTCGAGGCTCCGAGTCTCTAGCGTTCCCAGTCTCTGCTCCCTCGTTCCAGCATTTTCTCACTCTCTCGCCTCTCTCAGACTCCCACGCTCTCGCTCCCCTCTCTCTCTCCCTCATCTCTGCGAGCGTTCTCTCGAACGCGCGGCACGCAGCGCGTCTCGGTGGGGTCGCGCGCGGCCCCGAAGAGCGGGAGCGTATCGAATCGAGGATCTTCGCAGATTTTCGGGGAGCTTCGTTCGCCCACGGGTTCTCCCGGGCAGCCGGCACGGCTCAGTACACTGCGTGGCAGCCTGGACCGCAGGCGCCTCCAGTCGAGGACACGGAGTCGCGTTGGTTGCGTGTCTGCGCGGTGTCGCACCGAGTGTGCTCGCGACTCGTTGCGCGTCCGTCCGTGTGTCACCTCGAATTCTGCAGCAACACTCGCTTGTTGAGACCACTCAACCATCATCCAGTGCCCTATAAAATCGATCAACAATCCCGAGAACGTCAATTAACCCTATTTTTGGAGCTAGCGGTTAAAACAGGATCGTAACTTGGTCACCTTGTCTCGCAGCTGATTGACCCAGTAGCGGGTCCACGTTGACCCGATGGGGTCGCAGCAGGACCACCGTCGCTCGTTCATGGGACCATCTTCGCGATAGCTTAGGGGATATGCTCGAGGGTTCGTACGTCGTAAGGGTTGTCGAAGGGTCCCGCAGTTATGGGGTTTGAGTTCTCGACGGGACCATCTGGCCTAGCTGGCCCAGGTGTCTGAGCAACCTCCGCACGCGGATGTACTGGTGCAAAGTGTTTGTGCGCGGCGTACGCAATGCTCGTCCAGCCACGCAGCCTGTGACCGTCGAAGATAGAACTGAAGGGTATCGCCGTGTGTCTTCGTCGCAGAGAACCCCGAACGGAAAGATAGCCGATCGGAGAGAGTGATGATCGTGAGCAGAGCCGCGCGGACAAATGAACACCTCGGCACAGCGTTCGGGATATTCCAAGTGAGTAGCGCAACCCACTTAGTCGGAGAGACTTAGCTGCCCACCGCTTTTCATCGATACAATTCGCCAGTTTTCCGCGGAGGGGCGGGGGGAAGGGGGGCTAATCGAGAGGATCTAGGGCGTTCTCCGGAAAGAAAAATCCTCCGGAACCGAAAATTGAGATGGAGCCCATTTGCTAAACTGCTTCGACCAATCCTCCGGGGAAATTCGATGAATTTTCCCGTGGAACTCTTACCACTCCCCCCCCTCTCTCTCTCCTTCTACTGGTACGATCGTCTGGCTTCGAACTTCTCTCTCTCTCTCTCTCTCTCTCTCTCTCAGGGTGATCGTCGCGTCGCAATTTTCCCTACGCTCGAATACTCTCGATGCGTCCTCGATCTTGCCAGCTAGCTAGTTCGGTCATTCGCGCTTTTGGACCGTCTACTATCGGCTCCGTGTATGCTCGATCGTTTCACAGTTTCGCTATTTTCGAGTTCCCCTTTGAATACGCGATAAGGAATCGCTCGAGCGTGGGTATCTGTCGGTCGGCCGGTGGTTTGGCGCGAAATCCAACGCCGCGCTGCCTCCGAACGATACAACGCGCATCCTCCAACCTGGTTCGTGCTTAACGAGGATTTCCACCGGTGTAACCCGCCGGAAAAATCTCGCCTCTTCTCCACCCACAACCTTCTATCTCTCTCCCTCTCTGCCTTTGCTATCCTACTCTCTTCCTTCGGCAAACCTTCGTACCCTTTCGCGCCGAGAAACTTGGCCGCGTTTAAACCGCACCGCGCAACACCTTCAACGGGGTGTTCTGGTCTAGAACTTTGAGGAAGAACATCCTTCCGGGAATTTCGTTAGCTTCTTCCATCCCGTGGTCATCCCCGGTAGCACGGGACCCGTTGTGTCTTGGGAATTGGAATAGTTGCTTGGAAAATCTCCAGGCTGCTGCTGGGAAGTCTTATTAGTCCAAGTTACTTCCTTTCCGAACTTTTATAGTTCTTCATAGTTGCTGAGGGTTGCTTAATTTTGTTGTAGCTGGGGATGAATTTTTATTAATTTTCTTCTTTCTAAAGACAACTGCAGCGACGTTGTTGCTGAGGCTGGCTTTAGGCTTGCTGTGGCTTAACAGTGAATTTAGTTAGATGTTGCGTTTTTTAGGGATGAATGTTTATTATAATTTCCACGAGCGACGTTGCAGCATTTCGGAACTGTTCGAACATGTCGAAATTGTTTCAGACATTTGTAACGCCGATTATACTCGCTCCGTACACTCCATAACCACTCATTATACCCGAAGTCGCGCGGCATTACACTAACGATCATTGTACCCAGTTATCAAAATGTCGAGTTCATTAGAAGTTTGCTTATTAACCCTTGTCACCCCCAGGATATTGCTGCACGTTTGTCGCATTGAAATAAATTTTCTAAAATTTAATATGCTCTCGCGTTGACTCTCTCAAATTATAGTTCACAGTATTATATATTCCGCCATTATGATCGGTATCGAAAGACTGAAGTTCCCACAACAGTGCCACTGGTTAAAACTTAGATTATTTCAACCTCTATCTCTTTAGAAATTTGTTATCGACGCCGGATAGTTTATATAGAAATATCCCGGTCTCTGTGTAACAGTAGACTGTAGCAGATGCTGCGCACGAATCGCGGTGAACTGTAAACTCGCGTAAAATTGTCACGAAAGGGTTAGAGCTATAAATCGATAAGTTTTTGCGGTCTGCGCCAGCGATTTTGTTCGAAATGAAATATGATGCAGTGCACGCGAAATCAGGAGGGGTTTTATTCATCATTCCGTTGGTTTTGCATTTGTTCGTGAAATATACGAACCTCTATATTCCACGATTTTCTCATATGTTTCATGAAAATGTACAAAACTCACGAATTTTCCTCTCAGAAATTATTTTATTCTGATCCACAATAGTCTGGACTGTGAGAAAAATTTGTCTCGAGTCGATAATCGTGAAAATTCCAAAATTAACTGAGAACATCGTGCTCGAGGCAAAAGCATACCTTAAACTTCACCGTACAACAGCTTTAAGCCTCGCGACCTTCCGGAGCGTAGAAGATCGAGCGGTCGGACGCGTCCTGCCCCGAAATAGCTCGCAGACGGGGTTGGCCTCTCTTCGTAGCCATTTCGCCGTTTCGGAATACTTGACCCTCCCAAACCTTCCCTCCCATCCCCTTCGTGAAACCCCTTCTCGTATGATGCACGGGGTGTACACACGATTCCGTGGAAAGTTCCGAGGGAATTTCGAGGAGAAACAATCCTGATGGGAACTCGGAGATATCAAAACCCCTCGGCCTCGGTGTTATCTGGCCGGAGGGAAAGCTTCTGGAAAATAGGAATTGAAATGTGGGGCCGGACGGCCCGGCTGCTGCCTCCTTAGGGGATCACGATGCACTGAATGATAAGCGGATGCCTGATTTTCGGCGATTCGAAACTCGAAGATTGCCTCGGAACGATTATTGTTCTTCCAGACGCTCCTGTTCGGACTTGCAAATTCAGAATTCTCCAGGAATATGTATATTTTAGTAAACGTTCCTGGTTGGATGTTTAGCTAGCTTCTTCGATTTTAACCTGGCGGGTTAAACAGTTTTAGAGGCACTTTTGCGGTAGCGAGGGGGATGGTAAGGGTTAAAGAAGATGGACTACTCCGTGTTCTACTAAACATGTGACCTACAGTGCTTCGTACACGGACCGAGAATAATTTCAATCATATTTATGTCTTTTCAAATATTGTACGAGGATTTTTAGGGTTTAGAAAAATATTCCATAGGGGTTGCAGAAGAGTAAACATTTATAACAGCAAAATGTTTGATAGACAATATGTGACTTGCAATCCATCGTACACCGTCCCAGAATAATTTCAACCCTATTTATGTATTTTTGAATATTCTATACTGTAATGAGGACTTTTAGGTTTTCATCGAGGAAAATACTCCATAGGGGTTGAAGAGGATGAAACATTTGTGACAGCGAACTGTTTGACAGACAATAGGGGGATGAAGAGACTTAAAGTGGCGGTGATATGTTTCACACGGTCCGAGCGACGGTTTTAATTGGCCACTTAACGACTCCGGGGGTGGATTACAGGATTGACAGGGGTTGTGCTCGCTTCCCGGAGCAAGATTTCAACGCCGGCTCGGATCCGTGTAAGATTACCATTTATATGGTAGGGGGTTTACGGGCCGAAAACCGTTGGACGTCAACATCGAAATCCAGACAGGCGATCCGATACGAAATGGAGAGAAGTGTCGCGAGCAGAGGCGAGGAAGCAAAAAGGGGTGAAAGGCGACGGAAGTAGGTTTCGAACGGGAACGGGGAGAGGATAGCCGGTTCTCTCCCCCGGTTTTTATCATCGCTCTAAAGTGCACATTTCTGTAAGACGAATCCCCGTCTAACCGGGAAAAACTCGCAAGCTACCCTGTTTCCAGCATCGCCCCCGTCTCTGCTGCACGCCCCCATCATCCTCTTCTCTCCTGCTCTCTCTCGAACGGTTAAGGGTACGGAGATGTCGGTGATCGAGACTTACGACAAGGCACTCGGATATTAAGTATCCGTCGAATGGGACTTTATCGATGTCTAATGTCATTTGGTACTTTAGTACATCGGGCCACCCCTAGAGCGATCGATGCGACTACTGAGACATTGTGACGTTTATGGCGTCGCCAGGCTCTCGCTTTTCCAATCTGCTACCGCTGGACTTTACTTTTCGCAGTTTTCGCTTGTTTCCCGCGAATCCGCCACGCTCACTCCGCTGTTGACCCTTTTCGGGGAACGCACATGTGCAAAAATTAATTTAACCCTCATCCGTCCCTCATTTCACGAACTGAATCAGTTCTTCGGTGTCAAATTGACACAGTGGTAAAAGATCGATGAAATAACAAGGTAAACAGTTATTTTTCGATGCTTTTTTATTCAAATTGATGAGTTCACATTTGCATTTTAGGTTTTTCAGTTATGTGTTTATTTATGCATTAAAAATATAAAAGTCATGAAGTTCCAGGCAAATTTATCTATAAATAACAGAACAGTATCTTATTTTAGGAGAACTGTGTCAAAATGACACGAGGGACGGATGAGGGTTAACATGTTATCATGGACCTGGCGAAACTTTTTCTCAAGAAAGGTCAACTTCAATAAATGTTTTCAAGGTCAAGCCCTAGTTCGACATTTTTTCCCTATTTTTTGTACATACTGCAACATTTTAACTTCACTTTAGAAAAGTTTCACCACCCTATCCTAATTTTACCAAAAGTTCCACGATTTTGTTGAAAACACGACCACGCGATTTACTGCGCTCGAGTTGCTTTAACTTTGCACTGTAGTTAAGATTGAAAAACGAAACCTTTTTTAGAATAAGAGCCGGGAAAATTATGTCGATCACATTCTTGACCTGGAAAACACATATCAACGTCGACCCTTCGGAAAAAGGAATTCCCGGAGGTCACCGGATCTTCGGAACAACCTTCCACGATGCTCGTACGAGAAAATTTCGTTCCGGGACAAATTCTTGCGATCAGAAAACGGGGCCTGTTGGTCCGTGGGCGTGTGTGCTCGCTCGAGCGAAAACGGCATTAGCATTTAAATGGCGTTGGAGGGATGGTACAGGGGGGTGTGGGTTGCGGAGGGTGTTGAAGGGTTGGAGGGGGTTGTAGATGCCGGGTTAGGTGAGTTACTCACGGCGGTGTCGCGGATTTTACGCGGGTTCTGGTACGTGCGAGCGAAATCCAGGCCGGGCGACGCTCGGGAACGGACGCTAAGTGGCGAACGTGGGAAAAGATAGAGCTCGGAAAATAACCTTTACGACGTTTTTAGGGGTGGCCGTTACCGCCACGGCTACAGGCATCCGGTTACAACGTTCCCTTGGAACCCACGCTGTCCTGTATTACCATTTACACGGAGTTAATTGGCATTATCGCGCGACGTGCCGCGAATGAAAAAAATCGCCGCGCGGCGAGCTTCTCTCGAAAACAACGCTGCCGGACACGACTATAGATTTCTCGGCGATTCGATGGACGGAAAATTAAACGGGAGACACCCTCTTCTACTCGTTAAGAGTTTTATCGGGTTACCGCCAACCGTAAAAGTCCCATCAAACTTTACATCAACTTCATTTACACGAGGGGTCCTCGGTGATTAGTTGGGACTGCTCGCACTTTGCGGTCCGAAATCGGTTTCAGGCGACGCGTTTCATCTCGTTCGAGCGTTCTGATTGCCTGCCGAGCTTGCGGAACTGCGAGCTTGCGAATGTTTGCGCGAACGTCGCCCGGATCCTCCGAAAATGTAAGTTTATTTTTCGAATTTATATTTTGTTAAGCAAAATCGAATTTTCTTCCTTCCATTCAGGAGTTCAGGAGAGTTTAAAAAATTGATTTCCTTGCGACAACAGTGAGATCGTTTATTTCGTTGCGTATAACGTCACGAATGCAGCAATTTGCGGTCTGAAATCGGTTTCAGGCGACGCGTTTCATCTCGTTCGAACGTTCTGATTGCCTGGCGAGCTTGCGAATGTTTGCGCGAACGTTCATTGGGGAATTTATCTTCTTTTCTTATGAGAGCAGTGACTTAAAAATCGTATCAATTCTCCCATAAATAGCACTTGCAATTGGTTTTGGATTTTTTTTTCTCGGAGGTCGGTTTCGAAATTGAGCTAGAGCCTCTATTAACCGATTTAATGGGGACACAAGCGGGTTGCGTAAATTGGTAGCTGAAAGAGAACGATTAAAAGCATATTCTCTATGCACAATGGGTTCTTTATATACCGTTGGATGCATTTTATTCTTTACAATACGCCGTGCATCTACATATATATTCGCCGATGTGCTTCAATCCGCGAAGTTTGCGCTTGAAAGTGTTTCCATCGTAACGATCTTTCATCATCGGTAAAGCTTAACACAGAGCCATTGTGTCCGGAAGTGACAAAGTAACGAATAAACAACGAACAAAAGAATATTGTGAACACTGTTTCCTTTTGTCGAGCACGGGGACAATCAAGAGAGAGAGGGAGAAAGAGAGGAAAAGAGAGAGGAGGAGAGTGTGCGGATAATCGGCGACTCGGTTAATCGAGGACCTGTTCTAGATATTATTTGATTTCGGTGGTTGTAATAACCGTCGTGAGTTTTCACGAATATTCGATACAGATATTCGGGAATGGTAACTAGGAGAACCACCTCTTTTTATTGCACTTTCGACGAGGATTATTATTCGAATTTTTATTGCACCAATTAGCGAAGTTTTTTCTTTGTGTTCTTAGCCACCGGTCTCGTGCAATCGAATAACGAGATGGAAAATATTTTTTGGTCTATTGGTACGCAAAAATATTATACACGCTCCGTAGGTTTAATAAAATAGTCCTTGACCGCTATTCTTTCAATCGTACAGCGAGGCAGGCCCGAATTCGAAGTACTCCTTCGCATTTTCTGTTGGAGAGAATGAAAAAAATTGAACAAACGAGTTCTTCATTTTATTTTTCAGGGGATCATCATTTTATTTTTAACGCGAGCATTTGGCCTGTTTTTCAAAACACTGAGATGCATTCAAATTGACGATTTCGTACTGATCGTCTGACTGGAGAATCTGCTATACATGCATTTAATAGACGAAACAAAACATTGATGGACGGATTTACCATTTCGTGCGTGTTAGAGAGTATTGTTTTATTTTTAACATGAACAGTGCCATTGTGGAGTGTATATAAAGCGCCAGATTTTCCATGGAATATAACAAGATTGGCCGATGTTTGGGACATCTCTGTGCTCTTTTGGCGGATAAAAATATTATACGCACTCGTGATAAAATAAACAAAATGTTTGTTTTTTCCTATATATCCGATACGCGCAATGTCAATTGAAGGCTGCACCTCGTCACTGAAATATCGACACAGATCACACTGTTTTATTTTCAACGTGTCACGCTAACGAAACAATATCAAAACTCATCACCCGCACTATTCGTTCTCTAACATGATCGATCTAAATTCAACATGCTCTCCTGCTATAGAGCAAGTACAAATTTTTCGTACATACTCGATCTAATCCATCATGATGAAATCGTGTGGATTCTTCTTTTATTTCCGATACGACCATTTAGCGGAGCTCGTTTAATAGTCTGTGGACAGTATGTGCGCTGATAACGATTTCGGACTCTCAAAACGATGGTGAAACATCGAAAAAAGTAACCAATGGAATCTTCTTCTTCACGATCTACCCTCGGTAGAGGAACAAAATTTCTTTCCGATTCCAATTTCCATAAATTAGCTCCGGAAAGTTTCAAAAGTCCGCGTAAAAATCCGCATTCCAGTTTTAAAATCTTCTTAACCATTTCCTAAGGAGCCTGATCTGGCAGATATGAATTGATTAGAGTAAAAGACTTTCTCACCGTTCTAAGATACTCTCTTAAAAAAGCATTGTATTTTTCAGAAAAAATTGCAGAAGGTTCTTTCTGGTTGACTAAGCACCACGCCTTAAAGCACTCTGTTATAGCAGCGTCAGGGCAGAGATTACCCGAGACTCTCAGCATTCCTGGGGATTCCCAGCCGGACGATAACCCTGAACAGCAATATCAGCATCCGCTTCGAACAGCAATTTTTATCAACGCCCCGTTCGCGTGGAAACGGCTTCGGAAAAATCCAATGTATCCGACCGTAGCACGATGGTCCAGGATCCCGCTTTTTATAGCCAAAATTCAAGTTTTCGACTTTCAAATTTCAACAAAATTCTACTAGATTTCATATTATTCTGATGAAGAATTGAATCTTGGCTACTTTTTCGCGGTTTCTGGACCGTAGCATGCAGTGGGAGCATCGTTGACACGATTTTTAAAATGTTTTCGATGATCTGACAATATCACTGTCCAACAAATTTCAACTTTTTTATGTTTCTTAATTACTGTTGGGTGGTTCTTATAGAGTTTTTGCACAGTTTTCGAGAAACATGACAAAAAAAACATATTTTTCAACTTTAAACAAATATTGTGATGTTATTATGAAAGATATTGAACTGTTCTTTACAGCAGACGATTCTGTAGACTTTCCCGAATACAGTGATATCTAATATTAATAGATTATGAATGTTTCAACATGTTTTTGAGAAAAATTAAGGGCAGATTCGGAATCAGTGCAAAAAACTCTAAAAGAACCACCTAACAGTAATTGTGGAACAAATTTGGCGTTGCACCCGAACCGATTTCGACTTCGGGAACCCGAAATTTCCTGGTACCCGGGTGTCAGGAATTTTCGGGTACCCGCCCACCCCTGATAACAATATAACATTAAGCCTTGAAATAGTTTTGGCGATAAAAAGCGGGCTTCCGGACTGCGCGCTGCGGAAAACAGAGTCGGGCCATTAGACCGTCCAATTATCGCGTCCCATAGGAGCCATCGGAAGTTCGCGCCGGAGTTTCAATTACACTCCCAAGTGCCATTCCTCAGCGAACTATGCGTGGGTGGTGCGGGGAGCAGTGTTCGAAGAGTATCGACTCGCCCGTAACTCGTGACACGGTTGATCCCATCGCTAGCAAAGTGGCGGGTACGAGGTCACGAATGCGAGCCGAAAGAGAAACAGAGGGACAGAGAAGAGGATGGGGTATCGGGTGGGAAACAATGGATATAAGGCAGAAAGGGTAGCCGACGAGGGAGGGGGTGGGCCACAGGGGGGGTGAATGTGTGTGTAACTGCTCTTATTTCTTCTCGCAGGCAGCCGCGGCGGTGGCCCGGACCGGAAACAAAAGGCGATCCGACATCAAACATTCAAATTAGAAAACTCCCCCGCCGGTCGGTCCGCGGGCCGGATTACCACCCCTGCACTCTGCTTGGCCAAAGCTCCTTGGCAACCCTTTCTACGGCTACCGCAGGTGCTCCGCTCTTTATCTTCGCTCCCAAACTTTTCTCTTTTCCTCTGCTCTTCGTTTTCTTCGATCCTGCGTCGACTGTAGTCTTCGAACAATTATCACGAAATAATTCACCTCGTTCCGAACCGTACAGAAGACGATTAAAGAAGCTCCCGAGAAATATACAACGCCGAAAAAAAAGAAGCAACAACCCCTCTACTGTTCCAATAAAACGCATGCAAAAACTAAAAGTCCCAAGGCTATCTAGTGTTCTCGGTACCGTCCAAAGATGATTAAAGACCCCGGGAAAAAGAGCGAAAATAAAAGAGAGAGGGCACAATATTCCTGTAGAAGCCCCATGCCACCGTAGCGTCGCAAAATTCGGCGGAAACGCGGCTCATCGCGCGGAAACAGAGCAAAAGCAGGCTCTCAAATCCCGAGACAATACGACATTCAGCTTGCGCGGAAAAACCGGGTTCTCAAACTAGTCTCTGTGCTCTTTCTCCATCTCTCCGAGGGCGACTGGTTTCGGGCGTTTAGTCCGAGTCATTACCAGACCGCATTCTTCCACCCCCATTTGCAATTTCAACGAAGATACACGGCTGCTGGTCCGTCGTTGGAACCCGTCGCGTCGGGCACGGTGTTTGATCGCGCTCGGGTATGCACTCGTGTTCATTGCTTTAACGTGGCCGGTCTCGCCCACGCCTCCAACCGCGGGCAAATATGTATAGGCGAGCGTGGGCGAGCGATGGCGAGCGCAGGAAGCGTGGGCGGACTTGTACAGGTGCGGGGGCGGTTTGTAGCGTGGGCAAACAGCCGTTGCACAGTTAGGTGCCCTGCGGACGGTCTACAAGCCTCGGGAATCGCGTAGGCGGGCCCCACTCTCTCGCGAAAGTATGCTGTGCAGGCTTAAACGCGGCGACGGTGGTGGCTCCCGACCAACTCTCCCTCTCTCTCCCTCCTCTCTCTGGCAACCGCTGGAATCGTGTGCGGCTTCCGCGGCAACCAGAAATGGAGGTTTAACTCCGCGCGACGCCGAAAGAGAGCCGCGAGAAACGGGATGATGGAGTACCGGCCGAATGAAGGATTGAAGCGAGACAAAGACAGCTTTGCAAGGAACACAGGAAGAAGATAAAGAGAGGAGCACCGCCAGGTGGAAGGGGTTGCCTTCGAGCCTTAGTCGAAAACGGAGGGCTGGTAAGCCGGATAGCAGCGGGGAACGGGGGAAATCTGGTGGAAAGTTAAAAGGGTGGTTTTTAGGCGACATCTGTGACGGGTAGTTTGACGGTTTTGTATTCGAGATTGAATTGGCTTGCGATGTGGAGTCTGTCGAATGAGGTGAATACACAATCTATCAAATTACTAAGTCTAACCCGACAAATCTTCCGGCCAGAAGTTCTCCGAAAACAATGTCTCCGGCGAAGAATAGCGCTTTAACAAGCGATTTCAATCGAACAGCCGGCATTTAAGGGGCCACGAAATCGCCGTCCAGGAACTCCGTCCCATAATAGACCGTCCGGTTTCACCGATCAATAACCGTTTTCTTTTCTTATAATTAATCTGTCGCTTGGAATCTCCGGCGCAAGTACGAAATTCGAGAGAATGTACCTTTCTCTCTCTCGTAATTTCTCCTTGCCTCCCCACCTGTCGCGCAGTTCATCCCCGTAGGTAGAACTGCGGAGTCCATTGTTTCCTCGGCTCCATCCCCTTGCCTAGGGGACAAAGACCAGCGTCGCCCGGCGATACAAATATCCGGCGTGGTGGCAGTAATTAAAAGGAATCCAAGATGGGACGCACTTGTCGGCCGTGCTCGTTCCAAGGCGCATCATTTCCTCGCCCCGTTCGCACAGCAATTGACCTATCTTCCTTCCCAGAGCTAACCCATTTTTCCTCACCATCCCTCGAGCACCCGCAAACGTTTTTCGCTTTTAATGAGTCGAACCGAACCCCGGGAACGCGTACCCAGTCGGTTTTCGCAAGGATATCGCTTCCTTCAAGAACGTAAAAATGTTGTAATTATTCGACTGCGGATCTTTATGCAAAATAAAATTCTGCAAATTCATTTCATCCCTTAATAGTATTTTTACGTTGAAAACAACAATATTCTTAGACTTTTTATATCTTTCACTGTGTTACATTTCACCCAGCTAATTTCTTCATAAATGCATAAAAGTATTTTATATTTACTTAAATCCACCAATCACATTTTTCGGGAAAATTTTTCGAAGAAACGTAATTAAAAATCCGATTTCTCTCCCCTCGAAAGGGAAACAGGCCTCGAGTGGAAAAAAGTCAGCTGACAGCGTCGGCTGAAATGCGAAACGGATTAAAAGACCGGCGAAAAACTTTCCGACTTTTATCGCGCGCGCAACCTGGCTAACCTAAATACTTTTTCCATTTTTTCCCATCCGGAACGATCGCTCAATCCTGCGAAATATCGTCTGAACCACCGTCCTCGATCTCGAGCGCTCCTCCACGGGAAAACGCGTATCGAAGTCGGACTCTTTTTCATTTCTTTCCTCTTTCGCGGTTTCAAACCCCCCTCCTTCCTCTCTCTATCTCTCTCTCTCTCTCTCTCTCGCTCTTCGTCACGGACGTCAGACTCAGCGGCACTAATTATCGTCACGTCTCTCCCCGAGCGCGAAGTCGATCTCGGCTTATACACGTAACGCTTACTCTTTTTAGTTTTTCTTTTTCTCTTCCTTCCTGTTCCTCCCTTCGCTTCTTTCACCCCGAGTCTCCGGAGAAATTCAAAGGGACGCGGAGCCGACGGATGAAACTTTTTTTTACGGGAAAGTACGGTACCTTCTATTATCGGACTTTCGTCCACGGTTTAGTTTATCTTCCAACCGTGTCCACGAATTTTTCGGTGCCACCGGACTCAAAATTGAGATTACTGCGCGCGATTTAGTGTAGCCCCCGCGGAAATTCGATTTTACCCACTTTTTGAAAAATGTTTTGATTTAAACGCGGCACTGATAGTAGTTGTGAATGCATGGAAGGTGTTCGCGAATTTTAGAGCCCACGTGTACATTTTGAGATCGAGTAATTAGTATGTGAAACGCGACTGGAGTTCGATCGGTTCCACACATTCGGTATTCAGGAAGTGCTCTACTTAATTTTCAAATTGTTGTGGCTCTGTGAATTTTTTAATGAAAATTTATCGACACATTGTTCGAGCCTTATTCTCTAAGATCGTGTTAGAAAACGAAATGATTTTTATTAACTTTTTCCGGTATCCGCAGCGGTGTTTATTTTTCTTTTATCTTGGAGTCTCGAGAGAAATTCAAAGAGCCGTGGAACCGCGTACCGACCGCCCGAGAAATTATCGACTGTAACTACTGGCTGCGCCCTGGCCGCCGCTCAAAAGCGAGACTGTGATGGGGGAATTCGAACGGGGAAATTTATGGGGCGCACCGGCCAAAAGTCGTTTCACTTTAACTGCCGGGCATTTCGAATTTCGGCCGGAACGATGCCGGCCGAAGTAGAATGGGTCCGCGTATGGTCCGACAGCCAGTAACACAGGCCTCGAAGAACTGCTGGATCTCACCCGTATTGATTTTAGCTGTTATACCCGCATTCTCGGGACTGTTGGTCGAAGAGAAACAGATTTTTCGAAACATGATACTCCCCGAAGCACAGGGAACACAGTGATTAGGAGATTTACTTGTTTTCGAGGCGCAGGCGAGATAAAGCGACCTTTGGGAATTTGTTAAACCAAGATTAATGTAAATATGTCAACTTCAAACTTTGTGAAGATGTTTACCTATCTGAAAAGAATGTAAAACGAACAAATTATTTTTCTGAAGGAACCTTGTCTTCTGAACGAGTCTACAATATTTATAAACAAAGAAGAAAGTGGAATAAATTACAATGTTGTTTCCAGCGATTTTCAGAAGCCACAAATGCATTTCGCGCGTTCTGTATTGACCAAATTTTCATGAAAAGTAGCGAATGAGCTGCTTCGGTCAGTCGATCCTGCAGTTATTAATTATGTAGAAGATTCAGCTGTTCCGAGGCTTGCCAGAAAGAAAGCAGCGAAACTTTTTGAGGTATTTAATCCTCTTAGGATCGCTCCCTTTCATGTAAATTGGAGGTCTTAATGAGATCAAGCTGAGACCGTGAAAACACATGTTAATTATTTAGACAGATTTACCGTCGCAATAGTTTTAATAAAATTAAACTTTTTCCATCCGGTTCAGGGAAGAACGTTTCTTTTTTCCTCCGGGCCTGGAGGAGATTAATATAAGTAGTATGAGTTCGGATATGGTCAGACGTGCTGCCGGTCTAAAAGTTAGGAAACTTTGACCCATGTTTCATCGATTTTCAAGGATACGTACATTCCCGGTAGATGCTATCCCTTTAAAAAATTTGTACGTTTCAGAAGAAAATTCGAATTCCGAGAAAATTCCAAAAGGACTATCAATATTTTTATAATTTCATCCGAAGATACGCTTCGCAGAAATAAAAATATACGTGCTCCCCTAAAGAGATTAAAATTCGTCCACTGTTCTTCTTTTATCACCTGCCCTGTAGAAATAGTTACGGTCGAAAACGTTTCGGCAGAATACAAAGCACGCGTCCGAAGACACGATCGCCGGCTAGTAAAAAAACGTTCGATCGGAACGGAGAAAAAATTTCAGGTGTATGAAAATCGATTAGGCAACTCCCGTTTCTTTATTAGACAGTTGGGAAGCGGGCCGGGCGCGATTCAGCGAAATACGGCGAACACGGGGGAGCGAAGTATCCAGCACAATTTACCAATAATTCAGCAATCCGGAGTTTTATCTGAAATATAAACCGCGCCGGGGAGTTCCATATCCGGGTGGCACTAAAACCCTCACTGGCCCCTAAAACAAATATTATCTTCGCGGCCATCGTTTACGTGGTATTTACGAGTTCGTGGATGACGCATAAAATAGTCATCCCGGAGACTAACACCGTTTTGGCTGTGCTGCTGCTTGGATGCTATTTCGGAACTTAGAGAAACGTCCCGGCTGGATGATCAAAAAGGAAGATGGAAGTCGTCCGACGTTGCTAAACGAGATATGGACCGCTGCTGAATAAACTATACCGCGAGGAATAGCACTTTCGTTCCTCGCGCTGTCTACGATCATCTTTTAACCCTGACGCAGCTCGGAGAATTTTTATCGAGTCTCGTCTCCGCTGTATGTGTGTGTGTCTGCGACACAATAACCTTAAACCTGTATTTAGTTTTATGGGTGGACATTCATCTAAGTTAAGTGGATCGTGTTGATCGTCGTCAGACTGGCAAATTTTGGGTTACATTTATTTTATTAGACTGGCAATTTTTATGCACTCTCGTCTTTTTATTTTGTAATTATAACCTTTGACGGTGAAAGTAAAAAATAAGTTGGCAGTTCGTTTGATCGAGTAGAAAATTTCTCCCGGTAATAACACGTAATTAAAATGCTATTGGAAATGGAAGTACTGAGCGAACAAAAGGGGGTAGATTTTGTTTTATCGTATAAATTACAAATTTGCTTTCATTGAAATTATAATTGACTATTGTACTGTAGAGCACGTATGAGTGAATCAATTTGCCCGATTTCAATTCCAGCAGCACTTTTACGACTTTATTAATTATGAAACTGATCATTCGGAATTGCGTGAATATTCTTTATAAATGGTTCGCTGTGTTTTGTAAGAATTCACATCGTTATAATCGTTAAGTGGAATATTATAATCGAGTGAGTTTCGGTAAACGGATTAATGATTATAGACAGCATAAAATTTTAAAATGAGTGTTGGAATTTGTTATATTTTATGGTAACATCTTGCAGAAGCATTTTGGAAGGCTCCGTTGTTCTAGATACGCGGCAAGCGTGCATTTTCTTCTGATTTTTCCCATGCTTTCGTCGGCGCATCTGTGGCTGCATGGTTGTTAGGTTTCCCTACATGAAACATGGAGATTTACTGTATCCCGTACCAGGCTTGTTGGCAAGCAGCACGATGTGTACGTTCGCAAATATTTCTAAAAAGATTTCGAGACATAACAGGCGAATCTCAGACAAAGTTTCAACACAGGGAAAAATCGAGACGGATAGCTAGAGAAGGAGAGTGTCCTCTAGGCAGAATTTTAAGAGACCGAGATAGAAAGGGGAGGAGGCATCTGTGAGAAAGAGAAGCGTAAGAATTTCAAGGGGAGCGTTAAAACTTAAAAGATGCGGACAGAGAGATGGGATAGATCACTTCAAAAGAGAAGAGCACGAGGCAGTGTGCCTTTGATGCAGCAAGGGAGACGGAGACGGAGAATCTTCCAGGAAAAAGAAGGGAGAAAAGGAAACTTGCTGGGTAGGAGAGGAATCTTGAGAGAGGAGAGACGAGGGAAAGGGAATCCTTGAAGACTGAAAAATAGAGAAAGAGAAAATCTTGGAAACGAGGAAAACTCCTGCAAAAGGAAACTTTTTGGAGGGAAACATTTTCGAGAAAAGATGAAAATAAAGAAAGGAGGAGAACAAGAATCTTGTAAGAGAAAATGAAGGCCGACGCACTTCGAAAGAAAAAAGAGAAAAGCTGTTTAATCCTTGGAAAACGAAGGAAGAAAGAACCAAGAAGAAAATCCTGAAAAAAATGAAAAATCTCAAGAAAAGGAAAAGGAATCTGTAAAAACTAAAAGTTAAGAAACCCTGGAAAAACGAAGAGAATCTTGGACGAAAAAGAAAAAGACGAGAAAATGGGAGATCTCGAAAAAATGATTAGAGAATCTGGAATGAAAAGGATAGCCCGGAAAAATTGTACAAGAGGAATTAAAAAAAAATAGAAGTTGAAGGATCCCGGAGAGGAAAAAAGGCGGAATCTGGAGAAGGAATGAGAAGGGGGTCCTCGAGAAGGAAAAAAGGATGAAGGGGAATCCGAAAGAGATTCCTTTCCCGCTGAAGACGCGGAAACTTTGGCGAAACGGCTCGTCGTATACGACGAGCATCTGGGACGCGGATTTATTTCTCATACGGGAATGATATACAGGGCGAACCCGCCTAAGTGTCGCGGAATTCCGAAGCCTCCCTTCGCGACCCTAAAATATTCCCGCGGTCGAAAGTTCGACTATTTTTCAGGATGCCAGAGCGAGAGCGTCGAAACGGCGCGGCGCGGTGGCTGAGTTCTCATCTCGTACCCGCGTGTCTTCTGGAACCACCGAGATCGCTCGTATCTTTATTTAGATTGTGTTACTGCAGTTTCCTCCGTGAGAATTGTCTTACCGCAGCTTCTTCCATGAAAATTGTTTCGCCCGCAGTTTCTTGCGAGCCGAGTTTCCGTCGCCATTTTTTACTCGCGAAAGACTAGTTTATTAGCCGGAGATCCGCACCTGAAATTATTTTACCATTCGACGCGGGTCTATTCGCGAAGACTTCCTGAGACAATTTTCAAGTCATCAAAATCATACCCATTTTATATAAATCTATTTTTAAATTATTGAACACCAATAGAACATTTACATTGCTTTCTTCGCAATATTTAAGTATTTTTCTTTTTATTTACAAGCTCAAAAAAAGGGATGCAGAAATCTGATCTACAGCGATCGAATGCTACAATCAATTCTCGTGACAGACCTCTACAAGCTGTATTAAATTTACATTAATTTTGACTCTAAATCAAGTTTTAATCTACAATACATTTGCATTAAAATTGTCGAACACCAACAGTATCGGCCATTATTCTCGTCACAAAATTTAAATTGTACTTATTCATTTTTATCGTAAATGCAGAAAATCCAGTTAAAATAAAAGCATAAAGAACGGACAGATTGAATATTTTAAACGAGAAGCGCGCCCAATAAAATATTCAAATCTTATTATTCAGATCGTCTACTTTATGTGGTCTCCGTTATTTATAACCGTGATAAAAACACACACTGTAAAAGGATTTTCGCATGATGCAGTGTGCAATGTAAAGGGTTTTTTTTAAAAAATGTCTCATTCTTTTTAATAGCGTTGCTGTGGGCGAACACGGCGAATGCAAATTGTGATATATGTACAGCGAAACACATGCTAAATGATTTTAAAATTGTGTAGGTTTACGTAAGTATACATTGCCGCCGACAAATTTAAACGAATTGAAATGAAAAGACTGTTCTCCGCCTCCGCGAATGCTTTCAGCGGATTAAAAATAAAACGCGGCTGCACTAAATTCTATTAAATCTTGCGGTTTATTATCCAGCGAAGACTTTTATTCACTGTGAAACGTGTAAAGTTCTGCGGGCTAGTGATTATGTTCTTGTATCCGGAAAGAATGTTACGTTAATCCGTGAGTTATCGTTCTCGCGCCGAATGAAATTTTAAGTGGTCTCCTTAATGCATTATTTATGGAAACGATGTCCACGAAGAATGGAATTAATAAAACGGAAAGCAGTGCGTTGGGATTCAATTTCAGATTTTTGGGAATGCGAAACATAAAGAAAACATTGCACAATTTCACAATTTTTGGGGTTGAGAAGAGATTTACTGGAACATAAAAAATTCACGAACTTTGAAAAATTCACAGATTCGCAAGGAACACGTCGAAAATACAACATTTAAGAGACACATCCAGTTCCACGATCTCACAAAATTTCAGATCAATTTATCGAGCTAGAAAGTCCAATAAAGTTGGAAAAATTCTGAAATTCATGAAGAACGCGTCGCAAACACACAGTTCGCGGTTTATTCGTAAAATTCGCGGAGACCCTAAAAATTTCATTACCCCACAAACTTCGGGACTACTAAAAACTGCAATAACGCAGACAAAATTCAGAGAATCGCGAAGAACACTGGACAAACACAAAAGTCCACGAGCACCCTTAAAATCCCGCAGTTTCATGAACTTTTAGGCCACTAAAAAATTTAGTAACGCCGGAAAAATTCAGGGCTTCCCGAAGAACAGGTGACAAACACAAAATTCGCGGTCAGCCTAAAAATCCAGTGGCCTGGCGACCGTCTACTAAACAATTTAATACAACAAAAAAATTCACGGATTCGCTGGGAACACGGTTACAAACAAGTTTTACGGAAACCTTATAAATCGCTACTAAAAAATTTACGAAAGCAGTTAACGTTCCGGGATTCATTCGTCACACGTTACAAGCACAAAACTCCGCAGTTTCATAAACTCCGAAGCTACTAAAAAAATTCAGCAACGCAGTTAAAATTCAGATAATCCCAAAAAAGAAGGTGTTATAAAAACAACGTTCGCAGTCAGCTCCAAAATTCGGTGGTCTGGCCAACTCCGAAGCTGCTACAAAATTTAATAAAACGGTAAATATTCAAAGACTCGCTGGGTACACATTACGAACACGAAATTCCAGAGGAACCCGAAAACTTGCGGAGCGTCATAAATTTTTCGAGCTGCTTAAAGCTGTTGAAATTCGGAGATTTCCAAAGAAAATTCGTCTGTTCCCAAAATTTCCTTAAAACTAAAACGAGAAAAAATGGCTTCGCGAAGAGCGCGCTGCAACCACAAAGTTAGCTCCTAAAAATTCGCGGGTTCTGCAAGTTCTACTGAAATATCTCAGGGGTGCGAAAAGAGAAAAATTCATAGATTCGCGCGCGGCACGAAGAGAAGCGCTAAATTATCGAGGGTTTTCTGCGGGGGGCATTAATCATTCGAGTTCACACGGTCGAACAGCGCGTACCAAAACGAAATAGATGTTCCCGTCGCTTCGGAGTGGTAAGAAGCGAACGGTGAGACAGACGGGCCAAAAACGGGCGAAATCTTTTCCGGGGCAAGAAGTCCGGGCATGGGATTCCACGTCGACACCCTGTACGCACTTGGTAGGAAACAAAACCGGTGGTTTTGAGCGTTGGAAGTGAGTTATGCCTTGCGATCCCGGCAGGACGCGTCTCCGCGGCTGTCTGGAAGAGTAATGAAACTTTTTACGTGCTTATAAGCTTCTTATGAATGTTTCACTATCTCGGAGGGCCCGCCTCGCCTCTGCTGCCTCGCGGTCGCCTCGGCCCGAGATTAAGAAATCCACCGTGGAGTCCCCGCGTCGAAAGAACACCATTGTGCGCATCGGAGTTCGCTCCGCCATTATTAACCACGCGTACGGCATTTTGATATATCTACGTACGATACCGAAATTAATACTGTTCCGACAATACAATGTAACGGTCCATTGTATATCCCGGGACATTGTATTTCATAATGTACCAGAATTTACCAGAATATTTTAGAATTCACTAGAATATACTAGAATACACCAGGATATTCGAAAATATACTAGAATATATGTACCACGATATACGGTATCTTCAAGTTTGAAATGAAAGATAAAAGCACGGCCCTTCGCATGCCGGAATGAGCGAATCGGTTTCAACCGAACTCAGTCAGTCAAAGTCTACCTTTAAAAGAGAGAGAGCATCATATATCAGGTCGTTGGTATGAAACTTGACAAATAAAACGCAAGTTTCATACTTAACGACCTGATAAATATCGTTGAAAACACATCTGCCTTTTTATTGTAAGATTACCTAGCTTCCCTTGCTCGCTGAATTATTTTGCCACCAGTCGATAATGCCCGGGCAAGCTCCGTTAAGTTTCGCGAAATTTCCCCAGGTTTCTTTTTCTCGGTCTCCTCCCCTCCCACTGTCCCGCCCCCTCTTTCTCGGATCTTTTCTCTTTTTGCCGCTACCCCGAGCAGGTTTTAATAACGTTAACGGTCTGCATTATTTCGCTGACGTTCACAGTCCCGGCAAAAGAGTTCGCTAAGTTTTGAGGGGGCAGAGTTTAAGGGAAGTTCCCAAGGTAAACGCGACGGCGGGACCGAGGATAATTTGACAAGCCGCTCGCTATCGACTCCGAACGATCGCGGACGGTCTCTTGGAAAAGTTTGCTCGAAAAATATGTGGAAGAATTTTTAAAGATGCTGTTCGAATGTCCGCAAGTGCGAGCTATAAGACGAGAACAATTTTATCTATTTCATCCGCGAAAGATTTCGACGGCTTGAAGCGACTTGGAGTCTTATTTTAGCGTCGGCGATAATCTCCGTTAACTGTCGGCGATCCGGCGCCATAAAATTAGTCGAAACAGTGGTATAAAAGTTGGTCGTCCTGGATTCCGTTCTCGATTAAATCCACGTACAGAATTTATAGCCTGTTCGAGCCATTTGGCACGAATGTCTGACTATTAACGGCTATTTCCACTTGCTATATTGTTTATAAACATGACGCCGTGCCGGCGCGCGTTCATTAGTTTGCCCCGCCAGTAATTTCGTATATACGAGTAAATAAAAGATAACGAGATTGATGGAATCGTGCTATCCTGCGATCAACGTTTATCGCCGGTAGAAGCGTTCCGCCGTAGTCGGGCGTAATTGTCAAACCGCGGAACGAACGATCAACGAATTTTCACAAGCAATTTTCTTTAATGTCACCACCCCATTTAGGTGTACAGAAATATGATACTTCATTTTCTTTCCATTTTTTCATATTCACGATTTCGTCGGGAAATTTAATCTTGATTATTGAAATTGTAGCAACTGGCCGGATATATTCAGCGAATTGAAACTTTCACAAACTAATCAGCAGTGTTAAAAGTTGGATATCCAATTTATATGTGGAGGAACTCGTTACCTGAGCCTGAAATGAAAAGAGATAATTAAATAAAACAATAATGTATTCGCGCTAATACATTTTTCAAAAATTAAGCTCATTAAAAGATTTGAGTGAAAACACGCGTTTGAATGAAAATAAATAAAGCTGTTAACACAAGGCTCCACTCACTCAGATAACAGCGTCTTTATTCTCAACAATGACATGGAAGAGTTTGGCTACATACAATTTATCTTAATTTTTAGACTTTGTAAAATCGTCACGACGAGTCCGACTCGTTAAAATACGGCAAAGGGTTAAGAACGCTTCACAAAACGTAAATCGCACAGAAAGCTGTTCGATGAAAAGGCTGTTCTACAAAACTATTTATTCCACAATGCAGAGAGCGATCTTTTCATGCAGGCCGGTTCGTCACGCTGTCAAATCGCGAGTCCTCTCCGCTCCGCAATAAAACGAGATCGAATGGCCTACTGATTGAGCAAGAAAAAAAGTTTCTCGTCAACGCGACCGATAAGTGGCGAACAGAAAAAATTACTTGGACGGAAAAAGGTGCCACGGCAAGTTCCTGCCGACTTTTCTGCAGGGAAGAAAGGTTCAAAAGCAAAAGGGGAAACGCGTTGCAGCCCGGTTGGAATGGAAGGAATCGAAGAATTACTTGGACCGGGGAGAACCTAACCCCTTTTCCCGGTGCTCCATTGAAATTATCGTTCGGGTCCTCGGGAACTTTCGCTGATCTCGCGCCAGCCAGTTCCTCACTTTAAATTTGATTCCGCCAGCAGGGATCCAACTTTCGAAAAGGGTAACGATATTTCCGAAGAGTACATACGAGAGAAGAGAATCGGAGTTCAATATTTCACGGGTCCTAAATCCTCGTGGAATTAACAGGACCGGGCGTAGGAATTAAAAATAAATAGATCTTCCCATCGGCCGACGAGCTCCGTTCTCGATCCACGCGATCGACGTCCTTCCTCGGCCAACAATCGTCCCCCGGTTATTTCGAATTCAATTTTATACGACTGCCGGTCTGCCCGCCGCGAGATAAATGCAATCAAACTCGCCGCCGAAGAAATATTACCCTCCGGAACGTCTATACAGGGTGTCCCACCTCGAATACCTTGGATCTCATCCTTAATTTTAATAATTCTGATTAATATCCCAGGGAAGCTGCTATTATTTCGATGAGCAAACATTTTTTTTGTAGCCATAATTCTTGAGATTCTGGATTATTTACTATATATTATATTTACAGCAACGTTCAAAGAAAATGCGGAAGATGTTAATCTTTGGGTGAACAATTTAAAATGTTAAAGTTCCGGCACCTTGTATACACGAACACGGATACGCGTTTCGCGTTACTTCGTTAATTCTACGTCGGCTACGTCAGTGATAACGTGAAATATCCTCGCAGAAGTAATGGAATGTTGAATTTACCGGTTTACCTGATTGGAATGAGCGAACTGGGGCCGAGCAGGATCGAGCAAGTGGAGGGAGTCGTTGTTAGGTCAGACCGCGACGCACCGTTTTCATTATTCACCGCCCCGAAGCCTTTGCTTGACATTTCTTCGTGCTTTTTGTGCTGTTTGAACTCTTTGAAACGAACTCTCCGTTCCAGACTATATTTTATTCAATTTGCGAGCGATGCTTGTAGCAGAAAAAATAGATTCCCCAAGAATTTTCAAAGCACGAAATTCGATCCAATTTAGAACAAATTTGATTTCTCGTTCACTAGGATACTTCAATGAAGGAGCATATTTTCCTGAACCGGGTGTAGAAGCATTCGAATTTAAGAATTCACAAGAGAACTAGCGAGGATTGGAAATTTTGGCATCGACGAATCGGTGACTTTTTGAAAATGTTTGAAAAATAAAAAAATGCTAAGTTGCCTGATAGATGGATAAAGATCCGCAGTCTAACTCAGACATACCCTCGGTACAAGGATCATGGTAAGGATCACTCTATGATGTTGCATTACCGCCTGGTTTACACCCCGTACAATGTCTCTGTTAAAGTTAAGCGTCACTTCAGGTTCGTCAGCTAACATCTTGTATCCCATAACAGCGTCTCCAACAGCTGTTTATCCTAACTTGGTGTCCCGTGAGCCTGGAACATGCTAAAACTCTCATTCCCATCACCCTTTCCTTCGAAAAACATTTTTCCGCAAGAAATAACTTCGTGAACTTTCGGAAACGCGTCCTGGGTATATAAATATAAACTCTTTCCATAAAAATTTCCATTTTCATCTTCGCCACGTCAAGCTTTCGCTACACTATAAATTAAAGTAACCGAATGAACAATTGTTTCCCTTAATTAGAAGACTCGTCGCGACAGAAATGAATTAGGAACCTCGATGGGCAACAGGACGATTTTCTCGTCTCGAGTCGAATAACTGTTAGGAACGAAAATTTCGCCGGCGATTCCCAAGGCGGATCGCCCGGACGAAAATTGCGGGCCGCATTCGGCTATGCGCCGCTCCGGCAATTCCAACAATGAGGAACGCGCGCGTCTGTTTTCGATCGTCGCGGTTTCTGTATCGTTAGCCCGTCGACGCTCGCCGCGTCAGCATTCTTGCCCTTTAACGCTGATAAAGGAAGGGAGAGAGAGAGAGAGGGGCAAGGGCCAAATTTCCCAGCAATCGGGAAACGGAGGAACGCCGCGGTTCCGCCCGGCTGCCAGCCCTCCAAATTATCCTCCTTTTTCCAGGTCCTCCGTCTTCCTTTGTGATCCCTCTTAATCAAGAATCCTGCTAGCCCTGCTTCGTCCTGTAATGTATGCGTTTGCATCGCCGTGACTCTGCATATAGTAACTATTTCTCTGTGAAATAGTTCCATTTGCATTATTCTATATAATGTAATTTGATTTATATTATATTTGCACATATAAAGAATAATGCAAATAACGCCTTGTAAACGTAGAAATAGGATGTTTATCTAGCGCTTTTGGCTACTGAAAAAGCCCATCGCATGCATTACCGAGAAATGAGAAGGGCAACGAGTCTGTCTCCTTAAGGATGGACAACCGCGCGAACAGAGTTTAAAGTTTTGCTTTGGTAAGATCGCGAATGTCATTTTTCCACGGAGAGACTCCTCAAGACTCGGATCGCATTGAAATACAGTAGAAACTTTCGCAAAGTTCCTGGAAGTCGAAATGTTTATTCTGGCTCGATCTCTGCAGCTCTAATGAAACATACATTCCAACGAAATCGATAAAACAAACAGCGTACCCGAGACCGCTATTATTCCGAGTTTGACCACGTTCCGACTGATTTTTATCCACCGTTTGTATCAACGCATTCGATCACTTTGATTACAGCAAATATTGTACGTGGACGGTGGATCATTATGCAAACTGACAGTTTTGCAGAGTAATTTGCAGAGTCGGTCGACAAACAGAAATTTATCTGTTTCATTAAGATCTCGGCGAGATTAAACCGTGGGAGGAACTTTGTTCCACTTTGTTCGCTGTAGTTTGAATATTTATACTAGTTAAATAACAACTTTAACGAGGTATGACCCTGTTGGGAACCTTCTTCGAGATTATCTCTCGCCTGGCCACCCGCCGACTGGTTCCACTGCGAGGTTTTCCAATTTTCCACCTTTCCTGACTACTCACTTTCTTCTGGTCAAACAGTAACTTCGATGAACCGTCACTCTGCTGCGAGAAGATCCACTGTGCTATCGCTACTTCACTAGATTACCGTGAGATTTCACACTTTTTGTTCTTTTCGAACCTTTCACGCTCCAGTGAAACAGCAGCTTTAATGACGTTTGTCTCGGTGGATCGGGTGGACTGAAATTTAGAGACGTCTGATTAGTCACTGATCCTTTCTACTACATTTTAATCAAACTACAACTTTAAATTAATAACTAGTTAGTCAAAAATTAAAGTGCGACTTTATTGTAAATAAACTCAAATGTGGTCTGATCGTGTACAGGTTTATTCTACTGCAAAATGCTTCATTTTCTCTTGCTTAATACCTTCTGATTTTCAATTTAACAGCACCTCTAATAAAGTTCGACCCTAAACGGTCTAGATTGGAATTATTGCAGGTCAGACCACACGTTGATCCTTTCCACTGTGCAATTTTCCAATTTCCTTCGCGTTTAAAACTTTCAGTTTCCAATTAAATAGCAGCTTTAATTAAGTTTGAACTATTTGATCGTCGTGACTGAAATTATCCCAGGTCTCGCCACACACAGACCCGTTCTACTACAAGGATTCTCCTTTCCTTTCTTCTTTAACCATCTATTCCCTAATTAAACGGTAACTTTAATGAAGTATAATCTGTTAGACCATCTTGTTCAAATTATTTCTGGTCTGACCATACAGTGATTCATTCTACCGTGTAATTTTACCTTTTTCTTCAATCCCAACCCATTCAACTTTTCCTCGGAGAGGTGCATGAAGGAAGTATGATGTCCGTTGAGTAATCTCGATTAACATTATTTTAGGACTCACCCCACCCTCCCCCCAAAATAAAATTCTATTTTGGTTTTGTTAATATACAGCTATTGGAGAACATATGGGCAAACAATTTACTAATCAATATTCTCCTATTTTAGGAAATTACGGTCTACAAAAAAGTTCTAATAACTGAAACAGTAAAATAAATCGTAGGGCAAGGGGTTAACCGTCTGCCACTTGAAGAAACAACACCTCCAACGAAATAAGATTTAATAAATGATCAAAAGTTCCCGAACGTCTGACCACTCGCGGTCTCGTTCCACTGGATTTTTCTTCTTCGGCATTTTTAAGCGTCCGGGAGTTTTTTAATGAAAATTTTCGAGGACCCCATCTTGTTGGTCCTCGACGTTGACCTGAATCTGGATTTTCGAGTTGAGTGACTTATCCTGCGAAAAGTAATTTGATCTTTTCACGGATTATTCGCGTGCAGCGCCGTGGGCCCTGCTCATCTTTCCGGGCGCCTGTATTATCCGAGCTTTTAACCGCTTCTCCTTTCAATTACGCTCGAGGGTCCATAATCGGAATAATTATTCCTCGTGCAGCATTCGCAAACATGATCCCCGAGAATCTCCCCGCGCTCGGTGGAACCGATGATCGTGCGCCTAATCTCACCGGTCCAGCAGCTTCTCTAATATTTATCGCAATTTCGCCAGACTGAATCCTGACGAACGTGAAGTGCCGCGCGGCTGTTTCCTCCGTTAGCTCCTTCCGCTACGCGCTATTTTATCGTCGCGATTTTTCACCATCAACGTAGATCCTGTAACGCGTGCATCAAACCTTCAGCAGCTCCGCAACGATCTCTATTAATCTGAGATCCACCGTGGATCCCGGAAATATACAACTCCCTCCCTGGAATTCGTCATTGTCACCGAGCTACACGTAGACTGGCGTCGCGGTCGAATAAACTTTCCATCACTTCCGGCGAGCGAAAAAATTTTATTGCCGCCTCGTTGTAACGGCTACATTGACAATATAATTTATACTGGAACAGACGAGTGTTCGTACTCTGAATTTTATTTCTATTCCGAATGTAATGCTCTTGTTCGTTGAATTTTGTTGAAGAGGTATTTTAGTTGTAAAATAGAGGATTCAAGCGTTTTTCGACGGAATCGTTCCTGCTCAGGTGGCCACCATTTTTCGTGAATGGAAATTTTATTGGTCAACTACTGTTTAAACGTACAGTGACTCCCCGTTAATATTCGGTCGCTCTAAAAAAGTGATAACTTTTTAAATATTGGACGATTTGAACTTTTGTGAGAAGTTAGAGCAATTAGTTTACTGCTCGATGTGAGGAGATATTTCTCTAAAAATTGCAATTGGTAGGAATTGTGGAGAGAATACTAAAAGTGGCAATTCACAACTTTTTTATGTAGGCCTATCTGTATTCAAATTTTTCAATATTTCAATCTCGAGGCACTCCATATTTCAAATATTTAAATCTCTGGGGACTTCAATTTTCAAATATTTAAATCTCTGGGGACTCCAATGTTCAAATATTTGAATCTCTGGGGACTCCAATTTTCAAAAATCTTATTCATATTGTGTAGCAAACCAATTGTTCCAACTTCTCAAAAAAGTTCAAATCGTCTGCTCCAATATTGAAAAAGTTATCGTCTTTCTAAGAGTGTCTGAATATTAGTGAAAAACTATAGTTAAAGCCTGCGAATTTATCTTTCAGTTTTTGAACGACTGCAAACTTCACTTCTAGTGGTTATTAAGACTGTAATTGTACTAGACTGTAAGCCTAATGTATAATTGTAAATGCTGAAATAACGTATAATAGGTTTCAGTGGCTCAATAAAAAAAAATATTAGTGAAAGTCACTGTACATCCGATACCAAATATCCGTGGCGATGCCCTGTCCGATCGATCGAGCAGCGTGCTCGTTAATCCTAATCTCTGTCAATCGCGTGGAGCAGGGTCGGTGCGACCGTAAGAAGCGTCGTCGCCGGTCCATCTGGATCCAGGGGGGGGGGTTGGTTCGAATTAAATCAATCGTATGGCGAAGAAACGGGGCCCCTGGGGGGCCGGCAAGTTCACCGTCCCCTTGTTCCCAGCCGATAATTCGACGCTGGGGGTTGGAAGATGAGGCAAGTCCGATAATTCGAAGCCGTGGGTGGTTCGGGGGATGGGGGTGATTTCTTCGGGCGCGTTTCATCCCCTGGTCCCTCATCCTTTCTTCTTGCCTATGGCGCAACTTTCGTCCTCTCGGAAGTCAGAGTGCATTTGGCTTGCCTTTGCTGCACGCGGGGGTGGCATTCAGGGGATGGAAGTGGACGACAGGGATGCACGGTTACAAAGAGGCCGATTACACAGGGGTTTCGATACCGGGAGCCTCTCTGTACGTGTTTTCTTTCAGACCGAGTGCACGCGCGTCCGCTCGATATTCGGGAATCAATTAAAACCGATACGGGCATAGAAGGGATCTGGGACTCTCGGCCTGATAATGGATTCCTTTCCCGGATTCCACAGCAAGAGAATCCAGAGAATTGACCCCGGACACGGGTCATGAAGTACGGATCTGTGCCGGGAACAAAGGACTCGACGGTTTTCACAAAGATGGATGGCTTTGATTGGCCGTAAAAATAGAATCGTTGCAGATATTGAAATAGGGGTTGGTTCAATTTGTTCGGGGAATCTTCGAGCTCTAGCGTGGGTCAGTCGTAAATTTTGTGCATAACGAGGCACAGTCTTATCATTAGCGGACCCCGGCTGGTAAATTTACATTTTAATAGTAGAATGTAAAGAATTTAAAGAGCCAGGTAGAATTTCATTTTCTTCACCGGTGTCGTCGAAAGAAACATGAACCTAGTAAAATATTTTTGCACCACGAATGCAGAAATAACTAGTAGACCGCAGAACTTCATGCAAAGTTACATTTTCATGGAAGAATTCAAAGACGCTAGTATCAGGTGAAATTTCATTTTCTACACCACCAACGTTGACGAATGAAGATTAAAGCAATATTGTATCCTATTAAAACTTGTCTTTACGAAAGTTTCCAACATGTCTGCTATATCCAGTGTCTCATGGATTTTCTATTAAAATTCTTCGAATTAAAGACTCGTTGTAGAATTTTCACAGGAATTCGTACTCTGTTAATTTATATACGAAAGAATAGATTTTTAGAGAATATTTTTTCTGAAAATATATTTACACTCTTCGATTAAACGTTTGCGACACCTAACAGCCTTTTTAACTCATTCTACAAACAACAAAGTGCTAACCACGGAAATTAAACTGCCGCAGCGATGAATCAACGCTGGTAAATTAATTAATTATGCGAGGGCAGAGCACTCGATGCTAACCAACTATTAATCAACAGGCTCGAGAGCCTTCCTTTTGTATCCAGTGCCATAGTTATCAATCCAGCACACCTACACAAACGCCGGACAATTAGTCAGTTCACTACACCCTTTGCAACGTTGTACAATCATTATACCCATCACTGTATCAATCGCCGGAATTAACCGACTGCTCGCACATCGATGAACTCTACAGCCCTTAATCTACCCCCGTTTCTAGCTATTCCCAATCCGCACATTGGAAACCATTAACGCAATTAAGAGAGTTCTACAAAAATCGCTGTGAAGTAGTTTTACAGGTTTTGTACTCGAAATTCACCCTTTTGCGATTCAAGTTCACCCATTTGTAAAAGGGAGTGCAGAACCTGTAAAAATACTTCATTTTCAAAAAGGTGAATTTGGAGTGCAAAACCTGTAAAAATACTTTATTTGTGAAAGGTTGAATTTGATGTGCAAAAGCGAGTGAAATTGAATTGCAAAAGGGTGAAATTGATTCGCAAAAGGGTGATATTGATTTGCAAAAGGGTGAATTTGACTTGCAAAACCAGTACAAAATGTACTGACGTCAAAAAAAACACGAAACAGGTGCAGGTCGAAGCCAGCCATAATCTTTGGAATCAATCGACTGCTGGTGAAACGATGCAACCCCACCTGTGTGCACACGGCTCCGCGCCGGAAATCGCGAGTGGAACTCGAAGAACAAGTCGCAGCAGCGCGACGAGAGGTCTGTGAAAACTTGGAAATGGCCACGGACACAAACATTCCGAAAACAGTGGGCGGTAAAAGTGGAAAAAGGACGGTGCGGCTGTTCGTCCAATTCAGCGAGCCTCTTCAGCCCCGTCTTCCACTCGAGGCGAAAGTTTGCGCAGCCAGAGGAACTCTCTCTTTCTCTCTTTTACTCTCGGTGTGGTTCTTGGGAACGACCGGTACCTACGTCCCAAACGAGGTGTATAACCGAACCGACACCCAACGGTGCCCGACCGAAGTAGTTTAACGAGGACCAACCACCGCCCCCGTTTAATTAATCTGGGGGGGTAATTGGATTAACGGCAACGCCGGCTCTCGGCCACTTCGGCCGATGTCGTATGGAGCATCCCGACGGTTATCGAGAAAATAATAAAAATCTTGCCATCGCCGGGACGAGGGGGTTGGAACCCCTCACGCTTGCCACCCCCTTTGGATCTCGTTGCCATCGTGTGGGAGATCGTTCCCCTGGATTCTAGTAGACGAATTTTCTTTTACTGCTTTGGGAGCATTAGGGGTGAGATACATTTAATGTTGATTTTTACAAATAACGAAAGGTTATTATTAATTCCAGTGGAAATTTAATACAACCCACGTAGAATGCATTACTATAACTATTACGAAAATACCTAAAATAATTATATTATTTCTGTTATAACATAATTGCACACTTTCCGTGTATCGTGTACATATTTGGAAGCGTTTATATACGGGAAATTTGCACTCCATTTGTATTATATTCTATTGTTGACCGATGTATGATTGGGTCTTGCTGAAATTGGGAAGTTCACATATACGATATATGGATAAATGTATATGTACCCTGCTGGTACATATGAATTTAAACGCGATCTTCATTGCAGGTTTGAAACACAATATTTTAACAGATTTTTCGATGGATTCTTTACTATAAGGCAGCATACCAGCTATCTATTTATTAAAAAATGAAATTCGATAGCTGACTGGATGAAATTCAGAATATATTCGCTTAGAATTCTTGCTAAATACTGCGCTAGAGTTAATTTTCAGAAAACCTTATCTCACTCTGCACGGTTCAAATACGACGCTGTCGGTTCAAATACGTCCAGGCGATAACCACCCCCTATTTATCTTGCATTTTCCCGATGCAATATTTTTATCTTCCTGAAACATTGACAGTCTAATTACTAATACACCCTTCCGAATAAAAATTCTGCTATGACAGGGGGTGGCTCGCGACCTCACCCCGAGTATCCGCGAGTACTCCGACCATTCTCGTGGATTTCGTTGGATGGATTCTTTTTCGGTGCATTGAGAGCTCGATGGGGAACCTAGGGGTAGGGGGTCGAATCGATTCCTCTTGGAAAAATAATCTGCCCGAAGAATGGGGGTTCTTCTGGTCGATTCTTTCGCCGCTCGCTGGGTGATCGGTAATTTTCCTCGCAGCGTACGTCTTCGGGATGGGCTTGGGGTTTATTCGAGACCTCGATCAGTAATTTTGCAGTAGGATGCCGCGGCGTACCCTTTTGTGGATACGATCGAATAAGACGATCCTCCGAATAGGGGTTGAAAGACTTCCCGCGGAGGATAAGCGTCGGTTCTCTGCTCCTCTGGTGTACAATGCTATTCAACATTATGTGGACAATTTATTAACCCTTTGCACTCGAGTGGTGACTCGGACCCGGCACTATTCAAATATCAAACACGTTCAGTAATTTATTCAATACAAATTAATGCAACAAATATTTTGAATAATGGTGTAAGAATTATTAGTTGGCGTTTTTACGAAAATATCAAATACGTTTAGTGTATTAGCTTTATATTAGTAATAAATTTTAGTTTAGTTTAATTTATTGAATACAAAATTAACCCTTGCAAAAATATTACAAACGTTCTACGTATGTCCATTGTTTGCTCGCTAATATATTAATTTATAGTCTTAAAATGAGAGTTTGTGCAAATATGTGAAATACAAAAGGTTTTTGAATACGGATGAGGGTTAGCACATATTTATACGGCAAGCGTCACGCTTTGATAAGTTCAGTGAATAAACGAGGTTTTCGACAAACTGTTGCGCTAATTTGTACTTAACTATGCTAGAAAATACTTCATCGAGGTAAAACAACGCGCGGAAGCACATGTTGCTGGTCATGAATTTTTTATCAGGCAAATAATGCGAACGAATATTTCATGGAAATTGGTTCCGATCGTTTAAAAGGGATAAAACGCACAATAAACATGATGGACTTGTTACTGCGAGCCCGTTCCGTTCCCGAGTAATATTTATTCCAAAACAAAATAAAGCGAAAAAAAGGCGCATACAGATCGAATTGAGTAACCTCCTCCTTTATCGAAGTCGGTTAAACAATAGTACAAATCGAATATGTTTCGTGTAACGTATCGAATCTTGATCATGCCAATTTGATGCAGCCTACACAAATTTAATAAATCATTTATTGTTTATAACTCTCATGTAAACTCGAAAAATATATATTTCATATATCCATGCAATATGAAATGCGAAAAATATTCTTCCGCAGCTACTGGTCACGAAAGATTAATAAACTATCAGCCTCGCATACTTTCAACTTTAATATACGCCACAATCAACAAACTTTCCGGAGTTCACGGATCGTCCAAAAGGTTTTTTAAGCAAACTTTTCATATTCCTTGCGCGAGAAGTTTCGCTTTGACTCGGTATTTAAAGTTTACCGAGTGCGAATAATAACGGGCGGCGCGGTTTCGACGACTAGCCTCATCCCTCAGAAGTTCGAGAATTAATTATGCTCATACGAGGCGAGGCTTCGGGAAACTTAACCAATTAACGGCTTAAGCCCGAGACAGCCTAACTGCGATCGCAGTTGAGCATTTCGAGGGATCTTCCGGAAAATACATTGCTGCTCAAAAGTGCAGTACTCGGTCTTTGCGAACCGATAAAGCAACAATGGAAGCACAGCCGTTGGAGAGCAGCAGGCATCGTAATCAATACACAGCGGATTTGATGCGTTTATGACAAAAATGAGCAGATGTAAATTAAAACAAATTATTTAATCGTGCTAAGAAAGAAAACAAATTTCTATTTCACTCCAGTTTGTGGCGATTCAGGAAGAAAATTTTTATTTTGCATAAAGATCCGCTTAATCTTTTTTTAAATCGCAAAATCAATTTTTTTATTACAAGAGTAAAAATGCAGTACACGAAAGAAAAATTTGTGTGTTATTTATGGAGAGGTTTGCCATCGGATTACCATTTCTTTGGCTTCTTTCAACATTTTTTATGCGGTGCAAATTGCAATTCAAATGAAGTCGTAAAAAGTTATGTAACATGGAATCTTCAAGTTGCCTGAAAAATCGCAAAAAATCATAAAACCTATTCTAAATGGTAAAAAATTTGCTTTCCTTTTCCCTCGAGAAAACGAAACGACCTAATAGCATCATTGAATTCTTTAACGAGTACGTGTGCACGAATTTGTTACGGAATACGGAATTTACGACAAATAAATGTGATCTGTATTTGAATATTTCGTTCTCATTAATTGCTGGATATAAATTTAACATGACATTTTAATCGCGGGGCTCTCGTGTACATTGTGAATATGCGGAGCGGGTTGTTCGATAGATTAAAGCATATTCGTGCCGGCATTAATAATTCATAACGAATATTAATGGAACGCGAAAAAGAAGAATACGAATTATTTCGAGCCCGACCTAATAAAAAATACACACTGAACCGAGAGGAGAGAGAGAGAGATTCGAACAAGAGAGCATTCGCGGATCTATTCGCGAAGTGAAAATCGAAATTCGAAAGAGCGGGAACTCGGAGAAAAATCGATTTCTACATAATAAAAGCGTGCAGTGCGATACCGTCGAGCAACGAACACGCGGAAACAGCTGATCCGCGATAACGAAGACGGACGTTGATTGCAAATTGTTCCGGTAAACAACGAAATTAAACGACGAGAACGTAATTTGTTTTCTAATAAAATTACATATCCGAGAGGTTCGCTGGGAATGAAACGGGATATCTCACGCTCCAGATCCATCGGCGAGACAAAGAAGAAATTCAAAAGAACCGCGCCAGCTCGTGGAAATGTATGTTTTAATAGTGAAACCGCGGGAGCCAGGTGCAACAAACAAACCGCATTCAAATCGTTCGCTCCGAGGAAGATTGCGTAATGGCTTGGCGACGGTCTTTCCAGTAAATACAATTTTATTTTTGCCATTCACATTCAGCGGTATCATTTCTAATGATTAGTAGCCTGCGGATTTTTATGCAAATTAAAAACTCTCGCCATTAATAGCAAGATTCGCGAGCCGTTTCTTTTCTTAAAGATTTTCATCAGTTGAAAATCGTGTAAAAGTGTTCTTAAACTCTAAAATATCTTCATGGTTTTATATTGTACGAGCTCATTGAATAATTAATGGGAAGGTAGCTAAATTTATCATTTTATTCATGAATATCTTCATTGTTTTATATTGTACAAACTCATTCGTACAAGCTGACATTTACTTTCCATTAATTAATGGGAGGGTAGTTAAAATTGTTCAGTGAATGTCCGATTCACGTCTGTTCGCGTGTGATTTTATTAGCGAAGTTTAAGTACAAAAATTATAACATAATTACGAATCACTGGACAAGTGAGAATTGCGTATATTCAATTTATAATTTAATGCGTCATAATTGGAGTCCCTTTGAAGTTATCTAGAAAATGTAACTTCTGCCGTCTACTAATTAGTAGACTGCGGATGAGCACCGAAATTTACATTTTCACCGGCAACTGCTGAGAAACTAAAGTAAAATAGAATTCTATTTCGTGCATTGTTAATTTCCTGGTGGGAGACAGTAGCGGAAAACGAGTAAAATAAAATTCCGTGAAAATTGCAGTTTCGTTTTTGTTTCAATTGTAACTCTGATTCAGAATTTCATTTGTATAATATACTAATTTACAGAAATTATAATCAATGAACATCCCGAATAATTTTCAAAAAAATTCCCAAGGAAATATTCCAATCTTCCAAACCCTCTCCCGAGTCGTGGAACTCAATTCCGAACACAAAGGACCTCGTTAAAAATCAAACTACTCCTAAACTCACATTTCCCTAGCTGCGTACACCCTTAAATCCACATTTGCACCGTCGAGCTGCGCAAGAGCGGCCCGAATAATTTCCAATCTCGGAGAGCCGTATCTCAATCGCATCAAACGCCAAACAAACGACGCGACGTCTCTCTCGCACATTGCTACTCAATCTCACCCCCTTTAACGTGTGTCCCGTCGCGCCATGAGGGAAACCGAAGGAGGGGTGAGTCGGACAGTTGTAGAATGGGGAAACGTTCCCAATATAAATAAGAGGAATGTCGAGACACGAAGAAATGCGAGGCACTTATTGGCAATAACGTCTGCAACGTATTTCCGGGGGGCGCGATACGAAGAAAAGCCATGCCCCATGCTCGGAACACGGGGGTGGCTCGGCACTCACCACCCTATCAGGATATGGGGAGTGGGAGTCACGAACACGCGTTACAATACCGTGATTTCCGGGGAAACGAAACCTACTTCCCAGTTTAACACGATTCCGCAAAATCAATTACCAACGGCACCCATAATATACGGGCGAAGTTCCCGTTGGGCCAAAAGTGTTCCAGTACCCTCCCCCACGTTCAACCCCCATCCGGAACCGTCTACGGAACTTGTCTCAGCGCCGACAATTCCGTGCCTCGTTCAACCCTCGTACACCCCCTCCCCAACACCCTCTCGCGCTCTTAACTCGCGAAATTATAGTGGTTCGGCTCGAATTCGGGCCGCGAAACACCCTCGGAAATGGTTGTCGCGCAAACGGGCACGAATAATCTGTAACTACGGGGCCGCCGTGTCTATACAGCCTCCGAAAACCATCCCCCCCGGAACAAACTACCCCTCAACCTGTTTGCCGTTATCGTCCAACGCCATGGATATGTCAATCTCTTGCAATCGATGCAGACAATTTTTATTTTGCTAGTTATTACTTAACCTTGCTTCAAATCGCAAAATCGTGGTACATCTTGACTTGTAACATTTCAAGCATTTTTTCATCACAGCATTTCCAACACCTTTTGCCTTTTCATGTGTTCTGTTTACGGAGAGGATGTACTATCGGATTACCATTTTCTTTCTCGAATTTTCTAACATTCTGTATGCGGTGCAAATTGCATTTCGAATAATGTCGCGAAACATAAATAATTCGAATAAAGATCGCGAAGAGGATCATAGAACAAAATGCTATAAGAGCATTTATTAAAATAGAACAAAGGGTTAAATATTCGTAGAAAAACAAGATGACCAACCGAATGAACCAGCAGGGGTGCAAGGGGTGAAATCAGCGAAAATTCCGTGGTGGATGTAAACGCCCGAAAAACCCCATTAGAATCGACCAGGGATAAGCCCGAACAGGCAAAGCGTTTTCCGTCGGTGCGGAAACATCGTCTGCGATAAATACGGTCTGGGGGGTTTGCGATGCGAATTTCCGCGCGGAAGAATAGAAAGCGTAGAGGACCGCAGGTGGCACGGCACCCATGGAGGAGAGAAACAACCCCCATCGGGGGTGCGCGGGGTTTGGTAAAACGTGGAAGCGTCTTTGGCCACCGCTTACCGAGCAATCAGCGCTCGAGATAAAGAGGCCGTTCGCGTGTACACGGCCGAGACCGTGGCGTTGAACGATAACGGGAAAACAGGCTGAAGGGTGGTTTGCTGTGCACCGGTGGTTCTCCGAGACTGGAGACACAGCGGCCCCGGAGTTGCAGATTATTCGTGCACGTTTACGCGACAGCCATTTCCGACGGTGTTTCGTGGCCCAAATTCGAGCCGAACCACTGTAATCTCGCGAGTTAAAACGGCACTCTCGGGCGTTGCATTTTCGAAAAATCAGTTTTCTTGCATTTCCCTCAACTCTTAAGGGGTGGTCTCGTTTCCGGGATTGCAAGGGTGTGGGATGCGCTTTCTGACTTCTTCAGTAGTCAAATCTAGGCCGCAATATAACATTTAATGATAAAAATATAGAATATTCAATTCTCAAAAAAATGAATTTTTCAATTTTGAGTGATTCTTGAATGAATAAATAGTATAAAAGTGCAGACAATTTCTTCTATTAAAATGGTAATTAAAGAAGACAAGCTTCCAGCTTGATTTGATTGTTTTATTTTGATTGGACATATGTAGCTATTATACGATAATATTTCAATGCAAAATTGAATATGTTCATGTCGGAAAAAGAGACTGAAAAATTGTGGGATCTCGCTTCCGATACATAGAAATAAATAAAAGGAATCTGTTGAAATGATTTTTGGAAAAATACGGTCAGATAGTGAACGAAAAATAAAATATGGATACGATTATTCTCATATGTCTTTCATCATTAGCATGATGCACACGATTCGATCGCAGCCGACCGACTCTGGCATCTGTATTTAAACAGCATCGATATGTGTCAATTACAACGGGTTTCGTATCTGGTTAATTGCGATATAGAGCCCATCGGAAGTAAACTGATGGGAATATGAGACTAATTAACAACGGTGTTTCATCGTGGACAAGGACCGAAAGAGCTGGAAATAAAATTCGATACAGCCGAGCTACCCGATATCAATTTTCCAGCGATAATTTGACAATTAAGAAATTCAATTATGCATCGCATCTGTACGTCCGTAACACTACACTCAATATTAGATTTCCGAAAAAGGAGAACGAAGAAGCCGGGAAATTCTCAGTTCACAGAGAAAAAATTCAATGTTCATTACTCGAACTTTTATATCAATTCATATTGATAAAGTACAAAATTAAGGAGAGAATATGCATTGATCCAATACATAAAATTTGTTTGATATAATTCAATTTTAGTGTTGAAGTGAAGTATCTATTTTGTAAAGTGAAAATTATTTAACGATTTTAAAAAGGTGTCTCTTCGTTAAAAAATTCTCTCTCCAAGCCCGACATTTTCAAAAATTATTCTACTCTTTCATAGACATTAATATGTGTCTGAATTAAGAAAATATACAAATCCCTGCGCAAATATTATCATTTACAGTACCTTAGCAGCAATATCACGTTACCAAAACGTGTTCCAGCATCGCTTTTCCTTCTGCAAATTACGGAATCCAGCGAAACGAATGAGAGTGCATTCGACGCTGCACCATAGCGTGATAACGGATTTGGCGCTGGGAAAACGACGGAAACGCAGTCTGCAAGAGAAAATGATTTAACAACAATTTTAATGTATTATTTAAACACATGTCTATCTGCGATCATTTCGTTTTCTCAAGGGGAAATGACAGCCTGTTTTTGTTCTATGATCTTTTACGATTTTTCAGGAAACTTAAAAATCCCATGCTTTAATAATTTCTAGTTTTTTTTAGAAAAAAAAACTGAGTAAGTTGACATTTTACGACTTCGTTCGAAATGAAATTTGTACTGCATAAAAAATGTTAATTCGATGGTAAACTCAAACATTTTTTTTCGATATTTTTAAAAAATACACTTGTCATCCATTCCGAATGACAAAATACCCAAACATTTCCATAAATATTCATATTTACAGGAATATCGCGTTACGAGATCAGCTCCCGCAAATCCGGGGATGCATCGAAATGCGTTCGTCGCGTTTCGCCGGCGCATCGTATCGGTGGGACGGGTTCGGTAGCTCGAAAAACGTTCGAAAAACGGAGGTAGCGGATCTCGGGAAAGGGAACAAGTACCCAAAAACTGATATCCGCCGCGTTGTTCCCCGTGTTGGCGAGGAAAAATCGAAAAACGAGAAGATTATTCGAATCGGGCGTCGGTTCGGGCTTTGCCCATGAATTTTAAGTGAATCCAAAGGCGCGTATGAACGAGCAAAGAGAGAGAGAGATATTTCTATGTGCTATGCAGGATGGTACGGATGTTTTACGGTTGGCCACGTGATCGGAATCATGCGCGGTTTCCGGCACCGGAAACCCAGACAAATAACCCGTTTGTTAAGCGCCGGCGAGACTTTTCGGTTTTATCGTCGAGAACTCTCGGTAATTGGAGCAACGGCATGTACACTCCCGCTCATAAGTCTCAGGACACCTCTAGTTTTTAGTAAAACTCTGGTATTTCGTGTAGATTATAAACCTTTGACTGTATTAACTACATGATATAAATATAATGATAATGATCGAAAACACACGTCAAAAATATGTAAAAACTATTTCGGTCAACTTGAATGTAATAATCCATTAAAAATTATAAAATGGCCACTCCAGTCACCAGATTTGAACCCCATAGAAAAATTATGGGATCAATTGGATAGACAGATACGAAACTTTTGCCTTACTTCGAAAGCACATTTATGGAATATTTTCGAACGACAATGGAATAATATAACAACAGGAAGAGAATAGTGGAAATTTAAATATTTTTTACTTCTTGGTAAGATGTTTGATATATGAGTGCAGCATCCTTTCCTTCGCATGTAAACCTTTAAATAAGGAAACATTTGTTCGCATCTTTCAACGATTATTTCATTTTTACAGAGTTGGATAGAAATACATTGTCCGAAGGCTTCTGAGCGGGAGTGTACAGTGGTACGTGTCTGTGTGGGGAAAAAGCGATTTCGGGATAACGACTAGTTAAAATGTGGCAACGAATGGGGAACAATTAGACGAGGCAACGATGTCAATGACGAATCGTCGTCCAGAGCCAGAGACCGGGACTTCGATTCGAGAAGTTCCACGGCACTCGTTTATTTTGTTGTTTCGTCTCCGGAACCTCGGAGTTTATTGCTCGAAACGGAAGCGCCATTGTTCCCGTTCCCATTAAAACTTGCTGGGTGCTCCCCACCCACCCGCGACGTGCTACCGGGTAATCATAAACGTATCAAGGACGCGACGGTTTTCCCGGCGAATCGTTTCCTTGCCGCCGCGAGAGTCCTTTTCTCTTTTGAGTAATCGCTGTATTAACTCGTCGGATTCGGAGAACCACGAATTATTGGCCCATTGACGATGCAGAGGAAATTGCTTTTAGTTGGAGAAGTCGCTTTGGAACTCCGTGCAATACTCATTTCTTTTTTTGCTGGTTGATTGCCTTAGGCCGGAGGGACATTGGTTTCTCGAAGGGAAATGGGGAAATCTGGTTTAATTTGTTCTGAAGTGTTGAGATGGAAAATTTTGTTTGAATTTCTCCCGACTACTCAGAAGGAGAATCGCAGTGTTAAAGGAAGGTACAAGCGGAAGGAAAATTTGTTTGAATTTGTTAACAGTGTGTTAAGGGAAAATGTATTGAAGCTGCTTCTCTAATTTATTTAAAACCTGAAGGAGAAGAAAGATTTATTTTAACTCGGCGACAGACATTTAAGTCGCTTTAATTCCAATCTGTTCTATTGATGGTTCGATTTTATTTCCAAGAGATTGGAATTGAAAGGAATTTTTCTTCTACTTAATACGCTCGATGAATTAAACGAAATTTCCTCTCTTCGTTTTACTGAAACCTGTAAACTTGTGAATTCTAGAATGAGTGAATTTAGAACGATGAATTCGAAGACATTAAAATTCGATACGCTTAACAAATGAATCCAATGAATCGCCAGGAAAGTCGCTACTTGAAAAATAATCCTGGAAGAACTGAAGAACCGCAGAGGTTCGCGATGAATCGTTTTCTCGCAGAACGGTAATTCCATTTCTCCTTTGAATAATCGGTATATTAACTCTTAACCACGGAGACGAGATTTATAAAGCTCCTTCCGGGGATGGTTTTGCTATTTGTTTTCATTAGGTCGTCTGTGGCTGGTTTATTAAACTTTACCGGTGAGCGATCTAGCATCTTTTTTAATAGAATCACGATGTAACGTGGATTGAAATTATCTTTGCGGAGAGTTTGCTTGATAAATGAGCTGCAATTAATTAACCGCGAATCCTGCGTCTCTTGTACGTACTGAAAACCAGAGTCTCTCGTTTGCTTCTACCTAGACGAATTTTCTCGGCAAGAAAATTTTCCTTCGCGTCCATTTTCACAATAATCCATATAATTTTCAGTCTCGTTTGCAACGCTGGTGATCTTACAGCGGCAGCGGTAATCGGAAATTAACGCTCGACTTTAATCTGAATAATAATTCTGTGTTACATATATTCTGTACAAATTAAATAACTATGAAGAATGCTAATAGAGTTCCGTAAGTTTATTAAAATATTTTGTTTAAAACAGCGCGGAGAAGGCAACCTATTCCAATCAAGAATGCCAGTTTTAATTTACAATGACAGGAAAAAGAAACTTCTGTAATGTTCTTTCAGAAATGAAGTTTACAAATAATTCTAGGACGGAAGAAATGTTTCATTTTCGAGTTAAAATAGCTCCGGGTGCAAAGAATTTTGATTTGAATTGAATTTTCTAATTCGTCCGTTTTCCCCACTGCGCGGCAGCTTATGAATAATAAAACTGTTGAATATTTCGCGAGATCTAATGTGCGCGTCGCCGTTCAGCCCGTTCCCGGATATCAGTTCCATTAAACCATCGTCGAATAACATTTTCCACTCTCATTAATTATGGAGCCGGTTCTCACGGCTTGCGAATCGATATATCTGTCGGCGAGTTCTCGCGAGTTACAGCCTCGGGAGCAGCGAATCAAACGAATCCGCGGGGCCACGGTTTTCGCGATTGATATTCGCGCGCATTCACCAAAGCCTCGGGATCCTACGTCGTCGTCGCATTGAAGTCGCGGCGCCGGGGGCAAGAATGACTCGCGGGGAACAATGACTTCGGAGAATAGCCCCGGCTAATTATCGGCCGGGGATCGATCTGCGGAATTAGCGCCGGTGCGGCGCGGCGTCCCACAAAATTTTTCGAACCAGCCGATACACGGTGAGCTGGAAATCCGATTAATGCAACCGAAATTATTTCAGTGTTGTTTCGAGGTTCAAATTTAATATTGCAATTTCTAGAACACTGATCAACTCTTGTTGATGTCCCTGCACACATAATTATCTGAAATATCCGATTATCAATCGATGCAGACAAACATTTTTTTAATAATTCCAAAGTTTTGCCCCGGATTGGAACATCGAGTGACACTTTGTCGAAAAACGAGCTTTCTCATATTGACATGTACAAAGTTTCTATCCCAAAAATTGTAATCGTAACGAACACTTAAATAAAAAAAGAGAAAGATGGTTATCTTTGTCTGGACGCCCTAGCTAACTTGTTTGATATTTTTATCTGCTCTTCTTTTCACATGAAGAGCATTTCTTTACGATAAGAATTTACACAGGTAATTAAAAATTAATATAGATATTGTATTTGAAAAGTAATGCTCGGCGAAGGCACGGAAATCTTCAAAATTCCTCATCTTTACCAAGGAATATCTTTTCAGTTCGAAATAGTACCGCATTACTACAAATTGTACTATTTCCGGTACACTTTTCGTGCAAATTTCATTCCGATATCTCTTATGGTTGCGCATTAATCGATTAAAATTTTAATCAAGATTGATTGATTAATGTGTACGATTGAAAAAGTAATCATTGAAAAATCGGCGATTGATTCAATCGATTAATGAAGTTAATAGTCAATCGTTGATTACATTTTTGCCCAACTCTGGTTCACGATCCAGCCCACTGTGCGGTAACTAGAGCCCCACAGTCGCCAAGGAACGAACCTGCAGGCTGATAAGCGCGATAAAATCGAGCCGAGTCTTTTTTTGGCCTCATTCGCCCAGTGTAAATTACACCGCCGTTTTGCCTCCTCAGCTCGAGCCCTATCCTTTTCTGGCGAGTGTATACGATGCTCCCCATTTTGTTTCTTTATTTCTCGCATTTTCGCATCCTATTCCGACGGCTCACCGCTAAGAGCAATAAACTATTGTCAACGCGGGCTTGTCGAAACTCGTTCAAACAGCCATAAAAGAAATTGTGAAAGTTCACCCTAGTTTTTCCGGTGGCACGGCGATCGCAAAACTGCGCCGAGGATATCTTTATTCTTGTCCCTTTTTTTCTCTCGAGAGCTGATCAACCACGCAACCCGCGCGACACCCACGCATCCATATTTGATAAGGACGACATGTCCTCGCGACCATATATTTCTGCCCTGCGAAAACTCCTGTCGAGAGAGCCGACCAACTTTTCCGCGTCCCACGTTCTCGTCGACTCCTGTTCGGCTTTTACTTGAAAGTTCGACCTCCGCCAACCACCCCATCCCACAAAACCCTCAATACTTTCCGGCGAACCTCTCCCGCCCCCGTGTCGCCACTTACCCTAACTCCTCGTTCCGGAGCCTTCGTTCGTCCATTTTTTATTCTTCCTGTTGTTCGATCGCGGGATCGAGGACATATTTTAATATCGGACGGGACGTGTCCGCCGCCTCTTAGCGCTCCCCATAGAACTTCAGAGTTATTCCGGTCTGACCGGAACAGTATCATTCTACTTTGGAAAGAAAACGAAGCGGGACTTCATTGGCGAGTTTCGAACACTCCGGCGAAAATGGAGAAATCGGGAGAAAATGGAAAGCTTTCTAAAATTCTGCTGGGGAATTAATTGAACTTTTATAGTATAGGATTTACGTATTTACCAGAAACAAGTCATGAAAATAAATTCGAAAGCGATTCAACGGATGTCCTATGTGAAAGCATTAGCGATCGAAACTTTAAAGTATTTTGCATGCGGCATTCCTCCTGACAACCACAGAATTGACAGTGGCGTAAGGCAGCGCCCGGGTCGCCGCAATATGTTGCAGGCCTGAGGTGGCCCTCCAAAATCGGTCGAAACGAGCACTTTCCCACGACATAAAAGTTCCCCTCTCCTCCCATCCGCCTCCAATCAAACGTCTAACTGGTACCGGTCAAATCTACTTACCGAAACTCACGGAATCCAGTTTCCAGGGGAAACAGGGTTACACGAGTCGTCGGGCGGGAGTCAGCGGAATTTGCAATTGCCTGAAATTAAAAAGGAACAGTAGCAAAGGGTTGTTCGCAGCGACAGGGATGAGAGAAGGATGACGAAACGCGCGTGGAAGGTGGGCGGGTAACGAGCGCGCCGCGTTCCCCCAAGTTAATATTGTTTAACGAGGCCTAGCGCGGTTATAAACAGCGAGCTTTTTTCTTCTCATTACTAAATCCCTCTTCCGGCGAACGGGAAAAAAAACCGTGGGCCCCGAGTTTAATAATTTTTATCGCGGGGCCGGGCCTCGTTAGAAAGTTGCGGGGTGAAATTTTTATCGCGACCCTGGAGCACACGTTCGCTCGTACGTCGGGGCCGAAATTAAGGGCGAAGGTTAAAAAAAGTTTTTCTCGGCGAGACTCCTTGAAAGTTCTCGCGCTTCGGCCGCTGCATCCCCTTCGCTCTCTCTCTCTCTCTCTCTCGGGCGACCCGCTTCGCTCAGCCCGTTTACGGACGGCCCGTTCCGCTCGCGGTTTTTTTTCCATAAATTAAACGGGAAACCAACGGAAGATAAAGGGTGTTCCGAGCTGAATAAAAATTGAGATTTATCGGACGGGACTCCCTGTCCGTTCTCGCGAAGATAGCGGCGCACACTCGCGGAATACGTAAAACGGTTCCGCGTGACCTATACACTTCCTCCGTGGAGGAACCATCGAGCACCAGGTTTTCGGCTAATGATAAAATATGTCCGGTCTGACCTGTTTCGAGACTCTCACGAATTCGCGCCGCACCGCAGCAGCCGCAACGCCGACGAAAAACAAGTAGGTGCGACCGGTGACAAGGTACACAATAAGGGGTCGCACTCTGAATAATTTCCAGTTGGACCTTCATGAATCGCAAATTTCCCAGCTTCTTGCCGCTTCGGTTGTTGTTATCTCCGACCTGGAAAATTGATATAGAACGGTGAATTAGAGGTGGATCATTCGTGTTTTAATTGCTGGAACGGATAGCTACTTGAGCGGCTGAATCTCCGCATATTTTACTCGAAGCTGTATGAAAATTTTATTCCGTGGGATTTAGGACGGAATAGGTTACTGGTTTTTTCGTGTTTGCAACTTTCATCGGGCTGTTAATAATCGAGTGATCGCGAATTGTTTGTACGTTCCTCTGGTTCTGTTTCGACAACTACACGTGTGTTACTATACTCTAGTTTTTACTATTTTTAAATAGTTTAATATGCGATCGGTAGACTGCGGATATTTATGCATCTATGGCATCTGAAAATTGTCGAAAGATTTTTATTTATTCAAGATTTACGAAGGCGCTGCTACCACTTAAAATAAGATTTCATTTAATTCCACTTTCTTCGAATTTGCCTATAAAAATTGAAAATTGCATAAACATCTGCAGTTTATTCGGACTAGTTTTCCGCACGATTTTCTGCATGATTGTGAAACCGATGACAAAACGCCGACGCTGCGTCCTCGTGACGGGGTCAATGGCTGCACAGAACTGCGGTCGAGCGAATAACAAAAAATCCGCGACTCTTGACCCGGAAGTCCGTGTCTCCCTGAAAAAGCGACGGTTGCGGGGTTGGAGGGAGGAGGAGCGGCTGAGGGGGACAAAAAGAGGGCCACGGGCGACCGAGCGAAGAAACAAGATCGGGAATAATAGGGGAAAGCATTTTACGTGGTCGCTTTGATGGATACGTCGCGGGACGAGATTCCCCTTGGAAACGCTTTGTTCCTCGTTAGTGTTGTGTGCCAGTGATTCTTCCGCGCGGGTAAGCCGGAAAGAACGTACCGGAAAGTGGACACCTCCGAAGACTAGCGTCCGACTCGGCGAAGTATGAAGATTTATTCGAGGCGTCTCCGCTCGATCCCTCCCGATGGGGCTGCCGACGATGAAGGAGCACTTTCAAGTAGAAGCTATCGCTCGTTCATGCCTTTTTAAAGCGCTCGGTGCGCCATCGATCCTTCCCAGCAGTGTCTTTACCGTCTAAATATTTGATTAAATGTAATACATCCTACCCGATCCAATATTTAAGCTAATGCGACAGAGATACTCGGCTTCCACGAACCTTATCGGTAGACCTGCGGATCTTTATGCAATTGTGGCTTTTGAAAATTTTCAAAAAATGCTGGGATATGAAATACGACAGCATTTAGTATGATTTTCATTCATTTTCAGAGCAAATAAGATTTCATTTGATTCGAGTTTCTTAAAATTCGTCAACATAAATTGCAAATTGCATAAACATCCGCAGTCTACTTATCTATAACTTCACTCTCGGGATGGCCTTGATAAATTTAGCTGCCCGATCAGTGCCCTTAACTTTTAATTACCCGCATATATATTCTGTACGATCTCAAAACTTTAAAAGTGTTTCAAACATAAACATTTACTTGGCATTAAAGTAGTTATTTCATGGAACTAAAATTTATTCATGTTGGAGTGATGTAAAGCTCCATGTAACCAGTTATGTAGAAAGTGGAGTGCAAGAGTAATAATAATACTTATTCCGGAGGAATTAGCATCGAGAACTTTGCTTTTCGAGACAATCAAAATTTCTATGTATATTTTGAATTTCAGTAAGTCACAGTAAGTCAAGAAACGAATTTCACAGTTAGAGACTTACAGAATTACTGTAACTCATATCAAAGAACTTCAGGACCTATGCAGCAACATTTGGATTGTAAAGATTTTTATTCCTCGTTATAGCGGAACGATGATACTTAAATAAATACAGCAGCAAGGCCGGAAGTTGTGAGCCGAAATGTGGAATAACAGTTACATTCAGTGCGAGCCGGTTCACATCGATGTTAGAATAGCACGAGCGTCTGACCATTACAGTTTGTTTCCACTTACACAAACGTTCATAAACGAAACCAATAGACATTGTACTACCCGTTCTCTACAATAATTTTTTACGAACCGGTCGGTCGTTAGGACAACGGCAAGATCGATGAAGCGGAGACAATAACGTAGCATCGAATGTAAGTAGAAATAACGAGCAATAGTCGGACTACGGTGATATTACTGCATCGTTGCATACTCGTACCGAGCAGGTTGCTGAAGCTTGATTCTTAAAAAACAATATTATTTTCAGTTGTGGACTGATTTGCACATCCCCAAAAAAGCTTTCTCCATTTCCCATTCGCAAAGCAATACGCGAAAAAGTGTTTGCTCATCCCGATAGAATATTCAGAGAATATTCGGACAAAATTTTTGTATTATTAATATATAAATATTAAAGCGAGAGCTGCGTTTTCCAATCATAAAGTATCAGTGCAAGCATGACTGACACATCAAAGCGCGTCTCTTGCCTTGTAACATTAATATGGGCGCGTGGGGAATTTAAATTTAAATTTAATAAAAGCTGTATGCATATTATTCGGTTCACGGATTGCTAAATACTGTTCGAGTATTATTCAATTAAAACGGGAATATTATTTCATTCTTACGGAGCCGGTGAAATGAATGTGTGATCTTTTTAACTTGTCGAATCGAAATAAAAAATGAAATTTGATTCGTTGGTGATCAGGGATAATCGCCGCAGCTGTAATAGAAATTTCAGAGCAAGGGGTTGCACGGTCGAGAGCACAAAGGTTTAACGACTCCGAGGAGCAGACAACGGACCAATCCAGCGAAACAGATAACAGCCATTGGAACAGTGGAGCGTCCGGCGAGTGCAATAGTCCGCGACCATAAACGGCCGGCTCGCAGATCGAGCTTTTTAGGGGTTGGTTGATGGGTCCCGGCGACGGTAACGCGATAATATATGAAACGATCTTGTCTGTTATTGAATGCGAGATGGCGAAACAATGCGCGTCGCTGCCGCCCGATAAACATCAGAGCTAAATTACTCTATCGTTGACACGGAAGCTCAAGCGAACGCGTGTCTGTCTGTGTGTATGTGCACGCGCGCGTGTGCATGCGGACGGGGGCGTCGAAGCCGCGATAAAATGCAATTACCGTGCGGCGTGTGGGTGGATGGGAAAAACAGTATTTAAATTATTTGCCCGGATTAATGAGACGATCGAGAGCCGAACGTGATCCTCGACCCGACCCAGGCCGCCGGCTACTCGTTTCCGCCATTATCGGCAACGATCCCCGTGTGTCGTTTGTCCCTCCGTTTTAAATGGACCGGGTTAATTACGAGCGGTTACACACTTGGATATCACCGGCAACGCGGAATCATAAAGCGACGCGAGCTGTGCAGAGAGGCGTCGCGACGCTCTACGCGCCAACGACACGACACGACACGACACGCTGCCGCATTCTTGCTTTAATGCAATCTCGACGCGCGACGTAATTCTCCAGGCATACCACCACGGCTCCCGTCTCAACCCCGGATCGATCAATATTTGCGGCGACGAATTTTCGGACCTGGATCGACGAGCTACTCGATCTTAAAATGTTTAAACAGCGCTTCTTACAACTTTATTAATTCTAAAACGCATTGTTGTGGGGATTACTATTTATTATTTTTGCCAAATCTGTTGTATCTCTGATCGATCACTAGACAGCGGATCTTTATGCAAAATAAAATTTCTCCACCTGGAATTTATTTATTTTATCTAGCTTGGAGATAATATAACTAGACTGTGGATCTTTATGCAACATACAAATTGTCTACATCGATTGCAAGAAATAGAAACCAAATAGAATGTCATTTCTTCCATTAATCATTTTCAAGAGGAGAAATCATATATTGATATCTTCAATTTTTAAAATTGTTCAACAGTTTTCAATTTCATCTTCTCAATTTTGCTATAAATGCATACAGATCCGCAGTCTAAATATAAGTGTTTTGAAATTCTTCTGTGTCAATTGTTTCAATTTTCATCCACTTATTTTTCTCGTAAATGCATAAAATTATGCTGAATAAAATAATTCATTGTCTCCCTTCCCTTTAATAAATGTAATTTTTCTATCGACGTGTTCTATTACGAATTTTTATCATGGTTGTACTAAATTAAGGCTTCGCCTAACAGAATGTCTAATCATGATTTTCCATATTCTATCATAATTGAAAAATGAACACGTAAACGGAGATTTTTCGTGCGAAAGCCTCATTGTCGAAAACATGTACGCTAAAAGCTTTACTGATGTTCATAATGTATAATCCACTTACATTAAGTAGATTTGGTTAGCCATAACCAGACACGTTAGCCAACTTCTATTGAATGGTGCAGCCAAAATGCGGGGTTCCATTCTCTCCGACACAATGTCGGTCCCGCAAAAATGTGAACAGGATTTAATACCCAGATTCAATAACTTAAATGGTATCCCATAAACGTCAGCTGTGATTATAGGTGTGCGAAAATATTGCTCGGCGTACACAGAGTCGCTGGACTGTAGCTGCTAAATGAAAACGAAAATGTTTCGGATAAATCTAGTCGGCTGACGGAGGCTAACCATTTTTTAAATAATTGTTGGAAATGGTTTCCATAGAAATAGATAGTAACATTTAACTATACCTTACCGGTTCGTATTGAACAATACGGAAAGGAAAAATTGACATTTCGTCACTTTGTTAATTAATTTTCATTGATATCTATAATTGAAAACAAAATTGTTTAAATATAGTTTTACGAAATATATTTTATCACAAAAGTCTGCTCTTCAGTTAAAAAAAAAGCAAATGAAAATATTAAATAGGATCGTGAAGGCATCGCGTTAATAATAGAAGCAATTTTTGTCGAGAAAAATACTTTTGTTCAAATGTCCAACTTTCAATATTTATTACAGCTATAATATTTCTTAAAGAGTGTGTACTAATTTCTTCATGTCGAGGTCCATGGAATTTAGGCAGCAATGTTCATCGATTAGATGTCGATAGGAGAAAGTTCATTTTAGGCAAAACGTCACTGAAATTCTCGATCCAGCTTGGATTCCAGGAGCACTGTGGGTCGTTGTCGCGTAATAAAATTTTAATTGGCGATTAGAGAAGACGGTGGCCACCAGCGAGCGATATTTAATTGAACGATCCCGCGCGCAACACAAGCAATAATCCGAAAATAATGGTCAGCAAGGACCGGCGCGGCGTCTCGGGTGCTGGTGGAACAAGGCGCGGCATTAATTACAGTGGGAAGGTATTAATAGCTAACGACCCAATGATCGTTAAACGGCAACGATTATTTTCGCCGGCTGTTAGCTCGGGAGGCCGGGCGATTGCCATAACCGGGGCAAAGGTTCCGGGCTCGAGCAAGAAAGACTCGCCTAAATTGACTGAATTCCGGTCCGGGTTTTTGCTCGTCGAAATTCACGTCTGTTCGCGAGTTGTCGGGGAATTTCACCGGTGCTGTTTGCCGAGTTTTCGAAATTATTCAGTCGCGGTATCCGCCGGAAGCGAAGGTAAAAAGCGGTTCACAGAGCTGGATGGATGGATAGAGAGGCAGAAAGAGAGGCGTTTGCGAGCAAGAGGCGAATCGTAGAACTCATTACCAATGAAAATTAGACCCAAGATCATGCGGAACGTCTCGCGTGAGCCCTTCCACGAAAGCTCGAACTTCCGTCTGGAAATTGTTAGACGCCGCGGACGCCATCTTGCGAGCCTCCGCACTCTGCGTACACGCGTGAAATTACGTTAATTTGCAAATTGCCGGGATCACGCCGCGGAAAATAGCCTACCGCTTTAATTCGCCAGCAGTGGCTCGATTGTTTCCGGCCGGCTCTCACCTCTGAGAAGCTGACTTCGCGCACACCGCGGGATTGCACTGTGAACTGCATCCTTCAGCCGCGGAACTGCCATAAATTACAATCCTCGTGCTGATTTTATTTTCTTAATAATCCACCCCCTTGTGGATCCAGGGAATCAACCGGGGAAACTTATTTCTTTGATTTACGCCGGAATTTCTTGAAATGTTCAAACAGCTCGGAGAAATTGTTTTCTTGATTGCTGTTGTTTTATATCAGAAGATTACACAAGTTCTTATGTAGTCAGTCTTTTCTAATTATAGAAAAGATTGTGGCGGCTATAGAATTCATTAATTAACTGCGGATCTTTATGCAAAATAAAAATTCTTGTATCGATTGCAAGGAACAGAAACCAAACAGAATGTTATTTCTTCCTTCAATAATTTGAATAGATGAGAAAACATATATTGACATTTCCAATTTTTGAAATTTTTCCCACAATTTTGCTATAAATGCATAACGATCCGCAGTCGATTGATTAATAAAGCTGTACTCTTTAAAATTAACCATTGAATTCTATTTTCAAATCGGGCACGAGCTTATGCAATCATCCAATAAATTTAATAATGGTTATGCATGTCTTCAGTTATTTTTTAATATAACCAGAGGAGGCACACTCGGAAATTGGCGAAACGATCGACCAGAATGATCGGCGTGTCGTCGCACTCAAAATTCCTCGCGCCGTGTCTCTCCTGATTAAACTCCGCCCGCGCGGAAGACACAAAGGCCAGGCAGAACGAACAAAGTCCCGAACAGAATGAAAAAAAGAAACGACAGAAAGAGAGATCCCGAGCGAAACGAAAAAGTGCTCGGTATAACTTTTTCCGCGATAAAATTCACTCTCATTAGAAACACAAAGCGAGCAAAAGCGTCGCTAATGTCGAACTAAAAAATTTTAGTTCGCTCGCGCGAACAATGCCAAGTCCCCCCCATTCCTGGAAAAAGGCGAACCAGAAGAAACTGAAACGTTCTTCTAGCAATTTGCATAGGAAAAAAAGGAGCGCAGAGTTCCGAAAGCGATGAGAACAGACATTAGAACCTCGTCGCAACGGTGGAGCTAGGATTTTGAAGTTTTTGCTAGAGGTGCACGATTCGGTATGCATTTATGCAACTTTGGTGAAATAAATATTTTATGAAAATAACTGCGAGCAGCAGACTGTACGAAAATGGCTAGTCGGCTTTTGAAATTCTATGAATAATTTGGAATCGTAGACGAAAAGTGTGAGAATGCATGAAAATATAGAAAAATTATAAAGAGGAACGAAAAGAGCGAAAAATATGTAAGTAAATATTTATTAGGCGAGACGAGGAACGGCGTGGGTGAACGTCCTTTGAAATTCTCCCGAACGGCTGTTCTCCCAGTCTTGGAATTCGCGCTGAACTCTCGAATCACACTTTCGCGTCCGCGGAAACACCACGAGAACGGTTGTTGCGTAGCGGACAGGCGAAAGTAATGAATAATTTTCCGTCGGCGTATGAATAAACAAGCCACCAGGTGGGAGAGTAGGATGAATTAAGAGGCAGCCGGAAAAGAGGCTAGGTTCTGGGTAAAATATTAAAGCAACTTCCAGCCGAATGAAAGTACCGGCTCGCGAACCCTTCGTTCTTAACCCCTCTACCGGAAAATGAACGAAGATGCAAAGTGTGAAAACATCTCACATTCTCGACCGTCGAGGCAGCCTCGAACTCAACCTTTGTATTGCTAAATTAAATCATGACAATTCTTATTCGGCTGAAAGCGAACACAACATTCGATGTCTTCACAAATGCGTAATTCCTCTGAAACCTCCTGTCAGAAACTGTCAACAAAGACCTAGCTAATGTAAATAAATAATTAATTAGAACTAAAATAATTGTTTTATTTTTTGATTGAAATATTATTAAATTGGGATCCTACAAGACCCCGTGCGAGCAATTTTGCACAAATCGAGGTGCGAGTTACTAAAGGATATATGAATATTGCCACGCAATTAATTAATTAATTAATTCGTGAAAAATGTGACGGTGTAAAATATAATACATCATATAAATTCTTTACAAAGTGGATAAGCTTTTATCCAAGCGCAGTAATATTTTGCTTCTAAAAATTTGATATCGCATGAAAATTCGCAATCTACTTGTTACAGAGGATCTCGTTAAAAACAGAGTTTCATACGGTCCACATTGACCCTGTGGACGAGGATTAGGGATGGAACCATCCCCTGAAAATTGTCTCCCGCAGCCTTGGCGCTATCTCAGGAATTATTAAAAATAAAATTGTGTACAGACCGCTGCTCACTGAAACAGAGGGAGTTCACAGTGGTCACATGAAATTTCATCGACAACAGAATAGAGAGAACCATGATTAAACTATAAATAACACTCTGGAAAACTGGAAAATTGTCACCCTCGTTAAGAATCACTTCCCAGTAAAATTGCACTCGGCAAACGCGAGGAGCAGTGATACTTTCAAAACAATTTCGCAATTCCTGCGTCCACCACAGCGCAATAACGTCTAGCGCAAATTAAGGGTGGGTGGGGGGCGTATAAAGTAGGGCGACAATAAATAGCGAAGGGGGTAGGAAAACAGGAATTTCTCTTGCTGCGGAGGGGGAAAACATTTCGAAGGGATCGCGTTTCACGGTTGGCAAGAGATTTTCGCGACGACTTCGGAATTGCCGTCGGAGCCACGCGTCTTCGATTCGACTCCGTTCGCGGTGCCAATATTGGCTTGCCACTGGCTGCCAATACTATTTGCACGGCCCGCAATCGTCCTCCCTTTATGGCGCATTCGTTCTCTTACAACGACAAAGGGTCGCCCCGTATTTCTCCTCGATGTTTCCCATCTTCGCCATTTTTTCTGTTCAGCAGTTCATCCTCGGTATTAACACTAAAACCGCCGTCGAAGTGACAGAGAATCTTTGTACGGAATCAAAATTTTCTGCTAAATGAAAATGTATTTCTTCTGTTGGTCAGATTAAAAGAAATAAGTTATACTGTTCTGCTATTTGTAGGTAACCCAAAAATTCGTCGCTTCTATTTTTTTAATGCGAAACACGTAACGGGAAAACCTGATATGTAAATGTTAACCCATCAATTTCAATAAAAAACATCGAAAAATCAGATTCAGTTCGTGAAATGAGGGACGGATGAGGGTTAAAATAATGTCAGGGCATTCTGGAATTCGTTCACAATGTTGCATTCCGTTTAATCATTGGTGCAGTAAATAATATTCTTATAGCTAGTATCGAATGCTTTAAAGACTGTTTGGAATCACAATCGATTTATTCTTAAACACTTCGTTTCTGAAGAGGTTAATCTTGAGTCGCGAAGCAGTCTTTGCGAATGAACACGCAGGATTACGGCAGTCAGCGTGGGAATGGTGGAGCTCCATGCTCGCCGCCGGATATTTCCGTTTTCCAGCAGCGGAATCGAGATCCGGATCGTTTTAATCAGACGATCGTCCCCCGGCATCGATGAAGTCTCGTTTGAATTGCTTATTCGGTACGAGCTTCACCCGGACAACCTTCCCAAACCACATTCCACCCGCGACTTCCGCGATCAACCTAGGAAAAATCGTTTCGCTTTTTCCAGCCAGTTGCAATCCTGATTTGTATGTCGCAACGACCGTCACGTACCGCTTGTCTGATTAGTCTGTGTTTTATTCGAGCATCCTCGGCACTGCCTCCTGTTCAATTTGAAATTTAAATTTAACCCTTCTGGACTATCGTGTTCCAACTCCGCGGGGAATTCTTTTTTTTTTTTTAATTGTTCAGCGAGAGTCGACTGCTCGGTCGTGACATCTTTCAACTTTACCACGTCGAATACTGTTTTAACAGAACCGTTTCTCCTGGTATATTCACCGAGTCTTGCGAGTTTGAAGTCTGAACAGTTACAGCGACTTCCACTAATATTTGGACACTCTTAAAACGACGATAACTTTTTTAATATTGGATCCATAGGATTTGAAATTTTTCAGAAGTTAGGACAATTACTTTGCTACACAATGTGAAAAAGATTTTTGAAAATTTTGGAACTTGGAGGGCACTTCTTTTCTTTTCACATTCTTTTCAGAAAAGAATTTCATAAAAGAAGACGTTTTCTTTTCTTGAAGCAACTACCAGTTCACTGAAATATCATAATGTATATTACATACATATTAATAAATACTGTCTACCGACCAAATCGAACCAATCATTAATGATGTGGCGCATCTGCTTATTTACATTTCGCTTGCACGCTAAATAATGTAAATTATAATATTTATATCTTACTGTGCTATCAGTTCTCGTAATGTATATTTGCTGGGCAATATTGATAATGATTATTGTATACTATTCCCCGGAGTGTGCCGATACAATTAACAGCTCGTAATTGCTGGGCACAATTTTGTCGATATTAATTGCTGAATTAGATTTTTCGATGGTACAGTTTAATGGGTTGAATATATTATTAGGCAATTCGAAGAGATTCATATCTCACTGTGACTTCAATAGATAGGACACAATAGAGATATTCGTTCTGATTGCGTTGGCATGATTTATCGAATAGTTCGCGGTCATCGTATCATTTATCTACTTAATGGGACGATATAAATATACAAAAATATAAAGATATTTGTGTCAAATCGAGCACCGGGAAGAACCGAGAATATAAATACGTGAACAGGTTTTCCAGACAAGGGTTAAACGCATCGGATTAACTAATCACTTTTTCCGTGTAGCATCGGATGAGACGTGGATCGATCGTGGAACAGAGGGAACGACGAATAATCAGCTAACGATCAGTGGCCGTCGCGAAGGAGGCAACAGACCGTGGAAAGTGGCAAAAGGGTTGGGTCTGGGTGAATCCGAATGAAAAGCCAGGTGAAAAGCATACGGGGGGTTCAGAGCTCCGATAACACACCGTTGCAAAACCCGTTGCGAGTTTATCACCGCGTAGCGTGCTTCTTTTTCGAGTAGGCTCATCGAAATCCGTGCGCATACACGCGGCCCGGCGCGGCGCGGCGCGGCGTGGGCTTTACTGATTAAAAATTACCGGCCGTCAAGCTCTCGACCGGTATCATTCAGCACCGGCGAGGCAGGTTCGAACTATCCACCCAGCGATCCTCATTTTTTTCTCCCAGTTCCCGAGGCGTTATTTCACGTATCTATCTCTCTTCCTCTGCATCCATCATCTTCCCTTTGTCCTCCCGCGTCTCCATTATACTCCCCTTGTTCGCTTCCGTGTCCATTTTTCTTTTCTAATCCTCCCCTGCGTCTGTCTTTCCTGTGACCGTGCTGCTGTCCCACCGTATCGACGATATACGACTTCTTTGTACTGTTTCGAGAAAGGTCCACAGCCGGTTCCATCATGAATTTCGGCTTTGTACTACCTACAGCCGTAGTCATGCCTGTGTATCAGCCACGGGAGACAGTTCGGCTGACTAATTTTTATGTTACGCTACTTACGAGCATGCCCATGCGACTGTCTGATGAATTTCGACGTTCCGTCGCTTGCGTGAAAGCTCACACCTCTGCCCGACTGTTTACAGAAACTCTGTGCGTACACATTCGTCTAACAATTTAAAAAGTTTTACTGCTTAGAGAGAACAGAGTGTATCCTGGCCTGACCAATTCCGGGTTCGTACTACCTACAGAAAACTCTGTATAAGCAGTGTAACTACCCACTAGCTATTCTCATTTTTTCTCCTCTCGAGGCGTCATTTCCTCCATTCCCTCTCTCGCTCTCTCTCTCTCTCTCTCTCTCTCTCTCTCTGGATTTATCATACTTCTCCTGCCCTCTCGCTTGTCTATCCTCTTGCTCACCTACACATCCATTTTTCTTTTCTAACCCTTTTCCCCGTGTGTCTTTCTTCTCTTATCGCTCTGCTCCATATACTGGATGCTTCGATAATCATTACACAACCTTCGAAAATAAAGATACTTCTTCACTTCCACGCTGTTTCCCGCGTTCATCTCGCTCTTCTAACTCTCCTCTGTCAAAGTCGGTTTTTTCGATGTTTTGACTGAATCTTTCGCAACGAATTACCCTATTTCCTGTTGCACCGCGAACTACTGAGGCACCGTGTGCATAAATCTCCCTCTCCACGCTCTTTTTCACGTGTATCCACCGTCTCTCTAGCTTCTTCCCTTCTTTCACGGTATATTTCTTCTGTAGATCTCGCGGCGTCTATCTCTTCCTTCCAGCTCTCTTCCATCATTCTTTCCCAGACTTTCTTCCATCCGGTTGGCAACCTCTTCTCATTTCGCGAGTCTCTCTCTTACTCTCTCCCTCTGCCATTAGCAGAAAAAATAGCTCCACCAGCAGCCAGCGAGCCTCTCTAGCCTCTGTATTTCCTTTCATCCTCTTGTTCCCCACGGCCACCAGCCATCCGACCCGAAAGAGACGTTTCGTGGTATTTAATTCGCTTCTGAGCTGCCGCGCCAGTCTATCGCCGCGATCCTTTGTTTCCCACCTTTGATAAAAACCTCGGCTCGATGATGAACACGACGAAAGAACGCGACCCACCCGGCCACTGATGATGTTTGCCCGAAACGATTGCGCACAGTGCCGCGGACGATCTCAGTCACTCGGGAACACTCAGTTCTTATTCGTGCTTCTCACATTTTATTAAAAGGATTTCTCTCCTTCGCGGAAAATTCAATTGTCAGCCAGACAGAAAAATTCACTATCACAACCCCCGAGGAAACACCCCCGCCAACTGTTTTACTCGAACAAACTGTTTCCCCAGAGCCAAAGCAAAGAAAATATTTTATTTGGAACTCGAAACGCCCGAATTCCCACTTTGATAAATCACAGGATATGTGCTTGAAAGTGCTTAAATTATATGACAAAAGCGTATTTGCAAAATTCCGAGTGATTTTAGGTTCGCCTGTGTCGCTCGTTTTTCACTGGACAATTTGCCTGTTCCGATGACTTCATACAGTAGATCATCGGCGAACGGATACGTCCAGCAATTGACAGATCGATGTGACAGTTCCTCGAATGGCTCCTCAGTGACGGAAACGTTATTGGCCGTTGAGAGCAGGAACCAATTATAAATTTTCCCCGTTTCCGAGCGAGGAATATACGCGGAAATTTTATTGGCAAACGCGCGGCACAATTAATCAGCGATTTTCCACGTTCCCGAAGAAATAATATCTCGCCGAGGCGCATTTTTCGGTCTTTGTTTGGCTTTTGATTGTCGTGAATCAATTCAGAGTGGAATTTATCATCAAGATTTATTCAACACCAAAATGGATAATATTTGGTCCATCAGTAATGTTTTGTTTTTCCTCGTTATATTTACAACGACAACAAAAAACGTTTGCGCAGAGGATGTCGATGAACATCGACTAGAATGAAACATAGCAGGATCGATAAAATCGTCATTGAAAAATGCACTCGGAGCCAATTTGAAAAATTGATGGACGGTTTAATATATTTTATTGATGTCCACTCGCGATGTGAACGTACGAATTTGTTTATTTATGAAACAGAATGCGTGGATATGTAGGAACGTTGTCGAAAGTTAGCGTTATTTCTCTAAATTTTAAGTGAATTAGGCACTCGTCAGACTAAATTCTCATTCGAGTTTGGAACCTGGTTTCGAGGACCTTTAACGAGAATTTCGAGAGCGCTTCGACGTTATCGAGTGCTCAGATAATTACGGTTCACTGCCACCGAAGTTAACTCGATGCGATTCTTCTTAAACCCATGAATTCTCATTATCTCGAGTAAGCGAGTTTACGGCTGACCATGTACCGAGCTGCACTACTTGCTTGAATTACTCTTATTCGCATAGACAACCGTCTGATCGGTAGACAGCGGATCTTTATCCTAAATGAAAATTTTCTACGCGATTCCAAACAATCTAGAGTGAAATAAAAATTTGTCTTCTGTCTTAATATGTTAATATGTTAAACGCTTCTAATGTTTTTATTCTTTTATATTACGCCCGCTCACTTTTGCCATTCGTGCCATATTATCTATGTATATACACTTGTGTATGTACGTTTGAAGTATCAAACCCTGGTGAACGCAGATGTTTATACAAATTCCAATTTCATTACATTATTCCGGTTTAATAAACTGCATTTATTTCGACAATTTTTCCATGAATAATTTGCTATAACACAACGTGAAAAAGTGATTCACACGCGTTCTCAAATTTCTCGATTAATAATCAAACACTTTCGACCATGTCGGACGTGAATAAAATTCTCCGCGTTGCCTGTCCGACGAATTTCAGATTCGAACTACTTGCTCCAGCAGCATGTCTGATTTTCCTAAGTAGATTTAGACGATGCTCCGATCGGACAGCGGCAAGCCATCCGTCCGTCGTTCGTTGGTCTATGAAAGAGCCTCGAAATCCCCTCATAAAACGCGGGAAAATCCTGTAAATCTCCAGGAGAGTACTGCGGGGTCGAACACCGGGAGCAGGTTACACGGGAGCCGGGCTGTGTTCCCTGTCCGATTATTTATGGAACGTATTTTAATCGCAATCGTTCCGCGCAAAAATACACCGCGGTAGGGCACACGGTTTACGAGCCATTAATCCCCGCGGGAGTCCACGCGATTCATTCCCATCCGAAATAAACGTCAACAATTTATAAGCGGCGTCACGGATCCGTTTCTGATCTCGTCGCTCGTTATTGCCTTTATCCGCGGCCAAAGCCGCCGGCCATTTCACCGGATTTAATAGACATCGCGTGCCAAACGCGGCGTCTTTGTCGTCTCGGTACTAAATTACGATACGGGTGGCCAAAGTGAAACGCGAAAGGCTGCCATCAACATTACCAGAGAGACGCGACTGAATTATCTCCCTCGATCATAGCGTTTTCGAGATATTTACAGATTCCTCCCCCAAAAAATATATTTATATATTGCGTGCGCTCCCTTTTTAAATGGTCATTTGTGCTGAAAGCCTTCGCAGTCGAATTATGAAAGTTATTAAACTCGTTTGATCACAGAATAATATTTTTCCATCCTGATTGCTGCAATTCCAAAAACACCCCCACTTCTACACAGTGCGTATCAGAAGTTTAGACGCACCTTATTATTAGACAGCGGATGTTTATGCAAAATACAAATTTTCCACCTAAATTACAACAAGAAATCTATTTTCTTCGGTAATATGTTTAATAGGTTCAAAATGATATAACAGTATTTTTAAATTCTTTTAATAGTTTTACTGTTTCAAATTGCACCTACTCATTTTTGTCATAAATGCATCAAATCCGCGGTCTAGTTATTATTTACGATAAACCAAATCATGCTTTTGTTAAAATAATAGGGTGCACTGCACTAGCTCACGTATTGGCAAAATGTTTACTGGAAACCAGCCAACCGAATTCGTCAACAATTCCTGTTAATACCCATCGATACACGCGCGTTTCCTAGGGCAAGTAACAAATTGCTTTGCTCGCACCCTTCGTTTGATAAAATATCCCGAACGCACCCCTATTCCATCGTAGCATACACTTTGACAAGACGTGTGCAGGAAACCAATCACCGGGTTTCGTGGAAAATTTTTCCCAACGCTCTACACTATACGAATACTGCCTAGAGCAATCAGCAAGCTTCGTTACTTGCCCTGTTTGTTTTCAAAAAATTCTCAAAGCCGGTCCTATATTGCAGAGTTCCACAGAAACGATTTTATACCAGGTTACAGTTTGGCAAGATGTCCGCCGTAAACGAGTCCACGAATTTCATCAAATATTTTTTCGAACAGTCTCCGATTTGCGAATATTACCTAAAACGATGATAAAGTTTTGTTACGTTTACTGTTTGCTCGAAACAAATTCCCAATGTCAGCTGTACATTCAAACTTGCACAGATTTTATACTATCGCGCAGTTTGGCAACGTCTACCGGAAACGAACCAGCGAACTTGGCCAAAAATGGTTGCCAACACGTAGCAAGCAACAAATTGCTTCGTTAGCACCGTTTGTTTGATAAAAAAAAATCCCGAACAGAGCTGTATTTTTCAGTAACAACGAAAACCGCTGTTAACGAGCCCGCGATTACGCTTAACTTTCCGGGCGTAACCGGTTGCGTTTACGGAGGGAAAAGAAAAAAAGAGAGCCGGCGTGTGTTCGGTCGATGCAAAAGGGGCTTTGATATCCCGATTAAATTTGTTTTTCGTGCGGTCATACGGCTGCGGCGCCGTCAAAGGGTGGTCGCACGCCCCCGCCTTCGCGCGTCATCCTGATAAACGAGCAGAAAGGGGATTTCTCGCCTAAAATATCGTCGCAACCGCGCAATAGTACTTCCCGAGGCGAGGAGGAGAGTTTTAAAGCGATCCTTTGCGAAACCGCGTTCTTGCGGCTTTCATGCCGGAGACCGCGAAAAGAAGAAACGACACCAGGTTTTGTTGATCAAGTTACGCTCGATCCCTCCTGTTCTTTCAACGAATCCACCCTCGTTCTCGACACCCCCGATCCTCCCAGCCTCTTTCGCTCTTCGAAAGCTTCAGACGTTCGAGAAGAAATTGCCGGGAAATATCAGGATCCTATCGACGGGTGACTGTAATTTTTTCTTATTTTTTTCTCGCAAGGGGGTTCGTCGCCCCACCCTCCATCGATTTTTACTCGGCCGCCGCGTTAAATGCGTTCCCGCCGCTCGCGCTCGGCGAAACGCCAGGAAATTACCGGCAAGTATCAAAGCTCTACGAACCACGGTTTCTTTTTGTCATTTTACCCAGGACTTCAGCTTCTTCTTCTTGCACAGCTTCTTCTGCTTCTTCGTCGGCTTCTTTGTGCATCGATTTTCCCAGCTTTTAAACGGCGGGCGCGAGCTACACTGCCAGGAAATTACTAAGGCGTGCCCCCCGCGTCGTAAATTGCGTGATAATCGGCGCAACGTTGATTATTCGGGGAAAACCGTGGCCGGGAAAATTTCCTCCCAAGAGAGATTTTTATAAAAGGCTGATAGGAAATCGTCAATTGACGACCCTTCCGAAATTTCCCCAATTTCATCTTCATGGATGATGTTAGAGTTGGTTAATTTTATACGGTTGCCTGTCCGGGAACGTAAGAAAATTTGGCGACTTCAAGGTAGACATTTTTTGAAGGCTGTTGATACACTCACCGGAATTGTTATGCCTTTTGAAAAGGTCTGTTGTCACAGCGGGAGGGAAAGTATCTCGAATTCCCGACAAGCGTTGCGATTATGTAAAATATCCTTCAAACTCCACAAAAGCCGCGCTTATTTTCCGCATTTCGCGAATAAATCTCGAGCGCGTTCGTTGCGCGTGGTACACAACGGGAGAACGGGACCCGCAAAAACTGCTGGGCGAATTATTCGAGCATTTTTCTCGTAACCACAAATCGAATAAGCAGTGTAGCCGGGGGATTAGATTAATCGAGCACAGCCCGGGGCTTCGCATTATGTTTGTTCGACGCACAGGAAATTCCACCGAAAAAGAAAACAAACAAAAAATACCCGGTTTCGAAGGGCGCTGGATGCGGCACGCATTTTTGCGTGATCGAAATAACTCGCGCAGCGTCGGGGAATTCCAACTTTCGCCGAGGAGATTGAAATTAAAATACAGCCGGGTGTGTTTCAATAGTTAGGAACGAGAAATTGGAGTTTCGCCGGAGGATATTGTTTTTTTAATCATGGCCTCGTTCACAGAAGTGTGCTGAATTTAGATGAACGACGATTTCGAATAATTAATGGAAACGCGCCGGTTGTGAGCGAGAGTTGTATTCGTTCGTACACCTGCACTCACGAACACGCAAATATACATACATGCTAGCCATCTATAATCGAAAGCTAAATATTACAACGGCATTTAGCAAATATGTGACCGCGATTCGATACACGCCGCGTGCCAGGCTCTCTATTTTCCGACACCCGGACGAAAACGTTTCAATACGGTCCGCCAGAAATCATTCCAGTTAATCCGGAGTTGAATTAAACATGAACACAACCTCTCACCCCCGCATATGACGATTTTAATTCTAATAACCGCAATCATTAACATTGCCGACGGGAATTTGGCGGCCGTACAAACACGCCGGTCCCCGCAACACGGTTTTAATTATTTATCGGCTTTTGTTTAGAGCTGACACGACACCCGTTCTCATTAATCGATGTGTACGTATATCGCTGACCTGTAGGCGCTTTCAAAATATGTACATGCTAATGTACTGTTCTTTTGTTAATCGCGTTCGCTTTACATCGGGGAAAATGGAATACAAATATGAAGCAATAGTGACCAATGTTAGTTAGTCAGACAATCCTATGCATTGCTTAAAAATATTTTACAAAATAAAATTAAGATAACCAACTTTAAACAGTCTGTCTCTTTTTCAAAATTTTTTATCCTGAAATCAAATTCACCATAAGCAATCATGTAAATCGTGTAAGAATTAAATTCCCCCGAGGTACGAGACATTATCCCGGTATAATTCTCCGGTATTCCACGTTGTTTATGTACGCCACGAGATTGTTGTTGTATAATTTGGTTAATGTTTGCATCGTGAATTAATACAGACCTGGCCCGGTTGTATTAATTAAGTTTTACGCGAGTCTGCGTAAATGTGGTATGACGCTTTCGAAGCGAAAGATACAACATCGTGAAACAGTTAGTAGGACGCATTTGTATTATGAATGAAGCTCGTAGTACACGCGATAGTAAAAGTCACTATAGTGCACGTGTTCGTGAATGGCTGGTCTACCAATGAATGAAAATTTCTTCAAACCCGCGCGTAGTATACGAGAATCAATAGTAAACTGATTTCACTCCTCCATTAATGTAATAACGCTGTTTTCGCTGAACTGCTGAGAATTCTCACTCGAGAGCTTGATTGAAGTGGAATAATAAAATTGCTTTAAATACCGCGACTTCCATTAACTTTTTTGAGAACTTAAAGCAATTAGTTTGCTACACAACGTGAGAAATTGTTTAATTTAATTTGTAATTTCGTCTTTGAATTTTAATTTGAAAACATTACGTGCTTTCATTCCAGCTCGTTATAATTACAGTAACTCTGAAAGTAGTGATCGAGGCGCAAAGTGGTTGATAATTCTTAAAAGAGACTTCCCTGGAAAATTCCGTCTGCGGCATTAACTTCCCATTAACAAGACAATACTGTGACAGCATCTCGCCGAAAATCCGGGGGTACTTAGACCGTGCGACCAACAAGGGAAGCCGGAGGCGTCGTCGAGGGACGAAGAGAATACAATACGACGAAGGGAGAAGGAGAGAGAGAGAGAGAGAGAGAGAGAGAGAGAGAGAGAGAGAGAGAGAGAGAGGAAGAGAGTCAGAGCGCATGGGACTCAGTAAACCATCGAACAATTAATTCCACCGCAAGGTAACCGTTCCAGGCGTTCTGGCCTTTGTTAAGTCCGAAGTACCAAACGGTCCGGCAATTAGCGGGCTGGAAACAGGCGGCGTTGATCGCTGGTAGACGACGACGACGACGACGACCCTTTCGGGTGCCCTTTCGGCCACCGGTCATTAGTATTCCATGGTGTCCCATGGCGGTGGTCTATCCCGTCTGCAGTCCTCCATTCTCCGTGGACCTGTGCGCGGCGTCTTTGCCTTTTGTCTCGGAGTTAGGGTCGCGAATAATGCGCGGGAAGGGCGAAAGGAAAACCTAGGAGACCGAGTAGAAGAAGAATAGGCGGGGTGGGTAGGGACGGGAGGGGGGCAATGGAGGAGGCATTGAAAGAATGGGGAGTGTTAAAGGGTCCGGCAGAAGAACTTTTCCACTGCGATCCGGTCGCATCCGCAATGCAGCGAGAGCGCGGAGGCCAAGAAAGTTGGAGGAGGAGCGAGAAACTCGTTTCAAGAGAGACAGAGAGACAGATAAGGGGAGCAGAGACGCGGCAGAGACCTCTTATTTTGTTGCAGCGAGGTGCGACGACGAGGAAAATGTGAGTGCCCCTGATAATTAAACCCTCGCCGGTGGCAAGAGAAAAGGCCGGCCGGTTTTTGTTGGGAATTTTGATTAATCGTACACAGGAAATTAAACGTGCCCGCGCGGTACAAGGCCGCCTGCGATACGCAGACGCGCGTAACGAGCCGCCGCGTCCGCAGTTCGAGTATATATACTTCAATAAAGTTACTTCATTTCCGGGGCTAAATATATTATTCGTACGCCAGCAGAGAAAAACGGCGAGCCTCGCGTTGAGCTTTTTACTTTTATGACTCGCTCGAGTCTATCATAATGCTCCGCCTTTCGTTTAAGCCCACAAAAGCTGAAAAATTCCCGGTAGAAAATTACGTGGAATAGTTTGAAGCAGCCTCTTGGAATTTCTATGCAAGTCTAAACGAGCCAGTCGTACAACATTATACAATCTCCCAATTTTAATATAAGCTTTCAAAAGTTCAGGAAATATGTCTACACTATTTAGTAGAAAGTAGTGCGTCAAATAAAATCAAACTTAAGAGAACGAGGTCAGAGCATATTTTCATATCAACTTTTAAACAGTTTCCATCCACACGATCTACCACTGACGTCAAGTAGTATGTACCTCGCACTTCCGAGCAGATACCGTGTGTTCTTCATCCCCTCTGTATCTCTCTTTCACTTTCGCTTTCCATCCCTCTCTTGATTTTATTCCGCACGGTTATTTTGCTTTTCGTTGGCCGACGTGGGAATTTATGGTTCCGCCCCGGAAAACCAGTCCCGCTCGCGTAGATGGTTTACGCGACCTGCGGAAGGAATTCTGGGAAAGGCTGTATTCACGCTTCCCTGCCGGACCCCGGAAAAGCGGCGTCCTCTCTTCTTCCTCCTGCCTCGCAACCGTTGAGTTTAGAGCACTGTTTCGAGGAGTTCCGACGAGAGTTTCGAGGGCGCTTGCCGCCGCTATCGAGGGCCCTGATAATTACGGTTCGACGCCGCCGGAGCTAACTCGCTCCGATTCTTCCTCGGTTCTTGGATTTCAGCTGCGCGATAAGTGCCGCCGCAACGCTGCTCTAATGCAGTTCGGCTGACTGTTTGCCGAGCCGTGTCAGTCGCTTGAGAACTTCGTGTGTTTATCGGCCTCTCCGACGATACTCGGTTAGAGTGATTAGAAACATTCCCTGCATCAGTCGCGAGAAATCTCAGAGCTGAATCAAAATTTATTCCTACTGTCGATCGTTTTAATTATTCTCTGAAATTCCGAGTCTTCGATTATCGGCAACATCTCGATGAATTTATATGAACATGTTGTACCATATTGTGGAATATCACGTTAAAATTATTCGTTGTCGAGGATTTTAATAAAGTCCACCTGCACGGAGCAACCACCCATAAGGAACGCGTATATATTGATCTTGTCTGACATTGTGTACGGCCATACTACTTAAATGGAGCCTCATGCGCGCATCTGTTCCCTTCGACGTATCATATTGTTTCGGGATTTCGTTTGCATACTTAGCCGGCCAGGAAGTCTCTTATACTACTTACAGACAATTGTATGCGCGTTTGTCTGAACAATTGCGCGGCTGTACTACTCGCGGTGAGCGTTACAAAAAAAATCCTCAACTACCAATTAATTCGCAGGAAACGAATGGAGATTTCCAGTTTCCATAAATGTCACCAAAGACGCAATAGCAAAAGGAATCGAAAATTAAATCAATTGAATCATTAAAGACGAAAATCAACAGGTGACTAAAAATCGTGGGTTAACAACTCACGTCGGAACAATTCACATTGGAAGTACCAAAGATAATTCTCTCGACCTGTCTGCATCCTCAGCAAACCCCCAATTAATTCCAATTCTCGGGAAACGGATGGAAACGTCCAGTTTCCATAAAACTGCCAATAGCAAGCTGCCACCAAAGACCGCAATGGCAAAAGGAAACGGAAGAGACGAAAATCAACAGGTGACTAAAAATCGTGGGTCAACAATTCACGTCGGAAACTTGCTCCATCATATAATCATTCGTCCTCGCTTTTATCCGGTCCGCAGCGAGAAAGTTCAAAACAACCGCGGGACTTCCCGCGAGTTAGCTGAACAAACGAGTGCGAGAAAGAGGAGGAAGGAGAGGGAAATAGAGGAAGAGATAGAGTTGATTGTCCGTCGATCGGAGCCATCCGCAACTCGCATTATCGCGGTTCACGTTCCCGGGGAGAGGGAACTCGTTCATCTATGAAACACTTGTCGTTCACGCTTCCATACGTCACACGCCCCCGCACAGCGGAGAATACATTCTCGAGAGAGGCTATCAACAGGTTCGTTAAAAGTTCTCGACGCTTCTTGCGAGAGAGCTAGTTTCGAGCTTCCCGCTGAGCGAGAAGAAAGAACCTCGGGCATTCGAAAAATTTGAAACTTCTCCGGAGACACGAAAAGATCCATCATCCAACTGTTCAGCCGCGCAATGAGAATATCTGTCAATCTCGAGATTCAAATTGTACAACTTTTGATAGAACCAAGATAGAGCGATGAAACTTTCTTGGAATCCACGCTGGAACATTGCAGAATTTATTTGAATTTTTTCTAGTCACTCTGCAATAAATGTTTTCCTATACAAATATCTTTCGTGACAGAAATGATCGAGCGTTTCGAGTTCCGCGCGAAATTAACCCGGAGCGGAGGGATCGGAATCGTTCCTAAGGCAAACAAGCTTATCAGGGCGTCGATTTATGTCGCGCGTAATTTAGCAAAACAAGCCACCGTCGGCATTATTCCTGCTTTAATGCGGCGATAAATTAAAGTGGCGGAGGCGGCGTCAGTATTTAATGGCCTACCGGTTAGATCGACGGGCATTAGCGACGAATTATTTAAGCGGCGCGCGTCCTCGGCGTCGATCAACTCCGTGAATCCGCGCGGAATCGCTTTGCCGAAAGTTTACGGCGGCTCCGTTGGTCTTTGACACCGTTTCCTCGTGCAGCGAAACACTAACTACTCGCTAATTAAAAATTTCTTGATCGTTACATCTTACGTGGTTAAATTTGTTTCGAGAAAGTTGATAATGTAAACTTGTCGTCGAGTTACTTGCGAAACTGTCTTCCACGATCGCGTCGCTCCTCGTGAATTTTCGATGCTGCAAATACACGAGCTTTTAAACAGTTTTGTGGAAATTCTAGTGACACGAGCGTGAAACTCATCGGACGAATTTATTCAGGAAATTTACTGTAGATAAAATTTAAAGACCGGTGTAAATTAAAATACGTAAAAATAAATATTTTGCATCAATTTGTACAATTCAACGAGGCAAACAAAATTGTCGATCATTCTCTTATTTTTATAATCTCAAGGTTTGAAAAAACCTGGTTTTAAGATTTTAAGAAATAAAACGTTCTTCCATAAAATGCTTACACATATTATTCTTTCATGATAATTGAGGAATAATATTCAAATAACTTACGATCGACGCATGATACCGCAGTAATTGGTACAGCTACCCTACTTCGCAAGCCGAACAAACTGGGCCACGAAACAAAAAACAAAGCAACATACGCAACCTATATTCGCACTTTGGCCGCGAACACACCGGCATTTAGGGCCGCAGGAGTCAGAAATCCGGGTTCTCGGGTGTGCAGGGCACTTTACGTCCGTGCTTAATGATAATGGAACGACGGGAATAATTTTAGCCGCCTTGAAGAGGGTATTCTTTCAGTCTTTATTCCGAGGTAGCCCGGTTGCTCCTGGGGGTTGGGATCGATGCACTCGTAGCCAGCCAAAGGCGGATGCTTTCGATGGTCGTTAGTCGGTCGAGAGTTTCGCGCTGGAAAACTTTCTTCTGCGTCCCAACTATCCCTTTTCTCGTTCCCTCTCTCTCCTCTTCAGTTTTTCGTCGATTTTCCATTTCACCCAGCATCGAAACAATTCCAGTTTTCTAGCTGCATCCACCCCCGCCCTGTTGCACGCCTTTTGTTCGTCCAGCAGCCTCGTCCCTCTCCGACCTGACCGGCCGACTCTCTCATCTTTATGCATCGATTTGGAAACAACCGCCCACGCTCGATACCGCTTTTTTCTCCCTCTACTTTCTCTCTCTCTCTCTCTCCTCTCTTTCCCTCTGTTCCTTTACCTGCTCTGCCGAGGCTCGCGACCGTCCATTCTTTTTTTACCTGTCGCTCTTCTTCCCGCGTCTCCTCTCTGTCTCTGGTTCTCCGGGTTTCTCTGCCGGTTTTTTTTCGCGAATCGCACACGTTCCATCGAGCCGTGAGCGCAACGACAATGAGCGAAAGAGTAAAGGGGAAAGAGTAGGTACATAGTCAGACACCGCGCGATAGATGGCTGGCCGTTTCACCGTTTCAATGGGCAGCGAACGCTGCCGTTGCTGCCCCGTTTTCCTACCGTTGCCAGTTCCCGCAACCAGAGAGACGTCGGCTTTCGACGGTCTTTGCTGCCGCAAAACTTTCAGAACAGGCTGCCACGACTGCGTTTTTCACTGACAACGATTCCGTTATCGTTCCCCCTCGTTTCTCGATTATTCGACTCGCCCCCTCCACTCCGAAACGGCTTTTTGCCCATTACGAATTCCACGAACGAACTAACCGAACGACGACGACGACTCAAGAAAAACCGAGCACTTTCGATGCTCGTTAGAACGACGGGAAACTAGCGGTCCGCGACGATTCGTCTTTCTTTATTGTTCTCCGAGGGAGAAAGCGCTACGGACCACCGCTTTCCAGAAACAATCGGAACGATCGGTCGATTCGCCACCCGCTACCCTCTTGTTCGCCAAGAAATTTATTGATGTTAAATGCATTCGCTCGGCTGTTTGCGCCGCGCCCGCTTGGATTCTGCTGAGCAAGCGGCTTTCGCGATGGTAATGATAAGGGTTCATGGGGAAATTTACAACTAGGTGAATTGGTTTTTCAATGAAAATTGCGTTTCTTTTTCCTGTCCACTTTATTTAATTGAGACGATCGAGGGTAAAACTGAAATTTGTATGTGTCCCTCGAGAGATTTGGGGACCTCGAGAGATTTAGGGACCTCGATAAAAATGTAAATAAGCGAGAAAAATCTGGAGTCCGCTAATAAGATAAAAATTTTCATCAAGCTTGACGGCGATGTTATACTGCGAAGACAATAAACCCTCCGGGCATACGAAATAAAATTCCCCTTTATTTTCTTCTCGGTAAAATTGAACCTGAACCCTCCGTGCATTTCCATAAAAACACAAGTTCATTAAAAAATGAGTGAGGAAATAAAATAAAACCCGAGAGAGAGAGAGAGAGCAGGAATATCGTATTATTCGAATCGAACGCGAACATGCTGCTGATGTATTATTAAAATCATCGTAAATACGAGCCGGGGATGACTTGTCATGCGAAAGCTACATTAATAATGCACGATGAAAGTTTTCCATGCGAGGCTCAGTTTCCGAGGAAATCGATTTTCGAAGCTCGCGGCGGGAGGCGTGAGCATTCTGTTTACAGTAAGTGGAAAAGGAAAGCCATGAACAGACGCGTCAGCAGATTCCTATTGAATGGCACGTGTACACGACGGATTTTCCAAGATCGATCTATTCGAAAATAGAGCTTCGTGTTCGCGAAAATGTTACTTTCCGGTTCATCGTTTATTTTCTTTTTTCGGCGCGCAGGAATTCAATCTTCGCCAATTTATTTGTATTATGCAAATATACATCAAAATCTAGCTGTATCCGGATAGACTCGACATGGAGAATATTTTCTTTCGATCAACCACATTGGACGGGTGAAAACTACTCTCTGTCCTCTCGAGAATGATGCACTTTATCAATAATAAAAATTTGGAAAATCTAGAGACACTGTTGCATTCTTTTTGATCAAGGTAATTCACCTTCTGTGAAGCAAGCATTCCGAAATAATTTGATGACTACATTTATTTCCGCGGCTGTAACGTTAGCTAATCATTTATTTGCCCCATTCGAGGGGTCCAGGGAGACGTGAAATTCAACGGCGCAATAATCTTCTCGCGCAAAAACTGAATCCCGCTTCATCCCACGCTCTGGCACGGCATTTCGCGAACCACCGGCGCGACCATAAATAAAAGCGTGGCGCAAGCGCGAGCGCAAAGCTAAGCGAAGCGCAGAAGGGGTGGGGCGAGGGGAATTACAACGGAATTAATTCGCCGAAAAATTCTTCGGACGACTTCTCCATCGGAACACGTTTCCCGGCGAATGGTACCCGGTCAAAATGCCACGGCGGATGTACTCGAGCCGATATATCACGGGCCGGGCAAGTGTGTACGCGGCTTAACCGGCCGCGCCGGACGCAGCAACTGCGGCCCCGAAAAGGAGAAAATTACGTGCATGGTCGGGCAACGAGAATGGATGGTGCACGGCTCGTTGGCTCGTCCCGACCCCCGGCAAACCACCCCCCTACACCCTGCTGCCGGTCGAGCCAACCCCCTCCCGCCCCATCCGAGAAAGAACTTTGACACGAGACAGATGCTCGCCAGGTACGAGCCATTTTGTCAGCCGGTGTTTTGCATAAACCGACGCGCCAACCCCCGATCGCGTCACAATTGAAATATTTACGAGACACGGAGCACCCCTTTCAACCCCCGAGTGCTACGTGCAACGTTTCGCGACGTTTAATATCCACCCACAATCGAACTCCGTTCGAGTTATACGACCACTGGATTTCTTCCCTCGAACGTGCCAGCCACTTTCTAGTGTCTCCGGGACGGAATCGCAGAGTTTTTTGGGCTGCTGAGGGTTTGGGAGGGATGGCGAGTGTAAGCGTTTCTTGGTGGAATTTTTCGACACAGAATCGCAAGTCTTAAAGTTCTCTACGAATTGTTGAATGAATAATGGAATACAGTATGGAGTATGTAAAGTGGCTCACGTTGCATCGCGAGGTCTGCAGCTCCTCAGCCTTTGAGGAATTTCAATTCAAGGAAGAAACGAAAAATATTCGACTCCGTTGTCCCATGTACGAGGCTGGATTCACGTTTTAAGAGGGAAGATTAGGTGCCTACCCCCTGTACAACTGAATAGATTCCGAAGAATACAATTCTTTGTAGTCGGGAATGTTTTCATCTTGTAATAGAAACGTTTTCTAAACAGAATTCGCTTGGTCACCATAATGTAATAGACTGGACAGTGGTGTAATGAGAAACGATCCTGTAACACAACCTCCCAGCGAAACGGTCCCGCAACAAGATCCAATAATGAAACGGTCTCGTAATATTTTCAGGTCGGTATCAATCGTCTCGTTGTCGGAAGTGGCTAAAAACAATTTCGCGCGGCCGGATTTCATTAAAATCCTGTTAGGTTACAAAAATGTGGCCCCTAATAAGCGAAGGAGTTGCGGTGTAGGTGGGGAGGGTGTCAGGGGGAGACGGCCGGTGAAATTCCGATGGGATTATTGCGAAACTTCGCGGACGAAGGGAAACGCGGCTCGCCCCGAAGTTGGAATTGATTCGATGAAACGCCTTTCATGAATTTTATGTCGAATCATCCTCCGGTGCGACTCCCGGTAACTCCGGGCTAGGTTCCACGATCAGATTTAATCCTTTCGCGCTTTCGCGAAGGAGGCCGCGAGAATGAGAGAGAGAGACGGAGAGTTTAATCGAGAGAAAGCTCCGCGATGCGAGCGCACTCCTGTCCCTTCGAGTTGTAACTGCGAGATACTTGTATTATTCTAGCTTCAAAGGTTTCACAGTAACTCGCACCAAACCGCCTCTTATACACGGTGAGTCAGAAGAAACGGAACACCTGAATATCTTTGTTGTATTTAGAGATACGAAATTTGGGGACATCGGAATTTGAATGGTATCGAAGAACGCGCATCGCCATCATAATGTTATTCTTTTTTGTGCCTTTTTCTTCGATATTTTCAAGGTCACCAACGTTTTTTTAAATGGAATGTCCAATTTTTTATGCTCGATTTCGATAGATCAAAATGGAATCGGTCAAAATGACCGGTTCCAGATTTTTTATTTTACAATTATAGAAATAATAAAAATGGATTTTATACGAAATGATTATATACCTATCTTTAGTAGATCACGCATTACAATAGGAGCCGCGCAAAGTCTAAATAAAATCAATCTTGTCATTTTAAAAGGGAACGTGTTCCAGTTACTTTCAAGGCTCGGTAAGTTTCGTGTTAAATCCAGCAAAGATACGCAGCTGTTCTGTTTCTTCCGACACACCCTGTGTATACCGTCCTCCTGCTCCTGTTCTATCTGGTTGTAATTCTAGGAGAGATTCCGATGGGTCTGACAGCAGAGATCTGTGGACGTAGCACTGTTATTCACAGTATTCCAGCTTTCAGAGATCGCGGTGTAATGCTTTTTAACCGCGATACAGCGTTGCGCGTTTCCATACAGCTTTACTCCGGTGTCTAAGCCTCTGGATTGTTATACCAAATCGGACACGCAGCGTGTCCCATTGTTTCATGTAGATTATCAATTTTTTTATGCATTTCGTTGGCACATTTTTTAAACACAATTACACGTTTACGAATAGGATTCCCGGAAAAGCAATTTACTCGAGCGAAAATACAGGCTCCAACCTTTAAAACAAGCCAAGGTACACCGTTGCACGAATCTTTTTCACGAAGCTAGAATAGATCAAAGACGAGCAATCCTTTGCTCGGGATCGAGTATCTTTTTAATTGTAATTATCAGTGTAAATAAAGGAAATGGCTGGATCTATTATTTTAGTCTCTCTTCTAATTATTTTTGCACTCTCGCAAACTCATTCTACGTGGAGATTTTGTGCATTGTTATTTTTCCACGTTCACGGTACAGTAAAGTAGTGTGTAGTCATTATTATAACAATCGTAATAATGGGGAAGGTTGTAGTCACTGAAAATTCTGCGCGATTATATTTCTCTTAACCCAGTGTGCGCGGAAGCGTCCGTAAAAATGTGAATTTAAACAAACCACGAAAATGTCGAATAATGAGAACCCAGCATTTATTTTTTTAAATTCGTCGCCGCCGAAAACAATTAAGAGTAACGAGAAGATTGTCACGAAAAAAGTTTGAAATGAAAATAGTGAAAGAAAAATACTTTTTGTCACTCACAAAACACAATTCGCAGTGAACCGTTATCCACAACTATCTTCCCGGTGACAGTCGAACTTCGTTCTTTACCGCTTTCTTATTACCCGGAAGCAGGTCCATTGTCCGCGACGCGTTAGTAAACTGGCAGGAGGTTGAATTACAAAACCCACCCCGGAAGACGAGGCAACGACGTCGAGCCAACATGGAAACTAAGTTAAACCGAGATTACGAGTCACTTTCACGGAGTCGTTCCATAAGAATACAATAAATCCAGCCATCCGCGCTTCTTCTTCGTTCAGAATCACACACACACACACAATGACGCCTGGATTTATGTTAGCCAGCTGGGATTAGATTACCATACAACCCCCGGTTATCTCGCGGACACGTATTAAACCCCGGAATTAAACACCCAGAAATCGCACACAGAGTCACCTAAAAAAGGTCGAAAATTCGGACGCAAACCTGTTGTTTGAATCCCAAAGACTTCGCCACCCGACTAGACATAATCAGTTAATCTAATAATGAAATTTAATAAAATTTTGGTATGATTTAGAACTCCAAAAATATTTGACACGTATTTTTTCAAAGTTTGGGTGGAAAAATCCATTTCATCGAATAGCTCCGAAACTATTAGGCCTCGACGAAAAATTCAAGATTCAATTTGTGCGACTTCGAATGACGCACCTTTTAGTCTAAACTGATTTTTAAAAGAATGATTTGTGTTTAAACAGCATGTTAACACTTTACCTGCTGTACCAAAAGAAAGCATAGAAATTTTCTTTTACATTGCAATCATAAATGAAACTATTAGATGACGTTGTTGAGGGTGACTTGTTACTTCACCATGAAAATTGCTGTAGCTATTGAAGGTTCCATTAAAAAGCCATGTGATATAGATTTTTCAAAATTATGCAATAATCACCGGTCGGTAGTGCGTTAAAAATTAACTGTTTTTGGACAATTGACATTCTATGAAGACAGACACTGAACGGTGGTATGAAAAACCTTCAGAAATTTCAAAGACGAAGACAATGAGGGGGTAGGTATACGAGAACAATCGAGCAGGTCTCCGTGTCCGAAAGTTCATGAATAAGTGGACCTCGGATAAAAGCAAAGTTGCTAAGTGTATAATTAACAGGGAAGGAAAGGGACTTCGGATAGGGGTTGAAACTCGCCGTGGGGTTCCTGAGGGGGTTGCAGGGGGTCAGGGCTCGCCATCTGGGACGAGCCCACCCCCTCAGAGGAACGGGGTTGCGACGAAATATAGAAGGGAAATCGTGTAACGCCTTTCAGCCGCGGACAATCGGAAAAGTAGTACTGGAAGTAGGGTCTGGGGGGGTTCTGCGGGGGTGTACGGAAGGTGGCAAATAGATCTCATTTTTCATTCGTCGGCGGCCATTTATTCGGCGGAAGGTAATTAGCCTCTCTCGCGCACCGTGAACGATGTTCCCGTGTCATCCGAGCCCGTGCAACTTTTAATTACGATCTCTCATCCCCCGAATTCGCGAGGTCGAGACTGATAACGGAAGTAACGACGTTATCGACGCACTTCATCGCGAAACCCCGGCGAACCCCGAACGATTAGTTGCGTCGTTAGGGGTGGGATCGACACGCGGGGTATCGATCATCCAACCAGAAACCACCGAGAATGTCTTCTCCGAACGGGGAGCTTGTTTCGAGGAGTTTCCCAAGTTTGATGGTTTAATTCGGACGGCGTCGTTAGATGGTTACGCCGATGGTTTCGGGATCGAGAGGGTTGAGAGAGACCGTGGAGGATTCTTTGTGTTTGCTGTCTTTTCAACGGTGATTTATGACGACGAGCACGGACCCGAAGTGAGATACAAAATTCTGATTTTGGAATGTTGGCCGAGCATAATGAAGTATGACTTTACTTTGGGGAGGTTCTCTTGGGGGAATGAACCTTTGAAATTTGGTTGCTCGACGCAACTAATTTTTAATGATATCTCAAAGTAGTACAGATCCTAAACGACACCATTAAATTCAAGGGATGAGCTCACAACTGAAGCAAAATCCTGCTCGAGGTAAAAAGGCAAAATTTTCATCCAGATTAACACGTTCAAAACTAGAATCCTAAAAAGTTGCCTTGAAGCTACAATTTTCATTTCGGCCCCCTTTGCTCGTTAATTCTACGTTTTCGTATCATTTTAATTAGACAGAGCTCGCGTAAAACTCACTGGAAAAAATTCGACACATTCGAGAGATCCTACGAAAGTATACCTGTTAAGCCCACAAAATAATTTCCATGATATTCGACATATACATTCGCGCAACTAATTAACGAATCTCCACTGGATCTGGTAAAAAATATCAAATGCATTCTGTCCTATCAAAGCAACAAAAAATTACTAAAAACTACCACCAACACTTTAGAAACAGGGCGCAAAATATCGAAGTATTTTCGAAGCATAGAAAATTGCCCAGGGAAAAAACTCACCCCCAATTCCCATCTGGCCGAAAGAAAAACCCAGTTTTCCCGAGATTCGCATCGGAAGCTTGAAATCAGTGAGAATAAAAACTGTGGCACGGAATCCGCAATCTAGTAGCAACCCTAAGCGAACCCCGTGTGGCAGAGTGTTTCAACGTTTCTGTGAGGGTGTAGCGGTGTCTCTGGGGAAGTGGAAACGATATCTTTCCGCGGCGGCGGGCTCTAATGACGTTCGAGGATCGCGTAGAACGCGATATACCGGGCGAACGGATGCACGGCGATGAAAAATTGGATGATGGCTTGCCAGCCGGGATCGCTGTGCTACGGCCGTGTATCAAAAGAGAGTCACAGGAGAGAGGGGAGACGAAGGTAGAGAGAGAGAGAGAGAGAGAACGTCTGCAACCTCTCCGTCGTGGTCGTTCGCGGAAATGCTACGAAAAAAGCCTTTCTCTTTCACGAGAGGCTCGCACACGGCTCGCATCGCATCGCATCGCGTTCTGACGCGCGCGCGCGCGCGCGGTCGACAGAAAAAGGGTGGGCGGTGAAAGAACGAGCCGACTACACTGGAATTCACGAGTGATTTTCAGCGAGGGACCGCGCGCCGTTCTGTGAAAAGCGCCGGTGGATTCTCGAGGCTTGCCAACCGCCTCATATTTTATGGGCCATCCCCCCGTAGCTTCGCCCGACGCTTTCACGCGTAGCCGCATTCAAGTAACACGCTAGACGACAACGTTCCCCCCATTCCTCTCTTCCCTCCCTCTCTTGCTCCTTCCTTCTTGCTTTTTTTCTCTCGCCTTCTCTCTCGCCATCGCAACTCACTGAATTTCTAATTCCCAACCCCCGATCAGGACGCTTCCTTTTTCTTCACGGCAGCCAATTTGCCCCGGATTCTCCGCAACCCCACCGGGTGTTCCGGGTCGTAGGAAGCATGATTTTGACGCTCCAGGAGGTCTGAATTGAGCGATAATGCTGAAGGGTTGATTCTGCGGAGATGTATTGAGATCGGGGGCTGCAGAATTCCGCAGAAATTGTTGCTAGCTTTTTCGTCTGTAGTTTCTAGTCGAGTACGATTTTGTCGATGAAGGGTTGATTTTCAGGGTCCCGAGAAATAGGGTGGAATTTGGAGAATTTTGTGTTTTCGGTGGTTCTAACATTCTTGTAGTTGCTAGTCATGCACAATTTTGTAGATGAGGGTGATTCTAATCAAGTGATAATAATACCGAAGGGTTGACTTCGTGGAGATGTATTGAGATTTAAGTACGGGGTGCAGAATTCCGCAGAAATTGTTGCTAGCTTTTTCGTCTGTAGTTTCTAGTCGAGTACGATTTTGTCGATGAAGGATTGATTTTCGGGGTCATGAGAAGGAGGGTGGAATTTGGAGAATTTTGTGTTTCGCGTAGATGTAGCTCGTTGATGGTCTGTAATGTTGTTGTAGTTGCTAGTGATGCACAATTTTCTAAATGAGCGTGATTATAATTACGTGGCAATACCGAATGGTTGATTTTGGGGAGCCCGGGAATGGGATGAACGGTGCAGAATATTTCCAGCATATTTCCCAGAAATATGTTTAACCAAAGATGCTGAACCCGGTGAAAATATTAGCTCCCAGGGAGCAACGAATAAATTAGGTATTCTCAGAGGTTATTTCCAGCAGGGTTAAGTATTCGACGCACGTCAGACTGGTTCGTGTAACGCTATCGGTTCCGATGTCGTCGCGGGACTGTCTCGAAAATGATCTCCATTTAAACGAGGTTACTTGTCGCGGTAGGGTGCTTTGTGAACGCGTGGTGGGGAATATCGATTCTCTGTTGGTCGAAAAAAGGAGTCCGCAGTTAACGAACCCGCGTAAAGACCATTTCTCAGGTCAAGTAATTTCGGGGTAGGTAGCGGTTCCAGCTGCGCGGAGAAAATACTGAACACCTCTCTCAAGAAATTACAAAATCCAACCTCCACGGGGGTAGCAAGCCTAATAACTCGCTCCCCGAGATTCGTTACAAACGACTCGTCCCGACACGTCCCGGGACGGAGCAGGTGCAATCGCACTCCACAGGTGCATCGATTCGCTCGCAACCAGTTGCAAGTTGTAAAACACGCAGTCCGTCGCCAATTTAATTTCCACAACAAATTTACGGGCCTCTGTCCGACCGAGGAGAGCCAAACAACCGTCAACAAAAAAACAAAAGTGCAAATAAACACACTTTTAAACGGCGCCGCCGCTCTCAATATAAAAACGTAATGCCTTTTAAATGAGAAAGTCTGATATATCGATTTAAAACTTTCCCGGTTAAACGAACCAACTTTCACCAAACATTTTCATCTAGAAAATTCCACCTATCACCCGATATTTTTTACAAATCGAAGATAACCACATTATCGTCTTCCGCATTAAACTCGCGCCATGTACTTCCTCAGCAATTTCAGCCGCGGCTCCGTTAATCCGGCAACTTTTATAATAAAATTCCAACGTAAAATACTCGAAGCCGCACCAAACAAGATAAGCACGGAAAAATAATTTTCTCTCCGGGCAGTGACGGACAATTTAAACGTTTTCGCAGGAGTGAAACCGGGGCGTGCGTGAGAGGGGGTGTCCGTTGCGAGGGCGCGTTAACTCGAATAACCGTGTGTCTAGGCTGCGGGAGAGATCCCCGGCAGTTGTTTATGGAAATCACGCGTCCACGTCGTCCGGCCGGGAACGATGCGAGGGGGTGGGTTTGCCGGGGGTTGCCCGCGCGGCCGGTTTAATGTCGTATTTACGAGAAAGATCACTTATGGAAATTTGTGCAGTGTCTGTGCATTCGACAAAGTGCTGCTCTGCCTGCGTCTGGTCCGTTCGCGCGCGTCCCCCGGGCTACGGCTGAATAATAAATCAAAGCGAAGTGGCTGCGTAACTGCGCGTTACGTCTACGCGGGTGAGAGAGAATCCCACCCCCGCAGAACCGGGGGGCTCTAAATGTTATATTCGCGGGGGCGGCCGGCTGCAATGTGGCGTAAACTGCGCAACGGCGATATCGCCGGAGTTTATAATAATTCAGGGGAACGTTAATTCCGTATTCCGGACGAGTGTGCCACCCTCGGGGACGTAAAAGACGCACAACCGCCTCCATGCACACCAGCCCGGCCGGATTAACTTAATGCGTTATACACCCGGTCGCATTAGCATTCTTGTTAGCTGCAACGACGAGCAGACTGGACGATACGCGTGCGTGGTCCTCTGCGCCACTTACGCGCTAATGCGATCAACAGATCCGGAACCGGAACCCTGATGACTTAAACCACCCCTAATTTCGACTGAGATAGCACGCTCCTGTTTCCAGGTAATTCGCCTGACGTCGATGTCCGATCATCCGTGATTTCTGGTTAATAAGTAGACTGCGGATTTCTGACGCATTTATGACAAAAATGGGTACGTACAATTGGAAGCAGTGGACACGCGTGAAAAATATTTAAGGATAGCAATGCATTAGTTTCAGCTTAATTATGTAAGGTTCATTAAAAGAAGAATACAATTTTTTTTGCTCCTGTGTCCTGCGATCAATGCAAACATTTTTTATTTTGTTGTTGTCTACTGATAAGGGTGGGAGAAGATAGTGGCAGAGAAAGAGTGGACAAGGTTGGAAAAATTTGCACTTTCTCGGAACAAAGAAGACATAGAAAGCTGAAATTTGGTACACAGGTAGCCGTTAGCCCATAGGGTTGCACTAATACGTTTTTATCCCGGAAACGCTACAGGATTACGTGGTAGAAATAAATTAGTGGCATACCTCCACAAAAAAGCCAGCCGTTGATTTTTCAACGGGTATTATGCTAGTTATTAAATAAACAGCAGTTACACCGCACCCACTGGCAAATGCTGCACGTAGAATTCTATGGTGAGAGGCAAATGTATTATTTGCTTTGTATAGTGAGCGGACCGTTTACCTAGTTTAATATGTTTCTACATGAAGTAGCACTTGAGGGATTTATGTTAAATTGCAAAATGGGCTCATTAATGAAGTATTACGTTGTACACCGCCGAATTTTCATCCGATTTCATTTAGTCATTTCACGCTCAACGATCTTTTTTTACGGTCAGGGGAGTTTGTTCCAAACGAAATATGTCATAGCACACGTTAAATTAGGGGCAGCTGAAGTCGTCATATTTTGCTGACTCCGAATTTGTTTATAAAATACGTTACGCAATTACCAATTTCGTCCGAGCACGAAGTTGTCCAATCTTGTTTCGCAGCCAACGAGACGAGTTCGGACATTGTGAGTTCGCGCGGGATTCCAATCATTTAGTAATCATTGGAAACCGAGTTCGGCGAATTCGACTCGCACGATTGATTCTCTAAAAGCCTGCGAGAGCTTCCGCAGCACCGGGTAGACTCGAATGAAATGATTAACAGCCGACCTTACCCGAAGTCTGGGAACGGGACGCGCCATATTTTACGCGACATCCTCCATTTGCCGATGCTTTCACTCCCGCGGCCATATTGAAGGCATACGCTAGACACCGTAAATTCGGCGTGGCGTCGTAAATCGCGTAGGGAGAGAACACTTTTTTTTCCCCCACGGAGGCTGCGCGTGATTGGCCCTCGTGATCCGCTCGCGACCCCATAAATATTTTCAATTCGTTCGTCGCGACACTTTTAATATTAATAACCACCCAGATGCGTGTGTGCGTACTAGTTCGGGCCGCTGGCCAAAATCGAATGTTTTATGCCGTTTCGTGGCACCCGATCATCCGTTATACTTGTCGATATCGAACGACCATAATGCCCCGCGTAACATGTAAACAATGTAATGCGTTCTGAGACGTGTCGTGCATTATTAAGCCGGAAGGTGCGGTGATCTTCAAGTATTCATGGTATCGCGGCGTGGAACCGCGTTCCATGATGCAACCCACGCCCTTCAACTATGTGATCGATCGGAAATTGGGTGTTTCGTTGGCCAGCGCGAGAAAATATTCATCTGCTCGCCGGCTTTCCTTCAGAGCGCAATGCATAAATCTCCCCTGGATGCAACTGCACCTCCTATTTCAACCATTTTGCACGGTGCCGGACCCGCGTACTGGCCCGTGGAGCACGTGGAATTATTCTATACATTTTTGAAGGCGGAAATATGGCGCCGGAAGAACTATAAATTATTCGATTAATGCGAGTCACCCGGAAAGTAAGCAAATTTTAATTCGGAGTAATTCATAGGTCTAGATTAATTCACCCTTTGCAGTCGGAGCTGTTCTAACTTGCATATTAAACGTTTCTTCCAACCTGGAATAATTCCATTGTGTATGATTTTCTTCATTTTATGGATATGTGGTGGTAATTGATTAGTAGACTACGGATGTTCATGCTATTTTCAATTTTTATGGGCAAATTTTATGAAAGTGGCATGAAATAAAATCCTATTAATGGGAACAGCCTTTTTTCGATCCAAAACAAATAACAATCTTACTAATTCTATCGAATTTCATGTTTTAGCATTTTTAGAAAATTTTCATAAGCTATAAATGCATAAAGATCCGCAGTCTATTGATTGCATACCAACATATTTAACAATGAGACAGGAAATTTAAATCAAGAAATATTACGTGAAGTATGATTTCATCAAAGATATATGCAGATATGTGTTATTGATCTGTTGGTTGACAGAATAAGCGAGGCGTTTAATTGTACAGACAAGTCCCCGACAGATCACGCAACAACACAATTCAGATACTGATCTGGTTGTTTAGACGGCGTTCCTATAATCATCAAGCGAATGGCAGCACAACCGAAACGTATAATCCAGAATACTGTGCAGGTGTTCAATAGGATAGAGTACCAGAAACGTACATCCAAAAGTCAAGTGGATCAGATGGCTAGTATCGATACCATTAATGGGGAGAATAGGAGCAAGAGATAGGTATCAACGGTGCACCTGGTCTGAATCGAAAATTAACTTGTGGATCACAATGTCGAAGGTTAGAATGCAAAAGCTCCTGCTGAAATCTCAATCCACCTATCATTATACCACATATCAGCCAGCTAACTAGCTTTAACCTAATTATTTAGTCCATAACCGAGTACCTAGCAACCCACTTTCAATTTCTTTTTAAAACTTCTTCGATGTCTTCGTCGACGAATAATGAGATGAATTTAAAGCATAAATATATGCGTGGAGAATCTAAAGTGCAACATCATTGAATACCCTAGAAAATTTTGGTTATTGGTACATTTAGAATAAATCCCACAACAAAAATGACGGATTGAATAACGAATGCGAAACGTGCAAACAGAAATGGTACATTAAATGATGAATTGGATCGAGAAAAGGGCTGATCGAATTGCTCTGGAGTGGTCGACAAAAATGCGGACAAAACGGGGTCGAGCTGTCGATCTATTAAACAGTTCGGGAACTATTTAACGAGAGTTTGAAACGGACTGGTCGGAGGAGGTGTGGGCGTGTGATCCGTTGGCGAGCGTTTACAGGGGCGAGCCAAATCCATCATCGTCCCGCCAACGCAGCCTTTTTCCTCGCAGCCAGCAGCGAGACAACGTCGGTAAGTCGTAAAACCGGGAATGGGAAATTTATGCGTGCGCACGTACGTCCGGGACCGGAGGAGCCTTGGAAAAAGAGCGTGCACCCCGGCGTGCAACGTTGAATTAAAGTTTACAGGTTGTCTGTGTGTGTCGGTACGTGTATGAACAGCGGGCGGGTGCACCGTAAAAAAAGTTGCGCGCTGCACTGGCTAATGCGTTTCAATTAAGCAACAACGAGCACCCCGCGTTTCGCGCGACGATGAATTTTTATCGAGCCCGACACGTTTCTGCTGCTGTGCGATATTCGACTGATTGCCCGACCGGAAATCTAGAGCAGGAACGTAACGGAGGCAAGGAACGGTGGGAAGAAAAGGAGGAACCGGCGGATCCATTTACCGAGCCAGTCGTTTATTCACATCGAGGGATTAAACGGTGAATTGGCGCTGGCACACGCCAATTACTCGACCGATGGCCCCGATCGAGCGGGAACCATTGTTTTTACACTTGTAGCAGTCGGGCGGGTCGGCTCGCAGAGATTGGGTCCCCCCTGACCCGCTTGATCCGAAGCCTTCATTAATTTATATAATTTTTTTCTATTTAATTTTTCAAGTTGCCTTATGGCGTATTCTGAATTTTTCTGGCGGAACTAATAATTATATTGAATTCAATTATAATTGTATTGAATTCAATGCAATTTATTGCGTTATTTTATGACTTGCAATTTTGTGGATAAATTAGCTAGTCTTTGCAGAGTACAATGCAATTGATTACCTTGGAAAATTCTGATTGTTCAAATTGCTTGGATAATTGGTTCATTGGATGAAAGATAAAAGTCGACGTGGATCACAGTCGTTGATTCGGAAACGTCAGTCTTGCGAGCGGTTAATTGCCGATGTTCCAGAGTCGACGACGGCGGCGAGTCGTGGATTCGCCATTTTCATAGTTCCACGCCAGAGAAAGTTAATTAAGAAAGGAATGAAGCGCCCGACTCCTTCTTTTCCGGCAAATTAAACAACAACCCGCGAACACAACGCCTGGATCAAAGGTTTCCAGCGTGCTCTGCTCTAATGTCCAACCGCTTGCGAACTAGTTTCTATTTCTCTTAGTGCGATTCAATTTGCACAGGTTGGTACAAGCGTTTCGGTCTGGCAAAACGAGTTTTGACGCGACCGAAATTCGTCGAAAGATATCCTGTACAATCTGTTAAACTCTCCTAACCTTAATTGCAATTTCAAATCATCGTTTTCATTATTTCGTTGGTAGAACAGTGTGATTTTAGAATCTTTAACAGGACTTTTAATTCATACTTTCACCGCAAATTTTTGCTTTCACATTGCTTTTAACGACGCCGAAAAAATTGCTAGTAGAAAACCAGCCGGAACATTAAAAGGAGGAAAATTTCTTTGTCGGTCTCGCGTTTCTGCTTTCGAATATATTTTCATTAGCGGAAGTAACGCGTCGCAGCGAATAAAAAAGCGACCTCAACAATGTAGCCGGTCCACAATAGATCCCTATCGCTTTTCAAAGAAAAATCCTCTGGAATCGCCTTCGCCGCGACTTTATTAATTTTCTGTAACAGCGTTCGAGATGTCCGAAAATGTTGAATAACGTTTCGCGAATAAAATATTGTCGGCTGCGTATTTGCCGAGAGCATTTTATCCAGAAGTTTTCTGAAAGCCCCAGGTGATAAAGCGGCTTCGTTTGAGAACATTCCGCGTGCGCATGTGGGAAGAAGAGGAAATTAGAGGCCGGACGATGCGACGCGGCGCGACGGGGAGTGGGCTAAAATGATTGAATCCATAATTTTTTCGCTTCTCTTTCGCTTTATGAATGCTGGAAATTGTAACCGGGGGCCGAAACTTTTGAGCGCCCGTGTAAATGCGACCCCCGGCGCGGTGATAAAAAAAAGAACGGAGATGCCTTTCCTGGCCATTTGCGTTTCCCCGGATAATATTTCGCCTCCATAAACGCGTCTTTTGGACGGCGGTGTAATCAACGCTTTTATGAATTCGCGACTCGCTTTCCTAATTGCTGCTTTCTTTTTTCTGTACCCCCACTCCCCGCTAAACCGCGAAACTGCCGAGTGATTGTCTCGCGGACAATAGTTCATACAATTAATTTTCATCGAGACTTTTAAAACACCCCGCGCTTTCGAGAATTATAATTTTACAAGGCGATTTTCGTTTTCACAGTAATACGTTCGCTTGGAAAATTTTTGATCGACTTTGATCCCGTGTTACGTGGATTGTATTTATGAGAAAGAATTGACGGATCTCTCATCTCCAATTTGCTACAATAATTCATGAAAAAAAGGGATCAACGTGAACGTATTAAATATTTACAAATTCAGATTACTGAATACAATCGAGTGAATGCGATGGATCTCATCCATCCGTGATTAAATCTACAAAACCATAATGTAAAAATTCTGCTCATTCGAATCCGCAGATATTCTCCGTTGCATCGCCGTATACCGTAAATCCAAGTTTTACATATTTCCAATTGTAATATGCATTATTCTCTATTTTATTCGAACCTTTATCTCTCCAATAACAATAATAATAATTCTCGTTTAAATAACGTATATTCTCTTTCAATGAATTGTTTCAGTAAACTGAATGCGAAATGTAACTTCGCTGATTGTTATTCAGTTTCATCGCGATTTTCAAGACGTTGGATCATTTATGCCATAGAAATTTTATAAATTATGCAAAATAAAATATGTTCGCATTGATTGCAGGACATAGGAGCCGAATAAAAATTCTATATTCTTCTTTTAATTATCCTATTGAGCTAAGGCTGATACACATTAATGTCCATAAATATTTATAAAATCCGTAGTCTACTTGCAACTTTAAAATTTCACCGCTTACTTCTTACCTAATTTCTCGTAATGGGGTTTGTTAATAAACGCGAGTCGCATGTTCATAGCGTAATTTCCTTTTATCGTGATCGGGCAAACGGCATTTGGAACGACCGTCTCGCGATAAGCGTAAACGGATTACGAAGACAGTACACCGGTAGTCGTGAAGATACTATATCCGAAGAAATATGGCGCCGATGAAAAAGCCCCGTGCATTCCCTCCGACTGCATGAACTCGCCGTGTGTCCACGGGGCCGCCTTATTTACGAGCGTTCTCCATATCTATGGATATTCGCGGTGTGAAAAATCTACGGGAATACGGTATTTATGGTCGGCCACGGGACCTATGGGACCGTTACATCTGTTCGGATTCCATAACCGTGTAGGCGGTCTCGCCAACGTCTACCACGGAGAAACGTACGGCCGCAGGAAATCTATAGTGTCTCTCACCATGAATAAGTTGAATTCGAAACTAGGCAATTCTCCGGTTTGAAAAATAAACCGAGCATATCGGCCAATAAAGTGTATCCGCAAAGGGACTCCCAGTTCGAGGTACTATGGACATATCGCACAGTCTGATAAGTGGCGCAGCGGCAACCATAAGCGGTGTCGAAGTAACGACACAAATTATTGGGTTGACAAGAAAGTAATTTCGATAGTTTAAGGTGAAATAAAAAACCCAATTTTTACTCAAGCAATGGACTTTGATTAATAAAATATTTCCCATTTTGTTCGATGATCTTTTGCAATCTTTCTCATAGCAAAAAATTCGGTTTTATTTCACTTTAAAATACCGAAATTACTTTCTTGCCAACCCAATAAAACACTATTGGACCCTGGGTGAAAAATTGGTGATCTTCGAGATGCTGTAACTTTGTGAAGAATGATGGAATCGAGGCGTACCTGGACTCAATTTAAAGGTTGAAGCGTCTACTTTCACTCAGGTTTAGTTGCAATTTTTTCGTAAATAATTTCGTTGCATTAAAAGAAGAAATCATAAAATTTCTAGTGTCGTTGCAAACGGGTGGCTTCGATCTTCGAATCCATGTCGATTCAGAGAGCCGTGGCGTTTGTTAATTGAATACGTTCCTTCGGAAGTTCAATTCCACGGTGGAAAGTACGACAGAAATTGTGCAGCAAAAGTCGTACTTAGCATATTGACGTCTCCCACATTTGCATTCGCATCGGACGCCGCAGAAAACTCAATAGTTGGTCGCGGAACTTTGATCAAATTCGCCTGGCAGATGCCACCCTCCTTTTCCATCGAATAAAACTGGTAATAAGAGAAGCGAGGTTCCCGTTTGATTTCCGCGTTCATACATTTTATAAATTACCCCATCCCCCGGCCCAGTTGAAAGTTTCTTACGGCGAGAGGGGTTGTTATTTACCGTGCGTTATAATTGGATCGCGGTTTTCATGCATTTATAATGTATGTAAATACCTAAAACGTAATAAAATTGCGTGGTCCGTCGCCGATGTTTCGACTTCTCCCTTTATTTTTTCACTCTTGACCTGTTTGCACGGATTACCATATGGAGATACGCGGATTTGCATAAACATCCGCAGTCTAGTTATAATAATACGATAGTTCCGCATGGGCTGGGAGGGAGGGGGTGAGGGGATCGGCTTCGCCGAGCTTGATTTACCGTGAGCAGTGCACTGAATTATTCAACCCCGAATTGATCGTCTCCTATTGAAAAATCGTGCGAAACTGCGATGAGCAACTTCAATTTCTCGCCGCGGGCCAACGATATGATGCTCGCGTTTGATGCAAGAAATATGTACTGCTAATCGTGTAGATTACCGGGTTACCGGAATTTTCGCTGTTTTGTCAAATTCTTTTTAAACCGATTCGCTTTTAGCAGCAAATACTAGGTCGTTCGAAAAGTCATTTCTCCCAAGAGAAAATGAAAGCGAATTTTTTATCATTTGGAATAAGTTTTATGGCATTTTGTTCTATGATCTCTTGCGATTCTTCAGGCAACTTGAAGCTCCCGTTCTCGTTGAATTTCTGCATTTTATTGGCAAAACGTTGAGTTATATGACTTTTTACGAGTTTATAAAACGAAACATTTTTTTATGATCTCATAAGGATCGATTTTGAAACAATAAACGCTGCTAACACATTAGAAACAAAGCTCCTCAAATAGTATTAGTTCCTTCTTATGTAAACCTGATGTAGAATGTTCCGTAAGAATTTAGAAACAATGTAACACCTATTTAATGTAAGCCAAATGTAATAATATTGTACTTGCTATATAAAACACTTGGTTTAAAGCAATAATAAATAAATAAACAATAAACGCTGCTTTAATTGTTTAGCCAAATTCTTTTTTTCGGCCGATGCTCACTGCTTACGCCCCAAGATCGGCAAATATTAATAGAACATTTGCCCGCGGCGCGTGCTTCGAATCTAAATCGGCCTTGCGTCTGCTCACGGCAGACAGTTTCTATTTTCCGCAATCGTCGCGCAGCGCACGAAGTTTCCGAGTCGATCTTCTCGGGAACGAGATTTTCTGCTTGTTTCTGCGCGTAGACAATGTGCTCCTGTTGCTGCTTATTGCGTACAGTCCGCCGTGAAATTCTACGTGCCAGAACTTCGGAAAACGAAAGTGAACATTTCCAACCTATTTTAAACATTAATTCCCTCATTTAACGAAGTCTCACATATAAAAGCATGCTATCTAAAAAATAAATGACGCGGTACATTCCAAAGGCAGTACGATTAAACATTTTCTGTGCACAGAAACAAGCCTGTTAGTGCTGTTTTAATAATAATTGTGGCTTACTGCACGCGGAGAATATGTGCACAAAGTTCGTCGGAGACGAGCAAATTGGACGCAAAGGAAAATTAGTGCAAAATTCAACGACGCTTTTATGTAAACCAAGACCTAATAAAATCCTTAATAAAGGGGCCAAGTTTCCGCATAGCTCATACTCCCCTAAATGAATCCATAAAAATGAATAATGCGATGAAAACAGAGCACACACGCTGCTCCGCGGCACTCGTTCAATTTTCCTTCGTGTCGGCGTTGCCTCTAAATAGTTGAAATATTTCATAATATAGTCCGATAAAGACGACGACGATATCCGCGTATTCTTCGTGCCGGAAAATGTCATTTATCCCCGAGCGAATATGGGACGTTAGATTTTCGTGTCAGAAATTTCAATGCGAAGTATTTCATACTGAAAACGTCTCTTGCTGTTCGACTCGCTGCTGATCGTGATGCGACTCGATGCGTTTCGTACAAAATGTGCGATCTCAAATAACCAGTAATTCGTTTTCTTCGTTATTAAGCGTTTCACGTTGTATCAATCCAAGAGAGACAAAAATTGTGTGCATTAATTGCTAATTCAAACGTCTCCATAAACACCGTAAAACGCATTCCAAAAACCCCTGTACAAACAGACCAGCGGGGCGTTGAAATAAATAATGTTAGCCGCACCACAAACAAGCCGATAAATGCTTCACTATCGTTCCGATACACAAACACCGAAAATGCCACATTTCGAGATCGCGCACCGCCGAGGCAAAACTTTGCAACAACAAATGGCTTCCTCCGTCGAAAAGCGTAGCGGAACGAGTTCAAAAATTCATCACGGCGGGTGACCGAAAAAAATAGAGAGTGGGAAGAAACAAAGCGAGTGAAATAGGGCAGCATGTGTATTTCGAGCGGACAACGGTAGTCGAGTTTAATCAATTAAATTCGCACGTGGACTATTTCGTGGAAATTCGCTCGAAATCAAATTTTTCTTTGACAGTGTCGTTGGTTAGGGGAGGATCGAGGGTCGTCGCTGGAGAAAATAGATCTACGTGTATCATCTCGGAGCGTCGGCGCAAAAAGGGACGGAAGAGCCGTGCAAAAACGTCGACGACCGGATCGTTAATCTATGCGGACAAAAATCGATTATGTGATCAACCCGGTTTTTGCTGGCAGATCTTTTTATTTTTGTTGCTAAATTCTGAAGAGGAAATTTTTGTATTAACTGGGGATCCCCATTTCACGTGTATTAACGTATCCGCATTTTAATAAGCATTCATATTTTATGACACCGTAGTCCCGATACGTAAATTAATATCAATGCTCAATAATGCACGTGCATTTAAATACACGTGTACCCGTTGTACTTAAAATGACACGCACTATGTGAATACACGTGTGTTATTACTACACGTTCAAAACCACGATCTCTAATATTAGCCTTTCAACCGGAAGACTTTGCAGTACGTTATCTCCTGTGGTTCAGCTGTTTGAAGATCGCGCGGCGCCTTCTCGAAGACGAGCTACAAAAGTTCTGCATTTTCATTGAATGGTGGTCTAATCATATCGGCGGCAGACGAGCTGGCGGAGGATCGTTGATCTCGAATTCTGTCGACATCGGGATCATTCAACGTGGACGTAGGTTGTCGTGCGCGTTTCGCGCGGTGAATGGCGCAAACGAGCGGCCGTCCAGGTTCTTTTTTTTTCACAAACCGTCGGCCGGTATAAAAACGTTGAAAGCTTATCTCTGGCGAGGGCGGGACACGCCGGAGCCCTTTTTCCCGTGTTCGCCTTTTCACTTTTTACCGAGCTCCTCCGAGTTCCTATCTCGCGGAACTTTCCATTTCGTGCGTCCGGGGGCAAAAAACGCAACTGTCGGTGGCGAAAAAAAGCTACTCGCGGAATTACCGAGTCCCAGGGTGTCCTGGCCTCTGGATTTCACCAGGGGAAGAGAGCAGCATTATGCGAACGGCCCCGTTCCCCTAAACCCCGAGTTTTGCGCGGGCTCCGACGAGACGCGCGATTAAATGGCACACACGCGCGTCCTTGCCGAGCATAAAGTCCCGGAAAGTAATGAAAAGCTGGTTACCCTGGGTGATAAGGCGTCGCCCGTTGATTCGCCGCGATGATTACGATCCGACAGCGAAATTCGACCGGTTAATTGGCCCCCAGAAACGGTTAATCGGTGCCGAGTGCGTTCGAAATTCGGACTTTTGCCCTTTCACTTTTACACTGCAGATTTGTGCATTTGCATTCATAACAATTGAAAGATTTAAAAACGTTCAAACATTCATAATGTATTCATATTGGATTTCACTGGAAATGTGGGAAAGTCTAAAGAATCTTATGCTGTAAAGAACAATTCAAAATCTTTTATAATATCATCACAATATTTGTTTAAAGTTGAGAAATATGCCTTCTTTCAAAATCAAATTTCTTGAAAACCGTGCGTCCCGGGGGAAAATTAAGGGCAGATTCGAAATCAGGGAAAATCGAAACGTTTTGTGGCTGTTGAACAGTGTAATAAGTAGGGTTAATGTGCCTTATTCCGGTCCGCAATGTATTAATTTCAACTTCCTTAAGTGATTAAAGAAAGACGAAACTTTCTGCTTATAAACGATCGATAAAATTTAAATTTTGAACAAAGATCCGCGATTCACGAACGGCGAATTGAGACTTGCCCCGGAGCTGGTTCCACGAGTTCTCGAATGCGACTCTTTTTATGATCGTCACCGAACGTACTTGCGGTACATTTAAATGACCGAAGTTTCCCCGGCGAAGTTCTGGTTGGGTGATGTTTTTTTATGGTTGTCTCGGAATGTACCTCGGCTGGGATTAAAATGGTTGAAGTTCGAGAGAAGGGACGGAAGTTACGCTGCGGAGGTGAATTGAGTGGGAATCATTGGCGAGATCGCTTTCATGAGACTGCCGGGAGAGATATGATTTTTGAGATGTTCTTATTGAAATTTTGGCGGATTATAATTTTTTGCAAATGTTTCAAGTTTAGAATGGCAGTGAAAAATATTGAGCAAGACGGTGAACAGTGGTGGATTCTTTATTCAGAACAGTTTGACGTCCTTTCTTATTGAGATTCTGCTCGGGTGGCTTCGTTCAGAGATATTCGTCACGTATGCTGCTTGGCAGACCTTCGAATGGTCCACAAATTTCGAGTTTGAAGAAAGGAATTTAGAAAAAGTGTAGAACCGACTTTTTATTTACACTGCTTTGTTATATCGCGTTGGGATTCTGCTCGGGTCGATCCTCTTTCATACATTTTCTTCGGTGGAGAAATTTCTTATCGAAACTGTATTAACTTATATCGTAAAAATTCTCTGTAGGTCTTTGTTCAATATTTTTCTACTATATGCTACTTGTAAATCCTTTTAGTAATGTATAAACAGCAAAATTCCACTTGAATTGTCATAGGTTGAAAATAATGTAACAGTATTTTTAAATTCTACTAATGATTTCATTAATCAATTGTCACGTTGATTCAGCTAGCCACAGAGAGTACCTTAAAGACCACAATTAATAAGTCGAAAGCAGTAAAAAGGAGGTGAACCGACTATCACGAAGATCCTTACGATCACTATTTGAAGGGCTTTCAAGCTCAAAAGACGCCGAGAACCCAAAGTGGGTACTTCGTTAGTACTTCAGCGTGCCACCCAATTCGCATTGTGTTCAAGAACTCGCTCACTAAACGGCTAGGTTGGCTTCCTGAAATATTCGAAATTCAAGCACCTGAGCACACGATGCTGAAGACGAACTCGTTGCTCTTTTCTGTGCTGCTACGTGGAACCTTCAATTCGCGCGGGTTCAATTTATCACGCTTAACGTCTCATAAAAGACACTCGAGACCAGTACGGTTTTAATCTAGAAGTTCGCGCGACATGCGCGATGTAGAACAACAAGTTCCAGACGCGTTAATTATGATGGAAGTTCCTTCGGAATTAAAGGGAACTGGTCTGGTAAGGAAGAAGGCTCTCATTGTTGTAAGAAGCTTGCACTTTTCCTGGAATTAACAGGCTGTGCACTTAATTATGTGGCGTCGTTCGACAATGATCTTGAGGGCCCTCGAAATGATCTCCAATGAATGTTCGTCGTTTTTGTGAATTTGTCATTTTTCTCTGGGAAAACCGGCAAATATTTCGATTTAGGATTTTAATGTATAGTCTTCGCCCATGTTTCAACAATGTTCCGGAATTGTTTCGTGCAGAGGAAATCAAAATGTAGATTGCGATACAACATTAGGTAGCATTGTGCTGATCTCGACGATTCTCGAAACAATATCCGTGGCCACTTGGAAAAATGATTGTTAGAGGTCTCTAGAGTGTTGCGCGATCTGAATCGCAAGTTTTACGCCAACGATGCACAATCTGCAGCCAGCCAGTCGTCAATATGGTCGATTGACGTATAGTAAACCGCCGACCTCGCATTCGGCACAGGTCACTTGCCAGTTGCCAACGTTCGGTGCTCAACGTCCAATAAAATAACTCATCTCTTCCTCGACAATACAGATACCCACTATCTTCCGAATATACCGGGTGACACTGCAAAACTTCTGTGGAAAATAACTGATGTATAGATCTTTCGACTCTCGAAAATGAACGTCGCCGTTGCTATCAATATTGTGTTAGCAAACAGAACGGAGCACTCGTTCGGTTCTGATGCAAAAATGTCAGTTTAATATATTTTTGTGCTGAATTTCTATTCGTTTCACCGTCAACATTGATTTGCACGTACTGCTTTCAATATTTTGGGTATATCAAGTGTTTTTAGAAACAGGATGGATGTGAGGATTCGCAAAGGATCGGCTTTCGTCGGGATTTCACGGTCGAGCGATAATTTGCCGGCCATCAAAGTTTCATAACCACGTCCGGCCGATTAAAGAGGCGGGTGCGTTTCAATTCCCTTTATCGGTGGATAATTTGTCGAATTAATTGAACCGGCAGCAGCAGGTCGGCCGCCGGGCCGCGCCGGGCCGATTCATTTTAATACCGGCCGGTAATTATTTTCAAAGGGAACAACGCCGCCGCGCCGGGTTTACCCGCCCACGCCGAAAATCTATTAAAAGTCTCTCGATCGTCGGCACGAATCCGCGGCGACGGCACGCTCAGATCGTGGCCCGATGTCGTTAAGATAACGACGGATTTATTCGCGACAGAAAACTTTCATTTCCTACCCATCAGGCCACGCGAATCCCGTTTATTCAACCCTCGGATTACGAACACTTCGCTGCTAGCTTGTTGGACCGATGCCGGGCCATTCCGAACCGCCGTTAAAAATTAATCTGTTTCTCTATCGCGTTGCGATTGCGATATGATACTCTAGGTGCGATTTTTAATTTGATACTCTTCACACAATTTAAACATGAAACGAAAAATCAAGCTAACTTTTTCCTATACAATTAATAGGCGGTTTCTTCTAGCTTTTTAGATATTTACAAAAAACTGTTTGTTCGAGTATAACGAATTCCGTCATTAACGAATTTTAGTTAGATTTTTATTTCGACGACAAAACAAGAATAGCTGGATTTTTCCGACATAATTGCTGAAATTTTTCCAGTTTCTATCAATAATAATTGAGAATTATATGCGATACAGAGTGCAGTTATATTTTTTATATTAAACCTAACCCAGAACTAACTCAAACTTACAAACTATTTTCGCGAATATCTAAAAAACTGAAAGAGACCGCTTACTGTATGTAAAGGAAAAGGTTGTTTGGAATTATCACATGGACAGCATATTTCAATTTCATCAAAACCCGAGAGGAAGGAACGTTTCGAGAAATTTACCAAAATCAGAACCAAGCCATTTCAGAGAAGCATTGTCTGGCGCAACACAAACGAAAAAAAAACCTTTTCATCCACCGTAGAATCACCGTAACACGAAGATCAGAAACACTTGAAAATTGGCAATTAAAACAAGCTGAAACAAAATAAGAACAAAGGGGCTGCAGCGGTGGGAAATTTCGAGCCATCGGATGCAACACAGGGAAATGATATAAAATCGAGTCTCGATAAAAAATGCAAATGAAAATGGAGAAAGAGATAAATCGGAGGCAAACCGGTGTATAAAAGCGTTGTCAGCGAACGCGAGCTGACTGTAGCAGAGGCGCGGGGTTTGTCCCATTATTAAAATCTTGAGTTCGCCGCATTTTGCAGGCATAAAAGACGTCATAAACGCGCGAACACGGCGGGACATTTAGCGCGAAACACGCGGAATGGGAATCACCGGAGGACGTAAACGAGCTTGCATCTCCCTCTCTCTCTCCCTCTCCTGTTCTCGGTCGTTTATTTATTATTTGCCTTGACAAACACCGGGACAAGACATAACGGATATTTAACGCGGAACGATCAAGACCCGGAGCAAGACGCGTAAGCACAGCAGAAACTTCTCCCTTCTTCATTACGCGGCCCGTAAACACCGGTATTTTCGGAACTCGAAACAGAGCAACAGGATTGCTGCTCGAAATTAAGACCGTGCGAGATTAATCTCGACATCGCCCCGCCTGAAAACCACCCCTCTTTCAACCTCTGCGAGTCTGACCTGCACCGAAATCCCGGAAATTGTCCAAAGAATCCACCGGCGAATGGATCCCGGCGGTCTTTCCGGTCGACGGATCGTCCGGCACGGATACGGATCGCGCCCGGAGAATTAGGTTAAAACCAATCCCGTGAACTTTACGCCCCGACACCGGAAGCTTGCCAGAAACCTCCGCAGGACGTTCTCCGAAATTTTCACCGCGTCTCGCCCGCCGGAAGTCGCCCGGTTCCGATACCGATCAGCCGTTAAAGCGCCGAAGCGAGCGGTCCCCTTTAACCCTTGTCTAGCCAACCAAAATGTATACATAGATTATTTAAAACCCTTTATATTTAACATATTTGCACAAATTCTTATTACAAGACTATAAATTAATTCGGAGAAATTTCTTATCGATATTATTGTAATATTTTTAAAGGAACATCAACAAGTTGTTGAAAGAAATGCAGTAATACTAAGTAAGCTTGCAGTTTCGAGCAGCTTGCATGGTTTTTTGGGATCTGTGCAAAGTTTCACTGAAGATCCAGTTCGTAATAAAGAATTTCACACGAAGATGAAACATTTTCAAGCAATTCCTTCCCGTTTCGGTCTGTCTGAGACACGAGCGAATCAAGTGGCCGGTTTCTAATCCGTCGCGCGTCGACCATAAATCCGCGAAGAAAAATGGTTGGGCACGACGCTGAACCAGCAGGTTGCGAAGAAATTGAAAAGCAAGACGACGCGACGGCAGCGTCGCGGTGCCCGTCGTAAATATCAACGGGACACGCGAAAGGCGTAAATTTTCCCAGGAGATGGTAACGCGGAAATATTCGCGCACGCGGGACAGCAGATAGCAGTGTGCGGAACGCGTCCGTAACGGTTTAATAACGAAATTCCAGTGGGTCGATTAAAAGGCCGTCGGGCCAGGTCGGGCCAGGGTTGGTTTGGTCCGGTTTTCATGTGTGCACGGGCCCGCAGTATAAAAATAACATTCAACCGGGCAAATATAACCGGCATGGAAAGGCGGAAAACAAGCGAGTAGTAACATCGCGGAATTGAGTTACCTCGGCCATTGGGAAGCAATGAAGCATCCCGCGCGAATCTGCGCCGAGTTTCACGCCCGCTTTCCCCGGACGTTGCCCTTGCTCCCCTTCTGCCCCTTCTCGCCTAACTATGCGACCTCGCCACCTGCTACGTGACGCGAAATTACCATTGTTCTTGCCACCACGCGCAAAAATTCAACGGTCGTTACGGAGCCAGGTCCGAAGGTTTGAGCTGAGGCTCAAACGACGAGTGACTGCTTCACTTTCTCGTATAAGTATTTTAGAAAATCCAGAATATTGTGCCTCGATAAAAAAATTGAAATACAGTGGTTCAATAATATTGGACTTGTGCGAAATTTTTTTGGAAAGTTAAAACAGGTTTGCTGCACAATGTGGACAAGATTTTTGCAAAAAGATTTCAGTATGAATATGAATATTCGAAAATTGGAGTCCCCAGGGACTTAAATATTTGTCCAAATCGTATAATCCACTATTTAAAAAGTTATCGTTCCGTTTTAGAGCGTGCAAATATAAATGGGAGTCGCCGTGGATGGAATTGAGATTATTCGTTGAATTAAGAAGAGACTTGACTCGTTCCAAGACGAATTAACTCGTCGTCCTCGGTTGAGGGATTAAGCTCGTGGAGAGTGGCGAGAAAGATTGCAAATTGGCGGAAAAAGCGTCAGCAGGGGCAGTAAATGACGATTTTACACGGTCCCCGGTTATGACTGGAGGTGGAAACGCGGTCGGAGTGATTCTGCATGAAAAAACACGTCGAAAACGTAGAACGAGGTTTTTTCGCTCGCGGTCCTGTTCCAGGAATAATCGAGTTCCAAAGTTTGTTCTACGCGCGTCGCGTCGCTCCGGCGCGGCGACGAGTGACGAAGTGGAACTGGAAACGGTAAACTATGGTCAGACATTTCGGGCTCCCTTGGTGTATGGAATGCGCATCGTGGTAATCTACTTTGGACATTTGGTTGGTCTGTTGGATATTGAATAGAGATCTACTGGAGTGCCAGACTATGAGTTGCAACCTCTACCGAATGCTAATTCATGTTGAAATTTGAAATGCCGTTTAGAGTTACTTGCTTAGGAAAAGATAGTTGGATCATTTTCATTGTAGACTGACAATCCTAACTTTATTATTTTTTCGTTAAAATAAATGTTGAGAATATTCAGTTAAATGATGAAACTAAAACGTTTCATCTGATAAAAATAACAAGGTTCTATTTATTTAGATCTCGTGCAATTTTTATTGCAGTACGTGCTCGGATAAATAAATTTATCGAATCAATTTCCATGTAAGCAACGTCATCGTTTCAATAATTATAAAATTATTTTATGACTGGTTATTTGACCAGCAGTGGTAGGTTCAGTGTTAATTTGTAAAATCTAGTGCTCTCATCTGCTACACATTTGTTATCAGTAGAATGTGAATTTTCTTTCTATTATGATGTGTATAAAATTTGAAAAATTAAAAGAGAAAATTAGAATTAATATACAGTGTTCTGATTTGTAGACGATCTTTTCCACTTGCTCTGATTTTTATTTGCATTGCCAGTGAAACGGTCTTTATGCTGTTTCAACAATTATGGGATGGTCTGTGTACTCGGATTTTCTTTCCACTTTCCAAGATCTCGGAACAGAAAAGTGAAAGCAGAAGACCGTGAGAAAAGCAGTTTCTGTAAATAAACCGCGTCAGGGCACGACTACCTATGTGTAATCAAAGCCGAGGGAAAGGAACAGTTGCCGATGAAACCACGTCCGACCATAGATTGAGTTTATCTACTGGCAAGAGAAGATAATATCGTAAGGATAGACGATCCTGAACGTTTCTGTATTAAATTTCAATTATTAGCTCTCGCTATTGATTCGAGATTAAACTGTTTTCAATCGTTTGCTCGGAGAATTAACGGTTGATATTTCGCAATATTTATGGTAACGGTATCCAACCGACTTTTACTCTTTCTGGTATAACTATGATTCTCTCTCCTTATTGAAATTAACAACCAGACTGCGGATGTTTATGCAATTTTCAATTTTTGTAGACAAGTTTTCAGAAAGTGGAATCAAATGAAATCTTATTTTCAGTGGTAATAACTAGACAGTGGATTTTATGCATTTATAACGAAAATGAGGAGGTGTAATTTAGAATTGTAAACAAGCTAGAAGAATTTAAATATACTTAATTATAATATATATAAATATATATATATTAAGAAAGAAAATAAATTTCTATCCCATTCCAGTTTTGCATAAAGGCTATTAATAACATTTGTAGGTCCACAATAAATAAACATCGTACTAACTTCTGCCGAACTTGATACTCCAACATTTTCTAAGAATTTTTATAAACCGTAAATGCATAAAGATCCGCAGTCTATTAATAAATTATAACGAGACCTGCGAATTGGCGTACTACGGTATATGGAACGTTGGCTTTAATGAACTCTCGAGAGTCAATGGTCGACTGGCAAAGCGAGCAGTTGGTTCGGCCGGCAGACGGAGCGGCGGCTGCAGTCGTCAGAGATCATTCGATGACAATGGGACAGAAAATGGCCGGCGGAGGCCAGTGGGAAAGGGGGTCACCACCATAAATAAACCGTGAAAGTGCACAATCGAGCGTCGCGGGCACCGCGGCATGCCAGAGAGAGCGAGAGAGAGAGAGAGCAGCGTGGCCCCGAAAAATCGATGATGGAGCCGCTTGCCATGGTCGGACACATCGTGGGCCGTGAGGTCGAGCATCGGTCCCGGGATCAATACGGCAAAAATGGATCGCAGCTGGAAACAATTACGCCGGGTGAATCCGAGTCATTCGCGGCGCCGAATCGATATTAAGGACGATTGAAAGTCAGCCATTGTTTGGCGAGGACGGGTGAAACTCATCGCGCGATCACCGCTCGGAAACGAGTTTTAATTGCGACAGACATTTCAATATTTACCACCCCTTCGATCGGACCGCGATGGAAATTTTCGGTGAAGGGCAGAAGGAAGATTATACGTGCAGCGCCTACCCCGTTAGTACTCGAACAGTACTTGGAAGGGAATTTTTTAAAAGTGGATCAAACCACTTGAATTCTTTCGCGAAAAAGTTGAACGCTCGCTGGATCGTTAGGAGATCGATTCTTTGGGAGCTGCCACATTGGAACGCAAGTTACCAGCACAATGAACTTATTGTTCGTTGCGAAAAATGAATGAACGATATCAGAATCGTTTCTAAATAGACATTTCGAAGTATCTGATTTGATACTTTGTTTCAAGAACTGGACTGTGGGATCTAACAGGCTCGACGTACGAGGGGGCCTGGTTTCCTTTGGAGGTTCGGAGCTATGATTTCGTATAGAAAAGAGCTTCCTCCCGCGCTGTGAAGTCAAGAATAGTTTAATTCGAAAAGTACCAGCGTGCATTTATTAACACCCATTTCCAGTATACGCACCAGATAAACTACTACAGGCTGAAGAGCAAGAGAGAGAGAGAGGGGGAAACTGCTAAGGGTAGGCGTATCGATCGTCGGCTCGCAGTCGAATTTCATTCTGTGACACCAGCGACAGCCTATAAATTGGGATTTGATCGATGACCTTCAGGGGTAGTAATAACTGCGAGGCCGGAGTGTTTGCTCGCGGGACTCCCAGAATGCCGTGCGCGCCCGAGTAGGTCTACTAAACCGAACCGTTTCCACGCGAGCGGAAAGAGCAACCTAATTCCCGAACCGGGCTCGCTCCGCGAGCAGGAAAATAAAAAGTCCCTTTAATCCTCGGGGACACGGGCGAACGGACAGAGAGAGTGGGAAAAAGAGAGGAAGAAACTGGGAGAATAGAAAGCGAGAGAGGAGAGACGGAACGAGAGGAACGAACAAAGAACGTCTCCTGTTACGCCCGGTAAAAACTGAAGATTGCCGAGCGAACACGCTGTAATCACTATTGATTGCGCGAAATTAACTTTCATTATACTTTCGTGCGAAGCCGGGTCGTTCCCTCTCGAAAAAAAAACCTGCGATTGTTACCCAATTCGACGACTCAACCGACTCACCCCCTTGGACACCGACGACGCCTTTTCCTCTAATTACGGAATGAAAACTGGGTCCCCGGGAGCACGCGCGACGCCACAATGGAATCCTAAGTAGATACATTTCAATAATTACGTATTTGTGAAATTGTTCTTAGGGGTCGCGCGTATGGCGGACTTTCGAATTGCAGCTACACTCCCGTCCATAAATCGCCGGACACTTATGAGGTTGGTGGGAAAGTTCTGTCGTAGTTGAAATAAGCAGGTAATTTCCCTTGTAAATCAAAAACACATGTTGTTAGTGAGTCAGTGGGAAACAGTTACAAATAATGGGAATTATGTATATCGTTGAATAATATTAGACATATTCAAATGTTTTCTTTAAAATACGACAGCACTTTTCCTCTAACCTAATACAGTGTTCCCGCGATTGAAGTGACTTTCGGGTATGCGGATGATGTGACTTTTTTAGCCCCACTACTAGGGGGTTCCCCCTTGGGCGGTCGATCGCGCTATAAAGCAATTAAGGGTGTTTAAATTGGGGTTTTATGATACTCGATGTATCATTCTCAGGTATGGAATAGCATTAGTACAATACAACAATTTCCCGCTTAGCACCGTTGTTTACCCAGGATCGTCGTTTACACTTGGAAAAGTTATTCCAGAAATCTATGTTCGGCTCACGTAAAAAAACGTAGTACCATTTCATTTCCTGAGACTCGATACCCCCGAGGTTCTCGCAACAATCGCGGGAACACTGTACTCATCTTGAAGAAAATGGTAATTCAAGAATACAAGCTTCCAGCTTGATTTTATTGTTTCATTTTGATTAGATGTAGCTATTATACGACAATATTTGAATGCAAAATTAAATATACGTACTGTGTATATTGTTTGAATAAATGTTGGAAAAAAGAGACCGAAAAATTGTGGAATGGGAAGCATCTCTCCCCTCAATTTATCTCGAAACAGACGATAAAGTTCAGAGCAGCCAAGACCGCGATGAATTTTGCACAAACCAAATAATTACATTGCAAACCAGTCGGAGAACCGCAGCCAGAGAGAACTCATGATCTCGGACAATGGACCCCGTGAAACATTCCCGGGCGAAACGGGTGTTTTATCGAGTCGAAAGAAACTGCCGAAACTTCGTGTGGTCTGTTTACATAGAGTGGATATCGAGGTGGTCGGTCGAATAATTCTTGTATGAGGCTGGGTCAACGGCGAAGTATTCAAGAGTTACCCTAATCCGACCCACCCGTAAAACAAGAACGATCTAATTCAACGAGCTGCCTGACTTTTATCGCCGCAGTCTTAAAAGCTTCTGACCCCCGTGGGATTTCGTTCGGACGGGCATGATTGGGTTTGCAGATTGTGTGCGATTACGGTGTCGCGTAAAGTTCACTAGACCGAGTAATTGTTTGTTGCTCCGGTGTGTTGCTAAACTGGACACACTTTTGACTTGCTTGTAGAAAAATTTCATTTATCTTGGGACGCTTGCGAGATTTTTTAAAAATAATAATCAACGAGCAACAATCTCTTCCATCGTAGTTTGATCACGCACAAGCCTTCATTTGCGAAGCTACTAACGAGGGGCCGCTCTGATCCACGAGCATAGACGTTTATGTGCGTCGCATTTCAATTAGTATTGCGCTAATGTTACGATATTAACCGGACCGTTGTGCCAAATCCGCGCGAAGTAGAAAATACTAGATCATCACTAAATCGACTTTGTATCAGCCAAACAAAACCCAGTTTTGGAAGGTATTCCGTTGATTAAAGTTCATTGCCTGAATAGAGAAATTGGCTTTCCACCTTGAAATACTTTTTCGCCAACCCAATAAATCACAACCGGCTGCCAACAAGAGTCAGGGGCGTCCGGGAGAAAATCAGCGGCTGTTTTTCGGGTGCATCGCGGCCAATGCAGCCGTCCGGAAGACTGAATCCTCCAGGGGGGGGGCTGGGTCTGGACCTTATCAGCGAAAGGGTTGCGGACGTAGATGGCTCGCGGGAACCCCGATAGGACAGGGTATAGTCTGCCAGTGATAGGTCAACCGACCCGTAGAATTGAACCTTGATCTACGCTCGAAGAACTGGCACACATGGCTGGCTTGGAACTGTTGGGGGGGACACATCCATCGATTGACATGTCGAACGGTCGAGTGGATCAGTTTACCCGCGGCCGATTCCCATGGACGACATGTTCGACTAGGATTTAAACCGTCGGGATTAATCCTGCCGTACCCTCGGACACGGTTAAACTCTGGCAAACCGTCCCTCTTCTCCCCCGCAGCTATACCCGGAACGTCGTCGTCGTAGTCGTCTACCGGTTGTTCGTTTGCTTTCCCAATTAATTGGCCGGCTGACTGGTTAAAACCGACGCGTTCCACCGCTGTTCGTGCGTGAACGTCGCCCAAAGGTTCCAATTCGAAACCCTAAGGCCAAGGGACTCCGGATTCCCAGGTTAAACACCGGTCCTCGGAGCTTACCATACACAGGGTGACTCACACTTCCACTGCGGATGTTTATGGAAAAGTAAAATTCTCCAAGTCAATTGTAAGAATCAAAAATCGAATAAAAATGCATTTACTTTTGTAATCATTTGAACAAGTCAAGAATATTGTGATTTTCATGTACTGACATTCTTTGGTCGTTGGAACACAGAACACCCTGTGTATATTATAGCATCTATGTCTAGCCGAGGTTGCCTTAATCCACTTGTATCGACGATCTGGTTTCACCAGTGGTAAGGGAATTTTTACTTAATTCCCCGGGTTAACCAGTTCACCCGATTCTTCGACCGCTAATTGCCGGAATTATACCCGACCCTGTGTTTACACCGCAGGAGAATCTACAGGGTGGCTTATTGTATCGATTTTCTGTTTTATGTGAGCCATTGAGTTCGAGAGTAATTGAATTGGAATTTTCTTCGGGCATTTCTCAGCTCTGCCGCTGTGTCTGGCCAACGCTCGCTGTTTCTACTTAAAGGGAATACAGGGTCGGTCAACGAAATGTCTCCTATGTTTTTGATGCCCATTTACATTGCATTAAAAATAAAGGAGCTGTTCGGACGGCTACGTTTTTCAAATTAATTACTTGATGGGAAACTCGCTTTTCAGATATTTCGATTGGACATTTATAAACAAACGCGTTTCGCTTTAACGTGGAATAAATTATCCCAATGTAACATGTAAATGATTTCAGTAATTTTATACAAAGCGATCGATTTTATGTAACATTGCATCTGTGTTTTACGTAAAGTACAATTTCGTTTTCGGGAAAATTAAATTTGAATGTCCTCTGTGTAACGTACGATTGAATGCTGCCGGCACGTCTGATCAATGCTTGACATTTCTACTTAATTAAATGCACGCGTACCACGCGAATTGCCAAAGTCAATCTACTTTCGCTTTTTTCAACAATCTTGAGATCGAATATTGTACTGTCGAGTTGCACGTTCTAATTACATTCCATCTGAATCGAAAATAAATTGATAAATTCCCCTCGTGTAACTGAGCATTCATTGATTCCACGATGAAAGGGAATCAGAAGTAGATTTCACGTTATTACCATCATAATCGAAACGGCGAATAAAGAATTCTTTAAAATCAGTTCGCGAGAGAACTCGTATTCAAATATAATTATCAAAACGCATATTGAGATCGACGACCCTCGAGGAGAGATTAACCATCCCATGAACGAACATTGGCCCAACCAATTGAATCCCATTAACACGTCTGCCACTGACACGATTCAATAGTCCTTTGAAAGTCAAAGTAACATAATACAATATTGTCGCAAGGCGTCAATCTATCAGAAGTACAAAAGAAGCCGTAGCCACTTCGTGATACCGTGTACGAACCAAATGCGAACGCTGACGCGTACATAAATGTCAATGATGCTGACGGCAAATTCTATGGAAAGACGTCAATTGCAGTGAACGTGATCAATCGATTTTCCACTGTTAAATACAAAGGGTTTTAAATAATCTACACATTTTGCTTGGCTGCATAAAGGTTAACCTGGTTTCCTCGCAACGAGCATTCACCAATGTGGCAGGGCCAAATGGTCAGGTTTTGACGTCACACGCTTTAACGAATAATTCGGCTAGAACGGAAAGTGCGTGCGGAATGAGTCAATCGTTCAGTTTGCTGTCTTGTTGATACACAGGGCGTACACGATCCCATTTCAATCGCTCAGCTTCACGGTTATCTCCGCGACAAGGTTACCCGGGGATCGATGGGTGGAAGGTAGCCGGCCGGGTTATGGGCCGATGTTCGTGCTGGGTGTGCGATCTAAGAAATACGAGGATACTTTCGGGGTAATGGCTATTACCATTCGTCATCGGGGAAAGAGATTAAAGTTAGCCGGTGTTCGAGCCAGCCGCCGATCCGGCGATAAAGGGGCGCCATTCGAAAGCTCGTGAATTTCTTGGAGGGAGAGAGAAAGCGAAAGAGAGGAAGGGGATGGAACGAGGGTGTCGTACCCGGCCGAAATATAATCGCGTTACCTCGGCCGTGATCCCACACCGTCGAGAATTCACCTGGAAACACGCTATCGATTCCACGAGCCGATATAATCCTCGGCGCGGCTGTCGGATACCATTCCGCGAGGCTACGCCAGACAATTGTTAACAGAAGTGTATTGAAAGGATCAGCCTTATCAGCCTGCTGATGGACGGCTCGTATCAAAGAACAGGAATGGGGGTGATGAGAGGGAGGTCCTGGACACAGTGTGTGCAACAGCTCGTGCCAATATATGTGTGTATATGTATATATATATATTCATCGATCCGTGTTCCATTGATTAAGTGGAACGCGAGCCATCGGTGACCATATCCCGCCACCGTTTTAATCGATAGGATTATTCTGTTCCACGCTCGAACTCGCCAATCTCGTCTACGATTGCTCGTCCGTGGCTGCCGATCTAATTCCGCCTCTCCCCTCGTACCTCCCGCACCCTCTCGATTCTCGCCCCTCGTTTTTCGATCGACCGGTGCCAAGCGATCGTTAACGGTAACGAGGCAGATCCGAAGAGTAATCAGTAACGAGGAACTACGCGCGAGAACTAATGATTACCGAACTGCTATGTTCCGCCGCAGGACGACACCCATGGAACTTGACAAGCTGATGTGTGATCCTGGGGATTATGTGTGTTGTGTTTTGTTCGGAGATTTTCTTTCTTCTATTTTTGGAGGAATTAAGGGGATGGACTCACGTTTCCAGGATTGCAAGGGTACGGGATGCGCCTTCTAATTTCTCGGTAATACGAAGATGGGACTTTTCAGTAATCAAAAGCGCTAGATAAAAGATAGATCTAGACCGCGATCGCCCTCGAATGTCCTATTCTTTTAGGCCCTCCAATTTCCAAATGCTCAAATTACGCCTCGTAAATATAAATAGGACTTCTCTCAGGGCAATCGCGGCCTAGATTGATCTTTTATCTAGAGCTTTTGACTACTGAAAATCCCCATCGCACCCGCACCCTTGCAATCCTGGAGACGTGAAACATTCAGAGAAAGTAAATGAGTACCCGGTTGGCTACACAAGGGTGAAAGTAAGAAACAACAACGGCCGTGTACTATTCTGTTCATTCAAGAATTTCATTCAACAAAACCACGCAGAAATTCCAGATAGTACAGTATTCTGGAAACAGAGAACACATATGTGAATCTTCGCCCCGAGGAACGGATCGAGGTTAAACCAAGAAACACCAACGACTGTTCTTTCTTTCAACGAGTGAATTCCTAGAGGACTGACGGCTTCGTTCAGCTGCCGATACATTTCGAAAAATATGGTAGTAAGTCCCACGACGAGCCACGGATGATCAGAACTGGAGTTGAACATCTGTAACTAACAAGAGTCGAACGTGGCTCACCGGGGACGACCGATCCTTGCGGTCCCCGTGTTCCACGAGGATTTAAACTAGCTTCTGGCCCGAACCTCCTCCGTAATTCCTGATCCGGATTCCAATTCTCCTGTATCCGTCGACCACGCGGGCTTTCCGGCCCGCCTGAAAGACGTCCCCTTCGAGCCGGCTGCCTGGATGCTCGTAAGCCATTTTCATTCCCATAAGACGATAAATCCACCGATCAACCGAAGAGAATTGAAACTCCTACTGATCCACACCCTCACCCTTGTACACCGTGCCACGTTCATCATTTCTTCATTGTTTGCTCTCGACGATGCACGGTGCGTCGGGAAACCCGTTTCATGGACAAAATTCCATTGAAAAGTATTCATTTTTATGATATAGACTAGCGCAAGTGGTAAATGAATTTTAGTAGAAAATGTTCGCTTGCAGATGATTCACCCTTTTGCAAACAAAGTATTTTTAAGTAAGTTTTTGTAAAAAAAGATCATTTATCAAATGTGAATTTATTGTTAAGAAATTCAAAATTTTATTTACAGCGAAGATGTGCATCAAATACTTATTTCAAAGTAATTTCTAGACTGCGTATTTTTGTGCATTTCTGAAGAAATTGGCTGGATGAAATATAAAACAGTGAAGGATTAGAAAAATCCAAGAATATTGTTATGATCTTTTCAATGTGACAAATCTATTAAGGGATGACGTGAATATTTATTTAACTCCTGCTGCCCAAAACCGTTGCAAAATATGTTTATTTCATCAATTCATTAACTTTGCAATGTACGGAAACTGTGTGTAGATATATATTGTATACTTATTGTAGCCATTTTCTAATTAATTAATTTTAAATCTAAATAAATGAATAATTAATTTTAGATATTCGCAATGGGTGAAATTGATTTGCAAAAGGTTGAATTTGATTTTCAAAAGGGTGAAATTGATTTGTGCACAAGGGTGAAATTGATTTGCGGAAGGGTTAATTTGGAGTGCAAAACCAATATTGGTTTTAATATCGTTACTTTTGTAATATGTATCTATAGACACGTCTGTGAACGTTTTCAATTCCAACGTAAAAGTTGATTTTTTGATCCTGTCCATTTTGACAATGAACGTTCACCGCACCATGCGATGCATGGTCCCACGCTTGCGTGCGAACCTCGGAATTCACCCATTCGTTTGTTGGAAAGTCTGTCGATATCTATTGAATTTCTATTGTCTTCTAATTGCCCACTGCGCTGAGAACGACGACAATAATCAAACTTGCAAACTGAGAACAAACGATTTATCCGAAAACAATTGCTCTTTCTCTCGAGCCTGTATTGAATATTTTCTGTGCATTTTTGTCGCAAATCAAGAACATTAAATAATTTAATTTTTCGTCGAAGCATACATGAAATAATAATTGCTTCAACTGTGATATTTCACGTTCTTAAACCCAGTCCACGGCGTGCATGATAATTACGAGCGTGGAGAATAATTACGATCCACGGGTGGGTTATAAAAAAATTTCGTTGATGTACGAAATACGAGAAAAATTCCATAGCCCGATGAATGACTAAAAAACACGTTATTAAACAACATGTTACAAACATCGTGAAATCAAACGGAAATTTCCAATAATATATACAGCGAATGTATTTTAGAATACTCTCTCAAAATATATTAATTTTTTCGCAGATTTTTATACGAATGTCCCCATCTATTCTCGCCTAATAAACTATAAATTATTCGACGTGGATGACAAACTGCGAAAAGCGGTGGAAAAACCGCTCGCAAAAAGTCCTCGTCACATCATTAATTTCCCGTGAGCGTGACGGCGTCACCGTCGCGGTCTTTTCATTCGCGCATTATAGTTCGCGAAACGTAGCTCATCGCGATCCCGCGACACCGTTGTTACGCGTCTGTACTCGTTTTATGCTCGCGTTGTTGTGCCCGGCTTCTTTTTTTTCGCACGGGATCCGAACCGGTCGGAATCGGATCGGAAATGATCGAAGCACCGATAAGTCATGTATCCGCGCGTGATAAGAATAATTTACCGTGCACGATAATCCTCTGACGCACGATAGCAATTTTTTTGCGACCGGACCAGAACGATACCGGCGAGTTACGGTCCCAGGGAAAATCGGCGAGTCGAGAATTACCGATACTACCGTGCGATTCAATATTGGCGACTGCTATCGGCTAAAAATAATTTGTCGAGCAAGAACGCGTCTGAAGTCTGCGTCATTGATGCCGAGTCACAGTGAGTGGCCAAAAGAAAATGTCTACATCAGTTTCAAGAAATAGGGGCCACCTAGAAGTTTTTTTCTTCTTCTAATTATCTTATATAGTTGAAATTAATACACTGATGTCCTTAAATCTTCTTAATATGTTCACTACTTTTAAATTACACCCAAAGTGAACCTTAGAGTAAACCTAGTGTTAAAAATGTTTCTAGATTCGATGGAGCGGAAGGAAATATTTAGGAGCAGCAGCGTGATAAAAATCCATACCTTCGATTCGCATTAAAGTTAATGAAACGAGATTTAGATATCGAATCAACCGATATTCATGAGTACATATTGGACCGGATCCCATCGCGATGCGGCTGGCTCCTTCGTCGGTTCATCCCCTTTAATGTTCTATCACCGAAGACCCTGGAGGATCAGTCTGCTCGAAAAAAGAAAATTGGATCCAGGATCCGTGAAAACATAGAAATGTGTCGAAACTCCTGCCTTTCGAGGCTCGACAGGGTAGCATTTGACGGCGGCCTATCAGAATATTGGTTGCTTCGCTGGCGGAGCGCTCTTCCGACTATCTTATTATAATTCCCCGTTCACTATGCAGCCTGTATTTCGAACGGAAATCTGCTACACGGAATAAAGAACACATGTAGTTTCGGATTTCTCTTTAAAAGTAGGTCTAATTGTTAAATGTACCATGTCTGACCACGGCTAAAAAATGTGAAAAAACCTCAATATCGCTATTAAAACTTCCATCAATTCTGATTTACTTTACCCCGGAGTGAACAGCGAATTTTATGCAGATAATATATCATATTCAAATAATACAGAGGCTTCGATAAAATTCAATTTATTATTCACAATTTCATAGAACTTTTAATAAAATGTAAAATTCTCTCTTTCGTTCCATTTCATCGATACCGGGATATATAAAGATCCATGCTCGCAAAAAGTCTGTAATTCAATCGTTATGTTCGGCCGTAAAATAGTTATTAAAATGTCTCTCCCGTGTCTGACCATTACTCGGTATTTCTACTAATGGAAATTCAATATCCTCGAGGAAAATACAATATTTTCGTTGCGAATGAAAACTTTGCATTTTACTTCGAGCTTAATGCTATCCCTAATAAATAGAACATATATTCTTCCGTTCCATCAGTTCGGAATTGATTAATCAAAGTTAACAGTGGCTCGCAAAAGATTTTGATCGCATTAATCTCCTCATGCTCTATTGAACCAGAACCTCGTACTCTGTTGAATTAAAAACACTGGATACTTTTCCATCTCGCACGTTCCAGAGTTAACTAAAATTCTGTTTTCTATGCGGCGAGTGAAACAGAAATTTCGAAACTTTTGCGAACGACTGTATGGTTGCACAAAGATGCCAAGTCAGGCTGTCACGATCAGTATCACCGCTCGCATAACCGATCGCTTGTTATCCGACCGGTCGATGGTCGTCGGCGACCGCGGAAGAGACTTGGCGGTCAATTACGTAACACGCAGCCCCATTTCTGTCATTCCAGAGATGTGAGGAATGATCACGTGGGTGATGGTCGGGCTGCTCCTGGCTGCGGAAACTTGCGGCAGAAACGTCCTATCCGGAAACGGGAACGGTAACGGGAACGGGAACGGGAAGGAGGAGACGCAGCCGAAGGACGGTCTCAAAGGAGTCACCGGCGACGAGGAGGACATCTACCGTGGGTACCTGTGTCGCACACTGTCTCAGAACGGCCGTCTCACCAGCCAAAAACCACCAAATTTGCCATTCTCTATCGCCCGATTCCCGGACACCCCAACCCTCAACCCCTTGCCGTGTTTTAACGAGTCGCACCCGTGATGAATAAATATAAATATGACGTATAAATGAATTTGTAAACTTAATACTTTGAGAATTGAGGAAAAAATGCGATCTCTACAATTTAAATAGACCATAACTATTCGACCCTTCGCGATGAAGATTTTAAACAAAGTCTAACAAATATGAATGTTAGATGTTAGAATGTGGAGTCTTTCTAATAAAATAAAATTTAATTTGTTTGTGCAATTTTCAATTTTTGTAGACTTTAAAAAAGTAGATCCAAATTAAATAAAAATTGTACTGAATTCTCTCGAATTTGATACTTCAGCATTTTTTGAACATTTTTATAACCCATAATCTAGAAATCAATATTTGTGCCCATAATTATGAAAGTGGTCTAAGTGAAAATTGAAAAAAAATGGGTTTGTCAGTAGTTTCACATCACATTATTTTAAACCGAATTGATTCAATGTAATTTTTACGGAATTGTAAAAAAAATACGGCAACGTTATAAATTGTCGGAGCAGTTTTAAATCGATTCGGAATTTTTCGCAGTCAGGCTGCCGTTATGAAACAGTGTGCGCCCGTTAGCCATTGTCGTCGGTACGGGCCAAATCCAAGAGAGAAGAAGAAGAAGAAGACGTCGGGAAAGGGCGGGGAGAGAAGCAAACGGATCTATGATTTACCCTCTGAGTAACTCGGAGTAGCTTATATTCGTCCACCTCCACCCCCGCACACAGAACCCGCTCGAATCCTGCAATCGAGCTCCACTAATCCCACTTCCTTGCGATCTACAGCACGAAAGATCCAGACGGCTACTTCGAGCTTTCCGCGCCAACGACCCGCCACAAATCATCCCCTTGATCTACAGGGTGCTCCACGCGACTCATGCCGCACGTTCCATCGGGAAACGTCACAGAACTCTTTAATAGCCTGTTCGATGAAACGAATACACTTTTCAAAATATGTTCTGAAACAGCTCTTGAACAAACAATTTCGAAAAATACCCTCGTTAATACTTTCTTTGTAATTCTAATTATTCAGTCACTTGAAACTAATACAACTTGATTAAATAGTAATCATTTCAAACAATGCACACTCCGCAGTACTCTCTTTACAGAGAATTCAAAACTGCATCGAACAAAGAACACAAAAATACCGGCTGGCTATAAAACAATACGCGAGCAGTAGCATTTCCCAGAGCTGTACGAAAAAAATAAAAATGCACGGAAGCATTTTCACACGGTTCTCCCAATAAAACCGCGCAACTTTCGGCTAGAATAGTTTTTATATCGGACGTTCGTATGGGCGTAGAGCGGCGTGGTTGTACGGTGCACCCAGTATAAAGGGGTGGAAGGGGGTGTAACATATTGTCCAGAAATATCGTCGCGACGACGGTCGCTGCCAAGCTTCTTAAAGCGTCGCCGAGGCCGATAAGTAGCCGTGGAAACGCGGCCGGAAACGAACGCGAGAGATCGACCGCGTAAACGCGGGGATCCAGTTGGATATACGGTCGGCACCGTTGCAAAAAGGATCAACGTAATCCCGTGCTCTCCGCTCGTTGAAACGGAACGGCCGGTTTTTATGCTCTGGCCGAGCATTAAATTTCGGTGTTACCTCTTCCCCTTCCACTCCTCTCCCTGTGCCATTCTCACCCCCCTCCAGGTTGTCGCGAACGGCCCGTCTCTCGCGTCCGATTTCCGACCGGAAACGTATTTTTGATTGGAAATTCTTTCGGTCGAACCGGCCGCGAATTCGGCTTAATTGACGCGGCCACTGGCCCACGGTCCGAACAGCTTCCCACTTGTCCGGTTTATATGGCCGCGGTTCCGCTCGGTTTCGCGGATCATTCCGCCCGTAAACGACGGCTGAAATTGTTGCGCGAAACTACGCCGAAGAATATCGCCGCACGGTTGGCAACGATCGGGAACCACTGTTCCCGCTTGCATTCATACAGGTTTGCGAGCTGATAATTTCGTGTCAATTTGCCGTAGATTGATGGTCCGCAGGATTAAAGAGACTCGAAATTGTTGCGTGGAAATCGTTGATACGGGATCCAGGTTTTGTCTGACCATTAACCGCTGTTTCCACTTGCAACGGCCCGCGCGAACGACACAGCAACGCCATAGCAATTTGTTAAATAATTTCATGTCAATTCGAACCCGCGTGATGATTCTCCGGATTATACAGTGTCGAAATTTTTGCGTGGATGATGGACTGGCCGTTAACTATTATTTCTACTGAAATTCAATTGAACGTTCACGCATGTTTTATAAATATATTAGATATTTTACTGTTAATCCTGACCGTTGACAACAGCTTCCACTCGAACGTTGAATGTTAATTTGGGGTTTATCGAGAACTTTGAGAGTCAAAGAGGGTTACACATGTGAGCGAATATGGGTTCGATTTGTAGTCAGACCATTAACTGCTGTTTCCACTTGCGCTGATCTACGGGAACGTTAAAATTGATGGGAACAGTGTATCCGGTGAAATTTGTGTTAATTTGCTGTTTATTCATGAGTTCGAGGATTAAAGAGAGCCAAAATTTGCTGTACGGAAGTGTTCGATGCGGTTTTGATTTTAGGCCAGATAAAACAGTTCAGTTGTTCGCAAACTCTACTGTTGAATAGGATTTTCCTTTCATGTCTGATCGTAAACGATTATTTCTACTTGGATTAATCTGCGAGCATTAACAGCGCGATGCTATGAAACTTTGTTTAATAATTCAACACGAACTCATCCAGCTATCGCGCGATCTCCGATGCAAAATAGTGTTCAAAGTGCCGTTTGAATCTGTTTGGAAGAATTCTGTTCGAGAATCCCTGCGTCGGATAATGTGTTGATGCTTGGTCTGATTATTATCAACGGTTGTTTCTGCTCGGATTAATCTGCGCGAGCGTTGACAGCGGCGCGATACCGGTTTGCACGATAATTTGATGCGAATTCGCAGCTAGCCAATGATACGATCTGCGAGAAACAGATAACAATGCTCGACTGTCTGTATTCATGCTAAGTGGAAGCAGTCGGCAGCGGTCAGGCGCATTAGCCAACTGCGCTGGAAGCACGCGTGCCCCGCGACTCTTCCGCTTCGATTTTCTTGAAAACGAACCTCGCAGCCGCGGCGCGAATTCTCGAATATATCCTTTTTTTTGTTGTCGTTGCTTTCTATTTGTTTTGACATGTAGAATCGCGCGTTTTACACCGCCAAGCCTGCCTGTCGTCGCTCGTAACTTGCTACCCGTTTTTCACCACCTTTCGCAGGGCTTGCAATATTTTTAAGGAATTTTTCCAAGGGACTGTTTACTTACTACCCGTTTCGAAATCTTTATCGTTTGAAACAGGGGTGCCTGTGGTCTTTTCAAATTACTAAAAATAACATGAAGTACCTAGCATTACTTTATTTTTAAAAATAAAATTGATATTTCCCCTTCTAATGTGAACAAAATTCACGCACGGTATGTGAAAGGTTGGCCACCCCTGCTGTAAAGTGTACCTAACGTCTAAATAAAAAGAAAATGATCACGTCAGAGTTGTCTACAGTTCGCAGTGTTTCGAAAGTTGGAGTGCTCTCGGCTCTAAATACGTGGAGACCAGCAGTCCACCCCACGTGACCAAATATTTTCCCAGCGCACCCCGAAAGAGTCCACTTCGCCCGAAAAAAAGTTCCTTGTTCCCACAAGGGCCGCGGGTAACGCGTTTCAAAGAGAACCGCCGCGTCTTTGAAGCTCGACTTCCAAAAAGGAGAAAATTCACACCCTCGCAGACGGTCTAACGCAACCTGGATCGTTCAATTTTACTGAAGCTCGCACTCAGACACTCGAAACGTGACCTCTTTCACTCGGAAACAAATTGCCGATATCCTTCGCGAAGAAACAACTCGCAGGGAACAAGGTACAGATTCCACCCTTCAAAATAAGCCCAAGTACATAATCACCCTCTTTCCCTTCAGAAAGTTACAACAGATTAAACATCGCCAACCCCTAACTCAACACTCTCCCTTCAACTGATCCCTCAATTCCCCTCGGTGATTCATAAATAATACATTTCCAGCAAGAGGAGCGCACGTGAAATCCTCTTCGAGCCTGAATCAGACCACAAATGATATTTCGAGAATTATTTCGTTAAATGTAATCAACAGACTGCGGATCTTTATGCAAAATAAAAACTGTTCGCACTGATTGCAGGACACATGAGCCAAATAAGAATTGTATTCTTCTTTTAATTATCCCATTAAGCTGAAACTAATACATCGATGTCCTCAAATATTTTTAATATGTCCACTGCTTTAAATTATGCGTACCCATTTTTGTCATAAATCCATAAAATCCGCAGTCTAGTAATCAAATTCATTGATTCATTGATGAACAGCCAGTTCTCAATTATGATTCATTATTCACACAATTTTTCAGACATTCCCTGTGACAAGAAAATATTTCCTACAAAAAGTAATCAGTACTCAGACTTCTACAAACCCCGATATACAAAAATTTCAACACTTTCTTTATCTCAATAAAAAATGGAGACCACCTTGATTATTTATTTATCACTGTATATTTTTTGTTCAATAACATTATAGCTGGCGCCAATACGAATCCAACGACCTATTCAATGTGGTCTTTAAGTTTTGAACAGGTAATTCGTCATTCCGGCCCGCGCCGCGTCGTGGCCGCTTGAAATTCCGTGAAAAGTATTAATTACGACGCGGGTTGGTGGACGGGTCGGACAATTTGGCTCGCGTGGCGACCCGTTTAAACGATGCATTTCGAGGCGGAGCGCTTTGTCGCGTCGCGCGATCCGTCTGGTGCCTATATGAGCTCCATTCGACGGGACAATCCATTCCACCCTCTCCCATCCAGTGAGCGTTAAGTGTACCGAGCGCGGAATTCTATCGAACGAGGTAGCACCGGGGTGTTTAGGGATGGGGGGGTTGTATTATGGGGATCGACGCGGTAGTGGAGGAACGCCTAAGCGTGTTTAATTGTTGCCTCTCTCCGCCCTTTGTCTCGCGAAGCGGGAGCCGGCCCCGAGCCGTCTCCGCAACGCTATTACTCACTCGAACGCCCCATCTGTGTTGTGTTCCAGGTCTAACGTGCTACACTTGCGTCAACGTCAGCGATAACCAGGTATCGACGAGTCCATTAAACGCCCCCTTAAGAGTCCGTAATGCCTGTATCGCGCCCGGTCCAGCCGCAATTTCGTTCAACCCCCGAGGATCGTGCTCGCCATCGATCTTCCCTTATTTTCGCGCTACACTGCTCCCGATGCCCCTAACCGTTTCCCTGGTCCAGCTAGAATTTAACACTTTGGCCAACACGACTGCTGTTTAACGGGGGAGACTAGTTTCCAGGATTGCAACGGTTCTCATTTCTCGATAACGCAAGCGATGGGCTTTTTCAGTAGTCAAAAGCGCTTAAAAGATCAATCTAGACCGCCGCGCCGCGCCGGCTGCCTCAAAGGTTCTATTTTTACATTCACGAGGCGTAATTTGCACGAAGTTCCGGTACTTGAATGCTCGTGGATATTTAAAGTATGATCATTTCGTTAACCTGAAATGGTCGTTGTAAAGAGCTTCATTCTTTAAAAAATATTTTGCTGTTCTACAGACGTTTCGATATCGGTCGGCAGCCTGTCTGTTTCGTTTGTAGCCGCGTTACTGGTTACGAGAATGATCGATAGGGACAGGGCGCTTTCAAGAGATAGCTTCTCTCCGGGTCTCGGAGCACTGAACCTAACGGGCTTACGGGTTGTTTGGCGAACGAGTTAAGGCTGGTTTCTTTGGAATTACCGTAATGGGCGATAAGATTGCATCGGTGCCGGGAACTACAGGTTTTCGGAGATTTAGGAGCGTTGGAAGTGTGCCGGTTGCGCTAAATTGTTTCACCGTGGATTTTCCAGACTCTGTATTTGCTTGCAACCCTGTGGAGCATTCTTGTTCATTTTAGAACGAAGGCAAACCTTCTTGTTTGCGTGTCCGCAAACAAAAGTTTCGCACGAAATATCATTTACATATGACGCCTGTTTGTATAAAAATGTTCAGTGCAAAGATTTGATGTACTTTATTAAGAAAAGACTGGAATGAAAGCAGTGATAAATTTGTATAAAACGTGAACATCCTTCTCTATTTGCAAGAATACAGAAACGTCGTCTATTCAACTAAGAGAAGCGACATTTTTTTTCATATTCCACGCTACCATGCACTCGTCACTTGGCAGCTCTCTCGTTACAAGGGGTGTCATATAATTTCGCATTTAGCAAGCAGATCGCTGTACCCGGTACTTCATTAATATTTGCATAAATTACCGTCCGCTCTTTTCATTCTGTTCCCGTATTTCACGCGCCCGGCAGTATTTTCCATTTTTAATCCGTGCGTAAGCAATCCGCCCAGCAACCGTGTTAATCCGTTGATTAAACACTTTCTGCTGGGAGGTAGTGAACGCACGAAATCCCTGGTCTAGCATCACCGTTGAAAATGACAAAAAAAAGTTTCGTAGTATTTTGTCGATTAATTCGCCGAACGCGACGGACGAATCCAACCGAACCAACAACAACGATACGTATTATGATTTGCCGCTGAAAGCTGTTTCAATAACGACACAAATGACTCTCCGTGACCAATAACAATTTCGAAAAACTCTACAGCATTCTGTTCATTTTATCAACAATAAACACCAATAAAATCACGGGAATCGAAAATCGCAATTTTCGCTGTCATTTGAAACCAAAATAGTCTACCGACTACGGAAGCTACTCTCGAATATTTTTACAAACATCAATTAGAGTAAACGCACCTATTGCTGCTGTATTTTTTCCAGTGAGATTGAAACACGTAAATATAAATATTTTACCCTGAATCAATTTGTACAATTCAATGAGATCGTATTCTCGTTGACGAGGCGAACAAAATTGTCGATCTTTCTGATATTTTTCTAATCTCAGGAGTTGGAAGAACAATCTTAAGCGGCTGTAAACAGAAACTGTAGTTTAGATTATAACTGATGCAATTTACTCAATTGTTTAGTAGTTTATCTGATATAAAATAATTGAATAACGGAACAAATAATACGGATTAATAAATCACTCGAATTTGATTCGAAACAATCAAATTCGCGGGGTTTTTCCGGCAGGTTTCTAGAGGGAATTCGTAGATATTGGTTCTTCAATTCCCCACGCGATCCCGTAATTAATAACGATGGACCCGAACACGGTGAATCCTCTATCGTCCCGCGTAACAGTGTAACGCAATAAAGACCGGAGAACAGAACGCGCAGCTCCGCGTGTATCTGTTTAATGCCGAACTAGAGCTGCGCACACGGCTGTGCCACGGAAAATTGATACGTATCAGAATTAATGAACGTGTCATTGCATTAGTCCCGTCGCTGCCAATATCCGTCCAATCGCCGGTCTCTGGAAATCAGGACAGCCCGATTTCCACCGGATATCTTCCCGGGGAATTTCCCTGGTCTATCGTTGGCCCGGCAGCAGCAGTTTATCTCAGTTTTCCTTTTTCCTTTTCGACGACTTTTACCCTCCCTCTCTCCCTTCCCTTTTTTCCTCGAGTTCGATGGCAAGAGCACGGCGTCCAAGAAGTTTGTAAAGGCGATACAGTTGTCGCGAGCGTTCGCTTGGAACGAACCAAACTCCCCACGGTTACGTTTCGCTCCAGGAATTTTTAGGAACCACCCACGTCCGACCCTGATCGGCTCGCTGATATCTAATACGCCAACGTTTTGCCTATTTAACGAACCGCGTGCCTTTTCCAGCTTTTCGCACGTTTTTCTTTGCCGGCTTGTTGGCAGGACTCGGTTTCTTGGCTTTGAATCATGCGGTGTGGGTGATTGAATTATGGCCGCGGTAGAAGATCGTGTGTCGGCGTCAGGAATAAATTGTTTCTTATCGCACCCTTTTTTCCATTTTTGGGATTTTCCGAGTTGCCGAGATAATCGACTTCGAAAGTTTATCCAACAGGCAAAGATATCTACAAGAAGTAGAAACGGTAAATTATGATCAGACACGCCAGCCTTTCGCTATTCATCGGCACGCGCGACCGAGGAATCTTCGAATCCGATTATCTCGGAAGCGAGGCATCGTAGATAAGAACGTCATTCTACATTTTCGACTAGATTCTTCGTCTAGATTCTTCCTGCATACTTTTCGACAGCGTCGAACCACCGAGACCAAGGATATCGATGCCAAAGGTGTACCATATCAAGTCGAACATTTCCAAAAATCTAAAACAATTCGTTGAACATTTTCGAGCAAAGACACCACATTCCAGAAACGATTTTAAGCAATTCGTTGAACATTTTCAAGCAAAGACGCCATATTCTGGAAACGATTTCAAACAATTCTCGGCCTTTGAGCAGCCGTAACAATTCGATCACCCGCTACACAGCCTGCGGATCCCGAGGTCAGCCAAAAGCCGATCAGGCGAGTCTGGCAAAAAGTCCCGCTGGACCGGGTCCACTTAAATTTTCCCTAACCGACATGTCTCTAACTATGTCTGAACTATTTCTCTAGCTACTCTCTCTCCCTCTCTCATTGTCTCTCTGTCTGTTCGCAGATGTGCAACGAATGGGCGATAGACACGCCGTGTCCGGCGGCCGGCCGGGACTTCTGCAGATCGCTGCACATTTTGGACAGCAAAGGAAACAGCGTCTTGGCAAGCAAATTTTTCCGCAACACCCTCGAAAAAAAAGCTCTCTGCTCGGGTAGCCTAACCGGCGCGATAAGCTCGCTCCTTGCCAAGAAATATTAGCGGAGAATCGTCGACGAAATCGTCTCGCAGATCGTGACCGATTGAAAACGCTTGTCTTTCTTTCTTTTCTTTTCTTTCTTCGACTGAACTGGATAGAGGATTACGTGAAACGGTTAATTAGCGACAAGGTGTTCTTGGGAAAGAAATCGAGAATTATCGGGACCGTGTGCACTCGGACTTAATGAAGAATTGTTAATTGAACCGCCTCGTTCGGCCGCGGAAAACGGAAGCACATTATTGACGCAAAGCTTGAAAGCGGCTCTTCGCTGAATGCGAAAAAATTGTGCTGGTTCCGCTCGGTCGTAACATATTTTTCTTTTTCCACCTTTCGTCGACCAGCTCGCTGTGAATTTCGCGTAATTATCACGGCGATCGGATGCACCGATTATGTTGAATAGCGCTTGAAAAGTAAATTAGTAAATGCTAGGCTAGGTTGTTCAGATCGACGGATTTGTCGGTTCGTTGGAATTCGATGAATTGGCGCCTCGATCACAAATTTTTATGTGGAAATCCTCGAAATGGAAGTTCTCGAAATATTGCCGTGTAAAATATTCGTGGCATTTTAGCGGCGGTATTAATGCCTGATGCGGTTTTGTAAAGAAAATATTTTGTACAGGTTCAAATTTCAATTCCTATATTAATTAAACAGAATATTCGAGCTTTTACAATGTTTACGGACGGCTTTTATTCGGTTTTACGCGAGAAAGGAATTTTAATGAATTTTCGGAAACCTTTACAAACATTGTGGCATATCCGCAGTCTTTCAGCGGCAGTTTTAATTTTTGATATGTTAATTAATAAGCTTTCGTAGAGATATTCTGTTTTGATGAAAAATGATACGCGTTTAACGTTTAATGCTTTGCGTATAAGCTTAAATAAAAATAAAGCCAGTAAACGAAATAAACTGTTTGCCGGCGTTCGCAGAAGAGTTTACGGGGTTTCGGTAATTAAATGGGGTAGTTAATGAGCGCTTTCGACGGTGACCAGTCGCGGAAGAGTATTTATAAGTCGGAGAGCCTGTCCCGGGAAGTTCAACACGGAGCGACGTAATTGTAAAAGCGAACATTGCGGCAAAGGGCAAGGAACTACCTGTTGAGCAACGCGCGCGGACATGTATATATTGTATATACATATATATTAAGAGAAGAAGAATATTCGGCTGAGAGAAATTTCGAGGGAACTCGGCGTTTTATCAACTGGAACGTGTTATTACGCAGAACAGCCGAAGTCTAGCGAGACGCTGCCAAAACTTTTCGTCGCTGGGGTACATTTTACTTAATCAATTAAAGGTAACTTCGCAACTGGGGCTTCTCGAACTTTTCCAACCGTGAAATCTCAGTTCACAAAGGTAACCATGAAAAAACGATGTTACAATTCCGCAACTTCGCCTTCGAATGATGTTGAGAAGTACCTGCCACTGACACGAACAATTTTACTTGAATCTTTTAAATGCATCGATGGTGCAGTCTATGTTAAAATCAATTAAAAATTATATTTAAACTCTTCTATTCCGAACTATCAATAACATATATTCAAACAGTAATAGAAAATCTGTGTTTGTCGCTCGGAAAGGACAATGTTCCAAAAATAACGACAGAAAATCGATAAACCTCCGAAGCCGCACTGTAAACTGAAAACAACTGGAAAATAGACGGGACCAGCGAAAAAAGGAACGAACAACGATGTGTTACTGAAAAAGTTGTGCAGCATTCGAAGCGAAACAATTTCCCCGCTGGAAAAAGTTTCGATTCCGGCCAGTAACTTCTCCATTTGCTCCGATAGGAATTTCCTTTTAATTCATTACGGTAATTGTAGGTTATTCAAGCGTTTCCGGGTAGTTTGCCGATCCCGCAGAGAACGTCCGACAGTTTCCGAGTCGGACGACAGGCGATCGGTTCCGAAAGGAACGAGCGGAATTTCGCGCGTTTGAAAGCGAGCCCCGCGACGCGACACGACAGTCGCGATCCTTTACGCTTGTTTCTCGTTTCACGGGTCGATTTAACCGTGTCGGGTCGACGCGATAAAATCAACACGGCCGCTGTGCGTTAGCTGCACCCGCAATCATGCGACCCTGATGAAAATCATTGCGGATTTGCCTCGTCGCGACCTCCCCTTCACAGATTGGTTCAAACCGCGAATTTTTTGTGACGGAATTAAAAAGCGCACCAATTTCAAATTTTGTAGGTTGATTTTGCAGACTTTGACGAACACAGTGAAATTTTTTCATGTAAAAATATTGGTCACACCCAAAGTTATGTCAAAATTTCAATTGAGAAGAGCACCTAGAAAGGGAGCAGTATGTTTTATGGAAAATTGATGTGGTTACGAATTTTTGGCGATGTCACTAAAAAGCGCAGCGATTTCAAATTTTGTGAGCAGATCTGACAGGCTTCGGGGAATGCAACGCAATTTTTTTATGCGAAAATATTGATCCTAACCGGAGTTGTGTTAGAATTTTAGCCGAAGTGCAGCCAGAATATTTTGTTGGAACATGTTTCATTTTACAATATGTCGTTCCGAATTTTTTGCAACGCAACTAAAAAATCCGTAGCTTTCAAATGCTATAGGTGGATTTGTCATATTTCAAAGAACGCAACGCAATTTCTGCGTGATGCGGAAATGTTGATTATAACCGAAGTTGTGTTAGAATTTTAACCGACGTACTGCTAGCGCGTTTTATTGAAAATGTATGTCGTTACGAATTTTTTGCGACGTTACTGAAAAGCGCATCAGCTTCAAATTTTCCGAACTGATTTGGCAGGCTTTGAAGAATGTAGCACGATTTTTTTCATGTAAACCTGTCGATGGTGACCTGAGTTGCGTCAGAATTTTCAAGTAGAATAAATGGTGGAACATCGATTTTTACGAGAAGTTCGCTGGTTTTTTAGATTGCGAGGACCATATCCTGCGAATATCGATTTGATTGAAGTTCAGATGGTGATAGGACGTCTGCTGGAGTCGTCTGCCAAGATTGAAGTAAATCGGATATTTGGTTTTCGAGATATCGTGGCAGGCACCGTGAAAACTGCATTTAAAAACTTGTGATACAGCTGTAAAATGTGGAAAATATTTTGTTAAAGAATAATTCATCGCTGTGTACAACTGTAGACGCTATTCACTCGAGATAATGCACGAAGTTCGTAAATTCCACACGATTATCTCTTAATGCAGCGTGATGGTAATTCCAAATTGCATTTATTCTCGACAAATGGAACATTTTATAGCTATCATTGACTATTCATTAACGCATTCGTTATTGCTTGAGCATAATCCCGCACGTTGCGCTAAAAAGATCTAATTAATTTAATAAACGCCATTCGTTCCAACCTGTGACACCGTGTTTAATTAATATCGTTTAACTTTCCAATTTTAGCAGAGCAATCACTTGCTTCTATAACATTTTCTAGTAACGACAATAAAATGATCGAATTAATTATGATCTAGGAATTTTGGTCTAGGAATTAACAAAAAACTCGCCGAACGAATTAATTCCGAGAGAGAATGATTGATCGTTCGGACGAAGGAAGACATAAGCATCTGTGGAGTGTTCGGAAGCGTCTTCGGAGGCTTACCATCATTAGCAGTTGGATAAGCACATTCTGAACTCTTCCAATTATGAGCATCGATATTAATTAGGGGTTGGATAGCGTCAAGACCGGGTCGGCCACGGGCTGCTTCTCTCGCCGATCGGTTAATTAATTCCTGGATAGCGTAACCAGCCCGTGGGAAGATCGACAGGTGACACGGGACAATTTTCAAGCCTGGATCTATCGTTTTGCGAATGGAAATGTCCGCGGGACTCGCTCGCAAAATCCGCGTTCCCCTTTCCGCTTGCAAATATTGATCGATCTCCGCTGTTGTTTCGCCGAGTGGCCCCTGAGATTAGTTTTATGATCGCGTGTAAAAACGTTTTTAATAGTACCCGGGCATCGAGTGATCCTACGCGTCGTCCACCTGTGTACGTGTATCGGTGTACACACGAGATAGAGCAGGAGAGCGCGAGCAGCATGCATTTTCCATGAACGTTTGACGCCCGCAGATTTAGTATTTCCCCGAGTGGAAAACAAACGCCCCGCGAAACGATCTGCATATTATTCATGAACTTTTTTAATTAATGTTCGATTTCAATGGACACTCGGCATTGTCCCGAAACGGCGCGGCACGGCGCGGCGGGAAGAAAGACAAGGATTCATGGATCCGCGATGCTGCTTAAAAGTTCGGTATAGCTTAATGGACCGACGCTTTAGTTCCGGGAATATTAATAGACGCATAATTACGCTGGCGGATTAAGGACGTCTTAGCGCTTCCCACTGGGTCCACGGAAGAAAAATTAAGTATTAATCATGCTATTCGACCAGATTCTACAATATTGTCGAAATTCTTTCAGGAATACGACATTGTATAGAAAAATCTACCGAACTGTTCATTGAATCGAATCCGGTGGGAAAGAAGAAAGAATATTTCCACCGGTCCCAAAGAATCCTTAATTCTGCATAAACGGAAAGCCTTCATAATCAGAAAATGGCGACGGTCGTCGACCAAGCACTCCGCATCGCGTCGCGCAATCTCGTTCCACCCCCGCCACCCCCTGCTCCGCCAAGAAAAAGAATAACAATTCCGGATGGCGGAATTGCGGCTAGCAGTTCCATTCAGCTAGAAAGTTCCGGCAATTTCCCGGAAAAAGACACGGGGAAAAGGGGGAAAAAGAGAAAGAAGCCTGTGTATAGAAGAGAGGGATGGAGGCGGGCCTGGCGAAACCGGCTGCAATCATAACGATGAATATCCTACGTACAGGAAATCGAAGATCTATGAATTAAACAGGCGAGCATCGGTAGTTTCTAACGATGAACTGCTGGGAATCAATAGCCTGGGGTATTCCGTGAAAAAACCTATTCTCCCGTGAAGGATTGAGAACCCGGGAGCACCCGCGAGCTGCGAACGCGAGACAAACGACCGCGTAGAAAAATGCCGGTCGACTTAACCCTCGACGCACGGGATTCGTGAAAATTGTTAGTCCGTTTTATTCGAGCCCGACCGTCTCGAAATTCCTCGATCCCAATTAACGCGTCGACTACCGGCGATTGTTTAACGCGTTGCAGGCGGCAGACTGTGATCACTAGACTGCGGATTTTATGCATTTATGACGAAAATGGGTACGCAAAGCCGTGGACATATTAAAAAGATTTAAGGAAATCAGTATATTATTTTCAGCTTAATAAGAATTTTTTACTTGGCTCCTGTATCTTGCAATCAATGCAAACATTTTGTATTTTGGATACAGATCCGCAGTCTAGTGTTCACTAAGATCTTTATGCAAAATATAAATTGAACGTTATCGCTTCCCTTAATGATTTTAAAACGAGAAAATAGAAATATAGAATCAACTCGTTATTTGCCGACGAAAACATTAAAGAAGTCTTGAAAAGAAATAGAAAGTGAGTACCCAGATGCCCGGTTATTCACATAAGGGTTAAAGGAACTTGTGTTTTATTTTATCACATTTTTGATAATTTTATAACCATTTTAAAAGGAATAGATAGAATGGAACAAGTTTGTGAGGTGGCCCTACGTAAAGAAGTTTGATTTGAGCGTCGCCATTCATTAATTAAATACTAATTATCTGTAAAATGGATGTTTTTTGTAAATGATCAAGTTGACTAGCACATTTAGAAACGTGGAAAATCGCGCCCGCATGCAAAGTGTTATGACAAACGCTGTCGAAACAATTTTGTTAGATTCGTTGAAAATTGAACCCTTTAACAGGATCAGTTATTGAAACGATCGCGTTCCGGTTTCAGGTGAGCAAGAGCTGCGCGAGCAGCGAGGAATGCGGTCCAGCGTCGGTGGGTTGCGTGCCGGTGGACACACAGCAGGTGCGAAATAGCGAATTTTGTTCCGTGGCACCTGGTCGTGCCGGTCTCTCTCTTCCGAAAAAAATATCCACCCTCTATATATACAAACATCGCAAAGGGCCATATCGAAACAAAAAAGAACCGCAGGAGGGAGAGGCCGATAGCGCGACGGTCAAAATAAATTCGGTTATTTCGTTCCAGGTGTGCATCAGCTGTTGCGACCTGAGCTACTGCAACATCGACTCGCCGACGAACGCGACGAACGCGATTTTCTCACGAAAACGTCGCGCAAAGCCAAAGCCGAAACGCAAACGACCCGGCAGGAACGGGGTCGGGGGCAGGTTCGGGTCACAGGGTACCGGTGCCCTGTGGCTTTTGGCCTCGCTCTTCTATGCATATCACTGCTGAGGAAGCTACGGCATAAGACAGCCGGTTAGAAGATAGAAGAGAGCACCAGGGACTGAAAAGGTTCCACAAATACGTTGTCAATATTAATCATCGACATACGGTGACTCCTACTAATGTTCAGACTCTCTTAAAACGACGCAACCTTTTTTAATATTGTCGAAATTTTTGATCGAAATTGCAAGTTGTCGGAATTGCAGAGAAACAGTTATATTTTCCAACTATTTTTGTGGGTTTCTATAACAAATTTAGAAAACACGTTTCCTAGATCTGTGTCAATTAAACATATCCTGAAAATTTCATCAAAATCGGTCGACGCTGCAACGAGCTACAAACACAGTTATTTAAAGATGGTAAAAATTGCAATTTTTCACGATTTTCGGCCTCCAACTGCGATAAATCTAAGAATTCTTACATCTTTCAATGTCTGTCCGATGAAACTTTCATAATGCATATAATTCATACAGATCTACAAAACGTATGTTCTAAATTTTCAATACAGGCCCACATAAAAAAGTTGTAAAATAGAACTTCATTGTTGTCCGAATGTCCATGCCCACTCTTCCCCTACCACTTGCTGCCTCGAGTGGAGAGAAGGAGTAGGGAGAAGAGTGGGGCTGGCTCGTGTAAATTTAACCGTGCGCTGCTACAACTGTTTTCAATCTGCGCAGCAAACAAAAGGCAGAAAAAGACAGAAGACGGAAGAAGAAGAAGAAGAAGCTGCAGCCCGGGATTGGTCTGATCGTGGTCCCTGTGGCAGCTCGAATCCGCTCGAGGCCTCGCGAGACATCCGGCCTGATCATCCGACTGATCAACCAGTTTATCCTACTCGTAATTCTCCGTTTTCCCTCATCACTCTAATCGCTCTGTGTACGGTGTCCGTGTTTTCATTGTTCGACCCAGACCCGGAGACTCGTAATCCCAACATATCTTGAGATAAGGTCCGCGAGAGGACTCCTCGTCGGAATTTTCACGCCAAGCTCTATCTCTTTCTCTCTTTCTCTCCTCTCACCTTTTCATCTGTATTTCATTCGCTCTATCTCGATTCTTGCTCTCTCTATCTCTCTCTCTATCTTTCGCCCGCGTCTAGACAAGCTCCAAGATAAATTGCGAATCGCCGACGGAGCGTAATTATTACACGACGGTGATGTATTTTAGCGGCGTAAGGTAGCCAACTTAAGAACCGTCTTGTCTTTCCCCGCTCGTTAATGAGAACCCGACACCCGACGAATCTTTGCGAAGATCGATGGGTTTTCTTTCGAGCGAGGTAGAGAAGGATTCTTCGAATCTGCGGGATTCCTCGGTCTTTTTATTTTTAGGGAATCTCGAGGTGTTTGCTCGAAGCGATGGAAAAAGGAATTGTTCGATTATTGTAGATGAGTAGTGTGCTTTTAGACCGACGGCGAATAGGATCTACGGTTTGGGTTCGACGCTTTCGCTGCTACTGATTTCTCAGTGTTCGTTTTCGTCATTCTAAATTCTAGACTCTCCACTCTAGAGTTTCGAAATTAGAGCTAGGAAGAAGCTCCCGCAGCTTTCTTTATTGTTGCATTTCAGTTTGACACGTTCATTGCCAAGTTACCCCTCGGAACATCCCACAGAATCAATGTAATTTAGTCAATGCAACCAAGACTGAAAATATAAACTTTATTACTACACTGTGGATTTTATGCACTCATGAGAAAAATATGTAGGAGACATTCGAATCAATTCAATTTTCTAAAATCGTTAAAGAAGGAAACTTCTATTTGGAAATTTTTATTTCGCATAAAAATCCGCAGTCTATTTATCACGATGATCAGTCCTTTGACTCTTCTGCATCCTTCGAAACGATCATTATAATAAATCCTAGTGGACTCTGAAAATTTCATTTTCCCTGATGCAGTATAGAAAAAATTGATTTTTGGCAGGGAACGTGTTAAACATTGATTTATATTGTCTAATGATAATTCTGATGTGTTGTTATCTAATAATTAATAAAGCATACGTCTACAGTGCCAGATAAATGATTCTTCCTCATATTTTTCCTAGTTGTTGTAAAATATATTTTCTGTTAAAATCCTATTAAAACTATATATGATTGAATAAAGGATTGATTCAGAAAGAATTAAACATTCGAATTCATTTGGCAAAGTTCGAAACATTATTTTGTACAAAGAAATCCTTGACCTAATTCACTTATCTGAAACGCGAACTCCAATTATCTGAACCATATATCATAGATAATACGGAGAATTAGGTAAATTTCAACCATACGACCCAGAGGCGACCTAGTTAATACGAACAGCTTTTCGAGTTCACATAAATGGAGTTCAACTATTACATTTCTTAACCCTTGAGTGGACTTTCGAGACTGATTGCAAAAATGCGACGTCTTAATTAATAGATCTATCATTCGTTTTTACTTTGTGCTATCGAAAACATACCGAAACATTCAACTCATTAATCAACAGACCACTTAAGGGTTAGAATAAAAATACTTTTACAATTTTCTACACGCGTATCTACTCGATAAAACAATTTTCTAAGCATCTCTTTCGAAGTATAAAACAGAAAATTAATCTAACCAGCAAACTAAATGCAATAATCACTGTCAACCTAAATGGAAAACCACGAGAAGAAACCTACAGTAAATGCGTCAAGCATGAAGACACTTGAAAAGTACAAAACTTGCGTCAGAAATATCATTAATAGACTGCAGACCCGTACGCAAAATAAAAATGCCCTGCACGATCCTGCAAATTCTCTGAACATTTTAACAAATCCTTCTGGCAAATCTACAATCCTGTATTTCTCTTATCCGTTTCAGTTCCAAACGAACAAGATCCGCAGTCTACTAATCGACGCGAGCAAGTGCGCACGAGTAGCAGCGAAAGTATCGCAGAACCAAGACAAAATGCGAAACGATCCAACGATTCATTTCGCAACGGTGCCGAAAAATCCGTACCATCCTTCCAGACAGAATTTCATTTCGACGGCGACGTTCCCCGCGTGTTCCCAGCTGATCCATTCAGAATTTCCGTGGCAGGTCGCGATCGATCGTTATCCTCCGGGCACTTGTTAACAGAACGCCCACGCCACGATTCGCGAATATTTTGCTCGGCGAGCAGCGTGGCTCGTTCCCTCGTTCCTCGTAATACAATAACCATCGACTCGACGATCCTCAATCTTCCTTTGAACACGCGAGCTCCGCCGTGGCTCTAAAATCCGAGAAATGCGGAAAATTCTCGAGGCCCCTCTCCAACATTGTTTCACTGTTTTATCCTTTCAGAACCTGGATTTTTGGTGGAAGTCTAAAACGCGAGTCGATCAAATAATCTGAGCGCACGCAAACATCCTAATCGAGTTACGATCTAGACTGCGGATGTTTATGCAGATTGCAATTTTTGCAGACGAATTTTAAGAAAGTGGAATCAAGTGAACTCGTGTTTTCAGTGGTAGTAGCCTTTGTAGATCTGAAACAAATAAAAATCGTGCTAAACTCTATCGAATTTTATATTCATTGCATTTATTGTCGTGAATGCATAAAAATCCGCAGTCTATACATAACTATTACGAATAAATATGTATATCCTAGACCGTCTAAGTCCTCTTTACTTTTGCGGCCGGTAAACTCACCGCGGCAAAGGCTTTCTGTCCCTATTCCTTTCTCAGCGAGGAGCACGAACCCGAAGAAAAACCACTCCCGCAAAATCCAGTCCTCTTTTGCTCATCGGGTTTGTTCAAATGCCGTAGGAACCGACGCAACGCGACGAGTTCATCTCGCAACTATTACTTCGGGTGCACTCGACTCTTCGAGTCCCTCTATCTCTTTCTTATTCTCAAAGGAGACAGAAAAGCGACGCTGCTTTTCACAGATCAATTTTCCGTTCGAATCGCGTCGTTCGAACGGAAAAACCGGGGACCCCGCTCGATATATCGAGTATTTTTCCCGGCGCACGCTATCAAGGGCTATGAAGAAAAAATCGTTTTTTCCCCCGATCCCGAGAGTCCCATGGAAAAGCCGATGTGTGTGTGTATGCTCTCGGCATTGCCAGTGACGCGTGTGTGTATATGTGACGTGCACACACCGGAAACAGATATGCAAATTCGCGCGCGAATGCGAATTAAAGCGCAACCACGCCACGCCGCGCGAACATTGGTTCGAATGATCGATAAACTGGAATTACACGTACCTAAAAGCTGTTTACACACCTACAGACTCGCCTACTACGGACTATTTATTGCTATTACGATCACTAAACAATTATACATATACATGGATTCAAAACAAATACATGAATGAATGAATAAATAAATATATATATATATATATATATTATGATATAGAAATTATACATTGTTTCGGCATGAAGATGTAAGAACACTGTTGGTAATGAAATAAAGAAAACTATACTTGCCAGACTGCCACCGAGAGAGTTTTCATTTGAGCCTATCTAACCTGTCCATTCGTAAATCTTTACGACATACATTGCGATGTAAACATTCCCCCTTTTGCGTAAAGAATGTTCTGTGAATATTAATAGTTACGATATTTATCACATGATTGCTTAAAAGATCGTGCTCGATTTGAAAATAAAATTCAATGGTTAAATTTTGAAGAATACAGCTTTGTTAATCAATTATATGTATAGAGTCAGAATTCTTTTCTACAATTGTCTAATATAATCGCTCTAAGTGTTTACCTTTATTTATTTTCTAGTCGTTAATAGCACGTTTATGCTCCTCCTATCTTACCTGTTCTAAATTGCACATTTCTGTCATAAACGCATCAAATCCGCATCGTAATCATAACCAATAAACATTTCATCAATTCTCCATACCTCGTGTCAATTTGACACAGTTTTCCCGAAATAAGTTATACCGTTCTGTCATAAACGCATCAAATCCGCAATGTGATCATAACCAATAAACATTTCATCAATTCAAACTTAAAAACGTTTCAAATACAATCTCTAACGTAATGAAACACACTTACTTGGACCAACAACAAATTTTGAAATAGGACGCTCTCCGATAGTTTTCGCGCCCTTTCCTAAATACTCCGCACATTGTCGTCGTCCACACAGTATTTTCAGCAAAAGTACCACGTACTACGTAAACAATGAAATGGATCATTATTATACATCTCAGAACAAAAAAGGGAACAATACAGAAATAATTTGAACACTTTAATTAGAGTTTGCGACTCGAAAACGATCCAAAATATTGAATAAAGGCGCTAGACTGCGTTATTTACCTTTGTGGTCCCAGGATCGAATAGCGGTTTTGAAAATTTTGGAAATTTTTCACGAAAACCACACTCATACTCGAAACCGTCAACTAATCTTGTTCTCTATCGCTCACCAAAACTTTTTTGTACAATTAACAACACAGACAACGCGATTATTCACGAAATATTAATAATTGTTGATAAAGGAATAAACGTTCACCTTTTCGAAGCGACGGCCGAGCCAGAGTGATCACGTGACACACTGTCTTTCCGTTTGAATATGCTAGGCGGCGCCACTATATCGCGCGCATGCGCTCTATCAAAATCTATATTAAAATGGAGGAAAAGAGTCAAGTTGTCGAACGGGAAGCGAAGAAAGATGAAATTCACGAGAAAGATGGGAAGTTGAAAAGGTACGTGGACGATCGTTCATTTAACGAAATATATTTGCCGTTCGATTTTCGATTAACCTCTACGGGAACCGTTTCCTCGTGAACGGATCGTGCGTGGGTGTGACGAACTAGCCACGATCGTTTCCCTTCATTCGTTTTCTAATTATCAATGAAAGTGTCCTTGTAAAACGCGGAATTGAATGGAGAGGCTCGTGTATTTCCGTTCCGACGTTGCGAAATATACCAATCAGAGAAAATCATGTTCGTGCGGCTTAGTAACCTGCTATGCATGCACTCTGAACTGGATTCACCACTCCATTAAATATTCTTTGCGATATTTATTGTTCTTCACTTGTTAATACCGATAAACGCTTTCGAACGACTGCGTTTAACTTTCGTTTAATTTATTCTCCTTCCTTTTTTGTCCTAGTGTGTCCTCATGTTATGTCAGTGTGCATGACGGTATGTGTGTGTACATGGAACACATTCACTCGTTGCTAATAATGAATTATTTGTAATTCAGTTCAAAAAAGAGAAATCGTAAGAAGAAGAACCAGATGGCTCACACCGCCACAGAGAACCACGACCACGCGGGTCACAGGGACGATCACGACATGCACAGCTCTTGTAATATCTGGATGAAAGACATACAAATGGCTATGGAGGTGTTCAACATGCACCAGAAGCCAGCCAAGACTCAGGAGGAAGCTATGCAAAAGCCTTACCAGTTTTGGAGCACGCAGCCAGTGCCAAAAATGGGTAAACTTACATTCTAACGCCAGCGTCGCTTAGCCACGATATAAAAGTTACATTATCGATTCTACACAGATGAAAAGATTGTAAAGAACGAACCTATCGAGCCAGACAAAACGTCCATAAGGCAAGAACCTTACTCGTTGCCGGCTGATTTTCAATGGGACACTCTGAATCTCGACGATCCTTTAGTTTTATGTGAATTGTATACTTTGTTAGCCGAGAATTACGTGGAGGACGACGACGCGATGTTTAGATTCGATTATCCGCCAAACTTTCTCAAGTGGTAAATAGAACAGATGGATACGAGATAAGGAGCCAGTCTGTAGGATTGTGGTTGCACAGTAACTTATTTCAGGGCACTGCAACCCCCCGGATGGTGCAAAGAATGGCACTGCGGGGTACGAGTTACCAAAAGCGGACGTCTAGTCGGTTTCATTTCCGCTATCCCAGCCACTCTGCGTGTGTACTTCCAGTAGGTCTCAGACAGTCTGTAACAGTGTTTCTCAACCCTTTTGTTCCAAGTATTTTTGCAAAAGAAAAAGTTCAAGTTGCTATTTCAAACTCAGACGGAAAATTATTTCGCTTGAAACTCGGAGAACGAAGCAATTTAAAGACGATTACTCTGTTTGAATATCTTAATATACGATTATATCAAAAACGCGTAGCCAGATAAGATAGTATATTATCTTAACGTAATGCCCTAGCCTGATTCATATTCGGTACATTCAGCTGAAAATCTTTTCGAATCTCGCCACTGCAGGTTGAGAAACGCTGCTCTATCGTAATGTCCCTGATGACCTAACGGAAGTGAACTTTTAGCACCCAGAAAATGGTGGAGATCAATTTCCTCTGCGTGCACAAGAAGCTGCGATCAAAGAGAGTCGCGCCGGTCTTGATCCGCGAGATCACTAGGAGAGTAAATCTACAAGGTATATTCCAGGCTGTGTACACCGCAGGTGTAGTGTTGCCAAAACCAATAGCAACTTGCAGGTGGGTACCAGCATGATCCGTCAAACTGTTCAACGACAACCTAACACTGAAACTGATCCCTAGGTATTGGCATCGTTCTCTTAATCCAAAGAAACTAATCGACATCAAGTTCTCGCACTTGTCGCGCAACATGACGATGCAGAGAACCTTGAAACTGTTCAAACTGCCAGAAAACACGAAGGTGCCAGGGTTCAGGAAACTGGTGGAGGCGGACATACCGCAGGCCCACAAGCTGCTGACTGAAGTAATGATAACTAGACAGGAAGGCAACCCTGAAACCTATCGAACCACTGACTGGATTCCTGTTTCAGTACTTGGAGAAGTTCGATTTGGTGCCGATCTTCTCAGTCGAGGAGTTCCGACATTGGTTCCTCACGCAGGACGGGATCATCAACAGCTTCGTGGTGGAGAACGACGGGAAGATCACGGATATGGTCAGCTACTATACGTTGCCTAGCTCCATCATGCACCATCTAGTGCACAAGACGCTTAGAGCTGCGTACAGCTTCTACAACGTGTCCACGGTGACTCCTTGGCAGGACCTGATGACGGACGCTTTGATCTCTGCGCGCAATGTAAGTCGCAGACCCATTCTAACCATCTAAAGTACAATAATCCCGCGATCGAAGCGCGATGAAGCTTTGCGATCTAACAATAAGCCAGTTCGTCTACTCCTTCCACTAGGGGCGTATCCCGAGAGGGACCAAGAAGCTCGAGCTGCCTCTTCTTTATTTTTTATGGGACTTTCAGTAACTTATTTGTGGCATTTGTCTGATTAAAATGACACTAAAAGCGATATAATTGCGCTGTAGCTCCGTTAATTTGCAAAATTCTGGTCTAATTCTCTGGTCGAATCTCTTTCAGCTGGGCTACGATGTGTTCAACGCGCTGGACCTGATGGACAACAAGGAGTTCCTGGAGCCGTTGAAGTTCGGCATAGGCGACGGGAACCTGCAGTACTACCTGTACAACTGGCGTTGTCCCAGCATGACGCCCTGGAAGATCGGTTTGGTGCTCCAGTAGAGAGCTCTAGCTCAACGGATCTAGGAAACAAAAGCACACAATCTCGCACGTGCAAGCTTACCAAGGTGGATAAAATGGTATACAATAAAAACCGGGGAGGAACGAAATTGATTTAGGGGTGGAGGAAAGAAGAGGAAGAGCGACGCTGAAACCAATTTGAGGGAGCAGACCTCGACGTTCTCCTCGAGGCTGGCTTCTCTCTCATACACCGATGTAAAACAGGATGTCGGGCTTCGCGGATTGTCACTCGTGTCGCCGATCTCGCTCGTGCTTCCCATAGATAAAGGCCGGCGAAAGATCGGGACACGCTTGTGTGGCGCGTGTGTATAGAACGTATGTGCGTGACTCGAGCGATGTAGATAAATATCGTACATTAGTAATTTGCAGAATCCACGCAGCCGGGGGTGCACGTCATCACACGCTCCCCCGCGCTGCTGGACCAGCCGCATGGCCATCCACAACACAGTTTTCAATAAAGGCTCCCGGACGCTGTTTTACCTTCAGCATCTTCTTGATTAAATAGGTCGCAGAAGTATAAGGAAGTGAGAGTGGAAGAGTTTAAATAAATCGAGGTCGAAAGTAATTCTGTCTAACCTGGTTCTTCTACCCTCTGAAACTCGCTTTCGTATGATTTATCTTACCACCTCCTTAGTTTATTGATAGAGCTTCCGGTTGAGATTAGATAACGGGTTAGAAAAGAAACCTGTTTCTAGTGATTGTCGTTTAGGGTGGCACCGTAGTTTACGATCCTTTGACGGCTCACTTCCTGAGAGGTATCTTCGGGAGTTCGAGAGTTCCGCTCCAAGGATGTTTCCTGCAGAGGATCTTTGATTACGCTGCTTCGCTACGCCCAACGCGTGCCCTTAATGCGAGTCGAGGTCTTCGCAGCCGTCGCTGTTGATCAATATTTAACACACAATACACGCGCCAGTGACACGCAAGGCCTTCACGAGATAAAAGCTGCGAAGCAATGACCATGTAGCGATTGAAGCCTCGCCTGACGCGTAAAAATTAGATGAACGGAATTCTTTCTTTTTTCGAGGTAGTAATATGATTTCACTTTTTTTAATCACCGGATATTTTGTTGCGTCTTTGAGGAATCGGAAAGTAATTTTTGTTGCAAGCTTTTTGGATTTATTTCGGACTGGGTGCTTGATGGAATACTTTTTGCACTTGGAAGATAGCAATTTTTATGAAAGAATTTTTGTGTTTGTTTCGCGATGAACAATATCGCTGTTTTCGAAGGTTGAACTTGTAATTAAATTATTTATGTAGATGTATGCGAAGGTTCGAGCAAATCGGGTGAACACGTTTTTCGTTACCTTGCGTGCCAATCGCTGGGAAGTAATTTTTAGAAAAATTCATTCACTGTGCCAGAAAAATAAAATTTAAAGAAAAATTTACTATAGTTTGTTTTTGTACAAAACCACTGTACTCGCCAGCAATACCACAAGAAACTGAAATTAGAGTAATGTCGACAGTTTCATTGATTAACGGTGATTTAGCGAACAGGGGAACAAGCATCCTCGGAACATATTTTTCTCTCAGGTATGTATGATTAACAACGAAAAAAGTGGAATTCAGCGTCGCCTTGGCCGTTATCAGCCGGTTATCTAAACGCGTGAGAAAGAGGCACACGGAGGACTGTTTTAACACCCTTGTAAAACCGTTCCACCTAATCAATTTGGTCGTTAAGATTAAACGGGTACATTCATTACCGGCCGGGCTCGATAAATTGTCGTGTGGATTCAGCCACAGCGCATTAATCATCCAACGAAAGACGCACGGACAATTACAAAATACATAACCGGCGAATTCGAACGCGTAACCTTCCGAGAAGCTTACGCACGGTTTTACCTCGCGAGATAGGGACGCGTCCTTCGCGAAACGCGCTCGGTTTTTCCTTCCCCGATAATTATTCGCTGGAACGGTCCTATCGTGAAACGTACTATTAACGAGCCCTCAGACCCGCCTAGCATACTCGCGGGGGTTGCTTAATTAATTACTACTGCGGGCGAAACTGGTCGCAATTAATCGCGCCAGCGCAGCGATCCTCTTCGATCCACGATCGGCTCGTTCGATTCTTTAATTCTTCGTTACTTCATTGCAATTTTTTAAAAATTTCCTCTTGTTTATTAGAGGAGAATCTGATATGTTTTAATGCTCTGGCAATAAGCGACTTCTCTTGAAATAACAATATTCTTAGCTGTTGAATAACATCATTCCGGAGCAACTGCGGAGACGCTGACATGTTTAAATATTTTCTTGCTGGTTCTACAATTCTCAGATGTTTAACTTTCCGCGTCTTTCGTTTGCAGTTGCAGGCTTCAAGATTCGGCAATGCCATTCAATTCCATTATTGTTTAGTTTATTGCTCAGTTGTATGTGGCATTTTGAACGTGAGATTCAGCACACAAAAATTAATATCAATGTTCTAAAAATTATGCAAATTAAAACGAGGATGCATTGATGCACTATACACGTTCAAAACCGCGATCTCTAGTTCAAACCGTCGTCGACGAGAAGAACGATATAAATTCCGAATTTTGCAATCGGAGGAGCCCCTCTCCAGACTTTCTCGAGCCAGTCATGCCCGCATATCCACTTATCATCCGTAGCACTGTTACAACACGGTATTATGACACTGCTAACAAAAATCATCAGCTCGCAATTCTAATTGTCGTAGCAATTAGGGAGATCCGTTGATCGATAGAGCCCGTCGAAGCACAGCAAAAACGTCCAGCATGTCCCAGAAACTAATCAATTCTACGCATGCATGGAAAACATGTACGGCACTATCCACAATTAATCTTGTTTCCAAGCACAAACGAAACTGACGAACCACCGTGTGCACCGTCGCGCATTGTTATCCTTCGGGATGCTCCCGGGATTCGTCGAATCCGACGGAATGAATGAATCGGCAGGTGTCGGTTGCGAAAGGTGGCATTGTTGATCCTCGGCGAGGGTCCTTCGGTTGTGATCCTTGTCCCGGAGGGCAGCTGTATCGATTTCCCAGCGATACGTCGAGAAGGACCGGGGTCCGAGAGCTCAATGCACTCTCTTATTGTGCTGTTGGATTGATCGCGGACGCTTGATGCCCTTTTACGCGGCTGGCGAAATAAGAAGAGGAGAGTAGAGTGGTCGACGAAGAAAAAAGACAGGGAAAAGGAAAAACGGAAACGAGAAATCACCGAACAATACACCCGGAGAGCCAGATAACAGCGAGGAGCGGCGACGAGCACGTAGGTGGGGAACACGAGACACACGATGCGGAATAAATAGTGGCCTGAAATCGAGCGGAATTCAGTTGCACCGCTGTCCTACCGTCGTCGTCGGCGTGCTGGGAAACTCGTGGCACCCCAGGGGTCATCGCGGAATCATCGTCATCCCCTTCGCAAGCTGAAGGAATCGATAAACGAACGTTACTCGCGGTCGCAGATACATAGTGGACGTTTACGGTGCCCGGTTCATGTACCCTCGGGCACGGAGATGCTACTTTCAGTGCTGTTCCTGATGGCGCCTTTCCTACTCGTCGAAGGATTCCTGTTCGGGTACATACACACTTAGACACATGAACTTTATACTATCTCGTTCCTCGTCTTTTCTCGATGGACGATTTTTCCGAACCCGTCCGTGTTTACCGAGAGTTGGCAGGCCTCTTCTGCAGCTCCTGAAATACCCATAAAGCGTTCAAGTTCAGGAACCGAAAATATCTTATCTAATTCGTGTCATTGGCCGGCGAGCTGACTCCTGACCGGCTGAGGTGGGATTTATTGTACGCGTTTGATGCACGCTCGCTGATTTATTGTCGCTCACTGTAATATTCGGACACTTTTCAAAAGACGATAACATCCTTGAGATTCAACCAAAGCGATTCCATTTTTTCGAGATATTCTCGTATTGAGAAGAAGGTATTTAAACAAAAAATTATTACATGAATAACGAAGCTACAGTGCTATAATATAGATAGAATATTTGCTGAGATAAATTTTTGAATTATTAATGAAGTTGAGGAAGTTAAGTAAAGGTAAAAATTGTTTAGAACGAATTATATATAAACGAGCTGTCTGTAAATAAATTGATAAATAAGTTGATTAAATTAAAATCAGAAAAATTATAAAAGAAAATTTTCATTTGCAAGAACTTTGAAGATATAATGCTCCTCAAGTCATTACAAAGATATCCTGGAGAAAGCTCGTTCAGCCTCTACACTTGTAGGTTGAATGAATAGTATCAATCAATGTTGATTACACTAAAAAATGACGCGGGATCCCGCGGGATTGTAATCCCTGATTCCAATCCAAATGAAAACGTCATCCCAGTTTCCTTCTTCGCAGTTTCCTACCTTCGGTCACCCCGAAAGACGAGGACCGGCAAGAGTTCAACGTTTACTGGAACGTGCCGACGTTCATGTGCCATAAACATGGTCTGCGGTTCGAAGAGGTCTCCAATAAGTTCGGGATCCTTCAGAACAAGAAGGACGAGTTCCGAGGGAACGAGATCACGATCCTCTACGATCCGGGCATGTTCCCAGCTCTATTAAAAGACTCAAATGGTAACGACAACGTCAACTATTCACCCCTTGCCTTACAATATCGCGTCTGACTCGTGATGAAGATTCTGAACAGATTCTAATAAAAATGTATGTTTTCTGTTAATGTACAGCGATTGGAGAACATATAGGCATACAATAGATATAAGTTTTCTCGTTTCTCAGGAAATTACGATCTGCAAAATAGTTCTAATCATTGAAACCGTAAAATAAATCGTAAGGCAAGGAGTTAATCTCTTCAAGCACTATTACCTTTGATACCTGATAGTAAGTGTGCGAATTTCTCGTCAGGACACGTGGTACGTAGAAATGGCGGAGTACCGCAGGAGGGTAACCTCACCAGGCACCTGGAGGTCTTCCGGAAGCACTTGACCGAACAGATCCCAGACGAGTCATTCCGTGGCATCGGTGTGATCGATTTCGAAAGCTGGCGACCGATCTTCCGACAGAACTGGGCTTCCCTCCAGCCGTATAGAGATTACTCCATAGAGTTGGTACGGGAACAGCACCCATTTTGGGACAGCAGGAGCGTCGAACAAGAGGCGAAGCGCAGCTTCGAGAAGTACGGGAAACTTTTCGTCGAGGAAACGCTGAAGGCTGCCAAGGAGATTAGACCGGGAGCCAGTTGGGGCTACTATGCTTATCCCTACTGCTATAATCTGTCGCCGAACCAGCGCAGCTCGCAATGCGATCGAACCACCGTGCTAGAGAACGATAAGTATGTCTCGCGAAACTTTCGTGCGGATAGGTTGCACAAAACGCGAACAATTGCACGATGCAAATTACGCCTCGTAAACGTAAAAATAGGACTTTTATCTAGCGCTTTTGACTTCCGAAAAATCCTGAAAACGAGTCTACGAGTTAAGATTAACACATTGTTGACCGATCACGAGTTGATTCGTATTTGCACTTGAATTATCAATTTCAATTTATGAATCCCAGGGCAAAATAGAATATTTAAAAACCTTTGTTCATTCGGTGATTGCAAAAAAATATTGAAAGGTGTATAAAAGATGTTCAAAGTTTCATCTTAATTCATTACGTATAAATAGAATTTATTGAAGTTTATCTAGATTAATAGAAATAATAGCCGGTGACATGAGATAGCCTCCGTGTAAAATTGCCGGTCAACAATCTGTTAAAATATATTTAAAAGCGTTGTCTTCCGCAATTCGAACTTTATTTCAACTAGCCGTTCTTACTCGGTAATTAACTCGAAATTCGGTATAAGAATTTGCGACATTTCAGACGCTCCACCGCATTAGAATCAAGTTCGAAAGTACCATGAAAGAAACCTAACCGCGCAAGGATTCTGGAAGCACTGGCAATCGCGCGATCATCAAAATCGCGCAGCACATATGATCGATTGATAGAGTTTCGCTAGCGTCAGTGAGTTAGGAATCGTCGCGTGCTCCAGTTACCGTGTCTGTACCAGGGTAAGCAGATTACCGATCACGTGTCAAGATCACCTAAACGATGCCAGTGCCAAGGACCTCGCTGAAAATTCAAATCACTGTTCGCGCACATAGAGCTGACGAGCGTCTTATCTAATCTCGGTGGCACACGCGATAACGCGAGCGAGAAAGAGGGAGAGCGCGTCGCTACCGAAGTCCCTGATGGTCGCGCTGTTCCAGAATGTCATGGCTGTTCGAGTTGGAGGATGTTCTTCTGCCCTCGGTCTACTTGAGACTGGGCCTGACAGCCGGCGAGAGAGTGGGCCTGGTCGGTGGCAGAGTGAAAGAAGCCCTGCGGGTCGCGAGGCAGTCGACACCCAGGAAAAAGGTTCTGCCTTATTACTGGTACAAGTACCAGGATCACAGGGACGCGTATTTGGACAAGGTGAGCAGCGAACCTGCCTCAAACAACTACAATATTTTCATTAATCCGCCCTAGCACAACTTGGCACAATAGGGAAAATTTAAAAGAAAAATGAAAAGTGGGGGCTACTCAAAAAATCGTTTTTTATATGTATAATTGTTTTAATATTCGAGCACAACGTAGAACAAACTTAGCACAACCGTCGAAGTCAGTTAATTCAACAAGTGGGTCGCTAACTTCTAGGAGGTATTGCATAGTTTTCGAGACGCAAAGGGTAGGTAACTGTACTCCCTCTGTTGCTCTTGGTTTTGGAAAGATCTTCAAGGGGATCCGAAAGATGTGTCACCTGATTACCGGAGGATCCGGAGACCGCTGCTCAAAGTGGATTTATCTTCGCAGGCTGATCTAGAGGCCACTCTACGGAAGATCTCGGATCTAGGCGCGGACGGGCTCATCATTTGGGGCAGCTCTAACGATATCAACACCAAGGAGAAGTGCCAGCGGTTCAGGGAATACCTGGACAATGATCTGGGACCAATCGTGGATCGGGTCAGGCGCAATGCGTTAGGCTTGAGTAGCTACGAAGCGGGTCCTGCGGATGATCGAGGGGGCGTTAGTGTCGATCAAGTGTGATCCGAGCGAGATCTTGCGGACTAAGTGCTCTGGACGAACATTCAGAGTGTCGGCCACTTTCGACTATCAAGGAATGACAATCTCGAATCCGGAAATTCAAAAAATTACGAAACGCGATTTTTCTTTGCGCGAATTCACTGTAAGGGGCTGATATCAACATCGGCTATTTTTCGATTCTTTATCTAATTATATCAACAGGTGAATTTGATGATTTTCTATAAAATTGTTAGTTCGTAAGACGGTTGAACGAACAAGGGTCTAGCTACCCTACCTGGAAGAGTGATCTTCATCCCCTAAAATCCATGCTGTACTAAAAACATATTTCCCGAGTTCTGTGCAGTGCATGAGTTTCGTAGAAGCTGGAGGGGCTTGGCCAACACCCTCGCCAGTTTCTAATTGCTTACGCGTGCGATTACCATAAGCGTGACGCGCGCGGAGAAACCGTGCGACCTTCGACGACAGCGAAAGATGTCGACCGTACGTCGCTGAAACCAAAGACGACTGAACGGGACTTGCTTGGGACCGTGTCTCGATTGAGCAACTCTCGAAATAAATCTCTTGACAAGCTAACTCTGTTTCACCTTCGAAAATCTACTCCCATCCAGAGGTATTCTCCGAACACACTTATCACGCTTATCACCACGATCCCTCCACCAAAATCAGCACCGCCCGTCCCATCTGCGCATTATCGAGAAACGAGAAGGCACATCGCGGACCCTTGCAATCCTGGAAAAACGAGCTACCCCCTTAATTAGGAGCTGCACAATATTAATTGCAGTTGCGGTACCGCACGGTCGTCGGACGTTAGAAAAACGGATCCTTAAATCCGTACTACACGGTTACCACGTGTACACGTGTATTTTGGGACCCGTTGAAAAGCGCGATCTCTACTTGGAACCGGCTGAGCCCGATGCAAAGCGCATCGACTCGGTTCGCGCACTTCACTAGAGCGTACGACAAGTTTTACTGGTTCGAGGTGTAAGGCCTCGGGCGATCTCGCTTTTTACAGTACACACGACGACGACGACGACGACGACGACGACGACGAGCGTCGTTGGTAGAGGTAGTCAAAGATCTCTCTTGCTTACCGTTGATCCCTCCCTCTCCTCTCCTCTCTCGCCGGTCGTGTTCCAGAGAGTAGTGTATACAGTGATCCTTTCTCTTTCTGCCTCGAAGAAGCGGTTACCTGGTGGCAACCGGTGAACGAAGAAGGAGAGAGAAACGGAACGGGAACGGCGCGGAACCGAACGAACGAACGAAGGTATACGCGTATACTCACGGAGTAGAAGAAGGAGGAGCTGAAGGAGACTCTCCGGTGTTAGTGGTGGTGTGCTAGTGGAGGTGGAGAGCCGCGAGAGAGGAGAGGAGAGGAGGAGGAGAGAACGGAACACGAGAGATCGGCAGCACAGTTTCGTGTTCAACCTCAGCTCGGTTCGGCTCAGCCTCATATCGGATCTCCTCGAGTGTGTTATTCTCTCTCTCCGCGAGGCGCAAAACCGCTCCGGAACGGAACAGAGTCGGATAGTCGGCGCGCATTCGCGTTCGCGAATCCGCCTCGAGAGAGACCGATCATCCATCTCTTCGTCTACCTCTTCGGGGCCGCGAAACTAAGGCCCCGAATCAAAAAAGATCGGCTAGTGAGAAAAGGAGAACGACAAGAGTTACCCCGCGAATTTCCCCCCTCTCAGACCCCTCGCCGAGGAAAATCACGGAAAACGTGTCCCCCTTCGGGTTTCTCTTCTTACCGAACAGAGAAGATCGTTTCTACGGCGTGGTCCTTCGTCCTTCGCCGTCGCCGTCGTCGTCTAACAGTGGTGCGTCGTAGTTCGCAACGTCGCTGACGTACACCGAGGTGAGTGACAGTCTCTTCAGAAAAGCCAAGGCTGTGTGTGCGCGCTGGCAAACGAGCGCTCGAGATCGTTGCCAGAGTTGCCAGCAACGCGGTACGCCGAGACCGCAGACTCCACCGTTCACCGAGAACCGATCGCGGTACCGATACGCACACGGATTTTAACGTTCACGGAGAGCCAGGCTCGGGATTATGGTTCTTCGATGGAAGAGCAAGAGAGTTTGGAGATCATTCTCCGTGGAATTGTCGGGCGAGGTCTGCGATCCGACGGCGAGCTTTCCATGGAATGGAAAGGTTCTGGGAGATCAGGCGAGGCTTGATTGTTGGTTTTAGGCTGTTTGCGGCTGTGATGGGTGGAAATGGGCCTGTTAGATTTGAGGTGGATAGTGACCGAGTTGTTATCTTTAGGGTAGGGAGGTCGGGCAAGTTGATGCAGGTTGATAGAATGCAATTCTGCTATGGCTAGATTTTTCTTTTCTATTTGAAAGCTGAAGTGGAACTCTCCATAAGGGGTTATAAAGCTTTACATTAGAATTAACATACAGTCTGATATATGTACATCAGGTTGACATGACATCTTACAGTTGTACATTAATAGTGTAGGTACAGCAGAATCTTCAAATTAAATCTTCGAATTAAATCTTCAAATTGCATTGCATTAAATCCATCCGTGTTTCAATTAATAAGAGAGTTATTTGGAAACAGGAATGAACAGTCTCTTTCGGAGCTGCACACTGTCATATTCCACTAGTTTCAAAATGGCTGCCTAGCCTGTACTTCTCACAGAGCCATTGGAGAATGCATAGGCGGACGATAAATATGATCCTCGTTCTTCTAAGAAATTCGAATCACTGCGATCGGAAGATAAATTGTAGTGCAAAGGGTCAAGTGGCTCGTGTTTAACAGAATAATCATTTTTGTCCGCGCCAAAGGTAAATTATTCTTATCGGAAAAGGGTTAACAGAGAAACCTGAAAGAGACATATCATCTGTGGGATGCAACCGGTGGTCCAACTGGTATCGGTACAAACTTAACACCAGCTGAGGAAGCAAGCACTCCCTGATCACAGGCTTCTTATAGAGTGGCGAGACCGTGGCCAAAGGGACACGGCCGTCGGACCTTTCTCGACTAAATAGTCCAGAAGCACCCTATCCCGAAACGTTTTGCCCACTAATCCTAATACCCCGGGACCCTATTCTCGAGTTAATGATAGCCTCTTCTTAGACCAACAGCAACACACAGAGAACGGAACTTCCGAGCTCTGCGGAACGGTTGCGCGGTAGCAAGAGCTCTCGGCATCGGGTCCTTTCTAATGAAGACCTTTCGCGACCGACTCGACTCGCCACTGTGCGCTTAATTGGCTAATCCCGAAAATATCACGCAAAGTCTCTCGCAACCGTATTTCATTCTCCTGTGTCCAATTCGATCGAATAAAACGAACCTAAGTGACTCGAGGATTCACCCTGCGACGCTATACCGTTAGTCGAGCCGTCAAACCTCGGCCAAACTGCTGATTATACAGAGAGTGGCCGAAAACGTTGTTCGAACAAGCAGTGTTTTGAAACAACGTCTCGTTTCAGTCGTTTTAAAGACGTCTTTATCGAGGTGCTTTAAACGCGTCTTTTTTTAGATGTTTTAGAGAAGTCTTATTTCATCCGTCTCGAAGACATCTTAAGGATTCGTTTTTTTCGTGACGTTTTAATGACGTCTTACTTCAGACGTCTTTTTCACGATATTTCAAAGACGTCTCGCGTCTTCACTGCCGGCGAATGCGAAGCAGCGGCTCCAACGGAAGAGTCGATCCGGCCGTGGATCGAGAGCATTGTTGACCGTATCACATCATCCCGCAAACATCCCGTAATATCATTAACCGGTCTCGTTCCCCGAGGAGTGGTCTGCAGTTAATTACATCTTACGGTGCGCTTCTTTTTCGAAGCTGCAGGTAGCCAGGCCTCGGCCGAGCTTCGGCGCGGCTAATGCGGCCGTGTTCGCGCCTTCCGAGTAATTGGGCCGCAGAAAATGGACAATAATACGTCCGGGTTTAATTGGTGTCTTCAACCTCTCATTAAGTCGTTCGGCAGAGACGACGGCGCGTGTGGATAAAACGAGGAAACCGACGAAATTTTGACACGTTGTCCACTCCGGGCACCGGTGTGTGGTCACCGGTGGTAAACTATGAAAAATCAGAAGGCGGGGATACGCTACGAGGGGGTCCGTGACATTGGACACCATGTGCCCATGGGGTCGAAACCGCCGTGTCATCTCGCCAGGTAACGGGTTATCGGTTACCAGAAAAGATCATTAAACCAGCCAAGTACAAATTGCTGGCACCTCCGAACACCTAGCGACCGATACCCACCGTGAAATCGGTCGAGATAAAACAGACACCGAAAGCTTGTTCCCTTCAGGGATATCTTTCTCCTTCGGGATCTACGGTGATCCAGAACGGACAGGAAGCTTTCTTAAAACGTTGGTGAAAATCAGATCAAACGGGCCAGCCAGGACTCTCGCGGTTAATTTCATTTCACTTCTCTTTTTCTCCGTTTCGCTTCTTCTTGCTCTCTTTGTTTTTTTTCTTTTTTGTTGCGAGCTGCCGCGGAGCTCGAAGTAGCGGGCCCAGGCTCGAGGAAGACGAAAGGGCCCGTTTTAAAGAGGCGAGCATTAAAAACAACAATGTCATTACATTTTAACGACCTGTTCTTGGGCTCTGCCCTCCCTTTTAAGAACGTTCGTTTGCAGGTATGTGGTCCGCGGCTCTCTCACCGCGGTCGCCACACCGGCGAACGACTCTTTAAAGCGGTGCACACACCAGCTAGCCCCCTTCCGCCGAGAAGGATCCTCGGAGAGGGAGAACCGGGCTCGATGGAAAATGATTTCTGGCCGACGCGTATCGGCTTCCTGAAATAACATCCTCGAAGCGGCCAGACGAGTACGGATACTCTGACACGCTACGGTGCTTTGCAATATTGCATCCCACCGTGTTCTTCTGGAAAACGAACCCCTCTTCTCCTAGGGAATCATTTATCATTAACATTTTCACTGTTGGTTCAAAAAAATGATCTGGTAACAATTTTGTTCTTTCTTCAATTTTCTCAGACTCTTCTGATGTCTCCACGGTTTTGTATTTTATCTTCCCAGTTTTGTTATAAATGCATTGACTCTTCGACTCCCTTCACTAAACTGCGGATGTTCATGCAATTTTCAATTTTTGCAGGCAAATCTTAAGAAAGTGCAATCATGAGAAATGTTATTTTCAGTGGTAGTAGTCTTTGTAGATCTGAGATAAATAAAAATCGTGCTAAATTCAGTGGAATTTTATTTCTTAGCATTTATTGAACATTTTTTGAAGTCATAAAGTCACCTTCAAAGTTTCTGGAATCGAAGCTTCAAAAATCTTCGACCTTCGAAGGAAACTATCATCCTTACACGGTGCTCGATCCTTTCAACTCCGCCGACAGACAAGAAATTTCACAGAACGCAGCGCACGCTCTTCTTACATCGACTCTTGCATCGTACTTTCACCAAGACCCCCGCGCCGAGTAGGAAGCGAAGAAACGGCGCGTCGGAGAAATTAGTATCATCGACGTCGGGGTTCGAGGACCCCTAATCTCTCTCGGGCAGCACGAGGATGATCGAGCGGAAAACGTTGGGGGTGTTGCGTCGTGCGAGGAGAGAGAGAGAGAGAGAGAGAAAGAGAGAGAGAGAGGTAGGGAGGGGCGTCGAAATTTCGGCGGGCTTAAAATTGCGATCTAATCGAGGAGCGAAGAGGGTGCGAAAGCAGCTTAATCCGACACTGGCCTGTGCACGGGGGCCCGGTGTGTGTCCGGGGCCCGTGTCCCCCACCACTATCAGGGCCCGGCGGGCCTCTCTCCCCACCCCTGGGCACGCCGTGCAGCCTCGCGAAGAATTAGTATGGGCGAAGTAACAAAAGCACGAGGAACAAGTACCTGGGGGGTGTGCGGAGAGTGGCGGCGAAGGAGGAAGAAAAAAAAGGAGCCGAGATGGCGCCACACGTCCAGCGTGTTTTCGGGGCATCCTCCGGTGCTGTTGGCAAACTCCTTTTTTTTACGGTCGTCTTCTTCCTCTTCTTCTTGCTTCGTTCCCCCCTTTAGGTCCCCTTTCCTCTCTCTCTCTGTCTCCGCTCTGTATCTGGTCTTCGGGGCTCCTTCTTCGGGATCCGTCGTTTTCTATCTTGCTTTCTCCTCCTCTCACTGTAGTATAAGGCCCAACCCGATTCTCTTACTCTTTCAAGGCGCGTTCTACCACCGCGAGTGTGTGTGCTGGTTCTTTTATTCGATTTTTCTTCCTCTTTGGAACGGACCCTCACCCTGCGGGGCCCCCTATTAGTTCGGCCACGGCACCGTATTGCGAAAAAAAGACGAACGAAGGACGGTCGCAAAATGCGAAATTGGGCTAGACCAAATCGGAAGATAGGGATTTCTCATTAAAACGGGGCGAACGTATTGCGCGCACGGAATTATCCTCTAATCTGGGACCAATGATCGGGCCACCTAGCCGACGCGACGGCACCGACCTTCCACTCGACGTCGGGACGCCTAACGGGGGATTTCAGAGGGGCTACCATCACTTTTTCCAAGAGTGGGATAAATAAAAAAATAACAAACTCTTTACCGTAGTTTAAAGACCTGTGTAGTAGTACTTTGTTTATAAAGTGCCAGAGCATCTTTATGCATTTATGAAAATATTGATTGGGCAAACCATAAAAGAGTAATAGATTAGAGAAATTTAAGAGCATTGTAACGTTGTTCTTAATGCAACAAAATCATCAAGGGATGAAATCAATTTTTATTTTATTCCTGCTTCCCACAATCAATGAAGAACATTTTTATGGCTTCTGAAAATTCTCAAAAAATGCTAGAATATAAAATCCCACAGGATCAGTCCGATTTTTATTTATTTAAAATCTATAATCGTGTTCATACCCGCACCATCATAAATCTAAATATTTCAATTTTTATTTCATTCAATGCATTACTTTGACTTTGGACAGCTTTGGTAAAAATAGTGTTAAAGTAATGGTTTCTCTGTGTGAGAAGTACGTCCGAGTGTTTGCACTCGTTTGGCCGGAAAGGAATTCGTGAAAAGAATAATAGCTCCGTCGGTTGCAGCGTACCACGGACGATTCTATCCAGATATGGTTACGCGTAGATAAACCTCGGCGAAGGTGATCGAGCGAGGAGAAACTAGTACAGAACGGCGAGTACCACGTGCTCGAACCTGTACCTATTCGCCGAAGCGACGGTTCTTCCATTGGTCGAACAGCCTCGAACCATCTAGCCTTTCTTCTTCTTCTCTTCCTCCTCTCGTATTCCTTTTCTTCCCTTTGTCCGACGTCTAAGTACGCCGGCAAAGAGATCATGAAAGTATCTCATGTACCCGGGGCGTCATGTCAGGGCCGTACGAACTCTGGTCCGATGGGATCCTGCTTCTTCGTCACGAAGAAGACTTCTTCCTCACTGTGATTCCCTCAATTTTTCTACTGTTTCGAATTGCAATCTATTCTTCACGTTTCTCGTTACAATAAACAACACGACGTCCGTCATGTGGTTGAAACGTACTAGATCATGAGTAGACAATTTTTATCGACAAAGTTTAAGAAAGTGTCATGAAATAAAATCCTATTTTTAATAGGAACAGCCTTTGTAGCTCGAAAACGAATAAAAATCTTCCTAAATTCCGTCGAATTGAATATTCACTCATTTTCTGAAAATTTTCACAAGCCATAAACGCATGAAGACCCGCAGTCTAATCACGAGAGTACCTAGCACATCGAGATCAGGCGGCTAGGAGCCCTACCCTCACCATAACGAGCTAAAACCCATCCCGCCATTATTCATCAGCTCGCAGCCAATACCGGGTTTAATCACCGAGGAATCTCCTCTGGCAGAGACGTCTCAGCTATTGGATCGTTAAATCATTTTCCTGCCGCCTAATTGATCAGAGAGGAGCAGCACAGGGGAGAGAGAGAGGAGGAGGAGGAGGAGGAGGAGTGAGACTGGCACCGTCCAGTCGGCGGGCCCCCTAAATCACGGGGCCCGTTGGTCCGCTTTCGCGTTGACTCTCCGGCTGCGTTCTTCACTCGTCCAGTTTCGCCAAACAATAATTCTTCTTCCGGACCGGCGCGGGTCCGGGTGGAAAGTCCGGGTGAAATATGAATTCCTATTAGTCGCTTCCTGGAACCGTGGGGCCCCACGTCCGCGGGGTATCGTGTGTTAGGGCCCCACCAAACACACCTCCTCCTCCTCCACTTCTCTCCTCTTCATCTGTCGAGGTGTTAAGCTCGACGAGGACCGATTTAATCCCCGGTGCTTTTTAAATGGGTCCCGCGGGATGGGCGACGTTGAAGCGAGACCAACGGGCCCAAGGGGTCCGTGGCGTGCACAGATCCGCGGCGCCCTTTGTGCCGGCCCGCCTAGGCCCGAGGGCGCGTCAAATTTGGTTGAAAATCAAATTAATCTCGCGGCTGGGCGCAGGACCCTCTCCCGTCTCGCTCGCTAAAGGCTACCACCTTCTCTCTTTCTCTTTCTCGTCTTTCTTTCTTTCGTGATCGGGCCCCTCTCTCTCTCTCTCTCTCTCTTTCTCCCTAGAAGATTCTCTTTCTCTCGCTCCACCTTTCTCTCGTTGGTTCCTGGGCCCCGTCGGTTCCTCTTCGTTCCTCGTGCCCTCGACGACACGAGCAAATCGAAGGAACGGGACTGAGAGGAAGAAGGCAGAGAAGGAGGTGGACCGGAGGTCCTCCACGCCACCGACACGGACCCAGAGGCGAGAAGAGAAGGTGGCGCAGCAACAAAGAGCTTTGGACTTCTGGCTGCGACCCCGCCAGGGCCGTATTCATCTGGCACAATGATTGAGGCCGTGATTATACAGCGACGAGCGACGCCGTTGCTGTATGGCTTATTTCATTTCATTCATTCTGTGCCGCTTCGTTGCCAATTATTTCAACGTTCTCATCGAGACGAACTTTTGGGACAACCCAATTGATTTTGTAGGGAAAGTGTCTCTATAATTTTCGCGTCAGAAGTTTCATAGTCTGCATCCCTAAAATTTGAAAATTTCTTAATACTCGTGAAAATTGTCATTTATAATTTCTACCCACACTCTTAGACTTCATCGTTGCCTTGAACGTCTTTCTTTAAAATTTATATCTTCCGTATGGCTACCTTTATTTGAATGCGTATATATTGATTGCGAGCGAGAATCGAATTTTATTTCATATAAAAATAAACGCGTAACATTCGTATCTTTTAGACCTTGTTTAAAATCTTCATGACTGGTTAAAATACGGCAACAGGTGAAGCTGTGATATTATTTTGAAAGTGGAAGTCCTTGTGTACGATAGAATTGAGAAATCGATGCGGAGAAGCGTCGATATATTCTGTGCGAGTTTCGTCAGTGAACGGGGACAGGTGTCAGAGAATCGTTGACGTGAACTAATAGCTTCTTGCAGCCGCCGCAAATTAGCCTAAACACACGATAGTCAGCAAATTAGAGCTCTCAGCTGATTCTTGTTGAATCACCCTGTACGTGCCGACGAAGGGGAGGTGTGTGCGGTTATACGGACCCGGCGCGGCACGGCGGCCGCCCATCTCATTTCCACGAGCGGAGATTTGAATGACCGAGTAGGACACTACAGGGACGTACTTAATCCGGATGAGTTTCACGACTTACAAGTACCACTTCATCCGGGCTGTCCGAGCCACGATCCTCTGGCATCTTCACAATCTACACAGATCTCGAACACGCCTCAAACAAACCGAACGAACTTCATTTAAAGCATCTATTTATTGCTCTTGTGACTGTAAAATCCTTCTTCGTGAAACACGACTTCAGTTCTTTCAACAAATATCGGACGCGCCACAAACAAACCGAATAAGCTTCATTCAAACCATCTATATATTCTTCCTCTGAATGGGAAATCCTTCTTCGTGAAACACAACTTCATTTACAGAACGAACTTCATTTAAAGCATGTATTTATTCGTCCTCTCAATGTAAGATCGTCGTTCGTGAAACACAACTTGTTCTGTTGGCATCTCAGTGGAAACAATCCTTTTCCCTAAGCAAAGGCAGCATCCCTTACGGGAGGCTGGTTCCCTCGCTATCATCTCGGTTATCAAGGGGATGTATCGCCGATCCTCTCGATCCGTGATCGGGTTTCGTAGTCGCGGCGGCTTCCGTGCTTCTTGGAAGTCGGAATAAGAAACGTCAGGACGAAGGGAAGCGGGGACGAGGCGTGTAGCCGAGAAAGAAGGCCGCGTGAGAATAAAGTAGAACGGGTAGCCAAGACGCGGAGAAGAAAAAGGTTCCACGAATGAACTGGCGCGGGATGGAACAGTCGAAGAAAAGGCTGGTGGAACCGTTTAAGAAGGTACGAAGGAGAAAGGAAGGAAGGAAGGAGAAGGACGACGATGAAGGGGGAGGGATCTTGGAATTGAAATGCATCGGAGGGGAACGAAAAGTTGATCCTCTCCTTGGAAATACCGGGGACCAATTGTCCGGGGAGGGACGAGATTCCTTCTGTTGTCAGGAATCCAACTCGCGAGTCCAACGACAAAGTGAATTCCTGAAGGGCTGAAAACGGAGGATGCACGAAACGGGTCCACGCACACATATAGAAAAGAGTGAGGGAGAGTCGAGAGAGAGAAAGAGAGAGAGAGAGAGAGCAGAGAAACGGATCCATCCGATGGGCTTTCGCCGAGACGAAAAAACGGCCGGTGCGCCTCGTAATTGGAACCTGCACATCCTTTTACCTTGTCGTGCCTGCCACTTGTTCGACGGTGATCGTCCCGAAGGATCAAGAAAGATCGTACGATGAGATTGACGCTTTTTTCTCCGTCGCCATCGATCCGACCAAACCCGGCACCTCGTCTCCTAGCTTGTGCTCCGTTCTTTATTTTGCCGGGCCTCGTTTCCTCTGTCTCTCGTTAATTCCTCTTCCGCAGCTTCTTCGAGGGCTCGTTCCCTCTATACCGAATTATTGCTTCATTACCGATCGCCTCGGGAAAATAGAAACAAAAGGATCGATAGTGGGAGACTGATGTACTGATCGAGGAAGCGATGGCGACTGGTGGTTGCCGGGTAATTGGTGGGGATTCTTCCTTTTTCTTTCGGATGGTTTTACGGGTTCTCCTTTTTTGTTTCTGGCGGAGAGATAAAGATTTCAGGATGTTTTCGGAGGTTGCTTCTTTTTGTTTCTGTTACGAAGAAGACTGGTAGATAAGAGGCTCTATTATTAGAAAAATCTCCTTCGATCCTCATGAAAATCCTCAGAGGAAGTCACCCGAACTCTCTCGGAAAGCAATTTCCAAAAAATCAGCAGCGGCGAGCATAATTTATTCGCGGCGCAACAGCGATCATTCCGAAAGCAACAAGCCGGCAGCGTCGTTTTTCCGTCGTCGCGTTCGTGTCGGCACGAGGGAAGCCTGACGCATCGCCGGAAGGAGGTGCATCGCGTATTCAAGCCTCGTACCCTAAATCCGCCGGTATTTATGGTCGGGACATCCACGAGAAAGTCTCCTGTTTCCCGGTGATCCCGAGGGGCGGCGGGGAATTCCGTTATCTCGGAATCTCGGCGACTTTAAAACTCGAGCATATCCCCGGCTCCTTGTCGTCGGCGGAATGGGGGAATCGGCCTGACGATTTATGAATGAAGCACCGATACCGGGCCCCCTCCCTTGTCTCCCCTGCCCAACATCTTTCCGGCCCCCTCTATTAACCCCGTGTTCTCTGGGACCGGGCCCCGTCGCGTTTACGAGCCCCCTATGCGCACGCACCGGTGTGCGGCGGGCTCTCGCTTTAAACTAAATTCACGCGACGAACGCGACGAAAAAAGGAAGAGCCCACAGCCCCGAAACGGCACCACGACAAATCCCGGTGACGTAATTTCAGTCGGTCGTCGAACCGGGGACCTCGGCGTCCATGGGGATTGCTATGGGGAGGCGCCCAAATTCAGGCTCAATAGTTAATTGCACACACGTGCACTGTAAAGTTCGACACAGGTGGAATTGCGACCAATTATCAAATCTATGTTTATGAGTTCTTCTGATGGATAAACCACTTTTTTCAAAACTTCAGACATTAATTAGTCTCGGTACATTTGACAGATCCGTCAGAAGAATTCATAAACATAGATTTGACACTTCGGATGAAACCAAGCAACCACATTGCGCACGTACTTTTTGGACAGAGGACATTATAATTGCGCACAAATAGAATTGGACAGTTGCGCGGCTCTCTGAAGTTTCTTCAAATTCATTGATGGATTCAAATCGCATAAAATTTTCATGCGAATCACAACAGCACGCGTAGCAACGCGACGAGCCCGTCGCTATTGCGACTTTCATTCATCCGGGGAGGGGACCAAGAGGCCGTCGACTTTGCACACGTGCACGCAACAACGCCTCGCCTCGGAATTGCAATCGCGAAATTCCATGGTGGGCTCGTTCTCGGACCCCGCGGTTTCAACCACGGAGAAAGTTTTTGGTCCCGCGGACTTTTCTTACCTGGCAACTATTTCACAGCGACCCGTCGATCAGTTGGAAAGCTTCGGATACCCTCTCTCTCTCTTTGCATTGTTTCAGGGATCATGGGATCGACGTGTCATCTGACGGTGGCGATCTTGCTGCTCGCCCAGTCGACCCTTCTTCTCGCGCACCGAGAGCACAAGGTTTATCGATCATCTCCTTCGATACATTTTATTCTTCTGCTCCCTCGAAGAAAGGACCGTGTCTAGTTAACAATCTGCAGGAACAGTGATTACAGAGTATTTGTTCGAAAGAGAAAGATTTTCCCAGAGAAAGGTTCCTGAAGCTCACGCTTTTGTTCAGGTTGTCGGCTAGCCACGTCCTAGACCCCTTAATGGGGGATGACACTTAACATGACGGTTCGTTTCAAGGTCCACAACATAGTGCTCTACCCCGACAAGCACAGCTGGTGCAAGACAACCCCCATCAAGCAGGTAGTCACATGGCCTCAGTGTTCCTCGAAGGAGCTGGACAACAATGTGTGCGTCGGCGCTTGTTTCTCGTACATGGTGCCCCATAGCGAGCCGTCCGCGCCCGGCGACCTCATCAGACCATACTGCGACTCGTGTCAGCCCCTCGACAGCGTCTGGCACACGGTAAATTAACGAGCGGACGACAACCACCCCTGTCACACCCTCGTGTCCACCGTTTAAACCTGTTTAGTTACCACGAAAATATTTGATAACGCTATCTCCCATTTCCCATTGTACCTGTTACCTGCCGTTCTCTCTTGTCCCGTCACTTACCTGCCCCTTCGTTCTCACTTTCTAATCTGAACAAGTCCTCATCCTGTTGGGGATTTTCTTATTTACACTACACTACTCACACACCTCTCCGTCGTTCCAGGTGACTCTTGACTGCAAGGACGAAGACAACAACCCTATAACGATGCAGAAAAAGGTCCAGATCATCACGAACTGTTCCTGCAGCTCCTGCATGGAGACGTCCCGAATCAAACCAGACTACAACACCCTGCTGCAATCTCTAACCGAGGAGAACCTGGACAAAAACGTGAATATAGTCCACGAGACACCTGATCTTCTGTTAAACCCTAATCTGAACGCCTCGAAGAACACGACGAGGGACGGTGTAAAGGCTGACGAGCGTTTCCTGCAGTTCTATAAACAATTGAAGGAGTCTGAGAAGTCGGATGAAACGAGTACAGATTTGTTGCTGAAGGACTTGTTCCCGAAGTATGGGGAGGACATTGACTTGGAGCAGTTGAAGGAGTTGTTGAAGAAGTATAGTCAGGAGGAAGAGAAGCAGCACTCGCATCAACATCAGCATCAATCGACTGGGAAACAACAGCAGCAGCAACAGCAGCAACAACAACAGCAACATCATTCGACGACGACGGTCTTACATCGAGGACCTCATCATTCCATGGTGTTGGACTCGGATGTAAAAGAAAAGATCGATGTAGAACCACATTATCTTCATCCAGCAGTCCCCGGACAAGAGATCAGCTACCACGACAACGTCCTGGTGGACAAGGATAAGAAGAAGGACTTCTGAGCTGATTGGAAACGTCATCGGCTTGGATCGTTGTGCACCACGTGTTAGGGTCGTTTTCTTGTATCGTTTAGGATCGTTAATTCAGCCTAGTCCAGTCCGCGGTCTCACTGTTTTCTATTTTGTCATTTTAGTAAAGGATCATGCTTTCTATGGTGTTGTTTCACAGTACGATCTCGATTAATCGGGAGATAAACAGCCCGAAAAAATTAAGACCCGAGGAACATAATTAAAATGTACATTATATTCCAAAATAAATTTTTTATTTTTGAAAATTTATTTCCCTTCACAATAATAATATTTAAACGCATATTTCTTTATAATTGGGATCCGGTTAATCGAGGTCCTACTGTATTTTGGAAAAATTGTTTTTATCGTAGTGGAGAGCAACGATGGAAAACTGTACGATTGGATTCGCTTGGATTGGACGCTGAGAGTTATTGAAAGAAAGAGAGAGAGAGAGAGATGAAATTTTAATATATATTTAATTATTATTATTATTATTAATATTATTGATTAACTATTTAACGTACTAGCGCGTTTAATAAAGGAAGATTCGTTCGTTTGTAATTACCCCCATCCCTTAACTCTCGCAATTTTATTAGAGGACGTCCGCAGGGCGTTCACCTTCTCTTTTTTATCTTGTTGACTGCTTTGAGAAGTATACAACTGTATCCATTGTCTCGCAGAGAATAAAGGAAGAGTCGGCACGATATCCAATTTCTTTCTGTCTTGTAAAAAGGATCAATAACTCTTTTAATACTGGCCTACACAACTTGAACTCTTTTGAGAAGTTAGAGCAGTTAGTTGCAAAAAGTGCAACTGTTGTTGAATTTTATCGTTTTTTCAACTACTGTTTAAACATACAGTGTTTCTGAAGGACACGTGAAAATTAAAATCTCTCAACTCAAGCTCCAAAATCCCAAGATCCTCCGCACGACACTCCAAAAATCATCGAAAACTTCCAGCAGAGTGCAACGAAGCCTAATCCGGGAGCACAGCAGCGCTGATTGCGAAACTTCGCGACACTCGACGTACGTCACCAGCGACATGATTAATTCTACACAAAAATTGATAAAGAAGCGAGTATTCGCGATCCCAGGAAGCAGCACAATCGATCAAAAAATAATATCGCTCTGTCAGATTAGATACGCTACTCTTAATGAATCATGCTTGACTACCGTTTAATTACGTCTCACGTGTATTAAGAAAGAGTATCGCTCAAGAAGTAAAACTATCGTGCTGGATGTCCGTGAACCGCGGATCCCTTTCACTCCATCGGATGCGCATGTTTATCGGCGATTATGAAATACTCCATGCAACAAACGGAGAATCGCTAGTCGTCGGATGACGGTCGCGCGCGATTAGCCACGCCGATTTTCTGTTAAAGCGAGCTCGAAAAAGAGAAAGGAATGGCGGGGCACATTCGTCAACCGGGAATCGTGCCGTAGGTGTAGTCGGAATGCAAATAAACCAATCGGGTGCAGTCCGAGGAGAAAACGCGAGGACCTGCAGGGAGCTGGGACTTTCTCCTTCGGCAAAAACGCGAAGGGAAAAGCGAAGGTAATAGCATCACTTAGAACCATCCGTGTGGGTCTATGTATTTTTGCGCACGCGGAAGCTGCGTAAAACTAAATGAATTTTACTTCACCAACCTCGACAATTTCCGTAAAGAATAATTAGATGTGAAGCTGTGCCAGACATCCGTTCTACACCGTATATGTAATTACGATTCCAGATAAGCAGCGCGTCCAACCAGCACCAGGCCATTCGATTTTTCCAGGATATCTGCAGATTAGAGTCGATTTGTTTGAAGTAATCGAACACGGGAGAATCTCCGGGCTAATCGATCATCGCACGAGGTGTCCGTGTATGTTTCGCAAGGTAAGCCTGTGCTATATTAACTATAGTCCTCGAGGTAGAATCCTATCAAGAGATTAGCTCGGCCGTTTCATTGTCCGCGTCGATTCTGATAATCCACGAACTACGTTGCCTATGTACTCGCTGACCCGTGATCACTTATTAACTAAATAGCCAATTATCTTGGTCTCGAGATACGGCGCAGGCAATTATTCGATCTACTGTGAATCGGATGGCCGCGTATCCAGCCTCCCAGATAGGAATCCTCCGGCCAATTTACTTCGCCGAACCTGCGGAGCCGATACTCTTTCCCCAGAAACACACGAGCCTCACGTTCGTCGTCTTCTTCCATTCTTCCAACGATATACACTAGAACAAATCAAACTCCTCGCACAGTAAGAGCCCGTTCAATCACGCGGATCTTATTTACATTCGCGTTTTCGTATTCGTTCACACGTCGCACCCCGGCGCGAGAGAATAGTGATTTTAAGAAATTTATCAAATACGCACTAAAAGCTGCGATTTCTGTCTAGGAAGAGCGTGGTCGAGCGTCGAGAGATCGGTAGGTGAAGCGGGGTCGACGTGACGGTTCGGAAGAGATCTATCCGAGGAATCGTGACTGATAAGAGCCGGCCCGGGCCAATCAGCGTCTCGGGTCTGAGCGGATCGGCGGTACGAAAGCGATATTACGTGGCTCGGTAACGGGGCGAGCAACTAGCAACCGGCAGTGTTGCTCGGCGCTTCGTTGCGCGTCCCGGTTGATTTTACTGCGTGTCGCACGAAAAAACAAACCCGGAAAACGGCCCCGGGAAATGCTGTGATCGGCTCGACGACGTTGAATCACCGGGAGAAACGGACAACCCTCACGAGGATACGGTGAACCGCGATGCCCGGGGTACCCCGGGTCGTTCGCGCACACCTAATCGCACTGAACGATCGGCGAACCACAAACGACACCGGTGACCATGGATAGCCTGGATCAGGAGCCGTATGAGCCGGCGTTTAACGTCGTGAACGGTAGGACTATGTTGCTTTGACGTAGGGGATGGTAGATAGAAGATGATAGATACTGTTACGAGCATAACTGATCACTAGACTGCGGACTTTATGCATTTATGACAAAAATGGGCACGTACAATTCAAAACAGTGCAGGTATTAAAAAGATTTAAGACCACCAGTGTATTAGTTTCACCTTAACAAGATAATTAAAAGAAGAATGAAATTGTTATTTGGCTCATGTGTCTTGCAATCAATGCAAACATTTTTTATTTTGCATAAAGATCCGCAGTCTACTGATCACACACATTTTAAATCAGAATCACTTTTTTATGAATGGACCACAATCCACTTCAATTTCTCTGTAAGACCAGAAGAATTAGTTTAGTAAATTACGGGCATCAATCAAATCAATTTTTACTATTGTTTCTCACAGTTCCGATCAAATGCATTTGTTCAACATATAAACGTCGTTTACGTTCATTCATAAAAAAGTTATTCTGATTTAAAGTGTGTGTGATCAGTTATGCTCGTAACTGTAGATAGGGAATGGATTTTCTCGTGTGATTGTAACAGTTTTGTCTAAAATGTTGATGTACTGTTTTGGAAGGCGTGTTAGACGATGGAGAGGGAAATATAATGTGGGGATTGAGAGGAGGGGTTGTTTGATTGGTTGGTGGTTCATTGGGGCTGGAGTGGGAGTTGAAATGGGGATTGGAGGGGTTACAATCAATAAAATTGGGACTGGAGAAAGTAAAGAAGGGTTGAAATTGTCCTGCAATTGTCAATCAAAAGCACAAACAGGAATTGAAATCGGTACAAATAGAGCTGTGATCGTGAAGTCAATAAAATTAGCCTGCAAAGAGAACGCACGGATTGTCATCGATCTCTAAATCGATGGAATTAGAAATGTGCGTGTTAAGCCAATAAAATCAGCCCCAGAGAAACCGAAAGGAGAGGGAGAGTTGAAATTGTCCGGAAGGTCGATGGATATAGAAATGTGCTTGTTGAGTCAATCAAAAAGCTTAGAGAGCAATCGATCTGTAGATTGATAGAAATGTGGTGATGAAAGAAAAATACGATACTGGATGAACAAAGTCATTTTCAGAGAATAAAGACGAGTGGAAATCCAACTGCAAACCCGTTTGTTAAATCGATAAAAGCAGCCTCGGAGAAACTAAAGAAGGGTTCAAATCGAGCCCGTAAAGAGATAAGAGTAAAAACGTGACTTGTTAAATCAATAGAAAGCTTGAGAACAAGGTGAAATCGATTTGTACATCGATAGAAATAGAAATTCGATTGTAAAGTCAATATGCCGACCTTTAAGAAGTTTAAAGAGGGATTGAAGTCGGATTATAGTTATATGCTTCTCAAGTGAACAACCTTTTAGCTTTAAATAGACTGCAGGAAATCTTCGAATGTTAAAAATACATTATAAAAACGTGCATAGAAATATTTCAAGAATACGTTCACAAAATTTCAGCTTGTGAACTCGGGATCAACGAAGCGATCTAGGTGAATGATATGTGACGTAGATCGCATTCAAACGTCTCTTCGGTGTTTATAATAATATCTACCATTTACTTCGCTGCTACAAAGTCGTCAGCTTATAATTTTCCGTCAGTTATTTGCTCATATTATTACGCAAACTTATCGATATTGCTAAAACAGTGTTATTACGCGACGAATTGCTATGTTGGCTGCCCTGGTGGTCGACGATGATCGTCGATGATGTAAGAATAATAAACGTGCGTATTATCATTGAAAACTGTTCGGTCACTTGCTTCGTAAACAATGATCTTGTTCTTTCGACGAAGATCCTTGAAGCTTTAAATGACTCGGATCGAGTCCTCGAGCTTTTCAAATTGCTATTGTGTTGCGTGGTTCTTTTAACTCCTGTAAAAGAACATTGCAACTTGTGTCGGAAAAAATTCGGATTAAAATTACGAATAGAAAGAGCAACGAAAAATTCTGACCAACATCATTGTGCATAATCGAAGTCCACAACGTCGGCTTGACATTGTCAGTCGACGCGTTAATTGGCCCACCTAATGCATTCGTTTACGCGAGGGCACGATCGAGAATTCGAGCGGGCCCCATCGATCACAAGAACGAATTCATTTTGAACAGCTGCCGTTCGTGAATTCGACTGATCGAAGTCCAAGGCTTCGATCGTCGGCGACAGCTGGCGAAAAACGACGGACGAGCAAACGGCCCGTGAATTTCTTCGAGAATCTATCTTCCTAAAGCGGCGCACATTCACATCTAAGAAAAACGCTTGAATAAATTAAAAACTTCGCGAGGACGTGGTCGAATTAAAAATCAACTACCTCGGGTGAATCTTGCTGGAAAGAGACAAAAGTGTATTCGAATTAAAGAGATTCAAATGAAATGCACGATTCAATGAATAAAGCAGCAATAAATGCAAACGCAATAAAAACACGAGTTTCTCTTCACAAAACGCTGGAAATTACCAACAAACAATTATCGTCGGACGGTAACACTCGACGAATGAACTAACCACTGTCCATCAAACTAACATGTACTCTCATGTCCAAACTTAGAACAACTGTCAGCAGCCTCGAACTTTGTCGAGGCGAATCCACTAAACTACTGACATAAGCGAGAATCAGCACGGATCAGCCGTCCTGTCTGATCGCAGACTGCAGTGGTCACTTATTGGACTGTTCAGGAAACAAGGAAAGTCTTCCTTAACGTTTCTTTTTTATCGCAGAGAAACGATGACGCTCGCCAGTGGAGTCAAACCCGCAAGTCCGTTTCCACGTACTCCGTTTTATCGGTCGAGTTGATCCGGTATAAATAGCGTGTGTACTTGGCTGCCGTTATCGAGACATCTGAATGAACCGCTTCAGATAGCAAGCGTTCCTCGATTAGGTTTTCGTACGAGAAGTGAATTATTCGGACGCTCTTAAGAAGACGATAACTCTCTAAACGTTGGATCCTACTATTTGAAATTTTGTGGGAGGTCAGGGCAATTAGTTTGCTACACAACGTGACAAAAATTTTGTTTAATTTTCAAGTTGTCGGAATTGCAGAGAAAATACTAAATATTGGAAAATTGGAGGGCCTAGAGATTTAAATATTTAATGAATTTACTTTCCCGTCCACTACGTCCTGGAAAAATTTTTTAGCGAAAAAAGATTTCGGGGATATGAAAGTAGAGGCTTCAAGCTTCAAAATGAGTCTGGGTTTGTTCCCGTGTGACTTTTTTCTACAAAGTTACAATGGCTTGAATATTAACGATTCCTCGAGTATTGAATACTGTTCGTATTGTTGTCTGGAGGGTCATTAGTTTTGGAAAGGCGTAATTAGAACGCGCAATTAGTAGCGTCGCAATTTTGTCTATCACCACTTTGTCTCTTTGTCTGTCATTATTTCATATCGACGGACTCTGTACGTACCGGGATGTACGAAGCACAAGGAGTTTCGTCTCGAGATAACCCCAGGGGTTACGCAGTGTGCAACCAATCTTTCATTGATCAAGTAGTTTTCCTTCGTTTGATACCATGACGCCCACGCGGTCCCAACCACGAATCGCTTATCTCCTCTGTGGATTCTCGAATCAATCAACGATCCGAGATATCGAGAGATCACCAGCCCAAAATGCTGCACAATTATCAATCTTGCATTATGTACATTTTGACTGACGCTTCGTTATTGTGGATTTTTATCCAGAATAAAAATTTGCTAATTGTTGAACGACTTCGCGTTTCGAGGATGAAGTTTATCACTTTTGATTTACCAGTTAAATCTAATCTCCGGACTTCAGATTGGCTTTTATCGTGATTTAGTATCTTATTATTAAACGTTAACACCTCTCTCGAGCGTGAACAACATTTTTTTCAACGGTCCCCAAACGGCCTTGCAACTTTTTTAGATCCGTTATGAAAGCTGTTACATCATTATTCAAATGAGTACTGTCTTTCAACTTTTTTATAACTGTCCAATATAATCGATAAAAACGAGGAAAAAGTTCTGCATTCTGCTAGCACGAAAGATATTTCCGTTTACGGGTGGAGCGACGGGAAGTTTGCAATTCCGTGGACAATTTCAGAAGCTAACGTCGATGATTCATCGGCGATTATACGGTATAATTACTGAAAACCTCGCGAAACTAAATTTAAAGCGGGATTTCGAAGAACTTTGGATTTTCAGTGAATTCGACACTTGGGTGTACAAAGTATTTGTAAATCTTCTAAAAACGAATAACTTTTGCAAAACTTTGTACATGTATACAACTTACTCAGATTTAGAAAATATATTAGCCCATTTAAATATATAGGCCCAGATAAAAAACATAAAAATCGCGTCCTTCACTTTGTCCTTCGCGACCAATAACAATCTAAAAAAAAAAATTATTTACATCTGAAAAAAGCTCAAGCTGTTGGGTCGATTTTAGAAAAAGTTATTCGCTTTTTAAAGGTGTACGAATACCTTGTATATTTTTAGGAGAAAGACATAACAGGAAGATGTGCAACTTCATGAACAATTTCGGGTGCAAACATTGTTGACTATTCGACCAGATAAACAAGATGAGGGAGGGAGGCTGTACACAGTTTCGCGCTCGCTGAATCATTGAGCATAAAACACGAGTTACTAATACTCCGATCCCGGAAACGATGACACCAATGAAACGCTGCGACCTCGTCACTGGACTATTATAGACCCGAAAAGTTCAAACGTTCTAAATGCAGGGAGCGAGTCACAGCGACGGGGAGTAAGTAGAATACGAGACGATTTTCATCGTATCGGCCGACGCGCCACGCCGCGCGAAAATAGCATGGAGGTCGCGTTTCGTCTGTGTTCCGGGCCGTGGACGTTCGCGAATTCGCGACATCCATCATCATCGTGGTCTGCCATTTCTAAATACCGAAACTTGTCCTTAAATTTGCTCCGAAGTGGTTTTCAACAGAGGTCACGTTTCAATATACATACATGAAAAGATAACGTTGCAACACCTACGTTGATGGAATCGTCGGCTTTGTCTCTCGTATCGGTCGATCTGAAATATCGATATCTCGACGTGAGGAAATACGCAGTCTCACACACGGACCCCTTAGGAAAATCCCCCTTTTATCTCACTTAAGTGCACACAATGGGTCGGATAAATCTCCGTGAGAAAATAAAGCGAAAACACGGAACAACGTTCACCCGATTTCCGAGAAATTCGTTTCGAAAAAGCACGACGCGCTGTTCTCGAAATTTTTGCGCATTGATATGCGTTTCTAAAATACGAACGTGAGAAATGAATTGATGAACGATTATTCTTAAATACAATCATCAGTCTGTATACATTTAGATCGATGCTAATGGATTGTAATTGTCCGCAGATTCTCGGAAATTTCGTACGAAGATCTATCTCGTGCAAAAATGATAAGATAACGATAGCAAATTGATGCCGGACAAGGTCAGCCTTCTAGACGGTGTCCCAGAGAAAACCGACATAATTATCAGCGTGCCATAGTGTTCGAAGCGTTAATTGATCCCCAGTGTCGGGTTACAATACGAGCAACACAACGAGCCTCGATCGAATACTCGAGTTGCGCTCATTGAAATGTCGCAGCGACATTAAACAAAGATAAAGACAGCGCGCAGACACGAACACGTTTACAATTCCTCGGGACGTATCGGCTTATCGGCGAGTTTATGTTTACGAAACGCCACGAAAACGTGCGGTATACTGATCTTACATAACGGTCCTTGCGGACAAACGCATAATATGTGTACAGTACATATCGACCAAGTTAGCCGAGACTCGGATGTCCTTGAATAACTTCCACTAAGTGTCCGAAAGTATGTATTCGACTATGGTCGAGCCGATAAGAAACAATTAAATTGAAAACAATTATCTTTGCGGTAAGTGCACGATAACCGAGCGAGGCGCCGAGTACGGGTCTCGCCATCAATTAATTCTTTCGCAACAGAAAACGCTTGATTAACGCCGCTAGAATGGTTTTTACAATGTACAATATTTCTGTAAGTTTCTTAAATAAATATAAAAATGGTTTTGTCGCTCACCGAGGTCTGTAATTGTTCCTGGGACGAATGACTGCCAAAGTTCTCTGATCCGCAACAGAAAACGCTTGATTAACGCCGCTAGAATGATTTTTACAATATATAATATTTCTGTAACTTTCTTAAATAAATATTTAAATGATTTTGTCGCTCACCGAGATCCGTAATTGTTCCAAGGACGACTCTCACAGTTCTCTGAACTTTAGGGGCAGTTTTTCTCGGGAAGATATGCAAATCGTTTTGGCAGTTCGATCGATGAAAGCTCCTTTTTCCGGGGTGGTTCGTAATTATTAACGACGCGACGCGGACACGTGGAACGCGTTCCGGATAGGGTACACGCGATCAGAATCGGCAACGTGCGCCAATTAACCGGAAACCCGGCGATTTCTCGTCGAGGAAAAATCGATGATGCAACTCTCTTCCTGCTGGCTAGAGTGCATCTTGGATGCGTGCGCGAATGGGATTTCAACAGTGTTCACCTTACATAAGTTTCGCTGTCTTGTCGTTATTAATTAAGACAGCGTGCGTGACAGAAGCGCCGATCGCTCACAGAAAAATTCCATTCGAAATTGTCGCGATGTCCGAGCTGATAAAGGAACTTGATGTGAAATCAAAAGCAAACGATACGGAGCCATTAGCACGTTTTTCGAATGCCAGAACAGTTTTCCTGTTTCGCAAGAAAATGTATGTTTAACCGCATCGGTCCTTGGAAGTCTCGCAGCACAGACATTCGTCTGGAAACATACGTTTACTCACAGAACAAAAATTGTTTTCTGAATTCTAAATAAAAATTATTCTACTTCGTGGCATTGGACACTTAGTTACATAATAAATGTTTATGTAAATATTCAAATAGTTGCACCAATGCAAAATAATTATCAACATAAATTTGAATATGGCTATGGCGACCCCAGTGAAGGTTGAATATATTTTATCGACACTCGATCTCTTTAGTATATCGATTTGAACAATCTCCAATTTAAATAAATCATGCTGCTGGGTCGAAGTGGACCCAACTTGAATAAAAATGTCTCTTCTATAGAATCTAGTACACATATATCCATGCAAATGACAATTTTTATGGACCTGGTGGCAGCGAAACAGATTGCATAACGACGCAATTTGTTTATTAATAGGTCCATTAAGTGAAAATTCTAATGGAGCATCATTTTCATTAGGTACCTCGTGTTTGCAACACAGGAAACCTTTGTGCAATGGTCAAATTAAGCTGCGACGTCAGCGAAAATATATCCTCGTCAGTTCATGTTTCTTTCTTTTATCGAATTCGTCATCTCTCCTCTTCTTCTACCGGTACTCCAAGAGTTCAAGTCCTCGGCTATTTATACAACACTTCCAAAGAGGTCGTTGTAGTATATCATCGACGATATTTATACGGCTCCGTGCGCTAACAAATTCTAACAACTAAAAAAAATATGATCAGTTACCCAAATAGCGTACTAACAAGCCTCTAAAATTTCAAAAAGATTGGTCGAGAAGATCGTTCGAAATAAATTCCGAAAGACGGTCGATTTCCCACCTCATCCCCTGAGAGCTCCCGGGTGGCAGCCCCTGCGAGCTGCATTCCATCGCGCCCAGGTGCGTCGAATTTGATGGACGGGGTTGCGCGCAGGGTTCGCGAGAGAGGGGGGTTGGGTTGTAGTTACCCGCTGACGGGTACAGACCGTTCCCCCTCCACTCGGGCCAGAAGAGTAAGGTGTGAACGTTTTCGGGCTGGCACGTGCTGGCCTGTGCAGGCCCGAGTTAGCTCGAAGCAGGTATCGACCGCGGCGCCGTTCAATACTCAAACGGGCCATGAACGGAAGCGAGACAGCGATGGATCCCGAGGTCGGTTAAGCAAAACCGTCTGGATCGGGCTGGGTTTCGGTCGGGCCGGTCCTAAAACAGGTGCATTCCGCTGGCGATTTCGACAGGGGACACCGAAGATGCATTTCTGGGGGCCGAGGTGCAATTAACAGGGCCGTACTCGTGCCACGAATAGGGGACTTCGTGTGGGAACAGATGAGTCACGAGTACGACGTCGTCGTAGGTCGAGGCAGAACCCGCTGGAAGGGGTATATCTCAGGCACGACGACATCAAACGTGGCGCCACCGGATTTAACTCCGGCTCCCCGAATAACAGAAATTACGCAATTCAATGTAAGCCGCCGGCTCGTGCCGTTCGAGGGCAAATATCGACGCTTCGAGGAATTAGACTTCGTCTGGCTCGCCTCAATTGGAGATTAGCGCCCGACGCCTCTTGTATCGTCCTGGTCATTTATCAAGATTAACGGACCTGCCTCGGGATCCTGTGATGCCTCTTAACCCTTTGTGCTCGGAGATATTTTATCTGGAAAATTCAACATTTATATTACATAACATGCTTCTGCTAGACTCTAGATGAACAATGTACTTGTTCGAAATCGTATAAATTCGTTTCAGTAGTTGAACATCACAACCTAATATTAAACGATCCTAACGGCGTTTTTGATCAAGGTGAACAGCCTACAACAGATACTACCGAAGAAGCTTATCAGTAGCTTCAGCGAAGCCTGTCATAAATCGTAACCCGAACCGAAAGTCTCCGGCACTCGAGCAGCGATCTGTTCTTCGTTGCACTCTGTCGAAGCAAACCGATTACATAATTCCCTGTATGTATACACGGCGAGATACGAATTCTTTTTCGCGATCTATCTTTACCTCACCCACCGGGCGATACGGAGCCGAAGCAATTACATAATTTCTCGTAACAAAACCGCGTGTCCTCCACGGAGAAATTCTCTTCGATTAATCGCCTATTAATACAATCAAAGTTGCTCGAATATCACTCTAAAATAACTATTCATCGTGTCGGCTTATCTGGCAGCCGCGAGAACAAGCAATGACTCACATACGAGACCGCTACGAAATACTTACTCCGAGAAGAAAAGAGTCATTCGACGCAGAGAAACCGTTAGCGGAATTGCTGACGATGTTGATACGCGGCTATTTGATTCGTGTGGGATAGCAAAAATCGTTGACGGTGCGAAATCGAACGCTGGTTTCGGTTTCGCGCGCGAACCACGTGTCGGCGACCACAGTGGTTCAGAATTCCCAAAACGTGGCCTAAAGTGAATTCTTGCAACTTTCTGAAAAATGAATGAGATTTATATCAATAGGTTCTTCAATGTACAGGTTCTTAAATGTACATTGTCTAGAATGATCGCACTTTTTCCTGAAATTAACGTTGTTTGCCTCGTCATACTTCTTCATGAGTAATCACTTCAGCAAAACCAGATATACAGCGTTAAAGAGCGTCCTTTCAGCTGCGTGCCTGTATAAAAATTAAGAGTTAAAAATATTTGAAAACTTTGAAAATTGTCTCTTCAGACATATCTATTTTCCCGACCTTGTTTTCTTTAATGACGACTACAAAGCGGAGATCACGAGAGGCCACGATGAATTTTGCATAGACGCATATGCTAGAGCTTCCTGAAGATGGCTGCATAAACATTTCTTGTAAATACCTGCAAATTGAAAAGTTACAACAATGAATAGGCAACGCGTTGGTGACGACTCTAATGGTAAAAACATTTTGTTAAAAATTAATGGAGTTTTCGGGTTGCTGATTATGAATCTGGTATAAAAATTTCAAAAAACAAAATAGCAGATGGGTCACTGGAATGATTATTGGAATATTCAGCAACCCAACAAACATATCGGAATACACCAAGTATATAAATCCAACAATTATTCCAATTACTCCAAATTTTCACATCAGATTCATAATGACTAGACTGCGAATCTTTAAGCATTTACAATGATGTCTCATTAAATTTGTTTCTATTCCTTGCAATCGATACAGACAATCTTTATTTTGCATAAAGATCCGCAGTCTAATAATCAGTGACCGCGAAACCCCCGTACTACCGATTCTCTCCAAAATTCGAGTACCTCATCTCTTTCGCCCACGTTCCAGCGATTCTAAACCACGAGAGTTGCTTGGTACGGCCCTGAGCGAACCGGGTCGGGAGTAGTCAGAGCGCAAGTCTTCGGTGACTGCCAAACGACTCCCTTAACGCACTCGCGGCCGGAATCTCGTTGGTAATTGGGGCGAACGGTTTTGTGTGCCAGCTGTCGCGCGCTCTTTTCTGTGCTGAAGAGGAACACAGGGATTCAACATCAGTGGCAGACAACTGCGAAAAAATTCGTCTATGGGACGTGTCTCTAAGCGATCACGCAACATTCGTGCCCAGACAACAACAAAGACGACGACGACGTCGACGAAAGAGCGACGACGTTGGTGGAATTCGGCGCGCGGGGAGTAACGTAGAAACGGGTTCGTCCCGGTGTGGTCGCCATCTTAGAACGGTCTGCGAGAGCACGTTGTGCGAGAAGGAGCAGTCGGCGGCGTTGTTGATTGATCTGTGTGTGTGTGCGGGAAATTTTTCCGCGAATATCCTTCGTCCAACGTTGAACGACGTCGAGCGGGAGGTATGCCAGCTGGAGATTCATCGTAGCTTAGGATACCTATAAAGAGTCGTTGTGCATGTCGGAGCAGGCAGTCGTACCAGTGGTGGCCTGGAGCGTGAACATCTCGTTTCTCCCGGTTCTGTCATCGTGAATCGAAGTGATCGATGCAACCGGGAACACATCCCCGTGCAAAGTGACTTCCTGCGGGAGCTGGTTTTTTCCTTTTCCGTTTCCTAGTTTACCGGCCGGCCGCGGAACCGTTGTAGATACACAACGTGGGACGGGACACGTGAACCCGGATCGTCATTATGAGCAAGATGCTAGGAACAAACTATTGCACCGTGTTCTCTGTACTTAGAAGTCCCGAAGAGGGTGAGTCGTTTAAGCGGATCATCTGAAGGACCCAACCTTCCAGTGTACTTGCTTGTGAACCGAGCGAATCTACTTAGGAAAGTCAAGATCGCAGTGGGAAAGAATCGTTCGAATTACTTTTTTTGCGGTTCTGACACAGTGATACTCGGCGGATCGATCATCGAGGAGCGTGTGATCACCTTCAGCGAGACGGGCTCTGAATGTTGACGCAACCCGAGTTATATATAAACTCGTGAAAACAAAGAGACTAGCTCTGACACCGGTTCGGTTCCGGACAGGTTCTTCGTTCCACTGTAAGACTGTGATGTGCTGTACTTAAAACTGTGAAGAAACTAAATAATAAGAGTGATATTCGTTGTGATTTGTGACTGAGAATTGATAGTGATCGATAATATAGAACGCGACTTACCGCCCAGTCGATAAGTCAGAGAAGCCGGGAATAGTCGCGGGAAAAAAAGGACTGGTTTGGATTATTTTGAAGATTTCTGCCGATCGAAACGTATCGTCGGCGCCCCAAGATATCCTTCTAACCCGTAATGTATTTGAGATCGCGCGACAAGGCAGACAAAGGGAGGCACGAGCATACAAGGGAAGGGGTGAGGACTGATTGCGGGGCAGGAGGACGAGGCCAGCTCGGATCGGCCAGCAGAATTAGGATCAGGGGTAGGACGAGGGAAATATTAACGGAGAAATCAGACTTCGAAGTGCCCCGGTTACTTCGTCCTTGTTCGCTGGCTAGAGATTCAGACCAGGCGTGCCAACGTCGCGGTATGAGCGAAGGTGAACGAGCCGTGATCACGCTGCGAATTGGCTGGCGAAAGCTGACCGATCCTGGCGACTGACACGAATCCAGGAACCCGGGGGCAGGTCCGGAGCGATAGCATCAACTGTTGTCTCAAAGCTCAACGTCCTCGTACTCCTGCCGCTCAATCCTTGTCCAGAAGGACCGAAGAACCATCTACAAGGCCCTTCGCTGTTGGGTCAGACGTCAACCAAAGGATCAGTGGATCCTTTATGCCAGCCAGATGCAACAGAACGCTGTGTTAGGATCATCCGGGTCGGGTACATTCGAGATGGGCCGAACGATGGCGGACAACCGGTGTCGGTAGCAGACGGGGTTGTTGCTAGCAACAACTCTACGCCTCGTCCCAAGGTCAATTCGAACCGGGTACATCTATCGGGAAACTACCCGGTATCACCTGGATACCCGCCACCCGTTCTTTCCTACCAATAGTGTTCCGGCCCAACCTCGAACTACCTTCGAGGACAGTTGACGAACTCTTCTCTTGTCCTGGTTGGTTCGATTTAGCTATCGGCTAATTTGGACGACTAGTCAGGTCACGGACCTACGGACAATAAATTTGTAGTTTCTTAAGGGTAGGATGTAGTTGTGAGACCACCGGATCAACTAGGAACAAGGATACCGTCGATCAAACCGGGTTTAACTCGAGCTCTGCACAAGGGTATCTGATATTTCATAAAGAGAGAATTCCTGTTGAACACTTACCCGTAGCCGTCATGACACCCACGCCCAGCAAACTGAATTTGAACTTCGCAAGGAACGCGTACAGCGTGTTCGGAACTCGCGGCACCAACAACACCGCTGACCAACAGCGGGAACAGAAAACGGAACTTTTGGAGGGTAAGCCCCGAGATAGAGTCGATCGGTATTTATTAGCGGTGTGCGAGATCTGTGGCGGCTCAAATGGTAAAAATTTTGGGGCCCTCAAACTCAAGTTAGAAATAGAAGTTGCAAGAAAACTTTCATCAGTTTTTTAGTAAGAAATCCCGAACACATTTTCGGGAAACCCGAACATTCTCAGGAATCCCGAAAGTTTGAAGATCCCGTCCCGATCCCGAAAATCGTTCCCGTTCCTGTCCCGACCCGGTCTCGCACACCACTAGTACATATTTATATTTACCGCCGGCATTACCGATCGATCATTCGCAACTTTTTATGCGGAGAAATACAGTACGCCTCTCTGTTTGTTGTCATTATTCTTGTAATTTATGGCCTGATGCAAGAATTGACAATGTACGTACTTTATGAATATCGACGTTGAAACTTCTTGTCCAGGCCACAGAAAGATTTTGAATGCACATTAAATAAAATCCTCATGATCAACATCATCATTCAAATGATGATTAGATTAGAATAAGATTAAAGGTTCAAACCTGAAGATGCAACCTTTCCTCTTCATTCTCACTGTTTCATAAATGTTTTTGTAACATTTCGCCGCGACCACTTCTGCTACTTTTGATTTTCTTATTTTCAGTATTTTATATTGATGTTTCTTCAAATCTTGATTTCCCTTCAGATGCCAGAAGCCCCGGCGTTCTCCACCTTAAAAATGGCGTCGACTACGTCAACCCCGGCGAAGAAGACCAAATGGAAATTTATGGGTACGCGGAGATACATTTTTAAAACTGATAAATAGATTCCAGGAGTTTTATTTATTTGTATAACGATGTAATCGATTGTTCTCGTTGATCTCGCCAGGTATAAGAGAAGCAAAATTTTAACCGTGACCATCTGGTTCCTAATTTTCATCACCGGGGGTCTTCTGAGGCTAGTCTTCCACTGGGTACCGCAATGGATGTTGCAAAGCACTCACTCCAGATGTCGACTAGAGGACGCGGACACTGTTCTGCTCGTGGAGAAGTTCCAAGGAAAACATACCAGCTATTACGTGAAGAAGCTGAAAGCCTTGACTGTCCAAGATGTAATGTTAGTACACTTGGCTGATCTACTTTGTCCAATTCGAAACTTCTAAGCATTCTTAATTTTATTTATATTTATTTAAAGGAGCAAGCAATTCGACGGGGATTCGCTAATGAACAATGAGCCGTGGATGGAGAACGACAGCATGATCACCATCAAGGATGTCAAGGAAGAACTCCACCCTTCATTGTCGTTGCACTTGTCGGGTGGACAGTTCAAAAGTAGGAATCAAACAGTTGGAGTTTGATTGTATCGTTTATAAATATCGTGATTAACTTGATTATGTTATCGCAGAGGTCCAGTCCATCGTTTACTTCAACTGCAAGAAGCTCACTTACGTCTGGGACCCCGAGAGAGCAGAGTTCCTGAAGCTGCGCGGCTTGGACGTCGATGTATTCACTTCAACGTTGCATCAAATGCAAGGACTGAACAGCTATGAACAGCACATGAGGTAGACATCTTCAAAACATAGTCAATCGAGTGATAATTATAAAATTAATAATCGTTCCACAGACGTTTCGTTTACGGAAGCAACAAGATCATGATCCCAGTGAAGAACATCATGACGCTGGTCGGTCTGGAGGTCCTGAATCCATTCTACGTCTTCCAACTGCTCAGTTTCTGTCTCTGGGTGGCCGACAACTACTACTACTACGCCATGGCTATTTTGTCAATGTCCAGCGTCGGCATATTGATGGCAGCCTTCCAGAATCGTCGGGTACGTCATCATTTGTTTTCCTTTCTTACCCAATGATGTCTCAAATCAACGTTTTCTAAGTCAGTCGTAAGAAACAGAAGATAAATAAAAAAATTCCAATGATTTTAATAAACAGAACCAACAAAATCTGATGTCCACCATTCAATCTTCCGACGTGGTGACTGTGATAAGAGATCGCGCTACCGGTCAAACAGCAACGATACCTGCAGAACGATTGGTCCCTGGTGATATACTGGTCATTCCTTCTCACGGGTGTCTGATGCCTTGCGACGCGGTGCTTCTCACCGGAAATTGTATCCTCAATGAGTCCATGCTCACCGGGGAATCGGTCCCTGTCACCAAAACGCCTATTCCATCATCCAATGACATCACCTATGACATCAAGGAGCACGCTAGACACACGTTGTTCTGCGGCACGAAGATCATTCAAACCAGATACTACGGGACGGAAAAGGTACGTTGACTTATTAAGGGGGTCGACTCGTTTCCAGGATTACAAGGGTGCGAGATGCACCTTCTCATTTCTCGATAATCCTTCGAAAACACACGACCAATCATTGCTCTCGTCAGGTTCTAGCGGTGGTCGTGCGGACAGGCTTCAACACGAGCAAGGGAGCGCTGGTCAGGTCCATCATGTACCCTCCGCCGGTGGATTTCAAGTTCGAGCAAGACTCCTACAAGTTCGTGATTCTTCTGACGGGTATAGCCAGCATCGGCGTGATCTACACCATCGTTACAAAGGTGATGAGAGGTGTGCAAACCGATCACATCGCTCTGGAGGCCTTGGACTTGATTACAGTAGTGGTACCACCTGCCCTACCAGCAGCCATGACAGTTGGTCGATTGGTAGCGCAGCGTAGATTGGAGAAAAACAAGATTTACTGCACCAGTCCTCGGACCATCAACGTGTCGGGATCGATCGACTGCATTTGCTTCGACAAGACCGGCACTTTGACCGAAGATGGTCTCGACATGTGGGGCGTGGTACCGGCGGTCGATAAAAAATTCCAACTGCCAGCGAAGGACATCACATCCTTGCCGTTGAACGACTTGCTGATCGGCATGGTGACGTGCCACGGGATCACTATAATCGATAATCAGCCCGTAGGCGATCCGCTTGACTTGAAGATGTTCGAATCCACCGGCTGGACCTTGGAAGAACCCGATGTATCCGACACTTCTAAATTCTCCATGCTGTTTCCCACGGTAGTTCGGCCACCGAAAGGCTCTAAGCTGCTGAAGAAGCTGCCGAATGATCTAAGGATCACGCTCAGCCGACAAAACTCCATGTCTTCCGACGTAATGGACATCTCCTTGAACAATCTCGACGCCGCGCTCACTGGCTCCACCACGGAGTTAGGGGAACAGGGTTTGGAAATCGGTATCGTCAGGCAGTTTCCATTCACGTCCACTCTTCAACGGATGAGCGTCATCACCAGGACACTCGGCGCCAGCCACTACGATCTGTACTGCAAGGGCAGCCCCGAGATGATCTTGAGCCTCTCCAAAGCCGAATCAAGTACGTACGATCGAGCATTTTATTGGAATTGTAGTAGGTTAGACAAGATTAACTGCAGATATAACTTGCGGATATTTATGCAAAGTAAAAATGTTCGAAATTTTCAACACATTTTCATTTCACTGATTCTTCGACCAGCTGCTAATTCCGTTTCTTCGACAGTTCCAGCAGACTTCGGCGCCATATTGCAAGATTATACCTCAGAGGGCTACCGCGTGATCGCGTTGGCCCACAAATCCTTGAAACGTCTTCCGTACGCGAAGGTACAACGACTGAGTCGCGAGGCAGCCGAGTCGGACTTGACCTTCCTCGCGTTCGTGATTATGGAGAACCGGCTGAAACCGGAAACCACTCCCGTTATCAGCGCCCTGAACGCAGCCTGCATCAAGACAGTGATAGTAACCGGCGACAACATGCTGACAGCGTTGTCGGTCGCTAGAGACTGCGACATCGTGAAACCTGGCATTCCGGTGATCGCAGTCTCGGCGACCCAGCAGAACCAGCAGACCAAGCCGCAGATCTACTTCATGAACAGCAACAGCCAACCGACGCCGGTTACACCGAAGGGCCATGGCGATTTCACCGATCTGGACAGTATAGCCAGCTTAGACACGGTCGAAAGCGGCTTCAACGATGTCAATTATTTATCCGATGAGTAAGTGGTCAGCTTAATCGTGTTTGGGTAGTGTTTGGTCTCAAGCAGATCGAAAGCGAGGATTAGTTTCAACTTTGACCCCTTGCACTACAATTTATGTTACGCATTTTCAGTTTGCACCGCTCGAAGCATCAGTACGTGTTCGCGCTGACGGGTAAGACGTGGGCGTTGGTGAAACAATACTACCCCGAATTGATCCCTAAGTTAACTACCCGGGGCGCAATCTTCGCGAGGATGTCGCCGGACCAGAAGCAGCAGCTCGTTCAAGAGCTACAGTCTTTGGGCTACTATGTTGGTAAGCCTCCCATCAGTCTTCATCTTCCTTAACCCTGGATCTGTTAGAATTGAGTAGCGCTGATCAAGGATCATTTTCAGCAATGGTGGGCGACGGCGCGAACGACTGCGGAGCCCTGAAGGCGGCCCACACGGGAATATCTCTCTCCGACACGGAATCCTCGGTAGCCTCGCCGTTCACCAGCCGCGAGACCAACATCTCCTCCGTGTTAACGGTAATCCGGGAAGGACGGGCAGCGTTGGTCACCTCGTTCGGGATCTTCAAGTACATGGCCAGTTACTCGCTCACCCAGTTCATTTCCGTGATGCTACTCTACAGCATCGAGTCGAACCTGACGGACATCGAGTTCCTGTACATCGATCTCTTCATCATCTCGATCTTCGCGTTTTTCTTCGGCCACACGCAAGCGTACGACGGTCCGCTGGCAAAGACGACGCCGTTGAACAGTCTGATCAGCACGACGCCGGTCCTCAGTCTGGTCACTCAGATCCTGATCGTGGCGATCTTCCAGTGCGGCAGCTTGTGGCACCTGCAGCAAATGGAGTGGTTCGAGCCGTTCAACGCTACAGCCAAGTCCCTGGAGAACAAGGACGACGTGGGCTGCACGGAGAACTACACGCTCTTTATCATCAGCTCGATGCAGTACATCATCCTAGCAGTGGCGTTCTCGAAAGGTCATCCGTACAGAAAATCGTTGTTCACGAACTACGGCCTGCTGACAGCTTTCATCTTCCTCAGCCTGTTCTCCGTCTATCTAGCGACATTCCCATTCGAATGGCTGGTCGACTGGTTCGAGCTAGAACTTCCGGAGGGCGTCAGCTTCCGGTTCATCCTGATCGGCTACGGCGCAGCGAACTTCGTCGTCTCTCTCCTGACCGAGTACTTCTTCGTCGACTATCTGGTGTTCAACAAACTCCGCTACCGCTGGCACAACGTCGACAAGTCTCGTAGAAAATTCCTGGCGATCGAACGCGACTTGGCACGCGATCTAAAATGGCCGCCGATCTCGCAAGAACCGTTACCGGAAGCCGCGCCGGACATCTTGATCCGGCAGAACGTCACCGAGATCAAGATCGAAAAACGTATCGCGGAGCCTCGCTCTGTAGACACCAGCTTCATGAACAGCCCGGTGTGCGCGAACTTCAAGCAGTTCGGGTCCGCTAGGGAGGTCACCTTGAACCCAAGGTCGCTGTTCAACGATCGCAGGAACACCATGTCCATGCAAACAGTCCCGTGCTTTGAGGAGAGAGAAGCGAAACAGAACGCGAAGCCGACAGGCAAGAGGAGACACAACTCGGAATGCGAGAACTCGATCAACCAGTACGAAAAGCCCCTGAAGACCTACAGCACAAACCCGATAGCAACCCTGCCGAGAAACTCAGCGACGGTGCTGCAGCCGCAGAAACTGCGCGACTTCAAGAACGTCCTAGTGCACAAAAGCGAAGACGTATTGTCCCCCAACAGGGAAAGTGTCCTTGAGCTCGACATACTTCCGTCGTAGTGACGGCTACCGTTCCGGTATACGACGACGCGACGGTACGACGCTGTTCGATCGACGATGCAAGTGGATGATCTACAATGGATCACGCGACTTGGTCCGGTGGTTGATCGACTGACCCGAGATCGTAGACTAGGACACCACGAAGGATCTCCACTCATCACTGCATTTCTCGTCCCATGACAATCACGGGCCACGGTCCGTCCGTGTGTCGAACCCGCGGCACCTGGGCGAGGATATCACTGTCCAAAAAACATTTCGATTTTCACTACGCGATTCTTATACAGTCTTTTTGCGCTGATTCCGAATCAGGTCCTTAATTTTTCCTCTAGACGTACAGTTTTTGAGAAATTTTGCTTTGAAGAAATACATATTTTTCAACTTTAATGTGAATTAAGACTCGTGATGAAGATTATGAATAGAGTCTAATAAATATGTATGCTATTCATCACCTTTAAACCGAAATAAAATTCTACTTTGGTTTTGTTAATGTTCAGCTATTGGAGAATATATAGGCATACAATTGATATAAATTTTTTCGTTTTTGAGGAAATTACGAATTACAAAAAAGTTCTAATCACTGAAAATTAAGGACAAATTCGGAATCAGCGCAAAAAACTCTATAAGAATGGCATAGTGAAAATCGAAACGTGAAAAAAGGTTGAAATTTGTTGGACAGTGTGTTTAGACGCTGTATTTAGATTCGCGGGTTTCATTCTCTGTATTTAGGCTACCAAAGAGATTGCTTCCTTTCTCTCGCTCCCGGGCTGGGCTCTCGCCACGATTCTTCTAGAATCTTCTTCGAACGTTGAAGAGTCTCGGGGAGATTCGACATTTTTTTACATAAAGTTCAAGATCTTGTTTCACGTTTACAATACATTGGGCTGTGTTGCATACGATTCATTCGAGAGTGTCTCCAAAGACTCCAGCTCGGCAGTTAGGGTCGGTCGACCGTCTCGATCGAAGAAACATTGTAGATAGCGAAGGTTCGCCGTTGTATTATAGAATTGTACATTTACGATGAAATTGTTCTGGAACAACATTAACTGGAAGGTGACCAGGTTGTTCGAGGACTATTCTTTCATTGTTTTAACTTGATTTAAGTCGCCCAGGTCCGCTCGCGGCTCGACCGTCCAGAAACGGGGCCGAGTTTCAGCGGAGAAACCGCGCCACGATTCGAGCAGATTCAAAATGGCGACCCAGAAGACTTGGAAAAAGTGTTCAGAACGAGGAACGATGGGGCAACAGCTTATCGTTCGTCGCAAGGTGCATTTAGCTCGATGGCCGACGCAAAATGCATCTGAAGAAGAAAAAACGCAGAACAAGATGAAGAGGCTTATACGTCCGCCATGCTTGATCCGCGTGGGTCCCTTTTGACCCGATTTCTCTTCGTCCTACTCCTACTACTACTCCTTTTTTTGCTAGTATTCGAGCGGTGTGAGCCACACCCTCTCGAGAAAGTATTATATCGTCAGTGTTATTTATTTTAGATGATGAAATTTTAACTCGCCCTGCGGCACGGGCTCCGGATCTTCGATACGCGGAAGAGAACTGTACCACCGCAGGCCGATCGAAGTAGATAGAAGATAGATGTTCTCCCGATCCCTGATGTACAGGCGTCAGATGTGGTTTATTTGGTCGTCATAGTGACGGCCGTCGTAGTGCGACGCCACTGTGGGCCTAGGGCAGCCTATGAAGGAACTATCTGGTTAGACTGAGCAAGACAAATCCAAAGGCGGCCATGGTTTGCATAGAGATAGATAACTGCAACGATACATGATAGGATAATCAGATTTTCTATCTTGAAAAGCCGTGCAAAATTTGTAGACGAGGTAGCATACCCAGAAAATCATCTACTAGTTACTTGCTCTACAAGAACACTTTATACAGTAAAGTCTAAACTAACGCACTAAATACAGTTGAAATTATATCTGCTATTTAATGCCACAAATAAGTTGCTGGAAGTCCCATAAAAAAGTAATGAAAAATGAAGAAGTTTTGCGATTCGATTAGCAGTGGAAGGGGTAGGCGAAATTACTTAGAAGGACAGCTTCAGTTGAAACGTTCGATTTGACTTGCTCGGTGCCAGAGTCCACATTCCTCATCTCAGAGGAAACAGTACTTAGAGGTGGTTCAACGAAGTTGACTACCGATCGTTGAGCGATAAGGAAATTTTCATCTCTTTCGATGACCGACGAATCCTTCTGGGAGCTTCATAGCAGCCCTAGGCCAGCTTATAACCTGGCCCTTCGCGTCTCCACTCCCGGATACTTAATTAAACTAACATCGATCCGCATCCGACGCGGTCGAATATTGTTTTCTCTTTTTTATGAATTTAATAGACGGACGCGGATCCGGATGGATTTGTTTCTAACTAGAGAACTGTAGGTGAAATTTGTTGGCGGTACTCCTGTTCTCGCGACGAGCAATCCCAGTTCCCGTGATCGGTTTTTATCGGTGGAGCATGATTTTGTCGGTTCCTATAAATTTAAGAATTTCCGTATCGATGGAACCGTTTTCTCGTCGCGGGAACTGGATCAGTTAGGTTCTTTTCGGTGCGATGATGGGGACATGTAACTAAGCTCTAGTTTAATTCCAACGTATCATACTTAAAGCGGGATATCGTTTTCCCGCGAGGTTGCGCAAAGATCTCTCAACCCTCGTCCTCGCGGATAAATAATTAATCTGTGTAAACGACGGGGATAAGTGTGTACTTATTTACGCAATTCGAAGTAAATACTTAAGCGCGTTGTTCTACTACCTGCGACGCTATGCTTACGTTGAGATATAGTGGTTGTCGAATAACAAAGTATGTATTTCATGTAACACGTCTTTTCTCTTTCCCATCTGTTCCGTCCTGTTCACTGATCCTTCATTGTCTTTTGCAGCATCCGGAGTTAGGATCACTGAAAGGATCTAGAAGAGTCCCGGTTGATTGAACTCGGTCTACAACAGGATTCCTCGGAAAGGATTACACTGTTTTCTCGATAATTGTCCGTCTTTGCGTCCAAAACTTTCATCGTTTAATACACAAGTAAATATAATTCGAATTATATCGTATTTCGTATCATTTTCATTATAAAAATGCCACGAATTTGTTGCTCAAAGTCCCATCAACAAATAATGGAAAATAAAGAAGTTCTGTTATCTTCGATGTCCTTTTCGTTCAAGAAAACATTGTATTAGGTTCAGAAGCGAATGGAACAGTGGATGAATGGGATAAAAATCGAACATTTATTAAGCGCGAATATAAACAAATATCACACGCACTTAATTTACAACATATTCACGTCGACGCAATCGGCACCGATCGATCCAGGACCGAGGCGACGAGCGATCGTTCTCCGGCAATAGTGTTTCGCCGCTCGAACGGCTTGGTGATCGACGATAAATACAACAATTTACACGCGCCGTAACAATGCATAATGATAATATAGATTTAAAATCGATCAGTTCCGTCGCACTTTATACAAAAGTATAGAAAGTCACTTCTCAAATCACTCTCTCTCCACGTCTGACTTCGTATTTACATCGAGCATACAGAATGGCCGAATATTTCTCTCCGGTTGCTCTTAGTTTATCGTGGCAGCTGCTTAGCCAGATCCTTCGGGATCAAACCATTCGTATGTGACACCCATAATCCAGTACCGTTTCGTCACGAACTTTGTTTCATGCAAAGTTTCCCAACCCGAGCGCACAGAGAACAGTATCCATTTTTCTTGGATCGAGTGCTAGCTACGAGTTGATCACGTACGTGATCCAGTCGACCGTTTTCGCTACACGATGATAGATCCCTGGCTGGCCTGGTTGGGCACAGGAGTAACCGGCTGAGACGATGCCGATTAGGTACCAGCGACCTGTTTTCTCCAGCATCAGTGGTCCTCCGCTGTCACCCTTTGGAAAGAAGACAATTATTTAGTGGTAAATGTTTTGGGATAATATCAGAAAAGGCTTAAGCAAGATCACCTGGCACGAGTCCTTGCCACCTCCACGATACCCGGCACACATCATTTCATCGTAAATGACGACATTGATGCCATTGGAACGATGCCACCTCTCGCAGACACGATTGTCTATCACAGGTACGTCGACAGCTTGCAGCGTCTTCGGTCGCAGCCTCGAACCTGTTTAACAAAACAATTAGTGCACGATTATCTGTCGTTTAATCATCTTTTCAGTCCACTTACCAGCCTGCAAGGCACCCCATCCAGCAGCCCAACCATACTGGCCTAGAAAATCTTCATTCTTCTCGGGGAGACAGATCGGTGCTATGTGAGGCATGTAGTGGACTGGCCGATCCAGTCGTAGAACTGCCACGTCGAACCTGGATCAACAATTATTCTTTATCACTAGACTCCGAGTCTACTAAGGAATGTTGAGTTGATCAAAAATGTCGAATTTATAAAGAGATGTTCAGGTAATCAAGGAATATCGAATTTATTCAAGCTGAACCTACCACCGCAGCGCACTGGTGTGTTCGACCGAAATTTAAAATTTCGACCGTAGTTTAAAAATTGGTGTAGTGGTACTTTATTTATATATAAATATATTTATTATATTTTATATTTATTCTATGTCATTCTATAGAAATCTATAATGAAATTGTATGATCTCATTTTTAGAAAGGAGCATTAAGTTGAAGAAACAGGTTCATCGATCACTATACCTGTCAGCCTGAGGGGTGAATTTGAAGTAGGGATGCACTCGAATCTCCCTGACCCCAAACGTGTAAGCTGGCAGCGTCTCGGTAGCGGAATTGACCACGTAGTCCCCTAAAGTGACTTGAACTTGGCGAGCAGAAGCTCTGCCAATCAGAATGAACCGATTACACGACAATTTATAGAAGTCTAATAAATCCTCGAATGGTCTACTCACTTGGCGACGCAATGTCCAGCGGTGACAACGTGGAATCGATTGACAAGCGTGCCTCCGCATCGACTGGACCCGATTCTGATGTATGCCTGAGAAAGTAGAACAGTTTCTCTATTGAACACGTTCCTCCCGACATTGTTAAAAGTCAATAGCGATCGCGATCGATCGTCGCGAGCCTGACCTGCCATGGGAAACTGCCAAAACCGGCGTCATCGCCGCCGACGATCCTCCTCTGTGCAGTCTGCTTCGACGCGGGTATTCCGCAGCCTGCAATTACAATGGCGTAGACCTATTGTTAAGTCTCAAACACGATCGCTAATTGAACACTTCCAGGTGCGTTAGTAACCGGGGGAATCGTATAACGGCGATTCAATCGATATTATCTCGACTGTCGAACGTTACAGTTCTCTCGATCCCTGTGGAACAAGCGTTAGACTCGCGAGAAAAAAATGGCCTCTCATCCTGTGCGATCACAATGTCAATATAATTCAGAGTTCTGCTAATTTAAGTACATTGCAAACGCGTGGGTCTAGATTAAAATAGTAAAAGTACTGTTGTATACTTTTCAACCTGTTAAACATATTTTGATAGAAAACAAATTTCTAATTCGCTCCGCTTCGTTAGTTTCGTTACGGTGCAGGTAGAACGTTTTTATGTCACATAAAGATCCGCTGTCTACTAATTCAATGTTTTAAGAAAATTACTGCTCCAAAGGTATGGTAGAAAAATAGTAAACCAACTTCAAGGGCTTTTCCACCCCTTCGGGAAGCACAGAAGACACAGATTAAATATATTTCCGAGCAGTGTACCCAAAAGACGCTTCGAAGTTAATGTGAATGGCTTGCTTGCAGGTTCGCACGGATGATTCACTTCGCAGGCCATTGATTTCTGTCGACGTAGCGTTACCGAATTAGACTTGGAGTAATTCAGTAAGACAGAATGTAAACGACAGAAACGAAGACGTCCTCCTGTTCGATCGTGAAATGTATGTACAGATTGATCGCGTTGGATCTTGCTCTTCTCGATCACGAAATCGATCTTGAGGACCGTGGAGATCCTGCGAGGATCGGGGAAACTTTCCCCGGCGACGAAGAGGAACCGGAAGTGGAAGACGTCCTCCTGAGTTGCAGCGGAAAGAAAAGTCGAGACTCGTCAAACGTATGTACAGATTAATCGCGTTGGATCCAGCTTTTCTCGATCACTAAATCGATCTTGAGGACCGTGGAGATCCTGCGAGGATCGGGGGATACTTTCCCCGGCGAGGAACCGGAAGTGGAAGAACGTCGTCGAGACTTCGTTGTTATGGCAATCGGCATGCAAGATCGATCGCAGCGATTAGAACACTCGTGGAAATTGATAGAAAAGGGAAAAGGGAAGGAAGGACAACGGGATAGGGAACGGTGCACGTACTTTCATGCTTTGAAAGGTGCGAATAAAGAAAGTGGCAACGTTCGACGGCATGCTGAGGAAAGTGCGAGTACCGAGAGGCTGATTCGAAAGTGGAGAATGTTTCGGCATGCTGAGGAGAGCGCGAGTGTCGAATTTCAAGACAAAAAGTAAGAAAGAGAAGCAACGACCGTCGCGTCGTCGGGGAAAAAAGGGAAAAAATGGGGAAACTGGTGTAATCCGAGGATCGTTGGCTGGGATAGGCATGCTGGTCGCTTCGACATGCTGAGGAGGGTGCGATAGTGCTGATCGGAGAGCAGAGACTCGCGAAAGAGAGAGTGAAACGAGAGAACACGGGGATTCTTGGTCGATCTTGAAGGCGAAAGTTGCGATTCTCTTATCGGAAAATTACGAAACTTTATGTACAAGCACGGTAACGCTTGTCCGGCAACATGGAGACGGTTTTGTTCAAGTCGTAGTAAGTTTTTGAGAAGACTCTAGTATACTTATGGTTTTTTAATTATAGTTGGAGCTTGCGCGAGTTGTTCGACGAATGAAATGAACTGATAACGTTCACCGGCGCGATTCGGCGACAGAATAGGATGAAGAAGAAGAAGAAGACAGCGTGGTGCTCATGCTAGTGCAAGAATCGGATGGCATGCTTCAGTAGGAAGGACTTACGATCATCATTGGCGGTCTCCGTGTAAGTGTCCAACGGAAGCGGCTGAGACTGATCTCTAGGTGCCTCAATCAGGTTATAATCAGAGCTACCTTTCGGCTCTTGCCTCTGACAACAAGCGAACATAATGCCGCCGCAACTGCCGTCCAATAGGCCAGCGGACATCCAGCACATTAGAAAAAATTCGCAGGTTCGTCCGTCAGCGCACAACGAATCGTCACCCTTCCATAGCGGTCTGTTTTGTTGACGCGGCTCTGCACAAAACAGGCTAAACTGTTCTCTCTCTCCTCTCTACACTCTCACCCTTATCTCTCTCTCTCTCTCTCTCTCTCTCTTTCGTTTCAGGACGCAACGAAGAAGACACCCAACAAAAACGTCGTTGTCTCTTCATTTCTCAATTTTATTCGAACTGACCTGATTCTCGGGCTGACTCGAGGTTAGAATCGATCGTGCCTGATTACTCCAAGCCTAGCTTCGGGTATTTCATAGTTAAACAGGACCGAGAGGATACGGTCGAGCAATCCCGGTAAAACGAAGGCTTTCGCTACCGGCTGTCCCATTTAAATCGACCCGGCTAGCGGCTCTTCGATATCGCCGACGGCATTCCGACACGGTAACTTAATAATATTCACTACATCAACGTGCTTCTGGAAAAAAAATTCGCGTCGTTGATGTACTGTGACAAGCTGTAGCAATCTGTTTCACCACGTAGTTGAAATTTTGCCTCGAACCATTTTTTAATCGGAATTCAAGAACGTTTAAGCAAAAAGAATGTGTGCTGACAGATTTGGAAGAACCTAGTGTCTATCCTTAGCTATGTTTTTAATCGTGATTAGAATCATCCTGTATATCCAAAGAAGTAAATTTTAACCTCAGTAAACCTTAATTAATAGTTATCTTCGAGTCCTTGGTGAAAATTGAACATGTGAAGGCGACTTTCGGCGGCCGATTGAAGTGGGACAGCCCGTCCAGGTGCAAGAGAATCGCGATTAGCGGTTTAACGAAACCGTAAATGTCGACAGGAAAGGTTTGCCCGTCTGTCGTAACGAGTTCGCGTTCGCGGATGACGGAAATCGTCGGCTCGACGGAAACGAGACCGGCTGTCACAATCGTTGCGGCAACCTGCTAGGATATTGCGGCAGGGTGGCCGGACTAATTTACGATTATCCGAGAGAAACACGAAATCCAGAAAGCCGCGATGCAACACGGCCTCCGCTGTTGTTGTTATCGTTGGCGCGCGCGCAAGAGTATCGGTTTCACTCGGTCCCGATTACCGAAAGACCGGACGGTACGCTGCGAAACCGGTGCTTTCGACAGGTGCGCGTTCGAGTGATCGGTTTTCCACGACGCCATCTTCCCTCCGACCCCCGATGATCTACCTGGTCTACCATAGCTTCTCATTGGGGAACGTACCTGACTCTAACCTAGGGTAATCGTCGAGCGTTTGCTTTCGATGATCTGAAACAAGAAACCTTCTCCTTATTCTCTCTCGGTAGGAACAACGTCCAACAAAATTTGGTCTTACGAAAGGTATGTAAATTTCATCAACCCCTTGATTACGAATCAAATTTTTCTTTCATCTAAGAAGAAAGATAACATTCGTACTTGTTACACTTTGTTAAAATTTTTTTGACTCGTTAAAACACGTCAAGGAGTTAACAACATTGTGCGAAATTTTACGATTTAGACTGACCGATGATGAAAGCTGAGAATTATCTCAGTGGTAATTGTTAGGATGCAGAATGAATTATGCTATTTTGCATAAGGATTGCAACGCCGAGGAAGTATGTTGTACCGTTTTATATACACTCATTTAGTTTCTCACGCTAGGTCGATTCTGTTTGATTGGACTCTGTGTTGCAATTTTTATTCGCCGCTTTTTACACGATGGGTTTTTGTTAAAATGAAACTGAAAATGTTCTGCCATTTTCGTAATATTGTTCTGTATCCTGCAGAGTCGTAATAACGTTAATGGGACACTCTCTTCTCATTTCATTTCTGCTGGCATCCTCGTCAAATACTAGCACACAGAAACAGCTTGTCCGATTCAAACTTTTTCCATTTATAAATGGAGGGCAGAGGGTTAATCCTCTCAGATTAACCCACGAGCTAAGAGTTATCTGTGACCTGTGTGATTTTTATACATTATTGCAAACGAATCTAAGTTTATTTCATCTAAAAAGAAAGGCGTAACATTCATACTTGCTAGACTTTGTTCAAATCTTCATCGCGAGCCTGACTCGGTAAAACACGGCAAGGGGTTAATAAATCTAAACTGCTCATTTCCACTTCATCTAAGAAATTACTTTAGATTGCAGGTTACCTCTGACGTCGTCCTCGAAGTCAGGCAGATGATTCGACTGTTGGAAGAAGGACGGAGCACTACCACCGACAGGGGGTGGAAAATCATTGTCTCTGAAGATCAATCGAGGTGTCCGATGTCCCATCACAGGTCTGTTGTATTCGGAAACAGGACTTCGCCATAGCGATTTATGTTGTCTCCACGATGGAAATCTTATACCAGGGGGTGCTGCCACGTTCCTCCCTGTCGGAGGACCACCCCCTTCGAACAGGTATCCACCTGGACCACTGGGAAACCGGACGTAACGACGCCGTCGCGTTGAACTCGACAGCTCCGTCCGGTTATTCAAATCGGTGCTGCTGGTCTCGATCGAAGCGAACAACGTTTCCGGTCTGCTCAGAGGCGATCCAACCTCTTCCGTTTGACTCGTGGCGTGGCTCGACGTGATCACGAACACTATACCCAGCAGCAACCATTGGCTGGACCTCGCTGCACCCATCGTTTCGCTGCAAAACGTAAGTGCAATGATTCGTTATTCTTGCAACTGTTTAATGTCATATTTAGACAGCGGATTTTACGCATTTATGGCAACAATGAGTACGCATAAATTCAAACAGTACAAGCATTAGAAGAGTTTTAAAATCCTGTGTATTGTTTCCAACCAATTAATCGTATTTAGGAAGAATACAAACTTCTAATTCACTCCAGAAAATTTTTATTGTGCATAAAGATTCGCCGCCTGTTTATATTAGGGTGTTTTAAGTGGTTGTCACGTTATAGCAAGAAAAATTTGTTCGATATACGAATATCATTATTCACATCATAAAATGAAGTGCACCCTTTCGCTTTTACAACTTCGCATAATCGTTTGGCCGACACGGTTTCGCAATTAACTCGAGCAAATTAAACAACCGATGCGTCCGCTCAATGCGCCGTATCTGCCGAGTAAACAGAAGAACCAGAGCAAACACAGATTCACCAGATAACGCTCGATCGCTGCGAAAGGGGTGAATGATCCAGATCAGAAAAAAAACTGTTGGTCGAGAACCGATTAGTACGACCATAAAGACGTCAATTACGCCTCGACACGCGAGATAATTAAGTACTCTTCCCTCCACTCTGTCCTCGACTACGGCGATTTCTAGTTTGGTAAACGATCGCGATCTATACAACATTTTCACCGCGATCTTCGGTTTCACGTGACCATGCTCGCTCTGACCGCTCCTTGCTCGATCCACCGGGTCGTTAGCTACAATTTTGCAAGAAGAAAATAAAAGAAGAATTGTGTTGAAAACGTCGCGTGATCGAACTCAACGAGCCAAGGAACACGCAGACATTTTTACGGGACCGTACCCGTTGACGATGAATCACGCGATCATTCGTGATCGGATCGCCTCGCTTGTTTCGGTGTTCAATGATCTTTCACTTTCGTGAACGATCTCCGGACAAATCGGATGAGTCTTGTAACACTTTAACCCTTTTTTTTATCAGTTTTCTTCTTATTTGATGTTGAAATTTTTCGGGGTTAATGGTAGCTAGTAGACTGCGGTTGTTTATGCATTTTCCAAATTTTGTAGACGAATATTAAGAAAGTGGAATGAAATACAATTCTATTTTTAATGGAGACAGCCTTTGTAGATCTGAAACAAATAAAGATTGTCTCTTTTGAAAACTTTCGTAAGCCATAAATGCGTAAAGATCTTCAGTCTAGTGATTAGAAATTAGCGAAATGTCTTTTCATAATTCCATTTTAGTTCCCGTTAGTCAATCCTCATTCTGTAACGGTTCAGTGAGAGTTGTGAAGCAGCAGCCATTTTACAATTAGCACGATTATGCAAGACTGTTCGAATGGTTCGGTTTGTTCATCGTTTTAGTGCGCTCGAAACGATTGTGACATCTTGTTAGCGAAAATTTAAAGTTCCTCGCTGCTTCTTTAATACTTGATTGTATTACACATTCTGTGTCTTCATCTGGCTTCTCTTATTGTCGGAGCTAGAAACCAGAGCTGCAACGAAACCTTGGCACTGAGAAAAACGGAAACAAGTGTCCATAAGAAGTGAAATCAAAATAACAAGTCAACCCTGTCATCAGGTTGAAAGAAAGCACTTCCATCTACTCGTTCCAACCTTCAAGAACCACTTCTACTTGTATGCACCTGTGTTTTCAACCAGGCTCTCCTAAAACCCTTTCCAAGATCATCAGAAGAATCCTATCCGAATGATCGGGATGTTTTCCAACTGGAACTGGTTTTCCCACTTTCTCTCCGGTCGTCAACCCCCACCCCATGGCGTGCCGGTGCTCTTGTTCTTTATGCACGTGTCATCATAGAAAAGCTGCTCGTAAAATCTCTCGGTTATGACATACTGAGAAATGTGTATCGTCGTGCATAAACATTCCTCAGTTAGTAGTGGACTGCGGATTTGCAACATAAACATTGTCTGTATTCGCCGTAAGCTCTGGATCAGTATTATGTATTTCTGATCTTGGTCTTTCTTCGACGGGTGGAAATAACGTAGCAGTAATATTTTTACTGTTTTGCATTAAAAACTTTGTATTTTATTCCATTCAAGGTTGACTAAGCAGGTTACCATAATAACCAAAACCATTGCGGGTCCAGGGCGGTTAAATTGACCTGAACGTGGTCGAACCAGTGATCAATGCGGTTGGCTCGGTTGCCTAATCGCGCCTCGGTAGCATAAAAGTAAATCAGCGTTTTCATTCGTCTATGAACCATAATTATGAAAGTGGTCTAAGCGAGAATTAAAAAAAATGAGTTTAATCACCGCCTAAGGGTGAACCCCCTAGTAGGGGGGGATAAAAAAGTAACAATATTCGTAGAAACGAAAGTCACACTACGCGAAGGAAGACTGTTAATGACTTAGACCACTTTCGTAATTATTTTAGGTTAATTAATTGACTGGACAAGGATGCTGGTCACGGCGCCGCGTCGGCGCCATCACGGATCTCCGGCGAGCATGATCGACGCGTGGCTTCTGGTTCCGGGTTCCAAGAGCCTCTCGGCTCTTTTTACTTTCACCCGTTACGGGGCGGCGTGACGCAAACAACCCGTCCGACCTGACATCCGAAAAGAGGATCAGCGGGAGATTGACGGAGGGAAATCGAAGATCCTCGTAGGATCATGTAGATCCTCCTTCCGGGTGTCTTACGCGGAAGCGAGACTTACGAGTTTCTAGCAGGAACTGGCTAATGGTTTACAACTGTTTTACTTGTCGTTTATCTTCAGCAAAAATGAAGAAGAAGCATAGCCATGTAGAAAGTATAGACATACTAATTCGACAGATGTTGATATCTGGATCTGGACTCGGCATCATCTTTGATGACGAAGAAAAGCAATAAATAATCACATGTATAGTGAGATTGCAGTGCAACATGAAACTGGACGGTTTTCTCGGAAAACCGTGTTCGAAAAACTCGATAAGGATTGATGAATCGAACTAGAAGGAACTCGCTAACAGGTCTAGAAAGTATTAGACATACTAATTGATGATTTTCGGCAAATGTTGATGTCTGTATCTGGACTCGGCATCATCTTTGATGACGAAGAAAAGCAATAAATAATCACATGTACAGTGAGATTGCAGTGCTACATCAAACGAGACGGTTTTCTCGAAAAACCGTGTTCGAAAATCGCGATGAGGATCAATGAATCGAACTAGGAGGAACTGGCTAACAGGTCTAGAAAGTATGGACATACTAGTTGATGATTTTAGACAGATGTTGATGTCTGGACTCGATGACAGATGACGAAGAAAAGCAACGAATAGTCGCATGTACAGCAAGATTGCAGTGCAACATGAAACGGGACGGTTTTTTCGAAAAACCGTGTTCGAAAAACTCGATAAGGATCGATGAATCGAACGTCCTTGCCGCAGCGAGCGTCGCCGCTGCAAGTGAACGGTTCGATGTGTTAGTAGGTCATTGGCTCTGTCGTGTAGATCCAGCAGAAGTGAAAGTGCACGTCTTGCATCTCCACGACAGTGTGAAGTTCACGTTCACGCTGCCATGCCGACCAGCCCGGACCGGAAGTTACGAGCGATCGGCGTTCCTTGTTCTCTCTCGTTCGTCGCACGGCAGAGAACGCCGATAACCATCGACACGATGGGAAACCGAGAGAGAAAAAGAAGCGTCCATTGTGTGCAAATTAAGGATCTCGTGCGTGAATAGAAAATATGGAAAATGTAGCAAATTTCTACGTGACCGGCGTACAACACCGGCGCGGAACCGCGGAATGATTGATAGAAGGAAAGAGAAAAGAAAATCGTAAACGTATAAGCGAAAACCTGATCAATAATTCACCTCACTCTCTAACCAGATTTTAACCTGCCAATGTTCTCAATGTTTTCCTATCTGTCGATACTATGTTAATTGACAGTTTTTCGATGACGTTTCTTGCAGCTTTGGTGAAGGGAATTTCCTTATTGTATAACGAGATCAATTAAATCGCGATATGTAATTTCTTTGGTTTGATAAGGTGAGAAGTAGATTGCGGAAATTTATGCAAATGTATGCTTCCAGAGAGACAGTTAAAGCAGCAAAAATCGGTAAAGACTTCCGTTTGCTTCACTTCTGGTCTCGCAATCGAAAATTGCAAATATAGTTGCATTAAATATTGCTGAATCTGGAACGCTACCAATTTTATACTTATCAGTAACATCCACAAAAATAGTAGCTCGGTTCGAAAGCAGAAAGCGTTTTCTAACGAATCTGCGATTAATAATACTCAACTTGTCTACACTTATGAGCGGCGATCCATTATCGCCTGCAAAAGTCGCCGGTTTTTCTTCGCCATTCGACGGGACCGGGCAAAAACAAAATGGCAGTCGTTAAAGGTTCTTTCTTGAACTCAATCGACGGAAAAGTGACAAGGAGAGAAATGATAAGACGTCGGGGGGAGAGGATCTCGAACAAGTCGCACGAACTTTCACCTTCCTCTACGACTAGAAGTCAACCGACTCTATCGTGCTCGTCGCCGATCCTCGAAAGTACAGAGTTTCTTCTCCCGTGTACACACAGAGATACACGGCACATACATAATTGTACCTTCGTTTCCCAGCTGTTCGTGAAAGCCCACGTGCGTCGCGAGGATATACAGCGTCGCTCAAAGCACCGGGACCTTGTAAAATTTGTTTTAAATTTTTAAATCGTTCCTATGTGCTTGGAGAAACATCGGTAAAAAAGAATTATTTTATATATAAGTTCTCCCAAAAGTTTTTCTTTCGGAATGTGATCCTTTAATGTTGCCAAAGAAACACAAAGAATGCGACAATGTTTATGATAATGTTCTTCCTGACTCGAAAACCAACTTTTCGGACAACCTAATATTTATATAGCAATATTAAAGGAACACATTCCGAAAGAAAAACTTTTGGGACAACTTAATAATTTTGGAATCGTTGGTTTATGTGATGGAGCCACCGCTGCAACAGGTGGTTAATTCAGGATACAGTGGCGATTATGCGATTACACGCGAATGACGCATTTCGTATGGTAATACAGTGCCATCATCGTTTGATTGTTAGGTTCGCTCACTTCCTTGTGGCAACTTTCATACTTCCACACCTGTCAATTATTCTACACTAACATGTAGAGAAATGTGTCCGACATTTTTTGGCACTTTCGATTTGCTCGTTGTACGAACTGTCTTTGCAGACGATGCTTTGGCCGATTGGCGCCACAAAGTCGCCGTTCGCATCTCGAATTCCGTGTAAACCGACATTAAGAGCACGATCCATTACTTTCTCTGCGAGGCGCACGGGCGCCGTTTACTTTCGCCGAAAGCGAACCGAGAAAAAGCCAAAATAAGAGGCGCGCGTGAAATTTTGTTTTCGTACGTGACTCCCCTCTCTCTCTCTCTCTCTCTCTCTCGTTCCTTGGCACTCCCCTTGATCGAGATCTGGCATACAGAAGCGTTCAAACGATAGCGAACGCCTTGCTCAACAGTTCCTGATCACTAGACTGCTCTTCATGCAAAATAAAAATGCGTTGATCTCCTTTAACAATTTTAACAAGCTGGAATTTAATTATGCCGACGCGGAAGAAAGCGTTGCAGAACGATATTCGACTCAGGATTCATGACGCCCAGGCAAGATGGGGTCGCAACGCGTCGCTTGGAACCGGAAACGCTTAGCAGACTCTCGTTTTTCATCCGACTTTCGATAAAAATACGTCGCCGCCAGTCCTTTAACGCCTCTGGTACAGCTCGGGACACGTACAACCTTTCGAAGGAAACCGGTTCGAAGAAATCTGAACGTCACAGCTTCTGCTCTTTCTTCGTGGCCTTGAAAGAGCTACGCTTCTTCGCGGTCTAGTTCACCGATACCCTTTCATGACGAACACTTTCCATTGTGTAACGAATATATATACATATATTCATTTCTTTTACATTCTCCTTCTTTCCGATCGATCCTTTTACTTCATATTTCTTTTAGTTGTCGTTTCTTCTTCAGGAAAATTTTTGATGTTTTCCTAGCGGTCATGACGGCGCTGTATTTTTTCTGTGCATGAGAAGTTCGAAGGTCTCGCTCGAGCGCGGAACGCGATCCCCATTGTTACTTTCACGGAGAAATTAATTCGCTCGTAAACAGCGTAATCCCAGCAGCGGGCGAGATGAAAATAAAGAAAAAGTGTGTCGGATCGAGTAACGTACTCTCCAGCGCGCGTCAGCAACGGTTCCGATGAATATTCATCGGAAACATTGCCGGAAAGCGATAACCCACAAAGTCACGATCATCGAATTGGGCTCGTGCAGCTTTTCCACAAGGTAGCCGCAAATTTTAAATGCGTTTGCGGTAACTCCCACTAATATTCGGACACTTAATGCACCGAACAGACAAACAAAAAGATTCTTGAACAAAAATTTCAATACGAATATGAATATTTGCAAATTGCAAGTGTTCAGCGAAATTCCGCGAAATATATTAAATATATTTAATAATATATTTTCTAAGATATATCCATTTCTACGCGGGATGTTTTCGTTTGTTTTCTGGATCATTAATTTTGGCGTTCATGAGAAAACTTTTCTGACTTGAAAAAGGTTAAGAACCACTAGCCTAGTGATTGAAATATAGAAATATTTGAATACAGATCGGAAGAACATCGATCGGAAGAAACGCAGGTCCAAGACGAAGACAAAATGGCGCTTGTCCGAACGTCCGTCAGACACTGTTACGTAAAACCAAAGGGGGGAGTGGTCCGTTTAGGCAATCCGAGGAACGGTACCGAAGCGTGCATCCTTAATGCTCGTCCCCCAGTGGCCGGGCCTCTCTGTCGTCTCTCGTTTTGGAACAGAACGGAAGTACTTTCACTGGCTACGAGGCCGGAAAGTCGAAAGATTTCGATGGCCACGAGCCATCGTGAAATCTCACTTTTTCTCCCGGGGAGCAGATCTTCTTGTCTCTGGAAACCTTGTTCCCGAAGATCTTTGCTACTGCGATCTTGATACTTTGGCGAAAACGGCAAGAAAATGTTCGCTTTTTCTTTTAATCGATCAAGCGAAGATACTACTTTTTAGTGGTACATAATAGCTAGTCCAGATACAACGTTTATCCAAGATAGCGTATCTGTATTGACTGAATGACAAACTAAAGACGGTTGAAATCGATCTTTTTGCAAGCTTCAACTGCTAGAGCGTTTGTCAATCACGAATTACCGTACGCCAGAGTATGACCATCGACCGAATCGTGTTAGAATCGAATAATATTTGTAGTTTCGGTTGTACGATTGATTTCGAACGCGTTCTCGGCCAGGTCCCGGTAACAATGGGTCATTAATTCTTCGATTTGCTGGTTGCGACCAATCGATCGGTCCGATTACCACCATTAATCGCAGAAATCCGACGATTTTGTTACGCGCCGACGAACGGCTGTTAAAACAGTAATCGGACTCCCTGAAATTGCATTGGTAACAATGTTTTCATCCATTAATTCCCCGTGGAAACGTGAATCGGCGACGAGAGAAGGCCATTGATTTGTCGGTAATGACTGGCCGGCTCGGGCATTAAAATCACTGGTTTCGTTTACCCATCTTGCCACATGAATGTTCTATTGTTTTCTTTCTTTCTTTCAAAAGCTGATCCAGACCTTTTCACTTTCACTCGATCTTCCCGATCGTCGCCTGGCTATTGTCTTATAATCCTCTTTGCAATCGGCGTCGTGATTCGTAGATCATCGTTAGAATCAAGTTCATTGCTCTGAAATCATCTGGTTGAATCGCACAAATCAATTTACGTATTGCTACCTCGTTTGTAAATATCCAATCGATTGTTCACGTTCTAAATCAAGGATCGACTCGTCTTCGGACTTCTCTTTAGAACGGAAACTTATAAAGCAAGAATCGACTCTTCTTCAGACTTCTCCCGAGAACAGAAACCTACACCCAGCTTCGGAGAAGTTCATTATCCCGTTAATTGCAAACCTCTTCGCCGCCGCGCCATAATTAAATATTTCCACGTCCATTTCTGAAGTGTATCACGACAACAGAATCTCGGTATCACACGCGTTCTCCCCGTAGTCTCGATTAATTACCGGAGCTAATTAACGCGATTAAATTCAATCTCGAGACTGAAAGTAAAACGAAGAAGAGTATCCAAGAATTTCAAAGAAGTATCATAGATCCTTTCAAGCGATCGGAAGCAACAGGCCAACCTCCGCCACTCTTTCAATCATGCAACGGATATAAAAAAATAGAAAAGATCAACTTACCGATCTCTCTCAGACCGAAATAATCCTTTCTCAGCGAACGTCTCAACTTCGCAGCACCTCACGAAGAGTTATTCTTGCCGATTCTTCCAGCCTCTCTTCTTCTTCCTCGTTTTCTTCCAAGCCTACCGTGAACAGTCCTCACAACCATAACACAGCAACGAGTAGAGCAAACGCTATGTCTGTACCCCGGTTCCTCGCACGAATCGGTCACACGCGGCCAGCCACGATCTATCGGTCGCGATCTTCCTGTTGGAGAGCTTCACGGTCACCTGACTCTCTTCATCGCGCCGACTTTCTGCCACTGTATCCTCTTCTTCGAACGTATCTGGATCGAGACGAACGTGTTTGAAGCTGTTCGAAGATGTTTGAAGACACTTTGTAGTCGTTTAAAGCACCTCGAGGTTCTTCTTCCAGGTCGAGATCCAAGTTTCTCTGTTCGAGGATCGATTGGCGACGCGAGTGTTGCGGATCGAAAGGATCAACCGGAAGACTGTCTCGAAGGGTTCGGAGGATCCACGCGATCGAGGGCTCGCACCATGTCTATCCTCTCGTCTCGAGGAGCCCTGGTCGCCTGCTCGTCGTCGGTGCCCACCGTCCGCTACCTCGAGCTGCTCTCACTTTCTCCGGCGCGGCGAGTAGTTTCATTTCGGTAAGTAAAACTCTCTCGTGTGGCCCCCACCAGCACCCAATGCCGGCCTCTCTGTTCACTCTGACTCTTCTCTCTGTCTCCTACAACGGGAAAATCGAACGATCGGAAGGATACCAGCGTCCTTCGATCGATCCTCTTCTGTGAATCATCTGAAATCTGTAACGCTAAACATACCAATCAACGAAAACGATTGAAACGTTTCAACTTACGGAAATGACAATATCTGCTTGGATAAAGATTTCATCGGATCAATTTCAATGCAAGCAACTTCATTATTTCAATAATTGTGAAATGAAAAATATAATCCCGGTCGTTTGAACGGCAGTTGTGGGTTTAGTGTTAAAGCATTCTCTTTGGGGAAAATTAGTATTTTAAATTAGGAGAATTCTGTTTTGGGGGAAACTTGGTTCACTTTTTTGGAAATTTCACACTAAACCTACCGATCGCTAAACGCCGATTTAAATATTTCAGCTTACAAAAATGACAAGGCTCTATTTATTTAGATTGTGTGCAATTTTTCTGTTTCGATAAATTATCGAATCAATTTCCATGCAAGAGCAACTTCATAATTTCAATAATTGTGAAACGAAAAATATGAAACTTACAAAGGAACAGGTAGAGAGAATATCTCTTCAGATGTTCTTGGAAATTCTTCTCCTTACCTTGTACCGGATGAATCAGAAGGTAATCTCCAACGGCTTCGAAATATGTATTCGAACAAATTGGGCATTCTTAAGTAACAAGCATGAATCGACGAGAGGGTCCTGCGTGGGAGCGTCTAAAAAAAGGCATCGGCAATCGCGTAAAACAGAAACCATCGCCCGAGGTTCACCGAGAGTGTCGACATCCTTCCTTCGAAGGAGGCGAACACAGAGAAAGAAAGTTTGAATTATTATTTGTCGCGCGGGTGGAAAGTTTCTCGTTAAATTGACATCGGCGTAGGCAAACGACGAGCGAGACAACCCATTAAACGGCCCAATCTTCCGACACGCTGCTCTTCCCTCGTGTTATAGTGTTCGTTCGTCGCTTAAAACTCTTATGCGACAACGAAACGTCCATTCATGTCTCTTCCTGTACGGTGTTTAAAAAATTCCTGCCAATCACATTCTCATTAATAAAACCCATCAATCTGCCAGCCTCTGGTCACTTCCTGAAACCCAAAACTCATCGCCGATAAAATCTTCTAGAAATCACCAATTTGAAACTTCTCCGAGACAATTACATCGAGAAGCCACTGACTCTTACTTGTTGACTGTAATTTATTAGCTTCATATTGACTCTAATTAAATTTTAATGTCTCGAACTGAGAGAATTAAATGCTTTACGATTCCTTGGAAAGTAAAATAGGATAAGCAAAAGCAGTGGTTTCACTCTTTCTGAAACGTTCATTTTTTTTCTTTGGTTTATAAATAAAGATGGAATAATCGGGTTAACTAGTAAAAATCTCGCTCCTCTCGTCGTTTCCGAGGCAAGACAGCGAAGAGTGAGGTAATTATCACCGGAACAAAGAATTTCTACGTGTCTTCCGCGAGCTAGTTTCGAAGAAGAAGTCTCGGCCCCGTGATTTTGCACGGTTTGCTCGCTCCTGCACGCTCCCTCGAGCGGCTTGGAAGCGATTTCGGACAATTAACCGAGGCCATTAACTGTAAAGAAGAAAAGGAGCAGGATAAACGCCGGCCATTGTGTCTCCGAACAGGAGCATGAAGAGAAAACCCGTGTAATCGGTCGATTTTTCGGCGTCGATCGTGGAAATGGGCCGCGGGGATACACAACCGCGAAAGGAATCGAGAAGAAATCGATATCTAATCGAGCCGAGTGTGGGTAATTGGAAAGTATGTACTCGTCCGCATTCTACCTCGTAAACCGTTGCTAATTATTCGACGTTAAAACGCGTGGGAAAATTAATTTATTCCTCGCTTCTCGTTCGTAATATTATTAATGGGTAAGTAATTTTATCTTGAGAATACATCTTCCTCGCTTAATATGTCCGCCTCGAAACGTGTCTGGAGTTATTTTCTTTTTTAATATACTTCATGAACTGAAAATATAGGGTTTGCAAATGAATTTCACCCTTCTGCAACCTCCGTGCTAAGAGAAGTCGGCTAACAGAAGCCAGTCTCTTCGATCGCCTGCCACTTCCACAGCAAAACCAGAATTTTCTAAACCATAATTAGTAGACTGCGAACAGCTTCATGCAAAGTAAAAATGTTCTGCATCGATTCGAGGCTACGGGAGCCAACTAGAAATCTCACTCTGTCACGAGCAGCTTTGATAAATTGAAAATAATACTTGAACAAGATTTCTACTGTTTTCAAAGTTTCACCTACACATTTTCAAAACTGTCAGAAGTTCTTTGTCTGGCGGCAACGCGTCGACTCCTACACGAAGTAGGAAATAGCTTCGGTGAAATTGTAGCTGACAGTTTCGAGGTTTCTTCAAAGTGGATCTTCGTGACGTATTCCGTTGGAAGGAGACAGGGACACAGGTGAATTTTCGACGCGAAGAGATTCGGCAGTGTTCTGCCTGCCAAAAACGTTCGCCATGCCGATTTATCATGCACTTTCACCGGCGCTTAAATAATAATTCGTGGTGTAACCATATTTTGGAGCGCGGACGTGTTCTCCGAGCAGCGAGAGTGTTCTAAATAAATAAAGTAATGAGAAAGATAATTAGAGCTGATTTCACAACGAATGGGTTTCCCAGGCATTCGGAGGAAAGGGATCTCGATCCGAATGAATCGAACTTCGCAATCTCTGGAACTGTTCCGTTTTAATGGATCGATTTTTCCAACGATCACAATGTCCGTGTGCCATTGGCGGTCGCGTAATATCCTTGTGCAAATGTTTTCTCACACGTAACACACCGCACCGTCGCGTCGGAACGTTCACATCCGGTTTAGTGATAGGGCTGTTCAAGGACCGGGACGTAAAACTGGAGAATTCGTTGCGACAGCCAACAGAATTCACGGAATTCTCGAACATAATCGATAACCACCGTGGGCGATCGACTAGGATTCCATTCTCCACGTGTCTCCCAACAGGTAACTATTTTTCGGAGAAGAGTATGGTTTTTTTGCTCCGTTTGTACGGTTACTAATCGACGGTGACGCGATTTAGATTCTTCGTGCAGCTCGCGTGATTTATCGAGATGGCGTCCCCTTTTGTTAGCGCCTGCGTTAAATAATGAAAATGTCAGTGGTGGGTTGTTAATGTGCGAATTCGCCTGAACATCCTGGCTTCAAAGGATTTCCGAGGCGTCCATGATGGTGCCCGGAATTGTAAAAGAGTGGTGTGAGTGAAAATTTAAACGAAATCAGTTTATCAGTTTATTTTAAACGAAATTAATTCAATGTAATCTTTACGATTTTGTCAAAATTGAACCGTTGGATAGTGCTTGTTGTTTCAACAGTCTATGGAATTCATTTAGTGTTGAAACAAGAAATATGGCTTAGACCACTTTCATAATTATGGGCACAAATATGGTTGTAACTTCTCGGGAAAAAATCCTATCGAGTTCAAATTTGCTGTGTAAATAGTTTAAACCGTTCTGCTAACAAAAGATTGCATCCCCTAATTGAAGAGTAAAATAATTCAACTTGGAAAAATATAAAATACATCTTGAAATAATTATGAAAGTGGTCTAAGTATACCCTTTTCCTTTAATAATTGTGGACACAATTGTTACGTGGACAAGAGGCTGCCAAATTAATTTTCGTTTAAACCAAAATATTGTACAAGCAGTTGAAAATTATTTCAAACCAATTTCACAAAATTTTCAAAAAGATCTCGTAATAAACAATCCGAAGATTTTCACAACCTATTAGAATTATCAAACTTTATCTCGAGCAGTTGCGTTGTGGAATGGTAGAAAATGGTGTACAATGTCCGCCGCAACCCCGATAAATTCCGCAGCCGGCCCAATTACACCGAACAGTAATTCCGTAATTGTTCCACGGCGCGCGGTGCGGTGGATCCGGAGGAAAACCGTGTGGACGGTTTCGTTTTAATCGTAGTTAAAGGGGAGTTCGTTTTAATCGATGCCGTTGCGCGAGGTGTTAGAAACGTTAATTATATTCGATTCGAGGTGGGAAACATCCGGACGCGTGACGCCGGACACGCGTTGCGTGACAACGCGTGTTACAAAGGAGTGTGCAGGCACCATTCGTGTTACATTCGAGTGTGTATCGATGAAGAAAGTAAGAGTTCGCTTGGTTCGACGGGAAGGAAGTCGTGTGGATATTTCAGTGACGTTGCCTCCTCGAAACCGTCCGAGCGAAAGCGTCTCTAGATAAAATTCTGTGAGGCGTGCTGCGCCTACGACAATATTTCTTCCCGTGCCTTATCCGCCGCGCCGCGCCGCGCCGCCGGCTCTGTCCGCCATCTTCCTTGTCCCTCGAGTGTCATTTCCATCGCTGTGCCACGAAAACAGTCCGACAGCCAAACTCAATTTCCAAAAATTTCGAACTCTCCATTCTTGCGACTTTAGATCTCGCAAAGGAGGTTACACAACCGTAACGCATTCTTTTTTAAGAACTTTTAATTTAAAGCGGTACGAATGGTCCTCAAAGTTGTGGTGGAAAAATCCATTTTATTGTATATCTCCGAAACTATTAGGCACTGACGAAGATTCCAAAATCCAATTTGCGCGTCTTTGAATGGCGAATCTTTCAGAGTAAACTGATTTTCAAAAAAAATAATTTGTTGAGAAGATATGTTAAAAATCCATTAAAGCGGATGGCAACGATTGAAGATGATTCGTACAGTTAAAGAAGAAGAAGTTTGGTATCGTAACACCTTGAACAGAGTGTAACACCACAAAGGAACGTCGTCGGAGGCTTTCCATTCGCTAAAACTGACTCGAGTCAATGGCATAATACATACCAGACCACGAGGCAAAACGAGAAACACCATTCATTTCCTCGTGTGACTGGCACAAGAGTACGACCTTAACCTGAGAACGTCAGAATCCGAAGGAAATCTGACTGGGGAATGTTTTCTGGGAATGTTCCACGGAACAATAGTCGTCGAAAATAAATTTCACACTTTTAATTAGCAACGCGACGCCGAACATCGTCGAACTGGTGCACGGGATACATAGTCGACGAGTAGAACAATCATGTTTCCCACGAGACATAGTGTTTCTTTGCTTTGTGGACTGTCATGCGACGCCTAGATACCTAGAAACGGGAGAAAAAATTCGCGACTGCGAAACGCTAGGCGCTGTTGCAAAATTCAGCTCCAAAAACATTTATCAACGGATTATTTAGCAATGCAAGAATAGAAGACACTTGTGACAATTGTTGCGAACGTTGAAAAAGAACGACTAGAGGAACGTCCGGCGCGACTCTCGGTTTCATTTCGCGATTTGCATAAATCGGTATGCGCACGTTTTCGCCGGCGAAAGCAATTACGCGACCGGGAATCGCCTCCGCGCGGAATTGTTTTCCGAGCGGTCGTCGTCGCTCCCGGATCGATCGATCCGTGATCCATTTCGATCGGCGTTGCGTCACCGTCACGTATTTATCATCGGGGATCGCCTGATGCAACCGTGGAAAAACGAAAACGAGATTTTCACGGGTAATGGAGGAACATAATGCGAGGTACATCTCGTTTTTCTCGGTTAAGTATGTGGACTGCGGATGTTCGAGAGACATTTCTCGCATTTGTACTGTAGGAATTTGATGCATTAAGAGATAAGTGTGCATCGCTCAGACTCAGCCTCCACGAAAATATAGAAATTAACATTTCGAACCGTTTTAATTAGCGCGCCGAAACTCGATCTTTGCGACTACTCCACTTTCATGAACAAATTTCTTAGAAACTCAATGAAATATGTACGCGCACCCCGTATAATGATAATCGCCTGAAAAAATCCAGCAAGTGCAGAGCTCGCGATGAAAGATAAGCCAACAAACCGGCGAAAAGCTCGTTGCAGCCGAAAAGAAGAAAAGGAACAGCTGAAAATCGTAGAAATCGCGTGTACAACGGAATTGTTGTAAATCCTCCGGTGAAAACCGGCCTGGTCGGTGAATCTGATATTCGTTTCTGCGATTTCAGGGACATTCGAATCGGTTTCTATCGCGTTTGCCGAGTGGAGAGTTCTGTGATCGTTTTCCATCGCGGACGAATCGACCATCGCAAAACAGCGATACGCATAATGCGGTAATTTAAGATCGAGAGTGTTCACACTGTGAAACGACGATAAGTATACGTGTGGATGGATCTGTAATACGAAATGCCGTGCCGGTGGAACGCGGCGCGCGTTCACTGGCAAAAAAAAAATAACTGGGTCGTAGAGCTGGCAAGATCGCCGGATCATCGGTGCACCTTTTATTTATCCAGACGAGTCTGCGGCCAAACCCGCCTAGAGTCGTTAGAGCATAACTTTCTCCGTGGACTGGAAAGTCCAATGTTTCCTTCGTCGTGCCGCGCCGGCCAGTGTAAACTGTAAACGTGTTCCACGAGGTATGCGCGGAAAATTCGCTGGAAATTATTCGGGCCGACCATTGCCACTCGTCTTGACCTTAAATGTTTGCGATCGATGGTCTTATTCTTGGTAAAATTTGTTGGAAATTGTTCTGGACATTCTTCGAGGCTGGACCTTTGTTTGATTGTTTTACGCGGCTTCTTCAACTGCTACGGTTATTAACTGGCGGGACCTACAGTTTAAGATGGGTTCCGAACCACAGTTTTATGTGGCACCTGCTATGGCACCTTATATCGCCGCCTGAATGTAAGAACTATATAGGTAACTTGAAATTTGGACATTTTGAGTTATCTACTTTGTATTAAAGAATAAATCAAGTAGAATTTAATGTAAAAACTGGGTAACCTATCAAAGTAATCTACGACATCTAGTGAGCAGTGTTCAAAGTAGATAAACAATAAATACAGATTTCTATTCATGTTATAAATGGGCAACTCGACATTTTTTTAAATCCAAAATGATGTTTTTCCATGGATTGTTCCACTTAAAATAAAGAAATATAAGCAGATATTGTCATTATGTTTAAAATAACGGTCTCCCAACCATAATCTTAAAACCTTAATACATATACTGTTTCATCGATTTCTCTAAAATAAGGAATTGTAAGTTACCTAGTTCTTACATTCGGGCGGCGATATGGACCTGCTTTTAGCAAGAAGTCGATAAATCGTTCTATCACTGATCAAACGTTAGTGCACAGTGGTCCATTTTTAGAAAACAAAGAGACGAAGAAAGCAGCTTCAATGGAAGTCTTTCGAAATGTTTTTCGTAATTTATTTAATCCTTGAACATCAGTAATTTATGGTCAATTAATGGTGAATTCATTAGAAACCTCTCCGAACAATTTCTCCAATGTGTCTTACTTGCACTTGTTAGAACCGTGTTCCTCGCTAAAAAATCATTGGAAATGATTTATTCGATACGAAGATCTACGAACATTTATATCATCCGCTTTAATGCAACTCTCGTAACTAGCACACATTCCTTTATTACGAGAACGATTTACATAATCCGTGAACTACATATAAAACTATAAAAATTCACTGAATATAAGATTAACTCGAAACCATTTCAAAATATTACTATTATCGAGTGCTACCTCGAGCCTGATTAATTCACGTCACAACTAGAACAACGCCGCGTGAACACCACTATCACCGCAATTTATCAATCTCATTGTACTCCTATTTCTCGATCAGATTCGACCGCAGTCAATCAAACTGCAGCCCTATCTAATTACCTATTATGACTATCGTCTAATTACCGTCCGACTATCTGCATAATTACTTCGTAATTACCGGTCTTCCACGTTCTATCGACTGTTCTCCTAATTAGGGCCACGATTTCGACGTTCCTCCTCGAAGAAAGCAATTTCTCGGCTGTTTTGCCGCTTCTGTATTTCGTTCGCGACCGAATCATCTCTAAACGATTAAAACGGCAACAAAAACCGAACTGCACCTGTCGATTTTTGCTGTAAATACATAAAGTCCACGGTGATCTAGCAATAATCGAAACAAAACGATCTGCATACCATAGCGCGGCAACTGGTAACGAAACATTCACGCGACTCTAATTATTCGCGACAGAGAAACGTATCAATCCCCGGAAAACACAATCTCGTCGTAATTGCGGTTCGTTAACCGATGCGATCGTTAAAGTCGAGGCTGTAAACGTCGATTTATCATCGAATCGCAACTTTCGAATCGGACGCATCAACGACACGGTCACCGTGCCGATCATATCGACCGTCATTTTGCACGAAACGGTTTATCGAGGAGTTTGTTGCGCTAATAAAATCATTGAACTGTTCAACAAATCCGCCGACATTGTTTCAAATGCATTTTCCGGGATGAATCTCGGGGAATGAAGAGACAGAAGGACGTCGGACGTTATGTTGCACTTGATTATGTTCGGTAGGACTTTCCTTTTGTATCGATGATGAGAATTTATACTCGCGTTAGGGTGCGGGTGAAATTATACAGTGGAAGATGAGGAATTTGAGAGGGAAAGTGTATCAACGAATCACGATCGTCACGTTTGGGGTGACATCACTGTAAAAGTGAAAACAAATCGTGCTTACGTCGCAACGGGTCTATATGTTGTTGTTATTAGTTTTGATTTGCATCAACGCGCGCGGAATTAATTGCGCGTCGATGCGACCGTAATTAATGCCGCGACTGAATAAAAATGAAAATAAAAATTGTCTAGCTAAATTGCAACAAACTGGGGTGAAATAGAAATTTATTTTCTTTCTTGATGCGTTTTATAGGCTGAAAATAATGCAACAGTATTGTTTAATTCATCTAATCTATCCACTGTTTTAAATTACACCTATTCATTTGTATGATAGATGCATAAAATCAGCTGTATAGTAATCAGTAGACATTTTCCAATTTTTGTCGACAAATTCAAAGAAAGTAGAATGAAATGAAATCCTATTTTTAATGGGAACAGGCTTTGTAGCTCCAAAACAAATGAAAATTGTACAAAATTCTATCGAATTTTATATTTTAGGCTTTTTTGGAACTTTTTCATAAGCCATTAATGTTTAAAATCGTACACGTTCGTCAGTTACTTGTTGACTGACGTTGGAAAGGTAACATTGATCATGTGAACACATGCTAGCCGTTATGGCACCGTTGAATTCAACAGGAAAGTACAGTTCCATCGAAGTTACCGGCGTGTAAAGACAATTCCCCTGCCGAGGAACAATTAACGAATGGACCTGTTACACTTCGACCATCTGTTGATTACACCAGGCTGATTATGCTTTCAGCTTTCGAGCCAGATACGGAGATGAGAGGAGAGAGAGAGAGAGAAAAGCGGGGAGAAAAAGAATAATGGGCTCCTTCCTTGACCCAGAAATCCCAAGAAAATTAAAATGTGGTAATCGCGAACCTATTCCGGCGTAATGTGTGAGTGCCTGTAAAAACGCAGGCCGGCTTCTTACGTGTGAACGAGACTTTACTTTCTCAAGCACGCGACGGCCACCGCCGTCACTCCTCTCTTACTTTCTCCTCTGTGGGGCCGACTCAAAAGTAGGTCCCAAATAGGATTAAACGATCTTTTAAAGACCTTGCCACTCGATCTGTTGACTACCGTCTCATCTAATCAGCTTTGTCTAGTCATGATTTTCGGATCTTTCCTTGATAGCGAAAAGCGAAAAGAAATTTTTAAGAAAATTGTTACTTTTCTGTGAGACAAACAATTCCACAAATAATTGTTTTAATTGTAGACCAGACGCCGTGCTGTTCGAGATATCATTTCACTCGGTAAAAATTCGGAATAATCAGCTCGAGGGAAAGTTAGTGAATCCACGAATATTAATGCGATTCGAAAGAGTTACATAATCCACGCATTAGAGTGAAATCTCTACGAATTATGATATAAGACACTCGGAGGATTCTGTGTTAAACACATGATTAAACATAGTAAAGCGCTTTCGGTGAAAGTTGTCGAAAATTTGTTGGATCAGTATCTCGAAATCTTTTGCAAGGCTGAAATGTATGCTCCAGATCACAGTTGGGCATTAATCGATTTTTTAATCGAGATTGATTGATTAATGTGTACGATTAAAAGAAGAAATCATCGAAAAATCGGAGACTGATTCAATGGATTGATGAAGTTATTCGTCAATCGTTGATTAAATTGCCCAACTCTGCTCCGATAATATAATTAGCCTCCTAGAAGTTAGCCCTCCACTTGTTGAATTAAGTAATTCTAACAGTTGCGTCGAGTTGTGCTAAGTTTGTGCTACTTAAATATTTAAATCTCCGGTCCTCCAATTTCCAAATACATATTCATATTAGATTGAAATTACTTTTTAAAAATTCACATTGCGTAGTAAACCAATTGTTCTAGCTTCCTAAAAATGAAATTTTTAAAAAGTAATTTCAATCTGAATACGAATATTTGGAGCTTGGAGGGCCTGGTGATTTAAATAATTATTATCTGGAGCACACATTTCAGCGTCTTTAAGGACGTGATCGTTATTTTAAGAGCGTCCGAATATTAATGGGAGTCACTGTACATAATAAGCAACATTTACACGAAGATGCGTTTAAATTGCTCGGTCCGGAGTAGCATGTGCCATGCACGGACCGGAGCATCGAGTAATAGTTTTTGCGGGGTATGCGTGTATGTACATACATGTACATCGACGTGCCCGGTTCTCTAACTTTCTAATCGATGCCTGCCATTGTCTCATTCGTCTCGGATAACTCAATGACCCGTTCTGGTTAATTCCAGCGGCGATTGCCCGTTTAATTAGCCTGACGTTAGACGCGCTCCACGGTTGGAATCTTCGAACCGCGACCAGGCGGGGTCCTAGAACACGAAGAAGAAGAAGAAGAAGAAGAAGAAGAAGAAGAAGAAGAAGCGGTTAGTTCTGATCCGGCAGGCTTCTGACACGACGGTCATCTTACTTTCATTGCTTTCGACGGAAAGCCCGGCTGTCGGACCGGCTGGCTCTCTGCTCGTTTTCATCGGCGAAAGTGAATGGAACGCGTCCATGTTTCTAATTGGCCCATCGGCATTCGACGCGAGGCGCCGCGCGCTTCGTAATCGATATCGCGATGCCAGTCGAGTCGTTCCGCCGGTGAACTCGATCGAACGTATCGCTTTTACCTCCTGGACCTTCCTTCTACATCGAACAAACAACGAAGCCACTCCGATAAGTAGATAGCGGATCTTTATGCGAAATAAATGTTGTCTACCTGAATCGCAACGAACTGGAATGAAATAGCATTATTTTCTTTCTTAATATGTTCATAGGCTTTGCATAGAGTTGGGCAAACATTTAATCAACGATTCACGAATAAATTTCTATTTCAATCGTTAATCGCAATTAACAATTAAACTCCTAGTTTAGTAGTTAATTGCGGTTAACGATTAAATACTTCAATCGATCTTAGTTAAAATTTTAATTAATTAATGCCCAACTCTGGTTTCGCACTACAAATTCACCCTTTTGCAAATCAGTTTCACTCATCAAGAATATTTAAAATTCGTTACTTATTTACTTAGATTAAATTAATTATTATCTATTCAGACACGCGCGAACGGAATCATTACCGCGAGGGAAACACAACACTCGATACTCAATCCGCTCTAATAAATACATATGTAAATATTTTCATTTTCAAAATTTATTAATCAGAAAATGGTTACAATGAATATACATATCTACACACAGTTTTCATACATTACAAAGGTAATGAATTGATAATTACTAGACTGCGGATCTTTATGCATTTATGGCTTCTGAACCTTTTCAAGAAAGGCCAGAATATAAAATTCGATCGAATTTCGTACAATTTTTATTTGTTTTAGATCTACAATGGCTGTTCCCATTAAAAATAGAATTTCATTTCATTAAGCTTTCTTAAAATTTGTCTAGACAAATTGGAAAATGCATAAACATCCGATTTTTCTTACAAAAACTTACTTAAAAATGCTTAATTTGCGGAAGGATGAAGTTGATTTGCAAACAGGCGAATTCGGAGTGCAAAACCTGTAATAGATTGGAAACAATACAACAACATGCTTAAATTCTTTTAATGTTTTCACTGTTTTCGATTACGCTTACTTATTTCTGTCATAAATGCATAAAATCCACCGTCTACCAATAAGAGATCATTCAATAATCAGAATCGAACGAACGCTTCGTTCATTCAAATTCATATTTCGTTTGTGTTTCACAAAGATGGCAAGATGGTAAAAAAAAATGTCGTCATTGTTACGGAATAAATTCACCGTTTATTTAGCATACATTCACGTGACTATATTACTCGACTTGAGGATAGTTGATACGCTGTTAACTCGAGGAACAATAGTAGGAACAGCCGCGACGAGGAGAAGAAGGAGGAGGAACAGGTACTTACGTAGAACACCGAAGAGAAAACGCAGAAGAAAATATAGTAGAGTGTGTGTTTGGTAAACGATTGTCACTCGTGTTTCCCGCGCGCCGTTTGTTTGTGTGTCCGACCGGAAAACCGGAAATTAAACGTTTATTGTTATCACCTCCCCACGATTCTATTCGAACGGAAACGAAACTCTCTCTCTCGACATCGTTTTCAAACTAAAAGATACCCTAAACGAGACAATCGAACGCTGAGCGTACCTGTTGCCGTCGCCGATAATGGGACGCCGCTGGAAAACCTCAGTCAGTAACGAAGAAATAAAAAATGGGAAAACGATGGAACTTGGATCGCGAAATTTAGAAAATTAACCCTAAAAATTCCTGCACCATTATTCAAAATATTGTTTACATTATCAAGCATGTTGATAATATCTATCAAAGAAAAAAATTCATGCAGATTGGAATTATTGTAGGGCGGAAGAAACGTTTCATCTTCGAGTGCAAAGGGTTAATATCGAATTCCGTGTAAATTTCAAATAACGGGGGCAGGAGAAATGTAAGGGTTGAACACAACCGTTAAAGAGAGGAGATGTTAAAAACTCGAAGGAAAGTAAATAAACTTTAAGAAGAGTATAAAATTCGTATCGAAAAAAACGGCGAACTTTTGAACAGATATTGTTGTAACTCGGTGAAGAGCTGTCAGAAGCAACTGCAACTAAAAATATAAGCATGGTAAAAGCAGACAAAAATGAACGTTCCATAAATAGGATGGAATTTTATTAAAAAAGGAGAAATGTTCCATTAAAACGAAGAATTTTATTGTGCGTACATACAATTCAGAAGAAATGATAATCGAAAGAGGAAGAGAGTAATGAGAGGCTTACCAATTGATTTAAATAAAGAAAATTCTACGAAAATTGTTAATCGACGTTAATAGTCGTAGAGGAGATTGCAAATTGATGACAGAACGAAGAGCAAAGGCTCGCGGGATAGGCAAAGTTAAGGGGAGAAGGATTTCCCGGTGGGCCGACCAATCGTTGACCTGTGTCACTAGCAGCCGGCGAGACTTTTGCAAAAATAACGACGCTGCGTTCAACGCGTTGAAAAAAACGCATGTTCGTCCCACTAGACGGTCTATCCGGCCACAAAACTTTTTTACTAAACAAACAACAATAAAAAAAGTTCACGAATTTCCTGTACAAATTACAGAACAATGCGCACTCTTCTCTGAAATCAACGTTGCAAAACAACGTAACCGAATAATGGGTTATAAACGTTTCTTAAATGCGAACAAAACAGGAGGAAGAACAAAATTACACTTTATCTGTTCATGTGTGAATAAACAAATATTCCCAGACAGTAGATCCACAGTGAATCTCGTAAAATGATCGCAGGATGTATCGAAACTATTTTCCAGTTCTTTCAAATCGTATGCGAAAACATGAACATAAAACAGGAACCAGCGGCGATTATCGCAGTCCTACGCACTTCGAAAAGCTGTCTGAATGACTCTCATTAAACCTAACAGCGGGAATAGTTTCGATCTAATAATACCGCCGGAAAAGTCAAGTGAAAAGCGATTCGGTTTATGGGAAAAGCAACAGAAACGATCGACGAACATCTAGGATGAAATGTGCCCATAATTATGCCCGTAAATTTCTTGTTAGGAGATATTTAAAGGAAAAGCATAATGTTGAAATAACGTGCACTATCTGACGATTCATTTCTCACAACATCGTATAAATGACATTGAAGTAACTGATAAACTCATTTATCTTTTTTAATGTTCACTTAGACCACTTTCACAATTATGGGCACACATAATTAAAGGTTTAGATACAGTCGCTGGAAAAAATCGAAGCTCTAGTTTATGAAAAATGGATTTCGAACATTTTTTTTCGTAGATCCTCCCACGCCCCTCTTCCCCTCCCGGATTCAAATTGTTTGCGGAAGAATAGTTACCGAGTCCTCGCAGATATCTGGAAAAAAAGATAAAGAGACTTCGGGAGCCGATCATCCACTGGGAAGTCGTTGTCGATTCTTCAAAAGGGATTGTCTCTATTTACGGTGGCTCTTTTTGCTTTTTCCTGAAGGGGTGGTAGGTATATTGCTACCCTTTCGAGGAAGATTAACCACCCCTGATCGATCACGGGTCGCGGTAGTTTTCAACCGCTTATTAGAACGTTATCGATGCTACGTGGTGACACAATTCGTCGCAATTTCGTAATTCGAGACATCGCGCGATAGGAGATCATTTTTGTAATTCGATAGATTAATTGCGACAAATTTAGAAAATTGCTTGGAACCTGATTGCACGTCGTAGTTGACGACCTTGTTAATTTAATTGTTGAGCGCGTAAGTTTATTACTATAGGAATTTTACCAATAGAACTGCATCGAACTCTTCTCGGAATAATAAAATTTTGTGAAATTCGATGGTTTCTTTAAAAGAGTTCTAGGTAAAGGAAGTGACCGTTCTTGTAGTATAATTCGATACTAATATAAATAGTTATTGTATATATAGTTGTTAGTTTTAATAATCATTGTGGAACAACAGAATGTTTTGCGAGTCCAAGCAGGTGTTCGATATGAAGTTGTAGTTAAATGGAAGAAAAGACTTTATTAACTTTCACTCAGAAGTTCTTAATGGAACGCCGCGCGTACGTTGCTACGCAATTAAACTCGATAAATACCTCGGCGTATATAGAATTATATTTTCTAGGTTAGCAGTGACTTCAATGCTAGAACAAGAACGGGATCGATCTCATTAATAAGTGAAGACAATTCTAAACCGACTTGGATATCCTTCGTTTACTGATACAAATTGCTTCTTTATTAAAAAATAACATTCTAATTAAAATCGTTCGAGAAACAATCTATTAAAGATCCTTTGCAGTCTACTTACAAGTAGGGATGGGATCAAGTTCAATATGTACCCACGAATCCGAGTCAATTTCAATAACCAAGTTTCGTTTCATGGGTTTCGATTACTACGAAAAGTATTCATTTCATACAAATTGATATCGAACCTTGGAATGAGTACTTACAAGTTTCGAAAAATACTTATAAATACTTCGATGTTGGAAGGAATCGAATCTTTCACAAGTAGTACTCGAATCTTGGAAATCAGAACTGCATAGTACAGGTTTTAAGCACTTTCTTTATTAATTCGTAACTATTTAAGAATATTTTTTTATTTATTTATTTAATGTTGCTTCAACATCAAAGGTCATTACCAACACGGTACATTTTCTTACAATATTTTATACATATTTGTATCCTTGATATACTGGGCAAGACCGGCGATGTACTCCTCAGAACCTAACAGAATGGGTAAAGATCCAGGCAACTTAGCATTTTTCCTTTCATTCTCATATTTTTTGCATTCTATTAGTAGATGATTCATGTTAACTGGTACTTTAGATACATATATCGCAGATCGTGTTTTCGAATCTGTTCGACCAAGATTCGAATATACTTGCAAGTATTATTAACGGAAATAATACCAAAGTACTTGTAAAAGGTTCGAGTATTCTTAGAAGTACTATTTCTGTTTTCCGAAGTACTTATAGAGAGTTCGAATTCAATCAATCAAAGTTCGAACCTGTTTGCGAGGTACTCGATCCCATCCCAACTTACAAGCACGACAATAATCATTTCAGGCTGTAATAATTGTTCAAAACTGTGTTTTATTTCACTGAATTAAATATTCTGTTGGAAGTCTCACAAATTAGTCGTGTTTTTATTGATCGATTGCTCGTTTTTCTTTTGCAGGTACTTACTGAAGGACTGATAACCTTATGACAGAAACTCTGGATCGCTGCTCTGGTTGGCGTCGAGCTCTCGATCAAGAGCGACGTGTCCGGTCTGATCCATGAAGCCCAGGACCGCGCTGAATCGATCCACGGAAGAGACGGTTCGATAATCTGGAGACGATCGTTTACCGTACCTGCCCAAGTAGAATCGATTCTCCCTCGGAACTACCTCCATCAATTTTGGCAACGGCATGCCCACATTTTGGGAACCGTCGCTGCGACCATATCTCGACCAGATCAAGGAACCTGCGAACCAAAACAGCACCATTTTTTAAACTTCTCTCTGTTTAAACTTTTCTCTCAGGCTGACAGAAACGGAAATAAACAATTAACGAAATTTACCCTTCTGCAAGTTAAATACACCCTTTTGCAAATCTATATGTATTTCAACCTTTTACAAATAAAGTATTTTTACAAGTTCTGCACTCCAAATTCACCCTTTTGCAAATACACTCTTTCGCAAATCAATTTCACCCCTTTGCCAATTAAATTCAACCTTTTACAAATATACAAGGTATTTTTACAGGTTTTGCCACTCCACATTCACCTTTTTGCAAATAAAGTATTTTTACAAGTTGTGCACTCAACAAAATTCACCCTTTTGCAAATACACCGCTTCGCAAATCAACTTCACCCTTTTGCAAATCAAATTCAACCCTTTACAGGTTTTCATTTTTGAGAAAATTGACCTTTCTCGAATTTCATCTCGTGTCTGAAACAGTGTCGAAATTCGGAACTTGAGACTCGCGCAAACATCTTGTAGAGCAACTTGCAAAGAGGTGGGCAGCCGACTTCTGGCGCAGAATATTCCGCGCGTAATTACAGAACAGTAAGACCAAACCCTTTGTTATGGTTTCTCGGGAACCGGTAGCTAATCACCCCGATAAATCAGAGCTGAAAGGGCGTGACCATCGGAGCGACTGCGAATTACACACGCGAGAAGGAAAGCCGATCTTCGAACCGGAAGAGACGGAACTTCTTTAATTGGAAACAGTCCGCGGATTATCGCGCGATTACAGACCGCCCAAGGCGACGAAAAAAAGGGTTTGCTTCCTTCCTCTGTACGGTCGCGTACTGTAGGATTCTGTGCGGATCTGGTTCGCGGAAGAATTCCGTCGACCGGGAACCGGAAACGAGGTAATTGAAGGACACCGTTTCGCGAACCACCGCAATCCTTCTGATTAGAGAACAACTGGCGAAAGTCCGAGCCAACGAAAATTACTGGACACCTTCCTGCGACCATTGTTATATCGAACGCTCGAAACGCGATATGGTCCACGAACGCAACGCTAAATATCACGATAATATCGATAATAACCGTTATCACAATGTAATGTAATGTGTAATTTTCTTGCTATTTCATTCAACGCAGAAGAGGAAATTTTATTGAACTCTGCAATCTAATAACAATTATTAATCCTCCCAACGTTTGCAGCTGATCACATCAAAAATATATTTAGAATAAAGGAATAATTGGAAAATTGATCGACTCGTAATTGCCAATACATAAAATATATAAAATTCATTTGAAAGCTCATATCGGAAATTTAAATAATTTTTACAGGGTCGCGTTGACCTGGAGACAGTGTAAGGGTTAAATGATTTATGGCAGGTTCGTCCGAGAGAAAGAAGTATGATTAAACGAAGGGATGAGATGCAAAGGAAGAGGGCAAACGAAAATAACGAATGGGAAAAATTACCTGAGATTACGATCATTGAGAGGAACTTAACGTGAAAACGAAGATGATTAAAAAATAAAATATTAGCGAAGGGAATTGCAATTTTAATTTATGCCTGATTCCAACAGTATAGATCTGAATTTTCAGAGACGATTTTCAAAAAATTAACGTTTGACCATTGTTTGTCAACTATTTTTAGCTCTCCCACTGGGAGCAGGTCCGGGAATGTATCACCGTTCCCACATGCAGATTTATTTTTAATTCCATAATCCACGGAACTAGTTGTCTTTGATTCCTCAGCAAAAAAAGGGTTTCCAACAGCTGAGCATCTCATATAGAAACTTCGTACTCTATTTTGTTCCACATGCTGTGTCAATTAGTGGAATGAATGTTTTTATACTGGGAGGCGCGTGGACAATTGCTCCAGGGGTGATTCTTCTTTAAAGCGTTGAATATTTATAGCACCCGTTTTATGAATTACTAAACAACCCCTGACAAAAGGCCAAGAAGAAGAAAGAAAAGGACAATCTACCAAAATGCTTGACTTCGAAAAATTGTTGTTTTCTTAGACGCGGTGAAAAGATGGCTGCTAATTTATTCCTTGAAACTTGAAAAGAAACAAACAGAGAGGATTCGACAAGAAGCGAAGGGGGTTGAAGTAGCTGTCTTGAAATATCAATTTTAGGGAACATTGTGGTGAGAAACCGGATTCCACTAGAAAATTCTGCAATTGTTAATTATGAGGGTGGGAAGTCGTAAATCGGAGGAGGTCTCGTGACTTACCCGCATGTGGTTCATGTCGCTTCCCGTACCGGGTGAGGATGTGGAAACCCTCCGCAGAGGCCAGAAGGGTTAATAGAGCACACGCGATCCACACACACGTCACGAATTCAACGCTCCCGAAGCACGGCACCGACTGAACCTTTCTACTTCGAGGGAGCATCCTCCTACCTGCAGAAACCGAAATGTGTCGAAATATTTTCACCGGTTGACTGCCATCTTTCCATAGGCTCCAACCCCTAAACCCGCGTAATTGGTCCCCATGCACGACTCTTGCATTCCACGTGCTTTAGAAGTACTCCTCCATCTTCGTTCTCCCAGCAACCCTCAACTGGACGTTCTCATTCGTACTTAATCATTCAGCTGGTTGCAATTTGTTTCACCAGCTACCCTCCAAAATTTATACGATCTTCTACATGTCTGAGAAGCTATATCTTGATTCTTTTATGTTGCTGGCAACCCTTAAGCGATCTTTCCATATCTGCATACAAATTTTTTTACCCTCGACATTTTACATTATTCATCCACGTCACTCGACTCTTTCTTTCCACGTGCTAGAGACGCTTTTTAGTCCCCATTTAGCTGGCAACTCTAAGCGAACTTTCTATTTCACACCCAATTATTTTTCCCACCCCCGATCCTAAAAAATTTACATAATGGTCCCCGTGCAACTCTTTCATTCCCCACGCTTGAACAGTTTGAATACAGTTACTAAAAATTTGATTTAACCCCCCGCGAACCAGGACAAATTAACCCCAGCGGTTTTGAAAGTGTTAAATTAGGAAATATGCTAATAAAAAGTGACTTCCATTCACCTGGTTCGCGGAGGGTTAATGAAGCTTCGTTTACAACAAAAAACATCGACAATTTTTAGATATTTACCGCTTAAACCGAACTGAGGACTCGACTTCGCGATTTTCTCGGTGATTCTTTCCAGCGAGAACGTCTTCCTCGACTCTACCAACTCGGACACGTTCGAACAATCTTCCGAAACGGTAATTTACTTTTGATGCTTCTTAAATCCGGCCGACTGGAAGGAAATCGATTGCAGATCATCGATCGTAGCACTCTTATCTACGAAATCGCTCACAGCCTGTCTTTTACCTGTTGCCTTATTCGTATCCAGTTAATTTTCAGGTTCTCACGGTCACGAAAAACTCCGGCGAGCAATGGGGACCATTTTCCAGCCTGTTGCGCATCGATCGGTCCGCGAAAAGAGATTTTTCACCGGGAGGGATAAAAGATGGAAACCGGAACACGCGGTAAAGTTTAGATAATTCGACGGATGTTGTTCTCTCGCGGAAGATTCCCGGAACCGGCGATCAAGCAACACGTAAGAGCGACTGCGATGTAGCATGATCCGTGAAACGCTTTATATAGTCGCGCCCAACCACCCACGAAGTGTTCAGACACCCCTAACGGCGACCAATCGCGCGACAGCTCGCCGTACCCTCTCCTCGTTGATTCCCGATGATTTTACCTCTTACCGTCCCCCTTTTTGCCGCCCCCGGATACGAATTAGGCGACCAGGATGCATCGGTGACGTCGTCGTCGTCTCTACGCCGTCATAATGGCCGCCCAAAAATCCCACCCCTTAATCTCGCTGTTTCTGATTCAACCTCGAAGCTATTCTAATTCGAAAACCGAATATTTCTTCGGTCTGAAATATCTCCATTTTATATGATTTTCTTAATTTAAAATATTAAATGCGTTTAGTAATTTATCGAATACAAATTTAATAGTGCAACAAATTTTTTGCACTCTAAAATTTTTGCAGACAAATAGCAAAATAGTGAACTTACAGATCAATTTATTGCTAACGTCTCTCTCGATTGTCGCAAGTATTTCTGTTGGTCCATCCGATGTACCTAATCGCAGTGGAGCAGCGCGTCGTCTTGAACTGAACCCACGTCGATGTGGAAAATTCAAGGCACAGCTGCTCGACGGCCATTGAATTTTTCACAAGGCCCCGCAATTATTGCAACTTGCAAGACGCGTTTAATCAAGCTGCAGAGGTCAGGCACCGGTTAAAGGTGGTTGCTTTCTTCAACACTTGAAAGACAACTCTCTGTGTGCCGAACAACATCTTCATGTTGGCGAAATCGTCGAAAATGTTCTGTGATTTGCGATTTTTCTACTGCAAATCTCGATGAATTTCCAGTGCTCCTTAATTTCCAGTAATTGTAAGTTTAGAGGAATCGTAGAAAGAGATTCTCGACGAGGAGCAACAATTTTTTCAAATTCCTGAACAACGCGTTCGCGGGGCAATGTGTTCGATTTCTCACGGGTTAACAGCGGTCCCGATCGAGAATTTACGGAGTGTGGAGCTCGTAAAAGACAGCCACATAAAAACCAAATGGCGATCAAAAGGAAATCTTCCGGAGAACGAGTGCATTTTATTTGCTGACTGTCGTCACCGAGATCCGAGTAGCGTGTGGAAACCATTCTCGCACGATCTGAGAGATAGATTGCTACCTGTGGCTGAAGAGAGGACAATATTTTCGAAAATTTACACCGTTCAGAAAACAATGAATGGATCCTAGAAGGTCGTGAGAAAAGTAGATAATTTTATACAGCTCCAATATCCTCATTGTTGGGAGTCCTAGCCAGAATGAAAATTCATAAATAATTCGTAACACGTTCGAAATGTGTCGCAACGAGCTGATAATAGATTTCAGAAGTGCATTTTCGATTGTACAAGGTAACCAAGGAGCATCGGACATTTACGTGGTATTACCTGAAGAATCAACGAAAAGCTAGCTTGACGAATTAGAGAGTCGCAGCGGTTAGACAGCATCCGGACACGTTTCCGGTCTTGCCCTGCTCGATTAGAGCTCATCTGCACGAACCTAACCCAGACCTTCTCGGACACCTAGCCCGTATCTCTCCCATCGCTTCGGTCTCAGCTTCTGTAAATGGAATTCTCAGTGATCAGAGCGCGTTTCCATCCGAGAGAAGAAACTCGCCGCGACACTTGTTGCGCGCCTTCGATCGCTCCGGATAACACCCTAACCCAGAACCCGGCTAAAAAGGGCGCAGTCGAGCTCTCTAATTAATCATGTTGATCTCGAGATCCCGCGCGGGACCTGTGAAAACAAGAACAAATTGTTGTTCCCACTCTTTATTCCTCTGGAACAAAGAGTGACCTCTTATCAGAAATCTGAGGGTAATTGTATCGAAACATAAAAAGCTATTGTACTTCGGAAATATTTAATCGGCATACAAAGTTGATTCACGATTTAGGCTCCTCGGGGGCGTACGATCTTTTAGAGTTTAATTACTGAGGAAAAACCACCGAATCCTGATTGTCCGAAGATCTCGAATGCAAAAATGAATTTTCTTGACGTACCTAGCAATTTCTGAAAATGGGATTCTTTGGAGAAATTTTATTTCTGAAGAAAAACCCTCGAACCCTGATTGTCCGCAGATCTCGAATGCAGAAATTGATTTTTCTGTTTTTTAACGTACGTAGCAATTTTTAAAAAAGCTATATGTTTCGTTTTAATGAAATTTGACACGTGAACAGAGTGATTTAACCATTTTAAAAAAGTAAAGTTCTTCTTTTCTCACATGTTTGCGAGCTAAACTCCGCGCTGGTTCAGCGAACAGAAAGTTGTTGGCAAGGGGATGGTTTCGTTGGGACAATTTTTAGGGGATTGTTTTAAGTCTCGTCTTGCCTCCTCGGTCCCATTAATCATCGGGCCGGCTCCGTAAATCAATCACCTTCGCCCTTTTTTAATGAGAACTCCACGAGACCACCTTCTTTCTTCCTGTTGATCTTATCGAGCTCTTCCGCTTGGAAAATGTCCAGTAATTATTTAAAGCTCATCGAAACAATTTTCCGAGGAGAAATCTGTTGATTACAAATCCTACCGAAATTCGGTGTCACCAGTACAATTGTGTAACCATCGTTCGAAAGCGGGATCGATTCCCCGTAACACGCGAACCATTAAATCGCGGGGATAATGGAAATTTCACTTCCCCGAAAGTGTTCCTACCGGTTTTAAGAAAAACTACCTCACCTCGCGCACCTTTCTCCGCGAAACCATTTACGGCCATGACTCTGAATGCTGAATCTGCAAGATTCCGACCATTTTTATTGCAAATTCGCGGCTAGACTCACTCGCCAATCCCCTGTTCCCACATTGCGCGTCGATCTTACATTCTCTCTTCCTTTGAACTCCTGAAACAGAATTCACAGGTGTTAGAAAATAGATTCGGAGACTTCAGAATGCATAAAAGCATCGTTAATAATCATTTGATAAATTAGTGAACACCAGTTTCCACATTCTGCGTCGATCATCCAGCATTTTTTCCTTTAAACACCTGAAACAGAATTCACAGGTGTTAGAAAATAGAATCGGAGACTTTTGTTGCATTTAGAACGTCTCGAAAAAGTAGAAGTTCATTGTCAAATTAATACAAAAGCAAATTCAGATTCCTGATTAAGAAATGAAGTTAAAGTTAAAATTAGAACGAAAAATATTCTCCTTCGATTTTTCGAAAGTTTACCGGAAAGTAAACCCCTAGAGGGACGATCGTTAAAGGACACGAACTAAATTCACGATTTCCTGGCAAAGCAAACGCAGGAATTTTCCTTCGAGTTGTAATTTGCGATTTTCAAGCCCCGAAATGTTCGTCGTTCCTGTTTAAAAATAAATTTTTGTGGGAGCAATTCTAAATAAGAAGAATGATATTCGCTGTTGTTTAATTCTAATCTGTAATTACATACTGAGTAACGCTGACATTTTAAACAATATCTCATGGAAAATGAATATTTCATTTTGGTTCTGGACATTTCAAGCGGAAAAGCAAAAATTCCCACTTCTCCGGAAATACATTGTTTAAAATGTCAACGTTACATTTTTTTCCTTTCTAGACTTGTCAATAATTTGTGTTGTAGATATGAATTGTTGATAATTGATGGGTATAATAAGATGAATTTATTTTATTTATAATATATGAGCTTATATCGGACACGATTCAACAGAAAGTACATCAAAGTTCGATGAATTTTTAAAGATAAAAGTACTGGTTTCTACGTATTCGTGTACCTACATGCAATCAAACAGTAATTCGCTCACTTTGTTAAGAATTAAATGGAAATATGATTCACAGTAATTTGAAACGGATTGAAGTCGGTGATTAAGCAGAAAATTGTTATAAAGTCTAAAATAAAATTATAGGATAACAACGAAGATTAAACTCATCGACGTCTGTCAGAATCGGTCACATTTTAAACCAAAAACGCTTTCGGCATTATCTATATATTATCTATATACATATAAGTACTGAAAGACTTGTGTAAAAAATTAAATGGCAAGAAGGCCAAGGGAGTGCTTGTGGACATCGCTGTAAAATGGAATTGTTATAAACATTAACCAGCTAGAAATGATGAACCGCAAAAATACATTGGATGATAGATCTATTCTTACAACTAGTCGGTGCTTATACAGTCTACATACACGTACGTATATTACAACATTCGTGGAGCTTGCATAAATATCTGTAAATAATTTCTATCCGTAACAGTTTTCAGTAAATTGACACATTATATTTACATTTATTGATGAAAAATCAAGAGTATTGTATATTCATTACAGCAGCAAATGATTCGTGCCGCTTTCATATGGTTAAATATTCAATGAAATTGTTATTCAAGGGCTAAACAAATAGGTGGGTGTATACTGGAGAATCCTCTGTGTCTGTATTATACAATAAAAACAATTTATTCATGCAAAATAAAAGGGTATCGAATATTTATTACAGCAGCAAATGATTCGTGCCGCTTTCCCCATAAGGCGCAATGCAAATTCCGGCACGAATTATTTGCTCTTCCTAAACGTCCGTACAGCGCCATTTCATGCAGCGGCGAAACGCTCAAACTGTTAGCCAAATTTAGTTCGTAATCTACCGCTAGATGGCGCTGTTACCGACCTGAACCTCTGTCGGTAACATTTGGCTAACAGCTTGAGCGTTTTGCCGCTGCATGAAATGGCGCTGTACGGACGTTTAGGAAGAGCAAATAATTCGTGCCGGAATTTGCATTGCGTCTTATGGGGAAAGCGGCACGAATCATTTGCTGCTGTAATAAATATTCGATACTCTTTATTTTGCATGAATAAATTATCTTTATTGTATAATACAGACACAGAGGATTCTCTAGGATGCACCCACCAATTTTTTTAGCCCTTGAATAACAATTTAATTGAATATTTAACCATCCACGGTCACCTGTCAATAACGCGTCAATCGACCAAAACTGGTCAATTTTTCCTCTCCTCCTTTTCTCCTTCCACTATCCCATTCCAGCGCCATGAGCATACTCCACTGTGGAGTGTGGAGTCTCCAAGTCTCCACATACTCCACATCCCACACGTAAGCCGTAGACGTAGACTGGTCATGTATTAGTATCGTTATCAGAGAGGGGGTAAAATGTATTCCCCTCGATTTCCCCGATCTGGCGGCACAAATATACGTAAATACTGAAAACTATTAATACGTAGTATCTCTTCGAATTTTTTCGAATCTGTTACAACATCAAAGATCTCTTATGTTATATAATATTTTCTCAGAAAGTCGCAATCAAAGAAATCCTCTTTGGTCGCAATGAACATGAACTGAACAATCATTTCGTCTGCTGTGGTCACGTGGTCTGCTGTATTCTGTATTCCGGTGAAATGGGTGGAATGATCAGTACAATGGGTATCGAAGTGTTAAATAGAATTTCACGGCGTGCACTTAGCGTTTCTAAATGCCAAACCGTAAGTGATCTCACTATTAAAACGTTGTCTCAATAAACAATTAGTTGTATCAACATTTTGAACAATCTATACAAGAGATTGAGCTTACTGTTAGGTTATATGTATTACAAAGTGTCTCGCAGTATTCTATTTGAATGAATGTTCTATTATATTTCAGGTGAGATATTCTACGAGATCGGAGGTAGATACGGAAATTCCGACGAATCAATTAAGAAAATATTACAGTGCGAACGATCAAACTCGTAACGGAGTTATGTACGATAATAAACCTTTCAAATACACATGCGAAGCTGGAAAAACATATTCATGGTGTTTGTGTGGTCATAGTCATTCGCAGCCTTTCTGCGACGGTACTCATAGAAATATTTATATGAAAATTAAACAAAAGCCCATACTTTTTAAGGTTAAAGAAACTAAGGATTATTGGTTATGCAATTGTAAACAAACTTCAAATAGACCTTTCTGCGATGGGTCTCATATGAGCTCAGAGGTGAAAGCTAAAACAACTTATAAATAGCGAATGAACATAATCCATAGGATCTAATCAATAAAGTTTTTATTACTAGCAAAATGTTCGATTAAACCCCTTCCCGTTCTTTAAATTAGTGAACTGTTGAAAATGATTTTTTCTGTATTTATAGATCAATTATGTAATCATGAAGACATTTTATTTCATTGTTATTACAATATTGTTGGACTGCTTGTGTCAGTAATTTGCATTGCAGATTTTAGATTGTTGTTTAAATTTTTACTGAAATCTAAAAAAAGTTCGAAATTTTGTATTTATATTCATATTTTTATCACTAGATGGCGTATATACAATGTTTCCGGTCGTGATTTCGTTATCATAAAAACGTAAAACTGAATGTTATAAATTTAATTCCACACACACAAATTACAATCATAATTACAAATTATTTTATATTTCTCCTATAAGGATTCCTAATTTTATATGTACATTACCCTAGAGTTACACGCACTCCATTTCGTACATATATATGTATATATATGTAACTGTAACTGCGTTTACATGGAACTTATATGAATCCAACATAAATAAATTTTTATTCGGCAAAATAACTATGTCAATCAATGTCAATGCAAAATAAATATTTGCTATATAGTGTAGACGGCACCTTTGTTATTGAAATAATTTCGAGATTGTAAATACTGTAAACGAGTAAAAGTAACACGAATCAAAACACATTTCAATTTATACACATATAAATATATATATTATATTCTCAGAATATCTTTAATCAATTTAATCCATCTTTCCAGAGTGATATTTGATATAATATTTCTAATGCTAATGGTGCAAACGTGCCTTAACATGTACAGTGGGCGACTTCACGGTACACATGTTTGAATTTTAAACTTGTTTAACAAAACTACTGTTACGGCGGTTGTTGCAAATAGGTATACTAAATCAAATAATTACAGAATTACTTAATACTCCATAAGGAAACGTGATCCAGCTTTTATGTCTGCCGATTGACTACAAAATGAAATCTGCGTAAGTACAGTCTGAATCAACCTAAAATCGAATTATTACACGTTTTTAACGTGTAAACAAAATGTTGAACAACACAGAAATTTTAATCTACGTATGTTTTCGAATGTTATATATAATCCGATTATAATATATACATAATCCGCAATTCCTGCATTTATTAGGAATTCCAAACCACCTGTTGCCACTCGTAAGTGCACAAGCCGCATGAAATGCGACAGCGAAGCTTACAAAGAAGCCGTCAGGGTTTTCTGCCGTTTGAAACCGATGATGGCTCATCCCAACGACGTGTCTTGCATAAAAATTGTATCGGACACAAGCCTGGTGATCAGTCTGCCAGAATCGGCGACAAACAGTCGCGTCGGGAACAAAATCATCCAGACATCCTTCAGTCGTGTCTTTTGCCCAAACGCTCCTCAGAAAGATGTATTCGAATTAGTTGCTCTTCCGCTAGTCAAGAATCTGATCAATGGTAAAAATAGTTTACTCTTCACGTACGGAGTAACCGGTAGTGGCAAGACGTACACCATGTCAGGGAACGAATACGATGCTGGCATCATGCCACGAAGTTTGGATGTTCTTTTTAATAGCATAGCAAATTGCCAAACGAAAAAGTTTGTTTTCAAACCAGACAAACTAAATGGATTCGATGTGCAATCCGATACGGACGCGTCGATAGATAGACAAAGCGAGCTTCAAAAGCTTGCCGTTGTTCAGAATGGGAGAACTCCTAGAACGTATGTTTATTCTAATATACAATTATTGTTAACTGTTCTTTGCTATTTAATATATGCAATTTGCAGGACTAAAGCCGACAATGAAGCAAATAATAACGAGTGTGGTTCCATTGAAACTAATGAATCGCAAATTTTAATGATTGACGAAGACAATGCGTACGCTGTGTTCATAACATATATAGAAATTTATAATAACAGCGTGTATGATTTATTGGAGGATACCGAGGGTAGAATAAAGTAAGTGTTAATCCTTAGAGGAATGCTTAAAACTTGATTTGATCTACAAAAGAATTTGGAAAATTTAGGCCTTTGCAGAGTAAAATCGTTCGAGAAGACGGGAACAGGAACATGTACGTTCATGGCTGCACAGAGGTAGAAGTGAAAAGTGCCAGAGAAGCGTTCGAAGTGTTCCAGAGAGGTCAGCGTAAAAGACATATTGCGTACACAGCTCTCAACGCTGAATCGAGTAGATCTCATAGCGTTTTTACTATAAGACTTGTACAGGTAAGACAAACTAATAATTAGAATCGGATCTTTATACATTTATAGCAAAATTGAGTAGATGAAATTCAAAATTGTTGAAAATTTCTGTTCTAATCAAATCATTAACACTAAACCTACCACCACTGGTCAAAATGAGCAGTTCCAGATTTTTTATTTTACAAGTATTGAAATAATAAAAATGATTTCACAAGAAATGATTGTATAAATATCTTTAGTAGAGCACTACAATAGGAGCCGCACAAAGTCTAAATTTAATCAATCTTGTCATTTTTATAAAGGAACATGTTCCAGTTACTTTTAAGGCTCGGTAGGTTTAGTTTTAAGGGAAGAAATAACATTCACTTTAGTTTCTATTTCTTGCAATCAGTGCAGACAATTTTTATTTTTAATAGTATACTATTTATGTAATTTATACCAATCCAACATTGTCTTTCGCTAGGCACCTTTAGATAAGGATGGGGAACAAATAGTGCAAGATAAACGGGTAATTTGCATCAGTCAATTGTCGCTGGTGGATTTAGCTGGAAGCGAACGTACAAATCGATCCAAGAACACCGGTCAACGACTCAGAGAAGCAGGTGAATATTCACTATTAAATAACAATGTTATTCATTTCGTCATCTACATAAAACGCTTCTATAAAAATAGGAAACATAAACAACTCGCTGATGACTCTACGAACATGCCTTGAATTGCTACGCGAGAACCAAACCCAGGGTATAAATAAAATAGTCCCATATCGAGAGTCCAAAGTAACTCATCTTTTCAAGAATTATTTCGATGGCGAAGGCACTGTTAGAATGATTGTTTGCGTTAACCCTAGAGCCGATGACTACGATGAAACTATAGTGAGTAGTTGTTCTAAAATTGAATGCAAAATACATTAATAGCGTACTAATTACAGTTCTTGTTTTAACGCAGCAAGTAATGAAGTTCGCTGAAGTCAGTCAAGAAGTGCAAGTGACGAATTCCGCGACTTCAAAATTAGATCTAGGATACACGCCTGGCAGAAGACAAGCCAATAAAGTAGAAAATATATATCTTTTTAAATTTAGTCGACTCGAATGCTCGTATGTGTTTTGTTTATCGTTGTTTTGTTTCCAACATAGATATTTAAAGAAGCAAAGAATAGATTAGAATCTTCCGGTAACCCAGCTGCTGGCGACTTGGAAGTTGATTTAGGCTTAGTGTACAGGTACATCGATTAACATTAACGAAGTCGGAAATATTGTTTTTGTTGTAACATCAAATTTCTTGCAGCCTCGGAGGACCGTTCCCAAATACAGACTTAACGAGTCCGCACAACGACGAAATAATAACCACGCTGATGCGATTCCTGGAAACGCGCATTCAGAAACGCAATGTCTTGCAAGAGGATTTAAAACAGAAACGTAACTACACGATGATAATTAGACTATGCATTTTTATGCAAAATAATAGACATTTCACTCTTTCTTTAATCATTTTAATCTCCCTACTGTTTTAAATTGCATCTACTCATTTTTGTCATAAATGCATAAAGTCCGCAGTCCACTGGTGATATATTTCTGTAAATGAATGTTCGACTAATTTTTCCAGAAACTAACTTCAGAAACATGTTGGTAAAAATGGAGCGGGAGAACGTGTCCCTTAGAATTGAGAATTCTGCGTTGAGAACGTCCGGCGACCAGCAAAAGAAGAAGGTATGTATTTAAAGAACTATGTAACGTTTCGAGGGTAACAATTCTATTGTTACAGATCTCTGTTTTGGAAGCCCACATTTGCAAAACTGAATCGCAAATCGACACTCTCCTGTTCAGATTGAACAGCGCGAACGACATAATCAGACACATGAAAGAAGAGGTAACATATTTTTACGTTGTAATTCCCGTCTTTTGATAAACGAGATACTAATGAATTTTTTCACAGCTAAAGAACAAGGATATGCAACTCAATCAACGTGCAATAGACAAGCAGAAGGTTAAGGAGAAGTATACTAGTAAGATTCAAATAGAGACTGATAAGATGGGCAAGGAGTTGGAAGCTAAATTACGACGACAGCGTGAAATTCTTCAGGTAGACGAAGTTTTACATTCTTAAAATTTTCGTTACAAGCCTGAACGAAAAGGCTGTGAAAAGCAACCTTTGCTATTCTTTGCATAATTCAGACTACACGCAAGTTTTCTATAATTGTCATTACTTATCATTGGACTGCGGATCTTTTTATGCATTTATGGCTTCAAAAAATGCTAGGAAATAAAATTCCGCAGAATTTAGTACGATTTCTATTCATTTCAGGTTTACAAAGACTTCTACTACTGAAAATACCTTTTACATAGTGTCACTTTCTTAAAATTTGCCTACGAAGAAAATTGCATAAACATCCGCAGTCTACTTATCATCTAGCAAACTAATCCATCTGGATCGGCAGAAAAGTTATTCCATAAGACCGACTGTAGTTTCTATTTGTTTATTAGAGTCAAATGAAGGAGAAGGATGAGAAGTTGAAGCTAATGAAACAGATACTACATGACGACGAGATTGGTGTTGAAGGAAAAACGGAATCGAAGGAGTCAATTCCAGTAACGATATCGAGTGATACAGAAATTCCTACAACGCCCACAATTATTGTTAATCCCGCGACAGTATCAGAACCAGCTGCGTCTTCTAGCACAGCTACGCCAAAAGACCGCGTGAAATCACCGTCCACCGTTCAGATCGAAGACCAAGTTGATACCAAGATCGGTACAACGGTAAGTTTACGCTATTGGTTAATTAAAATTGTTACCTTTGACCTTCCAATTACACAATCTGTAGGAAAGAATTCCTGTAGTAAACTTGCGGTACAGACGATCGCAAAGCGCCGAGAGATGGGTAGATCACCGGCCTTCTGGCTTGGTTCCAGTTGGAACTATCCTCCAACCGCTTCTACGACACAAACGAAACCTAACACAATTGACAGACCCGAGAGACATAACTGACGGGGCGTCTAGGTATTGTCTCGTCGCACAGGAGCAAGATGACGACGGTGAACTTGAAACGAAATTGTACAAAGTTAGTATTCATAGTAATAATGATTAGACTGCGGATCTTTATGCATTTATAGCAAAATTGAGTAGATAAAGTTCAAAATTGTTGGAAAATTTCTCATCTATTAAAATTATTAGGGGGAGAAAGAATATTCTATTCGGTTTCTATTTCTTGCAATCGACGCAGACAATTTTTATTTCGCATAAAGATCTGCAGTCTGGTAATAAGACTAGATAACGCTGCAACAAACTTTTATTTTCTTTTGAATCTGTAATTTCGTGTAAATGTTTGTAGAACTCTGTAAGTTATACAGTGTAAGCTATAAATAATCCTTGTATTATAGGGCGATATTTTACCAACTAGCGGAGGAGGTGCCCAAGTGGTGTTTAACGACATGGAACACTTGAAGCAAGTGTCGCCTGTACCGAGAAGAAAACGCAGCAGCTTCTTCAGTCCGGAGAAGAAAACTCAAAGTAGTCCAGAAGAGAATAACACGAAGAAACCTCGCGTTTAAGGTTTATTCGGTAAATTATTCGCGTCGCGAAATGGAGATGAAGACTTTTTTATCAGGAATAAGATTAGTTACATAGTACGTATGTATTCAAAGACCAAAGTGACGAAGGGATGGACTTTCTCTTCTATTATTTTCTTTCCTTTTATGCAATAACGAAAAGTACAAATCAGTTTATAAGCGTGTACAAATTGGTGCTTAGTATAGTTTTTGTTTGTTTTTCGTTTGATAGCGAAATATATATATTTTTCTGTTACCGAATTATTATTCTAGGTGAAAGTATATAATTAAATTGTTTATAATTCAAAGTATATCGTTACTTAAGACATATCTTTTTAATTAAAGATAAATTAAAGATATTCTCGCCTAACATCTGTTCTGTCTTGTTTTTTTTAATATAATAATTCCGTATAGCGATAAATGTCCATTTATTTCCTGTGGCTTATACAACTCAGACTCTGTAAATAATACAAACGTTAGGACAACAGAAGCCTGGATATGTATTGCCAACAGCGAACAGCTTCTACATTATAAGGTGCGAATAATGAAAATTGATGTCGAAGAGCGATGTCGAAGAGTTCAATGCTTTTCTTTTCTTCGAACGCTTTCGGTAATAATGTGTAAGTCGTTCAACAATAAAAAAAAATTATATATTCAAAAAATTCGCTACCGCGTAGCAGTAAACTGTATGCGACAGAAATAGTTTTATAGCATTTCATTTTTCTTTTTGACGATTTTTTTTATCTTTTTTGTATCTTTCAGATACTACAACATTACAGAAATTGAGCGTACTCTTGCAACTAATAACGTTATTGTATAGTACAGAGCTATAATGGATTACATTACTCTTATCTTTCTGTTTCGTGTTCGCTTCACTTATCCTCTCGATGCGCTGGCAACGTATAAAATCATATAAAGTATCGAGACTAGATGAATACCTTAATTAGTTAAAGTAATTAGTCGTTACATATTACGATCGGTTTCTTTAACAACGTCAAGTACCTACGCGCTGTCTAACCCGGGCAACCAAAGGTAACCACGAAAAGTGAGGGAGAATGGTTCGTTCGCCATGTTGACGTCATAATTGATACATATCCCCGAAAACAGAAATCGTGCAGTCAATCCAGCAGAACGTACAATGTCGAATCCATAACAGTAGCAAAGTTATAAGCGACGAGAACTCGATAGCCCATATTTCTAGAACTAACAGAGTAATTTTGGAATGCTTCGATTATCCCTAGACATGACGTAATTACTTATAGCGAGAGGAACTGAAAGAACAGGTCACACCAAACAAGTTTCAACAATAAGAGGATCAACAATGGTTCGCAAAGTGCAGCGTATACTGCGTATCAATTGTAAGAACCAAGGCGAAGCACTAACAACCGATTCTTGAGTCCATTGTCAAACAACGCTCTTCCGTAAAAAAGTAATGCGAAACAAAATTCCAATTTTCACCCACTACACTTACGCAGAAGATGACGGTTGAAGTACTTCTACAAAATTAATAATTTAGTCTTTTACCATTTGTTTAAAAATTAGAATCCAGGGATTGGCCCCAGCAATCTCGGATGACTGGTAATCCTAACCAGTCCTGATATAGAGGGTATTACGAACAAAATATTTGTTATACTATCACGACTGAAGGAGATATTTAGGTGACTATCTTTAGACAGACTGCCCAGTATAATATCTGTTCCTGCATACACAGAAGCAGGCTTAAAATGAGAAGCAGAGACTGCGTCGACTAAATTGGATAAACATTGATGTTCATTCTCAGCGCGCGCTGAGATGCTTTAGTAACTGTGTTAGACCTGTAGAGGATGTTTACTTACGGGCAGCTAACCGACGTACCCCAAAAGTATTCGCTGACAGAAATGATGAAGTATTGCAAGGATGAAGCCACCAGGATCTTCGATCAGCGGATTGTCACGAAAGAACACACTGTGCGAGAACTTCCTGAATGATCCTGGATCGCTTGACAGACATCAACAGATTGAAGATTCAAGGAATGACAAGGAAGCTGAGGAAAGCTCCTTTGCGAATTCTGCAGCAACCGAATGGCAACACTAGCCACAGAAAAACCGGTGACGCTGTAAAGGAGGGCATAATTGTAACAAGTTATTTAAAAAATTGGATATCTTGTTTATTTAAAGATGATAGTGTTATGCGACGATGCATTCTCCCTTTTGCTTTGACCACCAAATACAAACGGGACGCGCGCGCGCGTGTGACCTTAGAATATTGTCCATTAGAAGCTAGTTGTTGCAAGACAAGTTCACCGAATAAAAAAACTGTGAAGCTACAGTAAAAGTCGACCTGCATAGAAATTGTTAAGCGAGTTCTTGTGCAGCTGAAGTTGCGCTGTGAAGTTAACGCATTGAGAACCGAGTACAACCAGTCATTGTCATTAACATATCCCTTTTTTATGTCTGTCTGTCTGTGTATGTGTGTTGTGTCTACAGTCCTGTATTGGAAAGTATCCCTGAGTAGACTTAAGAGCGTTAGGAATAATATTCCACTTTTATATGGTTTTGCTGTTTTAAATAAGTAGAGAATTTCATGGCAACATTGAGAGCTACAACATCTGTGGAAATATCAGTCGTCACGCGCAAACGATCGCTCAATGGCGATGGCAACGCTAACAGCCGAGATACAGTTCTCTAAACAATTATTGTCAGACTATCCACTCTTAACTAAAGACGTGTACCGTTAACAAACTACTCGAGGCATGCGAGAACACGAAAAGCTCGGGACGGGTCGAGAACTTTAGTCGGGATCGGTTCTCGAAAATGAGGTTCCCAAGCGTATTCGAGTGTTCAAATGTATCGGAGTTGTCGACAATTTTTGGAAATCCCCAAAGTTTTGGGAATTTCGATATATTAGAGAATCTCCAAATTCCCGAGCCCGACCATCGGGTTCTCGCAGAGCTCTGGAAACTATCGAGTCAATTCGCGATACACATTCAAGGGAAAGAATACGTATAGTCTCAGGAGGAGAACAACCGGGGCGTCCCACCCTCAATGCGTTAAAATAGAGTATACATATATGCCGTTCAGGTTCTTCTTAAATTCTAATAATCGAAACGCGGGCTAACTTTGAGCACTTTCACGAGTGAAAGGAGACATAAATCGTGCATAATACATACGACTCGCTTTGTTCCCTGTAAATACACTTGACGAACTAAAGCGAATCGATGACCTTAACACCGACTAGCGGTAACTGAAAAACGACCGAGGAGATGACATTTACAGACTTTTAACATTTACTCGTACTTCTTAAAGTTTCAAGCTCTTATCACCATACATACATATATAGGAGATATATATATAATATACAGGTACGATGCACGTACATATATATTATACATATACGTAGTATCTTCTGCGCGTATTATAATATATATATTACTTCTCGTTTAATATATATATTATGTTTCTAACTCGAATATGTAAACATTCCAGATAATACCACAGACGCTAGACCAGAAGCATTATTGATTCTTCTTTATGAAACTGGAGAGGCTCTTTACGGATAGGTGTAGGCTTCCTTCGCGGAACATTTCAAACGGATTTCTCGCTTGAGGTTATTTTATATATGTATGTGTAACATCAACATTAATTTTTCAAATTTCCAGTAAACTAGCGTTACGTGTTAATTACTTGTAACCTTACCGTCGATTGACGATAATTAATTCAGCTTTCATTATACCTCATGTGTACCAACAATATAACGCATGACATAGGTAAGATAGATTTTCTGTTGTCGTCATCGTCGATGATGCCAATGTTTCACATGACACAGCGCTTCAACGACTGTGTTTCGTCTTTTCTCGAATCACTTTTCCTAAGAGCAAACTGTGCGAATAACACCAACAAATACCAACGTATCCTTTTCGTGTATATAACAGATACACCATTAAATTCCTTTGATATTTCTGCGGTGTTCCGCATACGTCTATACACATAATGCACCGAAGGTAATAAAAAGCATAGACCGAACGAATTGATCGGGGAAAAAACAGAAGATCGAGAACCGTGTATCGTGGTTCGGTAAGCGTGACTGTGGAAACGTAAGCGAAATACTGAGAAAAATATGTCACTATTTAGAAAAGGTAACAAACATTCCTCCGCGAACAAAATTCTTTGCGAGAGAGATATCTCGTCGGATTTGTTACGTTTCTAATTCCATTGTGAATGTCGTAAGGAATACTGAGACAACTCGACGGCAACGACATTACTGACGCACCGTGTGAAAAAACACACACACACTTTTTCGTGGTCGAAACATCAACGTGCGAAGAACAAACCATTCAATGCACTAAAAACCTCCCACTTCCTTGATTCGTGAGCGCAAGAACATCAAGGTGATGTTTCTGACTCGGTTAAAAGCGACAATACCGTCACGATTCTTCCAAACGGGCGATCCAAATTTACAAGCATAGCAACATCGAACAACGAGCTTATTCTATAGCTTTGCTCATGAATTCTATAAATCGCTTGCCGTATTGTTCTGGATCACAGGTTGATATACCATCGACGTTAGCACCATATTTCACTGTCTTAGCTGCCTTCGCTGCTTGTTTACGAACACCGTAATGTGTCAGTACATCTATTATGGCTAAAAAATAAATTTCCTTCATGGGTGCACCTGGAACAACAAGTCAACGTTAAAAGACTGACAAATAACTTGATAAATAATTATGAAAGTGGTGCAAGCCAAAAAAACGAAACATTTTGTTTTATAGTAGAACAATAGTTTTTTTTAATATATTCAAATGTGAAGTAACTTACACCACTTTCAACAAACACAGTCATTACCTTCTTTACTAGGTATCGCGTAAATATCTAATTGAGGAATTATTGCATCTTCGTACTGTAGACTGGTGTCGCGATTCAACGGAGCATGAGGTGATTCAGGTGGTGTTGCCATTCCAGCAACACCACTCCAACCCCATAAACGGCTGAACAATAGAACAAACATTAGAAATATTGAATGAAAAACATTTCATGAATATATTAAGTAATCCTTACTCTCCCATCGGACCTCGAGAGTCCAATCCACTTCCGGACTCACTATCCTCTTCGTCCTCGTGATTTTCCTCCTCCTCCTCCCTCTCCGCACGCTCTCTATTCTCTTGTTCAGCTCTTGCACAATCGTGCAAACCGAGCAGCAAAGAATAGTCCATTAAGTGCAATCGCGTTAGGAACTGTGGAAGCAATTCATCAATTATCAATAGGTGCAATTTAAAACAGTGAAAAGATTAGAAGGCTTTAAGAGTATCAATATATTATTGTCACTATTTTTATTTTGCATAAACATCCGGAGTCTAACTATCAGAATTGAAAAAGAATTGAAAAAGAAATTCCATCGATCCGTACAAGGGGAGGAACTCACATCGACATCAGCAGTTAACGTCTCTATAAGTTTCGCTTTTGCTTCTTCACCTATATAAATTTTCATTCCTTCTTTAACGAAATCATTGTCCTTATACGTTGGCAAATCTTTCTCTTTCTCTTTGTCAGACGCCTCACGATCTACGGTTGAACCCTTCAAATCAAACTTCTTGTGGGTCGTTAAGTGATTCGAGAATACGTTTCTTATGGCAACAACGTAATGTTCGAGCCCCTCGACTGTTAAACGATACATGCCGAGGTATTGGGGTAACAATGTTTTCCCATGCCTTTCGACAATATACTGAAAGTAATGTTGTTAGTTTTGCACACCTCTGGTGACAATACACGAGCTTACTGTGAAAATGATTTCTCCATACCGGATGATAATGTTTCAGAAACGAATGCATCCTTTCGACCTCCTCGCTCGTAAGAGTTTTGATGATAAACAACTTATCGTAGGACTGATAAAATTTTGCTCCGCTTTTCCCCGAAGAGTCTTCCAATATCGGCTGTGATCTGGAATTAAAAAGTATACCGATTATTTATTCTGGATTACTAGCAGCAGCGGGATAACATTCTTTTGTAATGAATAAAGCATTCGTTGTTCTCACGTCGAAGCACGCTATGTTTATTTTGATCATTTTCTAGGATACCAATCCTTATTAGTCTACATCTATCACATTTCACATGCGAAAGAAAACAAATATATTAATTACTCGCATACTACATTGTGTATTATAATGGAAAGAAAAAAAAAACTGATAACAAAACCATGTAAACAACGTCTGTCAACCACCTAGAATACAAATTAAAAAATACATCAAGTTAGAAGAAAAGCATGCTTGAAATGTAACTTATGGGATCTAATCTACGATATACTGTAATAACATATGATTAAATATATCGTTTGTGTCTGATAACAGTACGGCGAAGTAATGTATGTGCTGTGGGTTCCTTGGAATCGATTCTTTATCTTTAATAAGGAACTCATGAAAATAAGTTAGCCACAAGCAACACGCAGAAACTGAAAAATCAAGACTGGCTAACCTCAGACGCTTTGGCTTAAAACTGTAGGAACGTAGCGGCTTGGTTAGGACTGGAATTTGTGAAAAAATAGGAATAGGAGGAGAAAGGGTTATCGAAGGAGCAGTAGCAGAGCGGTGAACCAATTCACGAGCCTTCCCAGTCAAATCCAAACGCCTCTCTGTTTGCGAAGGATTAAATGCCCGACATCTAGCATTAAAATTTATGTATTACAGTCGACTGTCAGCAATTGTTGCTTAATGCTTTCAAATGTAGAGTACCATTTTCTTTGCATGTATAATAAATAGTCTTCTTTTACAAGACTCTTTCTTTCTATGTAGAAAATAATGTTAGTCACAAAAATTTCATATCTAGCAATACACTTCCGTTTGCATGCCTTGTGAAAAGAACATTGTATTACTGCGCTGTTCAAATCTCTCGAAATTTCTCGAAATTTTTATCCCTCGACCATTGTTTCAGAGTTTAATGGTGTTCGCAATGCAGCAAAATTTTATCGAAATTTCAGACACATCAAAACTATACAAACACAAGAGGTATGCGCTTTCATTAATAGAAAATGTTATTGATATCATGACAGAAAAGAAATCCTTCTCATAACATTTCAATTCAAACCGATATCGAGTGTCAAGATAAAATTGTTTATTTACAATTATTTTGCCTATGAGTCATTCTGCGGATTACCTCTCCTCAAGGTTGTATCAAGTAAAGCCTCTAAATCTGCAATGTTCTATAAATAAATAAACGAATACTTTGTAGCAGAAAGAACTGAGGAACACTTATCAGAATTAAGTACATACACGGATATATAACTTTACACCAATGCTATCGTAGGTTCCGACATAAAGCTTATCGTGTAACATAATACATATCTTGAGCATGCAGTGCGACGTAATAGAAAGGAAGGCATCTAAAAGTGTATTGAAAAGTGTTTTGTTTTTCTTTTTTTTTTCATCTGTAAAATGCGTTGCAAATAGAGACCAAGTATGTTGCTACTTTAGAGAAACATTTAAACTAATATTTACAGCTTCAACAATTATACAATAAGATACAGACTATTAAATAAATTACCATTTACCTTGTCATAGATTCCTTATAGTCCAAATCATCTATACCAAATCTTTCCCTTAAATTTCTGAATACTAACGGACAATACTCTTTGATCTTAAAGTGAGAGGGCATATTCTCCCTAAAACAGAAAATAATTTACATAAACGTAAAAGCATATAATGCTGTCGGAATACTAATATGTATACCAGTCTTTCATTCTCAAATTTGGAGATAAAGCTATCTCCTGCGTTAACCACAACCTCAGATCACAAGGACCTTCATTGATTCTATTATTAAAAGCAGTGACCAACCTACTAATTCAGTATTTAGGCGATATATTTAGAATAGACCTCGGCGGTATGCTTTAAATTTACGATTTCTTTCTTATATCGGAGAAAACACTGCTCTCGCATCTCCGGATGCTTAAAGCATTTTAATTTGCACTTTTATTCTTATACCGCTTTCCATTTATAGGAATACCGCCGATAGATATTACGGAACTCACTTGTTGAAAAGGTGATTGTCTACTCTCAGTTTGCTGTAGGCTCTGAAATCATCTGGCAGGAGCATTACCGGTATGTTAACGTGACTAAGTTCATTTATCTGAAACGCACAGAAACATAACACGAGTGTCATGTACTCGTTCGTGCATATACTCGTCGTACATAATATTTATCATAATCATCCCACATATAATGAGATCATGCATCTGTCCACATAAATGTCATCATGTCAAATCACTTAATGACTTAATGTAAACTAGAACTTCTTCGATATCGAATAGTTTATCGTAAAAACTATGACCGAATTCTGCTGCTAAATATTTTGTTCGAAGCTGGACAGTTATCGATCATGGTATGTAAATAAAATTGAAACACACAATAATCATTGAATATTGTTGTATCAGCGAAACTACGTTTATCACGATAACAGGATGTAATCGATAATAAATCATCGAATACGAGGCTCGATCAACGAAGAGCCACCGTTCATTAAAATAATGTTAATCGAATAACGGCGAGGCCTGCCTCACTATAATTATAATAGAATACAAAACAAGGTTTTAAAACGTAAATAACTGACGCGCACTATTTTGCAAAAACAGCGCGCGGCAAGGTGAACTGTAGTGTAAATCAGTCGACGACCGATCCCTCTCGCCGACAAAAACAAATTTACGTCACCGTTCTAACTTCGAATGTAAAATAAATCAGAAATACTTTGGCTAGTATCGAGGGCGAAGGTGACCGAGAGGTATCGTGCATCTCGGATAATTCTCTCTGTGAAGCTATCTTGGAGCTTATCGTTCAGAAAAATGATCATTAGAATACGTTTCAGGAACACGACGAAAAAACGAATGTCCAACTATCCTGTTTATATTAAAGTTTCGCGATAGATGAAGAAAAATGGCATTTCGATGACGTACGATGCTGTCACCTCGTACTCACCGTGTGATTGACACCCCACATGAAAACACTGAGGAGAGGTTCGTTCGCACGGAACAGCTTAACCTTTTGATGTTTCACTCGAAAGTGTTTCTTTTTGAGCTTGCTCAGCCCGCTGGACATTTGCGATATGCCGGACATGGTTTCTCTCGCGTTCGGTGCCTCTTCGACGAACACCTTTTTTTTCGTTAAACACCTCGGTTGCCGCGCGCGCTAGAAAAACCCAATGGAACCCTCTTCACACTGTCGTCATCGCGGAATCCCCTCGCGAGGCTCTGCGAGGCTCTCTGACACAAGCAGAAGAGAGAGAGAGACAGTGAGAGAAACAGAAAGAGAGAGAGAAAAAAGGAAGACGGTCGCTCAAGTTCGAGGTGACAATCACCACCGGTAGACAGACCGAAACGCACCCCACGGCGGTTGAATAGCGACTGAGGTACTCCTTTTAAAAATGGCGAGGACAAGCATGTCCTACCTGCAAGCCTGCAACAACTATATAGAAACTCTGCGGATACGCGAGTTGCGCCTTGGCACCGTTTCCAATCACGACGAACCAAGTTCAACCGTGTGGATTCGTCACAACCTCATCTAATACGATGCCTTATTTCGTACATACATTTTAATCGAACCTCTATATATTTGTTACGCATGCGATGTATTTCCCCCGCGTTAAATTTTCCAGCGAAACCCCGCGCCTACGCCTATGAATCAGTGCGGAGATATTGGCCAAGTTTTATCGCGCATGCGCGTACAAAAGGTAGCAGGGCCGTAATATTGGCGGGAAAGTTTTGCGTTGTTTTATGTATTTGGTTGGCAAGAAAGTAATTTCGGAATTTTAATAATTATTTCAAATAAAGTCGTAAAAGATCATATATGTACACGCAATTATTACACAAAAAATTTTAATATTTTATATGTGCATACAGAGATAGTATACACAAATACACATGATATATATTAATTTTTCACATTTTTGAAAATTTTACAGGGTGATCGAGGTACCCTATTTTATCGAGAATTTTACTTTACTGATGCTACAATCACCGCAAACCGGTCTCAGATTTAGTTAAAACTTTCCACACTTATATGTAAAGTATAATTTCCTGTTTACGAAAATGTACCACACATTACAGGGCCGAATAGTCAATATTTTACAAGACATTGACGATTGTCAGCTGAAAATATAGTTGCGCCAAACGGTGTTACGAGTAAGTATCGACGTGATTCCAGCAGTATAACGCGTTAGAATAGTACGGCGTAGATCGCGAGTTCAAATCTATATTTCTTTTATTTTCATTTTTTCTTTGGATTATACATGTCAACTGTTTTGTAAATTTGCTTAAAAATAAATATGTCTATGGAAACAACTGTTCTTCTTTATTTATTTCCTGTGTAAGAAATACAAAAATAGTAAGTGTACCGTTCAAATATCTTGAAAAGTATGAAGGACACGAAAAAATCCAATCAAATTGATCAGGTAAAATGTGGTTAATTAAAAAAAAATAGAAACAAAAATGAGATTTGAACTTGCGACCTACGTGGTAGAAATTCAGCACGTTACCGCTGAACTATTGTGACGTTTGACACACCATTTGACACAACAGTATTTTAAGTGTAATGAAACTTTAATTGTTAATACGTCGACAGGTATTGAGTATCTGACTCTAAAATAGTACATATCCGTAAACAGAAGAACGAACTCTATAACTGAACAAAGTTTCAACTAAATCAAGCACTCTCTTTGATTTTCAAATCACCGATTTTAACATCGCCATAAAGATTCGTGGATTGATAGAAATCATTTCATGAAAACTTTAATACATGCTCGAACATTTACCTTGACTTTTTCAAGCGATACACGGTTTTTGCAGTTTAGTTACCTTAATGCGACTCACGATGCAGTGTCACTGCAGTATACCGGGTGTCCGAGTTATATATCGCTTTGCGGCTGATGCGTAAATAGATGTAGAATAATGTAGATGTATAGATGATCCATTAATTTTTCAAATTTCTATCAATTCTATCACAATTCTATTCCTCTATCGTCAATATATAAAAATGACAAGTGGACGAACAATTGATAATTATAATTAGAATTCTTACTGATAGGAATTAGGAAGATTCTCCCTGCATGTTAACATGCAATTATACAGACTTATAATTACTTCAATACTATCTTATTCTTTTATAATTAAAAGCAACAAATATATGAAGAGAACTATTTATGTATATAATATTATTAATGATTTTTTATTAAAATAAATGTTGTGAAAGGTATAATTATATAGAGAGATCAATTTATCCGCATAGCGTTATATATATTCGAATTCGACTTTTGTTTCGAGCATAAATACTCCATTAAAATTTCGTCGCCTCGCGATACCTAAAAGACTATTTCGATTTATTCCGACGAATTAAACACGTTTCGATCGAACATAAATGCATTTACTGATATTGATAAGCAAAATCTGTTTACGGTTCAGCCTTAAAGGGAGAAACCATCGTGATAATGTGAACGCGTCGTAACGCGTGCACCAAGAAAGCCGCCACCGAACGTCGTGCTAAAAAACTCATTGAAATATAGAGCTCCGCGTTCGAATAGGCAAATGGAAACAATGTCAAATCCGTATCCGAAAAAAATGCACGACACATACGAGGACGAAGAAGAGAGGAAGCATTTTCAACGAATCGTTTCGGCGTTCAAATATTACAAGTGAGTAGTCGACAAGAAATCATTTCAACTATTCCTGTGGCTCTAATCCTCGGCACGGCGATTTTGCCTTTATCTTTATATCATCTTTATTTTTCACTTTTTACGTTCTTCTTTATGCATTGTAACGACAATAACTCAATGTGTCATTGTTCACGATTTTTCGTACATCGTCGGAACATTTTCAACGATATTACTTAACCTTTGCCGAAGCAGCGGTACGCGGATGTTTTATTTGGTGATTGCTCATGTTGTTCTCCTATCGTTACAGAAATCTATGATCGAAATTGTGTCATTGAGCTTTCCAGCTAAAGTTCAACGACCCGTGTATAATGAGATACTTCCCGTTTGGGTTTGTCCAATAAGATCTTTTAATGGTGTGCAATTTACCAATTTGTTATCTCCTAAAAATTGGTATTCGCATATTCGGCTTGCAGTTGCATAACATTATGATTCTAATTCGGCATAACGTTACCATTTGTTTCTCTAATCTTTCTTGTTACAGAACTCACTCGCTGTCCAGGGTAAAAAAGACCGAGTCGTATTTGTTGACACTTCCACCTCACCATCAGAAACTTTTGTCCAAGTACAAAGATCATCTGCAAGAAGTTAAACGATGTATCGAAAATAACGACGAGATCATTAAGTTGATCATAAAAGACGTTGCGCATATCTTTGAGAATGTGAGCCCAGCTAGTGCACAGACTGACAGTGTAAGAAAAGTTTACCTGGTGTGTGGCATGTATACATCCTGTTGTTTGATATATGTTTCAATCATATTGCGATCGATTTATTCAATTAATCCTGTGCTAGGAACACCCTAATACGAATTTGATGTCTGTGTCTCGTGAACTATGACTTCCAACATTATATTTTGCAAAAATAATCTTCTGTATCTTCTACGTCCATTTTCTTATTGATTTTTAGCTTTTTTTTCTTGTGACTTTAACAAGCTTCTTTTTTTATAAAAATATATTCTATTGTACAAAATATAGGTAGGTCTGATTGCAGACACTAAATCCTCGTCCAGTAATGGCTGATCAAGAAAAGGTGCAAGCTACGATTAAACAGCTGGTTCGTGATTGGAGCATCGAGGGGACCGAAGAACGTAACGCGTGTTATCAACCTATTATAGATGAGATATTGCATCAATTTCCTCTAGAATACTGGTACGAACATTTCAATATTTCATGCATTGAAAAGAATCTTTGCTCGAAGCATCTGCTCCATTGTATTAAAACAGTTAAGAAAAGTATGAAATGATAGGTAAATTTCTAGTACACCGTCTGAAGTGCAAATTTTAGTACCTGGGGCAGGATTAGGAAGACTCGCGTACGAAATTGCAAGACGAGGATACGTTTGCCAAGGAAATGAGTTTTCTCTGTTTATGCTGTTCGCGTCACATTTCGTGTTAAACAAGTGAGTATCGATGGATGTTGTTTTAGTTAATATTTGATGTTATTAACGTTTTGTAACAATGTTGCAGATGTAGGGGAGTGAATTCATATCAAGTACATCCATGGGTTCATCAGTACATGAATAATTTAAAACCGGAGCATCAAACTCAGGCTGTATTTTTTCCTGATGTGAATCCTAGCGATCTACCAGAAAACGCACAGTTTTCTATGGCAGCTGGGGACTTTTTAGAGGTGGGTTTCATGGTTCTTTAAAATTTGAGAAAACACGATCACAGGAGATTCTTTATCTTGCAGGTTTACACGGAAAACAATCATTGGGACTGTGTCGCAACGTGTTTCTTTATAGATTGCGCAAATAATGTTGTACAATTTATTGAAACAATCTATAAGATCCTAAAACCAGGAGGTATATGGATAAATCTTGGACCACTGTTGTATCATTTCAGTGATATGCCAATGGAAGACTCAATAGAACCAAGTTACGATGTTGTTCGCGATGTTATTCAAGGATTTGGTTTTCAATTAGAAGTAATTAAATTTCTAATATCATCGTAACATGCTACACTGTTGCACATTGTAGTATTTACTCATTATGACTATTACTCTGTTTTCAGAAGGAAGAAAAACGTATGAAAACACGCTACGCACAGAATATTAACAGTATGTTACAATGTGAATATAATAGCGTATATTTTGTTTGTCGAAAGCCTAAAAGACGCATAGACAACGATATGAGTCATCGAAACGGTTCCGAAAGTAATGGAATGCAGGAACAAGAGAACTAATCTATTGACGACCCGATGTGTTCCACTCGTAAGAAAAATTGATCTAACTGTAAATGCATTATATAATAGTTTCTATATTACAAAAGCAAAGCTGTTATACTTTATAAATAATAAGTCGATATTAGGCAACTTGGGGTTTACATGATGGAAAGAAAGAAATCTTTTAAAGGCAGTTAAAGATTAAATTGATATTTTTTTATCTGAAAATTTTATTTCATTAGAATTTACAGTTGAATGTATTCGCTCGATTGTTAACAAATTGAATAGTAAAGTAGTAGAATTATTTTCTTATTGTATCGACGCAAGTTGAATCTCGTGTCCAATATATAAAATGAATTTTTAATAACAGTTTTGCGATTTCTCTTTTGAGTTCAATATTTGTGATTTAGCATAATCATTAAACTTCATTGTTTCGATTATTTATCAAATATCGTGATAACGTGAAAATAAAACAAACTAGATTTGGTTGCATGTATATACAATATAATATGCAATGTTTCCCCGTTCGAGATGCTCTCTTCCATTCGCTTTGTAGAGGATTTTCATTTATTTAATGATTAACAGATGCATCTTACCAAAAAATACATGTTAGTTACAAATTTTTACAGAAACCAGTGTTGCCTTATCCAGTTTTATCTCAAATTGACGAAAGTTAGTACTGCAAAGAAGATGCAATTTCAAAATTTCAGTGCTTTGTTTTTTTTTTGCAATTCGAACGTTGTTTCTGTTTTCTCTTCGATTACATATTTTCTTTTTTTTTCGGAGATTAAAGAGGAAAGAGTCGCACAAATTTCAGTGTCCATTTTACAATAATTTAGTTCGACATTATGTTATTAAAAATATCACAAGTTCACGTTGCGAAGCAAGAAAGTTTTCCTTTGCAATACAAAATACATGCAGGCCAAAAAATAATTATAAAATAAGCTAGGCCTAACAATGTAATTAATATAATTTTTTATTAAAAACAATGTACGATGAAAAATCTTGACGAATGTGTAATTACCTCTTTAAAAAAAGATTACAATACTTTTAAAGCACTTATGGTACAAAAACTTAGATAGTGGAAAGACGATGTCGATATGTTTTTCTCCTTTACAGACTTTTATTTAGATATTGTACAAACAATGTTGCAATTTGATTCACCTCAATTTGTTGCATTTTACTATAAGTTAAAAATTGTCTTCGTAATCTCATAAGCTGAGCTGCTGTACACGGCCTGTGTACTGTTAAATTGTGGTCCGGTATTTTAAAATCATTTTCGATACCCAACTGCTTGGCTGACAATATCGCCTTTATATCGAGAACAAGAAAAAAGAACAAACATGTATATTAATTTATCATAAGCGTACAACCTTATGATTTCCAATCTTTTGTAGTATCATTTTCTGCAATTTTATCATGGTTATTTAGCCAATAAAAAATCTTCAAACAACTTACATTGATCACTTCTTGAGTAACCGAGTCCAATTCGTACAAGTAATTCGTAGACGACAGTGGTTGCTGAAATGTTACGTGAAACATTAATATATATATAGTTTGATAGAATAATTTCTGTAAATACTCACACACTGTGTACTCAAATTTGGTTTCGGCGCTTTCACTTCGTACAAGGATTTATAAATTTCATCGAACTTTAACTCGTCCTCTGTTGAAACTGAAAACAACGGAGAGTCCCAACGATTCTTACTATTCGGAGTTTCGTACCTACGTAACGTGTAACGTGTATTTTATTGTATTCAAATAAAATGATTCTTTGCTATGTATCTTTATTTACCTCATAACAAGAGCATCAAAAATTTCTCTGCTATACTGTTCATTTTCTGGTCGTTTTTCATTCAACAACCAAGCATGTTCAATCGGTATATCGCAATGAATTGTACACTGAGGGTTTTTATACAACTTTGTCATGCAGTATATTTCGTAGCGATATCCTTTGATATAATTACTGCCATCCATTATCAAAACATCGTTAATATTTAACAAACGTTGAACTGCAGACTTTACATCGCTCCTCACACCTTTCTCTTTCTTCGAATCTGCAATGCAGATCGTAATAATCAAAATTCCTTGTGATTTATTCTTAAAAATCAGTTCAATTGGCGAATTCTAACCAGCGTAGAAAGTATTTTTATCGTAGCCTGCCTTGGTAACAACATCGATCTCGTTTATAACTTCCACTCGTTTTCCCATTTTATTCTCGAGATACTCTTTTAATTCGGTTGTTCGTGTGGTTTTGCCACTGCAAGGTACGCCGGTTATGATGATTAATGGCATTGTGTTAAAGTAATGTAAAAAATTGTATCACAATAGAAGCCTTAACCTAAATATTTCGAAACTGAGGAGTTGTCAAATTCACATTGATTCACATTCACAGTTCACAGATTCACAGTATACATATATACATACGCAGTGACGAGATATTGTGCGTTTTCGCACATGCGCAAGAAAAACCAGGAACGTATCTATTTTAGGTACGTCCAGGTACGTCCCAGTATGTCCTAAGCAGTACTAAGACCACCTAAGACTTAGGACCTAAGTATACATAGATCGGATCTTTATGCAAAACAGTGCAAAATAAAAATTGTCTGCATCGATTGCAAGAAATAGAAACTAAATTGATAGTTATTTTAATGGAGGAGAAATTATATATATAATGTATCTTCAATTTTAAAAATTTTCCAACAATTTTGAATTTGAAAAGTTGCATATAATGCAACTTTTGCATTTGAAAATGCATAAATAAGATATCAACAATATCATAGAGATAGGCTCTTTCAGTGCTTATAATAATCAGTGTAATAATGCCATAATGCCAATATATAAGTGACGCGCTGATTGAAATGAAAAGATTATTATTGCTTTTCTCGGGAATTATGATTCAACGTTATATCTTATTGGTTTAATCTTTATTATTTTAATCTGAAGTTTATTGCAGATATATTATACCTTGCACGAATGATTTTTGCCGCTTGGCACATTGACCAGATAGTAAATCGCGGCAAGAATTACTTGAGCCGCGTGTATGTAATACAATGCCATGGAATACTTCATGACAACAGGTTTTAGCTCTATCTTTTTCTGGATAACGAAGAGGTGACGTACCATATAGCTGGAAGCCGAGTGAAAGCTGACTACTACAGGCTAATAACCCAGCAGCATTCGCTAAGTTTGTTCCCGACGATGAAGGTGTACGGTATTCTCTCTGTGCTCGTGATCCTCTTGATCGCTATCACCGATGCTTCAGGTGAGCTAGAAATGCATTTCTAATGCATCGCACTATTGTACTTTTTATTACTGTACGTTTATCTTCATCCTCGAAACTTTGAATCCTTTTCACACAAGAAGATATTTATATTTATTCCATCGTAAACAAAAACTACTTACTACGAATCGAATGGAATATAGCAGTAACTTATTCCTCGATTTCTTCGTAGTAAGCGCAGTAGCTCGAATAACAGTGGAACCATTGAAATCCTTTCACTCTTTGCATATCAAACTGCATAAACAATTCATGCTTGATCCTTGCGTGGGCGATCGAGAAATCCTTTTACAATATTTTATGTTCTTTTAAAAATATTAGAATTTATCTAATTTTGAATATTTGTTTAAAATGTGAAATTATGAATGGAGTACGATATTGGTCGGATTCAAGTTGACAATGAAAATTGGGGGAAACCAGCAAAGGATCTTTTGCGAAATTGTTTTTGGGATACGCGCGATGTATTCTTTCTCATTTGTTATGTTTTTCTTTGAACTTTTTTGTTCTTTGAAAGTGGAAGCTTTAAAAATAAGCTACACAGTGAAAGATAAGATAGGCCCTGTTCACTCTCTCGATTTTCTTAGTTGAACGATCGAGTACCGACAACGGATTGAACATAAAGGAGACGAAAGTCAGGAATGTATATATGTATTTGACATTTTCTACGGCGTCTTGTGTAATGGAAATCTGACATTTCGATAATGTGACTTTCGTTCAACTTCGAATTCCAATGAAAACCGCGATCTGCGAAGAATCGCAATTTTTTCTATTTGTTTAGCAAATAAAATCATTTATAAATATAGCAGATTGTTTAAACTTTATTCTAATACTTCATTTGTTTAATTTCCGATATTACGAAAAATTAAAAAATCGTCACCTTTACCTTTTCCTTCGCAATTAAAAGGTGTATAAATACTTTATGTATCCACTGTATAATTCTCAAATATGCATTACTATAAATGCGGATAGTATAATAATCGGCTTTTAAACTATTTGAAATTGTGGTTAAACTTTTCCCTGTGTAACCAGAAATTTTTTCTTTCTCCCTATATGTAATCCAGTAGATTAGGGCGAGACATTGCAAAAAATCGAAGTTTCGATCCTAGAAGATCAATGGTTCAAAAGTTATGAGTGTTTAAAGTTGACCAATTTCAGAAACAATGTAAATCGGTCAACTTTAAACACTCATAACTTTTGAACCATTGATCTTCTAGGATCGAAACTTCGATTTTTTGCAATGTCTCGCCCTAATCTACTGGATTACATAGGGAGAAAGAAAAAATTTCTGGTTACACAAGGAAAAGAGAGAGAGCACATATTTTTGAACCTATACTTATCACTTATTTTTGGCAGGCCCGACAAAGCCGCAGCATGACAAAGTTGTGGCTTGTTACATTGCTTCCTGGGCTGTGTATAGACCTGGTGCTGGCAAATTTGACATATCCGATAATCTGCGACCAGAACTTTGCACGCACCTGATATATACATTTGCCGGAATAAACCGTGCTAATTGGAGCATCAGGAGTCTAGATCCTGACAATGACATCACTGGTAACAAAAATCCTCAAAGAATTTTAGCGAATTTTCTACATATGTAGGAAGAGCTACTACTTTTTAATGAATTTTATATACTGTATATATATATATATATATATATTTTAGGACTAGGCAACTACAGAAGGATAACCAAGCTTCGTGAAAAATATCCTCATTTGAAGTCTGTTTCCCTTGCGATAGGGGGTTGGAATGAGGGTGCCAAAAACTTTTCTGATCTCGCTGCAGTCCCTGTACATAGAGAGACATTCATCAACAGTGTCATCCTGTTCCTCCAGTACGAAATCAAACGTGCGAGTAGTTCTTGCGTCGATTAGCGTTTCCTCTAAAAGACACGTTCTTCTTGCAGAGAATACGGTTTCAATGGGTTCGATCTGGATTGGGAGTTTCCTGCAGATGCGTCACGCGGAGGAGTACCAGCGGACAGAGATCATTTTGTGCTTCTTCTGAAGGTACGGTTGAATCACAAAGTTGATCATTTCTTACAATCATTCTAGAGGTATCCTAGGACCTACAGAATAACAAAGAATTGTTTTGTATCAGGAATTGAAAGAGGCGTTCAAAGAGCACAAATACTCGCTGACAGCAGCTATAGTATCTAACAGAGGAATGCTAGACAACGGTTACAATATTCCAGAAATATCCAAATATCTCGACCATATTTATGTAATGGCGTACGATTACCATGGTACATGGGATCGAAAAGTGCTTCCAAATTCTCCATTGAATAGCCAAGACAGTGCTGACGTGGTAAGGAATTTAATAGATACGTTTTGCTGGAACGATCGAGACAATGTTGCAACGAGTTAGAGACACTTATCTTTTCAGGAAAGCACGATCAAATACTTGTTAAATAAAGGTGCACCGCCAAGCAAATTAGTGTTGGGTGTGCCCATGTACGGAAGGACATATACATTGACTACAATGCCCAGCTCTCCGCAAGAAAGCCCTATCAATAAGCCATGCCAGGCCACAGGGTTCTCAGGTCCCTATACTAATGAAAATGGATTCATGGGGTACAACGAAGTACGTGGAACAATATTCACTGTGTATTTGGATTCGCAGCTTTGAGTTGCTTTGATATAATGCCTCGTACAATACTTAAACGTTTAGTAATTGATTAAGTACCAGCATATTTAACAATGTAAAAAATAGTTTGAATGATGCCACAGCAATTTTTAATGGTGACTCTGAGTCTCCACTCGAGCATCAAGAGTTAACGTTTCTGGTAGACATTTATGCGCAATTCAGGACTGCCTAAGAACTTTTTAATGGATAATCATTATTTGTTTGCAGATCTGCATGGAAATAATGAACAATAAAAACGAATGGAGTATTGGCTGGGACGTAGATAGCAGCACGCCGTACGCTGTTAAAGGTGACAAAGTTGTCGTGTACGATAATCCCACAAGTATAAAGAAAAAGGTTGGTAACGGAACTCATGGTTTTTCTGTTCAGAAGTAGATGAAATCACTGATAAACGTTGTTAAACCATAATTTATAGACTGAGTTCGCGGTGGAGATGAAACTCGGGGGTGTGATGATCTGGAGCACCGACACTGATGACTTCCGGGGCAATTGCAAGCAATTGAGGGAATACTTGGACCCAAAGGATCCCACTTTTCCCTTGATGCGAACCATCAACATGGTTCTCTCGAATTCTACCAATCAAGGAAAACCTAATATCAACTATACCGACAATTCGTCCAGCCGTTGCTTTTTAAGTTTTACTCTAATTTCGATCGCGCTAATGGCACGGTACGCTTGGTAACGGCATAATGCCAAAAATGTTAAAACAAACACGCAATCTCTGACGATTCGAAAGAGTTCCTTCAAGAGTGCCTGTGGTATGGCATACACTGCCTAAAAAAAATGTTATCGTAAGAGAAAAGTAAATTTTATTACCACATTTTTCGACACGCTGAATTCTGGGATTTTCATTGCTATTTATAGAACGGTGTGCAATTTCCGAGATGATGATCATTTTTCAAAGAAATCCCCTCAGTTTAAACAAACCATTATATCTTCTACAGTATTATTATTGTAGATGAGATAAAACTGATTCTATGAGATTAATATACATTAGCGTAGCGAGCAAACTGTGTATAGACTGCGTACTGCCTTTTTCAACGTTGTATGTGTACATAGAAACATTGTAAGAAATTGTACAACTTAAGTGTGTAGACGAATAGAAGCGCGCCTAAACGAAATCGTTCCTTCATTGTCTCCTAGCGCAATACCATGACTGAAACAGTATTATTTAAAAAAGACCGAAGCGGTGAAACGGTGAAGATGAATTTCCAATTTTGTGGCACTCATTTTTGTTAATAAATACAATTGTAGAAATGTTCAATTACGAAGTCGATACGCGCCGCCGTAACAGTAGGCTTCTAACTCCGAAACATTTTTCTGTTTCTTTTTGATCAAGCATACGAGGAAAAAAATGACTCAGTTTAGCAAAACATTTTTCTTGACACGAAACAAATACTCATTCGCAAAGATTACTCACAAACTCTTTATAGATAGTCGCACTTCAATTCGAACGATTGTGTTTTCATCGCAAAACCGAATTTTTCTTCTGACCTGAGATATTTCCATTTTCTATGATTTTCTTCATTTTATCGATATAAAACTGAGATAATCCCTCGTACAATACTTTCAGTAGTTTATTAAAATAGGAAATATGTTCAGTAATTTATATAGCTAATAAATTTGGAAACGTTAGAAGCGGCCGAAGTCGTTGCACAATCGTGCGGAGCAACACAGATGGAATTTTATACCGTCTCTTCGGATTGATTCTTTTTTGTCTCATTTTTCCAATGGCGAAAAGAATCTGATCGAAGTCGAGCATGGTAATTGGAACTCCGGACTGCCGATTCGGTCGTACGTTCAAGGCGACCGAACCGGCAGACTTTTGGCGTAAATACTTTTTCTCTGGTATGAAAAAGGAGTGAAACGAGATAAGCCAGAACGTGGGAGGCTGGCGCCAAACTATTGTGCAAGATTGGCAGAGACCCAGAGAACACTGCCTAAGGATATTTGATCCTTAAATTATTCGATCCGATTTGCATATTACGGCAATAAAGCGGCGCACGTATACGACTGTCTCTCGACACGAAAGCGGCACTCGCGAATTCTCAATTATATCGGGAAAACATTTTCGCCGCGTTTCATACCGCATCTTTCAAAATAAGAGATTATACCTTGTAATCACTATAAAATGTGACGCTATAAATGAATCTACACAATTCGTAGATTTAAAGTGTAAAGTAAAAATGGTTGAAATATTACTATAGGATTTTTTATGCAACTATTTCTTGTCGAGGATCGTGTTTATACGAAATAATCTGAATTCATTCAAACGAACCAATGTGTTTGTGAAGCTTCGATATATACATACATATTTTATACATTCTTGCTACATACAAGACTTGTGCTACAAGGTAGGCGGTGCCGGAGCAGTAGTACGTTGCTCCAGTTTGGAAGTGAATGTTTGTTATGAAAAAAATGTAGGTCAGTAATTTCGGGGTTCCATACACGTACCAAGATCGATCATCGGGATCGAGTTACGTTCAAGGGTTACGTAAAACCCTCATTTGCTTGCAGAATTAGGCTCGATTTTCGTCGAACAATCTTTTTCTCACAAAAAATGACAAAAATTTGCTAGAATCACGTGGAAGCTTTCTTGAAACCATGCTACATATATCTGATAAAAACATTTTCGATCGGACCGCAAATTATTACTTAAAAAAAGAGAGCAGTAGTCCCAGTTCCCAGAATCACCCTGTACACCTATATATCTGCACACTTGTGTTTTTGATTGGTCATTTTTCGAACTAAGAAAGGTCTAACCGAGCCTCTTTTAAACAGAATGATTTTTCGTTTAGTATCAATTTTTTGCCAACTATAAAATCGAAAGTATATCTATACCAAAATCATATACATATACATATAAAGTTGCACATCGCTCGAACTTGTTGGTCGAACGGCACATGTAAACTTTGTTACTATATTTTAGTAAAATAATGGCTTTGCCAGGGGTGTATTTAGGACGAGTTAACGAATCCAGCGAAAGCGAAGTGGGGACTTGCCGAAGCTGACCGTAAACCGATCGATGCTTTAACGGGGCGCCGAAACTCGATCGCAGAATTCTTTCACCTTTCAATGCCGGTCATCCAGTGAAATTATCACACGAATCTGAACTTACTTCTCGGACAGTCGTTTTCGGTAAGATCAGTTCTCGGCCGACGGTCCGATCGAAAGGTATCACAAACGGAACTCTGCAAAACACCAACGAAAAGTAAAGTGAAAATCTTTTAAAAAATCGCGATAAAACTACGATGCGGTGAACTCGAACTTCAAGTATATGTATAAACAGTTGACGTTCATCGATACTGGAAAAAAAGATCTTTAAAAATGTTCGCTCGATTTGCCTTGATCGCAAGTAAGTATATATATAAGTTACTCTACGAGTTCCTAGAGTTCCTAGTTCAAATGCTATTGTACATCAGCTACTGTTTTAAGCAATCCTTCTCTGAGAGTTTTATCCATCTCTGTGTCTCATATTCGAACCACCAGTGTCTGATCTGTAAAATAGTTTTCTCAAGTTAATCATTCGTTTTCGAAATTCTGTTTGATCAGTATTGTCGACGGCCGTATTCGCTGGTCATTACTACAACGAGGATGGGACACCATACGATCCCTATCATAATTTACACCTACCCCACAATCCACCACTTTATCCAACGTATCATAGGGTACCTCGTACCGGATTCTCTTGTTACGGTCTGGAGAACCAGTTGTGGGCAGATCTCAGCTCGCAGTGCCAAGTAAGGATAATTTAAAAATCCAAATTGATTGAGGTTCTCTACGACAATGTAAGACGAAAATGAAGAATAAAGAAATAGCGATTTCGGTTTAGTCTTTTAGTTGTCAAAGATTATAAATTCGCCTGAAATGCGGCAACCCGACCAACAGAGGTGTACAATTAATTCTAATTCGAGTTTCATGCACGTGAAAACTGTAGCGCGCCTCTATGACGTACGCAACGTGTACACCTCTGTTGGCCGGGTTGCCGCATTTCAGGCGGATTTTGATTGTCGATAACTAAAAGACCAAACCGAAATCGCAATTTTTCTATTCTTCATTTTCGTCTTATATTATCATGGAGAACCACCCTTTAAATTTTCTTCCACCTGTAGTCGAGCACCCTGTATAATTTATCTTCTGGAAGTTATCCTAAGCCGAAAGGCAAGGATCATAATAAATACAATTTATTTTCCCAGGCGTATCATCTGTGCCACGATGGAAACTTGATCTCCAGCCATCTTTGTGTAAACGGAACTCTTTTCAATCAACAGTTCCAAGTCTGCGATCAATTTTACAACGTCAGATGCGGAAGCCTGTACGGCGATCTATAAATCTACGAAGAATTCATGTGATCGAAAGTCCAAAGAAATAAACGTGAACTTGTGTGAAATTCTGATACTGTATCTCTCGAAATTATGCTGTACAACTCCACCGTTTTGTAATTTTAAGTAATAAAGAATATATGAAAATAGATATCCAGCACCGAAAAGTGAGCCGCAAAAATACATTGGATGATAGGTCTATTCCTATACCTAGTCGGTGCTTATACAGTCTGCATACACGTGTATTACATCATTCGTGGAGCTTGCATAAATATCTGTAAATAATTTCTAATCGTAACAATTTTCAGTCGAATCTTGCATTCGTAATTTGAATATTCTCGAAACTATCGTTCGACCGTCGAGAATCGAGAGATCGATATTCACGCGAGAAATCGATACATCGAGATATTCGCGTTTCGTCTGAATGACATTTCAAACTGTTTCAAACTCGAGAAACATCAAGAAACATGGCGCTGCTGAATAAAGGCGATTGGTATACTCCTGCACCGCTTTGGGAGAATGGACCGGCACCGGGTGCATTTTACCATTTTCCTGGAGGTTCTTCGCAATCCAATGTTGGAGGATTTCAAAGATCACAGTAAAATTTTACATTCTGTATTCACCTGCGCGAAATCCAACCTCTAAGAAAATTGCATGTCATTCTTTCCGAACAGAAATAGTAACAATAATTTTCAAGTAATTCAGGTTTCAATGGCTGCGTATCTTTATTTATTATTAATTCAGTCAAAAGTGAATATCTTTTCTACAATGATTGTATGTTTCATCGTTCAATGCAATTCTAACCTCAATCGAGTAAATACGAGTCTTTTTGCAGAGCGCCAATGACAACTGGTACATCTGTAGTTGGAATTCAGTTCAAAGACGGTATCCTGATAGCAGCAGATGTTCTTGGATCGTACGGATCGCTGGCTAGATACAGGAGCCTCGATCGTATCATGAAAGTTAACAATAACATCATTCTTGGTGCAGGAGGAGACTATGCTGATTACCAATTCCTTAAGAGCCACATCGAGAAGAAAATGTACGTGTAGATAATATTAACACATTAACACGTTCCATGCCATGTGTACCACCGATGGTGCACGTTAAACTATCCATTCAGACCAACATTTATTTAATGCTGTAGAATAAGTTAAAGCTGTAGAATATATTTCCACCAAAAGATTGAAGCATTATAAACAATGCAGCATAGAACAAACCACATAAGTTTGTTTAATTGTTGAGCAAAAATGGCATGGAATGTGTTAAACACCATGCCAGTCCTTGGACCGACTGTCCACTTGCTGGTAAATTCCAGCGTTGAAAGTTCATTCGAATATTTATTGTAAATATGGTTTATAGTCTAGAAGAGGAATGTCTAGACGACGGACTACTTTTGAAGCCAAAAGCTTTACATTGCTGGCTGACTCGTGTGATGTACAACAGAAGATCCAAGTTCGATCCTCTGTGGAATAACTTTATTATCGGTGGCTTGGAAGGCGATAAATTGTAAGTGTTTCGTTTTAATTTTGTCCTATGTACATTTTACAGTGATTTAAATGTTTTTTTATAGATTCTTAGGCACTGTGGACAAGCTTGGCACAGCTTACAGCGATCCAGTTATCGCAACTGGTTACGGCGCATACATGGCAACACCGATCCTGAGAAAGGCTTACGAAGAGAATAAGGAAATGAGTAAAGAACAGGCGATCGAATTACTGTATAAAGTAATGCAGGTTCTTTACTACAGAGACGCACGATCTTTCCCAAAGGTAAGTTACATATTACAGCGAAACATTGTAGACTAAGTAAACAGAAATAATTGAACCTTCTTGTTCTCAGTATCAACTCGGTATAATCACAAGAGAAGGAGGTATTGAAATACAAGGACCAATCTCGATAGACAGCTATTGGGAACCTGCTATCATGTAAAGATGAATATCACGAATTTTTTCTTAATAAAAATACGTACACTTAAAATAAACCTTTACGATTTATTACGATCGAAAATGATAGTTTTGTACATGAATTTAAATATATGTGTGTAGATCTTTGTACATCTAATGAGTTAACACATCACAACCAGTGTCGGTAATTAAGATAGTGTGCTCGGCTTGGGCGGTACGAGAATTGTCAGTTGTGACTGCTGTCCATCCGTCTTCTAAAATTTCAATCTCCTTGGTACCCTGACTCAGAACTGGTTCTATAGTAAATGTCATTCCTGGTAACATTTTCCCAGGATACTCGTTCTCTAGAAAAATATACGATAGGCTTCAGGTAGCTAAAATGTTAAGGGGGTAGACTCGCGTTTCCAGCGTTGCAAGGGTCCGGGATGTGCCTTCTCATTTCTCAATAATGCAAAGATGGTGTTTTTCAGTAGTCAAAAGCGCTAGATAAAAGATCAATCTAGACCGCGATTGCCCTCAAAAGTCCTATTTACGTTTACGAGGCGTAATTTGAATATTTGGAAATTGCAGGGCCTAGAGATTTAAACTCCCTTGAGTATTAAATAATTAACTTACCAAAATGCAAGATATCAGGAGGTCCATGAAAATATGTACCAATACCGTGGCCTGCAAACGCTGGTACTATAGCGTATCCATGCTTATGTGCAGTCTCTTCGACAATGTGTCCTAAAAGTAAATGTGGATCGAATACTACATAGTGAATAGATTTCAAAAAAACGTGAACACTCAGCTAATTCTGACAATTACCTATACTATAAAAATTCTCATTCGGTTTGCAAATATCAATAGCTGTTCGTAAGCATAATTCTGTGACGTTTATTAATCGTTTAGCTTCCTTATCACATTCTCCCACTTCAAACATTTGGGAACAGTCTCCATGATATCCATTCAAAAATATCTAGAAGCGCACTAAGTGTTTAAATAATTTTTATATTAAATTCATGTTTCTACTCACTGTAACATCGATATTGAATATATCTCCACTTTGTAACGGTCTAGTATCCGGTATCCCATGGCACGCTACGTTATTGATACTTGTACATATCGACTTTGGAAATCCCCGATAATTAAGTGGGCTTGGGTAAGATCCATTACTTATAATCATTTCATGTGCTATTGTATCTAACTCGTCTGTTGTGACACCGGGCTAAGATCAGATTTATTAATCAAGCAAAGTCTTTGATTGAGTTTCAAATTACGTACATACTGTATACCTTTATGTATTGTTTGATTTGAGTCAGTATTTTCCTGGCGAGATAACAACTATCCCTCATACATTTTATTTGATTTTTATCCTTAACTTCTGGTTTCTTCGGACCTCCTCTAGGTATGGATGATTCGCTGTAAGATGGTTTAGGTATGTAGGACGGCACTTTTCTCATTTCAGTGACCGTCCATGGTTCGATGATTTCATAATTCCCAAATGAGTTAGTCACGCGCTTGGGTGCTGGTGTCTGAAAAGTTGACAGACCAAAGAGCAGTATAATTGTTCGGTATTTGTAATTGTAATGTGTTCACAAAGGCGGGGCAGAAGCCTCTGTAACAGTATCATTACCCTAATAATAAACTTACGTTCGATAACCCTTTGAGGAAATGTTTAATAAACATTTTTAATCTTCATTTAATAAATCTCTACGAGTATCTTCATTTAATAAATCTCTACGAGTTGCAATAAATTACTCGGGGGTTAACCAAAGACACCGACAAATGGTTTTACAATTGGAAAATGATTTCTTCGTTACGGAATGATTTATTGTAAGTCAATTTCTGTTTCGAATCAAATATGTTCGAGTGATGTAACCGAGACTCGCAGAGTTATCCACTTTTGAAATTTATGAACCGACTGACATGACGTCACGTGTACTATTTACGTTGAAATCAGCTGATCGCATGAGTCGCGTGTTTTTGTGAATGCGAAGTGCAAGGAATGAACGCAATCATGAAATCGTTTCGAGAGGCGTTACAGAATGCAAGAAACGTGTTGATATTAAGTGGTAGCGGAGTTTCAGCGGAATCTGGCATTCCAACATTTAGAGGTCCCGGTGGTTTTTGGAGAAAATATCAAGCGCAAAATCTCGCGACTCCGGAAGCGTTCGCGGCAAACCCATCTCTGGTTTGGGAGTTTTACGAATACCGTAGGAGGGTAGCTAACGAAGCAAAACCTAACAAAGTAATTAAATGTTTAGTTATTCCGATCTAGAACTTTAATGTGTAGACTACATGCTCTTACGTCATGTTTCTAGGCTCATGAGGCAATAGCAAACTTTCAAGATCGTGCAACCAAGGAAGGCAAACACGTCACTATTGTAACACAGAACATTGACGAACTCCATCAAAAGGCTGGAGCTAAAGACATCGTGGAACTGCATGGTTCCCTTTACAAAACACGTTGCACAGTTTGCCATGATGTCTCTGTAAATACAAATATCCCGATATGTCCTGCGTTGGAAGGGAAAGGGTAACGTATATGTAGTTTCTTAGATTGCTACAATTGCCTGGACATGATCTATGTAGATTATATATTATTTAGGTGAATATATTTAGATCTCCGGACCCCAACATTTTGATTTCTGACATTCCAAAAGATGAGTTACCTCAATGCGAAAAGGGAAATTGTAGAGGATTGTTAAGACCCCATATTGTATGGTTCGGCGAAAGCTTAGACGAAGAGGTACTTGGACAGGCTCGTAAGTATTCCCAGGAAGTACAAATATATGCAAATATGTAAAATTTATATTATATAACAATATATATGTATAACGATCAAACATACATATGTGCCCGTAATTATGAAAGTGGTCTAGTCATATATTTCTTGTTTCCAATGGCTTGTTTGAAATGAGTTCCATATAATGTTGAAATAACAAGCACTATCTAGAGGTTAATTTTTGATAATGTAAAAGTACATCGAATTAATTTCTTTTAAATTTTCGCTTAGACTACTTCCATAATTACGGGCACATATGTACCGCCATTTAAAAATTTGTACGACTTCTCTTATAAATAACCTGCAAAAAAATCTTCCATTTTTGGTTTTATTCGAACTATAAGACGACGCTGTGGAAAGTTGTGACGCCTGTTTAGTTGTCGGCACGTCATCGATCGTATATCCTGCGGCAATGTTTGCGCCGCAAGTTGCAAAACGCGGTGTACCGGTCGCTGAATTTAACTTGGAGACAACTTCCGCCACAAGGCACTTTGCGTAAGTTCAATCCGTAACTATTTCGAAGATTTATAATAGAAAAAGACAACGTTCAAATGCTCTTTGTCGAAAATATAAATACTCAATTCTTTGGGATAAATATAAATTTACATGCAACTGTTTATTCACAGTCCTTTTCCATCTGCAATTAAATAATAATCATATTTGTGTTAAAGGTATCATTTCGAAGGCCCCTGCACAATTACAGTGACAGAAGCTTTGGAGCCTTGAATGTAATTCTCCTACCTTGTACTAGGCACACTTCGACGTTCAATCCAAGTTCGTTCAAATATTCTAACCATAGTTGTTGCTTAGTCGATAGATTGTCTCCGGGACCTTTCACCTCTACAATTTTATGCTACGAGAAATAAATCATTTATTGGCGTATACAAAAATAAAGTGTGTATTATCTTTCATTTTTATTTCGTGCCAATATTTACCTTTCTCGTATCATAATTCCATACAATTAAATCGGGAAATCCAGCCGACCAAAGTTTAAAGTTTTTTAGCATTCGTTCACAAATCCCTGTAACACCAGAGACTCCTAAACAATATACGATTTCCTAGAAAGAAAAATCATTTTCTGAACACGCGGAATCCATATCCCATTAAGTTGCCAATTCCACCGCTATAAATCGCAGAGGGCGTAACCGTACACGAGTCATAATACCCTGTATCAAAATTTTTAAAAAAGTAATATTAAAAAAGTACGCACTTTCATATAAATATTGTGCTTCAGCAAATTCGTTGGCATTAAAGACCGATACTGCCTGTACGTTTCAAATCTCATTTCCATCCAGGTACTAAAAGATGCTGGATCTGCGTTAAGAGAATTAATGTATTGCAGTTTTGTATCAATTTTCTGTTCTCTATTCTTGTAGAAATGTTTAGTGTACAAATCAGCCGGAGCAGTTCCATAAGGACTCGTAAATGCCCCAGGAATCTGTATTTCGTACAATTCTTCCCAGAACAAAGTGGTGAACAAAAGAATTGGTAAATTCCCTTCGCAATGTAATCCGTTGGAAAAGTTTTGCTGCTTCTTATAATGATACAAAGCAACCGTTTCTACCGTTCCATAACCATCACCCCCATCATTACTTTCTATGAGCCACATGCTTTTTCCGTTTTGTCTGAAACTAGAAAATATTCATTCATAACAAATTGTGTACACCGTTCCGTTGAATTTCTTGCAAGTTGACTCACTTTGGCATCACAGAACCAAAAATTACTATTTGCTTATCGAACGTCGGCATCTGATGACAATAATCATTTAACACCTTATCAATATTAATTTTCGTTTGCGATTCTACACCTGCCTTTCTGTTTGAAATCTTCTTTAATCTCCACAAGAGATCTATTTCATCTACTTGCGATAAATATTCGCACTTCAAAGCTGTTATCGTTACTAATGCACTAGAATCTATGTCTTTGCGATGATGCATCTTGACAAGTGCTAATTCGGAATACCATTTCCCTTTAGACGTTTGCATATGACAGTTCTGCTCTATCAAGAAATTTAATATTTCTTCGACTTTGGTCATGTTTTTCTTTCTTTTAAATGCATCTATACTCTTTGACAGTATTTTCAGCCATACGTAACCAAGCATAAATTTTCTTACGTGCATAGGAAGCATAGAATTTTCTAATCTGTAAGAAATAAAATCCATCAGTGCGATACTGAAAATCTATGGTGATCGTTAGACTGCGGATCTTATGAATTTATGGCTTCTAAAAATTTTCAAAGACTACTACCACTGAAAATAACATTTTACTTAATTCAAATTGCATAGACATCCGCAGTCTAGTAATCATACATTCTATTGGGTTGGCAAGGAAGTCATTTCAGTATTTTAAAGTGAAATAAAATCGATTTCTTTATTCAAACAATGAACTTTAATCAATAAAATATTTTCTTATTTATTCTTTTTTGCAAAAGATCATCGAACAAAAGGGAAAATATCTTATTGATTGAAGTTCATCGCTTGAATGAAAAAATTCGGCTCTATTTCATCTTAAAATACAGAAATTACTTTCTTGCGAACCCAACAGTACCTTTCAGATTCGGTTTTTAACAAATCTGGTAACGTTTCCATGGCTTGCAGCCCATAAAGTTGCACCTTTTCCCAGTCCTTCTTTACCATTAATGTCAATGTTTTTGACAACAATGACTTAACATGAACGTAACTGTAAACGAAATTGAATCTAAGGAAATCAAAAAATTAAACAAAAGGAACTTCAGATAACTTACCTTATTAAATGCAACCTAGATGAAAATATTGGAAATGAAATTTCAGCTTTATGCGGAAATTCTATGTTACCTAAGTAGATATCCTGTAGCTTGTAGAATATATCCGACATACTACTTTGAGGATCCTCATCCGGCAATAGCAAAGTCATTATCGTGTCTATAGTATTCCATGTTTTGTCTGTTATATATACACGGTAATCCAGTATATTAAAAATACAATCGTACAAAGCACTGCTAGAACTCCTCATTCCAGGAAACAGAGATTTGTTCTTTGATAATTGAATCAGTTTCGCAATGATAATTTCCTTCCTTCCTTTGCAATTTACTTTCATGTTTTGACAAATTTGACGGAGTTCATCTGTTTGTAACAGATCAAGTATAACAGGTAACTCTTTATCTTTATCTTTTATTTTTGAGGAGCAAATACATTGCGATTCGAGAATGTTAAAAACATCCTGTAAATCGCTGGATATTTCCGGATAATCTATTTTACATTTGCGGTGCCACCCCCTCTTCCTTTTAATCATGCGGGCCAGCAACATTTGACCTTTTTCTGGAAGAGTGAGAACCGAATACAGGAAATCTAACTCCGTCTCTTCGAAATAGCCACAATTAAAGGGCTTAGACAACACGGTGAGAATAGAACCGATTAAAACTTTTGCCTTGAGGTCTCTAGGTAAATTTACGTTGTCTAGCTGATAATTCACCGAAGCTTCTGTATTTATTTGATCGTAACGATAATCAAATGTATCTTTAGAATATATCTTTTTCAGATTGAAATTATTTAGCGGGATAGCACCTTGCTTGGCTAAGTTCATATGTTCGATAACAATCTTTGCGATATCAATATTCACAAATTGATCGAATACTCTTTCAGTCATCTGTTTTTTCGGCGATTTACCAGATGGCTTTCTCGGAGAGTATTTTGATCTTTTTATTCTAGACGATGAACCTAGTATTGGAGATGTTCTTTCGTCAAAGGATGCTTGTTCTTTGATCGGTGTTTTTAAAATTTCATTATTGTACTCCATTTCGCTCTCTGCTCTTCTTAAATCAGTTTCATTGTTGTTCAACATATTGTCTTCTGGTTTATTCACAAATGACGTATCGATATCATCCTCTGTACGCATCAGATCGTTTCTTCCGTCTGCTATATCGTCATCTTGAAAAAGTAATCTCGCATCATTATGATCTTCTTGGGACAATCCGCCAACGTTTTCGTATACAATCGTACAATCTGCTGACGCTGCAGAGTCGACGCTGCAAAAGCTGCTTTGCGATAGTGAAAAATTCTGTTCTATATGCACTTCTTCGTAATTCGAAGTATTATTTCCTTGATATTCTACTTCCACATCTACAATATCATCGGAAAACGATTTATTAGATTTGAAATGTTTAAGTGCATCCTTCGGAAGCTTCCTTCGTTTCCTTCCCTACGAATACAATAAACAATGTACTTGTCAAGAGAACAAAAGTAGAAAAATAACTTACATTTCCACTGCAAGATGTAACATCTGCAGAATTCTTTTTAATATTCTTCAACGCTTGTCGGCTACTTGTTAATTTGAAAAACTCGTCTATGCGCTTTTGCTTGAGCATTGTTTTTTTAATATTTTATTTGTTAGAACGTCGAAAACAAGTTAGGAAGTACGTCACTGCACTCGGAGATCTCATTTATTTGATACATATGTAATGTTTTTCCTTTTTCCAGTTAGCGTCAAGTTGTTTTAATTCTACGTAATAACGTCACACGACGGATGACTCAAAACTCTGACTCAAGTGGACTCGTCAAAGTGCACAAGTTGCAACACAATTGAACACAATACGGTGTTGCATGGTGTGCAGCACACCTTTAGGCTCAAGTTAAACCAACCGAAACTATACGCAACAGAGACCAACAACTCGTAGAAATGTATAAACAATTCGAAACCTTTCCGAACTTACCGCAAGAGGCGCTGTAAACAGATACAGTACTCAGAAAGAAATACCAATCTATGTATCTACCGAGTTCATGGCCACTCGACGAAGTATGTTAAACAAACATAACCTAGAAACGTGGAACAACACGTTTCAAAATAAAACACGAGCAATCGAAAATATTGACGTTTCTTCCAAAATTTGAAACGATCACATTGATGAAACTCTCTATATAATACCATGTACGAATTCGAAAATAAAATGAATAAATTCTCAAATTAAAAAAAATGGAAAAACTCCTACACATTTATACGCAAATAAAACCATAAATTCTATGAACACGTGCATTCCGTATTACTAGGTAGGATGTCCTGAAGAAAATTGTTTATCTTTTTACGCGATGTAATCAGAATTTATTTTTCAGCAGATATTTCTGCTCTCTTTTCGTTAGTCCAGTCTATGTTCGTCGTGAATATTTCCTTTTTAACAGTATGGTTGCTAAATGCAATTATAAACGATCCTTTCTTTGAGACAGATATATCATTCTGCAGGAAAACAAAGAAGTTTGTATACTTTCTGTTGCTTGTACAGCATATAAAGCGTACACAATGTAGTTACAAGGAAAATTGGCAAATGAAAAAACAGACAAAGAGCATATTTCGATCCGGTAACATAAAGTATACGCAGAGAATTATGTATATCGCATAGTAAGTTCTGCCCTGACAAACTATCCTTTTCCTTCCTTGTATATGTATATATGTATATATATATGTACAACAATCGGATTGTTAATAGTTCTGCCAATTTGTCAGAGTTACATAATTAGAATACATTCAAGAGTCGAATTGCAACCCGTAGATTGACATATATACATTGAGTTAGTTACACATTATCTAATAGATTCAAATGTTACTCACATTAATTACGGATATTAATACTAAACAATAGTTGGAGTTTAGATTTCTAGGCATAATTTGTAGGAAACGTAACTCATCTACCTGATAACATCTCTACCTCTCTATTAATACTGTAACGTAAAGACACTGCGAAACGTTCTTGTTTGTCGCATTCGAACAGATTTGGTGGCTGTCGAAAAGAGCTTACAGGCTTGTCGATTAGTTATTTATGGAACAGAGATAAGCGAACAGAAAGTTTCTTATTGCCAACATCTGTCCGTCGAGCTTCCTATAGTTTTGTAAAACAATAAATAGAATCACGTTTCAAGTTGCATCTGACAATGTTTTATTTAGACCAAATTAAATTTGATACATGCATTCAGCAAAAGGTGTTATCAGGGGACGAGAGAATAGATGATGTGTGTGCATCGAAGAACAAATCGAAGGGTCGTCTAGAATCAAACATTCTACGTACATAGAACTTGATATTCTCCCCTTACGTTCTCCGATCATACAATCTTGAGAAAAATACTCAAATACTCTCGCCAAACTTTCATTCGAATCAGAGCTTTGGTTGGAGCGTTTTTTTCTTTCTTTCTTTCTTTCCAATTAAATCTTCCTGTCGCACAGCGACATAGAAGTTCTACCGTATTCACAGAATAAAATACACGTATAATAGATACACCGCATGTCGACACTCGTCGATATTATCGTAAAAGTTTTTTTTTTCAACACTCAGAACCTTTTTCTTAAGAGCTTCACGTTTAAACATTATATCTGTTAAGCTCATTCTTTCTCTGAATAAGTATTTTTTTTAGTTTTTCTTCACACGAGAAACAATATAATAGGTCTCGTTCGATCGCTCTAAACAGTTGCATTGATCCGGCTTACTTCTACTTACACGATACAATTATTGTTTTTTTTCTTTATCCGCGAATGCAACGAATTAGGTAAACACGAAGTCTCACGATCCAATTCAACCGAATTACAGATACATGTTTGTTTCTGCACCAGATGTTTCTTTACAAGTGAAATACTTTTCAGCGATGATAAAGGATGCAGAAGCTATGTAGAAAGATAGCGATATGAACATGTATCCCATTTTTTGTCGTAGCTTTGATCGAATCCGATTATACAGATATTCCCATAAAACATGCAATTTAAATTATTTCAAGCTGAAACAGGATTCATGTTTGTATGAATTTTTCCCATTATTTTGGAGCACCTCCTCCACTTCTGAAATGAAGTTCACTTGTCAGAAAGCACCCGGAGCGGTTTGTTTTAATTCTTCTCACGTAATCTCATCGACTAACTACATAAATTATTAAAATTTTCATAAATAATATAACGTTCTGCGCAGTACGCTAAGTAATAATAATCTGACTACTATTCGTTCACTCGTAACAGATTGTATTTTTTCCTTTTCCAAAGAACGGATGAAATCGGCCTCTCTGTTGGTGGAATTTCGTGTTTGCCAAATCAGAAAATGTAAAGCGAACTCAGTCTTTGGTTGGAGCGATCAAACCGTTGAAGATTTTTATTCGACGTTCTGTCCGACTCTCACGTTTTTTCTTACTCTTTTTTTTTGTGTTTTATTTTGTTGTAAAGTGGCTATTGGGTCAATATGTTTAACATTAATAAATTTTATATAAAAATCCATGTACCACTATATTTCGTTTAAAGCGTTCCAACTAAAATAAACAAATGGTTTTTACAAGTACATTCTTGGAAATTTCGGTTTCCGCGCAACGTCGCTCGTCCTTCTCAAAATCATATGCGGCGGAAGAGCGTGTGTATTATGTGTTATCTCTCTCTCTCTCTCTCTCTCTCTCTCTCTCTCTCTCTCTCTCTCTCTCTCTCTTTCTTTCTCTCCCTCTCCCTCTCCCTCTCTCTCTCTCTGCACGATGCGAATCAATTCGACAAGTAAAACGAAATCAACGTGGCTAAATAAAACGGTCCCGCGAGATCGAAACATTAGAAAAACGGAGAAAGACTCGACGAGAACAGAACAAATGTGTGCCTTCGCGCTCGACAGTGAATTTGAGAATAACGAGAGAAATAATCAGATATCTAAAGTATGTACAAATGTGACAGAAATTAAATTTTACAAAAGAATTTCATATAATATACAGGCGAGTGAAGTTCTTAACAAAATAATAAGTCCTATCCAGGATAAAATTTTTCTTTATTACTCCTCCTCTAAAATCGTCCCGAATTCATAAAGTTTTTTTTTGTTTCATTACACATCGCTGTGCGGCTACCACAACAACATTAATTACAGTTACTTCTTTTTATTTTTCCGTTAATTACCTAAAAGTAAGAGATACAATAAGCGTAATTATTTTTATATGTACAATATATCTTTTTTTGTTTGTTTCTTATTATGATTTCATGAAGTCTCCCTAGAATTTGCAACATTTGCACCATTTTACGTTCTTTCCTTTTTCTTGTGTTATCCCTTTCTCTCTCGTTCTTTCTTTCTTTTTCTTTCCTTCTCGTTCGCTCTCTTGATCTCGCATTACGGCTCGCGAAATAACATTCTTATTGCATGCTTCAACTAAATCTCTCTCTCTCTCTCTCTCTCTCTCTCTCTCTCTCTCTCTCTCTCTCTCACACACACACACTCTTTCTTTCTCTCTTTCGCTGTGCCTCAAGCTCGGAAAATCAACGACTATCCGATAAACTCTGCCATGGCAGTTTGCAATATGTGAATTAAATTAGAAACCTTTGTGTCCGAACAGTAAAGATATCAAATCTTGATCAGTGCCTACGGATTTTTCAAAAATGTTATGCCATGAGGAACGAATGATGCCTCCACTTTTTAAAAAACGACAATACAAATTCGTGACAGAGACATTGAATTTCATTGGTTCTATCGATGCGTCTCGAAACATCTTTTCGCTTCTATCACACGGCAATATGAAAATGATTGTGCTAAAGAGAAGAAACCGTTCTCCACGTTTTGCGAGAAACCTGTTGATCCTCTGTGTTACTCCGTTTCAATTTCGAATGAAAAATGTACGCTGGATATTGTCGATTTCCATGGTAAAACACACGTAGTCTCTGCACACGCTTGTTACGCTTCTCTCCACGTTGCACACACATGTTCTCGGTCATTTTAAAATTGGAAAGGGAGACAATATACAATTATTGTAGAAAGACTAAGAGGAAGAGAATAAACGCACCGCGCTCAAAAACGCCGCGCTGCTTTCAGTAACTATGCGCAATGTCGGTCTCGTCTCTTCTAGAGGTAATCAAAATTTCATCGACAGAAAATTATGTAGCGAAGCGTATGGACTATGTATGTGTCGGAGTGTGTATGTGTTTGTGTGTATCAGTGCCGGAACACTTTAATCTCAGTTTCCATGTAGCTGTACCAGTAGATTGTAAAAATCTATTTGGCTATGGTAAACCATAAGATGCGTTAGCAACGGAACGAGTCTTGATCCTTCGCTTTTCTTTTCTATCTTCCGAAAACAGCATTCTCATAATTTTGAAGCTTAAAAACGCAATCTCGACTATCGCTCTCTAACGTTTACAGAATTTTCCCAACAGTTTGCTTTTGCCACTTGTAACGTGTAAATCAAAATATCTTGTACATCTTCCGAACAGCATTTCTCATAATTCTGAAGTTGAAACGCAATCTCGCCTATTGTTCTATTGTTTGTACAATTCGCCCAATGGTTATCTTTTTCTCTTGTAACGTGTTTCGTACAAATAAAAATGTTTCAAGTCTTTCTACAGAAGTACCATGGTTGGAACTTTGCCGAGAAATATTTAAAAAAGAGAGAACCAACATTATATTGCAACAAATGAATTTTCTTGTTTTTTTTTGGTGAACAGCCAATTAGTTGAACAATAGTTCCTCCGTATATATATATATATTTTATGGAAAATAAATCCATCGGTAATGTTTACTTCCATAGCTCGCAATTACTAAAGTGAAAGACATCGGAATTCTTCCACGTTCCTTATGAACGTTTACAAAATCCTAACGTAGTCTCGCGTCGCGATATATTCGAATTTGTTTCATGGTTACAAGCTTCCCAAACGCAACATTAGGATCTCGAATTTGATATGCTGGCGTCGCATATACACGAGGGATGATTCGATACATGTTGAATAGCAGAGAAATGCATGGTTCAGCGATCAATGAAACAATTTAAACAATTCGGTTATTTAATCGAGTAACTTTAATGCTAATTCAAGGATAATTATTGTTAACAATAGTTTCATTATTTCACAGCCTGGAAGCCTTCAACGTATTACTACCTCGTAAAGAAATAAACTGAATAATATCTTATCGTTATTTAGAACCGAATCTATGTACAGTATTGAAATAATTAGACGAATTCACGATAAATCTGAATCACTCTATTCTGCGTTCACTGAAATGAGCAATTATATAAATTGTAATTGTTTAAAGGTATCTATAAAAGATTTACTATACAGAGTTTCTCGTAGGAAGATGCTGCTATTCTCTGACGTGTATCGTTTTCTTTCTTTAAATAACATTTACAATCATAAACGTACACATAAAAGCATCACTTTCGAAAACGTCGATTTCACGTATTGCAAAGAAGTAATATCGTTTAAAATGAACTTTTACAAAAATTCAAACGGGACCCTTTAAGTGCTCGTTTTATTACTTGTTATATTCAGATCTTCCGTATAGATCGTACGAAATTTCATTTTTTCAAATATTTGCAAATAAAGGAGACACGTGTCGAGCGCAAATATCTCTGTGCAATGTTCTCGCAATAATAATAACGTAGTTAATGCTGTGTCTGAGAAAGCTTGTGTGGTACGATTGCAACAACTGCATCACAGATGTTTTTTGGGTAGTACTATTTGCGTGTACGAGTTAAAAGAAGAAGAAAAAAAAGAAAATAACAAAGGAGCCCTGTCCTATGGATTTGTCAAACGTAAAAGTTTTCGATATCGTTGTAGTTCCTGCACGAGTAATTTCCGTCGAAGTGAAACGTGAAAGAGAACACACTGGAAGCCAGGAGGAGCCAAGCAGGAACGCTAATTCGATGTAGGGCGTTTCAAAAAATAAATTGTCTCTTTCCTGTTCTTTCGTTTTTTGTTTGTTTGTAACCATTCCAGATGAAATACTGCGTTTGCATTGAGTAATTGCGGTTGTTCAATGAGCAAAGGAAACGATTGACTTAGAAAAGTGAATATTAGAGCACGATCCTCTCTTACATTTTTTGTTGTTTTCTCCACTTGAAAAATTAACTTGGTACTTGCAACGGAACCGATACTATCCCCTTGTTTATCTCGCCACAAACAGGCAACTGATCAGAGCATTTCTGCAATTGAATCTAGCCGTACCGCGTTTTCATATTTAACGAGCCCTTAGTACAATGTCCAGGCCCGATAATCGGGCAGACATAGGCAAGGTAAAAGTTAGAGAAGCCCCCAGTGACGTATTGGCGGCAACAGGGGTGCCAATAGCAGGCATCATGTCACTTCCATTGCTAATGAATTTGTTTTGTTTGCCCGTACAAGCTGCTGCTGCTGCGGCTTACCGTCACAAGCTGCAGTTTCCACTCCATCCACCTCCATATCCAAACTTTCACTACAATCAAACACGGAACTTTGGCTAACATACGATATTACAGGAGAATCTTAATTCTTTTCAACAATGCCGAATCTACTAATTTATACCGTGTCAGTAACCAGGGCTCTCACTATCCGAATATTCGGAAACTGGATTCTCCGAATATATTTTGGATATTCGGATTTCGAGTTATAACGAGTAGACTGCGGATGTTTATGCAATTTTCAATTTTTCTAGACAAATTTTAAGAAAATGCTACCAAATAATATTCTATTTTCATTGGTAATAGCTAGACTCCGAATCTTTATGCAAAGTAAAACGTTCGTGCGTCAATTGCAAGTCACATAACATAACAAAAGAAAATTGTTTCTTAAATTTTCTTGTTCACCTAAAAAATTTGCTACGACGTGTTCGTGTTCACGACGGAACGCATAAAATCCGCAGCCTGTTTGTAACGTGAAATAAAAACGTGTCCACTCACCTATTACTATTAAGCGTAATTTCCCCGGACGTTGGGATTTGTTGCGCCTGACTTTGCGTTTGTTGTTGCTGCCTCGCGAGACTCGCCAATTTGCTCTGCGCGATCAAGCCAGGTAGCAGATTGGACGGCGGATGTTTTTGCGGCAGAACTATCGTCGATTGATTATTCACCATGTGGGTGCTATTCGAAATGTTGTTAGAGTTATTTATATGAGGCAACGGTCCATTCTGATGGCCGTTGCCGAAGTTTGTTAACGTTCCACTACTCGTGGTACTCGCACTGAACACTCTGACCCCAGCACTACCACTGCCGCAGTTACCGCCATTCCTATTATTCGCCGGACTAGTCAAAGACTTTGATAGAATTGAGGCGGTACTGCTATTGTTTGGCAATTGTCTGTGTTGCTTAGTTTGGTGATTCGACTGCGTCTCGGTAGCAGTGCTGGCGCATTGCGTGGACACTGTACTGGACGACATTGCTGGTTGGTTGTTGGTCGTACACGAGAATGACGACGGGACCGTAGAACAACTTGTAGAAGTATTTACAACACTAGAACCACTACCACTGCACTGAGGCCGACCCTGCTGTGACGCAGGCTGTGCAAAATGATTGCTAGGTAGCGGAGTCACAATGAAATGCGAACTGCCCAGCTCGTCTGTCCGCGAGTCGCTAGAGTTATTGTCCGACAGTCCACTAACACACGCACTACCGGTGATGTTCGCTATGGCAAGGTCGAAGTCCGACAGAGCGTCGACCGAGAAGTAATCCGCGATGTTAAACTCGGACGTGAAAGGTGGCTCGTCTCCCGCACGCTCAGGCTCCACTTCCACGCAGATCGACGTCGCTTCCGGTGGGAACGGGTACGGAAGCGGCTTCGTTTGCGACAAAGTTGGCTCCACATCCGAATCCGTATCACTACTTTCTTCGCTTGGACTATGCACTGACACGGGTGGAGTCTTTGGTCGGAAGTGTAACCTGTTACAGAAGTAATGCCCGTTAGTAAATCGTTGCCATTCCAGTAAATAATTTTATCGAATCTGTTGTTCAACATACCACTCTTTTTTGACTGGAGTTGCGGATGCAGCAGTTGTATCGGGATCCACTGGTTCTCGCTTCGGCTGATGTATCGTGAAGTCTAACGACGACCACATATCATCCATATCGGTAGAACAACGGTCCAATATTACTCTACAATCGTGTAACACCAAATTCGATTACCGTGGCATGGCATTTGAATATGTGAACGTGAATACGTAAACGCCGGTTGTGTTTTCGTACCTGCCACCCCGACCAATTCGTCGCCGTGCGAAACCGATACACCTTGGTACCGGTTTACTGATACTGGTCAGTGAAAACCTATACTTCTTATCGGCCAAACCTCCTTCGTTTTTATCACACCAAGGCCAATTTCCAAATCCACCCAATACAGGCTGCAAAAATGAAAGTTCTGTACTCACGATCCCGAAGAAATGAACTTCGATCGTGATGAAGATTTCGAACGAAATTTATTAAATATATATATGTTGTCGATATTCTTTAAATCGAAACAAAATTCTATTTTATCGTTATCGATATATAGCCATTGGAGACTATATAAGCATACAATAAATAGAAACATTCTTCTTCTTCTGAGAAACTACGAATTAGACAGAAGTTCTAATCACTGCAATCATAAAGTAGATCGTAGCGCAAGGGGCTAAGACTATTTCCACACTATCAGAAGAATCGTGACGACTGTCATCGACATTCGCGATGATACTCGTATAACAGCGGAAAAAGTTTTGGTAGAATCAAACCGCACAAGATCAACCTCACTCACTGGTAAATAAGTGCTATTTCTATTCCGTCGAAAAGCGAATTGACCCTCGTCGGCGGTGTCTTCGTCATCACGATCGGAGGGAACCGAGGGCTGAGAATGTGAATGAGATGGAAGTGGACTATCCTCGTCTGAGCTCAATAGCAGGTCCAGCCCGCTCCCGAGAACACCAGGTCGACTTCCTCGACCGCCTCCGCTACCTGTTCCACCACGTACACCATTGTCGTCCAAGCTTCCGCCTCTGTTGTCAGTTTTATGTTTCCGTTTCTTATACTGTCTTTTTTCTTTTCTTGGTACTACTTCATCCTGCTCGAGACAACGTACGGATTAGTATTAAACGAACATGTAATATTTCACAAGTGAAAATTATACTACGGTTATCGAATGTCCCGGGTCGGTCCGAACAGTCCTGGATTTATAACTACGTCCGGGGCCGTGTCCGAGATTTTTAAACGATTTATAATTTCATTTATGGAAGTAACAAGGAACAAATAACATGAAATGAATGTTCTAGAAACTATCCTAGATTATCTGGACTAAAACTGTACAATACTCACTTTACAAACTTTGTTTGCCCAATTTTGATGAACACCGAACTGATTTGTAAACAGTGGAGCAAAAGCTGGCCTCGGTGTCTTCAGCGCCGATACTTCCGCCAATATTTGCCCGTTAAAGTCTTGTGCTTGGTATCTGTGAACATTTTTCAGTTGGATTAGTGTTCAAATACATTTTCGTAAGGGAGAGGAATATAAATTTCTCATACCTTTTCTCGTAGACTTCGATTGTAAGATGTAAGTGTTCCCGTTTGGTCTTCTCTCTTCGTTTTACCATCTCGAGAAGAGTTACTGCTCTACTAAGATCCCTACGAAGTTTCAGCATTTTTTCATAACTAGTTTCGTCGTTCTTGCGATTTTTACGTGTTTGCATTTTTTCTGTTCTACGTCTAAACGCTAAATAAGGATTATTTGCAGCCGAACCAAACCGATGCTCTGTTTTCACTGTTAATAGGAGTGGGTGTTGCTGTAACAAATCAAACAAAGAATTGTTAACACGATGCTTAACGAATCACGAACATTGTCGTGTAATAATCGAAATTGATATAAATATAGTTTTAAAACTGTAAACAGCGATATTTACTACAACGATTTTACTGTCATTCGAAATACGATGCTGGACGCTTACTGTCTTAAGACGTTTATTCAGCCAGTAATCAAAAACAGCAATAATTAAATCATCGTCTTCTTTCAGAAGTGCTTTAGCTTCGTTAAGGGTGACAACAGTTTGCCCAGAACTTTTCTCCAACCGATCCATCATTTCTTCAAATTGAAGAGGAGTTAAGTCCATTTTACGGCTTTGTACTGCAACCCACTTTTCATCTTCCGAATCCATATCGTAATCCGGAATATCTTGTTCCATTGCAAATGCTTAAAACCAAGATGCATGCGATTATTAAGTCGAATGTTATATTTCAATATTCTTTCTAGTCTATTCGCTTACGTTGCATGTGTATAAGTTGACGAGGTAGCTTATAATCAGCTGGATATATTTTGTCATAAGCTTCCGCATCTGCCAAGTCGGTTACTTCGGGAGTAGGAATGATTAGACCCGTACATATTGCTCGTTGCAAGTGATGTTCCTTCGCAAACAATCGAAATAACATTAGACTTGGCGTTTCACAAAATATTCTCGCCTTATTTTGTTACTGGACTGTGGATCTTTATGCAAAAGAAAAATTGTCCGTAATGATCTTTAAGTTTTAAAATTTTTCAATCAATTTCGCTATAAATGCATAAAGACCCGCAGCCTATTTATTACTTTCTAGTAACAAGTAAAACAATATATAAAACATAATATAATTCCAATATTTCAAGGCATAAAAATAATATTCTTCTAAAGTTTACGATCTAACACAAATATATAGAGCGTATACCATTATTACATGTTTACAACATACGAATGACTACATTTAACTAATACAAACTTGTACCAAGTCTCAGAAACACATAAAAAACAGTAAACGCTGCTATAACAGTTGCTTTGCACAATATTCCCACGTTTCTGTTACTCCAAAAGCCCACTGCCATCGTAGGCAATTATCATCGACAAAGAAACACGAACAATTGTTGTTACCTAAGAACCTTCTACTCTCATGAAAGAATCATTCGACAAACAAAGTAGCACGCACAGTGATACACCACAAAAGCCACGGTGACATACGTTAAACAGAAAAACTTGAGATTGCCATTGCACCGAACAGCAACGTTGAAGTAACAATTTTCACTGTGCAATTGATGGGGAATGAGGCGGTGACAGCTGTCGATAACGTTTGTGACCGGTGCACCGATGTTCGAGGAACAAGATTCACAGTGAAAATCTAGTCGGCAATTACGTTTAACGTTGTAAATTATAAAATTTTTCCTCATAATAATGGTAAGCGGACTGCCATCTGCCGGTTGTTTACGAAGATGCGCCTGAGGGTAAGATGGCGGACGGGGAAAACATGCTGGAAGAAGTCCGAACAGTTCGACTTACACATTCCTCCTCCTTTTCCATGCCGCTGGGCATTTGGGGCACAGCACGGTTAATGGCCGAGTAATCTGGCAGATCCGGTAGTTCCTCGGCCATGTAAATCGGCATGGGCTTGGAAGCGTCCAGGGCGCGGGCCCTGAACGACAGCTTGCTCATCCTGAGGCGGCTGGCTCGCGTGTTGACAACCGAGTTGGCTGGTGTCGAACCGTGAGGCCAGTCGGGTCGGCTCGGGCCTCGGGCTTGCGGAACGTGAACCTGACTGGGCCTGGCTGGGGGCCCTGCGCCCGTAATACCCGGCACAGAGAGCGGTCAGGGCCTCATCGTTCTCCGGCCATCGCGCTGGAACACGGTCACTCAGTCACCAAACGAGATATATCACTTTGAAAACATGTTTGCGTGACACGGTCCCTGCTCAAAGCCATCATGGCCGACGCACAGCCATTTAACACGTTCAGCTCGAGCAGTTCTCCAATGCGACGTGCGCCGCGCGGGAATCGGCGAGCTACCGCCACCGGTCGACTCACCGATGCTCATTGGTCGACAAGTTTCACCTCGAACGCAAGCCTCATTCACACTGTTCTACAATCTTTTACCTTTCCCTTTTCGAAAATTGTACCGAGGAAAATTCGACCGTCAGAGCTGGGTAAAGTGTTTCAAACACTATTTGAATAAATGTAAAAGTAAAATTTTGCAGAGAAAATATTCTTATTTTGATAATCTAGTTAATATATATATATATATATATATATATAATATTTTCGAACTTGATTTTCTCGCAAGCGAATAAAATTTATTCCATATTTTTTATTTATCTTCTCATGTAGAACTTTATTTATTTTAAATTCTTTACTATTTGAAATAGTATTCTACCCAGCTCTGATGATATGCCCTCCGTCCAAGCTTTGCTGTCCAGTTCCGAAAAGCATGAACAAAGTACTTCCGAAAAGAAACCCCATTTTTGTTACAAATGTTTCAATAAAATTCATCGAAACCCTTTCAACAACATATATCATGCGGATTGTAAGATATTTTTAAATTTACTACTGTCGCCGCCTATATAAATGGTGAGTTTAGTGTCCGTTCACAGGTACAAGCATATGGTTTATTATTTCGAAAAATCATGGATCTTTTTGCTCGACACTATATTACATAAAATATCCGTGAAAATCGTGAATATTCGGAAGTTGAAAAAACAATAATGGTAATTGAAATTTTGAAATTGTTTCGAATCTGCGTCGACATGAAAAAAGTGCGGTAATTTCGACTGACAATCATCTCCGTTTTATCCATGGCTTGATAAAAATAATTCTGCTAAAAAAATGGAATAGCAGAAATGAATTTGTAACTTGTTATTGTCACGAAATACACAAGTTATGTTTGTGTTTCATGGTATTGGTACTTTGCGCACGCGTCGCATTCATGCGAACACTTTGAATTTTCGATTTACTTGCACGAATAAAAATCTTAATTATGCGAATCATAAGCGCTATTCCGTCCATTTAAGCCAATTAAAGCTCTGGAATCAAAACTAACCGAACAAAGTTTAAAGCAAAAGCAACAAGTATAGAAACTTGATATAATTACAAGTTGCGGATTGTTCTTCTTATCACGTTTTCATATGTGTTCAAATGAAACGATATCCTTGGAACAAGAACAAATGAACAAGGCGTAACCGAACGATGGAAACACGAACAATAAATTAAATGACATGGCGTAAATAAGGATGTTATAGTCGTGGGAAAGAATTTTTCAACTCTGTTATCAAGATGAAAAATTTAGGTTATATGTAACGGTGGAAACGCATCGAGGATGACACGGTGAAATTCCGGAATTATCAATCAAATCACGTTGGAAGTGAACGTAGTACACGAAACAAGCATTGTTTCTTGTATTTGACTGTGATAATTTATTGCGTGAAGGCTAGATCATATTCCCGCGTCTCGACATGGCGCATACCATTGCGATTCTATCCGTGATACCTAGGTTATCTTACCATCTCCGCATGCAACTTCCAAACTTAACGATATTTGATGTCGCGCCAGGTATTATTTTTGACATGCACTTTCTCTCATGCCCGTAGAGCGCGAATTCCATCTGATTCCATCGGCCCACGAGAGCTTTCGCAGTGAGCACGTGTTGAAACGCACTAACACTACGACCCCTTGTACACTGAATTTGCGCATTTCGCCGTGTACAGTTTGGCGGAAAAACCCACCCCGTTCAAATATTTGGCGCATATTTCAAACAGACCCTCCGACGAATGATTCACGGCCTAATTTTAAAGAATTCTTGCAGCGAACTATTCATTTGCGCGACTCTTTATTTTGTAGTATACAGTCGGGGGCAATATTTAGTGGACATTCTTAAAAATCGCATAACTTTTTAAAATTTTTGTAGCTCAATGCAACATTCAGTATGCGCATAAGTTACCGAAATCTACAAAACGCATTTTTTAAATTATCGACAGGCTCAGATAAAAAAGTTGAAGAAACATTCTTAAAACTTGTCCACTTAATATTATTTCCAACTGTATAATGTATATTTTCCTATTTTCCTCGACAATGCATCTCTCCTAACTTGTCCATTATTGCAGATAAAGACGATACGTTGAAAAAATTGAAAGAGGCGGACATATTGGTGACCGAGTGCCGTTTTTTTGTACCATATATGGACAAATTGCCATCTTTGAAATGGGTACAAGCTACATCGGCTGGTGTTGAAAAATTAATGCCAAACTTGAAAAATAACAGTGTTAATTATACTGTTACCCGTTTCTCTGATCAAGCGTTTGGCATGGCTATGGGAGAGTACGTGGTAGCTCATATTTTCAATTTCGAACGTGATCAGAGACAACAATACGAGAATCAAAGAAATAGTCAATGGGGAATAGATGGAAAAATTTCAGACCACAGATTGATCTGTGATCTAACTGTGGGCATTTTAGGTTTGGGAAATATTGGAAAATCGAGTGAGTGATACTGTAGTCCTCTTACAGTAATTATATAGGTCCTGTTTATTTTTGTAAACAGTTTTTCATTTGTTTGTTCAGTTGCAGAGAAATTAAAAGCTTTCGGGGCCACTGTGTGGGGCGTCACGAGGACGCAACTTAAAGAAAAATTAGACTATTTAGATGAACATAGAACGATTGAATGTTTACCTGAGGTGTTAAAACAATGTGATTACATTGTTAACGTTCTGCCATCCACGCCCAACACCTTGGGTCTATTAAATGGGAACATGCTAGAAAATTGCAAGGACCATGGTACCGTTTTCATCAACGTGGGTCGAGGCGGAATTATTAAAGAAGCTGACTTAGTAAACGCTATTCGGCAACAATGGATCTCGGGAGCAATACTGGACGTTCATGAAAAAGAACCACTGCCAAAAGATAGTAAATTATGGGCATTACCACAAGTAAATCTTCTACGCTTTACATAGAATAGAAAATATATTATTAAACTAACTTAAATCATTTCAATCAATACATCTTCATCCAGGTTACTATCTCACCGCACATTTCTGGTGTAACACGTCCTCAGGATGTCGCACGATTTTTCGCTAAGAACTACCAGAAATTCATCAACAGCGAAGAATTGTTAAACAGAGTAAACGTACATGAAGGCTATTAATTATATTCATCGATGAAACATAATGATCAAATAAAAAAATAAATATTTTCTTACAATTTATAAAGCTTAACAAACATTAATATGAAAATTGTAGTTTGAATCGATGAAACATAATGATCAAATAAAAGCTTAACAAACATTAATATGAAAATGATAGTTTGAATAATTTATTATATATATATATTATTATATATATATATATAGATATTGTTAGTGCCATGAACTATTCTTAGATAATAATTACTCTGTTTCTTGGTTGACTGGATTTTGACCTGGCTTTAGACCTCGTATACTGAGATCGTAAACTACTTCTTCTACTTTCCTGACGGAGTACTTTAAACCGTCGAAACGTTTTCTCAGCATGTCGTTCTTCAAATTTAAAAGTCTAAAGCCTGCGTTCAATTCGTTTACGAATTTTGCTATTTCTATGGGTCTATTGTAGTCGCCGTTTGTAACGCTATTTACCGCGAACCGACTCTAAAAGACAATACATGGAATAAATAGTTATTATAATCGTATTCTAAATTATACATACCAATTCTGTAGCCAACTGTAGCAAACCCATTAAGAAATTTTCTAGATCCAAGTGGAAACCATCTTCTTTGCTATTTTTAACTGTACACGCAATATTATTTTGAGCATAAAGAAACACCGATAAAAGTAATTGCAATTTGTTCGATCACATACTTCCCAACATATCCGCGACAACTTCCTTAGTGACCAGAGCCTTAATTTCTAAATAAATTACTAACGAGGCTAGGAAACATAATTTTTGTGTGACAAAACGCCAATGGTCGTGAAATCTGTAATACTGGTCCTTCGGTACAACTTGAGCGAGCCTTGTGTAATCTTTACGCACATCTTCGAATAATTCTCTGGCCGATGCACAGTATTGAGATACAACTGTGGAAAAATAATACATGAATAATAATTGTTTACTACGATGAAAGGACACATTACATAGGCCAGGGAGTTCCAACTTGTAGCTCATGAGTACTTCCTATGCCGCTATCGGACGCCTCAGAGGGGAACAAGTTGGAACTCCCTAGATTAGGCAAATACATATGTACTTATGTTCTCTTCGATGTTATCATCATTGTGAATGTTCTGTAGTATCATCAGAATGTCTCTGGAAGACTTTTCAAGATCTCTAACAATAATACGGATTTCCTTTGGCAAAAGAGAATTAAATTCATATCATTTCTTATATACAAACCCGATCAGTTAATTAAAAAAACAATTACTATCATTTGAAAGTCACACTATAACCTAAAATATATACACACATTTCGAAGGTATTTGACAGAAAGTACTTTGATTTCGCATCATTTAAAATCGTAGTCAAAAGCGATGATGTTTGCGAATGTTCATAATGAATTCGTGCTTTCTACGAAATCTGTATGAAAATTGTTTAACGATATTTTGGTACCTCAACATATATGGGAAACATCAATCATAATAAATCATTGGTACTCACTTCGCGCAATTCTTCTTCGCTATTCAAGTAATCTTGAAACGAATTAAACAGTTCCGCTATTCTTTCTGCCATAACGATTATAATTTTTCGTGGGACTAATTGAATATTAAACAATAACACGGTCCGTGAACAATAACAATGTATGCCACTGACAGCCACTGATGGGATCTGCCGATCTGCGTTTTTCAGCGGCGTCAAAGCAAAGTCAAAAGTGGGACCAGGTGGGCGCGGAGATAACGAAGAACTAACAGGGATCTGAAATACACTGAAATACCAACAATGGTAAAACAGTTTCGGGGTAAGATAAAATTTAAAAATTTGAATATTGAATATAAGTGTCCGGTGACTTATGGACGGAAGTGTATACAATATAATAACGCAATAATGAGGAAAGAATGCCTGGTATTGTAGTATTGTTAGCGACAAAGACTGCGGTGCCACCAGACTGCACTGGACTCTGGACCTCGGTCTCGGTCGTCGGTCGTGTTGTCGCGTCGCATGCGCACACGTAAATACATGCACATACTATTTATCTATGTATATAGTTACATATGTAGTTGAAATTACATTTGACGATTTGTAGGAAAAAACTGTTGTACACGATACTATTGTGCGATGTGTGACAAGTGGCAAGTGGAAAGGCACGATGAGATAGCGATGTAATGCAGATTGAACGTGGCTGTAATGCACCGGCATACTGTCAACAGTCAACATTCGTAGGGTCGTAAGATCACTGGATAAAGTTTCGACACTGTCGGTCGAATGATTCGCGTTTCGAGTACACTGGCCGCCTAAAGTTCGTATCGTGGCCAGCCAACGTTGTATTCGACGATAAATATGTTTAATCCGCATCACATAAATGAAGACTATCGCAATTAATGTGGCTCAGTGGTACTATCATTTCTTGGAGTGTTCTGGCTCACGTTATCATTGTATTCGCCAGAACAACTTAACCTCGAGCGAAATATGTTTCCACCGAAAGATATTGCCAAGACGGACTATATAAGTTTAAATATTCAGGAGAGCGCAACTTTTGCACGAGGAACGTCGCGCAGTCTTTGGAGGGTAAACTGCTTTCGAGGATATGCTTTGCAATTTTCGAAATGCATACTTTTCATTCATGTTTATATTGGATAAGATAATGACTATTTAGACAGTAGAGATCCTTATTTCACGTATATTTAACACTTATGTAGTCAACCAAAATGTATAGATTTAAAACCTTTTGTATTTAACATATTTCCACAATAAATGAATATATTAGCGAGCAAAGAATGGACTTTCAGAGAAACTTTGTAAATATTTTTAGAGGAACATTAACAAATTGTTGAAAGAGATGGTTAAATATACGTATATTAACGTATCCACACTTTAATTCCTATTAACTTCTAGGGTACAGTTAGTAATTTTCGAAAGCATAATACAAGTATATAATTTGTGAAACCATAGTCTGGATACATAAACTAATATCAATGAGGATGCATTAATGCACATTAATACACGTTCAAAACCATGATCTCTACTAGACAGCGGATCTTTGTGCAAACTAAAAATGTTCCACCTGAATTGCATCAAACTAGAGTGAAATAAAAATTAATTTTCTTTCTTAATACGTCTAACAGGTTGAAAGTAATACAGTAGTACGTTTAAATTCTTCCAATATTTTCACTGTCTTAAATTGCACCTATTCATTTTTCTCATAAATGCATCAAATCCACTGTCTAATAATCACTTACGCTTATGCTTTCATTAATCGCCTTAATGTTTCTTCTTCTAGCAATGGAATCAGTTGTCCAGGTTTCAAAGGAACATCCTCTACTTCATAGTCATTACAATTATATTAATTATATTTTATTTGCTGCCCAGCGATAATAAGAATGGAATTTTAGACGAGAGTGACTACAACAATATAGAAGTTGCACAGGATACTCTTAAATATGAAAAGGTATGACAACTATGATATTTTATCATCGAAACTGGTAGACATTATCACGTCTCGTGTTGCACAGATGCTCGTAATATAATGAAATTCGTAGGCTGTAGAAGATATCGTAGTAGACAACGCGAACCAAGAGCGCAAAGATGGAGGGGAAGTTATAGAAGAACCGGAGTTCCAACCAGAAATAAATCAAGTGGACGATGATCAGATTGGGGAACCTCCGCAACCTAAACCAAACGCTCTTAAATTTAATGGTAATTAAATATTCTACGATATTCTAAGAGTTGTGTGCTTTGTACGAGCTGTCTGAATTTTAGGTCCACAAAATAGTAGACAAAAGGCAGTAGTTGCAGCGTTTAAGCATTCATGGAACGGATACAAGGAATATGCCTGGGGTCACGATACCGTCAAGCCTATTTCCAGAAAATACCACGAATGGTTTGGTTTGGGACTCACTATAGTCGATTCCCTAGATACTATGTACATAATGGGTTTAAATAACGGTACGATTACCAAGCCATTCGAAATGTTCTTCGAACAATGTTAAATCTACGCTGTTATCGTGATAAATTTTAATCCTGTGATTTGTTTGGTTTACAGAATTTTTAGAAGCCAAGACATGGGTTAATAAGAGTTTAGTATTTACTCTAAATAGGGACGTTAATTTATTCGAAGTTACCATTAGGGTATTAGGAGGTCTATTATCAGCATATCATTTATCGGGTGATAAAGTTTTTTTAAATAAAGCTGTAAGTCTCTCCTATGACTTTCCGAGGATTAATATTATGTGATATTATACTAGCATATATATACGTAATATCACGTTACGTTACATTGTATGAACTGATATGATATGGTAACGTAACTATTACGGCAGCGTAACGGTACACTTTGAATATCAATTGTACAGGCACAGTTAGGCGATCGTCTGATGCCAGCATTTTCCACGTCATCCGGTGTTCCGTATTCCGATGTAAATCTTGGTACGAATACCGCGCATAGTCCTAAATGGGGTCCTGATAGCAGTACCAGCGAAGTCACCTCGATTCAATTAGAATTTCGAGATCTTACTCGTAGCACGGGCGAAACAAAATACGAGGTATATTTACTTGTTCGCTATGTTCACGATGCTGTATTTGTGTACCGTGTGTAACTTGTACGTCCTCGTAGGAAGCCGTAGCAAAGGTGTCCGAACATGTTCATCAATTGGAGAAATACGATGGCCTGGTTCCTATATTCATTAACGCCAACACCGGACAATTTCGAGAGTTTGCAACGATCACGCTTGGTGCACGCGCCGACAGCTATTACGAATACTTACTGAAACAGTGGCTTCAAACCGGAAAAACTATTAATTAGTTAGTACCTTTGAATGTATGCTTCAACGTAAATGCTCCGTGTCGATTGTACCGAATAACTTGTTTCAAAATGTTTTCAGTTTGCGAGACGATTATTTGTTAGGCATTTCTGGAACTCGGAGTCATCTTATCAAGCAAACAGCGAGCAAAAAGTATGTTTTTATCGCTGAACTAGTTGGAGCAACGAAAGAAATCAAGCCAAAAATGGTAAGTTAATTCAGCTATAAATCATACAAATTATTAATAGTATAACCGATACCGATGTTCAAAATATTCCATTTGTAGGACCATCTCACGTGTTACTTACCAGGTACTCTGGCTTTGGGAGTCCATCACGGTTTGCCATCCGAACATATGGATCTTGCGAACGAACTTGTGAAAACATGTTATCAGACGTACGCTATTCAACCAACGTTTCTTGCGCCGGAAATTACTTACTTCAACATCCAGGTAATATCGTTAAAAACTAGATAAATCATTCATTCGAATCACAGATATATTGTACATAATTTACTCTAGAACGCCGAAGAAAAGAAATCGATGGACATGTATGTGAAAATACACGACGCTCATAATCTATTGAGACCAGAATTCATTGAGAGTCTATTTTATATGTGGTACTTTACTGGAAATAAAACATTCCAAGACTGGGGATGGCAAATATTTCAGGTAAGTACAGTGACCTCCACTAATGTTCGGACACTCTTAAAAAGACGGCGACTTCTTTAATATTGAACCCAGACCATGTGATTTGAACTTTTTTGGAAAGTTAAAACAATTGATTTGCTACACAATGTGAAAAAGATTTTTGCAGAAAGAATTGAATATATATTATACAAAGTATGTGTGCTGTATATGTATATGATCCCATCGATCTGATTCGGTGGGTCTGTCGCACGTGTTGTTCATCTGTCGGGGTTGAACTTGTCGGAGCGCGATGGTTGTAAACAATCAGCCGGTTCGGAGCTGATCCGTGCACGTTTTTTGTTTGCTATAACAACCGTTTCAAGTATGCCGCCAGTGGTCGGGCGCAACCCGTCCGGAGGGGGCCTAGTAGAATATATAGAAAAATTTGAATACATATATGGAAATTTGAGGGCTTAGAGATTTAAATATTTGAAAATTGGAGTTTCTTTTTAGTGCGTCTGAATATTAATGGGAGTCACTGTAGCTGTAATACACAATACAGAATACGGCTGTTCAATGTTGTTCCTTCGTCGCAGGCTTTTGAAAATTACACAAAGGTGGACAAGGGTTACACCAGTATTGGCAACGTCCGAAATATTCATGATACTCGACAACAAGATATGACTGAAAGCTTCTGGTTCGCCGAAACTCTGAAATACTTGTACTTGTTATTCGACGATACAAGGCAACTAATAGATTTAGATAAATGGGTATTCAATTCCGAAGGACATCCGCTTCCCATACACGAATCGTAACCCGATACGAATCAACATGCAAAGTATACAAATCTACACTTTTAGCAGAATACCAGTACCAAGTATTTTTCATGGCCAGTCAATCGATCTAACGAAGCGCATATACCACCACCACCAACAACACCACTGGTCGGATCGAAATCGTCTTTCAGCACGAGTTTTCAAAAGTTCTATATCACTTTCTTGCAAATTTTTCTACAAGCATTATACCACAACATGAAGCACAGACATTGTACATTACCAACTAATTAACTATTTATACACAATTTTTTACTAATTTCCCCGATTTAGAAAGCCGTGTATTTCTAATCGAAAATGTATTCTATTCTGTGGTGAATAAGTTCGTGCTATTCGTACAAGATATACTGTAGATCGTATTTATGAAAAAGTGTATCTGAATTGTTGAGTACAATCTTGTAAAATAGAAAATGCTCGATGTCTGTTATTTGTAGCCCGATGCAACAATTCCTCTCTTGTTTATACTCGTATTTATTATGCATTTCGAAGATTCTGGACTCTCACAATCACTGGAGCAAGTGAAATTCACGTTTCCACGAGTTCTCAACGACTCTAGCCGAATTTGGATATGCGTGCAATTACGTAACGACGCATGTTCGCAATGAAGGTATCACAGTTACTTCTTGTTACAGTGTAGTCCTTATTTATTGCACATTTTCGTAGAAAAATATTAACAGAGGAGGGCATTTAAGTTTTCCCACCGTGAACACTTTCAAGGCAGGCGACGGAAATCGTCGATAGATTAAAATACTGTGTTCCTTACATTCTCCTAAACGTATATCACATAAATGTATAGCTGCTTCATTTGCAAATAGTTCTTCAGGCTGTGTACAATTGTTAATCATCTCATCTTCCGAGATACAGACTTACATGTGATACACGTTATAATTATAGCATATATAGCTGCAATTAACTAAATTGCCATTATGTAAGTTTGTAAGCTTTAAAATTGGTTTTCTATTACAAAAGTAGTGGTCGACGATATTACTTTCCGTATTACAATATTACGTTCGTTTTCTATAAAATTAACTAAGTAAGTGAAACGAAATTTTATTATTGGTTAGCGAATAGTAATGAATTAGGTAGAGATAAATGTATTTCAACGATACGAACGAGTGGTACGCAACGAGGAATACCAGATTCGTCTATAAAAAAACCACATTAGTTTACAATCTATCGTAAATTAATTATCTTGTGAATATAAATTGATATTATACTTTAAGTGGAATGTACGCGGTTGTACAATATTATTTTGTATTCTCCGTCGTGTCTTTGGTTATCGAAGAACGATCACCGACATTGTACACAAACGAATCTAACCATAAGTAGAAGAGAATAGTTGCGCACAAACGTTTCTGTATTATTACAAAAATTGTACGACTCGTTTCTCCATTTCTACATTATTTTGTCGCGTTGCGTTACGCTACATTACACGGATATTACACCGTATCGTATCGTATATTATATTATAATATACATATTCAGAAAATATATCGATCACATTTTGTATCCTGCACGATCCTCGACAAAATGTCAGAAACTACAAGAAATCGATCATTCAAATATTTACCGATCCTGACAGCGATACTACAACATTTTATAAGAAACTACTATTTTTCTGGAAACCCTGCGAAAGCAAAGGTAACTACCTAAAGTGTACATTTCGATGTTGTTGTAAACTATCATGGCAGTTCTTCTTGAGCGTATGTTGATCGTTTCGAAAAATTTGTACGATTCTTTTGTGCTGTTGGAGTTTCTTAGATCGACAGAGGCAACTCTTCGAGTTTTCGAAATTTACATCTGGTACTACATTATTTGCAAATGTAAAAAATGTTTGTACAATTTTCCCGTGGAAATCTTTATACAGATCTTTTTATCATAATATCATCGTCCCGAGAGGAAACTCGTAAAAATAACACGCGTTATCGGTACTTGAGCAGTCTTTCGAACTCCTACAAGGCAATATTGTACCAACTATGCTTTCTTTGCGGGTGGCTAGAATGTGCAGCACTGTACACATTGGTATAATTATTATTATAATAATAACAACAATAATAAATGTATTTTTAATCTAGCAATTTCGCGTAATAAATAATTATGGCATTCCGAATCGAATAGTATAGTTACGCTGCGCAACGATGCGCGGATGCAACCGGATGCAACTGGAATGATTGAAATCGAAATCTGATCGGGAAGAATAGCGATTATCTTTTACCAAATAGTAGGAAAAAAAGCTGCGGCGGTCACCTGATGTACACTCCCGTCTATAAGTCACCGGACACTTATTCAAATTTGGAGGCAGATGATTTTAAAGGACCTATAGAGTCGGTGTACAAAGTATTCGTACACCTTTTAAAAATGAATAACTTTTTCAAAATTGGACCCAACAGCTTGAGTTTTTTTGAGACGTTAGAAGGATTGGTTTACTAGCTAATGTGTAAATAATTTTTTTCAAATTGTTATTGATCGCAATTGCGAAAGAAAAAGTAAAGGTCACAGTTTCTAAATCTTTTAGCTGTACTTGTAATGAAAATTTGAAACATGTATTTTGTAAATCTAATTGTAAGTTAGTTATATACATGTACAAGGTTTTACTGAAATCGGTTGACACATAAAAAGCTATAAAATCTGTCCAAAATATCCTGTATTTTCAAGATTCCAATTATCATTCTTATATTTTTCAATTTTTTAAATTTGGCTTCCAGAGCTGTCCGTAATTATCCCACGATTTCTCAATCTCTTTTTCCCGATATTTATTCAAATAGCATATTTAATTTTGCGTAAGTTCGTGCCCGATTTTCATATATGTCGCAAACTGTAAGAACAATTACAGAAAAAAAGATAATAATATAATAATTAATTTTCTAACAATTGTAGAAAAGAATGATGACTATATAATTGTTTAATACAGCACGAACTTGTGCAATCTTCCGACAGCTACATCTAATCAAAATAAAACAGTAAAATCAAGCTGGAAGCTTATATATTCGTAAATTACCATTTTATTGAAGATAAGTTAAGTGTCCGATGATTTACGGACGGGAGTGTACCGATGATTCGAACCTTCTTTTCGAGACACGAGGCATAACATAACGAACAACGATACTTCTCGTTAGCGTTCGTTCATTCGATCGATGACATTCGATTCTTCGCCACGATACCGTCACGCTGAGCCTCGAATTTTAATCGTGCCTTTTGATTCAGTAAAATTGCTCCTTCTTCTGGTCTTCTAACAACTAAATTAAAATATCACGCATTCGCAACATTGTTGCGTGAAATATATGCAGTCGACGACGCAGGAGTTGTCGTTGCGTCGAACGACCTGTTTCTTCTTGTCCGTGTCGAGTCCGTTCCTCTGGACTCGAGAGAACCTGGACTCTGGATCTGTCTGGGTCTGTGGATCCGACCGACCATCGGGATCCGATCCGAATTCGAATGCTGATTTAGTAATCGATAGAGCAACGGCTTGTGATATCGGGCTCGCGTCGCAGACGTCATTCTCGATCGTCTCGGTACGATGATCCGTGTCGTTGGATTCGGAATACAAAGTCAATCGTTTACTGCTCGCTGGATGCTCGTCGAACGTAGCCGTCGAGTCTACGATTTCACCAACACGCGTTTCATCTCTGTCTCCTTGTCCATGTCTCTCAGTATCCGGCGCATCGTACTCTACCACAGGCACAGAAGTTTGCAGAAGCGCCGACTCGCTAGTTACGATCACGCTGAAACCAGAAAACAACATTGAATTGAAACGAACAAAACGATCGATTCGCGAATAACGGTCCCTCCAACCAGAGTTGTGCTAATTTAAATACATTGTGTACGATGTACATCGTTATTGAATGACGCAATTGAATTGCATAATTTGAACCTTTCGCTTAATATTCAATTAAGCTGAACAGATACAGTACAAATTACATTATAATTTTATTGAACGAAGCGACTGAATTTCGAATTACGAAATCATTGGACACGATGTAACCGAATTACTTACAATTAGTGATTGTAATTCGTCGAGCAATTCAATTGTAATTCAACACAACTCTGCCTCCAACCAACGAGGTACAACGATCTATTCTCTGTTCGTCTCTGTCACCGGTCTCTCGTCGCGAGAGACTCGAAATTTCCTAATTTCCTAGCAAACGAACTTCTCCCCAAGGGACTCGCTCGTTTTTTAAACTGTAAGAAGGGTGTAGAAACGTAAGGAGTAAACCCAGGTCAGCAGTCTATGTAGCAGCCTAGCAGATCAGCAGACAAAGCGAAACCACAAAACCACCGAATTCCATTCGCGACGAAAGTTTCCGAAAGTATCGAGTCTATTCCGTTATAGAAAGTGTTAGGAAGAAGACGTACCACCTAGCCCTCGTACAAGGTTGCATTCTACTCTTTTCCTCCGACGTCAGAGTAGCATAAAAATAGATTTGCCTGTCCATTATGTTTGGAATCGTAGCTCTACCGTTTCGTTCGACTGATTAGACACCGGCGTAGATTGTCGATGTTTCGAAAATCTCTTTCGAATCGTAGATCTTCTCGTCGTCCTCCTGTTTCATTCCAAATTCCAACCGCACACATCACCGATCACATACTTTCGGTTTGTTCGCGGTGATGCGATGCGATGCGAGGCGAGGCGAGGCGAGGCAAGGCAAGGCGAGGCAAGGCGAGGCGAGGCGGATCACGGAAATCGAATCACCAGTCTCTTTCGACGCTTGGAGGGAGCATCGTCGATTTATCGATCAAGCAAACTCAACGACCACGTTTGACCTGGTGTTTCTTCGAGAAATTGAAAAATTAGCTTTTCATATCGGTACCAATAACGCAACATCGTCAACGGGATAGGAGAGGAGGGAAAAACAAGCGGACAGAGATGGTTAACACTAAACCTACCAAAACCGGTTCCAGATTTTTTATTTCACAATTATTAAAATTATATAGATTCTTTCGTGTTTAATGATTCAATAAATACAGTTATTAACAGTCCGATCGAAAATGTTTTTATCAGACGTAGCATGGTTTCAAGAGATCTTTCACGTGATTTAATTTTCTGCAAATACACCTATATTTTTTTACGCCTATCTGTTAGCTGTTAGAGGATTTCAAGACGAATTCGATAAGTATGATAACATAAAAATAAATTGCTTTTTTTACAAAACAATTTGCTATAACCACGGGGAAGCTCTCTTGAAATCATGCTATAACTTATAAAAACATTTCCGATCGGACTGTTAATAACAGAGTAATTTGGTTCACCCTGCATATTTAGTAGCGCAGATATTATAATATGAACCGTGCGATGTTCAAATGAATTGAATTTTGTTATTTTGAAACTCGGTAGGTTAGAACCCGTTCAGACACGGCGGTAAACAAAAATCTCGCGGTTTCCGGCGTGTCTGAACGGGCTCCGAGTGTTAATCGCGTTTCATGCAACGATTGCTGTGATTGGAAAACAATACAATAAAAAAAGAAAGAAAAAGAAAGAAGCGAGAAACGGACTGCGCCGATCAAAGTCGACCATGCATTCCGTGAGCTAATCGAGCCCAATATAACACGATCGCAGCCTCTATCGATTCAAATACGTGCATTGTTCATTCAATTCCGTTCGATTCTACGAAACGACACACGAGACCAAGGAGAATACCATGCGAAGCCCGTGCAAGAAGACGCGCGCCCAGTACGTTCAAATTGCGAGACGAGACGCGTACTACAAGCACTGTATTGAATACGCTGCCACGGCAAGACTGTTTGTGACCGACTACAGCGAAATTATCGGATCCAGGCTAAAAAAGAAATGGGACCGTACGTGCAAGCGTCGTGTTAGATGAAATTACATCTACGTATTTATGACATCCATCGCGATGCAGTAGAGAAGCGAACCAACCGCGATGCTGTTTGCAATTAATCTCGTTTTTTCTTCTTCGAATCTATAATTACTTCGCAAAGGAAGCGAATTCTTCAAGAAATTGTTGAACAGTTGCACTAGATAGCGATCGGTACCGATTGATATAAGCTGTTGTAAAATTAACATACCGGCGAACAATTTCAACGCAACCAACGATCTATATTAATGGATTTAGTAAATTCGGATGCAGACTTTTTGTAAAAATGTTCAGGGTGATTCGGCACGAGCGACTCGTGAGACGATCGAAGCGCAACTGCTCGATCTCGATGCAACGATGCAACTGTGCGAATGCGCGAGTATGTATAAGATAGTCCGCGTCTCGCGTCTCGCACCCCACGCGACAGACACGTATAGTTTTCACGTGGTCGCCGGTTTCTTAACCGCTGCAAAGCCCTCCGAAAGGAACACACCCAGCCCTTCCTTTCCGATAGAAATCGATCCGGAAAAAATGTTACGCCGCTGGAAATCGAAGAGTTGGCTCGATTCCGCGCAAACTGGATCGTCCAAACCTCGAAACGAGAAAGTTTTTCGCGGTCAGGGCGACCTATCTAGCAGTTCGTTAAGATTTTAGAACTATTTGGAAGTTCTTACAATATTATGAAGTATGAAGTCAAACGTATAAATTGATTTTGAAAAATTAAAGATGACCTTGATTTTTTGTAGAATAAACATTTTTTAAAAAACTTTTCTTATTGAAATTTGTAGACCGCTAAATGTCGATTAACTTTTGTTTGAAACATTTATTTAGTCTCGTCATCGGAATTGCCTGAAAAATCGTGTTCAGTTTTATAAACCGTTCATTTTTAAATGCTTCTTCTAATTATAATGTTTATTCAATTCCATTTAATATCGACATTCTCGTATCGTAGATGTGTTTCATACATATACATGCATTCCATACATCTACATACATTAAATACGAGGCAAGTGATTTTTTACCAAATGAACGTAGCTCAACGATTCTGATCTTATTCGGAACATTGATACGCGATACGTGGTACAACGATATCCGCCGAGTAAAAGGATCTCGTAGATAGGGACTGGAAAAGAATATTCGTCGAACGAAAGTTTCACAAAACCGCAGCCAAGATTAATATCGTTTTTCAGGAATTACATCACGAACCTCCAATCTATTTTCGTATTAATCTTTATTGTATACATATAATACTTTGCGAACAACCGTCGAATCCACGAATTAGATGCGAGAACCTGGAGATCGCTACGAGGATTAACGACGGTGTCACAGCGAAACCGGTTTTTTCGTACGCGTATCACGGCCAAAATACATAGTCAGCCTTTCGGTCCAGGTATGCGAGGTAAGTTCATGTTCACGGGCGCGTACGATTATTTCTGCTCATAATTATGAAAGTGATATATTACTTGTTCCGAGATATTTCAAGGAAAAACATATTAACACTAAAAGAATTCCATATAATGATAAAATAACAAGCACTATTGAACGATTCATTTTTCACAACATCGTAAAAATTACCTACATTCAATAAATTCAGTTTAAAATAATGTCACGCGAAATAACTGATAAACACATCCTGCATAACTGGTTGCATGGAAGACCTTATATGTATTCAATGAAATAGTGCCTTAACGCAAAATAGATATTTGCAACTGTAATCGACACAGTTCAAGTTCATAGTTCATAGTTCCAGTTATCAGAATTGCAAATACTTTCATAATTTTGTGGTCGCAAAAAATTTGAGTTCATTCATTAATTGAGCTTTGTAGTAAAAAATGTCATGGGAACGACTTCGAAAGGCTGGAAAAAAATAATGCAATTTAACCGATGTCCTATGTCCTATGTGAAAGTGTATGTGACACGCGGCGTTCTTCCTGACAACCGCAGAATTATGGACAGATTTGTGGAAATCAGTCGCGTGTACAGTCCGAACTATTATAAAACGTAAACACTTCATTGAAATGAAACATTGACGCGAATAATATCTGGTTGTACACATTGAATAGTAGTATGTATGTATGTAGTAAGATAATGTGTTCGCAGCGACGAACAGCGTCACTGTGTACGTACAATTTGTGTGAGAGTCCTTAGCAAGGACTCCTTACTACTAACAAGGCCTACAAACATTCACACCGTTTGGGAAATACAATAGAAAAGATGGACGCGGCCGAGTATCGACGAATCTAAACGTACACGGGCTTACGTTACAATAAAAACATAGAGAAGGCAAACGATCGAACAACAATTGGACTGGTTAAGGAGAAAAGGCGGAACTATTTAAGGAAGAAATGCCTAACCTCGAAAACCGATTGATCGGTTTGCTCAACTTACTTGTAGGAGCCACGCTGTAGGAATGGATTTCTAAAACGCATTAGTCCACGGTATTGAATGATCGATCATTGAACCAACACTCGCGATAATAGTTGTTTATGTATGAGGAAAATAATTGATCGCCGATCGATCGAATGGAAATTATAAAGCACCCCTCACGAGACGAGCGACAGACACGCAGGACACGCGAAAGCGAAACACTGCCAACGCCAACGCCAACGGGCCAACAGACTGAACAGTGAGTGAACAGACTAACAGACGAGCGAATCGTATATCGGCAATAGTAGAGGGGAGAAACTGACAATGAGAACCAGAGAAAAAGGGGGCGCGTGCTCTCTCCTGCTTTTACGTGTACCGACGTAAGATTTTTTAGAGGAACATTAACAAATTGTTAAAAAAGAATACATAATAGAAAATAGAAATTTGTTACCAGATTTGCAACAAACTAGAGTGAGAAAGAAATTTACTTTCTTTCTCAATATTTTCATTAATGGGTTGAAAATAATATAACAGTATTTTTAAATTCTTCTAACGTTTTTTCACTGTTCTAAATTACATCTACTCAGTTTTGTCATAAATGCATATATAAAATCCACTGTTTAATAATAATAATAATAAATAACTCATCCCCAAAAATTGAGCTTTTCTTTCTTCAAAACTATTACAACCGGCAAATTTTATTAACCTGTTTAGTAAACCTGCTTTACTCGAAGATTTTAGTTCTCCCCTTGAGACTTGAGACTGTATTAGAACAGCGATTTGACCACCAATTACTTTTCCACTTGGTCAACAAAATGTCTTTAATCTCGTTAAAGGTAAACGGAAGAAAACACGATCTTCGCTTATGCGGTAATGACGGATGTGGACAACGATCGCTTACTTCCATGTCCATTCTTAGGGTTGGCATGGTTACGTATAATGTAATCGTCTTTACGAGCTACGTATACAAGCGTACGTAGGCAGACTGGAGCGAGAGACGAGCCGCTTTCCTTAGCCTCAACCGTCTTCCTTCCTTTAACGTACATCCACTAGTAACCGAGCCAACGTGAAACCGGTTTCAAAGCAGTATGGAGGCGAAACGAAAAAACAAAAATCTTTCGAAAACTCTCTCCGCACGCGCGTAACAAGCAGTAGGCGTTTCTATTTTATTCGAACGTGTCCGACAGCGACAGAAAGTTCAAGGTAGACGCGTCACGCACCGTAAGAAAAATTATTACCGTTCTCGAATCTATGGTCGCCAGGAAAAACGCCGCATGTCACAATTTCAAAAAATTTCAGTTTATGCATTAACTGAGCTTCACGTATTCACCGGCGAAAAAATCATGAGAATAAGTTCGAAAGACTCCGAAAAATAATGCAATTTAACCGATGTCTTATGTCGAGGCGTTAGTCGTTTCTAGTGAATGCAAAGATGGGATTTTTCAGTAGTGAAAAGCGCTAGATAAAATATCAATTTACATTGGTCGCGATCGCCCTCAAAAATCCTACTTTTACGTTTACGAGGCGTAATTTGCATCGTGTAGCTGTCGCAGCTTTATAATGCAAATAAATAATGCAAATTACTCCTTTATCTAGCGCTTTTGACTACTGAAAAACTCCATTATTTGCATTATCGAAATATGAGAAGACGCATCCCGCCCCCTTGCAATCCTGAAAACGAAAGTCTACTCCCTTAAACGGCGATATCTTGAAAGTGGAAGTATGTAACATGCGGCGTTCTTCCTGAAAACGACACAGAAATAACGACAATAACATTTCGTAGAACTGCATCTCGGTTCGAGTGCGAATCTCGGTGAGCTAACAATGAGACGGATCGTATGCGTTCCGTTTACCTTGAAAGATCGCGCATACCAAATTACCTGCGTGTGCGTCTGCGTACAGGTATGATTTCACCGTTTTTAGCTGTCCGAAGCGACCGAAACACAATAACTTGAATTCGATAGGATCGGTAACGTGTGCGATCTGAAATTTCTTTTTTCCCCGTGAGATAGGGACGCCGTATGCATTTGATTAAATTTTTTATTTGGAAGCTACGCTTACCTGTCGGACGCATCAGGAATTTCTTGAGCGTAAACATCGGCACGCGTGGTGAACGTCCCGTCTCTCATCGTGGCCTGATTGTCGCATGACCAAAAAGGAGGCTGCTGCACCAGTAACGCTAACCGATCGTCCTGAAAGCGAAGCAGTCTTGATTCACGATTTCTCGTCGGATTCCTCGCGCAACAACCTCTTCCCTGTCTCCTCTAATTACATTATGTGCATTGTCTCTGATATTCTCATCCATCGACAGCTAACGTATACGTTCGCCGTTCAAGGTTGTTTTTACACGCGGCATTCATGATCGCCTTTTTGCTCTTACGACTCCTCGTGGTCTATTTCGGTCCCGTAGCTTTTACGATGTGTAACGTTTTTTTTTCTCACTTCGTTCGTAGTACTTGTAAGTACATGGTGGTACGTTGCAACGCATCGCTACCAAGCTCCGAAGAACGAGTCACGCATAACAATCGCGTCGCGAGAAATTTCCGTTCCTGACCAACGGATTTCTCCAACGTGAAAATATCGTCACCGGTGTATAACGATCACACACACTAAGGTACGTACGGTTTACGCACATATTACAGTACTCTTTTGTCGGCGACATTTCTTTTTTTTTACTAATTCGAGAAAAAGTACGGAATAAAAGATGTTATTAAAAAAGCTGTTATTATTAAGTTACCGGCGATTTAGTAGGCACAAGCTCCTGCGTAAGGAGACACGAAAGAAAACGACACTGGTTGAACAGGATTGGTATGGAACGTCCTTTCTCTTCGATGACTGGACAGCTACTGACGGCTGGCGGCTGGCGACAACCGCGACAAGCGACAACGCGCTCAGCGTCGCACTATGTACTCGGTACTTACTCGGTAAGTACTCGGTACTCGTCGGTGGTACTCGCAGACTGTTGCAATTGCAGCGTCGTCGTGTCCAGTCTTAGCGACCAGCGACCGCAAAGTACCGACTGTATTGTATGTATGTAAGTATAGGTCAGTATAGAGGTACGTAATGAAAGGCGACGCGCACCGCATGCGCAAGAAGCAATAGAGCCTCCCCACTTCTATCCGTCGGACATACTACACATACTACCTGATAAATACTACCCACCTTAGCCCCTTAGACTATATAAACTATTATAAACTCATAAATACGGCATGTGTATAGGAAAGCCGAGAAGCCAGTGAAGCAAAGATAACATATGACGTCACAAGATCGTTCCTATATAAGATATCCTGTCCATTCTTTCTCTGTACCGTCCAGCACGCGAAACAACAATTCAGAACAGAAATAGACTTGCTCATTTATTTGTGCACAATTGTGAAGGTGTGTACTGCATGAAAGGGAGGTTGGTGGGGGAAGCAGACATTTGAGGGGCCCCAACCATGCCCACCCTTGTATACCTTTGGAACTTGGAACCCTCTCTGACGTTACATATTACTTTATCTTTGCTTCAAAGAAAATTATCTAGAAAAGCGTCTAGAAGTTTATATGGTCTATGGACACGCTACCTATACTATACATGTATGTGTTTCGTCGTATTTGCGCTAGAGTAAGTTATAACTGTCTAAAAACATTCTTTCAGAAAACGAAACTGTCGTAGCATGAGCATTTTATAATTGCATTCAACTTTACACCGATAAATAAGTTATACCTGTAACTCGGTGAAGAAGTCTCTCTCACAGTCACGCTTTCTTCGACGTGTATTTGATCGTTTCGATCAGTCTTTTTGTTCATCGTTCTTCAGAAATTGCCACTTTTCGATGAAACTTGACGAAATCTAACTTGGTGTTGCGCATGCGTTCCAATTTCGCGATACCGTCCACCCTTCTCGCAATCGCGTGGTTCGCGGTGTAGTAGCCGCTTTCATTTGCGTCTTCTGATTGGATTCAAGTTTTTCAAGTTACATGGTATCTCGCGGCTTTTTTTTGTGTTCGAGTAACTATTACTATTACCAGTAGTACACAACGTTCGATTAGAAGAAGAGGGAAACCGAGGAGAAATTGAATATGGGTCGTTACAGAAGGTAAGCCAGCCATGCGCGTATATTTGTACGATGTCTGTGGAGTACGTGTTATCAATATGCTCGATGTATTCGGTGGTACTGAACGCGTACGTCTTGGAAAAATTCCATTGAATTGAGGCCGCCTTCACGTCTGTATACGAAAGAACGCGTAAAAGCTGGTAAAAGCGAAAACAATGTTGATCGGAAGTACTTTCGAAGATGCTACGTCGATCTATCTTGTATAACCTTCTATGTTTCTTCGATTCTACGAGTTTGCTAGAAATCTCGCGTGTCGAGTCGTACAGCGTACCACCAGGTGTATCATACTAAACGACCGATTAGGGTCGGTAGTACGTGTGATTCGAGGATTCGAGTCGTTTCTGGTGGAACGACGATGTTCCACGCTGCATATTACAACTGCGATGCGATTAATTACAGTCGGAGTCGCGATCGAGATAGGAGACGTAGATCGCGCACAAGGTCTCGCAGTAGATCTCCACGAGACAGAAGAAGCTGGGGTGGCGGCGGTGGACGCGATCGAGGAGGTGGAAGAAACAGTCGTGGTCAGCCTGGAGCAAACTTGAGAAAGCCACGCTGGGATCTAAGCAGACTGGAGCCGTTCAAGAAAGACTTCTATATACCTCACGAGTCTGTTCAGAATCGTGACCTGCGAATAGTCGAGCAATACAGAAGCGAGAAAGAGATTACGCTGAAGGGAAAGAGTATACCGAATCCTGTGTTCACCTTCGAAGAGACAGGCTTCCCGGACTACGTTCTGAAGGAGATTAAGCGAGTATTTTCTTGTTTTTCTTGTATTTCTTGTATTCCTTGTATTTAAACGATCGTTTGCTATTTTCCAGGCGGCAAGGATTCACCGAGCCTACATCTATCCAAGCGCAAGGCTGGCCGATTGCTTTAAGTGGAAGAGACATGGTTGGAATCGCTTCGACAGGATCTGGGAAAACATTGTCTTACATATTGCCAGCCATCGTGCACATCAACAGTCAACCTAAATTATGCCGCAAGGATGGACCCATCGCGTTAGTGTTAGCTCCTACCAGAGAGCTTGCGCAACAAATACAACAAGTCGCAGATGATTTCGGACGTTCGTCAAGTATTAGGAACACGTGTTTGTACGGTGGGGCCCCGAAAGGCACGCAAGCAAGGGATTTGGACGGCGGCGTGGAGATCGTTATAGCCACGCCGGGTAGATTGTTGGATTTCCTGGAATCCGATCGTACAAACTTGAAAAGATGCACCTATCTGGTACTCGACGAAGCAGACAGAATGTTAGACATGGGATTTGAGCCTCAAATTAGAAAAATTATCGAACAAATTAGACCAGATCGGCAAACGTTGATGTGGTCCGCCACATGGCCGAAAGAGGTGAAAAATTTAGCGGAGGATTTCTTAAAAGACTACGCTCAGATCAACGTCGGTTCCCTGCAGTTAGCTGCCAATCATAACATATTACAAATCATCGACGTTTGTCAAGATTACGAGAAAGAGAACAAGTAAGTCGTCGAGGGTAACCGTTCAAATATTATGCTGTAGACTCGATCGTTATCGCTGTTTCTTCTGTTCGTAGATTAAATACACTACTGAAAGAAATAATGGCGGAAAGTGAAAACAAAACGATAGTGTTTATCGAAACAAAACGCAGAGTGGACGAAATAGCTAGGAAAATGAAGAGAGACGGCTGGCCTGCCGTTTGTATACACGGCGATAAGACACAGCAAGAAAGGGATTGGGTTTTACAAGGCAAGTGGAACACGAACTATAACAATGATCAGTGGCCATTGTTAAGGCTGCAATAGCATTTTTTTAACGGATCATATCACTTTTCAGATTTTAGATCGGGAAAAGCTCCAATTCTTGTTGCAACAGACGTTGCTGCTCGCGGTCTTGGTAAGTAAGATATTTCGTTGCGATATAATGAAACTCTAAGATCAAGCATCGTTGCTCATTTTCCTTTGGTACGGAGAATGAAATACTTTACGCGAATCATGTTCCTCTACAAATTTGATTTGTGCTTAATAATTTCCGTCGCACGCAACGCATCTTGTTCCGACGAAAAGCTCTTCGAATCTTTTAACGTTACCGCTAGAAGATAACCGAGTAAGCCGAACACATGCTAGAAGTGTTCGCTTTGGTTTCATGTTCAGACGCGGAACAAGATTTCGTTGCACGCACATACGCGTTTATTTAGAGACTTGGACCACTTTATGTGCCGAAACGGTAATACGATCGCTCGATACAAGCAAACAGATTACGTCTGCTACAAACCACTCGCATATACGAAAGATAATACTAACGAGTACTTGATTCTTTTTATCTATTTGTCCGGTTGTTTATTTGTGTATCTGTTTATTAGTTTTTCTTTGCCTTTTTCTTTCTCTTTTTCTTTTTCTTTTTCTTTCCCGTTACGTTCCGGATGATTGCCAAACGTTGCCGAACGATCACAAATACGACGAACGTACCACGCGATCTCAATGTATAATTACAATGTACAATTACTATGTAAATGTAAAATCTGCGGAAAATCGCGCTCGATTCGAATCAAACGATACACGTATACGACATTCTGAAAGCATAACGTGGTTCATTTAACGATTCTAATAAATACCTGTGTTTCTTTGCTTCCTTACTTTTTTGCTGTAGGTACCTAATCGAAATATGTTGAGCAATTTGAACGCGAGAATCCGAGAAAATATTTGTATCATGTTTCGAACAATCGGCAAGCAACGCGATTATTCGATTCGTTTATATTCGATGAAGAAGATCGAGAAAACAGTATCGTCGTAAATTCCAGCTTGCCGAAAATTGCTTCGTGGTCTGCTCGACTAGACTCCGAGAGTTTATTGAAATTTTGTTGAAAAGAAAAAAGAACAAGCAAAAAAGCAAAAGTGAAAGTGAAAATGGAAACGGGAAAGGAAAATGAATGGTGAAGGGTCGAGAGTAGAGTTTCATTGAGTATTACAAAAGGGAAGGGGAAAAATGGAGGTGGGTAGGGCTGGAGGGAGGTTAGCGAGTGAAAATTAAAAAAAGAAACAATCTAATATAGAACAATTGATATACATTGATCAACACACAGAAAGCCATCGAAGTGAGCATGTAAGCTAACGCGGTTGGATCTTTGTTTGTATTGCAGAGGCACATTGCGCGCAGGCCCACGCCGGGTAATGCAAAGCAAATTGGGGGTGCCCGCCGCCTGTTTTGTTCGGTGGTGCACTGGTTTGCATTGTCTGCGCTGGCTGCGACGCCGTGCCTCTATACGTCAATTCCGTGAAGGGCCAGTCTGGGCCAAATCGGGATCGACTTTACCTCCTACATACTGGATATCAGTTCTACGCTACGCTGTACGCCATCTGGGCTGGCCAAGTCGTTGTTGCCAGAATAGAATCCCCTGCGCTGGCCGCTCAAGCTAATCAGACCCAACAACGGTCCAATGAGGCGGTGGCATGGTAGCTGATGCCAGAGCCTCTCTAAGCGTGCCCTGTAGCAACAGAGTGGCGGAGGCTGTAGCTGGAGCGAGCGCAAACAGCCAGGCCCTGCCCGTACGTTGCTAGCGACACTCACCCACTGCCTAATTTTAGTATAACAGTAATCTTCAATTCATTGCTATATCTATACACCTACACACCTACACAACCCACATATCTACACACCTACACAGTTACATCACATCCATCTATCTATCTATCTATCTATATATATCTATATCTATATATCAATATATATGTACGTGTATATATATGCGTATGCATATATACGTATATACATATATGTGGTGCAGCGTATGTGTGTCTAGACGCATACATACACACCGCAAACACAGTCTCAGAGTCGATTAGAAAAAGTATGTACGTATAGAAATGTTTGCTTGAAAAATACAACGGTCGCTTCAGAAAAATGTAATAAGTAGGCAGCGAATCTTTATGCAAAACAATGTAACAGTATCTTTAAATTTTTATAATATGTCTATTGTTTTAAATTACACCTACTGATTCTTGCTATGAATGTACAAAGATCCGCTGTTTAGCAATAAGACTTGCTTTGTCAAAGTAGGATATACATTTTCTACAAGACTCTGTGCGTACATAATTTCTCACACAAGCAAAACACAGCATAGTGTTCCGTAAGCTGCGACAAGCAATTACCAGAAAAGAGTTCTCTCACTGTCTTTTGTTATTCGCTTGGAAACTCGAAACGATTTAAGCATCTCGCAGCTTAAGAAACACCGAATGCCATTTCGTAAGTTTTACACACTACTAGTACCATCCTCGTACATCCTTCGCGGAAACCGTGTCTCATTTACATACTCATCTCTTGTATCTACTACTAACTATCGTATCGATTAGGTTGTGTTCTATATCAATTTTGGTTCCGTTTTCTTCTCGTGCGCGACTGGTGCGCCGAACACGTCTAGAAATTTTGCTGAGAGTTGATGGTAGAATGGGAACCAGGATTGTCATTGTACGAGAACATTTCTTTGTTTCAGAGCTTTATGCTCGTACTTGTGAAAACGCTCTCTAAACCGGTAGTCGATTTGGTTTCTCTTTCGTGAAATGTTCCTACAAATATTCGTATAAATTCTGACAATCAATTCGTTCACCATCGTTGCTGCGTTTGGAGAGTGTGTTACCACAGAATCACTTGATTTACAATTCACGATCGAACTATAATATACATATAGCATTTCCTATACACTATATTATACTATACTCTATTTTACTCTACTGTACTGTACTATACTATACTTTACTTTACTCTACTTTACTATACTATACTATACTATACCATACCAAACTAAACTAAACTTAACTAAACTAAACTCAACTAAACTAAACTATATTATATCATTATATTAGATTATTATTATATTGTACCGCGTTACTTCGGAACTACCCGAATCGAACGTCTGTCCGTAAGACAGGCAGGAGATCTCCGGAAACTAACACAGCTAATACGTGTGCTTTATTTCAGACGTTGAAGACGTCAAGTTTGTCATCAATTTTGACTATCCCTCCTGTTCGGAGGATTACGTTCACCGAATCGGTCGAACGGGTCGTCGTCAAAAAACCGGTACAGCTTATACATTTTTCACGCCGAACAACTCGAACAAGGCCAACGACCTTATCCAGGTACTGAAAGAAGCGAATCAAGTTATAAATCCAAAGTTGCTGGAGCTTGCAGATAGTAAAACCGGTGGATACGGGAGACACAGAGGTACCTTGCTTTGCGAGATTCTCTTTTCAGGCAAAAAATAAAAAAAATACATAATAATGAACCATTAAAATATCCCGAGAAGGGTTGCGAACCGGTTATTAAAATTTCATTGCCGCGCAAACGTTCTTCGAATGACATTGGAAAAACTGCTCGTTTAGGGGGAAGAAATCGATGGCGATCGAGGGGCGGTCGGAACGGAAAGGATCGCAGTTACTCGAGAAGCAGAAGTCGAAGTCACAGCAGGGAGCACAACGGTCGCGGCAATCGTCGAAGTTATAGCAGAAGTTATTCTCGAAGTCGTAGCCCTGTTGGCAGCAATCGTACAGGTAGGTACAACACGGTTGGTGCGTAGTAGGTGCACCGTATGTGACGTACTGTGTCGTCTCGTCTCGTCTCGCCTCGTCCTCGTCTCGTGTTGTGTCGTGTCGTGTCGTATCCGGGCCGTATATCGTATCGTATCGCAACGGTGAAATACTAACAGGCTTATTCGATGAGCCGTACACAATGCCGCACACCGTACGCGCCCAAAAACAACTGTACCTTTCTTTCTAGAGGTTATCGGTAAGAGTTACTGGAGCAGCGAAAGATGATCTTCCACCAGTGGTTAAGGACCAACACTTACTCTACGAAAATCGCGCGTGACGTTTTTTTATTCCCCCTTTTAAACTACACTCTCGACTCACGATCACGCTCATACTCGCACTCGCACATCGTACGCTCGCGTCATAAAAATATTGGTGTAAACATTGGTGTTCCATTAACGCGAACGTGTATTATTTACGGATTGCCCGTGCATTGTAGTTGGATTACTTTAAAGGGACGAAAAGAGAGGACGATTAGAACGAAGGAGGAATGGAATATGGAATTAAACTCGAAGTTAGAATAGAATCGAATAGAATACGTACAAGCGTGTAGTACGTTCTTGTCGCGCGTTAAGAAATCATGATCCGCGGTTGTATAAGATTGGAAAGGGAACCCAGGGGAATAGATACGTCTGATAAACGCAAAAACCTTGTATACCTGTTAGAACCTGTAGGTTTTTGCAATCTTTCGCAATATAACCCGTACGTTTATAGAATTCTTCTCGCCTTAGTTACTCTCTCCATTTAAGCTTCGGTATCCTAGGAAATCGTAGAACGTAAGTAGCGGACGGATATGTTGTTTGAACACAACGTTTCGGACGCTGTGTACACATACATTTATATATATATATGTTTTTTGACGACACCGCAGCAACACGTTCGACTAAATTCGATTCGGGTTCGCAAATGTAATTAAACGACGAATCATCACCCGAAAAACTCTACACCAACTTTCTCGAAAATCGCGTATCACTATTTATATAGCTTACAAACAACCCTTGTAGACGTCTAGTGGTTGCTAGCAATTAATTCGTACACGTATTCAAGCATTTAAAAACTAATGGAATAATGTACAGTATTTAACAGAAATGTCATAAATAAATTTATTAACTATTTAAGCTTGGTTTTCGTGTGTCGTCCGATCCCGTATCCCCTACCTGTCGAACGTCGAGATTCAATAGTTGACCCACCAATAGAATGCCTTTTATCTTTCATGGAATAGAGAATCTTTATGCTTGAAATTGCTGTTTTCGAACTTCTTTCATATTGTGTAACGAAGCTAACTTTCTCTCAAATAATTTTTATCATTCAAATTTTATAGACATTTTTGAAAATTGAAGTTGATCATCCTTGAAAACGATGAAAACTACTAATTGACCATACGTTGAGGTAAAAGTCCTATAGTCGACCAGTTCAGAAAAATTCTCTGCGTGAATAGTAGTGAATATTCAATGCGCTAAAAACATACATTTTATAACAAGTAGAATATATTTCCACGAGAAGAATGAGGCATTATAAACAATACCGTATAAAATCTAATTTAGAAAGAGAGTAGGTACGTGTTTCGTGGTTTGCTTGTTCTTAATTAACATGAGAAACTATATACAATACATCTATCTTGCCTTTTTCAAAAGATTACGTCCAGAAACATTATCATGTTCCACTTCCTTCCTGAAAAGCCCTCACCTACTACGAGGTCAATTACTGGCGCCTTTACCGAACGGTTACCGTTATCGTTGCCACCGATTGAATAGACGCCAACGTCGGAGGCGGAGGCGGAGGCGGAGGTTGAAGCGTAGGAGGCCAGTGGTAGCGACAACGTTTCCGAGGGACTGCGCCGTAAACCGTACCGCGTTAAACGGTATCAATGGGCGAGAACAGTGTCTCGACAGAGGGTGGTTCAATGGGCTCGATTCGTGTCTAGAACCGCGCGGTTTACGGGGACGATCTATAGAAGAAAAGAGCGTGGCGACTCAATTCGAATGAAAACCAGGAAAGATTTATGAATGAACCGTAATACGGTTGACCGGATCGATAGAGCGGCTCCCCGCAAGATCACGGGGAACGCAAGGGCGTAGTAATCGATAGAGTGATGTCGATGGGCCAAGGGGCCAAGGAGCCAAGGGATTTGGCTCCACACCAACAACGAGGTTGTGGAGGAAGGGACGTACACGCTTGCTCCATGATTTGCTCGAATCGAATTGAATCGAATCGGATCGGAGGGAGCGCGACCGACGCAGACTCGTACCTATAGCGTATGGAGGGCAGAGTCCATTCAGTAGAAACGGCAAGGCTGCTATCGATTGCGTGGGTAGTTCAGAGGAGACGGTTACCCCCACTTTTGCTCATTCAGCAGCCGCACTGCCGTGACAGCTCTTGGGGGTAGTTGGCGGCGGTGGAAACGGGGAAGGGGCCTTGAAATGCCGAACCACAGCAACGGGAACGGTTAACAGCAGGGTAGCAAGGGGCGGGCATCTCCCACGGTAGCCCGATTACTCAAATTCCGTGGGTGGTTAACGAGGAACGAGGTACGTGTGTTGTTCCAACCCTGCCTGCTGTTCTTCCGTCTCTCGCACTCCAGCACATCGCTATTGGTCCAGCCAGTACCGTTCTCTCCTCTACAAATTGATATTTCGCCTGACCCAGACCGTATTCCTAATGTTTTTTAACGTAATCCGAACTCTTACTCGTGCTTCCAGGTTCCCCGTAACTTCAACGATTCTACGAAAGATCGAACCGTCCAAGGATTCGTTTATCATCAGTCTCTCGCGGCTCGCCTGACCTGACCCAGACCGTATTCCCTACAAATCTTTTCAACGTAATCCTAACTGTTGCTCATGCTTTCAGGTTTCCTGTAACTTCAACGATTCGACGAAAGATCGAACCGTCCAAGGATTCGTTTATCAGCCGAAACCGTATTCGAGGGAAGAAAGCGTTTGTTCGTTTGAGCCACAATGGTTCCGAGTCCCGGAGAGAAACTTGTTGCGCAGGAGAAGAGCAAGGCTAACGAGCTCGCGCTTCGACACCCTTCTCCTTCGTCGTTCACGCGATAAATGGATCGTCGATGAACAGATAACGATACAGTCTTTTGAGAAGTTTCTGCGACTCGTCGAACACGAACTCGGAGGAGGAGTACCGTGATAAGACTTGGACCATGACCTCGAACGTTCGCTTTTCTCAACTGTTATTAGGTGCACATAGAGATCCTTCCCTAATTCGTGTCGCGGAGAGAATCTTTGGTATTCGAGAAGAATAAACGATGCAGGAGCGGAATGGAAATACGAATGAACATTTTCTTTCGTACAAAAATCGACTCGTCTGAACGACCCGGCGCGTCGCGACGAATCTTGTCGTATTCGCAGCGCTCGATAGTTCGACGAGCCAATACTAGACTGCGGATGTTTATGCAATTTTCAATTTCTGCAGGCAAATTTCGAGAAAGTGGGAACAAGTAAAATCTGATTTTCAGTGGTAGTAGCCTTTATACTCCTTTATCTCGGATCTATCGGATGATTGCATAAGTTCGTGCCCGAGTTTCATGAATGTAGCAAACTGTACTGCACGGCGGAGTGTAAAAAAATTATATAGTCACCATTCTCTTTTAATAGTAAAAAGAATGATCACTATATAGTTGATTAATAAAGCTGTATTCTTTAAAATTTAACCATTGAAATTTATTTTCAAATCGGTAAATAACTAAAATCGTATTAAATTCTGTGGAATTGTATATTCCAGCAGCCTTTGAACATTTTTAGGAGTCACAAGTGCATAAATATTCGCAGTCTAGCCGATACTGTTGTCCGCGAGATAAGGGAACAGAAACAGTGGCATCGTGCCCGTATGAAAATAGCAGAAAAAGCAGATTGAAAAATGTATTTATCCGGGTAACGTCGAAGACGGGAGAGTACGCAACACGAACCCACGGAGAGACCGTGGAAGAGAGCAGAGTTCGTGAAGAAAGAGAAGCAAGATGGAGAAAGATGAAGCAAGAGGGAGCAAGAGGGTGCAACAGGGAGTTGGAGGGGAAGGGTGGAAAGGGTAGGGAGAGAATGAAACGCAGGGGTTTACTGGAAGCGGGGGTGGAAAGGAAGGCGAATAGTCGACCCGATGACAGCAACTCTCTCAGTTGCTCGTCGGTTTCCGGACTGCGTGGACTGGCAGGTTAGTGAATCCGACTCTCGTTCATTCACCAGTTTCTCCTCGTTCCACTCTTGACCTCCTTCCATCCTTGGCAACCCTCTCTGTTTTCCTCTTTCTCTGTCTGCCTCGCCAACTCTGCGTGTCCTCTGGCTTCATTCATGCGACTGGTTCTTTGCTCGCTCGCGCCTTTTACTTTGTTCGTTGCCCGCATGATTTACACGCATTCACCACCCTTTATCGTGAACTCCACTTGTTTCTTGCGCGACTTTTCAGCAACTTTTACCTTTTTTTTTTATCTTGCTCACCTTCTTTTTTATCTGCCACTCGTTCCTCTATCGCGCGCGCGCTCTACCCAAAATCGAATTTCCTGGCGAAAACGTGCTCGCGCTAATAAAACTGAAACAAACAACCATAAGATTCGTTGGTCAATTCCGTGAACAATCGGAAGATACTAGAAATACTGGTTCGATCATAGTTCTTCCTTGAAACGACACGCACGAAAGACAATCGCTTAAAGCGCGACCTTTCCGCCGCGGAGTTGTCCATCTTCCCTCGGTGTTCCAACCTGTTACGGTGAAGGAAAACAAGACGGAAGAACAGCTGTCGGTCGTCTAGTCTCTACACTCGGTACAGAGTCTTGAAATTTTGTTATCATTTCCCAGAATTCGTTTCCCGAGATTATTCATTCGCCAATTGATCTTAGGATGTAAAATTGCGATTCTCTATGAGTCGACGTCGGCACTGCGGACGTACGATTCAACGGGAATCCACCAGTTTTCAATAAGAGATTCGAAAAAACGTTGAACCGATCAACCAATGAATCAATGAACCGACGAATTGCAAAAATCTTGCTGTACCGTGGAAGCGGTACACCGGCGCGGCGCGACTATTCTCGACGTCCTGCGCCATATGGTTACCGAACAGTTTCCGAACGGCCGGAACTTTCGTCGAAGAAACGCAATTTCTATCGGATTCGACGTCGTCATTGCGAAGTCGTTCGACGAGAATCGGCACAACGGCGAGTTCGTCGTCGTAAAATTCGGTTGTTCCAGGTGCCGTTCCAGGCTGTACGTAGCTAGCTACGTTCCAGGTCGTTCGGTATCGGAATCATCCCCTTGGTTCTCTCCCTCTCCACCTAGCTATTCCTATTCACCGTGAACTCTGCCGTCGATATCTGATTGCACGAATTGGTATTTGGTGTTACTTTTTGTTGAGCAGAAAATGCACACCGTAGCCGTATGGACCGTTTTCGTGTTAGCGTTTTCGAGCAGTCCGTTGGCGACCGGTATACGATTCATCGATCCGATCTCGACACAGTCGGGAATTACCGGCGACGTCGGCGAGAAGTGTGTGCACCTGACCGAGCCGACGTGCGAGGAATTGAGGGCAATGTGGAGGTACACCAAACGACAGAGTAGCGCCGCAAACTTCAATATGAGGGAGTCCTACTCCGACGGAGCCGAGCCTTCTGTCAACTATCGAGGTAAGATCGGTTCTCCCGATCGCGATTTCTTCGGGGATCATTTCGAATCGAACTGGATCTGAAATTTCAATTATACGGTGAAGAATTAGCATGCGCGATACGTCGACACGATTCTCGCCGGTTGCTACACCGCGCCGCGACTCGGCCCAAAACGATCGAAACGATCCAAACGAAAGGAGCACCGGCGCGGCGCGTCGCGTGACACGGCGCCGTATCGGAAAATTCTAATCGATATTTTGCCAAGACATTCGTTGCCGTCTTGGTTAAGGGGATAGACTCGTTTCCAGGATCGCAAGGGTGCGGGATGCGCCTTCTCGATTCTCGGTTATGCAAACGTTGGGCTTTTTCAGTAAAACGCGCTAGATCAATCTAGACCGCAGTCGCCCTCGATTGTAGTCCTAATTTTACGTTTACGAGGCGTAATTTGCATTATTCGGCGGCGAGGGACACGTACTTATCTTCAACAAAATGGTAATTGAAGAATACAAGCTCCCAGCTTGATTTTAGTGTTTCATTTCGATTAGATCTAGCTGTTATACGATAATATTTGAATAAATGTTGGAGAAAAAAAAAGAGATTGAGAAATTGTGGGCTGATAATGGACAGCTGAAGAAGGCAAATTAGAAAACAATTGCCCCACTTACATTCTAAAAATTAGAAGATATAGGATATTTTGGTCAGATTTGATTTACATGTTCCATACGTTAAAAAAGATTAGCAAACACCATTTTTATTTCATAATATAGGTGCTTTAGTAACAAAAAATCGTCTGCATCGAAATTTGAATAAGTGTCCGGTGATTTATGAACAAAAATTACGCTGCCGAATAATGCAAATTGCTTATCTTGTCCGTGGCAAAGCTACGCCCGACCCGAGTGGAGACGAGAGAAACGTACAGGTGGTTCGCGGTCTGTATCGAATATCGAAACAAGGTACATCTGCGATTTTCTCGTCGCGGTATTGGTTGGCAAACGGTTCGAAATGTCGTCCTCTTATGCAGTTGGGCCAACAGCCATGGCTAAACTGCGTACCTTTATGCATTTCTGAAGAAATTGGTTGGGTGATTAAAAAACAGTAAAAGATTAGACAAATTCAAAAATGTTATAATGAATGAAATCAATTTTTATTTTATTCCTGCTTCGATGCAGAACATTCTTATTTTGCATAAAGATCCGCAGTGTAGTGATAGCCAACGGTGGGCCATCACTATACCCACTCGACGTGAGATGAAGGAAAAAACGTGGACGAATTGGAAGAATTACTTGTTGGCAGTTGGTGCGCGGAACCGCGCAGGAGGTAGCACTCCGATTTATGGGAAAGTGGTGCACAAAGTACCGAGCGAAACCAGATTGAGAAACGGAATGCGACATCTCCAGAGGTCGCACGGCAAATATCAACCATATTACGGAGAGGTGAATCCGTGGAAATCCTCTAATTTCCGCACAATGGGCAGCGCTTCTCAAGTGCCTCAGGCTGGCAGGTTCGAGCATTTGAAGAAGCTGCTTCTCGCCGATCGTGCCCGCGAGCTACAGGTTAACATACTATCATAATTATTCCGATTATTAGGGCTTGCAATCCCGCAAAGTCTATGAACTATTTCGATGTTGCATTCATACTAATTGTTCGACCTGCGAGTGTAGAGGCTGAATATTGAAATAAATTCCGTGGGATTGAAAACGGCGCGGGATTGCAAAGCTTAATACGATTGTTTGAGTAAAACGCGCGAACCTCGACGCGCCACTCTCGATTCAACTAACAATCCTTTGGAAATGATTGTCTGAACTGAACGAACCGCTTAGAAGCAGCACAATGCCGGGGAAATGGCCGCTAAAACAACTGGCTACGAGTATACGACGGACGACGAAGATCAAGTACAACTGCACCAACATCGAAAACAATTGTTCAACCCGATATTGCAAATCGCGACGAAGCCGCACGACGAGCTTGGTCTATACGCGTACAATATGCCGAATATCGGGCCGACATGGTCGGTGAGTATGACTCCTCAAGATTTCTCGCGTCATAATTAATCCTGTTCTTCTTGTTTTAATTTTGCTCGTGCGCCGACAAACTAATCTCCCGTTCTTCTTTTAGAGAAGCGTACCGCAATCCCGCGAGTACGTGTTGCGTTAATTTTGCACTCGGACTAGCCCTCGATCCTTCGATTCGTGGAGTCGATATCGGAGAAGAACATGGAACTGGAAATGGAAATGAAAATGAAAATGGAAACGGGGTCGACAAATTGACAAAATACGATACTTCTGGTACGTTCACGCAGCCGCAACCGCAGCATCTGTCCTCTTTTCCGATCTCCGACACGGATCCATCGCTCACAGCATCCAACGATTCGGTTCGATTTTCGTTCAGCCGGAATTTTTCCTTCTCTCTTTGATTCGTGTATTCGATTATCCGGCTGGAAAAGAAAACGAGAAATCGTATTTTCTCGGAATCTTCGAATTCGCGCTCTGCTCGTCTTTCGTCGCGCGCTTTAAACTTTGAATCGTCGTTTTCGTATTCGCGTTCAACCTGGTAAAAACGTACCTGCGCAGGGCCGTGCTATGATACAGAGAGGCGGCACCGTAAGGAAATCAAAATACTATTTGAACCGTTTAATAATTCAGAAGCTTTTCTATATTGGTCTATGTTATTCCGATATTGATGTTTTTATGATTTATGAAAAACATTTATGCCCATAATTACCTTGTTTCGAGATATTTAGCACTGGATCTACCAAGGGGGGTCAAAAAAACTTGCTCCCGATTTGTCCTTTTAGAAATATTAAAATTCTAGATATGTTTCCCTGAGAAATTGCTTTTGTGAACTTCTCTATTGAAGTACATACTTGAATAAAACTGGTACGAAATCTAAATAAATGCAATTTTGTCACTATTAGAAGGCAAAGTAACGGTTCATTTTTCACAATATCGTAAAAATTGCATTGTGAATTAATTGAATTTAAAATAATATGTCCGTAAATCCATTTTCATAATTATGGGCACATTTAAGGGGGTGGCATTTCGAAGACTCGCGTCATACTGAGAAAATCAACCGCCCGGCTCTGGCTTTGCTCAAGGTATTCTTCCAGGTTGCTCGCGGTCCTGTTTATTCTTCGTTCGTACCTCGATTTCGTTTGTTTCGAGATGAAACACTCGAAGAGATAACTCTAACAACTGTAAGAAAGGCCAGAGTTAAGCTATCGATACTGGCATCAAACGGAGGGATCGCATTACGGATCGTATAAACTTCTAAACGATGCGCCCTGATTTTCACCGTCTCGTTTCGACTTGGACAATAAAATAGAAAGACTAATATTTTGAAAATTTTGACAATACATATATAAATATATATTATATATATTTACATGTATATACATGTGTACACATGTGTATATATTTAATTAAGATAAGAGACTACAAAGCATAATCAATGGAACTATACGAATGACAATAATTAATCTTAAGGAAGATTTTTCGTTACCATAGATATACGTGCAATCGACGCGGTTACGTTCAAAGGACAGGTATTACGGTAATAACGATGAAATAAATTATATCTGCATAAACTGCAGATGGAATATGTTGAAAAGGAGAGACCTACCTATGTTCGGGAAAAAAGAAATTTCCTGTTTTCTCGTATCGATCGCACGTACGAGCAATTTTAATTCGACCCTTGGGCATATTCGATCGATTTCCTCTCGCTTTCGACAAAGTAACTGGCAACATTTAAACTGCATCCTATGTATGTAGTCTTTATTCTGGATTTCCAGCCAAAATGGATGCGTATCACGTACTCCCAATGCTCTGCAAAAGTTCAAAGGAAAGACAATAACGAATGCTATGAAATTCCACGGCAACGATAGAAGCTTAAGGGTCAATTTTATTATACAGGGTGTAAATATCTCCTTCATTTTTCGTGACATAATAAATGTTTCGAATGTAATGTAAATGGTATCGCAAGGTGAATGCTTTGCAAATGTTATTTTGTCTAAACTACATTAAGTAAACTACATTATTACAAGAATACCCAAAATATCGATGACCTCGAAAAAACTCCGGAAGAAATGACCTTTAGAAAAAAATAACAATTGCGAAGCGTTCACCTTGCGATCAGGGAAGCCATATGCGAGTCTCGCCAGGCCCCTTACGTCTCCGTCCCTCGCCAAGATGCATGCCACCGCTATCCCCACTCTTACCACTACTGCTGGCGCGACCGAGTCGGTAGCATGCTACCGCTCTCATTCTAGCACTCGGTCGCGCCAGCGGTAGTGGTAAGAGTGGGGATAACGGAGGCATGCATCTAGGCGAGGGACGGAAACGTAAGGGACGTCATATGGCAACCCTGCTTGCGATACGATTTACATCGTTATGTCATTACAAATAAAGGAGACATTTAGGTGGACCACCCTGTATACGATATGATATGATATATTATATACGCGTAAAAACGATAAATGTAACGTTTCTCGAAATCGTATCGCAAAAAAAATTCAATAGGGTAAACATACAGAATATTTGTGTGGCTTGAACAATGTCTCGTGCTGAGAATTAATCTCTTTCGGCTATTACAATGCGTACAAAATGAAAAATTTACGAAACAATTAATACAGACGGAAAATGATTTGAAACCGTAACAAAGTGGATTTAACTCGTTGCCCTACAATTTATTTTACGGTATCAGTAATTAGTGATTTCCTGAAAAAGGAGAAAATTTATATCTATTGTATTGTATGCCTACATGTTCTCCAATAACTTTAATATACATTAACGAAACCAAAAAATAGAATTTCATCTCGGTTTAAAGGAAATTAATAACATACATATTTATTAGACTCTGTTCAGAATCTTCATCACGAGTCTGACACGATATTGAAGGGCAAGGGGTTAATATACCTGGTCGCAAATATACTTTACATAATATATACGTGCATACATATATACACGAACACACATCTATGTATATGAACGCGACACTCGTAACTATCGTTATTATTGTGTATCGCACAGATTCAGTTATGGCGAATCGACACTCCTGGCCGACGATTCTTCGATCGAAGAATCGGTGCCTGATATCCGAAACTAGAGACTGCTTGTACATTATTAAGACAAAGTTTCCGAATATTTGTATTTGATTTCGAATGTTTTTTGTAAAAATATTCTATTTTTCAAATGTGTACAAATATGCGCAATATATACAATGTATACTATACGGTTGTATATACGTGTATGTGTTGCGTGTATATGTACAAACAATACATACAAATATGTGTGCGTATATATACAAAAAAACTATTACATGGAAAAAATATATCCTGGACAATATTAGAGGTAGAGAGACTCTATGTAAACCAGAATGGAAACTATAGCTTAAGGGACAGAAGGTACTATGGGTCGAACAATCGGAAATTATACTAGATAGACACATAATACGTATTGTTTCGTAGGTGTACGTCGAAACTGTATTCTTGTATGATAATTGTACGTTTTATGAACCGCTTTATCCGGTTCGGAACACCGTCTGATCATTTTTGACGATTCTGTTCGGAGTTTGGAGTAGGACCCTCGTACCTTTATGAACTTCAACCAATAATTTATAGAAACTATAGATAAGCGAAATCCGTTCTTCCGCAGAATTCCGCATATTTCGTTTTATTTGCGTTTCAAGATGTAATCGAACGAGAACAAATTTTGTCGACGCGTTTATCGATTACACTTCTTTATTTGATTTTTCTGCGTGTAGCATTGCCGAAAGATCTCTTTTCCTGAAAACTGATTAACCAAAAAATTATTATACGTATAATTTCTATATAAATAATCGCTCTGGACAATAATAAGATTACTCTTATTAGCTGTAAGACTTTACCGACATTGGTAATAACTATTAGTATTAGTGCTATCGAAACGCCTGTGTATATTTAACAATAAAAAAAGGAAACACAAAAACTACAAATAAAGAAGAAGACTCTCGACAGAGCAAATTATAAAAAATACAAGGAAACCGAGCTGCTGCTAACGAAAAGCCTATTACCCTTATACTTGTAAACGTGAAATTTATGGCTAAAATATTTATCGCATCTCGACGTGTAAACGGTAAATCACTGTAAAAAAATATTTCAAATAAAACATTTACTTTCAATTTATCGGGAAACGAATTTCCAGCTTTCTTTCTCGACAATCCTCAAATCCTCACCAGTCTCACTCTTCTGTAAAGTCTGAACTCGTTATACTCGATAACTCAATTTCATTGAAGCACCGACGAGATCGATTACAAAAGCAATTCGTTGATGGTAATCTACATTATCGACATCTGGGGCAATATAGGAATCCACATTATCGACATCCGTCCCATATCGTCTTCTGCTACACATCGTTTGTGGCGCTACGTATTATAAATAGGTTATGTTTCTAACCTCATTTCAAGTAGAAAACCGTATTATGTACATATATGTACACTCGTTGTTTACATTACAACTACGAATTCTGTTGAATCGGGGAGGCAAGATCTACGTGTAATATTTCTCGGAGAAAGGAAAGAAAATGGTATTTTTGAGCGTAGTGTACAGTGCTTTCCAGCCTCTTAGACGGAGTTCAACGAAACTCGAATCAATCAGAAGGACGTTAAATCTAACGTTAACGCGAACACGAACGGCATGGACTAGTCGTAGACCGGTCGCAATTGTTAACGAAGATGAACTGTTCGATAACGAAGACACTACCAGAGAAATACCTCTCCGTAGAAAACCTCCTCGAGCGAAGTCAACGCGGAAGAAGTCGGAGGAACAGACAGAGGAAACGCCGGAGAAAAATAAAAGATTCACCGTGTTCGAGCACAACGATTCAACTATAACGTAGGTGATCCACCGATCGATCGATCTTCTAAAAAATTCGATGGAATTCTACTAAAATTTGTTTCGTTTTCGGCATAGATCTCTCCTGACGAAACTGAAATCGCGAAAGAGACGGGAAAAGAACGACAAAGTCATTCTAGAAGGATACAGATTAATTAAAGACGCGCTCGAGGCTGGCGCGCAATTAGACACGATTCTCTTCAACAACTACAACGAAATCGACAAATTGAATCATCCCATTCCCGACGATGTGAAGCTGTACAAAGTACCATACAAAACTATTCAAATATGGTCTTCGTTAACCAACCCTCCCGGAGTCATGGGTAATGACGTAAGCCATACACGATACAATACAACGCAATGTATATTGACATCAACTTTGATTCTCTTGTACAGGAATTTTCACAACACCCGACATAGGGAACATCACTGCTACCGAAGATTCCTTGCCCCTTACTATTATCTGTGACAACGTGAGGGAACCAGGAAATTTGGGATCGATCATGAGAGCTGCTGCGGCTGTAGGCTGTGAAAAATTGATATTATTAAAAGGTATAGTTTATTCACGTGATATGCTGCACACAAAATTTATTACATTCGTTATTTTGTTCTTTTCAGGTTGCGTGGATCTCTGGGAACCAAAAGTTCTCCGAACCGCAAGCGGTGCTCACTTTCGATTGGCTGTTCATGCGTTTCCATCGTGGGAAGATGTTCCTTCGCTAATAAGCGAGAGTTCAAACATTTTCATAGCTGACAGTAACTTCGGAGACGAATTCGTATCAAGGTACAACACCGATACGCTTCAACCTACTATAGGAATATTCGACGTCGATCCGGAGCAGCTCAAATTAAACCAAAGTATCGAATCTGAGCCGAAATCACCGCCCAACAGAAAAGCTATGGCAGAACTTTTGTTGAAACTACCTATCGTACCGTACTACACTATGGATTATACAAAACAAGAAATTGTGTTGGTCCTAAGCGGAGAAACCGAAGGTTTGAGTATCGACTCGTACAAGTTATTGAACGAAAGGAAAGCTGTTCGTATCAATATACCTTTGGTAAACGGAGTGGACAGTTTGAACACGGGGGTCGCCCTTGGCATCGTTACGTTCGAGATAAAGAGGCAATTTATAAAAAGGCAAAACGAACTGTAATAAAATGTTCAATTCGATCTACGTTCGCTGTGATACACAGCGGATTTGATGCATTTATAACAGAAATGAGTAGGTGTAATTGAAAACATATTATTTTCAACCTATATTAAGCGTATTAAAAATGAAAATAAATTTCTGTTACTCTAGTTTATCGGAACTCGGATAGAAAATGTTTATTTCGCATAGAAATCCGCTGTCCAGTGATAAAATAATTTACCGTCTTCCTCGACCGTCTCGTCAATGTTTCCTCCAAGTACGGTACCTCAATTTTCATTAGCGACGACTGGTTGAGCAGCAGCTGGTCGGACTGTTGAATTTCGACAACGTTTATTAAGTTTGTCGGATCTCAATCATTGAATAGTTTGTCGAAACTTACTTGAACAAGTCTGAGGCTGGAATTTGATATCATCGATAGCGAAACCACCGTTGCTGGCGCTTCCTCGTAGTATAAGATGATACGGTACGCGCGCGTCTATCGTGACTTGTGCGGCCGTCCATACGGGTCGCGGGTTATTGAACCCCTTTGCGGTCAACGACCATAGCTGAAACAAGACAGAAGAAAAAGAAAAAGTCTCCCGAGCCTATCAGTGAGAACGAATCGATCGTTCGACGTATTACCGATTCTTGTTCTTACAGTTTGCTCCTGACTTCCAGTATCTTCCTGAACGCCTTGTTCCTCTTCGGCGTTCATCTTAATGATCTGCAACGTGGTAGACTCCTCGACTCCAAACGCGGCAAACCAAAAAGTAAAGCAAACGGATTCTTCGTCCGGCGACGTCTGTATAACCGGCGACCGCAGTCTTACATCCGTCGATTTCTGATTCGTCGTGAAAATATCGAAAAAGACAAAGTCACCGGACGCTCCGAAAGTCTTGTCCAGTAACTGAGCCGGTCGATGAGCGAGAAAAGCACGCTGCCAAGTGACGGCGCGTTCGTTGTCCGACGAAGTAATATTTTCCCAGCCGCACAATCCTTTCTCGAAGCTACAGTCTTCCGGCCTGGCCGCCGCGCTTGCCGGTTTCACTGCGAAAAGGTGCGAATACCGAGAGCAGGTTCAAACACGGCGGAAACCGTTTTTGTTTTTGTTTTTGTTTTTGATTGAGCAATTGTTTTACCTGTGCATTTGCCGGTGTAAAAGGAAATATCGTCGATGCCTATGCTGCCGCTGGCTCGATTAGGACCCCAAGTGCCCTCGAACACAACGTTGAAGTCTTTCTTCTCGGCTACGCTGACTTGCGCGTAACTCCACGTTGGTCCTTGATTATTGTAAAGCTGCCAAACTGGCCTGGACTCGGTGGAAGATTCTCCGGTTGTCTGTATCGATACTCGAAGCACTCCTTAAAACATTGGAGGATTCGTTATAGCCGCACGATATCAACGATTATGCGAATATACGAACCTAGGCTCGGTCCAGTAGAGTCGATGAATGATTCAAACATCAAGTACCAAAAAGTGATGCAAACCGGCTCCTCGCTGCCTTTCATCTCACGACTAACCAGCTGCGCTGTCCCACCTCCGGACGATCGAGGTCCTCCACGCGGACGTCCCAGGCCGAGGAAAAATTCATTTCTCCGGCTGATGATGTACCCATTGCTGTACGGTTTCCGCTGATTCCTCGGGCCGAGAACTTGGAACGACACCCTTTCCCATTCGACGCGATCAGGATCTCTGGAGTTGATCCACTCGCACTCGTCGGCTTCGAAGCTGCAGTCTCGGGGCGTTGGTGCGGCGACTGGAGGCGAAACTGTCGCAAATAATAACATATAACCAGATTGCGGATCTTTATGAAGAAATAGTAACTAAATTAAATATTATTTCTTCCCTTAATGATTTTAAAAGAGGAAAAATCATGTATTAATATCTTCAATTTTTGAAATTTTTTAACAATTTCAAAGTTCATCAACTCAATTTTTCTATATAGATACATAAAGATCCGCAGTCTACATATAACACATAGAATTTGTCATTCTTGAAATTGATTTGCACGAGGTTGAATTTGACTTGGATAAGGGTGAATCAAAGATCGCAAGAGGAGACCAATGCGGAAAGACGAAAGATGAGTCCCTCCCCTACCTGGACAAGATCCCTGGGCGAAGGAGATTTCGTCGATGGCGATGTCTCCCATTCCAGTGTTGCCCACCGAAGCCTCGAACACCAGCTGAAAATCGTCCAAGGAGCTAACGGTGATTTCAGCGACGAACCAAGTGTTTCCAGCGTGGCCGTTCAACGCCCAAATCTCTCGAAGGGGTGCGTCCATGGTACGAAAATGTCGCACGAGCAGCCTTAAGCTGCCGATCCCAGCACCGAACATGTGGAACCAAAAGTGTAGACACATTGGCGCGTCGGCATTTGGTGCTGGGAAGCTGGTGCTGAGAAGTCTGGCTCTGTCGCCTGGTCTACGTGGGAACGATGAGTCTATGTACGCGTATCCTCCAGCTGTTGAACGATCGCTGGAACTGTCCATGGCTGGTCCGGTCGTTGGGTTACCGCTTCCTCGACTCTTAAAAGTTTGTGATCATCGTCAACGTCTTTGCACTCTCTCGAGAGATATCGTGTAATAATTCCCAGCCAGAGATAAACCTTCCAAACAACCTACGATCGTCCAATCGAAGTCATCCTCCGCGTCGTTGCTCCAATCGCAAAATCCGCCCGCAAAGTTGCAGAACCCGACGCAAGATGTACCGGGTTGCAAATCTATGTCGTCCACGGCTGCGTATCCTCTGTACAAGCGAGCTGGATCGGTTGGATCCACCGGAATGCCCTCGATGATCACCTGCATCGTCGTACGTACGATTACGATTACGGATACGATTACGAATACGAATATGAATATCCTAAGAAATTACCGAATGTAACTCGGGATAGGTGTAGAGTATTTGTGCCTGCTGCCAAACACCGAGGGTGTAGTATTGCCCGTTCCAAATGACACGCTCGTTCAACGGTTGGACGAAGTAAGGTTTGCAGGAGGGTACTAGCGTCCCGTTGTCGTTACCGGATGCGATCCCCGTCTCCGTTTCCTCCTTCTTGATTGAAAACTCGTCCGTTCCCGCGTGAATCAATACCCTTAGACCGGCTATGCTCAGACCATCCAACGCGTATTTGAACATAATGCATGTGCCGGCTACTCCGGTGCTCCCCAATTGAGGACTGTGCAGTAATCCTCCAAACGTTTTCGCCTTGCCGTCCTTCGACGGTGGCAGCTCGGAGCTTTCCAAAAAGGCGTACCTACGAAAGGCGTATCGATGAAAATCGCGGATGAAAATCGTCGATGGAATATGTTGTAGTACATGCGAAATTAGGGTGAGTTTTTAAGTCATCATTTTGCCGGTTTTGAATTTGTTTAAAAATTACAGGACTTTGACGTTCGCAATTTTTGGCGAAAACGGGCCTCACTTACTTCAAAAAGGATCGGACTGTTACAAAATAATGTTTTCAACCTCGATAATTAACTTTATAACGCTGGAAAATGTAAACAAATTCTTCTTTTGCGTTTTTTTCGATGACGGGCCAGAGTGATTTAAATATTGAAAAAATATGGTCATATTCCTGGGAGTTTTCCCTTAAAAATGAGCCCTTGAAAAGGATGGAAAAGGACGCGTACCCCCGTTTCAGGTAGGCGAGCTGCGCTCCTTCAAAAAAGAATTTGTTTACATTTTTCAACGTCGTAAAGTTAATTGTCGAGGGTGAAAAAAATATTTTATAATAGCCCAATCCTTTTGCTTGGACTACAAACATATATTTCATTCAGAAGAAAATCGTCGATGGTGACGCCAAGAAATGATCGATTTGGCATGGTGAGAAATACGTTCCGTTACCCTCCTTCCATGGTTCCGGTGGTGTAATCGCTCGGTGGTCCACCCATCCAATTGGTGCCCATGCCGGTTCCAGCCCTCCAATCCAACGCGCCATCTCCGTTTCGCCACTCACAAAGCGTTTGCGTCGGAAAAGCGTTAAAGTCGCAAAACACTTCATCTATGGATGCCGTAGACGTTGTCGCGCCCGCTGGAGGACACCTGTAACGTGTAACCTGTTACCTTTACGATATCGAGCATGTACCGATCAAAAAACTCACCTCTGCGTCGATGGATCCCTTTGGGCGATCGTAGGCGGCCCGAGTGGATTCCGAGAAGAAATCGACGTGGTCGAAGGAGTAGAACTCTGAGCGTAGAATATATCCGGTCTGACCGGCCACTGTCTAGGCTCTATGCGTTCCACTTCGTCCAAAGGTTCGCGTTCACGTTCGCGATCAATCGAATTGAACGGAGCGTGCGTCGCATTGAAAACATTAATAAAATCTGGGAAATCGATCGAATCTTTGGCCTGATCGTTCCCAACGGTCGGAGTCCCGTTTGGCCCGAAATTCTCGTCCACGCCTCCCACCAGATCTACTTGCTCCCCGAAGGTCGGGTTCATGGGGTACCATGGGCTCGCGCACGATATCCAAGCGCGGGTCAAACAGTAAAAAATCAGTAGCGTTGACCACATTTTTCGCGTATTTATTGAAAATATTTGAGTTCCATGCAGCTTAAAACACATTCAGAATTCTTTCGACAAATTAAAAACTAGTAACGCGGTGTCGTGCGACGAGTGACAAATTTGAAACGCGTGGCTGTCCGATATTCGTTCAACTAAACCGAACAGACCGAACGGATTTCTAGAGATGTAGGTATGCGCGCAATGTAATAAAACGAGCATTCCGCAGTTCCGGTCTTCGCTTCCTGTCGTTACGCACTCGAGCCTGGTACCTGATGTGCGTGTACTATACTATGTACATACACCAAACCAGGCCCAGGCGGTTCGATAACACCGGATCGCCGAACAATTCTATGCAGACCGTCGATTCTAATAACACTGTCCAACACCAAATTTGTTCCCAATATACTGTTGGGCCCTTCTTATAGAGTTTTTTGCGCTGATTCCGAATCTGACCTTAATTTTTTTCCTATACGCACAGTTTTTCAGGAACATGGCTTTAAAAAACTGTGCGTATAGGAAAAAAATTAAGGTCAGATTCGGAATCAGCGCAAAAAACTCTATAAGAAGGGCCCAACAGTATATTGGAACATAAAAAAAGTTGAAATTTGTTGGACAGTGTAATATGATTATTCGATGTCCTTCCAGCTTCTCGTTCGGTAAACAGTAAGTTTCAGCACACATTCGTCGAGCGAGACGAGATCAAATTAAATTTTCATTGTTTCATGATGTTTTACGGCTGTAACGCGTTCCTTTAGGAATTTCAGAAACATTTCGGAACCAACGGTTCCGTTCTCCTGGCTGAAGGAACACGGAACCCGACCTAGATTCAAATACGTTCGAGCTATAAAAGGAACGAGATAAGGGCAGAGCATCAATTGATCCGTTTTTGGACGAAATACTGATACTTTCCTCAACATCTTCGATATCAAATTGACGATAGCCGGTGACGTTTGACCACAAAGAGGTCGTGGCTTTTCCTTGCACGCCATTTTCGCCATATCCGCCGCGTTCTGAAATCAGCACACCAATCAGGTTTCTACGCGCATATATAACGTATCTAGAATATCGCAATTATCAAACAAACCGCATTTACCGTGGCAGGAAAGGGATGTCTCTTTGTTACCATCTCGTAAAGAACAACTCCCATGCTCCATATATCGCATTTGAAATCATAACACTGTTTCTCGAACATTTCCGGAGCCATGTAAGCCAACGATCCAGCGCGGCAGGTTGTCGATGGATCTCCCATTCTACGAGTATGATCGATATTATTCGGTTAAACATCTACGCTACAGAATACGGAATATTGAAATGCAAATATGTATATATCGCCGTACTCGTCGAAATTCTTCGATATTCCAAAATCTCCGATTTTCACGATGTCGCCGCGGTTTCCGGTTAGCATAATGTTTTCCGGCTTCAAATCCCGATGGAGAATCTTCTTGTAATGTATGTGGTGAACGCCGAGAACAACTTGCGAAAATAGATACAGCGCATCCTTCGATACAGCGCGTATTTAGTACTTAGAATATGTATAGTTAATAATATATGAATTTACCTCTTCCGTGAGCGGTGTCTGTCGGTTACTTAGCAGATCCTTAAGAGTGCACCGTGACGCGTATTCCATTAGAATATAGCAGCGGTCTTTCTCTATCCAAGCTCCGTAGTAAGTCACTATGTTCGGATGTCTCAGCTTGTGTAGAAATTGCACCTCTCCTAATATATTCTGCAAAGAAATTCTTTTATTTCACGAATAAGAGCCCGTTCAGACACGGCGGAAATCGCGCGCTTTCGACCGCGCGATTATTGTTTTGCATTGTTGGTCCGCGCGGACACGTGTGAACCAATGCGAAGACGCTAATGTAAATCAGATCCGCGTGATTTGTGTTTTGGATTGATATGAAGACACTAATGTAAATTAATCGGATTTGCTAAAATTTTGCATCAAAAACATGTTTCGGAAAGGGATCTTTGGCGACATACATACCGATGAGTTTATGTTTAATAAAAGTTAAATATAATCATATTCAAATCTAATCCAGGACTAATCCGGAAATAACCCAGACAGAGAAAACTGTTATATCGATAAGATATATAGAAAATGACACTAAAATGATAAGAAATTTTTGAGTTGCCAAAACTCCCTTTGGGAAACAGATGTTTCCAATGCAAAATTCTAGCTCAATCCGGTTTGTCCGACTTTCGGAAATTTAACCGGAAATATACATGTTATAATTATATACATAAATAGAGCGATCAAAAATAATCGCTCCCCTAAACCCTTCATCATTCCCTGATCCCTTTCATGATACCTGACAGCTTCCACCTCGTTTACGAACCACAAACAAGAAAACATTCGACGGTGACGGAATGTCATGTATGAAACAAGTAGAAATAATTATCCAACACAACGTTGTATATTTACAACCGAGTATCTCGAAGTTCAAAGACTTACATACACATGTTTTGTATTTCTAGAACGATACAAAATCATAAAATATCGAGGATCTTGTAAATTGCGTACCATTATATACTGAATTACTATACTAATCTGGTATATCTCACCTTAAAAGGCAAAGCATTCGTAGAATCAAAAATTTGTTCTTTGACGACAAACGGCTTCCAATTGCTCTTCCTTCGTACCAAATAAACGGATCTAAAAGCATCGAACGATAAACGATGCGTTGGAGGAGATAATATTCAATCGAAATACATACCCGAAAGTACCTTGACCCAACAACGTTTGGAAAACATAGTCGCTTATATACATCGACATTTTTCGCGACAATCTTTCGGTACCTTATATGCGACTGATGAAAACAAACGGCTTACACTTGTCGAACATCGTGAATGTTATGGTGCAATACTATACAAACATTTTGGACTATTATGCCATTCGCAATATGTACTTTCGACTTTTTCAAATATAGCGCAGAGGGTATAAATACCGATCGACAGCTTGTGCAATGAAACTCGTTTATCGTTCGCAATTTGTTACAAGGTAGAGACAATTGGATGCTAATTTGACCACTTCGCCAATAATGGCGCGATTTTACGAATATGAAATCGATGTATATACATATATACAGACTACGCAAGAATAGAAAATTCGCGACACAAAACAGAAGAGAAAACAATGGAAAATCAAGTTCGCCCTCGACGTACGTTTTCACTGTTCCATAGCTTAGATACAGTGTCGTTTATAGTATGAATCTTCTTATTAATGCGTTTGTAGAACGCATATCGAGCATACAATTAATTGGGAAAGACAAATTCGGGTTTCAACTTACGTGTCGTAGTAGTTTTATTTGTCTTTTTTTACAAATAACGCAATAAAGATTTTCCTAAAGCGTTTTAGACGTATCATATCGTACCACGAAAAAAAGAAAAAAAAATTGTCACAATAACGTGGTTCATTACATCCACAGAGGATCTAGCATCGGCGAACAACGTCTGTCACAATGAAAAAAGAAAAAGGAGGACTGCTTTCGTTAGTTTACAATGAATCGTACGAAATATTTGCACCGCGGCGAGGTCAAACACTACGGATAAAACAAAATTGTTCTTCGATCTACTCTGGTATTCGAAAGGTGCAGCGGAACGATGCATGCATGGCGTTTCAGAGTATCCCGTGCATACATTGACAATTCCGAAATGGAACCCGACGATGAGTATGCTCACTGCGTAACACTTACACCAATGAAAAAAGCAAACCACCTTATACCCTAGTGCAATTCAGAATTAGATGATACCGCAATATATACAGTGTGTCTCATAAGATGCACTATGTTTCGTCGAATCAGAGAAAGTTTGATCGAAAAGTGAAACGATTCTCGACGTTTACATACGTTTACAATATCGTGTGTTACTAAATCTGAACGTATAGTAATTTATAAATTAAATGCTTCCGTAATAAACTTGAATACTTTTACGAGAACTGTTTTTCCACGTTACAAAACGAAAGAAAATTGCAAGTAATGAAGTTTTTTAGGCATGCATTCAGCAGAATCGTTTGTGATTTGATCTAGCAATTAATCGTGTGTAGTGATTCTACGAGTTGCTTGAATTTTTATTTCGAACTACCTGATCTTTTCAGATATATCACATCATCCTATGAAAAACGCTGCATACAAATGCACATATTTTGCTTCGGTATTCGTTTGAACTTTATCGATAATGCTTTTCAGAATTAACTGCTACTAGAATCTAATATGTTGTTAGTATCGTTTCCAGAGGATGCAGAGTTCCGAGATTGTTTTAAGCTGTCCAGGTATTCCTGTTGCGATGTTGCCAGAACTTGCGATAGTACGTGGCTGTCTTCCCAATCTGTCAAACCTAAATTGCAAACAAACATACGCTTGTTAATTTAACTGCGCGGTTACTGTTAACGTCGTCATCGTTTGACTAGTATCGCAGAGACGGGTCCCATGAAAATCGCCGACAATGACTTTAGTCAACGACATTATTATCCGATATTAGGGGGTAGACTCGTGTTTCCAGGATTGCAAGGGTGCGGGATGCGCCTTCTCATTTCTCCATAATGCAAAGATGGGATTTTTCAGTAGTCAAAAGCGCTAGATAAAAGATCGATCTAGGCCGCGATTGCCCTCAAAAGTCTAATTAATATCAGTGCAGAATAGTTAAAGAATAAAATGTCAGCACCATCTTTACAAACGATATTACTATCGGATAGCACTGTCATACTCAATCAGATAATCAAAGTTATTATCGGTGAAACTTGTGTCGGGGTGATTTTCATTGGACCGGGGACCGCGCGGAAACACGTACCGAATACTTCAGGAGGAAGACGATTGAACAACGAGATATCCGGCGAAGCGTGAGCCTCTTTACTACTGCCTGGCACGGGCTCTTGAGAAATTTTCGGTTCAAAGTCCGAGGTGAGGTGAGATATAGCGGATCCTTGGGCAGGCTGATGCTGGGGCGATCTCTTGGTAAACCTTACTGTGTCGTTCACCTGAAATGATTCGCAAAACAGATAACGGTTGTAAGTAGAATCCAATCGAACCGTTTCACCAGCGTAGAACAGACCTTCGGAGAGTTGCGTAAAGTGTCTTGGCTAGTTTGGGTCGTGGTTGGGGAGGAAGTGTGGCTACGTTGTTGACCACGACTTCCATGAGTGTGGAAATGCGTATGACTGTGTTGCGCGCTTGTCACCGTACTTGTACTGCTACTACTGGCTGATCGCTTTATTCAAAAAGCACGAGTCAGTCTTTTCACATTCCCAGGAATTCGCGGACTGACATTATACGTACACTTACCGCTTTGCGCATTTCGTTATCCCTCAACCATTGCAAGTAACTTTCCCTTGCAACTTGTTCCTCTATGGCTTCGTTCGTTGCTTCCCAGTCGGTCGCTTTTATTTTATCTTCGAGCATTGTCTGTGTAGACATTTCAAATATATACTTCTAGTACACTCGTATAGAAAATCAACAAACTAACAATAAAGGAAAAATCATACCAACGATTTTGAACGCATCTCTACCTGTTCGATATGCAATTCTTCGCTTTGACGAACCGCATCGGATATAAGCTGTCGATCCGCTGCACCAGGATTATACGAGGGTAGACCGAGTCCAACGCCAACGGTAGCTTTATACGGGTCTACTATGCTATTATAATGACTACCGCGTTGATAAGACAATCGTATCGGCTCGTTATCGCTTTCAACCATAGTATGGAAGATATTGATAGGTTCTGCATCAAAGATTTGAAATTACATGTTACAATATCGTACGTTTGTACATAGGGTCAAGGTACCAGCTACCGTAACCTGCCTGGTTATTATCGGATACAAGACAAACTTTTTAGAAATTTATAAAAATAACATGTGAAATACCTAGTATTACTTTATTTTTAAAAATAAAATTGATGTTCGGATTAAAACTTCGTTAATATTTCTTTTGCTTTTTAACAAAATCGTCAAGAAACATTTGACAATACAGAAAAAAGGTTGATAATCGATCGAAATAAGTTACAGAATGCCTTCACGTTAATAAAAAAATCCAAGTCGTCGCTAATATCCAGTAACTGGTATCTTTACCCTATGCATCCGTCGTAGTAAGCATAATGCACGTAGTAGACGCCAAACAATATAGAAAAGAAATGGAAACACATTCAAACGTACCAGTGCTGTAGCAGTACAATTGTATGCTGCGATTATACATCTCAGACATAGCTTGCATCTCTATATGGTTTCCATGAACATATTCTTGTCGTTTTCTATCTACGTACGTGCTAAAATCTTCCGCTACGAAATGCGAGAAAAACTCTTGATTGGAAGCCTAGAAAAACCCAGGGTTGTTCACGTGTCGTACCATCAACGATGGCTTTTCCAAATATAATTCGAATCGTAGCTTTATGGAATACTCACGATATAATCCATACAATGTTTCCGTACTACTCCGTGCATTTCCTGGTCACCGTACACTTGATCCGCAACAGCTCTGAACAGACATGCTCCGTCTTCGCCCATTTTCTTAACAATGAAGCCCATCTTGCGCATTCGTTTCTCGAACCACCTGTCCCGCTGAAAAAACTCAACTGTTGTACTAAAATGGCTTCGAATCCAATGTTCGTTGGAATTCATGTAGAAAATTTTTATTTGGCGTAAAGATTCACCGTCTAGTAGTAACATTAGTTTGGTTATACCGACCTCTTGCCATTCGGCCAAAGTAAGATTGTTTCCAGTTCTACCAGTATATTCGTCCCCGCTATTGTAACCGTTGGCTAGCTCGTGTTCTAAATTCGCAGTGGCTCCGCCGATGGCCATCCGATTGTTGGTTATCACGCTGGCATCTGTAGCTACATAAATTAAATATTCTATCAAGTCTTTATCGAACATCCCTTGACAGCGCAGACTAGGACAGCTATCTAGATTGTACAACTCGTTTGCGCATTACAATAGAAAACTTTAGGAAACATACGATAACCAGTACCTTGTAGACCGCTGCAAGACGCAGTGGGAGGTGTAGCCTGTCTTTCTCGTTCTCTTTCCCTTTCTCTGTCTCTCTCTCTACCCCTGTCCCTTTCTCTTTCACGTTTAGAGCGCGAATTTCGTCCAATGCAACTGCTAAAAAGTATATTCATCCGTAACAAGTAGACTGTGGATCTTTATCGGCTTTGTTACATTAAAAACAACTATAATATTCATAAATTTTTCTAATCTTTTACTGTTTTATATTTCATCCAACTAATTTCTTCATAAATGCATAAAGATCTGCAGTCTAGTAATATGATTTGCGTATTCCTTCGAGCACAAGCAAATTTGTATTCTAGCGAAAAGGACAGAGCCAGGGGATCGTGTACCTGTGCGGACTAGCTCTTTGCCTGTGTCGTTTTCCATGGCTCGGTCCGCTTCCTTCTTCGAAGTGTTTGTCTTCCCGCCGATCAACGTTCGTCTACGATACGATTGTTATTGTTAGGGATAGGAAATACGATATATATATATTTTCCCATCCTCCCCCGAAAAGTATAATTGTAAAGTAACAGAGAGACATTCGGAGAGACTACGATTACGATAAGTAATCGATGGCGAGGTAATTAGAAAAACAAAGCATAGAGAAAAATGTCGTTCGATTGGCTTACCTCGTAGGAACTACCCGTGAGCACTATAGAACCAGATCCATGATCGGCCTGTACTCCGTGAAGATCGACCGCGAAACCATTCGCTGCACGCACCTGTCACGGTTTGCAAAAGGTCGTTTAACGTTCGGTGTTCCAATTACTATGGTAGTGTCGCGATGTCGAGCTAGGCCCAAACAGTTTGCAAAGTGTAGATTATTCGTTCACCTGATACGGGCTATTGGGTAGCGCAATGGATCCAGAGCCATGCTCGTTTTGCACTCCGTGTACATCGACTTCGGAAGTGCTGCCTCCTTCTCGTCTATCTTTCGAGGCGTTCGTCTTCTTCTTCGACAGAATGGTCATCTTGCGTAATCGATCGTCGTTAGTCGTTAGACACACGACGCTCGTTTTAACAAGATCGCGGAAGAACGCTTCGCGAGCTTGCACTCACCGCACCTTGAACCCCGTACTTCCTTTCCGAATGCAATCTCTATCCACTTATTTATTATTACTCCCAACGATACCTACGAGTTCTGTCTCACTCTCTGTATGTCTCTCCCCTCCCCCCCTTCCCTTTCTCACTCGCTCGCTCTTTCTTTTTCTCCCTGGAATACGTAAACTTTTCACGAAATCCTCATGTTCCCACGCGCATTGACAAACTACCCGTGAATCGGAATTAGAACACCGTTATACCTTCCGAACGAACACGACATGATAATTCTGATAATCAGCTACTACATTAATTCTTCTCTTCGAATGTTTTGTCAAACAGACATCACCACGATTCCACACATTGCCAGATTGTCACTGCTACCAATCGGTCGTACAATAATTTCCCTAAACCGACATTACGAAAATCCCTGGGACACGCGTGCGCGAATCAGCGCGAATACTGTGATCTGATTGGATCTGATATCACTATACATATGCATATAAATTTATATAAATATAATGAAATATAATTACATACTGTTATATCCTGTTATATACCATTCTTAGACTATATAAACCAGAGTATCCTCTCTGTATAAACTCATAGACATGGGACAAAGATAATTGGAACATGTGACGTCACAAGATATTTTCCGTTATCTTGGAACACTGTGGTGGGTCTAATAAGTGTAAGTGTAAGTACATGGCACATGGTCTATATATGTATTCTACATACATACATAGATTCAGACTGATTCGGAATTCGGATTCGGACTAATCCAGACTCCAGACTCCAGACTAATCGGACTATTCGGACTGCATTGGACTGCATACTGTACACTGTACAATACTGTACTAAATAGATACATGTGCAATGATTTTTGAAAAACATTTAGCAAATAATAATAAGTTAGCATTGTTCTTTATAGTGTTCGTCTTCATGCTGTCAAATGTACAATACGGGGTGCATGGTATAATCAAAGGAATTCAATGTGGAAACCCGCAACCTCCTCGTGAGATTTCATTCGCGTGTAAATACAAGTCTCTTTAAATACGTATAGATATCTGTAATCGAAAAATATGTAAGCGTTTTCTTTTTGTTGTACTATACATTCTCGATGTTCGAGATTTTTTCAAAATAATTAGCAACGACACGAGTCGTCGAATTAAACGTCCAATATTTATATATTATGTACGTAAGTATACGTCATTTCTGGCGACGATCATAACCCTATTGTATATAGTAATTTCTCGTGTGACAGCTATCACTGAAAATATGTATAATCATTTCCTTATGGTTTCAGCAAGACACGTGGATCTTTATGCTTGACATTATCCTACTGCGGGAAATATAACCTATAACGTTTGTTTACGTAAACGTTGTGTACATACAGAAATACATGCAGATACGTGCACGAAATGTGAATACATTGTTGTAACGCATAAAGGGTTACCCTTTCGTGTTGCGAAACGTATCATTCTTCTGTCTGCTCGGAACTGACTATGGTAAATGAGTGCCTTAAAAGATCACGATCCCGATTACGGGCCTCCCGTTGCGAATAACGAGAAGCATCAACGAATCTACGAAGAAAATGGTAATTCGCAGATGGCAAACGAATTATTTTAAAAATATTTACATTGTCACTATTGTTGTAAAATGTTATATGTTAGAATCGTTCCTTTTCTCAGTAAGACTAATTATCTATTAAAATTTTCAGCGAGAAACAATACCGCCAAGAAGATAACAGCGATCATTGAGAAGGAGTTTTCACAGGAAATAAACACGAAAGAGAAAGAAGTGTTAGAGATACAGGAAAGACTGCACAGAGCATCGAAAGCTCTGCATTTCCTACGATACGTGATAGTTGCTGATTTCTATAATCGCAAGCAATGTCAGAATTCACAGAATGGAGAAGCGAGACAGACCCAAATTCATCCAGCGATCAAGCATCTGATAGGCAAGTCGCCAAAGGAGTGTGGTAGTTTGTTAGTTTCATCGAATTCAACTGCGACAACGCAAAGCAGCAACGCGGATGATTCGATCGCGTCGTATCCTGTTGAGACGTGTCCGTCGAACACGATTGCTAGTCCAATTTCGAAGCAGCAGTCTGAGAAGGGAATTTCCGAGGACGATCCCTTAAGAAAGAGGAACAATGAGACGGTGGAGCAATCGCGACCGAAGAAGATACCGCGATACATTCCGCCGAAATCTGGAATCCCGGAGGCTCCTTGTCCGTCGAGAGGAACTCGACACAAAGTCAGAAAACGTATAATCATTGGGAACATCTCGAAATGGATCCCTCCGGAATGGAGAGAGGACGCAGCTAGTCACAAATGGACGATGTACGTCCGAGGGAACAAAGACAATCCCGAGATCGACGATTTCGTTGGCAAAGTCAGATTCTTCTTGCATCCTAGCTACAGACCTAACGATGTCGTTGAAGTAACAGCACCGCCATTCTGTTTATCGAGACGCGGCTGGGGTGAATTTCCCTTAAGAGTACAGTTGCACTTCAAAAGCGCGCTCGATAAGCCGATGGACATAATTCATCATTTAAAACTAGACCGCACGTACACCGGTCTGCAAACTTTAGGCTCCGAAACTCTAGTCGACATCTGGATCTACGCTGATGCTCGAAATTCGAAACCTGTCGCTCGATCCTGCTCGTACGAGATGAATAAATCAGAAGTTGAAAACGAAACTCGTTTTGAATACAACGACGACTCCAATGTGAAATTAAATTCGGATTCCGATTCCGATTCGGATTCCAAGTTTCAGTTGGGTTCGACGGAGAACGACTCGACTGTGACTATCAAACAGGAGGAAGAGGAAACTTCGTTGGAGATCAACGAAACTTTTCTGAATATGGAACGATATCGACTTTATGTCGACCTTGATCACGACTACTGCGGATCGAATCGTCTCGAAGAAGATTCCTGTTTATCGTTGAAAACGGAAACGGGTTCGACGACGAACAAGATCGCCGACGAGAGCCTCGAACAAACGAAAGCGAACGAGGAAACAAGATTATCGGAGCCTTCGTTATCGACACAGAACGAAGCCGATGGAAACAGGGTGAAAGCGCTTCCGTCTTCTTGCTCGAAACTCCAGTCGAGCCTCCGTCCGTTAGAAATCTCGATTCCTCCGCTGTTCGAGTCGTCGAACAAACACGTGTTAGTACTTCAGAATAATAAAACGATCACAGTGGATATTGGAATTCCGCGGAACGACGACCAGACTCGTAAATCTAGCAACGATTCTACGACGAAAGGAAAAGCGAATTTAGGCTTATCGTCGCGTGGGATCAGCTTGTTGAAGAAACCAAGTTCGTCCAAGCCGAATTCTGTACGCGAAGCTCGTCCAGGACTGAAGCTACAGTTTTCAAAGAGTATTCTGTTGAACGTGAATTCGAACGTGCCCGCGTTGAAAATAGCTGAGAGGAGAAATCTACAGGACGATTATCTTGTTGATGCTCACAGAGAATTGGAACCCGCGGAGGAACCCGCGGAGGAACCCGCGTCGAAACACGTTCCGGAGAATCGAGAAGACAATTCACAACTGCAACCTGCACGACAGAGGATCGCCTTGGGTAAAGACAAACATAAACTGCAGAGCAGGAAGGAGTTCTACGACGAAGCGTTCCGTGTTATCGACGCTGCAAACATTCGAGATATCGAAGGCCTGTTGAGATTCATCGTCAGACGAATGCCCATGGTCACTCGGGACGCTTTCGATTCCGATTACAAGCAGCTACATCCTTACGCCAGCGTTACCGAGAAAGAATTCTTCGAATACACTGTCGCGAAACGAACCGCCTGCGAGTGGAGTCGGGCAAAAACTATACGATGCTTGTTGAAGAACAAGGCCTTTCCGGAGGAAGAATTGTGGACCGTCAAAGAGATCATGATTTGGGCAAGACTCCACGGACACACACCTTTTCGATTCGGTTCCGGACTTTCTTGCAAGCAAGTCAAACGACCGAACAATCTAACTGATTCCACTGGACCACGAACTACTATTACTTGTTCGGAACCCGATGCTTTTTGTAAATGGCTTCAAATTTGTCCAAGCGGTTCGTATGGTCAGTGGTTCGATTCCAATTCGCAGCAGTTTTGCGAACATGATGTTGAAGTGGATATCGTTAACGAGGATTTCTTGGAGGTTGAGAAAAAGAGCTCAAAAGGGGATACGGATTTCAACGAAAGGAATCTTTCTGCTTCTAAGGTTGCTGTACTGGAAATGGAGGCTAAGTCGATACCGTTCCATAATTTTGTTTCGGAAACGGCGAGAGAAATAGGTGTTAAATTGAATCACGAAGAAATTCTGCCCAGTGTGGTGGACTGTGCAGTCAGTCGAGCGATAATGAGAGTAAGATATACAAAAGATTTCGTTCTCAATTTTCTCGGTAACGATATACTCTATTCGTTCGTACTCTTTTTCAGGTCATAGAATGTCTTGTGGACGATCTGGTCAGAATGTCTTTGGCGAAAGCTTGGGAAAGATGTGATAACGGGTAAACATTCCTTCTCTATTTGCCGCACTTGTGCACATACGTTTTTCTGTTCTGAAAACATTGACAATTATTTATTATGCTGAAATTGTAAATGTCACAAGTGTATATACATAGCAAAAGTCGTGTATATCGTATTGTATAGTATCGTGTCATACCATATCACACTATAGTATATACATTCATCACGATGTCGTGGCAATCTCTGTTTATTTTGTAGATATCCGAAGGTGATTGTTTTGGACGACGTACGCGGAGCTCTCCTAAACCGTGAAGAATTCGACATTTTCACGAATCAAGGTTTAGGATCCAAGTATCGACAAACATCAACGGATTAATTAATCTAGGCACAATGAAAACGTACTATTTCTACTAAACCGAGATGATATCGTTTGCTTCGACAATATGCTTCAGTATCAGGCCTAAAAACGGCAGCCTCGTACGTGTACAAATCTCTAAATTTGATTAAGCTAAGTATATCGAGAGTTTTGTACGAATAAACATGCAAGATTTTTTTTAATACTGAACTATCTCGACACTCTCCTTGCGTTTCTCTTTCTTACCTTTCCATTACACTCGCAACGAACGTGTTTCATTTCAAAATAAAAATCGTACAGTTCTTTTTGTCCTCCGAAAGGACAGTATAAGAAAAATAAAATTGCAGAGATAATATAAAACCTTATGAACTACCTTCGTTGCAGAGCTTATCGCATTATAACGTAGTCGTTCTCTTGCAGAGCAGTCTGGGTCTGCAAGTGATGCAGAGTGAGATCTTTTAATCTTGGCGACATGGGAACGTAATTACAAGTGTCCGCAATCTTTTGCAATGCGAAACTATTTCGTTCGCTCTGTCCTGAGTTTCGAGTTGGCATTACCGATAGAATATCGCGTTCAGAAATCAATACGTCTTGCGACCTACACGAATAAAACATTAATATCGCGACAAACTTGAAACGTACATAAATACGTGACATTAATACAAACCTAACGCCCTTCATCGATTCCGAAGCACATCTTTGTCGCGGTGGTAGAGGTGGAGGTTCGTCCGATCGGTAATTATGGAAAAATTCATCCATACAGAAACGTGAAGATGTTGCTCTACCACTCTCTACCTCATCCGCAATCTCTTCGTAAATCCCAGAAGCTACCGAAATGTCAGAAATTCTTCTGTCGTAAGCAGAACTCAACCGGTCTCCTCTGTTGCTGGTTACATTCGGAATGCTGAATGGTTCCGGTTGATAAACATTCTCTGCCTGCTTGTTCTGGATTTTCGAACTCGATTGTTCGTTCTCTATAGTACCTTTTTTACTTTTATTCACTGTCCTGATCAGGATTGAATAATTTCGTTGCGCCTCTTCAAACTTTGATATTCGAAGATCACCCTCGCTTAAACTCAAAGGTCTTCTTATCGGTCTGTTTCTCGGACCACGACCTTGCGTTACTAACTCTTGAAGTAACTTGCCAGCTTCTAAACAAAATATATGAAGTTCTCCGACTCCCCCACGGAATGATTTAGTTGTATGAATTACGCAAATGCATTTAACATCTTCTGGATGACCAGCCGTACTATGATGAAATTGACCAAACTCTTTCCAATCGAAAGTTTCTATCTGTTCGCCTGAGTGAGCGTCCTTGATAAATATACCTATCGTATTAGCTACCAAATCGCCGTACAATCCTATAAAAATTATTCAAGTCTCACTGTCACCGATATATATGCATACAGGGTGGTCCACCTATTTTTTGATGACATAACAAATGTTTTTAGTGCTTTGCAAATGTTATTTTCTTTAGCTGAACCACCCTGAACATATCGTGTATATCGGGATATCGTGTACCGATAAATCCTGATGCCTTGGAATGCGCGTTATCCACCACAGATATACTATAAGATCCTGGCGAGAACTGGTTCTTTCTGGGTCTCAATAGTTGCCTGATGTTAGCCATCCATCGTTGCGTTTCTGTTTCTGAAGTACCTGCAAAGTATATCAACGGCTTCCTTTCTTTAGAAGGAAATACGCCGAAGGCGAACTGTTTAGACCTAGATTGAGTTCGACAAATAATAACATCCGACGGTATTATCAACGAACTATCTTTATCGTTCGGCAGTGTGTTAACGTTGTTGCTAATGCTATAGTCGAGTTGTACTTTAATGCCCAAACCAGGACCCAATTTTTTTATGGAACACCATCGTCTTCTCCAAACCTTCCAAGGAGCTAGCGTCCTTTTCTTCATTTTATGAGCCTTACATTTACCATTGAGATATTTGATGTCTAGGAATCCACAAATCTCAGTGTTTTCTTCAGCCATTATGGTATCAATTCCTAAGAGATACCTCTAGAATGTGTAGTAATTAGTATCTAATAAAATATAAATAACAATCAGAGATCTTACCTCGAAGAGATTTTCAAATGGATAACAAAGAAAGCATCTTTATATACATACAAATTGTAAATTGTAGTTTGGTTTTTGAAAACAATACTTCAATCGATGGCTACATTTTACATTCAGTTTCTCAAATGCAACAAATTACAATGTACTCGGGATAAACGCCCGGTCACTTTATATACGGTTTGTTGTTTGTATTATTGTTTACTAAACACATAGTTACCGAACGGTACTGACAACTTGTCAGTGACAAGTCTGGACAAGTCAATCTTGCTACCAAGTTGGTAGTACCAACTGTGACGACTGCGCACTGTGTGCGCACTGCTGCGCACGACCAGTGTCTGTGTACGAATCAGTACGAATCCAGTACGAATCCAATCAGAATGTTTCGAATCCCTTGGAATCCCACGTCTGGCCGCAAACCCATTTTTTCGACCCAAAATCTAGTAATATTCTACTTCCTTTCTAGTTACTAGAATCAACCCAATGATTTTAGCCTCAGTAAAGTAAGATTCTCGATAAAATGGGGTACCTTGAGCACCCCGCAGAATTTAAAAAATGGGAATGATTTGATTCTGGAAAATGAATGTATAACAAGTGTAAGTTTGTGTGTATTTTGTAACTCGTAGGTGCTCGTAGGACACGTCCTGAAGTCTTTTTGTCCGGTAAGATTATTTCGGTACATTCCCGCCAATATAACTGCCTTAGGGCTCTGGCCGCTCTGCTACCCAATAGTAGATACGTTACTGTTTTCTCGCGCATGCGAGAACAGCGTAACAGTAGCGATTTTCCCGCCAGTTTTGCAATATCGTTGCACTACCGGTTCAAACGGGAAACGAGCAGAAATGTCGGAGTCGGAGATACAAACTTTGACAGATTTGACGTATTCGACGGATTCGACGTATTCAACGAATTCGATGGATTTGCCAAAAAAAATAGACCAAGATTTCGTCTCGGCCCCCGGAGATTATGATTATCCGTTCTACCTTTCTGAAAAGGAAGAATGGGTCAATTACAAAAAGAAAAATACCAAACGTACGTAATATTAAATGTTCGTAAACAAAGTTATACTATAAGTTATAGAATTGGGCTGAATTTTTTAGGTAGAATAATAGTGTGCGAACCTATGTTGATAATGGAATTGAATAGACTCGTACCTTTCTTGCATAATAATTACATTGGGTTTCACGTTTTGAACATGCCGCACGTTATAATCAAGAAAATCGAAATAATAGGATTCGTGATTGCTGTCTCGGAGAACGCTAGATTTTACATGTATCAAGGTGAAGACTATTTAATTCGAGTGAACAGATATATTTGAAAAAAATACGTCTCTGTAAAATAACGTTTTCAGTGGACGATGGAACCGGAACTATTACCATTAATTACGATAAAAATCATTTTATGCGAGACAGTTTGGAAAGAAAAGCGATCGACGAAAAATATAGGTGTAACGCGAAGAACATAAATGCGCTACGTTTCAGAGGTCAACAGTGTCCAAAACGTTTTCCTGATCCTCGTCCACAATTTAATTATCCTGTTGGTACAAGTAATCGCAATATGGCAGTAAGTATGAGGTCGCATATTATAGTACATGTATAATGTCCGAAAAAAAGTCAATTAATTGATTTAACTGTCCTACAGATCTTTGAACACGAATGGTGGTTAAAGACGAAAAATGGTTTATTAGGTAAACACGTAAATCGCTGTAATTATGTACACGCAGTGGGTTATTGTACGCTTGACTTTAAGTTTGGTCAAAGACCACGCAAAGAGATCACTTTTAAAGACCTGTCCGCTGCTAAATTAAATTTTTGGGCTATGAAAGTAACTTGCATAGATGAATACGAATATAATGCAAAACTGTTATCTTGGTTCAACAATGTTGTATGCAAAAGGTACAACAAAGAACCAGATAAGCCACAAATTACCCCGAAAGATGCAACTTAGATGCATCTAATCCTAATCAGATACAACCTGTATTATTGAAAAGCTTTTATTTAGAATAAAATGATTAAACGTTTAACATCACATGGCAAATATTAAGAATTCTCTGCTACCGTTTGTGTAGGAAAATCAGTCGAACCGCGCGATTCTAGTGGACTATGGAACAATTTTAAAAGTCATTTTGCACTGCGTGAAATCATACAAATTCTTATTTGATAGAGTACGCTCGTTAATTATCATAAATTGTAATATTATAGATACACGTATAGTCCTTAGGTAACAAAGTTATGTTTCGTTTATATCTTCGTATTTTTAATCACTTGACCCTTGACCCGTCCTGTCTCAAATAAATTTGTATTCCTGTTTTATCGACGAAGCACATCCAAAAATATTGCTTCGCTTCAGGAAATGGGAGAGAGTTCAAAATTCAAACTGCTCGGTTACTCTGTCTTTGTCTCTCCTGCGAGGGACATATCTTCCTCTCCGTCGCAGCCTTGCAAGAAAGACAAGTATGTACATAACTCTATCCTTGTCCTACTTCATCCGTAGTTCACCTCTACGCCGATAGACTGATAGAGGCGGCACGTTCCAGCACCTGTAGCACAGACGAGATATAGGAATAGACCGGACACCCAATGCATTTTGGTGTCCGTCGGTATCGGTGCGCTAACGCCCCAGTGTCAACACCCAACGTTACCGATGAATCACATGTTTTGAGCATTTATTAGCAAGAAAAAAAAATTGTATACTCCATTCGCATTACGTGTATTTAAACGACACTGCTTTCAATGCCTGTCGTTTTTTCCCGCATCTACCGATTTCGATGAAACTTTCACAGTGCATGTAATTGACACAGATCTACAAAATTTGTTTTTTAAATTTTCGATATAGGCCCACATAAAAAAGTTGAAAATGCGACTTTTAGTATTTTTTCAACAATTCCGATCAACTGCAATTTTTGAAAAAATTTCTTTTCGCATCCTGTAATAAACTAATTTCTCTAGCTTCCCAAAAAAGTTCAAATCGTATAGTACAATATTAAAATAGTTATCGTCTTCTTTAGAGTGCCTTTAAATTTTTGTCCACTACTGGAATGTGCATATTGCATCAGGACGTACACCGTACGCCATACGCCATACGTCGTTCTTCCGCATACGATAGATCGTGAGGACCTACACCGTACGCCCTTCGGATCGGAAGGGTTAATTTGTTGCGTATGCAAAATTCTCTCGTGTATCTTACAATTAGTACATACACAAGTTCTCGGCATAACGTAAGGAGATTTCTTTCTTATTAGCGTATTCTCTCTCTTTACGGCGAGCGGGCAGAGCCTCTTCGCGATTGCACTCTCCGATGATCTTCGTATGTGTTGAAAACTCGTAATCGGACAACGTTGCGTACTTTAGACTTGACGACGCTGTAAGTAGACATACCGTTCGCAGATATTTTTGCTACAAAAAAGGTCATTCATTGGGTTTTATTATATTATCGTGCAAACCATAGGGCCTCCTGGCTACATTTGCTACGGGCCCCGCGCTGGATTCATCCGGCACTGGCTGTAGAAGTTTTACCAGTTGAACCCGAGTCGGATTGGTTCTAGTTCTCGAATTCACCGTTCTCAATGCGTAGAGGACGCTGAAATCACTGGCATTTTAAGGTGCCGGTACTACAGATTCCTATGGACACCAAGTCCCATAAGGTGCCAGGTCTATTCCAGAGAGTATATGAGAGTGCTCACGCTCGGGTTTTGCCCGTGCCACTTTTGGCTGCCATCATTCTTTAGTCCGGATAAGAATCCGTTTCGACTTTCAATCCGGGCAACCACCTATACCGACTTTCAGACCGGACAAGAACCCGTTTCGACTTTCAGTCCAAACAAGATCTTACATCATCTTTGGCCTTGATCAAAACGAAAAGACTATATTGTTTGATTCGCTGCACCCGTATTATATTCTCTTTCGTATCAAACAATATCCTGTATCCAATATCATGTATTAAAATAATTGCAAAAAATAATTATTTAATAAGGTGAAATAAAAGAAAGGATCGCAGAAGTAGACACATTGTGCGGAATAACAAATTTTATTTAAACAAAAAAGAGATCGAACTACATTTCAGCTCTACTTACAACGAACTATAAAATTTATAAAAGGTACAAATTTACAATTCCTTAGGACTTGTAGAAATTATGTTCAGTTTGGAAATCGGAATTTAACTGTGGAATGGTAAATTAAAGAAAATCGAAACAAAACAATTAATCGAAAAACAAAAATCATTTATTACACACATAAAAACAAATATTATAATACATATAGACAAATATAATACAAATATTATAAAACAAATAAATAAATAATTATTATAATACATAGCAACTATTAATAGGAATTTAACAACAATTAAATAGGTGAATGCCGGTGGAGGAAGTAGTGACCTTTTGGCAGGCAGCGATGACAGCGATGACTGTGCAAATAGGAAAATGCATTTTATTATTCAATTTGAAGGCTTTTTTTTACTTTATTTAAATATAATCTATTTAAATCCATTTAAAAAATAATACAGATTATTCATATGTTTGTTTAAACAGTTTTATTTGCCCGGAAAATTCTGTTTATAAAAAGATGGTTATTAAAGAAATTATTTGTGAAAAAGTATACTTTGTTTAAATAATTATATTTGTTTAAACAATTTTACTGTCTTGCAGATTGCCTTTAAAAAAAGGATGTACACTAATAAAAAAATTTTGTTTCAAACTTAATTCGTCTCAAAACGATTGTTACAAAATTTAACATATTTAAAAACTGTACTTGTTTAAATATATTGTATAGACAGGAAAAATTGAATTTATAAAATATTTGATTACCTAATACATTCAAATGAAAAATATATTTCATTGAATTGTAAATGATTAATTAAACTTACATTAGCGGATCTCGATCATTTCCATCGTTGACTTAGCTTCTCCCGACTCGCGTTTCAGCTACTCGGTCCACCGAAACGCGAGCTCGGAGAAGGGTGGAAAGGCGACGGTGGAGGACCAGTTTCGTCACACTCAATTTCCGTAACCCACTTCCGTAATGCTAGAAAATTGTAGCCCCTCAGCAGAGACGTTTCACTTCAAAAATACTAAACTCGATGAAATTTGGTAGGACTGTGTCTAAGTGGATTTGTTCGTGAAAGTATCTTCGAAATTTGTATGTATTTAATTACAATTTTTGCCCATCTCTGCTGGCTAAGGCGACGAAGCGTCGAGGACCTCGGGAGCCGTGGCCAAGTGGTGCAATAAACACGGCCGGGCCCGAGGCCCGAGGCCCCTCGTCGCTTTGTCGTCCTAGCACGGAGGATGGGCAAAAACTGTATCTAAATACAAATTTCGAAGATACTTTCACGAGTAAAACCACTGGACACAGTCCGAATTCTATCGAGTTTAGTCTTTTCTTAATCGGAAGAACGCCACGCACTGGCTCGTGTCACTTTCATGAGAAAATTACGAAAAATCAACAAGTTTAGCATTCACTTGCTAGCGGTTTCATGTCGAGATACCTAGCTGGCCGGGGGATTGCCCGGCGGTTTTTATTGCACCACTTGACCAAGGCGCCCGAGGCCATCGTCGCTTCGTCGCCCTAGCACGGAGGATGGGCTGAAATTGTATTCAAATACAAATTTCGAAGATATTTTCACGAGTAAAACCACTGGTCACAGTCCGAATTCTATCGAGTTTAGTCTTTTCTTAATCGGAAGAACGCCACGAACTGGCTCGCGTCACTTTCGTGAGAAAATTACAAAAAATCAACAAGTTTAGCATTCACTTGTTAGTGGTGTCATGCCGATATACCTGGCTGGCCGTGGGGTTGCCCGGCCGTGTTTATTGTACTACTATTATGTTCTGGTCTCAGGCCTCGGTACGTGTTCATTCAAGCCTCGAGTTGGTCAAAAGGATCTTGAAGGATCTTTGAATTAGATAATTTGTTAACAAAAATCGATTTTTTGCAAAATCCTGAGGTATAAATCCCGAATATAAATAAATGTGTATGCAAAATACCGATATTAAGAAACATATATTTTTTTTGGTAAAATATTCTCAAAAAACACTAGAAAAATGAAAGTCTAGAACTAGAACAACATGAAAACCAAATTTTTCGACGAAAATTTAGAAGGATAACTTTGGGGTACGCTAGCGTGGATGTTTGGTTTTCGTCTATCTGTGTCAACGATGGGCTAGTGTTGTAGGAATCAGGGCTTCGGAGTCGGTAGACAAAATTCTTAACTCCAACTCCGACTCCAACTCCTCTTTTTTTTTATCTCCGACTCCGAATCCGACTCCGACTCCGAATCCGACTCCGACTCCGACTCCGACGCCGATTTCGACTCCGACTCCGACTCTCCAAATTGAAAAAATATGTACTCAAAATAATTAAGAGTTGTATTAAAACTGAATAAATAGTTGAAATATTGTATTAAAGTCTAAGAATATGGAACAGATAACTCTGATACAACACAACACGACTGTTACTTTCTCACTTTCAGGAAATAGTTAGAAAATACTACTACCATAACTTTAACTGCTTCTCCTTTACATAGTGCCGAGTGCCGAGGTATATAAATATGTATTACATATACAATACGTTTGTGCTGCAGATCGAATATTAGCAATTTATTTATGTATATATAAATCTATTAATGATTTATAAACAGAAGAGCCAAAGTTGGAGTCGGAGTCGATATATTTTTTTCCGACTCTGACTCCGGCTCCGAGAGTCGATATGTATATAGCTTTTTCTGACTCCGGCTCCGACTCCAGTGATCAGCAATTACTCTCAAACTCCGACTCCGACTCCACGACTCCGACTCCGAAGCCCTGGTAGGAATACGGTTGTAATAAGAGAAAGGAAAGAAAGAGGATGAGAGAGAAGAGAGTGAAGAGGACGGTTGAGTTTTATGAGTGGGGAAAACCCTGCGTTTGGAAAACTACCATCATCCGTGCAAATCGGTCGACGATGGGATTCGCTGTAATGTGCAACATAGAACTATTACTGAGAGATTGTCATTTACAAAGAGTGGACACCGAAGGGGGACAACTTTGAAAATATGAATGATTTAAATTTTATTTCAGATATACACAGGAAAATAGTAAAATGTTCATTTTGGGGAAATCAATTGTAATTAGAACTTTCGTCGGATGGAAGCAGATGAACGTATGCAGAGTTGTGCTAATTCAATTACGCAATTGAATTACATTATATTTCAATTATACAGGGTGTCCCAGCTAGAATGGGACCCAAGGGATACACCCTTGACCACCTTGAATATCTTTGTTGTTTTTCAAGATACGTCAAATGTCTGAAGGACGAAGTTGAATGGTAAAATGGGGCTTGTACGATACCAACAAAATTTTTGTTTTCATGTAATTTTTTTAGAGATATGATATGAAGGTCACCTTCATTTTTTTAAAATGGAATGAGGTATTGTTTAATACATCAATCGATGCAGCTGGACATTCGTTATAAAAAGTACTAACCTATGTATGTCGAAAAGTTAGTAGTTCAGGAGATATTTCAATTTAAATAACTCTAAAATACCATTGCGGTCGTACTAAGACGTTAGCGTTTACTTACTTATGTCTCCTATTCATATCTCCAAAAGAAATTGCATAAAAGCAAAAATTTTGTTGGTATCGTATGAGCCCCATTTTGCCATTCAACTATGTCCTTCATACATTTGACGTATCTCTAAAAACAACAAAGATATTCAAGGTGGTCAAGTTAGCTGGGACACCCTGTATAGAAATTCAACTACGTCGTAACTGAATTAATAATTCAAACCTTACAATTAATTTTTTCAATTACTAAGAATTTAATCAGATGTGTAATTGAAATACAATATAATTAAAATACAGCTCTCCAAATTATAGCACAGAACAATAAAGAATTGCGGCATATTTTTATGTTTTTCTTTCATTATACTTGTTTATAGTGTTTGTGCGGCGCGGCGTAGTTTCTATTCCTCGTCCTCGTTCATAATACGTAACGCTATTTTATGTAATTTAATTACAAAGTATTTTATAAGTATATTATCCAATTGCAATTACGAATTACATTGTAATAATAACAACGTGTATTATAATTGTACTCCATTGCAATTACGAATTACATTGTAATTTAATTGAATGAAGATCTGAATTATAAATTACAATATGACTGAATTACAATGTAATTCAATTACATCGTAATTATAATTCCTGGAGTAATCCAATTGTAATTCTGCACAAATCCGGACGTATGGGATCAATCAGTTATCAAACGGCACACGAATATTTACGAGAGAATGAAATGTTTTGCCTTTCTTTTATTTCCCATTTCACAGTCCAAACTGAACATAATTTCTACAAGTCCTAAGGAATTGTAAATTTGTACCTTTTATAAATTTTATAGTTCGTTGTAAGTAGAGCTGAAATGTAGTTCGATCTCTTTTTTGTTTAAATAAAATTTGTTATTCCGCACAATGTGTCTACTTCTGCGATCCTTTCTTTTATTTCACCTTATTAAATAATTATTTTTTGCAATTATTTTAATACATGATATTGGATACAGGATATTGTTTGATACGAAAGAGAATATAATACGGGTGCAGCGAATCAAACAATATAGTCTTTTCGTTTTGATCAAGGCCAAAGATGATGTAAGATCTTGTTCGGACTGAAAGTCGAAACGGGTTCTTGTCCGGACTGAAAGTCGATATAGGTGGTTGCCCGGATTGAAAGTCGAAACGGGTTCTTGTCCGGTCTGAAAGTCGGTATAGGTGGTTGCCCGGATTGAAAGTCGAAACGGATTCTTATCCAGGCTAAGCACTAGACTAGGGGGCAGCACTATAATGGGCACGGGCAAAACCCGAGCGTGAGCACTCTCATATACTCTCTGTCTATTCCTATATCTCGTCTGTGCCTGTAGTAGATGATGGCGCTAGTTTCACAGAAAAAGCGCGAAGATGTTGCGCATAAACATGCGAGAAAACATTGCGCGAAAAATATGCGTATGATAGACATTTAAAATTGTGACGAGGAGATGGTAGAATATGTAAATACATGTTTTAGAAGAAAAAAATACATTCTTACATTGTAATGAATAATTTCAATCCATAATTACTATCGAGAATATTATCATCATGAATGTAAACAATGATAGCGATGTCTACGGCCTTGTAACCGAATTGAGTACACATATATTGCAAGCAAATCGACAGCCTTTTCAACGAAATACTCGATTTACTTATGAACACAACTATAAAGTGATCAAATATCTTCGGAGCAAGGCTTTTGAAATATTACTGAAAAAAGCTGGTAAGTAAACTATTAAAGGATATAACGGTAACGCAAACAAAGGTTTACTTCATATTTCACTTGTATGTGTTGTTTTTTAGATTATTCGGATCTCAAACACGTAGATCCGATACTTGAAATACAAAAACATGTCTTTGTAATCAAGTTAAGGTTGAGGCGTTTATGCGACGCAACTACGTTAGAAAGGCTACTGGAGGAACTCGAAGAGGATACTTCTTTGGAAGGACCTGTTTATTCCGTTCTACAGCTGTTAGTTCAATTAAAAAACTTCAATATCGTTCCCGAGCCAATTACAGTAAGTTCTGAGTTCAGACGTGAAAGATATTTGGAACTTCATGTGTTTTAATCCTCTCTCGTTTGTAATGTCTAGAATATATTTTATTATGGAGAAGCTAATCCTGCTGTCCCTGAAATCACATACACTAGAAATAATGTATCGTCTTTCCGCATATATCCTATGGAATGTTTCAATTTGTCGGATCAATTCGAAGCGACGCTGGAACCTCAAAGGCTACAGATTACACACGTTATGCCGACTACAGTTATGAATGAATTGCATTTCTTGCATGGAAGAGTGAAGTCCAAATGCACAATCGAAACAGAGTCTATAGAGTAAGCTGCAGCAGAATTTACAAGCTTCAACTATGTAGAATCAGTTTAACCACCAATCTGAAGTGAATTAGACATTTATTTTCTTTCTTAGTAGTTTAATAAGTTGAAAATAATATAATAGTATTTTGAAATTCTTCTAATGTTTTCGCTGTCCAGTTATTAATTCTGTTTCTGTATGTGGCAGCATATCTGTAGCATCTGATTTTATATCCAATCACGCATTCGACACGGTATCCTCTCAAGCGCTGATGTTTTCGAACCATCGCTTCATCAAACAACTGAGTTTGGATCCATATGTGCCACGAGAAATAGTGGTGAGGAATAATCTTTACTGTCAAACCGTACTCGAAGAAAGTCAGCAATTCAGACAATTTTAAAATAGCTTTCTCTTTCAGTCGTACAACAGCAGGGAGGACTCTAAATTTTTTTCTAACGAGAAGGGTCTCGTAGCGAAAAATTCGTGTTCCTTGTCTGCTCGCACGGAAGCGGTTACCATGGAAAATGAAAGTCTCATAGGCACATGGAAGTCTTCAGATCATAGCATCGTCGACGAGTTAGAGTATGCTATCGATAGCTGGAATCACGAATGGAGTGATACCGATGTACACGACATGTCCCTCTTTGATCGTCGTACATGGGAACGACTAGGAGATGTACAGTGTACAAAAGAATTAAGGTTTTTCACCGATGTGTCAACAGCTTCGATACATCTAGTAAAAATCAAACAAATGAGTAGTTTGCCGTTGCTCTCGGAAAAGGTAAAGCGTACTGTTTACGATCATTAATATATTACCAAGTCACTAATATAATATCTTCTTAACTGGTTTCGTACAGATAATGAACTCTGCGCTCCTCGTGGAAGAAATTCCCATACGAGACTTTGTGAACGACACGAAGTCGATGTTACTTGGAATAGAGTCGAATACCTTTTACTACACACAGATGGTATGTAATTCGATGGACTTCAAAGTTTGGTCAAATGGCAATACGTATCTTGATAATCTGAATTTGATAGACAGGATTTACTTTACGAGAGAACATCAGCGTGTACGGCGTAAGCTCGGAATTGTTAGAGAAAGCTTGCCAAGAAGCTATCAATTGGGGCAACTGTTTTCGATTCTTATCGCAGTTTATTACGCCGAAGTCACAAAGCAGCGAGTTGTCGCAAAAAGGCCTTATATTCAAGGTTTGAAAGGAATTTCTATAAATATGAAAAGAATAATTGGAAATTCAAGTAATTTGGTCTGTCATTCCATAGGCTGTATGTACAAATATAAAGGAGTTGTTGCTCCATTATCAAGCCGTGCTCGTAAGAATCTTCAACTATGAAAATAATTCAGAAAGGTTGCTGAAAACGTTTCAGAGAGTTCGTCCAGTGGCTAGCCTAATCACTAAAGTTGCCAAACTGTGCGAACCTTACAGAGAAAATCAATGTACACTTCGAGAAGGAAGTAGCATTATCGCTAGAATTTATAACGAAGCGGTTCAAGTGACGAACACGAAAGCCGCTTTGGTATTCTATTCTTTATTGAAGTCCTGCTGCGAAGTTTACTTTCGGTACATATCCTATTTAAAGAAAGATACGTTTGATTGTAGAGTGTACGCCATTTAATCGAACAATTTTCAGGTTTCTACAAAAATGGATGTTCGAAGGTGTGTGCGATGATATTTATGGAGAGTTCATGATCAAAACGCGACCGCAATACTTGCGTAACAGGGATCATAAATTTTGGACGAAAAGTTTCAGTATTCGGAACGAAGGGATCCCAGGTTTTTTAAACGGTTTAACGGAATCGATACTTCAATGTGGAAAAACCGTGCGACTATTACGAATCTGCAGTACAAAGGTACGCATCGAAGCATAGAGAATGAATGATGTTAAAGTACTGTATGATTGTATAATTAATTAAATAGTACAAAAACTACACTGTACTGATCTCAAAACGAGGCTTTAGAATCCCGTGTGCCGTGTTTGTCTGACCGAACAACCCGAAGTGAAGGTTTGCCTGAGTATAAACGCGTTATACGAGCAATCGTTGAGATACCGTATTTACGAGGAAAAAGGAAAATCTGCCCTTGGTCCGATACTTTCCCTCTCCACGGCCATACAAGGTAAAAAACAACTGGAAAAGGAAATGGCTGAGTTTGTGGTTCGCGCGCAACGCGATACGCTCACGAGAATCAGGGGTAAGTGCCGTTTTTTCGAAATACTAAACCATAAGTCCATAACTCACCATACCCTTATCTTCAACATAATGGCAATTAAAGAGTACAAGCTTCCAGCTTGATTTTATTGTTTTATTTTGATTAGATGTAGCTATTGTACGATAATTAAAAATACAAGATAAAAATATTTTGCATTGAGCAGGATAACATAATAAAAAATAAAGTTATAAGATCCGCAGTCTAACGATAATATTTTAATGGAAAATTAAAAAATATATGCATACACTATTTGAATAAATGTTGGAAACAAGAGATTAAGAAACTGTGGGATGATTATGGACAGCTCTCTAGAAGCCAATATTTCTTTTCCTTGAAATATCTCGAAACGAGAAATATATGACTTAGACCACTTTCATAATTATGGTGTACGTTTCAGGGGAACGAGAGGCCGCGTTGAAGAAGATAGCGCAAACGAAACGCGACTTCCTGACAAATTTGAAAGAGCAATATCTGGAGATCGAAGCGCAGAAAAAGAATAAGAATAGAAAACAGAAGAAAGAGATCGAACTGTACGATACGGAATTTTTATTCGGGAGTAGCGCTTCGCAAGAAAATCTCCGACGCATCGAACGGTACACTAACTTTCTGATTAAACTTCTAGCATTTACTGTTGACCTCGGTCAGAAATAAATGTTTTTCTTGTCGCAGAACAAACATTTTGAATTACTACGAGAACCTAGCACTCGACATCGACAAACGTCACGCGCGTTCTCAATGGCGTGCTAAAAGAATGGCGTTTTACGATAAGAGAGTCGATGTACTAACAGCGATGAAACAAAACTCGCAGGACCAGTTGAAAATGCTAAGAGAAGGGGATGAAGTAGATATAGTAGAAAAAGAAGAAGAAGAAGAAGAAGAAGCTGAATCTGTATCGATCCCGAGATCGAGTCCTCTAGAAATATCAATACCGTTCGAAGACGAAAATAAAAATTACTCGAGAACACCTAGTCGAGGAATTGTTCGCACCGCGTTCGTCGATATAACAACAAACAACAACAACGTAGAAACCAACTTGAGTGATTTCTTGAACAATCAAAAAGTAGAAGAAGAGACCTCGACCAGAGCAACGACGATTGTTATGACGGATACCAATCGATTGTATACAGACTCGAATACAACGGTGCCTTACATCCAGTCAACCGTTGTCGCCGTTGAGAGACCGACTGTTCTGAACGTTGTAAAGATCGATAACGCTGCAGCGATGGAATCGCTGGTTGGCAAAGCCGAGTCGTGGTCTTTGGAAGGTAGCATGACGCCGAATAATAATGAATTTGATATACAAAAGATTCGCATTGGATCGAATTCGAACAATTCCCTGAGAAACGTCAATGATACGGATATTCCAGAAAGAAACGACTTGGAAACACCAATGTCTTGCACGACTGACAATTTTCCTTCGTCCTTACAAAGTCCTGCGTCGGAAATGCATCCTTCGGAGGATCGATCGCCCATCGAAATTTCAACCACCGACATGTTATCCAGTAACTCTCGGACATGTACAAAATCGCCTATCGCCATGAGAAAAGATGCAACGTTTTCCGACATATTTGCCTTGCAACAAGACGAACCGACAACCACCACAACCATGACATTAACGGAAACAACTCCATTAACTGTTGCCGACATCGAGTTGATCGATCACACTTCCCTGCAAGCTTATCTGGAGAAATCGATCCGCATCCCTCTCGAAGTACAGAGCCGACTCGTTAATAATGCCGTCATCAAATACTTCGTCGAGGAGAATCATTTACTATTGCACTTGCACAGCCTGAGAAGTTACTTCTTCTTGTTGAACGGAGAATTTGCTAAGAGCTTGACGGATTCGCTGTACACACGTCTGTACGAGATCTCGTTGCCGGTTGAATTATTTAATTCAACCACGTTGACGAATTTGTTGGAACGAGCATTAGTTAATTCGTTCAACAGTGTTTGCGTAAACTCGGAACTTCTCAGTCTGTCGGCGATTAACGCGCCGGTGCAGTTGCATGTATGTAAGCGATTAATCTAGAATGTGTCGTGTCGTTTTACTTTTCTGTTTAATTATTATATTTACATCTACGCTTCGCAGATGTCCGATCCGGCTGCGTTGGACTGTCTCTCACTAAATTACAAGATATCTTGGCCACTGAATATTATACTCGACGACGCGGTTATGCAACAATACGGTAAAGTGTTTAAATTTCTGATAACAAGCGGTCGAGTATCGTGGGTGTTACAGGAAGATTTCAATATCATGAAGAGAGAACGGAAAACACTCGCGTCGCCACAATATCATAAGGTGACAGTCGCTTGTCGATCACAGAATTTATTTACAATACATATACATACGTGAACGATGTTCGTGTTAATTTGTTCACAGTTGCAGCTCTACAGACATTCGATGACGCAGTTTATGAACGCGCTGCACAATTATTTAACGTGTAGCGTCTTGTACGCTAGTTGGACTGAATTTGAGAAAGATTTAGAAAATTCTCTGACCCTGGATCAAATATATTCGTCGCATGTGAATTACATCAAACGAATACTTTCGAGGTAAGAATTTTACGGGTTCTCATAGAATGGATTTTTGCTTGTTCATCTTATCCGTTTCTTTTTACAGATGCATGCTCAATGCTCGAGGTGAAAAAGTACGCATATGCTTGAACAATATATTTAAAGTAATCTTGAAATTTCACAATAGACTACGAACCCAAAAATGGACCATGAAATCTACAGTATGCGTACATCCGAATTTTAAGAGACTAGAACAAATGTACCAAGCATTTTGCGAATTACGCGCATACATGGCACATGTTGCGTTTAAATTAGCAACTAGTGGTTATCAGCCACATTTAATGCATTTTTTAAATGCTCTTAATATAAATCATCTATACGATTTAACTGTAAAGTCTTGTCGCGGTTCTTCGACAGAACCTTCCGACTTATAAAAACGTTATTTTATTATCTTCGAAGTTTATATCTTTGATTGTAAGTTAATGATTAATAAAAAAAACAAACAACAATGAAAGAGATGCTGGACATCGATATCACATGTATTTTTTCTTACTCTGTTCCACTGTAATTAACGCGCATAGATTTCTCTTGGCCGAGCATATCGGCACAACGCGAACACAAACCGTGATTACGTCCTTCCGGATACCTTCTACATCGTTCGCATAACACTTTTTGGTCAGCATTCACTTCAATGTTTGTTTCCGCAATGGTTTGGTTCTCGATCAAGTTTATCGAAGTGGCTTGTAGAATTTCACACAATTCCGACGCCGATTGCATCTTGTTGTCGTGGAGAAGCTGAACGAAATAAAAAGAAACAAATTCAAATTTTTCAATATTTCAATCTCTGAGCCCTACAAATTCTAAATATTCATATTAGATCAGATAAAATTTTTCAAAATGTATAGCTATAACATTTAAATTTCTTAAAAATCGGAGATGAGTACCTCTATGTAAATAATTACCCACGATACTTACGGAGAGCCAGAGAAAATCGTGTTTCGTCGCTTCTATAGTAACAGACGATTGCCATCGATTTGTGCCGGCAACATTTTGAAATTGTTTCCTTATACGAAGGGCCGCATCCATGCGTTCCACGATTGTTTCATCGTTCCAAGACTCTGGAATCACGTACGATGTACGGTAGAACGGTACTTTATTTTCATCGTAATTTTCTGGATGGTGTAACCATGCTTCTTCGACCAGATGCGGTACAATCGGAGCCATAGTTCTCAAAAGAATGGTTAAAGTTGCTCTCAGAACTTCGATAACCGCGAGACGCAACGGTGACGTCATCTCGTCGCAGTAGAGTCTGTCTTTGACGAGGAAACAGTACAAAGCTGACACATCGTTTGCTACGAAATTCATGATCGTTTTACTGGCGTGATGATACTGGTAACCGTTGTAATGTTGTAACATCTAGCGAAGTACAAAATGATCGTGAAATGCATTATTAGTCGTAGAGTAAAATGAATTAATAAGATTCGAATGTTTACGCTACCTCTTTGTTATAATCATACAATCTATACATCATATACTTGTCGATCATCCGGTACTGTGGCACGCCGCGCACATCTTGACTGTGCGAACCTAAAGCGCCCAAAAGAAAACGCACTATTGAACGTATTCTATGAATCGACTGCTTGCTACCATCGAGTAATGATTTCGAGACGGGCACTTGCAAATGCTGAGACCCATGACTAGCCACCCACCACCTGTGCAAAAAAGTAATTAATAATAATTACTAGGGGTGTGCGAGAACCTGATGAAATTTCGAGATTCCCAAAGGAATCGGGTTCCCGAAAATTACGTTCTTCATATTCATAATCACGTTCATTACGTTAAAAAATGTGTACCGTGTACTCTTGTATATTATAGCCGTATACCTTAAAACATCGACGCCATAAATAGGATTCTTTTCCGAATTGGCTCCACCTAGAAGAATTTCTTCAGGATTGATTACATTTCCTACGGATTTCGACATCTTTGATCCACTTTCATCGACTGCAAATCCATGCACGAACAGCGCACTGGAATCGCAAAAGTGGATATATTCAATCTCCCCGATACATCGCTTCGAATTGATAGACGTTCCGCTTACTGATAAGGTGGACTGTCTTGTAAAGCGATAGACGTTATCAACGACGATTGAAACCAACCACCGAATTGATCGTATCCCTCTAAATAAAGGTTGGCTTTGCCTTCCGGTAAAACAGCTGACCACGATATGCCACTGTCGAACCAAATGTCCAGAATATCCTGAGAAAAGTATTTGCGCTTTCAATCTTGGATTCTCTGTATTGTATACTATATTCTCCATCGAAGTGTTTACCTTTCCTTTTTCCACGTCGTCTACGGGAACGTTCATCTGTTGAATCATATCCAATCCTAGTAACTCTTCCACGGAATATTTCCACCAACAGTCGGGACCATACTGATCGATCGAATCACACAGACGTTCGATCAATGCTCTGAGAGAATATTAAAGGTCAATACAAAATAATAAAAACGAAATACATGTAAGTACTTATTATCTTAACTTCATGAGGTATACCTGCTCGTAAACGGTTTGCCGGTTTTTCTGCTGTAAAGCACAGGTATGGGTGTTCCCCAGGAACGTTGCCGCGAGATGCACCAATATGGCCGATCTTTTATTCCAGCGATCAGAGCATTTGTAAAAGATGTACGATTGCATTCAGGATATATCTCTATGTCGTTGACACTGTCCTTGTGCAAACACGATACACTCATTTCCACTCGTTATAAGTCTACTACTGTAAATCTACATGCATATAAAAGAGGAAATGTGAAAAAGGATGTCTTACCATGGCTTTGTCCCTCACGGAATTTATATTGAAGAACCATTGACTGCTCGCGCGGATAAACACCGGCTGTTTTGTTCGCCAATCGTACGGATAACTATGCGTGAACATTTCGACGTGTAACACATCTTCCGCGATACTCTGTAAAACTTTGTCCGTTCCTTCCGTTAAAACGCTCAGTCCTTGAAATTCTGGACCAGCTGCTTCGGTGTATCGACCTTCCGCGTCTACCATGGATACCTGTATATACAAAGTTTCTCGAATCATCAACGACGCTCTCAAAACAGTTCAAATCGTATGCTCCAATATTAAAAAAGTTATCGTCTTTTTAAGAATGTCCGAATATTAGTCGGAGTCAATCTACTTCGATATGTTCGCTTGAAACTGTTGCCTGTTATAAATTTCAATACAATGTACTCACGACAGGCATTTTATTCTCCAAAGCGACTAAAAAGTCTTCTCGACCATGTGCGGGGGCAGTGTGAACCAGACCTGTTCCTGCATTCATCATCACGTGTTGCGCAGCTAAGAAAGGTAATCTAGTCTTCTCGAAGGGATGAAAATACGTAGTACCCTCCAGTTCTTTGCCTGAAAGATCAACATTAATTCGAACAATTTCTACTATGGATTATAACAGACAATCGAGACTACCTTCAACGCGCATTATTGGCTTCAGTGGACCGATTTTGGTTTCAACATTTTTCAACAACTCCTCCCCAATGATGTTTAAGTTTCCTTTAGTATCTTCAGCGACGCAATACCAGCCATCCGTTGAAAAACAAAGAGCTTGATTGGCTTTTAAAGTCCAAGGCGTTGTAGTCCATGTAAGAGCGTATACGACACGAGTTTTTAATGAATTTAATTTTGTCGGAAAATCATCGATACGTACACGAACGATCGCGCTTTTACTTTGATGCTTCTCGTTGTATTCCAATTCAGACTCTGCTAGTGCTGTTCTACGACATAATGGTACCAAACGAACTTTACAATCCCTCGAAAGAAAATCAAAGTTAATATTTCATAGTACCTGGAAGAAGCTGACCAGTAGACAGGCATGAAATCTCTAAATATGACACCCCTTTCGTACAATTTTATAAATTGGCGAAGCTGATTCTTTACGTACGAAGGCCGATTTGTAAAGTAACATCCAGATTCTTTCCAATCAGCCGTAACGCCCCAAGATCGAAAAGCTAGTCTCTGTTGAACAACAGCTTTCTCCGCGTATTCTCGAGCTACAACACAGTTTTCCCAAAATGAGTTATACTATACTGTTATTTCTAGGTAAATTTGCCCAAAACTTTGTTCAGTGAGCCAGCATTGCCCAGGCCTGCTACTAAACTCTTACCTTGCTGCCTGATCGTTAAAGGATCCTGCACACTGGCATCTTGAATAGCCTTTAACTCGATCGGTAGTCCGTGACAGTCCCAACCAGGGATATAATGAACACGTTTACCTTGCATCACATTGTTCCTCAATGTAACATCTTTAAGAATCTATAAAGAAAGTAACAAAAAGTGACAATATAAAGACAGAACAAACATCGCAGAAGATCTATCACCTTATTAATAGCATGTCCCATGTGTGGAATTCCATTAGCGTAAGGAGGTCCATCGTGTAAAACAAACTCCGGTCCCGACAAATTTTTCCTTTGCCATTCGTACAATTCTGAGAAACCGCATGTCTACAAAAACACGTAAATGAAGTAAATAACTTGTAAATGAGTGAATGAAAAATTACGTAATCCTGTTAAACTTGTATATAAACATATATATCCATAAATTCCTTACCGTAGTTAGATATTCGTCTTTTTCTATCCGTTCTTTTCCATTAATCTGCGCTGGAAACCGAGTTCGCGGAAGTAGAACAGTATCGGAATACTTGTTGCTCTTCTTCAACGTGGTTTTTACTTTGTTCGCACGAGCTATTTTCTCGTTCACTTTATTTTTAATCGAACCGGTGAACAACGTTCGTTTTTGTGTAACTAGAATCCTGTACATGTTTACAGTAATACAGGTCTTCGGATCAGGTCAGAATAAGCTTTTATTTCACTAAATATAGGTTACACGTGAATTTCCAATTCGAACGATAAATCTATCGATACGACAAAACAATTATTGAAAACCTTATTGGAAACTACATAAGGAATCAGCAACCGACATCGAATTATACTGTTTTTTTCTTTCTATAATTCGTACGGTCGTAATGCATCAGCGTGTTTTCAACCAGCAGGAATATTAAAGTTCGATGTATATGTACTTGATGTATCTATGTTCGACTATTCAAATTCGTAGTTGTGTCAGCGATGTTCTGTATTTGTTCGTTAGTAGCCGTTGAAGATAAAAACGAGTGGCAAAGAAAATTTTGAAAGAAAGAGAAAGCAGTATGCGTGTATAGTAAACAAGGAACCGAGGTGCACGACGATAGGTAGGTTAGTCCGTTCTCGTTCGTTCGAACTGATCCGATTTCGGTCTAGCGTTATACGGTTGATAATCGACGAAAATATGGCTACACTTTTCGAAAGCTCGTTCTTATCGAGCCGACTGCATCGCATCGAAGAACGATACGAAGAACCGACCAACACTTTTGGCAAATGCGACTGCACTAGCTATAGCTATCTTGTCCTGAGCGTTGTTCTATTCACCATTGGTACAGCTATCACTATTTTCGCTTTGGGCGATGTTGCGGATGGACATATATTCTTAAATCTCGGCGAGATGTGGTTCATCGGTCCAATGTTTATCTGTTCCGGACTTATGGTCGCCGTCAAGTGTATGCTCTATCTCCGAAGAAAATCCGTCATACAAATGATTTTTCATCAACGACAATTGTTTAGGGTAAGTAGCACCTGTTTATATTTCTTGTTCATACCGATCCCTAGACCTAATAATCATAATTGTACTTGTATTTATTCGTGTTTGGTAACGCGGTTTTTTTACTTGTTTAATCAATATCCCTGGTCCGTTATCATATATCGTTTACTTTCCGAGCATATCGATCGTTCATGATTCGAATCAACAATGTTTGCGTATATTTATCTACGTCGTTCGCTCTAAGCGCGGTAATTACTCGAACGATGATGGGATTGAAATTTTTTGTTACGAGTAATTAGATCGATTCGATAAACCCGAGGCACACGTTAGTTTGTTGATGTGTACAATTGATTAGATTCAGCATATACAGGAATTGACCGGTACTCGTGGCATTGGACCAATCGGCAATACGAATTCGACAACGTCGAGTCCGCCTTCGTACGAAGTTGTCGTCCAAGAAGTTCCGAACGAATTACCTCCGCCGTCTTACGCAGAAGCAGTTGCACTTTTACACAAGACTCTCGCCAATGGTAAACCCTTGTGTTTTTCCGTTTTACTGGTGCAGTGGGTGTACAAATACACCTTTTAAAAACGTACAACTTTTTCGAAATTCGACCCAACAGCTATACTGTGTACGAATATTTTATACACCCACTGTATATGGACATCGGATGCAAAATTGATAAAAAAATGTTGTCCCGTTAAATTTTTCAGATGTAAAAACGAGTCGTGGCACGATTTCCGACGAGAATGTTGCTGTGGCCGATAACGTCAGACAAAAACCGTGAAACCGGCGTATCTTCCGATCGGAAGATCCAGGATTACGAGTAATTGTAACTTAACTGTTTCCTACTTAACCGCGGAGGATCGCTCGTTTCTTTATATTTTCGCTATGCTAAACGAGCGTTCGTTCTTCCGAACAGATTGCGAATCTGACATGTAAATAATGCCATCTGTATCCGCATTGTATAGTATGTATTTCATCGACAAAGACAAGGGGCGAAGAAGGGATCATCTTGACGAGCGTGAAACGTTCGAACTTTGCAGAAGAAGGTGATAACACGGCTTTACCTTCTTCCCTTATCTTCAAAATAGTTCGCCGTTTTGCTCGAACTACTTCGATACGATCGTCTTGATTCGAGACAACTCGATTCTGTCTACGACTATGACTACGACTTGATCGACTGAAACGATAACATCAAATGATAGAAAAATGTTCAAAGTGACGAATGATAACACAGATCTTACGATGTTTCTAATTCATTGAAACAGAACAACTTTTCCTTCGTTGCGATTACAACGCCTAGAACACAAATACAGAAGAGAGTGTTGTTATTATACTATTTGTAAATTGATTACAGTTTACCATCGAACGTTTTACCGATACGATACGCATAACGTATATTTGTTAACGATACACGACTAGAGGGAGGGGGGGGGGGAAGAAACGAGGTAGCAAGATCATTTAGTCGGTGTTTTGTATAAATCTTGTTTCATTCATTGTTTTTATGTCGCACATTACCGAAATCATTAAAAAAAAACCTATGTGTTTCGTACAACCAGTTTATTATATCGATCCGGTACATAGCTGAGCCGCGAAACGAGAAATGCCTTTTCGACTGTTCCATTGTACAGCGAATACAAAATGTACATTAACAATGTTTGGTACTTTTTCTAGTACGCGCTTCTTTTTATTGTAAAAACGATTTACTTCAGATCGTATATAAACTGGACACATCGAATAAAAGAAAGGCGGAATATCGTGTAACAGGAATAAAGGGAGAAAAGGATGGAGAAAGGAGAGAAAGGATATATGTACCACCGAAGCAAGTACAAAAGGATGTGGAGGATGAAAAATGATATATAATATACCTGTTAGGATTGAGCAACGGCCAACATTTCTTCTTGATGAATCAGATGAGTCGTGTGATTAACGAGGCTCATTAATTTCGATAACGAAGCGGCCCATGCGTCCAATAGAGCAGCTGGTTCTTGCGTTCCCGTGAATCGGACCACGCCAGCTAGTCGATCTGTACGAGCATTTATCACGCCGGTTTCTACTAGATTGCACAAACACGTTTCAGTTTCTTTAACCGGCAAATCCAACAACTCGGCCATACGCGTTAACGTGATATTCGTGTAGTACTTCGCCATGATTCGAATATTCTGTAATCAAAATTTCAATGATTCGTTGCAGTCTATTCGGCTGTAACAAGTAGACAGCGGATTTTATGCGTTTATGACAAGAACGAGTAAGTGTACTTTGAAACAGTAAAAATATTAGAAAAATTTGAAAACGATGTCATATTATTTTCAACCTATTAAACGTAGTGATTCAAGTATAAATGTTTGATTTTGCATGAAGATCCGCTGTCTAGTGATAAGATTGTAGAATGAAAAATTAGATTGGCACGCGTACATGTTCCACAACTCTATTTCGAAGATCAGCCCATCGTTTGCGACCCTCTTCGGTCGAAGGACTGAAGACTTCGGTTGCTCTTAAGTCTTTTTCGTAGATTTCACAAAGTCCGGACCATTTGATCAATTCCGGATTCACGAACAGACGCAGCAGTTCTCTGCAAACGAAAGGAGAAATTGAATCGATCGAAAAAGTGCGATCGCTTCCTACAATCAAATTACAGAGAAATGAACAAGTACTACTTGTATGTGAGTATTTCGTCGAGAAGTTTATCGGCGAGTAATCTGTGGGTCAAATCCGCCTGTTCAGGTTCGTGCGGTGCAAGAACGAGATACAAGACGGCTCGCGACAGAGCGGTATGTCTCTTTTCAGGATCGTCTCGAACAGCTGGCGTTTCCAATACCGCTCGATTGTGCCTGCACAATTCCAAGTGCCAGCTCTCGTGACGGGCTAGCTCCATCATAAGGCTGAAACATCGCGATAAATCATTTCCAGAACATTGGAACAATCAATTTCAAATTTCAGCTACTCGCTTAACTCACTCGTAATATTTTAATTTGAGAGCTTGCGTCTCTTCGTCGTCGTCATCCTTGAAAAACTTCACGTTTATCTTTTTAGCTATTATCTGTGTCCGCATGAAGTCCTTCTTTGCTAAACACAATCTCATTTGCTCCAAGATCAGTGAAGCCTTCTCCAAACGCGACATACTGCCGTACGTTTCAACCTACGGATCACATATGAATTAGTATGCAAGTTAGTAGTACTTTCCTGTACCACATGTACCTGTAACTCAAGCATAACCGCTGTGGCACCAGAAATATCGCCATCCTCCTCTTTGATCTTTGCCAAGCGATGCGTAAGCCTCGCTCTTTCCACTTCCACGTAAATCTTTGGGAATACATTTGTATAGATTATTCGGAACGCTTACATTGTAAATTTAAAATGTGCGTTGCTTGCGTACCTTTCCTTCCGTTACCGTACGCAAAGTTTCTATTAGTTTTATCATAATTTCTTTAGTGGGCATCTTATCTACGTAAGTACAACATTCCTGGACCATTTTCGTGACTGCCAGTTTCAACTGGGAACGCCTTTTGGACAATAGAACAATATATTCATTCAAAGCTTCCCAGTTCTTTGCTTCCATACAGATTTGAACGATGGCCACTAGAATTTGGGAAGTACATCCCATATCCTCTGCCTAGAATGGTTGAAATATTACAATTACTCCCAGACAACGGTGACGGTAGAAGATATTGTAGAAATCTTCCAGAAAATGTTTCACCGTTCGTGTCTGTTTTTCTAAAGCAAGCAATTGGCCCAATGCATTGAACAACATCCCTTCGCTAGCCAATTTTTTGCACTCGGGGATCTTAACCTCGCAGATACTGCCGTAGTCTACCTCCATTTTTTCACTTGTAACTTTCCACTGAAAAATATTGTTCGGTTACTTAAACTCTATGCAACGAAGAATTCGACAAATACAAGTAAATAGTTTACCTCTTTATCAGTAATAAGTATCTACCACGATCACCTGTTCTTCGCGTCTATACAAACTGGAAAACCGAATTGTGTGTGTGTTTGGTTTTTACATCTAACTTTCTCGTTTCCTTCTGTAACAGAATTTAGCAAGAAAATGTGGCAATCACACCGACGGAACGATAAACTTTTAAATTCGTGCAGCTAACATTCATCAATGAACATGATCAAAAAGCGACTGTCATGCACTCACCGTGAAAGCGTGAAAATCACTACTGCCAACGATTCGGAGTTCAAAGTGAAATGTACCCAGGGGGAGTAAACTCCCATTGAATGTACCTGAATGTACTGGAATGTACCTAACCAAGATTTCAGTGATTTCAGACTGTTTCAGACTGTTTCAGACCTGCCTGTTCAGACCTGTTCAGGCTGTTCAGATCTTAGACCTTAGACCATATCAATACTTATAGATGCTTATCAATGGGAATAGGAATAGACCTATCATCTTATTGTCATCTTATGGGACTTCTTATCTTATGTTCTGAAATACCGATCATATATTTCCATTTTCTTGGAAAGTAGCAGATTTAGACGAGTTTATGCCACCAATCTTCGTCCATCTTCGTCCCACACAGTCCCACAAGTCTGTTTCTGTTCTGAATCGGTATACGATATAATAATGGGGTAACAAAAAGTGGAACAGAAAAATACATTGGGTGATAGGTCTCTCTTTATACCTAGTCTGTGGTCTAAGTATTGCTGAAACAAGAGAGAATCGAGAATTCCTATTTCGGCAGGTGACCGGATGACCCGATGGCGGATGATAGTGTCTCGAAATGGGACGAGAAATGAAATTCAACATGCATATTTCGATCGTGGATGTACACACCAGTGTATTTACAATACCCACATAAGTACCTATACATAAGTACACTTATATATGTAGAAACATGATGAAATGTATAATCGTTCGTTGAGCGATTTGTTGACAATCGATTGGAATAGCACGTGTCCCTACTCTACTCCATTGATAAGAGCAACGAGATTTCGGTGTTCGGTTTAATACACAATCGCGTAAATGTGAGTACATTTACATTGTGCACCAATGTATATGTATAAATAGTACACACGCGTGTATATATACACAAGTAAGTGTTTATTATACGCATCGGTCATGAAGTATCATGGCAACACAGGACACGCACATCGACACATACATATATACGATATATATAGAAGGTATACATATTGTATACAAGAACACTGTATAACAACAAAATATTTACATTACTGACAATGAATCGAAAGTTCGAATTATCGATCGATCGATCGATCGTTTGCTGAATCGGTTGGTTGGTGGGCCGGTTGGTGAATTTGTGTGACAATTCCAGATAATTCGTTTATTTAAAAGCTGTCGGCTCTTGTCGCAACCGTTGATATTTGAATGGCTGACGCGAACGTGTATTCGATTTGTAAAATTGCTATTTGACGGAACGTTGCGACGTTTGTCCCTCTCGAATTAGTTTGAAACCGAAGAGAAATTTTTGGTGACTCCGTTCGTATCCGTTGGCTTCACGACTCGGTTCTCGTTCGTTTTTCTATCCAGATCCGCGTCTATATATGTATCTAGTTATCTGTTCGGTTATCTATCCATCTATGTATCTATGTATCTATCTATCTATCTATCTAACTATCTATCTATATCTATCTATCTATATCTGTCTGTCTACCTCTCCTTTTTCTCTCTCTCATTCTATTCCGGAGGAGGGTTCGCTCACTTGGTGCTATGTCTACGTACTCTCGTACTCAGGAGAGCGACGCGTGGGCCCTTCTGGCACTGAGGTCGGCACCGGCCAGTCCGACGAAGATGCAGTGGAACCCGGAGGCAAGAGGTGCACCGATTGCACGGCTCGAGGGTCGCGAATTCGAGTACATGGTTAGACAACGACGTATCACTATCGGGCGTAACAGCAGCAAGGGTGAGGTCGACGTCAACATGGGCCACTCCAGCTTTATCTCGCGACGACACGTCGAAATCTTCTACGATCATCCCTTTTTCTTTATGACCTGTAACGGTAAAAATGGTGTTTTCGTCGATGGAATTTTCCAGGGAAGGGGCTCGCCTGTCTTTCAATTACCAAGGACGTAAGATATATTTCGAGTCTTTCCAGAGTCGACTTAACCTGTCTTGCACGTTTCTCGCATGCCTCTCGCACGCACGGAGTACAGAGCGCAGAGCCGTTCCATTTCAACGGGTCCGGTGTTTTCGAGCAAGCGTGCTCCGATAACGTCCGCGTCCTATATATTTCGAATTATTTCCCCAATATGGTCGCTCCTTAACCGATATACCAGTAGCCGGCCAGTTTAGAATCACGAATTACTTCGAGACTTTCAAAAATTTGTCGAATCTACTTTCTCAGGGTCTTCAGGATTTCGCGTGTAGTTTGCTTTAGCTCTTGCAAGACTCAAAGTCCTAGCCAAGCGCTCCGCTCTACTTTCCGGTTCTCGAATGTTTGGTTTCTGTTGCAGGTGCACGTTCAGGTTCCCCAGTACAAATATAAGGCTGGTATTTCAGTCGCTGGTGGACGAGCAAGAGCAGAACAGCGTACGAGTACCTTCTCCGCCGAGACAAAGGCCGCCGTTGCCACCTCTACGTATCAATATCCCGGATCCAGGCTGTGGCAGTCCATTCCCCTCGCCAACCGGTACCATCAGCGCGGCTAATTCTTGTCCAGCTAGTCCTCGTGCCGGCCAGGGAAGGAGAAACATATCGGCGGATCTACAGATGGTGGCGGTGTACGCAGCTGCTGTCGCCAATGATCCGCAGAATTCGAATTTGGAGAGGCACGATGGTGGACCTAGTTGCAGTAGGCAGATCAGTCCAGAACCAGGCATCGAAACACGCTGCAGGGCTGGAGGTAGCAATGGACCGAACGGTACGACTGCTCGTTGCAGTCCTCCTAAAGACGATACCAAGCCGCCGTATTCGTACGCTCAACTAATCGTCCAAGCGATAGCATCGGCGACAGACAAGCAGCTGACGTTGTCTGGAATTTACTCGTACATCACCAAGAATTATCCGTATTATAGAACGGCCGACAAGGGCTGGCAAAACTCTATTAGACATAATCTTTCGTTGAATCGTTACTTCATCAAAGTACCCAGGAGCCAAGAGGAGCCAGGAAAAGGATCTTTCTGGAGAATAGATTCTCAGTCAGAAGCCAAACTCATCGAGCAAGCTTTCAGGCGAAGAAGACAGCGAGGCGTTCCCTGTTTTCGGGCACCGTTCGGTCTTTCGTCCAGGTATCGTAATGTACAATATAATTGAGAGAATCGTTTCGAAACGGCTACGTTGGCATGCACGCTTTTCTATCAATTGAAAGATGTAATCATTTACATGGCATTGTCGCTTTTAAAACTAGGAGCGCCCCCGCTTCGCCGTCTCATGTAGGAATCAGTGGGCTAATGACGCCAGAATGTCTGAGCAGGGAAGCCTCTCCGGGGCCAGAATCCTATCCGGATAGTTCCGTACCTTCTCCGGCTGGTGGTCAATTGAATAGTCAGTCTGCACCAGGATCGCCAGGGCATCCGTACACGCCCTCGAATCAAACGTCGCATAAAGGTCGGCTGATGCAACAAATTACCGTTGTCACGAATGGCGTTACCGGTGACGCGACCAGAGAAGGTATTTACTTCAATCGATATTATCCTTTTCTGTTCCTCGACTCCGTTTTTTCTACTTGTGCTCTCATCTTTCCATTTTCCTCGTTCTACTCTGAAAAGCCTGTTTCGAATTGTTTTAGATAAGTACGTTGTATCTGGAAACGCTATGGAGGAGCATTCTCTCTCTCCGGCTGGCCAGTACAGTCCAGCTCCTGTTATCGTACAAACCACATATAACTACAGGTACCATATAACGAACCAAAGATTAAATTTCACTCTGTTCCCCGATGGGTCCCATGGAAATTACCAACAATATTTCACTGACTCCAGATTTGACCAACAATAACTTTGCCTGACAATTAACTTCTTACAGTGTAATAATTAGATTGTAAAGTGGGACTATCTAGTAATAATTATATTTTTATACAAAAGTAGAAGTGTCAGCATAGAGTTAAAGAAAGAAATGTCAGCACCATGTTTAGAAACGATGTTACTATCGGATAATACTGTCGACGATTAAAATCGTTGTCGGTTAAATTCGTTTACAGCCAAAGTTATTCTCGGTGAAAACTGTGTCGATGATTTTCATGGGACCTGTTCCCGATCGCACCCTCGATCGTTCTCGATTACCGGGTCGAATGGCTCACTGAAACCGATCGTTCCTTTGTATCCAGCGGAAGCTTCATTGGTCCCGACGCAGGCGTCGGTGTCCCGAAACGGTCCCACGAGGAAATGGATAGTTCACCGGGTTCACCGGCTCCGCTCGCCATCGTGGAAAGTCCAGAGCCTCTGGAGCATCAGCAACATCAGTCGAAACGTCAACGCTTTCACGAAATGGACGACCACTGAATCGTTCTTGTCCTAGCTTTCCGTTACGTAGGACACTTGTTACATCGCGCTATTCGCTCATCGTTGAATATATCTGCACGCGCGTGTACCTCATATACCTGCTCATAATGTGCATCAAGCATCAGCATCGGCATCCGCATCCGCATCACGCGTATACGTTCGCGTTCACGTTCACGTTCACGTTTGTACCAAAACTATCGGATGCATGCCCACATTGTCCATGCCCCATCCAAGTCTACGCGCATCCTCATCAACGTACGCGTGAGTACCAACAACACTACGTACACGCGTACACTAAATGTTGTACTTTTCATTTTATACATACCGATTTCTTTAGTCTGCGTATAATAAATACTCGATTCAATTTATCGTTTAACGCAACAAGTGGAACATTGCTAGAAAGATAACAGAATGGGGAAACAAAAGGAAAAAATTGAAAGAAAGACCGGTGTGATTCCTTTTTTCGGGTTAAAAAACTTGTTTTTTGCTGTTCAGTTTTACGCAACTTTTTCTAGTATCTCTCGTATCGTATTGTATCGTATCGTATCGTATCGTATCGTATCGTAACGTATCGTATTATATTGTATCGTATCGTATCGTATCGTATCTTGTCGCGCGTCGCCAGCAACGACAACGAGAGAAAAAGCGCGTGTGCGCTTGACACGCGCGTGTAAAAGGTGTCCCAATATATTTGACAGTATCCGCTCGAACGTGATCCCGGTGTCGAATACACAATTTGCGAACCGAACGTTCTGGATAGACGCGTAAAGTAACGAATGCTTGGTCAAGAACGAATCGATTTCGAGAATCCGAAGGGAAAACGCGCGTGTACGACCGTATTAGGCCCGCTACACACATCTGTTTTTCTAACGTCGGGCGATCGTGCGGTACCGGAGTTGCGGTCTGAAATACTATGGATTCAATCAGGCGCTGCACATTTGTTTGAACCGTAGTAGAGCTGTTACTTTTCCGAAGATTCGAAGGGAACTTCGAAGTGTACGAAGTTTCGAAGTATTGGAGCTTCGAAGTGTCCGAAGTTTCCAAAATTTCGAAACTCCGTTTCTTTTAATCCTCTAATAATTCACTACGGAGGTTCGAATTTCGAAGCTCCGAAAATTCGAAATTTGAGACTTCGAAAGAAAGTAACAGGCCTAAACCGTAGTTGCGGCGCCGCAATGCAATATTCAGCGCAATATTTTTCTCTACTTGTGTTCTCGTCTTTCCTTGTTCGACTCTGAAAAGCCCGCTTCGAATTGTTTTAGAATCGTCGGTAAATATCGCATTGCGGCGCCGTAGTTACGGTTCAAACGAATGTGTATCGCCTAATCGAATCCGTACCTCAGACCGCAATTCCGGTACCGCACGGTCGCCGCACGTTAGAAAAACGGACGTGTGTAGCGGGCGTTATTCGGTTTCGAGAGAGAAAGAACTAAAACCGTACAAGCAACAGAGTTTTGCGTTACTCCGCGCATCGTCGCGACCGGTTCATCGTAGCATAACATTTATTTAACTGACGAGGTATTAAGATTAATGGCGAATCGAGGAGCGTACGCAAACAATTCGAAATACGGTGCAGATTTGCATAATCGTCGAATCTGGATCTCCGTGCATCGCGGCCATTCGAGATCGATCTTTCTCGAGAACGAACGCGTGAACGCGTTTCTCGAAACGAACTGTACTCCCCTTCGCGACATGATTTTGTTCTCGAGAACCGGTCGCAGAGAATATCTTCTCGGATTGTAATCGATGGTACTCTTTACTAGGGGACACCGAGGATATGATATATGTATACGTATACATGTGCGTCCCCGTCCGTGTACATATACATGTACATATACATGCATGTATGTATGTATGTATGTACGCACGGACGTCCTCGTGAGCGCGTACAGAAACATGTGTGCACGTGTCTCATCGAACGAATGCTTCCTTCGTGTTTTTCGAGGTACGCTGCGTACGGGCGAGGAAACGGCGCGAGTTTTCATTTTCGTTTCCCAACAATGACTGCTCGCCATCGAAAACATAATACGTACTTTGTCGGTTGAAATCGTATTGTAACGATTGTAACGTGTTTGAAAAGTTTGTTCTCCGAATCTCAAAGCCGGAAGGGAAATCAGCGTGGCATGAGAAGAAGATCTCGCGTCGTTCGTCCTCGCCACCGCGAAACGAAACAACCAAACGAAGAAAGATAAAAAGACAGGAAGAGACTAGAAGGATAGAAAAGATAGATAGAAATGAAAAGTCTGATGTGTTCGGATGCTCTGCTAACACCGCTAATTGAATTTTTCTTGAGAGATTGATCGCAAAGCTGTATCGTAAACAAGCTTCGTAGAACCGTGGCGGATCGTTCTCGTTTTACGAATCGACTCGGCTGGGCTATTATAGTTGTCTTCTAATTCTTTGGTTGTCTAATAAACTTGAATGTTTCTGTTGCCTGCAAACGTTACCGTAAAGAAGGGCAGTCGATGAAGAAAAAATAGAAAGAGAGAGAGAGAGAGAGAGAGAGAAGAACAAGAAGAGGAAGAGAAGAAGGACGAGGTAGAGAACGATGAGGGAGGAGAGAAGAGGACAAATTATGTTCTCTACGCCTTTTTCACTCCTTTTCGTTCGATCGTTTCCGTCACGTCGAATTGATTTGTTGCTATTCCCCGAAAATGCTCGCGAGCCGTAGACACGAACAGTAGATTGTAGTTCTACGTACGATTGTGAAAAAATTGCTATTTAAAAACAAAACAAGCAATACTTCTTTGCTGAATACGTCGTTTGAAATTTCTTCCCGACGTGCCTGTTTATCTGATAAAAGTTATTAACGTACTATAATCATACAGGAAGAGGTGATAGTATTTTTGTTGCCACTTGTAAATAAACTCTTAAACGAATACTCGTCGATGTTTTCTCCGATTCTCGCGTACGTCGTTTATCGGTTGGAACCAATCCGAAGTTCTTTCTCGAATTTATTTTCTGTTCACAACGAATGATCGTCGACTCGCAAAAGTATATTCTACATGGACCAGCTTTTGCAAATTCGGGTTTTTCCGCATCGACTATCTTCCTCCCTTTCTTCGCTCCATTTCTCCTTATTCTTTCGTTCTCTCTTCCTCGTTCCGCTCCCCGTGTTCAATGTTCAATTTGCAAATCGATCGAGTCCCTGTTCGGCGAAACAACGAACCCGAGAGAAAGGAACAAAGTCCCCGTTCGAGAATGAGAAGGGTTGTCGAATTGACCACATCCTGATTAACGAAACTCGCAATTCTGCCGCCGTATCCAGATGATTTCTTTATTTCCCTACGATCTGTAACGAAAGAAAGGGGGGGTTCGCGGTGAACCACGGAAAATATCCGAAATGGGGGAAAAGGTAACGTATATTCTGTTCCTTATAACTAGACAGCGGATTTCATGCATTTTCGACAAAAACGAATATAGGTGTAAATTGAAAAATTTAGAAATACTGTTGCAATAACTCTAAATTACTCGCATAGTATTTACAATCTCGAAACTGTAGTGTTTCAAACAAAAACGAAGGTGTCGACTACACCTGCAGATAGTAGTAGTTATTTCATCGCATAAAAATTGATTTAGCGTAACCAGTTACGTAGAAAGTGGCGTGCGAGTATAACTGAAGGTTAAATATGTATTAATTAAGAAAGAAAATAAATTTCAATTTCACTCCGTTTTCTTGCGAATCAGGTATAAAATTCCGCATGAAGATCCGCTGTCTAGTTATTAGGTTGGAGGGGAAGTGCTGTCGTATTTTCAAGAAAACATTTGAATGTTTTTAAAGGTCAAACAATGACCTATCAATCCCAATTTCCCAATCACTCACTAGCAAAAAACTCGTGTTCTCCATTTACAATCAAAATTACCTGCTCGTTTCGAATACAACAAAACTTACCCTCGACCCTAATGAAACCAAAAAAATCGCGGATTTCGGCAGAGTTTTACCGACAACCGTTCTCGGAATTATTACAGCGGGGGAGGAAGCGCGCGACGGAAGAGAAATCGAAATCGCACAAAAAAGAGGGACGTCGCAAAGCTGGGTAAGCACGTTATACTCCGAAAAATCGAAAATTGCTCTGAAAAAGCAAGTTCTGAGAAACAAGCCTAGCGAAATGCCGCGTATACCGCGCGCCGGGAAAGGCGAAAAGAGGAAAGGGAGGAACAGAGAGACGGGGCCGTATAGATGGATAGAGAGAGGGTGGCTGGGTGGGAGGGAGCTGGAAGAAAAAGGAAGCGAGAGAGACGACGAGAGAGAAAACGAAGAAGAAAGGGGGTGTTGCGAGCTTGCGCGACGTTCGACCCGAATCTCTCGTCGGAGCCAGCCAGCCAGCTAGCCAGCCATCCCGCCAGCCAGGCAGCCAGTAAATCAACCAACCAACCACTCATCCAACCAACTAACCAACCAACCAGCTAGTCAGCCACCCAGCCATCGGCAATCTTTTATCTAGCCGCATTCTAAGCTTCCGTGCTCCTCTCCTTCATGGAAGATCAGTACTCTAACCGGTATAGTATCAATTTAATCAGCTCTCTTCTCGTTTCCCTTCGTCACTGTGCGAGATCGTCGTTCCCCGCGGTTCGCGTACCTTTCCTCGCCGCTACCACCTCCTCCAGCTTCTCTTTCCGCAGTCGATCGGAGTTCTCGCTTTTCTATCCGTTTATTTCATCGTCGCAATAATTTTGACACTACGCTACCGCTCCTGTTGCGAGAGCGTACGTCAATCCAACATCCGTACATCGAATCCATATTCTAAATTGGTACTCGACTCTCTCTCGGTGTCTGCGCGTCCGAATTTTCATTCCAATTTTCCTTCGTGAACGAAGCGAACGGTGCGCGTCTGAATTTTCATTTGAATTTTGTTCTTTCGTGAACGAAGCGAACGGTGCGCGTCTGAATCTTCATTCCAATTTAATTCCTTCGTGAACGAAGCGAACGGTGCGCGTCGCAAACCGTACCTCGATCCAATAACTCGTGTGCTCCGCGGGATCGAACCTCTGGAACGCAAAGTCGCGAACATAGGGGCAGCAGGGAATCGGTGACCCGTTAAATCGTACTGGTTTCGAGTTTCAACGCGAAACGCGTGCACGTTGGATTCTCCGTCGAGAATAGGCGTCCCTGTGGCAAACGGTAACGAGTGACTGGTAACAGGTAACTGGCAACAAGTATAAGAGGAATAAGGGTAGAAAGAACGTCGCAGGGAACGGAGCTGGAAACTCGGGTACATCAGGGGTTCACGATTAAGTGAAATATGTAAATGTTCTCTTCTGTTTCTCGTTCGAGTAACGAGCCGTTCGTAATTTTTCGAGAATTCTCAGTGTATCCGTGTCCTCAGTGAAACGGAACAGTCTCGTCTGCGCGAGCGCAGGATTTTGCGTGCAGTTGCTCGACGTAGAATGCCACGGGAAAATAACATTCGTGATCTCGATGCGATCGTCGAACGTTCCAACGCGTTCTTCGCCATTGTTACACGAGTTTCGCGGGATCGAAGCTGAAGAACAACTGGAGACGGTGTGGGAAGTCGTGGTTTTCATCCCTTCTAGCCTCGTAGCCTTGTAACCAACGAATCGACCGGACCATTGAATCAGCGAACAAGGTACAGTCGGTTGTCTCTACGTTTTCGATCGATATTTTTGCAAGAAAGGATGCTCGCAAAATGTTAACGCGTCGTCTTCTTACAGTTCTCGGAGGATTTGAGAAGCTGTCGGTTTGGGTTGCAAATAGGACGAGAGGAGAAGAAGGAGAAGAAGAAGAAGAAGAAGAAAGCGACGGTGGTTGCGAGCGAGAAGAAAAAAGATGCGCGATTTGTTCTGTTCCGAACCACCGACGAGAGGAGAGTTAACACGGATTCAACCAATTATAGCCCCGTTCTCGAGCGAACGAGCTACTTCCGGCTTGGTTAATCCACATAAAGAGTAAATCAATTCCCGTCGAAGAATTCCGTTTAACGTGGCCTATGCTTGGATGGCGTTCCGCGGTTCGGGCGCGTACGAAAACAAGACGGAGAACCGCGTCGGTGAGGGTTGGGAGCGACAGGGTTGGTGGTTGCTCGTGATTCAGGGGAAAGGAGGTGATAGCGGTGACGATATAGCTGCGATGACAGCGGTGTGACGATGATAGTGACGACGATGGTGGGAGGAGACGTAGGAGGATCGAGAGGAGGTCGACGAACGCAGGGAATGATTGTGGTTTCGCATTTGCAGGCGGTGTTCGTGAGCAACGCCGGACGATGCTAGCACCGGAAAACGCGCGAACCACGTCGGATTGACAGTTCGAGGAGTCGAAAGTGGCGCACCCCTTGGAATGCTCGCGCCAACGGTATCGAACAGTTGGGGCTGGGGAATCTTCGCTTTCCTCGTGCTGGTCTTCGCCACCCCCAGTCCTGCCGCAAGTCGCAGAGGTAAGTAGCTCTTGGTTCTTTTTACCACCTCATATCCACGAAAAACAAACGAACATCTTTTCTCGCTGTTTCAGCGGATCGCGATCACTGCAACAAGACCGTAGAAATCTACGAGGACGTGTCGAGTCCGGCCGTAACCGCGGCGAATTGGGGAAAACCTCTGTTTTGCTCGTACCGTTTCCGCGCGTTTCGCCCGGCAGCACCGCGGGACTGGATCTTACGCGTTCGATTTAAAAAGTTCAAGGTCGGCGTACTGGAAAACGCCACTACTTGTTCCGGCGGTTATTTGCAGGTAGGCAAGCGAAGAGCCGAAGTACAGCGCTTTTTCGATACTTGTCCAAAAAAGAAAAAGATAACAAACAAAGTGTTATTCAATACATGCAAAACATTTTTATTTCGCATAGAGATCCGCAGTCCATTCATTACACAAGTAAATATCATCAGAGTTATGTCATATTTAGTATAATTTTCATTAGAAAATGTCACGAATAAGTTGATCAAAGTCCCATAATAAAATGATGATAAATAAAGACTTTTGTTATTGGATTAGTAGTATATATTATGTTATACTTCATTTATCAGAATTATTTAACATCGACAGATCATCGATGGAAACGCGAAGTCGGAGGTGAGCAATCGCAAGGACCCGGGAGTGTATTGCGGGGAATCGGAGCAGCCGCAAACATTCATCTCGGAGACGAATTTCGTCCGCGTGTTCTTCCACGCGGAGAACTTCACCGATCAGACGTACTTCAGTTTCGATACTCGCGCGGAGCAGCAGTTCGAGGTGTACCTGAGGTATGGCCAGCATCCGGAGCTGTACCCGAATCGCAGGGGCGAGATCGTTCTCGGCAGTTACTGCGAGCGAGTCTTCAAGGATTGCAGGCTGCAAACGTGTTACGTGCAGAGCCCGGCTTATCCGGGCATATATCCGCGCGCGTTGCATTGCAAGTATCGATTGAACACGCGGGTGCCCTACATCAAGTTGTATATCGAGAACCAAGAGTTCAACATCGACGGGCAGAGATGCGAGAACATAATGACGTGTCCGATGAGGCCGATAAGTTCCGGATCGGAGCACTGCCCGTACGACTATCTGCGCGTGTACGACGGCAAAGACGAGAACAGTCCCGTGATCGGGACGTTCTGCGGAATGGGCAAGTTTCCTTACAGCATAATCGGAACCAGTTTGGACCTGTACGTCGAGTTCGTCTCTTCGCCAGCCGGGCCGTTGCTGAACACCGGGTTCACGTTCAACGTGGGCAACTTGCCCGGCAAAGTGGAGACGGTGGGCGTTCAAAACGGCATCTGCGACTGGCTGTTGAACAGCGAGTCCCTCGACGCCGGCAAAGAGGGGATATTCCTCTCTGTGGCTCACTGGTATCCTCCGCACACCAGCTGCAACTATTTGCTCAAGGGTCGACCTGGCGAGATCGCCAGGCTCTATTTCCCAAGCTTCCGCGTGAACCGCATCGAGTCGCCGATCCAGCCGTACGAAGGCGATTGCGGCGAGAGCCTGACTCTCTACGACGCCGACTGGCCGGACGACGCGAAGATCATCAAAACTTTCTGCGACACGTTCAGCAAGCCGATGGAGAAGCACGACTTCGTCTCGAGCTCGAACGCGTTGTTCGTCAAGTTCGAGAGCAAAACAGGAAGCTACTCCGGCAGCTCCCTCTACTATTGGGCGCATTATGATTTCTTCAACGCGACCAGGTTCGGCGAACCTGTTCCCGGGACGGAATGCGACGAGACGTTCGCTTCGTGGAAGACGCGCTCCGGTCGACTACGATCGCCGCTCAACACGCTCGTCTATAAACGTCCTGGCGATCCATCAGCCGATCTCTCTTGCGCATACACCTTCCTCACGGATAAACGATTATACGCTCGCGTTATTCTCACCGTAGAGTCTGTCTCCTTTAAAGAGCACCCGTACGCGCAATGCGGACATTGTTGGGACAGTCGGGTGGATCGTTTGATCATCAAAGAACCGGCCGCCGCTGTTTCCGGCGAGCAACAGTTTTATCAGAATCATCAGCAACAGACTCAACAGTCCCAGCCGTCTCAGCAATCGCGACAACAACAGCAACAGCAACAGGATCTAAACGCCGAAAAGACTGGACATTGCATCTGTCGATCGTCGTCGATCGGCCAAGCTGGCGACGGTAAACCTGTAGTGCGCGTGATCTCGCGCGGAGAGAAGCTCGAGCTGAAGATGTTGGTAGACGGAACGCATTCAGCGGCCAGCTATTTCAAGCAATACGCGCCGCTGTTCGAGGCGAGATACGAGTTCGCTCACAGCCCACTCTGCGGACCCGCGATTCTGCCAGCGACTACCAACGGCGAGATCGAGTTCCCGCATTACGAAGCGCTCGGCTACGTCGCGCCGCCTCGCTCCATCAAGTGCATCTGGGAGCTTCGCGTGAACCGAGACAGAGACGTGTGGCTGCAGTTCGATAAAATCAAGTTCGCCTCGAGATCCTGCGAGGACGGCAAACTAGAAATCTTTCTACCTGGGAATCCGGATCCGTTCCTGGGCATTTGCGGCGAGAACATCAGCTCTGCGTTGAAGATGCCGATAATCTCAGCAGCGCAGATCTCTCCAGCCGGTGTTCGACCGTCCGGAGAACGGGGTTCCGGTCTGAACTCAGGTTCCGGTTCGGCTTCCGGCACTGGATCCAATTACAATTATGGTTACGGGACCGGGTACAGCTTCGAGAATACGCAAACGCAGATGCAGACGCAACAGCCGAACGTTGGCTCGCCGTCTCAGACGTCTTCAAGTCCGAACGATGAGTCCGAATGGCCCGCTGTCATTGTTCAGTTCACTGGGACGATGGCTCCGGCTCGAGCGGCGTTTAAAATCGTATGGACCGAGCTGTACCATCTGCCACGCGATGCCAACGGCGCTCTGAACACGCAGAAACTTGAAGAAGTCTGCGGATTTCGGTGTCCCGGAGACGTTGGCTGCATCCCTGCTAGACTTGTTTGCAACGGAGTGGTAAATTGTCCAGCACCGGAACCCAAGTCCACGTTCCGTAAGACGAATAATGGGACAGGTTTATTGGCGATAACGGAGGAACCCAACGATGAATCGAGCGAAACCTGCGGAAATCTGCTTGATGCACGCGTGAACTCAGCCGGATCCGGAAATGGTGTCGGTGGCTTCGCCAGCGTTGTAGGATCCGCTGGATGGGCTGGTGCTGGTTTAGGAGCTGCTCTCGCGGTTCTTCTCGGGCTTGTCTGTTTGCTGATGGTCTGCAGAATCTGCAGACGTCGCTCCACACCGAGAAACATCCACGTACCGTATTGACAGAAGCGCGAATTCGAACTGGAACTCGAACTCGGTTGCGATCACGGTCACGGTTGCTCCCGCGATACCAACCCTAACTCTCGCAGATGTCGATACGAACGCGGTACAAGACTCGCAATCATCGTGGGCGATAGAAACTGTCATTTCTTTACCTGTTCTCGTTTCTCAGGAATCCTTCATCGCTTCTCATCAACGTTCCGCGGTAAAATGTACGACCAAGTCCGACACGCCTTGATTCGCGCCAACGGACCGAGTAGAAATCTTTAAAAGAATCGTTAGCGCTTCGCTCGTTTCATTCCGTGTCATCGAGCGAGAAAAAGGGCGAAAGCATTAAGCGTAGTAGAGCGGGGTAAGGCGAGCCGGCAGATTGATCGATCGCATAGGTAGAGGTAGACAAACGACTATAGTGGGTACAAGCATCGTAGCCGTAGTATGGGAAACAATTGATCGATCGTCAACCAATCAACCAAACGAAGCTAATTAAATAGAGGGCGAATCGATTCGGGAGACGGGAGAGAACTCGAGAAAGATGTCGTTGACCGTCTACGCGCGCGATCCGTGTACCGTGTTCGTTTCGGGAGACCCGAATCTATACACAATTTCGTAGATCGTATTTAACCCTTCCTCTACGATGGACGAGATATCTCGTCGCCATGATTTCGGACGTACGATGCTGTGGACGAGATATCTCGTTTCCACGATGTCGAAGGAACGATTATACGTACGACAGCATGATGACGAAATAGCTCGTCCATAGTATCGTACGTACGACAGCATGACGACGAGATATCTCGTCCATAACATCGTTTCTTCGACATCGTAGAAACGAGATATCTCGTTTGTGCAATGTACAAATTGTGAAATGTACAATGAAATCATGGTGACGAGATATCTCGTCCACGTAGCGAAAGGGTTGATCGAACCCTTTAATCGGAAACGGATTCGGAATCACATTAACACGTATATATGTACAATCTATTCGCGTTACGTTAACGACAAGAGTGCCTGCGAATGTTCGCACGCGCGCGTTATGCGTTCACGTGCGCGCGTTATTCTACGAGAATATGCCGAACAAACTTGTATATATATATCGAGAATAGTAGGACGCATCGATTATTTTTAGCGGAAAAGTACGTGCCCCGAACAAGCATTTGTCGTGGGCCGTCTTTCTTTTGTATATAGTTTCCTAATCGAAGATTCAACAGATATCTTAGAGAATCGATAGCGAACGGTCGTGACCGCGAAAATGATCGCGATCACGGTCACGTGCTCATGCAACGCGCACATACCTCACCATACAGCGTTCATCCACGTCTACGCTCGTAGGCGTAAAAACCCAACGCGAGAGACGACGCGATTTCAATCATTTGCGTTTCGTCGTCGTCGTCGTCGTCGTTACCGTTACCGTTACCGTTACAGTTACCGTTATCGTTACCGTTACCGTTACCGTTATCGTTACAATTATCGTTGCGTTCATATCATATCGTACTGGCGCAATCAATTCGACAGATTTTCGAAGCAGCATCGACATTCAACGTTTCGTGTCTGTTTTTATCGTGCATCCGCATATACAGTCGAGGACAATGTTCAATGGACACTTAAAAGTCGCATAAATTTTGTTAAACTGGTCCAAATCACTTGAACACTTTTTAAGCTGTTTGACCGACCCGTTTGCTAGAGAATGAGCAAACAAATATTTGAACCAGTCAGTTCTAACATCTTAACACAATTCAAGTGATTTGACAAACTTTAAAAAGTTATGCGATTTTGAAGAGTGTCCACCACTTAATATTACCCTGGACTGTATATGCATATATATATTCCGATTATTTGTTACGTTATTCATCGAGTTATCGTCTGCTCTTTTTTTTACAGTTTTTTACCGTCGACGTTACACGTTCAACATTGAAGAGCTGCGCGAACGACGTCGACGTCGACGTCGGTGTCGACGTTCGCACGTTCGTACCGTTTGCACTTGTTATCGTCGCTACCGTCAACTCTTTAGGATGAATAATATACATAGTGCATAAACATATAATAAGTACACACAGTTATCGTTACGATCGCGTGAAACGTCGTCGTTGTACCGTTGCTGTTACCAACGTTCTCGTCGTCGCCAGTATCACGGTTGCTAATACAGTTGCAAACATTATCGTTACTGCCAGCAGCGTCGTCATTACATTATTATATTTTTTACAAATAAAGAGTACCCTCGTCAACGAGGTAAAACCAGACAGATTCTCGTCGACCAATTTATTTCCCTCGTTGTACGCAGAGATAAAAAATTAAAAAATCGTCACCTTCACTTTCGCCTTCGCAATTACGACCAATAACAATTTCTAAAAAAATTATTTACACATTAGCTAGTAAACTGATCCTTTTAACGTCTAAAAAAAACTCAAGCTGTTGGGTCGAATTTTGAAAAAGTTATTTGTGTTTTTGTAACTATTTTAATATTGGACTATGCGATTTGAACGTTTTTGAGAAGTTGGAGCAATAGTTTACTGAATGATGTGAAAAGAAATTTTTGTTAATAATTGCAATTGGTCGGAATGGTCGAATTCCGACGACACGAATTTGTTTTGCGCGTACGCGTCGCTCAACCTTTTCTCGTTTCTCGCATCTCGTATCTCGTATGTCGCGCGCGCCGTCTTCCCTCCTTTCACCATGTTTCGTTCACCGACATCAAAATCGTCCAGTTTATAGTTGACCCCGACACACACGAGAAAACAGCCGAGACACGATACAACCACAAGCGAGATGACTGTGAAGAACGTAGGGAGGTACGATCGCGTTTGCAAACCGCGTAAATCGCCAACCTCCGTTGTCGGACTGATTACCGAAAACGTTTTCGTACCGATAACGAAGACGATTTTCGTCGAGAAAGGTTCACGCGTCCGTTCCAGCTTCTCTGACCGAAGTGCGACGAATAGGATTCCACCGCGGAAACGCGACAGCGGCGATGCGACGATACCGCTTCTGAAACAACCCTCTAGGCAACCGGTAAAAATTCAGTAAAATCTATTCAGACTAGAGCTGTTACTTTCCCTCGAAGGTCGAGATTTCGAAGCTTCGATGGTGATGAGTAGACTGTGGATCTTTACGGAATTACGGCTATTAAAAATTTTCAGAACATGTCGGGATATAAAATATGGCAGAATTTAGTACGATTTTAATTTATTTCAAATCTAAAAAGGCTGCTACCACTACAAAAATTTAAAATTGCATAAACATCCACAGTCTAGTGATGAGAATCGAAATTTCGAAGCATCGAATTAAAGCTTTTCTTTATGACTTTATTCTTTGTATCCTGTGAAAAGTCTGTCAAATTTTTCAAGAGTCTTCGAAGCTTCGGGACAGTAACAGCCCTAATTCAGCCTCGTTCAAATTCATCGTCTAGTACACACGCGTTTCCAGAGCAAACGAATCCACTGTCAAGAGGAGAAACGGACCTCGAACGATCAACGGAATCCAACATTGCCGCTATTTAATTACAATACGGCCATCTTGAGAAGACCGCGAGATGTCAAGAAATCGAACATACTACCGTTTCCTTCTCCAATTTCAGTTTCAAACGCGAGTTCCGTTCCGGAGCAACTTCCGTCCCCGAAACGTCGAAAAACTTGTAAAAATCGAGTCGAGCCCGATCGATGCTACGCAGAATCAGTGAAAACGAAAGCACGATTGACGGTGAACGATCGGGTATCGGTTAGCGCGACAAACTCGATTATCTCGGTGACCTCGTCGAACTTATCGAACGTCGTTGGAATCGACACGGAAACAGCGACGCGGCGTGCTTTGAGCGACTTGCAAACGATAGATTGGTTGTCGACGGATACGTTGACAACGGTATTCGATAAAGCGGTACGATTACTTGAAACCGATTCGTTCGGCATACCCGTTGCGTTCACCGTCGCAGCAACGTCTGCTCGAATAGCCGAGGTGACAACAACCGAAGCAGAAGCCGAAGCGACGACAGAAGTAACGACGACAGCCACCGATGTTTGCCGAAGCTTGTTGAACGTAGTCGAGGCGGACAAACTTTTCGGATGTCACGACGAGTCGAGAAAAAAATGTGACGATACCGATTGTTCAATCGTTCCCACTGCAGCAGCCGATCCCTCGGAAGAAGTGTACCCTTGCAAACCCAAGTACTCGTGGCAAGTACTCGGCAAAAATATTCAAACGTCGCGGACGCTTCTCGAACAATTACTGCAGGAGACGTTCGACGACACAGCGGACTACGCTTGTTCCATCAAGTACTCTTGGCAAATCATTGGTATCGGTACGCAAACTTCCAAAGAGGATCTTGTCGCTTCGCGTTTGTCCGCTAGATCTGATGTGGTACGGACCGTCGATGGAACGTCGAGCAAATCGTCAAGCAAACCATCGAGCAAACCATCGATCTCATCGCCGGCTACGAATCAACCTCGACGAAGCTTGAACAAAGCGTTTCTAATGAGCACTCAGGGTACGCAGACGTGCGCTCATAAAGAAATTCAGACCAATTTCATCGACTTTTACGCGGAACAGCGATAAGCGGGTTCGCTCATTCTTTTCTAGGGACAGCAGACTCGTCTTGAGCGAATACGAAGACGCTAATGTAAATAAGATCCGCGCGGTTTCCGAATGTGGTTGCACTCGCACACTGCTAGATACAAATACGTACACGAGGATGGCAATAATCGCGAAATGAAAGATCAATCTAACGCGCAAGTTTCCTAAAGTGGCCTGCTTTTGCATTTTCGAGGCGTAATTTGCATTATTCGGCAGCAGGACGGAGCCGCGAGAAGCAATATGGCGGCGCCACAGTGCTGCCGCTGTTGTTTACCGTTGAGTGATACATGTTCATAAAGGTACGCAATTACATGCTGCCGAATAATGCAAATTAGGCCCGGAAAACGCGTAAGATTGATGTTTCATCTAGAGATTGTGACTACGAAGAGGCCCCAGAATGGTTTGAGGCCGCCCAGGCCCTTACAATCCTCGTGCACGTACGTGTATCCAGCGGTGTGCGAATGTGCAACACTTTTCCACTGTTTTCGATCAGATTCGCTTCCGCTTCACGTTTGCCTCTTCCGCTACCCCTTCGACTCTGAAACGACAACGTCCATAGATCAAGGAGCACAACTAAAAAGGAAAACTACTTGCCTCTCTAATGAACGGAACAAGCTTCTTTTCCTGTTCCGTGTCAACAGTCGTTTATTTCCATTGATATTCCAATTCTCACACAACGAGTCCTGGCTCGTGGAACTCGCGCCATACAATCTTACGAACAAAACGCGTCTTTTTCAACACGAGCGTCAAAACGATAGTACTTGCGACAGTGTTTATTAACGTAAATTTCCAGCGATCGCGCATAGGTGTCCATGCGCAACGAGGACTTTCAGAATCAAGTACGGCTCGACGGCACAGACGCCGATCGACCGTCGATCGTCGAGATCATCTTATTTTCAACGGCGTAGGTTATCCAGAACATCCTCTACAACCGCAATGAATGCATTCAACTATTCTACCCTCTTCTAGTTTTCCTTTTGGAACTCGGCAAATACAATTCGTCCCAAAATTAGTGTCTCTAGTTTGTATGCAACGTAAACAACATAAATTTTCGTAACCCACTTTCTTCCATTTCGCTATCAAGTTCTTGTCAGCTATGTTCTCATTCAAACAGTAATCGTATAATTCTGTAAACAAACGGGAATTACAAAGTTACTGTACATCTTGTAGTTGTAGTTTTGGAGAAGTAAGCTACTCTCTGAGGCTCGCAAGTTGTCTCCTCTGGCAGGAATTCGAAAGAAACGATAATTCCACTTGCACTTTCGGTTTTAGCTGAATTATTCGCTAAAGTGTGTGACGTCCTTTTTGCGTCTGTGCCGTCTCGAGGGATAACTTGTGAGTCAAAGAAAATAATTAAAAGAAGAATCGCTTTCGAACGATACTTACCTCGGCTTATGGCTTTCCGTCTGTAGTACAGATCGTATATGTACCGTGATTTTTGATGATGGATTTTAAAAATTGGCCACAAAGATTCTTGTTTACGTTTTCCCTCGTGAGGTTCCGTTTCAGCTGCGATTCAACCAACCGACAAAACGAGAAATAACACACGCGTTACCGATACAGAAATGAATAAGAAGAAAACGAAGGATTTCTGTCGCAAACATAACCTACGTACAGCGTATCGTGGTTACCTTCTCGCATTTTTTGCTCCAATTCCTCCAACGTTGGCTCGATCAATTCCCATCCGTCCGGTGGTGGTTTCTTACTCCGTCGTACTTTTGGCATGTTTTGCTTTCGTTTTCGTTTACGTTTACGTTTACGCAAAGAGGATATTTGGTTTCGGTTTACGTTGATTTACGTTTACGGGCGATACGTTGCGAATGTTGCGATGCGATCAGATGCAATATGCGATTTGAGATTCGAGTTTCGAGTCTGGCACGAGGCACGATTCGATTCAATTCGATATATGAGTGGTGTCACTCGTCGGTAAAACCGTAAATGACGCAATCGATGATGCGCATCTGTATTTCTACCTGCAGTAAGTAAATAAATACAACTCAATTGTACTCTATATGTTTATATATCATTTCTACATTATGCATAAAATATGCCTCTCATTGTTTCTTTCAAATTTATGTAGTGTAAAAGAATGGAAAATTCGAAAATATTTAGTATTCCAAAACTTCGATAAGTGCACTTAATGTAACATGCATTTCAAACAATTCCGAACAAAGATATTCCAGAAAAGTGAATTTAACATTAACGTTTTCTCTATTTTCTCGAAAGCCGTTCGTTTTACGAGGAAAAGTGATATGACAGAAAAGACGCGGAATGTGAAAATCTACAGAAATCGCATATCAATAAGTCTCGTTCGTGGCAGAACGTATCCACAGAGAGAATATGAAAGTGCTCTCGCCCGGGTCTAGCCATTTAGCCAACACCTCCTATGAAAAATTGAAAAGCGCAATCTGCAACGTATGCTCGTCCTAAGCTATCCTAAGCACAGTGACAGTGATTTAAATTTTTCTTATTTACAAATTTCCACGTGTCGCCGCTAGATGGCGCAACCATTCACTTATTGGCACTCCAGTCGCTGCTCGATTGAATATTTATTTACTTACTGTTACTTATTGTTACTTATTACGCGATTCCAGTCGGGGTCTGTTGCACGGAATCGGTGGTATAGAAGCGAATACGTTTCTCCCGTATTAAATAGGTTATCAACGATTTTTATGAGTATACTGAAATGTAGTTACTCATCACCAATACGTTTTCCGAAAATTTTCTGGCGTAAAAAAATATATATTACGAGAACACCAGGGTACAAACTACAAACGGTTTAGTACGGACGATGCTTCGGGAGCGAATAAACGGAATGTTCGGATGAAAGAGAGAGAGATATGCAAAGCGAATAATGGATTGTGCACCGTGCATGCTAAACGCGCGGTCAGCGGTCGCGTCCACAATTATTCGAGGTGAGAAAGTTGGGAAGGGATAAGGGATACGGATAAATACCGCGTTGAGGGTGGCTTCGACGCGAGTTCAGTTTGTCGGGGAAAACTTTCTGTACAGTTCGAACCATATTCCTCTGTGACGAGAGAAAAGTAATTGGTACAACGTACGTAGGAGCAAATAGTTTTTACAGTTTCTTACTTGTACGGTTTTAGAGAACATGCTTTCGTTGGTCGTTGGCCTTACGCTTTGTCTATTTACCGGTAAGCGAATTAAAGGGCATATTGCGGAGCTCTTAAGCACACAAACAACTCATAGAAATAGTCTTCATTTTTCTGTGTAGATTTTGGTCTCGGCGTTTTCCTTGTATCGGACAAGGATGAGGATCGATGTGACGAGATCATGGAGAAGGTCGCGTCCGAAGACAGAGGAACAACAACGGACGATTCACCGACCAGATTGCAATCTATTTGGTTGTCGCAGCAGTGAGTTGTGATTTAAAACAGTGAAAATATTGCAAAATTATAATATATTACGTTATTTCCAACCTATTAAATCTATTAAGAAAGAAAATCAATTTCCGTTTCTTTCCAGTTTGTTGGAATTCAGGTAGAAATTAGCTATTTTCTACTCTCTAATGATCGGCCGATCGTGAGAATCTCGCGGGATCATTCCCACTGAAATTGTTTCGTTTGTTGCAGATGCGAGACGCGTGTCGGGCCTGAACACGTGATACGGAAATACAGTTTCTTCGCAAACGGTACGTTCCTGTTGATACGGTACCATTACGCAGAGGAGTCGTGCAGCATCGCGACGTACGCCGTCGTGGCGCGTGGTTCGATCGAACTCTCGTTGCCGTCCATCAGGATTTCCGGTGCCACGGAAGCGAACGTTCGACTCGACTCGGTTCACTTGATACCGTTCAACAGACAAGTACATCTTTACACAAGCCTATGTAGTAAATAGTGGGTATTGGTGCATGACGCATGACGCATGGCGCACGATGACACATGTTCAAGCAACTACCGACGATCGTTTTTGATCGAGCCCGCCGGTCGATCAACAGGTTGCTCGCCGATTCCGGCGCAGAATAAACGCGACTTGCGCCGTCGACGACACCGAGGAAATAAAGTGGCGTCCTTACCGAGCCGAACCGATCTACAAACGGCCGATTCACATTCCGGCGGACATGAACGTCAATGTCCACGGGCCGAACTCGAATTCGTTCGAAAGTCGTTCGCGACGCACGAAGAATCGTGACGCATTCGATTGTTTGGAGATGTTGAGCATCGAATTCGCGGAACTGGGGCTGCTGCGAGTCGAGAAGAGAAGATCGAGAGTGGAACTGATGCTTGGTGGATCTCCTCGGAGCGCGAGATTATCGGAAACGTTTGGCGCGCGGACGCCGAGCCGGTTGCAGTCTCTGGCATTGCTACGCGCCGATACGGTAAACATGACCATCACTATAGCCCAGCGGTTTCCAACCGTTCAAAATTTTTTAATAAAAAATTAATTTTCATTCCTTAATATCTACAAATAAATAAAACTTGACAGTTTTTAAAACCTCCGATAGCTCCAGAAATAACTTGTAAATACTTATAAATAAGAAGATAAAATCTCCAGAGTCTCGAGCGAAACGGTGTACGTAACTGTTTGATGGCGGTATGTGTTTCAGCTTGTTTTCTGTCCAATCTGCGTGAACGTGTTACGCGCCACACAGTACAGTCCGCCGCTGTTTCATCAAGCTCCGACGCTCCCGGTGGAGATCGGCGGTCTCTGGGTGAGCGTCAGGTGCGAGAGCGTCGACAGAGGCTTCTGGGCTAGAAGAATCTTTCGGATTTACTCCAACGAGAATCGTTGGTCCGCGCGTTGGACGTATTACACCGATTTCGCGTGTTCAATTCCGTCGTGCGCGGTTATGGCAACCGGCACTTACGCGCGAACCGAGCAGTCCCGTTCGAGATCGCTTAATTCGACCCCGTTCATGTTCTTCGATCGCGTACGCTTTCGCTTCGACGAGTTTGGCGAATCGTCGAGAGGATCCAGGAAGGATTCGAATCTCTATCTTCGGATTTTCCGGGTTTTCCAAACGAAACGGCCGTTCTCCAGGTCAAGACGTTGTCTTCCTCAAGGATACGTCGACTACTCGGAGACTTCTGCGATCCCAACGTTCAAGGCGAGAATAAATCTCGATTGGAACGGCGATTACACTTTGCTGTTAGCCTCTTCTAAGGACGATGTCTGGGAGGCTCCACTTCGTCGATGCTCCAATGCAATTTCCTCGAATAATTTCCGAGCAAAGAGTTGCGCGCGCGACCTGAAATCGTGGCAGGAATCCTCTTTCTCTCTTTCGTCCTGTCCCGCGTCGCGCTACAACGATAACAATCGCTTCTTTCAATATCCGATCGTCCTATTCTTCGCGTGTTGGCTGTATTTTCTTCCTTTTCGGAACGAACGAACCGTTCCATCTCTTCCGGCCGTTGTTTTTCAAACAGTGTGTCTTTTGTTGAACGTTAACCCTGTCTCGATCGTGCGCTTTCTTTTGTCAATGGCTGCCTGCGTCGCGCTTCCATCGATCTCATCGACGTGAATACGTAGCGTGCGATCGGTCGCCGTTGATTTAGCTGGCCAAAGATGTTTATAATATTTAATGGTCCCAGAACGTTTTCAAATCATATATTTTATGATTATTTAGATGAAAAACATTTTTTAATACTTTCTTAATATTTTGTACATTGTTAATGTACATTTTTAAATAAAAAGCAAGATAGGCAGGTTTGTTTGTCTCTGCCCAATGCGTTGTGTCGCGTCGTTGAACGCAATTAGAAGGATTAGAAAGCACGAGAATTCATTTCGCTTCGCTGTGGAACCGTAAACTGTACAAGACGACCGCGATACAATATTCGATTCTCGCGTTATCGATTAAGAAGCGTGCGAATATGCGGATGCGCTCTCAAATATACGATTTCGCGCATGTCGCTTTCCACGATCTCTGTCCTGTTCTTTTGCTTTCTGTTTTCCTTTGGCCTTTCTTTTGCTCGTTTGCTCCTCCGTTTCCACCACCAACAGCACCAACAACACCAACAGCACTGCCAGCACCACGAGTAGCAGTAGCTGCAACATCAGCCTCGCAATCGTCGTTATCGTCAAGCACCTCTCTCTCTCTCTCTCTCTCACTTCGATTTATTCCTGTTTTAACCTTTGTTCGCCCTGTTTTCCTTTCCCTTCGCGTCTTCGAAATTCGTCGATCGGAACCAGAATCGGTGACGTGTGCAACACATCCCCGTATATCCATTGCGCGATAGAAAGGTCAGGTCTGCTGCTTGAAATTTGCAAGTTTGGGTGAGCGAAATCGAGGCCAACGATGCTTCTTCTACTTTCTTCATTATTTCTCGTTCCCGAACCGTAGTAGATGTTACTTTTCCGAAGCTTCGAAGATTCGAAGGAACGACGAGAACTTCGAAGTGTACGAAGTTTCGAAGTCTTCGAATCGTATGAAGTTTCGAAGTCTTCGAATCGTATGAAGTTGTAGCTTAATCAATCTTTTAGCTGTGGTGGCGTATTTTTTCCAAAATGCAGGAGTGTCTATAATTCTATCAAATCTAACTTAGCAGCAAAATTTCAAAGTTCAAAGCTTCGGAACTCCGTTTCTTTTAATCCTCCAATAATTCACTACGGAGAGTTCGAATTTCGAGGCTTCGAAAATTCGATTCTCATCGTCTTCGAAGTTTCAGAAATCGAAGCTTTGAAGCTTCAAAATCTTCGACCTTCGAGGGAAAATAACAGGCCTAGTAGATGTTGCGCGCACGTGTGTTACGAAGTAGGTACGCGTACGTTGAATAATTGGTACGAGTGAATCGATAGCTTCGAGGGATCTGAAAGAGATCGCGCGGAGGGCGACGATGGTGAAGAAAAGAAGAGAGAGGCGTGCCGCGACGAATGGTTTTCTTGCGCTCGACGTCGCGCATTTAATAATAGATGAAAAAAACGTGGGCGTTTGCGCCGGAAAAAGAACGAAAACGGGGAGCATCGGGAGCCGTGCGACCAACGTCAACGTTGAGAACGAGACGGACCAGCTTGCCGCTGGAGTAGATCGAGTGTAAAACGAGAATGCTGTACAGTTTTCCGTTGATTCGGTTCTCCTCTTGTTCGCGCGTAATATTGTAGTCGTGGTTTTGAATTGCGAATCGAACCCGACTAATGCGAGGAATAATATGACAATCCCGGACTGGAGAAGAGGATTATTAATCGTGTGTCCACGTCGACGATAACGGACGAGAAGAAAACCCAGAAGTACAAAGTTCAATTGATATCGCGAGATGAGAACGTCGAGCGCAACAGCAACAATTTCCGGCGACAAATTCTTCAATTACGATGACGCTGCTGCGAAAAAGCCTTTTAGGATTTACGATTGTTACGACGATCGGATTGATCGCGTTGTTAGCTACAAGCAGACACGGTCTCGAGTTGCGCAAGAGAGACGGACTGCTGTTAGAAATGATAACTAACATTAGCAGCGAATTGGACAGATTGAATGCAGAGTATGATGGCATTACGACGCAAATGTATCTTGCTAAATATCGTTTAGCGCAACTGATTAGTTTGCATCGTGACAATCTTTTGGTTTGCGCGATACTTCGCGAGAAGCGCGATCAGTCTGCCGATAAAGCTATCGGCAGCAACAGCAACGATAACCCAAGTAAAAAACAAGACCGATAAGAAAGTATGATAGCGCAACGAAAGTACACCGAAATTTTCTGATGATTAATGACTATTTTTTGATTCGGTCTGTTTGCGTAGCTTATTCGACGAACGGTTATCAACCGAGCAATTTTCTTGCGTAATTGCGACGAGCATCAATGTGTACCTTCCACTCTTCGGAGTGCCGTTGCGTCGTTGTGTAGTTATCGTATGGTACTAGTACATTTGCGTTCCGTGCAGAAGCAGACAGGAAACTCACCTTGTTGTCGGTTATCGGCTGCCGAAAGCTGTTTACAGAAGATATACGCGCGTTCGCGTGTACGTGGATACGCCTGGTTGGTCGTCGACTTGTTCCTTTTTTTTCGTACGATTTCAACAACGCATATAGAGCGTGTTTACTGTTCGATCAGCATCAGTCTCGACACTCTCGACCCGAGAAACGAACGCGAGAATGCGGACTATGGAAGGCAAAGGTAATCAGACAACTGTGCTTTTAAGCTCGAATGATTCAGCGGAACTTAGAGGAAACAATTGATTTCAGGGCCAGGATGTTCGAGCTGCGCCGGTCCCGGCTACAAATCGCCGAAAGCTGCGATGCTCGAGGGCCCACGCGAAAAGTTGTTGTACGTTGTTTGCGTCCACACGGATCCCGAGAAACCGGATGTGCTCTCCACCGTGGACGTGGACCCAGCGAGCCCCACCTACTGCAAGGTAGAAACTGCTGCAAACTATTATATTAGCAGAATTGTATACATATATTTTATTTATTCTTTTTACGTCGCGTCAACTGCTACGATAAAATTAGCAACGGGACTTGCAGTTTATTCAGGTGCGTTCCGAACCACCTTGGGCACCACAGTTTTAGTTGTCACATGAAATCTAATCACAAAGTGGAGTTCAATTATGAATGATACATATACTGCACTTTTTCAAGTGAAAATATCTTATCTTGCACTTTACTTTTTAATGCTTCCCAGCTTTTTTTATTAAACTAACCGACCTGGCATCTGAAAATTTTCAAAAAAAATGCCGGAATATAAAATTCAATAATACTGCCACTGAAAATTAGAGTTATTTGATTTGATTTTCTTAAAATTCGCGCAGATCGTTCACAAACTGCGAATGCTTCATGTCGGCGACGAGCTGCATCATTCGGGATGGAACATCTGCAGCAGTTGCCACGATCAACCGCGGAAACGAGACACGTTGGTGCTCCCGTGTCTGATGTCCGACCGCGTCTATTTCATCAACACGAGCAACGAACGAGCACCGTCCATCAAGAAGGTTTGTTCATATTCGCGTTGCGTTCCGTATAGTTGTCGTTTCTCTTCTTCATTTCATTCCATCCTATTCTATTCTGTTCCATCTGATTGTCCCATTGCCGCGAGAAGGTGTTGTCGCCGGCTGAGGTGCACGAACGCGGGGTATCGACCTTACATACCAGCCATTGTGCGCCTACAGGAGAGATAATGATATCTGCGATGGACAAGCCAAACGGTGACGCGCAAGGCGAATTCCTTTGCATCGACTCGGAGACGTTCGAGGTGAAAGGCGTGTGGACGAAGGGAGAGAGAAAAGCGGCGTTCGGTTACGATTTTTGGTACCAGCCGTATCACGATGTACTCGTTGCCACCGAATGGGGTGTACCCAAAGTATTCAAACGAGGATACAAGATCACGGACAGCGTCGATCCAAGTTGGTCTTCGAATCTCTCTCTCTTTCTATCTTTCTCTCTTTCGAATTGAATCGAATCGAATTATCTTTTCGCAGAAATTTACGGCAGAAGTTTGAACTTTTATTCGTGGAGCGAAAGAAAGTTGAAGCAAACGATCAACTTGGGAGATGACGGAGTCGCTCCTCTTGAAGTCCGGTTCCTGCACGATCCGAAATCCAGCGAAGGATTCGTTGGATGCGCGGTTAGTTCGAACGTCCACAGATTCTACGAAACACCGGAAGGCGAATGGCGCGCCGAGAAGGTGATCCAAGTGCCTGCTAAGAAGGTCGAAGGCTGGCTCGCTCCGCAAATGCCAGGTAATCCTGATTATTCCGAACAGGATACCGCTACAGTATTCTTTCGCATAGTGTTGCTGCCTCTATATTACGTTCTTTGACGTTTGCCGAGCAGAGAGAAGGACAGTCAATTCTTTTTACAGAACTTTTCGTACGAAATTCACGTACAAAATTTGTATTTTGCATAAAATCCGCTGTCTATAGGAGAACTTCCTTGTAGGGCGGATAAAAAAGTATAACACTATCCGTAGAAACGACAGTCACACTATGCGAGGGAAGACTGTAGTTTGAAAATTCCGTTCGACCGAGCTAAACGATCAACCGTTCCGCAGGTATGATCACCGACATTTTGCTCAGCCTCGACGACAAATATCTCTACCTCTCGAATTGGCTTCACGGAGACGTCAGGCAGTACGACATCTCCGACAGGAAGAATCCAAAGTTAACCGGCCAAATATTCCTCGGTGGGTCGGTCTTGAACGACTCGAAGATTCGGGTGATTCACGACGAAGAACTAACCGAACAACCGAGCCCGGTTTACGTGAAGGGACGTCGATTTTACGGCGCACCGCAGATGCTTCAACTGAGCCTTGATGGAACGCGCTTGTACGTGACCACCTCCATTTTCAAGCCATGGGACCAACAATTTTACCCCGATCAAGTCGAGTAAGATACGCTTCCGTTTCTACATGTATAATATCTTGTTCTGAATTGTGAATCGTTTGTAAATGTACTGGTACCATGCCTGGATGTTCTAGGAACGGCTCGGTAATGGTCAAGCTGGACGTGGACACTGTGAACGGTGGTTTAAAACTTGACAATCAATTTTTGGTAGACTTTGGCGAGGATAAAAACGATGTGCTACTTGCACACGAAATGCGGTAATATATTACACGATGTTTCTAGCGTGTCGAGCTAATTTTTCGGAAATGCATCATGGTCGTTTACGTTTCAGGTACCCCGGAGGCGATTGCACATCCGACATATGGTTACCCGAAAATCCTTGATGCGATAACCTTCTACGCGTATTGAGGACGATACCCGATCTTCTTCGGGATTTCGCCAGTTGCAATAAAGGTTAATTACTTGCTGTTATACCTTGTTTTAGTGGTTCCTTGCTATCCTTTCTATTTTCTCGAGTCGGAAGCTGTGCAGATATCTTTATATCCGATTTAAGATTTAAGATAATTTTTATTTGAACCAGCGTAATCCTCGTGAAAATTCGGATAAGAAACTAGCTAGCTAGAGATAGGAGCACAATTAGCACACGATAAAATTTGGATAGATTCATTTTGCGAACATGTTTCCCAAAGGGATTTTTAGTGTTATTTCCTACCTTACCGATATAATCCGGCCGTTGATAAGTAGAGGACGCCACCATAAGCTATTCTGGCTCTCCAGTCTCCAGTCGCTGTATTTTTTATTTGTCCGGCGAGCGGAATATCATCAATTATTCAAAATGAGACTTGAAACTGCTTATGAAAAACAGAGGAAAGAATAGGGATCATCGGTGGAAGCGGAGATTCTTGAAAAAATTTCGCTTTTGACGTATTAACGTAGAACGAACGTCTCAAAGAATGGATAAATACTTCTTTCGGAATAATTTTCCTGTAGAATCACGGGAAGAATCGACCAACGAGGTAAATCGATATCGTAATAAATGTCACAATTAAGTTTCATTGGATAGCTTATAGCTTCAGACCAACATTTCGGAAACACGATGCAAAGGCCAAGATTACATGACGAAGAAACAGATTTTCGACACGTTTCATTTTCTGATCGGACATTTGATTATTTATCAACCGATCGACCCAATTCCATATCTGTATCAATTGCTCGATGATTGTATACTGTTCCGAGCGGGACTGAAAGAGCCTCGACTACTTTGGATGGAAAGGTATAATACATACTAAAATCGACAATATCTATACATATATATAGAGTCTACTCACATAATTGATATCACAGGCACTTGGATAGCATTTTTCGAAACCTCGACATCCATAACTCGGGATACGTGTCTTTAGATTCGTACAGATTTGCCATGAAACTGTTAAATATACATTCTTACAACCCGTGTCCTGCGGAGTGTATTCCAGGATACGTGAATCGGCAAACATTTTGCTCGGAAGTGTAAGTATACATATACCTCTGTTTGGAGAGAAACTGCGTTAAACATTTCCCTACGTCGGCATTAAAATTATTATTCTTTGTTAGTTATTTATCGCGCGTTCGAATGAAAGTATATATACGTACGACAATAACAGGTTTTGCACTCCAAAATCACCGTTTTGCAAAATAATTTAAAAAAATATTTTTAAATGTAAATTAATCGTTGTGAAAAATTCACAATTTTATTTATTGCATAAATAAATATATAATTTAATCTAAATGAATAAATAGTTAATTTTTAAAATTCTTAATGGGTGAAATTGATTTGCAAAAGGTGGAAATTGATTTACAGAACGGTGAAATTGATTTGCAGAAGGTTCAATTTAACTTGCAAAAGGTTGAATTTGGAAAATTATATTCCCGCGTACGTGCGCCGTAGAGATATTCACAAAAAAAATTGGACTCGATCGTTTCAGAATGTACAGCTTGGAATACGTGCTCGCGCGTATCACGGACAAGAGTGACAAGACTACCTGTTGATCCTATATGCATCCCTCGCCCTGGTAAACTCACTACCGGAGAAACTACGAAAGCATATGTTGTAAACCCGAAATTGTCCCTACAAATCCGTGGAACTGTCGGCTACATGGTATGCTATAAAATTGAAAGTTGGCGGTGACCGCCATTACGCGTTGCGACATAAATAATACATATCTAGATCTTGTATTATAACAATAACATTAATATAACCGCGACTGTCGTAGCAACAACGGCAACGATACGATATATATGGTAGTAGTGGTTAATGAAAAAAGGAGAAAGGAAACAAGCCGAGAGAAACGATAACGTTACCGGATAGTGCAAGTAAGACGTAGGAAGGGAAGAAAGAAAGAAAGAAATGCATACACAGAGAGCAGAACGATGCAAGTGGTGGAACGAGAGGGGAATGGATAAAGGAGAGAAAGAGAGGTGTAGATGGCGAGACTGAAAGGACGAAGCGAGGCGAGGCGAGGCGAGGCGAGGCGAGGCAAGGCACGGCACGACGCAGCGAGAAACGACTTGCCGAGTCTGTAGCATGTAGTCTGTAGTCTGTACTAGTCTATAGTCTGTAGCCGTAGCCTGTAGCACAAACACCATCAAAGGGACAGGACAGGAGTACTCGAGGATAGAGGGGAGTAGGGAGAAAGGCGATCAACGGGGAACGACATAGCCGAAAATAGTTGTGCGTTGTGCACAAGCTCTGTAAACGGTCGCCGCAAATACCGACAGACCGTAGACGAGTATGTCTACTCGCGCGCTAGCCGAGATCGTTCTTGTGCGCGTAACCAGCCTTTCACGTTTCGGCGACGAGAAGCATGATCCTTCGGATATCGTCGAACTCGTTCGTTGAATGCACGCGATCGTACGACCGCGCGTCTCGAACACAAAGTGTAGTGTGTAGCAAGAAAAGTGAGTACAGCTTTCTCTGCTAGGAGTCTTAAAGAGGCGCGAGAATAATTTCACGATCGATTCTCGGCGCATCAGATTTCTACAAGCCGATGTGCTCGACCACCATGACGTTTCTACCTGCCGATAACGATGACAAACTTCGGAAAACGGATAGAGCGTCTCGCATACGATAACGTGACAAGAACGAGAACGTGTCAGCGACTGTACTCCGTGATATACTGAAACTCTCGGAAACGTACCTCTTGCTGCATACTTTATCAGTCTCTCTATTCATATTTGTCTACCTTCGTTCTACCCTCGGTCGAATTTGTTTATTAGTCTCACGAGAAGTTACGCGGTTTTCTGCAGGAAAAATGCAAGTTGAGTTGCGTGGAAATATTTAGCTTAGAGACGATTTTGGGGATTCACGAAAAATGAAGCCGCTTGCATTCACCGTTGGTTTAATATCGCTGCTGTTACATCAATATGTTCACGTCGTGTCATCGGCCCCTACGTACGAGCAAGGTGCCCTCCAAGCTGCTGATCAATGCGACTGGATTGGGAGGTTTGTATTTGTCATATTATTCGTGTGTTTTATTCGACGCGACTTTTACGAGCTTGTCGTCTCCCAAATCGCATAGGAGTACGGATTACGGGTGTAGCGGAGCGGTAAACATCGCGGCAAAATCAAACCTATTTTAAAATTAAACATTTTATGGATATGAAATTGATGTAACATCTCCAATACTTAATTAGTAATTGCTCAGATACCAACATACTTAATAATCTAAACAATACTTTGAATAATGGTGTAGCAATTTTTAGTGGTAACTCTGAGTCGCCACTCGAATGCTAAGGGTTAAATGCAACTGTTTATAATGGAGCGGTGACGAGAGAATAGCGGTGCACATATGTAGAAATAAAAATCACCGCACCACTCTCCTCAACGCCACGCTCACCTGGCCGCTCCACTATATTCCCGTAGTAACTGCGGTCACCTCTAGATTTCTAGCTCTTTCTCTTTCTTGCACATTGTCATTTGTGTTGACAACTTTCGGAACCGTTTCATTACCTATTGCTGTCCAGTTCACTCCACTGCCCATACAAATTCTGCGAAATAATAGTTCGTTGAATTTCCATTAACGTAATCATCTGCAGCATCGATCTACGGGGTCCCTGACGGTTCTACGCATACACAATACATTCCGACTCCGATAACGGACAAGGAAAACTCGGCGACTTTTATTGAACGCGAAACCAGTCGCACGACTTACGGCCAGAACCGGTTTTCTCCGACGTCCTCTGAGCGAACTCGAAAAGGATCTGGCGCGGGCTAGCGTTCGATTTATCATCTCTTTCTTTACCAAAGAAAGAGCGATTCGAGCCTCGCGCCGTACATGAACGGTTCCTAATATATCCGTGGGCGTGTAGCATACGCATATGAGTAAACGCAAGGACAGAGTCGGTTAGATTTCGGTGAATGCTCGCAAAATCTCTACTTCGAATTGTAATTAAATCTGAAGTGTCGGCTTAAAAATACGGCAATACCATTCAATCCCATTATTAAAAACGATAATCCTTAGCACAGGATAATGGGGACTCTGAGGCACCACTAAAAATTGCTGTACCGTTATTCAAAATATTGTTTACATTGTTAAATATGTCCGTATCTAATCGATTACTGAACATTTGGGTATTGTATGAACACAATTTTTAAATCTCACTAACGCGTGACCGAAAGAAAAAGAAGACGACGAAGAAGGAAGAGAAACGGTTCACCCGATTAATCGGTATTGTTGCATTACAGCGGAGGTGGAGGACGAGGTGTGCGACCGGTGTACCTTCGGTGTTCGAGAGGGACTGTGGTTTGGCGATATCCACGCGGAGCATTGCGAGTAGTTCTCTCGCCTCCAGTTTTAATCGAATCCATTCCAAAAGTTGACTCGGACACGGTGGTATCAGGCGAACGAGAACAGAGGAAAATCGGTTACGCGAATCAGAGTACATTGACCGGAAATTTCGACGACGTTTCTCGACCATCTGGATTCCGAGCGTGCACCAAAGTTTCCGGTCCCGTCAGAGTGTATTTGGAGACTCGTGGGAAACTTCGATCGTTGTATACACCGCGAGACGGCAAGCACAAGTCATCGCACAGATGCTTTTACGCCACTTCTAATAAACAACCCGCGGCGCTCTACATCGAAGCGGAAGAGCAGCCTATATCCGGCGAATTACAATACGTTATATTGCAATACGATCTGGAGGTACGACGGCGACGACGTCGGCGAAGAGCAGCTAACGATAAGGACGTTAGATACAGCTTGTACAACGAAGAGGAAGAAGAGGATTGTAGACCATGCTCCGTGGAGGAACTGGCCAAGGCCTACTGTCAAAGCGACTTCGTCGTTAGGGGTACGGTCAGCGCCGTTGAAAACCGACTGAACTTGGAAGCTGCCGAGCTTGTCGTCACTATAACAAAGACCTTGCGCCGAGTCGAAGAAAACGAGGTACGGTTTTTAACTTGCAACGTCTCATCTCCGCCAATTTTTCACCTACGAATCAAACAAAACCGCATGAACCTTTCGATGTGCGACGACCTTACCAATTTTAATGATTTTTGGATATGTAGAACTCAACATTCTCAACAACTCTTTCCTTTGCACGTTCGTGACGGTTGGCTTTAGCTTCCGAGATATAAAAAGTAAAATCTTGAATTCTTGATTTCTACGATACATCCAGAAATCATCAAAATCGGTGAGGACGTCATTCAATCTCTTGTGTTTCATATTCTTTTCCTTTCCCGACAGGGAAGCAACGATACGGACGTCGTCGAGTCACACGATCGAAGAAATGTTCGCGTCAGAGTATCGAGTGCCTGCGACGCACGACACGGCCAAGGCGAATTTGTGATAATGGCTAAACGAAGACTCGGTGACCTTATTCTGGTTTGTGCACCAAGATTGGAGACATGGGCGATAACGGTCCGTGAACTGGAAACCGCTCCGTGCGTCCTTCGAAGCTAGCTTTCAGTATACAATGGAACGTGTCTGTAAATAAATTGTATTTTCTTAAAGCTACATTACACCATGCTATACTAGACTCAACTCGACTCAACTAGATTACTAGACTAGATTTGGGTCCCGTGACAATCACCGACAACAACTTTAGTCGACGACAGCATTATTCGATATTAACATCGTTTGGCAACAACATTAACCGACTGCATCTAACTTCTTATAGTGTAATAAACATATTTTTATACAAAGGTAAAAGTGTCAGTGCAGAATAGTTAAAGAGAAAATGTCAGCACCATCTTTGGAAACGATGTCACTATCAGATAGTACTGTCATCTACTACAATCGTTTTCGGTTAAATTCGTCGACGATCAAAGTGAAACCTATCTCGGTGATTTTCATTCGACCCACTAGATTTGACCAAACCAGACCACATCGCACTACACCAGACTAGTCTAGTCTGGTCTAAACTACATTACATTAAACTACACTACACTACGATACACTACACTAGATTAGATTAAACTATACCAGACTACACTACATTATTCTTTTCTATACTACACGAATGCCGATCTCCGAACTGTGATATTGTTTTGTAAAAATTGTATCGTGCAGAATATACTCGTTACATTTGCTCCGCATTACTCTACATCAATTCTGCATACTCAACTTCATCGTTCTCCGATCTCCGTTCGTTTCTTACTTCGTTACCGTGCAATGGATAATTTCATAATCTCGTAAGTTTCCATAATCCTGTAAGCTTTAGAGCTTCGACGTATATAGTACCGTTCCATGAGAAAGTTGTTCAACAGTTGGTCGGTAAATAATGTCGAAGATGTGGTTCAACTTACAATTATTTTATATCAGATTCATAGAATCGCACATGAACAAGAATTTCAATCGACGTTACATTTATCACTGGCTCATTCGAATCACACGACCGAACGTTCTATCAGATGTAAGTCGTTCACTGGATGGCATTCGAATATTTAGAGGTTTGTTCTTCTTCTGGAATCGATTTCATCCGTGGAGTTCCTATTAGTTTCGTTGTCGATCGTCGAACGAGATATTCTATTGTAACTTGAGAATCGGAAATCAACTTGCCACGCGGTAGATTTAATAATAACAACGTGGATTAATTTTCAGTATGGTAAGTATTTATCCTTTTCTCATTCAGCAGTCATAGTCGAATCGACTAGGTCACATTTGCGAATAGAAGCGAGCCCATGCGAACAACAACGCAATGACATAGGTTACACTGACACGACACGATACGATATAATACGATACAATACGATACGATACAAACATGACACTGCTACTCGTACGTGAACCGCGATTATCGCGTACTCGTGTAAGGGTAATTAGGACACAATGGTAAGACGAGATCGTCCATGTTCGGCAAAACTACCAGTTTCTCAAATTCCCTGAGTAATTTATCCTCTATCCATTTGGTGATGTAAGCGAAGTTCACCGCTCTCTCGCCGACCGCTGGTTTCACGGTAAGAGTTACTTTCGGCAATGGTTTGAAACCGTACCACAAACGATCGGATGGCGCCGGTGGAATGTTCAACGAAAGACAACCTTCTATACTCGACACTGTAACCATTAAGCGAATTTCGGTGTTCGAGACGCCCTCCATGGCCCTCCTCACGTACGATAGTTCGGTCGCCTAATCATTGCATAAAGGAAAGAAAGATTTTCTCGTGTACCAATATCAGAATAGCTAAATATCAAAATTCAGACTATACTTACGTGCTGGAAATATTTGTTCGCGGCTATTCTGTCCACTATACTGAGAAATTTTCTTCCAGACGATTGCGTAGATGGGCTGTAACAGAAAGAATCATGAACCACTACTTAAATTATGTGTTATATGAAAGAATTTCATTGTCTTTCATATAGAGTGTTATTATTAGACCGTGGATTTGATGTATTTACGACAAACATGGGTATTTGTAATTTAAAGCAGTGGACATTTCAAAAATATTTAAGGGCATCAATTTATTAGTTTCAGCTTATAGTAGGATAATTAAAAGAAGAATACAATTTTTATTTGGCTCCTGTGTCCTGCAATCAATGCAAACATTTTTTATTTTTCATAAAGATCCGCGGTCTAGTTACTATTTACTTCTGGAGACATTGTTCAACTCAGTGTTTTCGTTAGTAATTCTAGACGATCATGTTCTTTCATATAACACGTAACTATCTAGTTTCAAGTAGAATGTTATTTGAAGATGTTACAGCTAGAACAACTTACGTCGTCTCCTTAGCTGCTGGAGTACACAATTGCGAGCTATCGTCGTCTTCCGTGGACGTTTCCGGCGTGTCTTCCATGTCGCTATCAAAAATTGGCGACTTGGCCGCTGTCTTATCTTTCTCCGGACAATCCACGATGTTTCCACCGGCCCCACTGTCACCGCCACCTCCTATAACGCTACTGCCACCGCTGATCGTTCCGGTTCTCGTTAATTTCATTAAATTCAATTTCGTTTCGACGGTCATGGTCAAAGATCCTTTGTACGTTATGTCGAAGTCAAGCCAGAGACCCCTCTCGTTCGTCATCGGTTTCTTCACGTTGCGAATGATGGGCGACCCTTGACCTATCGCTACCTCCGAAACTAAAAGGCACTCCATAAAATATGGTAGTTTTATACTAGATAATTTCCGTTGTATCTTATCCTGTATCAGATTTACAGTTTCTGGACACCTGTGTACATCGAATAATATACGAGCTACTAAACAATTGATCCAAAACGTATTGTCGGTGTACGGGGAATGTTCGTTCTCGAAAGTCGAACCGTTGTTCTCCAAATGTTTCGCCATGTACGCATTATAGTTGAGTTCAGGTACGTTTTCGAAGGAGTTACTGGTAGAGGCAGATAATTTTGATTCCGTGGTTACGGTTCGCTGTGCAGACAACGTTGTATTCAACGCGGACGATGCATCGGTTGTGAAACACGACGACGCATCTTGATTTTTCACGCGTCGCGTAGATGCAGAGGCCAACCTCCTGTACCAATCCTCCTTCTCGCGATCAGCCCTGGCAAAAACATATATTTTTATTCGGTTCCGCAATCTGCGACTATTCCGCCGCTTTTTCCGGGAATTCTTTTGTCCTCCTCCGGCTCCGTCTATTGTCTCCCACTCATCTTTTTCTTCCTCCTTCTCCTTCTCCTTTACCCCCTCTCTTTTCTCTTCTTTCTCCTCCTCACCCTCCAAACTTTCGAATTCAATTTTTATTTCTCGCATTTTCCTCTTATCTTCTAACGTTCCATTCTCATCGTCTTCCATTTCGTCGTTGTCCTCGTCGACCTCGTCGCTCTCGTTGTCGTTGTCCTCGTCGTCGTCGTCGTTGTCGTCATAATAATCCTCATCGTCCTCATCGTCGTCCTCATCCTCGTCGTCATCGTCTTCGTCCTGATCGTTATCATCGGAGAACTCTTCTTCCCCGTCACCTTCTTCTCGTTTCTGTGCCTCCTCGTTCTCATAGCGACCTGTCTCTTCTTTCGTCAACCTAACCCTCTCTTCGTCTACTTTGCTTCTCCCATCTATTTCAGAATTTGACCTCTTTCGAAATTTAACCTGCTTCAATATCATTCGACATTTCTTTTTCCTCCTCTCGACAAAACTATATCCACAACTGTGACACTTGTTCGCATTCCCGTTCGTCGTACTATCGTTTTTCTTCTCCCCTCCCCTTCTGTTGTTAATTCTGTTCTTCCCACTTCTCTTTTTGCTTCGTTTACACGTGTCCTCCACGGTTCCATCTTCTAGGACCCGCCTCTTGTATTCCACGTATTCGTTGTCAAATTCGTCGTTGTCGAAATCGGAATGAAAGGTTTCAACGTCGTCCTCGTCGTCGTCCAACTCGGCAGTGTCTTCTTCTTCTTCCTCTAACAATACCTCAGCTTCGTCAACGTGTTTTTCCTCCTCGTCTTCTTGTTTCTCCTTTGATTCTCCTTCTTTCGACTCGAGTATCGTTTCCCCTTGGCCATTGCTCGTCGAATAACATTCATCGTTCATGACACCCTTCAACATTACATTACAAACGTGCGCTTGTTTTCTCTTAAGAGTTATACAAATTGGATATTTCTTACTCCATCTCCTCCTTCTGGCCAGTCCGCAGGGAACAAGCTCTACCTTCCCTCCGGACAAATTGTAAACTCTCTTCTTAACAAACTTCAATTTCTGTTGCGACTCGTCCCAAACAGCCTTCTTCGGTATTTTCATTCTAGTCTCCATTATACGCAGTATACTGCCTTCCAGTCTGAAAAAAACAGATTTGGTGCGGGCCACGTGGTAATTAGTGGGTTCGTACCGGTACGGTAGTTCATTTAACCAGCCTTGAAATCTCTCGATCACAGCATGCTCCTCCACTGCAGGAATTTCTAAAACAGGTACTACTTGTCTGCTAGCGAACGTATCGTCCGGTAAATTTGTCAAAATCGTTTTGAACCTTGTCACCGTGTCGTAGAAAATTACAGTCGCGACAATACCTGTTACAAGTCCAATCAGATATTCTGGTAACGGAGTAACGTAATAAATGCAAAAGACTGCGACCAGAGCAGCAACAGACCTGTATGTCAATTGACAAGCCAGTTGTTTCAACAAATGCGAAAAGACCACTTTGAAATTCGTTTTCGTCGAGGATACAGTCGAGCGAATATAGGAAGTTTGTTTTTGAATGCCAGTGAAGTTATCACTGTCCGATGATTTTCTCAATGATGTATCACTTTTCTCGAAAGAAGCAGGATCTTTATCAGTCTCTGGAGAAAACTCTGATGCTTCTACGCCACTCTCGACAGACTCGTCCTGCAAACTTTTGTCCTTTAGACCTGCCTTTACACCAGAAAATCCTACGTATCTAACCGGATTGGTTCTTCGAAGAACTGTAGTCGTAGTCGGTTCGTTGGTCTGCTTGTCGTTTCCAGTTTTATCGTCGCAGGGAGTAACGCTTCCTTGATCTTCCGAATCGCTGATGCTAGAACTCTCCGCTCGAGTGTGACCAGACTTCTTCTTGTCGCTTTTAATCTCCGACAGCTTCTCTTCGAAGGTCTTTGTAATTTTTCCTTTGAAGTTGGACAACATTTTCCATGGATCTAAAGAAGGCGGTGTGCCTTCCGGTATTACATTTTCCGCGCTGGTCGATCGGCATTCCGAGTTGCTCTCGGTAATATCCGATTCCTGCGTGGATCTTTTTTCGGTACATCTCTGTGGAGAAGAGGTTAGTTTAGATGAAATTCTTTCGAAGTCGGGAGTTAATCTCTTCTCTTCGTCTGTACTTGGATATATCTCTTCGAGTTCGTCGTCGCTCGCATGGAAATGAATTACAGGAACCGACGTCGTAATAGGTTTACCTTATGGAAAAATAGTAGACGCCATTAGGAAATCAGATCCATCGAACCAACAATTTCTAATTAAATTACACAAGATAGACGCGACAACGTATTTCATCGTATATATCCTCTCTAGACTTCGCCTTACCTTTTATCATAGCCAATGTCACTTTCCTCGGGCTACGCTTGGTATTCATGTTTCGAAAATATTTATTTTATACAACGATCGATATACGAATGTTCTTACATTGAAATGGATATTCCATATTTTTAATCACACGCGTCATAATTCCGCGTCGAATTGTTCGAACCAGTTATCTATGACTCACTTGTTTTTCATGATTGTGACTGGATTGTGACCGACAACGATCGGACAAACAATTCGGTTCGTGATTGTTCGTGATCCTAGTTTAATCTTCATGTCGTCTTTTCATGCACTATGCACGTCCAACTGTGCCGGCGACAACAAACAGACCGCATTTGCAAAGCGATGTTATGCTTCTGCGCGTTACGAGTTACGAGGCTAATTATTATGACAATTCATTTTCAAAGTCACTACGTAATAGGAGTACCGGAAAGTGTTGATTCGTTTACGTGTACAATTACTTCTTTTCCTTGTTATTACACGTATGCCTAGATACATATCTTATTCTGCCAAACAATGGTTTGACATATACACATACATATTTGTATTATGTATATATCCATGGATACGTATGCACAGGATATCTCTGGTATCACTGATATCAGTGTCTGGTATGCATTCCTATGTTTATGCGTGTTATGTGTATTGCGTGTACATCGATACATCGATCTCGAACACATCTCGAAGACGGCGGTAAAATAATTGTAGATTACTTCATTATCGACAACGTATACAATAGTTTTCTGTTTTAGTAAGTTACGCATGATTCATTATCCTCCACCGTATTCTTCATTTCTGTCATTGGATGCAATTGGATGGCAACCAGTGGCAACGTCAAGTTTTTATGTTTTACCGAAGAAACTCGAAATGTCTGCGTCTTTCCAATAATGTCTCCACAGTTGAAACATATGATTGAGAACGAATAATGTTTCGTTGAGCTGGTACTGTGAGTCAAAGAGACGTAAGGAAAAAAGACGCAGTACAGTATGACAATTAAATGATGTACACGACACAACAATTACTTTTATAATTTATTGTTATTGGAATGTTCGATGTTCCTCGATATTTTGTAAACGGATAGTTTTGATATATGGTGTACCGTCGCGCGCGAACATACATGAGCCACGTATCCGTGACGTTATCGTTGTCCTTTAAATGCATGCGCGATATTGTTCGAACACGAAAATTCCGAGAATATTTCGATAAATTGAAGAATCTGCATATTTTCAATAGAAATCGGAATGTGGATAAAGACAGATCGATTACGTTGGAAAAGATCTTGAATTTCTCAGAGGCACGAGACGCACATGTAAATAGTGCATTGTTGTTGTAAAAATGTGTGCCATGTGATGTATTGTTTTCGACGTTCATTATCTCTTGTCGCTACTGCGACGAATAATGACAATGACTGTGAAATAAGGAATGGATGGTGTCGACTTATGGACGAAATATTGTTGAAATAAATATTTCATGCTACTAGCCGTATCGTAGTCTCGGTGAATTTCACGGAAATGAGAATGAAAATAAAAGTAAAGGGGCGGATATTTTGCAACGACGCTACGTCATGTCACGCACGAATTTAATGCTTTAAGCGTTTCCTTGAAAACTCTTCTACATCTACTTCTACAAAATGACTGAAAGTCTCGTATGTCGCACAAAACATATTCCGCAACATTTTTCTTGTACAAACGAAATTTGTTTTGCAAAGAGATAGAATTTTTACTTTTCTCAACGGATGTGTGCATCACATTATTTCATAAACAATGCAACTGATACCGTTCACACAGTTTCTTTTCATTATTGGTATGTTCTTCTTCATTACCGATTCGATGGAACAATCCGACGAGTCCGGTCGCTTGGATTCTTTTAAACAAGAGGTACGACATGGAATTACATCAGCGTTAGGTTAAGACAAAGTATTAATTTACTATACCACTCACTATACCAATGTAGAGAAACACGGAGCTGGTACCGGAACAAGACGAACCTCTTCTGATATTTTCTACACTGGACGGTTCGCTCATAGGTGTAGAACAACGCTCGGGACTTATACTTTGGCAGCAGAGTGATGGTAATGCCGATAAATTGAAACGACGGTAAAGAGTTCTCGTTGTTTAGTGTAACCGCAATGGTCACCTTGGCAATTTGTTTCAGAACCAGTCGTCAAGATGCCGATCGATATCTCGCGAGCTTCCACCATGTACGTATCCACCTATCCATCGAAATGTTCATATTTATTCTTGGAATTTCTTTAACCATCTTACAGACCGATGTTTCTGCCGGACCCGAAGGATGGTTCCTTGTACTTATTTGGCGCGGAAACAGAAGCTTTGAAGAAACTTCCGTTTACTATTCCTCAGCTTGTGGCAAACAGTCCTTGTCGCAGCAGCGACGGAATATTGTATACAGGCAGAAAGGTGGACACGTGGTTCAGTGTGGATCCTCGAACCGGAGAAAGGGAGCAGTTGTTGGGTTTTGACAAGGTTAAAAACACTTGTCCTGTGGAAATGCAGGATGGTGTTTTCGTCGGACGCACGGAATATAACATTATCATGGTGGACGTGAAACAGAAGAACAGAAAATGGAATGTCACGTTCTATGATTATTCTGCTGCTAAAATGGAGCCTGAGGGAATAGAGAATTACGGTGAGTGCTGTCGTTGTTGCTATTACTAATAGTGTGTTAACGTTCTCTTGCTTTGTAGATTTGGTTCATTTCACGACGAGTTCGACTGGTCGCATCGTTACCGTGGATAGAAGGCTGGGGATTGTTCTTTGGGATTTGGACGTACAGAGTCCGGTAATAGCTGTTTATATTGTGAGGAAAGATGGGTTGCTTGCAGTTCCTTTTACCAGTGTTGCTGACGGAACGATGGACCATCTGTTGGAACGTTTTGCGAGCAAACCGAGCGACATTAAGTTGTTGTAAGGATAGAACTTTGTCTTGTCTTATCTTGTTCGAGCCTGTTGAAAATTGTCGGTAATGTTATTTGTTAGTGGCTCGACTCTTGTCGTCCCAGTCCTTTTCCTGTTCTCGTTTCTGTTCTAGTCCAACGCTATACATCGGCCAACACAGGCACGGCCTCTACGCTCTACCATCTCTCGTCGATTCTGCAACGGCTACGATATCGAGTAACATCGAACAGTTGCTGTTAGAGGGTCCGTTGTCGGTTCCACAGTCGAGCAAAAATGATAATGCCGTCCCTGTATCTGGTGGTAGTCACGCAGATACATATGTCGACGATAATGTCGCCGAGAGCGTCGCTCAGACAGGATATCGGACGATGATCGCATTAGGTAATTGCGGTTGCATCCATTTAAGATGTTCTATTATGTTCGAAGATAAATTCACTTCGGTGGTGAAAATGAATTTGATTGAAACAGGACATTACGAGATACCGGCGGAATACAGACTGCAGACTCAACAACCGCTTCAGATTACCGGCCGATCCGATCCTGTGATCCGAACTTTACCGTCCTTCTTGGGATACTCGAATTCAACGAAAGAATCGTTGCTGTCGTTGGGTTTGCAAACGGTGAACGGTAGACCCGACGAATCCGGTGAATCTAGCGGCGTAGCTATGGATTGGCGTGAGATTATACGGCACGTGTACATCTCAATTAGGAACTGGTTTTATCAGCAAGAAAACAAAGGGCTGAAATTGGCATTGATCGCATTGATGGGATGCATTTTGGCCATGTTTTGGTATTTGAATGCACAATTTAAAGAGTTTCAACAGCTGTCGCAGGTACTGGGTCTTATACTATATTATAGGAATAGAATATAAAATATAATTGTCTCAGTGTATTTAAAGAATCAATTTGGAACGACAGGGTTCGCGAGAAAGTAGTCGCACGAGTAACGATTACTATTACGGTGTACGATCGAACGCGCTCGCAGTACCAGAAGACATGGGTGAAGGTGTGGTAAAAGTTGGCAAGATCACTTTCGATACTGGACAAGTGTTGGGAAAAGGATGTGAAGGAACTTTTGTGTACAGGTACTATCGCAATGATCCATCCGCACGATTCAGGACTTTATAGTTGTTTTGTATTGACGCGTCGGTGTTTGTTTTGATTCCAGAGGCGAGTTCGATGGTCGTTCCGTAGCGGTGAAACGTTTGTTGCCGGACTGCTTCACATTCGCGGATCGCGAAGTAGCACTGCTCCGAGAATCGGACGCGCACGCGAACGTCGTACGGTACTTTTGTACCGAGCAAGATCGAATGTTTCGGTATATCGCGTTGGAATTGGCCGAGGCGACGTTGCAAGATTACGTTGCCGGAAAATATGCTAGAGCAAAAATATCCACGAAAAGCATCCTACGCCAGGCTGCGTCTGGATTGGCTCATCTACATTGTCTCGATATCGGTGAGGTTCTCGTTTTTCACATAAAGGTTGAATTTGATTTGCAAGAGGGTGAAATTGATTTACAAAAGCGTGAAATTGATTTGCGTAAGGATGAATTTGTCTTGCAAAACCCACACCAACGTGTATTTTTATCGTATCGTATCGTACCGTATACTTGTATTACCTGTTGCGTGCATAATAGAATATCAGTGTACGACGTACGATAATACGTTACGCACGTTGTTATCAGAAATGTAAGTTTCGCGATGTGCTCATAGTGCACCGGGACATCAAACCTCACAACGTATTGTTATCTGCACCGGGACCACGCGGAGAAGTTCGAGCGATGATATCGGACTTTGGATTATGCAAGAAACTGCAGCTGGGTCGCGTATCTTTCTCGCGTAGATCCGGCATAACGGGTACGGACGGTTGGATCGCGCCGGAAATGTTAAATGGAAACAGAACGACCTGCGCTGTGGACATTTTCTCTCTTGGCTGCGTTTTCTACTATGTTCTCTCCGACGGGAAGCACCCGTTCGGGGATCCGCTGCGACGACAAGCCAACATACTTTGTAAGATATTGCTGATGATTCTACTGTACCGGGCTCAACTGTTACGGTGGGATCTCCTAAGCGCGTCTAGGCGCAGCTTATACTCCATTCGTCACAATTATGGATCGCAAAACGTCGCGTCCAGATGCGCTTAGGAGATCCCATCTTTAGACTGCTTTGACTTCTCTATTTCTACCATGTCGCAGGCGGCGAGAGCGACTTGTCGGATCTTTGCGAAGACATTTCCGAAAGCGACAGGGAACTCGCATTGGTGCTGATAAAGGCTATGATCGCGAACGATCCATCGGAACGACCACCGGTGATCACTGTCTACGAGCATCCTATATTTTGGGAGCCCTCGCGAATACTCGGGTTCTTTCAGGTATACTTTTTTATCACCGAGTACCGAATACACATATTCTCTATGGTTCTCTTTGTACGACGTTCGCTTTCTCGCAAACCGTGTCATTAGGATGTGAGCGATCGAGTGGAAAAGGAACAAGCCGACAGTCCGGCTTTAATCGCGCTAGAAACCGGCAATCACCGAGTTGTGCAGGGTGATTGGAGATTATTCATCGACGTGGAAGTTGCAACCGATCTCCGAAGATACAGAAGCTATCGCGGAGAGAGCGTTCGAGATCTTCTGAGAGCGTTGAGAAACAAGGTAGGGACTCCCTACTAGGGAGATGTAGTAGAAGTGAAACGTGGTTACAGAACATTTCGCTATTGAAACGGTACGCTTTTGTTTTAGAAACATCATTACAGGGAACTGAGCTCGGCCGCTCAAGAGAACCTCGGAGATATCCCGGACAAATTCGTCGAGTACTGGCTATCCAGGTTTCCCTGTTTGTTGTCGCATGTGTGGTGCGCCATGCAAACGTTCCGCGATGAACCAACTTTCCGAGACTACTACCACGTGGATTACAAGTTTACGAATCACGTTTACAGTATGGAGTCGGCGGGAGACACGACGGACGCGTATCCCGACAATTACGCGATACCGACCGCTTCCTGGAGAGTCCGAGGCGATAACGTCGATTGGAGTCCGAACAGAACTAGATATCGTGGACACCGAAGAAAACACGAGAAAAAGAAAATCGAAGTACCGCTTGCTTGGACCGTACCGTCGTCCAGTTAACAAGCCTAGTTTCTTTTGTCGCTTTGACAAGATTCAAAGTCACTTTCTTCTTTTTTTTCTTCTTGATCGAAATGGTACAAGACATACATATGTATATAAAGGGTGGGACTCGTAATATGACGACTTCAAATAACTCCTAAGTTATTTGTTGTACGAATAAATTTTTCAGACAAATGCTGCGTGGTTTTTAATATTTTGAAATGAATAATTCCTGAAATATTTGCAAGGCAAATTTTATTTCAAGCAATGCTCGAAGTGTGGTCTATTACAATTGATGCATAATCGGTGCATAATCGATGCATAATTGCGTAATCGGATTACAAGTGAACGAAGAATTTTTTAATAATACGTTCTCGCGTAAGTATGGTAAGTATAAGTTTGAAATCTCGGTAATTATTCATTCTGAGCTGTATTTGGTACAATACTTTTTTACGCAGAGTTTCGTGCTTTATCCGAATTCTCGGATAAAAACTCAAGGTGACCCTCGTGTCTCGATCAAAAAGCAAAGTAACAAAAAACAGATTAGAGAGCTGTATGTCCCTTTGGAAACCACGCAACATTTGTTCGAAAAACTTCTTCGTGCAACAAATAACTTAGGAGTTATTTGAAGTCGTCCTGTTACGAGACTCACTCTGTATACATATACATATATTTGCATACACATACATATAAAGAGATGCATACATGCGCGTATAAGTACGCATACACCCACACTCACACCCCATTCGCTCAGTCACATTCTCTCTGGACTATCGAATCCGTTTGTAAAAAGTACGAAAGGTAATGCGGAAAAATGAAGATACTTGTAAATAATACAGTACAATCATGACGAATACTTGTTAAATATTGCATTTTACTATAAATATACAAGCGCAGTAAATTGAAACGTTGATTAGTTCTTGTAACGACAATTTACCGGCCATAAATGACTTTTTGCGGTGGCACGCGTATGGAGATGAAACGATGCGCGGAAATATTTTCAGGTACAGTGGAATACGCGAGATGTTGATCGCAAGAACACTCGTCGATGTACGTTTCCGTCGAATCCGCGCGTTCTTAAAAAAAAAAAACAGCCAAACTCCTTTCTTAGTCTCAACGTTCCGAGACTAAATAAAGTAGAAATATAGGTACGGACTAGACGAAAAAGAGGAAAAGTAGCGGCGGACGATGCGCGTGTACTACCCAGTTAACGGTTGATCGTGTGCGAAGAAAGAAGATTATTCGTTCAACGATTGATTTCGCTCCGTAACGTGACAACATCGCGACACGCGAGTAGGACGATGACGATCGCAAAGGTTGTGGTTCGCGTTCACACGGGAGCGTGTCCTTCTTGAACGCAACATATGGACTTTCATCGAATGATGTACATTTGAACCTTCCCTTGTTTCTCTTCCGTTTCCTTTCGGAGGAATTCAGGATCGTTCCAGTACTGAACTTCGCCGCTCGCGCATAGCACGAAAACGATATTGGTCACGATGAAAACGGCAAGAACGATCCAGAAGACGAGTCTCCACTCGTAGAGGCCATCGTGGGGAGTTAACACGCCGACGATGTACGGGGTGATGACACCGGAAAGTGCGCCGAGGCCATTCACTACTGCCATCAACGTGCCCGAATAATTAGGACTGAGATCTAGTGCGTTCACTTTCATCCCCGGATAGAAGGTACCTGAAAAATAGTGGTCGAGAAAAATGATCGGGACCAGGTTGTGCCGAAAGATAGACGAAGATAAGACGATATCGATTGCAGCCAGCTATGGTGCTCTTCGTCTACTTTGAATTGGACAGCAAATAGAAAATAATTGGATAAAGTAATAATAATAATAATATAATGAATCCTCTCTTCTAATATGGGCAGATGGAAGACACGCTTCGGTCGGTCGCGAAAAATTGAAAATAAAAAAGTTAGCATCGCATTGGTATTTTAAGCAATATGATAAGTTTTCTGACATTGTGCTCGTACGGTGTGCCGTCCAACTCAAATCAGATTCAGATTATTTTGCTTAGTGGAATATGGTACGTACCCATAAGTGTCGCGCCAATGGTGAACATAACGACGACCACCGACCTATCGCATCCGACGTAAGATGCGCCGATGATAAATATCCCTGGACCGAGGGAGGCGATGGTGGTTCCTAGTTTTCGCACATTTGTGCGCGACATCACGTTAGCCGTGATTATCCAGTCGGCTAACCAAGACGTGATCACGCTGCAAATCCACATTGTCAGATAGGGGAGGGCGGAGAGCAAGCCATTGCTCTTGATGGAATACTTGAGCACACTGCTCATATATTTCGGAAGATCGTTGATCAAAGTGAAGAAACCCCAGTCGTGACCGATCTGCGCGGTTATCAGTGCCCAAACCGGCACCGAGGTAAAGATGTGCATCCACGGCACCGGCGGTGGTTTCTTGTGCGTATGAGCGCTCAATCTTTCCTTCAGGAAGGTTTTCTCTCTTTCAGAAATGAAGGGATGCGAGTCTGGATTGCTGTAGCAGGTGACCAGCCACACGAGGAACCAGAGTACTCCGACGCCTCCGAAAACGTAGAAAACCGCTGGCCAGCCCATCGAGGAATAATGGAGAATGACTCCGGACACAGAGTTCGCGAATACTGTACCCAGCTGAGCACCGGCGAACACCAAAGAGCCGATCTTTGATCTTTCTTCCGGCGGCGTCCATTGCGCGAGCATCGCGTTTAATGCTGGAAAGGTTGTCCCTTCGCAAAACCCCATCAGCACGCGAAGAATAATCATACCCATTGCATCACCGTATTCGACGACAACCGGCGTCAGGATTGTGAACACAGCTGTCGCCAGAATACCCAGGCCGAGGAGTTGCTTTCCACCGAATTTCTCAGACAGCAAACCTCCCGGTATATGCGTCACTATGTAGCCCCAGTAGAATGAAGATAGTATAGCACCCTGTAACCGCCAGATTCAACAACAAACACGGACAAGACGGTCTATTAAATCTGACGATGAATGTTGCGAATGTAACGACGCACGATTTCCATTTTCAATACCATCACCATCACCATCACCATCACCACCGTTGTTGCATATACATACACATATTATACAATCGAAATGTTGTCGGACGAGGCGCTCGGAATTTTCCTTTACCTGAGTAACTGTGTCCCAGTTGTAGCGTTTCGCGTCGGATGGTCTCGTTTGGTTGGTATGCACTTGATCTTCCTCCATGATCGGGCAACTGCCATCATCGGTGTGGTTCGACGTATTTTCCTGTTGCACCATCTCGGTAATCGTGATCGAGAGGCAGACTCTCATCGCGTAAGCGTTGAGCAATGCCAAAAATCCCATGAGCGCGAATATCCATCGTTGCTGCAATCTCCCGCCTGTGTGATACACGCGTACACGTTCGTTTTTATTGATAATTGCATCGTTAAATGGGCATAAACGAAGTTAGTCTCACCGATATTCTGGATTAAATAATTTTGTTTTGCTATGCAATTGATGTTTAAGTTAGTAACAGTTATCCAAACGGTATATAATTCTATATCTGAATTGTGCTAACCGAGCACAAGTCAGCACTACTACCAGTTTCTCCAGCAGAATGATGTTAAGGGGGTAGACTCGTTTCCAGGATTGCAAGGGTGCGGAATGCGCCTTCTTATTTCTCGATAATGCAAGGGTTGGAACGCATTGTTTCGTTTATCTGATAACGGAAATATCTTGTGACGCACTGAAGTTACGAAAAAAATTTGTTTACAAAAATTGTTCGGTATGAAAGATACAATCATATAGTCTAATTTTTTTGAGGACTAGAATGGTGGGGAGGGGTGATTTCAAAGTCAAATTAAGTTTTTCAAATGGAATGATAATGAGTATAATAGTGTTGACCTTCGTATGCCCTAAACCTGATAGTTAACCAGATATTATCCAAAGAAGAAAGAAAATTGTTTCAATAATATCTCGTTAACTAATAGATTTAGGACATATGGAGGTCAACACTATTATACTCAGAATTTGATACTCTATCGATCTATGGTATAAAAAATAGGACATTCTATTTAAAAAACTTAATTTGACTTTGAAGCCCTCCTCCCTGCCATTATAGTCATCACAAAAATTAGACTATATGATTGTACCCTTCATACCGTAGAATTTTTTATAAACAAATTATTTTCGTAACTTCAGTGCGTCACAAGATATTTCCGTTATCAGATAAACGAAACAATCGTATATGATTATATGCTATGTTTGGAACGTTAGTTGCATGCCCAAAACTATCGTTTACCGTAACTTCTTTATTTATTATTAGACAGCGCATTTGATGCATTTATGACAAAAATTAGTAAGTGTAATTTAAAACGGTGAAAACTTTAGAAGAATTTTAAAATACTATTATATTCCTTTCAAATTAATATTAAACATATTCAGAAAGAAAATAAACACCTGTTTCACTCCAGTTTGTTGCGATTCAGGTACAAAGATTTTATTGTGCATAAAGATCCGCTGTCTATTTATTTTAAAGGAATATTTCAGCACAACCTAACACAACATAGCACAATAGAGAAAATTGAAAAAACAATGCAAAGTGGAAAAATCATTTCTCTTAATTTTTTGTCTTATCTTTTATATTATAGTTTTAATATTCAATTACAAATTAATTACTTAATTCATCAATTGGGGGGGGGGGGGGGGGCTATCTTCTAAAAGGCGATAAGTGGCGGACTTTGAGCGACACGCGACGCGCTCATAAGACGTCGCATCGTGTCGCGACCGCGTATTCGCGTCCACGTCCGCGTCCGCAAAGAAGAAAGCTCGAGGTCAACAGCGCGGAAGGAATGACGATTAGCAGAGCCTTTCCCTATTGGCAGCTGTCTAACGAACCGTACAAACCTATCTAGGTAAAGGTCAGATTCCTTGCACGTAAAACAGTCTGACTTCGGTGCAACTTGATTTCAATTTCGGCTCGTGTCCGTTCGAAAGATACCGGTGTCCCTCGGTTTATCCCGGTCGTCGCTACAATCCAATTCAACTCGTTATGATTCGATCCAATCGGATCCGAGCCGCCCCAATCCGATTACAAGATTGACGCGTAACGGATAGAATGAAAAGAAAAATTTCGGCGATGATCCTTGCAATAAAAAAAGGTCGGGCGCGTCTCGAATAGAATGAAAAGAAAAATTTCGGCGATGATCCTTGGAATAAGAAAAAGGTCGGGCGCGTATCGGATAAGACCTCGATCACATTCGTGACGCGACTGTACGGTAAAGGCACCAGTAATTGACCTCGTATCGGTAGCTGACCATTTTTCTCGGAAACGTGAGGAATAATGTTTCAAAAAAAGGCGCGACAGAGAAATATAGTTTCTCATGTTCACCCTTCAAATTCGAGTGGCGAGTCTGAAGCGCTGCTCGAGTGCTAAGGGTTGATAAAGGCGTTTGCTATTATTTATGCAGAGAATTTTTCTGAACTGGTTGACTGTTGATGCTTTTACCTTAAATAGACAATAGAGGTGTGCGGGACGGGACGGGAATTCCCGAAAATGTTCGGGAATCCTGTGAATTTGTTCAGGATCTCTGATACTGTACGGAATCTTCCGATATTGTTTTTTAGTCTTTATCTATGCTACACGGGTTTTCTATATAATTTCGTTTTTCGAATTATCGGGTAAAGAGATGTCACGCGTACTGTTGGCAACGCAAAATCAGTCATATTCAAGAAAACAAGACACGTTTCTGAATCCCAGCATTTTAAGAAATCCCGAACAAATTTTCGAGAATACCCGAACACCTTAATAGACAAGTATCGGTATACAGGAGCAGTGTAGCCAGACGGTGCGGCTCGCAGGCCCTTTACGTCTCCGTCCCTCACCTAGATGCATGCCTCCGCTATCCCCACTCTTACCGCTACCGCTGGCGCGACCGAGTCGGTAGCATGCTACCGCTCTCATTCTAGCACTCGGTCGCGCCAGCGGTAGCGGTAAGAGTGGGGATAGCGGAGGCATGCATCTAGGCGAGGGACGGAGACGTAAGGGGCCTGCGAGCCGCATGAGCCGCACCGTCTGGCTGTCTGGCTACACTGTACAGGAGTTGAACGAAAAACAGCTTCGTACAGGTCGCCGTCGAAGCGCGCGGCTTCGGATGAAAATCGGGTCAACGATATAGGAATTGAAGTGATTCGATAATATAAACAATGCCATCGAGTTTCTATTACCGATAGATAGCGGATTTGACGCGTTTATGACAGAAATGAGTAGGTGAAAAAGAATTTGAAGCCACTGTTATATTGTTTTCAATCTATTAAACATATTTTGACAGAAGAAAAATATTCTAATTCACTCGACTTTGTTCGAATGCAGATAGAAAATGTTTATCTTGCGTGAAGACTCGCTGTCTAATTATCAATTTCCAAGCTATTTCTAAGAATTTAAAAAATACACAGTACTGTACAACGAGTGGTATTGTAGGTACTCGCACATTTTAACTCGACGTCACATCGCATAATATGATCGAACACCTGTAAGAAATCTTGGTATGGGTACGTTACGTATGTCGTTCAAACAAAACGGGTACATATCAATATTCTTATCGATCGTGGGGCAAGCGCGCTTGTCCGAGAGAGATCGAGTTTATCCGAAAAACTATAGTTTCTCGGAAGATCGAGAATATATATGTATCTACAATACGTAGAAACAAGAGGAATCCTGATAAAGAAACGCAACCAGGGTTATCCGATATACATGTACATCGTACGTGTACCATCATCGACGTTTTAGCGAACGCATACACATGTGTACAATTGGTTTTTTTCGGGGAGGATGTCTCTGAAACACACATCGGTATACTGTAAAACCTCAGCGATTTTATCTTATCTATCGACGATATATGGGAAACCCAAATGCGACATGTCAAAAATTACTTCGAGAAAATACTTCAATTCGATTCGATAAAAGATCGAATCTACGCGTATGATTGTCAATTCGTTGCAAGATATCGTGGAAACTGCTAATCCCGGATTAAAAGATAAATTTTTATAATCCCGGTACGCGTGGTAGTCTGTTGCTACTCAACAAACAATTAATCCCTCTGTATCAGACTAAATATTTATAGTGATTACTAACTGTAATTTACCCAGGCCACGTTCAAAGTATTCGTACGCTTTTTAAGCACGACTAACTTTTTCAAAATTGGAGCGAACAGCTTGAGATTTTTCGGGACGTTAGAAAAATCAGTTTACTGGCTAATGTGTAAGTAATTTTTTTCTTTAAATTATGCCTGTAATGAAAATTTAGAAGTAAGTTATTGCGTGTACAGAGTTTCATCGAAATCGATCGAGGTTGTTGTGAAATACGATCGATTGAAAATAGCAAACATTGTAAGAGTCAATAAATTCAAAGATTTTTACATCTTACGAAATACATATTTTAAATTTTCATTACAGGGAAGGAATAAAACATTTAAAAATCGTCACCTTCACTTTTTCCTTCGCATTGCGACCAATAACAATTTGGAAAAGAATTATTTTCACATTAGAGTTACTAAACTAATCGTTCCTGCGTCTAAAAAAAAAACTGAAGCTGTTGGGTCCAATTTCGATAAGTTATTAATTTTTAAAAGGTGATAAAAAACAGACAAAAAATTTAAAAATCATCACCTTTACCTTTTTCTTCGCAGTTGCAATTATATATATGTAATTGAAATTTTATTTCTGCAATTTCAAGTAATTTTGATACAATTACAAGTGATTGTAATTGGTAGTTGCAGTTACTTAACGCCAAAATGGTCCAAAAAAAAGTAATTGGATACCTCTACTCAATGGAAATGTCTAAAAAGAACAAACAAAAACCATACGTTAGGAAATATTTATTAAATTACAACTCTTAAGAAATGCGTTCACTTGTCACTTACATTGACAATGTAGTTTTCACTAGGAAATATTTATTATTTATTAAATATTTATTTGTAGCTAATTATTTGATATTTGACAAAAATGAGTACCATTACTTTTCAAAATGACCCTCATTTCAAAGTTGGAGTCGGATAATCAATTTGCTTTCGGAGTATTTGTCATGAAAGCAAACGAAAAAGTCTTTCAACTGGGGCTGAGAATGGTAGAGCAGTATTAGTTCGAAAAAATGTTTGTTTTATAGCGGGGTAGGCTTCAAGCATTGAATAAGAAATCGATTTATCCGAAAAATAATTACAAATTAGTAACTGAGCTTTCGTTTTTTTCACATTCAGCATTAGCTCTGCCTCCGTCATCTGCGAATTAAAAAAAATAGAAAACTAATGCTAATGCTAACGTATTTAATAAATAATAAATATTTCCTAGTGAAAACTACATTGTCAACGTAAGTGACAAGTGAACCCACTTCTAACATATGTTTTTGGTTTGTTCTTTTCAGTAATTTCCATTGAGTAGGTATCGAATTACTTTTTTTAGTGCCATTTTGGTAAGTGCGACTACCAATTGCAATTACTGGAAATTTCAGAAATAAAATTACAATTACATATAATTGTAATTGGTAATTGCAATCACTTTGGCTCAGCCAGTAATTGTAATTGTGGACCATAATTACAATTCCTATTACAAAAAGATCACTAGAGTGTAATTGTTCTTTTAAACCACTAACTTTTATGTTTTGGACCATTTAACCGTTTTCTTATTGAAATTATAGTCCATTTTTGCTCATTAATTGAAGATGCAGTTAAATACTAAAGATGTAATTAATTACTGCCCAACTCTGAGTACACCCACTGTACACGCACATGTACAGATACATATACTTTCGTTTCGCCACGTTGCGTCGCGTCGTTTGGTAAAAGTAATTTTCATTTTTCCACCGCGAATTCAAACATTCCCTATATATTTTCGAATCGTTGAGAAACGATTTCACAAACATGGAAAATATTCGAAGGCACGAGGATCGAAGAGCGCAACAAATATCACGCTTGCTGACCACTTGAAATCCGACGAGTTTCAAAATAATGACAATCGATAAACTTTCTTCTCCTTTTACTCTCGTTTGGACGACGTCGCCGGAATATTGTTATCGCAGTCTGCATTATATCATTGTCGATCTTTCGAAATTACGGAAACCGTGAACTTGGTGAACGAAGCCGGTGTAGTGGTACGTGTCGCTGAATGATTTAAGTCCGTCATTATATTTACATTGCAAACAGCCGTCGGGGGACGACCTCGATCTATACGCAATAAGAATTTTAATTTCCCAGAAAATCTCATAGTTGCGACTTCGTTTCCCGTAATGTGTATCTAAAACGAGTCTCGACAATTTTCATAATCGTAAAATTAGAACATAAGCGCAACAGAATCGGCGACAATCAACAAAATTCCTCCTGTCTGAAAAATTTGAAATTGTGTCGCACCGCGCCGCACGGCTGGCTCTACATTAACGTGGACGCGCGTAACGCTAATAATATTCTATACTTACAACAAAGTCTCCAGGTGGATAGCATTTTGCGAAATGTACCGAAAATGTAGTGAAGCTGACGAGCCTTGAAATAAAGCAACAGATAGGTATTTGTACATACATGCATTCAATTTACGATCCAGAGTAAACGATATATCCTAACTTGAAGGGAATACGTACGGCGGACAACTCTTTTTATTCACGACCTTTTCGTTCACGATATTCAACGATAAATGTTCTCGATACGGTGCTGTATATTGTTTATACGTGTGTGCGTACACCTCGATCAAATTGTCGCGAGTAACTGAATCGACGTTCTCCGCGCGATTTCGTTTTATACTTGTACACGTGCTGTTCGTCGGATGCGAAAAGGGAAAGGAAACGTGGATAAGACGTCGAGCAGCGCGGTACTGGTAAAAGTCGAAGCGGAGGAGGCACAGCGCCCAGCCGGGAGGGGAAATGATAACGCGGTGGGACATGTACTCTTTTTTTTCATATTTTCATACGGTACGGCATGGTTGAATATATCCATCGACGTAGACATCGTCTTCGGCGTCGATCGAACATCTAACAGAAGAGAATAACGAGTCTAACAGGCAGATACAATCGATGATTGTCGTGTAGCATTATAAAATGTTATACGGACACTGACGAATGTGAACCGCTCGCATCGGATGCGTAGATAGATTGAGGTATTTTATGGAATCTCCCACCTTCCATCGCCTTATCCCTTAGAATCCTGTTTTACGGAGGACGATAGTTCTCGGCCGATTTCCGTTTCATCTTCTCGCTGGGTCAGAAGAGGCTCTAGACGTTGAACGCGTCAGCCGAGCAGAAATACATCGACCGAAAGCCTGGATTCAACAAAACTATCAGTAATCCAATAAGCTACCGACTTAAAGCGATCTGATAAACAACGAATATAGCCCTTAAGCGACGCGAACGCATCACCGGTAATACAAAGCAAACATAATGTGCAAAAGCTTCCTATAGTTATATTACCACAGCGATAATGAAGCTCGTCGACAAATTATATACCGATTGCTCAAGTTTCGAGACAAGGCTCCTCGATCATTTCGCAACTCTACGTCGCGAAGAATCGAAAGCATAACAAATGCGCGGCTATCGTTCGAAACAACAAGGAATCGCAACGATTCGACGCGTGGCATTTCGTACGAATTTTGTGTACGAGGAAGGAAAATTCAGTCAGGGTCGGTTGCGATTCTCGCCAGACACGACCATAATGAGAAGCGTTGATAATGCTGTAATCGGTCTGTGATTGATTACTAAGATTACGTAAGCGACACAAATTGTTTCACGTGAAAATGTAATTTTTTCTTTTTTATTGGTAACGCGATACATAATACAGGTGGAACGAGTGTGCCGTTCGATTCTTGTTTCCGCGAATTCGGACGGTTTCGCAGGATTCCGCGGGTACATGATATTCGTCGTCGAAGCCACGCGAAGTAGCAATCTCATAGAAGCGGAAAATAAATTGTTCTATTCATTTTCTTGACGTTATCGATATCTTTTGGGATCAAAGACAATAGAATACAGTCACCTCTAATATCGCTGAATCAAGTGGCTCCATGATAAAATCAAACAAGTTCAACAAGACTGGACAACGCAAATTGGTGAAACGCGATAGCGCGACACACGTTCCTCCACAATACAGATCAGTTTCTAACAGTTAATCCCGTGTCGCTATCGCACGATTGCCGCGAGATTGCTTTCTTTTCCCATGCGCACGATATCTCCCTTGAACCTTGACGACGACGATCGAGAGAAGAAAAAAGCAAAGACAAAGGAAAACGAAACTGTATGTTCCAGAAATATTACCATAACTTCCGCAAGCAGAACTGGAAAGATGCCGTTAACTCGCGCCTCGATGATTCTTCCTCAAAGCCTTGTAAATCTGAGGTATTTCTTGCGCTGCTTTGGCACTCTCTTCTTTGACTTTGACCTTAGCCATCTGCAATTCCTGCATCTACAATGTGCATAGGTCATGTTATCAATTCTTGTTACCAAATGCTTTATTTCTGGATATATAATACTTACACATTCTTTCACCGCATACTTTTTAAACAAGTCAAACAAATTTTGTACCGTCCATGATGTCTCATCGGGTTTACCTAATTGTATAAATGGACATTGTGATTGATGCTTGCTGTGTTCGACCCTGAAACAAGTTTGCGACGAACAATAAAGAAATAGTAGACGCATTGATAAATGAAATAATGTAATGAACTAGCAAGGTACCAGGGATCATCCTCCGGATCCCAACCATCGAGTTGCTTCGAACAGATGAAGCATTCGACTAAATCTGGTTCTTCTTCATTGCCAATAGCAATAAATCCAGCTCTGGCCATTTGTTCCGGATTACAGGAGTTATCGGAAGATTGGAAAGGCCAACGTCCGAACGTTTGTAGTCTACCAGCTTGCCAGAATGTTGAATTAAGACCTCTGAAAAAAAATGGAGTAATAGCTATGTTATAGATGAGGTTATGAGGACGTTGACTGATCAATCGTCTGTTTAGTAATATCAAGAGATACGGCATCGCTGCCGGGAAAAAATGATTACTTACGGTAATAAATCCATTCTGTCTTCGATGAAACGCTTGTTGATTCCTTCGAACGACATACATAAATCGAGGTAACGCCGAGCCGGCAGTATGCAAACCAGTTGGCAGCGTATTTCGCGCGCTTCGATCAGCTTCGATTCAGTTGAAATTTTGTAACCGTCGAGTTTGAAGCAGTGATGCCAGCGTGGATACCTTTTTTCGCGCATGCGCGACGATTTCAGCCTCAGTAAAGTACGATTCTCGAGGAAATGTGGCACCTTGAGCGCCACGCAGAACTTATGATTTGATTATGAAAAACGAATGTATGACAAGTGTATTTGTATATCTGCAATCGATGCAGACAATTTTTATTTTGCATAAAGATCTTCAGTCTAATCATTACTTTTTCCTACAACAAATTTAAAAAATAAATTTCCTTGAGAAGCGTTATTTAAACAGTTTCTAAAAATCGTTCCATTTTATTTTTATATCTTCCTAATGCTTCTGACCATAGCTGTTATAATTATAATTAATATTAACGTTCTAAACAATAAATTACAGGTGAAAAGGATGTCCTTTATTTCGATAAAATTTTTCATACTGCTACTTTCAACTTGCCACGTTATAACAATAATTGCTTTGACAAGTAAAATTGTCGATGTTAACTTTTACAGACATGAGTGTTGATATAAGAAATAGTATTAAATGGCTACTACATGTTTGGTTCTTTGACTTTTGAATTCCAAAGTCGTACATTTGAACCACTGTGCGTCCCGTCAATTATACCGGCACATCCCGCCGATATACATAGCTGCTGCGGGGCTCTGCAGGGCTCTGCTGTATAGTCGCTTCATCATAGATACGTTACTGGTTTGGACGCGCATGCGCGAAAAAAGGTATCCACGCTGGCATCACTGGTTTGAAGCGCGAATCTGCGCGCATAAACATAAACGCACACAAACTCGTAAAGTCGTAACCACGCAACGTTGAGCCGGGCGTGTCCAGCCACCTGGCGGAGACCTAATCAAACTACATTGTTATTCAAGGGTTTAAAAAATTGGTGGCTGTATACCTGTATACTGGAGAATCCTTTGTGTCTGTATTATACGATAAACATAATTTATTCATGCAAAATGAAAAATATTGGTTATTCATTACAGCAGCAAATGATTTGTGCCGCTTTTCCCATAAGACGCAATGTTAATTCCGGCACGAATTATTTGCTCTTCCTAAACGTCCGTACAGCGCCATTTCATGCAGCGGCAAAATGCTCAAACTGTTAGCCAAATGTTACCGACTGTACTTCTCTATCGGTAACATTTGGCTAATAGTTTGAGCGTTTTGCGCGCTGCATGAAATGGCGCTGTACGGACGCTTAGGAAGAGCAAATAATTCGTGCCGGAATTAACATTGCGTCTTATGGGAAAAGCGGCACGAATCATTTGCTGCTGTAATGAATATCCAATACCAGAGCTGCCAATACTCTCGATTTTTCATCAACAAATGTGTCAGGGAATGAATAATAACCAATTAATTTCTGGCAGAATTTATTGAAAATTGTTACGGTTAGAAATTATTTACAGTTTACAGATATTTATGCAAGCTCATGCAAGCTTCACGAATGTTGTAATACACATATCTAAGGCATTGGCTATCCTGTCTAAGGCATTGTTGCGTCGCAGTGTGGTGGGATTTGGGGAATACGCTGGGTTCGGATGCCCGTGGAGCGCTAAAGCACTCTGCTCGTGGAAGGTTTTCTGAACAAACTCTTAACAATAAAATGTAACGAAAAATAGACTTTATTTAATAGTGTACTCGTTGTTGACTCTAAGATCTCAGAAATGTATCTCTTTCGTATTTGCCTCGTCCCGAGGTTTTATGGTGATTGGTGGTGGAGGTGTCCAATAGCGCGCGCACGAGAGTGGGGTACGCGCGAGGGTGAAGGCCCGCCAAAACAAGGGTCGTGGGACCGAGCGAGAGAGAGGTCCGAGGGAGTTCAAAGAGGTCCTTGACATAGAATTTACGACTTCCCGTCCTTGACCGATTCCAGACTTCGACTGTCTATTTATGTGAAATTGGAGAAGCTCTTCCTAGAGATTACGTGACTTTACCCAAATTCCTCAATTAGTCTCGCCCCTCGGAATTTCGTCAAGGATTTCCGTGGAAATACCTCCTATTGTTTCCCTACATATTCTAAGACTAAATTATCGTGCCCGAATAAAATATATGTAAAATGAAATACACGGCTTTGACCTAATCGTTATGTTTTATATTCAAATTTCCCTCTCAACGCCATCAATCAAACTTATAGTGTGGTAACGTTATCGTAGCTATGTTCGCGTGATCAACGGGTCACGCTACAGCATTGTATACTTATAGACCCGGATTCAGTTGGATTCAGTTCCAAGATTACATCGTCTACCAAATGACGGTTGTGGGCAAAGTGCTACAGTCAGAGTCTCTGCTATAGTGTGTTGAGAAGTACCACGAAGCTAAAGTGTACCTAGTGGGGCGAGGAGAATCGTCGGCGTATTTGTAATATATATGTATATTTGATTTTATTACTCGTTCATGTTTACTTTGCCCTTATTATTTTAAATAGTGCTAACTCATTTTGTCGACTTTTTATCTTAATTTAGTTTAAGGTCTAAGATACGGTAGATAACGGTAACAGTCGATACGGTAATCAACAGCTACCTACTTTATCGATTCGGCGTTGTTTGGCGGCAATTGGCGGTCCGAATGAAATTTGAAACGATTTGCTTCCAAAGCCTAGAGAGATTCATTTACGAAAACTTTTCGCTCGAATGACGTTTCTATGCCCACCTTACCGCCAACACTTCCACATTATTTTCATCTGCTGGTATATGTATGTATTTGTATAATACAAAATTACACACCCTATATTCTTATTCGAATGTCATGACAACACGATAACATTCGATCACCGAATGCTACTCGGATGTACACGCGAAACGAAACAATTTCGACATACATGCTTTTCGGTAAAGGAACAACAGAACAGATACAACGAACACAAGTATCGGCATCGTTCAGACTTTAAACCGTGCAAGGTACTCGGCAAGCTGTCGTAAACATGAAACAACTCGAATTATTCGGAGTGGTAGCATTCGACGGTTAGTATCTTATCGTCTCGAACCCCGCATCATCATTACAACACTCTGCACGATTACTTGCATTTTGTCTGTTTGTAGGGTCCATCAGAAACGGTTTGGAATTGCATCCGGATGGAGAACACCTCGTGTACCCAATGGGCAATAAAGTCACTATAAAAAATCTGAAAACGGGGAAACAATCATTCCTCGCGGGACATAAAAATATAGTGTCCGCATTATGCGTCTCACCTCAAGGGAATTTTCTAGCTTCCGGCCAAGTGACCCACCATGGTTTCAAGGTGATTACTCAGCTCGATCGCTTGCAATTAGCTCGACGCATAAATCGTATAAATCGCGGTATTCATTCACCAGTATATACAGTGTTTCCTCGATAAATGTTCATAATACTCCTCTCGGCGACCGAGGTCTCTCGAGCTTCCTGGCCACTCACGGGGTATACCTCGCGGTAGTAGAGATAGTTGTGGGACAATTAAAGGACAAACATTTGGGACATTTATCGAGAAAACACTATATACATGTATAGTGTTATACGCATATAAATTAGTCGAGTGATGTATTCCTTGTATCTCCAGGCAATGGTTATAATATGGGATTATGCGAAACGCGAGATGAAATCTAGCTACGAGATGCACAAAGTAAGAGTCGAGGACGTGTGTTTCACGCGGAACGAACAATATCTGATCAGCCTTGGGGGCATGGACGACGGCGGTATCATGGTATGGGATGTTTCAAAGGGGACACCGCTTTGCGGTACTCTCGCCAGCAAAGAAACGTCCGGAAACGTTTTGTCGATCGCAGCTATGCAAGTTTGCGGGACTAGTTTCATCACTGCCGGAGAAGGAACGTTCAGGGTTTGGCTGGTGAATCCAAAAGAAAGGAGACTCGAAGGAATCGATGTTAAGATCGGTAAGATTCGGCGTGACATCAACTGCATCGCCGTGGACGACAAAGACGAATATATCTATTGTGGAACTACGTCCGGTGACATTGTGAAAACAAGGTAACCGTAAAAAGAATACCAAATGTCTATAATATGCAATAATAGATTCCGTACGCTCCTCACAGATTAAACAGAACAGAGACGAACGAGAAAGAGCCATCGAACGTTTATCCTGTTATGATTGGATGCTATTCGAAGATACCACGTAATGGAGCGAGAAATAATAAGACGCAGACGGGAGAAGTATACGCGGGGGGCGTGAAAAGTTTATTGTTTTTACGAAACGAGAAAATGATAGTGGGCGCTGGAGATGGCTCGGTCGAATTGATCGAAATAGCGAAAGACACCGCGAAACTCCTGAAGAATGGGTCCGTTCGTGGGAAACTCTCCTGTCATGTGCTCCCTTGTATCGTAACGGTAAACTGTCCTACTATACTACAGTTTGTTACAATATACAAATACAATTACGGTAAATATCGATGGACGCAACGGCCTCGGGAAGGTTCGTTTGAGAAAAGGACAGCGCGTGTAAACAGATGAGACCGCGCGCGACCGAAACGTAGCAGAAAATAGTGTACCGATGAGACCGCTTCGTGCAATAAATGAAACTTGATTGTTTTCACGATTGGATTAGCAGTGGTTCACACTGTATACCCGACCCGGGATCAAATTACGCAGCATGTTTACACTGCTCGGCGACCGAGGCAGCTCGAGCTTTATGGCCCCTGCGGCGTTGCTCCGCAGTGGAGGGAATATATTTGCATCCAACGTGTAACACCTTCTTGCGTCCATAGAATATTTACTGTACGTAAATATACGAGCGTACGAATATGTTTCACGTTTTGTGTGCCTGTAGCTTCGAACGGGGCACGTTTGTGGCACAGTGACGTCCATGGTCAGGTACAAAAATGATTTGATATTGGTAGGAACGGCTCAATGCGAGATATACGAGATCCAATTATCGGATTTTCAAACGCGTTTGCTCGTAACTTGTCACACCAGTCCGATCTACGATCTAGCTTTCCCACGGTAAATCAGTTTCGTTGACTGGATCGTAACAAAGTCTTCCTCGTTACCAATCATCAAACTGATGCTTTCCCGCAGCGATCGTTCGGAGATATTTGCGACGACTGGCAAACACGATATCCGAATATGGAAGCTGAGCACGCAGAAGGAATTGTTGCGAATCACTGTTCCGAATTTCCTTTGTTCCAGCTTGTGCTTCGACCGGAAGGGCGCCACCATAATATCCGGTAGATCTCTCGCCCACAAATTCTCTCCCCGAATTTTACCATAAAGTTTCGTGCGTCCTCGTCTTATGTTTACATGCTGCATTTGCAAAGCTTGGGAGGATGGCGCCATACGAGGATTCACATTAAACGGCGGGAACGTGGCATTCGTTATTGATCGGGCCCACACAAAATCCGCATCAGCGATTACGATCAAGAACGACGATTGCTATCTAATTAGCGGCGGCTGCGACGGTCAGGTCTGAAACATTTCCAGTTTCATTCCTATTCCCATTTCTACCTTCACTGGCCGTGAAGGCTCGGTAAGAAACTGTTCTGTGCAATTACAATTACATACTGGTCCGGTGTAGGTGCGCATATGGAAAGCAAAGTGCAAAACATGGCAATTGTTACACGTTTTGAAGCAACACAGAGGCCCGATCACCGCGCTGCGTGTTTCGTCGAACGACGAGAATCTTATTAGCTCGAGCACGGACGGGACATGCATCGTGTGGGATGCAAGGTAATGCTATAGAATTCCGCGATCTAAGCCGATTCTCGGTTCGACCGTGGCAGCTCGAGCTGTTCGGCCCCTCGCGGGGTATACCCCCCAGTGGAAGGGATAGGCGAACATGCTTAGATCGGGTAGCTCCGTCGCGCTTAGATCGGGACTTTACTGTATTTCTTTTAATCTTGTAATAATTTACTACGGAGGTTCGAAATTCGAAGTTTCGAAACCCCGATTCTCATCTCCTTTGAAGTTTCTGAAATCGGAGCTTCGAAGCTTCAAAATCCTCGACCTTCGAAGGAAAGTAACAGCCTAGATTAGACTAGCCGGGTTGATGTCTCTGTTTTGTGCAGGAATTTCACGAGAAGATTCGCATTGCAGTCAAACACTATGCACATGTCGGCGTGTTTCGTACCCAGCGGTGTCCAAGTATTAACATGCGGTACGGATCGTAAAATCGCTTACTGGGAGACTTTGGATGGCTCGTTGGTCCGTGAAGTGGAAGGTTCTACGATCGGTACGCTGAACGCTGTTGCAGTCCGTCCCGACGGACAATATTTTCTCACCGGGTCGGACGACTGTATCGTAAAGCTCTGGGAATATCGTACCGCGATCGTCGTCGGATTGGGTCTTGCTCATGCAGCTCCGGTCAGTAGTTGCGCCTTTTCGCCGGACGGTAAATTTATGATCACGGTAAGCACGGACGGAGCTATAATGATCTGGAAACAACCGAGTGAAACGCAGACCGTGGAACAGATGGAGCAATCGCATACGATACGCAAGCGTTCGTCGTCAAACAGCGTATGTTATAACAGCAGCAGCAGCTGCAATTGCAACGACACCGACGCTATAAATACTCAAACCTAGTTTAATTGTATCTGTATTTCGTGAAATAATCAGCTTGCAACATGAAATTCAAAGGTCAAGCAAAAAGCTATCCCTTCTTAAGATTCCACAAAAATTTCACCATTCCACCGACAATGCTGACTATGCTATTTACAGTGTATCTTCGATGGTACTCAAATCCTATCGTGTATTGTACATAGCTATCGAAACTGTCTGCAATTATTGTTTCGATATATATATAGGATATATAATACGTAATTAGTAGTTGCTTATCTCATAGTTTATCCCCAGGCTTGACTTTTGCAGTAATGAAGTATTAATTTCCCATCGGCGCCGTAACAGTTGTACAAATTCTTTAGCAGTTGATCTGGCGCTGGCGCAAACGTCTGATTAACATACAGGAACTGGTAAACAAAAATATATATATATATACACATATATGCAATCGATTGGTAACCGATATTAGAGAGATGTTCTCACTTTAGACTTACCAGTTTTTCACCAGGCTCTAGTTTCAGATATCTTCTAACGAAATCTGAAATTCTGCCGATATAGAAATCTTGACTGACCGACCATTTCTTTTGCTTCATTATAGGAGCATTACCAGTTGCTTTCAACAATATATCGACTGAAACGTTTATTACGTGGTAAGCAAACTCCTACACGTACGCTTGTAAGCCAAAATATTATGAAATCTTTTACTTTTTGCTTTATCCTTGGAAACCGTGTGTACTCCATTTCGCGCTATGAGAGCTTCCGAAGGAATTGTTTCAAGACTGGCTGACGCTTCTTCGTTGGTTATGCTTTCCCCCGTTTCCTCAGAGGATTTTCCTGGAGTTTCCTGCGTGATACATTCGTTTTCCGTCTTCTCGGACATGGTTGTCAATATTTCAAGTCTCAAAAGAAATATTGACAACGCAAATAATATACAACTGCAACAGCTGCACAGTTTCAAACGGTATAATTGCTGCACGTCATTGTTTAACCAAACAGTGACAAACCGAGTTTGAGCGTTTCGAATCCATCGATCGTGGAACGAATTGGCAAATTACAATTACTCGTCGATTCAAAATATCGAAACACATCAGAAATCAGAACATGATCGCGCACTGTTCATTTCGTTTTATTGATCGCGACTGATCGCGACAGATATCGGATATCACTGGATATCACATGATATCACATCCGCACATATTTGTCCAGAGTCACGATCAGTCACGAATGTCACGATCACAAATGATGACAAACGTCAACAGTTTCGACTTTCGACAACAGTTTCGCCTCTGAGGATTTATAGTCTGTGGTATTATGCGGACTCGAAGAATGGACGAATGGTCCGAATTACTCCGAACTCCGAATGGACGCGAATGAAAATAGAAATGGACCCTTAGAAAAAAATTGACAATTTTTTGCACTTTTTTTGCTATTTTTTACAATTTTTCTGTGTTTTAGTACTTACCGAATTCGCCTCGAAATCCTCTAACAAATAGGCGTCAAAAAATTATATATATATATAGGTATATTTGCAAAAAATTGAAGGTGACCTTGGAAAATCATGAAAAAAAATCTTTCTTGAAATCATGTTACACCTGCATGATAAAAACATTTTCGATCGGACTGCTAATAACAGTATATCCTCTAATGGTCTAATTGTAAGTTTGTGGAGAGAATATAGTAGGGAACTATTATCGGCAGTATTATACATAATATACAAAATATACATACATATCAAATTTTAATACAACACACACACATGTTACACATATTCATTCATATTTTAAAATCAAATTATAACAAATTTTGCGAAATTGGGCGGGGTGACCAAAGTACCCGAATATCTCGTCACTGAGGTGGATCCGCCGTGGATGGGCCGATGGGCCTCGTCAACTTGTTCACTTTTCCTAACCTATGGCAGAGAGTTATAGGTTAGGTTGCAAATGTGTAAACCAATAAAAATATTTATTGTATACAGTATACAAACGGAATAGTTGATTAAGTAGGAGAACCGATACTATTGTTTTCTAGGATTAGTCGTTGAATCATTGTCGTCAGAGTAAAAGAAGACAATAAGCAGACAATAATCTGAGGAAGAAGGAAAGGATAGAGCAAAGGTTAAACCAAATATGGGGATCAAATACATTGGCCGTACAACCACTTTCAAAGGGAAATCTTTATGGGAAATTTTGGGAAACTTGAAGAATTTCGGGGTGGGTAGAATGGTTATCCGAAGCCAGTATCAAAGATATCCCGAGCCATGTTACATGAGAATATTAAAAGTATCCACGTTACCAATGACCGGCGAGGAGAATCCAGACGTAAGTTACAATGTTTTGATTTGGCATATGTATTCACTAGTTTCCAGTATCCGTGTGCTTATAACACACGTATCGTGTGTTACAGAATAAGCGGAAAGTGGTTGCACTGGTTGAAAGGACGTTTCGTGGTGAAACTAGAGAAAAACCTGTTCAATTAGAAGCGGTAACTTATAAGTCAGATTACGTGTTGATACCAAAGGATCAAGAGTCACGGTATTTGAATGCACCTGGTCGAAAATCTGTCAGAGTGATGCCGAGCGAAGTAGAATTTCCTCCCCTGCTGAAGGAAATTTTGATTCGAGATGCGATACAGAGAGAAGGGAAAGAATATCCTGTGGTAGAACCAAAACTACGAGTTCGATACAACCTAACCGGAGTGAAAAATTACATTGTCGCGAAGGACCAGGAAACACCTACGGTCGATTTAGAGACAACAAAACGACCTACACTGTACAGAAGCAACGAATGCGAAAATCGTTTGCAATAATAAATTGGAGAAAGCTTTTTAGAACGTCCATACACGAACCAAACTTTCCGAATCGTTCGAAGCGGTTTACGCGTAAGAGCTGTCCTTTGATTTCGCACGATTTGTTTTCTTCGCAGCGATCGCTCGACGATACGCTTTGCACCGAAGAGTATCGATAACGTGCATACTCGGCTCGTATTCGCTTGCACCTGTAATTCACCTGTCATTAGATACGTCAACGAAATATTGAACAGCGTCTACCTTTGATAGAAGTTCCTTCTTGTTGGAAGATATGATCCCTGATTTGCTTGTCGTTCACATCTTTTTCAGCGAAGTCCTAACATATAGAGTGATAATGTAGCGTGATGGAAATATGTGCGCGTGTGTGTAATGTTATGACCACACATGGAGTACTATACATTTAGTCTACATATACGAATGTCCAGTTAACGTTGAGAATGCGTTCGCTAACCTTCCAGAATTGCCTCAATTCCTGAACATCGTCGCGTTTTCGTACGAGCCAGCCGCGAACGTATCTTTGCAAGCACAGCGCAGCCTCGTCTCTGGTCCACAGCCATGATTTAGGATAAGGTGGCCTGTAAATGTTATTAGTTGTTATTCGTTGAAAATATAGCATATGTACATATATATATAAAACCGATGATACAAAAATACGTGGGATTTGCGCCAGTTTACCCACCGTAGAGACAACCACCGTTGAAACAGTGGGATGTCGAAGGCGTGCACACGCGAGCCAATACTCTTTGAACGACGGGGATTCCGATTCCACAAAATCTCCGCGAGACGATCGATACCGTTGAACCAACACTTTTGTACCTGCACGCGATCATTTATTCGATCATTACTAGGCTGCGGAAGTTTATGCAATTCGCAATTTTTGCGAACTAAATGAAATATTATTTTCAGTGGTAATAGCCTTTGTAAAACTCAACGGCTGGCTTATTTCTGGAGGTATGTCACTAATTTACTTTTACCACTTAATCCTGAAGGATCTCCGGGATAAAAACATATTCGTGCACCCCTTTGGGCTAACGATTACCTATGTACCAAATTTCAACTTTCTACACCTTCTGTGATTCGAGATTTTTTTACCGTTACAGAGGAACTTAAATAACACTAATTTAATTTTAGCCCTTGATCCTGAAGGACTTCCGGGATAAAAACATATTAATACGTTCTGGGATTTATTGAAAATTTTCAGGAGCCATAAATACATAAAAGTCCACAATTTAATCACTACTAAAATATACAGAATTGTTGGAAAATTTTAAAAATTGGAGATGTCAAATGGCAAATTGATTTCTCAATTAAAATCATTAAGGGAAGAAATAACATTCAATTTAGTTTCTATTCCTTGCAATCGATGCAGACAATTTTGATTTCGCACAGAGATCCGCAGTCTAATCATCGCGTATCATAGTTTCGTGAAAATATTCAACGGTACCCGAAGCGCGTTCCACTTGTCCGCTGCGAGAAGCGTTTCCTCCAGGGCGGGTAATAACAATCGAGATATTTGTTGATCGATATAAATCGATGCCGACTGGCGACGGTCTAGTTGCTGCGGCGAATGAACGATCGACTTCGAATATCCGACTGTTTCTTCAACGCGGCGTGCGCAATCGAATTTGCGTTCGCAATTGCTACCATTTTCTTCGGGCGACAGCTTATGAGAACGTGTGATACACGTCGCCGGATCTTGCATGTTTCACGTTCAAACGGGGGAATTACGTTTATAGGATAATTGAATGCTTGAAAATCATTTGTCAATCGTCGGCGTTGGCGCCGAGACAACGAGAGATCTCGAACGATCAACAAGATGCGTTAACGGCAGTTCGATCAAATTTTGTGGATTCGATGATCAGGGTATAATTTGTTAGATGGTTGTTTCTATCGAAACTCGCTTCTTCCTAAATGCCCACATGCGATATTCGATGTCCGATAGTAAGAGCTGAATTGAAGAAAGTAGGTACGAGTCGGTTGGATTTTCGTTGGTTGTTCGGCTGTTACTTTCCGAGATCATTTCAGTCACGCGAGCACCGTGGATCTGGCACGAGCAAGTCGCATTGAGAAACGGAGTCGCCGAAACAGGGGACTGGGATCTTGATCGCGATGACCAAAGAGAGCAAAGAGCAGCCATCGAAAGCGTGTCTGCAAAACCGTTAATATACAAAGAAAGAGAAAAGGGTGAAAGTGCTAGACACGTATCGGACTCGAGGCCGGAGTCCTCGCGTCGACTCCCCGATACCAACGGGGAGTTCTCGCAACGACTCACCGATACCAACGGGGAATCCTCGCGACGACTCCCCGATACCAACGGGGATTCCTCGCGACGACTCTCCGATACCAATGGAACAAGACCGAGAACAGAATCGGCGACGCAATCTCCGCACGATGGTAAGAACGGAGATATAATCACGTTTCAAATCGCGGTACCTGCTTACAGAGGATGTACAAAGTGTTGGTATACCTTTTAACCCTTTAAACCCTTCATCCGACCTAGACTAATTCCATTCTATATCATTTTCTTCATTTTACGGATATGAAATTGATATAACACCTCATACAATACTTAAATGTTTAGTAATTGATTAGATACCGACATATTTAATAATGTAAACAATTGCTGTTGGCTGTAATGAAAATTTCAAACGTGTATTTAAGTTTGTAGATCTAGGTAACTTATACAAATGTACGAAGTTTTAAAAAAGCCACGGGTATTGTAGGATGTAGAAACCCCGTAAGCAAAAATCCCTGTTTCTGACCAGGGACTATCCGCGCGGCAGGGCTCGTAACTTGGACCACGGCCGAATTTTGGCCGAACCTGCCCTCGGCCGAATTTTGGCCGAATTTTGGCCGAACCGACCCTCGGCCGATTTTTGGCCGAATTTTGGCTGAATTTTGGCTGAACCACCGTGCTGCCATCTTACAGCGGCCCGAAATCGGCCAAAATTCGGCCAAAATTCGGCCGAGGGCCGGTTCGGCCAAAATTCGGCCGTGGTCCAAGTTACGAGCCCTCCCGCGCGGATAGTCCCTGGTCAGAACCTTGGCCCAGTGGGCTTAGAGCCGCTTCGAGGGACCTTCAACACAGTGCCCGTCTCGCTACCTGCCCTCGGCCCGCCGGGCTCGTGTTCAGCCAGAGACGGCCTGGTTGACTGGGAATCTTTGAATTTACTGATTCTTACAATTTTGCTACTTCCAATCGATTATATATTTCATAACAACCTCGATCGATTTTGATGAAACTCTGTGTACCGCATATAACTTACTTGGACCAACCAAATGCGCCTTCTAAATTTTCATTGCAGGCACAATTTAAAGAAAAAATTATTTACACATTAGCTACAGTAAACTGATCCCTCTAACATCTCAAAAAAACTCAAACTGTTTTTAAAAGATGTACGAATACTTTAGTACACCCACTGTATATCCGCGATAGCAGATACTATGTTTTTCCAATTTCCGCATATTCGTCAGCGTATTCGCAATCTGTCGAAGAAAGGGGTGTAGATCCGTTATGGTCCGCGGGGCCGCGGACCAGAGGGGAGAAGGATGCGTCCACCGCGACTCAATATTCAGGCCGAGGTAAACCTAACGTTAGAATTATGGTGTTACGGTACGATAGCTGTTTGCTAGGTCAACAGGGAAACGGTCATTGCCACGACACTCTTTGATACAGGAACCAATGACGGTCCTACCAAAGAAGACGAATTGACGGGACCATTCGCTACGACTCGCTTCGAGGACGAATGCGATCCAACTTGTCCACGGCGTATCTCGCGAAGCAAGTACTTTTTCTTCATTTTCTCCAGAAATCGATCGAGAATAGTAGAGGTACAGTAAAGTCGCGATCTAGCTTCCATCGCCGGTTCCGAGCAGGGACAGAGATCGTATAGGCAGTGGCGGGAAGCGGCCGCGTGGAGCCTCCGGATACCATAGAGCCCCGAATTTCGTAGCATTCATTTTTCTACAAAAAATTCAATTTATATACAAAAAATTAAAACTTTTTAAATTTTCAATTGTGAATTATGCTTACTTTTAATACCACTATCGTTAAAGGCTAAAATTTGTTTTTTTTAATGTAAAATCCCAAAATTTTTACCGCTTGGAGCCTCTACTTGACTTGAGCCGCCACTGCGTGTGGGGAAACTATTTTTTTTATAACTGCGTCGACCGCGCCGAAAGTAAATATAAAGGATACCGAACGTAGAAAAGGACAGCAGAGGCGCTCGAGTTTCTTGGCCTCTCGCAGGGATGCCATCCAGTGGAAGGGGTAGGCGAAGGGACAGGGACAGTGATCGTGCAGATCCTCAGGGAGCTAGATCGCGACTTTACTGTAGTAGATACAGTTAAAGACATCGATCGAATCGCAATCAATCTCATACTATTCCTATAGAAAGCCGAATACGAATACTCGAGGAAAGACAGAAGATCGTTGATACGTACTTGTTGAACAAAGGCGCGTGTTACTTCGACGACGTCTGCACTTGTTCGCTCTCTTGTATCGTCCGTTCATTGAAACGAGACACGTTCGTTAGGAGCATAATAGGATCTGTTGCACTATTCACGCTTGGTCTGAAACTTTGCACGGAATTCGATGCGTGGTACATACCGATTCGGCTTTCGTAAAGCAGAATTGAACAACCTGATGGAAATTACAAATATATGATCTCGAATAAACATAATATGGAATAAAATAAAGATATAATTATACATATATATATTCCTCAATGTACTCATCTTTCCTTTGGTGTTATCGTCGTTATTTATTCATATTCGCCATGGAATTTGTACCAGACATGCATAGAATCAACCGTAATTTCAAGATAACAGATTAAACTTGTAAGAAAAAAAAATGCTCCAGGTGAGGCTCGAACTCACAACCCCGGCATTGCTCACTAGTCACTGTCTTATAAGTACCGTGCGCTAACCAATTGCGCCACTGGAGCTGTTGGTAACATCCCCGCTAATAATGTTTCTATGTGGCTCGATCATCGAATCGAGAAAACCCATCGATTTTCTCGAATATAGAGCATCTGTTTAACAATAATGCGTCTTTTCCAATAATGTAGTAAACATTTCATATTTACCGTGGTATCGGTACAATGTACCGTCCAATGCATATATGTTTACGTACACATATACGTACATATACATGCATATACTACGTACGTGCAAAGTGCGAATATGTAGCGACACGTCAAAGTTTTCTGAGATTGTTACAGCGATATCCGTCGACGAAATATGGACAACGGAAAAGATTCCAATAGGAATCTATGTACATACTAAATAGGTAGGTTGGAAACTTTTCAAGCACGGAAACGATAAAAAGCAACACGTATTACATTTTCGTGGAATGTTTTCCTGTTCCTTACTTTGGAAATTTGAACCAATTTATCGCCTGCTTGTCGATTACTTGATTCGATAATGACGTACGTTACCGTTTTTGTAATTCGTTTCGCGATGCCAACGTTTACGTAATATATAATGTATGTTATTGCTGTATATAAATATATAGTGTGTATCCGTGACATCCGAAATTTCGAATGTGACACGGGTCTATATTATATACGAACGAATGATTCAGGTCGATTTCCAATCTATAATATTTATCTATTTCATCGTTCATGTCATCAAGAGCAAAGATCGAGAATACTAACAGCATCGAACATCAAAAGCATGATAGATATTACGTGTTTCAATGATCGTATATATATACGCGCATACGCATACGAATACATTCAGTATACATAACAGGTAGTACGTAGTACTGGTAGTACAATGTAAGCATATATACATATACTTACTTACATCATGTAATTCCGTACGCGCGTAACACTTCTATGTATGTGTGTATGTTTTTCTCTGTACCTATGAAAACAGTGTTGTTTCGGGTGAATGTCGGCAAACACGTTTAATATTTGAACTGTCGAGTACAGTAATCATGTATGTATGTTACACACGAGTATTTATATACTTATAATGTATAACATGCTATCCGTTCCGAAGAGCAACGTTCTTCAGCTTCAGCTTCAGCTATCATTGGCTATCATGCTTGTAATCGTAGTCTACGATACATCAATGCGACGAATGTCATCTTCGTTGTTTTATTCGTCTGATCTTTTCTTTACAGCTTTTTCGTAGACAGTTCTACAAAGAGATCGATGATCCTTGGCAAGATCGTGTAAAGCAATGTAAAGCTTTCTGAAAAGCAAACGTCGACATCGTTGGTTCGTTTCTCTAACCTACAACTGTCGTCTACAATTGTGTTCTCATATGAACACACTTTTAAACTAAACGTGATATTATTTTAACATGCAACGTGAGTTACTTCTTCAAACGAATTGCCCAACTTTTCATTATATTAACCCTTGTGTAGCCTGTGTAGCATATAGTATGTTTTCCGCTTAGTTTTAGACACCGCAAAGAATGAGCTGGTTTGATGCCACAGGATTTGCCAATTTGGCCAAATCTGCCCTGAAAGAAGCTCAAAAAACGATCGACAAAGCGTTGGATATCAAGGAGGAAGAAGAAGAAGCGGAGCAGAAGTTGGTCTTGGAACGTCGTGTGGAAGATGGGTCGGACTTCTTCGTGTCGTGGGGATTGAAGAGTGATGAGGATGTTGTCCCGAGCGATAAAAATAAAGAATCCAAACAAGAAGCGAGCAACAGCATATGGGGTAGTTTTACAGGGTCGTTTTTCGAATCTCCAAAGTATAGGGAAGGGGAAAGCGATCAGAGACGAATTGTTCAATCAAAATCTTTGCAAAACACATTCATTGGAAATAGACAAAGTACTAGACTTACATCGTCGTTATCTTTCTCTGAGGATCGTACTAGTAAAAGTTGGTCTAAGAGCACAGCAGAAAAAGATACGTCGTGTCCAGAGTTGAACATATCAGAATTGTCAAACACGAATGAAGCGAAGGACGTAATATCTGGAATGGAAGATGAAACGGAGGAACGGGTGGCAGGAACGAGCTTGGAGGAATCAGACTCTATAGCAAGTTTATCGAAAGAGGATGACAGTATCACGAATGTTCAAACCACTGGTACGGAATGCGAGCAGCAAGATGCGTGCCAACAGATATCGAAGAGCCAAGACGAGGAGGCAGACAATATATTGTTAGTTTCATCGGAAAACGATAAGAAGAGTTTGGAAAGCGTTGAAATTCTGGGTTCTCGATCGAACACTGATTGCACAACCACTCCAGAGTTGGACAGCAGTTCCATTGGTGATTCAGCAAGTCCCTCTGGCGTGGGTGCCGCTAAGCTAAATTCCGAGTCTGTAGAAATATTGCCGGACAGTTTAATTACGTCTCCAAGTTCCGTGGAAATTTTAGGAGATTGGAAGAGCGATAGTAGTCCGTATCTGTCGCCAGTAGATCCATTGCGTTCTGAAACGTGTTCAGCGCTAGACAGAGACGACTCGGTGACACCTTGCTGGGAAGATGATAACATCGAACAGATTCCAATCGAAGATGCGAGTCAGAGGTATCTGTCATCCTCCGACATTTCTCCGTACGAATCTCCATTGGAAGAAGCCAAAACGCCTCACAATGATTTATGTGCAAGTATGGAGAGTACATCGTCACCATCGCTATCTGCATCGACTAGTGCCTATCCTACGCAGAGCCATGGAGAGCTGGGAACAAATACGCACGGGGGAAAGCTTTTGTCATCGTTGATCGGGCAAAACTTAAGAACATATCCGGTGGAGAACGTAGAAGCCATGAGTTATCTGGATGAACCAGACGAACCGAGTTTAGCCGAAGATTCTTATACGTCTGCTTCGGAGAGCACTGTTGCAACCATATTCGAACCTCTGGTACAACAGCAACGGACAGAGATTCCTCTAAGCGGTAAACAAGTCTCGATGATACTTTGCACGGAGACGCATCCGTGTCCGAATCTAGACACCGTTAAAGAGAAGCCTAATCTACATTTACCAATCGAAGCGATCACCACCCAACCTATCCGTAAATCAACGGAGCAAACGTATACGAGCATCGATGGAGTTTTAACTAGCAAAAAGCCAGAAACGGATAGAAAAGGTATCGATCTGCTGATAAACACGACTATAGAGCCAGCAGAACCAGAAGCAGAGCAGGAAATTGAGATGGAGCCGGAGCCGGAGGTGAAATCGGAACAAGTATCGACACCGATACTGGCATCAGCATCAGGGCAAGAAGAATCCGAACGATATTCCACCAGCGAAGATGTTGCACACCCGTATCCGTTGAAATCTGACACGATCGATATCGTGGACCATCATTTAATGTCAACGGATTCGAGTTGCGAAGGGACTTTGATCGAAAGCAATTCGGAGGATAACGCGACGCAGGTTCACAAAACCGAAGGAAAGATAACAGAGCCACCTCTGACGGCTAGCTCGTACGTGAAGACAATGTTAGCGGATGCGATGATTGAGAAAGTCGGCGAAATCATAGATATGGAAGGACAAAGCTCGGATATGCCTCGGGAGAATTCGCCTATTTCCTCGGAGAGGTATTTTGAAGAAAGAAAAGGAAGGAAAAGCCTTACAAAAGATTGATTATGGTTCGTTTGTTTCAGTCGATCTGATTTGGTCAAAATTGGTTCGGATCAAACCAGCGGTCACACCAGCGGGGATGAATTGGAAACCACCACTTCCAGTGATATTGAAATCATATCCAGGTATAAGTATAGGTATAGGCGTAGGTATTCCTATGCATCTACGTAATGTCTTACGTGCAGGTGTCAGCAATAGTAATGGCTGGACAGCGGATCTTTAGGCGAAATAAAAAGTTTTCTAATATTTTTACTGTTTGAAATTGCACCTATTCATTTTTGTCGTAAATGCATCAAATCCACTGTCTAGTAATGGTCATAGTTAGCAACCTGTCGTTACATTTATCATCTTCAAATTTGCTAACAAGAGAAATTCGTTTGTTTGAGAAGCCCAAATGGTGATTCGAGCTCGACGCAGTCACGTCAGAGTCTGACGAGATCGCAATCGGCAAAGGGCAGCGATCTTTTGACGAAGACCTTAAAATCCAGAGGACATTCCAGGGAGTTGAGTGAAATTAGCGTGGGATCGGACGAGACGAATCTCGAGATAGAAACGCTATTGAAACGTATACAAGAGATGACCGAGATATTAGAAGCTAGAGAATCGAAACTGATCGACGTCAGCAGGATGAATATGGAATTGCACGAACAGAACAGCAATATGAAAAAGTATATTTTTCACAAGTGTATTTATGCTTTTCATTCGATCGTACTTTTTCATTTCTTTTTTTTTGTAGACTTTGGACTTTGTTTCTCGTTTACCGATGAACTTATCGATCACGATTTTACAGACAACTAGACAACTTTGAGAAATACGCGGAACAAAGCCAGAACTTGAATCAAATAGCTGATGAGTACACTCAACGGTTGTCTGCGCTGGAAAGAAAGTTTCAACAAGCGATACGAGAACGAGACTCGTTGAGGAAAAATTTGGAACAACTCAGAACGGAAGCAGCTACGCGTTTGTCGTCTCAAGAGATGTACACGTTGAGCGCCGAGAAGGATGAAATCATTAAAGAGCTTAGGGAGGAAGGAGACAAGTTGAGCAAGCAGCAGCTTCAGCATAGTAACATTATTAAAAAATTGCGAATTAAGGAGAAGGAAAGTGACGCTTCGATAAAGAGTCAAAAGTATGTAGCGAGAGAATGTGTCTGTGTATATATATATATATATATATAGAGAGAGAGAGAGAAATTACTTATATTTCGATGTTGAATATCCGTAGGCAGTTGATAGATGAGCAAACATTGGAGATGGAACGTTTGAAGAAATCGCTGCACGCGAAAGAGGAAGTTGAAAGAACTCAGATAGAGGCTGTTCATACGCTGACAGCGAAAACGAAGAAACAGGAGAAGGAAATCTTAGCTCTACAAGAAAAATTGGACAACGCTCTGCACAAGATGGACGCTTACAAGACAAGTTTGGATGCGACGAAAATGTTAGTGTCAGAATACTCGTCTACTTCGATATTCTTTGACTTTATGATTAACTGTATTGTAGGGATCTAATCGAAACGAAGAAACTGTTGTTGGCAACGGAAGCAGAACTGAAAGATGCTACGAATAACGCTGGAGAATCGTGTCAACTGCTGGCGCAAGTTGAAGAATTGAAATTAAAATTACGGGAATCGAAAGAAATGCACGCCAAGTAAATACTACATATATCCGTGTACACGTAGGTATATTGTGTATTTCATATAATATATTTTCGTCTTGTTATTCCTCGTTTAGAAAAGAAGAGTTCTTCAAGCATGAGAACAACGAACTATTGAAGCGTTTAGAGGCAGCCGAAACCAGAAGCGAAGAACTTTCGGAATCGGTGTCTACGGCTACAAAACCTTTGGTCAGACAGTTGGAACAACTTCATACGAATCTAACGCAAAAATGCAACAATTTCATGAAGCAGGAGAAAGCGTTGTCGGAAAAGAATCTCGAGCTGCAGACGAAAGTGGAGCACTTGATCGAGACGAATCGCTACTTGAAAGAAGAATCTGTTAATTTAAATTCAAAGTTATACCAATTAGAATCGAAGTTCTCTGCGAAGGAGGTTGAGCTGTCACGATTGCAAGAATCGTGCGACGAGTTAACGATAGAAAAAGAGAGGCTAACGGAGGAAACTGTTCGGTATAGAAACTTTAAAGATATCTTCTTCCTCTGCCGAATTACACATCTGAATCAGTCTTATGTTTTCAGATATCGACGGACGATAGAAACGCTCGAGCAGTCCCACTCCTCGCAGATAATGGAGCTGAATAGAGAGATAGTGGCATTAGAAAACAAGTTGGCTGTAGAAAAGGCAGCCACGGATGCGGAGAAAAGGAAGAACAACGCAATCTCCGAGCAAAAACGAAACATTGACCGTAACGAGTCCCAGAATCCTCAAAGTGCTACTACAGAAACTGCGAATCTACAGGCCTCTCCGAACGCGATAGACCTTATTTGGCCGGTAATGCAAAAACCGTAAACTGTCAATGGTCAACTGTAAAATTGCATCCCGTTGAATTGTCCGACATTTTTTAGTTGTGCGATTCCGAGGCTGTCGACGAGGGCAGCGAAAGGGGCGCGATGGTGTACGACTATCTCAGAGCTGGATCGAGTAATACGTCTATATTTGAAAACTTGCAAGCGCAACTCAAACAGAAGGACGGTAGGTTTTTAAGCGTCCATTGCAGCTACAGATGCTATTCTGGCATCCTGTATTCTCGTTATTTTTATTGGAGCAATATCTCCCATTGAATTTTAGTCGAATTTAGTAATTTAATGTGTCGAAGTCATGACAAAAGTCTAAATTGTGTTCCGATAGCCTATAATGTTATACATTAATCATTACGCGATAACCCAACAGCTTCAGTCTTTTTGAGACGTTAGAAGGATTAGTTTACTGGCTAATGTGTAAATAATTTTTTTAAAAATTGTTATTGGTTACAATTGCGATGAAAAAAGTAAAGGTCACGATTTTTAAACTCTTTACCTGTGCCTGTAATGTGGGGTCCAATTTTGAAAAGATTTGTTTTTAAAAGGTGTACTTACGAATACTTTGTACACCCACTGCATGTCGTTACCGTCCTTATTATGATAATTCGCGATAATTTGAACTGATAACTTCGCTCCCATAGGTGAGATACAACAACTTCAGTGGGAACTGTCGCGTCGAAATGTGGAGAGAGACGCGCTCAATACAGAACTGTCTACGTTGACCTTAAAAATCGAAGAACTGAATAACAAGGTCTCGCATATTACTGTTTTGAACGAGAACTTGCAAGACATCCAAACAAGATACGACGCGTTGTTGCAGATGTGCGGCGAAAAAATGGAGGAAAACGAAGAGCTGCGTTTAGACCTTCAAGATGTCAAGGACGTCTACAAAACACAGATCGATCAGCTGATGAAAGAACATACTTGAAGTAACTCGCAGTCGATCGAAGCGAATCAATGTTGTGTACAGATTATATCAGTTGGATAATTCATAATTCCGTTGCTACAACGACATTATTTCTCGTTGGGTTTCGTTCGAGATACGAGAGATCAGATTTATAGTTTGACAAAAATTTGCCTGGCAGCAGAAATCCGTAGTTGCATGTATAACTGAATAATTGTGAAGCATGCGATGCAACATTTTTTCTTTCGGGACCCGTCGCATCGTGTACAAGTTGTGTGCTGGTTGAATAAGTAACAATGTGATACGAAGTTGTAATATAACGATTAAAGTTTACAATATTGTATAATAATATACAGTTGAATTACAATGTAATTTATTAAAAAAGAATGTACGTTCATCGATAGTTGGATCTCTTTTTTATAGCCAGTCGTAACTAAAATGAAAGAGTCGAGAAAGTGAAACTTTTCGATCCGGTGAAACCGTGATACGGCGTTATGATGAACACACGCCGGGAGGAAAAATGGAAAGAGGAAAGAAAATGGTAAAATATAGAAGATTTCAGATATTGTAATTCAGTTGAAGGAAATATATACTTCTCGTTATTTTTCGTATATATCGTAAACTTTATTGGTTACAAAGTGCGACCTTATCTCTGCTCCTGTTCCGCAACAAAAGAATAAATGAAACAAAAATGGGAGAGAAACGCGAAATGAATGACTAAAATGTTAGTTTTGTTCGGTGGTATCGTGTATCTTTAATAAGAGAACGAACAGAATTATTTCGGTCGAATGTTGGTAGCGGTATTATCGTTTCCTTCTCTCTCTTGACGATTTTTTCTTTGGAAGATTATTACTCCGACTGTTTTCTGTGCGGCTGTACGATGTAGTAGCGTTGCACTACCATTAATTGTACGTATAGAGGAAGAAGTATAAATGTCTATACTTCACTGTTTTTCGAAACGAAGTCTGACAAAGAAAAGTGTTGTTTGTTACTGGAAATTCGCGTTATATGTTATCTCTGTAACTGCAATCGGAGAGAAAGATTTGATTTGGACGCGATAACATTTGATATTATAGGCTGGCACGTATTTACAGTGACTTCCACTAATATTCGGATACTCTTAAAAAGACGATAACTTTTTAAATATTGGACCATTCGATTTGAACTTTTTCGAGAAGTTAGAACAATTTCTAACTAAAAATCTGCAATAAAAAATTGCAGAGAAAATACTAAAAGTTGTATTTTGCAGCTTTTTTAATATTGGACTTTATAATTTTTTGAGAGCGTCCGAATATTGATGGGAGTCACTGTAAGTACGTGTACTTGAGGCGTTTTGTTCCAACGTCACGGTACGTTTGTTCCGACTAAAATATCAAGTACATCACAGTTACTCAACAAATAAAACAGTTTCCTAATTTTCTGAATTTTTCTTAAAATATACGACTGTGTTTCTAATACCTGTGTAGTTAGAAAATTAGTTTGTTATCGCGGACAAACGGAGAATACCACCGGACTTCTTTTTCATGTTTTCAAGTTGTTTCAGTCATTCTCAAGAAGCAAGACTATTTAACAGTGTCGGCAATTATCTTGGTGAAAAGTTGCAGGTTGATTTCAAACTATGACCGCTGGTCAAGCGGTTAACAGTTTGTCTTTTCTCCATTCGTCTTTTTGTTAAAGAGAATGAGCGACTAGTCAACGGACGACACGAAAGAGATTTCATGGACAAATTGATAAAATGAAAGAAATTTCAGTTCAGAGAAGGGTCGTTTTCTTCGAACGAATCACGTTCGTGGTAGACAACACGTCACAGATGTTCTCTTCAAAGTCTCGAGCGTCGTCGTCATCGACGCCGTTAATCGTCATCGAGTTCCTCCGCATCGTCGACTGAACTTCGCAGTCGTTGTCCCCGTTTTATTTCAAAAATTGAGCAACGGATTCTATGCTTTTCCCAAATTCAAGATCGACGTGGATACACGTAAAATGAAATTTTTCGTTTGCAATGCAACAATTTGTAGAGCAGAACGACCGTTGAAACGTTTGTCGCGTTCCACTGTCCGGGTAAGTAAATGGGTAAATAATAGGTAGGATCTGTGGTAAATAATTGGGATAAGACCGGAGTGTAGATAAAAATGAAAAAGGACAGACGGACAAACTTTGGTAGAGTACACGACAGATGCGGTACCGACGATAGTGTTTTGAGTAATTTGAGATAATCATAGAACCGGTGCCAGATCAAACCGGTTGGATCGCGGATCGTTGATCACGTATCACGTGTATCGCGCATCGCGCAGAATTATTCCTTTTTGTAGATGGACGCGCGTTACCGAACTCTCGAACGGCATCCTCGCGGGCGTAGTGAACTTTCTCTTCCAGATGACGATGAAGGTACTTCACACCTGATCGAACAGAGAGCTAGCTCCGTCGAGCGTAGAGCGTAGAGCGTAGAGCGCAGAACGGTACAAACTCTGGTACCGTGTGTAACGAACATTGAACCATCGACGCGAACACGTCAACCACCTTTCGTTCAAACCCACGGTGTCCAACCCTCGTACAAAAGGGCTAAATTGTCAGTGCTCTGAGCTTCGCGTATCACGTACTCTACTTGCTCGGCTGTGGTGTACTTGCGGGACGGATGTGGATCGCGGCCTTCCAGCTTCATTCGAATACGACGCCAAACGTTCAGCGCGTACGCGTTCCGTTCTTGGACAGCTGCGTGGAAAACGAACAGATCGATGAGTAATCGTGATTGTAATACAGTGCTGCACTAAAGGATAAGACACGGTGCATGTTTATTATATTGCATGTATTTGAAACAAGGAAGTATGTGTTTTGTATGTTCTATGTGTTGCTTGCCGCCTCTAGAGCGAGTATAACAAGGCGTGAGTTTGTAGAACACACAGCAGAGAAGGGAGAGAAATTTCTGTTGGTAGCTATTCGTCTGCGAAGAGGTCGAAAATTTGTCACAGAAGTCAAAAACTGTGCTTTTGCTTATAATTAGACTGCGGATCTTTATGCAAAATAAAAATTGTCTTATACTTTTGTCCAATTCAAGGTACATCGTGTTCACATTTCTTTCACTTCCTTCTCTGTCGTGTGTTCCACAAACCCACGCTAGAAATGGCACACAACACATAGACCGTACAAAATGCACATTTCCCTGTTTCACATGTACATAATATACAAATATACACAGTGTATTATCCTTTTGTCCAGCAGTACAGCAATACAATTAGTGTAGACGCTGTAGACGGACAAAGGAAAAGAAATGATTGAAGGCTCACCTTTCCCCGTGGTCGGATCTCTGGTCAACTGAATTCCCTTCCTCGGACTGTGGCACACTCCCTCTTGCCTAATTAACTTTTTCTTTCTGTTTCCCCTAACCGCGACCAAGTTTTTGCCCTTTTTCCCTCTCTCTCGAGCTCTCTCCTTCTCGAGATTCCCTTTCTCGGACCTTTCATCCTTGGACTTGTCAAGCAGTTTGCCAGTATTTAGTTTTTTCTCATTCGCGAATTCTAGCAATTCATTATACAAACTCGGCACCATGGTCGCCATACTCTCCAATTGTTGTTTGATCGTTCTCCCTCTGGTCGCGTCTAGACAATCGGATTCGAGTTCTTTCACGATCGCAGATACGCTTTCGGTAAAGGATCGATACGAACAGAGAAACTCCTGAAGTCCGGTAATGTTCTCTTGCTTAGCCATGGTTCGTAGTAGAATCCGAACGTCGGACATCAATCTGTGATGTTCGGTCAAGACGTTCTGCAGATTCGAGATCTGTTCACGTAAACGTTCTTGAGCGGCGTGCAAGCATTCTTGTTTCTCTTGTAACTTTTTCTGAACGTCGAGAATCGCTTCGGAGATGAATCTCTCGGCTTGTTTAAGCCAATTGATATCAACGGTGCTTTCCATTGGTAGCAGTTCGACCAGGCTCTCCTCGATCGTGGTTACGGTAATGGTTAAACTCATGGTTAAGACACAACTCTCCTCCCAGTGTTTCACCAGCTTGACGAAATTCGCGTCGTGAGTTACGCTCTCGGACGTTCGGGTTCTCAGTGCTTCGTAATGCAATATAGAGTTGCAGGCATTGACCACGTTGGTCGCGAGATTATGCTGCCGGGTAAGCTTCTCGCACGAGGAGAGCACGGCGTTGTCGAACGCCGACATCACTTCGCCGAGAGCCGGATTCGCTCCAGCTGCCCATTTTAAACGTTGCACGGCGCTCGACACGAGATTTTGTTGTTGCTCCCGTGCTTCGCACACGCGAGACTGCAGGCTGGAAAGACCGGCAGCGGTCTTGCGTAATTCCAACATGAACGCCGAACGATCTGAAAAAGAAAGTTAATTGGTATCGGCTTGGTTATCGAGTTATACTATGCGGACATATTAGGTTGTTGCATATGAAATGTCCGATTTTAGAATGCAACTCTTGGAAAACTGACGATGGCATTATGTGATTTTTGGTGAAAATATGTGGTGATTAATTAACGTACTAGTCGTTGATGGTAAAAAAGCTACAAAATCAAGATAACAATCTAGTAATACAATCAAGAAACTCAAAATTTCTAGAAAGAACACATTGAGTACAAAATTGCGTTTTTCAATGTCATTGCTAAAAATCGGACATATGCAGCAACCTAATAGTACAGCGGACATACTTACTCAGAGGATTGATTAGATTAAGATTCAGATTCAAATTCAAATTTAGATTAAGATTCAAATTCGGTCGGAGAAGCAAGCTGTCCTCGTGCAGCCAATGATGAGCGGTCAGCTGTAGTTGCAACCGCTGCATACTAGCTCTAGCCACTTCAACGCATTGCTGCGTCAATCTTGCGGTTTGTTTTCGTCGCCAAGCACTTTCAAGCGTGCTGCTGAGTGCGCTAGCTTGCGCGAGAACGGAACCCGAGAACGAGCCTCTCTTCAGGCATAGATCGACAACCTTTCTGCAAAGCTCTTCCAGAGATACTTTGCTCTCTGCTCCGATATCACGCTGCTCGATCTCGGTGGTGACGCTGAGTCCCATTCTTTGCAGCAGGAGGCAAAGCGCGATCGCCAACGTTTGAGAAGTGACGCCGAGCAATTGCCTGGACACGTAGTCCGCCGTAAAGATTCGAATAGGTTTATTCAACCGTTCGTCGTCGTAGAGGTTCGCCAGACCACCTTTGAACGCGGTCGCGATGTCCCTGCACATCATGAAGAACTCTTGAATAGTGTGCAACCGTTTCACCAGGAATATATCCTCAAGAACCTGGCACGCGGCTTTGTTGAATATCGGCGCAGACATTTCCTTCGCTTCCCTGATCTGATCAATTTTTCTCCAAGCTGCGGGAATGTCCAGCGTGCTCAAAGTACCAATCAACGCGTTCCCCTCCATCTGGAGCTTCTCGAACAGTCCGTTGAAGCCCATCAACAACATCTGACCGGGGGTCAACGTCTCATCCTGATTCGGTTCCTGGATCTCAGCTGTTCGAGACAACAACGCCTCGAATCGCAGCCTCATGCTGTTGACAACACTCTGCATCATCGCGTGAGGACTGTCCATCTCCATAACAGTAAACCGCAGATGCATCTCCAGCTGTCCCAGGATCTCACCGAGCGGTATCCCGGGCGACACGATGATCTCTGTTAACTCGCCGATCATCCTGATCACGGTTGGCTCCTCGGTGATGATCGTCTTCATCGCTTCCGGAAGGATGATCGTGTGGAAATTGTAATTCAGCTCCTGCAGCCCTTTGTAAATGTAATCGGATCCTCTTAAACATTTCAACACCAACGATATCCTAGGATCGTTGTTCGCCTTGTGGCATTCGGGTATCAAGGTGACCAGTTCTGAGATCAACGACGACATCAACCGCATCTCGTCCAAAAACCAGTCTCCTTCTCTAGACGTTAGATCAACAAGACAATCGCCGGCGCACTTTGCTGCCACCTCCATCATCAAGTATCTTTTGTTCAAGGCACACAGAGCGGTTATGTTCACGCATTCGAGCGCCCTTTCTGCTCCCTTTTCCCGTCTCAGGAACCCTTGGATCTGCACTCTAGATTCCGTGTACGCTTTCTCGATTCTGCCCACCGATTCCGGCAACCCTTCCGAAACCATTCTCTCGTACGCTTTCTTCCATCTCTCGTTCGCCTCGTTCAGAATCCCTTGCATTTGGTAAGAGAACGTTAGTATCTGCTGCACGTGCTGACTGTTCGTGCTCTTTAACGGGTCGAAGGTGCTTTCAAACTGCGCCATCACCTCGCGGCAACCGTCCACGTTCCCAGAGTTCAACAGTTTGTTCGCCCAACCGTGATACAGTACCGTACGGTGTTGAGACATGATACTCAACGGGTACAAGTTACAGATTGCCGAGTACTGGCTCAAAAGATCCAGACAGCTTCTTATCAAGATCGACTGTTGCGTCGCTAATTGTGTCAGCTCGTTTTCTGATTGTTCGCACTGAACGATCATTTGACTTTGGCCAGCGTTCTGTAGAAATTCCTTCACCAAGTCGAACACCACGTGCTCCTCCGTAGTCGTCGATGTTCCCAATTCCGACAACCATTGCCCCAATTGGACGCCTCTTATCGCCGACAGCGCCAGCTGAAAACGGCGATTCTTTATTTGCTTGTGTGTGTGTGTGTGTTGTGGCTTGCTTACTTACGATACTATTGGTGACCAACTCTAGCATGGCTCTCGTACTTACATTGTGCATGTTGATCTGTTTCTCGCAGTCCTCTATTCTCTCTTTCAACGCGGCCTTCGCCTTTTCGTGGGCATCGCGTGCTCTCTTGAAAGAGTTATAACGTTTTATCACTGAATACAATGGATGATTGCGTCCCATCGCCTGAGCTTCCTTCACCAACGCAAGCTGCTGGTGTCTGTCCTGAAGCAATTCGCGACACTGACGCGTGATTTCGCTTGCGTCCATCCAACAATTCAAACGGTGACACAGAGATGGAAACACCTTGATCAATTCGTCCCTGGAAACGAAAGGGCTGATTGATCCGATCCGAAATTATGAGAAATAATACGGAAATAGATGCGAACCTGTTTGCCAGCCATTCGGCCCGCATCTCTGCCGTCCGCACGGCAAACATTGCTCGCGTTAATTCCTGCTCCAGTTGTTTCCTTCCTATGCCGGTGCACCTCGCTCTGGCTTGACATGCTCCGTAACTCGCGATACTATTGTCGGCGCCAGCTCGCCAATCCACCAACGGATCGTAGACGAACGCCTCGAGCAAAGTAAGCAGAGTTTCGCGACCTCGTCTCATCACGCGAAGAGTATGCTCGCAAGCTAGCCGAAAGATGCCCTGGAACGAGATTAGAAAATGTAGCGTTGCTACCAGAGATCCCTATTTCGTGTGTTATTAATACACGTTCAAAACCACGATCTGCAGTTGTTACTAGTTCGTCAATAACATCGTTGATCGTCGTACCTCGACACCGGTAACGCCCAGCGCCGTTTTAATATTCGGAGTCATCCTGAAAGGCACCTTCTCGGGCACTCGTAACGTCTTGCCCTTCTCGAAGCATACATTGTAATCGATATGAACTACTTCGCCCGTGTTCAAGTCTACGAGCACGTTGTCCAAGTGTCGATCGCCCAAACCAATGATGTAACCAATAATCGACATCACGGCGACCGAGTACGAGTAATTCTTGGTTGCCTGCCACCAGTTTCCAGCGTCGATGCTGTTACACCAAATCTCCCTGTAAGATCAAAGATAACAAGTACAGGTAACAAGCAGAAATAATGGAAAAAATAAAAAGAAGAAGAAGAAGAGATGCACTAACTTTGCCAACAGATCCTTTGGAGTTTCAGCCATCAACTCAGCCAGGACCTGTTTCAGAACTTGTGCTGGCCATTCCTTTCTATTTTCCAAGCCGATTCCCCGTTCTTTCAGCAACGGCGTTAGCTTGTTGTAAAAGAGTTCGGACGGTCGTAAGATCGCAGTACTGCCAGTCTTGTTAGTCATAGAGTTCTCTCTTTGTTGCCATTTCTTATATAGAACGAACAGCGGTGTGACACCGTCGACCCATTGTATCAATCCAGATCTCGGGCCTAATGGTATAACCGAATAGTGTCGAGCTCTGTATACCTGCTTCGAATCACCCTTCTTCGACATCATTGTATTACATATGTTTAAAAACTGCATGATTCTCTCGTCCAAGTGGAGATCCTCCAATCCCTTGAACAGATAAGTGTAAACATGTCCGTCGGAACCGTGGAAAATCAGTTTCTTCGGCTTGGTCTTGGTAGGCAATATCTGTACATTGTTATCGACGGATTGGATCGTGACAATTCTATTATCGTTCGCAGCCACGCCTGGCATAGCGATGCGCGTGTTTCTCAAATTAGCCAACACTGGGCTGATATCATTCATAGCAAGAGAATAAGCAGCGCGTCGATGAACGCGTTGCGCCAACTTGCTTTCCAATTGCTTCAGACAGAGGTTGGCGATCTGAGGTTTCGCTGGATTCTTGGGATTAGTCAGCTTGCCGATCGCTTCTTCGATCGAGGGACCAAACTTCTCCTGAAAGGTTTTCTCGTGCGGCGTTTCAGCCGGGACAGAGGTCATGGCGAATAAATTTTCTAAGATGAACACCACCGGCTTCAATATTATCCTGTGCTTCTCAGCGATCAACCGATCCTTCTCGTCAGCGCTCAACCAGACGTTGTCTTGCACCTTCTGCACCTCGATCTCCAGCTGCTCGAACCTCTTCGAGATCTCTGTGTGATGTTGGCAGAGAGTAGCCAGCCATAATTCATCCCACAGCAACGTGATTCGACGCAGCTCTCTCACCAAGATCTTGATCTGTTCTACTGAATCTTGAATTCTATTCGACAGGCAGTCGACCAGCTGCGAGAAGCAGCAGTCCATGAATTTCTCGTGTTCATCTTGATCCTGATAACCCTCTTCCTCCTCCTCGTCGCCTTCTTCGTCAGCATCGACGTCTCCGTCCGCGTCTCCGTCGACATCTACAGACTCGTCGCCTTTCGTAGAAGTGCCTCCTTCCTTCTCGTTCTTCTCTTCGTCCTCCTCATGGTCCAACAACCCTCTCTCCTCCTCAATGAAGCTCAGATCGTTCTGAGTCGAACTGTTCTCCGTTTTAGCGTACAGAACTTTGTCGCAGTTCTTCCTCTGGCCAGAGACCGCCCCTACAACCGCAGGGAACGTGATCAGATGCGGAGAATTTTCCGCGACTCTGCACAACAGCTCTGAAACCCGAGTTCGCACGTAAGCCTCCGGGTGACTGAGCCTAGAAAACAGCTGCGGTATTATTTGTTTCCAGGGAGCAGTGGGAGTCGAGGAGAGTCCGGATTCGAGTACATTCTGCAGCTCCAGGGCGTGTTTTACGACCAGCCGCAGCAACCTAAGCGTAGCGGTGATCGTGTCGCAGTCGTTGGTCTCCTTGTTCGCGGCTAGCTGTAAGTACTTGAAGTAGGCGTTCGCGGAGAGCTCGTAGTACGAGTAGATTCTCTTCTGCGCTTGCTTCCAGACGTCAACGAGCATTCCGAGGCGTTCGGGGCTGGCTAGCCTCAGTATCGATACGTTTCTTAGCTGGTTTTCTATCATATCGGAGGTGTTGATGTCGTTAATCGTATCAATGATGTCACCCTCGTCTTCGGGAATGGTTTTGCTCTGACTCAGTATCGAGAAGATCGCCATAAGATCGGCCTCGCCGGTCTCGAATGGAAGCATGTCTCGTATAGCAGACCTGTCGGAATCGGTTAGTCGAGCCGTGTTCGAGTTATCGACGATCTTCCTGCCCCATTTATAGCACCAACTGGCGAAGCTGCACCACGCGACCGGCAGATCTGGGCACTGGTTCACCCCCAGTTGCATCAGCTTGCCGATTATCATGTCCGAGACTGGTATCGAGTCTGTGGTCGAGCCGAACAGCTTCGTCATCAAACCGTCGTTGTGCAAAGCTTCAAACTCCAGCAACTGCTCCAGCTGAATGTTCTCCGTGATCCCAGCTTCTTGCTGCTGGATCCACTTGCCCAGAGTGAGCAGCAGCCTGGTCCCGTTCTCCCTCAAGTCCGCCGACCGTTCTCCGTCCACGATAGCACGCGAGATCCCCAGTGCCGTCGCGCTACAGACTTTCAACGCCTTGTCGACGTATTCCATGTCGTACAGCAGCTTCGAGTACTCCCGAAAAGCGCGCATGTTGTTCTTCGACCATTTCACGCGCATCACGTTCCTCAAAGCGTCGGCGGTTACTCGATCGAAGTCGAGATCCACGCGTTCGAAGCCTCTCTTCTTCCCCTCGATGCGGCAAACCTCTTGCTCCGAGCGCAGGTAATTCACAAGTTCCCGTTTCGCTAATTCGAAGTTTCCTTCCTTTCTGGCAGTCCGAACGATGTGTAGTCGCAGATCGGCCACCTCGCTCGCCACACCGTTCTCACAGTTGCGAGCGATTCTTCGTCCGTCTCCGTTCCCTTCGTCCTCCTTTCCCCCTTCTCCCGTTGTCTCAAAGTACTCCGACCACCAGAGAATTCTCGTAAGAATACGCGAGTCCATCCGCTCTAGTTTCTCCGTTTTGTACAATTGAAACGCAGCCATGTTCTCTCTCCGGCCGGATCGCAGCAGCTCCTTCAACGCATTCGCCGAATACCGGATCAGTATAGATTCATTCAAGTAATCCGACAGCACGTTTCGCAAACCCTCCTCCATAGTCTTAGCTGCCACCCTGCGACACCGTTCCACCTTCTCCTGGAAGTAATCGTGGCGGTCGTTTATGCGAATTCGGAGCGCGATGTTCGTCAGAGTGTCGTTGCACTCCACCAACGTTTTCGCGCAACTCCAATTGCCAGGCTTCTCCGTTTCGTTCTCCAAGAAGTTCCAATTTGTCAGATCGTCCAGAGCTATTGTTTCACCTTCTTCGAACATCTTCAGACACTTCGCTCGTTTACAATCGCTGCTCTCCGCTTGCAGTTGCTTGCCCACGTTGCTGCTCTTCTCTCGAGCGAGGAGACGAGCCTCCTGCTGCTTCCACGCTTCCAGGCGAGACCAATCGCTCACTGCTTCGTAACACTTCGATAATCGTTGCATACAGAAACCCACTAGCTGACTGTCGCCCTCGGGCTTCACGTTCTTCTCTTTCTCCGCAGAGCCAAGTTCCTCGCCCCCGCCGCCGATCATGCCTCCACCTCCGCCCCCGTTTCCGCTTACGCCAACGCCGAAGCACTCGATGCCGTCGCCGTCTCCGTCAGCTTCTCCGTCTCCTTCACCAGCGCCATCGCCGTCGCCATTGCCCTCGCCGTCACCTTCATCCACAGCGTCGCCCTTCCCGTCGTCCTCAATGTCTTCATCGCCTCCGTCTTCATCTTCCTCTTCATCTTCATCATCTTCTCTACCTTCATCTTCAATATCACCTTCACCTTCGCTATCGACGTCGACATCGACATCCACATCATCGACATCGACGTCAACATCGATATCACCGTCGCCATTACCATTATCGTCACCATCGTCGTCCCCATCACCTTCGCAATCATCGTCATCGACATCGCGATTACTATTGTCATTGGCATCACCATCGCCACCGATGTCGCCATCGCCTTCGCGGTTCTGCCCGTTGTATCCTCCACGACCGTCGTTGTATTCTTGCTCCATCTTGTGTTCGGAATCCTTTCTTCTTGCAGCCATTTGCTCCTCGATGATCAATTTGTACGCCTCGGCAGCGGATTCGTAGTGACCTGCAGCTTCTTCCATCGCGGCTTTCAACCAAGGAAACTTTCTCTCTTTCTCCTTCGTGTAAACGTACAGCCCTTGCAACGCTTCCGCCTCGCCTAGCATCACTAATGCTTGAGCCGTGCACAGAGTAGCTCTCTCGAACTCGATACCATGCGTGTTGTCGCTGTTACTTAGATCCTCCAGCAAACGCCCACTGTTTCTCAGAGCGCTGCCAGCTAGTCCAGAATGCAGCGAGACCACGCACAACGCCAGACGAATTCGATTCAACCATTCTTTGCAAGTCGACTTGTTCGTATGAAAAAAGGTTCGGACTGGTTTGGAAAGTGGTGGCAAAGCCAACGCGCATCCCTCTGCTGCGTTATGGATCACTCTCTCCAGGTGCTCGAGAAACTCGATCAACAGTCGGACTCGACTATGTTCGCCCAGTAAATCGTCCAAACTTCGTTTCTCTTTTCTCGCTGTCTCCACGTTGTAGGATATCTCGCGGGCCAATGTCTTCAGAGCGCTTTCGATTGATGTGAACGTTTCCTGCGGTTTTCCCAAGGATGTGCGGAGTTTGTTGTTCACGCAATGCTGAGCCGCTTCAAAACCCGCCCAGAAATATAAAAAGGAGCGATTCGCGACTCCTAACCGGTACATCTTCCTCGTAGGCTCACTCTCGGATCTAGGGAAAAATCAGAAGTGCATCATCACGCGACCGAACCAGGAAATCGAGAACAGGGAAATCGGTTAGGCGAACTGGCTTAGATCAGAAAGCTCCGTCGCGCTTAGATCGCGACTTTACTGTATTTCTACAATCTACACCTACATTATACCAGCCACCATCGGTTCTCTATTATTTATCGTTTGGATATCGTACTCACATGATCGGCCAGCACAGGGTAAATAATTCCGTTAGCCCGGATGCGTCCAAGCATTGTTCTTGCAATAAAAAAGCCATGTAGGTCTTAAAATGCTGTGCTTGCATCTCTCCGTTACTATTTCCACGCATATGCAATCTCTTCGCAAGAGTCAACGATTCCATCGAATAATCCTTAATCCCTTGGTGCTTCTGCGAACAGACGCGTAGCGATCCTTAGTCTTATCCTTATTAGAGATCGTGGCTTTGAACGTGTATTAATAACACACGTGTATTTACATGCACGCACTTTATAGTGCATGTCATTTTAAATACACGTGCATCAATGCATCCTCATTTTAACTTGTACAATTTTTCAAACATTTATATTAATTTATGTATCGAGACTATGGTTTCACGAATTCCGCGATTGTTCGTACAATAATAAATTGAAACATCTGAAAATTGTAGAACCGGCAAGAAAATATTTAAATATATCAACAACAGTAGTTGCTTTGATAAAATTAGTAACTGTATCCTAAAAATCAATACGAATTAAAATGCGGGTACGTTAGTGCACGTGTATTTAAATACAGGGATCTCCAATCCTTATCCTGATTCTCAACTCACCTTCGTGTCCGACAGCAAACATTCCGTGTTCAGCTTCGGTACCACTATATTTAGAGGCATGCGTGTCAACAAGGAACCATACTTGTCTCGTAAGATCTGATCTCGCGATGCCAAGTGTAACGTCGCCAAGTCCACTATAGACGAATAAACGTCCTCTCCCCATGTTACGTTCTTAGCGCTCACCATCATTTCAAAGAGTTCGCAAACGGCAATGGAGATATCGGAATCGGTACTAGCTCCGCAAGCAATGAGACTCTCCAAAACACGTTCGTACTCGGTCGTTTTACTTAGTATACCGATATAATTTTCTGATTGCAGACAAATTTCTTGCATCCATGTCGACAACAGCAGCAAAGTTTGCTCCGGGGTATGCTGATTGAAACTCTTAGCGATCAAATGTAGAATTATAGATAGATGACCACTGGTTGGGGATGTAGTCGGTACATCCAGCGCGCCTGGGAACATATCTATCGGACGACACGCGGTGGTTCCTGTTATTAAACTGGAACTCGGTACGAAATGATTGTATCTAGAACAGAGGAATACCATTGGGTGACGATCACAATGACAACCAATCGAATTTGATTGACATCGACGATCGTATGATCGATATCGTCGTCTTACCTGGAACAGTGAGCGTACAGTAAATACAATATACTGTATTGTAAGAACGAACTGGTAATCGACAAGCTGCTGTCGTAAGGTCTCAACTTGACAGCCAACAGTTCTAAAATGCTTGGTTTCAACGCCCACATACCGATGATGGAGTTACTCGCGTTCGCTGGAAAATGTTCGAAAATTATACGGTTGCACTTGAAGGGCTGTTACTTTTCCGAAGCTCCGATTCTTCGAAGATTCGAAGGAACGAAGGGAACTTCGAATCGTACCAAGTTGTAGCTTACGAATTTCATGTTATGTTATTTTCACAAAATATAAAAAATAAAACAAGCTTTAATTAGAAGCTACAAAACTTCGATTCTCATCGCCTTGGAAGTTTCAGAAAGTAATCGCTTTACCTATATCGGATAAAGCCCGCAACAAGAATGTAATCACGATCTCTGCGTCTTTCTTCTTGTAATCGATCCCGTCGAGCAGCGGATTGTCGGGGACCAAACTCTCAATGTCGGCCAGCACAAGCCTGTACGCAACCTCCAAATCAGACAATATGTAACGATACGATTCCTGCAGCAATGGAATATTCTTCAAACTGAGCAAACTATGGTAAACACGGAGGCTGGCATTTTGTATAGCAATAGAATCGCGGAATCTCAATTTGAGTAACGCCGAATCCTTCCCCAGCAACTTGTGCACCAATTCCAATGGTAAATTCGCCGAGACTTCTTTGATTATTTTCGAAACGGTATTCAACATGGATATTATCGTGTCGTCCCAGAACATGTGGATCCTTTTCAGCTGAAGATCGATAAACTTGTAGAGCAACTCATGGTTCTTCGTTGTACGACTCTGAAGGTGGCCCAACAGGAGAAAAGCGCACTCGTTTGCAGTTACAATCAACTCTTCCTTCTCCTCGGTCAAATCTAGACTGTCCTTTCGTTTTGTTTCTCTCGATTGCAACCACCGTATAAAGTTCAACAGTGGCTCCTGTTTCTCTTTCGACCACGGTTCTCTCTCGATGCTGAGCTTCAAGTTCTTCATCTCGTTCTTGTCGAGTTTCAACGATCTCAGCATCTCGAGCACGTTTTCATCAGCTGATTCGGATTTGTTGAAATTTCGACGAGGCGGCGATGGAACGGTGACGCCTGCGGCTTTCACCCGTTTCATCAGCTCGTCGGCGTTCTCAACTGTCAGAGCACAACTCGAGATCGAGGTTTCGTAGTCGTCGTTCAGTTCGATAGCTTTCACTACTGTTTTCAGCATTTTCGATAAACAATCGGTCAAAAACGACCATTGCACGTTCGGTGTCACGTTCGGATTCAAATGCTCGGATATGCTTTTCGTGACCGTATTGAACACAGAGATCAACGACGTGATACGAAGGATGCATTCCCGTGGTGTCGGAGATGTTTCATCGCCAGGTGAACTTCTGCCAGGTTCTGGTAAAGTCAACTCCTCGTCGTAACTCTCCATATCCTCCAGAAATTGTCCCAACAACGTTAAGGTGAACTGCAAATCGGCTATCCAAAATGTTCGTAATCTCTGCAAGCTACGACTAGCGTAACTCGCGATCGCCTTCTGTTGAGTTGAATCTATATGCCAACCGACCAGTATGTCGACGGTATCGCGAAAATGATTCGAGAACGTTTCGGGATACGATTCCATGATCAACAGTATCGCGTCTACCGTTGCCACCAACAAGTCCGATCGATCGACGTTCTCCAATGTTGATTGTAACTGCGACATCATCAGCTGAAAACAATAAACATGATAGAAGAAGACTGATTTCGTACGAGGTCAATTGTGAAACAACAATGTAAATCAAATGGCATTACCACAGAAAATTCTTTTAATCTTGGTGCCTCTGTGTCCATCTTGAATACTTCCACGAATGATTTAATCAACAGGTATTTGATGTCCTCCTTCCGCTCCAGCGAGTACTTGCTGAAGACCCAATCCATATATCTGGGAATACAAAACAGATACTGATTATTGTATGTAATCTATAAACAACAATACCGATTAATGCAGTGACGAGCAAACTTCTAGAACTTTCTAAAATCCTTAATTCCATTCTTTAAAATTGAATAATTTGCCAGGATAAACACAGACTGGAATTGCTGCGTAGTATTAAGATCAATGGAAACGATCGACAATGTTTCTACTTCTCGAGCGACTCTTACCGTTTGAAATCCTGTTCGGCTGCATATCCGACACGACCCAGACACTTGGCAATTTGCTGCTTCGCTTCGGGTCCGGGCCCTGTGTGCAACATATCCAGTAGACTTTCGCAAATCACTTCCAAATTTCGACGTATGTATCTCTGATTCTCAGCTGCTATTATACCTTCCTGCGCTTGCTTGCACAGCAGGATAAAATGATCGTAATCTTCTTCTCGGCATAATCTCCTCAAGAGTTTCGAAATTCTAGAGTCTTCTGCAACACGACCGAAACAGCTGGATTATGAGGAAACTGTACTTGAACATTAGTTTCGGCGTAGACCAGGGAGTTCCAACTTGTAGTTCGCGAGTCAACAAGAACAAGTTGGAACTGCCTGCTGTAGATAATTTTATGGTACTAACCGTTTATTCGTTTGTCATCGTAATACTTTCCTTGTGAGTTTTCCTGGTTCTTCAGCGATTCTTGAAATTTGGGTCTAGCTGTAGAGTAATAATTGGTTTCCAAATTCGAGTCTCGCTCGACAGGCGTCTTCTTAAAAGCTCTGCCCCGTAACGCGCCTCTGGCACGGTCTCCGGAACTGCCACCACGAGCCATTCGAAACTCATTGCGTGGAACACCGCTGATTCTATAATTGAATGAATTGATTGTACAGGAGAAACCATAGAACTTTTGGTTCTAGAAATAGAAATTTGGTACAGTAAATATTTCACCTGGGTTTGAACCTGGAGAAGCTATGATCAGACGAGTAATGATTTGAATTCCTTTGACAAATGACCAGTGGGCCACGCGGAGCATTAAAATCATTTGTATTGTAACTGCTCAGCGCATTGACGTCTCCTTTATCTAACTCCGTAGCTCGATTATTACCAACAGATTCTTCCTGTATCTCCAAACACTTGGATCCTCGTAGCTTTGTGCTAATATTAGAGTTCCCACAGCTATTCATTACATTACTGTGCAGACGATCTGCATAACCTACACTTTGCATGTACAAAATGTTCTAAACATGTATAATAACCATTATCTAGAATAATCAGCCAACAAAGAGAGTGAAAGCATATGTGTTGTACGAAGCCACAGTGTTTGTTATCGAAGCTGAAACTGAATCTTGACGGCGACTAAGAATCGTGTTCGTCGCAAACGCAGTATCGACGGGTCAAAAAAAAAAAAAAAGAGCACCGAACGATCAGAAAGCAAACGAAGAGGATAGATAGTAAGGTATTCGATAGAAAAATCACGACGAACTCGAGAAGAAAGGGAGAATTATCGCAATCGGTAATTACAAAAAGGATTGAGCTTACGTTCAAGCAACATTCTCGGATACGCGCGGAACGTTCGTCGATTTCAATTCGATAATATTTTCCATTGTCGAGAAGAGTTTTCGAAATGGTAATGAAAACATGTTGAACTCGTTGCCGAAAATCCAGATAAAGTACAATTGTGTCGAGAACGCGAACGAATCTACATAACGTTGGAATATTTCCTTAGTCGATGGATATCAAAATACGCTACAGCCTTGTTTCGCGTACGACTTTCGTTCGAGAACGATTCTCGACAAGTACTCGAAAATTTGCAGGTATGCGCGCTCGTTCAAAAGCGATTATTCCTGGTCAAAATGTACGAGAACCAATGAAGAAGAAACGGATCATACATCGTTTTACAAGTAGTATCCTCCAAGCTATGTATACGTTGACGTGCTCTCGATAATTGTTTCGTTTCGGCGAGCAACTCTCTTTCTCGTTGTTACCTTGTTTCACTTTTTAGAAATTCATTCTTCAAAATTCATTGAAAAGCTGTACAATTCAAAGAAAAAAAACAGATAGAAAAAGAGAAAAGTAGATCAATTAATAGACACACCACATGCCTTCCAAGCACGAATCGTCGTACGTATAACGAGGACAACCCACACTATATATGTAGGTATTTACCTCTTTCGTACACCACCGCACGCACACACATTTGCACTTGCAGAGAAAACAATTTGTCTTTACTGACAAATATGAGAATCATCCATACCTGCTCGAACTAACTAGGAACTTTATTATCTATAGCTATGTTACATGTGCATGTAATAATATATAATTACATTATAAACGTTCAACTTGTAGGCATCCCAATAAAATAAGTGTACGCAACGCGAAACGATGAAAGCAACAATTCTTCGACCAATGAAAACTACTTTGGAAGATATTCTGATCGATTTAGAAATCTGATTGGCCCGTATCGAGTATATAGTGGGTACACGACTCTATAGGGGGTGTCCCACTTGGACTCCGACCGATTGGACACGTCCCGATTGGACGTGTTCCTTTTGGACTCCGTGCCGATTCGACTCGTGCCGATTGAACTCGTACCGTTTGGACGCCGTGGTGGTTGGATTCGTGACGTTTGGACGCCGGAAATTTTATAATCGTTGGACGCCGCGAATTTTATAATCATTGCTTTTCGAAGTCTACATATGGTGATATTATACTGTGAAATATATGGTTAAATATGATTTGGAATCTATTAAATTTGGATCTGAATTTAAATTTTTATGTGGTTTTTTTATGTGTTTCTTGTGTGAGGATATAACGTATTTTTACAAAAGAGAATAACTAATAAGAAATCTTCCGTGCCGTTGTCAAAAAAAATATAAAAAATGGTGTTTGATTGTGAATATCATAATACAAATTTACATAAATATTAATTTTGTGCAAATAAGAAACAACTGTATAAAATATCGTACGAGTTCAATCGGCACGGCGTCCAAACGGCACGAGCCGAATCGGCACGGAGTCCAAAAGGAACGCGTCCAATCGGTCGGAGTCCAAGTGGGCATCACTCAACCAGACTTTAGTAAGATATATTGTTCTTTTACTATTCTTTTATTCAAATAAAGTAAGTTAAAAATTCACTTTTTCCAAATTATGATTGCCAAAATGTGTTAGCCATATTTAAAATAATAAGAGTAAAGTAAAAATGAACGAGTAATAAAATCAAATACATATTACAGTTACTGTTTCCATGAATATTTATACAGAATGAGATATGGCGACGATTCCCCTTTTCTCTCTAGGTACACTTTAGCTTCGTGGTACTTCTCAACATACTATAGCACTTTGCCCACACCCGTTACCTGGTAGACGATGTAATCTTGGAACACGGCATGTTATCCGAAGCCGGGTCTATAAGTATATTGAAGTATATATAGTCTAAGGTTCAATGGCGGTCGACAGTGGCGCCAGTCGTAAATTTTTCCAAATATTTTCTTGAACACATTGTATATAAATATTTATTCGTTCGTTCATCATTTCTAACCAACGAATTTCTTTTTTACAAATGAGATCTAAATAAACCTTTAAGGAAGTAACATGATAAATTTATTGAGAGCTCTAAATATCGTATTTGTAAATATACAAATTATTCGAATTCGTAATAGATAAATAACTGAATTACAACTGTGAACATTCCCCAACAGACGTGCGACAGTGACTCTGAACTAAACTCGATGAAAATAATAAGCAGACAAGTACCTAGACGATGTAATAAACGTGTAGTATGGTACACTTTTATTCAGACACTTTGAAAATTGTTCTAACCTTCGTATTTATCCACAATGGTATTGATAATAATGACTATTACAATGAAAATTATCAACGACAGATATTATATTGGGACTATGGCATCTCAAATGTAATTAGTGATCATCATCTTTGGAATCATCCTCTTCCTCTACTGATTTATCATGGGGCCATGCGGTAGGATTATCAGAGCATATAGAAAGCTCTGGATGTATAATAGCTAAATCTTCCATTGTCATGTCTTCGAATGGTAATAAATTTTTAATGTGAGAAATTCGGTTCGACAAGTCTCTAATCATCTCATCTGCCTCAGATTTAAACTTTGCCACTGATTCTAACTGTAACATCATAAGTACAACATTATTAATCGAGCGTTACTTGAAAAATTGAAAATATATATCGTTTTACCTCCTTTTTTCCTTGGGCTTCAATCTCTGCTGTATATTTATCGACTGGATACGGTACCGAAAATGCTTCGAATTCTTTCTGAAACTTATCTACCAGTCCCGGAGTCTTAATATTTTTCTTATAGTAAGCCCAATCTAGTTTTGGCGGTGTTTCTGGGTTAGCAGTCATGCTGTAAAATATACCAAGTAGTTTCTTGATCGATGACTATTTGACAAAACTTTCTAACAGTATCGCTACAAGACGTTATAAATAGTATAACATGTCTAACATGTGCAACTAGGTTATGTCATCTGAATTAGAACCGCTTAATTTCAAGATGATTATTTAACCTCAGCTGAATAAAAGCTTTGTCGCTCTATGTAAGGAACAACATAAAATAATGAAAACATGTATGCCTTGAAATAATTGTTATACGTAGTATTTTGAAGACATTATGTAATGGAATTGGTTTGACTAACCGTCGTAAGATTTTATCCGATGTAGCTTTAAACGCAGTCAGCTCGGTCTTTTGAGATTCCGCAACTCGTTCGGCAATAGCTGCCCAGTCGATCGCCTTGATCGTTCTTCGTGACATCTTTCGTTTTCGTAACAATAATCCTTCTCGCGACTAATGCAACGCCAGTCTCGACGTTTCGACCAGTTTCGACTTCGACGTTCGACTAGCTGCCAGGGGCAGTGATGGGCAGTGATCACTGATCAGTGTTCCGATTGAAGCCGAAATTTTTTATACGATGGATGGCCGCTAGAGGCGCTGCGCGGAAAAACAGTAACGTATCTACTATTGGGTAGATGAAATGGGGTTCCTTGAGCACCCCGCAGAATTTTAAAAAATTTATATGATTTGATTCTGAAAAATGAATGTATAACAACTGTATTTGTGTATATTTTGTAACTCGTAGGACACGTCCTGGAGTCTTTTTGTCCGGTAAGATTATTTCGGTACACTCCCGCCAATATAACTGCCTCAGGGCTCTGGTCGCTCTGCTACCCAATAGTAGATACGTTACTGTTTTTCCGCGCAGCGCCTCTAGCGGCCATCCATCGTATGAAAAATTTCGTTCCCAACACTGCTGGGCACTGGGCACACTGCTTGTGTTGTGTTTTGTGTTGTTGAGCTTGTGTGAAGTGTGAGCTCGTTACAATTACAATAATTTACATACAGTTTCTATCCGATTGTCTTTCGAGAGATAGCTTTGTTGAATTTCGTAAACGGTAAGTTCTATAACTGTGCACCAGAAACTGAACCCGAACTGAACAAAATAAAGATGTATTTATAATTTATATACATAAAGTATACACAGAAATTATAACTTTAATACATAAAAACATATACCAAATGATCAACCTCGTACAAAGAAAATAAGAAAGGGCAAATTAATAATGAAAAAGTTTACATAAAAATGTGTACCAGGTATGTAAATATGAAACCGGAATTTTTGTATAGAAAATACACGTTTATTGTAAGACAATGATACAAAATATTTTATTCGAAGTATTGCCCATCGGTAGCTACACATTTTTCCCATCTCTCTGACAATTTGTGGATGCCATGCCAAAAAAACTGTTCCTCTTTTGAGGCAAACCAGTCATTGAGCCATTTTCGTACATTTTCATAAGATGTGAAGCGCTGCTAATATAATCGGATGGAGCCAAGTCTGGTGAGTAAGCCGCATGCGAAAGTATTTCCCAACTAAACGCCTCAATCGTTTCCTTGACCGGTTTTTCTGTGTGTGATGGTGCACTATCATGAAGCAAAATCACTTTGTGTTGCCTTTTTTGATATTCCGGTCATTTTTCACGCAAAGCTTGATTCAAATCGATCATTTGTTGTCAGTAGCGTTCAGTATTAACGGTTTCGCCAGGTTTTAGCAGCTCATAATAGATCACACCTTCTGATCCCACCAAACACAGAGCATTGTCTTCTGTCCATAGCGATTTGGCCTTGCAGTCGATGTCGATGGTTCGCCTGGAGTTACCCATGATCTCTTACGCTTAGGATTCTCGAAATATATCCGCTTCTCATCGTCAGTCACAATTCGATGGAGAAATGGCTTTCTTTTGTATCTGGCAAGCAGCATTTCACAAGTGGTTTTCCGGTTTTCCTGCTATCTTTCATTCGGTTCATGTGGAACCCATTTTCCCATCTTCTGAATCTTTCCCATGGCTTTCAAACGTATGGAGACAGCTTCTCGTGTCACATTTATTTGATCCACGAGTTGTTGTTGCGTTTGAGCGTCATCCTCATCCAATAATGCTTGCAAATCGCTGTCTTCAAACTTTTTCTATGGTCTTCTACGTTCTTCGTTTGTCACATCAAAATCGCCATTTTCGAATTTTTTAAACCACTCACAGCACTGTGATTTACCAAGAGCATGCTCACCGTAAGCTTTGACAAGCATTCGATGCGATTCTGCAGCAGTTTTTTTCAAATGGAAACAGAAAATCAATGCTGTCCGCATATCGTAGCTTCCAGGCACAAAATTCGACATTTTCAACGTTATTAAAAACTATGCTGTTGTATGAAACTTGTATGGTTGTGAGTTGAAAATCTTTACCAGATGTCCAAACAAGAAAATGGCTTCAATGACGCGGTTTGACGGTAACTACATTGACAGCTAGAGCCACCTATGGGCAAATTCCGGTTTCATATTTACATACCTGGTATATAAAAATTCTACTAAATTCTATCGACCTCTATATTTTAGCATTTTTAGAAAATTTTCATATGCCTTGAGTGCATAAAAATCTGCAGTCTACATATGTAGTTATAACATTATTTTGGTTCTTCATAAATGTTTCAGGAACCGAAATCGATATTATAACTGTTTTCAATCCTTTATATGATTCTAGTTTACTGTCGTTGCTATAAAAAATTATATTTGATATGATTATAAAAAATTAAAACCTTGTGAAATTATTAGTTTACAGGAATGGCTGTAAATACGAATGTAAATAGTCTACGAAGTCTTAAGAAAAAGAAAATGGGGGGAGTGAGCAATCCATTTAATGATGACTTAAGTAACAGCATTATAGAATCTATGGAAACACCTATAGATATAGAATATTTAAAAATTGAAAATAACGAAACCCCTACCAAAAAGAAATGTGAGAATAAAATGTTGCAATCTAATTACAGTAATTGTAGCAATAAAGAAAAGACAAATGTATCGCAACATTCCGATGATGATTACAAAGTAACAAATGTCACTAACAGTTCCTTAATTAGTATTCGTAAAATGGAAGACTTGTGTAAAACTCCTATTAGAAATAACAGTTTAAATGAATCAATTCATAGAAATAGCATTAAAAACGAAAATACGCCCAGTCCTGCAAAATTTGGTTCTAGTATGTCAACTATAAATTCATTAGAATGGAATTGTAACAGTATTAAAGAATTACAAGAAACATCAACACCAACATCGGCCAAAAAGAAAAAACTTTATATAGACGAATCTAGTACACCTGCTAAACGAAAAAAAAGGAAAATGAATAATATGGGTGAATACGACCAATTATCTGATTCAGTTAAAACAGAATACGATGATACTCTAAATCAGATGGAGCATATAGAAATGTTACATGATTTGGATTCTGTGATGGATTTTAAAGATACTAAAATATCAATCTTCTTATCTTCTACTAATGATACACAGGACGATGAGAATCTAGATGTATCAAAAGATCCACAGGTTGATCCTCTGTCTATTGATAAACATGATATACACGATACTTTTATTGAAAACAGAGAGACAAAATGTAATACTCGTTTAAAAAACAAGAGAAAAGACGCTAAGAGTACTACTGCGAACGATGTAGAAAATACAGAAATAAACTTGAATAGCAAGGAACCTGACGAGACTCCAAGTGGAATAAAAATCGCGCTAGGGGATTTAGACATTCAGTCAGATAACGAAGAAACAGAAAACGAAGAAATAGAAAAGGAAGAAGAATTATCTGAAGATGCTGTAAAGGTGAATGTTATCGCTGGAATATTTTCGAATATTTTTACAACCTTCAATTCAATAATTATTTCGTTTACTATTTTAGAGATTATACGATTTGAAGGTGCAATTAATGCATGATGTACCGCCACAACATAAAATACAATGGAGACTCTCAAAGTCATTGACGACAGCAGAAAAAAATATGTTTTTACAACATGCATCAATGAGAAGAGGTATTTTTTTACCTGACGAAGATGAAATTATCAAGCGTAATTGGAAAAAATTCTGTGAAGTATGTATATTCGACGTTATTATATAAATTTCTATGTTAAAAAATCCTTCTTACAACTAGGTTCACGATTGGGATCCTAAAATTGTAAAACCATTTCTCTTCATGAAAAACGGTAAAAAATTTTATATTAAAAACCCGGAGGAAAGACAAAAGTTTCTTCAGTATTTAGCAAATGGATTGCCATGTAGATCGCTTAATAGCATACTCTATAGATGTAGAAATTTACTCATAAAAAACGAGAGATCTTCTCAAAGGTGTAACAGTATAATTTATAATGAAAATCATTCATGTACCGATTTACGTTCTAGAATTGACTGTGTAACAACGATTTATTTATGCAGGTACAGTACAGAAGAAGATGAATTAATTTTATCCTATATAAAGAACTTTAAAAAGCAAAGGAGACAACAAAAGGATCATTTCTCCAAATTAGCAAAAATGTTGAATCGTAACAGACAGTCAGTTTCGGTACGTTATCGTACACTGAGAAAGTCTTTGCGGTCTAGTAGAACAAAGAAACGTAAGCTCTTATTAAAGTATAACCGTAACAACTTACACACTTTTTTACCTACAAACGAAAAATAAACGGTGAACTTTATTGCAGCACCGTTAAATGTGGAGTGGACATTACAATTAATTGGTGAATTCATACACAATCTCATGGATGTAATGTTATGTGGAAAAGTAGAAGAATTGAAAGACGCTGTCATTCTAAAGCCAATTTGGTTGAAATTAGAAGAAAAGTTCAACATAGACTGGAATGTGTTGAAAGACTTTTGGCGTTGTCGATTGCATTTACAATTGTTTTCTCCTGAACCAATCTATTTAAATGATATTAGAATAAAATTAATCGAATAGTAAGTTATATAGAAAATATATCATATGTTCAGTTTAGATACAGTCTAGTCGGTGACAGTATGAAGTGGACACTCTTAAAACTCGCAGAACTTTTTTAAAATTGGTCCAAAGGACTTTAATTACGTAAGGGCGAAATGTCCTGACAAGGCTAAAAATCTGCGACTTTCACCCTTAAACTCTCATCTTTAAACGTATGTAGAGCATTGCAATGTTGATAAAACTTTATAGAGTATTTAAAACTTTCAGTATGCATATAAGAGTTACCGAAATCTACAAAACGCATCTTTTAAATTGTCGGTACAGGCTCACAATCAGATAAAAAAGTTGAAGAAACATCATTTTTAAAATTTTCTACGACTCCTACCAATTGGAATCTAAACAAATTTTTGTTTACTCATTCTCTAGCAAACTAGTCGGTCTAACACCTTGAAAAAATTGAAGTCCTTTGGGCCAATTTTTAAAAAAGTTATACGATTTTTGAGAGTCTCCACGTAATATTGTTCGATTGTATGTGTATATAGGGGACTCAACGTAACAGTTCTCACAATTTTTGAGATGTTTTTGGTAGTTTGAAAGAAATACTAATGTTCCGATGAAAAATTAAATTCATTGTCTCTATCTTATGGCATCACACAAATTTTTAGTATTGTAGACGATATTTTCACAAATTCAATCATACTGAACAAACATCGCGAAACATAAAACGTAATAAAACTTGATATAAATATTATACAAAGTAAATACTAAATGTATCTTTGAGACTTATTGAGATTGAAATTATATCGATAGCACTTGAAAAAAGTGATGGTGACCTCAAAATTTTATTAAAAATGGTATACTTATTGTTAGTGGTATTTTTATAATTTTTGATTTTATAATATATTTTGACGATTCAAGACTAGTGAATTTTACTGGAAGTGTAACAAAAATCTTGGTGATGATTATACTGTACACTGGTTGTAATTATAATCCATATAATATGGAAATATTTCATTATAGCATTTATGGGAAAGGAATTTCAAATATTCGAGAGATTTCGTGGCCTAGCATTTCGAGATATTTCGATGGGATCACTAGCTTCTTCTTATGTAAAGTATTTTTCTTGTTATACCAAGAAGCCGAAAAGAAAGCATGCACGACGTATTTTCCTGGTAAGTGTTATGTAAACACAAAAAAATTGACAGTGAACATTTTTCTATAAAAACTTAATGACATCTTTATGTTTCAGACATTATAGAATACCTTTATAATAGAAAAATGCGCGAAATAAAAAATAATGCTACTGACAAATTTCTCCCAAGATTATCTTATAATAAAGACAAAACCATTGAAATTGTTGATGAAGGTACAGATAATTATATAGCAAAGAAAATATAAAATATTTCATCGCACCGATCACGAAATATAAAAAATTTCTAACAGCACATTACTTAAAAATAATAATATGATTATTGAAATTAATGATAAAAACCATTTGATATTTACATTTATTTAAGAAAAGAAATGGTTACAATTCAAATGTCCAATATTCATAAATATATGTCACACCGACTTTTCCAATCCAATAGTAACATCGAACTTCATACATTGTTTTTTTTCGATTCTTTTTCCAATGCCTTTTCCTTTGCTCTTTGATACAAGGGCACAAGCTTGCCATCTTTAGCAAGCATTTTAAGTAACTCCATTATCAATGGTAGATAGTTATGTTTCCTTCTAATATTTTCTTCCTGATACCTTTTGGATTTTCGTATTTCCTTCTCTATTAATGCCTGCAAACATTCTAACTCGGCTGGATCGCAAACATTAGCTTTCTGTCGTTCGTACAACGTTTTTCTATCAGTTACTATTGCCATTAAATTAAAATGTATTTCTCCCTCGTTGTATCTGCAGAAAGAAATAGTTTGCACATAAAAGAAAAAAGATAAGAGCAATTTGAGCAACAAAAATACATACTTATTTATTCGTTTCTGTATTATTGGCTTCACTGCTTGAACCCATTGATCTCCAACTGGACATGGACCTAGATCCATTGGTCCATCTTTCAGCCCATCTAACTCGTAGAGTCGACCATCAATTGGAATATAACTGACAAAGTGAAATACATCATCGTCCTTAGATGCTTTCCTTAAGTCATATTCAAATAATGTTTGCCTATAATAAATAACATGTTTTATACATGTTGAAACAGTGTTTTATAGGATATAACATGTCACTCCTTGTTAATACATAAGCTGAGTTTTATAATGTGACGATGGAGCTTTCTGCAAAATGAGAAGGGGTATGAAAAAATCGATTGAACGAAAAATGTTCTGTTACAAAGTCAACGTTTTGTTTTTTAATAGGAGCCTGAACTTTCCCTTACTTTCTAATAGTGTTCTGCAAACAATTCGCGCACCATGACACCCGTTCATTCAAGTTCATGTTAGATCGGACAAAGCTAACAAACTTCACTATCAAAAATGAATAGGTGTAATTTGAAAGAGTAAATTCATTAGAAGAATTAGAAAATACTCTTCTGTTATTTTCCACCCAATGAACATATTAAGAAAGAAAATCAATTTCCATTTCACTTCAGTCCGTTGCATTTCAGCTAGAAAATTTTTATTTTGCATGAAGATCCGCTGTCCATTAATGTGAAGTTACATGGGAATGATCAAGTTCATGGTCCATTTTTAGCATTATCGTCTAGTGCAGTGTTTCCTAAAGTATGGTACGTGTAAACAGTGTTCGATTGTATAGATATAGAGAGACAATTGAAGGTATAACAAAGAAAAAGTGTATGCATGGAAAAAAGCATCACGAGAATAAACTTCTTTCTACAGTTACGCTACATTTACCTTCCAATATAAATATTTGAATTGTCAAATCGATGAATTGATCGCCTCTTGCTTGTTCTATGGCCAGCTTGAGCACTTCATATGTAATTAATATAGCAGATTTTTCCAAAACATTATACTGTACAACTGAGGTGACTGTACAAAGTTGTACGGTCTGGTACAGTTGTACGGTATATCGGTGTGAACCACTACTAATCCAATTACAAAACTTCTTTAAGTGGAGGGATCGGAGGGAAGAGTTCTGGTGAAAGAATGCCTGAGGAAAAGAGAAAAGATGTGGGAGATAACAAGAAATAGCAAAGAAAGGACGGAGTACCTGAATGACAAGGGATACAGTCAAGCAGGAATAGAAAAAGAAAGAAGGGAAGGAAAAGAATTTATGAGAATTATCGAGACTCTGAAGGAGAAGGATAGACAAATGCAGGGACAGTTATTCGTAGCATTTTTCTGATTAAAATTACACTAAGCAAGATATAATTTCAACTGTATTTAGTAGTTTAATTGAGGGTATGGAGTAACTTTAGGACATAGAAGAGGATAGCGAGTAGTTTTCCCCTCCAGGACAAAACTACTGGTTCCAGATTTTTTATTTTACAATTATTGAATGATTTCATAAGAAATGATTGTATAGATATCTAGGGTCTATTTAGTAGAACACGTATCACATTAGGAAAGCCGCACAAAGTCTAAATAAAATGAATCTTGTAAATTTTATAAGGGAGATTTAAAAGGGGTCCGCGCGCGGAGCAAATTGCATTGCGGACCATCTGCTGAACTGTGAAAACTCCCATACAATGTAGGTAATTTGCTCCACGCATGGACGGTCTGTTCGACTGTGCAACAGGCAACAGGCCTTAAGGCTTGGTAGCTTTAATGTAAAAAAAAGGTCTTATTTGACTTTTTCATACTTCTTTACAACTTGGAGAAAACTCAATCTGTCACTATAAGAATCAGCCTGTATAGAGCAAATTATAATAGAGATATGCAATATACCTTGAGAAAGAATTGTGTACTTCTCTTATTATATCAGAATTACTGAGAGCAAGTCCCCTCATATTGGCATCGAAGCTGTGGCAAAAATTTTTGAACTCCTCCAAATTTGGCCCCAATGATATATCAGCATGTTTACAATTTAATAGTACACTTAAAATTGCTTGTGTCGCGCACGCATTATTGATTACCTTTGTACGAAGAAATATTTATACATTTATTTATTGAATTTCTTTGTTTTACAAAAACTGCGCTAATACTTACTTGTTTTGCAAAAAAGATTTTATCCAACCTGTTATCTTGGACAATACTTCCTGTAGGTTCGTCATCCTGAACCCACTTGAATAAAAATATTAAACCATGTATAGGCCTAAAAATGATAATAATCAGACATTAAAATGACAGAACGTTTTTTTCCTTTATTTATGGGGTATTCGTTAAATCTATCGATTTATAAAAATTTAAAGCGTTACTTTCATCATAAAAGTTTTATATATCTAGAAAAATGTGTTCAAGACTTCAACTGAAAGATTTACAAATGAATTTCGCCAATATTTATAGCGATAATTAGGTTATTTTATGTCAAATAATTTACACTCACTTTAAGCTGTCGAACTGTTCGTCCTCCAAACTCCATAATTCTTCTACTTGTGCACCTTTTACACCTATAAAATAATATCGATAGTATTAAATAGATAACAAGTATGTTTTAACAAAAAAAGGTAGAATGCACAAGCATAAAAAAAAATTATTTGCATAAAAGTTTCTCGTAAATATGAGTAAATGAAATTATTTTCTAAAGGACTATAATAAGTGATAAATTTATATAAGATTTATAATGGTTTACCAAATTCTTTAATTAATTCCGTGAAAACGCCAGGATCACTTTCGATAGGACACCAATTGCCCGCTGAGTCCGCCATCTTTCTTCCATCATTTGCTAAACTAAACTCAAACGGTAACACTAAATAGAAAAGAAATGAGAGAGAGTGCTCCCATTCAAGTTTCCGTTGTCTTTCAACGTGCTGCACCAAGCGGCGAATTTCGTAAAATCATAGAGATCTGTCCATAGACCATAGAAACTTATAGACTCGGCTTCAGATAACATGCCGTGTTCCAAGATTACTTCATCTACCAGATGATGGATGTGGGCAAAGTGCTATATATAGTCTCTTGAGAAGTCGCAGTGGAGTGATGCCCACTTGGACTCCGACCGATTGGACGCGTTCCTTTTGGACTCCGCGCCGATTCGACTCGTGCCGATTGAACTCGTACCGTTTGGACGCCGTTCCGATTGAACTCGTACTGTTTGGACGCTGTGGCGGTTGGATTAGTTATTCTCTTTTGTAAAAATACGTTATATCCTCACACACAAGAAACACATAAAAAAACCACATAAAAATTTAAATTCAGATCCAAATTTAATAGATTCCAAATCATATTTAACCATATATTTCCCAGTACAATATCACCATATGTAGACTTCGAAAAGCAATGATTATAAAATTCGCGGCGTCCAACGATTATAAAATTTCCGGCGTCCAAACGTCACGAATCCAACCGCCACGGCGTCCAAACGGTACGAGTTCAATCGGAACGGCGTCCAAACGGCACGAGTCGAATCGGCACGGAGTCCAAAAGGAACGCGTCCAATCGGTCGGAGTCCAAGTGGGACACCCCCGATATATATTTGTATCACGGTTCTGTCGGTCCTTACAATTTTTTATGCAATAAGTTTCCACCATTTTTCATGGTATTAATTATTGTGGGTAAAAAATTTACAAAATTTGCCAGCACAGCCTCGTTTATTAAATGATTGGATTAATAAAATATGAAAAAGTTATATAGTTTCTTTATAATCATCAATTAATATTACAATGCTAAAGCTCAATTTATTTACACTATATACAAGCAATAAATTAATTAAATCCTCAAAATGTTATAACTAAGAATCAATGATCATTAATCGGCGTTACGTTACAAGTTCTTTTAACAAAAATTGTACATCAAATTTACAACAAACTTTCCAAAAAAAAGTCATTTGAAATGCAGTTTACATTCATCGATAGCATAAATTGAATCTTACTCTTTTATAATCAGATATCCGTAAAAGGAATATCAATATGTCGTACATTTAAAGTCAATGTGCATACATTGCTAACATCAGTGGACTATTTTTATTTGTATATCGTATATACATACATATATAATTTGTGTCAATGTTTTTACCAAAATTTTAAGTGACCGTAAGCATTGATAGTATTCAGCATGAAACTTCATTGAATTAGCTTGTTGAAGTAGTATTAATCGCTTGTAATAAAAAATGACATCTATGACAAAACACTATATGTAGTCTTTATACATTTGTTGTGAAAGCACCTAGCATTGCATAATCATGATATTAGTTATTATTTTCTGTATGACATAATGACGACAGAATATCCTCATACCGCCGCATATTTGTTTCAAATGTTTCTAACTGTTTAGTAAGGTCCCCTCCGACTTGTTCACCAACTGTTCTTTCTTCCATAAAGGCTTGAAGCTGAGGCGCACTTTGACATTCACGATAAAATGCTCCTAAATCGCTATTGGTATTTGTACCAGCGAAAGGAGTTTTCTGGAATAATATTTGAAAAGTTTAAAAAGACCACATCGTAAACATATTATAAATGTAGGAACGTTAATTACCAAATCTACCATAATAAAATCGTCGTTAGCACTGGTCATTGAGCAACTACTTCTCCTAGATCCATTTTGCGAGTTGCACTTTGGCGTTGTGTTATCATTTGTAAGTTTTTCGTTATTTCCATTGCTGCTGTCTGTTGTAGCTGTTGTTATTGTAGTCTTTGTGTTTGCAGCCTCAGCTGCTGTGACGGGTGGAGGTGAAGTTTGTCTAGGAGTTAACAAAGAACTAAAAGGTACATCTGGTATAACAAAGTCCTCTTCGTTTACAGTAACAGGTTTATTGACTACAAAAGCTCCCACTTTAATAGTATCACTGAGAGATTTTGATGTTTCTTCGCTAAAATATAAATGTAAAAAAACGTATCTGAATATATTCATATTTGATTGAATTTTAAATAGAAAAATTCAACATTATATCGATCGCTCACCTTTGCTGGTACCTTGTGTGACGAGGACTTAAATCTGAATGAAAATGATCACTCTTTACCATTATCGAGTCACGACCGGTATGAGTAGGAGAAATAGTCATCTTCGTTCTATACGATACTGATAAATGAATTGTGCCCACAGGTGTGCACAATTGACCTACTCTAACATTTTTATAATTATCACCTTAAAAAAGATTTGCTTTAGTTTCTGTTATCATTTCAATAAGAATTACAAAGTATGTTGATAAATATACCATAAATATATATAAATTAAATAGTAGAATAGAAAAAATGTATACCTAAAGTATGTAGCTGTGGTTCTCCTAGATAAATTTTATAGCAAATAACATAAGAATCTGGGCCTTGCCTTCTACTTAGCTTATAAGCCGGAGTAATTCTTGATACGGACAATAAAGATTTCAATAAAATGCCCATTCTGTTATACACTGTGTACGTTACTCTTACAGCAGGATCGCTATGTTCAGGCAAAACACGAAGACTCCATGTTTCTAAAACCATTGTGTCACCTTCAACGGTCCTCAAAGAGATTTCGATACAGAGAGGTATAGTTGAATTGACTATTTCCCCGCATAATGCTCTTTTAGCTTCAGCCAAAACTTCTGGTACATCATGGATAGCTAAGTTGAACTACACAATCAAACAATATAGAATCATAAGATGTTTTAAAAATATTTAGCATTTCGTAACAAATAGCATATGCATTGTCAGTGTACTTTTTACTCTATACTTCTTACTTTAACTTAATAATAAGATGGGTTTCTTCTTTTTAGTTTTCAATTATACTCTCGTATATATATAATTAATTTAGGGGTGTGCGGGTACCCAACATTTCGGATTCGGGTCGGGGTCCCGGAAGTTTGCAATATTCGGGTACTCAAAGTCAAAGTTGGTCGTTGTGTCAAACCCTTTGCACTCCGTTTTCGCCGATAATGCGATATTTGAAATATGAACCTTAAAACCACTGTTGCTGCTAAGGCGACACGACTGTTTCGCTTATTAATATAGTGCTGGAGTTGTCGGTGTAATATATGAATGAATCACTAGGCTGGAGTGCTAAAGGTTAAGATGTGCAATCATCGGTTGTAATAATATTTCGATATGTAGTAAACACCATTTACTAAACGTTGATTTGATTGCAGGTTTGTCCTAACTTTAACTTCGGGTACCCGAATATTGCAAACTTCCGGGATCCCGACTCGACCCGACCCGATCATTGCCCGACTTGACCCGAGGCGCAGGTACCCGTACATCCCTAATAATTGTTAATTACTGTAGTCACACGTAAATTAATATCTACACGAAGTGAAACAAAATGGTTTAATGAAAAGCTTGTTTTACAATTATTTCTTATATTTTATGCATTTATAACAAAAATGAGTAGGTGTCATTTAAAACATTAAAAACATTCGAAGAATTTAAAAATACTGTTATACACATATTATTTTCAACCTATTAACCATATTAAGAAAGAAATCAATTATTATTTCACTCCAGGTCGTTGCAATTCAGGTAGAACATTTTTATTTTGCATAAAGATCCGCTGTGCCTACTTATTATTTATGATCTGTTTATCAACGGTCAAATTTTAATACATGAAAGAAAGATGCGAAGAAAACAATGCTACATTTTTAAATACTAATATAACATGTATATCTAGGACTATCATAAACAAACAAGCTTACCCAATCTGTTCCAGATGAATTTGGCTTGCACTTTGTGCTGACCTTTTCACCTGACCTCGACTGCACTATAATTTGTGCAGCTTTCAATGCCAAGAATTTAGTAAACTTATCCAAATCCTTTCTATCTTGCATACTCAATTTTAATGCGGACATTTTAGTGGGTACTGTTCTCTTAGAATTTTTATCAAAAACAACAACACAGTTATCGAATTGAAATAACTGATATATGTATCACTAAATTTCATAAAATTTGGAATATGCCAAAACATTCCCTTTGACAGTTTTTAAAGTTACATGATGCAATTGTATTTGACACTCGCACGTGATAACCATTGCACGCGAGTCAGCCAGCAATTCGAATTTTTCCTATCACTTTCTAGTAATGCAAGGACTCCAATCGAAAAGCAATAATTTGACAGCAGCATGGACATCATATCGTTGCATTGTGTTGCGAATAACTCTATGGCAGGTTATGTGTAACGAATCGATCTGATTTTCTTTTAAACAGAATTCAGGTCACTCGTGATTCAATATAGAGTCACAGTCGAAAATATTATTCGTACCAATTGATAACGTAAGATTTCTTTTTACTGCTTTTTACGAATAACACACTACTGACAATAGGGTTGCACACAGTGATGCCATACGGGGGGAAGTGATAGATATATGATGTACCCCCTCTCTGATGACCAGAGCGCGACGGGGCATACGCAACGTGTCGGTGGAATAGGGAAGGTGAATAGTGGAAGGGGAAAAGGAGGAGAGTATTTCCGAGAATTTGGGTACCGATCGGTACCCATATGGCATCACTGGTTGCACAATAAGTTCACTTTGTACTGTTAAGGCGAACGCACATCGTACGAATAGAAGTGTACTGATGTACTGTACTGTGTACTATTTATACATATATATATATATGTTACTTCATTTTCATGTTCTAGATTTACTCTCTATCTCTATTCTCTATATATCTTATGTGTAAAGCCAGGCGAAATTGGGCGAAATGTTGATCAGAGAGGATATGAGAGTGCTCACGCCCGGGTTTTCGATGCCTCCGAATTGCTCCGAATCCTAGCCTGGATCAGATCCTAGACCGACGGTAGAGCGGATGCTTAGCCTGGTTCTGTCTCATTCTAAAACATGCTGCTGCATGGTGTGGTCTCTGTTTCGTGGTAAAAGTGGGCTCTATCCTCGGTGTAGGAGCTGTTCCGTGCTAAGCGTGAGCGTGCCAAAAAGTGGTGGCAACTCAGACCCGGGCGTGAGCACTCTCATATACTCTCTGTGTTGATCAATGTTGATTATAAACTTGTACCACCGACGAGATATAGAATAGTCCTAACATCTTATGGGACTTCGTGTCCATGCCACAGACGAGATATAGGAATAGACCTGGCACCTTATGGGACTTGGTGTCCATAGGAATCTGTAGTACCGGCCAGTGATTTCAGCGTCCTCTACGCATTGAGAACGGTGAATTCGAGAACTAGAACCAATCCGACTCGGGTTCGACTGGTAAAACTTCTACAGCCAGTGCCGGATTAATCCAGCACGGGGCCCGTAGCAAATGTAGCCAGGAGGCCCTATGGTTTGCACGATAATATAATAAAACCCAATGAATGACCTTTTTTGTAGCAAAAATATCTGCGAACGGTATGTCTACAGCGTTGTCAAGTCTAAAGTACGCAACGTTGTCCGATTACGAGTTTTCAACACATACGAAAATCATCGGAGAGTGCAATCGCGAAGAGGCTCTCTTCTGCCCGTTCGCCGTAAAGAGAGAGAATACGCTAATAAGAAAGAAATCTCCTTACGTTATGCCGAGAACTTGTGTATGTACTAATTGTAAGATACACGAGAGAATTTTGCATCCGCAACAAATTAACCCTTCCGACCCGAAGGACGTACGGTGTAGGTCCTCACGATCTATCGTATGCGGAAGAACGACGTATGGCGTACGGCGTACGGTGTACGTCCTGATGCAATATGTACATTCCAGTAGTGGACAAAAATTTAAAGGCACTCTAAAGAAGACGATAACTGTTTTAATATTGTACTATACGATTTTAACTTTTTTGGGAAGCTAGAGAAATTAGTTTATTACAGGATGCGAAAAGAAATTTTTTCAAAAATTGCAGTTGATCGGAATTGTTGAAAAAATACTAAAAGTCGCTTTTTCAACTTTTTTATGTGGGCCTATATCGAAAATTTTAAAAAAAATTTTGTAGATCTATGTCAATTACATGCACTGTGAAAGTTTCATCAAAATCGGTAGATGCGGGAAAAAACGACAGGCATTGAAAGCAGTGTCGTTTAAATACACGTAATGCGAATGGAGTATACAATTTTTTCTTCTTGCTAATAAATGCTCAAAACATGTGATTTATCGGTAACGTTGGGTGTTGACACTGAATGGTAACGGGGCGTTTGCGCACCGATACCGACGGTACCGGGGCGTTAGCGCACCGATACCGACGGACACCAAAATGCATTGGATGTCCGGTCTATTCCTATATCTCGTCTGTGATACAACCAATAGCAGTAATAAAAGTGCAAGGTATAAATCTTTTTATAATCAAAACTTGAACTTAGTTTGCAATAGATGAAATTTGTATAATTTCCATATAATTTGTTTTCAGCTTAAAAAATGAAATTGCCAATGAAGATGATGGTTTCGCACTTTGACGTTACCTATCAATGATGTAATCATTGATATTGGAAAATTTGTAAGTACAAGATGTATTATCTAATTTATTTTAAAAGTGATATATTAGATTAGCACTGCATGGACAATGCATGGACGACAATGCACAACTGGCCCACGTTCTTGCAGATACCGAGCCGACAGTGGATCGAGCATCAGCTGGCAATGTAAACAGGTGTTTCGTCGTGACCAGGGAAGCCAGACGGTGCGGCTCAACGGCTCAAGTGGCCCCTTACGTCTCCGTCCCTCGCCTAGATGGTGCCTCCGCTATCCCCCCCACTCTTCCGCCTGTGGGAGCCGGCGAGGGACGGAGACGTAAGGGGCCACTTGAGCCGTTGAGCCGCGAGACTCGCATCTGGCATCCCTGGTCGTGACTGTCGGTAATCAACGCGCGGTCTCGTTTGGCACCTCACTCAAAGTTGTAAATTTTGAGCTCCCGATGTGGACGCGTTTCTCGCCGTGTCACCGAATTGTTACCCGCCAAATTAATCTAGGGTAACCGGATCCGAAGGTTGATGAGCGGTGGACTGCGTACGATTCTAAGTTCAACGAAAGAGGCTGGGATCACGATGATCTCTGTATGGCACGAGAAGACTATCTGACGCTGCTCCTGGGTCCGCTCGCGCTGGTCACCTCGTTGGTGAGAAAAATCCTCGAGGGGATGGGTCCTAAAGTTTGACAGGGTCGTCCTCATTAGCCGATTGACTTGAGGGAGGAGGGTCTTCCGGACAGTCCTCCACGGTGGAGGTGAAAGTTCTTACCCCCAAGTCACTCGGGGAAACTACGTAAGGATGTCGCGTAACGGGACCCCGGTGCAGCGTGACGGAAAGACCCAAGTGGCCCGCACGTGGCCGTGCAATTTTTAGGTCCCCTTGTCCCGAGCGGATGGACGACCATCGGGCTCGGACCCCGGGATGCCAGACACGAGGGTTGTAACCATAAACTGGTTAAAAACGTTCGACCTTCGCGACCCTGCCGATGGTAATTTCGAACTTACGGTTCGAGTAATAAAGGACCGATTGCCGCGCGGAGTGGCAGATGGTTGGGGTCTGATTTATGGCGAAGATCGCGAGTGCCGAATGTGAAGTCGCGAAACCGAACAACAGGGGAGTCGAATTTTGTTTGCCATATTTAAAAGTTGATGCTAACTTTTTTCGTGCGTTGCTAATTTTTTTTTTCTGTTCTAGCCATGAATCACCTGAACTATTTCGTCGACGAGAGGATGATGCACAATGCACGAGCACTGCATGGAGATTTCGTACATAACCGTGGTAAATAAGCGATATAGTAGTAACAATGACAATGTTTATATTATTTCACATTTTTATATTTTTTATTTTCGAATGCTGCCACTTTCCACACTTTCCAAAATAAATGGTTACTTATTCTCGAAGGTTCCACTTCGTTACATTTTAAATAAATTTGTTAAACCTTCAAAAATAAGAAATTTCTAGTAGCTACAAACTCCCCTTGTTCCACATTCTATGAGCTCCACAGTTTATAAACCGTTCATTTGTATATTTAGTATTACGACTTGGCAACGTCGGATCAAAATCTCAGTTATTCGAATGTCGAATAAAAATAACGAATAAAGATACAACTGATTTTTATCTATTCCAATTCTCGTCACGAATAAAACAATCGAATAAATCATCTTGCTACATCAAGCTTCGAATAAATCTTGAGGTTACGATGAAAATCGTTCCACTGAAATCCACAGATACATTTGCGTAGCCAAAATCTGACGAATAAACCGTAAGATAAATGGAGGCGCTGTCTTCGACTCTCGAATAACGGTGAAAGATAAACTGAAAATTGTCAGCTGTCATCTTACGGATAATGCCTCTCGAATAACCTCTCGCCGCTAGAGGCGTTGAATACGCATACGCAGTTACTTCGCGATTCGATAAAAAACAGATGACGAATGAAATTTCTGGAGAGTATCTTACAGATAAACTGTGTTGAATATGTATTTGGAAACTCAGTACAAATAAAAGATAACTTTCGTTTATCTTTTATTTGAAAATTTTAGATAAATTTTAAATTTTGCCCATCTCTGCTATCATTGTTGATCGTTGGCGTAAGTCTACGTTGTGTTGTCGATAAGTCCCTAAAAATAATAAAACAGACATTAGATGTGGAATTTTTATATAACTAATATCTTTAATTACGTAAACATAGAAATTAAAGAATTTTTTATGTACAGTTAGGAGCATAACTGGTTAGGATCATACACGCACTTTAAGTCAGAATAACTTTTTTTATGAATGGACCAAACGACTTGAATTTCTCTATAAAGCTGGAAGAATTAGTAAATGACGTCTAAAAAATATGTTGAAAAAATGCATTTGTTCGGAATTGTGAGAAACAATAGTAAAAATTGATTTTTACAACTCTTTTAGCTGGGCCAATAACGAAAATTTCAAAGATGTGTTTGATCATCTCGTATAAATTATATACGTTCAGAAAATTTCATTGAAATTGGTTAATTGGTTTACGAGTTATAAACGATCAAAAGTGGTAAAAAGGCTGAAAATCTTGAAAAAATTGCAATTTTTACCACTTTTGATCGTTTATAACCGAAACGAGCATTTCTTGCCGACCTCTGTTTTAAGGGAAGGAAAGTACTTCAAAGAGTAGAAATTTGTTAGAGTGTTGCATGTTCAAAGGAATGTATAATACACGTATAATACGTAAAAAGTAATTGATATCGTAAATAGCGACGGAAACATACATATCTCTCTAATGAACTAAAACAATAGAGGTGCATATTACTATAATATCTATAATGTACCTGTGATAAGAATTCTGACGATTTCTTTGAGACCATAGATGGAATGCACCATAAATTAATGGATTTACTAAACTGTTGCTCATTCCGAAGAAGAATATTCCGCTTTGCAATTCTTCACTGAGCTGAAAGAAATATCAATTTGTTATATCCGACATTCGAAATATTTTACTACTTATAATATAATCATTTATAATTAGTAACCTGTTGAATGATTATACTCGCTATAGATAAGAACGAGGCTGCTGTGTAACTTGGGTAACCAGAAATTGTTGCCTTTTTCCTACGTAATCCAGTAGATTTGGACGAGAAAATGCGAAAAATCCAAGTTTCCATCCTAGAAGATGGAAACAATGGTTCAAAAGTTATGAGCGTTCATAACTTACCGGCTACCGGCGCGGCGCGGCGCGCGACGGCCCGACCACAGACGAGATATAGGAATAGACCTGACACCTTATGGGACTTGGTGTCCACAGGAATCTATAGTACCGACACCTTAAAATGCCAGTGAAAGCAATAATTTTCTTTAAATTTTATCCATAATTTGCGATTAAACTGACTATAAATATTGTGCCCCTAGAAATAATAATAATACCTCTTTTTATTTCTATAGAGGTGTTGACACTGAATGATAATGGGACACGAGTGATGCCCACTTGGACTCCGACCGATTGGACACGTCCCGATTGGACTGTCCCGATTGGACGCGTTCCTTTTGGACTCCGTGCCGATTCGACTCGTGCCGTTTGGACGCCGTGCCGATTGAACTCGTACCGTTTGGACGCCGTTCCGATTGAACTCGTACCGTTTGGACGCCGTGGCGGTTGGATTAGTTATTCTCTTTTGTAAAAATACGTTATATCCTCACACACAAGAAACACATAAAAAAACCACATAAAAATTTAAATTCAGATCCAAATTTAATAGATTCCAAATCATATTTAACCATATATTTCCCAGTACAATATCACCATATGTAGACTTCGAAAAGCAATGATTATAAAATTCGCGGCGTCCAACGATTATAAAATTTCCGGCGTCCAAACGTCACGAATCCAACCGCCACGGCGTCCAAACGGTACGAGTTCAATCGGCACGGCGCGGCGTCCAAACGGCACGAGTCGAATCGGCACGGAGTCCAAAAGGAACGCGTCCAATCGGGACGTGTCGAATCGGCACGGAGTCCAATCGGGACGTGTCCAATCGGTCGGAGTCCAAGTGGGACACCCCCCTGTCGTACTAGGGCATTTTCTACAGGGTCGGTAATTCAGAACCACGGCGTGAAAAATGTATTGCATGCACAGTCTGTACCTATCTACATAGCAACATGGCGGCACCCTTTCCTGTCAAAAGCATCGAAAATGTCTCAACTTTGAACATTCATAACATTTGAAGCATTGATCGAAACTCTAGGATCGAAACTTTGACTTTTTGCATTTTCTCATTTCTGGTTACCTAAGTTAGAGTTTAACCGAGAGCGGTGCTTTACAATGTGTGAATTTCTTATGTATTACTATACAATATCTAGGTGCGCGGTAGTGCACCAGCCAAGTTCCTCGCACTACCTCCTTTTACACGAAACAACTTAGCCGTTTTTTAGAGGCTTATAACTCGGCACGTCACGGGGCCCCCAGATAGCACAAAGACATCTCAAAGACGTCTGAAAGTTGCCTGTCGCAAGACGTAAGTACGTCTGACAGACGTCTGCTACGTCTTTGGACCGCCATTTTTACCGTCTTAAAGACGTCTCTCACAGGTCTTTTCGACATCTTAAAGATGCCTTGTAAAGACGTATAAAAAATCGCCTGAAAGACGTATCTTTAAGACATCTTTTTGGGCATCTTTTATGCGTCTTTCGGGGCATCTTTTAGGCGTCTTTTTGAGGGCCTTTTATGCATATTTTAGACGTCTTTTTCAGACGCACAAAATCTTCAAATTTAAGAAAAAGTTGTAAAAAAAAATTGGAATCTATATATGTATATATATTACTACTTTCATGCACTGCTTGAGGGAATATTCCACACTTTGTCTTCGAAAAGACCTTATTATAATCCAGAAATTTTTATGCAGTTGGGGTGGGATTCGAACTCGGGCCTTGTGCTTCCTCGCTGAGCCATGCGAACCTATATTCTTACATTCATTACTTTTTATTCTTATAGGCTCAAATCATATCAAATCATATAATTATTAGAAGAGATAAATTTCTGTAAAATATTTTTTACGTAAAAATCAAACTACTTTTTTTAAATGAAGCATAGTATTAGTATATTAACGGCTAAGAGATATATACATTTTCTTAAGTACTTCATTCGCATGTAAGCATAGAAACACATATATGTATTTTCTAAATACATAAACGAAAACATTTTATTGTGAAAAACATGTATTGTTATAATATACAGGGTGTGTTTCATGCAATTGTTTCAAGCTACAACTCCGTTATTAATGCATTTACGAAAAAATATCATAAGAGAGAGAGATAAATGTGTTTTATAAAACCTGCCTTTATTGAAGAAGATGGTGCCTTTTATGCATTTCATTTCTGCCGAAAAAACGAAGTCTCCAAAGAGGCGGCCTTTACATGTCCATAAAGGCATCTTTTCTCAGACGTCGTTTTGACGGTTGGAGAAAGGTGCCTTTTATGCATCTCATTTCTACCGTAAAAACGACGTCTCCAAAGAGGCGGCTTTTACACGTCCATAAAGGCATCTTTTCTCAGACGTCGTTTTGACGGTTGAAGAAAGGTGCCTTTTATGCGTCTCATTTCTGCCGTAAAAACGACGTCTCCAAAGAGGTGGCTTTTACTCGTCCATAAAGGCATCTTTTCTCAGACGTCGTTTTGACGGCGAAAATAAGACGTATAAAAGGCACCTTTCTTCAACCGTCAAAACGACGACTGAGAACAGATGCCTTTATGGACGTGTGAAAGGCGTCGTTTAGGGACGTAAGACGTAAAGACGTAAGAAAGATGAGAGAACGACGTCTGCTATCTGGGGGACCAAGACGCGTGGCCGGAAAAATGGGGCGTAGCCCTTGGAAAACGGCCGGAACTTAAACTTAAACTTATTATTTCAGTATTTATACTTGAGACTTATGCAAATAAAGGAACTAGTAATATTATAATTTTGACAGTATTATTAACAGAAAAAATATACACTTACGTGTTTGTTAGGATTAAGGAACATAAGAATGATCATCATAGCGTAATAAGGGGTCCACCAAATGATAAAGGCAGCTACAATGACGATACTGAGTCTCAACGACTTGGCCTTAGCTCGATGCATTAATTTTTTTCTATTTATATCTTCGTTCACGTAACAAATATTATTATTAGTCGACTTCAGCTTGAAAATCTTCTCACTTTCTGAAATTGTTGTATATTTTTAATCAGATGAATTAAGAGACTAGGTAGTATCATATTTTAATTTAGGCAATCTTCGTTAGAGATCAGACTCACATCCGATCATACTGCCATAAAATAATAGTATAAGAATTACTAGTATATACATATATGTATATGGTATCGCTAAACTTTAAACACGCATAACTTTTCAACTACTGAATCCCTAGGATTGAAACTTGGATTTTTGACATTTTCTCGACAAAATCTACAGGATCGCACAAGAAAACGGAAGAAATTTCTGGTTACGCAGGTGTATGTATATGTACTCCCTATTTCGTAAAAATTGAAATTGTAGAAATTTCAGATTATACTAGCGAGTTACTCAAGTTGTTGCTAGATGGCATCTAATGAAAATCTGCTGCTAGCGCATGTGGCAATATCCCAAGGCCGAGAAAATCGAGCGGGGGGAAATAATGTACCCCCTCTTCTCTGATGACCAGGGTAATATGTGATACGTTGCGCGTGCGCGATAGGCACCGGCTAGTGGAAGGGGAAAGGAGGAGAAGAAAAGGCGGTAGCAGTACAGCCAGAACGGGGAAATCGAGGAGAATACAGTTTACCCTGTTACGGTTACATCCTTACCAACGCGAAACTATCCCCACCAGCAACCACCGCTGGAACCCCGCGTCCACCGCGCCACGAAGCCGCGAGCGCGACGTACGGCCGCGAGAGCGTCACAAAGTATTCCTAAAAGTATTCTTTGGGGTCTCCTATACCACTAACTTTAACATTTGAGTATGTTCAAATCACATTTTCTTATCATATTTATTTAAATTGCATATGTTATTGTCCAGGTCTTTTAACAATTTTGTTTTTTCTATTGGCTCAACAAATCCTATTAGGCTTATTAAAATAAACAGAACAACTTGTATTATAAAAATGTTACGAAGGAAATAATAAATAATATATTTATTAATGAGAATATAGGAAAAATGTTTGTATATACTTACGAGAGATTGTAATCACAGTAGAAACGTAGGTTATTATAAGAATGATTAGAGGGAGAACGAACATGAAGAATAAGCTAAACGACACATAAAGTTGCTCCTGCCAGGGCTTTGTGTAGAACCCGTGAGTTACACATTGTGTGAAGTCTTCAATGAATGGACCCTTGGCTACGTGGAATACAATAAGCTGTAAATGAGAAAAAGATTAAATTTTTATTCGAATATTCTTCATACATGTGGCTGTGAGGACCAGGGTTGTCATATTTTGCGCGGGCCAGGCCCCTTACCACTTACGGCGCGGCGTAGGCACAAAATTCAGAATACTGCTGATATTGTCACGATGTAAAAGAGAGAGAGCGGGAGAGAGAGCGGGAGAGAAAGAGCTCTCTCTCTCCCACTCTCTCTCTCTCTCCCTCTCTCTCTCTCTTCCACTCCCTCTCTCTCTCTCTCTTCCACTCCCTCTCTCTCTCTCCCGCTCTCTCTCTCTCCCTCGTATTCACGGCATTGAATATTGGCTGTAATTCGTGAAACACCGTAGCCCCCCGTAAATACGGGAATCCTACTACTATGCGTCGTGTGACGTAAGCAGCCGAAAAGGCGTGATTACGCGGCGACGACGGGAGCGCCAGAGGTGGGGATGGGCGGAGCTAGCTGTGGGGACCCCTCTTGCCTCTGTGCTCCCCCGGGGAGCTTCTTGTCAGCGTTCAACGATACGTAGGACCGTAATCGAAACCGATATCAACTAAAATTTCGGTCCATCATAACAGTTATTTCGAATATCGGTCCTTCATAACTGTTTCAAGGACCGAAATCGATATCATAACTGTTTTTAAGCCCTGGGTAAGGGGCCTGCCCCGTGCGGAATATGGTAACCACCCTGGAGGGAGGTCTCTAGATTTAGAAATACAATTCAACCTTCTGTAATTTATCCATTTCGATTACATTATATATTTATTTAGATTTAGACACACATAAATCTATATGTCACTTCGCCTATCCATTCCACTGGGAGGCATACCCCAGGAAGGGCTGCGAAGCTCGTAAACATGCCGTATAAAGGTCGATACAGCTTGCCACGAACGATCAAGCCAGGAAAATGGACTCCATTCAGCTTGGGCCTCAGCCTTCCTGCGCTTTCCTGACGGTAATTTGAGGCGTTTCCCGAGGCTCGCACAATGGCCAAGCGCCTAAAATCGTGTCTAACCCCAGGGGTCCCCCAGAACCTTTTACTCCCCTCTACACCCCAGGAAATGCCTATGCTAGATGCCGTCCAGTCATCGGTAAAATTCCGTTCTCTTCAGAATTTTTCCGGTGACCGGTGACCGGCAGGCCCGACTCTACCATAAGAACAAAGATAAGAGGTTTATGACAAAGTCCCAAAGTTAAAAATTGTGTTCCTTCCATTGACTGGACTATATCTGTATAGTTCAAGTGTTGCGGAGTACGTCCAGATCGTTCCGCGATGGCCTTTGCTGCGTATAGCACGTGATGTGCGCCGAGTGTTGCTCGAAGGACCACCCACAACGATGTGGGAAAAGCTTGCACAATTAATGAAGGACCGAAGAGTTTTATTTACAACGACCACTGTACATTGAGAGCGAATTATTACAAGTCCCGTGACTTGGTAGACCCCGTTGGACCGTTGGACTTCTGCTTGGAAAACGAAGTGGTTTGGCGAAGCCTCAACGATGTTCTGGTTTCGTGAAAACTCTAAGCCGCCTTAGGTCCGATTCCATCTCCCTCGTGCCCTTATCCGCGTGAAGGGTGGGAGTGAGGAAAGCCCTCATTTTTGGAAGAGTGGCGGCAATTTTGCAACCGTGCCCGAGCGACTCCTTGCCGAGGGACTCCAGGTCGAAGGTCCGCCGGTGTTCGTAGACCGCGTTACATTTTTCCTGGGAATCCCTCGTCGAGGCCACGGTTCGACACGTCGAAAGTACTCGGAAGAATCCTTAAAAACGTGCTTCAGAATAATCCGGACATCTGCGTGACAAATGTCGACCGGTTCGACAGATCCAAAGGTAAATCCGCGTCTGTGTGTCATAAACCCTCCCTGTGATTGCCTAGCCTCGACATCAAGTCAAGCAGTCAGCATTCTAAGACCTTGCGTCATTCGTCAAGACGATCAGTCAACATTCAAAGTCAGTCACATTCAAGGCTCCAGCAGGCTTGCCATATGCGCGCCCCGCCAGGCCCCTTACGTTTCCGCCTCTCGCCACGCCACGCACCGTCTTTGCACTCTTCCCACTAGTCGCTGACGCGACCGTACGCCACTGTCGCCAGCGTTAGTGGGAAGAGTGCAAAGACGAGGTACGGTGCGTGGCGCGGCGGCGAGAGGCGGAAACGTAAGGGGCCTGGCGGGGCGCGTATATGCCAGCCTGGGCTCCAGTATTGTTCCATTGGTTTGTGAAGTTGATAGGGCGAGTTAAACCCACCGGAGTATCGTCATCACTCATCATCAGCATCAATCATCATCATCTGATCGTCGTCATCGCCATCCCTAAAACCAGCCAAAGCGACCCCGAGTCCATCTCTGCCCACTTCTGCTCAACTCTGCTTTCAGCAAAGGATTCGGTTACGGCGTTTTCCGTTTTCAGGAAAGAGATTGGAAAGATTCCAATCGAAATACACGCTTAGAAAATTCTCTGCACGTAACACGATAATTGTCTAAAATGTCGTAAGATCTAATTTTTATAATGTGTATAAAGAATATGGAAATTTTAAATGCGTATGCAATATATCAATAGATACTTCTCGGTGGCGGTCATTTTGATTAAATACGATAATTTCCATATTTTATGCCGAGGAACTTTTTATTAGACAATTAGACGATCTGCTTCTATTAGCATCTTTAAATATTACTGCCTCGTGTAGCTCATCTTCCGGGTTCCCATATTCTATGTTTTTACGCGCTTCGTTAATCGCGATGAAGAAGTTTCCCTATCATTGCCGCAACGCGAAATTGTTTCGAGATGTGTATCGATATCGAAAGCACTGAAAAAATTGTCGTTCACTTGTAAACATCGACGATCTTCCATTGACCATTTCCCTGCAATGTGACGTAAGAAAAATTTGGCTCGTTTTCTAAGTGAAAAATTCTCAGTATTTGTTTCGAAAGAATTTAAGATCACCGAATTGAATCCTTCAACTCGACGAAAACAACTTTTAGAAGTGAAAAGGGCACAAGCAATCTGTTCGCTTGCTTATTAATTTCGTCATCAGGTATACTATCCTTAATTATATTTTTTATTTAATATATGTAAATTTTGTAACAGCCAAGACATGACCAGAATGATCACAATTTAATCTGAATTTATTAGAAATTATTGGAATTGCCGTTATCAGCTCAAAATATGATTGAATTAATCTCGGCTGATTATTTAACTTTTCTTATTTAATAATTACTAGTTAGAGAAGAGAGTAATGTTAATCGCGATGTCATCAGTGATAATAGTCGTCCGTGAACACAGTGACCTGCATGTCAAATGCTCGTTAATTCATTGAGTTATAGTCGATTCATGAATGTGTAATGCATTGATAGCGATACTATGTAGATCGAAACATAAACTCTATGTGTGTTGCTATAAACTGTGATGTGTGCTTCTAACAATGATAAATATATAATATCGTATCATTTTTCGAGCAATTATACTGAAAAAAATAACAATTAAAATATTACATTATTTTGAAAACAATAACAAGTGATAAATGCATTTGGTTTTACATTTTTCAAAATAATCGAACCATTAACCGATTATATGGTGATTATAAAATCAATACTATTTTTTTTACCTGGATTGTTGCAGATCAGTTAATCCCTTGCCGTATTTTAACGAGTCCCGCTCGTCACGAAAATTTTGAACAAACCCCAATAAATATGAATGTTGCGCCTTTCTTTTTAAATGAAATAAAATTTGATTTATTTGTAATCAATATTTAAGCATTAAAATAATTATAGCCATATAAAAAGTTTAAATTTTATTTTCTCTTTTACGACATTTTTGGGAATAAAGACGTTTTAACCCTTTGAAATCCGAATTATTTTTCAATTTCGTTACCAACAACTACCCCCTACTATTTCAAGCGTTTTGTTTGAAATTTACTTCAAAGGACAGTTCCTGGACTGCTATCTATTTTAAACAATTTTTTTTACTAATCATATTAAATACAGCTCTCAAACTTTCTTGTAATTTATATTTGTGGAACTTGTATTTGTTTTAAGGGGACATTACACTTTCTCGGTAGAAAATCTTAATCATTTTTATGGGACTGATAAAGTAATGAAAAAAGATTTTTGAGTCCGTAATTGTTTTGACTGTTAAGATTCGAGGTTGGTTTGTAGAAAACCGTGAGATTGTGAGTTTCATTTTCAATAAGTAATGAAGTATTTATTATAATAATACATAGGTTTCAACACACACCATGCACACTGCTTGCTATACTTCGAGAGACTGCGCATGCGATGTGACAACGTTTCCTCTACACTCCGTCCAGTGTCTCTCAAGTCTCTCTTTGTTGCATACATACATACTAATACAGGAGTTAAATTTAGTCATTTCTTGACATTGATATATATCTTAAGTCTTCAAATACAAGAAGAATTTTTACAGTCTCATGCAAGTCATTGATCCTGCTGGCATTTGCACGATTGCGGCTCACACACACTGGAACGTCTGAAAAAAAGGATTATCTTTAAAAACAAGTATGACTATACCCCCAGTATAGACTAGAATAAATATGATTGGTTAATTTTTTTATGATGAAAATGCTATCTTTTAGAACACCAAGTTTGGAGGTCCACCATTTTGTGAATTTTTGTTCAAACAAAATAATGGTAGTCTATAGCAGTGGTCGGCATGCAGGGGACTCTAGAGCCCGATCTCGGCTCGCTCCGCCTCCTAATTCCGCCCGCACGTCTCGGTCCCCGTGACGGTCCAAGTCCTCGAGGCAAGCTCAGGCGCGTACCTATCCCAGACCGTATGAACTGCGCGTGGCTCATTAGGGCAACACCCGTATCAATAGGTTTCCACATTACCGTGGAGGTACTATTGTCAATGCGTTTTTTTGATGTGGTTTCCCCTGTAGGCCTATTCCACTATGTTGCATGATAATTGCGGAAACTAACTTTGAACAATAAACACGGAAGAGAGAGAGAGATAACTTTGACAAATAGTTAATTCCATTGCCAAAATTTTAGCATTGCAGAAATTTCGCACTTAGAATTTTTTCAATGTTCGGGTCGACATATCTGTGTGAATGTTCGTTCTCAAAAATGCGGAATATTAAATCGGAAAAGCGCACCCGGTTGAATGACACTTCGCTATCATCTGCGATGCGAGCCGCGACATCTAATCTTTCGTTCGATATATCTGATATTCCGAGTACATCTAAACGTCCACGAAGAAGTTTGTCTGAATAACTGTTTAAAATTTTGGCAATGGAATTAAGTATTTGTCAAAGTTATCTCTCTCTCTCTTCCGTGTTTATTGTTCAAAGTTAGTTTCCGCAATTATCATGCAACATAGTGGAATAGGCCTACAGGGGAAACCACATCAAAAAAACGCATTGACAATAGTACCTCCACGGTAATGTGGAAACCTACGGGTGTCGCCCTAATGCGGTCTGGGATAGGTACGCGCCTGAGCTTGCCTCGAGGACTAGGACCGTCACGGGGACCGAGACGTGCGGGCGGAATTAGGAGGCGGAGCGAGCCGAGATCGGGCTCTAGAGTCCCCTGCGTGCCGACCACTGGTCTATAGTCTATACTAGGGTCATAGTCATATTTTTTATAAGGATAATTGTTTTCTTTCAGACGTTCCAGTGTGTGTGAGCCGCAATCGTGCACGCCAGCAGATCAATGACTTCCATGATGCTGCAACAAAAACCCTAAAAAAAATCATTTGCAAAATTATATAAAAATTTCTTCTTGTATTTGAAGACTTAAGATAAATGTCCAAAAAATTACGGACTCAAAATTGTTTACATGTTACAACATTACATGTAATTGAAATTACGTTTTGCCCAACTCTGCCCTGTGTAACTGTAAAGAAAATTATACGACAAGGGGGTTAAATTGCTATCGAAAACAATGAAAAAGCGATTTCCAGTTCTAATAGATGTGATACATTTTTATCAAAGTCACTTCTTCAAGGTCAACTACAATCATGAATGAACCGTCGAAAACTCTTGCTATGGTGGTCTCAGCAATTAAAAACCTGCGCGAAATAAGGGGCTCTACAACACGTGAGATTCTACGTTATCTTTGCTCTGCATACAATATTCCAGTTCAAGTTGCACGACGACAGGTACGTTTACTTAAACTCATACGTATAGTAAATGAAATATGCGAAATAAATCAACAAAGATTAAGCAATCAGCGTGACTGAATGTGAATTCATGTCAATTCAAAAAATGTTTCCGTGTCATGTCACGTCTGCCGATGTGTTGCCATAGGTTATAAGCATAGTTAATAAGAGTAGGATATTGTAACAGTAATTATTAATAATATTCGTTAGATATAAGTAATCATAGGGCGCGCAGTGGCCGAGTGGGTAGAGCGCTCGACTGCGGACTCCGTGGTCGCGGGTTCGATCCCCGACGCCCGGCACCTCTGGAAATTCCATGTGCTATTTGAAACTGTGGTCTGCCCAAGGTGGTTCGGAACCCACCTTATAAAAACTGTAGGTCCCGTCGCGAAATAACCCTGAATAGGAGTTCCAAAAGCGACGTAAAATAAGGAAAAAAAAAAAGTAATCATACTCCACTCCGATCACCACATCCGATTCTCACGTCATACCATACCTTCATTCTTATCTTAACCCTTGTATAATAATCATATCTTAATGTATTCCCCGTAGCCGTATCACGTAGCATTCCCCGTAATCATTAATCGCACATCTCATAACATCCGACACATAGCGTAGACCAGGCATGCACACCAAGTAGCTCTCAGAGCGGCTCAGCAGCTCCCAAGCGGCTCCCGTGCGCTCTCAGAGCCGCGACCTTGCTCGGACGTACGGAAAGGGAACCCACTGTAAGCGTGACTTGTAAACAGAGCGTAGAGAGCACGACTAGTGGGCGTGGCGAGAGGGACGGAGGGAGCGCCTGAGTGGTCAGACTACAATAACGTAGGCGCCCCCACTCTCACACGCATTCGTGGCTCCAACGCGCTACATTTTCACTATTTTGAGAGCGACAGAGCGAGACCGAGCCACGCGTGAGTCGAAAAGTGTGTGTCATCCGCGAGACTAGGGAGTGTAGACTTGTATTCAGTGTAAAGGAGCCCTCGGAAAGGGGCAACTGAATTAAATATATTTGTTCACAGTAAAAATATATTGTTTAAATGTTTTTGAATACATTATTTTAATGTCACAGCTAAAAACATATACATACATATAATATTTCAAGAGAAAACTAATCGAAATGTAAAAATTATATATTATACATAGAAAATGCATAAAAATATTTACACTTGAACATATACATATACATACTTAACAATACGCAAAGAAATTAATGAAAACGGAGAACTAAAAATACATATACTTAAGAATACACGTAAAATGGAAATATGTATATGCATACTTAAATGCGTACTTAAAACTAAAGAAGAATAAAAGCGGAGAAAATGTACATACTGGTACCCACACATTGCATATTGAAATTACAAAAAGCATATCAGTCAGTCGAGTGTGTCATTTGATTTGCTTTTTTCAGCCTTTTTTCTTTAACTAAACCTGTAATGTTAGGCATGATCGTTCGACACGTGCTTAATGTTAGAGTATATTTCAAATTGTGGTCCAAAAGTCTTGTTCGTACCGGTGACTTAGTCCTTTTCATTAACGAAAACAATTGTTCGCACTGGTACGTTGAACCGAACATGGCGATTATATTCGCAACGTGTCTGTGTATATGCGGAAATCTAGATTGAGGAAAATTTTCATAAAATAGTATAATGTTATTTGTTTCGTTAAATTTTTGCTTTAATAATCTATCGTGCTGTAAATCTATTAATTCTAATTGCAAATTTGGCGGAACTGTTTGAATAATTGTTTCAACAATACGTTGTTATTGAAATTTGACATAATAATGAAAGTGATGAACATAGAAAAAAGTTTGTGTACATTATGAAACGCAAGTAACCCGGTTACTAACCGGGTTACTCCGGTTACGAGAACCAAACCGGGTTCGGGTTAGCATTCGCATCGCTGTCTGTAACCCGGTTAGACGGGTTAAGGTCGATTCATACACACGTCCGAGAAGTCGTGCGTCGTTTTGGGGGTCTCATACACGGCACGATCCGACGTTTAGGCAACTTGAGAAGGGTCGAGACGGTCGAACAAAGGCCTAGTGCCGAAGATCGTGTCATTTGCTACCCTAACCCCAGGGGTTCTGAGAACCTTTTACTCCCCTCTACACCTCAGGAGATGCCTATGGTCGAGGCCTCCGACGAGTCGTGCAGGATTCCTCCTCGAGAATATTGTGCCCAAGTCGTACGACTCGAAGGCAGAGAGAGAGAATATAACATTTATTTAAAAAGCTATTACCTAGAATTTTTCAGAGTTTGTCGTGCTAATAGGTGAGGAATACGGTGTTAAGGAATTTTTAAACGTTATAGCAAAAAAGAATAACAATTTATTACTATGGTTACGAAAAAGAATGAATATCATCTGACAATCTCTGTACGGTGAAACAATTCGTCAAACAACTCCGGTGGAGGTTCTGAATAACATTGCCGTCCTGAAAAACATTGACGGTGGACGCGCAGAAAAATATAAAAATAATATTATTTACTATGTAGTAAAATAAGTAATAATATATACTTATTGAACAGTTATATGATCTACATATTTAGTATTACAATAATAAATTACATCATTTCTCCATAATTAAAATATGTAATAATCATTTTTTTCAGCTTTTCCAACCATTTTGATTTTTGAAATATGGAAATGCGTTTGCGATTTCATGATGTTACAGCTGAAGATAAGCGAATTGAACGACCTACTACATTATGGCCTTGAGCCCATGAATAACGTTAAAATAGTTTTTTTCTGACTTTTCGGGCCAAACACCCAACTGTGCGATTGGATTGTTTAATGTTGGACCCTGCGACTTGGATTTTTTTTTTAAGTTGGAGGAATCAAAGTAAAATGTTGTAGAAAATTGCAATCGGTCGGAGTTGCAGAGAAAATACCAAAAGTTGTATTTCGCAACTTTCTTAAGTGAACTGATATTGAAAATTTGTAAAGTACGTTTTGTGGATCTACAGGGTGTTCATTTGAAAACTTTCCAGCCGAATATCTCGAAAGGTATTAAAAATATTAAAAAAGTGTAAAACACGTGCCCCAGGATTTCGAGGGGGAAAGAGGGGGCCAGTATCAGTTTTTTATTTGGGTGGCGTTTTCAGCCATTTGAAGGTTAACTTTGTTTTTTTCAAATGGAAACCTATATTTTTTATTATGGGATCTTATAGCATGTAAAAAGACCAGCGATTTTCGTAGCATACTTTTTTTATCCGCAGGTTTCCATTTGAAAAACAAAGTTGACCTTCAAATGATCTTGAAAACGCCACCCAAATAACAAACTGATACTGCCCCGTCTTTACCCCTCGAAATCCTTGGTTTTACACTTCTTTGATATCTTTTATACTTCTCGAGACATTCGGATGGAAAATTTTGAAATGTATACCCTGTATATGAATGATATATAGCCTACCTCTGACTTGCCAAAAAATTTATGAGCATAAGATTTGTGAACATTTCCTTGGAAAATCTGGCGGCAAAAAATGTGTTACTGTCGTCCGCATGTCGCCAGCAACGTGCAATCTGTCAGAAAAGTCTCCGTACACCCTTCAAAATATACTTTTTGTACCAAAGGACTTTTAAATTACGACTGATGTAAATCACTTGAAGAGATCATAGGAAACCAAGGGTATCCAACTTCATATTAATTATGTCGTTTCATTGCTAAGAATACACTCAGTTACGAATTTTCAATGCTGTCAACATACTTTCCGCAAACGATAAAAAAGTTATTTAATTTTTCTCTGTCATTATTATAAACTTTATGTCATCTTTCGCACTACACATTCTAGTTTGTACGATATTAAATGTCATACATAAATACATATATATTTTCGATCAATTCCTAAATCATTGATTTAAAATAGAAAATATGCATTTTTGTGATGTGTCAACATATTTTCCGCGGCGACTGTATATAGAATACAATACATATATTGCATACCTTCAAACTAGTGGGTTATTAAATCAAATCAACGAAAAAATGATTTCATTAGTTTTGTTCGAAAAAATTCAATTTGTTGCAAAATCCTGAGGTCGAACTGGAAATGATGTATAGCATGTAAAAAAAAATTTTCCGCACGTGGTATTGTCGAATTAATTATGATAAGTTTGACGAATTTTTTCAAGGTTAAAAAACGTTCGTACCATAATCTCTCTATTTTTCCCATATTCTCTGCAATATATATTTCAGCTTTAATTTTTAAAAAATCATCGCTCTATCTCATTTCTATCGAACGTTCTTTGATTTTGACACTGAATTCATCGGTTTGTTCCACTGTACGTCACAGAGGCAAGAGGAGAGTCTTATCGCTGTATGCGAAGAAGTCGGGGCGTCTACAAATTACTTTACAGTAAACAGGTGTTGTCCGAAAGAGCCGCCTTCCCGCTCAATAGTAATGACCGGTCATAAACCTCTCCATGCAGAGCAGCCCCTTGGAACGGCACCTAAACAAATCGCGCCTATCATAAGGTCTGCCTATCCCCACCGCAGCCGCGGCCGTAGTCCCAATGTTTTGACTTCGACGTTGCAGGCTGCATGGTATGTGTGGCCGCTGTAACCAATATTTCGACGCAGCCGAAAATGCGTGTGAAACGAGGCCTGCCTCCTCCGCTCTGATCCAATCGGCCGCGAATTCGTACATAGAGACACGTCACCGTAGTCCTGCCTGTGAACCTTCTTCTCAAGCTCGCATCAATACAAATTCACCAGTTCGAACCCATACGAGATGGCGTCTTGCCGTGCCCTTCAATCGCGTAGTAGTGGGCGCGGTAACGGTTTATAATATCTTAACTGCTCTGTTCCCCTATCGCTCGTACTTACGGGGCAGTGTAAAGGACTACTTGTTGGACATAAATAAATTAAAAATGTTTTTCACTACGTGGAAGGTGTAATTAAAAGACAAACGCTGTCGACCCTTATTTCAGAATGTCTAAAGAATATTCAGCAATTTTATGGACCCGAAATAACAAACAATTGAAACCTAACAGCTATTTGTAGTTACCGGAGTATTTCACATTTTATTATGTGTGCCGCACAGTGGGACCTTTCGTCGATTTTGGAGACAAAATCAAAGAACTTCCGATAGAAATGGGATAGAGAGCTTAAATTTTTTTTATTTACAGCTGAAACATGACAGAATATGGGAAAAATAGGGAGATTATGGTACGAACGTTTTTTCACCTTGAAAAAATTCGTCAAACTTCCACAATTTCAAGAAAATTGCGGTTTTTTCAATGCCACGTACGGGAAAAATTTTTTTTTAACATGCTACACATCATTTCCTGTAGATTTTTTCACGCTGATTTCAAATCTGGTCTCAAAATTTGTCTACGATTTTTTTTTTTCAAAAAATCGATTTTGTGACAAAAAACTAATGAAATCATTTCTTCGTTGAAATGATTTGATAACTCACTAGTTTGAAGGAATATTGTATTCTCACATATAAAACATATTAAAAATAGTCATAATGAAGTATTTGGACGTTTACTTAACGTATATCACTTGACGAACGATCACTTGACGTATCGCTACGATTGTCGCTGGCGTGATATACGTTAAGTCAACGTCCAAATACTTCATTATGATTATTTTTAATGTGTTTTATATATGAGAATACAATGTTCCTTCAAACTAGTGAGTTATCAAATCATTTCAACGAAGAAATGATTTCATTAGTTTTTTGTCACAAAATCGATTTTTTGAAAAAAAAAATCGTAGACAAATTTTGAGACCAGATTTGAAATCAGCGTGAAAAAATCTACAGGAAATGATGTGTAGCATGTTAAAAAAAAATTTTTCCCGTACGTGGCATTGAAAAAACCGCAATTTTCTTGAAATTGTGCAAGTTTGACGAATTTTTTCAAGATGAAAAAACGTTCGTACCATAATCTCCCTATTTTTCCCATATTCTATCATGTTTCAGCTGTAAATAAAAAAAATTTCAGCTCTCTATCTCATTTCTATCGGAAGTTCTTTGATTTTGTCTCCAAAATCGACGAAAGGTCCCACTGTGTGCCATATGAAATTTGTATATGGTAACATTTTATTATAAAATTTTTTCACACTTGAACCAGTGGAAACGTTTGCAGACCAAAAGTTATCTCAAATATAGTTTCCAATAATTATTTTAAATCATTATTTATTAAGAAGAATTCACCAAGTGGCAGGAACGTTTCCTATTTCCATTATGTTGTAAAGGGAGCTACCCAAGGAGTAGTGGAGCCCATAAAAACCTATTTTTTGTGCCACGCACAGCGGGGAGCCGTCAACCCGCTGGAGAGTTATGGCCCCTGCGACTCGTCGTACAACTATTGTATCCACGACGCTCAGACTGCGTCGTTTGTGGACGGTGTCGCTTAAACCTGGGTTAGAATATTTCGTCGTACGATCGCGTCGTGGGTGTATGAATCGACCTTTACTCGGGTTACAGAAACCTTCCTCGGTTAACCGGGTTCGGGTTAGGGTTAGTTCCGCGGTTCGCATCCCTGATCGAACGGCACATAATTCAATATACCAGGTATGTAAGTATGAAACCGGAATTTTTGTATAAAAACTACACGTTTATTGTGTGACAATGATACAAAATATTTTATTCGAAGTATTGCCCATTGGTAGCTACACATTTTTCCCATCTCTCTGACAATTTGTGGATGCCACGCCAAAAAAACGGTTCCTCTTTTGAGGCAAACCAGTCATCGAGCCATTTTCGTACATTTTCGTAAGATGTGAAGCGCTGCTCAGCAAGTGCGTGTCCCATCGATGCAAATAAGTAATAATCGGATGGAGCCAAGTCCGGTGAGTAAGCCGCATGCGAAAGTATTTCCCAACTAAACGCCTCAATCGTTTCCTTTACCGGTTTTGCTGTGTGTGATGGTGCATTATCATCAAGCAAAATCACTTTGTGTTGCCTTTTTTCATATTCCGGTCGTTTTTCACGCAAAGCTTGATTCAAATCGATCATTTGTTGTTGGTAGCATTCAGTATTAACGGTTTCGCCAGGTTTTAGCAGCTCATAATAGATCACACCCTTCTGATCCCACCAAACACAGAGCATTGTCTTCCGTCCATAGCGATTTGGCCTCGCAGTCAATGTCGATGGTTCGCCTGGAGTTACCCATGATCTCTTACGCTTAGGATTCTCGAAATACATCCACTTCTCATCGCCAGTCACAATTCGATGGAGAAATCACTTTCTTTTGTACCTGGCGAGCAGCATTTCACAAGTGGTTTTTCGGTTTTCCTGCTGTCTTTCATTCAGTTCCCAGTTCAGTTTGGAACCCATTTTCCCATCTTCTGAGTTTTTCCCATGGCTTTCAAACGTATGGAGACGGCTTCTCGTGTCACATTTAATTGATCCGCGAGTTGTTGTTGCGTTTGAGCGTCATCCTCATCCAACAATGCTTGCAAATTGTTGTCTTCAAACTTTTTCGGTGGTTTTCCACGTTCTTCGTTTGTCACATCAAAATCGCCATTTTTGAATTTTTTAAACCACTCAAAGCACTGTGATTTACCAAGAGCATGCTCGCCGTAAGCTTCGACAAGCATTCGATGCGATTCTGCAGCAGTTTTCTTCAAATAGAAACAGAAAATCAATGCTGTCCGCATATCGTAGTTTCCAGGCACAAAATTCGATATGTTCAACGTTATTAAGAACTATGCTGTTGTATGAAACTTGCACGATTGTGATTTGAAAATCTTTACCAGATGTCAAAACAAGAAAATGGCGTCAATAACGCGGTTTGACGGTAACTACATTGACAGCTAGAGCCACCTATGGGCAAATTCCGGGTTCATATTTACATACCTGGTAAATATAGTTTTTGCTTTACTAAAATTCTACGGTTAGATTTACTAATTGTAAGATGTCACATTTGTGGACAATAGATGCAAGCAGTACTGAAACGTGGTGTGGCATATGGCATTTTGAAGAACAATGATGGTCATTACGTTCTGCCACTTAATAGAGATATTAAGGGTGAGGAAATTGCGTCCCAGGAGATCAGTTTGCTAGACTTCTGCCGCAAGAAGCGATCGCTAAAACGAGCTTGCAAATGCAAGAAGAAACGACGGCGCCGACGAAAAAGGCAGAAGAGAAGTTGCAAATGTAAGAAAAAACGGAGTAGGAGTAGATCGAGAAGGGGCTGCAAAAGGCAAAGGAGTAGGAGTAGATCGAGAAGGGGCTGCAAAAGGAGAAGAAGGCCCGTGAGCTGCAGACGCAGCAGTGTAGAAAGGGCTAATAATGTCGATGTGGTGGTTGGGAGCTAATCGCAATCTTATTCGAACGGAAAGATCTGACAATGAGACACAACGAGAATCCGAGGAAATAAAAAGATGATTAGTCCTTTGAATTGCTAGTTGTGTTCAACGGTGGTGGAGTAAACAGCGTATGTCAATCAAAGCAATTATATATTTTTCGAACTAACATATCATACACAATTACTCGAAAATTGCGAGTTTGATACGTCACGACTAAAAACAGTTTATATTGCTTGTATAAACTGTTACAGTATTTCATTTTTACTAAGTATCGTTTCTAAGTCTCTGCCATGCTTATACATATACTTGTACGTGTGCTTTTAGATTTCTAGATGTACTGGTTAATAAAAACACAATTGACCTGCCTTTAAAATGTAAGCGTTATGTATGAATTTAGAAGGAAAGTATTTGTCTTTTCGTTTAGTCAATGATTTGTTGGTTAATACAGCAAACAAATTCTTTTACATAATTGACTGTAACCATTACATTACGCATGTACAATTGTTCCGACAAACCCAACCCATCCTTAAATATTACAAAATATTAAATTAGACGTTATTTAAGTCATTTTTGGTAAGTATGCATTTTGAAAAGTTACCGTCCAGTGAGAGGAGGAGGGAATACCTGATGTCACAAGATTATAAAAAAATAGAGGAATTTGTCTTTTTTCATGTAATACATGATTGTATTGATATAGTCAAGTTTAACAACATTTCAATGTTACGAGTTTATAGCAAAAGACCACCTGGAAGGAGTAAAAATTAACTCGAGAGGAATAAACAAAATTCACCTTCGTTATTATAAATGGAAGAAAAATCGGTAATTGTTTACAAAAGGTCTGCGTCCTCCGATTTTGATGAAATTTTAATATGTTATGCAGCAATACATTTTGAACAACTTTTTCGTTTTCCGATATAGGGGGGTCGCTTTTAGTTTTCGAGATATTTGCAAAAAACTATCGCTAATACTGTATTGAATATTTCGTATTCCTGCACGCTCTGCCGCAACGTAAGGCTGTCCCGGCGCAGTGTTTGTTTACATTTTGCTTCTAAACACGCTGTGGAGATGACAGAGAAAATGGGGTCTCACTCTCATTATATATATTATATATTATATATAATAGGCTTACGTTGTCACGGAGCGTGGAGGAATACGAAAAATTCAATACAGTATTAGCGATAGTTTTTTGCAAATATCTCGAAAACTAAAAGCGACCCCCCCTATATTGGAAAAGGAAAAAGTTGTTCAAAATATCGAAATCTATGACATATTAAAATTTCATCAAAATCGGAGGACGCAGACATTTTGTAAACAATTACCGAAAAATCTTCCAAATAGAATTTAGATTTTTTGGAATTTGTTGTAACCTTTTACTTCTACACTTTTATCGAGCTTTTCTATCTAGCTACTATACACATATTTACATTGCCCAGTTTATTACGACATATCTAACAAAAATTTCTGGAAATGCTTACCTGAGGAAGTGCTAAGATGAAAGACAGTATCCACGCAATGATGATTAGTCTGCAGCATCTGTTAGACGTGTTTAGTCCCTTCATGGGATATCGCACAGCTATGAAGCGGTCTGCGCCGATCAACACGAGTACGAATGTGCTCATGTACAAGCTGAACATTTGTAAGTATTTGAAAAGTTTACACGCAATGTTTCCCCAGAGCCACTCTACTGTATAGCTCCATATTGCTTCTCCACCTATACAGAACACAGTGACCAACAGATCGGCTACAGCCAGGTGTAAAATCAGTGTGTAAATCGCGGACCAACTGTGCCGACGGCGACGACTTTTTGCAATTGAGTAGATGGTCGCCACGTTCGCCAGTAAACTGAGGATCGCCATTGTTGACAAAACAATAACTTTGAACAGGGTTGTGTTCGTTAGCTGTGGCGCATGTTCCAGGCATGTTGCATTGTTCAGCGAATCGAAGTGGAGGCCACGAGAATAATCAACGAAATTAGTCAGATTGTCACAAGCTGGTGAAACGGTCATTGAAAAGTTCCCTGCCGATTCATCGGTAGACATTGTCATCATGTGATTTCCCCCATTCGTCATATTTGCGGTTGGTGTCCTTATTCAGCCGAGTCCTAATCTGTGAAAATTGAAAATTATGTGAACTAAATGAATCAGTTAGAAAGATTGCGTGTATATAGGGAAAAATGGGGAGTACATACAACAGTATCTTTTAATTTTTCTAACGGTCTCTTGATCCTTTAAATTACACCTATTCATTTTTGCCATAAATGCATAAAACCCGCTATCTACATAAACTATTTTTCAAAATGTTTAAACATTATGAATCTTCGTACTTACCACAGAAAAATATTCAAAAAGCTGCACTATCGACAGTATTTTTTAAATACTTCACCTTGAATCCAAGATTATATCGTATCGTGTACACTGCCGGTCAAAAGTATAAAAGTATGTGGACACTTACCGTTTTTATGAAAGTGATATATACATTTTTATTATCGAACGATATTTGTTGCTAAAGTCTATTATGAATATGTACGTAATGTATTCTAACAGTACTAAATTAATTGCTAATGACCTTTGATGTTGAAGCAACATTAAATAAATAAAGTACTAAATTAACAATTTAGTTATTCAATTTTCTTAAATAAATAAAAGAAAAACTATGGGATCACACATAGATTATGGATAGACAAATCCGAAAACGATGTCCCAAATCTGAAAAACGTTTGTGGGAAATCTTAGAATCTGAGTGGAACCTTATTGATACTGAAATAACTGAAATAATAATGTAGATGAAAAGAAGATACTATACAGTAAATCCTCTAACGACGTAAAAAGGTGCTACACGATGGACGCAAAAAAAAATATATACCCTCCACTGCAGTAATCTGATCTTGGCTCGGGTATATTGCTGTGAACCACTACTAATGCAACGCAAAGAGTCGCAGTCGTCGGCAAAGTTCAAAGGCCCGTGCGATTAATTGACGATGAACGTTTCGGGCGCAAGGAAGGACAGCGTATAGCAGACCTGGGCACGAGTGGGGCCCCTCAAACGCCTGCTTCCCCCACCCAAGCTTCCTTTCAGTGGCGCTCCTAGCGGCTTCCATGCACGAGGCCTGCGCACTGCTTGCGACGGACGAAGTGCGTCCTTCCTTCATAGTAACAGTGTTCCGATTGAACCCACCGTTTTTCGCGCATGCGCGGCAATTTCAGCTTCAGTAACGTAACCATTTCGATGAAATCGGGTAGCTTGAGCACCTCGTAGACTTTTAAAAATTTATTAATGTGTACATATGAAATATTGAAATTTAACATAATTGAAACTTTTTCTTTATTTTGAGGATGAGATAAGGAAAGACACCGCCAATAACACCGGTACATTCCCGCTAATATAACTGCCTGAAGGCGTCAGGGCTCTGGCCGCTCTGCTGCGTCATTATAGATACGCTACTGTTTTGGCCGCGCATGCGGCAAAAATTGTGGCTTCAATCGGAACTTGTCTCAATTGAGACAAAAATGCCCAGGCCTGGCGTATAGGAAAGAAAGAGACGCGGAGAGTCGCCGTCGCGTCGCGTCGCTTCGGCCGCGCACGGTGGTCTCACTTTACTGTACGATCGATGCAAACGAACCTCGTCGGGGCTTTTGCGTCGATAGAGGATTTACTGTAATTCTTTTTTATCATTATTGGTGAGATATTTAATAAATTATTATTAAAATATGTTCTCTGATACTGTACGAACTGGAATACATACAAGGTAATCAAATTTATCAAAGGTATCATAACATTTTTCAGATAGTTATAAGAATTAATGAAGTGTCCACATACTTTCGAGCGGCAGTGTACATGGTAATTTTTCAAATGTTTCTTGAAAAAGTAAGTAGGTACGTCTTAGCATTAACGCATTCGATACTCGAGTGACTGCTTACACAGTGGGTAGGGCACATCCTTGTCGAACAATAACAAACGCCACAGTACGCTCTCTACTACGTAAACAGAAACAAAAACAGTAAACCAGTTGATGCGGATATGGTGAACCCACATATGTATCATTATTTCGGCCACTGTGTATAAATTTATTTGTACAAACAAACATTAGATACAAAGAATGAACATTTTCCATTTATTTGTGATCACTTTCATAATAATGCTTTCTAGTTTTTCAATATTGTATAACTAGACTCCGGATGTTTATGCAAAATAAAAAGTTTGTGCATCAAGACGCAGGTGCTACATATTTTATATTCTTCATTAATAATTTTAATGTGATGAAAATAATGTATTAATACTCTTAAAGTTATTTAATATTTTCACTTGCTCATTTTTGTTATAAATGCATAAAATCAAGAGTCTATTTATAACACTATTAAGAAAATATTTGATTGTTACATTAAACATCTTATTTCACCTTAATATGACAATGACTTTCTCGAGGCGTTATAAGATCGTAGAAAATGGTGTTACCAGGCATATTAATGACACGGTTATTACATGTTATATAAGTAGAATTCATTTCCGTTATACATAGACGAGCGTTCAAAACAATGATCGCCTTACTTATCAGGTATTCTAGTGTAACTACAATTCTGCACCTGCTAAGAGAATAATTCATCAAACGGAAGTTACTTTAACCTTAACTCCAGAAGACTTTAACCCCGGAGGGGTTACTTCTAAATCAAAGCAGTTTTGATTCCATAACAATGGAATATATGTATATAATTTCAAATTGCACGTTTTTAAATATTCCTGTATATGCGCAGTTCATGTTTTATTAAATGCAAATCACTATTCTATCCCAATACCTAGAATAAATAAAGAAATAATTTAACATCTGCGGCGAGGTGATTAATTTATTTTATCTCATGTAATATATTTGCTAATTTTAAAATAATTAAATAGATTAAATCAAGGTAGTTTTATAACCATTTAAACATTTTGCAAAATCGTATGATAACACTGGAATATATGTATATAATTTCAAATTGCATGTTTTTAAATATTCCTGTATATGCGCAGTTCATGTTTTATTAAATGCAAATCACTATTCTATCCTAATGCCGAGAGTATTTGTTTATTTTAATCAAATTACATATGAAAAATTTTTGTTGTGAAATATATCTTCGAATCACTTTAAAATAAAGTGGGCTTGTCGAATAAACTTTTTGTTTTTTATAACAACAATGCCAATTGCCTTGAGAAGATATACATATAATAACATTATTTTGTATGATAGTATTTATTTTTTAAAATAAAAAACTGTATTATGTATACATATTTTATTATATATAATATCTAATATACATATAAATAAAAGTCTGTACAGGCTTGAAGGAACTTGGAAACGTCGATACATGGTAAATAAACCAATTTAAATCTCTAGTTTTTTGAAGCATTTATTTTGCTTCAATGCTTGTGTGTATGTTTCAAGATATATGGGTATCGTGTTCTGCCATTATAAAAAGTTCATGAAAGAAACATAAGTAATTAGATTGAGGCGAGTATAATATGTACAGTGGCGGCCATAAGCTTTGAGTACGCTCTAAAAAAGACGATAACTATTTTAATATTGTACTGTACGATTTTTTGAACTTTTTTGGGAAGCTAGAGCTATTAGTTTACTACAGGATGTGAAAAGAAATTTTTCCAAAAATTGCAATTGATCCGATTTGTTGAAAAAATACTAAAAGTCGCATTTTCAACTTTTTCATGTGGGCCTATATTGAAAATTTAAAAAATTGGTTTTATCGATCTTTGTCATTTATACGCACTGTGAAAGTTTCATCGAAATCGGTTGATGCAGGGAAAAACGACAGGCATTGAAAGATGTAAGAATTTTTAGATATAGGCCGAAAATCGTGAAAATCTGCAATTTTCACCATCTTTAAACGTTTGTAGCTCATTGCAACGTCGACCGATTTTGACGAAATTTTCAGAACATGTTTAATTGACACAAATCTACAAAACGTATTTTTTAAAGTTTCAATATAGGCCCACATGAAAAAGTTGAAAATGCAACTTTTAGTATATTTTCACCAATTCGGATCAATTTCAATTTTTGAAAAAATTTCTTTTTACATCCTGTAGTAAACTAATAGCTCTAGCTTACCAAAAAAGTTCAAATCGTAATAGTACATAATATTAAAATAGTTATCGTCTTTTTTGGAGCACACTTAAACTTATGGCCGCCACTGTATATGAGAGAAAGGCCTGTTTTGAAAAAATTCAAAATGTGGACCTTGTGCAAGGCTAAAGATAAAATCCAGTAAGAGCTGTCCACGTGTGTATAAAACAGTGAAACACGCGAATAAAAAAATATGACTGTCTACGGACGTTCGTCTTAGCTCGTACATTAAATTATACAGAGAAACTCGTTAAATGACCAGTAATCGTCTAAAGCGATTCATCGATGCGTATATTAATTAATTGAAAACTGCATCGAGTTCGCGTTGAAGAAACTCATTTTCACGTTAAATGCAGATGTCGAGTCGTGTCGATTCAGCGGAAGCGGCGCGATCTGTGTGTTCCACTTTTCCACTCGATTCGAACTTGTTCAGGCAAAAAGAGATCGGCCTCGTGGAGGTATAGTAGTCTCTATACAACTTTTTGCTGTGTGCAATTCACAGAGTATTCCATTTACTTGATCGATCGGTAGTATTTTCATTAATTTTCAAGAAATATTGATGAGCTATTAAGAGAAACGGAAAGTTTCATATTATAGCACACGTATACATACAGGGTAATATAAGAAAATGTTTCAGGCAGAAAATTTTTTTCTCTAGGTGATATTTTTCGATATTTCAAGCTCATCGTCGTTTTTTTCAATGGAACGACGTATTTTTACTACGTTCTGATTAGTGTAACATTATAGCTAATAAATAGACAAATTCAAGCAAAAGCATAATATTTTGACCATAAAAAAGCATAACTTAACGTACGAAGACCATATTCATGCTTACCATACTCTACCAGGGTGTTCCGTTGATGTAAACACTCTATTTCATTATTTACATTTGTTTTTGGTTTATCTCGTACATGTCTTTTTACCGCGTTACCACGTTTTTATCAGCTCGCTTTCTTGCCTGTCTGTCTGTTCGGTACAAATTTTGCAATTGATTTTAAACTAACTTCCCGATGAGCTAGAGACTTGAAATAGTTATAGAAAATAGTTACTATGATTACTAATTGTAAGTTTTTCAAATCTAGCATCTGGTGCATTTAGTGCTTGATCGATTGTAAAATAAAAAAAATCTATTTTATATTTTTCTTTTGGATTTTTCTCACACTTACAGCCAAAATGGCGCCCCTAAATTTTGGCGCCCCGGGAAAATGCCCGGGTTGTCTCCCCCCCCCTAGAGCGAGCCCTGTGTATATGATTTTTCATTAATATCTGAAAAACTAATAAAGACCGACATTGAAATTGTATATTCCGTGGTTCTCTCTTTCCCCGAGGCCCTTCCTCAAAATTTCCGTTATGACTAAACACCGTTATAACTAATCCACATTATATCCACGTAATGCTTGAAGGATCCACCCATCGGACTACGCGTGGAGTAGGTATTCCACTTAAGAATTTGATGGCCTTATGTGACAGCTTTGATGGATTGTACTGTCATAATTGATAGTACGTCGTTTGTGACATACATGGACACACGTGAATTGGCAGTGATTCTTTTATTATGCTTGTAATGTTGATATTATAAAATCATTTGTCAGCGTCTGCACGGTAATAAATTAGCAATGCCATTAAATGAAACACACTTATGTCAAACGTTAAGAGGTTATTATGACGGAACATCGATCAAGTCGGCCTACATGATTATACTAAACATCGGTGACAATAAGCATTTTGGCATTTGATATACTGGGTGTCCCGCATACAATGGACAATCTATTAGGAAATAATAAAATTCAGCGGATACATGTACTATTACAGTAATGTACCATTCTACGTCAATTCTCGGTTCTGTGTTGTGACATAGATCGGAACAGCACACTATTTTTTGAGGCTTCGTCGACCGCGCACCGAACGCGAACGTAGAAAAGGACAGTGAAGCTCAAGAGGCCTTCGTCGCGCGTCGCGTCGCCGAGAACTGTAAACATAACTAATCCAATAACAAAACTTCTTTATTTTCCATTATTTTTTTATGGGACTTTGACCAACATATTCGTGGCATTTTTCTAATGAAAATGATACCAAATATGATACAATTCCAATTATATTTACTTGTGTAATGAACGATGAAAGTTTTCGACGCAAAGAAGGAGAGCGTATAGGAAAGAAAGAGAGACGCGGAGTCGTGCCGCGCCACACAGTGGAACAAATCGATGAATTCTGTGTCAAAATCAAAGAACTTTTGATAGAAATGAGATAGAGCGATGATTTTTGTTTTTATTTATTATTGCATTATTTATAAAAAATGTATGATAATTATGCTCACTATCCGAGTACTAATACAGTGTATCAGATTTAAAGAAAAACCCAAAAATATCTCGAAAAATATAGCCGATACGAACAAATGTTTCAGATGTAAGTTGTAAAATGTTTCAATGAAAACTTGCATTTTCATTGCATATTTCTGTAGCTGACACTGAGAGTGCTTTATAAACAACGCTACGGGCTTATGTCTTCTGCAGAATCTGTTGTCGAGATATAATACTGTATAATATAACTTTTCATTACAGAGAAAACTGTTCCACGAAAGAAACAAATAGTAATTAGATGGAGTAATGTCCGGAGACTGTGGAGGATCGAATAGAGAACATTCCAATTAATTTGTAAAAACTTGTTTCGAATGGCGGAAGATACGCAAGGTCTCTTCTGTTTGCCAACTCCAACCGTTTTATGGCAATTGCCGCTTTAAGTTCGACCAGCTGAGAACAATTCTTCGCAGAGTTAATCGTTCCAATTTCTGGAAGTAGTCCATAATAAATTACACCTCTCCGATCACACCAAATAGATAACGAAACCTTCTTCGGGTGAGGTCTACATCCAGCAACACACAAAAGCTTCTTATTCCAACTAGACTAGTAAATTATAAATGCAAACTCTGTCCAAAAGATTGTGTTTTTACTTTTTTGTCATTCGATGGGAAATCTGTATTTCACAGTAATCCGTTATTATAAATCGCTGTGCACTGAACATTTATACCAGAATCTTTTACACTAATTACGAACGTTTGCAAATTTGATTTGCAGTATTTTCAACACTGTCGCTGTTTTCAACCCCTTGCCGTATTTTAACGAGTCAAACTCGTCATGAAGATTTTGACAAAGTCTAACAAATACAATATGCATGTCACGCGTTACTTTTTAGATGAAATAAAATTTGATTCGTTTGTAACCAATATTTAAGCATTTAAATAAATGTAGCCATACAAAAAATATAAATTTTCTTTTCCCTTGGTCGGTGGCGTCGACGCGGAACGAGAGTTTACTATGTTGCTTATTACGTTATACAGTAATCGCTCCTTCGTTGTCCTGAATCGTGGGCACGATCGTTGTCCAGTGCCTACCCACTCCACTGCAACTTCTGTGAACTGAAGTGGATATACGCAATAATAGCAGCAGTCAAACAAAAAAATAAAACGAAAATGTGGCAAATTATATAGTTTCTTATAGTTGTCCTCGAAGGAGCAGCCTTTACAGATTCCAATTTGGAACGCTGCACCTTGCTGTATGCGAATAGCAGCAGTCAAACAAAAAAATATAACGGAAATGTGGCAAATGATATAGTTTCTTATAGTAAGTACCATTTCTTCTTTAAATTATTGCTAAAATAAGAAATATTAAATAAGTAATGCGATTTCTGATAGTATTAGGTATAACGACGCAAAAAATAAAATATTATATTTAGAGTTTCAGATTATTAAAATAGAAACATTTTATTTTGTGGGTGAAATTGCTAAAATAGAAATATTTTATTTCGAGGTTCAGATTGTTCAAATAAAATACTATTTCCTTTAAGTAAAATAAAATCTAAAATATTAAATAGTATGTTAAATATTTTTTCCGCCAAATAATGCCCACCTATGCTGCCTAGTATGTATACTTACATAAATGACTGGTGCGTCTATCCCTAAATTGAGGGAGAGATACAAAAACTATACAACAACAAGAATCAGTAAAAAAAATTTTGTCATAACACGATGATAAATCGTAAAGGAGAAACCATTGTCTCTATTTAAGTCGACACTGATAGTTAAAACCATACAATACGAACGTAATAACATCTGTACTTACCACTTACACAAATGTGTTACGGATGACGAACAGGTGTTCAATATCATCTCTGGCAGGAACCGTCCTAGATAAACGAACAGAGCCACCCTAGATAAATCTACATAGCTGTTTAGTTTAGTTTAGGGCCCAAACATACGCACGACCAACTGGTCGTTGCCAAAATACGAATGTTCACTCAAAGGGTACTGACAAGTACCACCTGTCATTGCAGGGGTATATAAGCCCTTGCATTTCTACTCTCGGGGGCTAGTACTATCGTAATCACGAATCGTGTCGCGTCGTGCTGCATCTCGGAAGTCAACTACCAGTGAGATCGGGCTAAAGTTCTCCTTCGAATCAAAAGTTAACCGTATAGATTCCGCGAGTTCGGTGTAAAATCTATTAGGCAGTGATAAGGTTGCTCCGAGACCCCCGCATTGCCAGTGCGTCAACACCGTGCAGGTAATACACATCTTCTTTCAATTCTTTCTATTCCAAATTCAATTCATTCGCGACAATTACACAATTGTAACACTAATTCTTATAATCAGAATATATTTGTGTTCTTTGATAATTAACGCAAATTCGTTAAACCCATAATTATCGTCCAATATCCTGATCGAGTAATTGAACGTCCCCACACGATACAATCTTACCGCTCGGATTGTATCACTAAATTATACTAGTTACGAGGCTTACTAACTATCCTAACAGCTCCCTGATTTCGCATCAGGTTCGTCTGTGCTTTTATCCAAACTCCTAGCGGCTCCCCAATTTCGCATTGGGTTCGTCCGCGTCGTTCTACAAACTCCTAGCAGCTCCCCGGTTTCGCATCGGGTTCGTCTGCGTTTAACTCCATTCCTAGAGGCTCCCTGACTTCGCGTCAGGTTCGTCCTCGCTATCTATAATCCTAGCGACTTCCCAATTCCGCACTGGGTTCGTCCGCGTACCTTTAACTAACAAATTGATACCATATTTCTAGTGCAACAACACTTCGCCGGACACTCGTGCTGCTCGCGGCCCTGGCTCGTAACAAATGTTTCGTCAGGAGTTCGGAGCATTTATGGAGTTCGGAGTTTTTATGCTTCTGTTACACTAAATGATGTGATACACGTGTTCTTCGAAACGAAACACAGTTGAAAATCGTCCAGTATTGCTGCCATAATAAAAACTGGTGCATCTCTCCCGAAATTACCCTGTCTGCCATGCAAACATAAAATGTATAACTTGAAGAGATACATATTTAGGTGGCCTTACTTAAAGGGACCACCCTGTATATGTATAAATATCCTATATTGAAAAACCGTACTTGTTAGATAATCATTAATATGCCATTTTATATATAGTTATATATAATTATATTTACCATGTGATTATTGCATTTATATTTTTTATTTTCCACGTAACTCAGTATTATGTCACAAGTTGAAATTGTTAATTACAGATGGTAAAAATGACAAATATTGAGATAGATTTCGAAGTTATTGCAATTTTTAAGAAACCGAAAAATTTTTAGCATTTAATCCGGTAACTGACCCCGTTGTGTTAAATATACTGTACAATGCATCTATTACAAAGTAAACACTTTCTTGTTGACATGTAAAGATATCTGCATATCCATTATACAATGAAAATGAAAAAAATCCATGAATATATATGTGGTACATCGCTTAATTAATTATACATTTGTTTCTGTTGATATGGTATTGTGATAGTAATTTATTTTTACGTTGTTTCTTTTCTTCTTCGGCATTTTTCTTTCGTTCTCGAATAATTTAAATGTTCGTATTTCGTTTTTGTTTTTTTTCTCATTGTTCTATTACGCAGAACGATCTGTTTGTTACGTATCCTTTCTTTTAACTGCTATTTGTCTATTTCCTTTAATGTTTTGCTTTTACTCCACGATTTGTGAATGAAGGTTTTCTTTCCTTCTTCGACATTTTTCTTTCGTTCTCGAATAATTTAAATGTTCGTATTTCGTTTCTATTCTCTTCCTCATTGTTCTAAATTCTATTACACTAAACAATCTGTTGCCTGTCTTTTCTTTTAACTGCTATTTGTCTATTTCCTTTAATATTTTGTTTCCAAGCCACGTTTTGTAAATGAACGTTTTCAACCATTAACCTCGTGATAAATATTGAGTTATTAGGAGACAGTGGATTTTACGCATTTATGACAAAAATGAGTAGGCGTAAATTTCCAATGATAAAAATATTAGAAGAATCTAATAACACTGTTATATTATTTTCAACTTATCAAACATGGTAAGAAAAAAAGACAAATTTCCATTTCACTCCAGATTGTTGCAATTCAGCTAGAAAATGTTTATTCTGCATAAAGCTCCGCTGTCTAGTTATTAGAATCTGTCTGCCTTCGTGGCAACAAATTATTTCAAATTTTCGTATTACGGCGTTTTTCCAGAATTCCAAGAGGTGCGGTATGCGCGTTCTCATTTCTCGATAATACAAAGATGGGATTTTTCAGTAATCAAAAGCGCTAAATAAAAGATCAATCTAGGCCGCCATTTTTACGTTCATGAGGCGTAATTTGCATTATTCGGTGGCATGTAGCTATGAAAATAGCTATAGTGAGAGTAAACAATGAGTATACACCCCATACCAGTGCTACCATATTTTATCCCCTCCGGCCCCTTACCCTTCCGCCTTCTCGCCCAGTTTCGCAGCGTAGCTCTTCCCACTAACGCTGGCGACAGTGGGAAGAGGTACGCTGCGAAACTGGGCGAGAAGGCGATAAAATATGGTAGCACTCTGCCCCATACACATGAGCTTCTACATTATATATACAGCATATTTCGCAAAAAGCAAAGTTGTGATGTTGTAGTACAATCAGGGATGGGCATTTTTGCCTCAATTGAGGCAAAGCCGTCCCCACCGTAGCGCCTACTGTCCCCCACCAGCTTCCGTCGTTACTATGAAAGAAAGACGCGCTTCGTCTGTCGTAAGCAGTGCGCAGGCCTCGTGCGCATCGGAGCCGCGAGGAGCGCCACGGAAAGGAAGCTTGGTGGGGGAAGCAGGCGTTTGAGGGGCCCCACCCGTGCCCATCCCTGTAGTACATGATATTTCTAGTGTCACAATCGTACATATATAAACACACATATTGGTGAATTACGTTCCCAATGTTCCGTAAACGAATGCCAATCGGAAGTAGGCTTGTTACGAACACGTCAAAAGTGAATATACGCAGCAAAAGTAGTTAGTCTGTTACGGAAGATAGTTCAGTAAAGCGGTTTTCTGGGAACAATAATTTCTGAATGAGCGTGAATTCGTGTAAATTTTCATCAGTGTTGATTACTTTGAAATTTTTAGTGCATAAATAAAATTATGAGTGAAAAACGTTCAGAAACTTCAGAAGACATGAGGAAACATATTATTAAATTAAGAAGCGAAGGAAAATCATTTCGAGAAATAGAGTAAATCGTTGTCATGGAACTGTAAAGACAATCATAGACAAGTAGAAAGATACAAAAAGTGTAAAGAACTTTCCTCGTTTCGGTCGTCCGAGAAAGTTAAATGATGTAGATAACCGATTAATTACACGAATAGTGAAAAAAGATCCTACTACGAGAGTAGTTTCATTAGCTCAAGAAATATCTGAAATACAACAAAAATCTGTAAATGCGAGTTCAATTCGTAGATCATTAAATTCTGAAGGTATGCATGGCCGTGTACCACGCAAGAAACCAGCGATAAGTGCGAAGAATCGCGTTTTGCGATTGCAATTCGCAGAAAAATTCCTAAAGAAACCACTCGAATTTTGGAACACCGTATTATTCACTGATGAAAGTAAATTCCAAATTTTTGGAAGGAAAAAGCAACCAAAAAGGAGGGAAAAAGATACGGAATTAGAACCGAAAATTCTTGTGAGTACCGTCGAGCACAGCGGTGGCAATATTATGGTTTGGGGTACCATGGTAGCCTCTGGAGTCGGGGAATTAGCTTTTATTAACAATACGGTGGATGGATTTCAATATCTAAATATTTTAAGAACAAATTTAGCTGAAAGTGTTAGAAGAGTTCAGTTGCCAGATTCGTGGATCTTTCAGCAAGATCGAGATCCTAGACATACAGCAAAGACTGTTAATGATTGGTTGCAACCAAATGCTCGAAATCAACTGAATTCTCCATCGCAATCCCCAGATCTTAATGTAATGGAGAATTTCTAGGAAACGTTAGATTTGAAGTTGCGCAAAGTAAAAATTACGAACAAGGAAAACCTTAAAATCGAACTAGTAAAAGCGTATGGAATGATATTTCCGTTTCAACACATGTAAGTTGGTTGAATCCATGCCATGACGATTAGTGGACCAACAAAGTATTAAATCTACGTAATTTTTATAATAAATGAAGATCAATCATTCTTAATTAGTTGTGTATATTCACTTTCGATTCATATTTTTACAGATCTCAACTATTTTATGTTGTATCTCAAATATTATTTATTAGATTGAATTACGTTTTCTACATTTAATTACCATCAATCTACACTTTATGTTTTTCAAACAACTTTTCCATTATTGTAAGATATATCTAATAAGTGTTAAATAAATGCTATGTTCTCGAGGTGTATACTCACTTTTGACTCTCACTCTATATATGCGCAGTTGTATGCTTCCGAATAATGCAAATTACGCCTCGAAAACGAAAAAATTGAGCTTCTGAGGGCGATATCGGCCTAGGTCGATCTTTTATCTAGCGTTTTTGACTACTAAAAACCCTCATTTTTTTATTATCGAGAAATGAGAACGCGAATCCTGCAACCTTGCAATCCTGGAAAAACGAGTCTACTCCTTTAAGTACATTTGTTGATAAATATTTTGGTAAAAAAATTATACACAGAAAAAATAATAAATAACATCTTTTACGTTTTGATAAATTGTGTATCATTTTGTCTGTCCCTTTTCGTAAAGTGAAATAGAAAAATGTAGTGACGGTATTATTATTTACCTTATGCTGTCAGATACGTTCACAAATTCGAATCAAGTAAAATGCTGCATCATCACTCTGTGCTAATTCCGTTGCACTACTGGAGTTCCTCTGTGTTTGTTTACAAAATACTTTTTCTCAAACATATACAATATACGATTGCTTTGTCAATCGCCGTCACTGTCAACTTAAGAGTAATTCATTTATCCGGTTTTTCATTTGATCACGTATTGGCAATGCAAGTGTTAAAGTAAAAAAGGTCGGTACAGCACATTCGAGATCGTTTAATGGAACCGAAGATTATTTATATTTCGTTGTTTCAAATCAGTGTACGTTCGCGTGCACTAATAAGCTGTTTTGCACGACGAATTAACTGTTTTACAGCAATGAAATTGGTTATCAGATATAAATTCGAAAATGCGTTACTTGAGCGCTGCATTTGTGTGGCAATTCGATCGCGGTGCGACGCGGCGCGGCGCGGAAATCGACTGATGATGAGTCTAACCGAAGGCAACGCTAACAGTGTCTGTCACTGTCACTGTGTTCCTTCTCTATCTGAAATCGCGCTTTCTCACTTGTTCGCGTTACAAAGTGCAACAGGTAATTTCAATGTTCACATAAAATTAATAAATATATACATGACACCGGTGATGTTCAAATTTAATTCACTCAGTAATCGTAATTATTCAGATCTATAAATACACTACATCGTGAAGACATGAAACAGCAATGACGCATTTACGACTGAACAGTATTGCTGCAAATTCTCGTTTTGCATTTCATTTAAGGTGGAAGTATAGTCACGTGACTTTTCTGCAGGGAATTTTGAAAGGAACCAGAATCAGACTAGATTTTGGATCGAATTATACTTATACGAGCATATTTTCAGCTGCACAAAAGCTCATTTGATAGAGGAAGGTTCAGCACAGCCTGCTGCGTGCCCCATCACCCCAGATAGCACACGACGTCTTAAAGATGTCCATTTTACGTCTACTTTAGGTCTGAAAGTCTTACGTCCTAAACAGACGACTTTAAAAAATCTTCGAGACCACAAACAGTGTGGATATTTATACATACATAGCCATAATCTAGCATGTATTAGCATTGATATTATTTGTTCGAATTAGTGTCTTTGTTTCAATTCCAATTCCAATTTCAATTCCAATTTTTATTGTGATTTTGTGATTTTAATTATAATTGTAATTTTAATTTCTATTATTTTTATTGTGATTTTAATTGCAATTCTTAATTTTATTATACTATTTATGTCAATTCCACTTGCGTTCTTCTGACAAAGCTGCAATATTTATTGGTTTAACTTTAAACTCGTTTTTGTCGAAATCTATTTGTACTCTTCCCTGCTTTTAATTTAATTTACATTTCTGGACCTTTAAGACTTCTTAGGGAAGTTTTAAAGACCTCCCGGATGTCCTAGGAACGTCTCTTGAACGTCTTCTAGACGTCAAACAAACGTCTTTATGACGTACCGTTTTCTAACACAAGATGTTCAGGAGACATTCGGAAGACGTTCGTGGTACATACGGGACATCTTTACGACGTCTGAATGTCCAACTGCAGACGTCTTAAAGACGTCATTGTGCTATCTGGGCGTGCTTAAAAAATATATATGTATAAATGACTTTGTTTGAGAAAATGTGGAGGTCGCGAACTTGGTTGCCAACCTAATATTAAAAGTTAAAATATTCTTTATGCGCTAATAATAGCTCAAATAATAATTAGTATGTATCTACCTAGTAGTAGTGGTACAGTAAAAGCTCTTTCGTTGTCCAAAGGCCGGGGGTTTGAGCGGACAACGACCGTGTCCGGACACTATTTTTGATTTATGACTGCGTCTTTAGTGAAACGGCTAGTTAAATGACAAAAAAAGCATTCGCAGTCAAACGCAGTCAACTGTCTGGCTTTAAAAAACTCCTTATTTCCTTGCCATATTCCTTTCCTATTGTTCTCCGTTCTGCGCGGGTCTAGACCAGTGTAGCCAGACGGACCGGCCGCCAGGCCCCTAAAGGTGCTTTTACGGCGGGCCTCCGCGGCCCGGGCCGCCGGGGCCTTTTCTCGTAAATTTTCGTGCGGGTCGACAGGCCCGCTGTTCCCCGCTGTGCGTGGCAAAAAAAGGTCTCGTCTCTTCGGCCTCCGCTTTCCCCACTCTTACCACTACCGTTGGCGCGACCGAGTCGGTAGCATGCACGACGCGGTACGCGGCAGCGGTAGTGGTAAGAGTGGGGAAAGCGGAGGCAGGATTAACGCAGCATCTAGGCGAGGGGCGGAAATGTAAGGGGCCTGGGGGCCGCTCCGTCTGGCTACACTTGTCTAGACCGAGTCGGTAGCATGCTACCGCTCTCATGCTAGCACTCGGTCGTTGTAGCGGTAGTGGTAAGAGTGGGGATAGCGGAGGCAGCATCTAGGCGAGGGACGGAAGGGTAAGGGGCCGGAGGGGATAAAATACGGTAACACTGTTCAGGACAACGAAGGAGCGATTACTGTAGTAGTAATTGATTCGGCAGGGGAGGAGTGATCGGCACTCCCCACTTCCTGTTTACGCTGGTATCATAATTGGCGGTTCCGGCCCTCGGTCCGCTATGGGTTGCATTATCCACTGCGTTCGATCTCCAGACGCTGCTTTTTATAGCCCGGGCAATCTTTCAGGGTGGTCGATCTACTAGTCAGGGGTGGTCGTTATTGATGAAAAGGCCATTCTACCTAGTAGTTGAGAGTTTTTGAGCGTTTTACGCCTCATGGCGGACGTCGGACCTTTTCACCTTCGGACCTACAGGTTTGCCACACCTGCCCTTTTGGCCCCCCCCCTCTTCACCACAAAACCATCGCGTGAGTCTTGAGTATTACTTCCTATGCTTTATCTATTTCCAGCTAAATGTATCTACCTAACCCTGACCTAAACCAACCCAATATTAAAAGTTATAATATTCTTTGTACGCTAATAATAGCTCAAATAATAATTAGCACGTATCTAGTTAGAGCTGGCTTATACGCCACTATTCGTAATTTTTTATTATTGTTAATAACTTGGAAAGTAGTAGTAGTTTCGTTTCATCATCATCATAATGACAAATCTTTTTTCATGAAAGATAAAATTTAAACATTTGAAACAATCGTTGTAAACACAATTTTTTATGATTATATAATTGATCTTTATGCAAAATAAAAAATGTTCGCATTGGTCGCAGGACACAGGAGCCAAATAAAAATTGTATTCTTCTCTTAATCATCCGATTAATTTGAAACTAATATATTGGTGTCTTTAAATATTTTTAACATGTCCACTGCTTCAAATTGTATAGGTACGTGCCCATTTAACGTCATCAATAAAATCCGCAGTCTAGTTATGATATTATTTATACATATATTATTTTCACTTGATTAAAATTATTAGTGTCTTGTAAGCGATGCACAAACTTTTTATTGAATAATTATTTTCATCGATTCTAACTAATTTATATTTTACAAAAATAATTCGATGTTGAAAGAAAACCTTACAGTTGTGTAATCTATAGACAACGGATTTTATGCATTTCTGACAAAAATGATTAGGTGTAATTTAAAACAGCAAAAATATTAGAAGAACTAGAAAATACAGTCAAATAATATTCTACCTATTAAACATATCAGGAAACGAAATAAATATCTATTTCATTCCAGTTTGTTGCAAATCAGGTAGAACATGTTTATTTTGCAGAAAGATCCGCTGTATAGTAATCTATAATAGTCAGTAAAAAAAATTGACAATCAAATAGGAACATTTGCCAACTTGCAATCTCTCACCTTATACCAGCCGGATACGGATACCCAGTCTGTTTTGACTTCGACTGTACAAATACCAACAACAATTATGGATCATTCAATGGGCATAAACATCAATATGGATCCACTAATAAATCTATACCATTCCAAAAACATATTGTACACGAAGTGTTCTAAAGATATTATGTACAGTGACCCACCCGATGTAATATTCGGACGCTCTAAAAAAGACGATAACATTTTTAATATCGTATTATAGAGCAATTAGTTTACTACGGGATGTGAAAAGAAATTTTTTCAAAATTTGCAATTCATAGAAAATGTAGAAAAATGCTAAAAGTTGCATTCTCCAACTTTTTTATGTGAGCCTATATTGAAAATTTAAAAAATGCGTTTTGTAGATCTGTGTGTGAATTAAACATATTCTGAAAATTTCGCCAAAATCGATCGACGTTACAATGAAGATGGTAAAAATTGCAGATTTCGACGAAACTTTCACAGTGCGTATAATTGACCCAGATCTACAAAATGTACTTTTTCAATTTTCAGTATAGGCCCTCATAAAAAAATCGTAAAATGCACTTTTAGTATTTTTTCTACAATTCCGATTGATTGGAATTTTTGAAAAAATTTCTTTTCACATCCTGTAGTAAACTAATTACTCTAGCTTCCCAGAAATGTTCAAATCGTCTAGTACAATATTTAAAAAGTTGTCGTCTTTTTTTGAGCGTCCGAATATTACGGACGACCTTATATTTTGTTATATGTATATGCAGTTCACAGTATCTTCCGGGTATATCTTAAAACTGTACTTAACATATACATATGTATATATTAAACTTGAACGATAGTCATAACTCCGGCTGAGAGAAGCGTTGGTATGATAATGCGTTAACCACCCAGTATTAATGTGCAATGAAAAATTAGTAATTAATGGTAGAAAAAGAATAGGATAAGTGTTGGAAATAAACGGAAAATACTGAATTATTGGAGTGGAATGTGTTAAGAACGATATACATATCAAGTAGAGTCGTACAAGTGGGGTGTACGGTCATGGTCGTAATGCCTCATGTGCAAACTGACGGCAAAGTTACGGGCAAAGTTCTCGTAGCAAGGCATGATAAGTGGGGAATCACATACACATTGCTGTACGCGTACACAGTAAATAGATTTTCCTATGTTTCAGATTTATACAGCGGTGTACACAATGTTCATTCGCACCGGGAATAGACGTCCTCGTAATTAAAGTATAATCGCCTGGCTCGTCCCTGTGGTGGTTCTATGGATTGATTAATTTTTATTCGATACGTCTCACACAGTGGTCTACTTGGCCTGAAAAAGTGGAAGAAAGCCGATTTCTCAGGCATCAATGTTGTTTTTTCTATTTGTACACCCGTGAAGTAGTAAACTTCATCTAAACTCAAGAGCTTTCAAGGCGCGCTTTGCGTTCTTAAACAGTCTCTAAAACAGCGTTCGTTCATTGGCGATTTTCAAGTGTTTTAAGGAAAATTGTGCAAATTCTTGTATTACAAAAGTCGTTCGGGAAGGTGTACAGAACACTTCCGCACAGATCTCATTTTGTTATCATTTAAATTAGTATCGTTATTAATATCTGAACATTAGCAATAATTCTGTAAGTTTTTTTACGATTACAAAACTTTATTGACGATTTTGTTATAGTTCTGTGTGAGTCTGGATGCTCTTTTTGGTGTCATTACATTCGGTAAAGATTTGTGGTTATAAACCAACAAAATTTGGTTCCGACTATGTCTGAATTCAAAAGCCAATTTAGTATTAAGCGTTTCGCGTACGCCTGTACGTTCAGCTACGCTTCGCCTCAAACGAAGAAGAAACATTATCCGAGGAAGAAATTTCTGATGTATTTTCGGATGAAAATTAATGGTAATAATTTTGAAATGTTCTTATTTTGGAGAAAAATGTTTCAGACAAAAGTTGTATAAGGGGGACATAAAATGGTGTCATTGATTTGGCCTTGGATAGTCGTTTGAAAATCACGTGAAGGTCATGTTCAATTTCTTAAATGGAAACCCCTATTTTTTATTGCATATTCTTGTAGCTTGTTTTGAGAGCTTTCCAAAACACTATAATAAAATATTTTTTTTTTTTAATATTTTTCAAGTTATGATAGTGCAAATATTTCACTATCGCCACGCTTTTTCATGGGTTCTCGATAATCTGAGGAAAAAATGTTTTCAACAAAAGAGGAACAGTATTCGAACGTCTACAAATTTCAATATATGAAAGTTGTAAAAAAATGGTTTTTTACAAAAAATTGAGGTGAATTTGATTTTTTAAAAGCTGAAATGTATTTTGGATTTCATAATGTAGCTGATCTGAAGACGAATCCAACGATATATAATATTATAACCTTGAGCCTATAAATAACGCTACAATAGTTTATTCCAATTTTTCGGGCCAAATACCCCACTGAGCGGCCCCCACTATGTGGCTAGTTTAGCGCGCCAAAAGTCAATATTTTTAGTTTGTTCAAAATGACTAAAACTTTTTTCTCATGAACCTGAATATATATACAAGTAATCTACAATAATATTTTTCCATAGAGAGTACAGTAGTCGCGTGATAACTGTCGTTCGAAACTTGTCGAGCGCCTACCCATTCCACTGCCGGCCAACACCGCGCCGAGACGCACGGCGGCGATGATTGATTTCGGCTCGGGTATATCGGTGTGAACACCACACATTGATTCGAGTGAATCGAATTTTCAATCTTCTTAATTTTCATTATTTTTTTATGGGACTTTCACTAACTTATTTCTGGCATTTCGCTGATTAAAATGACACCAAACACGATATAATTTCAACTTTATTTAGTGGTTTAATCGACGGTCAAAGTTTCGGAGGCAACGAACAACAGCAACAATGTGGGCCTTTAAACTGTGCCGGCGACGGCGACACGCTTCGGTCACCCGATCCGTATCTCATTCTGTCCTTCTCTATGTTCGGCTCTCTATTGAAGTCTCGCTCGGCGCGGTTGGCGTAGTAAACGCAGTCAAAAAATATACCACTACTCGATACCTGTCGCTCCAGCCTCCGGCTATTCGACAGTTAACGCGCGATTACTGTACTATTTAGTAACATACAGATACTTGAAAGTAACATTTCTCGTGACCAAGAGAAGTGTCGAAAAACTTGTGTTAAAGAAATGATTTGTTTCACAAGTTTAGTGTATAAAATCAAGATAGGACCAAATCTAGGATGTAAAGGAAGGTGTATAGATTAATATCATGGCTTTTTTTTTTAATTCTCTTCGGTGGTTTTGATAGAATAAACAATCGAAAGTGATATATTTTTTTTCAGAAAATTAATATATATCATGTAATAACTTTTTTCCTCCGAATAACTCCTCTTTAATTTTTTGCGAGGTTAATCAGTAGTTGCTTTATATAATCCATAAAATTTTAGGTGCGAACTAATGCGAACACAGAAGATATGTAGCTTTTCGTGCGACACATATCAGTATGGCATGAATCGACCGTATATCAAATGACTGAAAATGATGAAATTTTTATTAATCTGACGAAAAAATGTTTGAAATAAAAGTTTAACAGTATTAACATAGGTATAAACTTCAATATATAAAACTTCGAAAAAATTTTGTTTAAAACAAAAAAACAAGATCGCTTCGATTTTTTAAACATTAAGTTGTATTTTTGATTTGATACTGTTGTAGCTGGTGTTAAGACGAATTCAACGATATATAATAGTATGACCTTCACACTATTAATAACGTCGCAATAGTTTTGGCGCGCTAAACTGGTCAAATACCCCACCGTATCCCGTCTCGAGCGCCACTGGCGGCAACTCATGTCGGGTGAAGATATTTTGCTTTCTGGTTCGAAAAAAATGTCGACGTTCCAAACTTAATAGGGTGGTTTCTCGAGATAAAAGTCTGCTTTATCGCGTGGTATAGTTCGATTTTCAGCTGGACCCTTATTTTTTGAGATAAATTGAAAAATATCCTCAAAAATTGGTGCAAAAGTGGTGTCTCTCCGTCTTAAACAATCATAATGCATTAATATTATATATCACTGGATTCGGGAAAGTCTACAGAATCTTTTGCTGTAAAGAACAATTCAATATCTTTTATAATAACATCACAATATTCGTTTAAAGTTGAAAAATACGTTTTTTTTTCAAAGCCATGTTCCTCAAAAACTGTGCGTATAGGAGACAAATTAAGGACATATTCGGAATCAGCGCAAGAAACTCTATAAGAAGGACCCAACAGTATATTGGGAACATAAAAAAAGTTGAAATTTGTTGGACAGTGTAATCAGTTCGAAGACTCCCCTTCTCCAAAAGATACGTAATCGTATTGTTACGTTATCACCAGCCTTAACGAACAATGTACACATATTCTTCTAAATAAATTATGCAAAAACTTTCGGGGACAAGTAAATTAGATTGCGTTGCACAATCTGCTTTATTTTTACACGTGCGCAGATTAAAATACATTTACAGAAATAAATAGAAATGCACGAATAACGTACAGGGATGCATTTAATATTCATTTATCACACGTGTACATTATACTTTATAATGTTCTACAAAAATGTGTTGATTTTGCTATGCTTATCCATGGAAATTTTACGTATATTTTGCTATGCATGTTCGTGGAAATAAGCAATATTTTGCTATGCACACGTCCAACGTGGAAATACGTCCTGAACAGTGTTCCACCATTTTGCAAATTCAGGCTTTGCTCCAGAAATATTAACAGAGGAAAATTGAAAGGTCTATTTCTGGAGGGCGGCTGTTTATACAGGAACATCCACTTAAATCGCAATCTGCATGCGTAAGAACAAACGTGATCACCAACACCGAGGTATAGTACACGTACAGACACATTTTTACATTTATGAATGTAAGAGAGACGGCTGAAATTGTACCCAACATTTCATAACGGGGATACTGCTATTTTAAAGTACATTAACTGATCGTCTAAACTCTGAGGATTCTGTATCATAGAAGATGGCTCGCAGTTCGAACATCTGATGTAACTTGATTTCTTTTGTGAGAAATAATTTTTCATTAAAATTACGTCTACAAAAAATTTTTCATTTTGAGGTCATTTCAAGGTCATAGTATAATACACTGTTAAATTCGTCTCGACGTCGGCAACAATCCTATGACGTCCAAAACATATGGTGCCATTTAAAAAAGTCAAGGTGACATTTACTTTTGTACGTAAGAAGCATTTATTCAGATTTAAAAATATGCGAACATGTAGCTCACCAAGTACAGTAAATACTCTATAGCTGCGAACGCCTCGGGAGGATTTCTTCGCATCTATCGATCTTGGTCTTACTTTTTTCGAGTTTCGAAGGCCGAGCCGAACGTAGAGAAGGACAGCGCGTGTAAAGAGACACCACGGCAACCGTCGATGCGACGGTACCTGTCCGCGGCTCTTTCTTTCTGATGCGCTGTCCTTCCTTGTGTTTGAAACTCGCATTGTCGATTATGTGGATATGGTTTTATGAAAATGAGTGTAGTGAGAATGAGGCTTGAGGATGCGTGTGAAAGACTATCTATGTTGTGTGATTGTCTATGACTGAGTGTAAGGTGAGAGAATGACGAGTGAACAGAGAAAAGAGTCTGTAGACAACCGCCGCCGAGAGAAGTAATGTTTACGCGAGTAAGAGTGAGAGAGATACAAAGTGAGAGACCAGTATACGCGAGGACACGTGTTGCGAGATACAATTTCATTTAATTATCACAGTGTTTCTATATTAATTCTGTTTTATGTTACATTCAAATATATATTCTCATTTGAAAATTCACGTTAAATTATTGTGTTCAATCCACAGATTAAAACCATTAAATACAGTTGAAATTATATCGTGTTTGGTATCATTTTGCATGAGAAAAATGCCAGAAATATGTTGGTGAAAGTTCCATAAAAAAATAATGGAAAATAAAGAAGATAGAATTTTGGTGTTACATTGTGATGACGGACGGGCGTTTGAACTGTGCCGACGACTGCGCCTCTCCGCGTCGCGTTAGTAGTGGTTCACACCGATATACCTGGATATACCGAGCCGAGATCAGTGTATTGAGTTGGAGGGGATATTTTTTTCGCGTCTATAGAGAATTTACTGTACTGATAAACTTTTGTTTAAAACATTTTTTAATTGCACTATCGGAAATGCTTCAAAAATGGTGACATAACTTACCGTGTAGACTAGAGATCCCCGTTTCACGTGAAGCGTGTATGTAGTACGAATTTAAGGATCCACAAACCGTGCACTACACGGATCTGCGAATACGAATCCGTGTCAGTGTCGCCAGAGAGGCGCCGAAACGAGCGCCTCTTACTCTCCTCCTTTTCCCCTTCCACTAACCCATTCCACCACCATGAACATACTCCAACGTCCCCCACTAAGACCGTAGACTGAACTAAATCCCCATCGCGCATGCGCAACGTGCCACGGTCATCAGAGAGAGGGTACCTGTATTCCCCTCGATTTTCTCGATCTGGCGACACTGATCCGTGTACACGGATCTACGAACACGGATCCGTTCGGCACGTTCAACTGCAGTGTCGCCAGATTGAGGTTGAATCGGAGCTCCCGTACTCCCCTACTTTCCCCTTCCAGTGTCGCCAGATTGCGGTGGACACGAATCTCCCGTACTCCCCTACTTTCCCCTTCCACTATTCTATTCGCACGTGCACACTCAATCACCATCGCACACGCGCGACGGTGTCTCCCATTCGACCCACTCATTCCCCTTCATCAGAGAGGGGGTACATCATTTCATCATCCCTCCCCCAGTCTGGCTTCACTGTTCGACTGTTCGAAAACAATTGCCGAACGGATCTGCATTCACGGATCCTTAAATTCGTACTACACGGTTCACGTACCACGTGTACACGTGTATTTTAGTACACGTCCAAAACCGCGATCTGCAGTGTAGACCCTGTATACAGGGTGGAAATTATAAAGCGTTAGGGACGAAAATCTCCAAAAATATTGATTGCACGCAAAAATGTTTCAAATGAAAGTTGTTCAGTACCGAGGGGGGCATCATGTGGTGGGACTTTTATTTTTCCCGGTGGACACTCCAAGGTGAGGTGAAGTTCCCTTTTTTAAATGGAATGATATGTTCTTTTATCCACCGTCAACTAGTGCATTTTGAGCAACTGAGTTCAATGATCTATGACTCAAAGTCATTCAAGGTCAGTTACTGGCAGGGGAATGCAGAAAAAGTGTAAATGTTGATGCGATCTGTATAAATAAGTAAAGTACAAAAAGAAAAGATTAGATTAATATCTGTCCCACTAAAAGTTTTCTGATGGCCGTTCTGATAATCTTTTCTTCTAGAAATTAAATAAAAGCGATGCCTACCATAAGCTTACCGTGAAGCTTCATCGAAATGCCTGGTGTTCGGATTTATCGATCTTCTCCGCAACCAACTGGAATACATAGAAATTCAGACTGTAGAGTGAATGTTGATTTCATCAGGGATCCAAAGGTCCCATCAGGTTTCACCCAGTTACCGTCACAGAATATCAATTTTATCAGAACCCTCTTTCGCCGCTGGGTTAGTCAATCGCGTGGTTAAGACTGGGCTAAAGTTCTCGCCCTCTGAATTACGACCATCCAGATGGGTGAGATGGAGAACCCACACCCCACGAACTACCATACTCGATTGATTTACACGTGCACATACCATACACATACTACTTTCATCAGGCACCTATGCAATCGTATCTTTTTATCCTCGAACATCCACTGATAAACCTCTAAAACAAACATTCTTGGAAAAGGCAATTACTTTTTTAACCCCCACAGGTTTCTCAGGGTGAAAAGTCACCCATTTCAGAGTTGGGCAGTATCTAAATACAAAAGTATCCAAATCCGGATCCAACTAAAAGATACGTAACTATGATTCGTGATCTTAAGGTTCGGATCCAAAAGGATCTTGTATCCGAAGTTGAATTAGATACATTTGTATCCGTCGCAAAAGGATCCGAAGAGTCGGATACATTTGTAACTAGTACTTGTATCTAATTCCAAGATCCTTTCGGATCCTTCAAAGATCCTTTTGGCCAGCTCGAGGGTCGAGCCCCGAGGCCTGAGCCCAGAACACAATAGTGGTGCAATAAACACGACCGGGCTATCCCTCGGCGACCCAGGTATATCGGCATGAAACCCCTAACAAGTGAATGCTAAACTTGTTTATTTCTCATGATTTCCTCACGGAAGTGACACGAGCCAGTTCGTGGCGTTCTTCCGATTAAGAAAAGTCTAAACCCGACAGAAATCGGACTGTAACTAGGGAAAGGATCTTTGAAATTTTAAATAGATACTTTTGCCCAAGCTCGGATCCTTTCGGATCCTTCCAAGATCCTTTTGGCCAGCTCGAGCGTCGAGCCCCGAGGCCTGAGTATAAAGGGGGGCATATTGTGACATAAACATTTTCTGCGTGGGTGGAGGCATAGTGGGGATTTCAAGGTCATCTTGATTTTTTTTACTGGAAACACCTACTTTCAGTATCATAAATCGATAAGGCTGTCGAATTCTGAGTAAAAATCTATTGACCTCCATATGTCCTAAATCTAATAGTTTACGAGATATTATCGAAACAATTGTCTATATATATATTCTTCGGATATTATCTCGTTAACTATTAGGTTTAGGTCATATGAAGGTCAACACTTTTATACTCAGACTTTGATACTCTATCGATCTATGGTATAAAAATATATGATTCCATTTAAAAAAACATCGATGACCTTGAAATCTCATAAAAACTGACCTTGAAAATTTTTTCCGTTACACCGTTAACATGTGGCCCTTCAAACAGTGTAACTTTGTCCTAAGAAGTTTTTCGTACAACGAAAAGTAACGGAGATATTGAGGTGTCCTGCGTTATCGAATTCACCCTGTATATATTATTATTTATTATTATATTATATATATTTTTATATTGTATATTATATATATATTTTATATATATTATACTTCTTCGTTTACTTACAGAGTTATTCTGTTCTACACACTGTAGGTTTTGAAAATCATTTCTCAAAAATCTATAACATTATTTGTTTTTCAATTTTGCATATTTGCACGTCCTATCGTAACCATGTATTTCTACATTCTCGTCTTGTCGTCTGCCATTCGCAATTTCAAGATGACGCTGAAATGGTTCAAGTTATTCCATTTGGCAAACTTAGCCATATACGGAACATTTTTCGTGACCACTTTCAAACTATGCAGATATGTCTCCTTACTCTTACTTCATGGGTGTCGTTGTATCTGCAAAGTATCCGTAGGAAATTGGACATATTCGGTTTCAGTCCCGCGTATATACTTCAATTTTTCTATTGTTCGCCAAGCATCGTGAAATTTTCTAAAAATTAAAACATTTGGACGAGATGACTTCATCATTTACAGCCCCTGTTGTCCCATGCATCTTTTGTTTCGAAAACTTTTCTGCTACTGTGTATCATACTTTCGGAGTTGTTGTAGGTAGCAATAGTTACTGCCTCACCCTGTATATTAGTTGATTGCATAAGTTCGTGTCCGATTTTCATAAATTTTCAACCGATTTTCTAATTGTAGAAAAGAATGGCAACTATATAAATCTTTTTCTAATTGTAAAAAAGAATGGTGACTGTATATTTTTTTTCTAATTGTAGAAAAGAATGGTGACTATATAAGTGATTAATAAAGTTGTACCCTAAAATTTAACCATTTAATTTTATTTTCAAATTGGGCACAAATTTATGCAATCATCTGATATTTAACCCTCAGCTCTCGAATGGTGACTCTGAGGCACCACTAAAAATTGCTGCACCATTATTGAAAATATTGTTTACATTATTACGTATGTTGGTATCTAATCAATTACTAAACGTTTATGTATCGTATGAGGTATTCTATCAATTTTCCGTATTCACCTTTAAAGAAGTCATAGAGAATGGAAATATTCTTTGGAAGAAATGTTTAATTTTCCAGTTTACATACCATAGCTCCATGTGCAAAGGGTCACTTTGTGAGGAGAACTTTTCAAAAAATTGTCTAGAACGTCTAGAACAGGCCTGGCCAACCCAAATGATTTCACGGGCCACTTTGATGACGCGTAACGTTATAGCGGGCCGCACTTTAGGTAAACATGCTTTTAAAAAATGTAATACAAATACAAAATGAATAAAACTTTATTGTTATACTATGATTCAATATAATTAACTCTCGAGTTTTTATTAATGAGATATTTGTTTATCCTTTCTTTCACTTAATTTTTGTAAATCTATATTTATGTTCGACGTTGCATATCTTTTATAGCTGGTTTTCTAAATTGGCATCAGTTAATGAAGTACGCGAAGAACTCTTTGTAAATTTCATCTTCGAAAAAAACGTTTCACAAATATATGTGGATCCAAAAGCATTTACTAATATAAGTATTGTAAATATTAATTTTTGATATGGGCGCAAAAAATTGTTTCACTTCATTGTTGCACTGCAACTTGATTATAACAATGACACTTCATTTATTTAATATTTTTTGTATACATACAATGAGAAACAAAAGTTTCAATAGAAATATAAAATCGCCCGGCGGGCCGCGGGTTGGCCAGGCCTGGTCTAGAAGAAATCATGGAGAATGGAAATATTTTGGGTCGGACGAAATGTATAATTTTCCAGTTAAAGTAGCTCCGATTGCAAAGGGATAAAAATTTGTGAGGAGATATAGCTTCTCAAAGAATTTTCTGGAGCGTCAATACTGGGAAGTGAAATGTTCCGTAATAAAAGAAGTAGCTGATATCGGAACGTTGCTTTATAGAAATAATTAGAAATTCTCGTAAATTAACCGAAACGACAACTTTTTTCAGATACCTTTCTCTTCTGACTAGTGAGGTAATAACGTTTCTTCGATACCAATTGGTTTTACTTCCGTTCTCATTAAGCCCAGGCGATGTTTAAACCATGAATTTGCTGCTGATTTCCACATCATTCGATGGTCTATCAGCCGAATGGTGGAACAGCACCGTAGGGGATTTTGTCCCGAGCCCCGGACTGACCACTTCTCTCATTTCTCAACGTCGTGCGCATTCCCTCACACGCCACGGAACACCATCTGGATCGTACGCTGTCTGCACGCCACTCCCATCCAGCGTTTTCGCGATTCTCATCTTCGTGATCTAATTTTTCTCACCGTCACGGGGATTGTCTGATGCGGAGGGACAGAAGTTATGTGGGAATGAAATTGCAATTCCTGCGGTATATCGTTCAGGAGGTTTCGAAGAGTTCGATTGATGAAGATGAATCTTATAAATTGATCAAGAAAAATGTATTATCAAGAAGAAGATCGCTCCACGTGTACACACAAATTGAAACTCGATTATATTATACACATTGATAATACAGAGGGAAGCAGGAGTCACAAGTGATAGAGATTTAACAAAATCTATGCTGTTTTCAAAGTCCAAACAAGTGCAGGAACTTTCTTAACACTAGAACAAGAGTTGAGCTAACTTAAATACATTGTAATTGAATTGTGTAGTTTATTATCAAAATTATTTTGATTCTGAATAAATTATACAAAAATAAAATTCATTATATTACACCTTTAATTATCGCTGCAAAGTCATCACATCATTACGGAAAAAAATGTAACATGAAGTAAGAATTTTAAAATGAAATTGTGGAACCAGTCATTTTGACTGGTGTGGTAATTCTAGTATTATGTAATTACCTGAATGATTCTGAAAAATAAGTCTGGGTCGATGGTAGGGTACACTATCGAATGTTAAAATGGTGTTGATTATAGCTTATAATATTTTTTTCGATTTTTGCGATTAATATGCCCTCGTATACAAACAGTAGTTTCAAAAATATGTACAATTTTTTTTTAATGTTAGTAACGTTTGTTGTATTGATATGTAACTTCATTTAATTGATGCATACATGGAGGTATATTTAGAATCGATTTCAGAAGAAAGAATATTATCAGCACTTTAATCTTTTTTTTCCATTAAGATAAAATAAGCAATATATACATATAGAAATGAAGTCGTGCTGTCACTGTTGTTAGCAATTGCTACGGGCAACAATGAAATAAAGGAATAACATCACATGCACTTTGTTTGAGAGATTTATTAGCTCTTTGGTGGGAGCACATAAATACGAAGGACACAGTACAAATCATTGGAAGCGTGTGCATTTCCCACGCACAATTTTGGGATTCTACAACGTTTGGAACCATGTTCAACGTTACTGATAAATCGTCGACATTTTATTCAGTCCAGATAAAATATCAAATAAATTGTATAATACATTGTTTGCAGTACGTGTGCATAATATAAGCTCTACAAGCACTGCAAGCACTTTTTCTGCTCCTAAATGTTTGATAGCTTATTTGTGGAACAATAATCTTGACGTGTATAATGAAAAATTACAAGTACATATGTAAGTGTCACGTCCAGTGGTTTAGCCAATAATAATAATTGATGATAAAATCAAGCATAACATACATTTTCCTAATATCTTTTTATATATTTGTTTCAATATTGTTGTACGAGAACTAAAATATCAAATATTAAAATTAATGTCAAACTATCGTATATTATACCACACTGCGTGCGATAGAATTAAGAAAACTGCGTAATAGCGAGATTTATTTTATTGTGTTAGTTCTGAAAATCAATCGTGAGCGAATATTCGCTGAAGTCTGTCCATCACTGAAGAGTGTGAGGATTTTCGGATGAATTGATGAGCAACGGATTGTTCTCCGATCGATGTAATGTGCACAATTTAGAAGAAAGCAATTACGAAGAAAACGATTAAAAAGAATTGGTGATGATGCAGCCACCTCATGATTAATAAGTCTAAGAAATGGTGCGTTTCCCCTAATTTAGGAAGACGCACAGAGTAATATGATCCGGCCAAGAGAAAGATAAAAGATGCAACGCATACGATTAAGAAGAAAGAGACTAAGAAGAAGAAAAGCGATTAAACGGAATTGGTAAAGACGCACTCACCTACGAGAACAATGGGAGATCAACCTATAAAAGGGACAGCTCATCATCAGGAGTGCCTTTTTTTGCATCTAGCATTCAATAGTCGGAAGTCGACAGTACACAGTATACACCAAATAGTAAATTCAGTCTATAAAGAAAGTTTAGAAAGAGTTCGTGCAATCGTTCAGTGAAGTGAAAAGTTTCAAAAAGCGTGTTATCCCGCTGGAAATTGTTATTTATCAACAATCGTGAACATCACCATCTCCAAATCAGCGTCAACATCAAATACATTGCGAGCGAAATCACTGCGTAACGGTAATTACTAACAAATTTATTATAAGCTTTCAATAACTCAATGTACCCTTTTGTTCAATAGAATATATTCTTGTTGTTTTTTATACAAAATCAAGATTTCAAATCATTTTAAAAGAGTTTACCCAACTTCGATTTCTTCGTTCCACTTCCAAGATCAAAGTCACTTAGTATTTAACAAATCCTCAATTACCCGAACCGAAGGCGGTGAATGCAGGTAGGTTCAAAACTGCGTTTTATTCTCAATTTAAAATCTATCAATTAAATCTTTTAAATCTATAACATACGTCCACCCTAGGACGTAACATAAGTTATTATTAGACTGCGGACTTTATGCATTTATGACAAAAATGAGTAGGTATAACACAAAATAATAAAAAGATTAAAAGAGTTTAAGGGTAAACTTTACTTTAGCGGACTCAAAATTTGTGCCTTTCTCCTATAAATTATGATGTATTGGTACGTAATCCAGTAGATTTGTACCCGGGGCGGCTGCAGATCGAAGTTTCGATCCTGTAGGATCAATGGTTCAGGAGTTAACTATATGGTTCAACTCGCGTCTAGGTCGCGCTCTGATTAGTCCGTGTTTTTCGTTAATAACTCCTAAACAAAGCCGCGGATAACATTTTCGCAAAGGAAAATATTGCTTCAAATGTTCTCAGGAACCTCCCATTTCCGGCTGTTGAAGGAATTTTGGGACACCCTGTATGTATATTTAGAAACTTAACAAGGTACAATAAAGCGATGTTCGAGGTAAAGGATTCGTTGTTCTTGGTTAGAGCGATTGTCGAGATCTGCTTTTCGTTGTCGCGTCGTGTATAAAGTTAGCTCGGAATCTTATCCTATTGGCTATCTGAAAAATGTATGGGGTGACTAAATGATTTCTATTGGTGAGTGCAGTGTTCCGATATCGTCGAGCATTTTTCGTGCGATGGGTAGCCGCTAGTTGCGCTGGGCGGCTAAAACAGTAACGTATCTACTATTGGGTAGCAGAGCGGCCAGAGCCCTGAGGCAGTTATATTGGCGGGAATGTACGGAAATAATCTTACCGGACAAAAAGACTCCAGGACGTGTCCTACGAGTTACAAAATATACACAAAGAACACTAGTTATACATTCATTTTTCAGAATCAAATCATACCAATTTTTTAAAATTCTGTGGGGTGCTCAAGGTAACCCATTTTATCGAGAATATTACTTTACTGAGGCTGAAAGCGCCACCAGCGGCCATCCATCGCACGAAAAATGCTCGACGATATCGGAACACTGGGTGAGTGGGTGGTGCATTTTAGTCGTCGGAGCGGGGGCGGATTTAATGGTGGAGATTTCAACCTGAAAGACCGAAAACGAAGTGGCAAGGCAATACAGATAAATACTGATGAAATTCCAAATCGAACAAAATCCAGGATACGCAATAAGGGAGATTGAAAATATGTTAAGTATTTCACGAAAATCAGTTTCATTGCATTCTAAAAGCTCGGAATGACAAATAGGTGTGGCGTTTGTGCTCCGCATGGATTGACGGAGAAGAATTTGTTTGATCGAATTTCAATCTCGTTCAAGCGACACAGAGACCATCGATTTTTACAACTGCTTGTTACTGGTAATGAAAAATACGTAACTTTTGACAATACAATGAAGTTTTATTTAATGAAAACAATTTAAAACCATAGAAGAATGAAATATGTACTCGCTTGAATTATTAAATGAAATCACTAATGGAGATACATCTCAGTTATTATTAATCATTTATTAAATTTATGATTAACTTGTTAATATTTAATAACTTGTTAAACATTGATAACGTATGTTTTCAGTGTTTGTTTTGAGATTTATTACTCAGCACAAAATATTGAAGTGAAATAAAGAACAAAGGACTATTTTTCTTTATGTTTCATAATAATGTCTTCCTGCCAGTTTGTTGTTTACATGGAGGTAAAACATTTGACCTTCGTATATTTGAGAAAATGATTCGTTGCTTTTGATAAAAGACCAGCGACAGTAATTTTTCTAAGATTAAGTTTTTTTCCGAGGGGATTTAGTTGATTAGGTTCATTCTGCAGTGGTATTTTCCAGTATCTCATAGAGCTCTACAAGGGACAGGTAAGATTGGGGTGCACGCCACACTACTGGAAAGCTGGCTGCAACTCGCTCAATTCGCCTGGCCAATTTTACTTGAAATCTAAATTTAACCAAAGTCAGAGTAGCGCTTTGCTCGCGTGATCTACTTTTACTGTCTTTTACAGATTGATCCAATTTAGTTGAACTTCCGGACAAATTAACTCGCTACGATATTTTTGCCAAGCTAGATTTCTCAGCGTTGTCAGCTTCAAAAGTGCAATATTGCTGGATTGTATTCGTACGAAAACAATCGATGCCCTCAACGAAAGCGTTCAGGCGGTTTCTTTTCTGTTTTTCGTAGTTGTCAAAATTCGTAGTGTAAGAAACGACAGGAAACGAAGACGAAGGGAGAAACTTTTCCTTGTAATCCTGGCATTTCAAGTGCCCTTGGAGGGAGGATGGTCGACCGATAGGAACAGGAACCGAAGACACTAACCAGATGCAGTCACCTCTGGTCTCAGCGTCGATAGTCGCGTGGATGGCTTGCTGATGGGGGATTGCGACGAGGGACAAGAACTTGGGGAGGCTGCCGCTTTTCCCGGGAGAAACCCAGGAAAAACATCAACGATCCCGCGGAGGTGGGAATTGATGAGGAGGATCTATCCTGCGGGGACAAGAGTCAACTCGGCAGTCTTGTCCGAATCGTTGAACCGTTCAGATATTGTATCACACGAGGTCCACACCGAGTGTTACAAGTTGTAAAGGTTGAAATAGCCTCATCGGAGTAAGCAATATTCGTTAATAACTCCTTAACAAAGCCGTGGACGGCATTTTTGCAAAGGAAAATGTCGCTTCAAATGATTTCAGAAACCTCCCATTTCCGAATGTTGAAGGAATTTTAAGACACCCTGTATAATAAATATTATTAAAATAAAGAATAAGAAATTTGTTTATTCAAATTTGGATTATTCGAGGCTATTCAAGTGTACAGCACTCTGTAAATACCAGGTATGTAAATATGAAACTGGAATTTTTGTATAAAAAATACACGTTTATTGTATGACAATGATACAAAATATTTTATTCGAAGTATTGCCCATCGGTAGCTGCACATTTTTCCCATCCTTCTGACAATTGTGGATGCCACGCCAAAAAAAACTGTTCCTCTTTTGAGGCAAACCAGTCATCGAGCCATTTTCGTACATTTTCGTAAGATGTGAAGCTGTTGGTAAATAAAGGAGATCGGACCACGAGCTCATACCCATATAAAAGAACAAATATATTTGATACTGATAATATGATTGTACAATAGTAAACACGCGCGTTACATAGCGCGGTCAAACTTCTTCTGCCAGGCGTCTGCCGCCAGGGGTCTCATCGTGGAGGTGTGAACATACACATAGTTCATGGTTGCCAACAGAAGCGCTGCTCAGCAAGTGCGTGTCCCATCGATGCAAATAAGTAATAATCGGATGGAGCCAAGTCCGGTGAGTAAGCCCCATGCGAAAGTATTTCCCAACTAAACGCCTCAATCGTTTCCTTTACCGGTTTTGCTGTGTGTGATGGTGCATTAGTATGAAGCAAAATCACTTTGTGTTGCCTTTTTTGATATTCCGGTCGTTTTTCACGCAAAGCTTGATTCAAATCGATCATTTGTTGTCGGTAGCGTTCAGTATTAACGGTTTCGCCAGGTTTTAGCAGCTAATAATAGATCACACCCTTCTGATCCCACCAAACACGGAGCATTGTCTTCCGTCCATAGCGATTTGGCCTTGCAGTCGATGTCGATGGTTCGCCTGGAGCTACCCATGATCTTTTACGCTTAGGATTCTCGAAATATATCCACTTCTCATCGCCAGTCACAATTCGATGGAGAAATCACTTTCTTTTGTACCTGGCGAGCAGCATTTCACAAGTGGTTTTTCGGTTTTCCAGCTGTCTTTCATTCAGTTCCTATGGAACCCATTTTCCCATCTTCTGAATCTTTCCCATGGCTTTCAAACGTATGGAGACGGCTTCTCGTGTCACATTTAATTGATTCGCGAGTTGTTGTTGCGTTTGAGCATCATCCTCATCCAACAATGCTTGCAGATCGCTGTCTTCAAACTTTTTCGGTGGTCTTCCACGTTCTTCGTTTGTCACATAAAAATCGCCATTTTTGAATTTTCTAATCCACTGAAAGCACTGTGATTTACCAAGAGCATGCTCGCCGTAAGCTTCGACAACCATGCGATGCGATTCTGCAGCAGTTTTCTTCAAATGGAAACAGAAAATCAATGCTGTCCGCATATCGTAGTTTCCAGGCACAAAATTCGACATGTTCAACGTTATTAAAAACTATGCTGTTGTATGAAAACAAGAAAATGGCGTTAATGACGCGGTTTGACGGTAACTACATTGACAGCTAGAGCCACCTATGGGCAAATTCCGGTTTCATATTTACATACCTGGTATATTGTACGTTAGCACTAACGTGTCACACACTTCGCAATTATGTTTACAATGTTAAATGTTTAGTCAAAAGCATACTTATATGTATATACTACATAAAATCGTCAACATTTATACGAACGTAAGAGAGGCGTTTTGCGAACATCAAGTTTACCATCGTCTTTCCTGTGAGTATTTCTATATCTTTCTGTCTCGCAATATGTAAATCTGATTTCTGATTCGAAAATTAGTGGTTTTTGCATGAATGTGTGCTTTTTATGTATTCAGTAAAATACTGTAATCTGTATGCTGTCCCCGTTAGCTTACGTATAGAATTCTTTGGGTGAATTTATGTGAGGATGCGTGGACCATCCGAAGGGAAAGTAACCCAAATCCAAGTATTCTTCTGTCGACGCACAGGCTTCGTTGTGTAAATCTTTGAATACGACGGCGCGACGTAGGACAGGTATCGCAAAGCTTAACGTTGCTTTTACTTCATCGATAACAGGCTTTCTGATAAAATATCTTTGCTCGTTCGACCTCCCATAAACTGTAATCCATCCCGTAAAAATGTCCTATTTGGCTCATTCTATTTTTCTTCTTCGTAACATACTCACGCGTGGTACGTACCTATGCTCTGCCTATGTATGACTTTTTAAAAGAACGTGACGAGCGCTTTAGTAATAGTTGCTTTTTTTATTAATGCAATTTGAATCTGAAGGAAGAGATTATTTTGCAGTACTATACAGACGTTTGAATACATATTATGATTTATGATTAGACAGCGGATTTTAAAATGTGTAGGTGTAATTTAAAATAGCGAAAATATTAGAAAAATTTAAACATACTAGGTGTAGAAATTAATACGGTGCCTTGGTATTACATTATTTATAACTCTGGTTTGAATGCAAATAATCGCTCGCCATTTTCTAACGTTTAAGTACCCACACTTACAGTTATGAAACATTTGAGATCTAGTCAAAACAAAAACTATTAGTAAGCAAGATGGCGGCGTCTGACAAGACTCACATACGGGACTGTATACTTTCAGGCCTTTCAAATTAAAGAAAAATGCTTGCAAAGCCGCTGAAATGATTTGTTCTGCTTCGATTTTGATGAATGTGAATTAAATTCTGATTGAATTTTCATTTATTCCGATCACTCGGAAACATTGGAAGAGGTGCGAAAAAGTATTGACGAATTCATTACATCAAAACGGACATCTTTGTTCCGTCAAGGAATTCGACAGTTGTCTGAAAGATGGACCACAGTCAAATTATAAACAAAGATGTACACTTTTCTTAGATCTTTAACAGATAGTCATGCAGAAACGAGTAGGTCAGTTCACATACAGTTCATACAGTGAGCCACGAAAGTATTCGAACGGCCCACAGTGAAGTTTTTGGCCTGACAAGCTGGCCAAAACTATTGCAACGTTATTTATGGTCTCAAGGTCATAATATTATATATTGTTGAATTCGTCTTAAGATCAGCTACAACATTATGAAATGAAAAATACATTTTAACATTTAAAAAATCAAAGTGACCTTGATTAATTGTTGTAAAAAAAATATTTTCGAAATTTTATACAGTAATCGCTCCTTCGTTGTCCTGATTCAGGACTCCTGAACAGGGCTACCATATTTTTCTCTCGCCAGGCCCCTTGCCCTTCCGCCTCTCGCCATGCCGTGCACCGTACCTCGTCTTTGCACTCTTCCCACTAACGGAGAACAATAGGAAAGAAATATGGCAAGGAAATAAGGAGTTTTTTAAAGCCAGACAGTTGACTGCTTTTGACTGCGAATGCTTTTTTTTGTCATTTAACTAGCCGTTTCACTAAAGACGCAGTCATAAATCAAAAATAGTGTCCGGGCACGGTCGTTGTCCGCTCAAATCCCCGGCCTTTGGACAACGAAGGAGCTTTTACTGTATTTACATTTCTAGCTATACGCGATATATTGGCACAACATAATAAACAATGTAATAAGACCATTCGTTTCGTCGCGAAATAACCCTGAATAGGAGTTCCAAAAGCGACGTAAAATAAGGAAAAAAAAGACCATTCGTTTATGTGAAAGCGAGGGTCTATGACAGAAACTTTAAAAAGAGACATGCACGTCATGCAGCGAACGAAGATTGCAACTTTGCATTGACGCAAACGGTCACCACTACGAGCATCTCCTGTAATATAAGAAAGTTTATTTTACTACCACATTTTAGTCGACATTTTAGTGTTCAATATCTACATAGACTCTCACTGTTCCCTATTTTGAAACAAATGGCAAACGTAACATGATAGCATTTCCAATTAGTTGTTTGAGGATTTCGTAATAGCGTAGTATTTCACTTCAAGCACGTATTCCGCATTAAGGAAACTCATTGTATCCTTCGAACGTTAGAAATAGAAGTTTGTTCTCTTCCGAATGTTTATACAGAGGAAATCCAAGTGCCGTTTATCGTCTCGAACCGTTGACGACTCTTTTCTTGTGCATGCTGGAAACTGTCCGAGTGTTCGTTCAAAATCTCGCTCCGCAAGTGTGTGAAACTTTCAGTATCACCTCCTTCGATTATCGATTTGAAACTTTCCGTATACATAGTAGAACTTGTTGAATGCTATGAGAGAAACTGACTATTCGATTTTATCACACCCGTATCGTGAACACAGCAATTGGAAAATGGAATTTCTGCAAATTGATTGACTAATCAATCGTTTTTTTCGCAATGGAATTGTCTTAGGATTTTACTTAGATATATTTAAATGGTATATTGTAACTGGTGCACGTAATAACACTGTCCAACAAATTTCAACTTTTTTTATGTTCCCAATATACTGTTGGGTCCTTCTTATAGAGTTTTTTGCGCTGATTCCGAATCTGTCCTTAATTTTTCTCCTATACGCACAGTTTTTGAAGAACATGGCTTTGAAAAAAAACGTATTTTTCAACTTTAAACAAATATTGTGATGTTATTATAAAAGATATTGAATTGTTCTTTACAGCAAAAGATTCTTCAGACTTTCCCGAATACAGTGATATCCAATATTAATACATTATCATTGTTTAAACATGTTTAAACAATCATTGCGAAGCGGCGAACGACTGTTCGAGTGGTGAGCGCCACTGGCGACAACTCATGTCGGGCGAAGATATTTTGCTTTCTGGTTCGAAAAAAACGTCGACGTTTCAAACTTAATACATAGGATGGTTTCTCAAGATAAAAGTCTGCTCTATCGCGTGGTATAGTTCGATTTTCCGCTCGACCCTTATTTTTTGAGATAAATAGAAAAATATTCTCAAAAATTGGTGCAAAAGTGGTGTCTCTCCGTCTTTAATGATTGTTTAAACATGTTTTAACAATGATAATGTATTAATATTATATATCACTGGATTCGGGAAAGTCTAAAGAATCTTTTGCTGTAACGAACAATTCAATATCTTTTATAATAACATCATAATATTTGTTTAAAGTTGAAAAATATGTTTTTTTTTAAAGCCATGTTCCTCAAAAACTGTGCGTATAGGAAAAAAATTAAGGTCAGATTCGGAATCAGCGCAAAAAACTCTATAAGAAGGACCCAACAGTATATTGGGAACATAAAAAAAGTTGAAATTTGTTGGACAGTGTTTTCAACGATTTTTTACCCATTTTGATTTTTGTCCATTACAGCGCCATCTGTGAACCAAAATGCAAAAACTCCTAGATAAAATTTGTGTATTTTTTTCTGAAGAATCCAAATCTGCAAGGAAAAATGGGGGTTCCCATTTAAGTTTTTTATCTTCTCCCACCCCCACCCCCAGGGGGTGGCGTTGGGGGGTCCAGTTTGGTATCATTGGATGTCCCCCTTCGCGACGAACAACTTTCATTGCCCACTTGTTTTGATCCACCCTGAATACGAGTTGACCAAACGCATCTTTCAAATTTTCGTTATTGGTCCAGCTAAAAAAGTTGTAAAAATCAATTTGTACTATTGTTTTTCACAATTACGACCAAATGTATTTTTTCAACATATTTGTTAGACGTCATTTACTAAATTTCTAGCCTTACAGAGAAATTGAAGTCGTCTGGTCCATTCATAAAAAAGTTATTCTGATTTAAAGTGTGTGTGTGTGTGTGATCAGTTTTGCTTCTAACTGTATATGTAATAATTGAAATATACCAGCTCTGCTGTCGTTATCTGGGATGAAATTCTGAATAGTGTCCTTTCTCCGTGATAGTAAATGGATTATATCTGGTTTCGTGGCACGCTTGCGACCGGAAATTGGAACGATTGGTTGACCGGTCGAGGGCAAGATCCAACAGTGACGAGTCCAAGAAAGTTTTGTTATTTGGTAGGGTCGGTCATGATCTCAAAATGGTCTTTGGCCTGTATATACGACTGTGTCCAATCTAACTTTGTTTGCAGCTCCCAGACTGAAACGTGGAGATCGGACACTCTGCATGTTTCGCCCAATCGCCGAGGCACAAATTACAAATCGAGCATCTTGCCGTCTTGCAGCCATTGTACACTGGACGGAAATTAGACTCTTCATCAAACCATGTCGTATTTCACATCTTTTGTGGATAAATATGAATAGTAATACTGTGCTATGTTTGCTTCCATCATCTCTACAGTTTGGTTAACAAATGACACCCTCCCTAAGATAGTATTTAATAGAATACTGACAAGGTAAATCATGTTTGAAGCGTTATCCTATTGTGAGTCGAACATAGTTATATTAGGTCGGACCACACGAAATTGCCGATTTTGGAATAAATGACAATCAACTGCGATTTGGGATAAACTTTTCTTGCGTAACCAGAAACTTTTGCCTTTTTTCTATGTCGTCCAGTAGATTTGGACGAGAAGATGCGAGAAATCCAAGTTACGATCCTGGAGGATCAATGGTTCAAACGTTATAAGTGTTTAAAGTTCAGCGATTTCCAGTCAAAAACACTGGAAATGTTTAAACTTTAAACACTTATAATTTTAAACGGCGCTTTCCTAACGTTAACACTTGGATTTTCGGTATTTTCTCGTCAAAATCTACAGGGATACATTTAAATAAATTAAAAATTTCTGGTTTCCTCAGGTGAAGTTTAACCGATTATTGAAATAATTGTGATATACTGGAGGTATACAGAGTGGGGCACCTCATTTTGCATCCTCAAATATCTTTGTTGTTTTCGAAGATACGTCAAATGTCTGAAGGACAAAGTTGAATGGTAAAATGGGGCTCATACGATACCAAAAAATTTTTGGGTTTATGTAATTTTTTTTAGAGATATGAAGGTCACCTTCATTTTTTTAAATGGAATGAGGTATTTCGTAATACATCAATCGATTCAGCTGGACATTCGTTATAAAAAAGTACTAACCTATGTATGTCGAAAAGTTAGTAGTTCAGGAGATATTTCAATTTAAACAACTCTAAAATACCATTGCGGTCGTACTAAGACGTTGCATAAGTAAGTAAACGCTAACGTCGTACATAGGTTAGTACTTTTTTATAACGAATGTCCAGCTGCATCGATTGATGTATTAAAAAATACCTCAAAAAATATCTCTAAAAAAATTACATAAAAACAAAAATTTGTTTGGTATCGTATGAGCCCCATTTTACCATTCAACTTTGTCCTTCAGACATTTGACGTATCTTTGAAAACAACAAAGATATTTGAGGTGGCAAAATGAGGTGCCCCACCCTGTATAAGGCAATAAATCTTACATATTTTTATATTTTTGCAATATACTGGCTAACGAATTTTTATAGCATTGTTTTAATTTAATTTTAATATTTCGCGGTCTACTTGCATAATTAGTAGTAAAACAAATTTTCGAGTAAAATATCGCCGTAATGTAACTATGATGAAGTCAGCTTTAAATCATTCTTTCTCTCTTGAGTTTCATTAAATATCTCTATTTTCATTACATAAATCATTATTTTCCAGGTCTAGAATTCTTCGCCTATTTATATTCATGAGCCATATTTCCAAAATACGGCATAGTACGATCTATCTGTGTGTGGGCGGCCTTGGTTGTTCCGCGTACTGCGTGAAGGGAAAATCGAAAATAGTACGTAGAGTCACCGGTTCGATATGGCTCGCCATGCGAGCGGCTTGACGACTGGATTCAACTTAATTCGGATCGAATCGACAAGCGGCTTAATGGCTTGTTCTGCTTGGATCCTAACTGAGTCCGCCAGGCGTACATGTTAGATGAAATCAGCTCAATCTTTTAAGTCGTCCAGTGGCTTGCGAATCCCATTCAATGTCAGTTGCTTGATTTTCGAGCACTAGCGTTGAAGATGGATGAACCATGCAGTCCGCTACTATCTATGTACAACCCTTGGCAGAATGTTTCCGATCGGAAGCATTGATACGGATTTTAGAGAAAACATTCACAATTTCGAAGTACGAAACATTACTTTATGGAGGTAAAACTGATGGGAAATGAAAAGAGGCTTATTGAAGAATAGAAAACAACAAAGAAACATAAGCTTCCATTTATTATACCAAAGAACCGAGAAAATAAACAAAATGTTACATGGAAAAAGGTTCCGATTAATACACCTGCTGGAAAAAAGTTTCCGATTCGATTTACACTGTCCAACAACTTTGTTCAACAATTACTGTTCGATGATTCTTATAGAGTTTTTTGCGCTGATTCCGAATCTACCCTTAATTTTCCCCCTAGACGCACAGATTCTGAGAAACTTGATTTGGAAAAAAAAAGACATATTTTTCAACTTTAAACAAATATTGTGATGTTATTATAAAAGATATTGGATTGTTCATTGCAGCAAAAGATTCTGTAGACTTTCCCGAATACAGTGATATCCAATATTAATATATTATGAGTGTTTAAACAATCATTAAAGAAGGAGAAACACCACTTTTGCACCAATTGTGTTCCGATCGGAAACATTCTGCCAGGGGTTGAATCTATCTATTGCATAGGAGGGGAACGTGCGGTCTCCGTGAATTTCTTGTGCTGCCTTCATAAAAGCTAGCTCTTGCATTAATTAATATTTAATCGTATAGATTACGACAATTTGAAAATTAATCATATAATAAACTTATATGTATTTATCGCTATAATAAAATTATAGCGGTCTTCTTTATTACTGCCTCTAATTTAAATGTGGTCTCTAATGGTAAAAAGGTTCCCACCTCTGATCTATTGTCTTCACTGTAGGCTAAAACTGATATCGACAATTATGATAACAAGACAGCGGATCTTCATGCATTTATGAAGAATTTGAATTTATGAAGATTGGCTGGGTGAAATATAATACAGTAAGAAATTAGAAAAATTTAAGAATACTGTAATGTTGTTTTTAATGCAATCAAATTTTAAAAAATCACTGTTCATTTTACTCCTGCTTCCCACAATCGATGCAGAACATTTTTATTTCGCATAAAGATCCGCAGTCTGATCATAACGATTTTGTTAGTCTCACTTACAGTTCTAGAATTCTTTCTTCTTTCTTAATCACCCTTGAGGAATAACATTTTATCCAATCCATGCTTAATGTCGCCAATCACCAGTCTTGAGTTCAGAAACAGATAGAAAAAATTTCTAATACGATAAAATAAGATAAAAAAGATAGCAGCGGGTTTTGTGCGTCACCTTGTCGCATTTTGGCTAATAATATTACAATTTCTTTATAATCATACTTTGTTTCACTGTGCTATGAAAAAGGCGGTCAACTATTTAACACGTTCGTTACTACTGTTACATCTCTTGACCTATAGTGTGGCTGACCATAAAGAAATCAGACCCAATCTACTGCGCGCTGTCTGATTAGGTTATAGAGGCACGTCCCGTCGCTCTCGAGACGTCAATGAAGTGGAGAGACACCGAGAAGTAGTTCTATTAGCTCCAGGTGCTTCTCCTAAGGTCCGAGGAAAGCCGCTGTGGGATTTCAGTCGGTAAGAATGTGACACTGTTCCTGACTCGGTCAAAGGTCTCCACGAAGATTTCTCCACATTAAAAAAGAAAGGACGTCTCTTGCCTTGGTGTTACAATTGCCAGCATCTTAGGGGGTAGACTCGTTTCCAGGGTTGCAAGGGTGCGGGATGCGCCTTCCCATTTCTCGATAATGCAACGATGGGGTTTTTCAGTAGTCAAGAGCGCTAGATAAAAGATTAGTCTAGGCCGCGATCGCCCTCAAAAGTAATTTTCATTATTCGGCAGGTCTTTCGGGTCTAAAATTCTACGGCTATTTACAGTGGGAAACGAAATCGGTTGACGCAGGAAAAAACGACAGGCATCGAAAGATGTACGATTTTGTGAATTTTAAGCAGAAATTGATCAAAAGTCGTGTAAAACTGCGATTTTCAACATTTTTAATCGCTTGCAGCTCGTGTGTATGTTAATTTGATTTGGATGAAATTTCCAGCATGTGTATAACTAACATAGATCTACAAAACATATATTTTAAATTTTCTTTGGAGGGCAGTAATAAAAAAGTTTTAAAAAATGCCATTTTTATTTCTGCATACAACCTTGTAAATTGTAATTTTTGGAAAATCTTTTCTGCACACTACAGTAAAAGCTCCTTCGTTGTCCAAAGGCCGGGGATTTGAGCGGACAACGACCGTGCCCGAACACTATTTTTGATTTATGACTGCGTCTTCAGTGAAACGGCCAGTTAAATGACAAAGAAAAGCATTCGCAGTCAAAAGCAGTCAACTGTCTGGCTTTAAAAAAACTCCTTATTTCCTTGCCATATTCCTTTCCTATTGTTCTCCGTTCTGCGCGGTCTAGACAGTCCTGGGACACATCTGGCGACCAGATCCACGCAGGCCTAATCCTCTCGTTGACAGGTAGTGGAGTGGGTAGGCACTGGACAACGATCGTGCCCACGATTCAAGACAACGAAGGAGCGATTACTGTACTCTTTAGTAAAATCTAAAAATATTTCTAGCGCGTATGGAAATGTGGCCATTCATTCTATAAATTCATCCTATAGTTAACCGTCCGTCTTTAAGGTGAAGTTTACACGCTCTGTGAACATTCAACAAAAGAATTCTAAGTTTTAATATTCAATGGTTTTAATACATGGTTATTTTAGATTATATTAGCACAGTTAGTTTTTGTTTATTTGAAAGTGAATTTTGTTCAGCTAAAATGGTCATTTGTCGCACTGTGGCGACCCGTAGATGATTGGTAATCTCGTTAACTGCACGAACCGTAAGTACGACGTAAATGCTTTTTCAGCACATCTTCATGTAACTATCGGGCTTCTACTGTACGTAGGTGCATCGTGACAAAAAATGGAACCCATTAATCAGTTGATTTCACACTTGGGTTTATAGGTGACCATCGATTACTGCGAATTGTATACGCCTACATATGTACGCAGAGATCTTCCGTTTGGAAGTAATTGGATTGCGGTCGAATGTGAAACTAGCCAAATTTTTACACCCGATTTTCATCCGGCTTTTTCTCGTCGTGCCGTAATTTAGAGCCTCCTGCGCACCCTCTCTGCGACCGGCTTTTGAAACAATCGCGGTCGAGGAGCCAACGCGCAACGTAATACTCCGCGGTAAATAATGATCGCGACACGACAGCGCACGGTTTCCCCGATATTATTTACGATTGTCCGGGGTCTCGATATATCGAGAGTAATTAATAATCGGACAATAAACGAACCTCAATTGCGACCAACAAAACGGTAGTCGTTTTTCCCTCTCTGCATTCTCTCTTCCATTGTCGATATTTCGTTTCTCCTGTCACTGTTCCTGTCAGTTCACGTCGGCATGATATCTCCCTTTTGTTTTCCTTTCTTTCCACCGCTTAACTACTTTTCCTTTTTAAGTATCTCGCGTCTTTCGCATTCTGCCTTCTGGTTACTGTATCCTAACTTTTTTCACGTATCACACATATGTTTTTCTTCTCCAGAGTGTCCGCTCCTCCTTCTGCGTTCCCACTTTTTACGAACCAAAATATTTTCGATCCTCGTTGTCTATTTACGTTCAATTCTATCAAATTTTTTTGCATCGCTGTGACGCTTCTAGTCCGTTATTTTCCATTCACGAAGTTTTTTAACAATTCCTTCCACGATAGAAATAGCCGATACATTTCAATGACCACCAAGGGGGCGGGATGCGCGTTCTCATTTTTCGGCAATACAAAGATGCGATTTTTCAGTAGTGAAAAGCGCTAGATAAAAGATCAATCTAGGCCGCGATCACCCTGGAAAGTCCTATTTTATTACTACGTTTTTATTAGCTCGCTTTCTTGTCTGTCTGTTGGGTACAAATTTTGCAATTGATAAACTAGGGGAGATTACGATTTCCGTGGCCCCTCGTTTTGAGGTTATATTTGTGTTATTGGGGTTATTTTAAGAAAAAAATGTATATATAACATGGTGTCGAATCAGCCTGGTTTAGCCGGTAAAGTAGATTTCTTGTTTTTTATAAATCTGCAAATATTTCGGTAACTATGCGAAATATGAGAAAATATCAAGAGACCTTTTTTGTAGAAAATTAAATTTCCAACAATTTATGTTGCATGACATTTTTCTATTAGCTGCGCAGTTTTCGAGTATATTTATATTTCGGTAAATTTGCAGAACTGCCTCTCCCCCGAAATAATGGTGGGGGGAACGTAAAGGCTCCGTTCTGAAAAGATCACATTCTATGATAGGATGACATCTACAATAAGAAGATTATGTGAACAGAGTGAGTTATGGTTAGATCGTGAGAGGGGGCGGAGAGGGCCGGCCCGTCCACGCATACAAAAATACAGGGGTAGTGTAGTAGTAATTTCAAAAAAATTATTTTATTTTTAGTTTAGTTTAGTTTAGTTTAGTTTAGTTTGGTTCAGTTTGGATTAGTTTGGTTTAGTTTGGTCTAGTTTGGTTTAGTTTTGTTTAGTTTAGAAAATTGTCAGAGGACATAAATTGTTGGAAATTTAATTTTCTACAAAAAGCCCCTTTTCATTTCCCATCAGTTTTAACTCCATAAAGTAATATTTTATACTTCTAAATTGTGAATGTTTTCTCTAAAATCCGTATCAATGCCTCCGATCGGAAACATTCTGCCAGGGGTTGTACTGTTGTACTCTCTACACTCCTTACTATGTATTATCTTGCGCCCCACGTTTTTCGTTTTAAATCTTACTAAGTATACTCGAACCTATGCCAGACAGTTTCGAACCTTTTACAAGTACTCTGGTAAACGGAAATAATACTTGCAAGTATATTCGAATCTTGGTCGAACAGATTCGAAACTTTTATGAATATCGTACCGGAAATTGTCTGAATTTTCTAATCATAATTTTTTCATCGTCTGCTGTGTAAGAAAAGGAAAATTATCTAAAATCACAATATTTCGAACGAAAAGAAGTCCCGTTATTATTTTGGCGTGAAAATTCATTGAAGTACCCCATTTTATAAAAAAATTGCACGTGATTATCTTTGTATAATGGCCACTTCTGTACCTTCAGAAAGAGTGCTTTCAAAAGCAGGAAATATCATGGATAAACAAAGTAACAGGATAAAATCAAGTATTGTAAATGAAATATTATTCCAAAATAGTTACGAATTTAATAAAGAAAGTGCTTAAAACCTACTATTCAGTTCTGATTTCCAAGATTCGAGTACTACTTGTGAAAGATTCGATTCCTTTCAACATCGAAGTACTTATAAGTATCTTTTCGAAACTTGTAAGTACTCATTCCGAGGTTCGATATCAGTTTGTATAAAATGAATACTTTTCAAATATAATCATTGAAACATTATGCTCTTAAGTATTTAGTAATCGAAACCCATGAAATGAAACTTGGTTATTGAAATTGACTCGGATTCGTGAGTACATATTGAACTTGATCCCATCCCTAGTTTCTATGTCCTAACTTTTTCAATGTATAGTATCATATGTTTTTCTTCTTTGGGGTTCCCGCTTCTTCTGTTGTTCAGACTTTTTTCAAAGCAAAATATTTTCGATCCTCGTTGTCTATTGACATTCGATTCTATCTGAATTTTCTTTGCATCGCTGTGACGCTCCGAGTCTGTTATTTTTCATTTACGACGGTTTTTCTATACTTTCTTCGTAATTCCGGCCATTCCAGTGTTTTTTCTCCATTCTTATGGCGCTTATAAAAAAATGAGAAAGAAGAGACAGAGAGGTAGAAAATGAGGCGTAAGAGGAAGAGAGTTTTATCTAAATTAATCCACTCGTTAATAAAGTTAGGTATAACGTGCCTAGCAAATCCTGTCATCCAGTTATCTGCAAAATGTATGGCATAATATCAATAATATGTATAATTATCATTGAAAAATCAATTTGCAGAAGTTTTCGTGCCCTTCATGTGGACAATGAAATATAGAATGTTGAAAGATATTTTAACTAAAACAAACCAATATGTGTCAAATATTTCGCTATGTATGAATTGTGCATGATTTAATAATATATACCTTTAATAATAATATATATTAAATAATAATTACCAGTTATTCCATAAAACAAAAAATTCACTTGAATTCTTCTACGGATTTCTGCTACGGAGGTTAATCCGGCCCTGTCGACATCTAACTTCGTTGACAATATTAACTCACCGACAATCATTATCCTGGCAGTCATTTCATGGACAATTATTTCACCGACAAACGTTTTTATTGTATTTGAATTTAGTTAATTTTAATTTTAAAAGGTAATTTATTTCATAATTGGCGGTGAAATGACTGTCGAGGAAATGACTGTCGATGATCTCAAAATGTCGTCGAGTTAATATTGTCAACGACGCGACGCGACGTCGCGTTGTGTCGGTGAAATGATTTTTGTTGAAATAATTGTCGGTGAGTTAGGGGTAACCCCTGAGAGTCACCACTAAAAATTGCTGTACCATTATTTGGAATATTCTTTACTTTATCAAATATGTTGGTATCTAAATAGTTATTAAACATTTAATTATTGTACAAGATATTATATCAATTCATATCCATAAAATTAAAAAGTCGTATAGAATGGAATACTTCAAGGTTGGAAGGAATGTTTAATTTTCGAGTTAAAATTGCTCTCCGAGTGCAAAGGCTTCAGATGGTAGGAACACTCTTTTGTCATTTTGTCAACAAATATAAGAAGGAGTTTTATTGTTTTACATATTTACACTGCAGATTTGGTTACTTCAATTATTCAAAACCAGGCTGCCATGCCGGAGTACGTAATCTTTTGTGACTGATTATATTTATTGATACGTCTTTAAAACATAATTGGGTGATAACAAACAGACTGTACAAAGATGTATCTGTTCTCTCGAGCTGAACTTTTGTTTGTTTTAAAAACTTCCTGTCCCGGTTTATTGTTTCCTGTTAGTTTCGAAATCATCTTCTGTTTGTTTTCATACATTCGATACTGACACATTCGTTTCTTCTACCTCCGCTTTTTATACTCTTTACTATTTCAATTCTTCTACATTATTTCTTCCTATTTTCGCCGTATACCCGCCATGTCGCCTTTTATCACTTTTATTCGAATTTTCCTCTCCTTTCTCGTTCGATACTTTTTCCAGACTGTCGCAATACTATATCACATACGGAGTCATCGTTTACCCGTTTATTTGATCTCGTGAACACGAACAAACGCGAAATATTGCGCCCCGAATATTGGATTGCCGTTTATCACTTATGATTGGAATTGGTGTATGCGAATTTTTTTAATATCGATGCTTTCGGCCAACCGGTAAATTCATAGCGCACATCGTGTATCTACTCATCATCGATTTATTATTACGTGCTCGTTGAAAAATGTCTTATTCTTACCGAAGCAAGGTAACAAAAACCGAAATGATCGAGGTTGAGTTATGCAATCAGTGTTATTGTTAGACTGCGGGTCTTTATCTATTTATGGCTTACGAAAATGTTCAACAAATGCTGAAAACAATTTCCATTTCTTTTCAATCTACAAAGGCTGTTTCCATTAAAAATATTGTTTTATCTCATTCCGCTTTCTTAAAATTTGTCGACAAAAATTGGAAAATGCAGAAACATCCACAGTCTAGTTATTAGTAATCCTTAGCATATGAGTGGGCGAAATTTCTATACCTAAGGTCCACATTATTCGAAATATTGTTTACGTTATTAAATATGTTGGTATCTAATCAGCTACTAAACATTTAAGTATTGCATTATACCAGGTATGTAAATGTATGAAACCGGAATTTGCCCATAGGTGGCTCTAGCTGTCAATGTAGTTACCGTCAAACCGCGTCATTAACGCCATTTTCTTGTTTTGACATCTGGTAAAGATTTTCAACTCACAACCATACAAGTTTCATACAACAGCATAGTTTTTAATAACGTTGAACATGTCGAATTTTGTGCCTGGAAACTACGATATGCGGACAGCATTGATTTTCTGTTTCCATTTGAAGAAAACTGCTGCAGAATCGCATCGCATGCTTGTCGAAGCTTACGGCGAGCATGCTCTTGGTAAATCACAGTGCTTTGAGTGGATTAGAAAATTCAAAAATGGCGATTTTTATGTGACAAACGAAGAACGTGGAAGACCACCGAAAAAGTTTGAAGACAGCGATCTGCAAGCATTGTTGGATGAGGATGATGCTCAAACGCAACAACAACTCGCGAATCAATTAAATGTGACACGAGAAGCCGTCTCCATACGTTTGAAAGCCATGGGAAAGATTCAGAAGATGGGAAAATGGGTTCCATAGGAACTGAATGAAAGACAGCTGGAAAACCGAAAAACCACTTGTGAAATGCTGCTCGCCAGGTACAAAAGAAAGTGATTTCTCCATCGAATTGTGACTGGCGATGAGAAGTGGATATATTTCGAGAATCCTAAGCGTAAAAGATCATGGGTAGCTCCAGGCGAACCATCGACATCGACTGCAAGGCCAAATCGCTATGGACGGAAGACAATGCTCTATGTTTGGTGGGATCAGAAGGGTGTGATCTATTATGAGCTGTTAAAACCTGGCGAAACCGTTAATACTGAACGCTACCGACAACAAATGATCGATTTGAATCAAGCTTTGCGTGAAAAACGACCGGAATATCAAAAAAGGCAACACAAAGTGATTTTGCTTCATACTAATGCACCATCACACACAGCAAAACCGGTAAAGGAAACGATTGAGGCGTTTAGTTGGGAAATACTGTCGCATGCGGCTTACTCAACAGACTTGGCTCCATCCGATTATTACCTATTTGCATCGATGGGACACGCACTTGCTGAGCAGCGCTTCACATCTTACGAAAATGTACAAAAACGGCTCGATGACTGGTTTGCCTCAAAAGAGGAACAGTTTTTTTTTGGCGTGGCATCCACAAATTGTCAGAGATATGGGAAAAATGTGCAGCTACCGATGGGCAATACTTCGAATAAAATATTTTGTATCATTGTCATACAATAAACGTGTATTTTCTATACAAAATTTCCGGTTTCATATTTACATACCTGGTATATGAATTTTCAACGAACAAACTCCTCGGTTTGGCCAATGTCAAGCCAGAATTCGTCTGTAGCCGCGTTGTTTATAATTCCTTAACAAAGCCGCGCAAAATGTTTCCGCAAAAGAAAAAATTACTTCAAATGAATTTAGACATCAACCCTTTTAAGGAAATACAACATTTTTGGGATACCTTGTAGAATGGAATTATTCTAGTATAATTATACAATAGTAGCTCCGAGTGTGCAAAGGGTTAATATCTCGCGTCTTTTATCTCTATTGTAAGTTGCGTTTCAATCGCCATAATCGCTAATCTCGATTAGTTTCTCTAACTCAGTTTCTCGGAGAAAGGTTACCGTAACCAACCCCTAATAATTCATAGCAACTTTAAGCTAACGTTTCCGAAGTATCTTGGAGAGCGGATTAAACCGATTACCGTAAGTTGCCAGCAACTCAATATACACCTACAATCAGATTATAAAAGGTGAGCCTCGAAAATGGATAACCTGAATATCTCGACTGTTATTGCTGTTCTCGGAGATGAACAAAAATGTGTCAGGTCGAAGTCGAATGGTGTCAAGGGACACATCATTTGATGTAAATACTTTTTGGATAAGTGGACGCGTCGAGGTCTTATGGCAGTCAACTTCGTTTTTCAACTCCCCATTCAGTGTTACCATATTTTATCCCTTCCGGCCGCTTACCCTTCCGCCTTCTCGCCCTGTTTCGGAGCGTAGCTCTTCCCACTAGTCGCTGACGCGTACCGTACACCAGCGTGTCGTCACTGTCGCCAGCGTTAGTAAGGGGCCGGAATTATCCCTTCCGCCTCCTCGCCCAGTTTCGCAGCGTAGCTCTTCCCACCAGTGCTTCGATTGTGCACAGCTTTTCTCGCGCATGCGCGGCGATTGCAGCCTCAGTAACGTAAGCTTCTCGATAAAATGGGGTTCCTTGAGCACCCCGCAGAATTTTAAAAAATTTATATGATTTGATTCTGAAAAATTAGTGTATAACAAGTGTATTTGTGTATATTTTGTAACTCGTAGGACACGTCCTGGAGTCTTTTTGTCCGGTAAGATTATTTCGGTACGTTCCTGTCACTATATCTTCCTCAGGGCTCTGGCCGCTCTGCTACTCAACAGTAGATACGTTACTGTTTTCTCGCGCATGCGCGAGAAAAGCTGTGCACAATCGAAGCACTGCTTCCCACTAGTCGCTGACGCGTACCGTGCGCCAGCGTGTCGCGACTGTCGCCAGCGTTAGTGGGAAGAGCTACGCCGCGAAACTGGGGGAGGAGGCGGAAGGGTAAGGGGCCGGAAGGGATAAAATATGGTAACACTGCACCTCATACCAGAGTAGGTGGAAAAAAATCATACACGTCAGATATTTAAGTTGTAAACGACATTGCGGAACGTAGTGTCAAACTTATACAAGAGTACAATCAAATATTACCAAAACATGAGAAAGAAAAAAACAATACATATTACTAGACTGCGGATCTTTATCCGAAATAAAAATTGTCTGCATCGACTGCAACAAATAGAAACTATATTGAATGTTATTTCTTCCCGCAATGGGTTTAACGGAGGAGAAATCATATTTTCCAACAATTTTGAATTTCATCTTTCCAATTTTACTATAAGTGCATAAAGATCCGCAGTCTACATATTACAAATCGTCACCGCAAATAGAAAACAGTTTCCTGATGTCAAAAACAAATATTGTGAAAATATACCTAAAATATTTTAATGGATTTATTGCAAGGATATTTTAAAATCATAGAGATGCTTCCAGTTTTTTCTTCAATAAATATTTCTTTCCGATTCTGAAACAAAATTTGTTGTACATATAGCGATCTCAAGTCCTGGTGGACATAATGCTCCAATCACTAGAAAATGATGATATGTCATAGAAATATTTGAATTATTATTAAATATAAAATACTCGTCCTGTGCTGTTTAAAGCATTGCTGCCATAGGACTTACATAGACGAACAAATTTAGTGGTTGACTGAATTTATGACGATTTATAACAGCGATTCCGCTATCTTGCTGCATCCAGCGCACACGAGGCTGGCCCAGGCGAGATATCATGCTCACCTTTCTACGTAAGGTTAGTTGCTAAACTATTTGCACCCGAGAATTGAAAAATTATACAGACTCGTTTCTGAATTGTACTAGATGTAACATTTAGATTGCATCCTACTGAAATATTTTAGTCCAAAACGATCGCAGCAAAATGGTACACGAAGAACTAAGAAAATAATATAGAATTCATTTATTCTTATCCGCTTCGAAGGTGGCTCTTGGAAACTTAATGACGAAGATGAAATGAAAAATTTATCGGCATTTAACATTTAAAAGCCGCGACATTGACTAAAATTTGAAGTTTGTTATAAGATTTTGGTGGCATATATACTTGCTTTAGTGCATCTTGACGAGCGTCATTCACATATAGCAAGTCGAAAAAAAATTTTTTTATGGGCTTTATAGTCGAAGAAAAAAAAATTCTATATTTTTCTTACATTTATATTACAATAACCGTGAATGGAAAGAAAAAAAAACTTTGACGAATCTTTTTGTTCTACGTCTATAAAGCAATAAACAATTTTTGTTTTGTTTTTTTGTCGAAAATTTTTTTTATTTTTTGAAAATGGCCTTTTTTCATTTTTAAAAAGACTTCCGGGATTTTCCGAAAAGCGGGCTTTATGGACTTTTTCCTTTGGTATTATGTGAGAGAAATCCGTTGAGATCACACCCGACGAGACCCGACCTCGGTCGGCATTGATACACAAACTTTTTATTTTGCATAAACATCCGGGGTGTTCTCATAACTAGCCGATTATACACTGCTTGACGTAAATGCAAGAAAGTAGCGAAAAAATGGACTAATTTATTATCGTCTATTATCTAGTATGAAAGAACGTTTCACGTGTTTTTTAAAAGATTACTTTATTATTTACATTATTTGCACCTATCTGATGTTAGCTAAATAATGTTGAATAAACATAGACTGGCTAGATTTTCTGTAAATTATTGCATTTGTAATTGAAATTACAATGCGTCCTAGCATCAGAAAGTGTAAGAATTATTAGACATACTATAATGCTTGTACACAATTTCGCGGATCCATTCCATTCCGTACAAGCAACGTGCGCGAAATATAAAAAGAAAAAATCGATGTTACAGGTCCCTAGATAAATCGTAATGCTTTTATTGGTTCTTTAGCAATTGCTACCTTCTATAAATTGTGTCTTGTGCGAGTTCCTTTTCAATTTTACCAGTTCTATCTCGCTTAAAATTTTGCCCGCGAGGGAGAACCGATTCAGTTATATTGCACGTGAAGATAAAGCTCGTATAAAGATAGGAGTTGTTGTATCTGCTGAAAGCGCAGCTGTATAGACGGAAAAATGTTCCGTGCCGTTTTCCTCCCACGTGTGCGTTGAACGAATGAGCATTTTGTACAAGGACTTGTCTTCGCAGTTTTACATATTCCATTCGGTCCCAGCAGAGCTTAGAAAGAAAGTTCCCAATGAGATTTTTTTACGTTTCAAAGTTTAACCAGAAATGCATTCATTCTTAGCGCTGCTATATGACTTGCACTGCTATGTGAAATAGTATGTATTTTTCAGTTTAGAAAAGTTTAGTTTCTGATATGGACAATTATTACGAGAAGATGATACACTTTTGTCAGCTTTTCCGACGCAAGTACTGTCTCCCGATTTGTATTAGGGTAAACTGTACAATGATTGGCACCCTAAGCCAAAAGCGTAGTAAAACTCTTTTTATCGTTTTTTGAAATGTTTAAACGAGCTTAACTTGCTATTATTATGAGCTAATAGAGATTGAATGACTGGGATAATTGTGTCGTGTCTTCACCACCAGCACTTGATTATATCAACAATGAGTCCTTCAGCCAAATGATGCGGGACGAAGTTATTCCCAAGTCTTGGGACTTTGAGGTTTTTCCATGCCACACTCAAGCAGTAGAACGCATGGTGAAACTTGTGACGGGGCTTCAAGCCGAGTTATCGGCCATGAAGCAAGAGACGGCTTCATTCGTGCCACTCTTGAGTCTCGTCAAAAAATGCCTCTATTTGAGAACAAATCCCATTATTAAAAATATATTTTTCCTTTTATAATTTTTTTCCCTAACTTTGTTTTTAAAGACCACAAGGTAGGGTTGGTTGGGATGGGCTTGGGAGGAACTCTTCGTGCAGCCGCCTTCACGTGGTGAGTTCTGAGTCACCTTATACTAAAGGGGTGGGCAAAGGGCTGCACACAAACTTTTTCGAAAATTTAATCGTAATCACCTTATATTATATATGATTGGATTTAACATTAAACGCTCCAGGATTTTTGTCTTTACAGAAACTTAAAAATTTGCGAAAGTAACGAGTGGAGCGGGGGCAGGGTGAACAAATTTGACATTTTTTAAAAAATGAATACATTATTGCAAATAGTATAAAATAGTAGAAGACTTTTGTATGAAACATTTTTTCATATACCTCATACAGCAGGGGTAATTTCAACCCCTAAACTTCGAGATAAGCCGATAATAAAAAATACGGGTCTATAATAGTTTTTTATACTCCATAAAATATCCAAAGCCCATCGATTTTCGTTGAGAATATCATCGATGATTCACTTATAAGTCATTTTATACCGTTTCACTAAATTTTCGAAAATTCAAAGCTCTTGCCGGAACAGAAGATATCAACTCACATGTCTAATAAACAGTAAGAAGTAAACCTTAAACAGGCTACATATTTGATTTATAATTAAGCATATACATACGCACTTATTACATCTGTAGTACAGTCCGAAATTAAGTTATAAAGCAATAAAGTATACGTACTCGTAACGAAAAGTTTAACAAAACATTATTTACACTGTACTATTGTCTTCCGTCCTGCAATAAATAAGAAGCAATATAAAATGATTTTCTATACCAGGAATCCTTAATATTTGCCGTTTTAATCAAAAGTGCCAATAACTACTGCAGTGCCAGCAATAGTACAGTTTACCCTAAATGTTTCCTATGTGGCCCAGATATTAAAGGCATGTCTATAATTTTCGAGTTGATTAAGCGATGTGAAATTACAATTTAATTTCTAAGCTAGGGGGAAATATTAAAACGTCTAACACGTCAAGAATTTGTTGTAACATCTGTAACAACACATAACGTCGACCACACAGAGAAGTAAAAAAAATGTTGCAGATATTTTTAATATTTATCTATACCGAAATAGTAAATAGAAACGTAGTGCGACAGTAAAAGTCGTATTAAATAGTGATTAATAGACTGAGTTTAAACAAATGCCGGAATATAAAATTCCACAGAATTTAGTACGATTTTTATTTATTCCAGAACTACAACGACTACTACCATTGAAAATAAGATTCTGCATGATTCCACTTTCTTAAAATTTGCTTACAAAAATTGAAATTGCATAAACATCCCCAGTCTAATGATTCGCATAAGAGTTAAAGGATATGGTCGAAACGGAGTCACGTCCAACTATTCGGGAAATCGCAGGGAGAATTAATATGCATTAATCAACTCTATCCCGATGTTTAACGGCTATAGGAAAAGTAAAACAGCTAGACAAACGGGTTCCGTGCGAATTTACTGCTTATTGTTTCGTGATACTGCTCGACCACGCACGACAAAACAAACAGTGAAAAAGCTAGCAGAATTGAAGTGCGAAGTTTTCCCTCACCCTCCTTATCCTCCCGACCTGTCGCCCACAGGTTACAATTTTTCAAGCACCTAGATGGCTTTTTGACAGGAAATGGTGTCAAAAAAAGAAAACAACATCGAAACTGTATTTGAGAAATTTATTGTTCCTCCAACCTCGAAATTCTTGCAGAAAGGCATTGAATGGCATTGATGCGTTTGTACCGCGATGGTGTGACGATATCCCAAAAGGTTAAATGTTCGCATTAGAGGACCACAAATTTTGGACTTTTTAAATATAATCCCGTAGATTTTGACGAGAAGATGTGAGAAATCCAGGTTTCGGTCCTGGAGGATCAATGGTTCAAAAGTTATGAGAGTTTAAGAAGAGCGATTTTCAGTGTTTTTGACAGGTTAGCGTCGTGATGTTGTGTGTCGCGCGCCGTTTGCCGAACGGAATCTATCTTTGAGATGTACACTTTGTTCTGACAATGAGACAAGCTGTCATCCAACAGTGATTAAAATACAGGGTGTCCCAAAATTCCTTCAACAGCCGGAAATAGGAGGTTCCTGAGATCATTTGACGCAACATTTTCCTTTGCAAAAATATTATCCGCGGCTTTGTTTAGGAGTTATTAACAAAAAACACGGACCAATCAGAGCGCGATCTAGACGCGAGTTGGCACAGTCTAGTCGGCGCGCCAACTGTCTATTGGCTGACTGTGCCAACTCACGTCTAGGTCGCGCTCTGATTGGTCCGTGTTTTTCGTTAATAACTCCTAAACGAAGCCGCGGATAACATTTTTGCAAAGGAAAATGTTGCTTCAAATAACGTCAGGAACCTCCCATACGCAGGATTTCAAAGAGAAGGTATAGTCCAAGTTGGTTGATAGTTAGGTTAGAAGGTGGGTGGCGGAATTTTACAGATAAAAGCCAAAACATGTCCCAACCTTCACGACAGTCCCTTATACTTTTATACTTTGCATATCCTCATGCAAAAATGTCCGATCACACATTTTAAATTCCACATTAGAAATAAATCCCACATTATTCAGATTTAATTATAGGTTACAATAACAACCGTTATTGATAGACCAAGATACTTTAATTCCATCGGTACATTTAATTTTGAAATCTTGCACAAGTTTCGTCCCGTTTAGTTTGAATGAATTACAAATGTATTTTATCCGAACACGTTACCGCCATTAAGGATTGGAGAAGTTGACCTACATTACATATTATAGTACAAGCTTCTTCGTGGAATTACTTAAGGGGTAGTCTAATCAGCCCTCTTGACTGTTCATGCAGCAGTTCGCAATCGATTTTACGCTGCATGGAACTTGATGTACGGTAGAAAAGATCGACAGGCACGCGATCGTTCGAAAACTAGTTAGATCTCCAGTTGCCTGCCTGCGGCTATTTTATCAGCGAAATTTGTTTGGATGTCTACGTGCTTTTTCAGCCGATGCAAAATGAAATCTTTATTGTATTTAACGATCGAACCGTAGCGCCGATACCATTTGACCATTGTTACTAGCAATAATACGATCGATATAAATAAGTTTATTATTACAATTTGTTAGCAGAACAGATTAAATGTAAAGTATGTGAGTACATACTAAAAAAACTCCTTTGTCTAGGGTTACATGTGAAGATATTCTCTGGATAATAGTGACAAACACACGAAAAGGAAAACACAAAATTGACAAAGAGGAATCTGGTCTGGAAATGTTCCGTTCTCTGTCGATGTATAAATAGAGTTCCCGAAGAATCAACGAGGATCGATGAAGCGACGTCCAATCTGTCGGAGCGACGAACTACTTGTCGTGCATTCCCTTGGTCTCCCTTATGTACAGTAGGGCCGTGAGTACGGCACGTAGGTAGTTTGCGCGCGGATGGTGTCCTTCTAGAACTTCAATCTCCGGCTACCTGGATTTCGGTGGAACTCGTCGTTCGTTGTGGGGGAGGGAGGAGGGGCAGTTTGTCCAAGCGACCAGCAGAAGTGGACGTTTCCGATGGGAAAGAGGCAATCTTGTCTTGAGTGCGAGTAAGTTTAGGACGACGTATTTCTGTGACCCAGCGCAGTCCGACGGAAAGAGTTCACTGAACCGAGAATCTACGGGAGAGATATCGAAACCTGAAATATTTTTCTTGCGATTCTAAGGATACGCCGCGGCGCGCCGCCGCATAGTAGGGTGAACCGATGAGTTTTATGTCGAAATCAAAGAACTTTCGATAGAAATCAGATAGAGCTATGATATTTTTTTAAATGAAACCTGAAATGTTGCGGAATATGGGAAAAATAGAGACATTATGGTACGAACGTTTTTTAATCTTGAAAGTCTGTGTTAAAATTGCGGCATTTCAAGAATAGATAGATTTTTTTCTAGACGCGCTATACATCATTCCCGTAGATTTCGTCACGGTGATTTTAAATCTGGTCGTAAAATTTGTCTACCACCTCAGGATTTTACAAAAAATCGATTTTTCTGAAAAAAACTAATGAAATCATTTGATAACCCACTAGTTTGAAGGCATATTGTATACTCATATATGAACCAATTTTAGATGTAAAAAAAAAGACTTCTCATTAGTTTCGTTACTTCATGAAGACGATATTTAGACGGCATAGTTTTCCCAGCTGAATTTACGATGTGTTTCAAGTATTTACCATATAGTGATCTCGAATAAACTACTCATGTGAGTACAATTTAAAAGTGAAAGGGCATTGATCCCTCCTGCTCGATAATTCCATAGGCCGGATATTAGAAATGCTTTTGTGGATTTTAACGAGTAGGTAGGTTCAGTGTCGTCCAACGATTAATTCGTTAAACATTTTCACCTCTCTATGGTCCCATATAAGAACGGATGCATGCATGCATTTGTCACTTGATGCGCGACTGTCGCGCGCCTCTATGACGTACGCGACGTACACTTTTGTTGTTCGCGTTGCCGCATTTTAGGCGGATTTTTAATTGTAAATAGCTTGTTACGAGCCAGGGCCGCGAGCAGCACGAGTGGCCGGCGAAGTGTTGTTACTCTAGGAATATGGTATCAATTTGTCAGTTACAGGTACGCGGACGAACCCAAATACCCAATGCGGAATTGGGGAGCAGTGTAGCCAGACGGACCGTCCGCCAGGCCCCTTACCTTTCCGTCCCTCGCCTAGATGCTACCACCGCTATCCCCACTCTTACCACTACCGATGGCGCGACCGAGTCGGTAGCATGCTACCGCTCTCATGCGGTCGTGCGTATGTCTGGGCCCTAAACTAAACTAAACAGCTATGTAGATTTATCTAGGGTGGCTCTGTTCGTTTATCTAGGACGGTTCCTGCCAGAGATGATAGTGAACACCTGTTCATCATCCGTAACAAACTAAATAACGAAGCCGAGATTGCAATTTTTTATTCTTCATTTCGTCTTATATTATCATGGATAACCACCCGTCACATTTTCTCCGGCCTGTAGTCGAACACACTGTATAAAAGGGAACTACATAGCAGTGCTTCGATTGTGCCCAACATTTTTCATACGATGGATGGCCGCTAGAGGCGCTGCGCGGAAAAAACAGTAACGTATCTACTATTGGGTAGATGAAATGGGGTTCCTTGAGCACCCCGCAGAATTCTAAACAATTATTAGTATATATGTTACGGTAAATGCGATAAATCCGGTGATTATTCATAATAACCGGTTATTATACATAATCACCAATTCATCGCATTTACCGTAACATATACATATGAAATATTGAAATTTAATATAAGTGAAATTTATTCTTTATTTTGAGGATGGAAAAGGGGAGGAGTGCTAAAAGAACTAATTGTAAGCAAAACACATAATAAAACAACAAAATATTTTATTTGGCAGAAAGAATTGAAGCCTCTCGTTGTGGACCACTCGTCCCGCCAATAATACCGGTACACTTCCGCCAATATAACTGCCTCAGGGCTCTGGCCGCTCTGCTACCCAATACATAGTAGATACTAGATACGTTACTGTTTTTTCCGTGCAGCGCCACTAGCGGCCATCCATCGTATGAGAAATGTTGGGCACAATCGAAGCACTGCTACATAGTCGGCGAAGTGAATGGTTTGAAAGGAAGAAGCCAAATGTTGCAAAATGCATAATATCGTGTATTTCATAACCTCACCATTCGAGAAAATTCTGAATTTATGTTGAATTGAGATATTACTATGCGATCTGTTCTGGCGTGGAGCGAATCACAAAACACAATTCACCCGCGTTTTTGCTCGTGCGAGCATTAAATCAATGAACGGTCGAAAAAAAATTATTTCTTCGTGAAACGCATGTATTCGCGCTGAAAGTTTTACTGCAAATTATTATACTATATAATTGATGAGCTTGGGGGTCAGGTTGACAGTTAACAACTCATTTCTTGTAACACCTTTTCACGTCCTTTTACATACAATCTTGTAAATTGCACAAGTTGCGCGGAAGCGCTTTATAAATGTTCAGCCATCAACATGCAATAGCGACTTTCATTAATCAACTGTTTGTTTTCTTTTCGACTCACATGCATTCCTCTTATCCTGCTGGAGCGCCACTAGCTCTGGCATTCAAATATGTTATTCAATCGTTCGTTATATACAACCTGGTAAGATATTAACGACACACGAGAAAAACATTTTTTGTAATTAGTGTCATCGATCATATGGATACATATTAGTATGCTATAGAAATTGTAATTGATATGGTGTGATTCGTGGTACAATCGAAAGGGATGTTTCTCTTTTGTGAAACATAAATTTCAACTGTGAAACATTTTCTTATGCGAAACATTTTCGGCAGAATCTGATTCAATCTCTCATGACTGCTATTTATTGCCTAAATCATACACACACTTTACCTTTAACGTCTCATAGTGAAATGTATTGACCATTCAACAATTCCTTCGAGAAACATGAACATTGGTCACAAAAGATTAAAACATATTATGAAATGTGTTTACAGAATTGCAGTATATTTAATGTACACTGTAACTTATTATCAATTATTACGTTCAAATTAAACAGGCTAAGTCCAATTTTGATCATGGACTTAGTCTTTAACATTCTGATTCGTTATCGTAGTACATTAAATTCGTATTTACAAAAATCACCCAACTTATCCACGAAATACATTTCATTTTAGTAATTCCTAGAGGAATATTAAAAAATAGTATATAGTTCTAAGATATCTTAGTGAATTAGAAATTTTGAACATGCCAAATTATTTAATTAAATGTCACCTGCACCAATTTTTGGTGGCATTGCTTTATTTTTAATTCATTGTTATCAACACTCACCTACAGAACTGACCAACTAATATTAGGGAACAATAATCATAATAAATACGGCGGTACATATCGGGTGTTCCAGAAAATAGCATGCCATCTTAACACTAAACCTACCACTGCCGGTCAAACGACCGGTCTTACATTTTTAATTGTATAATTATTGAAATTATGACGTTGCTTGCATGGAAAATGATTCGATAAATTTCAATAAAATTTCGCAATAAAAATTGCACGAAATCTAAATAAATAGAGCCTTGTCATTTTTATCAGCCAAAACATTGTAATCGTTTTCAGTGCTCGGTAGTTTTAGTGTTAACGCATCAAAATATTTTCTGTTACGAACATTTCGAAAATGAAATACAATTACAGTGACAGATTACTGGACAGCGGATCTTTATGCAAAATAAAAATTTTCTATTTGAAAGAGATGAGAAATTTATTTTCTTTTCTCGTATGTTTAATAAGTTCAAAATAATACAACAGTATTTTTAAATTCCCCTAATGTTTCTACTGTTCCGAATTGCACCTACTCATTTTTTCCATAAACGCATAAAATCCGCTGTCTACAAATTACAAATCTATCGTAATAGCGGAATAGAAAGGTTTACAAAATTTGTCATCCAGTATAATTTCACATTCAACAAGGTTTCATAACGCTGTGAACTTGATAATAAATGCAATAAATACTTGATGATAGCAATTCGTATAATTTATAATTTTCAACAATTCATTACAGATTACGACTTTCCAAATTTTATACAAATCAATATAAACACAATAGTTTACATGATTTAATTGTTACAGTTATTTTAACGACTATTACAGGAGTATTGAAAGGTTTTCGATAATTACCATTCGGTTGTTCCACGAACTATACTTTAAATTTATGTGCAACAATTATACAAAACAGAACGCATGAAATGCTTCGACGGGATTTTCGGAAACCATTAATTGTAGCTGAGAATTTCGTTTTTCGAACTTCAATGTACCATTTCTCCTCTATTAAGATGATTAACCCTTCGCATTGAAATCTTCCTTTATTTATTTAAGTCGTATTTTTTAGTTAAAAGCAAATATAGGTTCCACAAATACAGGGTGTCCCAAAACTCCTTCAAGTCCGGGAAATGGGAGGTTCCTTAGGTCATTTGAAGCGACATTTTCCTTTGTAAAAATCGCCGCAGCGGCTTTGTTTAAGAGTTATTAGCGAAAAACACAGACCAATCTCACCAATCGGAGCGCGACCTAGACGCGAGCTGGCACTGTCGGCCCGGCGCGGCGCGGCGCGGCGCGCCAACTGTCTATTGGCCGACTGTGCCAAGTTGCGCTCTCATTGGTCCGTGTTTTCCGTTAATAACTCCTAAACAAAGCCGCGGCGGTAATTTTTGCAAAGGAAAATGTCGCTTCAAATGACCTAAGGAACCTCCCATTTCCCGGACTTGAAGGAGTTTTGGGACACCCTGTATAAATTATAACAAAGTTTGAGAGCTATATTTCATATAATCAGTAAACAAAATTGTCTAAAATAAGTAGCAGTCAAGCAAACGTCCTTTGAAGTAAATTTCAAATGAAACATTTAAAATAGTCGGAAGTCGTTGGCAACAAAGTTGAAAAATAATTCGGAGTGCAAAGGGTTAAGGGAAGAAATAACATTCAATTTGGTTTCTGTTTCTTGCAATCGATGCAGATAATTTTTACTTTGCAGAAAGATCCACAATCTATTAATTCATATCCCTGCTGAACTGGTAACATCATTTATTTGTGCCACGAATATACCATCGAGTATAAGTCTGGCACATATCACACCTCACCGTTTTCTGGTTGATCCGTTAAGTCTATGCAATTTACACACGAATACAATTCTATGATAATTAATTTGTTGTCACTTATCATGTTATGTTGGACGATGAAATAATATTGTTTGGTCGAACGATCGCGGTGTCATCGACTTCAAACGCTCAATGACATCCGGTATTCCTTGACGCTCTGATTCAACATAGTTTTCTATAAAACTAAGTAATACTGATAATTCGAGCCCTGCTCGTGTGGTCCGTACATCGTCGAATGTTTCTCCGCAACTGTTTCTTCGCGTGCATCGTTCAATTTTATACTGATCGTAATTCAATTTTAAATAGAATTGGGAACAGCAACGTTCTTATTACAATTATTTGAGCATACAGCGTAGTTTCAATACATACCTCCATCGTAATATCGAGAGATGATGCTGAGTTTCAGATTAAAATTTAAGCAAATTACATATGTCTTCTAATTGCGAATAAAACTAAATTTAGTCACTTCGAAATAAGAGCACCATGTTTTTCATTGCTTTAATTGAATAATCAATTTCATTTAATTACATTATTTACAATCATAAATGCAATCGTACCTTTTTTTCAGTTATTCCAATCGCCAGTCTAAACGAAATTACTTCATTATCAATTACAAACATTTATCATATCAGCTTTTGCTCGATTTGGTACTGTTTCATGCTGTACATGGATATTCATCATAATTGATCCATTTAATTAATATTACATACATCAAGCGATGTTATTCTTCGTGACATCACTTGCATTAAATTGCTTATTACGATAACTTGTTGGTTTAGTTGCAAATCAGAATTCTTCAACACAGAGAAACACGTTGTTAATCATGGTGTTATTTAATTGTCTCGTGTATCACGTAACTCTTATTTTTAATACAAACATGACTCTCCGTACACTGTTTTTGTTGCTATCTAAAACGTGGTTATAAATTATTATTCCTTGAGCAAAACAAGATCTGTCAATATTTAAAATACAAAATCTGCTATACTTTACAAAAGGACTCTGTAGTCCGTTTATGTGTGTTAAATCTTTATTTATACTATATTTATAATGTAGTGGAAACTGACAGAATCGAATACAAATTTATTTTTCACAAACCAAAATTAATGAATTGGATAATATGTATTTACACAATTCCTGCTTCGTAAATCATTCCATAAAAATGGGAAGTTAAAACAACATAATTCAGTTTTTATTAATATCATTACGTTTGGCTAAAATTCACTTGAGAAAACCAGAAATGTTTATCTTTTCTTTATATAATCCTGCAGATTTTTACGAGGAAATGCTGGAAATCCAAGTTTGAATCTTAGGAATCCACTGATTCAAAAGTTATGGGCGTTTAAAGTTCAGCGATTTTCACCGTGTTTGACAGGTAAGGGCGCCGCCATGTTAGTACGCAATGAGCAGAGCCGCTAGATGGCAACACAAGCACGCAGTGATGTCGATAACGTAGAGCGGCTAGCTTTGAGATGTTATTGGATTTCCTAATACACTTTATAGGTTTTGCACTCCAAATTCACCTTTTGTAAATCAATTTCACCCTTTTGCAAATAAACTCCATCCATTAAGAATATTTATAATTAATTACGCTTGAAAGCATCTCCCTTGTGACACACAACGTGCATATTCAGTACGCTTCAATAAATACATATGCACTTTTATTTTTTAAATTTCTGAATCAGGAGATGGCTGCAATGAATATACATATCTCCACACAGTTTTCATACATTACAAAGTTAATGGGTAATTACTTTTAAATAGGTTGGTTATTACTTCTAAATAAGTATTTGATGTACGTCTTTGCAATAAATGAAATGTTGAAATCTTTAACAATTAATTTACATTTGATTTGATTTTTTTTTTACAAACTGACTTTAAAATACTATATTTGTAAAAGGTTGAATTTGATTTGTAGAAGGGTGTGTTTGATTTGCAAAAGGGTGAATTTGGAGTGCAAAACCTGCGCAAGTACACTTTGTTCTGGGACAAGTTGTCATTGAACAGTAATTCAAATATACAGGATCTCAAAGAAAAGATGTAGTTCAAATTGGTTGTGGTTGTGTACGCTTGCAAATCTACGTTATCGACATCACGTTAAACGATTGCATTGCAACATGGCTGCGCCCTTACCAGTCAAAAACACATTAAATCGCTTAACTTTACACGCGTGTAACTTCTGAACGAGTGAACTCCGCGCTTTAAACCTTGCATTTTTGGAGTTTCCTAGTTAGAATCTACAGGATTGTATAAAAAAGTACAAAATTTCTGGGTCCTTAAAGTGAAGTGTGACCGTTATAACTAAGCCTTCACTCCAATACATAGTCTAGTCATTTCAGTATGTTACATATTAGATTACGTATAAAAATAAATCGCACTTTATATAAATTAAATCAACAGAAGTTACTGAATAACGAGAAAAGCACAAGAGATCTTTACGATTTGAAAGTATCTCGTCAAGTGAGGATCATTCGGACCAGAAAATTGAATGATACTGTGAACAAACAACCAATGGTTTTATAAATGAACTGAAATTGAACCGATCGTTCCTTGTGTGGAATAAATAGATTCATTTTGTTTCTCATGTACGAAGTACATTTCAATACAAAATATTGTTAATGTGTATTTATGTTTTCTTTCCGCCGTTCATCAAGTTCATCAATCAAATAATCGAATGCTAATTGTAGTAACGTATTTTTAAATGATCGGAGCGTAGTATGGTAAATAATATCCATTTGTATAGTCCTGTCCCATAAATTTATACAGATGAATTAAGCTGTCGCGACAATTTGTTTTACAGTTAATTATGATATTTTCACGATTTTAAAAAATAATATCATTTAAAGCATCACCATTGAAGAACAACATCGATCTCTGCGATAGAAATTACCATTGTAGTTTTTTAGAAATCAATCCCGGTGTCTACAGGGTGTCTCAAAACTCCTCCAAGTCCGGGAAATGGGAGGTTCCTTAGGTCATTTGAAGCAACATTTTCCTTTGCAAAAATGGCCGTAGCGGCTTTGTTTAGGAGTTATTAGCGAAAAACACAGACCAATCTCACCAATCAGAGCGCGACCTCGACGCGAGCTGGTACTGCCGGCCCTGCGCGCCAACAGTCTATTGGCCGACTGCGCCAAGTCGCACTCTCATTGGTCCGTGTTTTTCGTTAATAACTCCTAAGCAAAGCCGCGGCGGTAATTTTTGCAAAGGAAAATGTCGCTTCAAATGACCTAAGGAACCTCCCATTTCCCGGACTTGAAGGAGTTTTGGGACACCCTGTATAATTGGTCACTACACTTATTGTTACTCCAAATGTAGGTATTTCCAATATTTTTGCTACAATTAATTGTAGTATACGTTCCTGGAACTACAATTCCGTAGAACATGTTGCTGGAACAGTTGAATTAATCCTAATGTTTTGGTTTACGCGTGGATATGTTTTATAAATATACAACTCTTTATTAACAGAATTTATTTTGTCTTAACCAATTACGAAGAGGTTATTGGAAATCATTTCGATTATCGTTAAGGTTACTTCAGATTTTCATTTCAGCTTTCTTATTCTGATTCTCAATTCAAGCATCTTTAAATATATGAATTAGTACTTGGATTATCAAAATGTATTTATTGGAATCCGTAAGCTTTATTATTGCAAATCTCACTTTCTCACTCGTCATAGAAGACGACATGTAAATACAGTTATTATGTATAAGGTATATCAAATAATACAATACTACCATACATCATATGTATAGCATTTGTGCTTTCCTACTTACTCGTCGAGTTTCGGCAAAATCTTCTATATTCTTCCTTCAGCTTTATCGTCATATTCGTGTGATTGTGTTGGAAACTTATTGCAATCATACTCGTAGGTAAACGAAAATAACATTGAAACTGATAAAATAGTTTTACACAGCTAAATAATTTTTAAAACACTGTTACTGGCAACGGTAACTGTAAAGGGCTGCTCTTTACTTTACCGGACTCAAAATTTGTGCCTTTCTCCTATAAATTATCATGTATTTGGTATGTAATCCAGTAGATTTGTACCCGGGGCGGCTGCAGTTCTAAGTTGCGATCCTGTAGGATCAATGGTTCAGGAGTTATGCTCGCTTAAAGTTGAACAATCTGCAGAGTTTTTGACAGATAAGGGCGCCGCCATATTAGTTTGTAGTGATGACCGGGAGCCGCTTACCGAGTTGGTTGTGATTAGGACGGGAGGGGGGGGGGGCAAGGGCCGGCGCGGCGGTTCTGCTCGGTAACATAGACTAATAAACAATGGCGACGGGTTGTATATCTATCTCACTCGTACACCGATAACCCTGTCCAACACCAAATTTGATTTCAATATACTGTTGGGTCCTTCTTATAGAGTTTTATGCGCTGATTCCGAATCTGTCCTTAATTTTTCTCCTATACGCACAGTTATTGAAAAACATGGCTTTGAAAAAAAACATATTTTTCAACTTTAAACAAATATTGTGATGTTATTATAAAAGATATTGAATTGTTCTTTACAGCAAAAGATTCTGTAGACTTTCCCGAATACGGTGATATCCAATATTAATACATTATGATTGTTTAAACCACTAGAACGGTCGTTCGCCGTATCCCGTCACGCTGCTCCATCACAGTGGGACCTTTCGTCTAAATCGGAGACAAAATCAAACAACTTCCGTTAGAAATGAGATAGAGCGCTGAACATTTTTTTATTTACAGCTGGAACTTGGTAGAATATGGGAAAAATAGGGAGATTATGGTACGAACGTTTTTTAATCTTGAAAAGTTGCGTCAAACTTGCACCCCTCAAAGTAACCCCTTAAAACACCAAAGAGGCGGGAGAAAATATTAATTTCTGATGCAATCACAATTGAATATATGTAAAGGCACCGAACTTATTTGTACACCTAATATGTAAAGAACAATTTTTTGCGAGAAATCACTTTAAGGGGGGAGATTCTCGTTCTAGGATTGCAAGGGTGCGGGATGCGCCTCCTCATTCCTCGATAATGCAAAGATGGGCTTTTTCAGTAGTCAAAAGCGTTAGATAAACTATCAATCTAGGCCGCAATCGTAATTTGCATTATTCGGAAGCATAAAGCTGCGACAGCTACATGCTGCCGAATAATGCAAATTACACCTCGTAAACGTAAAAATAGGACTTTTGAGGGCGATCACGGCCTAGATTGATCTTTGATCTACTGCTTTTGACTACTGAAAAGCCCCATCTTTGCATTATTGAGAAATGCGAACGCTCATCCCGCACCCTTGCAATCCTGGAAACGCGTCTACCGATTTAAGCAGCTGAGAACGAACGGCTGTTAAAGATTTTATTCGCCGTTTTATCGCGTTTCGTAACAATTCTCGCAATGTATACTTTGTAGTAAATAAATTTGTTTTCTCTCTTACACAGAAATAGTCAACAGTAAGAGATACAAATCAATCGCTATACAGAGTGTTTGAAAAATGTTGCATTTCCTTGAAGGGGATGATGCTTAAAGTCATTCGAAGTTAATTTTTCCTTTGCGAAAATTTTCTCCGCGGCTTTGTTGAGGAGCTATTACCGAAAAACGTGGGCTAATCACAGCGCGGTTACAGCGGGCGGATTTCGGCTCGGCGATCGGTCATGCTGAGCGTGGCGGTGACATTGGTCGAGCCGGAATCCGTCCACTGTTGCTGCGCTCTGATTGGTCCGTGTTTTTCGTAAATAACTCCTTAACGAAGTCGCGGAGAACATTTTCGTAAAGGAGAAAGTTAATTCAAATAACGGAGAACATATTTTTCAAGGGAATGCAGCATTTTTCGAACGCCCTGTGTAAAAAAAGAATATTATATTGACCATTTTCCAAAATATGAAAGAATACCATTTGTTTAATACGTTATTATGAATTATTCACCATCTTTCTCACACTTCCTTGCCTCAGTATGATATTTTTAATACCATTTGTATTTTTTAAATACTTTGAAAACTGTATTATATTAAACGAAATCTTTTCTTGAATTCTAGATATTACTTTATTACGTATAAAGTTTTATAAAGTTGACCAATTTTCAAATCGGGCGGACTGTTTTGCTCAGACACGTGACGATTGAAGCCCCATAAATCCACTAGAATCCACTAGAATTTTGTCACTGTTTTCTCCTGTTACTTCTGTATCGTTTTACGTTACAATGTTCAATGTTCTTTTCGTTTCGATTGCTTTTTTTGCAATGTAGTGCAATACAAAGGAAACGTTTTTCGTCTTCGAAACGACTTGATCAACAAAATACAACGTCTATGTATAATTGTCCTATAAAATAACACTTCTATCTCGTATATTTTCCATACGCCTTTCTAAACTGGAAAATACTAAAGATGTTCACCGTTAGGATACTATCCTGCGTAATATCATCTATTTTTATATTATCACAAATCGCTGTACGTTTAGTTTCAATATTCGATAATCTTAACCTTGCTATATTACAATCGTTTTTTTTTTATAAAGAAGAAATTTTACATCCGCTTGTAAGTTAGATTTCAAGGTTACCAATATTTCAATATAAAATTGAACGATCCTTGCAAGATTAACATGACAGGACACATCAACCTGTTTCCGAGCTGCGAAAGGGAGCGCTGACCGTTGAATGCTCGACAGGAGTTCGAAGACGTTCACTTCAAGGACATGTTTAGTCTGTAATAGTTTTCTAGGGTAGGGTCTTAAATCGTCGGAGCGGCAGTGAATGCTTCAGTGAAATATGCGAGGTGAACTGCAGTTTCCGATCGCGATTCGGTGCGTCGTCGTTTACCAGTATGTACAGGAAATCAATGTCCGCACATCCTCTCTGCGCCGTCAGCATCTTCGCACCTCGTATTTATGCGTTATACCGCGTCAACAGCCGTGAAACGCGTTCATGGGAACTCGTGGCACGGCAGTATCATTCAGCCGAGCATACATCGCAAGCGCCTCGAGTGGCAGACTGAAACGGAAGCTCCTTGAATGTACGTAAGAAGCAACTCGTACGTGAGCGTACAATTTGCGAACGATGGTTCTTAAGCTATACTTTGACCCTCAAGACTTGTACGTGTTTCCAAGTTTTCGAACTTATGCGTGGCTGTTCTCTCTAATTTATGGGATTCAAGGAGGGGGCATTCAGCGTGAGTGGTGTTAAAATGAATTTTATATTTAATTTCATATTTAAATTATAAGATTGTTAAGTCCATACTCTTGTCTGTGTGTAGTATTTTAACGAGTCACCGTCGTCATGAAGATTTTAAACAAAGTCTAACCAATATGAACGTTACGCGTTTCTTTTTAAATGAAATAAAATATGATTCGCTTGTGACCAATGTTTAAGCGTTAAAATAAATGTAGCCATACCAAAAATATCAGTTTCCTTTTTTCTCTTCTACGACATTTTTGTGGATAAAGACGTTTTAAACACTGTAACAGTAGAGAAAGTGATACTGAATGAGTCTGATCCGTCACGCTCTGAGATGAAACGCTATCCGGTTAAACTCGGGAGCAGAGTTGTGCTAATTCGATTATATTGTAATTCAATTACGCAATTGAATTACATTGTATTTCAATTATATAGTAATTCAACTACGTTGGAACTGAATTACATAATTCAAACCTTTCAATTAATTCAATTACTAACTATGTATTTTAATCAGATGTGTAATTGACATACAATATAATTGAAATAAATATAATTAAAATACAGCTCTCCAAATTATAGTCCAGAACTTTGAAGAAGTGTGATATATTTTTGTTTTCCTTTCATTTACTTGTTTGCTGTTTGTGCGGCACGGTGTAATTGTTATTCCTCGTCCTCGTTCATAATACGTAACGCTATCTCATGTTTATGGTTGAAATTTAAAAAAATGTGTAACGCAGAAGTTATTTCTGTTGAGATATTATAAATTTATAAATTTCTTCTGTTTGAAACCTACACATGGATTTTTCAACCTCTTCTTACCTATTACTTTATCATTCTTTAATTTTTAATTTTAATTCAATTACATCGTAATTAATAATTAATATAATTTAATTCCAAAGTATTTTATAATTCTACTGTAATTGGAATTACGAATTACATTGTAATTTAATTGAATGAAGATCTGAATTATAAATTACAATGTATAATTGAATTACAATGTAATTCTGATCAGGGTACCGTTCGGAATCGGGATATCACAACCCAAATAACGATATATCGCGATTATCCGGAATGGTGGCGTGTGAAGACAAAAGATTATTTTAACAAAAACAAAAAAGCAATTGCAATGCAAAAAATTGTTGTTGCATTGAAACGATGTAAACCAGACTTTACGGTTGAACAATTAAGAAAGAGAATGAAACAGCCCCGACCATGCAGCACGAATATTTTTGCCAGAATGAGTATTGGTGCGAGAAATTCTCGCCGAGAATATTGATGCGCGCTTCAATATACATAGAGCGTCAATATTGTAGCGAATATTGACAATGATCGTCTAGGGGCCACTTTACAGAACATGCAAAAAGTGCTACCAAAGATTTAAGGCCGAATATTTGACCGCCGAGAAAGTTTGAGGACCGTCAGTTAAAGAAATTGCTCAACGAAAAAAAATTCGAACCAGACGCAAGAAGAATAGGCAGAAAGATTGCGAGTCGCCAGACATGATTTTGTTATATTTTACGTACATAGAATGTAATAAAATCTTGAATTTGGAAAAAGGGGAAAGAACTAATTTGCACACCTAATACATTGTACAAAAGAAAGTAAAATTATAATTACTCAGGAAAGAGTACGCGATTATTTAGTGCAACTAGGAATATTCCAAATTGCTCCAAGATGTTTATCCACATTCAGTAGGTACTGTGGAAACAATAAGATATGCAACAATTTTTATATTGGTTTCTCAATGGATTATTCCGCGAAATTTTCTACATTTTTGGAAGAATGGTTTCAGCAGCGAACATCGACGTGAAAGAATTCTGTGCCAAGTGTTAAATATGTAAAGCAGCTGTTCACTGACAAGTTTAAACTGAATCCACGTTACTTATTCATCGAAATCTCAAAGTAGAAAGGAGAAAAAAGAATGGAGAATTTCTCAGAAGTTATAACGACGAAACCACAATTCATACACCAAAGAGTGGAATTTGCGTAAACGAATAAATAGTTACATAATTTGAAGCCGTGCATTGTTACCTCTGAATTGCGTAAAAGATGAGGGGTATTAACAAGTACTGGTTACTGCACTAGAATCGAAACTTCCAAAACAACTTGGCACATGTGAATGTATATAAATTCAAATTCAAATTAAATACACGTTAAAGGTACTACATACAGTCTTTCTTGTTGTCAAATACAAGGAGAAGTTGAAACTACAGAAAGCAAAACATTAATGAAAAATTTGTTAACTGTCTTTGGAATTGTCGTCTTGTATGTATTAAAAATATTTAAACACAATACAGTAATCGCGCGTTAACTGTCGAATAGCCGGGGGCTGGAGCGACAGGTATCGAGTGGTGGTATATTTTTTGATTGCGTTTACTACGCCAACCGCGCCGAACGAGACTTCAATAGAGAGCCGAACATAGAGAAGGACAGAATGAGATACGGATCGGGTGACCGAAGCCGGTAAAATTCAAAGGCCCACATTGTTGCTGTTCGTTGCCTCCGAAACTTTGACCGTCGATTAAACCACTAAATACAGTTGAAATTATATCAGGCATGGGCAGAAATAGCACGCGTGCTAGGGATTCTAAAGGAGTAGCCGTGGAATACCCCCTCTTCTCCCGGCCGCGCGTCTCAATCCCCTTGGCGGCCGTAGTTGCTCCGAGCGCTATGGCCGCCACGGGGAGCGAGACGCGCGGCCGGGAGAAGTGGGGGTATTCCTTGAGAATCCCTAGCACGCGTGCTATTTCTGCCCATGCCTGAATTATATCGTGTTTGGTGTCATTTTAATCAGAGAAATGCCAGAAATAAGTTAGTGAAAGTTCCATAAAAAGATAATGAAAATTAAGAAGTTTGAAAATTCGATTCACTCGAGTCAATGTTGTGGTGTTCACGCCGATATACCCGAGCCGAGATCAATCATCGTCGCCGTGCGTCTCGGCGCGGTGTTGGCCGGCAGTGGAATGGGTAGGCGCTCGACAAGTTTCGAACGACAGTTATCACGCGACTACTGTATCTCTATTTTGTTTTCTTCGCCTTCATACAGGGTGAACCACGAATCGTGAGGTACCTGAGAACCTAAGGTTCTATCAAGTCAATCCTGAATTTTGTTATAAGAACTGCTTTCGTCATGATCCTCTTAAAGTTTCAGCTTCCGTTTGCGAGTGGCACGCGAGGCGTCGAAGTGACCGCGTTTGTCTCCAAAAATAGAGAGACATCGTGGAAATACCTGGAAGGACAAAGGCCTGAAGTTGACGTACTTTCGAAGTCCGACTGGTACAGGAAGAAACATCGGGGAAGCAGAAACACTGCCGTGCAGCGACGCAGAAACAGTCACTTTCAATTGGGCCAAGAACAATGTTGAATCAGCGCTGCCAACCCCTCCCCCCTTTGATGCAGTTCTTTCTCGCGCAACGCTTCATCCCCCTTTCTACTTTCCCCCCTTCTCATTTTTCCGTTTTTCTCTTGTTCGCGCGCACACACTCTGCCACGCTCATTCTTTAACGATAATATAAAAGTTCGTATTGTATTGCAGTGCCGTGTCGCGACACTGTCCAACGTCGCGCGTCGCGTCGTGACGGAGCCCCGCTATGCCTGTTTCGTCCGTTTCGCGCCTTTCCGGGACGCAATGGCAGGCCTTCCGTCAGGCCTTCATCTGAGCACCTGTTGTATTCGGTCGAGGAGAACGGACAGGAGAAGAAGCAGCGAACTGCCGACACCGCCCACACCCGCTGCGCTTCCATGATGCAGCTCGGCTAAGCTTTCTCCTGAAACATTTGTACGTACACTCAAACACCGTCAACTTTTGACTAGACTTTCTATCATTGCATTCAGTATACATAAAGTGGCCCGTAGACGATCAATAATATTGTCAATATTCGCTTCAATATTGACGCTCTATATTGAAGCACGCGTTAATATGCTTCAATATAAACGCATCAATATTCTCGCACCAATACTCATTCTGGCAAAAATATTCGTGCTACATGGTCGGGGCTGTTTCATTCTCTTTCTTAATTGTTCAACCGTAAAGTCTGGTTCACATTGTTTCAATGCATCAACAATTTTTTGCATTGAAATTGCTTTTTTGTTTTTGTTGAAATAATCTTTTTATTTCACTCGCCACAAGTCCGGATAATCACGACATGTCGTTATGCCTCGTACAGACTTGAACTGCGCGGCGAACGGCAAACGGAACGGATTTGTGCTATTTCCAGAATTTCTTGCAAACAATTATGGGAGCTGCAACGGCGTATACTACACAAAGAAATACAGAAAATGTTGGCAGTTTATTGAGTGAATTAAAGTTTCAAAGTGAAATGTTCAGGTCTGTACGAAGCATTAAAGATTCAGATTCGAGATTAAATGACTTTAGATGTTATGACAGTTCGACGGACATTTCGACGAACGGTGCCACGAACGCCGCCGAGCGCATTTCGAAATGCAGCGAATAATGCAAATTACGCCTCGTATACGTAAAAATAGGACTTTTGAGGACGATTGTGACCATACTAATCTTTTCCCTAGCGCTTTTCACTACTGAAAACCCCCATCCTTGCATTATCGAGAAATGAGAACGCGCATCCCGCACCCTTGCAATCCTGAAAACGAGTTTACCCCGTCAATTAGTTTCTTCACTTACTCTCAACTATCAGAGAAAGTTACGCGATCTTATTTGGGAGGTGCACCCTGTAGAATAATAGCATTGTTCCACGGTGTCCACGGTACATGCACTGCCACTCTCCGATATACATATATAAGCCTCCGAGACACGAGGAATACATTACATGTCACCTCAGGCTCAACATGTTGAAAACTAACAGTCTCCACATATTCTCCTTCACTTCGTCACGCTTATAAAACTTCTGGAAAATGCTAAATGTATTTGAAGAATTTTCTGTTCACTTTTGTTTTCTTTTTAGGAATGAAGCATTTACGTACAATCTTGCGATTTAGTAGCATAGCAGCAAATTCAGTGGATCCAGAAAGTATTTAAACACTTTTGCCGTTCTCGAAAAATTGTTTATATTTTTATTATTATTATTATTATTATTTATTATGTACGGACCGAGGTCCTTTTATACATGGGTTTGCAGATGTTTTGTATAACTTATAAAAGAAATAGAAAATAACAAAAATATACAAAAAGAACATAGAAAAGATAAAGAAAAAAAAAGAAATTTTCTTAACCTAAAAATTTTACATTCGATGGACAAGCGCAGAACTAAACAAGTAAAGGTACGATATTAGCGAATAATCTCGCGTAGTTTTGTTTTGAATGCCTGTAACGTGCCATTAAAAAAATCAATGTTATTGTAAAGTGTGTTTGATCTCGAAATAATCCGATTTATAGGATTCATTACTCCATATGAGGATTTGGATTTTAACTATATTCCGTTTAAAAAAATAGCATGATAATAAATTTGGATACGTTTTAAAGTTCGAAGCATCTACTTTCGCAGACCATTATTAATTTGTTTCTAGTATATTTGTGCATGATATAGCAGGTGAAAAACTGAGGACACAGTCTTCAGTTTCCATTCCTTTAAACTTTAAAATGAGTCCAATTATACTCTTGTTCTACTTTATTTTTAACGAAATCATCACAGCTTAAATGTTGCCAATTTCTCGAGAGCGGGAAATTTAGTATTCAAATGCTTTTTGGATCCACTATACATACAGGTGTCCTAAAAATGTATTTCGTTAAAAAGTATGAAGCCTAACGTCGTTTGAAGTAACATTTTGCTTTGCGAAAATGTTCTTTGCGGATTTGTTACGGAGTTATTAGCGAGAAACGCCGATCAATCACAGCGCAAGTACAACAGACGGATCGCAGCTTGTCAGCGACAAGTCCCGCTGAGCGTAGAGTTGGCATTGGCCAAGCCGGAATCTATCCGCTGTAGTGGTGCACTGATTGATCCGTGTTTTTCGTTAATAACTTCGTAACAATGTCGCGCAGAATATTTTCGTAAAGGAAAAAATTACTTCAAACGACTTTAAGGAACTACATTCTTTTCAAGGAACTACAACATTTTTGGGACACCCGTCGTATACTGTTCCAAATTACCAGGTATGTAAATATGAAACCGGAATTTTTCTGTAACAAATACACGTTTATTGTATGACAATGATACAAAATATTGTATTCGAAGTATTGCCCATCGGTAGCTACACATTTTTCCCATCTCTTTGACAATTTGTGGATGCCACGCCAAAAAAACTGATCCTCTTTTGAGGCAAACCAGTCATCGAGCCATTTTCGAACATTTTCGTAAGATCATCGATGCAAATAAGTAATAATCGGATGGAGCCAAGTCTGGTGAGTAAGCCGCATGCGACAGTATTTCCCAACTAAACGCCTCAATCGTTTCCTTTACCGGTTTTGCTGTGCGTGATGGTGCATTATCATGAAGCAAAATCACTTTGTGTTGCCTTTTTTGATATTCCGGTCGTTTTTCACGCAAAGCTTGATTCAAATCGATCATTTGTTGTCGGTAGCGTTCAGTATTAACGGTTTCGCCAGGTTTTAGCAGCTCATAATAGATCACACCCTTCTGATCCCACCAAACACGGAGCATTGTCTTCCGTCCATAGCGATTTGGCCTTGCAGTCGATGTCGATGGTTCGCCTGGAGTTACCCATGATCTCTTACGCTTAGGATTCTCGAAATATATCAACTTCTCATCGCCAGTCACAATTCGATGGAGAAATCACTTTCTTTTGTACCTGGCGAGCAGCATTTCACAAGTGGTTTTTCGGTTTTCCTGCTGTCTTTCATTCAGTTCCTGTGGAACCCATTTTCCCATCTTCTGAATCTTTCCCATGGCTTTCAAACGTATGGAGACGGCTTCTCGTGACACATTTAATTGATCCGCGAGTTGTTGTTGCGTTTGAGCGTCATCCTCATCCAACAATGCTTGCAAATCGCTGTCTTCAAACTTTTTCAGTGGTCTTCCACGTTCTTCGTTTGTCACATAAAAATCGCCATTTTTGAATTTTCTAATCCACTCAAAGCACTGTGATTTACCAAGAGCATGCTCACCGTAAGCTTCAACAAGCATTCGATGCGATTCTGCAGCAGTTTTCTTCAAATGGAAACAGAAAATCAATGCTGTCCGCATATCGTAGTTTCCAGGCACAAAATTCGACATGTTCAACGTTATTAAAAACTATGCTGTTGTATGAAACTTGTATGGTTGTGAGTTGAAAATCTTTACCAGATGTCAAAACAAGAAAATGGCGTCAATGACGCGGTTTGACGGTAGCTACATTGACAGCTAGAGCCACCTATGGGCAAATTCCGGTTTCATATTTACATACCTGGTATATCGTTGCAACTTTATATTTACGTTGTAATATTTTTTACGTTACGATAGGTTGTGCTTATCTTATCTTCTTCCGTGCATTGCAGTTGAGATCGTTATAACTTTTTACTAACGTCATAAAAGTTACGTTCCACGATGCTTTGCTTACTTCTTTCGTCACGAACACCTATAATTAGCAGGCGTACATAGATATTACATGATATTTAACGTGGTCACGGGAGTTTTATTCTGGCCAAGCTCTAAGATTATCAGTGCACGTTTTCCGTGACCTTATAACATTATTTCAGCCGAATATTTTAAAAAGATTTCATCATGGACACATTATACATACATACATACAGGTTTGACTGTATGACGAGTACAATATACTTAAACTAATTTGGCGTGTTATTCGATAAGGTAGGTTCAAAAGAGCGACTTCAAAGATTATTATGCATAGAAAACTATAATATTAATCTACAAACGAAAAGCAAGAATTTAAAGATCAAGGAATACCTACTCATTTTTAGAAGCATTCTATTTTAAAAATAGAATTCTGTATCATCAATTGACCTTTTATATCACGAAATTAGTTAACGTTCACGTAGGTTGTATTAACAGTGAATAATATTCGATCATTATTCTTTTCGTATTTTTGAAATGCTCTTAAAATTTATTTACAACAAAAATTGGTGAAGGTGTTTAAATATACTAAATTAAAAGAATAATTAGTTAACGTTCACGTAGGTTACAGTGTATAACTGCGAATAATATTCGATCATTGTAGTTTTTGTATTTTTAAAATGCTGTTAAAATTTTTTCACAACAAAAATTGGTAATAGAGTTTAAATATAAAACAATCGATACGAGACTTTTAGCTACGCAGATTCATCATGCGTGACGCATTTGAAGAACAATTGGTAACGACAAACGAGAGAGTTCGATTATAGTTAGCTCTGTTCGGAGCTCCCAAAATTTGTATGTATACTGTTCCATTCTGAAAACGTGTAAAAGCTGATGAAATTCAGCGGAGCTAGATGGAAACAATACTCGTGCACCAGAACAATTGCACGGCGTTACGATGTAATGATTTGAATAGTAGTATCTTTTGTGAATGACGATACAACAGATTTTAAATATACAGATATTTCCCATATGTATTTTCTGTTATAAAATTTCTTCGGTAGTACTTTATGATTTCGTTAATTGCATTGCGTAATGAAAATTTCTTTGTTTCAAACGAGAATAACAAAGGAAAATCTTTTGATCTTTTTACCTTTTGTTCAGCTATGTAAATAAAATGCATAATTTTTTTAATAATATCTGAAAGCTGCGTCAAATATAATTACTGAAAGGCTACAGGCAAAGGAAATATTTCAAGTAACAAAGGCGGGATATATGAATAAAAATGTTCGTAGATGCTCCTAAATTTTCCCATTACTTCAGACGTTGATTCAATATACTTTACTCAATATCGTCCTCGAACCCGTTGGGAATTAACGATAAAAAAGATGTTCTGCAATTAACAGTACCATCGAGTAAAGTACTATCGCACGAATGAGCCTTATTAGAGAAAATCAGATTTTAAGATACATGTGACGGTACCCAGGTGTCAATTATTATCTCACAGGTGTGCGTGTGTGTCTACCAGAAATCTTCACTTCTGCTACCGTTTGTATTGTACAGGGTGTATAAAAAGTAATGGTCATCCGTCCTAGGGGTGAGTCTGCACCTCTGGATCGGTGGACATTTGTAAGAGAAACTTGCCGCAAAATTGTTTATAACAAAGAAAACTGTTGTTAAAGTTTTTTTTTACATCACCGCCTTCTGCTCATCGAGAAGAGAAAAAGTTTGAAAGGAGCCATATGTCGCAAACAAATAGTTATTGAGATATAAGCTGTCAAAGTTTTTCAAAATTTGATTGTGTGGAATTATACGTATAGACAAAAGCCTACTACTACAGTCCACACGTCCGTGTCGATGATACAGAACAGAATCGTGTGCGTGCCTCGAGCCTCGAGGCAATCAAAATTTAAAGGGACACTCGTCGCTTTTATACAGGGTGTCCCAAAATCCTTCAACAGCCGGAAATGGGAGGTTCCTGAGATCATTTGAAGCAACATTTTCCTTTGCGAAAATGTTATCCGCGGCTTTGTTTAGGAGTTATTAACGAAAAACACGGACCAATCAAAGCGCGATCTAGACGCGAGTTGGCACAGTCTAGTCGGCGCGCCAACTGTCTATTGGCTGACTGTGCCATTTCACGTCTAGGTCGCGCTCTGATTGGTCCGTGTTTTTCGTTAATAACTCCTAAACAGCCGCGGATAACATTTTTGCAAAGGAAAATGTCGCTTCAAATAACGTCAGGAACCTCCCATTTCCGGCTGTTGAAGGAATTTTGGGACACCCTGTATACTTCGCTTCGTGCAGCAAAAAATGTATATACACCCAAAAGGTGAACATTTCCGAGCAGATACTCGTAGATTTATGATTAGTGTCAACTAAATATAATTGCAGATGAGAAAAAGTAGTAAACTTGACAACATTAAAAAAAAAATACGTCAAAGTATAGGTGGCTTTATTTTCCGGCACAATTGCATAATGCCTCGTACAGACTTGCGCCGCGAACCGCGCGGCGAACGCGCGCATTTCGGCAAACATTTCGATGAACATTTCGGCGCGCCGAACGGCGAACGGCAAACGGAACGGATTTGTGCTATTTCCAGAATTTTTTGCAAACAACTATGGGAGCTGCAACGGCGTATACTACACCAAGAAATACAGAAAATATTGGCAGTTTATTGAGTGAATTAAAGTTTCAAAGTGAAGTGTTCAGGTCTGTACGAAGCATTAAAGACATCAGATTCGAGATTAAATGACTTGAATTTTTGGAGATGTTACAACATGATGAATTTTCGTCTTTATATGATTCTACGATACATATTCTGTATAAAAACGGAAGGGTTAGGTTCCGAGAGCGCGTTCCGTAAACAACAACAAGGTTGGTCACACATCGAGCCCTTTTCGGTTTGGCTGAGCGTTCTAATTGTAAGTTGTGAAAATTGCACACGTCTTTTTGATATGTAACTACTAGAGGTGTCCGGGAACCCGGGAATTCCCGAATTCCGATGCCGGGAACGGGATGGGAAGCCTCGTATCATGTCGGGACTGTCGGGACGGGATCCAAAAAATCCAGGGTTTTCCGAAATTCTCGGGATTCTGTCCCGATCCCAAAACTGCAAAGTTTTTATAGCAATTAAAATTATTAATTAGCCTGTTTAATAATTTGAAACAAATTAGGAAGTAGAGATATAATTTTTTCAGATAATTTAAATCACCGATGTCTGTTTATAAATTTCTTTCTATTTCTTGACATTTATTCTTTATATTATGAATGTTTAGGATATGATATCTATCCTGCAAACAGATTTGCAAGTGCCATCCATTTGCGTTCGTGCGCGCCGAAATGCGCGCCGTGTTTCTCATAGCTGATGGATACGCCGCGCGCACGAATGCGCGCCGAAATGCGCGCCGAAATGCACGCCGAAATGCGCGCCGTTCGTCGAAATGTTCGTCGAACTGTCATAACATCTCAAGTCATTTAATCTCGAATCTGAATCTTCAATGCTTCGTACAGACCTGAACATTTCACTTTGAAACTTTAATTCACTCAATAAACTGCCAACATTTTCTATATTTCTTTGTGTAGTATACGCCGTTGCAGCTCCCATAGTTGTTTGCAGGAAATTCTGGTAATACCACAAATCCGTTCCGTTTGCCGAAATGCGCGCGTTCGCCGCGCGGTTCGCCGAAATGTTTGCCAAAATGCGCGGTTCGCCGCGCGGCGCAAGTCTGTACGAGGCATAAGAATCGTCTGCCGCGTCTGACCATGATCAACCAATTCTACTTCCTGCATATACTGAAGCACGCGAACCTGGCGGAACTTTAAACTCGACTTTCTCGAAAACGAGCTGCCAAAACGAAAAAATCTTATTCCTTCTTTTCGATTTATTTTTACATGTAAAATCATCCTCCGCCCAGTTGTACTACGATTTCCAGCCCACCCTGTATATATTTGTTATTAATGTTAAGTGCCTATGCCATTTATCAAAACTGGCATGAAAAAGCGGTGCCAAATTGAGAAAATTTTAAACTGCATTTCCGGTTGACACATGACTGCGCCATGCAGCACCACTTTAACGTAACCGGTGCTGAGCGTAGCTGTTCAGTGAGCACTTGAGCGAGCAATTCTTGAGCAGGGTTCACACGCTTGTAACAGGACCTTGTCGCGTCACCTCCCCACAGACACAAACGTTCCGTCTCAACGGTATTATACATTTACACCGCTAACATCAAAGCGTGCGCAACGGTATTAGGTCGGTTTGCATAGGCTGACGGGTTGTCGAAGATTAAAAATTATATGCAATACAAATTAATGTTTATACACTTGACTACAGCGATCGGACTGTAATCAAATGGCAAAAGAAAAGTCTCTCGGCCAACAGAGTGATATTTTTACTTTTATTAAATCATATTATGAAAAAAGATAACTTAAAATGATATTAGATGATATAGCACACATCCACACCCGCACCTTGCAAAATAGAAACTTATCGCGGTATTAAAAATATATAATACCAATAAAGTATAACTACAACCATAACAAAAATAGAGTATAAAAAATATGGTATAAAGTAACTATTGATGATACAGTGGCTTCAAAAACTATTTAAACACCAAATTTCCGATTGTCGTGAAACTTTCGATATTCAAACTTAGTCAATTTCGTTAAAAAGTATAGTATAATAATAAATCTAGACGTATTCTAAAGCTTGAAACCTCATACTTTCGCAATGTATCGTTCATCTTTTTCTAAAATATTTTTGCATGACATCTGGCAGGTAAAAATCTGAAGATACGTTTTGGTCGAAAATGCTACAAGTTGAATTGATGCCCTTGCCTATCAAAAACACTTAAAATCGATCAACTTTAAACACTCATAACTTTTGAACTAGTGAATTCCTCACATTAAAGCTTGGATTTTCGGCATGTTCTCCTTAAAATCTACAAGACCAATTAAGAAAAGTTTGAATATATCTTGGTCCCTAAAGTGAAGTTTAGCCAATATTATAAACTCCACTTAAATAAAAAGAAGGTAGTCCCTATGTCTCGAGAAGCAAAGTAACAACACAACGATTAAAACACTGTATATGACCCTCAAAACCATGCAACTTTTGTTTAGAACATTATTTTCTACGGTGAATAATTTTAGAATTATTTGTAGTCGTCGCATTACGATAATCACTCTGCATGTTGATATTTGATACGTATTCCTCTCGGATGATGTCGAGTTGGTAAAGAAATTTTTAAAATCGTTAAAGCACTAAACAACTTAATCGTAATGAAATCATATGAATTTCTAAATGTACGTAACAATTACGATAAGCTGGTACGGTTTTTAATGGAACGAGAAGTTCTCGCCACGATGATTTGTGTAAAGTGCAATTAACCTCATTTACAAGGTGGGGCAGATAAAGTGTTACAAACGGCTTTGTCCGAAGCCATTGTACCTATCGACTTGAAATCTTGAGCTGTCAAGTGGTTTAAAGGAGTTAACACTTTAAAGTGCAAGGTACTCCGTCGAGGATGAGTTTCTTAAGGGTAGAGAAGGTGCCATCTGCATTTTTTGTTGAATGCAATATGTTATGCACAGTGTAAATTCTGATTCTTCGTATCCTTTTACCATACATAGTTTGTGTCGTTGATGTCACTTTTTCTTTTTTATGCTGCCTCATAAAAAAAGTCAATCGGCGCATTGCGTGATATTTTAATAAATATTCTATATTTTAACAAATATAGAAAAAACATTATGCAACAGTCTCAAATTGTCCCTATTTTATATTGGCACTTCTTTCATAATTCGTGATTTAAAACCATTAAAATATTACTTATTTTCAAGTCTCAATTTCCAATGTAGCGGCTCAGCGCTCGTTAGACGATACACAGAGGGCTGGATCGAGAAAGGTGACATTTTACTATAACGAATTCCGAAAAGATTGTATTGTATTTAAGTTCGTGTGTATTCACATAAATTAAATGGAAATTATTTCATACTTTTTAGTTTGTTTTTTCGAAGTCGGTTTAAATTTTTTTTTATAAAATTTTTTTTAAGTATGAAAATATTGAATATTACGAAAAAAGGCCGAGAACTTATTTGTACACATAATATACTATATGAAATGTCCGATTTTAGAATGAGACTCTATAGAATGCGTCTATAGGTTTATTATATTCACATATGTTGTCAAGGTCATCATTCTGAACAACTTTTTCCTATACATGTTACCGCCGCTCGATTTTAGTTTTCGAGATATTTGCAAAAAACTATTGCTAATACTGTATTGAATTTTGTGCATTCTTGGACGGTCCGTGGCAACGTGTGATATATATTATAAATATAATATAAAAGATAGAATAATAATACATAATAATAATATATAATAATATAATAATATATAATATATAATATATAATATTATAAATAAAAATTTCAACATCTCAAAAAGTGATCGGAGTAGGTCTGGGTTAGATTTGAAATTGAAATCAATAATATTACATAATATATAATATAAAATATACAGGGTGTCTCACCTGATTTTGACATCTTGATTTTCTCGCTATTGTTACTCGTAGCAAAAAATTTTTCAGCATAGGCTTGAATGGTATCGAGTGGAGCATATTTTGATGTTATTAGTTTTTTCGTGAGTGGACGCGTAAAGGTCATATAAAGGTTTTTTTTTAGTTTTCCTTTTGTATGTCTGGAAAAATAACTTTTATGTGATTTTTGGTGAAAATGTGGTGATTAATTAATTAACTTACTAGTCGTTGATGGTAAAAAAGAACTACAAAATCAAGATAACAATCTTGTAAATGAAAAACGTGAATGACCATAATATCTTATTTTTACCGTAATACAATCAAGAAACTTGAAATTTCTAGATAGAATAGATTGGGTACAAAATTGCGTTGGTTTAATGTCGTTGCTAAAAATCGGACATTTCATATGCAACAACCTAATATTCGCAAGTCTAAAATTCTAGAACGTCTTTTATAAGAAAAAAAAGGGGTTATTCTCACCGTTCAGTACGTGCACGTGAACAGTGGCTGGTTGATCAGGCATGGTGGTGAGGTGACACGTATAGTTTCCACTGTCAGCTGGTCCTACCCTCGCTATACTGAGAGTCGAGTTGGCCCCCTCTTCCATTAAGTCCGTTTTCACACTGAAACACATGATCCGGACCGTTAAAATTTCAATTTCTAACGCTGCGCTCCGCTCCTGGTAGTCACTTTTTATGAAATACCGATTAAAAGAAGAATACGTGAGAAGGGTACTCCATTTTTTTGAGAGATTAATTTTCAGAAATTCTTTCTCTTCCGTCGTTATTCAAGCTTCCACTCTTTATCGCCTCATTTTACGTTTAGCACTCCGCGCCGCGTCGGATTGGGTGATGACATGCGCGATAAAACGAACGACACGCTTCCGTTTCATTTCTTTGTCAGCAATTTGATCTTTACTCATTTTAAACGGCGCCACGGGATATTTCCGAACAGATTTTCGAGTTACTCAGTCACAATGAAGTGTTAGAAGAAAAATATGAAGCAAAACGAATGTATAGAAAACTAAGAATTACTAAAGTGTGACGAACTATTCGTTTCGTTTTGCTTCGCCTTGTTTCTTTATTGTTGTTCATTGCCGTGCGTATGCTATCTGAAATTGTCTTCTTTGCTGCTCTATCTCTCTCGTTTTCTCCTTCTTCTGTTTTCTACTTCAATTTCTATTATTAATTTACGCTTTCATGAAGGGAGTCTTTTCCAACAGACGACGCTCGACAGTTCCACACTCACACACCGCTGGACCACGTATACGTACGCGAGGATGCAAGGCTCCGGAATTCGACTTCCTATTTCTCGATAATGCAAAGACCGGTGTTTTTATTAGTTTAAACCGCTAGATGAAAGATCAATCTTTGACGCTGTTTGCCTCAAAAGTCGTTCTTTTACGTTTCCGAGCAATGGTTTTGCAATATTCAGCTGCATGATGCCCATCGGAGAGGCTAGCGCCGCGCCGGCGCGACTGCAGCGTCCTCTGACGGGCAACATGCGACGGGTATACGTATACGTGGTCTAGCGGTGTGTGAGTGTACCCTAGCGGTGTGAGTGTACCCTAGCGGTGTGAGTGTGGAACAGTCGAGCGTCGTCTGCTGGAAAAGACCCCCGTTGGATGAAATATAAGACAGTAAAGAATTCGAAAAATTGAAGGGTATCGTAATGTTCTTTTTCATGCAACAAAGTCATTAAGTCTATTATTCCTGCTTCCCACAATCTATGCGGAACATTTTTATTTTGTATAAAGATCCGCAGTCTAATAATGACCATTGATTTTACTAATACAGTATTTTATCGGTAAATGTCCCAAATGTCTGGCCGATAAATGTCCCAGAACTATCCCCACTACTGCGGGGTGTACCGCCTTGAGGGGCCGCGAAACTCGAGAGGAGAGGCCTCGGTCGCCGAGAAGCATGACTCATACGGCTCGGGTATATCGGTGAGACCACACTAATTCGAATGTCACAACTTCTTTATTTTCCATTATTTTTTATGGAACTTTCACCAACATATTCGTGGCATTTTTCTAATGCAAAATGATACCAAACACGATATAATTTCCACTGTATTTAGTGGTTTAATTGACGATGAGAGTTACGACGATGAGAAGAACGGCGCATGGGATAGAAAGAGACGCGGAGACTCGCAACGCGCCGGCACACTTCAAAGGCTCGCGCGTCCTCACAATGCAATACACCAAGGAAAAACTTTTTTATTATTACTTATTTTTTTGTGGGACTTTCACCGGTATATTTGTGACATTTTTCTGATTAAAATGATACCAAACAGACAGGTGTATGGTCATATAAGTCCATGCGCTGTTCTTCCTTGTAGCCGTAACTCTCATCGTCAATTAAACGACTAAATACAGTGGAAATTATATCGTGTTTGGTATCATTTTGCATTAGAAAAATGCCACGAATATGTTGGTGAAAGTTCCATAAAAAAATAATGGAAAATAAAGAAGTTTGTCATCGGATTAGTTATGTTTACATTTCTCGGCGACCGAGGCCTCTCGAGCTCGGCTGTCCTTCTCTACGTTCGGCAAAACTCAAAGAATAGTTTCCCTGGCGTATAAATGACCCTCGACAGACCCGTGCTGGAGACATTGATCGATAAAATACTGTAGTAAAATAGGAATTGCATATGAGAAAGCCAATCACTCATTTAACACTTGTGTATTATTTCAAGTCGCGATTACATTTCTTTGTCCTTTTGGTTTAGGTAAAAACGACATATTGTTTTGCTAGTGAGAACAGAGAAATCAAGCCTGCTGCGACACAATACAGTAATATACTGCGAATTTTATGAGACAGCCTTAGTAATTGGTACAATCAGTTCTTGAAATCGATCGCTTGACCTCTTGCAGTCGATGAACTCATATTCTATGCGTTCTGTGCAAAGTACATATCGACATAACTACCAAAAATTCAGTAAAAAATTCATGTATCTGATAAATGTATTGATATTAGCATTCAGCAAATCATTAGCTTCTATTTTTGATAGAGATAAACATTACATGTATATATGTATACATATTTTACGACCAGTTTAATGAATACGTATCTGCTGCAACCCCAATTCTATGGCTGGTTTAACATCGGACCGCTGTGTCCGCAAACGGTTAATTAGATCGATCTGTCTCGTGACCGATTAATCCTCAAATGAAACCGTCGTCTGCATTTAAGAATTAATTAAGTAATCAGCACTTAACGATTTTTCGCTCTTCAATTTGCGATTCTATAACACGGACATTATGAAGATTGAAATCCTAATTTCTATTGAATATACAGTGTGACCGGTTTTAATCTTTAAATGAAAATTCAATTTAAAAAATTGAAGATCGCCTTCATTTCTAAAAAACATGATGCAGATAAAAGAAATGACAGACACCATTACATTACCTGCAAATAGGACAGTATAATTTTTTCTTCTTTCACTTTTTTCGAATCACAATAGTCCTCAAAGAAAACCGCTGACTAGTAACGCGCGAGCACCCTGTACGTTACTATTTTTCGTATTTAATATACTCGTCCAAATAATTCGTTCAACAGTCATATTTACGATTTTGATCGAATATTTTCTGCCAGGGGTAATATCATGGAAGAATTGTTTTGAATTATCGCAAATTGCCGTGTATAATCCAAGTCAATTATTATATGAATATGTAAACCAATTTCATGTTACGTTTACTTCAATAATGGTATTGTTGGTTGCATTTGTTCTTTTTGGCGAATGTTCGCAATTTCGGTCCAAATGGAAATCAGATAAAATAACTCTTTATACGTACCGGAGGATTATTATACATTAATAACATAATGTCGCAAAGACAATTTTATTGCAGAAAGAATGAAGCAGGAAGACTTTCTTCGACAAAAGGATTTCAGAATAAGGAGGAAGAGAAATCTGAGAGAGAATCCGTCGCTTGGTGAGAAATACGATGGATAGGATTCTTAAAAAATATGGCACATCAGATATTCTATAAGACGTCTTTGAATGATGACGCGACATCCCACATTTTGGATCTTTCGACTAAGAAGGGAAGACCAAATCTATGAATATGGAAATATATGTAGAATTATTTCTACTACGCTGGCATCGAGCCAGTCACGAAGGAGAAATACACAAATATATGTATGGTGATGATGGATTTATTGTCATGTATCCCGCGAATTTATCAAAATCGTTTTAAAACCCTCAAAACGAACGGAATTGAATGTCAAGCAAAAGTTGGATCTTTCGTTATCGAAGAACAGGATTGAAGTTTTCAAAAATTACCTCAAATTAGATTAGAATGATTTTAAGAATTTTAATACATTAATTACGACTTACTAAAATTATTAATAGAAGAAATAAATGTCTTTGCAGCTCCTGCTTTTAGCAATCAGTGCACAACATTTTACATAAACATCCGTAGTCTAGTTATAATTCTATATTCTGTACAAACATTTTGATAAAACAATTCTATACTTCGGAACGTTATAAACATTCAATGTTTATATAATGTTTGAGTCTGACAGGAACACCCATGTTAAATCAATCTTCTTTGAAATTTTTCAATTTACTTTGAAACTTAGGAGTCTGAAGCAAAATTAATTACATCACGCGATGTAACGAGCTTCCTTCACCCAGAAACCGTCAAGAAAAGCTAAAACACAGATTTTCTTCTTAATTGGGAGAATAAAATAGTTCCGTAGTAGACGGGGTATCAACAATGATTTTGTACATCCAATAATGTAATTACATTTCGTTTCAGATGCTTCATTTCAGAATAAATTGGAAAGCTTCCGAGAAAATTTGAAATATTGTTTGAATTGTTTAAGCGTTTATAGTATTATAAAAATGTACATACTTAAGATAAAGTGATCTATAACCTTTGCACATGTATTGTTTTCACATACAATATAAATATTCAATTTTGTTGGGACACAGACGTTGCCCAACTTCTATCGAATGCAACACATTGCAAAAGAGCTGTGCACTTGAAATGCGCTAGGATGTCTGCAAGCAGTGTAGCCATACGGACCGGCCGCCAGGCCCCTTACTCTTCCGCCTCTCGCCGAGCCACGTACCTCGTCTTTGCACTCCTCCCACTAACGCCGGCGACAGTGGCGACACGCTGGCGTACGGTCGCGTAAGTAACTAGTGGGAAGAGTGGGAGGCTCACGCGACCGTACGCCAGCGTTAGTGGGAAGAGTGCAAAGACGAGATACGGTGCGTGGCGTGGCGAGAGGCGGAAGGGTAAGGGGCTCTCACGGGGGTTTCACATGTAAACATTGTGAAAGTGAATCAGACGATTAAGCTGGTTATTATTGAGTGAACAATGATTTTTTTAAATCAAATAACGATCTAGGACATAAATGCTCAATAAGACGTTACACAAGTAAGTAAACACTAACGTCTTAGTACGACAGTAATGGCATTTTAGAGTGTTATTTACATTGAAATATCTCCTAAACTACTAACTTTTCGACATACATAGGTTAGTACTTTTTTATAACGAATATCCAGCTGCATCGATTGATGTATTAAAAAATACCTCATTCCATTTAAAAAAACAGAGTTGACCTTCATATCTCCTTGACGTCTCCACCTATAAAAAAATTAATGACATCAGATTACGAGCGCCTTGATATCAAGTAAGTTTGGTCTGATGAACTTTTTTCTATCTTCAAAAGCAAGCGAGTTATTCAGGTGACCTGTTTTTGGTGCCCCACATTGTATATTTTTGCGTAATTCAGATACTATGAAATTGAATAGCTATAAAACAAAATGTGTGCCCCAAAGTTTACGACACTCCCTTACCTTTTTAACAATAATTTTCCCATTATTTTGGTGGGCATACATTTTCTTAGAACCTAGGGAATAATATCTTATCAATATTTTTATCTGTATCTGAGCTACCTGAAATTTGTCCACCTTTTAACATCTTCCTTTGTGTCTACACTAAGAGGAAGGTTTTTCCGCAGTAGGTACCTGAACCTATCTCACTCATCGTCAGACCAGCTTGGTGTTGGCTGGCGATCAGCAAAAAGATAACTGAAGGTCCTTCGGAAGTACATTTTTCTCCCTGAACGATGCTGATCGAAGGTGGCAAAGCCCTCGTTAAATATGCTTTCCTTCGTCGGCGAAGGTACAACGGAGCTAGGACGATCTCATAGATAGGGTTTTCTATGTTCGAGAAATCGAGTCTTTGCCCTCTACTCCATTCTTGAGATCGCATCGTTTAAAGCTCTTCAAGCTTTACTTACAATGTAGATGGGACTCCCCCATTTCCACCCCTGTCGCCAAGGAAACTAAGCATAACGCCATTAACTTCTGTCTGCATTGAATGTAAGAATCTGTAATCTGTAGGTGCCGACAAGGTGATCGACGAACGATACTTTCTAGGAGATCGAACAATCGTTATTCGTTTCTTGTTATTTCATTTACTTGCATCCAGTACCAACAAGATGGCTTGTACGTGATATATTTCATTCCTCAATAACAAAATTGACAATTTTCTAATTGTTGCGAATAATACGGTGAAATTGCTTTTATGCAGAATAAAGAAGCAAGAACCTACACATATCCAGTAAATATTTATTTATAGTTTATTTTAATGTGGTCGTATTAACAGCCAGGTAATTAGCAACCACATGGTTTACAATTAATTATAACATATCTTACATAATGTTGATTCAGTTACGAGTTTGTTTAGTAACGATTCTTTTAATTTCTATTATTTTTATCCTTCCATTTTGTTCATTCATTTCTTCTTGTTTTAAATTATGGCATTTCATTGCAATAAATAGTGTAGTCTTTTAGCGCTTTCGTGTTGTTTTCTACGTCTGTAAACCGCTTGAGCAAATTGGTTTCAACAATATTCAATAATATTAATGTCCGACGAGCATGCGGGCCATAGTGAAGCAGGCATATCTCCGTCGTTAATGTAGATTTAGATATCAATAATTGGAATAAAAGTCGGAAAAACACGAAGAGAACACGCTAATGTATGAAATAGAACACAAATCACAATCGCTTACAGAACACTATACAGTGGGCCAGGAGCCCGCTTTTTGTGACTAAAAATCAATTTTTCAAGTTGAATATTAGGTGTGCAAATAAGTTCTTCCCCCCTTTTTTTCCAAATTCCAATTTTACGTACATAAAATTTAATAGAACGTTGTCTGGTGACTCCCAATCTTTCTGCCAATTCTTCTTGCGTCTGGGTCGGATTTTCGTTGAGCAATTCCTGTAACCGACTGAATGAAGCAGTGCAGACTAAGTGCAGATCGGTTCGACCGATTTAAGAATAGACCTTAGTTTATTGGCGGTAGAGTAAATTTGTGGGACTGGAATACGTGGAAATCTTCGAGAAGAATACACTTTGTTTTAGTTTAACAATTTATTGCATCCCCAGAAGCGCGCACATCCACAAGCTGCAGGCGGCGCGGCGCGGCGCAGCGAGTCGAATCTACGTGGTGCAGGGCAACTCCCGTAGAACAACGTAGACGCAACGAATGCGCAGTAATATAAAACGAAGAAGACAACGGAAAAAGGAAGAACGAGGTTAATCTTGTACAGTTGCATAACAATAAAATTACTTGAGAAACGGCTAGTGCAAATGAGATTGTAGCTTCGAAGTATTCTGACTTTCTTAAAAAGCTGATCGAGCATTCGAGAACGTTCGTCATTTATAACAGGATGACCATAGAAGTGTCGTAACATTTCTAAGGCCGCTTATCCATTGTGGAGGTATGAATCATCAATTTTCGTGTCACATTGTTTACAGAGGCTCGTATGAGTTTGACATGATAACCTATAGTTTGGTCATACCCCAACGATCGTATTGAACATCATTTTTAATGTTCCCACAAAGAAGATATCCGCTTGATCACCTTGTACCCAATCCCAATGAATACCTTTGAATAATATTGCACCTCTACGAGTATACCGAGTTATTTTCAAGGTGGTCGATATATTAGCTCTTGCATCAGCCTCTACTGCCGCGCTAGGTAGGGCAAAGAGGAGATAACCTTTAATTGAAAAACTTTCCGCGGATGTAATTTGTCCGTTCGTTATCTTCACGCGGTTCAAGCTTCAGGATGATTGCACGTTGATCTACGGTGTTAAGTAAGCTCGATCTCCGTCTGGTTTCTTTCGCTATAGCGTTAATGAACCGCAAACGGTACTTTTCTTCGTCCGTTACTATTTGCCTTATTTCGAATGTTCTCTGCGGATCGTATACTAGGGTAATGGAATTAATATTTCACGGGATCGTAAATTTGTCCATAACACAGTTTGTGTAATTTTAATATCGTGAAAAATGGTTTTCCCTAGCGTGCACTCGCCGAATGTATAATAAACGGGATTGAATTGCCAGCCTGTTAACGCGTCCCACCGCAGCGTACCAATGATTTAATCGTGGTAGCCATTGTTTTAATCCGCAATTTGCCAAGCGTGTTAAAGCGATTAGTCGACTTTGTCGTCAGCGATTTTGTCACACGAAAGATGATAATCTTCTTGTTTGGTGCACTCTGCGGAAGATACTGCTGAGTCTGTTCCATTTTGAAGGCATATCAAGCTACTATGTACAGTCGCCGCGGAAAGTATGTTGACACGTCTGAAAAATGCATATTTTCTATTTTGAATTAATAATTTAGGAATTAATTGAAAATATATATTATGTATATTATTTAATATAGTACAAACTAGAATGTGTACCACCAAAGATGACATAAAGTTTATAATAATGACAGAAAAAATTAAATAGCTTTTTTATCGATCGCGAAAAGTATGTTGACAGTGTTACGGATAGAGAATATATTCCGTTTGGTTTCTCACAGGAATCTCTTCTAGATCGTCTCTGGCAGGAAGAGTCCTAGATAACCTTTCATATCGTAGTTGAACGTTTTAACGAAGACCGAGCTCTGGCCCGATTTAATTGGAAGTGACAAAAAACTAGAGTTATTAGTCTGGCCCTAAGCCCTAAACACGATTAGATTATGAACAGAGCATTTCATTCATTGTAGAGGTATATAAACCCTTAGATTCTCACTCTCGCGGGCTAGTACTTCGGTAGACACGTATCGCGTCACGTCGTGCTGTATTTCGGGAAGTCAACTGTTAGTGAGATCGGGCCAGAGTACCTTTCATATCAAAGTTAACCATATAGATTCCGCGAGTTCGGTGTAAAATCTATTAGGCAGTGTTAAAATTGTCTGAGCTTCCACGAGGGGCCTCTCGGACCTCGCGTTGAGGGTGGAAGTCGAGTTCACGTTCTGTTCGTTCCGAGCCTTCGAACGAGTGATACTAATCACCTCTCTACCGAGTGTCGTACTTCTTACAATCGATATCGTGTAAGCGAAGTCATAGTACAGATGAACACGTTCGGATCTACGCGCGTATAGGCAGGACTTGGCGGATCAGCCTTACTGACGAATCCACCGGCAAGTCTGGGACGAAACGCAATTCTTTCAATCCCATCCAATCCGATCCAATCATTTTGAACTAGTTGTCCAAGATTAATTTGGCGGGCAATATTTCGACAAATTCGCGAATAACACGGTCGCGAAGGAACAGCAAACTGTGATGGAATATCGAAAGCAGTATCCTGACGCCACAAAACAGAGTTTGTCAAAGGATTTTCAAAGATTTTTTAATATAGAGAGAAACACCTGATCAATCCCTTCATGATTAATTACATTCTTAAGACGCATTGAAGACTGTTCGTTAACTGAGACTTTTTTGGAATTACTTCGAAAGGGTTAACACAGTCGCGTCTAGGGCAGGATCTGCTTGGTCATACCGAATGTCCACAAGCAGATCTAGAACGAAACGCTTAATGATACATAATTTAAAAACTTACATGATTGTATCAAGAATTGCGACAGGAATTGCTGGGTCCTACTGACGAGTCCGCCAGCAAATCCGGGACGAAATACTTTGATGTCAACTCTTTTCGTAACTTACATAATAACTGTTTTTCTATTGTAGATTGGAGCGTATTAATGAATTTATTTAATATCTCTGTCAGTTATGTATATATGAAAAAAACTCTTCAAACAAAAGTTGTAGTATATGTATAAGGAGGTGAATATAGCATCACAGAAAACAAAATTTTTTCAAGTTTTCAAGAGAGAGAGGTCACGGATGTTTCTTCTATTATCAACTGATTATGCTATATATGGATTCTTACAGAGAAAAAAAATACAAATTCAACGATATATTCCAACGTATATTTATGTCAATATTTAAAAAAAATTTTTCAAATTCGTTAGGCGCCGGTTTCTCATGATCCAATCGGTCCCAACTTTTTCCAGATCATTTTCTCAACAGTTGTCACAATTCTGGGGGGTACCCGGGAAGAAATTTTGCAAAATAATTTTCATCAAGTATAACTAAGGTCCAGCCTAGTGTGCGTTCATGAAAAACACATACAAATTAAATCAATTCAGTCGCATACGGTATGAACGTTGAAATCTGTGGAATAATTGAGGAAGCTTAAAAAAAGACAGAATAAATTGACCATGTCCAACTATATTAACCGTGAAAAGAAGAAAATGTCAAGTCTTGTACTCGTTTTATGCCGTGGAATTTTAATATGCATTTGGATTGTCGGACACCCGGTAGAATTAATTAAAAGTCATCTTCCAGTAAACGTACCGACAATACTTTGCTGCTGTACATTTCAGCGGCGCGGCATGGAGCGGCGTGGCGTGGCGTGGCGTGGCGCAGTCCGAGCAGACGGTTATATCGCTGAGAAAAATAACGAGCGGCAAAACGGTGCTTCCTGTGGCGACGTGTTTACGGTCTGCGGTTTCCACGGGCCACGTGGTTGTCGGTGGGGTGAAGTGGTCGTAGGGCGAGGATGCTCCGGAAACGAGAGGCCAAGCTTCTATGTACAAGAGCTAGTATATACGGCGTGCACAGGGCAAACTAATTCCATTTACCGCCGCCTAACTTTACTCTTGCCGAGCAACTGAGCCGACCGACAACGTTTTCACGATCTGATCCTCCTTTTCGTGCTCCCGTTCCGTTGCCCGTGTTCCACGATGTCTCCGTCTTTCATCGATCAGAGACCCACTGCCTTCTGTATACGCTCCTTTAACTGGCACGCACCTTCAAGTCTGTCAAAGTTTACACGCCGCGGATCAACGAGCCCGGCGACTTCCCTGAAAGGCGCCCCGAATTGTTGACATTGGATTATAACTTTGGTGTAACGAGCGTAAATCGATCCCGCTTCCACCGTACACGCACTACGACCACCGCCAGGATTGTTAAGTGCTTCACGTTCAAGGTAATTTGCATGATTTGTGAACAAGTCCCGTCGCCGCGCCACCGCCGCGCCGCCGTCGTTCCGCTATGCTGATACCAACCGTTCTACTGTGTTTGTGGAGCATCGTGTTATACGAAAAAATTAGCTTTAACCCCTTGCCGTATTTTATCGAGTCAGACTCGTCATGAAGATTTCAACAAAGTCTAACAAATATGAATGTTAAGTGTTTCTTTTTACATGAAATAAAATTGGATTCGTTTGTAATTAAGGGGAGATTACGATTTCCGTGGCCCCTCGTTTTGAGGTTATATTTGTGTTATTGGGGTTATTTTAAGAAAAAAATGTATATATAACATGGTGTCGAATCAGCCTGGTTTAACCGGTAAAGTAGATTTATTGTTTTTTATAAATCTGCAAATATTTCGATAACTATGCGAAATATGAGAAAATATCAAGAGACCTTTTTTGTAAAAAATTAAATTTCCAACAATTTATGTTCCATGACATTTTTCTATTAGCTGCGCAGTTTTCGAGTATATTTATATTTCGGTGAATTTGCAGAACTGCCTCTCCCCCGAAATAATGGTCGGGGGAACGTAAAGGCTCCGTTCTGAAAAGATCACATTTTATGATAGTATGACATCTACAATAAGAAGATTATGTGAACAGAGTGAGTTATGGTTAGATCGGGAGAGGGGGCGGAGAGGGCCGGTCCGTCCACGCATACGAAAATACAGGGGTAGTGTAGTAGTAATTTAAAAAAAATTATTTTATTTTTAGTTTAGTTTAGTTTAGTTTGGTTTAGTTTGGTTTAGTTTGGTTTAGTTTTGTTTAGTTTAGAAAAATGTCAGAGGACATAAATTGTTGGAAATTTAATTTTCTACAAAAAATGTCTCTTGATATTTTCCCATATTTCGCATAGTTTCCAAAATATTTGCAGGTTTATTAAAAAAAGGAAATCTACTTTACCGGCTAAACCAGGCCGATTTGACACCATGTTATATATACTTTTTTTTCTTGAAATAACCCCTTTTTAATTTTTATGTCAATTATATCTTGTGTCTATGAGAAGTCAAATGTAATATTAATTATAATGTAAAATGTTGCAAGGAATAGAAAATTTTGTACAAATAATTCAAGAAAATAAATAATCCCCAATTATGTAGGCTAGTTTTTCACCCCTTTAACATAGACGATTACCGATAAGAGAAAGTATATGTTAAACATTTCTTTGAAAATTATCTCTCACAAAAGCCACATTAGAATCGGTGTGTTTGTGAGTCCGGTGTATGTTTTCCTGTTACTTTGACAGAACTCTTTTGTACTTTGAACTGCGAACCATAGTGCCTGGAATGGCAACGAACTCTGTGTAACTTTTAGACTTTGCATACAGAACGTCCCAGGGCGGGTGGTACAAACAGAGACGGGATAATTGTACATACATGAAAAACAAGTAAAAATACGAATAATAGTTTTTCCTTTGAGGCTTTGAAGTGCACATACAATATCGGCTAACTCCTACTCGACCGCGTTCAGAGTAGATGCCGGCGAAGTATCGACGTTTTTATAAATAATAGTTTTGGTATGAATATATTGGAAAACCTGCAGTCAGGAAAAGTTGTGGTTCCCAAAATCCCAGAAATCCAAAAGATAATTCCTCCAGATTGAGCATTGAGCACCAAGTTCGAGATTTTTTGAAAAGTTAGTGAAAATATCGACTTTTTGAGAAAATTAAAACTGATGTACAGTAGTGAGAGTCAAAAATGAGTATACACCCCATACATATGAGATTCTACATTATACAGGGTGTCTCACCTGATTTTGACATCTTGGTTTTCTCGCTATTGTTACTCGTAGCAAAAAATTTTTCAGCATAGGCTTGAATGGTATCGAGTGGAGCATATTTTGATGTTATTAGTTTTTTCGTGAGTGGACGCGTAAAGGTCATATAAAGGTTAACTTTTTTTTTAAATGGAATGAAGTATTTTTCTAGCGGAAGACCGTGCCACCCTTTGGTGAAGCTAACATGTTGAGAGCCATGGCGAGCGATCACCCTGGGCACGAAGAGACCCAGAGAACAAAATTTCTAATTTGGAATGTCGCACGAACGACATGTCAACTCGCGTCTAGGTCGCGCTCTGATTGGTCCGTGTTTTTCGTTAATAACTCCTAAACAAAGCCGCGGATAACATTTTTGCAAAGGAAAATGTCGCTTCAAATGATTTCGGGAACCTCCCATTTCATTAAACTAAGGTAATTTTGGGTCACCCTGTATAATATTTTCCACATGTCTACATGTTTGTCCAATGTAAGATTGGTTACACCCTTTGCATGGTATTGAATATACAATATTACAACATTTTAATAACGGAACTTTGTCTTTGATGTCAGGAAAAAGGTCTTTTAAATAGTGTGGTATTTTGTAAATTGTGTGTATTCCCACATTCTTAAAGATTCTTTTGATGTCATTCGAAATGCCTTCAATATAAGGGATGACGACTGTATTATTCCTATTTATCGGACTAGTTTCGATAATTTTTTTCTCTTTTTCTTTTTCTTTTAACCAAGGATGGTAAATTTCAGAGATTCGTTTCTTGATTATGTTAGAAACGAATGGAACTGGATACCCATTTCGTTTTAATACATTTTTAATTAAAGACAAGTTGTCAGATCGAAACTCAGGGTCTGCCAATAGGACCGCACGATCAATTAAACCTTTAATTAGACCTATTTTATGTTGTATAGGGTGGTGAGAGTAAGAGTTGACATATCTCCCTGACCAACTAGTTTTATGGAACCAATTGAATTAAATTTCATGTGATATTTTTGCAAATTTGCTTATGTTCCAATTGATCGAACCAGTGCGCCGATAACATTAATTGTAGTTTAAACAATTGTCGATCGAGATTCAGAGAACTGTTATAAGTTGTATTATCTGATTCTACAACTTCTTGCCACGCCTACATGTATATGTCTTTGCCAATTGACCATTAAAAATCTCTCTGCTTAAGACAGCAACTGATAAGTAGCTGCAATAACCAGTCTAATTAGACGGTCCAAGACGGAACGATCCTATACTTTTCTTTCTCCTCTACCTACCTTCCCCACTTTTAAGTACCGTAATAGTACCCCTTTACGGACATTGCGCCGCCATTGTCTATATACATCGTTGAATAAAATAGTTGCCTACCATATTCTGCCTCCGTTGCCAAAGGAACCGGCATTCTAAATAGAATGCTATTCATTTCTTTGCGCATAGTACTCAGCAATCATAGTGTTCCTCCACTTCCTCTTATATTTTCTTTTTTCAATATTGCTCGTTGGAATAACGTACATTAGGCTCGTAGATGGCTAACCGAAAAACAGATTCCATGATCATTTTACGCCCATTTTATTTCGAGTCAAAAGAAGTAAATAAATTAGAGCTGTTACTTATCAGATACCCGGGTACCCGAGTTACCTGTGAGATACCCCCGTAAACAAAAATTACTCGGGTACCAGGGTATTCGGGTAAACAAAACTTCACCGAGTACCCGGATATCTCATGAATAGACTGCGAATCTTTATGCAAAATAAAAATTGTTTCCATCAATTGCAAGAGAAGCAGAAGACATATTACAATTACTTATTTCCTTGAACGATTTTAATAAATTTAAATTAATATATCAACTTTCTTAGATTCTTTTAATTTTTTTATTATTTTAAATTCCAACAAATCATTTATGTCATAAATGCATAAAATCCGCTGTCCAATGATAATGACTGTCTACTGTCAGAGCAACATTCGTGATATGTAATTTTACTAAACACGTGCAAACTTTTAACCGTATATGGGTTATTTTGTTCTGAAATATGACATTGAAGGCAGATTTTAAACAGTAATTTTGGAAAAAGGGTTACTGTGCTTGTAAGCCATGTACGTCATCATAAAATCGATATACCGTTCATTGGACCGAGTACTATCATATATGAGGCACAGAATAGACCTAAAATCCAATACGCTCTTCTATTCTAGGCTCATCGGGCACCTGAGCCCCGTTATTACACCTAACGTTAACGATCAGCCATAAGCATCCATCTACTTCGTTTACATTATACATGTCCAACACGGCTTAGCAGGAATAAATGCAAGCGACACTTGCATTTAAGTGTTGCATTAAGTGGTAGCAGTTATGAAATATAACAGTTCAAGTATCAGGTGATTGCCAACTATTATAATTAGGGGATATCTAAGGGTGCGTGGGACAGGAAATAGTAACATTAACAGCGCCAATCGAGGTAAACTACGAAGACAGAGAAGCAGATATGTTTTTCGCAGGAGAGACAAAGACAGAGAGTACCGAGCAGTTTGAATTTTCGATGAACGCACTCCCATTTCCTGAAGCGAAGAAGCAATATTTTTGGATGTTCTCCGTGTTATTTCGGATCCCCTCTCAGAGCCCCTTTTTGCAATTTGGCTCTTGGAACTTTATGAACAACAAAAGTGTACGTTTTTATAGAACAAATTTTTTTCTGTACACTTTTTCCAAATTCTCTTTGTGTTGAAATACCCGCAATAATACAGAGAGTAAATCAAGCTCAATAAAGTGCAGTGTTTCAACAAGGATTACCAGTGTGTTCTTTACATTCTCCTCATTCCCCTCAGTAAACTCGTAGTGCGTGTGTATGATATTGAAAATAGTGCTAGAGCATACGTGTGGTTTGTTCCAGTGTATTATGTACGGTGTTATGAACAGTGCAGATTAAGAATTTGTGGATATGTGTAAAAACAGTTTAAAAGTCAAAGGGCATTGACCCCTTCTGCTCGATAATTCCATAGGGCGGATATTATAAATGCTCTTGTGGATTTTAACGAGTAGGTAGGTTCAATGTCGTCCAACGATCCTTTAAACATTTTCACCTCGCTGGGGCCCCAAATGAGAACCAAGGTATGATGCGTTTGTCACTTGATACGAGTCTGTCGCGCGCCTGTGTGACGTACGCAACGTACACTTTTGTTAGAAGTGTTGCAGCATTTTAGGCGGATTTTTAACTGTTAATAACTAAATAACGAAGTCGAAATCGCAATTTTTTTATTCTTCATTTTCGTCTTATATTATCGTCGAGAACCACCCCTTAAATTTTCTCCCACCTGTTGCTAAACACCCTGTATATATATATATATATATATATATATATATATCGATTGAAATAACATTTATTTAAAGAAATAAACGTAAATATATAATTTTATATAAAATAAACAGCGAAATTTCACTTTCCTTACGAGCATCCCCCAAAGATTTTCTATATATATAGATCGATATATCGATATATATATGTGTGTGTTTTTAATACGCCTAAAAGGAAAATCATACTCAAATTACAGAAGTATAAGTACAGAATAATTATAAGATATTACAAAAAAACGTGGTGGCTTTATGGAAATTTCGGGGACTGTATGCAGAAAGTAGAATTGGTTGATCATGGTCAGACGCGCCAGACGATTCCTACGCAATAGCACTACGTGTATTCGCTGTATTTTCAAACTCTATTTTGAAACTTCGAAGTACCATAATAGTAGTACATACCGCAATAGTACCATAAATGCAAAAAGCAGTCATACTAAACACAACAACAATAGAATGCACTGGTATGAGTTTGCCATAGCCAAATTCGTCAAAATCGAACAAAATTCTGTGCCTACAAAACTCCCAATATGTAGTATTAATAATAATGATGATGATGATGAACGTTTTCGTTGTGCCCTTAATTTGTTGCTGTTACAAATCACAATGACAATGCTAATCTTTTGTAATGTATCTTTCCTGGAACTATGTAGATATTTTGAAGTTTATAATTAGAAACAATGTGGATATTGTAATCATTTCTGCTAGTTAACTGTAAAATGTAGGGGGGTTATAAGTTTTAACTTTTTCAATTTCGAGGATAAGATTTTTTAATAGGTACAGAGTACAGGTACAGGAATGTTTCATTCATTTTGTTGATTTATTGCTATGAGAACTTTACACCTTCAAAGTGTAAAGGTGTGAAGTTCACTCGGCAATAAGTGGACAAAATTCAGAGAGGGCGAGTTTGGAGTTTCTGATGCCATTACTTCGGGCTTCCTCTAATCCTCGGGAACGTGTGCATCGCTCCTGCACCGCATATTCGCACTCTGAAGGTGGCGAATTGAGGACAGGCGTTGGTGCAATTAGGACAGCAGTCTAACATTGTCATTCGTGTGATATTTTTCCCCAAATTTTTACTGTTTCATCAGCTTGGAAGAGAAACTATACCAACGATTATGATTATTGTTAAATTATCATTCTTAAAATATTATTGTGCCCTGGTAAACAATGATAGAATATTATTAATAATTAGATTGTTTATAAGATAGATAATTTAACTATAATTAGATAGATAATTATTAATCATTATTATTTATTATTATAATTCGAAAATCTATGAATCTCGATGATCGAGACGGGTCGGGTTCTCGAAAATGTTGCAGATTCCCAAAGGTTTCGGGATTCTCGAAATTAACTTCTCAAAATTATCGAGTTTCTCGAAATTACCGAGATTCTCGAAAGTTATAAGACTCGCTTCGGAAACGCTCTAAATATCGGAAATCACCATTAAAAATTCCGAAAACACCGAAATTTTCGAGAATCTGGAACATTTTCGGGAATCTCGATACAATCGAGAATCTCAAAATTTTCGAGAACTCGTCCCGATCTCGAAAAAAATTCTCGTTTCGACTCCATTCAACATTTTCGGGATCTCGCACACCACTATTATATAATAATGTATTTTCTAGTAATTACTAATTTTTCTAGTAATTATCTAATTATTTACGTTGTTTCAAATTGTTTAGTCGTTGATGTTCATCTTGGTGTAATCGTTTAGAAAAATTTGGTGACACCAGTCACGGATGACCACCATGGTCCCATTGGGAAACGGGCACCGGTCATCCGTGACCAGCATTGCAGTTAACGCGTAAAACGATGTGGATTTACCTATACAATGTTTACCAAACATTGTTCTCCATATCAATTGTTTCCTTAAACAAGCATAACCGGTTTTCACGAGACCATATATATGGTAAGTACACTGCACATCTTTACGCAAAATAAAAACTTTTTCTGAAATGAAAAAAATGTTTGCTCTTCTATTAACTTGGAAGAGAAACTACACCAATGATCGCGATTATTGTTAAATTATCATTCTTAAAATATTGCATCATTGTGCCCTGGACACCGCATAGAATTTTCACAATGTAAAAATACAATGGTAGAATATTAAATGCATGTTATTAATAATGTATTATCACTATTAGATGATCGCTCGTAATTACTAGATTGCGGATCTTTATGCATTTATGGCTTCTAAAATTTTCAAAAAATACTAGAATATAAAATTCCACAGAATCTAATACGACTTTTATTTATTTCAGATCTATAAAGGCTACTACCACTGAAAGTACGATTTTATTTGTTCCCAGTTTCTTGAAATTTGCCTGCTAAAATTAAAAATTGCATAAACATCCGCAGTCTAGTAATTATCATAAATGAAAGTGTCACATCTTCCAGAAATGGGAAACAGAATTATTTGTCTAGAATGTCTAGACTAAAATGAATTTTTATACGCCAAAATGTTGAGTGTTCTAAATTTCGTTAGGATTAGTAAAATGCAAGGAGGTTAAAGATAAACTGAGTATTATATTGTATATTTTAATATTATGTATTATAAATAAATTTGATTTTATGCAGATTTTAAGGTTGTTAATTAAGGTAACTTATCCAAGTTGAGGGATATCAGTACGAGCACCTACTAGCTTCCAGGTAATTATAAATATGGGAAATTATATCGATAATATCTCGTTAACTATCAGATTTATCGATGTACAAAGGTGAATACTTTTTTACGCAGAATTTTGTGCTTGATCCGAGTTCGATCAAAAATATTGGGAATACTACTTAAAAAATTGTAGGGGCCCTTCATATCTTGATAAAAAATCGAAGCAACACAAATCAGATTGCAACACTACACGTATGCCCCCCTAGGAACCATGCAACATTTCTTTGAACATTTTTTTGTACAACATATACCTTACGAGTTATTTGAGATCGTCACGTTCAAGACTCACCCGGTAGTTCCGAACAATTTCGTAGCGTAGGTTCAATTGACGGAAACTGTGTATCAATTTTATTTCTTGTTCTACCTGATATATGTCGATATCTTTTCGTTTCAAAGAATGATCATTGAAAAACCACAAAGATTCCGTCAAAAATTGTTGTAAAGCATATCTTGTGTTTCCACTGTTTCAATGAAATCCTCAATTGTACGACATAGGCAAATTCGTTATCTAACGCAAGCCATGTACCGTAAAATTGTTTCCCGCGAAGTACATTGTACTGCTTATGAAATTTTCGCTATTATAATCGTCGCGTGTTCTCGCAAAGTTGTCCAACAAGTTGGGTGTAGCAGATTAACCAGCTATGTATATGGAGTAGAGACGTGTGGTAAAGTGTTACAAACAGTCTCACTGTTGGACCTCTCATGTTTGAATAAATACTAACCACTGCAGCGTATAATAATTTTGTAGAATTATCTTCATTTCGAAGAAACAGATTTAAGAGGTTATTATATACGGGGAATCAGCTAGCACTACAATAATATTTTATATAATTTCGATAATAACATATATTGATATCTGTCATACTTTTTCGTTAGTTCAATATTTTCTGAAATTGTTCTATGAATTGCCTAGAAATCACTGTCTAAATTGTATAGTTTCAAAAGATGGCATCTCATATTGTAAATTAAACTATTTGAATATACGAATACTTCTGTGAATGTTGCAAATGTAACGTGTTTAATATCATTAAGAGCGATAATTTGATAAAACTATGTAAACGTAGGTAAAATTGAAACGAAAAAATTTCATAATTTGCAAGGAATTTTTTTAACGTTATGATACATCTGACGTTATACCAGGTATGTAAATGTATGAAACCGGAATTTGCACACAGGTTGCTCTAGCTGTCAATGTAGTTACCGTCAAACCGCGTCATTGACGCCATTTTCTTGTTTTGACATCTGGTAAAGATTTTCAACTCATAACCATACAAGTTTCATGCAACAGCATAGTTTTTAATAACGTTGAACATGTCGAATTTTGTGCCTGGAAATTACGATATGCGGACAGCATTGATTTTCTGTTTCCATTTGAAGAAAACTGCTGCAGAATCGCATCGAATACTTGTCGGAGCTTACGGTGAGCATGCTCTTGGTAAATCACAGTGCTTCGAGTGATTTAAAAAATTCAAAAATGGCGATTTTGATGTGAGAAACGAAGAACGTGGAAGACCAGCGAAAAAGTTTGAAGACAGCGATCTGGAAGCATTGTTGGACGAGGATGGCGCTCAAACGCAACAACAACTCGCGGATCAATGAAATGTGACACGAGAAGCCGTCTCCATACGTTTGAAAGCCATGGGAAAGATTCAGAAGATGGGAGAATGGGTTCCCCATGAACTGAATGAAAGACAGCAGGAAAACCGAAAAACCACTTGTGAAATGCTGCTCGCCAGGTACAAAAGAAAGTGATTTCTCCATCGAATTGTGACTGGCGATGAGAAGTGGATATATTTCGAGAATCCTAAGCGTAAGAGATCATGGGTAACTCCAGGCGAACCATCAACATCGACTGCAAAGCCAAATCGCTATGGACGGAAGACAATGCTCTGTGTTTGGTGGGATCAGAAGGGTGTGATCTATTATGAGCTACTAAAACCTGGCGAAACCGTTAATACTGAACGCTACCGACAACAAATGATCGATTTGAATCAAGCTTTGCGTGAAAAACGACCGGAATATCAAAGAAGGCAACACAAAGTGATTTTGCTTCATGATTTTTGCTTCAAAGGAAACGATTGAGGCGTTTAGTTGGGAAATACTTTCGCATGCGGCTTAATCACCAGACTTGGCTCCATCCGATTATTACTTATTTGCATCGACGGGACACGCACTTGCTGAGCAGCGCTTCACATCTTACGAAAATGTACGAAAATGGCTCGATGACTGGTTTGCCTCAAAAGAGGAACAGTGTTTTTGGCGTGGAATCCACAAATTGTCAAAGAGATGGGAAAAATGTGTAGCTACCGATGGGCAATACTTCGAATAAAATATTTTGTATCATTGTCATACAATAAACGTGTATTTTCTATACAAAAATTTCCGGTTTCATATTTATATACCTGGTAATTTATCTTTGTACTTTATGTCGCTACTTTTTCGTCATATGTAGCCCCATTTTTTATACAGTTTTAATTAATTTGTTCTTCATCCTCCTTGGCAATATTTCCTCGAAGATAAATACAAGCGCAAAAAGTAGATGCGTAACATCTAAAGATTATTCTGCATATTACTAGCTTCCATTGGTACGAAAATTATCTATTTGTGTTGAATTGATCATACTCTTTATTAAAATATTACCGAAAAAGAATAAACTTTTTGTTTTCAATTTCAGCATTCAGATGTTCTGGAACTGTTCGACTGCCTAGAAATCACTGTTTAAATCGTATAGTTTCAAAAGATAGTAACAATTGCATAGGGGAACCCAACGATCGATCCACATTTAGTTTGGTTTTCTTCAATTGTAAGTAACAATAGGCTCGTACTTTATTCGAAAGTGCTCGATTCTGTACGGGTGACAGGTACTACGTCTGAACGGAGCGGAGGTCAAACGCGAACAAGTTTCAGGGCATTGTAAAGGTCAGACACGTTGAGACAGTTCAATGCTTTTGGAGAATCGATCGTTCTAAGATGGTTGAACTTTCCGTGGCTGCGATTCTATCTACATACATATATGTATACGTTCTCCTTTGTCTATAGTTTCGAACATCGCGAATTTCCGTCGATTCAGAATCAAACAATAATGCAGGGGACGCCCCCCCCCCGCGTGGAAGGGGTAGGCGAAGGGACAGTGATCGTGGATATCCTTAGGGAGCTAGATCGCGACTTTACTGTATAACGAGATTACATACCATAATAACACGAAGGGATCTTTTATTATGCTTGAGGCGCATTGGATGATTACTAGTGGCGCATTGTATCTTTGCTCCTACTCCTCGTCCGATGAAAGATGTCACAGATTTTGACAGTGGGGTCAAGGGGGATCTGCGAGGCCCCACTCTTGACGCTAGGCTGCGGATCCCACTCTTACGCTTAGGTTTCGGGCGGGAACGCTGGATCAGTGATGGGATTCGGGGCGTTTTTTTCGCGCATGCGCGACGATTCTAGCCTCTATCAAGTACAAAGATCGACTAAAATGGGGTACCTTAGTCACCCCAATAATTTCGCAAAATTTGTTATGACGTGATTTTGAAATATGACTGTATAACATGTGTGTGTGTTGTATTAAAATTTAATATGTATGCACATATAACACATAATATATGAACTTCAGAACTCTTCCGGTACGTTCCTAGCAGTACTAATTCCCCACTGTTCCCCACTACATTCCCCACAAACTTCAGACGTAGATACGTTCCTGCCGAAACTCGTGCATGCGCGAAAAAAGCGCCCCGGATCCCATCACTGCGCTGAATCAGTGTCGCCAGGTCGAGAAAATCGAGGGGAATATGTACAATGTAAATACCTCCTCTGTGATGATCAGACCAGTCTACGGCACGGGCACCGTGGTCTGCGGTAGAAGGGGAAAAGGAGGAGCGGAAAATGCTCCCTGTTTGGATAGCACTTGGCGACACCAATCCGCATGAAAAGTTGTGACGTCATTAGTGACTAAAGACGACTTTTTCGACCCCTTTTGGGAATGTTTCTGCTTATAACTTTTGGATTTGTTATTGCAGGTGGACAAAGTCGCGGGTACAGCTAGTTTATAATAAAACTGAGTAGATGAAATATAAAACAGTGATAGAATTAGAAGAATTTAAGAGCATCGACATTACCATCAACCTATTAAAATTATTCGAGGAAGAAAATTAATATTTACGTGGCTCGCACTCCAGTTATAATCGTTGATGACATCTCTTTCATTGGATATTACGGAAGCAGAATCGAGCATACTCGTATGTGTATCTTACATTAGTGCGCAAGATCCAATTACTATTGAAACGTGACACGAGGACGTCGGAAAGTGCAATATATCCGTGATGAAGACAGATGACAAGCGTTATCATGCGGATAGGTGAAAGATATTGGTCAGAACGCTGTTAACAAGCTACCACCAAGTAGCAAGTATGGGCACAATGAAAATTGTATAACAAGAGAGAGAGAGATGTCAGATAGTTTTTGAAATTGATTTAGTTTGAAAATATAGAAAGATTTTGTTTTAAATACGTAGCATTTTTTATACTGTTAACGTATTTTTTGGATGGTCGGTAGGTTTAGCGTTAACCATTTCAGATTGTGATTTCATCATGGATTAAGTTGCAATACCTTCAGAGAGCATTCCGTTACGAAATAAGTACACTACACAGCGAAAGTATACAGGGTGGGGCACTAGCTATGTCCACCTTGAATATCTCCGTTATTTGTAATAATATGGCAAAATGTTATGGACAAAATTTGCACGGTACAGAGGGGGCCATATTGTGACACAAACATTTTCTGCGTGGGTGGAGGCATAGTGGGGATTTCAAGGTCATCTTGATTTTTTTAAATAGAATGTCCTATTTTTTATACAATAGATCGATAGAGTATCAAATTCTGAGTATAATAGTGTCGACCTTCATATGTCCTAAACCTAATAGTTAACGAGATATTATCCAAAGAAAAAAGAAAACTGTGTAGATAATATCTCGTTATTTATTAGATTTAGGACATATTGAGGTCAATACATTTTTACTCGGAATTCGATAGTCTATCGATTCATGATACAGAAAGTAGGTGTTTCCATTTTAAAAAATCAAGATGATCTTGAAATCCCCACTATGCCTCCACCCACGCAGAAAATGTTTGTGTCACAATATGGCCCCCTCTGTACCGTGCAAATTTTGTTCATAACAGTTTGCCATATTATTACAAATAACGGAGATATTCAAGGTGGACATAGTTAGTGCTCCACCCTGTATGTATGTTAGAGCAGTGCAACAATTTAGTTACCTGATACCGCCCCTTGTTGTATCGTAGTTGAGAACTCGATTGCCGTGAAGCCACTGGACAACGCTGTACTGGACTTGCATCGCTATATGGCGTATGACGCACAATAGTTCGATGGTGCTATCGGCCTCGTAGTACTTGTCCCTCAGGGGGTCACCCAAGGCGTCCACTATTTGGACGGACGGCGCTGAAAACGATATAACAATTCCATATCAATTGCTATTTTTGAAAAAAAATTTGTTTACACCCTGTAGTCAACTAATTACTCTAGCTTCCCAAAAAAGTTCAAATCGCGTACCTATAGTACAATATTAAAAAAGTTATCGTCTTTTTTAGAGCGTCCGAATATTAATTCGACTAACTGTATTTTGGATCTACAAATGCTATTACCAATGCACATCGAATTTTATTCGGTAGCACTTTCTCAAAAGTTGTTTACAAAAATTGAAAAATGCATAAACATCCGCAGTCTAGTTATTATTTTTGAAATTCCAATTCTGAGGAGAGCTTACGCAATAATTCGTATAGCGCAGGTAGTATTACATGTACTTTGAGTTTTATTTTCGTCTAGTCAGCTCTCGCGTGTCCATACCGTTTCAATACCTTTCTTAGATGTCAGCATATCTGACTGTGGGTATATTTGCTTAACAGCGCGTCTTTCAATATCCACTGTACAAAAAGAGCTTTCTCTATCCCGGAAATGGTATGGAAATTGTGTTGGGATGTATCGTAAAGGGAAAAGGAACGCATGTTTTATTTGAGACAGACAGTCGTCGTGTTACATCGATGCAAGCTTTGAAAAATGTACGGCATAAAACATTGTTGTGTCGCGTCGATACTCAGTTACAATTAGCGAGCCGCTGAGATACACGCTTCAAAGAGAGGTAATAAATGAAATAAAGGAATAGTCGCGTTTTTCGGATAACGGTACTACTTCAATAGATGGTGTGTATAGACGGTATGCAGTAATGTCCCATTTTAAGTCAATTCTCGGTTCTCTGTTGTGACATAGATCGGAGCAGGACGCTATTTTTTGTGGCTTCGTCAACCGCGCCGAATGTAGAAAAGGACAGCATGTAAACGCGGTCGAAGGCGCAACAAAAAATCGCGTATCGGTGAGACAATACTAGTGCAATACTGAAACTTCTTTACTTTTTACTTATTTTTCATGAAATTTTACCAATACATTTGTGACATTTTTCTGATTAAAATGACACCAAACAAGATACAATTTGACCCATATTTACTGTGCATGTAAAGCATAACTTACAATTTATCATATATTTCACACATGCTATACAATACATAGCATATATGTACATAAACAACTTAACATCTTGAAAATACAATTACAATAAATAATGTATTAATGTATTATTATTATTTATTGTTGTATGTGTGTTGTAATATGTATATTGGAAGATGAGTATCGAAAACTGTTGCTAATGTGATCTAGTTGAAAATGATCGAAATGCGATCGGTACAATTCGGCTCAATTCAGTTCAATTCAACACGAGATTTTCGTGTATCTCAAGTGTTGGAGCATTCGTGAGATGCCCAGATAGTACGGGAAATATTTGTTTACCCGAGTACTTTCGAGTACCCGGATATCCGCGTACCTCGCTTGATTCACTTGAAATCACTATCTCTAGTCTACACCCGATATCCTTAACAATAAAAACTGTATGATGCTGCGCCCCGGAAACGTAATGAAGGATTCTTATGGCGTAACTCTCTTTCAGGATGTTTAATATGGTTTGTTCCTTAGTCGCAACCACTCGAAACTCACCCTTTAAAAATAATTATTTATTTACTTATTTAGATTAAATTGTATATTTATTTATAGACACACGCGAACGGTGTCATTACTTCGAGGGAAACATAAGACTCAATACACAATACGCTTCAATAAATACATGTGAACTTTCATTTTAAAAATTGACTAATCAGAAAATATGGCTACAAGTTAACGAATCCGTAATTACTTTTAAATAAGTATCTGATGCAGATCTTTGCAATAAATGAAATTTTCAATTTCTAAACAATTAATTTACATTTGATTTCATCTTTTTCTATAAAAACTTACTTAAAAATACTTTATTTGTAAAAGATTGAATTTGATTTTGAAAGGGGTGAAATTGATTTGCATAAGGTTGGATTCGACTTGCGGAAGGGTGAATTTGGAGTGCAAACCTATAACCAAACGCTTGTTGGTAATTTAGTTCTTTGTAAATCTACGTCTATTGTAGCTGGACAACAATATTATTTTTCAAATCTTATGTTCAGATCAATTATGTAGTTTCAATTAATTTTTCTTGTTTCCATGTCTGCGCGTTTCCAATGTCTCTCGCTCTCACGTTGGTACAAGCATAATGTAAATATAGCGTGGATCTGCTGAAGCGAAACTGCGAGAACGCGTGGACCGCGAAGGGATAATATCACAAAACTAGTTAGCATGGGGTGGTGGTTTGTTTGAAACTTGTTTGGAAACACAAATAATTTAATATATATATCAAAGTGTGTTGCGTGTTTCTGTGCGTGGCAGTAGGACGTGTAAAGGTCGTTGCCCACTAGACCGTAGCTTCGGCGCGGCGCGGCGGAGCGGCGTGGCCAGGCACTCGGCACGCCGCACAGTGGGGTATTTGATCTGTTTAGCGCGCCAAAACTATTGCAACGTTATTAATTGTGTGAAGGTCGTACTATTATATATCGTTGAATTCGTCTTAACACCAGCTACAACACTATTAAATCAAAAATACAACTTAATGTTTAAACAATCGAAGCGATCTTGTTTTTTTGTTTTAAACAAAATTTTTTCGAAGTTTTATATATTGATGTTTATACCTATGTTAATACTGTTGAACTTTTATTTCAAACATTTTTCGTCAGATTAAGAAAAATTTCATCATTTTCAGTCATATGATATACGGTCGGTTCATGCCATACTGATCTAAATCGCATAAAAAGGTATGTGACCGCATGAAACCGCATATAAACTTTTCAGGATTATATAAAGCAATGTCTAATGATTAACCTCGCAAAAAATTAAAGAGGAGTTATGCGAAGAAAAAAAGTTATTACATGATACATATTAATTTTTTGAAAAAAAAATTATATATTTTGATTGTTCCGCGAGCGTCATACTTCAATGTCTCGATCAAGTCAGAAATACTGATTATCATTTATTCAAATCTGCGCGCGTATAAGGCAGGACCTGCTAGATCAGCCTTACTGACGAGTCCACTAGCAGGTCCGGGACGAAACGCTTCTTTTAACGTATTTCATTGTCATGCGAATCGATTATTGTCTTTTGCGTCTTTTATATCAACTTATCACTTGAACTACTTGCCCAAGATTAATTTGACGGGCAACGATCCGAAACATTCGCGAATCAACACAATCGCGAGAAAACATCACACACAACAATGCAAAACATCCCTTTTGGGTCTCTCGTGCAGCAACCTCCTCGTGGTGAGATCTGGGCTATCGGTATTATCCTCTATCTGTAAGACCTTCCAGTGTCTTATGAATCAAAGGATAATATCCAGCTAATAGCTGCACATTTAATAAATATATTGATTTTCAATAAAAATTCTATTCCTATACCTATTGTCTTCCATAACATTTTGCAATTTTACCTTCCTTCATAACAAAATATATGTATTATAAGGCAATTACAGAATGGGTAATGTGGGCATTCTACTATATCATTCTTCTTATACTTGACGAGTATCTCGTCGGTGGTAGAACTTTGAAGGAGGAGATTAGACGGCCGTATCCCTGAGATCCAGTCACAATTATGCCAAAATGTGATTGAAAATTTCGTCAAAAGAACGCGAATGTGCCAGCAAAACCGAGGAGGGCATTTACCAGATGTGTTGTTCCATACTAGAGATCCCCATTTCACGTGTATGTAAATACACGTGGCACGTGAACCGTGCAGTACAAATTTAAGGATCCGCGAATACGGATCGACAAACCGTGCACTACACGGATCTGCGAATACGAATCCGTGTCAGTGTGGCCAGACGAGTCCGACCTTGAAACTCGTGAGGGGAGTACAGTACCCCTTCTCTGATGACCAGCAATATGCGCAAGCGCGACGGGGATCAATTGGCGCGAATGACGACGCGTGGCAGATGACATATTACGCCACACGTCGTCATTCGCGCCACTTGATCCCCGTCGCGCTTGCGCAACCAGTGTCGCCAGGTGGAGAAAATCGAGGGGAATACAAGTACCCCCTCTCTGATGACCAGTCCAGTCTACGCCACGGGTACCGCGGTCTACGGTTTTAGTGGGGGACGTTGGAGTGTGCGCTTGATGCTGGAATAGGATAGTGGAAGGGGAAAAACAGGGGAATGTGTGAGCTCCGTTTGGAGCTCATCTGGCGACACTGTGCGCAACGTGTCTCCCATGCGCCCTACTCGATCCCCACCGCGCTTGCGCACATTGCTGGTCATCAGAGAAGGGATACTGTATTCCCCTCACGAGTTTCAAGGTCGGACTCGTCTGGCCACACTGATTCCGTGTACCCGGATCTACAAACACGGATCCGTTCGGCACGTTCGACTGTTCGAAAAGAATCGCCGAACGGATCCGTGTTCGTAGATCCGTGTACACGGATTCGTATTCGCAGACCCGTGTAGTGCACGGTTTGTGGATCCGTGTACACGGATCCGCATTCACGGATCCTTAAATTCATACTACACGGTTCACGTACCACGTGTACACGTGTATTTTAGTACACGTCCAAAACCGCGATCTCTATTCCATACCTACATGATTCCCACATGTCTACTTTATGATAATCTGTTCAAGGCAAGGGGTTAATACGAAAAAAGGAGTATTGTTAATCAAACATATCTGTATCTACCAACACATATGCAAAATTTCAATAAATACCTCTGGCTTTTAGAAACACGAGAAATCCAGAGAGGATCCTATTTTATTGGCGCGGGATGTGGGCATTCTACGATAAACTGTAAACGGAACGAAAAGTCACTTGTAATGTAAAAAAGATAGCAATTGCCACACGGTGGAATAGACAAACGGAAACCACCAGTGTGAATCGCTTGACTTGGCTACGTTTGTTTTGTTTTTGAGCGCATCTACATACATACATACTAGCGCTCTGCAACGAGCATGGGCGGGTATGGGCGGGTGCGATCGAATTTATCCGAACGCTTCGTCAGCATTGCCTGAACCGCTCGCCCGAAGCGGAATCAGATCGGGAACCGAAACATTTTTATCCTTCCAAACCTGCCCGAACAGAACCGGAATCAGATCAGGGCACGCAACTCCTATCCGCTGCGCCGAAATCCGCTCGATTTTACTCAATTTTACACATTTTAATCTCCGAGCCAGACGCTCTACTTTTTCGCTGGCTATGCATAATTTAAACCGTATCCCATTTCATATTCGCATTTTATCATACTATTTTAATAATATTAATTATGTAAAACAATTGCTATTTTTACCATTACTGAGTAGCAGTATTAACCCTTTCGCTACCATGATTTCGTCGTGCATACACTCCCGTCCATAACTCACCGGACACTAACTTATCTTTAACAACATGGTAATTAGAGAATACAAGATTCCAGCTTGATTTTATTGTTATTTTGATTAGAATATTTCAATGCAAAATTAATTATATATTACGTTGGAGGGAAAATTCTTTCGCATTTTAAAGAAAACATTTGAATCGATTTATAAAAATATATGTTTAAGGGTGCGTTCCGTTGCACGCATTATGCGCATAGACTGCACAGAGAACCGTTCCGTTGCATTCAGTGCACGCATCAGAGCGCACCGAATTCCCCAGATCTCCACCACTTCTCGCGCATCAGCCGTGCACCAGCTACATAGCTCAGAATTGAAGTGTTTGATGCAAAGTCGATGCAGTAGCGGTAGACTCGGCGGTACTTTTGGAAAAGTAGGTTCAAGCCAGTTCAAGCAAAGCAAGTGTGAAACAAAGGACTTCGTGAAAATGAATAAAATTAAGTTTCCGATTATTTTGGAAGATACGAACGAAGTTGAATAAATTAACTCGAAATCAAAATTTTAAAAAATATCTTCCAATTCATCTTCGCTGTCACTGATATCGGTAGTATCACTCCAATCACTAGAATTGTTCAGTTCTTCTTTTTCAATGCTTTTATTTAACAAAAATAACGTTAATGCAGATAACACTTCGTCGCTCATCTAGGCAGCAGTGTTACCATATTTTTCCCACTAACGCTGACGTACGGTCGCGTGAGCCTCCCACTCTTTCCACTAGTTGCTGATGCGACCGTACACCAGCGTGTCGCCACTGTCGCCGGCGTTAGTGGGAAGAGTGCAAAGACGAGGTACGGTGCATGACGCGGCGAGAGGCGGAAGGGTAAGGGGCCTGGCGAGAGAAAAATATGGTAACACTGGTAGGCAGCCATGTTTGATTCGCATCAAATGCATGGAAAAACGTTCCGTTGCAAAAGCGCGCATCATCACATATCATGCGCATTAACGCAACGGAACGATATCAATGCGCGCATCACATTGAATGCGATCCATGCGCTCAATGCGTGCAACGGAACCTACCCTAATATTATTCAATGATTTACACTAGTTGTGTAAAATATGGAGTATTTAATATTGATCATCTTTAAGCACCTTCCACCAACGACGACATGTCGTAAAAATCGATTACCTGTGTCAAATTTTCAAAAAAAACACTTCATATTAATAATAAAGCTCCCCTTCCTTTTCCTCCTCCCTCAAAAATTTATAAAAAAACTTATGGTCTGGGGTAAAAGTTGCAGTAGGTTTGGGATTAGACGTATTGGCAGGGAAGGGATTAGGTCTGATTAGGTATTACGCCTATCCTCGAGTTCCTTCAAAATTATAAGAAATATCAACAACGGAGATTTCAGTGAAGAAGGTAAACATAAACATTGTGTTCACTATACTACTAGTACTGTAAGTGATTTCTGGAAAATGATTATAGTCTATCTGGAAGAGGAAACACATTTATTGGATTGGAAGATGGGTGGCAACCTAAACCCCTCCCTGCCAATAAATCTAACTCGAACCCTACTCCAATCACTCTTCCAACTATTAAAGTGCTTTTATTTATTAATACTATTAAACCACGATACTACACTTGTTTTTACCGTAACCTTTTTATAAAGGTTAGAAATCGTTTAAAAAAAAATCAAATTGAATGTTATTTCTTCCCTTAATGATTTTAATACAGGAGACATGATATATTGACGTCTTCAATTGTTTAAATATTCCAACAATTTTGAATTTTATCTACTTAATTTTGCTATAAATGCATAAAGATCCGCAATCCAGTAATTAGTTATTCTCTACCTCTAAACTCTAGTCTAGTGTATGTATTTCTTATTCGAAAATATACAAATATTCGTGAACAGTAAAAGAGACAAATCCTATAAAAATTCATTTGTTACTATGAAGATAGAAGGTAAAAATATGATACTGAAGGAATATTCAACAGCTTCACTTGGAACATTCAGCGGGACCAATAAATAATATTAATGTGTTATTGTTTACGTGTAGGTGTGCTTCACGAACTAGGCACAATTCAGGCTTGATCTTTTATCCACCATTTTCTGGACCATTTCCAATACCGAGTTTATTATGCAACCCCTGCGGTTCAAGAACGTAGAAATACGAGATGAAATCTTGAATGGCGAGAGAGAAACGGTTCGAACCCAGTATATTTTACAAGAGTTCTGCGATTTTCTGTGGCTAGCGGGTACGAATAGCGAACCACAAGACGAATACAAATAGCGTTGTTTAATACTGTACTATACAATTTTATCGATCTTGTCAGCAACCACGAAATTACATGTTTATCTACTTTGAAATGTGTAAGCAAGAAACATCTTGACTTCAGGTTTTGCAATATTTATTAATTGAAATTACCTTACAACGTTTTTCATTGTCTCTGTAAATAACACCGAAGAAATTGTAGAAGCGATAGTGTGTATTTTTTCAACCCTTTGAACTCGGAGCTATTTTAACTCGAAAATTAAACATTCCTTCCGCCCTAATATAATTCCATTCTGTATGATTCTTTTCTTTTGATAGATACAATATTGATATAATACCTTATACAATATTTAACTGTTTAATAATTGATTAGATACCAATATATTTAATAATCCAAACAATATTTTGAATAATGATACAGTCATTCTTTAAGAGTGCTAAGGGATAAACGGTAATAACGGCAATTTTTAGCGATGCCTCTGTAGTCAAAGACAAATGGGTATTTTAATTTGTTAAAATTTAAGGATTTCAATTTTTCGACGACAAACAAGACAGAGATATGGCAACCGCGAAATTACATGTTTACCTACTTTGAAATGTGTAAGCAAGAAACATCTTGACTTCAGGTTTTGCAATATTTATTAATTGAAATTACCTTACAACGTTTTTCATTGTCTCTGTAAATAACACCGAAGAAATTGTAGAAGCGATAGTGTGTATTTTTTCAACCCTTTGAACTCGGAGCTATTTTAACTCGAAAATTAAACATTCCTTCCGCCCTAATATAATTCCATTCTGTATGATCTTTTCTTTTGATAGAAACAATATTGATATAATACCTTATACAATATTTAACTGTTTAGTAATTGATTAGATACCAATATATTTAATAATCCAAACAATATTTTGAATAATGATACAGCCATTCTTTTTTAAGTGCTAAGGGATAAATGTTAACAAAAATACACACACACACACAAATGGGTATTTTAATTTATTAAATTTTGAGGATATCAAATTTTCAATGACAAACAAGGCTTTTGTACATTGTAATATTAATGTTATTACTCAAAAGCATAACAGTTATTATTATTATATTTAGTACCAACTAGAAAACTGCGGACCTGCGTGCAAAATAAAAATTCTCTCCATTGATTGCAAAACACAGGAGCCAAATAAAAATTTCTTTCTTCTTTCAATCATCTTAATAAGCTGGAACTAATACATGGTGTCCTTAAATATCTTTAACATGTCTGCCACTTTAAATTGTACGTACTAATTTTTATCATATTTGCATAAAATCAGTAATGTTAGTGGAATTCATTTTTAATTAGAAGCTAATAGCGATAATATTTCGGGTTTCTTCGATAAAAATTTGGTTGATCTCGAAATGTTATGTTTTATATATTTCGTTGCAGAAGTAGTAGCACATTTACCTTTCTGAGAGGACTACGTAGGTATACACGAACAGCGCGGCGCGGCGTTCGACTGAAAATTTCCCTTTGCACTTTTTGAATCCTTTCCAGTGCTTCAAGCGTGGATGCCTTAAAGAAATGCATGTCTGCCAGTAAAGAGTAGAGAACATGTAGAATATCTGAGAGATATACATTTTAATGAAACGTAAGTACTGAACCCTATCGGAACTTTATTTCTATACTTGAAATGAAAACTTTAATGTTAATCATCAAATGGAGCTGTTGGATAGTAGTATGCATTTTTTATTTGTAGCACTAAAGTGATGCTTTATATGTAAAAGTTTCATTGTTGGTGAAATTTTGTTAATTTCAGTAACTAACTTACTATAAGTAACACATTGCTGGAAAGTTAATGATATTTATTCGTGTTCTATTTATCTCTAATCAATAAAAGTATAATAATATTTACGTCCTTTAATAACGATATTAATAATGATATTAACAATTTTTTATTTTTGCAGGCAAATTTCAAGAAAGTGGGAACAAATGAGATCTTGTTTTCAGTGGTAATAGCCTTTATAGATCTAAAAAACATACAAATCGTATTCAATTCTGAATTAGTTAATTGTGTATAAGATAAAAGAAAATTCTAAAGAATAAAGGCATTATATCATCGATAGAATTTTAGTTTTAAATCAGAATAATTTTGGACACCTTTTTCGTTATTCTTTCTTAAGTTGAAATGAATTCTCTAGATCGATCTTCTAATTTACAGATGACAGTTTTTACCATGTTCTTATTTTTAACATAATAAGTATGTTTTTATGATAATCAACCTAATAAAGATAATTAAAATAGTATAAAAGAGAAACACCATTTCATATTTCTATGGCTCACGAGATCGTTAAGTGAAACTAATAATAGAGATTTCAAAGTCAAAAACTATAGAAGATTATTACAGCGATGGAAAAGACGTTCTCCTTTACAAAATTTTGTAAAATATAAAAATTGATTTGTCTTTGCTACAACTTTATTGTTTAAAACGTAATACACAGACGTCTGAGGTATATTTTTAAAGACGTATTAAAAATAACAATATTTAGTAACAAAGTTTAAACAGATTTTATATTAGACGTAGAATGAATTATAGAAGAAACAAACACAAAACGCCTTAAGAAATTTGTCTGGCCAGTGTAAATATTCACAACAATTTTGTGAGAGATTAATGTAAATATTACTGCTTCAAAGTTTTTCGTCGTGTTCCCATTAATTATGATTTAACATAATCACTAAATGTTTACTTTGTGATTACTAAACCGCGGATTTTTATGCATTTATAGCAAAATTGAGAAGATGAAATTCAAAATTGTCGACAAATTTTCGAAATTGAAGATGTCAATATATGATTTCTCCTCTGCTCCAATCATTAAGGGAAGAAATAACATTCAAGTTAGTTTCTATTTCTTGCAATCGATACAGACGATTTGAATTTTGCATATATAAAAAGATCAACTCTTAGTTTAAAATTATTGTCTAGCAACCGTGTAAGTAGCAATTTCAAGAAAATAAGTAGAACAGAACCAGGTCAAAGTCGATAAGGTCTTTCGCAAATAAATATCGATGAGCTCCGGTCGTTTGCGGGATTTGCCAAAAGATGTCCGAGGATAATCTAGATAAAACTACCTTGGGATATCGTACAGCTAGTGAACGAAGTAGATACCTATGTAGAAAATACGAACAGAAGTGAATTACCATTACCAATAAGAAATGTAAACCGTAGAAAAATCAATACATGCATGGAGGGTACAGAAATAATAAAAGAAGTAGAATGGAGTTCTAGTTAATGTGAAATTAAATAAGACATACAGTGACTCCCACAAATATTCGGACACTCTTAAAAAGCCGATAACTTTTTTACAATTCGACTATATGATTCGAACTTTTTGGGGGAGCTAGAGCAATTAGTTTACTACAGGATGCGAAAAGAAATTTTTTTGAGAATTGCAATTGGTCGGAATTGTATACAAGGAACTACAAGTTGCGTTTTACAACTTCTAAATTTGGGCCTATATTGATAATTTAAAAAATACGTTTTGTAGATCTGTGTCAATTATATGCACTAAAACCCTACTTTACGCTCAGTCCTTTAGGTCCATGCTTATAACTCGGCACTGGAGGCAGATGGAGAGATGTAATTTCGTACACTTGTTAAATGCCATCATGTCTCAATATGGTATTGACAAAACATTAGTCTTCCAATATTGGTTGGTTCCGAGATATAGGACCTCAAAAATCATTCAATTTGTCACTGACTGACTGACTGACAGATCATCAAAATATACCATATATGAACTCCATTTATATGAACGAAATTTCAGCAATGTCTGGTTAACTGAATTTCTATGAAATGAACCAAAAACCATAGTCAGCAGTTGGAAACAGGTGGACTCCTATTATGTGCATCTCCCGATTATGTGCACCAACTTGTGTCCCGACAGGTTCATAGAAATGGAGTTCTGCTGTATTGTATAATGTTTCCACCGCTTGGCCCAAATTGCCATATTTCGCATGACGAGTATATTCGAAATTATCGAAAAAATTGCGATAATTTCGCGACGAGTATATTTGTCATTAGTTATAAAATTGCCATATTTTCATGATGAGTATATTCACGATTAACTAAAAAGTTACCATATTTCCGTGGCGAGTATAGTCCACGTTTGATGTGAAACATTTAAAATATTTTTATGTGAATTTTAAAATTATTATGGTGAATACGTAGTTTTATTAAGTTGAATTAACTATCTACATGTGTAATCAATTAAAAAGGAAAACCAATTCAATATTCCATATACATACAGGGTAGATATTACCACCTTGATTTTCGTCATTATTATTATTCGTAGCGAAGAATATTTATTTTTTGAAAAATTCAACACTTTCAAGGAGGCCAACACTTTTATACTCAGAATTTGATACTCTTTCGATCTATGGTATAAAAAAGGACATTCTATTTTAAAAAACCCAAGGTGACCTTGAAATGTCCTCTATGCCTCCACCCACGCAGAAAATGTTTGTGTCACAATATGGCCCCCTCTGTACCGTGCCAATATTCTTCATAACATTTTTCAATATTATTACACATGACGGATATATTCAAGGTGGGCATAGTTATTGTCCCACCCTGTATGCAAAACTTACACGGTATAGAGGGGGGCATATTGTGACATAAACATTTTCTGCGTGGGTGGAGGCATAGAGGAGATTTCACGGTCACCTTGATTTTTTTAAATGGTATCACCTACTTTCTGTATCATGAATCGATAGACTATCGAATTCTGAGTAAAAATGTATTGACCTCCATATGTTCTAAATCTAATAGATAACGAGATATTATCTATACAGTTTTCTTTCTTCTTTGGATAATATCTCGTTAACTATTAGGTTTAGGACATATGAAGGTCGACACTTTTATACTCAGAATTTGATACTCTTTCGATCTATGGTATAAAAAAATAGGACATTCCATTTTTAAAAAATGGAGGTGACCTTCATATCTCTAAAAAAATTACATAAAAACAAAAAATTTTTTGGTATCGTATGAGCCCCATTTTGCCATTCAACTTTGTCCTTCAGACATTTGACGTATCTTTAAAAACAACAAAGATATTTCAGGTGGTCAAGTTAGGTCAAGTTAGGAAATACCCCGTGAATTTATTTCTAATATATAAGAAATAAAGAAATAAATTCTATATTTTAAGTTCACCGCGTCCACTAAACAGTCTGCTCGCCCTCTTTCCATTCCTTTGAACACTCTATTACTTTTTCACTATTTCTTCTCCGTCTTGAATCACGACACGTGTGTACGCATAATAAAACTGTGCAAAATTATTTAACAAGTCTGTGTTTATTTAAAGTAAAACTGATTCTGATCCCGGCTGAATATCCTGAACCACAAACTGTAGCATATGCATTATGCAATGGTAGTAACATCGAGCGATTAGTTCTATCATTAGCTAACCAAGAACATTGAAAAGTTTCACGCTTCGCGGTTGTAATTTATAGTGTTCATGAGAATGTTCCCTGTTTTATGACTGACCAGGCAGGCTGGTACGTTCGCTGGCAACGGATTTAAATTCAACATGCATAGTTTTGGGAAGCAATGCAACAATGGGCCAACTACTCAGCCATTGTTTTTCCTTACTACGCTACGGTACGTTCAGTTGCGGGTATATCTGCGAGCTGCTCGTAGCTGCAACAGATTCTAGTGAAATTAATTTATAACTACCTACCATACATACATATGTAGTCTTCGCCAAGTTTCGTGAGAATCTGATTCACGCCTCGACGTAACTATTCGTTAACATGTTCAAACTGTTGGAAAATTTTCTAAAAACTTGGCGTCCATTATCATTTATAATAATGAATTCTAAGTCATTTTTTACCGACATTTCTGATTTGAACTTTGCTACGAACTCAGATTCGAAATTCTGGTAACTTAAAAGTATGACATCTGTCTCAATTTTCATCAATATACTATATACAGGGTGTCCCATTTAAATCGATTCAGTAGAATATTTCCAAAACTTGATACTAAAAAATGTTTCAGACAAAAATTAAACGGTATCACTTTCTCATGCAAATATCTTTTTTCTGTGTGGACGCATACATGTCATACTTTCGAATACTGACAAGGAGAGTGCAAGGCCTTCGGGTCACCGATTTAGTTGAGATTTTGTATACTTATAGATCTCGATCTCCCTTTTACGAATATATACCATTATAGGGGCAAACACTCAATAATTGTTGAGATATTCATAAACAAAGTCTCAATTAGTGCTTAAATATACAATTGTAGAAAAAGTATACAACGAATAAGGGTTGGTGTACCGGCAACGTACGAGACTTTCCACTTTCCATCCGGTGGGTCAGGGTTCGAGTCTCGTCTGGTGAAAAATGTTTTTTTTCTTATTTATTTATATTATTTATTCGCTGTGTGTAACATTGACTTGTTTATAAGAGATTGCACATTTATTACAAGTTAAAGAATAAAAGTTTTAATGAATTATAAATAAATTAACCGTTCCATATACAGCCGGATTAAAAGCAGAGAGACAAATTTTCCAAAACGTCAATTAAATCTGTAACGATGTAACGGTATTGTTAAATTCTTCTAATGTTTCAATTGTTTTGAATTACACCTACTCATTTTTGCCATAAATGCATAAAATCCGCTGTCTATTTATTAGACTTTGTTTAAAATCTTCGTTAAACATACGCTGCTCCGTTTCAAATTCATCGGTATTTAATATACTTAAAATATTAAACTGTTTTAATCATTTTCATTATGCTTCTATAATTTCTGAGATTTGCTTAGCGGCCTAGTTCTTTGATTATGATAATCAACTGTTTCACGAATGGATTGTGTCATGTTGACTATGTTAACCTCGGACACATTCCTAAACAGAAACTAGGCCAAACAGCAATTACGTTGAGAAAAGTGGCGAACTTTAGACGCTAAGTGTGATACCGCGGCGTGCGATTCTGACGAGTAACGCCTAGAAGCGGTGCAACTGAGGATAAAGCTCCCGGGAAGTCGATAATCGCCGCGAATTTGCTCTCTCTCTGCCTCTCTCTTTGGAGCAGTGGTCTCGTTATAATAGTAAAAACTTTACACAGGATTATCTGTGGGTGCAAGTTTAAGATTAAAATGTAATCCTTTCTGTCGCCAAAGCTGCAGAAAATGAAACACCACGAGGAACGATATTACAGTCTTATCCTTTAAGCCTGTGCAATTGAAAATTTTACACTTGAAGGCGAATTGAATTCATAACTGTTCTGCCAAATAAGAGATTAAGCAGAGAATACATATTCCGCTTAACTTGAACACGTCCCAATATTTACATAGGGCCGTTTATTTTCAAACTGGCCTAAGTTTATTTGTTAATTGTTTTTTGTTGACTGTAGTAACGTATACAACTTGAAGTTAACTGTCATAAACGGTTAAGTATATTCTAGGTCGGAAGAAATGTATTTTCGAGTTAAAATAGCTCCGAGTGCAAAGGGTTAAATTACACAAAGTTCATTCACACCCTGTACATTTGGATGAAGTATTATGTGTATCGACGCACTTGCAAACACAATTCATGGAAGCAGTAGATCTCTACGATTAGCCAGTACATTCGTATCTGCAGCTTTATTATATTATAGACGAGCCACTTATGCATGTACCATACATGTGGATGTATAAATGTGTAGTTGATCTGTTGTGTATAATTCTCAGAACTTTGAAACTAAATCAGAATCAGTGATGCTGAAGGATTAAAGTGAAAAGTTAGAAATGCCGGTGTAGACTAACGTTATTCCCCATCTAAGTGGACAGATAGTGCCAGCGCAGTAGGAACAAACAGTACCAATTTACGGTTATTATATTAGGCGGTACATCTTGTTAAGTCAAAGGGACGAGTTTTTACTAAAGCTGCGCGAATGTCACGAACGGCACATTAAAGTAAAACGTGATCTCATTCGTCCCAGAAATTGTTTTCTACTGTCAGTAAAACTTTTTCCATTAACTCGCCAGCAACGGCTAACCAACTCTTCCGCTGTTTCATACTTTGTACCCTTATTATTATCAAAGATTCCATCAACAAGCCAAAGGCATGCCTGTGTGTCCATCCATAAATCTTTTTTCATCTTTATAGCCCAGAAGATTTTAATTTCATCCTCTTCGTTTTTCATTTACGAAGTTGCTTTCGTAGTCTTACATTTTCCGAGTCCGCTGTCCATTTTCCAGTTTATCTCTGTAAGTACCACTTTTGCTTCTTCTTACTCTTCTCTGTCCCGTCTACTCCCTCCTTCTCACCTTTTGTGCCGATGAACGTATCTCGGTTCTAGTGCCTCTCCCAAGGCAGCAAAATGAAGTTCTTCTCCATCCATTTCATCTATTCGAACTAGGTATGCCACTTCGCTTCCAATTATCCTCCTAAGCGTTCCCCGCCACAAAAACTCGCCGAACGAACCCAATTTATCCGATCACCAACAGAATGCTTCGAGACTGTTTCTCGTTTCGACCCCAAGGTCGATTTCAAGGACGCCATCAAGTGCATCACTCTGAACTGTACAACTCTGGATCTAGCACTTTTTTCAGAAACCGTAGCCTTTAAGAAATATAATTAGCCACAAACGTTTCCATCTCCAGAGGTTGAGGGGTGCTTTCTACCCCTAAGAAGCGTATTTAGCCGAAACACAAAAACACGTATTTAATATTCTTCTGTTTTTAATAAGTACACTAAATGTCATTCAAATCAGTGAGTATCAGTTGGATATTGTTACTTGTGAGAACCTAAGTTTTAACTAAAAAACGACAAATCATTCTTTAGACCCACATCCAACTTGATTTGTATTGATTAGACAGCGGATTTGATGCATGCATGACAAAAATGAGTAGGTGTAATTGAAAACAGTGAAAACCTTGGAAGAATTTAGAAATACTGTTAAATTATCTTCAACCTGTTAAACATGCTAAGAAAGAAAAGAAATTTCAATTTCACTCCAATTTGTTGCTAATCAGGTAGAAAATTTATATTTTGCATAAAGATCCGCTGTCTAGTTATAATCTTGAAAATTGATCGATAGTTCACGGCGAAATAATTTCGTATTAACCGAAATCAACTCTTCTCCACTCAGTCTGGATTCTGTCCTAGTAACTTCATTTCGGTCCTATCCCTCAACAGATTCCCGATGCGAACTCCTCGTGTCATCGTAGTTCACGGAGGTACTAGGAACGTAGCCAATTTCCTCCAGCTCACGCTGAATACCTGAGTGCTTCTTTCCCGTTTCTCTTTGTTTCCAGCCCTGATCCCGTACTGGGTGCGCCTTTACTCTTTATCCTATTCTCTTCGTTGTCCGATTTAAACGATTCCTTTAGTGTCATCGGGATAAGATCTGAGCTCTCAGAACAAACGCTGGTTCTCACGTTTCCTTCAATTTGCATCGAGGCAAGGGGTTTGCATGCTTGATTAAAGGAGGAATACATGTACCTTATTTTCCTTTCAAGACATCGAGTTTAGCTGTGTTTCCGTCGCGTTGCGATAGCGTCAATTAATATTTTATTAATGTCAGAGCTGTCTCAAATTCACATATTTAATGCGCCTTTGGTATTACTTCGTACAATTCGCTGTTATTGCAAACTGCTGTTATACAGACAAAGTGTTACAAGCTGTTTTCTCGGAATCTAAAGAAGATATTGACTTAATATTTTTAAATTAAATGGTTGAGGTGGGCTAATATTTTAGTACGTATTACATTTTTTTATTTGGGTAATTTTTGGGGGCCCCTAGGTCAGAAATAAGAGAAAAGAATGCCTCCAAAACAATTTTTGACACAGTTTGGTGGATACAATAATACCATGCAACTTTTATTTCAACTTTTTTAAAATTTTTAATAGTTCATGAAATATTTCACGAAAAAGAAAATATTCACATCTTTTTCAAGGGCTGATTTCACCCCTTTTATACGAGAAGTCGTACAAAAAGAAAATATGGTTGTATTTTTATGAAATTTTCAGAATTTGTGTAATTGACATAGATTTACAAAACGTATTTTTTAAATTCTCAATACAGGAACGCATAAAAAAGTTGTAAAATGCAACTTTTAGTATTTTTTCTACAATTCCGATCAACTGCAATTTTTGAAAAAATTTCCTTTCACATCCTGTAGTAAACTAATTGCTCTAAGTATTCCCAATAAAGTTCAGATCGTATAATACGATATTAAAAAATTATCGTCTTTTCTAGGGCGTCCGAATATTAATTCGGGTCACTGTTTGACACAATCGTATATAGATTATTCAAAAATAATTTGAAAGATGTACAACGTATAAAAGTCAACCGCTTTATCCACGCGATATCCATTTTTAAAAATAGCTTAAAAAATTTTATTCTCAACCTATAAAAGGTATACATTATACATGGAAGCTTGAAAGTTCCACGAAAAATGCAAAAGAAATCTTAATTTTAAAGTGGGTCTCACGATTCGTTAGCAAAGTTTAGAACACATCAAGGTATTCGTCGAATGCATATAAGTGGGGACAAACTTTCTGCGGATGAGCAGCAGAATCTTCAAAAGTAGTTTTAATAAATTTTTGAACGAGACAGGTAAATAGGCAATAAATTTAAACTGTAGCTCAAACAATATCTACTCTTGCCGGGCAAACATTAAATTTGAAGTTAACGACATTATTTCTCTACCTTGAGAAACCTTTACGCTTTAATGAAAACATTAGATGTTACTTAGGAAAGTTAACGTTCCGTTGCGCTTTCGCATAGTTCTTTCTTGGAGAAAATAACGCGTAAAAACAATTCGTTTAGGGGAAATATTTTTCTTTGCGAATTGCGATTAGTAAACTGCGCTGCTATTTGTTTTCTCCTCGGTCAACCGATTTCGATGAAATTTTCAGCATCTTAAACTTTCATCAAGGGCCCAAACAAAAAAGTTTTAAAAAATGCCTTTTTTATTTTTGCATGTAACCGTGTAAATTATAATTTATGGAAAATCTTGTTTGCATATCATTTCACAAACCAATGTTTCTAATTGATTACAAAAAATCAGGTCGTTTGGTACAATAATAAAAAAGTTATTCTGTTTTAAAGGCCGTTCGAATACTTTCGTGGCTCACTGTATGTAAACTGACCTACTCGTTCCTGAAAGACTGTGAATCTTTAAAGATTTAAGAAAAGGGTGCATCTTTAAACCGCTTGTGTAGTAGCCATGCGATTGTTTATAATATCTATTGCATTTATAAAGTATCATAATGTATTGAAACGTCTATACAGTTCTGCAAAGTAATCTCTTCCTTGAGATTCAAATTGCATTAATAAAAAAAAGAAATGAGGTTTAGTACTAAGGTTTAATCAACTACTTCCGTCAAATTCTATGTCCGTTGTTACCATTCGACTTCAGTTTGCAACATTTATATGTGAACATATAAAGATCAACTACGATTACGCTTTGTATAATCAAAATCCAACATTTCAGATTAATAAAATGATTCTTCAATATCTATTTTATTCGACATATTTGGGACACATTGTCGAATGTTATTAATATTGTAAATGATCGCGTAGTTGTATTGCTTGTTTCGAGGGTTCGGCATTTATAACAGGATGACCATAGAAGGGCATTAATAAAATAAAAATAATCACGCAAATGTTTAGACAGTTGCGTAGGTTGGTCTTGGGTAAACGTCAATAAAGTCGTCAAATTGACGTTGTATATTACAAACAGTTGATTTCCCTATCGAGATACTCTCGGTGTCCGACATCAGGACTAAATCACTCTCCACGAGAATGCTTTAACTTCCGGTCCCAAAGGATTAACTTTTACGGATATGGACACCCAAATAAAAGTAAGTTGTAACCGAGATACTGTACTCACCGTTGATGTGGAGATTCACATGAATATGTTTAGGCGGATGGGTGCTGACTTGGCACTCGTACTGGCCTTCGTCGCTACTGTTCACTGGTTTAATTTCTAGGCGCCAGTTATCTGGATACTGGAACTTCACTGTATACCTTGGATCTCCTATATAGGTGTTTGGTCCCACCGTCAGCAGGTTTACCTTCTCTCCATTATCCTGTCTACGTACCCAGGACACCTGTCAACAAATGGATTATATTACTCTCATTTGTCAAGCAACTTGAAATTAGTTTCACCGTAAAACTATTCGCGTGTTCTGTCCAATGAATGAACACTTAAGCTGCATGTCTGTTCAAATTAGTATTCGCAAATCGTTATTTCCATTTCCTCACCTCCTGCTATTTCTATAAAAAGGCTTTGTTTATTGCGAAGTTCTCTCTTTCCAGAACACGATTCTAACAATATTATTGATGATTGTAGCTTGGATCCAAAATCTGGCATTAGGGATTGCAATACCGATATACCGGTATACCGAATACCGGTATTTCGTGCTAGTTTGCAATTTCGTGAAACCGGTATTTGCTAAGGTAAAATACCGGTATTTTCGGTATCAGCTATAAATAATAAATATTTTTTTGGGGCATCTACTCTTATTTGAAATACGTTCGCCGCTGACGATTGGTGTGTGTGCTTGCCGATCAAAGCACATTGCCGCGGTGACTGCTGAAGCCACTGCGCTCTTTTCGATGTGGTACCGAAGCCGCTGTATTTTTTGCAACATTGTGGCGATAAACGACAAAGTTTGAAGCATTTTTCTGCCTACAAAGGCGGATCTCGTCCGAAAGAGGACGAAATATTAACTTACCAAGGATTGCTTCCTATAATTAAGAAAATTCGAAAAGTTGTTAAAATATTTAAACGTTCCCCTACTAAAAAATACCGTTTTACAAAAGTATATACAGTAAAAGCACCTTCGTTGTCCAAAGGCGGGGGGGTTGAGTGGACAACGAGTGTGCTCGGACACTATTCTTGATTTATGACTGCGTCTAGATATCGCGTCGACCGCGCCGAGCGAGACTTCAATAGAGAGCTGAACATAGAGAAGGACAGAATGAGATACGGATCGGGTGACCGAAGCGTGTCGCCATCGCCCGCACAATTGAAAGGCCCACATTGTTGCTGTTGTTCGTTGCCTCTGAAACTTTGACCGTCGATTAAACCACTAAATACAGTTGAAACTATATCGTGTTTGGTGTCATTTTACTCAGAGAAATGCCAGAAATAAGTTAGTGAAAGTCCCATAAAGAAATAATGAAAATTAAGAAGTTTGAAAATTCGGTTTACTCGAGTCAATGTGTGGTGTTCATACCGATATACCCGAGCCGACATCAATCGTCGCCGCCCTGCGGAGCGACTCGGCGTTGACAGGCAGTGGAATGGGTAGGCACCAGGGAAGCCAGATCGGCCCAGATGCGAGTCTCGCCAGGCCCCTTACGTCTCCGTCCCTCGCCTAGATGGTGCCTCCGCTATCCCCCCCACTCTTCCGCCTGTGGGAGCAGGCGAGGGACGGAGACGTAAGGGGCCTGGCGAGACTCGCGGCGGCGAGACTCGCATCTGGCATCCCTGGTTGAGACCAGGGTTGCCATATTTTATCCCCTCCGGCCCCTTACCCTTCCGCCTTCTCGCCCAGTTTCGCAGCGTACCTCTTCCCACTAACGCAGGCGACAGTGGCGACACGCGACGAGTGGGAAGATTGGGAGCAGGTAAGGAAAATAACGGGTGTACTTTTGTTCCACGCGACGCTACGGACGGCTTGGCTTGAGTGAAGTGGTTTTCGAATTCAGTTTACAGCAGTTTACAGACTTTGGTGTGCAATCTAGCAAGAATCAAAGTTTTAGAGTGCCGTTTGCAGTATTTTATACTACGCATTATTTAAAATTATTGAGAAAGCAGGTAATGTATACATTGAATTTTAGGTTATGTAATCTGCTTTCTCAATAATTTTAAATAATGCGTAGTATAAAATACTGCAAACGGCACTCTAAAACTTTGATTCTTGCTAGATTGCACACCAAAGTCTGTAAACTGCTGTAAACTGAATTCGAAAACCACTTCACTCAAGCCAAGCCGTCCGTAGCGTCGCGTGGAACAAAAGTACACCCGTTATTTTCCTTATCTGCTCCCACTCTTCCCACTCGTCGCGTGTCGCCACTGTCGCCTGCGTTAGTGGGAAGAGGTACGCTGCGAAACTGGGCGAGAAGGCGGAAGGGTAAGGGGCCGGAGGGGATAAAATATGGCAACCCTGGTTGAGACCAGTGTAGCCAGACGCCGCGGCTCAACGGCTCAAGTTTCCCCTTACGTCTCCGTCCCTCGCCTAGATGCTCCCCACTCTTCCGCCTGTGGGAGTAGTAGGGAAAATAACGGGTGTTCTTGTTCCACGCTACACCACGGACGGCTTGGCTTGGGTGAGGTTAGCTTGTGAATTCTGCGACACTGGGTAGCATGCTGCCGAGTCTGCGCGGCAGCGGTAGTGGGTAAGAGTGGGGAGCATCTAGGCGAGGGACGGAGACGTAAGGGGAAACTTGAGCCGTTGAGCCGCGGCGTCTGGCTACACTGGTTGAGACGCGTGCGGTCGCCGTCCACGTGTAGTCTATCGAGTTCCCACTTGAGTCCGCGCGAAACGATAAGACGCTATGTTTACTCATTATGTTATTCTAAATATACAGTCCTTTATTTTCAATTGTTTATACGATATCCGTCGTGGTCAAAAGTATCAGACGTGGTGAAACTGAAGCCGAACATAGTCAATCGCAAACGCGTCCAAGTTATTAATAATCTGTAAATTAATTTCCTACAGTATTTATGTTTATTCTACATATTATATTTATAATATTCTGTAATAGTATTTTTGTTATTGTTTGTTGTATTATATGTATGTATATCATTTAGTTCATGCGTATTATTTATATAATATGTTCCGTCGCGGAACAATGACGACTTCAACAAGTCCATCGAATATAACTCAATAAAAAAAAAACATAAAAAACAGTCATCGCAATTGAAAAAAAAATTTTTTTTCTAAATAATTAGAATTTTTTATATACCAATCGATTCGTCTTTATATTTTATTTCAAAAAGTATTAAGGTACTTTACTCGAAAATTGCATAGTTTAAAAGTTATGACTTTTTTCCCGAAAACCCATATACTCGACACACTGTGAGCTACGGAGTGAAAAACTGAACGGTTGCTCAAATTATGTGTCAACGTGAATACAATTTGGATTTGCGTAACATCATGCTGTATGTACAATAATTGTTGCGCAACATACTTGATCGTGAAAGGGCCCTTAACTGTATAATATTTCTATCACTAATATAGGCAGAAACCGAAACGTTTCCAGGAAATTTTACAGAATTACTTTGGGAAAGATCTAGTATGTAGGTATTAATGTTGATGGTCTGTAAAACATTAAAGAATGTTGTAGGTACTATTTCCAGTTTTTGAGGAGTTTTGCATGCAATGATAATAAGACATGCACAGCGCATACATGAATGTTTGCCCGTTATAGGTGAATTGACGGTGAATTAAGTGATCGATCGGCATGGGATAAGCGGAACTCTGAAATCCGCAGTTTATCCACGTAACTGGAATTGGATAGTGTTCCCGGTATTCCCATTAAGTGTACACGATATCGTATATCTTCAACATAGATATCTAACCTACTATTATCTGGCCAATAAGGGTCGATGTGTATGGACGGTTATCAATGATGTACGTGATGGTAACTGATTCTGATCGATTACTTTCTTTACTTTCCACGTTGGACCGTAAAGAATTGAATGTACAAAAAATCTGAGAAATAAATACTATAGAGTTGTATCATCACGTAATTACAGTAGGGCGTCAATTTTATTCGAACTAATTGGGACTCAGTTGGTTCGAATAATCGGACAGTTTTAAAATTACTTATTAACCCGTTGCACCACCATTTATATTTTGTAAATTCCAATTGTAAAATATTGTGAACTTCACAATGCTCGTAATTTAAAACAGCATCAAACCAAAAGATAATAAATAATACTCAAATATTTGTTAAAAGAAAGTACAATATTTAGTTATTTATGCGGCATTATATACTACGGTATTAAAATTCATAAACGTTTTATTCATATGTCAATTCAGATATAATTCATCTGTACTCAGAATTTATTTAAATAAATCTGTACGCATTAATTAGTACATGGCTCTTCTTCGCCCGCAGTAATACGTCCAAAATGTTATCGATTTTATTTTTTAATATTTTCCACCAATTCTTTTTGTACTCGGAACACATCATTCCTCTATAATTGCTTACAGATGTTATTATATCTTGAAAAATTAGGAGCAATATTAAAATAAAGTACAATCGAAGCATGATACCGCAGGAATCGGTACAATTACCCTAAGCAGTGTTGGGCAATAAATAAATTTATTTAAATAAATTATTATTTAAATAACATTTATTATTTAAATAACATTAAATAACATTTAAATAAAAAGTTTAGTTATTATTTGCAATTAAAATCACACGTTTATTTAATATTTAATTATTTATTATTTAAAATAAAATTTGCCCAACTCTGATCCTAAGCAAATGTCTCATCTGACTCAAGGGTTGTTTAAATCGGTGGAACAGAAGCAGAAATGTTGGGAATGGGAAATGAAGAGAATAGCTCGTAGACAGTTGCCAGATCGTATGTCATCGGACAAAATAGAGATAACGCAACAAAACAGGGATAAAATGTAACAGGACGAGCAATGTCCGGTTTACGTTGACAATTGTTTCGTGGCGCTGACAGATACAAGTTGACGGTGGCCGAACCCCGCGGTTGAACAGCCCTTAACGCTTCCAGGATAAATAATCACCGTTCCAGACAGCTTACACGTCGCACATCCTGAAGTACTTCGCGCTACTACATAGAATGCGCACGGGTATAAGTTTATTGTCGCCGCGGATATGGGCGCCAGTTACGGAAACCCGGAAACCTGGCATCCGAATCGAACAATTCGAATGTTTCACAGCTTCCGAAGTTCGCCAGAGGCAACGAATCCGATTTGTACGTAGTTACCAGGGGTGTGCGAGAACCCGAAATATCGAGTCGGGTCGGGAACACGAAATTTTTTCGGGAACGGGACGGGTACCCGAAAATTTCGAGATTCTCGAATTTATCGGGTTTCCCGAAAAATAGGAATTCTTCAATTTATCGGGATTCTCGAAAGAATTTATTCTTTATATATTTACAAATATATTATATATTTTTAATACAATATAAATAGTCAATTATTATACAAGATTCTTTTTACTGAAACAATGTTGTTCATCACGAATCCTTTTCAAGAGTGTCATATGCCATATTCTCGAAATTCTTGGGAAACTCGATTCCTTCAAGAATCTCTAAATTTTCGGAAAACCCGACCCGAACTCGACCTCCTTCAGACTCTAGACTTGTCCCGACCATCGGGTTCCCGATATTTCGGGTTCTCGCACACCCCTAGGTAAGACACCTCTCAGTTTCTAGTACATTTCAAAATCAGCATGTTATACAGAAAATTTGAACACATTACATAGAAATGATTTTTTCCTTAACGGCTTGCCCTATGTATTTATCTTACGATTTCAGTGATTAAATCATTTTTTGTAATTCTTTATTTCCTAAAAAAGGAACAACTTTATATCTATTGTACGCCTATATGTTTTCCAATAGCTGTACATTAACAAAACCAAAATGGAATATTATTTCGATTTAAAGGAAATCAATAGTCTTCGATCACACATCGATAGAAACTTCATCACGAGTCTGACTCGATATTGTAAAGCAAGGAGTTAATAACATGAAAGAAAGTTGACAGTCGCACAGTGGACCAGAATCGCAATAGCTGGACAAAATTCGTATCTCTGTTAATAACACTACCATTACTATTAATAATGTGACTTTAAGCAATTAATGTCTTATGGGAGTAAATAGTTAAAGAGTTAATATTAACGAAAGTTATGGTGGGCTGAACGTCACTTCAGGAGACTAAAAATTTTTAACTCTTTTTATGTAAGTATGTAAATTTTGCCGAGAAAATTACGAAAATCCAATTTTGAATGTTAGGAATTCACTGGTTCAACAGTTATGGATGTTCAAAGTTCAGTAATTTTTAAAATTTTTGGTTTCCTGAAGTGAATTTTAACCAGAAACGTAATTGGAACAAAAGTTAGCATTGCAATTGTTATTAAATTATCATTAGTTACTACACATCCCCTTTTCTTATTTCAGGGAAGAACTCTCTTTTCTATCTATTACGAAATTATTTCCAGAAAAAAAATTGTCTCACGGTTACAGCTGCAAGTTGGTGCAGCGAAATTTTGAATTCATCTGAATAGTAGCGTTTCGTAAATTTAATACTGGCAAATGTTTAATATACCTCAGCATACCAAAAAAGATAATATATCTAACTTTTCATATACCTAACCATACCAATAATAAAGAATATCGAATATTATTTTACGTAATGTATGATAGTGAATTACGACTTTAATGGGAAGTGAAAATATGAAAGTTGTTTTTAGTAGAAACAGATAAATATCTGTACTATTGAAATTCATTCTTAATTGGCAAGAAAACTCGAGGCGTGAAGAAAACTGACAGATTAGTTTTAACCTATTTTAGTTTTAATTATTATTTTATTTTTAATTACTCCACCTATTGTTTAGAAACGACCCACAATGCGTCTCATCGTTTCTAATGTTTTCTAACAACTGGACGGGCCTTTCTATGTATTTTAAAAGCTTCAGAACTGATTTTTGTCAATTCGTTGCAGTTTTATGCCTTGAAAATATCATCCAGTATCATATCGAAATAATGTTGAAAAGCAACATATTTTTGGAAATCTTGTCGAGCGATTACATTGTCTCGTAAATTCAGAATTCCACACAAGATCGTGGTTTTAAGATCACGGATTATCCTGAATGTCGGACGTTCTTAAGTTGCCACATGACCGGCCTCGTTGAATATTTTCATGCATTTTCCGATGCCATAAAGTCTACGCTTTTTAGTCTGCGTCTACACCATTTTTCATCGCCCACCCAAATCCTCTCCCACTTTTCTTTTGCCATCTCCACCACCAAGCTGATACTCCAAAGCATAGATTGTTCAAAGCGTTTGTCTTACACATATTTGTTATATTTTGTCTAATAGTTTTTTATACTCCATAAAATATCCAAAGCCCATCGAATTTGGTTGAGAATATCCTCGAACATTCACTTATAAGTCGCTTTATACCGTTTCACTAAATTTTCGAAAATTCAAAGCTCTTGCCGGAACAGAAGATATCAACTCACAGGGCCCAACTTTTGCACAGTTCATATTGACCCCAAAACACAACTTTCCCGCACTAGGGCCAAACGCCACGCTTACTTTCGTGTTTTTCGGCCCGGCCTATTAACTACCGATTGATCTAATGACACTAGATTAATTTGACGGACAATAATCGCAATGACGCGTAAATCAGTCACGTTTCATGGTAATCGTACCATGGGATATACGATTCTAGGGGGATTTAAAAGATAATCCGTCGCACGGTCAGTGACGATCACGCATCTACACTTTTATTGCGCATTTATTAATTAATTTTGCAACGGTTATTAAGATCTCGTGTTTGTTCTTGTTCTCGATATTTATTTGTTTAATACATTCCATATGGCGGCCACCGTCTAGTGTAAATCCTTTTTGTAGATGGACGTGTAGAGATCAATGGAGGTGACCTATGCCATTTTTAAAAATTGTGTATATTTTTATCATTTATTGTATATGTATATTTCTTTAAGTACACGTCTATTAATTTACTTACAAGGCTATAGAAACTTAGTTTAATAACTTAGTTTAATTTTACTTACAGTTCAAAAGGGACTGCAGTCAGAATTGTTTATTTAGGAAGGACATGATACTAAACAATTATAGAATTAAGCTGTAAATTTTGAAAAAATGAATCATCTACCGGGAAAGAAAATTTTTAAGGTTGTAGAAACCAATATCAAATCATTTAGTTCATATTTTATACAAAAAATATTAATAAATCACTAGAATAGACAGTGTGTTATCATCTTGTTGCACCACGGTACGTTTCCAATCTTGATAACTATTGCACACTGTATGTATTCAGACATCTGATCAATAATGGATCTGTTTTAATGTTAGAAACTATTATCAACAATTTAAAAAATTTGATGTTGTATAAAAGTGAATTTACAACTTCAAGAATTTAAACTGAAGTATAGGTTCATTTGTATCAAAAATGATGATTTTGAAAATTTGAAAAGAACAATAAATGATATATTATAGAATCATCTAGGAATCCTCTGTCCGCCATATTATGAGAAACAGAAAGCTTGAGCTGGATCATTACAGTGGGACAATCTCACAATAAGTTGAGCCAGCTGCACGATGCACTCTTTATGTACATATGCGTATAAGTACATACATACATACTACATATGTACCTACATAATGTACACACTATTCGTCTGCATAGTCTTGAATACGAATATGCAAGCTTGAATTAGAAAAAGGAAACAGGCGCAATACTCCTATACTATAAGTTAATGTTAACTTATATTGGTTACATTAAATATTTTTATACGATAAATAGTTGTTATAAAGAAAACAAAAGAAAACAGATTTCCACGTAAATAGCTTCGCTTGTTTAATCCTATCCGATTAGCAGTGTACTTAATGCTTGAATCTGTGAGAATATCTCAATAACGATTATGTATATAATTAATTACATAATTCCGTTTTAAATCTGATAGTTATTATTTTTCATAGGGAAGGGATTAAAAAAGTGGAAGCTTTAAAAGAAGATTGTTCAATCTAAAAGATTGTAAGAGGATTAATAATAGTTAAAGTGTACTTAATTTGTTAATTAATATGTACTAACAATAAATCTAAAAATTATCGAATGTGACGAATTTGACGAATCAGTGCTTGTACTGTTAAAGTACATTTTGAAAATGTGAATTACTTTTATCTATATATTTAAAAACTGTTATACAGAGTGTCTCACTTAAGTGTGAACCCCAGAATATCTTCTTCAATTTGAAGGAGTAAAAAATGTTGTATGTGTAATTTAAGTTTTATTAAATGGTCAGTATATATATCGCACAGGGTAGTTTCTATAAATATTTTTTTCTCGTAGTTTTCAAAGTTATTGATGTCTTTTTTAAAATAACTACATACGTCTTTTTTCTGTAGAGTATCACAATTGTTTCATTCTATATTATATTCTATAATAATATTGAAATATTATGTTGATTTATATTGCTGTGAGCTGCAACTTACCCGTATGTTCAACCTTAATCAGTTATTATGAATTACAGGTGCAATTCGTGCAAAACACGATTGATTTGACATGAAACGGCCCCCTATGGCTAAAGGTGGAACACTGAAATCTCACTGATGATAGGTTATGACGCGTTCACGAATATGTGGCGAATATGTCATCCAGATTTTCCTCTGCCGTGTTTAAATAATGTAGAACGATAAATATGATCTTTAGGCAAGTTATACATTTCGAAGATAATCATGCATGGATAATCGGGTTAGTCGACACCGTCGTTAGCAGTAATAGCAACAGCAACGACATTAATAGCTTAATATTACGCTGAGGCGAGCGCGACTGGAGCTCAACGAAGTGCAACGTTTTCAGAATATAACTACTCCTGCCGAATGAGTTCCTCTGGAGTTTAGTTAATGATTAGACGTTCTAAGGTGGTCCGAGTAAATAACTGTTCCGTATAAAATCCCAGTGAATTGAGATCTAACGATTGGTGTAACTATCGTCCCGTGTTTGCTGAAAGACTTCGTACAAATTTCAAACACGGCGTGCCCCATCTGAATCAGGTCATCCAATTATCTCGTTTAACTGCGACTGTATACATTAACCGTTTCATTTAAAATTTAAATGATTACAGGGAACGCAGGTGTTGCAGAACTGTTGATATTTTCTCCCCCGTGCAAGTAGCCTTTTCCTTTGGTATGAACCGAGAGAGAGAAAGAGAGAGATGTTCTGACTTCATTAACCTTATAATCGTGTAAATACTGTATTTTGTAAACTTATCGTTCATAGATGTAAATTTATCTTCGTAGAAGAATTCATTTTTGCTGTATTCCCGGTAGAAACGTTTCAGTGGAAACGGAATAATGGTGCCAGCGTATTTGCATGATATCTGATCAAAGATTATAATTTAACTTCAGTTCAATCACGAAATATACTATATTATTAACGAGAGAGCCGGTATTAAATGAATTTGAAAGGAGGTGACGGTTCTGGTGATAACGACTGCGCCGTTTTTCCTAAAAGTCTGTTCGCGAGCGAGGAACGGGGCGAGCGAACACAAAGAAATTAATTAAAATAAATTGTGGCGGCTTATCCTACGGCAGCGAAGTCGTACAGTTCAGGATTAATCGTGAATTATCGTCTTTCTAATTTTCTACGAGGAGAAAATTGTTCGGAGGTGAGTGCGAGCAAACGGGGAGAAAAAGAAGCGAAAAGGGAAAAGGGAGAAGAAGAAAACTCACGGTTTTGTCCTGCAGTAAGGATATTCTGCAATCGAGTACGGCACGGCCGCCAGCTTGAACAGTCATATTTTTTCCTTCCCCTTCGAAATGAGGACCCCACCGATGATCGTGGTGATGTTGATGCTTATTTAGCGTGCTGTGCGCGTCGAAGATATAGTACAGCATCGGTGCATCCGTCGGTATCGATCGCTTTGCCGCCGTCGTTGACTTCGTTGATACCGAATCTGTCATTAGTGGCAGATCTGAAACAGACGTGAATGGGACCATCAATTAATCGTGTATTTTTTCAAATCTCTTTTTATTTCTCGTCACAAATGTCCCATTACAATTGATTACATTAATGTCGGGAGATTGTGGAGGTGTATGCAGTAAATGCAGCTGTTTTGGGACAATGTATAATTTCGTTCCCTCAATCTGTGTTTTTCGCTAATAACTCCTAAACAAATCCGCTGCGGCCATTTTTGCAAAGGAAAATGTCACTTCAAATGACCTAAGGAACCTCCCATTTCCCGGACTTGAAGGAATTTTGGGACATCCTGCACACGGGATGTCCCAAAATTCCTTCAACAGCCGGAAATGGGAGATTCCTGGGGTAATTTGAAGCAACATTTTCCTTTGCAAAAATGTTATCCGCGGCTTTGTTTAGGAGTTATTAACGAAAAATACGGACCAATCAGAGCGCGACCTAGATGCGAGTTGGCACAGTCGGCCAATTGACAGTTGGCGCGTGTCAACTCGCGTCTAGGTCGCACTCTGATTGGTCCGTATTTTTCGTTAATAACTCCTAAACAAAGCCGCGGATAACATTTTTGCAAAGGAAAATGTTGCTTCAAATGACCCCAGGAACCTAGCATTTCCGGCTGTTGAAGGAATTTTGGGACACCCTGTATATAGATAAACATGGAGGCCACGTTGCAGAAATCTGCTAGAGTATAAAGTCAAATGAACAACACGTTGACGCATTTGAACTTTGAACACTAAACCTATCGAGCCTTAAAAGTAATTGGTATTTACATGTTCCCGTATAAAAATGACAAGATTGATTTTATTTAGATTTTGTGCAGCTCCTATTGTAATATGTGCCCAACTAAAGATATCTATACAATTATCACCTATGAAATTATTTTTATTATATCAACAATCGTAAAATAAAAGATCTGGAACCGGTCATTTTGACCGGCGATGGTAGGCTTAGTATTAAAGAGGATATTAAAATTAAAATACAATCATTTTCTTTCTTTCACCACATTTTCGAACGTCTTCTTTAGTTGGAAAAAGATAGTAGTGCAGTATGAAAAGTTCGACGCAGTTGAAAACCAGATTGAGTAGAAAGTAACGGAAACGCTATCAGCGCAGAAACACGTCGACGACGCGCGACGCGACGTACACAAAGTTTGCGAAAGGTCGTATTTTGAGCTAGTTGCTTCTCAGCCGAATTTCATTTTACCAGTACACCCACGACAACCACAATCTCCGTCTACAAGATGTGAGTCCTGTCTAAACTTCTTACGCTAATACTGTCAACATTAAGTGCAGAACAACGTGTTAAATTACCGAGAACGACTAGCACGCCCGCATATCCCTTCAACGACTGACGAAAATGATAATCTAACATGTATGTAATAGCAATAGACAGTAATGGTGTTTTAGAGTTATTTAAATTGAAATATCTCCCGAACTACTAACTTTTCGACATACATAGGTTAGTACTTTTCTATGCATACCGAATGTCCAGCTGCGTCGATTGATGTATTAAAAAATACCTCATTCCTAGGGATTGCAATACCGGTATACCGGTATTTCGTGCTATTTTGCAATTTCGTGAAACCGCTATTTACTAAGGTAAAATACAGTAAAAGCTCCTTCGTTGTCCAAAGGCCGGGGGGTTGAGTGGACAACGAGCGTGCCCGGACACTATTTTTGATTTATGACTGCGTCTAGATATCGCGCCGACCGCACCGAGCGAGACTTCAAAAAATATAATCAAATCTTTTTATTGGAACCGTTATTTTCGAAAAAATCATACTTGAAAATTTGGCGGACATGAGTTTCATTCTAGATAAATCAACTAATGTTCTAGAAAACGAAGTTTTACATAAGAACGAGTTATGTATTACTTTTTTTCGTCTTATTTTTACACATGGAACCATCATATAAATTGCGTTGGCATTGTCGCTGATATTCATGTTTATTAATGCAATATAATATTACAAGCAAAAAATCGAAGCTTATATAATATCGATTATTTAGGCATCGTTTTTCTTGCATATTCTATTTACCTATTGTACGTGCTTTCCACGATGATTTAGTACAAATAAATAGTAAATATAATTAATTGATCGTGAAATTCCTCATTTGCGACTAAATGGCAAATTGTGCAAGACACCGTGATTGTGCAAATTGTAGAGTGATGCTTCTTGTAGTGATTAATTTATGCATCCCAAACATTAGCGCAACCTTCACAATACCCACGATTAATCTTCATCAATAATAGTGTCGAGTTTTTTAGAAGATCGGCTAAAATAATGTTCGTGAGTTGTCCGAAGACCAACAGCAATACTAAGCAGATAATTTGTTTTGTTAAAACCATTAAATGCATAAACATCCGCAGTCTCGTTATTATATTAGGTATAATAAGTTATTGTTATTGTATGTACAGTAAATTCTCTGTAGCCGTGTTACGAGCCAGGGCCGCGAGTAGCAACGAGTGGCCGGCGAAGGGTTGTCACCCTAGGAATATGGTATCAATTTGTTAGTTAAGGTGCGCGGACGAACCCAATGCGAAATTGGGGAGCCGCTAGGATTATAGACTGCGAGGACGAACCTGATGCGAAATCAGGGAACCTCTAGGAATGGAGTCAGACGCAGACGAACCTGATGCGAAATCAGGGAGCTGCTAGGAAGGTGAAACTTCGTGAACGAACCCATTGCGAAATTGGGAAGTCACTAGGAATGACGCGCAGACGAACCCGATGCGAAATCGGGGAGCTGCTAGGAGGTTGTAGAACAGCGCGGACGAACCCAATGCGTAATTGGGGAGCTGTTAGGATGCGGACGAACCTGATGCGTAATCAGGGAGCCGCTAGGATGGTATAGTTTTCGTGGACGAACCCAATGCGAAATTGGGGAGCCACTAGGTAGGAAAAATCTCTATTTGGACAAATGGTAAGTAGCGAACGAACCTGATGCGAAACCAGGGAGTCGCTAGGATAGTTAGTAGGCCTCGTAACTAATATAATCTAATTGATACAACCCGAGCGGTAAGGTTGTATCGTGTGGGAACGTTCAATTACTAGATTAGGATATGGAACAATGTGTTTTTAAGAGGGTGCGAATATTAGTGGGAGTCACCGTACACTGTACATGCGGAGCATAACTGTAGCATTATTAACATTTTCAACAGTATTGAATGTTTATATAATGATTTCCAAATGTTAATAGCATTATGTGAAAAGAATTAAAAAAAATAAATTATACATATGTACATATATTGTAAACTGAAACGAGAGAGTGTAAATAATATTTACTCAAAACAAAAATAGCAATGGAATGTATATTTGACTGGTGTGCACATCTATAGCACCAGCGCAGTTACACGGTAATACCAATATTAAATTTCAACAAATTAATTAAATTAAATCATGATACGGGGAGGTCCCTTAACGCCGGAAGTACCTATAGTATATGTCCGGTAAATACGACAAATATTCCGGATTAAACCTTCGTTAATATTTCTTTTACTTTTTAACAAAATCGTTCAGAAAAATTTGACGATACAGAAGAAAGGTTGATATAATCTATCGTTTATCACTAAACTGCGGATCTTTATGCAAAATAAAAATTGTCCGGATCGATTACAAGCCAAAGGAAGCAAATATAAAAATTCTTTCTTCTTTTAATTATGTTATTAAGTTGAAACTAATACACTGATGTCCTTAAATCTCTTTCATATGTTCACTGCTTTAAATTGTACGTTTCTATTTTCGTCATAAATGCATAAAATCCGCAGTCTATTTATCACGAATAATGCAAAATAAATTAGCGAATGCCTTCAAATTAATAAAAAACCTCCAAGTCGTCGCTAAATATCCGATAACTGGTACACAGATGAAAGGATGATAATTATAATCAATCGTTTATCACAAATAATGCAAAATAAATTACCGAATGCCTTCAAATTAATAAAAAACTTCCAAGTCGTCGCTAAATATCCGATAACTGGTACACAGATGAAAGGATGATAATTATAATCCATCGTTTATCACAAATAATGCAAAATAGATTATAGAATGCCTTCAAATTAATAAAAAACTTCCAAGTCGTCGCTAAATATCCGATAACTAATACACAGATGGAAGGATGATAATTATAATCAATCGTTTATCACAAATAATGCAAAATGAATTACCGAATGCCTTCAAATTAATAAAAAACTTCCAAGCCGTCGCTAAATATCAGATAACTGATACACAAAAGAAGCGATAATACTCAATCGTTTATCACAAATAATGCAAAATAAATTACCGAATGCCTTCAAATTAATAAAAAACATCCAAGTCGTCGCTAAATATCCGATAACTAGTACACAGATGAAAGGATGCTAATTATAATCAATCGTTTATCA